>OY979627.1:5203635-7808635 GCA_963855885.1 Coenonympha glycerion | reverse complement strand
CTTTATTTCTGTTGTCGCTCTACCAACAGATATTAAATATCGCAATAAAATAAATATTTAAGCAACGTAACTCTACAACAACGTAACTTTTTAACCCGTTTTATGAATTTTGCGGGAAGAGGTGTTAAATAAGTTTTCTTTAAACTATCGAAAATAATTGGTCTCAGTAGTACGGAACCAGTATGGTGAGTCCGATTCGCAATTGGCCAATATCTTTCTTTGCACCGTCCACGCATGTGCAAATTATGGAACCAACTACCAGCAACATTCCCTCAAAACTATAAAATATATAACATAGAGGTTATTCAAGGGGGCAGATAAGCAAATTTCTTAAGAGCCGGCATCACATTTACAGTTCCTCTGGTACTGAAAATGTCCATGGGCGGCGGTGATCTCTCAGGTGACCCGCTCGCTCGTTTGCTCGCGATGACTAAAAAAATAATAATTTTCTTCAAGCTCATCAATGACAGTCATAGATTTACTTCAATAAGCTTCAATCATTTCAGTCTATTTGGAGTAAAAGATTACTTGAACCAATGTCCAATGTCCATTGATATCTGGGAGTATGGACGCAGTTTGGTCGTGTCGGCATCACAACAATGGCGCGCTCGCTGAGTTGTGTATTCGGAGGTGTAAATTGAAACATGTCGAGAGTTAATTGCGTCAGTTGCCAGGTTCCAGGCGCTTTTCATTCAAAGAGTTGTTCAGACAAACGATGTTCAAACTGCCTGAATTGAAACACATCTTGATCAACCAAAATCAATAACTATAAAAGGCTTTGAACTGACTGACAGGCAAGCTACAGCCCAAACGGTTGGACTTGGAACTTGAAAATTTTGGCGAAGATTCTTCGTGCACCCTAACTGTGTGCTAAGAAAGGATTTTTTTTAATCTACCCCTTAGGGTTAAATAAGAGATGTAGGTTTGTATGAAAGTCCCTCATTTTCAGATTTATAAAAATTGGTATATAGACCAAAAACTAGATAAACCTGAATTTCCACATGCAGAACCTCGCGTAAAACCAGAGTATCAATGTTAAATACAATAAAATCCAATGACATTAAAAATCTAAAGCAATGCCACATTCTCTGGAATTGGTTTCTTCACTTTAAAATAAAAACTTTCGCTATAAAGGCGACAATCCATCATAAAATTACTCACTTCCCGCCCGTGTTATATTAGCTTAATATACAAACAACACAAGCTCAGCAAACTGCTATAGTTCACACGGTCCATTTAAAGTTTCTCCGGCATAATCGGTTAGTTTTTCAAACTACTAGGAACTGCACGAAACAACTGAGCTCTGTGTAAACTCTTATTATAGCTTTATAAACAATTTATACTACTAATTTAGTTAAGAGCAGAGTTATTTTAATTTCGTAATTAATTTATTCAATGCAATTTCACCTTAATGGATAACTTTTTTAAACGTGGTAAAGTCTAACTTTCAAGTACAGTGCAAGGCTATCTTGGCACATGGCCAAAATTGTAACTAACCCTTCTATCTTGTGATACTGTTTGATAGTTCACTCTGTCGGTAAACACAATAGCGATATTGTATGTTTTGTTGTTGTTGCTTAATAATAACTGAAATAAAACTAATAGAAGTGAAATAGAGGAGATTTTATTTTCTGCCTGCCTCAAAGGCCTGCCTTTGTTCAATAACAGCGCCCTCCTGACAATGTCATTCAAGTGCGAAGAGAGCCTTGTCGGACTGTACCCCTTCAAATGACCAAATCTGTTAGTAAGTCGTAGAGATATTTCATTGCGGAGAAGCGATAGACGTGAACGCTGACCGCAGGTTCGCGAAGGTTTTTAGACAGTACCTATTTAATGGTGAAAGAATCCAATACCTACGTCAGCTTTTTTAGAGTTATGTTATCTATACTTCTATACTAATATTATAAAGAGGTAGCGTAACGATGTTTGTGAGTTTGTGAGTTTGTGACGTTGTAAGGGGTAATCTCTGGATCTACTAAACCGATTTTCAAAATTATTTCACCAATAGAAAGCTACGTTATTTTGGAGTGTCATAGGCTATAATAATTTCCAAAATTAATTACGTATCTTTACTTAAACTTGAATAATGTAATCCAAGCCGTAAAATAAAATTGCTTTCATCGCGTGCGCTGCGGAAACTATTGAAGATAGAACAACACAATGTTCTACAATATTAAAGAACGTATCAAAATGTAAAAAAGTAAAAAAGTCCGCGATAGCATATGCCTATCTTCCACGGGTAACTCACAATAACTGTTTTTAATTTTAAAATTGTGGATTAAAAATAAATAAATTTTGTGAAGCTTATTTAGCCCATATGGTATTAATTTATATCTTTGTAAATATGTTTTTCAGAATGTAAATTTAATGTTAAATATGTGTGCCTTTTACGTTATACAGTTTAAAAAAATATCTTCAAAGATATTAGCAAAATAAAAACGTACCGCCCCGGCCGTTGCGTGGCGATAGGTAAGTATAGGCAGTCCGCAGTGTCTATGCAAATGCCTCGCTCGCGTCCAGCGCTGTGGGCTGTGGCATACTATTAGGTGTTCCGTGGATGTGGTTATAAGCACGTATAAGGCCCAGTTTCCACCAAAGCGAAGCGGAGCGGAGCTGTATTTGAGTAACAAATCAGATTTCCGAAACTGAGGGGAGAGGAGATGTCGAAATGATGAAATCTGGTTGGTTATTCAAAAACAGCTCAACTCCTCTCCGCTTTGGTGGAAACCGGGCCTTACGCGGGACAAACGGGCCGGAAAAAAATTTTTTTAACGCGGAACGGAGTCCGCGGGCACTGCTAGTACTGATTATATTACTAATGCTTGTAGATCCATAAAAAATGCGTGCCATCGGGAAACCTGTGGCAAGGTCGAAGGCAGAGGATTCTGAAAATGTACGAGAATTTAGAAAAAGTATTAGAGACTAACATAATATTATTCTATCGCTAAATTGATCACTTGACTCCCACGCAAACAACTTCCGGTCTCATATGTTTAATTTTATTACATCCAACTCTTTTTAAGGATTCCAAATATACGGCTGCATCATCTCTAACCATGTAGCATTTTGTGATAGGTACTCGTACGCTAAAAAGATAGAAATGGAACTATTTTAAATATACAAAATTGATCGCTTGGTTATTTTTCCGCACATTCTTATACGTTTTTAGGGTTCCATACCAAAATGGTAAAAATGGAACCCTTATGGTGAGACTTTCTCCGTTCGTCCGTCCGTCCGTCCGTCCGTCTGTCACACTCGATTATTTCAGTAACTATTCAAGCTATAGACTTGAAATTTAGAATAGTTATAGGTAATAGTGACCCGACGTCAGAACAATCGTAAAAATTTAAAAATTTTTTTTATTTTTATTTAAAAAGGGGGGAAAACCGGGTCGATAAAATTTCAAAATGAGACAACAATATTAAGTGGGGTATCATATGAAAGGGCGTTACGTGTGTATTCTAAAACTATTTTTTTATTTATTTTTATGCCTGATAGTTTTTGATTTATTGGGCAAACTGTCGAAAAAAATACCGTTCCCCCCCCCCTTATCTCCAAAGTTTACCAATCGAAAAATATGATCAATAGGAGTTAACGTATATTTTACAGGAAAAATAAAATCAACTCGCTGACTAATATACTTTCTTTGATAATAACAATAATCCGCCAAAAACAAAGTTACGTTTGCGGTTTGCCAACAAAAGTACCTACATGTAAATTATACTCGTAAATTCATGAACAAAAGTGATTCTTTTAATGTTTTACTTCTTTTATGGTATGGAACCCTCGGTGCGCGAGTCCGACTCGCACTTGGCCGGTTTTTTTTTTTGAATTTCGTTCGAAAGCGATGCAAGATATATCTTAAAAACCTATGGGTTAGACATAATATGGTTAGAGTTTTATAGCTGGTCTCGTCATCGATAGAGAAGAGTTTCGTCTGGGTCATCATCTCGTAAAAGAACTTTGTTCTAAAATGTATCAATTATGGACACATTCACAGCAGGCTTTCTAAAGACAATACGCCAGCATGCATTGGCAACTGTTAATTATTCGATCGCTCACATCACGCCGGGCATTCGACGCGCACCGCCGCAGTTTAAATTCACAGATATGTAAATTTTGAAAACCGACTCGCAAAGGAATTGTTTCAATTTGAGCTGGCACTGTCTACGTGATAAGCGGACGTGAAGCGGCTGGTGGGGTTAGATAAATAAACATTTTCTCTACTAAAATTCGAAAGATCTTCGTCTTTGATCCGTACGGATACTTATTTGAATTTCGTTCCATCAATCGAATCGAATTATTAGTGTGAGTTCTTATGATTTAAGCCTGCAATATAAAGGACTCTAAGTTCTTACAAATTTATAATAAAAAAAATTATATCAATAACAGATAATACATCTTTTATCATACTCGGATTTTCATAAGTACAGCAAGCGCTTTAAACTCAATACTCGTATTCTTTTCATTATCAAAGTATCCGGTGTATCGTTCGATATTGGAAATTGTTAAAAATGTCCAGATATCAAAGAGTAGCAACACCGCAACGTCCAAACTTGTTATAAAATTTTACGTTACGACCGTGTTCCTGCTAAACCAAGTTGCCTCCCTGCAATATCAAACTTTTATGTAGCTCTAGCAGCACCTATGTATCCTCATAATAAATAATAAGTTGTATTATAGTATTAGATGCTCGTATATTGAGGCATAAAATTTTGAGGCAGTGATAGTTCACCAACCTCATATCAGAGATGAGATATTCTAGTTCTTAGGTTCCAAGAATCCGAATCTCAGACTTTACCTACGAGCACCGATAAGCCCATCGGAACATTTCACTTCAACTTCTTCATACAAGAAAAAAAGTAGCGCCATTTGTCGAAATTTCCGCTGTTACAACGCGACACGGCGGAAATCGTCTTTGTGATAACTCACGTGCGGACTAATAACAAGTATAAGAGATCTATGGCGTGGAGCGATATCCATAGACAATACTGCAGTTGGCTTACAACTGACGTTGTTGGAGCCAAAACAAACATTTTTGACACAAGTAAACTGGCGACATTGCTACGAGTAATATAATTTCGTATAAATAATGATTATTAGTTGATTTGGTGTTGAAGGAAAACATTGTGAGGAAAATGTGAACATTTATAGGTGAGTTTGACACCTGCCAACCCGCAGGGTAGGCTTTTGCCAAACTACTCAGCTACCATAAATGGCAAACCTTACAACATATTGAAAAAAAATATTCCCAGAATCAAAAATTTTAATCTTTGCCCAGAATTCTTTTCATCCCTTAAATTATCAACCTTATCGGCAATATATTCATTCACAGTTTGATCAAGGAGAGGGCTAAATAGCTTGATATGATACTCCAATACGGATTCACTAACTTTCAAACAAGATAATTAAATTTTACAAAGTGGATGACATACAAGTGTTAGCGATACAAGTCGCTAAATGTTATGTATGACTGAAACCCAAAAAGCCATTAATATTTTTATGCCCCAACAATCTGTTGCGGTCTAGCCCAACCACCTCACTGGATTTGTTTTATGATTCTAGCTACCAGTACAAATTTATCTAGATATTTTTAATACCTAATTATAGATAGAGAGTTCAATACACATTCATTCATTATTTATTTACATTTATGATAAATACACTATTTTACAAACTGACGTGTAGACTTTCACTTTGATTTGTGCACGTTACATCTAGATACGCGTTCTTCAAGTAATATTTTCAAAGAATATTATCTCCTTGCCTAGTTAAGAATCGATATAAAGAGAATGAATGAAATGAAAACTGTCTACATAAAAAAAAAGATTCCGACGAATTGAGAACCTCCTCCTTTTTTGAAGTCGGTTAAAAAGGCTTATCAGTACATAATTACCAGGACAACTTAGTAAAGCCCCGGAAAATGCCAAAATAAAATCCCTTCACATTAAGTTAAAACACGTATAAAAGATTCGACGTATAAGACGTTCGGTGGAAACTAATGGGCCGTTCATAACTCGCGCAAGTCGTCCTATTCATTGGAGGTTGTGAGAGATTTACCGCTACAGCCTCCTGGCAAGATGCCTTCTGGCACCGACTTATTATACAGTTTTCAAATCATATAGCACTTTGGAAACAATCACTTGATATTCCTACTCAAATCTCAATCATAACCTAAAATTTATTTGAAAAAAATAAATTCCACACGAGTTTTTAAGATCTGTAATCCAAGTGTAGGTATACAAATGAATATAAATTAAATTGCAATATATTTAAAATTAAAATAAAAATCCAAAAAATAAAGTAATTAATACTTATTTTATAATTCAGTCAGGTCAGGAATTCGACCATAAAGTACTTTGAATAGTAATCTGATATATGAAATCAATTAAACCAAGAAATATCTGTACACCAAGTATAACAGACTTTCAAGGTTTTGACTCCACTATCGCAACTTTTAAAGCAGAAACAAAATAAACTGTTTTGTCGTTGCATCGTGCTGTTCAGATTAATGAGCAGGCTAGGTAAGTGCCTCTTCTCTTTGATTATCGCAAAAAAGAGGCAGCTTAATCTGAAACAACTCCTTTGCGGGTTCGGTATCAGAATTTACATATCCGTGCATTTAAACTAGTGCCCACCCAGCGGGAGCTAGTGGAGTGATTGGATTTATTAACTTGCAGCTGCCACATGCACACCGGAGCTTTGTCCGGCGTTCAATTGATAGTTCTTTTGATACACTGATCTCTATTCTATGGATTAATCATTCTATATATCAGACACCTTTTTTGTGCCGATTTGAAGCGCCACCCTCGAACGTCCGCGGTTCCTAAATTGACATTTGTTGCTATTGACCGTCGTTTAGAATGTCATTTTATTTTAGTTTCATAGACGCTCACGCCAGGTTACGCATCAAGCGCCAAAATGGCGAAATACAAGTGACTTCATTTTTACGTAGACAGACAGCAATCCATAGAATAGAGATCAGTCTTTAGATAGTTATACTCAAAAATTACACTTAGTTATAACAATTTTAAGTTTAGCAAGTACTGTACGTTGGTACGACTCGGAGTTTGTCCGGGTAGGTACCACCGCGGTGTCTATTAATTCTACCATGAACCCATAAGAAACCTGAGGATATCCGAACGATTTACGTAAACATTTTTTGTACGAGCAAACAATAGCGCCTGTCTATCAAAATTCTATAGGTGGCTGCTGAACGAATGTCATCGTGGCCTTACTGCTGGTGAAAAAACAAGCATTTTGACACCGGTAAATGGTGAGATTTTTTCGCGTCGTCCGCTCTGTCTAGGGTATATGTCTATTACCGTGAAACAGTATTTTTCCGGTTTGGAGGGTATTGTATGTCGATGTGATATCTTAAAATTATATTTTTGCAATTTAACATTATACTAAAAAATCCATGATTCTTATTTAATTATTGAGAAAGATAAAAAGTTCGCGATAAGTTTTACTGTAACATTTGCGGGAGAAAATGGACTGAATGAAAATCTTTAATTCTTTAGCGCTGAGTTTGGAAAGCAGGTTTGCACCGAGAGGAACTGGCAAAATAAACTCAGCATCTGCACATTTCGAAATATTATCATTAGATACAACGTTTTTAAGTATAGAATAATACGTATCTTTTCTTACATGTGGATGAAACTTTCGATTCACAATTATTATCTTAATCTGTTGAGACTTAGGACTCGAGGAATTCTGTGTATTAGTTTAGTAGTAACTACATCAATAGCTATCGGAGCAGGGGGAGGGTCGGATTATACTTGAGTAAGGGTGAAGGGGACGAATCTCCATAGACCTGGCAGCAATTAACTCGCGACAAGTTTCAATTTACACTCGAAAATACGCTGCCGCTATAATTGTTCGGCGTTCTACCAAACATGTTCTTTGATTCTTGGCAGATTCGAAGCTATTGCACGAATACTAATTGGCCATCACCCTGGTAGCCTGGTGTGGATTGGCAGGCTTCACACATTTTAGAACATTATGACCTCTTAAGCATTCATGCAGATTTAACCAACATTGAATACTTCAGCGTTATTTAATTGTCACAAATTCACATTGCTCCAAAAGTCATAGGCTGTTCGGGAATTCGAACCTAGAACTGCTCAATAATAATATACCAAGGCAATTCTTATGGATAAAAATACGTTGCTTATTATGTACGTAGTCACCTCGGGCACAACCATAAAACAAAGTAGCATATCGGACGGTCTATGCCGCCACAGATTGTAAGGTTGTAAAGTATTAATGGCTTTGGGTGCAAGACATAAATATCCGAACATATTAAAAAACTCATTCAGTCAGCCTTCTTGAGATGAGATTTTTTTGTAAATAAGGTAAAAATTTACCTTTAAAAGCAATATAATATCTCATATTGTGATCATCAACGACGAAACCTAGGTTTCCATCACAGAATGTGTGCGAATGTGATTAATAAAAGCAAAAATGGTCTACAAAAAGGTCCCCTTGGTCTATCGCAGTAAGTATGTATAGTTAAGTGTCCCATGAACTACAATGTACGGAAATTCGAAATACCAAATCTTTTCTAATTCGTGGATATTTCGGTCATATTGTGGTGTTATTCGGGTTCATAATATAGTAGTAGTAATAATCTTTGCTCCTGGCCATATTTGGTTCGAAAATACTTCTCAAAAACGAAATACGAGTATAAATCAATTTTGATCAAAATTGTTATAACTTCGGTCGAGTAATACCAAAAATTATGAATGAAAACTTGTAACTTTTTTGTTTTGGTGGTGTTATTATTTTTTATTATTAACTGGTGTTTTTCTTTGGCTGGACAATAAAAACTGTGTTCCTGAACTAATGCGACGTGAGATAGTGTTGTGTTTATCACAGAACAGTAAACATGTCTTTGTAGACGTAATTATAGCACATCGAAATTCATTTGTATTTAGTTTTAGAGAAGTATTTCCGAACGAAATATGGCCAGGAGCATAGATTATTACTATATTAACCCGAATAACATCACAACATGATCGAAAGGTGCACAAATTACAACTGATTTTGGTATTACGAATGTATGAGAAAACATAGGTTCAGGGCATCCTTAATTAATACACTTATTGATTATGTGTATTTCGAAAGCCTTTGGCCAGAACAGAACAGAGAATTCCGAAACACCACAAAAGTCCACCTTTTTCGTGGGAATTTAGTAACATTTTCGCAAATCCGAGTAAGCAAAGCTTCTTACATCAGTCGCCTGTATCCTAATAACCGTTTAAATAGGACGAAGATTTATAGTAAACCCCAACAAAGGGCTCTCCGGCTGCTTGCATCGATAAATCTACACACAAAATAATACGATCCCAGGAGATTTGCTCGCTGGGACAAAAGAACGCGTCAAACACAATAAAATTAAGATAGGGGACGGATTGAAGGATTTTCGTCTGGATATCTCACATGACGTGTTGTTTCAATTTGCTTCCAACACACTTGATAAGTAGGTACTGTACTTTCTCGCTTGGATAGACAGCACGGGCATTGGCGAACTACTTCTTTTATAGTCAGAAAATGCCTAACGCATACCCCTCAATCAAAGGAAACGGAAGGGTTATGTGGGGCTTGCACCAACTAAAAACTGTCTGTTTCCACGACGGACCCCCTGGTGGAAGCACGAGATTTACTGTCGTATTCACCGCGCTCCCGCCAGAATGCTACCTACCCTGACGGACTATACGAGAAAGAGCTCTACCATCAGTAAAGTTCTTAGTGCAAATTATAACATGTTTTCCAATTTCCTTTGGAAGTCTAAATTAAAAAGAAAAAGTAGTTTTGCTGGCTACACTACCTTTCGAAGTGAGACGTAATATGTTACAGTTTTATGCCAGAAAAACTGACCATGCATTGATATATATCCAGGCGGACTCTTGTTAGAAGAACCAATCCTACCACCACTATATACGCAATTATTTCCATCCTATTTTATAGTAAAAAAAAAATAATCCAATACCCATTTAATTCATAATTCAATAGATTCGTCTAAATAAGCAATATTATTTTGACCAATTCATTATCTCATTCAGCAAAGGTACATAAAAGTCTCAGTTTCAGCGGAAAACAGGCCGTAATTCTGGCGGGCATTGTTAACGGGCCATTAGACCTCGTCGACTGTGCGCTCGGATCTGAGATGCTAAGCCTTGCTAACAGACAATTGCTTCTCTCATTTTGTGAGTTGAAAGCTTGAATTTTTAAAACCCAGGAAGAATTTTTGGCTTTAGAAAGAAAAGCTATATACTCTAACGGTTTACCCCATTTCATAGCGACTTATAAAGCTTAACACTTATCCTCTACCACTATAACAGTACTGTTATTATTATTTCAACTGTCAATTATAGGTCATATTTCTGTAATCTGAGAAGAAGTAGGTAAGGTGCGTGTAAAAAACCACAATTAATATAAAATTAAAACAATATTCAATTTGACTTTTTATTCAGAACTGTTATCTCTATAACTGCTAACATATTCTTTAAACGCATCTTCTTTCAGACCACGAAAAACCAAATTGCTTCATGTACCGAAGTCAAATACGAACTACGGCCAAAATTCTATTGTAAGACGTTTGGCGAGAACCTATAATAAACTCTACTCTGATTATGACCTATTCCATTTATCCAAAATGCAGCTTAAAAGAGAAATAATTAAAATGCACCGCAGTGAATGAATATTCAGGTGAACGCATCACACACACACACACACACACACACACACACACATTAACACTCACACAGACACATACACCCGCAAACATTAATTTGCTGTGACTTCGAGAAATTTTTCTCGATTAGATCACACACTTCTTGGTAAACTTTTGATCCACCTGCACAGTTAACGTTTTATTTTTATGTTATATTCATAATTATTTGGTTGTTTTGGTTTTTCCTATACTGTTGCGTCCAATCATTGTAATTAGTACCTACTTGTCTTTGATAACTTCTCTGTTCTTGCTATATTGTTACACTTTTATCATTATTCATAATTGTAACCTGTAATTTGTAATCTCAATTGGCCTTATCTATAGCTTTATGTTAATTGTAATTCATTTTTTGTAACGCTGTTGATTACATTAAATAAAATAAATAAATAAATAAATATACCTAACATGTAATGTAACATGTGAGTGGAACATGTGTTCATTGAAGTATTAACGTAGTTTGATGGAACGAAAGCCCGACTATGAGAGTCAGGAAACGAAAGTGCCAATTATACCTGGTAAAACTCAGTGAAGATTAAGTAAGTAAAATGGGCCTTGGCAATATTGTTATTGACATGACGTATTAACAACACTCATACTTATTACTTGTTAACCCATTTCCCCATAATTACACAACAGCTACCTAAACTCGGTTATTATTAAAATGTCATTGTTATGTCTGCAGCCCTGAGAAAGAGTCTTATAAAGGCAATTTGGAGGTAAGGCCTCTTTCACACGGCGACACAGCCGAAAATCTGCGACTAGCCTCAGGGGACCCATTTAGTATGTTAAAGTATACCGCGTCCTTATTTGCCTCATAAAAACCTTTGTTCTTGACAAAAACAAAGCAAGAACACTAAATGTACGAATGTGTACGTATATGGACTATGAAAAAGAATATGAGCACGGGTTTAAAAGGTTGTAAAAACTGTGACATTCTTTATTATGCTACATTAGTTACCGCTTTAAGATTTAGTAGCTGTGCTGCATCATGCCAAATAATTTGAAAAATCTTTGCCTCATCTATCCTAGGTACATGACTGACTGACTAATTAATGCAATAACGCATAACTCAAAACGCTTGGACTGGTCTGATTACGTTGAAATTTGGCATACAGGTAGACAGACTATGACGTAAGGCATCCGCTAAAATCTGTAAAAAAGACATATTCATTGTTATCGTAATCGTTAACAAATTCTGCCAACTAGGTATTTGGCTGGAAGAAATGTAAACACCAGATTCTGCCAATCAGCGATCAGAATTTTCTTACGATTACGATTACGCAATTGCTCCCATGATTTTTTGAAAATTCAACTCATAAGGGTATCAAGAGAATCAGCCGCGGACGTCCGCTAGTTTTATAATGATTAGAAAAATCTGAAAAAAAACGTACTACACGTATGCATACATACGTACTTAGTCAGTTCAAAACATTTTTATTAGAACTTAGAAATATAGTGAACTAAACTCTACATCGAAAACGATTAAAAAGGAACATTTTGTGTATGTACCTACATAACCGAACAACTACGAATAATACGATCGTTTGTTGGGAAAACAATAGCGGAAAAAGCGCATCGGTGTGAAACCGGCGTAGCGTATTGACGCTCGTGTATTATGAAGTGTGACAATCAATGATTGATTGAGTTTTCTTTGTTCAAGCGCCGCTTAGCTGTCAATGTAATGCTACTTTCCTTTCCTCTCTATTTTCCTCTAACCAGGATTATAAACGTACATTTGCTCGTAATGTGAATTTCCTTGAATTTTTAGCAAAAACTATAGAAAATAACTAATTCCGGATAAATAACTAATGAATCTCTAGGTAAAATTAGATACAATCTTCTTCAATTTTGTGATAAATATAAACGCATCTTTAACTTATTTCAAATTAAGGGCAAATAAACCGATCGTGAATTTAAAGCAGGCATTAGTTTATTTATTAACTTATTAACTAACCTATTAAACTCCCGACTGTTTCCATTTCTATACCTGTTTGTAAGTTACAGTTATAATCAATTCGTGTTTAAGCTTTTCAAGTGGTACATGTCATAAAAAAATATCGTTAGCATCATTAACATCTTCCATTTAATAAAATCTCACCCATAGACTAAAATGCATTATGATTTCACCGTGCGTATGCACTGTTGAACATAGACCTTACCAAGCGAGCGCCACCACAACCTGTCCTCAGGCTTCCTCATCCAACCGCTTCCCGCCGCCCGCTTATCGTCGTCGGGCCAACGAGCTGGAGGGCGCCCGATGCTGCGCTCGTTTGTACGCGGTCTCCACTCCAGGACTTTTCGGCTCCATCGGCCATCGACCATAGACACACGTGACCTGCCCACTGCCTCTTCAGCTTGCTATAGTTTGGGATGTGTCAGTTACCTTGGTTCTCCTACGGATTCCCCGCATTTCAGACTCTATCTCTCAGGGAAACTCCTAACATATCCAAGGCCCGCTGCGCAACTTTCAATTTGTAGAATAGTTGAGGACGGGAAGGACGCACTGGTCTAAAACTTAATTAACACTGGTAAAGTATAATTTACGTGGCACAAATCAACCCTTGCGTTCAAATAGGATCTTTATTTTAACAATAGTACCTAATAGATTTTAATAAGAGTCAAGTACAAAAGCGAGACATGCCTGAAAATTACTTATTTAGTAAAACGTGCATAAGAGCCACGTGGTGGCAGAGTAAGTTTTTCCATCTCTGCTATAGAAATAGAGGCTTAGATCGGCTGTAGTAAACCGTTAACCGAAACCTTGCCCAATAGGTACTCTAAAATAGTAGTTCTTCTAACTCTGATTCAATTAAACACAAAATTATTGTGTTTTGTTTAAGAAGTTGTGAATTAATGATCTCCGTGAAGGCTGAGCACGTTTCCTGAGCGGCAGATAAGCGCCTCTTATTTCCTTAGCGGCACTAAGTCGCCTCGGAACTCTCTCACTGAGATGATAACGAAAACACTTTGAAATATCTCGTCATATTTAAATTTGTATCTGGAGTCTGGACTCAGATTTATTTTAAAACTAATTGGAATTGAACCGACCTAATCAAAAAGATAGGTTTGCGCTTGTCTACAAGCTGGCCCAATGTGAAGCGAAGCAACGATGAGGTCTAAGGTAGAGCCCGCTTCGCGGGATATCAACCACTTATGATTGCCACTTCTCGTAGCGTCTTGCAGTTCTGTGGTAGAAAAGTGAACAAGGCACGAAGTTGTAGTGTTTTTAAGTGTGCATAATAATTTTAGGCTTAAAAAGTGTTAAAATACCTACCTATCTACCTGAAATTGCATTCCGAGAGGAGGGAGGCACTTGCCGTTAAAAAGCTAGACTTTGTTTTAAAATGCGATCAATGGTTAAGGTTCCAGAATGAGGTACATTGTCACAATACGTGTTGACTTCAGGCTAACTGCCTTTTGTATGCGGCCCTTGATTCAATGTAAATCTACTCGAAGCTTTTCGTTAAAATGGGAAATGATTTCCAAAAAACCAACTTCAAATGCCACTACAAAGAGTGAAATAATTTTTATTTAAATTTTAGGTACCTACACCAATTCGAAGTCGGGCAATGTTTCATACAATCCCTAATAGTCCTTCTTACTTAATTGATGTGCGAAGAAATGACAAAATCATAGACAATCGCCCGACTTCGAATTGGTGTAGGTACCTAAAATTTAAATAAAAATTATTTCACTCTTTGTAGTGGCATTTGAAGTTGGTTTTTTGGAAATCATTTCCCATTTTTATTTTATACTTTTTAGTGGAAAACAATAAAATGCACAAGGTGTTGTAAAATATCCAAATTGCTTGAGGTGTGTTCATAAAATCTGAAGAGATACCTCAAATTCACCAAGATCCCATCATCAGACCCTGACTTGATGACTTTAGTCATCAAATCAGTATCTGCTAGCAAATGCACCAGTAACTATAAAAAATACCCAACTCGCTTCAAGTATACTAGCAAAATTTGAAGAGTTCCCTCGATTTCACCAAGATCCCATCATCAGACCCTGACTTGATGACTTTAGTCATCAAATCCGTATCTGCTAGCATATGCACCAGTAACTATAAAAAATACCCAACTCGCTTTAAGTATACTAGCAAAATTTGAAGAGTTCTCTCGATTTCACCAAGATCCCATGATCAGATCCTGACCTGATGATCATAGAACAACTTGGAAAATATTACTCTTTCTAATAATACTCAAATAGTTTCATGTGTCCATATAAAATTTGAAGAGTTCCCTCGATTTCTCCAGGATCCCATCATCAGATCCTGACCTGATTAAAATGGGACCATCTGGAAACAAAACCCTCTTAAACAAAAAAAGAATTTTTCAAATCGGTCCACGCGTCTCCGAGTAATCGGTGAACATACATAGATAAAAAAAAAAAAAAAAAAAAAAAAAAAAAAAAGATTCCGACGAATTGAGAACCTCCTCCTTTTCTTGAAGTCGGTTAATAAATAAGGCCATTGACTGAAACGAATATCAGAACAATAACCGCTAAATCCACATTCCAAATTAAACCATCCCATAATCCTTATGTCTATGAGTACCTATAACGAGAGTAGCTATAACCGTTACTAGAAATTTATTAAATTCAAGCCTCAAGTTTTTCATCACAACATTAAGTTTATTGTTTTAATGATAAATGTTGTAATGAAAATGTAATTTTTAATCCATTTCAATGGGCCCTATTACATGTATGTAAGTAGGTACTATAAAAGTTGTCATTATTTAGTACATAATTATCAGCTTTTTTTTTTGTTGAAATTATTTAACTAAGTTTCTAACACTAAAATGTGGTAAATAACGGTGTGGGTGTTTAATAATAAATAGATGCTTTTTAATTAGTTGGACAGCTATAATACGCGGCGTAAAGTTTCTGCGTACATTGGAATTCCTGCAGCACCAGTGTTAAGGAGCACACCACGGCTGTGCCCGCGAAATTCAAATTTTTCGTGGTTTTTCGCGATTTTTAAGCTAATAAGATATAATAGGCTTATGGCCGTCAAATTGCGATAATCCCAATATCTTCTTCACGTGTTTATATAAAAATCTCTGCCCGAAAGTGTCGAGTTAAAGAAAATAGTCCAAGATTTGCGAGTTACTTACATAAAACTCGATATTCGGATTAATTTCCTAGGATACACATTTTTATGCAAAGATTTTGATATAATCATGTAAAGATGATACTGCCACTCTCGCAAATTGATTGCCATAAGCCTATCATGTCTAATTATCGTACAAATTGCAAAAAACCACGAAAATTTTGAATTTCGCGGGCAGACCCGTTGAGTTCACGTTAAAGTCTACACGCTGTGAATGAGTTTGTTTATTGTAATGGCACATTGAGGAGAAGTTAGGATACCAAATCCTATACCTTTAAACGAGCAATTCTTGTATATACATATATTTCTATATAATCTGGATCTCGGAAACGGCTCGAACGATTTTCATGAAATTTAGTATACAGGGGGTTTTAGGGGCGATAAATCGATCTAGCTAGGATTATTTTTAGAAAATGTCGAATTTACCAAAAAAAAAATAAAAATATGACTACTGCTGCCATCTATTGGCCACCGAGCGAAGCTCGGTCACCCAGATATTGCTGTTTAAACTTCGAGCGTAACACCAACTTACGAGTACTCATAGATTTCGTGCAGCTTATTACTATTATTTTTAGTCATAGCTGAAAAAGGAGTGTATCCAGGATTCAAGGTGTATAGAATTTCATAAGAACCTTAGTTTTTTCTAGTATTTGGCAAATAGTATTATACTAACGGCACTAATAAAAAAAAATTCACTGCTATTTCCGATACATTAAATACTTTTTCATTTCTAACGGTAGTTAAAAAATCTAATCGGAGATTTGAAGCATTTGGTAAAAAATCTATATTAAAGTGCATAATTCTCATTGAGTAACGTTAGTACATATAGTTACTCAATGATAATTCCATATTATAAAAGCCTTTATAGTTTTTAACCTTCAGTCGCTTAAAATCGTATAGTGCGCCTTCCTAACTCACCAGGCCTTTGATTTTCAAATCATTAACATGCATATCTGATAATTCTTCATAATGTTCTGTAATAAGATTGATGCCTGCCAATAAACTGTCAATTTGGCCACACAAAAAATCGTAGTGGTAAAATACTTACCTGAACCCTCGTCATTCTGAGTAGAAATCCGTAAAAGTCCATAAAAAGCCTCGGTTATAGACAGGCAGTTGAGTTAGACAGAGAATTTGTCTTACTAAATATTTTGATCCCTCGCTTAGTGCACTTCAGCTGGCCAGGTCCACTTATCACGTGATCGAAAAACTACAGGTAGGCGTCTCGACGTACTAATTTCAGAAGGCCGCCACGCGTCGGATACTTTGCTCGCGTTAGTTCGGGTACGGTCTTTTTCACGCGCTGCGTGCGCCTGATGGCGAAGTAGCCCTAGTACGTCGAATGCGATAAAGTTACGCGATAGAAAGAGACCACAACTTTGCGTTTGTTGCGTGTTCTTTCCGGAGGCGTGGCCAGGCGCTATTGCAAACTGAATTACACTTTTTGTGTTAGCGCTAGAGTCACTATATTTTTAAATCATCTTTCCGAGTGAGCCTTCTATACCGTTAGGTACTATAAGTTATTCCGTGGCTTCAGTCAATCATTACTCACCTAAAGGTAAGATAAACTAATGCAATCAAACTCAAAAGTATTCAACAATTAAAGAAGGTAATTAGGCGTCTGATTTAAATTTACTGTGTGAAACATTTATTTTAAAATTTTCAATATAATAATATTGTATTGGCATACAAATCGTGCCTTTCATTTTTTACAATACCTGTGGGACGCATACCCAAATAAACTTTTGCACAACTAAATTGGGTTGTCTCCTTTAGGGATTACCTTGTTATGTGATTGAGAACGACCATGTCATGCTGTAAAGGTTGCTTAAATTATTAGTATTTCAAAGAAAATTCATGAATATTTATTTTAACAAAAGTGATCACTTCATTATTTTAGCTACGAGTAGAAATAATTTTTTTCAGATCCCAAATCTGAATAGTTATCGCTTCTTTTTCTAAAATCACTAAAAGTCTTTAAAGCTTTAGATATGTTCGCTAGGTTCATGAAATAATTTATCAATATTAATTTTATAATAAATAAAATATATAATAAATAGATAAAAGCCGTCAGACCGTCCATCTGCCACCACGCTGTATCTCTTGAACCGTGATAGTTAGACACTTGAAATTTTCACAGACGTGTATTTTACCAAAAACAATCTTAGAAAAAGGACTCGATAAGTCATATATCTACAGCTGCTGTTATTAATGTTGTGACTATGGTTAAATTTTCGAATCTGATAATGAATAAAAACCCGAGTATAGATCATCTAAGTTATAAATGAACGCCCCTCCACGTGTTTACACTTACACGTTAAAAGAATAATGTGGTAGAGTGGCGTTCATTAAATAAGACGATGCCTACCTTACTGCTTTTCCTCTAAGCATCGCTGATAGAAATGTTTTAACAAAAGAGTAACACGAGTAAACCGATTGAGCTACTACAAAATAAAAGATAAAAGATAGCATTACTTAAAGAAGTCAAAAACAGGGATACGATTTCCAAAGCCGACCTCGATGAGGCAACGTAATTAATTACGCGTGGCTGTTTTTGCTACGGCCAGGAAGAAAATGGCTAAGATTTATTATTCGCGCCACTTCTCGTGGTGGACGGAAAATTACTAAGCTTTTCTTAAACTCAATCCCTTGTTTCCATCGGAGCGTAAAGAGCTGAGAGCTAGATTAAAGACTTTAAGGTACCTTCTAACATAAAAATGAAATTATGTTTAATGAGCTTTTAGGGTTCCGTACGTAAAATAGAAAAAAAAATGATATTTATTTACATAATCTATTAGACAGAAAAATATTTACACAAAAAACCTGTAACAATAGGTTATTTATAACAACTTATAAATACAATTACATTTTACCTGTCTTGTTTCTCAAGCACTATATAGATTCTTTGAAGTAGGTATACCTGTAAAATAAGGCAAAAGACAGGCCTAGGAGCACGATAATAAAAAATAAATATAATAATATGTGAAAAACTTGGATACGTGGTTTAAAAATTGTAAAAATTAAAATTATTGATTTATTCATTCAAATATTATTTAAATTATTTAGTTTTATTTATTTTTTGTAACCTATTGGGAATAGAAATTTGTTTTTCATCTACGAATTTTGGTTAAATTTCTGAGGTTAGGATAGAGCCTTTATATTATGAGTAGATTATGTGAAAACGTTGATCAGGTTTAAATAAGTTATTAAAAAATTAAAGTAACACTCTAATTTCAATTTAATTTTAAGAATCCAAACTAAATAGATTGATAGAAATCGGTTACGAATCAGGAAAGTTTTTGACGCATTTATAACTTATTCCTTGTTAGACGTTCCTTCATCTATTTGAAGAAACTCATCATTTCCCACACCAATAAATTGGTATTTTTAGACAGAAAAATAGAAAACCAAATAGAAACCCCAATATCTTTATAGACTTGGAGCACAAAATCATAAACTTGTAATAGTATCTTGTATTCATCATGAAAAAAAAGATCTTTCTTAATAAAATATTTTCGTTTTCGTTTCCAGAGATACTTTCGACGGATCAGTGCCGTCGAAGAAATACGAGGCGCTTATCTGCCGCCCGGAAACGTGCTGAGCCTTAACGGAGATCTTCACTTTCGACCTCTAGCAAATGCATAAAATACGAGTATAATACCATACTTTTCGTTGCTGATACATATCGGTTTTATTCGAGGCATCTTCCGTAAGGGGAATGGGTAACAGCCGAGCGCAAAAAATTCAAATTTTCTTTAGTTTTTCGCAAATAGTGTTCTAATTACATCGTGGGCTTATGGCAATGATTTTTGCATTTATACATCTACATGTTTTTAGTAAAAACTTTAACCAATAGCTCCGAATCTGAGAAACTGCAGATAAGTAATAATAAATAATCATTTGCGAACCAATATGAGGTGAATGAGTGTGGCAATGTTTTATGAAAAAAAAATGTAGATGCATAAATGTTATGATTGCAAAACTCATTGCCGTAAGTCTAAAATGCGTACTGAGTCTAACATTTGCCAAAAACTAAATTTTGAATTTCCCGGGCCAGTTGCCCTTCATAATTTTTGTTAAGACTAGGTACTTACTCCTTAACTATTATTCAAATGTTTTTCATAAAAAAAGTGGTCAAGAGTGAGTCGGGCTCATACAATGCGGTTTCAGTAGTACTGGTGGTAGTTTTGCGTCGTGTAGTGTTGTAATTCTGTTTTTAATACAGTTGCTCAAAAAGTGGCGTATTGCAGGGACGTATAGCGTTCGGGATGTGGGCTATTACATACTCGTGCTTTTTTTTTTACCTTTCCCGAACTCGTGCGTTATCTTTCCCAACTGTCAAAATAATGTATATTAAAAAGAAAAACCAACCATGAAGTTTTTACTAAAAAAATTCATAGAAGTTTTTATGATTCATGCAAATACGTATATTTCTAAAAAGAAGCTACTAATTTGTTTCAATATCAGATTTGATTGAATGAGTTTGGTTAGGTTTCATTTCATCTCATTAAATTTCATTTTCATTTCATATCAATAAAAAAAATTCTACTGAAGGCTTGGCTGTATGGGCATAGTTCCCTTTGCGTACCAGAATATTATTTAGTCTATGACCAAATTTTTTTTATTTTTTTTTTAAATCACCAGAATGGGTGAAGAAAAAAAACTGCTTATATTCTACGGTTGGCGCAATTTTTCAGAAATTTTCTTTGCGAGTTAAGTTGTTTGTTGCACAAAATGAGTAATTTCGACCCTAGTTTTTTTGAATTAACACCACCGGAACTCAGTATAATTGCACAAAATGCTTCGGAGAACATTTTACCGGAAAAGTCAAAAAGTCGCTACATATCTACATACGACGAATTTATTGCGTGGAGAGAAGAGAAAAAAGCAAATAGTTTTTCAGAAAATGTTAAGTTAGTTGAGTTTATTGTTTTTATTATTTTATTAAATTGCTTCATTTTTTCGCAACTGTATTAAAAATAATTGTTCAGTACACGTGCGGAACCGTCATTGCAACATGTTCCGACTGTCAACCCTCGCCTTCGGCTGCGCCTCGGCTCGGGTAGACATTTGTCGGAACTCTTTGCAATAACAGCCTTTCCGCACTTGTAATGAAATATACTATTATAGGGTTTTTTTCCGAAAACTTCATGTTCGGATTTTTTTCTTGAACTTTTTTTGCTATAATATTTAGTAATATTATATATTCGTTGATATGACCTTTTTTTTTTTTTTTTTTTAATGACAGGAAATGCCTGACGCATACCCCTCCGTCAGGGGAAACGGAGGGGTTATGTGGGGCTTGCACCCACTAAAACCTGTCGCTTGCCACGACGGACCTCGTTGGCGGGAGTGCGGGATTCACTTGCGTATTCACCGCGCTCCCGCCAGGCCCCGACCCGCCACCTAAGCGGCCGGTCCCGTCGCTGCTGCCGGCAGCCTGGCCGCTGCCGACTCCTCCTGGGAGGCGCGTCCTAAACAGGGCACGCCACCTCCTCGGCCTGTTGGTGGAGTTCGGGCAACGGACGCCATAGCCCCTTTCGTCCGTCACCCGCTGGCCGGCGCACACTGAAGCTGAAGAAAGATGTTCGTCCTCCAGCAACCGGTGCGTCTCCTACGAAAGGGATGTGCCGCCGTAATAATCCCTCTCGACGGGCGTTCCCGCCCACTTCGGTGATTTTTTACGAGGTTGTCTTCCTCGTAGTGCCCCGAAGGGACTTGTGGGCGTTTCCGCCCCCGCCTGTAATTTTTTAATGAGGTTTTCTTCCTCCTCCGGTGCAGGTGTAGGCGTTTCGACACTGTGCCCTCTGCTGGGGCTCAGAGGGACACGCGAAGAAACGCCACCTGTCCACCGTGCCAAGCTATTAGCCGTCGGTTATCAACCGACGTTACCAGGGAGCACCGGCCCGTGCGCTACAGATGGGGCACCGTAGCACTCGGGCACACGTGGAGGTTGCTTGGCCAGCCCCCCCGTTGATATGACCTTGCTTGTTCTGTCTGAGTTTTGACTTATTTACAAAGTTTTAAGTTTTCATTACCAACCTACCATTAAAGATGAGTTAAATAAAACTAACGCTCGAAGAAAAATAAAAAAAACTAGCATAGTTTTTATTTTAATTTTCTTCGATTTTTTGTAACGGCTGAGCTTTCCTTAAATATAACTGAAAACACACAATCAATTGCCAGTACAAACAAAAAAACCGGCCAAGTGCAAGTCGGACTCGCGCACCGAGGGTTCCACGCCATAAAAGAAGTAAAACATTAAAAGAATCACTTTTGTTCATGATTTTAGGAGTATAATTTACATATAGGTACTTTTGTTAGCAAACCGCAAACCTAACTTTGTTTTCGGCGGATTATTGTTATTAGCAAAAAAAGTATAATAGTTAGAGGGTTGATTTTATTTTTCCTGTAAAATATACGTTAGCCTCTATTGATCATATTTATTTCAGATTTTTTGAATGGTAAACTTCGGAGATAAAGGGGGGGGAACGGTATTTTTTTCGACAGTTTGCCCAATAAATCAAAAACTATCAGGCATAAAAATAAATAAAAATTGGTTTTAGAATATACAAGTAACGCCATTTCATATGATACCCCACTCAATATTTTTATCTCATTTTGAAATTTTGGCGACCCGGTTTTCCCCCCTTTTTAAATAAAAATAAAAACAATTTTCAAATTTTTACGATTGCTATAACGTCGCGTCACTATTATCTATAACTATTGTAAATTTCAGGTCGATAGCTTGAATAGTTACTGAAATAATCGAGTGTGACAGACGGACGGACGGACGGAGAAAGTCTCACCATAAGGGTTCCATTTTTACCAAATTGGTATGGAACCCTAAAAACATATATCACCGTTAGTTTTGGGTTCCGTACCACCAATTTGTGATTTTTATTATAACTAATTTGGTGAAGCAAAATCTCAATGGCATTACATCGGCAATTTCGATCACATTATAAGGTAAACCCTTACGGGAGAAACCCAATTTAGTTGTGTACAAGTTTATTTACGAATCCTTCCCTTGGGTATGTACATGTAGATATTAAATGAAACAACTCTGATGTCACCCTGGTACTGAAATTTTCAAACGAAAATAAACGTGATATTTTTCGGTGTCAATAAAAACTATTATTTTAAGATTTATCAGAACCGAAAAATACATAACAAAAAGGAGGTGAACTTATACATCTATTTTAGTGTCTACCTAGAAAAATATTAAGTTTGTCGTGTAACTAAGAAGTTTTCCGTTAAACCAGCTTAGCCTTCTCGGTGTAGAACAAAAAACACCAGACATCCATCGGTACTCTTAGATATAAATATTTAACTTTTAGGTTTCAGTACCCGAAGTGTAAACCCTTTTACTGAGACTTCGCTGTCCGTCCGTCCATCCGTCCGTCTGTCACCAGACTGTATCTCTTGAGCCGTGATAGCTAAAGACTTGAAATTTTGTAACAAGATGATTTTTATTGCCGCTATATCAACAAATACTAAAAACTAGAATAAAATAAATAATTAACGCAAAAACAAGCAAAAAACACACATTTGTTGTATGGGAGCCCATACAACAAATGTGTGTTTTTTGCTTGTTTTTGCTATATAATATATTGATAACTGTAACAGGTAGAAAATTTTCTCAGAATATATAATTATAATATATTTACAGTAGAAATAGTTAGTTAAATTAAAATAAAATAAAAAATTAATGGGGACTCCCATTCAAAAAACGCAATTTTTTTTTCTCGTCATTGAATTTGTTAGACAGGGGTGTTTAGTTTATACTTTAATACCATTGAGAATGGTAAGTTTGATAGTACGGAACCCTCAGTGCGCGATCCCGACTCGCACTTGACCGATTTTTATATTTCTATTTCGAATTCATTATTTATATTTTTAATTAATTAATAATAATAAATTATTAATTGTGGGCTCGACTTAAATATCGATACCTCTTATAGTATCTATCCATACATAATGTATCGAAAAACTGCAGCCTTGAGGATCTGTCACCCCCCGATCTCCGCAATGGATCGAATTAAAAGCTCGAAAAGTTCGAAACTTAGTAATATTCCATTTAGCGACTGAAGTGGCGCAAACAATAAATCTTGCTAATGAGTTTTCTTTTTGGTCAACACAAAAACAGCTTATACCTGTCTTAAAGAATTATCTTTTTATTATTGAAACAATTCACAAGGTTTTTATATTAAGAAATTGCCTACTTTATAAATAGACATGACCGTTACACCCCCGATAGGGCGGACGACGCGAAAAATTGTTGCCATTTTATCGGTGCCAAAAATGCTTGTTTTGGCACCAGCAGTAAGTAAGCCATGCTGATGTTTGCTTGTACGAAAAAGGTTCCGTAAAGGTGAATGGCTATGGCTTAATATTTACAATTCGAATGCGCAAGTTAAACAGGAAAGAATAAAGTGCATAAATTATGGAATTTCGTGGATTTTCTTTAAATCGTAAATACTTTAGGTAGGTAAACAAATTTCAAGAACAATACTTCTTTCTGCGTAGGCTGCTAACAGCAACTGGGCGTTATTCACGGTCCATTGAATCTCAACAACGCTCCCACAGATAGGTACTAGATGACAACTGATCTTATTCGCGAAGATTCCACTAAGGCAGATAAGTTTAGCGGTGAACAAATTGGAAATAAAAATCTTTATTTTTTCACACAGGTATTACTTACAGCAACGAATAGGTATATAATATTATACTAACAGGCTCTCTAGTGTCTACCATCAAGTTCGGAAAACAGATTTTAACCGAGATCAACTGGCAAGAAACTCGGTACCTACTTCTTGCTCATTTACGTCAGCCAATCGGAGGGCAGAATTCGCTAACGATTGCGATAACGATGAATACGATTTTCTTACACAATCTAGGGGCTGGTCACTAAATATAGCTTCAAACGACAATCATCATGCATGTACATATTCTCGGGTATTTAGAGAAGAAATTTAGTAAATAGTTAACTTCAAGTATAAATTAATACAGATGATAAAACTAATACCTAATACCTACCTATAAAAATAATATCGAGGGAACACTATACCTGTAATACCCGTAAGTATATGTATAGAACACATACTAAACAACTTCCGATACTCTGAAAAAGATGCTAGAGGCGGCCATTCGAGAATTCTAAAACAACCTTTTTTAACCATTAAATACGAATATACCGTTGCGGTTAAAATTTTATAACAAGACTGCTTAATAGTTGCAAAGTTCAAAGTATCGCAGAATCTTCCTTGGTATGAAAGTTTAAATGGTTGAAATTGTTCAAGTTTTTAGTGCAACTATTATCGGATAAACAATTCAAACGTTTTATAAATAAAAGACTAAAATATTACTAGATAGTTTTTAAGATTTCCTTTTATTTATTTATAGTTAGAATTCTAAAAACTCATTCTAAACACCAGTTATCTTGGCGTCTTGAAACTTGTACGATTATCTTCTTACTTTTTTAGAATTTCTTTTTTCCTATGTTTATCTTTGTGAAGTCTGGAGACTTTCAGCTTAATGTTTGTGATATTATATGCACTAACCACGCACTAACTAACTAATTTAATTTAACCAACGTCAAACAAGGAGTCACTATTTTATTCGATGCGTATTTATATACTCTTTGTTTAAGGACGCTAACAAGATCTCTTTTTTCGAAGAATTTTGTCTATAGATTGAGAAAAAAGGGTCAACAGAATAATAGTAGTTTATGAAACGGATGCATAACATTAAAACATGAGTGTGAGTTTAAAAAACGAGCCGCAGGCGAGTTTTTTAATAGTATCACACGAGTGTTTTAATACCTAATTATGTAGAGTTTCATACACTACTTTATCTACGCTCAAATTATCATAAATCCAAACCATAAAATCTTGCTAACGTTTGTCGTAAATCCTTCACTTTGTTGGTAAAAGATTGTGGGTCATTTTTGTTGCAATTACTAAAATGTCAGGTGGAGTTAAATTTTCTTTAGTACGTTTCACTGCTAGACATTTTTCCGCGCTAAGTTTTGACTAAGTAACAAAAATAACACATTGAAATGTTAAAAGTTAGGTATGGCGCCAAAATTCAGTTGCAAACTGCGTATAGTCTGTTAAAAAAGTCATGAAACAAAAAAGAGTAGAAAAATATTTATACAAGTCAGATAAAATATATTTTTAGTGGATAATTAAATAATCAAAAATTATAATTAATTCTTTTCAATATTCTGTATGAACACACTTTTTAATCAGTCATATAAGGCAGGGAAAAATTATTGTTTCCGTGAATTAATTGTTGTCTATGGTCGATCATGACTACCAACTAAATGTTGTCTGTGGACTCCTTATATAAAAAAAAAAAAAACAAATTGAGGATTGGCTCTACACTCTCTTTTGGCTATGACGACCACAGAGAAAAGAAAGTTATTCCCTGGTATGTGATGACGACACACAAAAATACAGGAACCCAGAGCCGCGTATCGTAATGGAAATTATTCAACTATCTAGAGATATTTCCATAGTACAGCGATGTTATAATGAATAACTTTTTAATAATTATAGAAGTCTGTGAATAAAGTAGGTCAATATGTGACACATTTTGATTTCATAATTCGAACTTTAAGCAATGAGCGTAGATAAAATAAATAAGATGATAAAGTCTTGAATAGGTCCTATTGATAGCTGAGTTCTAGCTTATGCCACCGAATATGAACTAAATAACTCGTAACTTATGCGTAGCATGTTGCATGTTTTGACTGGTAATTTTTTGTTACGTCATAGTGATACCTAATAAATCAGCGGAATCAGCAAACCTCACATCATACGCGCCACACTGAGTTATCTAAATTGAAATCTCGTAGATGAAAAGAAAGAAATTTTATGTTGGCAAGACGGAACACGAATAGTCGAAAATATAATGTCTATAAATGTCTATATAATATTTCTGTATCAGTGATTTTGCTTTTTTGTTTTTAGGAAGATATCGCTATTATTATACATACTTATTACATTCGTGGAGACAGGAGACCTTGTGGCTATGTAGTGTGTATACTTAGTACCTACTTAGTGTGTATAGTGTATCGAGACATTTCTCAGCAGAAGGGCTTTCTTAATGTATTTATTGCGTAACGAATTATTGCTTATAGCTTTTTAGGAAGAATATGCAAGTATTTTTGGTACCTGGGAAAAATAACAATATATAATCATTATTAATTAAAATAGTAAGCAATAAGTTATTCGTATATTGTAAGATTTTCGATACCTACTGGAAAATAAATTTAATTATTTTAATTGAAGTACATAATAATTCAATAAAAAAAATTGGAATAAATACAGATACATTTTTTACTCTCGTATATCCATTTGGAGATACCAAACTAAACTTCCCAGACAAAAAAATATCTAAACTGAATTATTTGTTTCGAGCTTTTAATTTATTTTTGGTCATTCTTGGCCAACTCTACAGGTAGGTTCTCCGAAGAAATAACTTTTCTTTTCTCGTAGCGTACATCCAAGTGAAAAGAGAAAGATAAAAATAGCGGTTTTGGCTCTGTTGTCCTTGTATAAAATAATAATTTTAGGCGTGATTGATGTAATACCATTTCCTTTGAATTGAATTCTTGAAAGTTGTAATGAAACGAAAGTATAACAGATGTAAATTACAGCTACGACCTATAGGTAATAGCGTACCGACGTATTATATTGAATTGAAAGAACAATATTCGGGACTGCAGTTTCATGTTTAAGTCGCTGTTGCTAAATCGATTTTGATGATACTTAAATACAAGCAGATGAAAAGTAAGACAGTGTCGGAAGATGCGTTGGAGACAATTTGATGGATTGGATGGAGATAGAGACAGAAAAATCAAAATTCCACACGATCCAAATAATTTAAACCATACAATAAAGTATGCTAATTCATAGATCATCGTCATAACCTCCTTCCTCCGTCCTTCGAAATTAACCCGGCAGGAAGTTGGGTTCGCCCAAGGGCAGGTGAAGCAGTATATTATTTTTCTTTACTTTATACCTATATACTTACTTTTATTTCCACTAGATTTCCAAACATCTTTTTATTACTCAACTCAGTATTTTGATACTCAATATGAATTAATACTACTGGACCAAATTATTCAAGTTACCTCAAGCTTTTTATTCATCTATTTAAATATCTTAAAATAGTACCAATAATATGACATCACTCGTATTATTTTCATTGTGATACAAATCTGAGTACATCCGTGGATTTTCCGGGATAAAAAATAAGCCTCTTCCTTTAAAAAAGTTAGATATATAGTTGTGGCATAAATAAGCACCCAGATGCATATACAAAATTTCTGATTTAAGTACTATGGTATTGAAATAGTAAAACCTTCGAACATCAGTCGCTTGATACCGAAGTAATCGTTTAAATAACAGAAAGATTTATGTTAAAATCCAACAAAAGGACCCTGCCTCGGTCCGCTTGCATCGATAAATCTACGTACGAAATAATACGACCCCAGGCGATTTGTTCACTGGGACAAAACCCTTCAGATACAATAAAATTAAGATGTAGGACGGATTAAACCAACATTTCTTATACTTTTCTGATGTTGAAACATTTTATTCAAATTTCCGAATGTTAGCCAGCTACACTTGGGCATTTTTTGTTATTCAGGAGTGATTTCAAATACACAACTAAGTATAGTATACGGCCTAGTGTCCATCTTTCATGTAAAGACATTGTAAATATTGATAATACTTAAGTAGTAATACCACGTTTTATTATTTATGTTAAACTAGCTTTTGCCCGCGGCTTCGCCCGCGTGAATTTCGGGGTTTTACAAATCCCGTGGGAGTCTTGGATTTTCTGGGAAAAAAACAGCATATGTGTTAACCTAACTTCAGAAACACGATTGGATAAAAATTTCTCGCCAAAAATTGCTCCAAAATCTAAATTTTTCTAATTTCCATCGAAAACTACGATGGACATAATTGTAATTGTTGTTTTAATGTATCGGTAAAAAATAATTCCCAAAAACGCTCAGAACGACATTTAAATAACTGGCTTAGTTTTTGAAGTAATAAGGTAAAACAACCTTTTTCTGTTATATTCTTCCGCAACGCTGCATACTAACCTAACCTAACCTAACCCACCAACGTATTCATAAGAGTGAGAAGGACGAAAATAAAATCAACGTATCCCGCTTAAGAGTGAAATAATTTCAGAACCTTTACCTTATAGGTATCCATTTTCGCATTAATAGCATAATTACTATCTAATATTCTTTTTCTCAACTAAAACACAGATTTTTAATAGCGAAACAGTTCTAATATCAGAAACTATACTGGAACACCTTTTTAGCATTATTAACCTGTATCCCATTGCTTAACCAAAGCACTCATTATAAATAGCGAAACAATTGTACTTTCAGAACCTTTATGGGTAGGTACCCATTTCCACATTTATAGCATTGCTAATTACTATACCATATCCCACAGCTGAACTAAAACATACATTGTCAGTAACGAAACAGATGTTAGTTCAGAACCTATATCATATAGGTACCCGTTTTCATAGTTATGATATTACTAACCTGTATCTCATTGCTCAACTAAAACACAAAATGCTAATAGCGAAACAGTTGTAATGTCGGAACCTATAATACGGGTACCCATTTCCACATTTATAGCATTATGCATTATTTATAGCATTATAGCATTATTATTTATAGCATTACTATCCCATATCCCCTTGTTCAACTAAAACACACTTGTTAAATGCGTACAGTGCTATGTTCAGAACCTACATAGTGGCCATTTTCACATTTATGGATTCAGTATTAATAGATTCAGTTTTTGCCCGCGGCCCCGCCCCCGTCTAATTCGCTTTTTCATGAATCCTAAGGGAAACGTCATTTTCCCGTTATCGTTCCTATTCCAACCTTTAAACATGCTTTCAAGCAAGTTCGCTTGAACAATCTATCTATAGATGTAGCTATAGATTGCTGTAGAAAAATTGGTATTTTGAGTATCCCACGGGATATATAGTTATTAGGATATTAGGATTAGACTAATTACTATACCATATCCCATAGCTCAACTAAAACATACATTGTCAGTAACGTAACAGATGTCAGTTCAGAACCTATTTCATATAGGTACCCGTTTTCATAGTTATAATATTATTAACCTGTATCTCATTGCTCAACTAAAACACAAAATGCTAATAGCGAAACAGTTGTAATGTCGGAACCTATAATACAGGTACCCATTTTCATATTTATAGCATTATGCATTATTTATAGCATTATTATCCCATATCCCCTTGTTCAACTAAAACGCACTAATTGTTAAATGCGTACAGTGCTATGTTCAGAACCTACATAGTGGCCATTTTCACATTTATAGTGATAATAGATTCAGTTTTTGCCCGCGGCACCGCCCGCGTCTAATTCGCTTTTTCATGAATCCTAAGGGAAACGTCATTTTCCCGTTATCGTTCCCTATTCCAACCTTTAAACATGGTTTCAAGCAAGTTCGCTTGAACAATCTATCTATAGATGTAGCTATAGATTGCTGTAGAAAAATTGGTATTTTGAGTATCCCACGGGAACTACGGATTTTTCCGGGATAAAAAGTAGCCTATGTTTTAATCCGGGTTATAAGCTACCTATGTTCCAAATTTCAGCTAAATCGGTTCAGTAGTTGAGCCGTGAAGGAGTAACAAACATACACACAAACTTTCGCCTTTATAATATTATTAGGATTAACATAACAGCAAAGTAAATTTATGAAAGGATAGATTTCAGAATCTTTTTGCATTTTTTTTATAAAAATTTTATTCTGTCTCGCTCTAGCTAATTCCTACGTGTAGTTATACTTAGGTATATTTTGAAATCCGAAAATAAAAGAATGTTATATGAAACCAAAACAAAGCCTTCTTTATTTATTTCAAATGTACTTTTCAGTATATTGATGGTAAATTCAACCTTATGCAAAATTCAGACTGATGCAAAAAAAAATACCCGCATCTTTTGCTTCTATGGGCGGTCGCCGCCTACTATTTATATACCTAATCAAAGGTCCGGGGTCCCCGCAAATAACTACTTATAACTGAAGTTTTACTATAATTAACGGCTTTTGGACGTCGATATACGTATTTCTAATAAGGAAGTAATTCTTTCCATTGATTCAGAAGTTGCTAGGCTCAGGTTGTTTACAGACAGACAGACAACAGAAAATCCACCCAGAATAACTCAGAGAGAAAATTAATTTAGAGGACATGTAGGTACTGTATACTGCTAGGTTTAATTTATAGAGAAGAGCGTTCACCAAGTGCTCTCACATTGAATTCTCTGTAGTTTGCAACAATGTTGCAGTTCGGCTTGATTGAGTGCAGTATATAAATACCGCGAGTGAGGAAAAGTTTAAATTCAAAATCCTGTTTGCAACTTCGCTCGCATGACCAACTTATGGTGCACAAACTAAGTTGTCTGCTGCCTGTATGAGTTATTTTCAAAACGTTTAGACTTTAAGCATTGTAATCAAACAAGATTTAACTCCATTTTCTGTCTTTATACTTTTTCTTTGTTGCACGTACGCGAATGTGATAAAGATAATATAAATCTACTTGAATTTGAAATCTTCACTGACACAATGCAGATTAAAAACAAACAAATCGCACAAATTTATGTCCTGGAATATCTGTGGGGTTAGTACAAGTTTTCGTACTAATTTCGTCGTCACGTCGCGCGAATTTCGAATAGACTCGCTCGTCGCTGACATGCAACTGTCAATTATAGATGGCGCTGACTGTAAACGTATGGAGGAAGTCGATTCGTTTGTGCGATTCGAGTCGACTCGAAATTTATACAAAAACCTGTACTAACCCCTCTGAATAAAAGGATAAGGGCTCGATCACACTTGCTACACGTCACTGACATGGTAAACCGTAAACAGTGTTAATTTTTTTTCTTAAGTCGTTAAGCAATTTTGGATACTCAGAACTCGTTGTAAAAAATTAGGCAAAAACATAAAATAACTCCATAAATATTAGAAACTCAAATATTGTGCAGGTTCGACACTCGAGTAAGCCATTACGTGAAATTTGAGTGACTTTCGTTTAAGTAAACCCATAATTTAGCTAAAATTTGAAACGCAGACTAATAAAAACGTCAAGCATTGGCGCCTTGTTGGAAATGGTTGACAAATGTTACGATAAGTTACTCGAGTTTAGTCTAATGCAATTTGAAACGTGGGAATCAAAAAAAAAACGTAGACTTACAAAATAAACCTTGGGAGCGAAGTTTTTTTTCAGAAATAGGCGGGTCCTTAACGTTCATCTGATTGGTCTATTACGTTGCCATTCATGGCAAATGGGACGACTGTCTAGAATTAAATTAACCAATCACATAGATACTGGTTACTTGGGTGTGACTTCTGATTTCAGAGGGGGAGTGGAGTGGAAACGCTGAAATAGTACGGTGCAAGGATGGAAAGAGGCATTCCGGGCTCGACAGCTGAGATCGAGCGAAGAATTCTCTAATCCGTCTACAGTACTGTTAAATTTTGTAGAGATTTATTATTATATAAATAAAATTAAAATTTAAAGTTTAAATAAATCTTAGGTTAAATAAATTTTAAATCATAATATTAAACAGTGTAAAGAGTGCCTTCGAGGTGGCGGAGATCTCCAGCTTATATTTTTGGTAAAGTACAGCTTTCCTTATTAATTTTGTGATACGAGATAATTTCATTCTTATAACCTCGTTTAGACATTAATTGAGATAAATTTTGATTGATTCGATTTCAAACTTAAAATGGACTTGGAGGACGAGGGTGGTTTCAATTTATTCTCGATATAAATAGAATCGATGTACAATTTAGTATATTTAGACTAGAGCCAACAGTATTGCAAGTGCCGAGTTTCTTGCCAGTTCTTCTCGGAGCAAATCTGCATTCCGAACGTGGGGGTAGAGTTTGACATTCTATGGGCACCTATTATTTAGACCTATGTGAAATAAAGAATTTCATTTCATTTCATATCAATTACCATAATAGTTTGGTTATTGTTTTGGGAATAAGAGTCAATTGTCAGAAGGTAATAATAGATACATAGCGAGCTATGATAATTACGAGGGAATATACAGAGTTAGAAGGATTGTTTTAGAAGAATTTAAACTAAATCAAAATAAATAAAAATTGAAATTAACTCGTATCCTATTGTGAATATGATGTCTTTAGTTTAGTATTTTAAACACCTTCCTGATTGTGTATTTTGTTTCCTTAATTTAAGTCCTGGTGAATTAATATGTACATATTATATATAGGCATGTGTGTGTTAAGTAAATAGTATACATATATGATGCCCCACTAGGTTTTTGTTTTTCGGGAACTTGTTTTCCTAGTGGCTATATAGTAACCAAGTTCCTGGGATTTAAGATTACTAACGTGATCTAAATTCTAAATAATCATACCAGTTTCGATCGATTTGATAATAATGAAGTCTGAAATATACAGAATATAAAAGTTATGCTTAAAACCTTTTATTTCTATAATAAAGACCCACTTACCTAAAGGAATTTAAAGTGGAGTGACCTTCGGAATATATTTGTTATGCTTAATAAAGTGTCACTGATTTATTCGTCACTACAACCATTCCGAAACCTTCCATCATTTGAATTTCTCTACATACCTAATTTGATTAATCATAAAATTTAACAATGCAAGGCTGCATAAATTTATATCTATTTTATGGCTTTCAATGAACTCAGATTGTTAAGCCTGAATACTTAATCTAAGGAGATGAATTAAAAGAAACCTTACTATTGAATCTCTTTAAACTATAATATATTTCCTTTGAAGTTTGATTGAATTAAAATTAGCTAGCCTGAATAATTTTAGACAAGGTGGATAAACTAAAGTCAATCCTTAATTAGCCTTCTAGTTCCTTCAGAACTAATCGAGTAACATTAGCGAGGCTAGCCGAGTTCATCTAGCTCGTTACTATACATTATACATAAGTCTGTTCATCGTGGGGCTGTACTCCAAGGAGAAAGCGTATCCAGAGTGGTTCTATGGCTGATATACAGGTGGGTCCTTAACATGACATAATAGGTAATATTTGCTTATGGTCCTAATGTGGGAATTACAGTTGTGTAGAGGAAGGAGCGAAGCCGATAGAATCATTATTAAAATTATTTTTTGGGATTTATATACATATACTCTTTCATGGCTGATTGGCAATCTTCGAATGGCAAAAATGGGAGCCCGTGAAACACGTCCTCTTTCATGAATTCAGGACTTCCGACCGTAATTTGGCCAAATTACAATCATATCAATTAATTATAAATCAAAATCCATGGTACCTGGGCAAGCCTTAAAGGCTCTATGTACCTGGCCTACGGGCATGTGGTAATAATACGCTTCGTAGCGAATAAAAAAGGAAGTCCTGAATCTGCCCAAATAATCTGAAAATTCAGAGCCAGTTTGGCGTAGGATTTCCCTAGCTTCAAGGTTTTTTGGTTCGAATGGTGTGAGCTCTGTTCCACCCACTCAGACAGCATTTGTCCTTCATTCTATTTGATTAATTAAACGCATATCACGTCAAATTGGAATCGTCCGGATTCAAGAAACAACAATGCTATTACTAAAGTTATTCTATGTAAATTCTATTTTGATACTTATTGCAAGGAAACAAAGAAACAAATAGAATGCCGTGACTTGCCTCTGAGTCGGTTTGCCTCAGCGAAATGAGAGTGAATTTAACTATAGGAAAATAAAAAACTCCATTGTCTTAACCGAAAGGGCTTACGGCTTTGTCTCGACTCCATACATCTGTTGTTGCCTGCTGTAAGGGAAAAGAAAGTGAGTACAACTGTCAATTTCATCCAAATTATCCAATCATGGTTCAATTAAATATAGTCGATCCGCCTCGGACCATCACAGAATTTGGTGCCGCGTGACCAAGATTTCAGTTACGTATTCGAATATCGATACGACTGGATTCAAAAAAAAAAAAAGAAAAAAAAAATACACAACGTAGGAATGAAAAAAAATCACGATTGGGTATATAGAGGAAGAAATAAAATAAATCATAAAATATAAATGCATTTCTTGAGATCACACAAAAAGGAAACAGAATACACTGTGCATGATATTATGTTATAATATATTTAACATTTACAGCTGTTCTAAAAATAGGAGAAGCAGAATTTAATCGTGTGTTTGTAATTGTATCGTTTACAGAATCCCGGATCTGCATGCATGGAACATTACTCTTTGTTTAATTTTGAATTAAGTTTTATTGAACCTTAAACTTTGTATAAAAAGGGGTCACATCTAGAATATCGTTAAATACGTCAACGTAACGCCAACTTTTCTAACTAATATTTAACACAAAAGAAAATCGAGTGAACGATTAATCCAACATTGCCGAAGTCAAACAGTTTAAATAGCGTTCAGTAAAGAGTTGTATTTAGGCGAATTAACCAAGATGCCAGCAGGTAGAAAGAAACGGGATAGGTCAGTACAAAAACATGTAGGTTCGAACCGGGCTAGTACAAGCGAAGCGGAGGCGAACAAACAAATAGAGACCGTAGGGAACTCTACTTTAGAGTTGATTTTGAAGAAAATCAGTGAGTTTGAAAAGAAGTTGGGACAATTAAATTCGAGCGTTAGTTTAGTAGGTAGTGAAAGTGCTAGCGGCTCGTGTTATGAGGCGACAGAAATAATTAATAGCGTGAACAACGGGACAGTTAATAACCAGGAATCGGTTAGTTTAACATCTGCAAGTACTAGTGGGGCGTCATCCGATACGCGGAACATATACGTAGTTCAGCCATCGATCAATAAGCCAACTTTTGATGGAAGGCCATTTAACAATCCTATTACGTTCTTAAAACGGTTAAAAAGATATATGAAGGAAATAAATGGAGCAGGACGTGAAATTGACATAGCGCTAGGTTGTATTACAGGACACGCGCGCAAAGTAATGGATTTATATTCAAAAAATTGGATCACTTTAGGAGATTTTGAGACGGATTTTAAGCGCATTTACTGGACAGAACAAATCCAGGAATCTGTAAGATATAGACTTATTAATTCGGTTTATACAGGCGATTCAGGAATAACAATGTCCGAACACTTTGCCGAAAATGTCGAGTCCATGCAGGCGTTAACTATAGCTTTTAGTGAGCGGGACTTAGTAAATTCAATCATGCGTCATTACACGTTAGACATACAACGCTTATGGTTTACTAGAACCGAGGAAGCTAATATTTTGAACGGGATAAATTTTCTTAGGAACATTGAACAAAACATTTTAGAAAAACCAAAAGGTATCGCTAGAGGAGTAGTAGGTAATAGTTCGAGAAGTGGGAGGTACAATGGACCATCTTTAGCTCGGCCTGTTGTAGCAACGATTTCAGCTTATAAGGGAAGAGTTAAGAATAACTGGAGGAATAATTCTATGAGGGGGCGTGGCTACTACCAAGGTCGTTCAGGTTATAGAGGAAATTATAGTAGACCCGCGTTAACTATGACCGAGTCGGAAAAGGGTAACGCCAGACCGGCTATCGCATTTGTGAAAGAGGGCGAAAGTTCTAATTCGTCTAAACATGTGGGGGCGGAAAACCAAAAAAACTAACGTTCCCCACACAAATGAAGTCCGATAGTTTAATGTTGTGTCATAAGGGGGCTAATAGGACTTCAGTACAAGAGAAGGCAAATACGGCTTATATGATTTTGACTAACAATGGATGGAAGCCAGGACAAAGTTTAGGGATTAACGCGGATAATCGTAAACGACCGTTGAAAGTTCGCACGTATGATGAGGAATATGATTGCCAACTGGAAGTTAGAAGTATAGGAATCCTATTGGAAAGCCAGTTTGATAATGTAACAGAGTGTAGCGAGATAGGCACTGCGTGTGAGGCTTGTTCAGATAGAGGCACGAGAATATACACAATGTTTCATGAGCTCGATGAACCGATTGATGTAGGGGTTGATTATTCGTTACCAAAGTTACCGGAAGTTTGTGTGTGTTTATACGGAAAAACAATGAATGCATTAATCGATTCAGGAAGCCAGGTTAGTGCAATAACTAGGGAACTGTACGATTCTATTCGGAGGGAGTGCGGAGAGTTACCTGAGATCGCTATCCCAGCAATTCAAATACAAGGGGCATTTGGATCACGCAGCGAGAGTGCAAATAGGTTAGTCTTGTTAGAATTCCAATTAGGCAGTACCTTGATCGAAGCGCCCGTACTAGTAATGAGACGATTACCTAGGTCGTTAATACTAGGATATGATTGGTTGGAGCGCGTTAAAGGCGTAATGAGCTGCGGTAACGAGCGAACACTAACGATAGAACACTTGGGGGTTAAATCTTGTGTAAAACTAAATTCAGACTGCAAAATAGATAGGCTGGGAGGAGAAACCAACGCTGTCACTATCAATGCATTACTAAGCCAAATTACCAGGCTAGAGGAGAATATTGTGATGTCAAATAAACAACCAGACAGTATAAGAGAAAACGGATTTCACTTAGACGACTCAGATTTAAGTAACGAACAAAAGGAACTATTGTTACCGATATTAAACAAACATAGTAAGGTGTTTACTGAAAAGTTAGGGTTGACAGACAGGTACGAACACGTTATCGAATTAACAGACGAAATTCCTTTCGTAAAACATAGTTATCCGGTACCTTTAGCCTATAGAGAACAAGTTAAAACGGAATTAAGCGAATTGGAAAACTTAGGCGTGATAAAACAAGAGGCGACACCGTACTGTAGTCCTCTCACTTTCACTCAGAAACGGGACGGATCAATCAGACTCTTATTAGATGCGCGAGAGTTAAATAAGAAGATGGTTGGGGACGCTGGTACACCACCTTTAACTTCGGAAATACTTCAGTCCTTCCATGGAGTAAATTATATCAGCTTAATCGATTTGAATAATGCTTATTTTCAAATACCTTTACATAAAAACTCTAGGAAATATACTGGGTTTTCATTTATGGGACGAACTTATACATACCAAGTACTACCTCAAGGTTTAAAAACATCTGTAGCGGGTTTTTCGAGAGCAATGGATTCTATATTAGAGGATGTACGCGAATTCTGTGTGAATTATCTTGATGATATAATAATATTCACCACAGGTGACATAAACTTACACTTAGAACATTTAGATCGAGTACTAAGCAGAATAGAGTCAGCCAGATTAACTGGGAGATTGGGAAAGTGTCGGTTTTTATGTGTAGAAGTGAAACTGTTAGGGCACATAGTCAATACACATGGAGTGCGTATGGATCCGGAACGGGTGGACGCCATACTTAATTTCCCCGTACCTCGAACAACAAAACAATTACGAGGATTTTTGGGGTTAATAAATTATTTTAGAAGATTCATAGCGAAATATAGTGAAGAGGTTAGACCACTCTGTGACCTACTGAAACAAAATAAAAAATGGTATTGGTCTCCGGAGGTACATGATTGTTTTGAAAGAGTTAAAAGATTATTCGTAGACACTATTCTTCTCGCGCACCCAAATCCAAAAGAGACTTATTATTTGCAGACTGATAGTAGTAATCTAGGAGTTTCGGGATACGTGTATCAATTAGATGATAAAGGTGAAGAACAGGTGATAGGGTTTTGTAGTAAGGCTTTGAATGATACACAACGCAAATGGACAGTCAGTGAAATGGAACTCTGGGCCATCATATTTAGCTTATCAAAATTCGAAACTTACCTACGAGGAGCTCGATTGGTCATTAGAACTGACCATAAGAGTTTAATATTCCTGCAGACGTGTAAATTGTTGAGCGCACGTATGATACGTTGGGTACACTATATTGGACGATTCGACTACACAGTAGAACATGTGAAGGGAAAATTAAATACGGTTGCTGACGTTTTATCTCGGCATATAAAGGGGACAACTGACGTATTGACTAACAAAACTACGGGGCCTGAAATGAATCTATTCAAGGCACCTCTAGGTCGGATAATACAAAAGCGATGGAAGGAGATAGGTAGCTATCAGGAACGTGATAAGGTCGCTAGCGAAATAATTAGGCGTATTAGTCTAGAAGGCACACCTGAGTCTAAATACTACATATTTAAAGAGGGTGTTCTTTACAGAAAGAGCGAAGAAGGGGACACTTTGAGATTATACATACCCGAGGAATTACAGAGGGACTTAATTGTTAGTGTTCATGAGGAAATAGGTCATTTCGGACGATACAAGGTGTTTGCATTAATGAAAAGTCGATATTACTTTCCCGGTATGTCACGTATAATAGGACGAGTTGTAAGGGCTTGCGAGATATGTCAGAAATCAAAACATGTACTAAGTACTCATACGGGACCAATTAAGAGCGTTATAACAAAAGAGATCGGGGAGCGAGTTTTTTGTGACATTTATGGACCGTTGCCAGCTGGGAGGTTCGGGTTTAAATATATATTTGTGATACAGGATTCTTATAGTAAATTAATCAGATTATACCCGTTAAGACAGGCGAGCGGGAAGGCTACGTTAACGTGTATAAAGAAATACCACAGGCTAATTACGATTAAAACATTATGCTCAGACAGGGGTGCAAATTTTACTTCGAGGGTTTTCGAGACAGGTGTACGTCAACTAGGTATCGAGTTAACTCATACTTCTGTTAGAAACCCACGACCGAATTCGACTGAACGTGTTAACAAGGAATTAGGAAGACTATTTAGAACGTATTGTGATAAATCACATCGATCATGGGTTGATCTATTACCAGAAATAGAAAATTGTTACAATCAAGTGATACATACTATTACGGGATATTCACCGAATGAAATAGTGTTTGGGAAAAGAACTCTACTTTCGACTGATTTTGGTGACAGGGTAGGACAAAGGACAGATTTACAACCAGAAGATGTGGAACGAATTAGACAACATGTTCGAGAGAATATAGTTAAGGCGGCGGAAAATAGAGAACTCCACTATAATAAGAATCATAGATTAGTGCAATTCGAAGTAGGGGACTGGGTAAAACTTAAGACGTTTGGAAAATCCGACGCCGATAAAAAACTAACTAAAAAGTTCATGAGATTGTACGAAGGACCTTATGTGGTAGGGGCGGTTCCATACAATAATGTATACACCTTAGTTGACGTACATACTGGCAAAATCAAGGGAAACTACAACGCAATCCACTTATTTCGTTATTACGTGAACTCCTAAAAGGATTAAGGCTAATAACGTGTTAGGTCGGAAAAAAAAAAAATTTAGGGAATGTTGGCGCCACCGTCATAAACTTGGGTAGCTCGAGCTACACGAAACAAAGGGAGACCGGAGTTGAATAGGTTTATTGCCGTGTTGGAAAACATAATAAAACAAGTATGGGAATATTGGAGCTAGCGTGGGAATACAGAGGAAAATAGATTTTTTTTCAAACTAGTACACAAGGGTACTAGGTGATTAAAAGAAAAATCTCTTTTCGGGGCGAATGACATGGTAAACCGTAAACAGTGTTAATTTTTTTTCTTAAGTCGTTAAGCAATTTTGGATACTCAGAACTCGTTGTAAAAAATTAGGCAAAAACATAAAATAACTCCATAAATATTAGAAACTCAAATATTGTGCAGGTTCGACACTCGAGTAAGCCATTACGTGAAATTTGAGTGACTTTCGTTTAAGTAAACCCATAATTTAGCTAAAATTTGAAACGCAGACTAATAAAAACGTCAAGCATTGGCGCCTTGTTGGAAATGGTTGACAAATGTTACGATAAGTTACTCGAGTTTAGTCTAATGCAATTTGAAACGTGGGAATCAAAAAAAAACGTAGACTTACAAAATAAACCTTGGGAGCGAAGTTTTTTTTCAGAAATAGGCGGGTCCTTAACGTTCATCTGATTGGTCTATTACGTTGCCATTCATGGCAAATGGGACGACTGTCTAGAATTAAATTAACCAATCACATAGATACTGGTTACTTGGGTGTGACTTCTGATTTCAGAGGGGGAGTGGAGTGGAAACGCTGAAATAGTACGGTGCAAGGATGGAAAGAGGCATTCCGGGCTCGACAGCTGAGATCGAGCGAAGAATTCTCTAATCCGTCTACAGTACTGTTAAATTTTGTAGAGATTTATTATTATATAAATAAAATTAAAATTTAAAGTTTAAATAAATCTTAGGTTAAATAAATTTTAAATCATAATATTAAACAGTGTAAAGAGTGCCTTCGAGGTGGCGGAGATCTCCAGCTTATATTTTTGGTAAAGTACAGCTTTCCTTATTAATTTTGTGATACGAGATAATTTCATTCTTATAACCTCGTTTAGACATTAATTGAGATAAATTTTGATTGATTCGATTTCAAACTTAAAATGGACTTGGAGGACGAGGGTGGTTTCAATTTATTCTCGATATAAATAGAATCGATGTACAATTTAGTATATTTAGACTAGAGCCAACAGTATTGCAAGTGCCGAGTTTCTTGCCAGTTCTTCTCGGAGCAAATCTGCATTCCGAACGTGGGGGTAGAGTTTGACATTCTATGGGCACCTATTATTTAGACCTATGTGAAATAAAGAATTTCATTTCATTTCATATCAATTACCATAATAGTTTGGTTATTGTTTTGGGAATAAGAGTCAATTGTCAGAAGGTAATAATAGATACATAGCGAGCTATGATAATTACGAGGGAATATACAGAGTTAGAAGGATTGTTTTAGAAGAATTTAAACTAAATCAAAATAAATAAAAATTGAAATTAACTCGTATCCTATTGTGAATATGATGTCTTTAGTTTAGTATTTTAAACACCTTCCTGATTGTGTATTTTGTTTCCTTAATTTAAGTCCTGGTGAATTAATATGTACATATTATATATAGGCATGTGTGTGTTAAGTAAATAGTATACATATATGATGCCCCACTAGGTTTTTGTTTTTCGGGAACTTGTTTTCCTAGTGGCTATATAGTAACCAAGTTCCTGGGATTTAAGATTACTAACGTGATCTAAATTCTAAATAATCATACCAGTTTCGATCGATTTGATAATAATGAAGTCTGAAATATACAGAATATAAAAGTTATGCTTAAAACCTTTTATTTCTATAATAAAGACCCACTTACCTAAAGGAATTTAAAGTGGAGTGACCTTCGGAATATATTTGTTATGCTTAATAAAGTGTCACTGATTTATTCGTCACTACAACCATTCCGAAACCTTCCATCATTTGAATTTCTCTACATACCTAATTTGATTAATCATAAAATTTAACAATGCAAGGCTGCATAAATTTATATCTATTTTATGGCTTTCAATGAACTCAGATTGTTAAGCCTGAATACTTAATCTAAGGAGATGAATTAAAAGAAACCTTACTATTGAATCTCTTTAAACTATAATATATTTCCTTTGAAGTTTGATTGAATTAAAATTAGCTAGCCTGAATAATTTTAGACAAGGTGGATAAACTAAAGTCAATCCTTAATTAGCCTTCTAGTTCCTTCAGAACTAATCGAGTAACATTAGCGAGGCTAGCCGAGTTCATCTAGCTCGTTACTATACATTATACATAAGTCTGTTCATCGTGGGGCTGTACTCCAAGGAGAAAGCGTATCCAGAGTGGTTCTATGGCTGATATACAGGTGGGTCCTTAACATGACATAATAGGTAATATTTGCTTATGGTCCTAATGTGGGAATTACAGTTGTGTAGAGGAAGGAGCGAAGCCGATAGAATCATTATTAAAATTATTTTTTGGGATTTATATACATATACTCTTTCATGGCTGATTGGCAATCTTCGAATGGCAAAAATGGGAGCCCGTGAAACACGTCCTCTTTCATGAATTCAGGACTTCCGACCGTAATTTGGCCAAATTACAATCATATCAATTAATTATAAATCAAAATCCATGGTACCTGGGCAAGCCTTAAAGGCTCTATGTACCTGGCCTACGGGCATGTGGTAATAATACGCTTCGTAGCGAATAAAAAAGGAAGTCCTGAATCTGCCCAAATAATCTGAAAATTCAGAGCCAGTTTGGCGTAGGATTTCCCTAGCTTCAAGGTTTTTTGGTTCGAATGGTGTGAGCTCTGTTCCACCCACTCAGACAGCATTTGTCCTTCATTCTATTTGATTAATTAAACGCATATCACGTCAAATTGGAATCGTCCGGATTCAAGAAACAACAATGCTATTACTAAAGTTATTCTATGTAAATTCTATTTTGATACTTATTGCAAGGAAACAAAGAAACAAATAGAATGCCGTGACTTGCCTCTGAGTCGGTTTGCCTCAGCGAAATGAGAGTGAATTTAACTATAGGAAAATAAAAAACTCCATTGTCTTAACCGAAAGGGCTTACGGCTTTGTCTCGACTCCATACATCTGTTGTTGCCTGCTGTAAGGGAAAAGAAAGTGAGTACAACTGTCAATTTCATCCAAATTATCCAATCATGGTTCAATTAAATATAGTCGATCCGCCTCGGACCATCACATCACGACACGACAAATATTTGCCTGCGCTGCGAGTGTTGACTTATGCTGTATAATGTCGATGATCTCGTATTTCCTACAGTACCCATAAGCTCTTTTGGCAGATACGGCCATAAAACAGAGGTGGGCACTGGGCAGTACCTCGAAAAGTTTGCGTTTTAACCCCTAATAAATAAAGAATAGAGAATAAACCAATCTCACATCAGAGTAATCTCGTTATCACCCATCTCAAACTTGAACGTAGAACTTGGAAAGTTCAAACTAGAACTGAAATTTAGCACAGAGGCAATGTAGACAAGGAATAAGAAAGGATTTTTCTAAATTCCTTTTTAACTAGTATAAGTTATGTACCTGGGTGAACGCTAAGTGTGTCTGTATGTTTGTAACTACTTCACGCCACAACTACTAAGCCGATAGGCAAATTTTCATTTTTTCTCGGTAAAACCCACAGCTGGGGCATGATCGTTGAAATCTACACGGAGGACGGCGCTGAGAGCAAAAGCTAGTTCATGGCGCAAAATCGGAGTCAGAACACATCATTACCCGCTGAGTTTAAGCGGCCTTTTTAACACGAATTACGATCTCCTTCCCGTTAAACTGTCAATAGCTGTGCTCAAAATACTTACCGTCAGCTCACTGGCTCGGGAAAATAGCTGTTGTTTCTGGTGAACGCTTTTAAAAGTGGAATAAAGTTGGGAAAATACCAAACAGATAGGTAGGTACTCGTACAATACACGTACTAAATGTTGAGGCTATTCTTTTGAACAAGCTTTTATTTAGTTTCACCTCTATCTGGTTGGTCTAATCTAAAGATAGATTTCCAGCTCTACGGCTGAATCGTCACTTACTTTCTGGTGAAATAGCAGACGAATAGATAGGTACTAAGTTTTTATTTGAATAGAAAAATTAAGCATATGGTACCAGATTATTTTGAATTTCTTTTAAGATTTTCAAAGAACTCCAAAGAAACAATGCATGCAGAAATCCACGCCCTGAGCGTAAATATATAACTATATAAAGCAATGGAATAAAACAGATATACTTAGTTAATACTTAAGTTCCTATAAATTTAAATATGCATCAAAATTTCCATATTTAAATTTATAGGAATAATTTCCTAAGTGTGTGAAAACACTATAATATAAAATATAAGTAGTTAATACTTAAGTGTTTAGTATTTCAGACGTATTTTCAATAAACAAATATTCGGTACGGAAAGGATGCGGACGGTCGGCCAGAATTCTCAACAGCTGCAGTATAATGTTATATAAGAGGCAAACACACGTTGAATCCTTATTGAAACTTAGCAACACATTAAACTGCAGAACAAAATAAACATAGAACACAGAACCGAACTCTGGGTCCGAAATTGGGACTAATATATTACCTACATATGTATGCAAATTGCACAATACACTATATACAGTGCAAACCCTAGTATAACTTTTGTTCCCATTGTCTATCACTTTAATTAGTAGAACCTAATCAATGCTATTAAAGGAAGCTGAGTAATTCCCACTATGCATCCCCTATAGTTACAAGTGATTTTGTTTTGTGGGTTTTCAATTATAATTGTTCATCTTAATTTTTTACATAGCTATAATAGTTCATTTTTATATACCCAAGCAGACAGGCGGATATTGACATAAATGTTTTTTTATCCAGAGAAGATAATCGGTTTCCGTAGAATTATTTTAGTAAAAAAAAATGATAAGACGAGCAAGGCGTTCACCTGATGTTAAGTGATAGCTCTGCCCATGTCAGATGCAGTTATATACCACGAATTTACAGACGCCTCGCAATACAATATCATACGACGTACACAACTCTGAAAGAGTCTAAACCACAGAATACTGGCATAACACTTAGTTCATTTGTGCCTGAATTCAATACTGCGCTCATCAGTTCTGCCCCCTGAGCTAAGTGACAAAGAGTGATACCTACTTGTGATATAGAAATTGAACAAAATTAAAAAAATGTATGCGACCTTTCACTATTTAGACGCTCAGTTAGTGTCAAAATAGCTATAGTTCGCATCTTTCGCTATTTTGACGCTCAGAGTGTCAAAATAAGTAGTTATAGTTCGCATCTTTCGCTATTTTGGCGCTCAGTTAGTGTCAAAATAGCTATAGTTCGCATACAGTTTTTGAATTTTGTTCCATTTCTATTCCACATGTAGCTTTCTATATCGCTATGTGTCACTTGGCTCAAGCAGAAGATGACGTCTTAAAATCAAATGAGGCCTTAAAGTGTAATTTTGCTCAGTGATCGCTAATTATTAAATTATTATTAAAAAAATATTATCTTGTATGACATTAAAAAAAATATCAATTGAAATTTTTTTACTAATTTTTTTTTACAAAACAAGTACTTAAAATTAAAAACTAAATAAAGTCGGTGCCAGCCAATTCAAATAGATAAGTAAATCTTTATAATAGTGCAAAACTACATCCATAGTATGTAGTAGTAGTAAGCTTCGCTGGCACCGACTTCAAAATAGATGAGTGGGTAGTAGCGGTTATAATAATTATATTAATTTATTTTTCGCTTTTGAGTGCCTATTTGTGGTTTTGAAGTCGGTTCAATTTTTTTAAAAAATAATTTATTTTACCCTTTTTAGTGCAAAAAAGTTTTTAAAGACAAGCTTTTATGATCTAGTAGCCACGTTTTAACCAAATTTAAAACGGACTATCACAATAAAATGCATGTACAATAATCACGGAAAATCCTAAATACCGATATAGGGATTAAACAGAGAACCTCTTTTTTTGACGTCGGTCAATTAAAACATATATTTCAGTCAACTTGAGAATCTCCTTCTCTTTTGAAGTCCGATAAAATCTACACTGTACACTATTATACCGATCGCAAGCGATTTACTATTTTCCGTTTAGGAGTTCCGCTCTCCATCTCCGAAGATATTCATTAAATCTCGACGAAATTAAAACGAGTCTACCTGTGATGTATGGCCTATCTAACAAAAAAAGAATCATTTAAATCCGTTTTGCCGAACTCGAGATAATCGCGAACAAACTAAAATACAAATATGTCGATCAAACTAAGAACCTCTTATTTTTTTAAGTCGGTTAATATACTAAAACCTTCTCCAGAATGTAACAAATACTTTCCTGAAAACCGCATCCAAATCGGTTCAGCCAAACGTGAAATAATCGCGGACAAACATACATTCATACATACATACATACACACACACATACATACATACGGGTCGAATACAGAACCTCTTTCTTTTTTTGAAGTCGGTTAAAAAACTTTGTACATCTAGGCATTTCCGTACTCGATACTTTATAGGATCATGATAAAAATTAAATTAATCGACCGGTTATATTTTCAGGGCTATTTTTAGTTGTCATAAAGTCGTCACTCTGTAGACTCCTAATTTACTTCGCAAGAACAAAAGAAATCAACGGCCTTCAAAAGAGTTATTTCCAATTTTCATACAATCATATTGAAAGGGAAGCCTTTGTAAGTAGGAACTTTGTAATTAATTTCGGATATTTATAGGTTTGCTTAAAAATGGTTTCCCAATCTCTTACGTACAATATTTCTTTACGCTATAAGCTATAAAATAATGATATCATAAATTGAAAAAAAAAGCAATAATATTCTTATTTTTAAAACATAAAATTTATACCCGACTCTTCACATAAAAGTTTCACCTCACGCATGCAATCACATAATATATATACCTACCCGTATTTTATATTTAACTAATTAGCGCCAGCTAACAGAAGACGGCACCATCTATCGAGTTATGGGTGAAATATCTCAAGAAAATATTAAATGGACTCTTGTTTTAGGTGTTATCCCAAACTTTGTTTGTACCGAGTGTGTCCTACCTGTCCGGTCTGTTTTATATTTTATTATAATGTAGGGCCAAAACAGCCATCTTAAATTTTTTGTGTAGTAGGTACCTAAGTATACTTAAATTTTCGGAATCCATTTAGCCGTTTCAAAGCAAAAAAAAAAGTAAAATTTACTTTATCCACACGATCACGATTTGTATTAAATAGCTTAATAATTCAGTAAGACTAACTTTTTAAATGAGAATCCTTAAGTAATGTAGCCAACTGGGAATTGAATTCCGAACTCATTTCCAATTGACATGGTAAAGAATTGAACTAAGTGCTTACACCAGAGGCTCTTCAAAACCATCAAATACTTAATACTAAACAAAACCAAACATCCAATTTTCCCGAAGCTCTTAATTCCTTTGTTTACAGCCTGTGTCCGTAACCGAGGCGATATTACCAAAGCTTACAATATTAACAGATCATCCTCAGAGGACTTCGTAACGCCACCTATTTAGATAAGCTATCTCTAATTAAACCCAGGTTGGAGAGCTTCTATCAATACAACTTGTGTGTAGGTATACGATAAGGATTAAAATTAAGCGAGGCTCAACAGCTATACCTAAAATACAAAGCTAAGTTTATAATAACGTCTCTATCAAACGAATAACAGTGTAATCCGCTTTAAGGCCAGTATCACGGTTAGAAGAAAAACATTTTAGTAAATTTCGTGTATCATAAAAATACACGAAAATAAAGGATTAAAAACTTTGTAAGTGGTTCTCAGTAGACACTCATAATTACGAATGAAAATCGGACTTACTAAACCTTTTGCCGAGGTGTATGACCGATTTCTTTCTAAGACAATTACCAACAATAAGTAGGTATGTGTATACCTACTTACAAAAATACATGCCAAGTTTTTACAAAAAAAAATGTCGATACCTAGGCATTAAAGAATATATTAGATTTATGGACACACCTGCAGAATTCCTTCTTCTCAAGATTTATGCACTAGAAGGTATACAAGAGCGCCAGCTATTTCAGGTAATTACGTGGAACATTAAATGAGAACATGAACAGGAACTAAAGTTTTCTCAAGCACTACACTTAGTCACTAGAGCTGTTCACTAGCTTAGTTTAGCTACTTAGGTTAATGAAAGTAAATAGGTACTAACCAGCATAATAGCGTGGACAAAGTTTTAAAACTAAGCCGTTAATATCAGCCTAATGAGAAGTCTTAATCTGCCTTTACAGTTGAGAGAGTGGTCTAAATTCAATTCCAGAAATCCTTACCTTTCGCGAAGAAAACAGTATCCTTCTTTATTCTTCGGTAGGAAGTACTTCAAGTCATCTAAAGTCGGGCACTCAATAAGTTCATTGCATTGACAGCCATGACCGGTGTACCTGACAAAAACAAAAGAATAGGCGTAAGGAGATGAATAGGCACGAATAGGTAAGTAATGGTCCTAAATTTAGTCTCAAAAATGTCTTATAAATAGATAATCGGATGTATTATTTTGTTAAATAGGATCTCAATTCTGCGAAAATCATAGGAAAATAGAGACTAAAGACTACAATATCGGATACGGCGCCCATCCACAATTTATGTTTGGCCGCGCCTTTAGTAAAAGCTGTTGAAACTTTAATCGTATCAGCGCGCTGCAGGCGTAAAATAAAATTGTAGCGCTTTGAGCGTTTAAAAAATACCGGCCATCGAGGCGTTGCTTGTTTGGAAATAGTAATCTAGTAGCAGACTAGCCAACTTTACTGGTGTCCATCAACCAGGGTCAGGTAGGTAATTGGATGTTTTTAGAGCAGCAGGCGTATAACGTACAACTTTCTGATGTCACTGTGTGTTTATAAAAAGTATTTATATTATTAAATTATTTTAATTTATTAAAGTACTAATTATATTAATTAAAAATTTAAGTTAAGGATTTTTTATGGCGATCACGACAAGACAATCTGTATTTTATTTTAAAAGAAACTCCTTTTATTTGATCACAACTTACTATATCCACATACCTAAACTAAAATACTTCAAAAATGTATAACATTATATAGATTTTAGATAGTGTGACCGAATAGGTCTCTTGCTGCAGCAGCTTCATGTCGAGTGCCAAAATACATAATTAGAACAAAAGAGTGGAGATTGGGCGCACTGCAATCTGCGTTACTCACAACAACAAATTGGTTCGTCTGTACTCTAATTGCTATTCTAGTAGTTCAGAAATTCTCACGCATACGATACGAATGGCCAGAACAAAGCAGATTGAAGTCTGCGTTCATTTCTGAGGGACAGGGCGATCGAAAACAAACAAAATAAAATTCTTCACTATGTGTTGCTTGTTTGGTACAAACTTGTGTAAAATTTTAGTGTATACTCGTATTGGATTCGCTCAGGATTTTAGTACATGGATGCTAATTGAGTAACTACAACAATATGACTTGCATACACTAATTATATTAGTCACCAGCAACTATAAAATGGAAAAAGTATCTATTTCCTCTCAAGTTACAGATTGTCAGTATGTGTGTTTATTTATTTGTATGTTAGTCGTTTATAATGACGAGATCACATTGCAATCTGTGTTACCTATCTGCAAAATTACCTTTAGGTGCACAGCATTCACGGTCTTGGACATTTAGCCTTAAAACATTTTTATTATGATGTAAATATCAAAAATACGTAAATATAAGTTACTAGCGGAGTGAATGGCAGTTTTTCAGAAATAATGAATTTTCTCGGTATAAAAAGTAGCTTATATTTTAATCCATGTTATAACCTACATATCCATTCCAAATTTCTACTAAATCGGCTCAGTAGTTGTAGCGTAAAGAAGTAACAAATATTACCTACACACAAATTTTCACCTTTGTAATATTGGTGTGATAAGGTTCTTTAGCGTCGAGATTCGAGAGATTATTTTGGCCCAGAACTTGCCCTGTATTTTGTATAGTGTTCTGGTCACCGAAGACACACTTCTGTCTATGACCCTTTTTACGGCCAGGGTCGGGGTTTGGTCATAATCGTAACACGCTAGCCATGTATGGGTGGTGAACTGTCAGGCATGCAGGTTATACACACGATATTTTCAGTTTTTAGTTTCTGACAACGCACATAAAATTATAAAACATTAACAGGATCCTGTAAATTTCCTGTTAAAAACCTACCGTAAATCATGAGTCTAAACCTTGACTATCACTATCACTGCTTTGTACAGTTCCACAAAGCATGGGATCCAGCTAGCTAAGAAGTGATAATTGAAAATGAAACGATATCGGTGCGGGGGTGTTCAAAGCGGCCGGGTATCGGAGCGAGCTCCACGTAGCACTTTGGCCCAAAATTGTCAGGCTGCTATTTTACCGCTGTCCGGGGATTCCAACACATATGCTCCGAATGGCGTATTGAAGTCGGAACTCGCCGTTAAACGGGAGGAAAATAAACGTTACGGAATGTTTCGATTTGTATCGACTCTACAATGTGTATGGAGATTGTACCTATGCCTATTTCACATGTTATGTTAAAATTCATGGAGAATATTTTGATAATTGACGACCGAATGGCGTAGCGTAGGTATACATTCAAAGTTCATATTGGAATATTCACGAAAACTGTCGTTTCAATCTTCGGACTGAAAACTCTTATAAATTATTTAGTACTTAAATTGACTTAATCAATAATATTTTAATCCGTACAAAGAAGCAGGAGATAACTCATAAAACAGACGTTTAGATACTAATCAATCTCATTTTAAGAGAACTTTTTTAAAAATAAACTGTGGAACTTGTTATAATCTCCGGACGTCAAAATAAAGTGGCCAGCGCATACAATAATTCTTGGTCATTTTCTACCTGGTCAAAGCAAAAACACGTTATTAATTACCTTTCCTACTGCCACGAGGTTGTCTGAGAAAAATCCAATTCAGACTTTTGACTTTTCTTTATATTTAGAATTACTTTGATCATTTTAAGATTCACTTTGCATTTCCTGACTACTTTAACAAAATTTCTCAGGATAACCGTTATAACAATTAAATTAGCATCGATAGGTAGGTAAATATACTACTGCTGTTTTTTTTTAGTCGTTTCAGCCGACGGACGTCTATACTGTTTGACACAGACCTCCTGCAATGATTGCAACCTACACGGTCCTGCGCTACTTGTATCCAGCGACTTCCATCGACACTTCGAGCATAACTCTCTACATCGCCCGCTGAATAACTCCGAGTCTTCTTCAGTCAATTATGTTTTATTAGCTTACAAATTACGAATATGAATCTGTTTTATCTATGGCATCGTGGAAGCCATGATACTTAAAGTATACATACAAAGTATATACAGACATTTCTAAGTTCTGACTTCAATTTTATTTATTAATACGCTGCATGGAGTATGGACAGTATTCTCAAACAAACAATATCTATTTGCTGTTGACAAGCTCCCGGTTCTCGGCTAATTCTTCACGCTCAGTTGAAAGCTGTACAACGCAATAAATTCGACGCATCCGAGCGCGAGAGTTCTGATAATATAAGATGCGCCTGCTTTCGACGGGTTGTTTCTAAAAAAGTATAGACATCAAAGACTTTCTGGGTAAAAAGCTGGTTAGTTTCATAGGAAAACAAAGATTTTTATTAGAACTTGTTAACTATAATTTTTTTGGTGATCTTTCACCCACGTAAATGAAACCAACCAAAGAAATTATTATAGGTGGGTATGCCAAGAATTAAGATGGATACCTTGGAAGATTACAAGTTCATGAAGCTCAGTCAAATAATATGTTAATGCAAGATTTAGTAGCCGATTCCAAGCATGTTTAAGGAAAAGAAATAATTAATGAAGCCCGTATAAATAAAGCCCGAATCAAACTCAACTGAATATTCTTTTTGTTTCGATCATAGATTAGTATAATAGATCAGTAAAACCAGAGCAATTCACTATAATACTATTATATACTTATTTACCGATACCTAGTTATTTACCAACAGGCTTTAAACCTCATTATAAAATTTGGCTTATGAACGAGTTAAAGCCTGACAAATCCTTATGTTTTTTTTTTTCAAATAACATGTCAGGTAAACAATGTGGTACTAAGCGTTAGCAGAAGCTTTGCCGATGACTTTTCCTTATTGTTGGGAAATGCAGCTTAGTGTCCAGACACACCTGCGTAATGGTGTTAACTATGTAAAGATTCAGATACATGATAGAGACGTCAAAGGCGTCCCATATCCCACCACGCGGACACATCAGATGAGTGCGGGTTGCGGCAGTATGAACTGGGAGAGGACGTCATCGGCAAAGCTTCTGCGAACGGATTATAAACTGGTTATAAAGTCGTTTACCAGATAGATACTTGCATGTAAAAGATTTGCTTATGTTACTTAAAATATAATTGCCGACAAAATATGTTCACTACACTTAAAGAAATATGATTATTTAAAAACTATTGATGTATGAATATTCTACGCGCAGTCCATCGAAAATTTATGTCCGGCTCGCGTGGTAACTGGTAAAGCTGTCGATGAAAGTTTCATCGTATCAGCGGGGTGCAGGCGCGGAACAAAATTGTAGCGGTTTGGGCTTTCAAAAATAACCAGCTCTCGAAACTTTGCGCACTGAACAACTCTTGTTAATGTATTTTTTGCATAAATACCCTACGAGATTGTAGACAACTTTTTAAATTGTAAATAGGCTTGCGCTTGACGGCAATCAAGCCTGATGGAAAGCAATGATGAGGTGAAGGTTGGAGCGCGCTTGCCTAGAAAATGCCTATTCACTCTTCTCTTGAAGGCACCCAAATTGCACTTGGCTGAAAACAAAGAAGTTGGAAGGACGTTCCACACGTTAGTCTAGAATCATTAACGATAAGATGATGGGCAACATGCATATTGCTGTCATTTTCATTACGTCATTTTCAGATCAACAAATTCTTGGAACACCGTCAAACTAGGTAAAACTTAAAGGTTCTGTGATTTCAATCATTAAATATTAGATATTTTTCAGAGCAGAGAATTAGGCTACGAAGCGGCGCGGAGAAGGTTCTTACGTAACTTGGGAGTAAGGGCATTAATTAGGCAGGCACAGTTTGCCACAGGTGAGACACACATCCAAGTTTCAACAAGATTTCAACGTATGTTTCGTAACAGCTACTGAAGTTTGGAAGTTTCAAGCTGTTCCTAGTGAATCACAGCCTGTTTCGTGCTTTAGGACAAAATAGATTAAGACAGAATTATCATAATAATAATCATTCTTCTCAGACTTAGAATAATAATCATTCTTCTCTTTCATCAATGTCTTTATCTACGCTCATTGCTTAAAGTTCGAATTATGAAATCAAAATGTGTCACATATTGACCTACTTTATTCACAGACTTCTATAATTATTAAAAAGTTATTCATTATAACAGTCTTTCCCAAAGTGGGCGATAACGCCCCCTTGTGGGCGCTGCAGGTCTCAAGGGGGGCGGTAAGAGACCCAGAAAGAAAATGGGGCCGTTGTGTCGAGGCGGGGGGGTGATTTGTAATTTTATTTAGCTAGTAGGCCTCTTAAACAACCTCTTAACTGCAAGAGCTCTCGACTCTCAACAACAACTTGTGAACATCAACTAATATGAATTAAAAGATTGCTCAAACTCGATTCTATATTTCTCTCCGCGTAGTTCATATATCTGTCATATTTTATTGAATATAGAAAAAATGAATCATCATGTCAATCGGTCGCTCCGTTTCGTAATGAAAGTAGACACAAATAAAAAGGCAACAGACACACTTTCGCATTTTAATAGTTATTAGTACTCGTAGATATCTATCATGTTTTAACAAGTTTTTGTTAAATAACCCGAATTGTGCATTCCTGTAGCAGTCGGATGATTCATTGAATACTTGTTCGGACTTGTTGAGTACGATTGAGCGTCGAATGAGATTAACGAGTTTATGCATGTTTGTTTTATTCCTGTCGGTGCGTGCTGCTTAAGCATTTCTATATAAACAATGTAATATTTATTTTATTTTCATTTGTGGTCTCGCGCGTAATAGATGAGCACTACTTACACCTCCTCTACACTACTCGCGAAGTTGAACGTATTTCTCATTGCAAAACAATGTCGGAAGTAAAAAAGAAGAGACGGCAATACTGTGCGGAATATATTAAATTCGGATTTATTGAAAATCCCACAAACCCATCGTCGCCTTTGTGTCTTCTATGTCTAAAAACATTTTCGAATGAAGCAATGAAGCCTTCAAGGCTGCAAGATCATTTGAATAAAATGCATCCAGATAAGAAAGACAAGAATGTAGCATATTTTCAAGACCTAGAGAAGAAGCATAATACACAGCCAAGTGTAGCAAAACTATTTTCGGCGGCTGCTAAGCAAGATGACGACGGACTTCGAGCTTCGTACAATATCTCTTTGTTAATTGCTCAAAAAGGCAAACCACATAACATCGGAGAAGAGTTAATATTGCCAGCAATAAATGAAGTAATAACTACTGTGCTTCATAAACCGGCCGCAGATATTATCCGAAAAATTCCTTTGAGTAATAATTCTGTGCAAAGACGAATTGATGAAATGGCTGAAAACATTGAAGAATCATTGTGCGATCACCTGAGGACAAGTCAATTCTCAATTCAGCTCGATGAGTCCACGTTACCAACTAATGAAGCATTGTTGTTGTCTTACGTGAGGTTTATTAAAGATGAGAAAATATGTGAAGAACTATTATTTGCTAGAAATTTAGAGACCGATACAAAAGGTGAAACCATATTCAATACATTGGAAAAGTTTTGCGATGAGAAAGAGATTCCTTTGAAAAATATTATTTCAGTTGCTACGGATGGCGCTCCGGCTATGACAGGGTGCCATAAAGGCTTCATAGCGTACTTAAAAAATAAAATTCCAGATGTCCTTGGTGTACATTGCGTTATTCATAGACAACATTTAGTTGCTAGAAACTTAAGTGAAAAACTATTTCAATCACTGCAATATGTCATCAAAGCAGTCAATAAAATCCGCAACAGCTCTTTGAATGATAGATTATTTCATCAGCTTTGTGTTACTAATGACGAGGATTTCAACCGTTTGTTGTATCATACTGAAGTTCGTTGGCTATCAAGAGGCAATTGTCTGACTCGATTTTACAACCTGTTTGACGCTGTTATAGAGTTCTTGGAAACTAAAGATACAGAATTGCACGACAAGCTCATAACATCAAAAAATGATATAGCTTACATGACAGACCTGTATAAATTATTCAACGACATGAATCTCCAAATGCAAGGCGATAAACTAAATTTAATTTAAACAAAAAACGTCGTTGCTGCTTTCGCAGCCAAACTGCTTCTACACAAAAAGAATCTGGGCAGACGTGAGTTTCACAATTTTCCAAATTTATCAGTATCATGCAGTAACGACGAATTGTTTGCCTACTGCCAACATTTGGAAAACCTCCACATTGACTTCACCGAACGATACCAGGACATTTTGAACTTGGAAATACCAGACTGGGTGTTGGATCCGTTTTCAAATGTCAACACAGCAATGTCACCTCAGCTGGAAGAAGAACTTATAGAATTGACAACAAACGAGGAAATAAAAATCAAGTTCAAAAATGGTTACCAAGAATTTTGGCTACAAAAACCGATCCCGCAATTGTACCCTGGATTGTGGTCAATCGTTCAACGATTCTTGATAGCATTCCCATCGTCATATTTGTGTGAACGTGGATTTAGTGCTGTGACAACATTGCTTACTAAAAAGCGAAATCGTTTGCTTGTTACCGAACGTGGCGACTTGCGACTGTTCTTGAGTAAATTGGAACCTGATATCAACAAACTTATTAAACAGCATCAGATTCATCCTTCACATTAGTTTTTATATAAGGATTGATTATTTTAGTTATATTTTTAATAAAAGATACTCTGTTTTAATACTATAAAGTTGCGTTTCAATAATCATTCTTATTGGCAGGTGGAGCCCGTAAGAGTTAACTTGAGACCTTAAGCGCCGTTGTATGTTACCTACTGCGCTCAGGTTTCAAGTTGCGGGTTATAGTAAAAGTTTCGTTTAGAATTCTCCGTTAATATACATATATAGGTCACAATAATTAATTAATTCAATTTGAAGTTATAGTGGTTTTTAAATAGGTGAAAAAATGGGGGCGCTAAAAAAATATTTATTCTCAAAGTGGGCAGTAGACAAAATAAGTTTGGGAACCACTGCATTATAACATCGCTGTACTATGGAAATATCTCTAGAAAGTTGAATAATTTCTATTACGATACTCGGCTCTGGGTTCCTGTATTTTTATGTGTCGTCATCACAGACCAGGGAATAACTTTCTTTTCTCTGTGGTCGTCATAGCCAAAAGAGAGTGTAGAGCCAATCCTCAATTTTGTTTTTTTTATATATGGAGTCCACAGACAACATTTAGTTGGTAGTGTCATGGGGTGGGCCACGAACGACCATAGACAACAATTAATTCACGGAAACAATAATTTTTCCCTGCCTTATATGACTGATTAAAAAGTGTGTTCATACAGAATATTGAAAAGATTTATGTATAATTTTTGATTATTTAATTATCCACTAAAAATATACTTTATCTGACTTGTATAAATATTTTTCTACTCTTTTTTGTTTCATGACTTTTTTAACAGACTATACACAGTTTACAACTGAATTTTGGCGCCATACCTAACTTTTAAAATTTCAATGTGTTATTTTTGTTACTTAGTCAAAACTTAGCGCGGAAAAATGTCTAGCAATGAAACCTACTAAAGAAAATTTAACTCCACCTGACATTTTAGTAATTGCAACAAAAATGACCCACAATCTTTTACCGACAAAGTGAACGATTTACGACAAACGTTAGCAAGATTATATGGTTTGGATTTATGATAATTTGAGCGTAGATAAAGTAGTGTATGAAACTCTACATAATTAGGTATTAAAACACTCGTGTGATACTATTAAAAAACTCGCCTGCGGCTCGTTTTTTAAACTCACACTCATGTTTTAATACCCCCCATTATGCATCCGTTTCATAAACTACTATTAAAAAACAGTAGCGCTCCAGGATTGTCGACAAATATTAAAACTTGTGCTCTACAGATATATACAGAGGTGTCACAGAACGGTACCAGTGTCGCGAGTTAAATGTTTTTTTCCCATCGCAAGAAATGACCAACACGCCAGCCTAAAGAAGTCTTCACTTCAATAACATTTCATGTTCAACTTTGTTTTGTACCTATAACTTTGTAACGGACAACTGCAGTGCACACTGCTCGTGATCTGACACGCACTTGGCCAGTTTTAAGGGTTCCATACCAAAATGGTAAAAAAGGAACCCTTATGGTGAGACTTTCTCTGTGCGTCAGTCCGTCCGTCTGTCACACTCGATTATTTCAGGAACTATCGAAGCTATCGACTTAAAATTTTAAATAGTTTTAGGTAATAGTGACCCAACGTCATTGCACTCATAAACTTTTGAAAATGATTTTTATTTAAAGGGGGGGGGGGGGGGGTAAACCGGATCGTCAAAATTTCAAAATGAGAACAATATTGAGTTATCATATGAAAGGGCGTTACTTGTGTATTCTAAAACCGATTTTTATTTATTTATTTTTCCATAGTGTCTAATAGTTTTTTGATTTATTGAGCAAACTGTCGAAAAAATACCATTCCTCCCCTTATCTCCGAAGTTTATTGTTCTACATACCTGAAATAATTATGATCAATAGGAATATACGTATATTTTACAAGAAAAATAAAATCAACTCTCTAATAAAAATAAAACAATCTCTCTCTGCGCGAGTCCGACTCGCACTTGGCCGGTTTTTTAATATTGTTTTGTGTTTTTTTTCAAGAGACAATCCAAAAACAAAACGTACAATATTATGAGATACGTCAGCCATATAGGTAACAGGTGCGGTGCGTCCCTAGACTTTGTATCATATGATAATAAATTGCACTGCGCAGTGCGCAATGCACATGTCATCCTGTGATGTAACTTTACCGGCTGCAGTTTCCTTCAAATGGTAACTCAGTAATGCAACTGCCCCACTGTACGATTACTATACAATGCTTATGGTATACTTAGAGGTTATTAGTTCCGCGTTGTAATTTTGTAGCAGCTATAGGGAGGAAACGACCATGTTTCGTTATTTACTCCACTGTAAGCCACATCGGGAAATAAGTGCGAATGTGAACCCGTGAGTGTGAATAGACGTGATTTTAACGAAAATCGCGCTTATTACCCGACTGCAAGAAGGGTTATGTTTTTCGCGCGTATCTTGTATGTATGCATGTAAATTTCTTTATGACCACGTATCTTCCAAACGGCTGGATGGATTTTGACGTTAATGGTATCGTTAGATTCGTCTCATTAACCCAAGTGTTCTTGGATAGGATTTTTGCAAACAAAAAGCAAAATGGCGGATTTTGGGCCTAAAATTGTCAGTCATTTACAAAATATTTATAACCAAACCTATCGAGTGGGGTATCAAAATGAAGGGAATTACAAGGAGATTACAAAAATATATATAAGTCATATGTTTCGAATTAATTTGGAATTATAAACAGTCGATCAATGCGTTCAAAATGGTAATATTTGTAGTTTTTGATAGCGTTAATCTTGTATTGACCAAATGTGTGTCGTACTTTATATTGTGCATTTTTACTGCTATTTTATTAGCTCAATTAATTTTTAAGAGATTACCTATGTAAAATGGTGAAAACAAATAAAAGAAAACCCGGCTGAGTTTGTTGTGGGCTTCTTCTCAGTGCAGGGCGCGTTGGAACCGAGGGTAAACTTAGTTTTAAGTCGAATAATAGTTATCATCATATCGTTTTATATTAAATAATATAAATGACCTTTCATAAGTCTGTAAGTTAGGCCTATGTGAAATAAAGATTTTTTCTATTTCTATTTGTAATCTCAGTTTTTCCCGAACGATCCGCTTTAAGCGACGAGTTAGATACGCCTGAGCCCTAAACGTACACAAACTACACCTATGAAATGTTACTGGTCAGCTTATATATTTCCGGGATAAAATCCAGGTTTGCGTTTGACGACACTGTTTACAACTTTTACTTCTTCCAGTGACTGTCTGACTTGAACCGACATAATATAATATATAACCAAATATACCCACTTTACGTCTTTGACATTGTGTAGATAAAAGTGCTTAGGTTTCGCTCGTAAAGTGTGGCAACTAAAAAGCCTGAAATAAAATAAATAATTAAAAAAATCAAAAAACCCGACTGCAAAAATGTCTACTAAAATGCAATAACTTAAAAGACTGAAACAAGGCGGACAACGAAAACAAAATTATAATAAACTTAAAAAGATGCAATTTTTACTTCATTTTAACAAACAACATTATGAGATGAAAGCTTTAGTTAAATTTTCGCATTCAATTTAAAAATAAAGCAGGCGGGACCTATTAATTTTCTCTATGTTAATTTATAATTTGCGAAAATAGGTCCCGCCTTCTATATTTTTAAATTGAATGCGAAAATTTAACTAAAGCTTTCAGCTCATAATGTTGTTTGTTAAAATGAAGTAAAAATTGCATCTTTTTAAGTTTATTATAATTTTGTTTTCGTTGTCCGCCTTGTTTCAGTCTTTTAAGTTATTGCATTTTAGTAGACATTTTTGCAGTCGGGTTTTTTGATTTTTTTAGGTTTCCATTATGGAACGGACGTGCAAGGGCAAGTGGCAAGTTGACGTCTAGAATAGGCTCGTACGTTGACATTTCGTAGACTCAGAAACAAAAATACACACACTCTCACACACACACGCACACACACACACACACACACACACACACACACACACACACGCACACACACACACACACACACACACACACACATAATACATTCCATATTATATTATTATTCACCTCACAAACTGGGAAAAAGGAAGGCCGAAGTCCACTTTGGTATCGATTGGAATCAATTTAATCAATCGAACAACATTCAAAATAATAACTTTTGAAGAAGTTAAATCGTTACTTGAAAAACTACTCTTGAAAAATATAAAACATTTTAATAGTGAGATAAGAAAATAATAGCGAGACGCTCAAAGTTGACTAACGAGTCTAAACTAGTGAATTGCTCCAGTGACTGAGAAGTAGGGGTACTTGTGACTCGTAAGAGCTTAAGTTCGCATTTTCATTTTACGTTCTGTGTTCGTTCTCGTAATTACCTGAAACTTCGTGTTTATGCAGTAGCACATGAGTAGCACAGACCCTGTGCACTGTGCAGTAGGTTACTTAACTACATTCATACAAGTTACAAAAAGTAAGTTTATCTTACAAAAAATATTATGGACTGTAAGGCATACCTATCTATATACTTATAATAAAACTGTAAAGGGTCGAATTCTGTACATTGAAGATATTTTGAAAATTTTTGTTGGAGGACACTATTTAGTCGATACTGAAGCCAAAACTGTAATTTTTTTAATTTTTGTCTGTCTGTCTGTCTGTCTGTCTGTCTGTCTGTCTGTCTGTCTGTCTGTCTGTTTCACGAGCGCGCATCACGGCTAATCCGCTGGATGGATTTAAATGAAACTTGACATGATTATAGCTCATATCCCGAGGTAGGACATAGGATACTTTTTGTCCCGAAATTCATCATGGTTTCCCTGGAAAACGGCATCAAAGTCGAAATGTGTATTTACTTATAATTCATTAACGCGTTGTCCGATTTGATTCATTCTTTCTTTGCTAGAAAGGAGGTTCTTTAAAGATTATTCCTTACAAATTTTATCATCATCACTTTTGTAGTTCAGAAATTACAGGCATTAGAACCTTTAGCGATAAGTTCAAGTAGGTGACTTGAAACTCGGAATGGATAAAGAACCTAGGGCTAAGACGTAGAGCTAAAGTTAGACTGGACTTACCTTACAGCCGTAAATAAATAGTCTTAGCAGAAGATTTTGTATGGTTTAAGATTTTTACTTTTAGAGTGAACAAAATCATGAAACTTACCGTATAGCCGTATAGCCGTTATACCGTATAGCGCCATCTCTAAAATTTATGTGGAACTTGAATGTAAAACTCTGAGATAGGTACGTACTACCGATTTTTTTAAATAATAATTAACTGTCATGTAATTAACTGTTTCATGACTTTTGTTAATACATTAACCATTACGTGAACAGATTAAAGTTTTCACTTCTGTCGACATTCCCGGAGTGCCGCGTCTTTTTTTATCATCCGCAATATGGAAAGGGTAAAATAATGGTTCACAAATCCTAACTGACTGAATGTCATAGGTCTTTTTATACGTAAACAAATATATAGCCATTGCCCATTCGGATATTTTGGATTGTATTGAGATGAAGCAAAGATTTTAAAATGACTCTTATGTTGGGCCGGGAAATATTGTTAGTAATAGAGTATTTTATCCCAGTGGTACATACCCGGCCGAACCCTGAAAGAAGAGCTCTACCACCAGTACAAATTTTCACATGATTTAATGATTTTTGACATATTTCGTGGTTTCAGAATAAAAATCACATTGAAAAGGACGATTTTAACTGTCGATATTTCGATACATTGGTACAAGTCGTGGTCACGTAGTGACCACGACCTGTGCCACTGGGTCGAAATATCGACAGTTAAAATCGTCCTCTTGATCTTTCAACTACGTATTAATGAAACTTTATATTATGATTAAGAAAAAAGAGTTTTCAAAATCACCACAAGATAACCCGTGCGAAGTAAGAACAGGTTTCTGTATAACATCACACCAGAATCCTGCGAAAAATCAAGGAATTCCATCTCCGGTATATGTAAAAAATCGTAATTCACGCGGGCGGAGCCGCGGGCAACAGCTAGTTGTATAATATAATATTATTAAATATAGTTAGTTGTAGGATTTCTTAATTCTTTTTTGCAGTCTTCAGACTTCAACAGAGCGGGTGTCCTGTAAAATGACAAAGCTGTTTTTAGTTTTTCACAACGCTGGTAAAGTGTGCGTTTAATACCCACTACTACGTATGTGTATCCTTTCAGAAGGGAAAGGGTTCAGCCAAAATGCTGACCAAGTGCACGTCGACAGGCTTAAAATACCTCTGCAGTGTGACAATTTGCGGAAGATTTCTGCCATTTGGGCAGATATTACGAAATTTTAACTCTAGAATGTTGTTCTAGGTGACGTGGCAGAATGTTGCAGATTTCAAAGAAATCCTTATTATATACGAAATAAAAAGAGAAAACCCACTTACTTTATTTTTGTATGATTAAGTGCAGGGAAATCTCGTATCAATACCTACCTACTACGGAGATATCCCGACGTCAAAACCGCTGGCACTGTACTTATACAGTTCAGGAATCACGTAGGCAGATTTAGGCAGAATTTTTGCCAGTGTCGAGCAAATTCACCATTTTTGAAACGGCCACACTGCACTTCTTAGAACATTATAGAGAAAAACTATCATACACGCAGGTTTTCTCGCGATGTTTTCCTTGAAGTTAGGCAACGAGCAGACGTAAATAGGTACTGCTGTAATGTAAGCTCCATTCCATGCCCAGGTATGTTTATATTAAAGTTTATGCGGGAACCACCGACAGTTCAGTGTGCATGAGTGCACGGTATCTACTGTACAATATGGCAGGGAAAGTTTATATTCGGAATCCTGTTGGCAACTTCGTTCATTTCATTGAGTTATGGTTTACAAACAAAGTTGCTCGTGTTGGGAGTGCATTGCTGTTAACAATCTGAAATTACGCTAATCAGTGAAGTACAGTGCGACAAGGCTCTCTTGGCACTTGAAGGAGGGCGCTGTTGCAAAACAAAGGCAGCCATAAAATAAAATCTCTTCAATTTTACTTCTATTTTAGTTTAAAATAGTTAATAGTAAGCGAAAACAAAATAACATACAATAGTGATATACTGACAGAGCGAACTATCAAACAGTTATAGCACAATATAGCGGCGTTAGTTCAGACTTTGGCCACGCGCCAAAATAGCCTTGTCGCACTGTACCTGATATAATTGCTCACTTACACGACGTGTTATATTACAATTATATTTCTAGCTAAACGTGCAAACCTTATTTTACTGTGAAAAAATAGCTTACTACCTACCGAATGTAGACAAAAAAATCGATCAAGCCGTTTTGGATGAGATTGGTTACACTCATGACACGATAATTTTATATATTAGAAGGAATATATTTCAAGCATAATCATACGTAATTCCATAAGCCTTATACACTTACTTCGTAACAAATAAAATAACAATGAAGAGATCAGAGGATGTTATAAGTACCTAAATAGCTCTAGGATAAATAGACAAGACTTTGTATTGAAAAGATTATTTTTCTAATAAATAACCTTTTATTCGTAAGAAAGATATTGAAACAATAATAATATCTTAAATAGAGCTCTGTTACCTAATACAAATATGTCGCGCAGTGCACTAAGTATGTGCCCGCATTAATTCGCTTTAAACGTCGTGAGCGAATTTAGAACTTTGTGCGAGAAACAGTCAACGAGATGCATGTGTTAATTAATGAAACTGCGAGCGTTATGCAGAATGGAAACTACAGGTAATAGTCTCTACCAACTACCAATACCTTGAGTGTATCTATAGTCTCAACATTATGTAGGTCTACTTGTTTTTGTGCGGATGGAACCTTAATTTTTCTTACCTATGAGTAGGTTGAGTAATGTGGAATTATACTCACTAAAACCACCTCCTAAGTAGACATCCTCAGCATGACATGTTGGAAGCCTCCACGATTTTATACGAACGCACCTCGCTACATCCGTTAGGCTCACTTACTTTACACTTAGTCTAATTTTATTGTACTTATTGTAGGCTTTTATTTTATTTTATAGTCAACGCGATACAGGCAACGAGCGGGCGGGTCCCCCTGATTATAAGCGATCACCGCCGCCCATGGACATTTGCAGCACCAGAAGAGCTGCTGCAAATGCATTGCCAGCTCTTAAGAAATTTGTTTATCCACTTGAATAACCCCATGTTATAGTTTTGAGGCAACACTGTTGTAGGTAGATTGCTCCATATTTTGCATGTGCCACGTGGAAAGAAAGATCTGGCATACCGGGTAATAGTCATGGATTGTAACCGATTTCATCCATTCACGTTACTTGAATAATGATTATTGGATTTGCTACTATTACATACGTGATAATCTGACGTGCTTTACTCTCATAAGCAACAACTAATAATATAGTAAACTAGCTGATGCCCGCGACTTCGTCCACGTGGGATAAAAACTATTCTATCTTTTAAGTTGGACCAAATGACAGATATTCACGATGTTTGAACTAAATCGGTTCAGTAGTTTAGGAGTCCATTGAGGACAAACATTGTGACACGAGATTTATATATATTAAGACTAGCTGACCTGGCAAACGTTGTTTTGCCCTTAGGGGTAATAAAAAATAGATAAATTGAGATTTAAACTATCCTATCTCTCAAGTTGGATCGAACTGCACATGGTGTGCGAATTTTATTATAATCGGTTAAGTGGTTTAGGAATCCATTGAGGACAAACATTGTGACACGAGATTTATATATATTAAGATTAAGAAGAAAGATATCATAATAATTAGGTAGGTAGGATATCGTTTTTGCCAGATGTACAGGACAGGTGATAGGTTACCCGAGCGAATACTGCACAGACGCTGAAAAGCTCTCTCGTAAGCTCGATTACAGGGGTAGCACTATAATATACTAGTGTCGGATCGAGCATCCAAAGAAAATAATAGACCTAATAGACAAGATCGTACCGATATTCATCAGCTGTCTGCTGACAAAGCGTAATCTCATCCCACGCGCCGCGCACCGAGTTGATTCAACCCACCTATCTAGGTTTATGTAGGAATTGTTACCACTTGTTCAAATACATATTTTATAACATTGCGTAGTATGATTTCACAGAGAGAAACGTTTATACTCGTAGTATGCACATTTTTGAACATTCAGACCAAAACGATTTAACATTGAAGGTTAAATATATTATTAATTTAACGAAAACGCAGTAGGTAAAGCTGTTCTCGGAAGGCCTCACCACTTTTACATTTTATATGACGTTTGTGGAACACCGCGCACGAATTGTGAGTTCCGGTCAGACCCCAGAAGAGAGTTACTGGTAGGTATTAGAAGGTGCGTGTTAATTAAAGATTTGTTACAATAGAGCATGCCGCCGGTACTTTACCGAACCGTTTATATTCAGTACGATAACGTATAATATTCAGAACGATATCTAGCATTTTTTGTAGATCTGCCAAAGTTCAGTTTAGAAAATACTAGGAGAGAGAGATATAATTACTTAGGTATCATGATTTAACGTATCGCCATCTTAGAATTCATACCATCACTTGTGCCAAGCAACCAGTGGAGCTTTATGAGGGCACACAGGATTCAAGGTAAAATTAATTGAATTATTTACTTACGTTTGTTGCAGATTTTTTCGTAATTACCCTACCTTCCCCTACTTACCTAATATTAATCCTGTGCAAAATTTCGCCTAAGTAGGTACTTATAAATAAGAATCACTTACCTTATAGTGTACTTCTAGTATGGGCTATATTAGGTTCCATGTATTCAAAGTCTTTTTACTATATTTTTTTTTATATTTTTCCTCCCATTAAAATCTCCCAACCTGACCTAACTCACCGCTGCCTGCATCGGGATATTTCCCGAGCAAACACAAATAATACAAATTGGTTGTTTGTTGCCCGGACACGCGGTTGTGTGGCTTGGAACAACACCGACAATAATTTGTACCATCAACATTTCAATCAATTTTCAGTTCACAATACCTACGTGTCATATTGGAAAAACATTTAATCTACATAAAGGTAGATACTAGATGAAACCTTTTTTTACACTAGGTATAGGTACAAGTTAGTACTTGTCTGCGATCTCACCTGATGGTAAGTGATGGTGCAGCCGAAGATGTTATCGTACTAACTTGGAAGGGGTAAGTAAACTCACCCCTAACGGTTTCTACATAGCATCGCGCCGGAACGCTAAATCGCTTGCGGCGGTCAAAGACTTCTATGTAGGTATTGGCGGCGGTGCGTCTTTGCAGATAGGGTGGTAACTAGCCACGCCTCCCGCCAGACCAAACCTGATGTAGAAATTATAAATTTCCTAAGTGGCCCGCGGCGGGAATTGAACCCGCGACCTCCCACTCGAATCCGAGCGCACGCCACTGCGCCATGGAGGTCGTCACAAACTCAAACTCAATATTACCAACCAATATACGAGTATAATATTACTGAGTTACACTGATATTAGGATACTGACTGTCGTTAACTACAAAATTCTAACTCAATACTGCACTGATAGTATTATTTATGTAATGGAACTCTCAAGTCTCAATCATTCGAAGCACGTCTGTCTAAAATCGAGTAAACGTCCACGGATGTAACAAACAAATTGAAGCATTTTATTTCCTTTGTTCCATCCGATCGGCGAGGACTCAACGAGGCCCGTCAATGTGCCATTCGCGGCGACTAACGTCGCAACGGGTGTGTGCGTGCGATCCCGAGCGGTGAAATATCAGCAAGACTATTTCCAGAAAAGCGCACCGCTTTGATAGCTTTGGTCATTTGGTATTTTAAAAGCCCGATAGCGCTACAATTTTATTTGACGCCTACTCTGCTGAAGGATCGAATCTTTTAAGGAGCACAACACGGATGTGCCCGCGAAATTCAAAATTTTCGTGGTTTTTCGCGACTTTTAAGCTAATAAGACATAATAGGCTTATGGCCGTCAAATTGCGATAATCCCAATATCTTCTTCACGTGTTTATATAAAAATCTCTGCTCGAAAGTGTCGAGTTAAAGAAATTAGTCCGAGATTTGCGAGTTACTCACATAAAACTCGATACTCGGACTAATATCCTAGGATACACATTTTTATGCAAATATTTTGATATAATCATGTAAAGATGATACTGCCACTCTCGCAAATTGATTTCCATAAGCCTATCATGTCTAATTAGCGTACAAATTGCAAAAAACCACGAAAATTTTAAATTTCGCGGGCAGAGCCGTTGATTTCACGTTAATCCCTATTAGTTGCTTACCTTGGTAGGTACCTACACCTAGTTACCTTCCTACCTATAGTAGGTTGCATTGCCGCTCTGTTACCCACTCGTAAGATACAATAGGTAAGTACGTAAAATAGATACGTCGGCTAATAACGTAATCGACGACGCATCTTTGTGGTCAGGAGGCCATGGATGAGGCATTCAGGCCAAAGATTTAATAATACAACCTGTCACATGGATTACAAAATTAAAAAAAAAAATTAATAGGTGCCTGTGTGGTAGGTACCTACTCAAAATAGCAATAACCAAGACCTTCTTTAGGTATATAGATAAGGCCTTGCAACAAAAATAATGGAACAATACGACCCTTAAGTTTTTCCCGGATGGAAACATTTCATGGAATCTTCGGCTCTAATTTCATCGAGCGTCCCGACTCAATATTATAACCATATTTTCTTGAAAATAAATACTGGGCAAACTTGGAATGACTAATTTCAAAATGTCCATTTTCCGACTGTCGGTTGTCGAATGTCCATCTCCATAAAATGCGTCTACACAATATTCTGACTTTTATTTGGCTTTAATCTCGGCGGCTTTAATAGACTGTTGAGTTGTATCTAACTATTTCGTAACGCGATCACGCCAAAGGCAATTTGTATAAGTTCGTGGGCCAGAAAATGTTATTAAGTGTTACAGCCTATAGAACCGGCTTTCAGTTACCCCCTGAATAAATTAATTCTAGGCTACGCTACGAGGCGATTTACAATCGCCTTGTTATCGACTAGGTAGGGTGAAACTTATTAATTGGGTTACACTAAGCAACCTAATAACTTTTATCTAATCTGTGCCTAGGATAGGTATAGGTACCTACCTACTCTAGAAAGGCTTTTGAGTTGGAGATTAGGTCGTAAGTAGGTATTAGGTTAGGTTATTAGGTACCTACCTATAATGGCCCTAATTCTTATTACTAAATTATTAGTCTTCTTATAGATTAGGTAGTGTAGAATAAAGGTAGATTTTCTGTTAAAACAAATCGACTAGAAAATTAACAGTTGCTGAAAAATATTTGGGAAGTATAAGTAGACACTAGACAGTTACTTAAGTAGGTAGGTACCTACATCCAAGTCCAAAGTAAACATTAACACTACCTATACAGTCCTGAGTCCACCTTCCAGTTCCATATTCAGTTTAGTTCGATATACCCATAAATAATATTATTCTTACGAGTAGGTATAATATAGGTAGGTACAATACTTACTTATATTATAGGTACTTATTTTATTCTACCTATTTTTAGGGTTCCATACCAAAATGGTAAAAATGGAACCCTTATGGTGAGACTTTCTCCGTCCGTCCGTCCGTCCGTCCGTGTCACACTCGATTATTTCAGTAACTATTCAAGCTATCAACTTGAAATTTAGAATAGTTATAGGTAATAGTGACCCGACGTCATAACAATCGTAAAAATTTGAAAATTGTTTTTATTTTTATTTAAAAAGGGTGGAAAACCGGGTCGACAAAATTTCAAAATGAGATAACAGTATTGAGCGGGGTATCATATGAAAGGGCGTTACTTGTGTATTCTGAAACTAATTTTTATTTATTTTTATGCCTGATAGTTTTTGATTGGAAAACTGTCAAAAAAAATACCGTTCCCCCCCCCCTTATCTCTCCAATCAAAAAATCTGAAATAATTATGATCAATAGAAGTTAACGTATATTTTACAGGAAAAATAAAATCAACTCGCTGACTAATAAACTTTTTTTGATAATAACAATAATCCACCAAAAACAAACTTACGTTTGCGGTTTGCCAACAAAAGTAGTACCTACATGTAAATTATACTCGTAAATTCATGAACAAAAGTGATTCTTTCAATGTTTTACTTCTTTTATGGTATGGAACCCTCGGTGCGCGAGTGCGACTCGCACTTGGCCGTTTTTAAATCAGAATAGGTAGATCATAAAGTAAGCATCTACTTACAATAGGTAAGTATATAAAATTGCCGTAGGCTTGGTAGGATTTGAAATTTTTGTACCCACGTCTTCCAGCTATGCGGCTGGACAGTGGATAGGGACTGTGGCGACAACCCTCCACCATCCAAGGCCCAATCAACCTCGCGGTTATGGGGGCCGAATCGCGGGAGGGCGCCCATTCGGTACTTGCTCTTGGCGTGTTCCCGGGGCGCCTTCTTGACTTCGTACAAATTGTTTCTTCTCGTCCTTGTCCCTATGTGCTCACTCTCCCCATTCTGGGGCAGGACGATACAAAGACGGTCTCGCCTCGCGCCGTCGCTGTCCGCAGCAAAAAAAAATCTGTGTGTCACTCCAAGTCGCTCCGCCTCCTATGCCATGCATGTGCGAAGTGCGACTTCCCGTAGCTTTCCGAAGTTGGCCGCCGAACCCGAGAGATCCTGATAATAAACTGGGCCAGAAACTTCGCGTACGATCCCATCCAGCAGTACACACCGGAGATCCCCATATAAGGAACACTCCTACAAGAAGTGGTGGAGGTTCTCCTCCGCCAGTCCGCAGAAGCACTCGCCAGTCTCGACCAGTCACATGTCATGGATATGCGGCTGGATAATATCGATTATCGAATACCAATTAGACCACGATTAGACTACAGATAAGATTTTTAAACTTATCATATTCACTCTAAGCAGACTGCAGAGTGATACCATCTACTTAGTAGAAAACATTATAGTGTTAATTTATTTTTCAAAAGTCCAATGCCCATCTTTAAGTACCAAATAGTATACTTACCTACTTAATTATACTTACCTTACTTTTCTGGTCATATTTAGGTAGGTATAGTAGACTTATAGCCAAGTTTTTATGTGCGCCGATAACCTCAAGTTGCCAACGCTCAAACGCTCGCTAATGATGCTCATTTAGTGCACTTAGCATTTAAATAGGCAATTAGGTCAGGCCACGAAAATAAAACCCAAGAGACAAAAATAATAATATTCCTAGACGTAATTTGCTGGATACTCCACTTGGCGGAGAGACAAATGTGATCCTACAATTCAAGATTTTTGGCTATTTCGTCGTGGTGTTTTGACCTAAATATGATGATTTCGACGTTTTTAATTCCATGCACAGAATACCATACTCAAGATATTATTATAGATACTAAATTACTCTATGACCATGATAGTTGTTCTAAGTATTTTAAAGTACAATCGCTCCGAAAATGAGTAGAGGAAGGTAGATACCTGGTTAGAGGAAGAGGACAATAACTTTACTGCTTAGCAGCATTCAAATATTTTACCTGTAGCAAAGAATTCTAGGAATATATTGGTAATAGTAATCTGGTTACAATAGGGAGATTTTATCATCATTTTCAGCAGGCTTGATTCCCGGTAACGGTAAGACTTGAAAAATATTAAAATGCCGCTTATAACATATTATTAAAAAATAGTGTCCCCTTTGAGAAAGAGATTTGTTTTGCTTCAATTTCCCGGCAGTACAATATTATAGTGCGCACCCATTACTATAAATAAAACACAAAATCAAAAATCCAATAAGGATTATAATTTATTTATAAAATGATATATACACTTTACAATTGACCAAAGGACATTTAGCAAGACCGAGTATTTCCTTTATCGAAAAATCGAACAATCTGACCACGTAAAATAAAACTAGCAATTCTATACAGTAAAATTGTCTAATTGTTATATTATGCTAAATAAACCACATCTAATTATCTGCGTTATACATACTATTTTTCCGGTAAAGTCAGATTCTGCAACACTCGGTTTTTCTAAAGGTCGCAACAGAATGACGCGTTAAAGCGTCCTAGACAATTCTTGTCATTGGTAAAATAATAATACTACTATAATAAACTAAATATCTAGTATATTTACAAAGATTTATTTACATTTTCTTTCACAATACTTCACCAGTCGTTTTCAAAAATAAAAACATCTACGAAATTCTTTGAATTCATATTAACAGACTCGATAAGATTGTTAAAATCATATTATGGTACATTTCAATTTATTGACGCTTCCAGAATTCAGTAATCATTAGTGTAGTTTCAAGAAAGAAAAGATCTGTAAAAGTCGGTAATGCATTCGATTCGTATGATATAAAATGCTTAAGAAACCTGGCCGCTTCTATCCTCCAAATACTTCTACGCTCTCTGGACTCTGGTGAAAATGCCTCAAAAGTTGACAACATGCTAGTCTGGCAAGAATGTGATGAAACTATTTTTTAATTAGGTTACCAGACGTAGATCCTTATTTTTTATCTCAGTGATAATCACTCAGTGATCTTCAACGAGCTTATTTGACGTACATGTTTTTTATCCACCACAAATGTTACTTTCGATTCACTTAGTAAAACAGCAATGTATAAAGAAATATTGTTGAAATTTTATTTAATAGCATATAAAAAAAAAAAAAAACAAAAAAATATTATGTAAATCAAATAACATTAGGCAACTTTATATTTCATAAAATTCTATGATTCCTGCGAGATTTTGAAGAAACAGAAAGGAGAATGGGAGCCGAATTTGCCAACCCATGCTAAAGATCTACGTTCAGGAATTAATATTTTGATACTCGTAGTACTAAATAAACCAGACTAATAAAAAAGTCAAACAAAGCCAGCAAAAAAGTGACAAAGTTTACATTTCATTGTTTATAACTGAAATGACCAATAATAAAATTTATCTGCAGATTATGCCTAAAATCACAGTATCAAATCTTAATAAAATCAGCAACAATCATTTACTGCACAACACAAAATAAACAAAATGAGCACAAAACGAATACAATCAATGTTTATAAAATAGCAATATGAACTATAAATTATAAATGTATCAAAATTATCGCTGCCAACGGGATTCGAACCCGCAACCACCACCTGTCGCGAGTGGCCGCTCTACCGATTGAGCTATGGAAGCGACCGTACCGCTGTTGCGGGTACGAATCCCATTGGCAGCGATAATTTTGATACATTTATAATTTATAATCATACCTATTGTGTGAAGCACTATAACAAAAAAGTAAATTTTATCAATATGAACGTTATAGAAGATTAAAAATTTGAAATATTCATAATGAATCATCCAATCATCCAAATATTGTCATATGAGTTCTTTTTACAATCATTAATCATTAATCAATGTTATATTTTTATCTTCAGTATTAAAATTATTTTAAAGAACAATTATTTCCGTTAGTAAAAAGGTCATATTTTTACCCAACTGTGCCAGAAGGAGTGTTATTATATTTTCCTTTCTGCATAAATCGGATCAGTATGATTTTATGGTCAAGCAAATGACCTTGGGCGTTTGGACGCGGAGCTACCGCCATCTATTTATGATTAGTAGTTCAATGTAGCGTGCAACTGCATTCGGTTGTCAAGCTATTACATCTTATCGCTAGATGGCGCATTTAGCGATTTATTTCGCAGAGTTGGGCAGAGTAATAACGGAGAGAATACATTTTTTTTCGATTTGTAAATAAATATACATAGAATACCTACCTTATTTTTATTTTATCCCCGTTATTTTATCCCAGCTTAACCCCTATAATATGTATGTCCCGTATTATATTATGTATCTTGAATACGGCTCAAACGATTTTCATGAAATTTGGACTGGGGGTGGTTTCGGGGGCGATAAATATATCTAGCTAGGTTATATTTATACAAAAAAGAAGATATTACAAAACATTGATTAAAAAACAGGGTGGTCTTTAGTTGGTGACCCGTAGCGGAGGGGGGTGGGAGGGAGGTAAAGGGGAGGGTGGAGTGGGGGGGTCTATCCCCCCAAGCCAAACCCGTAGAATCTTAATAGTTTTCGAGAAATAAATATTTAAAGTTCAAAAATTTTGAGGTTAATTATGATAACTTAAATAATTACTTTGACAGATAGCTCTAAAATAGGGACCAATTCGGAATTGTGACATCTCCGGCGCTGCGGGAAGAGCAGCCCCTTCGCCCTTGCGTAGCAAAGCACAGGCACCCATGACCCACACTCACCTCCGCAGCCTCGGCGTGCTGGTTGCCTTCGGCGACCAGCCTCGGCCGCTACGGCTCGCCCGGGGGATGCACTCCCTCCGCGCCTCCGGTTTAAAAAAAAACACTCTAGGGGTAGGACAAACAAGCCTGCGTGGTGTCGGGGTAAGGCAATTCGATTTCTTGACATGTTCGTTTTTAGGGTTCCATACCAAAATGGTAAAAATGGAACCCTTATAGTGAGACTTTCTCCGTCCGTCCGTCCGTCCGTCCATGCGTCCGTCCGTCCGTCCGTCTGTCACACTCGATTATTTCAGTAACTACTAAAGCTATCGACCTGAAATTTGGAATAGTTGTAGGTAATTGCAACGCGCCGGTATTGCAATCATCAAAAATTGAAAATATTTTTTATTTTTATTTTAATAAAGGGGGGAAAACCGGGTCGTCAAAATTTCAAAATGAGATAACAATATTGAGTGGGGTATCATATGAAAGGGCGTCACTTGTGTATTCTAAAACCGATTTTTGTTTATTTTTATGCCTGATAGTTTTCGATTTATTGGGCAAACTGTCGAAAAAAATACCGTTCCCCCCCCCCCCCCTTATCTCCGAAATTTACCAATTTAAAAATCTGAAATAATTATGATCAATAGAAGTTAACGTATATTTTACAGGAAAAATAAAATCAACTCTCTGACTACTTTTTTTGATAATAACAATAAACCGGCAAAAACAAAGTTAAGTTTGCGGTTTGCCAACAAAAGTACCTACATGTAAATTATACTCGTAAATTTCATGAACCAAAGTGATTCTTTTAATATTTAACTTCTTTTATGGTATGGAACCCTCGGTGCGCGAGTCCGACTCGCACTTGGCCGGTTTTTTTTATTAATTCCCGGTAATTTGAGTGATTTATCAAAGAAAATGATAATATAAAGTGAATTACATAAAAAACTTGCGTGGAAATTAAGTTAAGTTAATTAAGTGGAAGTTAAGTTAATTAAGTGGCAAAAAATGCATTGGGGTCCCCAACTAAAGTTGAGCCAAAAAACAAACGCAAACAATATTTCTTTATTTACATAAAATTTTTAGTTTTCACCTTGTTTCACATTTGCACAGTTCACCAAAAGAAGAAATAATATATTTTTCACTTTTTTTCGAAATCGAACCCTAGTCACACAACAATCGACATGTACAACGGTACCAAAATGTCAAAATGTACAAAAATACTCTGTGATGTCAAATCACACGCGCGCACTGCCAAAATGCCTGTGCGCGGAACGGCAACGCGGCATGAGTTGCGCCGAACTGGCAACGTTGCATCCGTAACTAAACGCCTGATTAATTTTGTGAGCAAATACTTTATTAGTGGAGTTTGATTTACAGTAGGCACCAAAGAGCTTTTATATTATAACTTCTATTTTGCAATACTGTTTGTCACAAATGGACGTTGAATAACAAGATACAAAATAAAGAAACATGTATGCAAAGATTCATGATAAACGGATTAGCCAAACCAAAAAAAAAATCCATCTTAAGATATTCATCTTACGCAAGTCGCACTTTCTAAATTGTATTTTCTGATTAGTGAGTAAAGATCACCAAAAATATCGACGACAACAAGATACTTCAAGATACGCTTTATAATAACACAAAATTGCTGTAGTTCTCCAATCTGTAATTTAGCTGAAAAACATCGCCTAAAAGACGTCTAAAAACGCATTTTGCTTTACCATTCGTCTTAAAGAATGTTGCCATTTGAACGATTTTTAATTGGATCGTAAATTAGTTTAAATAATGATTCTTTTAAAAATATGGAACACTATTACACGGAAAAACACTAATTTATAACACATCTAATTTATAAAATTCTCGCATCACAATGTTTGTAACCAAACTCCTTCGAAACGGCTTGACCGATTTTTATGATTGTTTTGTTCACATTGTTTTGATCGTAAGCGCACCCCTAATTGGCAAAACGTGTGTATATTTTTAAATCGATCACGCCGCAAGTATTGAACCGATTTAGCTGAAATTTGGAATGGAGATGGATCATACCATGGATTAAAACATAGACTACTTTTAAAGAAAATAAGGAATTAAGGGTTCCCGCGGGATTTGTGTAAAAAGGAAAAACATTAACTCCCGCGGGCGGGGCCGCGGCCATCCGCTTGTTTAAGGAGCACACCACGGGTGTGCCCGCGAAATTCAAATTTTTCGTGGTTTTTCGCGATGTTTAAGCTAATAAGACATAATAGGCTTATGGCCGTCAAATTGCGATAATCCCAATATCTTCTTCACGTGTTTATATAAAAATCTTTGCTCGAAAGTGTCGAGTTAAAGAAATTAGTCCGAGATTTGCGAGTTACTCACATAAAACTCGATACTCGGACTAATTTCCTAGGATACACATTTTTATGCAAAGATTTTGATATAATCATGTAAAGATGATACTGCCATTCTCGCAAATTGATTGCCATATAAGCCTATCATGTCTAATTAGCGTACAAATTGCAAAAAATCACGAAAATTTTGAATTTCGCGGGCAGACCCGTTGATTTCACGTTAAAATAAATTTATTCTAAATCTGCACGGTTTCTATAATAGTTGGGCCGGGCCAGCTTACACCATTTTCCTTTCTATAGCTATAGCTAAAAAATTCTAAAGCAAAACCAACATTTACGCAGGCGAATTCGAGGGCAAAATCTAGCAAAGTAATGAAATAAATTGAATCAAACATACAATAATCTTTTGACCAAGTAAATAAGTTACATTGAAAATATTATGCAAACTATTTTATTGCTATATTTATTTGTGTACAGGATGGCCGATATTTTTTTACACAATATGTAACAATAAATCCCGGGTAGGTATAATTCAATCTTTTAATACCAAACTGGAATTGGTAACGTTGTTATAACAATTATTTACTTAAAATATTTTTATTACGTTTATATCGGTCACTATGGTGAATGATAAAATGAATGAATGGAAAACTATCGATTGATTATTGGCTACATATTGGTATACAAAAATAACAAGGCTGAAATGTGAGTTTGTGTCTGAAACGCACTTTTCATCAAAAAACATCGAAACACTTCCGATATTATAGGAGTATTCTGTATGTTCATAAAACTCCAAACGTCGCAGTTACGAGTATAATACGGCCGTTCAGAGAATGCGTTCCTGACACATAGCGATTGAACTGACGACGTAACTTTGTAATGGCGTTGCAGTTACGATAAAAATATTATTGCTGGTTGTTTACCGTTTTAACAATTGATGAGCATTAAAACAACATTATTATATCAATAATCAATTAATGTTATAAATTTGTGCCAAACTGAGTGTCAAATAACTTGGTAAATTTTTTTTCAATTGTTTGTCAAATATTTTTCTAAATCTAAACTACGCTATTACAAAGTTATGTCAGCGTTTTATATTGGCAGTGACAGGCTAACAATAGGTGTCAGGAACGCATTCTCTGAACGGCCGAATTATAACCATACTCCCATCTACTCGTATCTTAATGACAAATGTGTTGCGATATTTGATGGAAAGTATAGTTTTTTCGATAAGCATAAGCTTGTGCTTGACTGTTTAGAAGACCAGGGGCCCTACCAACATCTCTTATTGCAGTAATGCTGCAGTATTGTTTTGACATTTTCATACAATTATAGTATGAAAATCTCAAGACAATTCTGCAGCATTACTGCTATAATAAGAGACGGTGGTACGGCCCCTGCACTGCGATAAAAAATCGATGGACTAATCGTATCAATCGATTTCGTTATCGAAACGTTATAAATCGCACGGCTGGTGGAAAGTGATGAAACAACTTAAGGTTCGTCGCGCTTTCTCCAAGCTCTATTTACAATCATGATTCAAAGATACCATCAAACTGTTGAAAAAACGGAGGTCGGAAGGTCCAGACGACGGCGCATATCATGTTAGTACAGGTTTTTGTACGAATTTCGAGTCGCCTCGCATCGCACAAACGAATCGAATGCTTCCATACATTTACAGCCAGCGCTATCTATTGACAGCCGCATATCAGTGACTGTCCAGCGATGACTGTTGGCTGTAAAATGTATGGAGGAGTTCGATTCGTTTGTGCGATGCGAGTCGACTCAAAATTCGAACAAAAACCTGTACTAACCACAGGAACGAGAAAACGAACGGTTGGTACGTAAGTTCAAAATTATCATACAAATTTCACACACGCCACTAACTAGCTATGGTTGTTCGTACTGTACGAATTCATTCTAGTCATACTAACTGAGGCACTGTTCCCGTTCTTTTCTAGTCCCGCTAAAAAGTCTTCGAGCAGCTTCGCGAGCACTTTCCTCTTGAAACGCAACGATTCACTTATTACCTCACGTATCACTTCCTTTTTAATATCCACCGTACCTTGCAATTGTTTTAGGAATTCGAACAGTTTCGTGTAATCTGTAAAGGAAAAAGTAATTAGAACGATTAAATCGCTGGTTATAATTCTAAACTGATACTAATATTTATAATATTTGTGAGTATGGATGGATGAATTTTTGTTACTCTTTCACGCCGCAACTGCTGAACCGATTTGGCTGAAATTTGGAATATAGATAGCTTATAACCCGGATGAACACATCTGCTTTTTTATCTCCGAAAATCCATCGTTCCCACAAAAAACCGAAATTCACAACAATAGTACACGTGGACAACAGCTAGTAATGACATAAAGTCTGAACTGCTCTGGTGTGAGTTTAGTGGTCTATTTCTACATTATACCTAATACCAGTGTTCTCATGGCAAATGAAACATGGTAAATATTATGTCGGTTTATTTGGTTTAAGTATTTTGATGTGCAAAATGCGAACTAAGCGAATCTCCTTAAATCCTTTTTACGATGCTCTCCATGGAAAAGGATAGCAATATTTTTAGTTTTTGGCTTATAATTTTAAAAGGTCCGTAGTTGCAACAAGTGCTAGGTACGAGTACTATAACAGTAACAAGTACAAAAGCATCAAATAATTTCGTCTCACCTTTGCCCGGCCTTCGCACCGCGCGGTACACTTCAGAGCGGACGGCGAGGTTGTGCTTCTTGATCTCAGCCAGTTCCTTGCGCGAAGGCTGCGGCGGCAGAGACGCAGGCGCTTCCTGTCTTTCGCTCTGGAACATACCACCTTTATTATTAATTGTGTTCCAAATTCAAAAATCATAATTAAATTAAACGTGGAGGCAATCCAACTCCTCAATAATACGGGCTCTATTAGAAGACTCAAAAGGATTTAGCCTTTTGAGTTAGTGTGAATGAGAGTGATGTACTAGAGTGAAATTATCTTGGAGCAAACCTGCCTTCCGCAGAGTTTTGCCTTCTCATTAAAACTTACATTTAGGCCTATGTGAAAAAAAAGATTTTTATTTTCACTATGATTAGTGTAAAGACACAATAACAAAGTGCCTTTAATTTAAAAATACAGACTTAGATAAGAACAGACAGATTCTTGGATATCAACTTTTATATTAGTTTAATTCAAAATTATGTTATTAATTAGTTTTTGGGCCGCGGGTGTTAACTTGCGGATATCACGGTTTTCAAAGATCCTGGAAATGACTTTGCAGACCAACTAAATGGGTCTACCCCTAACTTTTTTAGCAATTTGTAAGCTAATAAATCATGAGTTACATTGAGCCTAATACCTACGCCATACTGTGATGTGGGCTTCTGGGATCTGCGCCTATATTCAGTCTAGTCATGTTTCCAATTTTGAATTTTTGCGAAGTTGAATAAAAGGGGAAAGTAAATTGTCTGCGAGTTTCGGTCTTTATTTAAGACGCGTGTGTAAAACATCTATTGTATACTATACACAAAGCGCGAATGGGCTTACCTGAATTTCTCAAAATTTCATAAGTAATATGAAAAAAAAAAAACAATTATTAAGACTAGATGGCTCTAAATTTAAATTTCCTAATAGTATACCATATAAAGCAAATTACTTTAAAAATAACTTTATGGATTGGGGATGCTGGCACTAAGCTAACCGCGGAGGACGTCAGTGGCGCAAAATTATTTTAAAATCTTTTTGTTTATTTACAGTTTCCTGCTACCTTTTGTGTTAAAAACTATCGGCCATCATAAATTATAATGTAAAACATTATCAAACCGAAAGGTTATAAAAATAAAAATCTATGGTGATACTGACAGCTTTCGATCGCTATGGCGCAGTCACGGCCACGCGACGATGGGCTATATGATTTGGTAAAATGGAAGTAACGCTATATACGCCATTTTGGGTGATAAAATAGCAGTAGGGATCTCCTTTGGGATCAACTTAAAATTATTTCAGTATTGCATATTGGAGTCCAAAAAAAGCAGAAGAGCTATTAACAATGGTCACAAGAATTCGCTAAAACTAAGTTTAGATTAACATTACTAAAAGAGGCACGAGTCGTGAGACATTAAACACAGACAAATGAAAAAAGAAAGCCATGAAATACCAAGCTACACATACAATGAAGAAACCCCATCTAACATGGAAAAAGAAAAGGGTGCAATACGATGATGTTTATTCAGTGATATACAAATCTATTAAAAGACAGCTCTAAACAAACTAACTAAATTTGCAATTATTCTAAAAGATTATTGCTATCCTTTTAAAAATCAGTGCTTTTTTGGACCTTATACTTTCATTAATTTATACATTTAGCACCCACGTTGCCAGTGGATTTAACAACAATAGCAATATTTACAGACGTGTTATTAAAAGGTGAAGGTCAAAAAAACTTATTTTTCGCAATTCTAATAAGACTGTCATTAATATACATTACAATTTTCGGATAACTAAATCAAATTTTAACTTGAGGAACAAAGGGATGCATTAAAAGTTTAGGAATGCATGAACAACCAAATTAGAACAAATGAAAGGCTAGTCTCGTGAAACAGTGGTAAGTAATGAATATTACTATAATCTCTGTCCATTCATTTATTCTCTTTATCTACGCTCATTGCTTAAAGTTCGAATTATGAAATCAAAATGTGTCACATATTGACCTACTTTATGCACAGACTTCTATAATTATTAAAAAGTTATTCATTATAACATAGCTGTACTATGGAAATATCTCTAGATTGTTGAATAATTTCTATTACGATACGCGGCTCTGGGTTCTTGAATTTTTGTGTGTCGTCATCACAGACCAGGGAACAACTTTCTTTTCTCTGTGGTCGTCATAGCCAAAAGAGTGTAGAGCCAATCCTCAATTTTTTTTTTTTTTTTTTTTATATAAGGAGTCCACAGACAACATTTAGTTGGTAGTCATGATCGACCATGGACAACAATTAATTCACGGATACAATAATTTTTCCCTGCCTTATATGACTGATTAAAAAGTGTGTTCATACGAATATTAAAAAGAATTATGTATAATTTTTGATTATTTAATTATCCACTAAAAATATAGTTTATCTGACTTGTATAAATATTTTTCTACTCTTTTTTTTTTCATGACATTTTTAACAGACTATACGCAGTTGCAACTGAATTTTGGCGCCATACCTAACTTTTAACATTTCAATGTGTTATTTTTGTTACTTAGTCAAAACTTAGCGCGGAAAAATGTCTAGCAGTGAAACGTACTAAAGAAAATTTAACTCCACCTGACATTTTAGTAATTGCAACAAAAATGACCCACAATCTTTTACCAACAAAGTGAAGGATTTACGACAAACGTTAGCAAGATTTTATGGTTTGGATTTATGATAATTTGAGCGTAGATAAAGTAGTGTATGAAACTCTACATAATTAGGTATTAAAACACTCGTGTGATACTATTAAAAAACTCGCCTGCGGCTCGTTTTTTAAACTCACACTCATGTTTTAATACCCCCCATTATGCATCCGTTTCATAAACTACTATTTTGACACATGAGACGGATATAGCTACAGCGAGGGTCCAGAGAGAGACCACTATATGTTTGTCTCTCTCTGGTCTTTCACCATTTCCATATCTGTCTCATGTGTCAAAAGAAAAATAAAAGAATGGACATACTATACTATCTAAGATGATTGCTATAGAAACTCATTAACACTATCTAAGACGATTGCTAGAAACTCAAAGTGTGGTAAGGGCAGGAACACATTAGCCACATACGAGCAGAGTCACACTACCTTCCGTTTGCGCTTCCTCGCGTGAGAAGAGTAGTCGTTGTCGGCCGTAATGCCCTGTATGATAGCGTTGATCTGCATCTCCTGCGAATCTGCCGGCTGCGGCGGCGGCGCGGGCAAGAAAATCGGACTTTCTTAATACTCAGACATTGTATTTCTATACCCCGATAAAGGTTACAAAACTTTACCCCTGCTACATTTTTATCAATCTACAGAGCATGGGCGCAAGGGTGAAATAAATCTCCCCTCGTTATGTCAGCTCAGTAAAATTCACCTGTTAAGTGTCCACTTAATATCAATCAAAGTCGAAGTATTTTGACAAAACCGCAGACAGAACTAACTAAAAATATGTCAAAAACGATAAACTTATGATTAGTCCCGGGCGGAATATATCCAGGTTCTATGTCAAACGAGGATAGATCTCTCCTTTCTCCCATTGTCAGTCATTTTCTCCCCTGTCAGAGGATAAAATAGGGGGATCCACCCATGCTAGAAAGTGATGATACAACCTAGCCACGCCTGCTTAGGAAAAGCCAATTCACTCCTGAGTACCCGAGTTGTAGTTAGAAGGCTGGGAGAGTACTCGTATTCTAAGCCCTTCAGTGAATATCAGGAACAAGGATTCAATGCGCATGGACAGTTAAAGCTATTTTGATACGGACACTGTCATAATGTATGGTGTTTCACCTGAGCTGTCAAATATGACAACTGCGGATATGCGACGAATCGATGTCGTTGTTCGAGGAAAATTGGCGATCTCTCCTTATTTTAGGATGTTCAAGGCCTAAAAGTGAGATTCATTTTCAAGGAGCTTTCAAGGACTTATTAGGATCATAAGCTAGCGATATATGTTTTTATCTCTACTTCTTATAATACGAATATTATTAATGGGACCGCGATACCATTGAATTATGTGATACAAAATATAATTAATTCTGAAAAATATGAATTATCGGGTTAAAATGCGGGACTAATTATTTAATATGATCAAAACTTAATGAAATACTGGAATAAAGTCGATAAAGTACCGGGTACAATAATATCAACATAGTATTAAATATGTTGATATTTGTAACGTTACTCGGTTACTCAAATTTTGAGATATTATTACGAAAATCAAAGTAATACCTCAGGTAATAGAGTGAATACAGTGGGGTATCACACTTTCTAACGAATATAATAGATTGATACATGGTGTACGCCAGGGCGGATTGACATCGCCGGAACTTTTCAATGTTTACGAACTTTTGAATGACCTGATAGATGTGAAGGTATTTTTGAACTCGGCGCAGTGTTGATACCTTTCGTTTCCGCTTCCTGCCACGAGAGGAGTAGTTGTTCTCGGCCGCGATACCCTGTATAATGGCGTTGATCTGCAGCTCCTGCGAGTCGGCGACGGGCGCGGGCGGCGCGGGCGCGGGCAGCGTGGCAGTCTCGCTCGGCGGGGACGGCGACCGCGGCATCTTGCTGCCCATCGTTGTGTACGCATCTGTTGAGACAATTTTAATGGTGCTTCAATAAGCAACAAAATTGTCGAATTTCCTGATTTAGCGTGCCTAAGAATATCTCGGTCTTCGAGGCGATCCCAAACCATAGGCGCGGGTCAACAATAAAGACGAGTGGAAATGGCAATTTCTCACGTGCGTTATAACACACACACAAGCAAAAGGTTGTCTGGAAGAAAATGTTTTGTATGATTTCTTGTTTGTTATGTTTTTCTTTTTTGTAATGTGCAATAAAGTATCAATTCATTCACATTTTAGCTTTCCGTAGCCAAAGTGTAAAAACGGGACCCTATTATTAAGACTTCGCTGTCCGTCCGTCCGTCCGTCTGTCCATCCGTCACCAGGCTGTATCTCTTGAAATGTGATTTGTTGCTGCCATAACAACAAATGCTAAAAAATAGAATAAAATTAATATTTAGGGGGCTCTTATAAAACAAATGTGAATTTGTTGACCAATAATTTATTACATTTTAATAAATTAATTTAAAAAAAAAGTTTTTTTTTTATACTATATAGGTTTACGCTTGACCACAATCTCACCTGATGGAAAGTGTCGATGTGGTCGAAGATGGAGCGCGCTTACCTAGAAGATGCCTATTCACTCTTTTTTTTTTAAAAAGTAAATTTATTCTAAAAAAGGCACGCACCTCCGTTGAGAAACGGTTTGATGACAGGCGGGAGATTGACGGGCGCGGCGGGCTGCGGCGACGGGACAGGCGTGGACGGCCCGCCCGTGTCTACGTTCGGAGGTTCCTGCAATCGAACAGATCAAATATAAATATTTTATTCTCAGTAGCTCTGGGTGACAGGCACAGTGCGGTGCGTCGTATTACATTGAAATGCGCCCTCTGACGCATTGCATTCGACTTGCACTTAACTTCAGGTGAACGTCTAGCTTGTCTTGTCATTGGTTGCTTTCAAATAAGAGGACAGAATACCTACTTGTCCGTGCCAAGTATGTCGCTCTTGACTAAAAAGGGGAATAGGTCCCCAACTTTTTATAAGGCCCGGTTTCAACCAAAACGGAGCACAGCAGAGCTGTGTTTGAGTAACCAATCAGATTTCGTCATTCCGACATTTCCTCTCCCCTCAGTTTTAGGAGATGTCAAAATGACAACATCTGATTTGTTACTCAAACAAAGCCCGCTTTGGTGGAAACCGGGCCTAAGGCTGCTAAGTGGGCTAAAATTTTCCATCATCATCTAGTTTATCAATTTGTTAAATAAGGTCTTCTTCACACGACGATATCCACACTTCAAGGACACATTAAGTGTGGATATCGTCACTTGAAGTGGATATCGTCTATATCTCATTTAATGAGGTAGGTATATTAGAATAATACGAAATATACATACGAAAAAAGAATATTCGTAAAACGTATTTATGATTAGATATCATCATGGAGAAGTTATCACGCAAAAATGTATGAATTAGTTAATTACTCCATGATGCATCGGTGCGCCAAAGGACTCTAGAAAGATCATATTGGATCTTACCCTAATTATGTACAGAAAGCTTACCTCAGGAGGTCGTCCAGACGGCAAATCGGAAGGCACGGGCGCGAGCGGGGACGCAGGTCTCCGCGCCATCACGGGCGACAGGGGCGCTGCAGGTGGCGGCGATGCCACCGCTGACGTCATCGGCAAGTGCGGCGGCGTGGGCGGCACCGGCGGCGTCGAGGGCCTCCGCGCCACCACGTGCTGCGGCAGGGGGCCGGCTTTCCTCTTGGGGGGCACGGCTCGAGGGCTCTCCGAACCCCTCTTCCCACCAGCGCCTCCGCTGCCGCTGCCTCGCACTGCCCCTAGTGGGTCTATGTCGGCTTCGTCTACCATCATCCTCTGCAAATACGCACGAGTGATACTTTAATTCGGAAGGTTCGGTGTGGGTGTAAGACTGGTACTTAGCAGTAAAACGGCTATGTTATTTATTATGCTGTAAATTTCAAGTATATTTCCTTAATTTTGCAAAATGCCTATCGGCGGGCTTCGAGAACATTGTGATTAACTCTCAAGCATGCAGCTTTCCCCTCGATGTTTTCCTTCACCGTTAAGAAATCGATTTCGGTTTCCATAAATGCACATAAAACCGAAAAGTCAGAGATTTCGAACCCCGGATTCGAACCCTGACCGAAGCAGATGTATGAATATAGATGTGAAACAATCGATATAAACGTTTTAACCTCAAAAAAAAAAAACGGTAGAAAACTCTGCTACAAAAGAGGATAGCAGACGTATGAAGTGGAAGGGGAAGTTAACGCTGAAGCTTCCGCGAAAGGATTGTCGCACATATATCTGAGGATTTATAGATGTTATTTTAGACCTAGGTGAGTAGGGTTTACCCCGCAGATAGTACATTCCGCTCACCTTGTCGATCTTGAAGGGGTTCCCGAACATGTGCTGGCGGACGGGCTGCGACTCGATCTCGCGCAGCTGCGGCGTCATGCGCTTGAGGTACTCCTGGTAGTTGCCCATCTGCGCCACCGCCAGCGAGTGCGCGCTGTCCTCGTCCACCAGCCGCGTGTACGCCAGCTTCGGCTGCAGGAAGTTCGAGCGCATCCGCACCACCTGCAACACCGCATCAAGGGAATGTAAAACATTTTATGGAGTTTTTAACCCCATTATAAAACGTGCAATAGCGGTGAAATAGTTTTACTGTGTTCTGTCTTTGTTTGTCAACAGTAATTTGGCATTCGACGGAAAGAGACGAAACAGAGAATAATTATTCCATAATTGCACGTTTGTGAATATGATTGAAAAATAAACTCATTGGAATCAATAGCTGAAATCATAACAAAATTGAGACAATCCATTGAAACGTAATCATAAAGATGATACCAGATTGTCCATTTTACAAACAATGAAAAAGAATCAAGTGCCTTAAGAATTAATTAAATCGAATTCAACTGTGTTAAATATTTAATTAACACTCAGCATCTGTCATTCCTATTTGAAATTTAAGAGGTTGCTACATAATGTAGACAAGGAATAAGGAAGGATTGAAGAACGTTTGTTACTAATTTTTTTGATTCCAAGATCGATGTCAAGAGACCGAGACTTAGAGTGCGTGCACACTTTAAATTGCGAAACTCGGTATACATTTAAAGGTCTTTAAATATAACGTGCAACGATCAATCAAGGTTATGATTACAAGTAAATAGCATTGATAAATAGCGCACTCTAGTCTTATTTAACGATATATCGTTATGGAAGGGTTCTGAATTGCCCCACAAGCTGTATACCTGGTCCAATAAGTCCCTCCGCTGTATATCGAAGGGGTTTCTATACGTGTGCGCTTGTGTCTTGTGCCGGCCGCGCGACAGGCCCACCACGAAGCCGCCGAACTCGTTCAGCTGGTCGCGAAGCGCAGTGAACTTGTCCTGGAGGCTCGGGTGCGTGGTCAGGTCCTTGCGGAGCGGCGACCGCGGCATCACGCGGACGCTCTCTGCCACCTGAAGTTTTATTTAAGAAGTAAATAAGTAAATGCCAATCTACACCCAAAATAAGGGCTAGCTTGTGCTTGTTGTGCTAGCTTATGATTGTGACTTTAATATACATAAATATATAATAGAAAAACAACCAGCCACTGGAAAACAATCACGTATCACACAAATATTTTCCAGATGTGAGAATCGAAATCGAACATAGAACGAATTTGTTGTACGAAATGACAATTTTATAGCGCACAAAAATTTAATGTAAAACAAATTTTCAATTATTTCCATTCGTAAATACATTAATTTTTTTTCGCAAATATTTTATTAATAAATATTGTGTAATGTAAGTGCGGAATTGTCATTTCCCCGTCTTATAAATGAACCAACATTTCCCAGTCTTATAAATGACCCAAGAACGAACATTGAAGAAATGAGATACTTTCCGCACTTGTGTCGAAATATTATATATGTTGCATGTAGAATAAATACTGAGATTGCTACAAAAATATAAAGCAGAGAATAATTTAAAAATTAAAAAACACGACTGCCCTGTGGTAAAATGTTACTTGGAATGATGTAAGGATTCTAACGATATGTCAAAATTTGTTCAGCCGTTCAGAAGTTATGGTAGAATAAAGAAACTTACATACATACATGAAACCTAACAAAACATTACACTCCATTTTTTGAGCAGTCGTGTGAAACTATTCATAAATTCATCACCTTTTGACTGTTCGCACTGGATGCTTTATTGATGACATCCGCACAGAGCTTCTCAAACTCAATTTTCGCCTGGTTCTTCAGTCTCTTCAGATAGTTAAGCACGGAGAAACTCAATGAGTTGTCCTGCGTGTCGGGGATCAAGCTCTGGACGAGCGGCGCGGACGCACCCATTTTAGTGAGCGCTCGGCGAAGTGGCTGAAAAAAGCAATTTCATATTGTATACTTGAAGAAGGTATAAATAAAAATGAAATTTCAATAAAGACTTCATTGCGAAACCTATGTTATTTTTGTGTTCTTTTGTCACTCCACCCACCATGAATGATGGAATTTGAAGTTAGAATTTTCCTTTTTATAAAAAGAATGAGTTAGCTAGACTCATGTACATTGTAGATAAACATAATACACTTGGGCAATGGGCATGTGCATAATTTACTGTTGGGTCTCAGATTTTGCTATATTAGTTTTTAATTCCCCTATTCTGAAAAGGCAAGCCAAGTGTTATAATGATCTTAATCAACAGTGTCGCGTGTTCAATGGTTTTCCCCATCTCAAACTGAGGTGTCGGTTACGGTAACAGTGGCGCGAGTTCAATGGATTTACCCCATTTATTTCAAAAATTCCCAACAAGCATAAAGAACTTTTCGCTTAAAAACTTACTGTAACGTAATACGAAGGCATCCGATCCAAGTACGCCTGGAAGGCCTGCTTCCACTCCGGGGTGGGTTTGCAGCGGTGCACCTTGAACAGCTCGTCCAGCAGCGGCAGCAGCACCGGGTAGTTGTACGGCAGCACGAACAGGTTGACGCACGTTAGGTTCGTCGACGCTTTCAGGTAGCCGAACGGGTGGGACACTTCCGAGTTCTTGCAACCGCTGTTTGCTACGAACACCTGGAGAGGGAGACAAGACTCATTAGTTACTCATTTAACAAAACTGTGTAGTGGTCGCGATGCAGGTTTTAAGTATTCTCAGGTCTTCTTTCCATAGATACTGTTGCAAATGGGATAGTAGATTTTTAGAGCAGCTTTTAGATACATACTCCCGCACTGTCATTAAGAAGTTTTTAAAAGCAAGCACCGCGTTAATTGTTCAGAATGGATTTCCAAAAATGGCCAAAGAGGCTAACATTTTTCGTTTGTCAATCTTTGTTTCAAAATTCGAAATGTTCATGAGTTATTATGTTCTAATAGTAAGTATCACCTTTTTGACAAAATTAAAATATTATTCGCGCAATAATAATATTAAGCGCAAGTATCTACGAGGATATGATATCTTCGTAGATACTTGCGCTTTGCCGATGATATAGACGCTATGGCAGAGACCCTGGAGGATCTCAACACAATGCTCAATAACCTCAGCAATGTTTTTCAACAGGTTGGACTTCAAATGAACATAAGCCCAATATAACTCACCTGCCAGCAGCTTGTCGGTTGCTTCCTGGCCAGTATGTACTGCGTTAACGGACTGGGCTCCAGCTCGTATTTGTCGAAGGGCAGGTTGTCGATCACCATGGGCTCTTGGCTGGTGCACGTGAACTTCACTACAGGGTGTGCTGACCGAGGCGGCTGCAATAGAGGTTATGAACTTATTTATTTATCTGGCACTTGACTCGGATTGAAAGTAGCCTACTACAATTTCCGATTGTTACCCTAGAGATGGCAATTGCAGTAGAGGCCGACAACAAGAGAGATGGGCGGATGATTTGAAACTTTCAGCTGGACTTTATTGCTGAAGGTGTGGAGGAGGCCTAAGCCAGGAAGCACACTGACTTGCGAGATATTCTTTAGCGAAATACGAATATCGTTATTTGGGATATAGGGTTTTATTACTACTTTCACGTACCAACTTGACTCAAAACCCTAGTTGGGTTCCAAAATTCGCCGGGTGATACATATTCAGTCTTCTTATATATAAAATTCTCGTCTGTCGTGTATATACTCCTGCGAAAGGGCTCAACCGATTTCTATGAACATTTCTGTGCATGTTCGGTCTGAGGTCTGAGAGTAGGTCGTCAGCTACGCTATATTTTAATCCCTAATGGCAAAACAACGTTTGCCGGGTCAGCTAGTAACTTATAGGAATAATATCCTAAGAGTGAAACACTATAACAAAAAGATATTCTTCCCTAGTCTCCCACAATAAATCTTGCAGTAGATGGAGGTGTTATAAAAACACTATTGCCACAGAGCTTATTTACATAACAATTAAATTTATTCAAATTTAAGGCAGCTCTTCAGAGAGTAGTACCGTACACAAATGAAAGGATACTCAGCAGATTGAAAAGGTGACTATTAAACGCTATTAAAATGTTGAATGCACCGACAGTTTTGGTTGCCTTAAAATTCCCACTAGGGTCATAGGATCCAATAGGATATCTGTAGAAAGCGAAATATGTTCCCATCGCCTGAAGCACTGGTCAGGTCAGGTGTAGTTTTACAGACTTTAGAATGTAGTTTAGACTACTTTCAGTATCTTTGAGAACCATTATCGAGAACTCTCAGATATTCACGTTTGTCCATGATGTTTCCAATGAAGATAAATTGCTTTTGAAAAAAATGCCAACTAGCCAATTAGAGTGATATTAAACTTACCAGTATTTGAGCATTGGGATCAGGTCTGAACGATTCCGGTATCGGCCAGAAACCGACTGCGAAACCCTTCTGCGCGACCGTTCGCGGCACGTAGATAAGACGCCTGCAAGAGTGCCACGCTTGCGGCGCCGTCGACGCTTGGGCCGGCATGCCCGTCTGATAAGGGCCTCCGTTCCAACGCTGCGAAACCACAAACATCCCATTTAACAATATATTAAACAAAACAAATGTGAAGCTATAAAAGGTATAACTTCACACAATATGTGATAGCAACAGTAAAAGACCCAGTATTTTCCTAAGGGCCGATTTTTCAGTCACCAGATAAACGTTAACTAAGGAATAAATATGACTTTTTGACAGATTTTGTATGGTATACGTTTCAAATTCATTCCTCAGATTTTCTAATGATCCCAATATAGTTATGGATTTCGCTTTGCATACTTAAATGAATCTCAAAGAAATGACAAAGTATCTTTGAAGCAATTGCTATTACCGTCCAAAAATCAACTCTGTATAGTTTCTTGCCTATGCTACTTGGTGAAAAATAGGTCTTCCTTTTAGTCTACAAGGAGTTTTCACAAGTGAGTCTTCCAGTCTTTAGATAAGACTATGTGAAAAAAAAAAATTTTGAGTAAGAAGCTGCAATACTATGCAAATGCATATTATGCTAATGTTTCTTACTAGACCATAGTTCTGCCTAAGGACTGAATATCAAAACATAAAAGAATTTTCACAATATGGCGGTTGTTTTTTACTAACAGTCTAATTGGTAGAATTCAAAGCCGCGAGAGTTCGAAAAGAGTGTGACTACTTTTAAATGTATTCAATAGGGATATTATGTCAAATGTACATCTTCGTAAATGAGATATATGCTGGTTCCCAATATTCTATCTTCCATTTGCCCTACTAGAGATACCAATGTGACATAAGCTCCATACAAGTTATGTCAAATTTCTATCTCTAGTAAGGCAAACCATGGATTGATTGAATATTGGGAACCGCCAATAGTTACATTACTCGTACCCCATTCCGTTCGCCGTCCCCATCCATATCTTTGTCAGGGTCCGGGTTGAGGTCATCTCCCTGGTCCCCGCCGTCCCTGCTGTTCCCGCCGTCGATGGGCGGCGGGTCGGGACCTATCTTCTCGAAGTTGATCACGACCCCGCTCTGCACCTTCTGCACGAGGCTGTCGATGCACTGCATCAGCATCCGATGGGACGTGATGCAATAAGATCGACCTGGGTAACAATATTGAGCTGTGATTTCACTTTCTTCACATTTTAAACGACTTTGAAACATAATTCTGGGTGTAACTGTGCTATGGACTTGAGACAAGTAGTCCATGAAAAACACAAACCCTTGTGAGTGATAAGCTGATTTTGCTAGCCTGTTATTCGTGTTAAATGGTGATATCAAAACAGAATACCAAGCTCAGTTTGTTGTGGGCACAGTGGGCTTCATCTCAGTGGCAGGGCGCGTGGGAACTCTCGTAAACTCAGTTTGAAGCCGAGAAATAGTTATGATTGTGAAAATAACCATTTAATAATTAATTGACTGCTCATAAGTTTCAATAAGTTAGGTCTAAGAGAAATAACGAACTATTACATTTGAATTTGGTTTCGTCAATAAGTTTTATGATTTTGTGTGATACGATTTATAATTAAAGAAACACGTGAATGCATTATAAAATAAAAAACACAGCACCTACACACATTACTTAAGTTAAGTACGAGTAGGTACGAAAAACTCGACCAACGGGTTTGTACAACTAAATGTCACCCCTTTAAGTATAGTTCAGTTAATATGTAGCAAAACAATGACGTCACGACAAATGATTTTTTTTTTATTATGTGAAAATTAATATTTATTACTCACATACTTCACATTATATCAACAACACTGAAAGATTGTTGATACTCTCCTTACCATAGTCTTGTTTTAAATATGTTTTACTACTAAACGCTTTATTAATTTATAGAATACAATTACAGTGTGTCAGATGGGCAAAAAAACGAGATCTTTTCAGATGACTTGAGTCTTTTATAGTCAATTCAATAGTAAGATTATGCACCTTTTTTTAAGAAATGTCTTAAGTTAGTAACACACACACATAAACGCACTTCCTCATCATCAGCACAACTGCTTTATTTCGGCAGGCTGTAAAGTGTAAACTGCAGTGTATGAATTCATTGACTTACCCCCAGTGACCTCACACATGGCATCTATAGGAGACGAGTCGGATGGCACCAAACCGCTGTCCCTCTCCACAGCCGGGGTCCCTGCCAGCCTCAACACCAGCGAGAACAGCCTCTGATCCCATCTGAATGGCTCTCTGGTTAGCTCTGATCCAGGGATGGGGCAGTTCATAGGGAGATTGAACTAGGGGACAAAAGAATTGCTAAATTACTAATTACTCCAACAAACTTTGTAATGCCTTTGTGTGTCAAATATCATGCAGTGCCACAAATAAATTGATCAAAATCTATTTGAGCTATTTTCGAGTTTTGGAAAGACTAGTGCACAGAAATTACTTTTGTGTAAATTTTTTGTCTATAGATTAAGATAGGTAAAGAATTTTGATCTTGAAAGCAGAGATACTTTATTGGTGCAGACCTCAACATTTCATCCGGGGATGGGGGTTCGAATACTGGAATAATAATGAAGGTCATCCTAGACTAATATATTATATATTTTATTATCCTTTATTTATGCTTCTGTGTCACAAATATCAATGTTTGAAGCTACAACTCTAGATTTACTTTAAATCGCAACCAACATTTTTGAATGAACTTTATGTATATATGCTAACTTCATTTATTCAACCTGTACTTATTCAGTGAGTTTGTTACTTCAAATTTAAAATCACCATTAAATAGCATTCATATTTACGAACGTGAAAATTCAATATTCTTAGCATCACTACCTATTAATTTACTTTCTGTTTATAATAATTTGTGAGAAAATTATTTTAAGATTCATTTTTAGTTTCAATATCCTGCCTAACCCATTTCCAAATGGGATGTTAGATAAGATATGACTGGTGTTTGTTTGTTTGAGTAACCAACAAATACCAGTAGTTTATCTAGTTGACAGATATAAATACAATTTTTATTTTATTAAAATAATATCAGTTATTTTCACCATTTTAAGAATCTTATTTTTAGTGTTCGTAACCCAATAGGATAAATAGGACACTGTTACTAAGACCACTGTCTGTCTGTAACCATGATAGTAAGACAGTTGAAATTTTAACATAATATGATGTATTACAGATGCCGCACTCATCAAAACACACTATCACAAAACAATAATAAATGCTCAGCTGAAAACTAGAACGTAAATAAGATTCAAGAAGATTTTTAATGTTCTTATTAGAAATTTTCTTGAATCTTTTTAGTTGTGTAATATGTTACTCATATAAATAGTAGTAAGTGTATGACTAAGCACTCACTTCTTCCTGGATGCCAGCATTGCTGGACAGTTTTCCGCCATCAGTAATCACAACTATGACAGATGGCTCGAGGTAGAAAGGGCACCTCCCTTGACCATAGGTGTCTATACCAGTTTGCATGCGGTTAATATTGAGCACATCAAAAGCATGCTTCAACGCAGCACCCATCGTGGTCAGTCCAAGGCACTGCAGGTTCTTTAGTTCATTGATAAACGTTGCTAAATTCTCTTTCCAACCAGCCTGCAAAAAGCAGAGTAAGAATAAGTTAACATACTAAATTGACTATTAAAATATTCGGTTCACTCAATTTATTTTTATTAGAAATAGGTAACTATTTAATATTTATCAAACCACAAACGCATTCCAGTGCACACTCATCCTCTACAATTCGAATTTCCCCCCCATTCGCCATTTCATTATGTACGCTCGCTCGACCAATAAACGCGCGCCGAGAGCGCAGTCGCGAGCGATATCGTGAAGGCAGCTACGGCAGCGGCTCGTCCTGTTTACGTCGTGTTGTATCTTTCATTTAATTTTGTACTTTCGACGTATGTTATATTATGGATTACAGATAAGTGCACCTCGTTTATAATTCACAGGACCCCACCTACATGTCTGCCTATGAAAATATCACAAGAAAGTCTCCAAAAACGTGTTCAATCAGATTTACTAACCTTGATGTTCGCGGGTGGCTCTTCGAAAGTTAGAAGCATATACCTATCGCCTCTGCTCTCAGGAGATCGCTGGCGCACCTACAAAATAATATCAATAAGTACCAAACACTATACACGCGATAACAAATCGATCACAAAACGAGGCGGTTTGAGGAGTCGATGACACTGCACCTACCTTAACGAACGTTTCCACAGCGCCCTTGGCTACATCGAGCAACGTTGGGCGTCCGCCCAAATAAGCTCTTTGGTTCATAGAAGCAGATGTATCTATTAAAAAAACTATAATAGTCATCTTGAAAAATTTCCTAAATATCCCTCTAAATACATTAAAATATGCGCACGCTATTATGAACAAGAACAAAAATGGCTGCTACATTGTACGCAGACTCGCAAGGATGCGACCGTCCGACAGCCGCTTCGACGAGCAGCTGAACAAGCTACGCCACGAAGACTCCTAAAGTACCACGTGACCTAATCATTCGTTCGGTTATATGCTCGGCATCCAATAGAAAAACACTCGGCAAAGTTCGTAATGTTGCTATTCACAAAACACACACTGTCCCTAAAAATAAAGATGATTGTTATTGTAGTTTTCTTAATAAATATGTTATAATGATTTTTAGATTTATTTCATTGTTCAAAGAAATAACTTTTGCGTATTGCGTAACGTCATTTTATTGTAGCGTCATTGAGTAACAAACATCCAAACATTTTATAAAACCAACGCAAGAGTTTGCGTTGGTTTAGGTTAGGTTAGGTACATTAGGAGGTAGTTACATACCTATTTTCTACTAAAAAAGGTAGATAATTATTTTAAAAAAATGTTTACGAGTCTCCTGACTATTTTATTGTAATGGCATTTTTGCAGTGTTTTTGCACTTTAGCTGGGAAAAAATGTTTCATGGAAACACTAATAACTAAGTGATGACGAAACATTAAAATATATAGGCGTTTTAGGAAAAATTCTCCTGCTTACTTGATAAGTACAAAGATAATTTTAACCTTTATTTGGTAAAATCATTAAACAAGTGGATTTAGGTACTTAAACGACTTGTAATATTGTACTCAGAACATGCATGTTTAATAAACAATGCCGCAAGGAAACAGGCGGGAGATTCAAAAATTTCTTACCACCAACATGCAAAACATAATATTATTATTCTCAGACTACATTAACGTGAACTCAACGGGTCTGCCCGCGAAATTCAAAATTTTCGTGGTTTTTTGCAATTTGTACGCTAATTAGACATGATAGGCTTATGGCAATCAATTTGCGAGAATGGCAGTATCATCTTTACATGATTATATCAAAATCTTTGCATAAAAATGTGTATCCTAGGAAATTAATCCGAGTATCGAGTTTTATGTAAGTAACTCGCAATTCTTGGACTAATTTCTTTAACTCGACACTTTCGAGCAGAGATTTTTATATAAACACGTGAAGAAGATATTGGGATTATCGCAATTTGACGGCCATAAGCCTATTATATCTTATTAGCTTAAAAATCGCGAAAAACCACGAAAAATTTGAATTTCGCGGGCACAGCCGTGGTGTGCTCCTTAAATAAAGTTATTATTGTAAAAACAATTACCCGAAATAGAACTACTATAAATTGATTTTTGTAAAAATAATCACCCAAAATGAAAATAAAATATGATAATTCCAAAATATCGATATTATTGTTGTTTGGCTAAACTAACCCAAGAAATTCAAATTTTATCAGTTTTTCGTAAATATTAGACTTACTAAAGATACAGCAATGGATACTGCGAGCATAACATTCCTAGGCGCCTCCCATTGGTGATTATGTTCTGCAGTCTTAGACTGAGAGCTATTGAGAACAAGTATGAACTTATTACGTAAATGAATATTTTTGAGTAAAGTTTTCACTGAAAATAAATGGAGATGCATAGGTATGACAGATGCCTAATATAAAACATTGTATGGTCGCAAAACTCATAGTGCAATGCAATGCACAATGCAACTGCAAGTATCGTTAGAATTGGTTCAATGGAGATGGAGATGACATCTCCTGAGGATGTCCCGGTGTCGGGACGAAACGTGCGTCGAAGAAAGTGATAGAAAATTGTGTGTGGTGTTTCATGTGGATGGTGTTCCTGCATATTGCACCATACAGAATCCTTTCAAGTAGCGGATAATAGCAAAACAAATTAATCAGTCCTGCTAATTATGGATTTCCGCAAAATAACGCCTGCTTCCATTCAATACACACATTTTATTTAGTATGTACCTAATAATTTTATTATTTCCTTTTGTCGTAACTCGTAACCACTGAAGGCAAGACTGAAACACCCCTTACGCAATACGTTGCATTGCTAAATCATTTTGGCACAATATGTCTGATGTCAGATCACATGTGCTGTACCAAAACATTACTTAGGTACTTTGTGTGTGTGTGTGTGTGTGTGTGTGTGAGTGTGTATTCACCTTGAATAGCATAGGCTTTATGTGGGTTATATTTATTGCTAGAAAAATTAAGAAATATTATTACTAGAACTTTAGTACCTAACTTAACCCAAGTTGTAAAAAAAAGCTATAAAACACCTTACGTCACATACGCTAAAGGTTGATAGAAATACTGACTAAAATTAGAGTATGTTATTCATACTTTTGCCTAAGTATACCTACATATTAAAAAAATAATATTTTTCTACGTAAATATGCTACCTTTTATGATTAAGAGAATAGCATTATAAACCTGCCCAAAATTTACTTATTCTTTCAATACTTATTATTTTATTTTTATTGTTAATTTTCCTGTGACATCATGAACTTTAGTTTCTAACTCAAAAGTTTAATTAGTCACTGATACACCCTTTAATAAGGGAAAGTTCTCTTTATGTTGGCAATCGAAAGAAAGAAATTATAACTGTCTGTTACCTACTGTCTTTTGAAAGTGATAGAACAAGTTGCCATAATAATAATTGTTGACTGTGAAACGTAAATATGAGAGCTAACCGCAATCGGTCTATTAGTATTTTTGCAACGTAGCTAGGCATAGGGTTAGTGTAGCAAGAAAATACCTATTCGTGCATTTTATTTACGCGATACATGTATCTATAAAAACTGCAAAAAATACTTTGATGTATAAGAGCCCTTTTTAATAATTCTTTATTTTATTCTGGCTTTGGTACTTATTGTTAAAGCCGCAATGAAAATACATCACCTGTGCAAATTTCAACTGCCTATCACGATTTAAGGGGTATAAGACGGACAGATGGACGGCGATAGAGTACCATTTTACCCTTTGGGTACAGCTAGGTTAAATTCTCGTAACGCGTCGGTTAAATTTCATGATGTGAAATGTTTAAAAAAGGTGATGGCATTTACATAATATATAAGCAGACGATATTGAAATCAAAACTTAAGATCTGGGGGACCGAGCTTCACTCGGTGGCCAATAGATGGCAGCAGTAGTCATTTTTTTTGGTAAATTCGATATTTTCTAAAAATGAATCCTAGCTAGATCGATTTATCGCCCCCAAAACCCCCTATATACTAAATTTCATGAAAATCGTTCGGGCCGTTTCCGAAATCCAGATTATATAGAAATATACAATACAAGAATTGCTCGTTTCAAGGTATAGGTAAAAAGATAAGGTGGTAGAAATCGCTATGTAGCGATAAGGCCGCCAAATTGTACTCCTAAGTTTGTTTGTATTTAATTTATTTCTTTCTTTTCTATATTTTTATTCTGTGGTGTGCAATAAAGAGTTTATCTATCTATCTATCTATCTATCTATAGGATTCAAAGCAGTAGACGTAAAGTTAATTTTTTATTTATTTTCTTGTTTCACTTGGTTTCACATCACTGACTGTGTGAAAGCGTAACGTGAATAGCCCCGCAGAACCCTAAAAATAAAATCTGTGCCTAAAAATAAATGCTGAGAGAGTTGCAATGACCGTAGGTACAATATACATCGGTGGTTGCAAATCCTAAGTACGTTTGTAATCACTATCTTTAGATGAATGTTGACTTCAAGTGTCATTTAGTCACTTGTCACTGTCAAACAAATGTCAATTGTCTTATTTGTCAAAAGTCAAAACCATAGAGTAGGTCAAAACTCAAAAATTACATTGATTGCCGGTTGCATTTTATAAATAATTGATAATAATTTGTATTTGGTATTAGAATTTACACAGATTTTAAGAATTTAGAGCTAAACAAAATTGAAGCAGTTCTACGTGCATAAATAACATTAATAATAATATTTAAAAATGGAAGAAGACTTGGATGTTTTGGAAAAAGCACTTTCCAATCTTGAAGCAACAGAACCTCGAGAGAAAAGTGATTTCGAAGGTCTCTATAAAAATTGGGGTAAAACAGGGAGCCAGGAAGAAAGGCGAGCGCAGCTGTTAGAAATTCAAAAAGTGTAAGTAAATTCGTTGAGTACTTAATTTTTTAAATCGACCGAGACATATGGTTGCTAAGGGCCTCGTAAGAATTAGGGTTTCTCAGCGAGCGATGGAGAAAGGCGAGAGCTATGCTGGGATAATCTTTGCGCGATCTAATCATAAATGTAGGTTCCACATAGCTCGTAGGACCAATGGACGTTGGGATCCAAGGTGCTGGAATGGCGGCCACGCACCGGGAAGCGCAGTGTCGGCAGATGCCATATCAGGTGGACGGACGACATAAGCTGGGTAGGGTGGGAAGTCACAGGTGCCAGACTGCGCAAGATCATGGTGTTTGGCAGACATTTCAAGAGGCCTATGTGCCTACTGATGACATAGGTACCAAGAAATACAAGTCTTCGAATGAAACTAATTTGACTTCTTAAATTAGTGCCCAAATTTCCAAATTAACTGATTTACTTAATTATGTGGAAATTGATAGCAGTATTTCTAGGACTGTCTGTCATATTAATTTAAGACCAAAGCGTCACCATTGACTGATTCGTCATGGAGGACATCATCAGATTAAGGCTGTGTTGAACCAAAATTATTGTGATAGTTACCTACACAGTTAATTAATGTTATAGCACTATTCTCAAACAAGCCACTCAATGTTATCTTTTTGTGATCTTTACAGAAATAGAAACAGCAAAATAGATAGATTCCGTGGTATATTGGAACTCGTTAATGCAGTTGAAGACAATTCTAAGTTGTTTAAACCATATAACAAGGTGAGTTTATGTTCAATAAACCTGCTATTAAAAACTATTTTAAAAGTTATTCTTGCAACAGCTTTATTTTAATAATTTTTTTTAAATAAAATTTTTATTTTTAAATAAATTACGAACCAAGTTAGTGCCTAGTGCCTAGTTAGTGTTAGTTATTAGTTAATGATAAGGTTAAACATGTAGGACAAATAAATTAATGACATGAAACACCACACACAATTCTTGCTACGATTTCTTTGGTGTTTTGTCGGACACCGGGAGATTGTCAGGAGATGTTGACTTCACTTGCAAAATCGTAGACTCTACAATCATTCATTTGGGTGGTGTTTCTGCATATTGAATATAGCAAATCAAATAAATGACATGAAACACCACACACAATTCTTCTGACAATTTCTGCAATGCATGTTACATCCTGACACCAGTACATCCTCAGGAGATGTTGACTTTATAGTGCTAAAATGTGGGCGGTCTTCTTGTATAGCAAATTATAGTCAAACAAATTAATCTGGTCTGTTTATTATGGATTTTCACACAATATTTTGAATTTCTACTTAGGCATCATCATAAATCATTATAATATTTGTTTGGCAGGTTCCATACAGACCAAACATCTACGTGGCTGGCTTTCACAAGACCAGTCTCACATACAGCAATGTACTGATGTTGTCTGAGTGGATGATTGAGAAGCCCAGCGACTTTGCTGAGAACTGGTATGTTGTGCCGTGTCCCAAGGGTGTGAGGGTGCTGGTTGTTGCAAATAATGTAAGTTTTAACCCTTAATTGACTGTCCAGACAAATTTTTCTTTATTATTTAATTTTTTTTTGGACATTACACACATCACAATCTAGCCACTAAATAAGCGTTAGGCTTGTGTTATGGGTACGAGATAACTGATAACATGTACATTATACATAAATAAAATATATTAAAAAAACACCCATACACTGGAAAACATTCATGCTCATCACACAAACATTTACCAGTAGTGGGAATAGAACCCACGACTTTCGACGCAGACGGCAGGTTCGCTACCTCTACGCTATTTATTTCATACATATAGCATGACAGTAGCGCTCATGACAAGTCATATTCAGTACAATATATTTTGTTTAATGCTGATACACATACTGATAACTATTTTACGACGAAACTAAGTTTACGAAGGCTCGGAAACGCGCCCTTCCACTGAGAAGAAGCCCACAACAAACTGTGCCGAAATGTCAAATTTTCGTTTAGATTTTCGCAAATGGCAGACTAATTTCACAATTTGAGCTCATGGCAATGATAAAATCAAGCAACTTTAAATGTAAATATGACATTATTGCGTTTAAAATTGAGTTTTCAAACGTAGACACTGTGAAGTGGGCTTTGAGTCCTTCTCACCTAAGAATAAAGGCATTTGCCTAGCATGGGATCTTATAGATTGCACACAAACTTTTATCACACCATCAAATAGCTTGTTCAAAGGCAGGGATTTGTTTGTTCGATTGTTCGTTTCAGTTGATGGATGTCCACTGCTGGACAAAGGCCTCCTGTAATGATTTCTAGCCCTCACGGTCCTGCGCCACTTAGGCAGGGATTACAGTGGTCTTATGTTTCAGGGTACAACAAAATTCTACACAAAGTATGGCCATTTTAAATTAGAGCGCTCCACAGCCTTGCCGGGTGGCAATCCACATAATTTTTACCGCAGGAATTGCTGTGTATTGGATTGCTTTTATTATGAGCCATCAAACACATTGTATCTTTTGGATTTGCTGGCTTGGAATAACCAACCAATGACAGATGGCGAAGTAAGTACCTACAAAAACTTTTATGTAGGAACAAAATATTTTATAGTTTAGAGAGCAATAAAATAGCGCTGTAAAATAACACTGTATTTATTTTTTATTTATTTATTTTTAAACTTTATTGCACCATTAAAAAAAAATGCAAATAGCACTGTAATACTGTATATGACTGTGTTGAGAAAACTCAAATCAATACTATTCTATATTTATCAAGCAAAAAAAAGTTCTTAGCATTTTAATATTTTTTGATTTACAGCCATAGTGGCTTCCTACCAATTTCCTTTTAGCGAGAAAGAAACTAAACAGACCCAGAGAAATTTCAATGCGACTTTGTATTTCTTTGTTTGTGATAGGTGATAGGCTTCGGCCGTGACTAGTTACTACTACAGTAACAGCACACCACTAGCAGTTTAGTTGTGATGTGCATTCATATGCCATACTGAGTAGAAACCATTAGGAAACCATAACAGGCCACTTATTGCTTCAAAAAAATATTCTTCCTTTGGATGTCTAAAAATTTTGAGTCAAAGAAGTAATTTTGCTTCAATAAAGCATTATAAAACTCATTACAGACTGAATTTCGGCAATACTGGATGAAGACACAGCTGGAAGACTTCCCTGATACAAAAACAGTGAACAAGAAAAACAAGGTTATCATCAAGGTACTTCCGATGGTGCCCTGCACGACGCAAAACCTTAGCAAGTGAGTATTCCTTGTGAGTATAAGGGTCAATTTATACCGTCGCGGAATGGAATGGAAGCGCCAATTACGCCTCATGACGCAAGAAATCGCTGAAATATTCGAGTGTTTCAGCAAATTGTTTCTAGTAAATGCTTGGCACTGCACTGCTGTGAGTTGTGACCGATGCAACCGACTTCCCGTTCGCGCCCCTTCCTGCGGATTCCACAGATGGCGCCGACAGTAGCTAGGGGTACCCTCGAGAATGCGCGAGGATTCTCCAGCAGACGAGCAACCTTTTTTGCTCATATTTAATTTGTATGTTATACAATTGACATAAAGTTCATTATGCTATGTACAAATTGGTTGCAAAAAGTCGCTTCCATTCCATTCCGCGGCGGTGTAAATTGACCCTGATTCTATCACTTCTGTAACTATTTTACTGAGTCTGAAAGTCTTTTATTGAAATAAAAGTATTTTGCTTATGGAGACATAAATCGGGGTATTTTACTACTATTGTTGGTAGTAGAACTCTTCTTCGTTCGGGAAACACTGCAGTGTCTGTTATTCTACCATGAAGCAGTAAGGTATATTTAAGAGTTGTTAAAAAAATTGTTTTTACTGTTTCGGTTTGAAAGGTACTTACTGTACGTAAAAGTGATAACTGAGCGAAATGTGAATTATGATCTCAGAATGATGGACACAGCTCAGTGTGTCATATGAATTAATGAAAATTAAATAAAATGTACTTGTCTCCTTTTGTTGATCTCTTTTCTCTGTCATATGGATTAAAAAGAGAAAAGAGATCGACAAAATTAGGGAAAAATTATTTCTATGATGTATAGCCCCGCTGGTGATCGTCTTGTTCACCATTCTTTATTTTAAAAAATATTTTTTTTCGTCATTTATAGCATGCTTAGCACGTACCCACAATTCGAGAAGAACGTGCCGCCGCTGGACGGGCTGTTGTTCTACCACAAGAGGGCGCACTACGTCGCCGGTGAGACTCCTCTAGTCGGATGGCTGTTCCCCTACATGGTACCGGAGGTGCTTGGAGATGGTAATATGTTATTCATACCCTTAATATATCCCTTGACAGCGGCAAGAGCTAAAAAGATATGTACTTACTCAATGGCTCTTAACTCTGTCTTATGATGAATCTGAGCAACTTGTAAGGTATTAAAATAAAGTTACATAGTACACACACTCACACGACACACACAAACACACACACACGCACGCACACACACACACTCACCCACAAGCACACACACGCACACACACACACACACACGCACGCACACGCACACACACACAACCACAAATCTTACAGCATGTATTTGTAATAATATTTTGTAACTAGTTACAATTGTTTGTCACTTGTATAGAACCATTCGTACGCGAGTGCGACTCGAACTTGGCCGATTGATTAAGCTTGTATTATATTCCTACTGAAATGTAACTTTTTTTCAGATATTAAAATGCACCCAGGATACCTCTCAGAGAAGCCAGCCGGCTACGTGAACCAAGCTGACTTCATACAGAAGTTCGAGGCTAAGTATAATAAGAAACACAGACGGCGTTCCTCTAGGAGCGAATGCTCTATGGAAACAGATACGCCTAGAAGCGTAGAACAAAAGAATAAAAAGGGAAATAAAAAAGAGTCAGATACAGTAGAAAATAAGGAGAGTGGGTCAATGGAGACTGACACCACAGTTGGTAAAACGAATGAAGAATCTAAGGAGGATAAGCCTCTAGACAAGAATGAAAATGAAGAGTTCAAAAGTGAAATTGACAAGAGTGATAAGGTAATTTATTTTTCAAATTCAATGATTCCAACCATACATAGTAGATGTGGTGACGACCTCCTTGGCGCAGGGGACGCGCGCTCGGATTCGAGTGGGAGGTCGTGGGTTCGATTCCCGCCACAGGGCCCACTTTGGAATTTTATAATTTCTAAATTGGTTCAGGTCTGGTCTGGTAGAAGGCTTCGGCCGTGGCTAGTTACGACCCTACCAGCAAAGTTCCGGTGCGATGCCGTGTAGAAACCTTTGGGGTGATTTACTTACCCCTTCAAAGTTAGTACGTTAACATCTTCGGCCAAAGACGTTTGATTCCTGGTTCCTCGTAGCTGCAAAGGCCTGGAATATCCTCGCAGGCATGGTCTTTTCTGCCACTTACAACCTGGGCGCCTTCAAAGCAAGAGTGAAAAGGCGTCTCCTAGGCAATCGCGTTCCGCCTTAGACTGTATCATCACTTTCCATCAGGTGTGATAACAATCAAGCGCCTGCAGCCTATTTAATAAAAAAAAATAATCTTCATTTCATAATGATAACCTCGCAGTGGGAGGTCAAGGGTTTGATTCCCGTCACGGGCCTTTTGAATTTTTTAATTTCTAAATTGGCTCAGGTCTGTTGGGAGGTTTCGGCCGTGACTAGTTCACCCTACCAGCAATGAGGCACTGCCAAGCGATTAAGTGTTCTGGCGAGATACTGTGTAGAGACATCATATTATATCCGAACTTCGAAATTCATGCGGGCGGAGAATTTCGGACATATGACGGGAGGCGGGGCTGGAAAACACAGTTCTGAAAAAAAAACATTTATTTAGTAAAGAGTAAAATCAAATTAATGAATTAGAATAAAAATCTGAAAATTATTGCATTAAATTATGTATATAATAATTAAGTAATTTAAATTGATTTTATTGCAGACCAATGGCGAATCAAGCAGCGTGAAAAACACATCAATGGAGGCTGAGGAACATGAGGCCGCTGAAACAACAAATAAATAAATCTTAAAACCAAAGATTTAAATCTGGATTCGCCCTTTACTGTGAACGTTTTCGAAATACGCAGTGTAGGCTTGCGTATTTGGAAAACGTTCAAAGTAAGTGAGAGCTCTCAGCAAGGTGTAGTTGCACTTGTGAAAGAGGCAGAGGCTTAGGGCTCATCTAGCGATTTAAATCTTTGCTTAACTAAGAACCATTAGCTCAGAATTGTTGATCCCCATGATGACATATGGCAACTCCGTTTAACGGAGTTGTTCGAAACAAATTCATAACTTTACTTTATGTACTTGATGTTATATGTATAATGTATATGAAGTCTTGTGATAAAATAAGTTTAAATACCACGGTCCCACGGCTGTGCCATATGGACGGGGTACTTTATATGTTGTAGATTTTATTACTGAAAGACAACTTTACTTTAATTTTTAAAAATGAATTTTTAGCTGCATTCATAGATTATTATTAAATAATAATTGCCTGTTTGAACTGGTATTGGTACCACGAGAAAAAAATAACCTGTTTTGTTCGTCATTAGGACGGAACCCTTATATTATGCCAGTTTACCAATTTTTGAGTTACGTTGAAGTCGATACTTAGACTAATTTAATAGAATAAACATTTTTAAGCAAAGGTTTCAATCCGCAATTACAATGCCGATGTAAGTCTACTTCTTTGGTACTCTAGTATGTATGTATAAATAGCGAAAAACCAAATTACATTTGATTTTGGCGGACAGAGGCGTTTAGTTCACTTACTTAATGTTTGATTGTTTACAAAGTGTAATTGGGTAATTTAAATCTTTTTGCGGAGTGAATCTTCTGTACCGAAAGCGAATGAAGCGATTCCGAAAGCTGTTGCAGTGTCGGTTGTCAAACTATCGGTAAGGCGGACAAAGTAAATTTTTAAATACAAATTGATTAAGTAAGTATGAACTGTTTCATGAAAACTACAATGGTATGTGTTTCATGTTTTTTTAATAGTAAGTAATAAATAAAGGTGTTTTCAGCAGTATTCTGTAATTTCATTTGTTTTTCCTGATCCAACCAACCTTTGGTATTCGGAGAGTACAAAACTGTTGCCAGTAGAGCTATCTCGGTTATAATCAGTAAAATGAGGGTTATTATCCCTTATGCGTTTAAAAATGCATTGCGAGGAACGAACCCTGAACACAATATGCCTAACAATGATATTATTTAATTGATGCCTAAGCGTTTTTCATCATATCATCAATTGTGTTTGAAACCTGCCAACCCGCACCTGGTCAACACGGTGGATACTACAAGAAAAGATCATTGTATTCTCTGAAAAATTATTTAAATAAAGCGACCTGTCAGATTACACTTGTTATTTGTTATATTATCTTAGATGGGCGTCTCCCTTTTTAGTGCCATAAATTAATTCTTATACTTTTTTATTATTTATCATTGATTTTCAAAGGGGGCGGTAAATAAATAAGTTATATCATAAGCTTAACACTATAATAATAATAATTATTATGATGTGCCGTGTTAGCCGTTAGGCCAAAATGAGATAAAATTGGAATGGTTATTTGCAGATCATAAATCGGACGATGTTTTCATGAGGCGGGTACTGCGGGTTTGTGGATAATCAGGATGAATCGTAAACTGTCTCCACAGCCTGTTTAATGCGTTTAACCGACTTGACAAGCAAGCGGAAGAATCAGAAACAATAATTTTATCCCAAAGTTTATTTTACATACAGATTGTTTTCTCCTGTTTTCTGGTGAGTTATTTGTTGTTATTTTTGTAATTATTTCTATTAAAATCGATGAACTTTGCCCAGTGATTTTGACAAACTTTATTGCATAGTGTTTGATGGAATTATGAATATTTTTAACAATAAATCTTTATTTTTTTACATACTTATGCTCTTGAAAACTCAAAACGGTAAGTCCTACTAAGGTACGGTTCAGTTTAAAAAGATTCTAAACTTTACACTGCGGTGACTGTGTTATAGCTATTTGTACCTGGTTTTTATTTTCACAATTTTTATTACGACTATAACATAGAAGGACCATAAATAACACTTTGCATATAAATGTAAGAACGTGTGAATCTGAAGATGCGTAGGTAGAGGTACCTGAATGTAATATTCGCTTTTATATCTGAAAGTTTATGTGTGGAATACTTACGTGAGTGGCGCTCGGAAAACGGTGAGCCTAAATAAGGATGTGCTCTACTTGTTTTGACGGCAAATTTTAAAAATAGTAGGTAGAAATATTTGAATCCTTATAATATCCGTAGATAAATCTCACCCCTTCAAGCTGTAACTACTTATACTGAGGCTATATTTAATTTGAAGTGGAGATAGCTTGGATTTACACATACCTAACTATAAAGTAGGTATTTAGGTTAATAAGAAAAAATCCTCGCAAGTCAAAGTTAAAGTCAAAATATCTTTGTTTCACATAGGCCTAACGTACAGATCTCTCTTGTAAAATGTCAAATTGATATGTCTCGTATATATTATGTATGGTGATAACTACAAATCGACTCAAAGCTAAGTTTACGAGGGTTCGAACTTCGAACGCGCCCTGCACTGAGAAGGAGCCCACAACAAACTCAGCCAACTTTAGTTTATTGTTATACCCACTTCACAATGACTCTTAAAAACTAATAGTGCTAGTATAATTACAGCAGATCATTTACTCCCAAGGATTTGATTTATGTAAATAATCCGATAGGAAGCTTTATCCATGAGCAAAGCCGAACTTAAAAAATAATTTCTAACTTATCAACTAGGTTATAGGTAGGTACTAAGTATATGTTCCGGAAGAAATGCTATGTTCCAAATAAACTGTGACAGACAAACGGACTGACGGACTTTGTGAACTGTGAGACAGGTTTTACCATTTCTTTACCAACCCACTTACGTATATAAAGAAACAGTTGCTACCTACCTACATATAAGCGGTTATTCGAGAACTCGATTGGTTCATAAAATAATATTTTCGAAAACTATCCAAGTAAAAAGATCAATTTGACGATAAAAGAGCCTCTTTAACGACGCACGCTCGCTGAATCACTGATGAGCGCCGCATATTTTCCGCAATTTCCCCAATCATAGGTCTTTATTTGATGAGATTCGTACAGCAATGCAGAATAAGTAATTTCTCTTTCCTATTTCTATGAGTAAGAAATTATTTGTGCACTTGTCTTCCTGATTTTTCTGTATGCTGCTGAGACATGGACAATTATTAAAGCAGCTGATCGACAACGCATTGACGCTTTCGAGATGTGGTGCAGGAGGAGGATGCTCCGGATCCCATGGACAGCAGCATTTTTGTTATCCTTAGACAACTCAGAATAACAAAAATGCTATCAACCACTTGCCTGCATAGGATTCTGGAGTACTTCTGTCACATTGCCCGAAGGGAAGGTGGTAACCCGGAGAAGATGGTTATCACCGGCAAAGTGGAAGGAAAGAGACCTCGAGGACCGAGCCCGATGCGTAGGTCGGAGATAATACGCACCGCCCTGGACACGAACGTCCACGATGCTCTACACGTCGCAGCCAACAGGGCAACATGGCGCGACATCGTCCTAAAGAAAGTCGTCGGTGGAAGGATGACTTAACCCCTTAAGCTGTGACTATACTGAGTAATGAGGATTACGACGTAGAGATAGGTGTCCTTAACAGCAAAAACGGAACCGTTAAAGGATCAGTTTGTCGTTTTTTTTTTTGATCGTCAATTTTACAGAATTTGGGGCCCTGAGTCGATTTAAAATGATAGAGAAAAGTTCCAAACTGGCGCGTAGGAATCGAACCCGTAGGCCCGTAGGGACCTCCCAGGTTTCAAATGTGATTGTGCTTTTGTATTAATATTTATACTTCATAGAAATCACCAGGATAACATTAACTTCGAAACTCTAAGGTAGGTACATCCCGATTTTTCTTATTTTATTCGTATAATGTCTAACCAACGACGAGTCTTACAAAATCCCTACCGAAAGTAACTGTAGCTGTGACAAATATTTGTTTTCCATTTGTGTTCTCCAATCGATTGTTTTGCAGCCTACAGCTTCTTTCACTTCAGTGCGCGAACGCTTTATTATATAAGTACGAAACGTTTTTTTAACGAGTTATACAAATATTTGCTAAGCTCTCATCGTGAGTCGCCCCCAAACATTCGATGCTTTTTGTGTTTTTCACATCCTTACGGCCTACTTTTTTTTAAAAAGTTTTATGTAACCGCCAATGTTAATATTATGTAGGTATTAGTGTATTATAGTGGGTACCTACCTACCAAGTATTTTTGTTCAATTTTGTAGGTACGTCAACCAAAAACTGGCCGTTCGATTGAGCTGGGAAAGCATTAGTTCTATCAAGCAATATGTTTTCACACCACTCGCTCGTCTAAGGCCTGTTACTATTTATCTAGTATCTATAGCACTTTTTTTAAGATAGGAAATGCCTAACGCATACCCCTCCTCATGGAAGCAGAAGGGTTATATTATGGGCTTGCACCTACTAAAAACACAAAAAACTACCTATCTATTTCCACGACGGACCCGCTGGCGGAAGTACGGCTACGGGATTAATGCTCGTTTTCATCAAAATTTTAAGAGACGTCCTTAGGTGACAGTTGTTGTAATTGAAAACTGTCACCTATCGGCTTAAGCGTCTCTTAAAGTGTTGGTGAAAACGACCGTCACTGTCGTATTCACCGCGCTCCCGCCAGGTCTCGACCAGACACGCAAGTAAAAGACCACGGTTCACTTTCTCTATAGCCATGTAAGTGCCATGAAAAGGTGCAGCAGTATAGACTTAAAGATCGTCAGTATAAAGGTAATAGGGGGATAAAACAGCACCTTGCGGCACGCCATCTGAGATAGGAGTCTAAGAGGAAAGCGGTCATCTATTCTGACGAGTTTTTGACGCCCTCGTAGATAGCTGTCAAACCAGTCAACAACTACAGTGAGGACGCCAAGAAGCAAGTGAAAATCGACAGTATTAAAAGCGTTGCTAAAGTCAAGAAGAGCAATAATACTGACTAATCTATTGTCGTCCATGCTGCCCCTTAAATCATCGCATACCTTCACAAGGGCAGTCACGATATTATGATCAGCCGACTGAAACCTGACTGGGAAGGGCTAAGGACATTGTATTTTGTCAAAATATATTTTAAAACTTCTTCTTTTGGAATGTTTTTAAAATACTAGTTAAAAATTATGAACCTTAGTATTTAAAACATCTTTCTTCCATGTCTGATTAATTTTTCCAACAAAGTGATCCCTAAATTGTTAACAATTAGGCGCGAGTAACGTAATATTATTATACTGACTCACTGACTTCACCGTATGTCTAATTGATAACGTTAATTGCGTCGCATCAATAACATTTGCATAGTATAAAATACTATCGGATGACCGGCAGCTTTGTTAATTTTGTTATCTGAATTTTCCTGGCATAGAATTTCCAAAAATCCCTCCTTGTTGGTAGTTATGTCATGATAGTTTATAAGTTCGATCTGTCCCATTGCCTGTATTTAACAGATTATTGTATTTAAGTTTATCTCATCCTCAGAGTACTTTTATATATACGGATCTCATGTCAAGTTGATCTTGTGTCAATAGTTGATAATATCTTCATTTGATAAAATTTAAAGACAGATTCGAGAATAGAGTTCTGTGGTTCCGTCTAATGTGTGTTGTGAATTTATGGAAAGTAAATAAAATAAATAATTATGGAAAGACAACATTATTTTTAGCAATTTACTAGCTGTTGCCCGCGGCTCCGCCCGCGTGAATTACGATTTTTTTAGATATACGAATTCCTTGATTTTTCGCGGGATTCTGGTGTGATGTTATACAGAAACCTGTTCTTACTTCGCACGGGTTATCTTGTGGTGATTTTGAAAACTCCTTTTGCTTTATCATAATATTATACACTCTCATTAATACGTAGTTGAAAGATCAAAAGGATGATTTTAACTGTCGATATTTCGACCCAGTGGCACAGGTCGTGGTCACTACGTGACCACGACTTGTGTGCCAATGTATCGAAACCACGAAATATGTCAAAAATCATTAAATCATGTGAAAATTTGTACTGGTGGTAGAGCTCTTCTTTCAGGGTTCGGCCGGGTAGGTACCACTGGGATAAAATACTCTATTAACAATACTCCCCAGCCCAACATAAGTCATTTAAAAAACCTTTGCTTCATCTCAATACAATCCAAAATATCTATATAGTATAAAAAGACTTATGACAGTCAGTCGGTTAGGATCGATAAGACCTAGGAGTTAAAAATATTGGTGAACCATTATTTTACCCTTTCCATATTGCGGATGATAAAAAAGACGCGGCACTCCGGGAATGTCGACAGAAGTGAAAACTATAATCTGTTCATGACTTAACAGTGCCATCTTAATATAAAGCCATAAAACAGTAAATTACATGACAGTTAATTATTATTAAAAAAAATTCGGTAGTACATATCTCAGAGTTTTACATTCAAGTTCCACATAAATTGTAGAGATGGCGCTATACGGTATAACGTAGCGAGTTTCATGATTTTTGTTCACCCTAAAAGTGAAAAATCTTAAACCATACAAAATCTTCTGCTAAGCCTATTTATTTACGGCTGTAAGGGTAGTCCCGTCTAACTTTAGCTCTACGTCTTCTTTAGCCCTAGGTTCTTTGTCCATTCCGAGTTTCAAGTCACCTACTTGAACTTATCGCTAAAAGTTCTGATGCCTGTAATTTCTGAACTACAAAAGTGATGATGATAAAATTATTTGTATGGAATAATCTTTAAAGAACCTCCTTTCTAACAAAGAAAGAATTAATGATATCGGACAACGCGTTAATGAATTATAACTAAATACACATTTTGACTTTGATGCCGTCTTCTAGGGAAACCATGATGAATTTCGGGACAAAAAGTATCCTATGTCCTACCTCGGGGTATGAACTATAATCATGTCAAGTTTCATTTAAATCCATCCAGCGGATTAGCCGTGATGCGCGGTCTTGAAACAGACAGACAGACAGGCAGACAGACAGACAGACAGACAAAAATGAAACAAATTACAGTTTTGGATTCAGTATCGACTAAATAGTGTCCTCCAACAAAAATTTTCAAAATATCTTCAATGTACAGAATTCGACCCTTTACAGTTTTATTATAAGTACTAGCTGTTGCCCGCGGCTCCGCCCACGTGTATTACGATTTTTTTACATATAACTACCGTGGAATTCCTTGATTTTTCGCGGGATTCTGGTGTGATGTTGTACAGAAACATGTTCTTACTTCGCACGGGTTATCTTGTGGTGATTTTGAAAACTCCTTTTTCTTAATCATTCTATAAAGTTTAATTAATACGTAGTTGAAAGCTTAAAAGGACGATTTTAACTGTCGATATTTCGACCCAGTGGCACAGGTCGTTGTCACTACGTGACCACGACTTGTACCAATGTATCTTTTATTCTGAAACCACGAAATATGACAAAAATCATTAAATCATGTGAAAATTTGTACTGGTGGTAGAACTCTTCTTTCAGAGTTCGGCCGGGTAGGTACCACTGGGATAAAATACTCTACTAACAATATTCCCCAGCCCAACATATAAGAGTCTTTTAAAAATCTTTGCTTCATGTCAATACAATCGAAAATATCAGAATGGAAAATGGCTATATATTTCTTTACGTATAAAAATACCTATGACAGTCAGTCAGTTAGGATCGATAAGACCTAAGAGTTAAAATTAATATTTGTGAACTATTATTATTTTACCCTTTCCATATTGCGGATGATAAAAGACGCGGCACTCCGGGAATGTCAACAGTAGTGAAAACTTTAATCTGTTCATGGGCCTTATTCTGTATCGTTCACTTAGTTAGTTAGTAACCCTAACTGGGTTATTAACTAAGAAAACGAAGGCAAATATCCTATTTTTGCACAAATTACCAACCTAGGTCGGTATGGTATCATATCAGTATACCATGCTAGTTGCTATCTTGTACAAAAAGAATACAAAAGTAGGATTTTTGCCTCCGTTTTCTTAGTTAATAACCCAGTTTGGGTTACTAACTAAGTGAACGATACAGAATCAGCACACAGGTCTTAACAGTGCCATCTTAATATAAAGTCAGGAAACAGTAAATAACATGACAGTTAATTATTATTTAAAAAAAATCGGTAGTACCTATCTCCGAGTTTTACATTCAAGTTCCACATAAATTGTAGAGATGGCGCTATACGGTATAACGTAGCGAGTTTCATGATTTTTGTTCACCCTAAAAGTGAAAAATCTTAAACCATACAAAATCTTCTGCTAAGCGTATTTATTTACGGCTGTAAGGGTACTCCAGTCTTACTTGAGCCCTACGTCCTAGCCCTAGGTTATTTGTGCATTCCGAGTTTCAAGTCACCTACCTACTTGAACTTAAAGGTTCTGATGTCTGTAATTTCTGAACTACAAAAGTGATGATGGTAAGATTTGTATGGAATAATCTTTAAAGAACCTCCTTTCTAACAAAAAAAGAATGAATGGAATCGGACAACGCGTTAATGAATTATAACCAATAAAAATTTTGGACTTTGATGCCGTCTTCCAGGGAAACCATGATGGATTTCGGGACAAAAAGTATCCTATGTCCTACCTCGGGATATGAACTATAATCATGTCAAGTTTCATTTAAATCCATCCAGCGGATTAGCCGTGATGCCCGGTCGTGAAACAGACAGACAGACAGACAGACAGACAGACAGACAGACAGACAGACAGACAGACAGACAAAAATTAAACAAATTACAGTTTTGGCTTCAGTATCGACTAAATAGTGTCCTCCAACAAAAATTTTCAAAATATCTTCAATGTACAGAATTCGACCCTTTACAGTTTTATTATAAGTATAGAGATATAGAAGATATAGATATTATTAAAGGCAACCACTTACGAGTATTAGTTTAATCTTTAAGAGCATATTGTGTAAGTTATCATTAGTTATGTTTTAGTGATCAGGTAGGTAGTTAACTCACTGAATACTTACTCACTTTTTAAATGTGTTGTAATTTTTACTTATATTTCATACATTTTATTCTTCATATAATAAACACAATCAGGTATACTTTCATTGTACTGGCAATTTCGCACTTTTATTTATTTTGTTTTTTAAAACTGACCACCCTGATGGACACGCGGTCCCCAGCCTACCTCCGCGCCATGCTTCATTCTTTTATTGTGCGCGGCAATGAGCACTCGACTACAAAAACACGTCTCGTTTTTGTTAATTTAGGTTCAAAGTAAAAAAAAAAATTAAGTGTTCAGTGTTAAAACTTGCTTAATTTTCTATACTGATAATGCTTAGACGCTAGTAAAATTTATTATTATAACAAAAATAAAATCAAATCAAATCATATAATTGTGCATTCATCTTCGTCAGACTCCGAGGAAAGAGGGTAAGTGAAAATTAACCTTTTTCCCAGATATCACATCAACTCAAATATCAATGCTGACGAAAGTGTGTCCAAAAATTGAAATCCTAAGGCATCTCTAAGCTAACTTGGAGGGTATCACATTGAGGTTATCACGAAAGTATAGCATGATGCGCGAAATAGTCCAGGCATCTCTAAGCTAGCTTGGAGGGTACCACGTTGAGGGTACCACGAAAGCATAGCATGATGCGCCAATGCTCCTGGAGGTTGACTGCGGGTCAACACGAAGGATTTTAAAAAAACCTCAAGGGACTTTGCGGATACCAACGTGGGACGATGTCGGTGTGGCGCTGTTCTCGGCTTCACTACAAGTGGCTCCGCATGACCTCCCGGACTTTGATCCCGAATTGCTATCGGCGCTCAGTCACAAGAACTATATTAATGGTTAGTCCCGACAGTTATAAAATTCTAGCCGACCTTCATTGCAAAGAATCAAATAGTTTATTTGATATACTTGCCTGGCTTATGAATAGCCAGTTAAATGTTATAGCCTTTTATCAGTGATAACTATTTCACGACTTAAAAACTAATTCCACGAGGGTACCAACGCGTCGAACTTTTCTAACTATGTACCTACAACAATAATGTTTAGATTTTGTGGTGGAAAATAATTTTACTTACTTTCGAAAATTAATGTTCAGATTGTGTAATGGGATGATAATTTAACTGTTAGCTCAACAATATTATGTATAATGTACCATTAGTCTGAAAGTTTCATTGAAGTGAATTGTTAAATTCTTTCTGAAACTAATAAAAATCTTAAACCACAACGCGTCCTGAACTGAGAAGAAGCTTAAGTATTGACAAATGACATTTTGTTTCGACAAATGACAAGTAATCAAAGTTCACGAACGGGACCAGATGTTTTTTTCGGAGAAATAGTTTCGGGCATTATACTAGTTTCAATGGTTACTGATCGTCAGGTGTTGTAAATAAAGAAACCAGCAGGGCGCGGCGGGCGACTTTGCTATCGACACCCACCGCTGGGACAGCGCAATCTCGTTTCTCGAGAAACTAGCTGGCCCCCTCTCGTTACGGCTCGGCCAGCAGGGGGGGGCGTGACACACTTGAGTATTGGCGATCAGCCGCGAGGAAGATGCGACGTGACAGCAAGTTTCCAGCATCAGCCACAACAAGGACCAGGTTCATCGACGACGCTAGACATTAAGGTACCTATATGCCAGTTGTCTTCAACATTTTGAAGTTTATTGGTTACAAATCACTGACAAGGAATCCGTCACGATCTATAACATGATCTAGAATTTCGGGAGTTATAATAAGTGAAGACTATTTTTTGACTTTCACTAGGTGTACAAATGTACGTACATTCAATAAAATATTTTAATGAATTGAACAAATTAAGGAACTAGCTCCAAAAAATTATTATTACATAATACCATTTTAAAAATCGTACACTAACACAGTGTACCGCCTTACACGTTCACAACAAAGAAAAAGCGACAAATGTCTTTGACAATCGACATTTCTTTTTTGGGTGAGATAATGTGGGAGTGAGTCACTGCATGTTCGATTATAGTTAAGATGTGTCTAACCTCAAAATCTTACGTGGTAAAAGATACATTCTAAATTTAAAGGCGTTGAATGAATTTGTAGTTCAAAATCTTTTGAAATTGATAGTTCATAAAACAGCTTACAAGCGAATACCTAAAAAGGGTTTTATGCCTATGAACTGAAGAATCTTATTTTAAAGTACCGATTCATCCTTGGTAAAATACATAAAGAAGTTGTGACTCATCTCAGATACTTACCGCGGTTTTTTCATGAAGATTTGTTAGGTGTTAGAGTGTTAAAGTTATTTACTACCCTCAAAACATGCTCAGTTTCCTGGTTTTATTTTAATTTCTGACGATATGGCAGTATCGTTACCCAACCGCAAACTATGACGTGAATTATGTAACAATTCAAATTCTGTAAAGAATTTTATACGTTTAACTCGTTGTATCATCTAAGAGTTAAGCTTAATTCCGATTAAAAGTCCTAAAGTCCACTTCTCCAGCTATTAGGTATGGATGGGGTTACACAGAACGTCTGTAGAAACAAAAAATGTAGTCCGTAAGAAAAATTAGACTTTAGACGCAGCTGTTCGTCCATCATCGGTTATCCTATCAGATGGCCAGTGGTTACAAAACATTTTTTAAGTCATCTAACTCCCTTAAACCTAAAAGGTTGAACTAGTGATTCACACGATTTCCCGGTCTAGATGAAGACTAATTCTTTTCATTAGAGGGATTTTTGTTTTTGTAATAATTAACGTTAAGATGAATCGAAATACCTCTTTACAGAGTTGATGGCCATATTTTTCGATACATCTATTTTGATACACATGATTTACATCAGTTGCATAGAGGATATCAAATATCCTCATTTAAACGATTGGGTTAATTGTTTCTTATATGGAAATTAAAGATAATCAAAAGCTGACCAAGAGTTACATCCAGTTAATGGGATTAAGCTATCGCGGTAAAATTATATACTTCAAAGTTATTCAAAGAGTTCAATCCAGTTATTGAATTTATCGCTTCTTGCAATAATGCGAAATGTAATCAATACGAACCCAGACGTCTTAGAAACAGACGCATTCTCAACATTTTGGAACACCAAGTTTACCTTTGCTCTTCTATACATTCTTCTAGAGGAAGAATGTTTAAAAATACTATTATAGACAATGCTTTAGACATACATCGTCTAGGGACCTTTACAACTTTGGATTTTCTTCTTTTACATAAGGTGTCAAAAGACTTACTTCTTATAGTACATTTATTGATGATAAATAAATAAATATGGTCTTTCCCTAGAGAACCACAATTCATAGGAATTACTGGAGGAAGTTCTCTGAAGGCATTTAAAAAAAAAAAAAAAAAAAAAAAAAAAAAAAAGGACATTTTGTTGGAATTTTTAATAATTTATATGTTTCAAAAATTTTGTGTTATTTACAAAGTTTTGTGGCAATACTGCTTTAATAACGACTGAGATCCGTACAATCCGTACCTACATTATAAGTCAACCTCGTAATTTCCAACAGAACAACTTGTTAACGACGTAGCATATGGTACGATTACTTGTTATCATTCGGCATTGAGTTTAATTTCTGCTGATGATTTTGGGTCAAATAAAAAAAAAATATATATATATATATTATATTGCGAAAATGAATAGATAAATTAACATCAAACACCACATAGTAGCACACAATATAGTATGCTAACACATTGCTCAATGGGCCTTAATAAGAGTTTATTCATTCCGTAACTTTGCTTTGCTGATCTTGTAACTTTTTTAGCTCTAGGCAGTAGACACAGCACAGAATGAGAACATTAGCATTAGTTAAAGTTAGTATTATTGTTTTTATATAATTCAAGGGAATTATTGAGTTTATACAACGCCAGCTACTACTCAGGGCGAACCAGTTTTAATTATACCATAATTAAAACTGAAGAGAAAGTATAAAAATTTGACACAGCTTTGAAAAACAAATCGATATGTCGTTTACAAAATCTTAGACCAAGATATATAATAGACAACCTCCTGATAATGTTGAAGCGACCTCATAAGGTCGCCTGCAGGCAGACCACCGTGAGAACGTGTCTGCCGAGGAATATAATCTCTCACGAGAGAGGTCTGCGTTTCAGTGCACTCAGCAACACTTCCTCGGCGAGCACGTAGTTTGTTGCTTGACCTCATCAGAAAAGCAGTCTGCTGGTAACAACCATTACGGACGTTACCTAAGTTTTATAACCTCTTATTGAGCGATGATGCTTCTGTCGCAATAGCTCTTTTGCTCTCTAATCATTAATCATTATAATCTATCTAAATATAAATTAAACCTATTTATAATGTGACTGGGTTATTGATCCAGGAATTGAACGAAAAGATTGTGTTAATTAAATACTTCTGTGGTATAAAGAGGACCTATTTCCTATTATAATAGGAAACAATTTACTATCTGTTAATGTCCATAATTTAACAAAAATTTTCATCTCTAAACATCTACCTGATTGTGTTTATTATATGAAGAATAAAATGTATGAAATATAATTGATGATTAAACGAACTTACCTGTAAGTGAAGTTCTATCACAATTATGTGAATACATTTTATTCGAATATAATAATATAAGGTCCCTCCCATACCCAAAACCCATGAGTATAATACGAAAATTTTGTTAAATATTCTCTAAAGAATGAAGCATGGCGCGGAGGTAGGCTGGGGACCGCGTGTCCATCAGGGTGGTCAGTTTTAAAAAACAAAATAAATAAAAGTGCGAAATTGCCAGTACAATGAAAGTATACCTGATTGTGTTTATTATATTCGAATAAAATGTATTCACATAATTGTGATAGAACTTCACTTACAGGTAAGTTCGTTTAATCATCAATTGTTTAATCAATGGTTGTAAGTTGCAACTCCATTAAATAACTTATAATAATTGGGCTTTTCTGGTTGCGAACTTCGCCTGAAACTGGCCATTGCCATCCTTACACACATATAAAGCAGAGGTTTAAAACAGCCATATTAGTCAAGTAAAGACTGCATACGTTCATGCGCTGAAAAAAATCTTCAACTAAGGAACCCTAAATTCTAATCACTTTGTAACATTACATAAGAGATAAGTATGCAATCTCGCTGCATTTAGTCCAAATGTCGGTCCTTTTAAGGTAAAGACGCAGCGTTTTCCCATAAACATATTATTTATCAATGATATCAAAACATTACGACTGTGGAGAAGAAACGTTTGTCGGTAAAATGAACGAAGACAAGAAAAACGGCGTTGAGAAGCCAAAGAACCGTGACGAGCTGTTGAAAAGTGAGATCGGTGAATTTGGCTGGTTCCAAATGCGTTTTATACTCCTGGCCGCTCTTCCAGTCTTGTTCTCGGGTATCAGGAGTGACTACATTCTATCAGCAGCTGCGATACCTCATAGGTGAGAATGAGAGAAGAGTTTCAACCGGTATTTTACCTAATTTTGTATCTTTACTATTTTTAAAATTTATTATACCTATCAAATAATTACGATACAAGCAACATCTTTGATTGATGATTTTTACTTTATCTGATGTTAAGTTAACTGCTGCTTATGTCAGAGGCAATGCGTTCCAGGACTTTCCATCGTAATTACCATTGGACGCATTGCATTGTGATAGTAAATCTGAAACATTACATCCAGTAAATTCGCTGCAGGGTCCATTTCTGGAAGCCTTGATGTCATCCGCAATTCTTTCCAAGTGTTGTTTGGATTCCGTCAAGAATCAGCTGTATTTTTTTTGGTAATTGTAGGGCGTCAGTAGACCTGATGTCAAGTGAAATTCTGCCCACGTCTGATACAGTGCCTCCCAGCAGGACTTTCCAATGTAATGCCATTCGACGCACAGTCTGAATCATCGTTATGTCCAGTAATTTCGCTGGCAGTGGCAATCATTTCTAATAGGTACGCTTATAGGTACTCTGGAAGCCTTACTGTCATCCGCAATTCCTTCCAGATGTTATCTGCCTTTAAGAATAGATAGGCTCTATTTATTTGGTAAGAACGCTTCTAGTCGAAAAGGTACCCCATATTTTAAGTGATAATTTATTATTCGCCTATCAAAATTCTTGTGTCGATAGACAGAAGAGAAGTATAGAAGTTGATAAAAAGAATAGAAGCAGTGAAAACAGTCTATTTTTGTTTACAGGTGTCAAGTTCCAGAATGTGGAGAAAAGAGCAAGAGTGAAACTTACAACCCTGAATGGATCTTGAATGCGATCCCGGAGTCCAAGACAGGGTTCTCGAGTTGTGATAGATATGCGCCGACTGCAGTTGGAGTCAACGGTTCACTGGACTACTGCCCGGCTGAGATGTTTGACCGGGAGAGCGTTGTTGGTTGCGAAGACTTTGTGTATGCGAACAATTATTCAGTTGTCTACGATGTAAGATTTTTTTTTAGAAGCTCTGCTTCCCCAAATATTATGTGCGTGTAGATTTCCATGTTTGTATCTGTTTAGGCATATTGTGTTTTCTCTATATGTCTAATACGTTTGTGGGTACGACATGTAGCTTTGCGCAACAATAGATCAGAGAAACGACGTTTTACCTAATTACTAAAAACTAAGCCAAAAATTTGTTCAGAGCGTTTTGGGATGTTATTGTTACCGACACATTACAACAAAAGATACGGTTACATCCATTGTAGTTTCCGATAAAAAATAGAATAATGGAGATTTCGGAGCATCTTTTGAAAAATGCAATTTTAAATTAATTGTCTTTACAGTTTTTATACTGGAGGTCACTGAAATTCTCAGTTAGGTATATACCTATTACCTACGGTATATCTTCCAATTGTTAATTACTGTACATAAGAGTTAAGTTATACCAGAAGTCATGAGATGAGGTGAACAGCTTGGCTGATTCGTTGCACGAAACTGAGCCCAGATCTTCTGCAGATACAGAAATGAACCGCGTAAAATTTGCCGACGGAGCGTGTCAATACATTGTGAAGTTAATGTGAATATAAGCATAACATTATTTTTTTCATTCTTTCTCATGTTTTAGTTTGACCTCGGATGTCAAGAATGGCTCCGCGTGCTGGCGGGCACGATGGGCAACTTGGGCTTGTTTCTAGGGCTGCCTCTCTCGGGGTACATCTCAGACCGCTTCGGCCGCAAGGTCGCGCTGGTGTTCAACATCGTTGCTATGGGTCTGGTGGGAGTGGTGCGGGCCTTCTCTGTCAACTACGCGATGTACGTCATTCTGCAGTGTGCCCAGACAGCAGTTGGGGCCAGTGTTTATACTACAGCCCTAGTTTTAGGTAATTCAATAACAATGATGAATAAATAGATTTGCCACTGTATAAATATAGGTACAAAAATTAAAAAAATACAGTCAGGGTCAGGTCACATCACAACACAGTCGATGAGAATTTCTAAAATTAAATGTTTATTGGAAATGTACGTTTCATCTTCTCCTTCTTATTCAAATATGTGGCTCATAATCACAGTTAGTGGTAAAACCATAATTATTTTATTTTGCAGCTACCGAGCTGATTGGACCAAAGTATCGGTTTGTCACCCCAGTATTAAAGACAATGTACTCATTGGGGCAGGCCATGGTTGGCGGAGTATATTGGGTAATAGGTTATTGGCGATACGCAACATTGGCCACGTGTGTCCCTTGCGTATTAATGGTAGTTTATTATTGGCTCATATCTGAGAGCATTCGTTGGTTGCTCGTCAAGAAGAAGTACCAGGAAGCAAGGAAGGTGATAGAGAAAGCGGCGCGGGTGAACAAAAGACAAATCAATGATAAATCTATAGAGGCTTTGTTGAATCCGCCAGAAGCACCTCCTCCACTTATAAAGGTATAAGTTACTTCCAATTATGTTAAGCTTTACTTATTGTTTGTTTCTGTCCGCGTGTTCGTTCATGTGGATTCCTGTTTATTAATAATCCTATGGAAATTGTTTCCTTTCCAGACATTATTAAATACATAAATCCCATGCTAATGCTGGCAATCAACGCCTGTGCGATTTTAAACAAAAGGCTCTAAAGACAAACCTATTAAAACAGGGAGATAAATATTTCAATCAATTGATAGTAATTGTATCGAAATCTCTTGCAAGCATTTTATATATTTCAAAATTTGTACGTTAAAAAATTTAATTGTACGTTCAGGTGAAAAAATCCGGTTTGATCCGGATGGTGCTCCGTTCTCGAGTTCTACTATTAAGAGTGGTTACAACTTCCGTGTGGTGGATCGCCGGCACCTTCGTGTACTACGGGCTGTCCATCAACTCGACCGGCCTCTCCGGCACCATGTACTTAAACTTCATACTGACTTGCATCGTGGAGGTGCCCGGCGCTTTGGCTGGAGCATACTCGATACAAAAAGCTGGCAGAAAGGCGACGCTTATTTCAGGGTTCTTCTTTAGTGCCTTATGTAATATTCTCTTCGTCTTTATACCGGGTAAGGATACAAGTTACAACCTATTTATAAAATTAAAAAATCGTTTACGTTCTGCCGATGTACGTATAGTGCTTAGACGTAGGACCTGTAAGGATATCTAACCAGCGCGATTCTGCGCTGGTTGGCTTTAGCGGCTCCCCACGACTCTCTTGACGTCTTCAGTCCATCTGATCGGAAGTGCTGCGAGCTACGCGCCCCGTCTGCTTTCACTTCCACTTTGCTCTATTCTATTTGTGCAGGATGTTTTGTTATTCCTTCACAACAAAACATCAATTTGGCTGAGATTTTCAAAACTGAACTACAAACCTTTAAACAACCATATTTCATAATTTAAGCTGAGTAGTTGTCTTCTTATGCGAGCCACATACCATCCATTCTATTTACCAATCGGCATCACGCTGCTTATTGGATCAGCTAGAACTTACCGTGTGTTGGTGTGGATTGGCATGACAGTTATACTTGACGGCACAATCGAAATTCAATTCTTATGTTTACCTTTTATATGCAAGCGTTATCTGCATGCCGATTGAATGTAAACATTGTCGTCTGGCACTGGTGACGCCATGGTTTCAACTTTCAACTGAAAGTCGTTGCAGATTGGCCCGTTCACTGATCGTGTGTGGTGTTTCGCATTATAGTGTGCTTGCAGCTAACCTTTTAACGTATATCCTATAAACACACTAACGTGATAACAAGTCCCAATTATTTTATTTTGTCTTCAATACAAAAATATTATTTCCTTTTAGAAAAATAAAATTTAGCAACCCTAACTATGACATTAACAAACCTCAAATCATTTTCATTATTCCTAGTTGATTGATATTGAACCAGCAGTTTTTAGGGAATGGAACAATTTTGAACTGCCTTTAATTCTCTCAGGATTTGAGCTATTCTTTATGTGATATTTTTTCATGCATCTATACATCGTTCCCTTATTTTGGCTTTCGAATAATTAGGGTAAATAATCTACACGTTATATAGACAAACTGCAGATTGAATCAAGGCTGCAGCGTCATGCCGATTGGATGATAGAGTGGATGGTTTATGGCTGTCCTTAACCAGTGATTGCATACATACTTATGCCATATAATTACACTGTCGCAATGTTTTAACACTGGTTCTGATCTCAATTCTAGGAAGCATGACAACAGTTCGTCTAGTGATTTACCTGCTTGGAAAAGTTGGGATATCGGCAGGGATGTCCTCGGTCTTCCTGTACGCTTCGGAGCTCTACCCTACAGAGTATCGCCACACCCTTGTGGCGTTCTCTTCTACAGTCGGACGACTTGGTTCTACTTCTGCTCCTCTGACACCAGTGCTTGTAAGATAAATTAAAAGTATATTATTAATTACGGCCGGCCGGGGGACGCGGTAACGCATACATGCAGATAAGTATCCCCTTCCCCGCTACACCGCCCGCTAACCGCTTACATCTAAGTTCCTTATATTTCAATATACTCTATGGTTCCTTGCCTCCCCCACCGTCTGTCACCGTCTGACCAACAGAAATGGAAATGGCAGCTCCGGCGGATTTTCTTGGATTTGTAATTATACTGATAGGTTCTTAGTTCTTACTTTCCTTTAGTCGGGGAGTTTTAAAAAATATTATTTAATCCTCTTTCAATTTCAAGTCTATAAGAGTCGTGGGTGTTTAAATATTTTTTAATTTTCCACTTGTTTAGTAAGTACTCGTAAGTAAAACGTCGTTTTTCTGTTATGTTCTTCTGCAACGGTGCTTGTCGCATCCATCAACGTATTCGTAAGAGTAAGAGGGACAAAAATACAATCAGTGTAGTGTAGTAGGTACCTCAAGTTACTGTTTTCATTTGGGTTTTCCCACTTTCCAGATGCAGTACTGGCACGGTCTGCCGTCGGTGATGTTCGGCGCAATGGGTATCCTCGCCGGTGCGCTGGCGTTCACACAGCCGGAGACCCTCGGCACCAAGCTGCCCGACACCTTCGCTGAAGCTGAACTGTTGGGAAAACCAGACACGAAGCCGAGCTCCTAACCATGCTAGTCTTACTTTCACCACCTATATAAGCCACGACTACATAAGCTCGGGTTCTCGTTACAATCAGTTTTGCTAGACGGCTACAAAAAGTGCAATGGGGTCATCATTTAGTCGTATTGGAACAAGGGAGCATTGGGATTAACGATCTTTTATTTGAAGATAATTATGTACTTATTACAGAAACATAAAATAGAATTACTTAGTGTGTTGTTCATACTTCAACAAAAATCCTTTCCTACAATTATTTAACAATAAATAGTAAACATAACTTTATATGTATATTTTTTTACATCATATTATCTTCTATTTTCGTCTATAAAATTCTGGTGTTACAGTGTATGTAACAAAACTTCTCCAAAATGGCTTAGCCGGTTCCTTGAATTTTCCTATATTCAATAGATCTGAGAATATAAACAAAATATTAACCATTTTTCACATCCCTAAGTGAGAAATAATTTAAATTACAAAGCAATGTTTGCCGGATCAGCTAGAAGGATAGTATTTTGTTTGATTTGGTTTAAAATGACGTTTTCTTTGTATGAATGATTTAAAACATACCACAGTTATGTGGTCTATTTTTATCACACACAATATCTCAATTTAGGTTCAAAGTAAGCGTTTTATAGGTACTAGATAAATATAGATAATACATTTAAATGACATTGACACACCTAGACACTTGAGAACATTAAATGCTCATTACAAAAATATTGTTATGGGAATCGAACTCACGACCCCCGAAGTGTATCGACTGTCAAAAAAAATTCTAAAACGATTAACTTTTTGGTAGCAATTAATCGGTAATGACTTATTAATAACATGCCTTATTAACTAAGTCGATTTACACTATAACTCTGAATAAATAATAATTTTATTATTTTTGAACGCTCCTTGTACCCTGCATTAACAAATATGTCACATCAATTTCTATTTGCTTACAAAAGTTAATCTTACGCATTATAGTAATAAACTTATCTCATCTTGTATCATAACCATCTTGATATGATAAATATATCAAGAACAAATTCGAGTTCGAAGAGAGCTATGAGGTTCCGTTTGACGTGCGTTTAGATTAGTTAATGTGGATTTCAAATATGATCACCATATTTAGCGGATTTAATTGACGCGAATTAATAAGAAAAATGTAAAATTTTATGTCTGCATAAGAATTTAAAGTGTGATATGTGAGTATGTGTAGTGTATTATTTTAAGCATTAATTATTACTTATTAATATACTTAATTGGAATTTTGTGATGGTACGATACTAAATAGGATCTAAATATTTTAAAATAAAGAAAGGATTGTGTGCTTTTATGAAACCACGGTAAAAGTAAAGCTTTTTTGGCCTTGGCTGCTCTGACGAGCGCCTTTCACTTTATACCTTTTTCGCGGCCGACCGTCACGCGACATACAACACACAGACGAAAAAGATTGTAATGAAAGTTTCACAATAATAGAAAACTGGTCCGATAAAAAGCCTCCGCCGTAGTTGGTCGGTTAGATGGTGTAGGTGGTAGTCTTCCTAGCACAAACATCGACTATCAAAAATAAAGAAAACTTCAACTAAGGAACCCTAAACTTCAAACACATTGTAACACGTTAGTATGCAAACTCACTGCAATTAGTTTAGTACTCTTTATACAGTGGTTCTAGTAATATCAGTAATGCCAAAACAAAAGGATTGTGGAGGAGATAATTTTGAAGAAAAAAAGAACGTTGAAGAGAATAAAAGTGAAGTGGAATTGTCAAGGAATCGCGACGAGCTGTTGAGGAGTGAGATCGGTGAATTTGGATGGTTCCAGAAGCGTTATGTTCTCCTAGTCACTCTTCCTATATTGTTCTCGGGTATCAGGAATGATTACATATTGTCAGCAGCTGCAATACCTCATAGGTGAGAGAAACACTTTTAATGGTAGGTAAATATTTTTTAATTAAATCTTGCCTGAAATTCTGTACAGCAGAATATTCGCGAATTAAGATCTATAAAAACAATTTCATTTTTTTTTGTCAAATGAGCATAATCCATTTTTTCATCAACATTTTATGTGGTGAGAGGCTTCGGCCATGGCTAATTACCATCCTACCAGCAAAGACGCACTGCCAAGCGATTTAGCGTTCCGGACCGTTCGATGCTGTGTAGAAACCGTTGGCGTGAGTTCACTTATCCTTGTTACTTTAGTTAATACGATGAAATCTTCGGCTGCATCATCACTTACCATCAGGTGAGATCGCAGTCAAGTAATATCGTTGTACAGTGTAAAAAAAGGATTGTGATGAAACCACGGTAAAAGTGAAACTTTTGTGACCTTGGCTGCTCTGACGAGCGCCTTTCACTGTTCCACATTCCATTCCACTGTTCTACATTCCCTACTCCGTGGCCGACCGTCACGCGACATGCAAAATACAGACGAAAAAGTTTGAGACGATGTAATAAAAGTTTCACAATAAAATCTTGCATTAAATCAAATATTTAATTTGACTTATTTTTAATTTTAGATGTCGAATTCCAGAATGCGGAGAAATCAACAAGATAGAAGCGTATAATCCTGAATGGATCTTGAGCGCGATACCAGAGTCCAAGACAGGTTTCTCGAGTTGTGAAAGATATGCGCCGACTGCAGTTGGAGTCAACGGTTCACTGGAGTTCTGCACGGCAGAGATGTTTGACCGGGAGAGCGTAGTGGGTTGCGAAGACTTTGTATATGCGAACGATTATTCAGTTGTGTATGATGTAAGAATACTCAATTTCTTTTTGAAATCCAATTTTTGTAACGTATAACATATGTATTCTTGTGCTTTCCCTATTGAACTCAGTAGAGAAAGCACAAGAATAATAACTAACAACAAGAAAGTAGACAACATTAACATAGTGTAAGGGCCAAGGGGTTCTATAATTAGAATTAGAATAATAAATTACTTAGAATAATAAATCGTTTATTATTGATCACCTCTTACTAAGTTGGGTAATAAAAGCATTCAATGCTTTATCTTTTATTGTTTTTCATGTTTTAGTTTGACCTCGGATGTCAAGAATGGCTCCGCGTGATGGTGGGCACTGTGGGCAGTTTAGGCTTGGTGCTAGGGCTGCCTCTCTCGGGGTACATCTCAGACCGTTTCGGCCGCAAGGTGGCGCTGGTGTTCAACATCGTTGCTATGGGTCTGGTGGGAGTGGTGCGGGCCTTCTCTGTCAACTATACGATGTACGTCATTCTGCAGTTTGCCCAGACAGTAGTAGGAGCCAGTGTTTATACTACGGCCCTAGTTTTAGGTATGTAGAAAAAATTAAAAATAATAGTAATTGTTCACTTCGACTTCAAGAAAAGGAGGAGGTTCTCAATTCGTCGGAACCTTTTTATTTTTTTATGAATGTTCACCGATTACTCGAAGACGTGTGGACCGATTTGGAAAATATTTATTTTTGTTCGAAAGTGTATATCTACTTCCCACATGGTTTCATGGTCACTAGGTCAGGATCTGATGAAATCTCGGAGAAATTGAGGGAACTTTTCAGATTTTATAAGCACAACTCAAGTGATTTGGGCATTTGTTGTTTTCCAATAATAAGCAAAAAATAAAATGAAAATTTGTTTAAAAAAAACCCACTTCAAATGCAACTTAAAAGAGTGATTTTAAATTATTTTTAATGTACACCAATTCGAAGTTAGGCAATGTTTTGTACATTCTTAGTACTTCGTATTATATTACTTGATGTGCGAAAAAAGGACGATATTTATCTAATAGACAATCGCCCGACTTCAAATTGGTGTATATTAAAAATTTGAAGTCGGTTTTTTGAAAATAATTTTTCATTTTATTTCTAGAAAATTATAATAGTTACTCAGTAAAGCGTATTATATTGCAGCTACGGAGCTGATTGGGCCAAAGTATCGTTTTGTCGGCCCAATTCTGAATTGTTCGCATTGGGCCAGGTGATGGTTGGCGGAGTGTATTGGCTAGTTGGTTATTGGCGCTATGCAACATTGGCCACGTGTGCCCCTTGCATATTGATGATAGTGTATTACTGGCTCATTTCTGAGAGCATCCGTTGGTTGCTCGTCAAGAAAAAGTACCAGGAAGCAAGGAAAGTGATAGAGACAGCAGCACGGAAAAATAAAAGGATAATCAGTGATAAATCTATTGAGGCTCTTCTGAATCCACCAGAACAAACACTTCCATACTCAAAGGTAAAGTACCCAATAAGCAGTAGGTATAGTTTATAATTTACAACACACTTGCTGTTCGCGTCTGTATCCATATGCAATTTAGTGCCTTACTGATACGGCATAAATATTGCGCTAGGTTTAAGATGCTTCGGAACCATTTTGGCATAAAACAGGCCCCGCGCTTGGCCCCTTAAATAACAATTATGTGAGGATGATTTAATTTACCGGGAGAAAATCCAGATTACTCCATGTTTAATCCTTCTAATCCTTCTAATGCAGCGAAAATCCGGGGATTCGGTTCAGCTGTTGAGATAAGACCGTTCATGCGCTAGAATTATGCTTGAGTCAAAATTTACGATTTCCGACGGCACATAGAACAGATTATTTAATTTAGTGTTTAATTATTGATAAGATGATTGACATCATATTATTTGGCATGTCATAATCTATTTTTTGTCTGAAAAATATTTTAAAATATCTGTATAATTTTATCATTAGAACAGTTTTTGTACAGGCTGTTTGCTAAAATAGCGGTCAACGCTTTACGCAGATGCTCTTGCATCTGCGTAAGCGTTAGCCAAGTTTCATAACCCAAAATTATAAAATGTCATATTTAGAAAATTCATAACATTTATTAGAAAGTGTCTCAAAAAATACGATTTACTTTAATTTTCATTCCAAAACCAACTATAGAATAACTAAGAGACATTTTTAGAAATTTAATTAATATTCAAAGTCACTGACCATTTACTTTTTTAGTAAGTAGTGTATTTATTTAACTATAAATTATTTTGTAATAATCGGCGCAGAATTGCGTCAGCGCCACAGAATACGATAATAGTATGGGCCTCGCTCCTCGCTTTGCAGTAATGCTCTTAATACTCAAACAAAAGAGAGGTTATTTTTTTACTTTTAAATTTTTCAAATAATCATTTTATGTTCAGGTGAGGGCTGCCGGTTTGGCTCGGAAAGTGATCTGTTCTCGAGTTCTACTATTAAGAGTGTGTATAGTTTCCATGTGGTGGATCGCAATCAACTTTGTGTACAACGGCTTGTCCATTAACTCCACCGGACTTTCCGATACTATGTACCTGAACTACGTTCTGACCTGCGCCGTGGAGATCCCCGGAAACTTAGCGGGAGCTTTTTTAGTGCAAAAACTTGGAAGAAGATCGACTCTTGCTTCAGGTTTCTTCTTTAGCTCCTTATGCAATATACTCTTCGTTGTATTACCTGGTAAGAATTTTAACAAAGATTTTTAGATTTAAAGAGAAAACTTTGAACTTCTAATTTTTTGCCATTATGGCAATGGCAAAGGATAAGATAACCAGGGTAGGGTCCATTTCCAAGCTACACCAGCCTCTGTCACTTTTGCATTGAGGTAATAAGGAATTTTGAACAACAAACCACGAAAACGATTTCGAAAACAATGTACAGTCGTCCAGGAATTAGCGTCTACATACATTTACATTTGGACCACTTGTGGAGAATTTCATTTGTGCAACACACTAGAGGAATTTATGTGCATAAATGTGCTTTGTTCATTATTTATCTACTATATAAAAATAAGTCGGGTTTTCCTTCCTGACGCTATAACTCCAGAACGCACGAACCGATTTCCACGGTTTTGCATTCGTTGGAAAGGTCTCGGGCTCCGTGAGGTTTATAGCAAAGAAAATTCAGGAAAAATTTCAACAGAAAAGCGGGAAAGTTTTTTTAGCGGGAAAGCCATCTGGTGGCGAAACGGAGTTCGCCGGCTTTGCTAGTTATATTTATAACTATTTCATTGGTATTTTTTGAACGCCATTTTAGGAAACATGCCCACAGTTCGTCTGGTGACCTACCTGCTAGGCAAGGTAGGGATAACGGCGGCGACAGCTTCGGTCTTCCTGTACGCGGCAGAGCTGTATCCCACGGAACACCGCCACACCCTAGTGGCGTTCTCCTCCACCGTCGGACGACTTGGTTCCATTGCCGCTCCTCTCACACCAGTGTTTGTAAGCTACAGCTATATTTGAGGAAATGGAGGATCAAAAGTTCACGAATCGCACAATTTTCACATTAGTCATTTTATTTTTACTTTTTGGCTTCAAACTGATAAAATATATAAAATATATTTGCTTTGCCAAACAAAGCATTTTTAAACAAGAAAGTATTTATTTGTTAGTAATAAAAAGTAAAGTAAAACCAAGGTAACATTTAAAAAAACTTCTTAATTTCACTTGTGATTTCACTCCATGTAATAATGGAATGCTAAATTTTATGCTTTGCATTTGCCATTACATTTTTTGTACGGCGGCAGGCTGAAAGTAAAGCCAAATTCACACCATATAAATTTCTAGTACTAAGAATAATTATTATAACTGAAAAATTGCATGTATTATAAGTGGATATGTGAGCTTTTGATCTTTATATTATTATGAATTTTTATGCGCCCGATCTAACCAGTGGCTCATATTAGGTATGTGGATATAATGTGGATCTAAATATCCTAGCATGCTATAACCGCGCTCGGCGCTTGTCGCGTCAGCTGTTACAGTGCATACGGGTGACCACGCTTTCTGTATTTTGTAAAATATGAAAAAAGAAAACATTTTTCTTATTTTACAGTCTTTTATGCTATCGATTTTGAACCACCCCTCATTGTGCCCCTCATAATATTAAATTATTTTTTAACTATCCTGTATTTTTTATAATGAAGAATTATGTGAGAAGCAAGAAGTTCACCTGATGTTAAGTGATACGCATGCCCATGTGAGATACAGCGCGTCCCATTATTTTGCCTTGCAATATCATCCTGAGACATACTCGTAGTTTTATAGTTTATTGGTCTCATTTTGCTCAGTATAGATATTTCAATGCACAAAGACGCGTCCCACTCAGTCAAAATCGGTTATGTTTCATTCGATTCGTATGGAGTTTGACAGAGTGGGGCACGTCGTCGTGGATTGAAACAACTATAAATTCATGTCGACGTACAGTGTCCTCCAAACCGAAACACAGTAATAATACATTATGCTTCACTGTAGAGTTAACAGACACTGCGGTGGTACCTACCCGAACCAACTCCGCAAGAAGAGTCCACAAGTATGTCTAAATTTGGGATCATTAATTTTCCAGAAGCAGTACTGGCATGGTCTGCCGTCAGCGATGTTCGGCGCGATGGGTATCCTCGCCGGTGCGCTGGCGTTCACACAGCCGGAGACCCTCGGCGCCAAGCTGCCCGACACCTTCGCCGAGGCTGAACTGTTGGACAAACCAGACACGAAGCGGAGCTCTTAACCAAGCTAGTCTCACTCTTACCACGTGTTTGTGATTCTTGTGAAGTATTCTTACTATGGTTAAAGATGAATGAAATAATCTGTATATTTTTATTTCATCAGAACTATACGATATTTAACCCATCATTATTTAAGCCAAGCTCTTGTTAAGCGTGCAACCCTACGCCTCCTACATATTCACTGAATCACAACGTTTTTCATTTGATGTCATAATGATAATTATTATCCTCAAGATCTTTGATAACCAAGTGCGCAAAATATTTGTCTTTTGATTCATTATTTGCCTTACCTTACCTTTACCTATTATTTATTATTTGCTTTACCTTTTCAATATAGCCGGTACTACCTGTTCGCAGAAGCTTTGCTGATGACTTCCCCTTCCCCCACTTCATACCACCGCGACCCGCATTCGTTTGATAATGGACGCGCGGGTTATACAATATTATATACCTTGACAGATATAAAAAAATTGGCCAAAGGACAGTAAGTAAGTACACCCGCTTTGATGAGCATAAATATTAAATTCTAACGATCGAATATTTTTTAAGAGAGATTTGTAACATTTCTATAAATAATCTGGTAAAATTCTTCTCAGTTCAGGGCGCGTTGGAACCCTCGTAAACTTAGTTTTTAAGTCGTTAAATAGTTATCACTATTAATAAGTATATGTACCTACTTGACCTTCGTAAGTGCTAACAAGTAGTGGCCAATATGAAATAAATGATTTGAATTTTTGAATCTTTGAATCTTTAAAGTCAATCAAATTCTTGCCTTTTTAGTAATAAAGTATGAAACTGAAGATTTTTAATGACTTATTAGAATAGGCCGTATAAAACTAATTATGAAGCAAAGCTGCCGTTAAATAATTAAAACTTCCTAAATTACCATTCTTTAATTGCTCAGAGAAACTTTGAGCTTTTCATAATACAAAGTCGAAAGAACGTTTAGGAAGATGAGAAAACAAGGTGCCACTTTCCGAATTCATACGGCGGCCAATCTTAAGGGGGATAAACTAACTACGCAGTAATTCCATCCGCGGTAGGTATCAATAGATATTGCTTGCGAATTCAGTTGCTTTATAATTATTGGTTTTTCAAATTGCCGTAGATTTGTGAACATTGGTAAAAAGTAACCTAGATCAGTCCTTTAAAAGTTCGTATAGGTACGACTACGAGCATAATCCATTAATCCAATTCAAATCAGCCAATCCGAAAGTAAACACACCACAATTTTTAGATTTCCTGCACGGTCAATATATAAAGTACCAGAATACGATGTGTTGAAAAAAGCTCATTAAATAACAATTAACAGGTTCCCCGATAAGAGAAGCGCTGATAAAGTCCTTGAGGGCGAGCAGATCCCTTGTTTATTACCCTAGATTACTGCAGGGCGCAGCGCATTATGAACTCAAAGCCATGGAGTGTGAAAGAAATAAAATACTTATAACTTCCAGTTACCACTCTTCGAAATTAGGGGATTAGACACAAATGGACTTTTTTTTGATTGACCTACTTTGAACATTTTAGGATTCCGTACAGAAGGCAAAAAAGAGACAAGTGCCAACGCACTTCTCGTATTACGTATACTGTGTCCGTTAGAGGTCTTTATCTCATGATCCGTAAGAAGCACATTTATTTTATTTATTTACTAGCTTTTGCCCGCGGCTTCGCCCGCGTGAATTTCCTGGATTTTCTGGAAAAAAAACAGCATATGTGTTAACTTAACTTTGCTAATTGCTCCAAAATCTCCATTTTTCTAATTTCCATCGAAAACTACGATGGACATAATTGTAATTTTTGTTTTAATGTATCGGTAAAAAATAATTCCCAAAAACGCTCAGAACGACATTTTAATAACTGGCTTAGTTTTTGAAGTAATTAGGTAAAACAACGTTTTTCTGTTATATTCTTCCGCAACGCTGCATACTAACCTAACCTTTTTTTTTTTTATCGTGGGGAATCCTCATGGATACCCAGTCGCCCGGGGGAGCGGCTGGGTTATGCCGGACTCTTACCGGCTAAACCCCACGGTGTTTCCTCCTCGCACCGTATGACGGGAACACGGGAACGCTTGCGCAAACCTCCGCGAACCCGCCGGTGCCCGGCCGCTTGCGCGGCCCCTCCACGAGGTGGAGCATGGAGCTCCCCTCCAACAGCAAGGCCCGCCAGAAACACCTAAGCGGGCCTTACCTCCTCGGCGCCCATCCGTAAGGCGACGGACCCCCCCGGGACCGCCACCCAGGGGCCGTGGGCACGGGTAAGCCGATACCTGCGAAGCTTGCACTTCGCAGGCATCGACCTCCCATACCCCGCGGCGGATCTGATCTTTGGCTCCGCCGCAAACCACCAAACGGCCGCAGAGGACAGGGAGAACGGCAACGACACACCGACACTCCTCTTCCCCTGCGGCCCCGCCGCCGACGCATCTAACGGTGCGCCACCGTTTGGTCGCGGGAGATAGGGCGAGCGGCAACGACACACCGACACGCCTCTCCTCCCGCGATCCCTCCTGGCTGCAGGAGACAGAAAAATCTGTCCCCCGCACCCCTCTTGGACGCATCCAGAGCGGGCCCATCTCCAGGCCCACTCCGAGCGTCTCCTCCTGGATTCCTTTTGGCTTCAACGTGGGGCCCAACCACGGCTACTGAGCCCCCCCATCGCGACAAGATTGGAATCCATCGGGGGGGATACTAACCTAACCTAACCTAACCCATCAACGTATTCATAAGAGTGAGAAGGACGAAAATAAAAAAAATAAAAAAAAATCAACGTATCCGCTTAAGAGTCAAATAATTTCAGAACCTTTACCTTATAGGTTTCCATTTTCGCATTTATAGCATAAAATTACTATCACATATTCTATTGCTCAACTAAAACACATATTTTTAATAGCGAAACAGTTCTAATATCAGAAACTATTCAGAAACACCTTTTTAGCATTATTAACCTGTATCCCATTGCTTAACCAAAACACACATTATAAATAGCGAAACAATTGTACTTTCAGAACCTTTATGGGTAGGTACCCATTTCCACATTTATAGCATTACTAATTACAATACCATATCCCATAGCTCAACTAAAACATACATTGTCAGTAACGAAACAGATGTTAGTTCAAAACCTATACTATATAGGTACCCGTTTTCATAGTTATAATATTATTAACCTGTATCTCATTGCTCAGCTAAAACACAAAATGCTAATAGTGAAACAGTTGTTATGTCGGAACCTATAATACAGGTACCCATTTCCACATTTATAGCATTATTATCCCATATCCCCTTGTTCAACTAAAACACACTTGTTAAATGCGTGCAGTGCTAAGTTCAGAACCTACATAGTGCCCGTTTTCACATTTATAGTGATAATAGATTCAGTTTTTGCCCGCGGCCCCGCCCGCGTCAAATTCGCTTTTTCATGAATCCTAAGGGAAACGTCCTTTTCCCGTTATCGTTCCCTATTCCAACCTTTAAACATGCTTTCAAGCAAGTTCGCTTGAACAATCTATCTATAGATGTAGCTATAGATTGCTCTAGAAAATTTGGTATTTTGAGTATCCCACGGGAACTACGGATTTTTTCGGGATAAAAAGTAGCCTATGTTTTAATCCGGATTATAAGCTACCTATGTTCCAAATTTCAGCTAAATCGGTTCAGTAGTTGAGCCGTGAAGGAGTAACAAACATACACACACACAAACTTTCGCCTTTATAATATTATTAGGAATAGGATATCCCCTTGTTCAACTAAAACACACTTGTTAAATGCGTGCAGTGCTAAGTTCAGAACCTACATAGTGCCCGTTTTTAACCGACTTCAAAAAAAGGAGGAGGTTCTCAATTCGTCGGAATCTTTTTTTTTTTTTTTTCTATGTATGTTCACCGATTACTCGAAGACGCGTGGACCGATTTGAAAAATTCTTTTTTTGTTTAAGAGGGTTTTGTTTCCAGGTGGTCCCATTTTAATCAGGTCAGGATCTGATGATGGAATCCTGGAGAAATCGAGGGAACTCTTCAAATTTTATATGGACACATCAAACTATTTGAGTATTATTAGAAAGAGTAATATTTTCCAAGTTGTACTATGGTCATCAGGTCAGGATCTGATCATGGGATCATGGTGAAATCGAGGGAACTCTTCAAACTTTGCTAGTATACTTAAAGCGAGTTGGGTATTTTTTATAGTTATTGGTGCATATGCTAGCAGATACTGATTTGATGACTAAAGTCTTTAAGTCAGGGTCTGATGATGGGATCTTGGTGAAATCGAGGGAACTCTTCAAATTTTGCTAGTATACTTAAAGCGAGTTGGGTATTTTTTATAGTTACTGGTGCATATGCTAGCAGATACTGATTTGATGACTAAAGTCATCAAGTCAGGGTCTGATGATGGGATTTTGGTGAAATCGAGGGAACTCTTCAAATTTTGCTAGTATACTTGAAGCGAGTTGGGTATTTTTTATAGTTAATGGTGCATTTGCTAGCAGATACTGATTTGATGGCTAAAGTCATCAAGTCAGGGTCTGATGATGTGATCTTGGTGAATTTTAGGTATCTCTTCAGAGTTTATGGACACTTCTCAAGCGATTTGGGTATTTTTACAACGCCTTGTGCATTTTATTGTTTTCCACTAAAAAGTATAAAACAAAAATGGGAAATGCTTTCCAAAAAACCAACTTCAAATGCCACTACAAAGAGTGAAATAATTTTTATTTAAATTTTAGGTACCTACACCAATTCGAAGTCGGGCGATTGCCTATGACTTCGTCATTTCTTCGCACATCAAGTAAGTTAGGGATTGTTTGAAACATTGCCCGACTTCGAATTGGTGTAGGTACCTAAAATTTAAATAAAAATTATTTCACTCTTTGTAGTGGCATTTGAAGTTGGTTTTTTGGAAAGCATTTCCCATTTTTCACATTTATAGTGATAATAGATTCAGTTTTTGCCCGCGGCCCCGCCCGCGTCAAATTCGCTTTTTCATGAATCCTAAGGGAAACGTCCTTTTCCCGTTATCGTTGCCTATTCCAACCTTTAAACATGCTTTCAAGCAAGTTCGCTTGAACAATCTATCTATAGATGTAGCTATAGATTGCTCTAGAAAATTTGGTATTTTGAGTATCCCACGGGAACTACGGATTTTTCCGGGATAAAAAGTAGCCTATGTTTTAATCCGGATTATAAGCTACCTATGTTCCAAATTTCAGCTAAATCGGTTCAGTAGTTGAGCCGTGAAGGAGTAACAAACATACACACACACAAACTTTCGCCTTTATAATATTATTAGGATTAGGATTTATTGAATACTAGAATAGGTAATATATATTTATTTATCTACGCTCATTGCTTAAAGTTCGAATTATGAAATCAAAATGTGTCACATATTGACCTACTTTATTCACAGACTTCTATAATTATTAAAAAGTTATTCATTATAACATAGCTGTACTACGGAAATATCTCTAGATTGTTGAATAATTTCTATTACGATACGCGGCTCTGGGTTCCTGTATTTTTGTGTGTCGTCATCACAGACCAGGGAATAACTTTCTTTTCTCTGTGGTCGTCATAGCCAAAAGAGAGTGTAGAGCCAATCCTCAATTTTGTTTTTTTTTTTGTATATAAGGAGTCCACAGACAACATTTAGTTGGTAGTCATGATCGACCATAGACAACAATTAATTCACGGAAACAATAACTTTTCCCTGCCTTATATGACTGATTAAAAAGTGTGTTCATACAGAATATTGAAAAGAATTATGTATAATTTTTGATTATTTAATTATCCACTAAAAATATAGTTTATCTGACTTGTATAAATATTTTTCTACTCTTTTTTGTTTCATGACTTTTTTAACAGACTATACGCAGTTTGCAACTGAATTTTGGCGCCATACCTAACTTTTAACATTTCAATGTGTTATTTTTGTTACTTAGTCAAAACTTAGCGCGGAAAAATGTCTAGCAGTGAAACGTACTAAAGAAAATTTAACTCCACCGGACATTTTAGTAATTGCAACAAAAATGACCCACAATCTTTTACCAACAAAGTGAAGGATTTACGACAAACGTTAGCAAGATTTTATGGTTTGGATTTATGATAATTTGAGCGTAGATAAAGTAGTGTATGAAACTCTACATAATTAGGTATTAAAACACTCGTGTGATATAATTAAAAAACTCGCCTGCGGCTCGTTTTTTAAACTCACACTCATGTTTTAATACCCCCCATTATGCATCCGTTTCATAAACTACTATTTTATAATAAGAGTGTGTTATAATGATAATATTTCTGCTTCTAATATTTTGAACTAAATTTATTATGCGGCGTGATAGAGAAATAATGATACACTTAAACTAAAAATACTGGCCTCAAAAATACATCTGTTGGAAACCCCAACAAATTAGAAATTTAAATATTTCTAAGATAGAAAATAGTTGGAGACCCCGTTGACGGGACTTATAATTTTAATACTTCTGACTGACACTTCTGATTATAATAATTGCTTCAGCTCCCACAATACTGGGCAAGATCAGTTTTCAGAAAGAGAAGGACTTTATTTACCACGCTAGCCAAGGTTTCCTCAGCGTGACTATAATATTATATAGTTTTCACAAAGTCACATACTCTTAAGAGGCCTGTAAACTACGATGTCTCCATTAATGCAAAATACTAAATCATTTGTAATTCGTGTATATTTCAATCATGTTGTGGTGTTATTCGGATTCATATAGTAATAATCTATGCTTCTGGCCATATTTAGTTCGGAAATACTTCTTTAAAACGAAATAATAAACAATTTTGATCAAAATTTTTATAACTTTGGTCGAGTTCCGTAATACCAAAAATTATGAATGAAAACTTGTAATTTTCTTTATTAACTGGTGCGACGTGAGATAGTGTTGTTTTTATTACAAAACAAATAAGTAGAAAACATGTCCTCTTTGACATAAAAATAAGCAAAACTAAATTCGTTTACATTTTCGTTTAACAAAAGTATTTCGGAACCAAATATGGCCAGGAGCATAGATTATTACTATATGAACCCGAATAACACCACTACATGATCGAAAATTGCACTAATTAGTAATTACAAATGATTTTGGTATTACGTTTGTATGGGAGACACCGTGGGTCAGATGACTCTTAAGACGACCTTTTTTACGACCTCCCTGGCGCAGGGGACGCGCGGTCGGATTCGAGTGGGAGGTCGCGGGTTCGATTCCTGCCACGGGCCATTTTGGAATTTTATATTTTCTAAATTGGCTTTCTGGTCTGGTCTGGTGGGTGGCTTCGGCCGTGGCTATTTACCACCCTACCAGCAAAGACGTACCGCTCCAGTGCGATGCTGTGTAGTAATCCATTGGGGGGTGACTTTACTTACCCCCTTCCAGTTAGTACGTTAACATCTTCGGCTGCATCATCACGTACCATTAGGTGAGTTCGCAGTTAAGTACTAACTTGTGTAGTGTAAAAAAATTATAATAAGAACGCACATAATACATGTGCAACACACGCAGTAAGCCAACTCCAAGATGGAGTTCACTGACATGATATACAGAGCTGTTCACAGAGCTGACACTCGAATTTCGCAGGAACATCAAATTTTCTCAGGAAAGGAAAAATCTTAGAATCTTGGCCACGGCACTAACGGGGTATTGTGATCTGTTGGCTGATTCTGTATCGTTCAGTTAGTTAGTTAGTAACCCGCACTGGGTTATTAACTAAGAAAACGGAGGCAAAAATCCTATTTTTGTATTCTTTTTGTACAAGATAGCAAGTAGCATGGTATATTGACATGATACCATACCGCCCTAGGTTGGTAATTTGTGCAAAAATAGGATTTTTGTCTTCGTTTTCTTAGTTAATAACCCAGTTAGGGTTACTAACTAACTAACTGAACGATACAGAATCAGCCCACTGAACAAAAATAAATGTTTTACGTCAAGCTCCGTAACACAGACATGTGCAAACTCTGTAATGAACCCTTGCCAAGGACGTGATTGCAACCGCACTTGGAGAGGAAATCAGACAGCGGCCAACACGCTACTCTCTCCCTCTCTCTGATCAACAGAGACGGTCAACGTGCTACTGAGCACAAGAGCCCTGCACAGCAATGTCATCAAGAAGATAAGAATCCGATACCATCTGCGACAAGTACATCACAGGTTGTACTGCAATCCAGGCATTATCTAGGTCCGTCTGATGTGTTAAAAAGAATCATTTCTTGACATGTCAATTTTAGGGATGCAATTTTAGCTGTATATTTGACTCATCGGACCTTTTGTTCTAATATAGTTAGTTAGGAAAGCATAAATGTCGTAAAATAGAAAAGTCTCAGAACAGAAAGGCATCTTATAAAGATTTAATACGGGGGATACTTTACCCTTTTCTCATATTAAATTTCAATAATACTTACGAGTAACCTTTTGGTATAGCTATAAAATTCGGACTATTCAAGTAATAACGTATAAGCCCTTACACTTACTTTTACTTTACTTTTACTTAAGTAAGTAACAAACAACGTATAAGCCCTATACACGTGCGTCGCGTATTTTCTAAGTTCAAGCGTAAATAAGTTATACAAAACGCCTTTTTAGTGTTCCGTACCAGAAGGGTGAAAAATTGGACCCTATTACTAAAACTCCACCGGCCGTCTGTCCATCTGTCACTAAGCTATATCTCTGAACCGTAATAGTTAGACCGTAAATATTTTCACAGATGATGCCGCTATTCTGTTCTGTTGCCGCTATAACAACTAACACTAAAAATATGAACAATATAAATATTGAAGGGGACTCATACTCAATTCAAAAAACGTAGTTTTTTTGGCGTTTTTATAAATTATGGTACAGAACCCTTCGTGCACGAGTCCGATTCGCACTTAGCTGTTTCTTTATTCAACTCTGCCTTGTGACTTGCGGCTTTACTACTTTAATTTTTTTTTATTTCGCGGAAACAGTGGTTTTTTCCGGACTAAAAAATATATAAATAAAAATCAAAGTTAGAATATTAATAAATGCTGATGAAAGTAGGTTGATACTTTGTTAGTATTGTAAAGTTAAATTGCATCCAAGAAACATGTTTAAACAAAGTTTGTTAATTTAAAAGATCTACTTACCTAAAGTATTCAACTGCAAAGCTAAATTCAACTTGATACCTTCCAAGTTAAAATAAAGCCTAATAAGTAGGTATGTATCTACGGAGAGTCCAGAAAACTTCTCGTTCAAAAAACTTTTACAATGCAGTTAAAGATATTTAGAACGTGAAGGAGTCTTTGTTGTATGGTAAGAAGTAATTCTGATCTACTTTATTTCAAAGTTTAATAAGGAAGTCCTTATTTATAACCCATTATAAAGGCAAGATAATATTAGCATAGACAAAGGTTAATCCCGGAGCGCCAGCTACGACGTTTATACATCTATGGTTAATCATTTACTATATTGTATAGTTGTTTCTGTCTCTTGAATAAGTATGTTTCTATTCGTCTACCATACATTTTCAGGACAATGCGCAGGACATTACTTTCTAAATGCTCTAGTATAAGGAAGCCGAACTTTTGCTTGATAATTCAAGACACTTGTTTCCATTGAGTTAAATGTTTCAGTAAAAAATTTAAGTAAATAGCTTTAAATGAATATAGGTTTCAGTTTCCAACTTTTTCTACAGATATAAAAAACCTCCATTAAACCTAAATGTTTTTTGAAAGCTGGATTTAAAAAGTCTGAACAATAGATCTCAACTTGTAAGACATTTTAGAAGTGCAAAGAATAGGTAAGAAAACACAAAAGAGCATTTCGGTTTATTGTCACAGTAATTTGAGTCGTTTAAAAACTTTGTAAACTTAAAAAGTTCGTAAAGATAAATCCATTAAGCACAGATGTCTAATAAATGGGATCGGGGCAGTTTATTAAATTCACGGGATGAATCCGTCAACTTTTTGATGCAAAGCCTTGTGGAGAACTTTTATTAATTCAGGTCAAGCTTGTTAAATATTGAAATATTCGTAGTCTACTTATTCTGTTGCAATAATTTCTCTACTTTTGGCGGTGTATAGTAGACATTTGAATAGCGAGAAAATTAAAATTATTATCATGTATCAAGCGCTTCCACACGCTGCCGGCTATCGTACGCGAGATCATCGACAGCGAGGAGTGTTGGAGTGCGTTGGCGTCTTTCTGTGAGAACGTCATCGCACTCAAAGAAGAAGCAGAAAGGGAGAGGGAGCAGGCGGTCGATGCTCCTCCCATCCGTAGAAGGCGGCAAGGAGTCAGAAGGAGACCCTTTGCGTACCTTCTGCATCATTAGAGCGTGTGTCCCCTGAGCAGAACTAACGCCGCCGGGACGCTAGAGTAGCATGCGAATAGCGATCCTGTGGCTGTGAGTTGGGTTTAGTGAGTATTCTGACCGGCCTGCGAGTCCCACATACCCACTCGATAACATATGTCGAGTGGGATGCGTAAAGGCATTCCCAACGTAAAAAAAGTATCAAGAGTTTCAGTCTACCTACCCACTGACCTATAGCGGAATGGCAGGGTTTAAACACTTTCGAGAATAGTAAAAATAAGTCTAAGCCTATGTAGGTCCAACTATTAAATATAAGTATCTAAGATAAAATAACTAAAACTCGGTGGTGTCAGATTTCAGCAAACATTTTAAAAGTTACTATGAATAGGTTCATTGTTCTTGTTCACACTAGAAGGCTCCATTTGAAAGGGTTCGTACTTTGCGAATTAATGACCAATCACCTGCAAAACTAGAAAGTAGAAACATTTGTAAAAAAAGGTCGACGCGATAAAACGTGCTCCTTACCTACCTACGAATATTTATTATTCGGCGTTGACTAAATCCTTTATTCTTTTATCGTTACTCCCTAAATAACTTGGCCCCGGGGGATTTTGAATCCATTTCCTTTATGCCGTTCTATTCGACAAAAAAATACGCTAATGTAAAAATATATTCTGTATATAAAATTAAACATTAGAAGCTTATATTTTATTTCATTCCGCCAATCCGCCATTCCGACAATCCTTAAAAGGCCCGCGCCACAAATCCAGTTCGGAATCTAATGTTAAAAAAGAACCAGTCAAATATGAGTTGGATTCGCATTTATGATTTAACTAGAGAAGATAACTAACTACTTACGAGTTAGCTAGTCCCTACAATATGGAAAAATTAAACTTTTAACAGGTTATAAAGTATGTGCAATCTACTCGTACCTTAGTTTCAATCTTGATTCAATCAACTAAATACTATACCAAAATGAAATAAATATAAATCTCTCGTTTATCTATTCTATTACCTACCTATATTATCAAGAATTTAAATAATATATAGAACAGTTTTCCATTTCGTTGAGCTTGACAGCTGCCCGTACTGTTTCATATTGATTTCACATCTGCTCGCTAACGCTGGATATGGCTCTATATACGTATTATTTATAAGAACGTCTCGTTTTGGTCTATAATTCTGAGTATGCTTGACGGCAGAACTCGAAAATCTCAGTCAAGAAGTTCATAGTAGCAGCCCGAAGTTCGGAAATAACTATTGATGGCTTTGACACTCTTCGAAGCACGTAAAGGTCTAGTGCCTGCAGTGCTATTCTACAAAATGTCCATCTCTGAAACAGCTGCCAGACAGCTGCCAAGCCGAAGATGGCATGCAAAATTGTACTCTATTACAACTCACAAATTTATAGATGCATTATATATTCGTTGGATGCATAGATGTACGCTCGTCGTGTTTTTGCAGAATAGCACGGCTGATCTCTCTCAATTCTGTTTGAGCGGCCGTGCTATCGTTCTACGATGAGGAAAAGGGAACGCACCTGTGTTTGAGCACAAAATGGTGCCAATTCTTTTGTACGAATTCTCCAAACTATATTAATTTGTTGCGTCTGAAAATAGTGAAATGAAATGAAATGAAATGAAATGAAATTCTTTATTTCACATAGGCTTAGATATAAGCTCTCATGAAATGTCGAGACTCTACCGCCAGGTTCGGAAAGCAGGTTTGCACCGAGAAGAACTGGCAAGAAACTCGGTACTTGCTCTTTTAGTGCTATCCTTTTCGATGGGCAGCATTTTGAAAAGGATAATAGGTACTATTTTTCGACGCGATAATAGTTGTTTAGAGAAACAATTTTCGACTCCACTCTCAACTAAACTGATTTGTCACGTCCAAATAAAAGACGGATTGCAGCATTTTTAGATATGTCAAATTAGTTTATTTTAGAGTGTGCTCAACAGAATTGGCACCACGTACTATAATGCCTCCGCCGTTCTTAATAATTCTTCGAGGAAATTAACCACCATTGCCGAAATTGGTCTGAGGAACATTATCGACAAAGCTGATATATTTTTTAAAATGATTTCATGAGACAATTGATGAATTACACCTGCACCACCTCAGCCCAATAACTGGCAAAGTCAATTTATCTAAAAGATAGGTTTTAGAAAACCTTGTGAATATTAGATTGTTGTTGTCGTAATGATTTTTGCCTATAAACAAGCAAAGTAATAATCGAGTTTAATTTTCAAAAACAAACATTGAACTCATCTATCGGTAAGGTTCTTGTTAGCCAGAACTTTTGGAATTGTCTGAGTTATCATTGTGCGATTGATTGAACGTTCAATACAACAAGGGGTTGGCCGATGGGTAAATAAATATGACTAAGTAAATCTTTTTTTTATTCGTCCTTATCCTATCCTATACCTCGAGCAATTCTTGTTTAACTATATATATATTTCTATATAATCTGAAACTCGGAAACGGCTCGAACGATTTTCATGAAATTTACTATACAGGGGGTTTTGGGCTATAAATCGATCTAGCTATGATTAATTTTTAGAAAATGCCGAATTCACCATTAGCTCTGTTTAAAATTACTTTGCATTTATGTTACTATTGACACTAATTATAAATAGAAATAACTTCCACGCAACGATAGATTATATTATACTGGATTAACACACAGACTACTTTTTATCCCGTAAAAATCCATGGTATCCAAGGGATTTGTGAAAAAACAAAATTCACGGGGACAACAGATATTTAATTAATATGATTAAAAAATTTGAACGATAACTACATTTTTCTTGATAGATTTTGTCCGAGAATATGCCAAGTTCCAACAAATACGATGCTTATGATTATGATTACATTATAAGATCCCATTAAGAGTAGGATATTTAGGGATATCCTGCCTAATGCGAATGCAATGGTAAGTAGGACGAGGACAAGGCTATGAAAAAGTACTTAGATCCATACAAAAACTAGGCTCTAAATAAGGTTAAAGAGCTTTTAATGTGTCGAGTTTGTGCGAGTGTGATAACGTAAGTCTTAATAGAAGCGGAGCGTAGACCGCTCTCTTCCGCTCCTGAGAAAAATGTACCATTCATCATACCCAGATGTCGCGTCTTATACAAATTATATCCAGAATTATTATATTTAGGGTTCCGTACCCGGAGGGTAAAAAAGGAGCCCTATTAGCGAGACTTCGCTGTCCGCTTCGCTTCGCTGTATCTCTGGAACCATGATAGCTACAGACTTGAAATTTTCATAGACGATGTATTTCTGTTGCTGCTATAACAACAAATACTAAAAAATAGAATAAAATAAATATTTAGGAGGGCTCCCAACAGGGCATACAGCAAACGTGATATTTTTGCTTGTTTTTGCTCGGTATTGATATCGGTAACAGATAGACGCTTCAAATTTTCAGAATTTATAATAATGTACTAATCGTAGAAATAAATATTTAAACTAAAATAAAATAAAAAAAAAATAAGGGGGGCTTCCATACAAAAATTGTAATTTTTTTGCTCGTTTTTGATTTAGTGGGCAGGGGTGGTTACTTTCATACTATAGAGAAAGGGAATATACTCTTGATGGTACGAAACCCTCAGTGCGCGAGTTCGACTCGGACTTGACCAATTTTTTTAATTAAAGAAAAGTGGAGACGTACCAACTACCGAGTCAGGTCGACTCCAGTCAATACTCGAGTACTTACAGAATGGCATACTCGAGTACCGCCGGTATCCCGGTACTAGTCTGCAAGACCCCATTAGTCTCAGAATAAAGAATTTGTAGATCATTCGGAATTTTTTTGATGGGTAGTTTATTTTTTACTGATTTCATGTTGTACTTTTTTTTCGTTACCAATTTAAACATTAAAAGTAAACATATAGCTCAATATTATCCATCTGTATTGAGTTCAATATCAAATCTACGTAGTAATCGCATGAATGCCTATTTGTGGACTTATAGGAGAAATTTTCATGCTAGATTTTCGAAGACTTTCGTAGATTTGAAGCGGGAATTTCACCACGCAAAAAAACATTTTCCTTCGCATCTGCGCGATGTCCTCCGAAAATAAACTTTGTTTCAAAAGTGCTCGAGTATTTTATGTTGATTCGAGTACTTTATAGATACTCTAGACTCAAGAATCGATTCTTTTTTTTTTACAAATAGTAGTAGAATCGAAAACCAAAAATATCCGACTCGGCATATCATCACACAAAAGTTTCATCATCTAAATTGACCTGCCAAGTGCCAACATCTAGGTAGCTACCGATATTCCGTAGACTCGTAGCTTGGGGCTACGTTGCTACGAGTGGGTCCTGCCGCACTCGTAGAGCTTCCAGTAGTTAGCGTAGCAGCCAATTAGGGCTCTAAAATTGTTCAGTTGCAAATTGCAATTGTTTTTAAAGTGAAACTTTTATTACTTCGTCTTAAACTTTTTCGTCTGTATATTGCATGTCGCGTGACGGTCAGCCACGGAGTAGGGATAAAGTGAAAGACGCTCGTCAGAGCAGCCAAGGCCACAAAAGTTTCACTTTTACCGTGGTTTTTCAAAACCACACTGTTCTTTTTTTTAATAGATATCATTGAATTAAAATTACAAGGTCGAGTTAATTACATTAATAACTGTGAACATTTTATTTCATTTCATTAGAGTAATATGTATGAGGAAAAGATAACTGACTGACCTATGGTTAATATTTTAGGACAGATAACTATTATGATGTAACCACTTACCATGTACTCAACTACGAAAGGTTTCTTGAAAATTATACAATATACATCGAAAAGTTACTTTAGTGACTTTAGTGAAGCAGGTAGTGGAAAATAAATTATATTATGAACGAAGAGAATACAAAAAAATCATATGCACAGTTTGGCATCAGCTAAATACGTAATAATTGCTTTTAGCACAATCAATTTTATTTTTTCTTTTTTATTACTAAAACCAATGTAAGGCAGTATTTATTTTTCAGAGTTAGTTACATTAACTCTAAACGTAACCGTTGATTAACCTAACCGTTAACTCTAACCGTTAATTTAAGTTAGTTAAATTAACGGTTTAGAGTTAGTAGTTAGTAGCACCCATACTATACTAACACACTTAATACTCGAATGCGTTAAATTAATTTCTCGAAGGCAAGCTGGTCCCTTGTTTATTACCCTAGATGCGAGGCGCCGCCCTCGAGCCGACTGGGACCCCAAGCCATTGGGTTAGCAAGAAAATCTAATCTCGCTCTCATTAGACCCCAGAAATTGAAATAAAGCTCCGACCTCTCGTAATAGTGTGTGATAATTTTAGTTGCAGGATGCTCGGCGCTGGCTCTAATGCAGTTTTACTTCAAACAATCAGTACTTTCTTTTCTTCTAGAAGCTTTTGGCGAAAGTTCAAATGAATTTCAGTAAACAATTATTGTATGTAGGTGTGGTTTCTTTTTACTATTAAATCTTGATTAAGAAAATAGTTAACAAATCTTAGTAGTAATCTATGTAAACAAATCGAAAATAGAAAACTAACAAATTACTAATAATATTGTAACACACTTAGTTCTATTAGAATAAATTATTGAAAACGTATCAAAATTATCGTGGCTAGGTTAGGTTCAATTTTGTATTTATTTGAGAATTTGGGTACATGCATAACACATAGGTTTTACATAATATAATTAGTGTCACATTAAATAGGTTAGGTTAGTTATGACTAGTTATTCAGTTCTCTGCCTAAGTACTGAATATAATACGTATCGTTGGCACGGTATTTCGTAGCTCATTGGTAGAGCACCCAGCCACGATAGCTGGGGGACACGGGTTCAAATACCGCCGGGCGCGATAACTTGGATGCTTATATACTCTAGTTTATAATAACATTCGTTCCTAATACGTACTGAAAAGGCCTGGAGTACCCTCCCAGGCACTGTCTTTCCTGATACATTAAACCTGGGCGCCTTCAAATCCAGAGTGAATAGGCATCTCCTAGGCAAGCGCGTTCCACATAAGACTATCATCACTTTCACATCAGTGTGATCACAGTCAAGCGCTAGCCTATTTAGTTAAAAAAAAATGTCGTATCAATTTAAAATTTTACAAATGTATGTTATACCAATGACAAATACATCATTTCTACCGAAATTATCTGATGAGGAATCTAGAAGGACATCTTCAATGACTTCTATAGTACCTACCTAAACTTTACTAAGGTACTACATAAATCACATTGTGAATAATTAAAAAAAAACTTTACACAATTTTGTACTAGAATAATAAGAATGTTTGATAATAACAATGAGCTTACATTTAACTCACAAGTTAGTGGCTATACAGTTTTTACAGCGGGATTTCACACAAGTAGCGCAAACATTTCAGCACTGAGTGCCGGATTTAAGCCTTGCGTTTTTAATCCCAGTACAGCTGGCACGTCTCTCAGAAAAACAGCATATTACAAAGAGATTATATTTGTACAGAAATTATATCATGTTCATTGTTCGAACATTAGGTACTATGAGTAGAACGATTTTATAATGTTTTTGTTGTAATCATACCAAGCTTCTTTAAAGTACTCAATCATTTGAAATAATATATGACAAATATTCATAACTAAATCAATTTCACTGCAGCAAAAGAGCACATAGGATTTAAACAAGTACAAGGAAAAAAGCAACTTAGTAGGCCATTAAAATTTTCACTAAATGACGAAAAAATAAGTGATAATTAAAAGAATCTATCACTCATCGCCTATAAGAGCTTTTATAAAAACACATTTCTTAGACACAAAAGAATATTATAGGATTTATATAAATAAGTACTGAGTGTTGTAATAAAATGCAAGTATTCAATTCCTAGAGCGAAGTCGTGAAGGGCGACTAAGCTCAACTGAAAGCGTGGCTTTCTCGCGAATCGCGATATAGAAATAAATGTGCCTGTGCATTCGCTTTCAAGGTTTATTGTCTATCTACAGTCTACCCTCTACATTATTATATTCGTTCCCTTTACACTGATTAAATTACACCATAGTATATACGAACCCTTGCACAGTAAGTGAACGAAGGTACGTCAATTTTCAAACGGATTCGTTTGCACTAGTCAATTGTTTTGGTATGTTGACATTATAGAATCTTGCAGTACTAGTGCAAGCGAAAATCGACACTAAGGTGACGAACCTTTTCATTCCGCGACTATAACTTGTCACTTTCTTAACCAATATCAAGTAAAATATGTTTGGTCCCGGAACTACACTATAACCGTTTACTAAATATAAATATCAGCTTAAGCGCTGATTTTCAATCGCATTAAATTATAAAATAACTATTAGATCAAAAAGGGTGCAGACCCGGAGTCTTTGGATTGTAAAATTTATTTAAAAAAATTTGGTCAAGTTCTATCCGTTCCTCTGTCGTTCAATATAAGGCTTTTGAGTCGGTTAAATATTACATGGTTTGGACATGATGTTGAGAAAGATTCTGCCATAACGTTCAATTTAGACTTGTCTGTAGGATTCACAAGGTTAAGATTTTTCTACCGAAAACCTCAATTCCGTTCATGCTGCTGACGACAGATTGTGATGGCTAAATTATTCTGATCCATAGGGACTCAACGTCTGAGTGGGAAAATATTGCCGTTCTATTTTTGTACGACACTGGCAATAAGCTGTAACCATAGATCACCAAGATAAGTTACGTTCATAGTAAATTGCGTTTTAAATCTGTGCCGAACTGCCACTCACTGATAAATAGAACAAAAGATACGAAACAGCACGCAAACGAAAGAGACAACAATAATGCTTGCGCTCGACGCAGACTAACTACGAAACTTACAATTGTAGGATTTTTGAGTCCTCACAACGCGCGCGCTTGTCACATATCTGCTCCTTTTTATATATTATATATCATTGGCTGTAACTATTGAATAGGGTATTTGACTCCAATTTTTTTATTACTTTATTATAAAGTAGAATTAAAATAATGACGTGCACTGAAAGAACTAATTAAATCGATCAAATAACAAAAAAGTTATAAGCATTTAAAGATTTGTGATTAGACAGAGATAGCAACATGACATTGTGACGTCACACCTTACCTTCATACAAATTTCGTTTTGCGAGAAAGGGATAGAAGATCCCCCCACTCCAAAGTTTAAACGCCTGTAACTTTGTAAATCTTCGTTGGATTTTAATATTTCTTTCACTGCACGTTATTATTTTTATCCTAGTTTAGATTAAAGTAATATTTTTTATCAAATTCAAAAGTAGTGTAAGACCCCATTATTACACTGCCCACGACTTTACCCCGCGTGGTGATTTGTGCTTCGTCATATTTTATATTATGAGATAACCTGATTAAACACTAGTGCTAGACCGAGAAACACTCGTAGTTTTAACTTTAACCTCTCCTATAATTAACGATAACTCTTTAAACTGTAGTTACTAATTAGCTACTATCAGCTAAGAGCCTACTTCCTAATATTTTTACACAGTAAGTAAATAGTAAATGTATACAAGCTTTTTCCACTAATATTGAACTACACAGTATAAGCTCTCCCTAATGAAGAAGTACACTACGTTAAGAGGATGAGTGAATATGTGATGTATGTTGAAGCCAAAAATTTCTCAAATATGGCTTCGTTACCGCCCACAACAGTACAGTACCTCTGGCAGCTCATAATATTTTCGCTTACATTATCGCCATTTTACAGTTTAGACAAATTTAAAAGGATGCTTCAGGGCGGAGCTTTAAAATACATGCGAGACGTGAGTAAGTGCTGATCTTCTATATTTTTAATCAATGGCTCTCTCACATGTTGTTGGTTGGTTAGACTGCCTATCTGAATGATACGATAATTTTTCGATTTGAGAATCGTGGGAGATTCCTTTTCTTTGAGTAGTTACTTGGGTACTACTTAAAGTACTTATATACTCTTCAGGGATTCATGTAATTACCAATTACCATAGTCATGCAGTATCGGTTAAAGGGGCATTTCATTTCTAGTTAAATTTCTCAAAGGGAATTCTAAAACTTTAATATTCTTAATTCTGGGTCAATAGTGGTTCGAAAACTATTTTTTTTAAAGAAAGTTTCCAGCAACGTGCATAATTCCCCAAACGTTAAAAGCGAAATACAATAGAAATGTAGGTCACTCTTGAAACAATTAGCCCGGCAGAACAAAGCTAATTCCTTGCACTAACAAAATTAACTACGAAGAGTCGAAAAATGTAATGATTAATTGGTCCTTTCCTAGAAATGACATCTGAAATAGCTTACAAAGAATGTCCAGATGGTTTGTCTATATTTTCCTTGCCATTCTTGAACTATTACTTACTTTCTTTTATTTATTAAAATATACATCCAAAAGAGAAAGCCATACTCGTCCTCTAGTACTTAAGTTTTCTTTAGAGAAGGAAAAGTACAAAATACTAATTTTTTGTTATGTTTCTTATCAGATTTCATTAAGGTTGATATTTTTCACTACTACGAATATCTTAAAAAACCGCTCCGCGTTGGCTCGTTAATCACGCGTTCCTTCAAAGACGACATTCAGGACGATTTATTTAAAGTCACGCAGCGTGAAACAGCTATATTTCATAACACGATAACAAGGGTTTCCGCGGTTATCGGGGAAATTGAATTTTATATAACTTTGTAAATTCTGCACCCACTTTTTATTTTTTTTCAACCGCTTTTTTGTGTTTCTTCGCTGGGCATGACTCTCCTCTAAAATCATCATAAATAAAAACATCACGAGGAAACTTGCATGTTTCTTCATGATGTTTTTATTCAGAGAATCATCGTCAGTGATCTTTAGTTTCCCATTATATGCTCCGAAAGGACAGAGGTATATGCCTGGATTCGAACACCCGACCTCCCTGATGAGAGGCGGAGGCTGTGTATTAATTCTTCATCTTAGTTCAATGAAAGGGTATTACGGTATTATTCCAATTTAATTTTTTTATTATTCCAGTTTTATAGTCCTTATTAAAAACTTGAAATATACGAGTAATTTCAAATTTAAAAACTTGAAATATAATTTAAAATTTAAAAGTTTGAAATATAATTTCAAGTTTATTTGATTCTAACCGCAATTCTCACCGACGTATCAATTTTCAAGAATTAAAAATAGGTATTCAAAACATTTTCCACATTTTCCAGCACTGTCAATATATTATTATTTTCGACAAAATAATGAGTTTTGGAAACAATGTATATCTCTCAAAGACCGGTTAGCAATACAAAGCGATAAATACCCGTTCGAAATATTATTTATAAGCACATCACTAAATCTGAATCAATAAATCGTTTGAGTAAAATATCCTGCGGTGTTTTCACAAAAGTTTTTTCTGCATGGCCGAGCAGAGAAATAAATGAACCAATTCCAAAAGTAATCTTTAAAACTTCGCTGTGTTTCGGCTTACCAATTTATCCTTTGCGAGAGGACCTAAATAAAAATCCACTTTTATTAAAAAGAGAAATTTCTAATTTTTAAAAGTGAAGCAAATGCAGGAATTTTACACATTTTATAAAGAGTTGGAAGAGTGAATAAATTACAAATAAAAACGACAAAGCTACTTGCAAAATGAAGTCACTAAAATAAATTCTCGGGCAGTCTAAATTCATCTCACGAAGTACGCTGTATTAGTACGAGGGATGTAGATAAATTAAGAGTATGAGAGTTGATAAGGATGGTTTTTAGATTGGTCATGTCTTACGAGCTCGGTTTGATAAATATTCGAAAGACCTCACTTTGACGTTTACTATTCTACGCAAATCCAGAGCAATTGTATTTTTTTTTAATTCATTGCAAATATTTAACAATTATCTCACCTGATGATAATGTGAATATGCAACTGAACTATCGTACTAACTTGGAGTGGTAAATAACCCCAACCCAGCATTCAATCGCTTGGCCTATGACTATGAAGTCTCTCACCAGACCAGAACTACCTTATTAATACTAGTCTAAAAAGTGTTTCTTTTCTCTCGAAAAATCTATCACATTTTTTAAAGACAGCTTTTTCATTTCAATATATTCATCTTTCATTAACCATAACAGCTGAAGAGAAGCTTTTCAATTTCAGTTACTTGCCAGTTACAACCGTGACCTAAAAATCTAAGGTCTTTGTGGTAATACGAAAACATAAACATCGGAGCTTGTTTTTAGCGGGAGACATTATTCGGCAAGGTAATTAATGAGAAGCAGATGGCCTCAATTTCATCAGTGTAACGGAAGATTGTGAGATACTTAACCCTCAATCCACTAAGTCAGCGCTCCGATAGCGGCGTGCGGCGCACCGCAGCATTCAATACATTTTCCTCTCCAATTTTATCTCTTGCATAACTTAGGATTCATTAGGTTGAGATAAAGCTTAGTGCTGTCAATGTTTAGACTAAACTGTATCATCGGGTGACTAACGGCCAAAATTAATAATAACCTAGGATAGGTTAGGTATTCATATTTGTCCTGCCTGGGGCTATATCGCTACTTCTTAAAGTGATAATAGTTAAATACTGTTTTATAACGTTTGTAATAAAAATCCACTCATGTATGTCTATAATATGAAAACGTTAAAACACTATTAATATATAAATAAAATATTATATTAATAATAATTACTACTTACTTTAAGAGATGATGGTGAGAAAGAAATAGAAATTTGACAAAACTTGTTACTGATGACAAATTTCTATCTCGGATAGGATAAATCGATACCTCTCTCAGCTGGTAGCTACTTGTGAATTGGTCGTCTAACCACGTTTTGGTTTTCATATAATAAAGTACATCTCTCTCTAGGATCTTATACTATTACTAAAAGTGAAATAAGTTACGGTGCTCATGATATTCTGAGAAATTGAGATTAGCGTGGTTTATTAACCTACTGTTTGTTTACACAAACACTGTTTATTTGCAAAAGTTCTACAATTGATGATTAAACGAACTTACCTTAAGTGAAGTTCTATCATAATTTTATGAATTCCTGTATGAAGATATTAACATGTATACTAATTAGGTATTTACGCCAAGTGATAGCCATTCAGACACTAAAGTTGAGAGAAAAAATAAAAAATTTCAACATTTTTCATTACGATATCTCACGCTAGCAACACTGTGTCTGTCCTTTCATTTAGTTCAGAGTAATTATTATTAGAGTGCCTTTGTGCTTCGATAAGCTCGTCTTGGTAGGAGCAATACAGAGCACCCAATTATGTATCATATACCTAATATATACATAACTACACAATATTATACATAACCACACAATATTATATATGTAAATATAATAATATGTATATATATATAATCGCTTAATATTGAGCAAAAAATAAAAATAACAACTTAAGTTGATATTCAAAGCAAATTAAAAATTAATGGCATAATTTTGTAGAAATATTAAAACTGTAATAGATAGTAAATCAATATTATTAGTATAATATATTAATAATAATATATGTACAAAAACATATATTTTTATATGTGCGAAATACCAAGGGTATATTAAGACTATATTCTAGCAGTACTGCTCGTATGTAGTCTTGACGATTAAAAGAGGTTTTAAACCTCTTTCAACAAGCTTGAAAATATTTGTATCGGTTAAAACTTTTAAATGCAACACTTGATTAATCGTAATAAATTGAGCTGTTAATATGCAACCATGAAATATATATTTTAAACAGTAAATTGATCACGAATATATTTTTATAAACTTGAGTAGAATAAATATTACCCAGACATATTTTTGGAAAGAAAAAAATAAGATCAATTTATTAATATATAAGATTAATAAATCTATGGGTTGCAGAGAACTAGTTCGTAAATTTTTGTTCATCTTGACTTCACTTTACGAAAATACAGGAGTAGGCATTAGTATTTTCGTAAAGTGTTGTTTAATTTTATTCATAGCTCTTTAGAGTTATTTATATTAAAGGAGTTAACAATGATATTTTTATTTAATTTCCATAATAATATTGTTATTTGGGTTTTGGTGTAGGTACAGCTTTAATAAGGTCATTAAGATTTAAAGTGACCTTAAATTATATTTTTAACTGAATAGGGTGAAGTAAGAATATTCTCAAGAGATTTAAAAAAATGATAAATCATCTTATAAGCCTATTTTAAAGTTGATTCTGAGACAAAGGCTGATGAAGTAACTGTATCTACTGTTTATTCCTGAGTTCTAATAAAGTGATAACAATAGAAACTTAAGATAGTCTGAAAAAAGCATGTTTTCTAATATTGTCAGACAGTAAACATCTTATACAATATTATAGTATGTAAAACCGTGTTGAGTTTATCATTTCACATAATATTAAAATTTTAACTGAAGGCATAATTGTTATTCTTATTCATGTTATAATAATGTTGTTTAATATCATTAATTGTTATTTTAACAGTCACCCCAACACTACTATCGCTGTTGTACTGGTTAGTTGTAAACAAAAAACCACGTATACAATTGGAATACAAATATTAGACGATACTTTTTAAGTTCTTCAGTTTCTGCATCAAGACAATTTTTAATTTAGCAGTCTTTCAGTTGAAAAATGTGATCTGATTTTTCCAAGTTGATAATCGCAAAAATCAACGAGCAAATATAACATTTAAATAGGTAGACATGTCGAAATGTTATTCGCGATTGTTCGCGATTAATGCTTTGTTGACTTGTTGCGACGATGAAAAAAAAAATTTTTTTTTTTTGTCACTTACCCAATAATTCCACTGTCACCACAGAAGATAAAAGTCTCTAATCTTCGTTTAATAATAATCAGTTAATTACATACCACAGCTGAAGTACTACTGTACTGGTATTCAAGTTCCTAGTGAAGCAGTGATGACCCAATTTTCAATTATCATTTGACCTTGGTCAGTCATCATCGAGAGCTAAATCCTTGCAGCGGCGTCATCCATCGACATGAAAGTTAAACAAAATATAAGACTTATTTAATAATGATTAAATACAGAAAACATAAAATGTAGGCTATGTATCAACTCTAAAAGAACAAAAAAAAATTATGATACATGCAAGCCAAAATTATGAACCATCATTGTTCATATTATCATAAATCCAATGAAGTATTTAATGATTCTATGATCTTATATATATATTGGTAATTTCCAAATCCTTTAACATTTTTTGATGCATAGATAACCATTAGTTAATTAGCGGCGCGATCGCCTGAAAATAAAAATATTTGATCTAGCAAAAATTAATTTGGTCTTTAAATATATTTTCCATTGCGTTACGTTATTCCTAGGTATGGATACCGATATTCCTGTAGATACAGGTACAAGGATACCTAAAATAAATTTAAATAAACATATCATCGATTGTTTTATAAGGACTCTACATTTTCCATATTTAATATTCATTTAAGAAATAGTCAATTATAGAAACTATAAATAACTTTGATATTAAAAAATATTGCATTCTTTTAAAAGCATGCATCCTAACTCAGTCATTTTTGGGAAGCATTGATAAATTTGATGTAATATCTAATACATCGAGTTACGATGAAAGAATGGTTGTATTAAAAACATGTATTTGTAATGGAATAACAAAAAAAAAAATTAAGCATGTTATCGAATAGGTTGTCTCATATTCAATTGTATGTGAACAGAATATAATAGCCGAGTTTTTTGCCAGACCTTCTCAGCGCAAACCCGTTTTTCAGATTCAAGCTTTCATAAAAGCCTGTAAATCAAGCCCATTTGAAAAAAAATCATTTTCATTTTTAATTACTTAAACATGAAAATTAATTGTAATGTTAGTGGTTCAATAGTTTATAAATCTTCATAATATAAAACCTTTTGTATAAAAGTAAATTATTATGAATGAAACTAGGATAGTACCTAGATATCTAAAGTGTCATTGCACTACATGCGAACTAAAGAAGAGAGAAAAAAAAAATACACATTATATTCTGTTCATAGTTTTGAGAACATAAAGAGAGAAAAAAAAAATTTCCACTCATATTTAAGCACGATAAAATAATATCATCAGGCTCGAATATTTTATGAATGCGGTTATTCTATAAGCTAAGCGGCAAACGTACGAGTAAGTAGGTGTCGTTTATTGCCCGTGGTACCCCCGATGGTCCCCCCGGGGTACCACGGGTTGCCTTCTTACCCCGACCCGACTATATGCGAACATGCGCGAGTCCGCACGAGGTTCGAAACAGCGCAACGCTAGGCCAGCACTCCGATTGGCGGCCGCGCGGCGCCTGACATGACAGGTCGACGGAAATGTCAAAAGAGGACATCGATAAGTACTTGCAAGGCTGTTTTGCTCCTGGTGCTGTTCTTGTGGGGAAATCAAGACTCTTCTGTCCTGGGTAAATTTTCGAGAAAAGTCGTCGCAAGAGACGAGTGCTGTCCTGCGATTTGGCCCGTGGGTCCACCATGGACCGACAGGTGGATTGCTCAGATATTCCTCCAGTGCCAGTTAATATTGGATCTTGATTAACTGTATTTCATATTATTGATAAAAGACATAATATAGGTACACAGAAGTTATTAGAATATTATATTATCAAATAAAATTTTTGTGTCTCACTCGTACATTTCAAATTTTGAGTAGTATTACTAGTTGATTTTGTAAGACGTTGTCAATGGACTTTTTATTGATGTATCTATAAATAATGACCACAACAAGAAACGATTCGTGTGGAAGACTAAAATAATTGTAAATAGTGCATTCGATTGCGGGTACTTTTCAGACCTGGTCTAGTAAAGTAATCTTGGTTCATTTAAATTAGCAGACAGTAAAAGAAAATATTGATATGAGGGTATATCGAAATAGTTTCTAAAGGTAATCGTTTTTATCCTTTATATCATTCCAATACAGTTGGTGATAAAAAAAACAGCATCGCGCGGTGTTCCCAGGTGGTCACCCATCCAAGTATTAACTGCACCCGATGTTGCTTAATTTCGGTGATCGGACGAGAACCGTCAACCGGTGTTTTCAACATGGTATGGGGGCGTTTAAGCAACAATTTGCTATTTTGGAAGTTGCTTACAAGATAATCTTGTCATTTTTGGGAATGATTAATCCATAGGCGTTGTCCCAATAACCATCCTCAATGTATATTGTCGTGAAGGTCACACTCTCTAATGAAGTGTACCCAACACTGAAGCATAGACTGCAGAATATATTATGTTGATTGACTTTTTTTGCAATTATTACCTAATATAGAGACGATAATCTTATTAACTCACCCTCATGTATGTCGTCGTGATGATCACATCCTCTTATGCAGTGTCCTCAACATAGATGCTTTGCAATTATTTTTTGCAATTATTAATACAAAGGCGATAGTCCTCAGGTTTTTCACCTACCAACTACCCTCAATGTATGTTGTCGTGAAGGTCACACCCTCTAAATGAAGTGTACCCATCACCGAAGAATGCATCTTGATTAGCTCCTCTTGCAGTAATTAAAACAAAGGCGATAGTCCTTCCAACTACCCTCAATGTTACATACTGCTGTGAACGTAACACCCTCTAAGAGGTGTACCCAACACTGGAGCAATATGGATTTTCTGAACCAATAATAACAATTCCGTAGATTTCACAATTCGTTTTGACGATGAATCCGATTATTTTGAATATTTCTTTTCGGATACTTTGATTTCCGCAAGAAATACTTATAATCACTGGCTATCACTTGGCGTAAATACCTAATTAGTATACATGTTAATATAGAATACAGGAATGAATTAAAATTACATTACACGCACCGATAAGAAACTAGAGGATATGGCCGGGCATCCGAATGATTTACGTAAACCTTTTAACTTACAAGCAAACAGTAGCGCCGTCAAAATTCGATAGGTGGTTGCTGAGCGAACTACATAGCCCCCTTACTGCTGGCTTTAAGGGCGATGGGTACCATCCGGGTGCGAAAACTCAAGTTTTATTTAGTTTTTCGCTCATACTGAGCTAATTATCATTATAATTATCATTATTAACATCGAAAGGCTAATGGCAATGAGTTTTGCGGGCACAGCATTCATGCATCTACATGTTTTTAATAAAAACTCTGCTCAACAATACTCACTTACTTCATATTGGTTCCCGATAGCTCGAAATCTGGGAAACTGCAAAAAATTATCTTTCGGGAACCAATATGAGATGAGTGGGAACTTTCGAGCAAAGTTTGTATTAAAAACATGTAGATGCATAAAAAGTAGGCCCGCAAAATGCATTGCCCTAAATCTACAATGTGTAGTTAGTCTAATATTCGCGAAAAACTAAATAAAATTTGAATTTCGCGGGCTGGTAGGGCCGCAACACCTTAAAGGAATATTTTTGACACGGGTGAAGTAGCGATTATTTCGCGAGGGTATATGTATATTTTTAAACGGTAGATACGAATTTTTAGATGGTAGGTTGCTAAATATAACCACAAAACCAACATGCGCTTTCCACAAGTAACAAAAACAAAGCACTCAATTCAGAGAACTGGGGTCGATGGCAGCTTAGCGGGGAACAGCCTAATCCCGCGATATAAGAATAAATCTGCGCATCCACTCCATTCAACTTTATTGCGAGCGCCAGAAGAATTTTAATGGAATACGTAAATTCCCTTTTTAAACCCTCAATTTTAAAGAGTGATGTAATTACCAATTACAACTTTCAAAAATATGTAACTGTCATAAATTAGGTACAAAATAAGTATCCAGTCTGGAACTGATAAATCTTCTTCGATAAGCGTAGAACGTTAGTAATACTAATTGTGGTAATAGCACGGAATACCTAATAGTACCTAACAGTACTAACTCGATAAGTGGACCTGGTCTGGTATTCCTGACTAAGGCCAACGAATACGTAGGTATTCGGTGCCCTTAGTTTGCCTTAGTCAATTGGCCCGCGAAGAGTTTTATCCACAGACCACAAGACTACTGATAATCACTAACATATTCTAATTATTAAATTAATTATTGTACAAGTCTTGCGTAACGTAGGTACGTGCATACGTTGCGGTAAGCATTGAACAGCTAAGTTGATGGTTAATCAAAACCTTTTGAATGTTGAGCACAGCGCACCTTTAGCCATAAATGTCCCATTCATGCGTTTCTAAGGATTGCTATTGCATTATTCCATAAATGTCCCATTCATGCATTTCTAAAGGTTGCTATCGCATTTTTTCAAACAAAATAAAAAAAAAATGTATAAACAATACGAGGAGGCCACGTGACCAATTCAGGGTTCATTTTCATACATTCCATTTTTGTAACCAAAAATGAAATGAATGAACGAAAAATATAATTATGTAGGTAAATAAACTACGTATAGAACCGCGATAAGTTCGTTAAAATGATTCGATTATGACGAAAGACAAAAAACAAATACATATAGAAAGTTGTGAGTAGGTCCCCGGAGAGTTTATCGATAACTTTTTACGTCCACTAACTCAGTAATATAATTGCTTGTTTCACGTTTTGTTTTTGTTATACATTTGTTATAATTATGACTTCTGCCAATTTAATGAATATAGTTTTATTTGATGTATTTTTAGTTGTTCCAAGACCTTTTGTTCATATGTACGAATACATATTTGCAATTGATTATCAAAACGCGTAACGGTAGTTAACCTACCGTTTTTATCGGAGGTCGTGGGTCCGATTGGAAACAACTGAAAAATGTTACTGTGATGGGCGTGAATTTTTTATAGTGTCTTAACAAAAGCTATCGCTAACTTTGGGACTAGATTGCGATGTATCTACCTAATGTTAATGTCATGTCAAATCATACGAGTATGTTTAAAAAAACTCCAATGCAAGCAGTGATAGCCTAGGCTCTACATTCAGAGATCTGAGATTCAAGCTTGGGCTATGTCACCGATACCTTACATTTATTTCATATAAGGAAATCATCATGAGTACACCTGCATGCCTGAGACTTCTTGATAATGTTCTTAAAAGTGTATGAAGCCTACCAACCCGCACGTGACTAACTTGGTGGGCTATGACCAAACTCTTTTCTTTTTCATAGGAGTTGAGTTATCTCAAGATAACAACAACAGCTATCCTAAATATTGTTTGTTTTCGTAATATCAGCATCGTGTTATACGAGGTACTGAACATGTCACTTATTTGTCATTAGTCAATTTTAGTTTTCAGTGCAGTCGCCGGGGAGAAATTCAACGTCCAACATAGAATAATGGATGGAGTTTACTGAATGATAAGGCTTCTTTTGTAGTTAATTCTTTCGTATTACAACCAGCTCGTAAACTACTTGTTCATTGTATTCAATACAAAAAGCAAAGTCCACGGCAAAACACAGGTCTCAGCTCACTCTTTGAATTTCAATGTCGGATATAAGGATTGTCGTAAATTGATAAGAGAAGGTTGCAGATAAAGTTGTTAAAATTGAGTATTTACCTACTGCACAAATGCCTGCAGATCTATTAACTAAAGGATTGTGCAAAATCAAACATTATAAATTTTTAAAATTGTTTGGTTTATTCGATAGAAATATGTAAGTAGGTGTCGAAATTGTTTAAAAAAAGTAAAATAAAACTGGATTATTTTGTTAAGTGGGGGGTGTTGATTATTTAACAAAATAAATAGTGTGTTTTTGCATGTCATAATGTAAAGATAATAATCCATTCGATTGTATGTATACTCTGTATCTGCTCTGCTGTCATTCATCATGATATGTATTTTTTGAATAAAAGTTAGTCTATGCCGGAACTCTGCTGTTTCATTATAAATACAACGAAAAAAGTTAAGAATATCCTAATTTGAAACCTGTCCAGTACCTGGGGCCGTACCACCATCTCTTATAGCAGTATAATATTGTAAATATCTGGATGACCGAGCTTCGCTCGGTAGTTTAACTACTGGCTAATAGATGGCAGCAGAAGTCATATTTTTATTATTTTTTTTTTGGTCAATTCGACATTTTCTAAAAATGAATCCTAGCTAGATCGATTTATCGCCCCCAAAACCCCCTGTATACTAATTTTCATGAAAATCGTTGAAGCCGTTGCCGAGATCCAGATTATATAGAAATATATATATATACAAGAATTGCTCGTATAAAGGTATAGGATAAATAAACGTTTTTGTCAATGTGTATTTAAGTGACATGTGATATCGGCATAAAACGTTGTGGCATTCAGCTATTTACACAGACATCCAACCTTATTATGTTTTCGCTATCTACTCAACATGTACTCAGTATGCACATTCGTGCATGACGTGACCTATCTGTAGCGACATACGAGTAATTTTGCAGCAAATATACTTGAATTAATTCAATTACAATTATGCCAAGCTTAAATATTTGATTCAATTTCTTTATTTCAATCAAAAAGAGGAAATCGTGTCGTACAAACGATTGTCTATAATTGAATTTAAAATAATGGCTGATTGGAAATAATCAGCTGTTATGTTAATGAATACTGTCTGATAATAATGATTATTGATTTGACTATATTAGTAGGTATCTGTTTTAAGTTTGTAGCATAGATGAGTTGGTACAACGGGAGTTTCATAAAGCATGCACATTGTACATTGTACACGAAAGCCTGTGACTTTGCTTGTTTCATAATCATGGTCTATATTCATCGATCTCTGTTTTCAAACATTGCATATTTTTTTGCAAAAAATCTATTCAATTATTTTAAGCACGTTCTAGCGGAGTGAGCTCAAGGCCAATTCGTATTTAGTTAAGTACGTGCTCTGAAATATTTTCACACGTTCAGGATTCACTCGAGTTTGTAATCGTGTGCTTTAGATGCGTATTCGTTTCCTGGCAATAGATTAGACCCTATTTTTAGGGCTGCGTACAAAAATAGAAAGAGAGGAGAGAGTCAGAGGTCTTAACTAACAACTTCCTAACTGTGTGCATTGGATTGCCAAATAGTGTATCTAATGCTCATCCATTTTATTATCTGCTCATTATAAGATTTTTTTTTCTAATATAATTTTGCATTCCACAAATCCTGGTCTGTGTCCTTTTTCATCTACTAATTATTTTTATTTTATTTTATTTGCTTATCCTACTTTTTAGTTCCTACTCCCATATTCGCAACAGTTCTAGTAATATTCTAAATACATATCTTTATCCGAATTGTAAGAGCAGTTTCCGCAACATAAATTATATTTATTTACATTTTTGGTGGTTTATAATATTATGTACAAGCTAAGATTATGGAAAGTAAGTACCTTCTTACTAGGTATCTAAAGTTAGTATGTACTTAGTGCGAGCATTACTGTATCTGTATATCGTTGGATAAGCTCAACAGTAGAGAAACCTTTATCGTTGTATCGCTGCAATGTTGCAATGACATCGCCGTGTGGTGATCGTTTGGGCACTATCAAATTCTATGACACAGTGAGGCTATCGCTACGTTACACTCGCTCGTAGATGAGGGCACTACAGCTATAACATGTATTCGGTTCTACAAGGGTTTTGTGAACGACAAATCTATATAGAATTGATGCACGATTCACATCAACTATACTTGTTAATAAATTTTATTTGCTGCAAAAAGTGAAGTGTTTTTTTTTCTCCTCTGGTAGGTATCTGCAATCAGTCTTTCGACTATTATCAGATGTGCTGTGTTTACTATGACAGTTCTAGACGGGGGAGCCATCGCTCGACCGTCCATCAAGTATCGAGCACTAGCTAGTAGCGACGAGCTAGCAAAGTGGTTGAGATGATTTGTAAGACGATCCTTGTGTTTTTTTTCTCAGTAAGTATGGTTCTTTTAAATGCGCATCAAGTTGGACTTACAGCAAGAAGTCAGGGTGATTTATAAAAAAGATAGTGAAAGTTATGATATGAAATGATGGCATGACAAAGTGGAATCTTAGCTCTTCATACTCTTGAACTCAATTGAACGTTCGATTAATTTCACTCCGTTAGACTTGCGTACATAAACTTAGTATAATAATAGCAATAATTTTTACTACCACACTTAATTTCAGGGTTACAAAGTGAACGCGACATCGTTTTTTCCCCATCTTGTAGTCACAGAGATCCTGTATGCGCCACCGAGTATTCCACTCACAACCGAGACTTGTTTTGCAAGTCAATTTCCCTTTGCTCTGTGCCACTATGTTTGCATTTGATCTCTGAGATAAAATTATGTTACCCCCTTCGCATACGGCTCGTAAGCGTAGACGTATCGTAAGCATATCTTTATAACGCTACGCAAATCACTATGAAAATTACGTCTCCTACGATTCTCTGCAACACGGCTTCGTCTTCGTCTTCGTTCGTCGTCTTCGAACATGTTCGTGCTCGTACTGCTCTCGTCGTGCGCGTGGATTACGCTACGCTTATTTTGTATGTACGAGCCGTGTGCGAAGGGCCTTAAAACCAAGAATATTTGACCGAGGACAAGAAGATAGAGCTGGTAGAGGGTTAGTGAGGAAGGTTCTCATGCGTACGTGAGAAACGCAACGTATCTTGGAAACGTAACGTAAACGTTCCATGAACAAGATTCTTATCATACTCATTACTATTTACTATGATCATCTATAAGCATTACATATTGGCAGCAATATACTGGTTAGTTATAATTGACCGATCTCAAATCCCCAGAACTGACATAGAGTGATATCTATTGTGTGGTATCGCAACATCTACAGAGCCAGATTAAAGCTTATTGAAGGCAATTTTTTATTTATTTATACTTTATTGCACAAAGAAACATAATTATAAGAAACATATACTATATATAAGACACGTGATGCGCAAAAGGCGGTCTTAGTATTGCAAGATTATTGCAAGGCAATTTTAGTATTGCAAGATTATCTTGGATTCTTGATTGTGTCTGTATATAATACTTGTATATTATATTCTTATCGTGGTGTTTTTATAGCAATAAAATAGGATTCCATAAATGCGGTAAGGTTTTTTTAACGATATCCTGCGGCATTCCTTAATTTATTGTTCGGAAAATCTGCTTAGCCGCATAATCGCGACGTTATATGGGAAAATCTTTCTCAGAATAGCATTGGAGGCGTTCAAGCGATGTGGTCGTGTGAATTTTATCAGCCATTATAATGCATGGGCCTCGGGCACCCGGGTAAGTCGTAAGGATCCCGAGATCTCGATAAATCATACTACCATGTAGATAAACTCGGGAGAGAAGCGTGTACGTACGTTGAATATATTTGAAATTATATTTTACCATACCTAAAGATTCGATTCAAGCGACTGTGTTAAAACATATTTTTTTACATATTTTGTTATCTTCTTACCATTATTTTATTTATCTTGTATTATTCAGTGGATATACAAAACTTAGTATAATGTACCTATGTAAATTATAGCAACTTCTTAGAATTACACCAACTGGCAACTAGCAGCAAAGGTATTTTAACCAAACAAAAGCGAGACTCAGAATTCGACTAAAATAGTATACGAATCCAGTAATTAATGAAGGCTTCACTGTATAGTGAGTGTATTGAATCGGTATATTATGTAAAAATGAAATCGTACTTTAACATATAAAACAATCCCAGTTTATACAGATCGTCAAAACTTCAAGGATATATTATAGACAATACGAATGGTTACGCGAAATACTGCAGTGTCGAATATGAACAGCATGCACCTCTCGAGGCCACTTTGTGACAAAATGGGTTTTAAAATACTGCGGTATTATTTTAGCAGGTGTTTCTTGAGATAAAAATAAAGTCATTGCGTATTTTCATTGTTAAAGGTGTTGTTGTAAAATATCAGTGGGGTGTTTTATGATGCTTACACTCAAAAACTATGACCTTTGACTAATGAGCCACAGAATTAATGTTACTGTCAAAACTGGGTCAACTAGTGGTATAGCTCAAGTATATGATAACACAAGTGTTGTAAGTATAAGTAACGTTACAGTCTGAAGAATGGAATAAAAAACATACGAGTAAGTCTATGTAGAGTTGAGTACTACTCTTGAGTTGAGTTACTTTAGGGCAAGGTTGTAATGTGTGTAAGAAAAGAAGAAGGAAACTAAATCGCACGCTATAGTGGATGTGAATGAATGAATCGTGATTTATTCAAGTTTATTTAACTTTATGAATTGAAAGATATAATTTTTTAAATAAAAGGTAAGCTTAGGGATAATAACGCAGATATTACTGAAAAGAGCCCACAGCAAACTTCACAGAGCTGTGTTGAGGCACTTTACAAATAACACAGACAGACAATTTCCAAAATAAAATAATAATAGTTATAGAACAAAAATTAAGGAAGTTTCCTTTGTAACTATTTTTAAGGAAATAAAATACTTACATTTGAAGTTACGTAGTATTCCTCCTCAGCATAAAAGTGCAGCGAGCGGAAATATGGTGGAAATAAAAAATTATAGGTTTATGTAAATTGCGACAGTTACTTTTGATGGCGTTGGGTCTCCTCAGACACAGAAAAAGGCTTTTATTCTAATGTTAAATAGATGTGATTTTTCACAAAAGGCTTTTTGACTACTGGAGGTAGTGTGGATTTGCAAATTGGAAGATAGGAGTTCAGTTAAGTCGCTAGTCATACTCGTATCTGTTTAAGTTAACTGCCTCGTTTATCTTATGGTGAGCATACGTGACGACGTATTAGGAGGTCCTGGCCAGTACATAACAGTATTGAGTTTTAATACCTTCCTGGAGTTTGCAATTTATAATACACTCCCATGCCTCAAAGAGTGCGTTAAACCATCAGTTCTGCGCCAGAACTCTCTCTCTCTCCGATCGTGTCCGTGCTATCTCATCGGAGAGTGCAGCTTTGCTTGTTCACGCACTTGTACACTATATCCTGCGTCGTGAAGATAAACCACCTTGACAGAAATTGGTCTGGGGAACATTAAATTCACGAGACATGCATAACCAGACAGTTAGAGTCCCCTGATTTTATATGAAAATTTTCATCGGAATATTTAGCAACAACATATTACATACTTCTGATTGGCTAAATTGCTGAATCACTCTTTTTTGGCCCAATGAAAGGGCAGAATTTATTATTGATTTATTATGATTACAACAACAAACAAGGAGACTTTACATGTACCTTAGACCTCAACATGCTGGTGAATCAAGGAGGCCGCCGAACTTACTTTGCACCCATATTATACCTCAAAAAATTCTTAATGCAATAGAAGCTTAAAAGTTTCTCATTATTTACTTACAAACTTAAACTTAGTACTTTTACCGAGCTCTTGAAACTGTTTTAACTCTATTAATATTGTTTCAAAGTTTCATCTGATTTAATTAATAAGACTTAACAAGCGACTGTGTTGGAAGTATGCGAAACTTCATAATGCGAGTAAATGTTTTGTCAACTCATTTTTTCCTTGTTAATTCCTCCCCTGTGACCAGAGTTAGAGAGGGATATCGTCGTCTGACCTGTGATTTTCCAAGTATTAAAATGGTTTTCCTTTGCATAAATGGTCTCGACAAATCAACTCGTTTAAATGCGAGTATTGTAATGCATAACGCTTTTCGCTATCTATTTCAGAGTGATTTATTTTTGACTTAAAACGATTCTCGAGACTGATTGTCTACAAAAATTATATTAATCAGTAATAATATCTAATTATGCCCTATGATTGAATGAAAAAAAATATATATCAGCGTAATCAGTCAGTTGGGAAGCAGACTTAGTTTCCAACTAAAATATTGTAATTCGGGCAAAGTTCCTGCGAAAACAATGCAAGTTTTTGCGAAAAAGAAATTAAAAACCCGAGCCGAAATTACAAAGAGGAAATGAGAAGCAGAGAAGCATTTGCAAATGGAATGGAACTAATAGCCAGCGGCACTAATTGTAGATTCTGATTGTGTTTGCCATCACCCTCAGCAGTGCGGAACTGTTCACTTTCTAATCGCTATAACTGTTAGCTAACGATGTCTGAACAAGTCTGCTGAAGACTTTTAATGTCTCATAGGAAGTTGGAAGAAACCGTGGGCATTACTAATTCAAACACGTAATAAAGTTAAACCGACGAACTTCAACAGTTAAATACTTTCTTTACAATCCATATCTTGAAACATCAAAACATATTTTTTATTTTTGTAATCTATCTATATTTCTATACTAATATTATAAAGAGGTTTATATATATTATAATATAAATATTATAACAATGTTTGTGACGTTGTAAGGAGTAATCTCTGGATCTACTGAACCGATTTTAAAAATTCTTTCACCAATAGAAAGCTACATTATTGTGGAGTGTCATAGGTTATAATAGTTTCCAAAATTAATTACGCATCTTTACTTAAACTTGAATAATGTATTCCAAGTCGTAAAAAAATTGCTTTCATCGCTTACGCTGCGGAAACTATTGAAGATAGTTACAGTTATAGTTAAGATAGATCTACAATATTAAAGAACGTATCAAAATCTGTAAAAAAGTCCGCGATAGCATATGCCTATCTCTTACGGGTTAACTGTTAATATTGTGGATTAAAAATAAATTAATTTTGTGAAGATTATTTAGCCCATATGGTATTCATTTATATCTTTGTAAATATGTTTTTAGAACGGAAATTTAATGTAGAATATTTGTGCCCTATACAGTTTAAACAAATATCTTCAAAGATATTATCAAAATAAAAACGTATTGCGCGCCGCCGCGGCCGTTGCGTGGCGATAGGTAAGTATAGGCAGTATGATATATCTATCCGAATGCCTCACATCCTGTGGGCTGTGGGTATAAGGCCCGGTTTCCACCAAAGCGAAGCGGAGCGGAGTTGTATTTGAGTAACCATTCAGATTTGTCAATTTTGACTTCTCCGAAACTGAAGGGAGAGGAGATGTTGAATGATGAAATCTGGTTGGTTATTCAAACGGCTCCGCTTTTATGGAAACCGAGCCTTACGCGGGACAAACGGGCCGGGACAAAAATATTTCTAACGCGGAACGGAGTCCGCGGGCACTGCTAGTTAATAAATAAAATTGAAGAGCTATTGAAATAAAAAGAATTGAATGGATACCTATCGATCAATTACTTTTTTTTTAGTCGAGTTAATTATTATTATTGGAGAATGTAACCATTGTATACCTACCTAAATATTTTGTTTATGGGCAACGCCTTTTAAAGTAATTTGAGCTGTTTGATTTATATAAGTTTTCTTTGACTGTGTTTGGGTCAATTTTCCCCATTTTTTTAAAACACACAACAGTTAATCATATTTGTCATGACATGCCAATGATGAAATACGCAACGCTAAGAGGACGGGAAAGATGTGACGTATGTGGAAACCAAAAATTTCTCAAATATGGCGTCGCACGTCATGCATTTCCGTACCACTGAAAGCATATACCGCTATCGGTCGTATACATTAGCGCCATTTTACACTTTTGATAAATTAAAAATCCAACTTCAAGGCGTAGCCTAAAATTGTATGCGTGACGTCAGTAAGTGCTCATACTCTATTATAAATCTATGACGCAGACAGATAGAGTCCCCTGATTTTGAAAATTTTGAAAATGCGAGTATTATAATGCATACTGAGAAAGGCTTAATCCTTTCAAAAAACAACAAGAATCGTTGCTATTGGTAATTGAAAATGTTATGAAGGAAAACCATTGAAAAGGATGAGATGAGGTTATTCAATCTACCATTTACCTAAAATGGTAGATTGAATAACCTCATCTCATCCTTCTTTTGTTTTTGCAAGTCGCTTGAAAATAGGTTGAGAATTCTATGTTACCCGAAACATGCCAGAAGTACAAACATCAGTTTGCTACCGCAACGAATGTCTTCCTTGCCACACCCAGTATCGACTCGGCAAACAAGACCAGCGCATAAATATGCATAGGTACCCTGAATAGCAGCGATCAAGGAATCATAAAAGCATGCCTTTCGAAACTACGAGTATCAAAAACTACTATAGGAAATGCAAACAAAACTGAATGATATTATTATAACAGATATTGGTCAAATATTGATCTCCAGGAGAGGATTGAGCATGGCCGATTACTTTTATGGTGTAGGTACCTACAAGTTATATTTTTAACCGACTTCAAAAAAAGGAGGAGGTTCTCAATTCGTCGGAATCTTTTTTTTTTTTTTTTTCTATGTATGTTCCCCGATTACTCGAAGACGCGTGGACCGATTTGAAAAATTCTTTTTTTGTTTAAGAGGGTTTTGTTTCCAGATGGTCCCATTTTAATCAGGTCAGGATCTGATGATGGGATCCTGGAGAAATCGAGGGAACTCTTCAAATTTTATATGGACACATGAAACTATTTGAGTATTATTAGAAAGAATAATATTTTCCAAGTTGTCCTATGGTCATCAGGTCAGGATCTGATCATGGAATCTTGGTGAAATCGAGGGAACTCTTCAAATTTTGCTAGTATACTTAAAGCGAGTTGGGTATTTTTTATAGTTACTGGTGCATATGCTAGCAGATACTGATTTGATGACTAAAGTCAGGGTCTGATGATGGGATCTTGGTGAAATCGAGGGAACTCTTCAAATTTTGCTAGTATACTTGAAGCGAGTTGGGTATTTTTTATAGTTACTGGTACATTTGCTAGCAGATACTGATTTGATGACTAAAGTCATCAAGTCAGGGTCTGATGATGGGATCTTGGTGAAATCGAGGGAACTCTTCAAATTTTGCTAGTATACTTGAAGCGAGTTGGGTATTTTTTATAGTTACTGGTGCATTTGCTAGCAGATACTGATTTGATGACTAAAGTCATCAAGTCAGGGTCTGATGATGGGATCTTGGTGAATTTGAGGTATCTCTTCAGATTTTATAAACACACCTCAAGCAATTTGGGTATTTTTACAACGCCTTGTGCATTTAATTGTTTTCCACTAAAAAGTATAAAATAAAAATGGGAAATGCTTTCCAAAAAACCAACTTCAAATGCCACTACAAAGAGTGAAATAATTTTTATTGAGACTAGATACTTCTACTAACTTAACCATACTTGGTTCCATTTAACAATTCCACGTGGTTTTGATATCGAAGCATTATGGTATTCTGGGTCGACACCAAGACGATAATTTCCCATGAAAACATTTTTCATATATACATTTTTGGCCATTTCTATCTTTAAGTTAGTTTCATAGAAACTTGATTTAGTTTCCCTGATCTTGAGAGGATCGCTTGGAATATAGTTTTTTGAAAATATTTCTTTTTGAAAACTGTAGCTACTGTTCTTCTTCTTCCTCTGCCATCTGAACTAGTTGAAACAAAGTTTGTATTCGGAGGGTCGTGCAGGGGGCTAGGCGAAGAAAATTGATTTTTTGGTTGAAATCTACGAAAATCTTAAATTAAAATTCCTCTTACTGAAGAATGGGCACGCATGCAATCACATATAGAGATTTGGTATTGAACTCGTTAGCGCGAGCTAACTGAAGACAGCACCATCTGCCAAGTGATGGGTGAAATCACACACGAATATAAAATTGAGTTTTGGTTTAGGTATTATTCCAAGCACAATATTACCCATTTGTTTCTACCGATTGTCCCACGACACTCACGTCTTTTTAATGTTAGTGGTATGGAAATAACTATATAGTAAATTGAAGAAAAATTTTGTATAATATAACAAAGGTAAATGTCTTCGAAGATACGAATTAGGTATAAAACAAAACAATGGGTCTGTCGCCTGTGGGTGTAGCATTATGTGAAAGTTTAGCGAGGCTTCAATGAAACGTTAAGAGAGTGTAATTAATTAATTTTTTTACTCTTTACGATTTTTTAGAAAACTAGCAAGTGAGCATGTCAGTTGGTATTTTACTTATTCAGTAAAAATAATAAACCTGATATAGCTGAGTCGCCTACATCTTTTTCGTTTAGATTTTTAGAACAAGCTGAAAAAAACAAATTCGAATACGGGTCAAAGCGAAAGAATCAAAGAAGTTCAAAATACTAAAAATTTAGCACATTTCTCTTGCAACTGAATTCGAATCCCTAACAAAAGTATGTAAGGACAATTTTCTTTCGCTTGTGTCTCGCATCATAAAGTAACAAATGTATTACGGCTGTAATAAAGTATGACAGTTAAAACCAAACCGACTATTTGGCCGGCCGGTGGCCATGACCTTACAAATCTTGAGACTGTGTTGCTTGTTATCTGTACGTGAAAAAAAACATTTTGTACTCTCTTTACTGAATTTATTTTTGTCCTTCTCACACATACAAATACCTACGTTGGTGAGTGCGACATGCAGCGTTGTGGAGGAGTAGAAAAGAAAAATATCATTTTACCTAATTCAGAGCGTTGTTGGATGTTATTATTACCGACAAAAATAAACAAAAAAAAATTACAGTTAGGTACATCCACTGTAGTTTCCGATAAAAATTGGAAAAATTAAGATATTGTAAAAATTTTTGGGAGAACTTTCTATCGATAAAATTTGATTCAATCGTGTTTATGCTTCACAGCGATTTTAAAATAGAATATGACGAATTGTCGTTATAGTTTTTAAACTGCAGGTCCCTAAAAATCACCGTCTACGCCGGTAAGTAAATAGTTTTCACGAATAATTTTTTTTAAGGAGAATCAGTGCAGAAAGAGTGAGCGTGATATTTCCATTAATAAAGCACATCAGCATTAAGTGACGTCACGCATTTATTTTTAGGCTCCGCCTTGAATCCGGATTTTTAATTTGTCAAAACTGTAAAATGGCGCTAATGTAAGCGACCGACAGTGGTATGTGCTGTCAAAGGTCAGCGGTACCAAAATGTACGACGCGCGACGCAATGTTTGAGAAATTTTTGGCTTCAACATACGTCACATCTTTCCTTCGTCATTGGATCTTTCAAGTTCGTATACAGAGAGACTAATAATGGATTCCTTGTGAATTATGAAAAACCAAATTTCGCGTCAACGAATCTGTGCTGTTTTTTTGGAAAGTTGTTGTGTTGTGTCTATTATAAAAATGTTGATATCGAGATCGCTCATAAATATAGATGAGAAACCTCATTAATAAACATGGAACAAGTTTAGTGACACTAATTTGTGCTTCGCGTTTATGCCACGTGGATCAGTCATGTGGAATGTAAATTGTTTTTACGAAAATAAAGTTATTTGGTGTGTTTTTAGGAGGTTCATCATAGAAGTGCTACGATATTATCATCAACGATACCCGTATACCGTGCTATGTGTTTTCCGGTTTCCGCTCTAAATAAAAGGTATACTTGAACTTTTTTTTCAAGAAACCATTTCTGGTTAGTACCTAGAGACACTTGCCATTTGCCTTTTACTAAACATTTTTGGACCTCTCTATGACATTAATCTTTCATTAGAATCCTTCCATATTTTAGCACATTATCATTTTCATTAATATACGTATCATCATCACACATAAATATTAATTCAGATAAGGTTACTGTGTAATCCTTTGCAATGCCTCCTCATGTGGAATGCCAAATCACGTATAGTAGAACTGACACTGCGGTGGCACCTATCCGTAAGAAGAGTTCTACCACTAGTTTAATGCACGATTAAGATATATTTGCATAGTACAATGTACTTGTATGCTTAGAATAATAATGTAAACGACATATGAAGTACATTTCTGAATGGCTGGCATGGCGATCGGCGTAGCGCGTAGCTCGTACTTCGTAGCCAGTCCGCGTCCGCGGTCCAAAAGCGCCGGCCGCTTTTCCTACAAACCTTCTAGTTAGACTTTTCGAGTTGGAATTCTCCGCACGCGCCGGATTCCGCGAGTTTTCATCTGTTTTACAGTACTTCGTGTGGTACTTGGGACTTAAAAGCTTTCGTGAAGTTTTCTCAATTAAAGGCAAGTTTTCTTTATTATTTACTATTTGTATATGAATTTTAAAAGAAGATTGCTTCATTTAGGACGTCAAAATCCAGAATCGAATTGACTCTACACTGCAGTTCTTTATCAGAATTTAAAATATATGTTAATATTAAGTAAATAATTAAAAAATATAGAGTAGGTTTCTTAATTTTTAATATTCACAGCGACAGTACATACTTTTAAATGAAAATTTGCATCGTCGGTTAAATTCGTATTTCCAATAATGATGCTGTTCTTAGATATGACATTGACATTTATTTATTTGTGGTAAAGTTGAAATTACGACTGTTTCTAAGGACCTAACTACTATCGTTAATATGTTTTCTATTGTTTCCGACGTTTGCCGATGTACAAAATTTATTCTGATGTAGCTACTTTACTATTGTTATTCTAGGGTTTCCAAAGGTTTATGTTAATTGTTTAGGTAAACATAAATAATTGCTACATAGTAATAACAATAGAGCGTTTGCGCTAGTTTAACAAGATGAATATGAAATGAGCCGTTTCGAAACAAAGCACAGTTTCCGCAAGTAGCTATTTCAATTCACGATGACGCGCCCCACTCTATCAAATTCCATACGATTCGAATGAAACATAAGCGATTTTGACAGAGTGGGGCATCTTTGTGGATTGAAATATCTATATCAATGTTTTGATAACAATACTTACTTACTCATTGTGATTAAATTTTATTTGAAGCTTATCCCTGGCAAAGTTGGCTCGCTGCCGGATTCAATCGTAGAATTTTTATTGTACCCACTTTTCCTACGCACACTTGTTCAATTCTAATTTTTTATGAATATGGATGACACATTGACTTTAAATAGCGATTTGGAACGACTCTCTGTATCTAAGTCATATAGTTGCTTGCCAGAACAAATTGACAGGTACATACAAAATGATAGTGTGTCTCTTAAACTTCTCCACTTAAATATCCGAAGCATAAACCGTGATTTTAATAGTTTGCTGGTTTTGTTACACAGAATTAAGTATACGTTGGATATTGTTGTACTATCGGAATGTTGGCTTAGTAAGTCCCCCACGATTCCATCCTTGGATGGTTTTCAGTCATTTTCTTCTACATACTCGAACCAAAATGAAGGCGTAGTAGTGTATATTAGATCTCATCTGATATTTTCATTGCAATCCATAAAAATTGATGAAGCGAATAGTCTAATCATAAAACTTGCCAATGAGGTTGTTATTTTAGCCTTGTACAGGTCACCATCATATAGAAATATTAACGTTTTTCTTAACAGCATGGACCAAGCGCTTAAAATCCTAAATGTTTACAAAAATATTATCTTGGTTGGTGATATAAATATAAACCTACTTCCCGGCGGTAATGATCCAAATGCAGATTCTTATCTAAATCTACTGGCATCTCACGGTATGCTCCCAGGTCACGTTCTCCCCACCAGGTCTAACAGCAGTCTGGACCATGCAATTTTCAAATCCTTAAATTCTGTAACTACTTTGGTCCTTGATGTTGATATCACTGATCATTCCCCTGTTTTAATTTTCTGTGAGTCTAATATTAAATCGCAACCTTCAAACCGTACAACTCTTCGTACAGACATTAGAGCCATTGCCTCGCATCTAGGAAAGGCTGATTATTCCGCTATTCTAACATCGTGTGATCCTGACCATGCTACTAATATGCTTGTTAAATTGATTTCGGATACCGTAAAAAAATATTCTAATACCGTCACTATTCCAAGCAAAAAGAGAATAATAAAACCATGGATAACTCCTGGCCTCCTGAGATGTATTCGCCACCGTGATAACTTATACCGTAAATTCAAAAAACAATCGAATGATGTAACCTTAAAGACAACGTTTACCCGATATCGTAACTTTTGCAATAATCTCCTAAAAAAATTGAAACGCGAATACGAACGTAATGAATTTATGAAAGTCCAGAATAATACAGCTAAAACGTGGAAACTTGTCAAGAGGGTCGCAAATATGAAATCTGAGAAGTCATATTCTCCTGACTTGCTAAAATTGTGTAACAATCCTTTAGATTCGTTTAATGCAGTGAACGACTTTTTTGCTAATGTAGGAAAGAACCTCGCTGCAAAAATAATTCAGCCACCAATTGATGAGATAAATAAAGTTTGTCCACCCATTCCTTCGCGCTTAAATTCAATGTCACTGCTCAACGTCGACAACAGTGAAGTTGAACTCATAATATTAAATCTAAAGGAAAAATGTGCTGTTGGTTGGGATTCCATCTCTTCTTCTATTGTTAAAGCTGCCGCCAAAAGCCTAATTCCTGTTCTAACCTATATTTATAACTTATGCTTGGCTCACGGCGTTTTTCCAAGTGCCTTTAAAAAAGCTTTAGTGTACCCTATCTATAAAAGTGGAGACAGAGGCAGTGTCAATAATTATAGGCCAATATCGGTGCTCACTACTTTATCCAAGATTTTTGAAAAAATTTTAAACAAAAGATTGGTTAATTATATGACTGGAAACAATATTCTATCCGACAATCAATTCGGGTTCCGGACGGGTAAATCTACGGAAGATGCTGTAGTGACACTTACTGATAATATTATAAAAAACTTTAATACTAAACTTAAAACTGTAGGAATCTTTTTAGATCTTTCTAAAGCCTTTGACACTGTCTCTGTCCCAAACCTACTAAACAAGCTTGAACGTATTGGCATCAGAGGAATAGCCCTTAAGATTTTTGAAAGCTACCTGTCCGATCGTACCCAATCTGTTGCCATTGATAATTTTGTCAGCGAAACGGAATCCGTTTATTTTGGAGTTCCTCAGGGTAGCGTCCTCGGACCTACTCTATTCTTAATCTATATTAATGATTTGTGTTCACTTCGGCTTCCAAATTGTAAAATTGTCAGCTATGCTGATGATACAGCACTTATTATAAGTGGAAAAAACTGGAAGGAAGTCAGCGAATATTCGGAACTTGCTATGAGAGCCGTTATAAATTGGTTAAACTGGAACCTTCTAACGTTAAACGTAGATAAAACTAAGTTTATCACATTTACCGCAAGCAGAGCCACACAACCTCCTGCCTCCTTTACTATTTGTGCCCACAGATGTAGTAACATAAGTTCGAATTGCTCCTGTCCAGCCCTCGAACGTACCTCTTGTATTAAGTACCTTGGTGTTCTAGTAGATTGCTCCTTGTCTTGGAAACAACATATTGAATCTGTTGCTTCACGAACTAGAAAGTTAATGTTTGTTTTTAGGAACATAAGGAATGTTGTTGACCTACAGTGTCTAAAGACAGTATACTATGCCCTTGCACAGTCAGTCTTATCTTATTGTATAACTGTTTGGGGTGGATCTCAGAAAACGCTCATGCTAAGAGTTGAAAGAGCCCAAAGGGCAGTTCTTAAAGTTATTCTCAAAAAACCCATTCTCTTTCCTACTGTTGAATTGTATTCGATATGTCAGCTGCTCACTGTCCGCCAACTATTTATATTACAAACAATTCTACGCAAACACTCTGAACTACAACCCTCAAGGAAACTTAAAAAGGAGATCTGATATGGTGTGTACCTACAGACCTCGTCGAACTGCTATTGAGAGTCGCCATTATTATCACATCAGTTCTTCATTGTACAACCGAATCAACAAAATTCTACACATATATCCCTTGACAGCGGCAAGAGCTAAAAAGATATGTACTCAATGGCTTTTAACTCTGTCCTATGATGAATCGGAGCAGCTTGTAATGTCTTGGTCTTAAAATAAAGGTAAATAGAACACACACTCACACGCAAACACACACACTCACACACACACACACACACACACCACACACACACGCAACACACACACACACACACACACACACACACACACACACAAACAAACACACACAAACAAAACACACACACACACACACACACACACACACACACGCACACACACACACACACGCACACACAATAACCACAAATCTTACAGCATGCATTTGTAATAATATTTTGTAACTAGTTACAATTGTTTGTCACTTGAGACATTGTGATATTGTATGAGGAGGGCGTTGATCACTGCAACACAGTTCATACTTATGCAGGATCATCGTTCCCATTTGTTACTGTATCTAAATCATAAGTTTCAAATAAAGCAATTATTTATTTATTTTATTTAATTTGATTCCATTCAGGCACTAATATGGCTACATATTGCAGTCAAGCCCTAACTTGTAGCAAATTAAAACTACCAACAATACACAATATGCTTTATTGGAACTAAGTTTCTTTTCGGATGGTATCGCATAGGGAACTAGGCGAAATAAAATGGATTTCTTAAATTAAAATCCAGTCACAAAGAAAATCTAGAATAACTTTCAATCTAGAATTTTTACTAGTCATCATAATGGATACGCATGCAATCACGTATAGACATTTGGTATAACAAACTCGTTGGCACGAGCTAACTGAAGACATCCCCATCTATCGAGCGATGGGTTAAATCACACATGAATATATGAAATATGGCTTTGTTTTTGGCGTTATTTTAAACTTTGTTTCCACCGAGTGTAGCACCAAACTCACGTCTTTTTTTTCAACAGAAAGAAATCATTTAAATATGGTCGAATTAGGTATGGCTTAAAATAACAAACTAAAAGCCACATTTTCTTTTGCTACATGCGCTTTCACTCGCATGGAATTCAAATTAACATTCTTGACGTTTTTACCCTGTGGCGAAGGAATTTTCTTAAATCTTTTCTTAGCTATATCACCTTAAGTTTTCGTGACTTTTTACGTGATAAGTATGCATTTTACATTTATTGGACATTTAATTGTATAGCATGGGCAGACGTATCTTTCAAGGTCAGGTGCTTATCACTCAATATACTGCTCTAAAAAAGTAAATATGTAATTTAAATTGCATGCAAGTATGTTCTTATGTTCTGTGAAATATTTCTTTAAATGACTTTATGAAATCTATACAACATATTAAGTTTTTGTTATAAGAAAAGTAAACGTTTTTACCACTGATATTTTTTCGATCGCCCCGGTTTCCCGCAAGAGTACGGGTTTTTGAACAGCTTACAAGAATATATTTTATTCAACAACGATAGACATAGTGATAAGACCGTTACAACTGCTAAAGGTTCAATAATATTAAGTGTAGCTATAGCTCACATTAGATTTTTAGAAAACAAGTCGTTATCGAAGATACTCGTAATTATGGTAAAAATAAGAGTGAAATGATGTAACGCTTTATTATATAGATCTGACAACCACTCACTTTTGTCACCCATATCGTTGGCAAGATTGTTATGAATTTTTTTGTGTATATTATGTTCGGTAGGTCTGAGAATAAAATATTTTCTTTTTATCCCTAATGGCAAAACAACGTTTGTTGGGTCAGCTAGTAATGTAATAAATATAACATTCTTAGTGTATAAAGCACTATATCAAAACCATTATTAATTAACTAAGGGTTAATTACTTAGACCTTTCTGTGTCACTACAAGCGTCAGATATTGCGCCACTGCTCCAAATCCAGCCGTGCTAATCTGCAAAAATCGAGCGTACATCTATGCATCTATGAATTTGTCAGTTGTAATAGAGTACAATTTTGCATGCCATCTTCGGCTTGGCAGCTGTCTGGCAGCTGTTTCAGAGATGGACATTTTGTAGAATAGCACTGCTGTTTATGAAAGAATTAACGGCATAAAAGGGTTATTTAAGCAATTTGTAGTGACCTGCAGGTTAAAAATTATAAAGATAATTATTAAAACGTCATGATTCGCTCCGAAACAGAAACGAATGTTCTCCCGAAAGTTGCTCCAACATTTTCATTTTTCTATTTTTTATCACGGACTACAATGGATGTAATTGTAATTTTTTTTTAATGTGTCGATAATAATAATTGTAACGAAAAACACCCAGAACTATTATTTTTTTATAACTTGGTTGGTCTTTTAGTTATTTGGTAAAACCTAATTTTTCTGTTATGTTCGTCCGCAACGCAGCCTGATGGCACACTCACCAACGTATTCGTAAAAGTGAGGAGGACAAAAATAAAATCAGTGTAGCACCTTAATGAATTTCTTTTCCGCATCGCTACCAACAATAATAAAACTACACCCAAATAAGTTAATGAAGCGCTCTGTCAACACACGGTAATCAGTCCGGAGGGGAAATATCGGTTCGGACACGGTGTGAGTCAATATTTGCAGTAACAAAAGCGACTGGCTTTTTCCTCCGTGAAAATCATCAAGGACAATATTTGGTATTTATACTGGGTTATATAAAAATACCAAATCCCTCTCGGTTTGTATTTGTTTACATTAAAACTAACTACTTTTGTTCTACGACTTTTTTTTACTCGATATTTTGAGAAATATAAAATATTCAATATTTTACAGAGATATTCTACTTGTTCTTACTCTGTAACGTAACATCGGCAAATGGCGCGGCGGCGCGGGAACTCGCGGCGCAAAACGGCGACAGTGTAATGCCACTGTATCGAGCAATATCCGATGAAAATTGAGTTTAATGCTATACAATAAAGTTAAACGTAGTTATATAATACTACTAGCTGACTGGGCATACAATGCAAAGAGGATAAAACAAAAAGAAAAAAGCGATAATAAAAAAAGTTTACTTTAAAACACTAAGAAATACTCAAGTAACAATTAGGAGGTTCGATGATAAAAATCGTCTGACATTCTTATTTACCTGCTTATTTAGATGATAGACTTTTATCTCTTCTTTATTTATTGTGATAAAGACATCAAGTTTTATTTTTATTTTAAGAAACAATAATTGCAATGCATTAGTAGTAAGCTCGCCATAAATACAAATGCTTAATCGTGCTTATACATACACTTACTCATATATCCAACGTTTAGCCTTGCGAAGTGGTGCCATAAGAAACAACAGCAACAATGCATCCCTGAAAGCCTTTCTACCGAGATGTTTTTTTGTTTGATAATGCAAGATTTACAATGGGTCTTGTTCTCTGTCTTAGTTTTTTCAGCCGTAGCATGCAAAGAATACAATTTTTTCGCAACACGCGCAACAGCTATAGGTACGCCCTAAGCGACGTTCGCACTGGAACATGTATGTGCATTCAACGTAAATGTCGTAGTTGAAGGCTAGCGAACAATCAACTATCTCGATGATGATTAAAAGATGGCCAAAACTAATACTTGTATACTTCTTTGAGAATTTTTTGTACTACGAGTACCTAGTTTAGAATTAAAGAGGCATTTTAAATGCTCATTCATTTGGCACTTTCATAATTTTCTTATTCCTTCCAGCTTTGTATGTCTTCAAAACTAAAAAATTCTATTGACAATGCATTTCCTACGTTTACATATTTTGTGACTGCAGACCCAAAAATTTACTTCTCAAGAATTTGATTTCTTCTATCCAAAGAGTTTCTGGCAAAATGCCTTTTTCTTATTTTTAAATATGTTATATTTAATTTAATATTTTTTTTTATAATAAAACTTATTATTAGCTTATTCTATACAAATCTTGCCCGCGTGGAATGGTGCCAAGAATACTGGCTGCATTTCCGCGTTGAACAGCTAGGCTGATACGGTGCGCAAAAAATGAGCCAGCCCTTCTGTCACCAGTTGAAGCTATTAACCGCGGGGAAAGCTCTCGAAGGAATTTTTTGGCACTATATGTTATCGAATTTTAATTACGTTGTAAAATAAAATTAAAGTTACAATGTGATTAAATATATAACCGTTTTAAAACATCGTATAAATATTGAATTGAATAAATAATCGCAGCAACCCTTGCACGATCAATTATTATTATTACTTGAGTATAACCAACAATAGTTAAAAAAAAGATCGAAGTACATTTTTTAATTTTGAGGTGCCATGCAGGGTTGGATATGCTTGGTCTAATTGGGACAAGCTATAGACACATTACAACGAATTTGTGTAAAGTGTACGATCTTTAACTTTCTTACTCAAGCTCACTAGTCGTACACTTAAGTTGGTGACCACAAGCGGCATTACATTAATTAAATCGGTTTAGTTCCATTATGTTATAATAACCGCTCATTTGAGACTTCTTGGTACTTTCGTGTAATTAAAACTTTTCTATGCTTATGTACGTCTAATGCTATTTGGTAGCTTTTTTTGGTGAGTTCTTTCATTAAGTATAAAAAATAATCTTATAACTCAAGTACGAACCAAAAAAAGAATTTTGAAAATTCATCCTCCAATGTTTGTGACATGACTTATTATCAAAAAAAAAAAATTCTTTGTGAAATTCTCTTTAGGACCAAACGGGTCACTTATATAAATATGAAAACTGGTGCAAAAGTATAATGGCGGTTTTCAAAAACGCTGTCAGCGTTTTTGAAATGTCTTAAGATAATTAACAGATAGTGAACAGATAAATTCATATGGCAGTCGAGGGCTGTTCTGAGGAACACCTTCTATCAACTAAAATAACTTGTTTCTTACTTTTTAGTTCGTTGTTTAACAGGGCAGTCGTGTTTTTTGTTTTTTTAATTACTTATTTTTATTAGATTTTTATTTTTATAAATTTTACTGAAAAAGTTTTCTCTATTAGGAAAGAAGTATAGAGCTTCATCCATGTATGTATGTATGTATGTTCATTGGTTGGCGGAATAACCTTGGTCGGGATAACTTGTTTTCAGTGGCTACACATATCAAAATGATGCTCGCAAAAGGAAGCAACACGCGGAAAATATGAATGAGTGATAAAATTAACCTACATTCTTCCTTATCGCGAACTATTGACGTCATCCTTTTTATGTTGGTACACATCGTTATATTTGCTAGTTATTTTGGAACATAATGATGAAACAGTATAGTGATATGAGAAACATGACCATTTGATAAACAATAATAGAGTCTTTCACTTCACTTTTGCGTGCTATATGAATTTTAATTTTTGATTTTCTGGTCAATTTCCTTTTTTATGATTGCGTTGATGTCATAAGGCAGGTCTAAATACAATCTTATACCTGTGGATCTAAAGTTTTTTACTGAATAGCCCGGAGATATTTATTTAGTCTTCCAATGTGGCCATATACGAGTACTATAAGCGGATTAAAAAATTTAAAAAGGACGTTTATTGTAAGCAAACGAATAAAATCCTAAGCTTGTTGCTCCAGAATACATAAAATAAAATTTCAAGCTATTTTTCATTGTACGTAGAAGTATAATCTTGAACCTCGTTTATAATAATTAGGGGCATGACATTGCACAATAAAAATTCCATTCCCGCCGCGCAATTCGAGGGATGTAATTTCAGATAACGAAGTGTACGAGTACATTTACATTTCAGCGGTGGCCAAGGGTGGTTGAGTTCTGTCTTTAATAGATTATCCCACTTCCATTGTAACAAACCACAAAGAGAAATGACGAGACATTCCCAAAGAAAATGCTATTTACAAGACATGGTAACATGAAGTGATTGGACAAAACGTGTTATCTTTTATTTGAATTTTTTTTGCTTTTATTTCGCTTTAGTGTTCACGAAGAATATTTGTTGTTTCTGTTGTTTAGCAAAAATGTTTTTCATGTGTTTATACTCGTTACCATTACAAAAATATATATTTCTTGAAAATAATTATCTCTAGTATTGGAGGTTTAAGATCCTTATCACTTAACCAATCAATCAATCAATCAATCAATCAATCAATTTTTATTTGCATGAAACATTGTACAATATGATGACAAACCGAATGTAGACCAAACATGTTTCGTCATTGCTGACATGCAAATTTAAGTCAATTTAAAAAGAAATATTTGAAACCTTAAATAAATTAGTATTAATAATAGATAAAAGCATACAATTTCAATTAAATTACATTCAATAAATTAAGGACCTTACAACAATATAATTGATGATCTAAGTAGATTTATGAATACAATTTAAATTAGTACCTACAGTCAACAAAGCCAAGTCTAAACAAGTCTCAAAGAAATTACAATTTAGTAGGATAATAATTAATAAGTATCAAACTTATCATCAAGGTACTCATTTATGGAATAGTAGCATTTTTTAATAAGAAATTCCATAAGTTTATGCTTCAATATATTTATATTAAGAGATCTGTCTGCCAGTTCTCCTGGTAACTTATTGTAGATTCTAGGTGCCATATTCAAAATACTTTTTCCAAATTTCGCGGATGAGTGATGGGTAAAGCAAATTTTGTTTTCCCTTCTTGCATTCTCAGAAAATTTAAACAGATTTTCATTCATTCTAATGAATACAACAACCTCATAGATGTATAGACATGGGCAAGAAAGTATTTTTAATTTTTGAAAATACGGCTTACATGAATCTGTGGGTTGAAGGTGACAAATAGACCTAATACATCTTTTTTGGGATTTGAATGCCCTTTCCTTGCTAGCAGAGTTCCCCCAGAAAATAATGCCATATCGTAATGTTGCGGTTACGTAGGAATTATAAGCTACCATAACTGCATTTTGATTAACCACTTTAGAGAGCATGTATAGCGCAAAAGAAAAACGATTTAGTTTTATACACACATTATCTATTTGGGTTTCCCACGATAGGCAATCATCAATGTAAAGACCTAAAAATTTTGTGTTGCTTATTTCTTTTATTACAGTTCCTGAATATTTTATGTCAAGTGGCGGTAAATTTCTTTTTCTATTTTTGAATGTCATTATATTGGTCTTGTCTAGATTTATTAATAACTTGTTTGATGTCACCCAACTAATAATATTCTTCATAGCACTGTTGATGTCATACTCGAGAGCCGTTCTATTCTTTCCAGTAAAAATTACAGTACTGTCGTCCGCAAATAAGACCATTTGATGATCCGTGCTTTTAGGAAAATCATTAATATATGTTATAAATAGCAAAGGACCCAATACACTTCCCTGCGGCACACCTGTATCATTTTTCTTAGCATCAGAAAAATATGTCTCTTCAGTCTTATTGACCATATTTATTCGCTTTATTTCCGTTATTTGATATCTTTCACTAAGGTAAGACTTAACCAGTGCTAAAGAATTACCCCGCACTCCATAAGCATACAGCTTGTTTTCTAGAATTTTATGATCAACATAGTCAAAAGCCTTTGTTAAGTCCATGAACAATGCACACACAGTTTCTTTTTTGTCCAAATGAACCATAACTTTATTAACAAAATTAAATATAGCCAAATTTATTGTTTTTTTCTTTCTAAATCCTATTTGCTCGTCAGTGATAATTCCGTTCAATTCCATGTAGTCATTTAGGTTATTGTAGATATATTTTTCTATTATTTTGGAAAAAATAGGTATTAACGAAACTGGACGATAGCAGTCTAAATCAAGCGTATCCCCTCTTTTGAATAGAGGTTTAACGATCGAAGTTTTTAGTTTATTAGGAAATACTCCAGATTCAGCGCATAGATTTATAATATGACTTAGGATAGGTGATATACTTTTGTTTACACTTTTAATGACTTTTGTACTGATCTGATCATATCCAGTACTCGTAGTGTTTTTTAGTGTTTTTATTATTGTTGTGATATCTTGAGGGACTGACGGCCCCATAAACATAGATTTTAAATGACTCCAATTTATTTCAGGCTTGCAATCTATATTTATTTTACGTTTAACGAAATGATCGTTAAATGCTTGTGCAATGTCACCTGGAGACGTTATTATGTTCCCGTCCTTTTTTATTTGAGAAATTGAATTTTTTAGTTGGTTATTTTTAAATTTATTGTTAATAATATCCCATGTAGTTTTAGATATATTGAGAGAAGTTTTAATTCTGTAGTCATTACGAGATTTTTGGGTTAGGTTGATTACTTTCTTGAGTCTTTTTGAGTAGTTTTTAAATTTATTTTTATTATGAGAGTCCGGCGCTTTTCTATATTTCCATAATAGTTCTCTCTTCCGCTTAGAACATCTTTTTATACCTTTTGTTATCCATTTAGGTTTTGATTCTAGAGATATTTTTACTTTTATTTTAGGGAAACATAGATCATAAAGAAGTTTAAATAGTTCATAAAATTTATCAAACGCTTCCTCAGGGTCATTGGTTTCATATACCTCGTTAAAGCTAAGGCTGCATATGCATTCTTGAAACTTTCTCATGTTCTCTTTGCTATAGTCACGTCTCTCAATAAAGAAGTGCTTTATGTAACTAAATGTCTTTACATCGCAGGCAAATATTTGTGCTGTGTGATCTGATAAGGCCAATTCTTTGATATCGCATTTCGATTTCCTAATATTACTTATAAAATTGTCTATGCAGGTATTACTGGCTAAGCGGGTTGGTTCATTAAGCAGTAGTTTTAAATTAAAACCCGCAAGTAACTCCTCTAGGTCTAAGGTTGTTTTGTTTCTTTTTAGTATGTCAATATTGATGTCACCGCAAATAATTAATTTCCTTTTTTTATCATAACCATATTTTTTTAAGATTTCCTGCAATTTATCAAAGAATATGTCAATTGTAAATTTGTCAAATTTAGGAGGTCTGTAAATACATATTACTATTAAATTATGTTCTAGAAGTTGAATACCACTACACTCTATTAGGTTTGGAATGCTAAATTTTGCTAGGTCCTGTAATTCTTTAAAATTATGGCTGTTTCTTACAAGTATACAAGATCCTCCATTTCTCGATTCGCGCGAAAACCTAGAAGCTAGGGTAAAGTTAGGCAGTTTTAATAAATTAGTGTCGCTATTAATCAGATTATGTTCAGTTATACATACAGCATCAATCAAAATCTTTTGACTTTCTTCTATTTCATTAAGAGCGATAGATAGTAGATCAACCTTATTTAAAAGTCCGTTAATGTTTTGGTGTATAACATGTAATTTATGAGACACGAAAGTTATAATTACTCTGATTATTTACTTCTTTTGACATTCGCTCCATGTCATCATCAGTTTGAGTTTCTGTGTCCACTAACTTTTTTGGTTCGTCAGACGGATTAGTCTTCCCCATAACGTTGTTGCATTCAGTAGGCGAAGTCCCCTGATTGTTGTTGATTCCATTCAATCTATTAAAATAATAAGGGATTGTTTTTTGAATGAGTGCCACCTTGAATCTATGGGTCTTAGCCTTTAAAGATTTCTTTCCAGCGTTTAATAACAAAGGAGTCTTTACATTTTCTTTTACAATGTATAGCTTATTATATTCTAAATAGTTGATCTCTATATTTATCTTAAAGCACAGTAGATCTAAACTTTGTTGCAAAATAGGAGAGTGTTTAGGACCGAATGTGTTTATAAACTTGCAATTCGTGTAATTTTGAGTAACTAGATTAATGCTATTATTCAATAATTTAACGTTTAAATAGGGATTGTCATAAACATTAAGCACAAAAACTCTATACTGCTTTAGTTTGTGTAGAGCAGTACTCAGTTCGGATAGCATGGAGTATGGATTTTTCTCATTAGACCCTATGCCTAAGATAACAATGTCGTCACTATTCAAGGTTTTTAGTAGGCTTTCACAGCTACTTAGTACCTGTGCTGCCGTTGCTTGCGGTTTTACCGTGGAGAAAACTGTATACACATCATTCCATTGATTCTGACGCTTAATCCTTATGCTGCTTGATAATCCTTTAACTAATTGGTCTCCCAGTATCATTATCTTCAGTGGCTTCAGGTTATCAGTACTATTTGTTGCAACTGGTTTACTGTTTACTGCTTGTTCGTTTTCTTGATTTAGGCATGTTGGCTCCTTTTCTGTATCATTTTGAAATACTTTTTTACTGGAACAGGAATTAAGCTGTACGTCTTTGTCTTCGTTGATCAATTTACAATGTATTTCATTTGTTTTAGGCACAATCTTTTCCTTGTTTAGTAGCTCTGATTGTGGTTTGCTTGTATCCGTTAGTTTAGAGGATGGACTTGACGTTCGCATAAGATTGCTTGTTGTCTCAGCCATAGGCGCTGCTAGTTGGACATGGGTAATACTATCGCTGGTCACTTTAGTGTCAGTTTTGTTATTTTTCGGCGAACTCTTTGGTTTCTCTTGGATCCTATGTTGTGTTTTACAAGTATTAGTGGATGTAGAAAGTTGGCCAGAGGTTTGCACCAGTTTTTTTTTTGTTTTAGATACAGAAATCGTCGTTATCTTTTTATCTCCATTTTTATTCCTTAATTGATTTGTAGGTAGTACTTTCATGTTTTTCCGCTGCCTAGATTCTGGTATACTTTTTTTTATGGGTGTTGAAGATGCACTCGATAATAAGAGGCTTTTATCAGTGTCAGCACCTGCTGTTGATACAGTTCTACAATCATCATTAGTTGCTGTATGTGTGCTTCGCGTCTCCGACTGTGGTTCAGCGTTTTTTAAAGGAGTAGAGGTAAGACTTGAGGTACGTAAACGTTCTTTACTCCTTACTGATAAAGGTGTCTGAGGCCTTTCCTCCATTGTCACTTTTTTGTATGCCTTTATTATTTTGTGGCACTCTGCCAATTCAGATTTTAATTGTGTGTTTTCATAATTAAGGTTTTCAATTTCTTGCAGCGCACTCTGTAGTTCCTCTGTCAACTTAGAATTTTTTGCCTTGATATCGTCTACTGTTTGGCTATCATTTAAAGTGTAGGGCATACTAAGTATCGTTGTATCGAATAGACCAGAGCTCTCAGCTACTGAAATATTTTCAATCGTAATATTGTTAAGTGATTTTGATTTGCGTGGCTTGCGAAATGTTATACAGGAGAGATCCATTATTATTGGTTATATTAGTAATAAGAACAATAAAAATAACATTAAATGTTCAAGATTAACACAAATACTTTAAAAAGAACCAATAAAGCATAAAAAAAAGTAAAAAGTCAAAAAAAGTCAATCTTGTACTGAGGATCGAACTCTCGACTAATTCTTTTAAGTCCGCCGGACTACACAATGTTCCAACAATCCTATGCGTTGTAAGCGAATTTACTAGTCAGTTAACACTTTTCTAATATTATTGTTTTCAATGTCAAACGTGTAGGTACTTGACCGGCCGGCACACAGCTGATTCGCACAGATGATTCATGATTACACTGCACTTTTGAACCGCGTTAACGACAATTTACTAGTTCACAATAGTTGCAATATGCAATATATTTTGTTAAAAGTACTTATTATTGTAATTGTTTTCTGATGTATTGTTATATTTATCACAGTTTCATACAGTTTTTTTGTGAATTCACTTTGGTTAATGTAGTTACTGAGCTCACATATTTTAAAGTCTGATTCTTTATTATTATAACACAGTTTTAGTTGAATACACTTTCACTCACGATTTACAACCAGATAAACCTACTGCACATTAATATATGACAAAAAATACGACAAAAATATTTTTTTATCATTTAATTAGCGGGACTCCGCATAGTGCGTGGCGACGGACGCGCGCGAAAACCAGCGAAGTAAGTTCGTGAGGTGACATAATATGTATAGGCTATTTTGATTTTTTTCTAAATCAACAAGATTGATACACGATTGCAGATTTACAAAGAATGCAAAAATTTAGAAAAGTACACCTCCTAAGCCTACTCGTTAACGTTAACATTGGTGCTTTGACACCTAATGAAAATATAGATTCACGAAGCCAAGGTGTTACCCATGAAGTATACAGTACCGATGAAGTATAGTACTATCCTTTGCTGTCGTACTGTTAATCTTATACAGTAGGTATGTTTACTATTTCTAGCAAAATGTCATATTAATTTTCAATACAGTTGTATGGTATGACGCACTTTCAGAGGCTGTCATTAGAATTCGAAAGTTAAATCTTACGCACAGACATCTTTCTTTTTCATGGTCGTAACTTACTTTTACAAGCTCGATCATTACTTTTGCAAAACGTTTGATACCAAGGAGTTTTCATTGTACAATAAAATGGGATGGACATTGGGATGTGATGGACACAGAAGGAATTTTTTTTTCGTTTTCTTTTATCTTTTACCTTTTATCTTTTATATTTTTATATTTTTATCTTTTTATCTTTTTATCTTTTTATCTTTTTATCTTTTATCTTTTATCTTTTGTCTTTTACCTTTTATCTTTTATCTTTCGTCTTTTATCTTTTATCTTTTATCTTTTATCTTTTATTTTTATTTTTATCTTATATCTTTTATCTTTTATCTTTTATCTTTTATCTTTTACCTTTTACCTTTTATCTTTTATCTTTTATCTTTTATCTTTTATCTTTTATCTTTTATCTTTTATCTTTTATCTTTTATCTTATATCTTTTATCTTTTATCTTTTATCTTTTATCTTTTATCTTTTATCTTTTATCTTTTATCTTTTATCTTTTATCTTTTATCTTTTATCTTTTATCTTTTATCTTTTATCTTTTATCTTTTATCTTTTGTCTTTTATCTTGTATCTTTTATCTTTTATCTTTTCGATTGCGAATTCGAAGTCGCCTTCGATTTCGATCTTCGATATTTTATTTAAGGTAAAAACCAAACAAGATGGAAATTCGCCACCAAAATCTTGAGCAAACATATTATCTCTTTGATTTGTGTTTTTACTAATTCTCACAACTGTATTGAAAAACGTCGTGTGATACACGGGTGTATAGGTTTTTGCAAACTCGTGACATTAAAAACCCTCGCCTTCGGCTCGGGCTTGTTAATGACAGCTCGTTTGCAAAAACCTACTTTCCACCCTTGTATCACAATGTACTATTCTATATTAAAGTAGTCATGTATGTGTGGAGAAAAGCTTGTGTAAAATGTAGGCAGGTAGGTAGCACGTTGCTCGCGTTTTTCTCTCACACGTGAAAAATATTGCGTGCACAGCGTAGGCAGGTGGCACGTAGGGAAAATTACGTAAATAGGCGTTTCTCGCGTTCTTTTAAATGTTTTTACACGACTGCTCCAAAAAGGAGTGTAATGTTTTTAGGTTTCATGTACGTATGTATATTGTAGTATGTGAGTTTCATTATTCCACCATAACTTCCGAACGGTTGAACAGATTTGGACACATGTGTCCAAATCTATGGGGCATCGTTAGAATTCTTACATTATTCCGAGTAACATTTCCGAGTGCCATCTCTAAAAGCAAACTCTGTTGAAGAGCAGCGGATACCTTTCTTTAAATTTTAATCTGTGGTTTACTCGGAAAGCGGGAGCCGAGATTGGCGCTTAACTTAAAAATGCATAACTTGCTTTAATAATTAACCTGCTTTGTTTATTGTGATAATTAAACATCCTGGGCGTTATTTTATTCCCCTTAGTTTGGTAAGATATGATTGGGTTCTTCATTTTCGTAAAAAAATTATTTTAGGTTTGAGATGAGATATTAGGTACAGTCATAAGTTTTGTAATAACATTTTATTTTCTTTGTCATAGATAAAATCTTGTATGCAACTGTTCTTAAATAATCATTTTAATTCTCATATATCCTATTATGATACACGGAAAACCTCATATCAAAAAGCTCTTTACAGTTGCATAAATAACTATGTTTTTATATACTTGGAAGAATAAAGGAAGTTAGATTTGGAAGAAGTCAGTATCAGTAAGTCCTGCATGCAAGTCAAATAAAAAATTCTACAGCATAACCCTCAATTTCAATTTAAATTCAATTTAGTTTAAGTAAAGGAGTTTGCCTCAAAATGGGCTATTTTGCGTCCACACTGCGTCTGAAGCACGTATGCATGAAAAATCTTATTTCAAATTATAATATCACATATATTTTTTTCAATGATGTGCGTACTGGGGTTTAAAAGTATTATGAAAATAAAATTAATTAAACGTCTCGATAAAAGCGGAACTGCCATATAGGCACTGGAAACGTCACTCCCACTATCACTTGGCAAATTATACCAGTTTTTTATAAACTCACTTTTTTAGGGAAAAAGTAGGATAACTATTATAGGAAATAAATCAAATGAAAACCCAATTACAATTGTAGATATGTAAAACATTATAAAAAAACTATAATTAAATAGCTAAATAATAAAGCCAAGCACACTGTACGGTATTGCTTACATTTAATTGAAATTGTCAAAAGATTTTTTCAATGAAAAAAAATCTTTATTGACTAGCAACTCCCTCCTGACAATGTCATTCAAGTACCAAGAGAGCCTTGTTGGACTGTACATATATCTCTACCACATCTATACATATTAGATTTGCGCCTTCTGTTCAAATTATTTTTATAGCTGTTTATTGAAAAGCAAGAAATGCTTCACTGAACATTTTAATTTCGGTAAACAAAAGCACTTGCAACACCACAGAGTACATCACGTTTATTGTGTTGTTTGATCATGTAATGTGCAGCTAATTATAACAAAAAGTAAGCACACCATCTTGATCGTGACAACATCCTACGTGGCTTAAAACCTATTCATAAGTGTATTTAAATTATTAAGTATAATACTTTTATTTCCAGCAAAACCTTTGGCTCATAATTATTGAAACGATTTTAATGTTATCTGTCGCTTGGTTCCTAGGTACAACAATATGGATGGGCCCCGTCTACGAAATAAGCGTGCCTATTTTTAATGTGTAAAGTGGCGCATAAGATGGCGTCACCTAGGGAAGTACCACGAAGATTTGACAGCAAATCTTGGCGCTCACTATGGCGCTGCATGTCACGTAAAGCTATGCTACAAATGGGGCGCCTCCTTAATTCTCTTATCTCAATAATCTGTCGCGGCGCCACCGTCGAAACTAGGGTAAAACCAAACTCGTAAATAGAAACACTGGTTTAAATGTCATGAACTCTTCAGTCGTAGTTGTCTATGGTCAGCGTCACTGTTAGTTGTCTATGTCACTAATCGTCGACAGCGACACCACACAGAAGTTTTAAGGAACTACGGGGTGGCCATTATAAAAAATAAATGCACAATAATATAATAAATACTATTAAATATTATTTTACGTAGATAATAATATATATAAAGAAAAAATATTAATAAACTTACATACTTTGGTAACGTTTCGTTACATAGGTACCTACCTACTATGATATACCAATGCCTACCTAGATACTTGTGAAGTAGATCTGCTTTATAGTAATGTAAACAGGTGGTAGGTATGGCCGTAGGAATAATTAATATATATATAGCTGCTCGTGCTGACTGACTCACTGATTGATCACCGCTCCTGAACAATTTTGTATGAAAAAAATTTTTTTAAAGGATCATGTCGTATAGAAGGAAAAAATTCATTAAGAACAAAAATATGGAGGGAGCTGATGATTGAGGATATCGAAGACGGGTGAAGAGCACGGGGAGGGTATTGAAGATAGGTGGGGGATGCTCGACCAAATGTCATTCGAAATGTCGTCCAATTGCCAGTGAGCTGAAAAAAAATTCAAAATGGCGGATTCAAAATGGCCGCCATTCGAATTTCGTCGATATCTCGGAAAGTATAAAAGATGGAAGAACGGTTTCTTGACAAGAGTTGATCAGGACAAAAAGCTCTATGTGATGGCTAGAAAAAAAAATCCAATATGGAGGATTTTTTTTTTACCGTAGAAAATATATGGGGAATTTTGAAGGGATTTTTTATTGGCGGGAAGACAGCACGCGGGCCACATGTGGCCCGCGCCCGCACGCGCCCTACTAGTTAATATATATATAGCTGCTCGTGCTGATTGGCCACTGACTCATTGATCACCTCTCCTGAACAATTTTGTATGGAAAAATTTTTTTTTACTAATCTTTTCGTATAAAAGAGAAATATTCATTCGGAGGAAAAATACGGAGAGAGCTGATGATTCAGGATTTCGGAGACGGGTGAAGAGCACGGGGAGGGTATTGAAGATAGGTGGGGGGTGCTCGACCAAATGTCATTTGAAATGACATCCAATTGGCAGTTAGCTGAAAATAAATTCAAAATGGCGGATTCAAAATGGCCGCCATTCGAAATTCGCCTATATCTCGGAAAGTTTAAAAGATGGAAGAATAGTTCCTTGACAGGTGCTGATCAGGACCCGAAGGTCTACGTGATGAGTAGAAAAAAAATCCAATATGGCGGAAAACAAAATCCATAGAAAATGTATGGCGAATTTCGAAGGGATTTTTTATAGGCGGGAAGACAGCACGCGGGCCACATGTGGCCCGCGCACACACGCGCCCTACTAGTTATATCTATATGCATCATCCAGGGTTCCACGGTAATAACGAGGTCGCTTTAAATAAAGTAATCATTATGGGCAAAAATACCGATAAGTACTTATAGTGCGTAAAAACAACTAACCTAACCTCAAAATATCAGAAAAATAGAAAATAAGATTGCTCCAAATTCCCGGTTTTTATCTTACTGATTTTTTTTTAACATAATGTTGGGAATATTTCCAATGTTTTACCGATGATTTGGTTAAGACGCAAGTATAGCCCAATTTTCATACAAGAATCGGCAATGTCCTTTCTCCGACATCCAATCTGCACTGGATCACTTTCGTTCGCATAATATATTCTACGGCAAATGAATAAACTTGAAATCTCTTCGGATTTATTCCTAAGGATTTAAGCAAGGTTTGATTCCCAAAGAGATAATTTATAAATGGTTGCACCGAGATGCTTATTATGAAAACCAGTTGCAATAAATGAATACAACCTAAGCAATGTGTTATTGCCGACAGATTTTTCATTACTCCAATTTTGTATAAAAATATTTTGCAGATTCAGTGTGCTATTTTTTTGTTATCACACACTAATATTCAGTTGTAAGTGTATATACAAAAAAGGACAAGAGTTAATAAAAAAATGTTAGGCGCTTTGCTACTTTAAGCATACACTAGCTTTCAAACTTTGTTACGACAAAATTTTTCAAATACGAGCAAACTGTAAAACCACACCGGAGCAACTTCAGCACATTCTGTCACAACTTTGCTTGAAAAGCAATCCTATCTTGCTGTAAACCAATATTAATTATTTCCTTTTACTACCTACTATAGAAATAAGATATACCTATCGACTGTTAATACGAGAAAGACTTTAAAATTTAGTTTATTTCAATAAGTTGAAAAATAACGAATACAATCCAACTATGTGTGCCTCAATCTGTTGAGCTGAAATGGAGATAGACACTGACCCTGAACTACGATGTCTCCATAGATTCGTAATACCAAAATCATTTGTAATTCGTGCAAATTTTTGCAAGGGTTCATATAGTAACAATCTACGCTACGTAGTTCATTGGAATCTTAAGACACAGGCTAAGTTTTATACCGAAAAAACAACGAGGAATTTTTTGAAGAAGTATTTCACGCAGGCGGAACCACGGGTAACTAACAGCTCACACAGATGTTCACTTCACAGGTACGACTTATTACCAAAGTGTAATTTCATTTAGGTTCTCGTGTTTTTGGTGCAAGGTCACCTCCAATCCAGCATCTCAATGTCCCATTATCGATCACTTGGCCCCGTTTATTAATGGTTCTTCAATAGCTACGTTGCTTCAATATGTTAGTTTCAGATACCAGTATATACTCGTATCTGTAGGTCTGAAGTACCACTTAATTGCCCTCTGCCATTAGATATTACGTAAATGGAAAATACAACAAGTGTAATAATGTTACTAATGTACGAGGCTTGTTCGCCATTCGGTCGCTTTCAATTATATCTGCGAAAAATTAATCAAAGAGAGTAGTTAGGGTTCGCGTAAGGGTGTGACGTAGCGCAAAGGGTTGGTTACTTAATGAAGCGTTGATTCCACATCACATTGCTGGTAAATTTCAACCGCATTCTTTAAGTGACTATATAAAATTAAAAAAAAAAAAGTTTTTTAATTAGCTCTTGGTTAAGTTACCAGTCTACCAAACTGAGAATAATGAAACTTTAAACTAAAGTTATTATTGTTATTAATACTAATTATTATTATCTTAGTACTAAATGCAGTTTCGGCGAGAGAAACAGTTATTTATCTGGATCGGCTAAGTAGTTTTAGAGTTTATCTCGCTGCATATATTATTCAAACTTTACCACATTTTACATTTATTAATGAACTTCAATAAATATATTTTAACAATCTGGTGGTCAGTTTTATCAGGCAGGAGGCTTCGGCCGTGTCTAGTTATCACCCTACCAGCAAAGACGTACCGCCAAGCGATTAAGCGTTCCGGTGCGATGTTGTGTGTGAACCGTTAGGGTGACATTACATACCCCTTCCAAGTTAGTACGTCAACATCTTCGGCTGCATCATCACTTACCATCAAGTCAAATCGTATAGTGTAAAAAACAGCAAGTCAAATCGTGTAGTGTAGGAATCAAACAGATGTATTTATCCCTGGTAAGAAAAGCTCTGCGCTCCTTTTTAGTCCCAAAATAAGGGTTACCAAAATAAATGTTGGTGGCATTAAGAAAAGGGTCCTAGAGCTTAATATTCATGCTGCTGCATTGCGGGTAGTCCCCTCCATAAATCTTGTAAATTCTTTCAAGACACACTGTATGTTTTCTAAAGCTCAAGCAATGGATGCTTGCGAATATAAGATTTTAGAATAATCTGAGTCGCTTAAGCATGCCGCAAATATTTAGCCGGCCAGGCTATGAAAGATTGAATTTTAATATAATGCATATTTATAGTGCTCAAGTTTTAGAAGAAAACTTCTTAGTTAAGTCAATGGCCAGAAAGCTCAGCTGCATACATTCATTTCACTGAATCAGCATAGTATTTCCTACTCTTTCATACGTAATAACTTTGTAAAATGTGAAGGAAAATATGTGGAAAAACATTTACTAAATAATCAGGTACGATATGATTATGAAGTACAAAATATCTGTCCAGTTATTATGTTGGACTTTCGCAACATAACATCCGCTTCCATACATAAATACTAAATATGTTAAAAGCCTGCCAATACGCAATATGCCAAAACTGACAGAAAACTCTTACCAGTAAATCTATGTGGGATATCGAAAGATAATCGTTTATCGTTTGCATACCCGAAATAAAACCGGCTTTTACATTATTATTTCGGAGAAATCGAAACTAACTAAATTTATTTGTTGTAAGTAAAGAAAACCCAAATTAGCAGTCGTGCCAAAAAACGTTCAGACAATTAAAAAAAAACAATCTTTCTAGAAAAAGCTTATTTTTTAGGAGTTTGTTGATTTCTATGAAAATGCTAAGATCGATTTATTAAAAAAGAAACAGCAATATCAGGCGCTTTACAAACCGCACATTTGTTGGAGTAGAGTTGTATCAGAAACAGCCGCTTTTGGATTAATTAACTTGTATTTGTACATTTTCAAGAACGTGATGGCGAAATAGATGTTGTAGATGTCGAATTGTAGTAGTAGTAGGTACCAAACTAATCGACATATAAAAAAATCTGGGTATAACTTTGTATTCGGTCCACTTACACCATTTTTCCTACCAGTAAATATGTTTTCGTGTATCGAAATTAAGATGGATGAAACTGGGAAATGCAGAGATGTAATACAAATACCAGCTGGGTTTTATTAGGTACTATTTTGTGACCTGGGTACAATTTGTGAGTAATTTCTATGGAATTTCCTCCCAGTTTTACTCCACGTCACTTTTACGAGCGAATAGAATTCTTTATAATCGTTTCCGCTGCAGCGCTGGCAGCTGACCACGCCGCCATTTTCTGAAATATTTCGGTTTTTATGCGTTATTAAGTTTTATATTCATTTTGCGACTAGTCCAACTACCTGAACGCATAACCGAGTCAATAGTGACACAGACGGTGAAAAGTCAAAAGTGCAAATATTTAAAAATTATAACTTCAAACCACAGATTTTACTTCAAACTATATTAATTTACATTGTTGAAAAAAGGAAATATTCCTGATTGATGGACCATAAAACTCAAATTTCGTGAAACTATAATCCACTCCATAATTACAACTCTATTAAATGCCATTGAAAATGGGAATTGAACCCAGGAACCTGAGTTGACAGTTCAACGCGACAGTCTTATATTCCACAGAGGGTTAAATGATGATAAACACAGACAGACATTGTCTTAACTCTTAGTATAATTTAAAGTGCTTCGACAATTAATATCGATTTTTTTTTACTTATTTTGCCTTTGCAAGTGAAAAATTATATATTTTTGCTAAATCGCCTTTTTGTAACTATATTTTATCTCATGGATCTTGAGTCTAAAGGATAACGGTAACCCAATCTTCGAAGTACTTGCGAGGGAAAAATACGAACAAGGTACGTAGAAAACCATAAAATAAGTGAAGGCTTAATAAATGGGAGCACCCGAACACGTCTTATGGGCCATATTTTCTTCAATATTATCCCAGGCCATGTTCTGAAAGAGTCAATAACACCTAGTGTTTGTGAAATTTTCTCTTTTTCTACATATTATTCGTTTGCCATTGTTTTTATGAAAACCGTTCTGGTTTATTTTCTTAGAACTGTAAAGTGTATATATACGGTATGACCGCTTGAGCATCATCAACGGCACTACCACTGCAACTAAATTTTCAATCCAATATCAAGGTGTTCTCGTCACGCCATTGGCGTCTTATCGTGGTCGTCCTATGCTTCTGCGTTCAATGTGCGATTGCCATTCCAAAATCCCCACGTGAATGTAGCATCCCATGCACTGTAGGTAGAGGTCTCGTGCCCTTACTATATTATTATAATCACGTTGATGTGAACTGGCCGTGGTTGTGGGCGTGTTGGCAGGCTTTAAAAGAAAGGATCAAGGATGTTGATATCTTTTCGATGCGTGTAGGTGCCTTTAAGAGGTTGGTTGTGGATACTTTAAAAAATTAAAAAATAAACTTTGATTACCTATTAGAAACCTGAATAAGGACATCATATAACAATGTTTAAACATTTTTTTTAATATAATATGTCTACTCAATATGTATGTAAATTATAATGTGATTTACGTGGTTGACGCCATGGTAAAAACTATTTCTTAATGTAATAACTACCTATATATGTTTGACTGTCATTGTTTGTAAACCAAAATAAATAAATAAATAAAAGGTATATTTTTGACGACCTCCCTGACGCAGTGGCGCGCGTTCGGTTGCGAGTGGGAGGTGAGGGATTCGATTCCCACCACGGGCCACTATGAAATTTTATAATTTCTGAATTGGCTCAGGTCTTGTCTGGTGGTAGTCTTCGGCCGTGGCTAGTTACCACCCTACCAGCAAAGATGCACCGTCAATCGATTTAGCGTTCCGGTGCAATGTTGGGTAGAAACTGTTGGGGGTGAATTCACTTACCCCTTCCACGTTAGTACGATAACATCTTCGGCTGCATCATTACTTACCGTCAGGTGAGATACTTTGGAAAAGGACTCTCTCTCTGCACCATATTGAAATATTAGGTTGGATATAAATTGTTAAAAAGTTTACTTTTGTTCATTTAATTCACGATTGATGTATTACACTTATCTTGTGAAGTCTAGGTACATTATAAGTGTGAACGTGAAATTATAACAACAACACGCAATATCTCTTCGTTATGACATTAGTGTGATGAATGTAGTTAGCTACTACACGTGATACGTAAACACATTAGATAATGGATTCGCGTCTAAAATAGCGGAGTTACCTTTAAGGCCTTAAGTCTACTCTCACTATCTTCTTAGATACAAAAGTTCAGAGTTTATCCTTTGATCTTAGTTTACTGCTTAATTTACTGTTTATTAATAATTATCAATAATTATTGTCAAGCATCTGTTAAGTTATAATCTCGTAAATAACGATTTTTGAGACGATACTTCCTGACAGAGAAAATGATGATCCGGAGCTCCGAAGTTAATCACTATAATTCTCTCACATCTTACTCTCTAAGTCTCTTTTAGTGCGTTTAAAAATCTGCTATACCTTTCACTGGTATGGTTAGAAAGCGTGACTTGTGATTGTTTTTAGATACGGTTAATTTAGAGACTCTAAAATAGAATCGCTACCATTCTTGAGCCTATGATGTTGCGACAAGAGCAATCGACCTACTAGGGCACGTCATCAGTCTCATTAGCCTATAACACTGAGTAGATGCCTACTCAGTTGCCTACACCACTCTTTGCAATAGTCATATTATGCAAAAGCATACGTAGGTAGGTATCTAGCACCGTGAGCAAACTCATTAGTCGATTATATGGGATGTAATCAATTTAATAGCTATATGTACAGGTAACTCAGTTTTTAATTAGTTCTTAATCAGGGGTCTGATTGCGTAAGAAAAACGTATTCATCGTTGTCGTAATCGTTTGCAAATTCTGCCAACCAATCAGCGGGCCGAATTTGTAAACGAACACGATAACGATCATACGTTTTTCTTTGACAGTCCAGGGGCAGCCCCTGGTTCGCCTCTGATTGGTTAATTATATCTTACCACCCTAACGGCAAAACCTACCACGAAGTAAGTTTCGCATTGCGGTGCGATGCTGTGTAAGTAAGATATAGCCCTTTCAGTATACGGGGATATATTAGGCCACTTTTTCACTACAAACAAATTATAGAGACGATGGAAATTATTATTCGGCACGCAATTTTTGTGTAATTTGGCTATCAATGTACAACGTAAACCTCGTAAATACAAGCTCAATATAAGATTAAAGGCAAAACAGGGACGTGACCGGCCGGCAGCCGCGCTCCGATGTGGGATAATGAAGGATGACAGCCTACTAATAATTATTCTGTAACACATCTTTTAAGGTCTCGGTCAAATTTCATGTTGAATTGCCAGTAGGATTTAGGTATTTGTGATATAAGTAATTAATCGTTCACTATCCATTCTATTTCCATGATTAAAATTCAATAAATATTCCCCAGATTCGCCAGATTCATCGCATTTACTAGATGTAGCGACACCACTGATTACTAACCTCAAGATATGGGCATCCGAACGATTTACGTGAATCTTTTCCATACAAGCAGTAAGAGTAGCGCCAACTGTCAAAATACCGCTGCCGCCGCTAACCTACAAACTACCGCGTGGCCTTATACTGTTGGTAGGTACTTATGACACCCATAAGCTGGCAACATTTTTTCGCGCGGTTCGCCGTGTCTAGAGTAGATGTCAATTAGCGACACCAAAGTCAAGTCTTATTCTTATAAAGAAAATTAACATTTCACATGAATTTTACTAACATTATAGTCTATAAAAATCGTTTAGTAAAAACTAAATTAAATCCAAATTTAAAACAAATCCTATCAATAATAATACTACCTATAATCACATGAATAAAAAATCAAAATCTTATTTCCTTAAAGTGCGCCTCTATTCTGTTATGCAAGGACACAAAATTACATAACACTGCCTTGAGTGCCGCAGCCTGTAATCGTGTTAAAGTTTCTCTTCAACATACGACTACGCTTTGACTAATCAGCAGTGAGCGAACGCTGCGATTATGTGATCACAACTTGAACGAGTGCGGTGATTCTTGTAGCCGTATGGATGCAGAAGGACTTAGTTTGTTATCCAAGAACGCCGAGCCAAGTGGCGTATCGATAGTGTGTGTGTGTGTACAAGTGGATGATCTTATCGATGCCGATCCTACATTCGCTATTGTTTTAGAACACGGGGAATTGTATGTATGAGAATGACATATCCGTTGGTCGGAACAACTTAATATAGTGCAGCATACTGCACTATGTAGAATATATATGGAATAGGTAATGTCTTGATATATTTATTAAAAAAATCATCATACGGGGATTTGGAGTCATTTATTAGCTAGTAGTAAACTCTCAGTTTAGCATATTACGAATGAAGTTGAAGGAAATACCGTTTCAATGACTGCACAAGAGAATTGTAATGATTATTACGCATGATTTCATGAAAATTGGGGATATGAGAAAAACAAATGTTACCTATTTGGTTCTGTAACTCTTCTTAAATCTTAAAGGTATCAATGATGCGAGTACAATATCCGTAAGTAGTAAGTATCTGTTCTTATCTTTAATCAATAACAGATATTCCAGTAACGAATGTGCACCGTTCTTCACATTGAATTGTGCACATATTTCACGTAACTAATCTTTCCTGCAATTTGACCGATGGCAATGAGAACTTAAAAAGATTTTTTTCCAGATAACCCGGCAAAAGGCATCCCACCGCATTAAAAAAAACAGCGTAATTTTTTTCAAACTAATTTTTAGTTTTAAATAATAGTAATCCGCCAGCCGAATATTCAGCTATTCAGCCACATGGTTGTCCGAATATCCGGTATCCGGTATCCGGCCAAACTGCTATCAGTTTCAACTCTAGGTATAAGTAACAGTGCCCCTGAACATCTTACAAAAAGAATAATAAAAAAAGATACATAAATAGAAGCATGGAAATGAAACTGCCTGCAAAATATTATGGTTAAGTGTGTACGCAAAAATAATGTATGTAAGTATAGAGGGTGGTATAAGAGGTAGCATCTGTTCGCTAACGTAGGCCGAGATTCGCTAAGTTAAAGCGGAGACTTTGAGCAGCGTCATTGCCCATTAACCCCGTGATACGTTAAATTATGCTAAGGAGCACCCATTTATGAAATTAATAGTAGTAAACCTCCACAAGGCCTCCTAACCATTATATAAGAGACTTACCTAGTAATTTTCTGATATCTGAAATCTAATTAGAGAACTTTAAGATTTTATGGCATTATGAGATATATAATTTCCAACATCGGTTGAAAGATCGCCATATACATAAAAGATGTGTTTTCACACAGATTACATGATAGTTCAGTAGATCTGAAAGTCATATGGAATTTTATTTATCTAATGTTATAAAAATAATTGCGAGAAAGAATTCCTATAATATTACCAAGCAAAATGTATTTAATCGTCTACAAATATCACATATCGTATACTCACTGGCACATGGCTGAAACCTTTTGTTTTTATATAAAAATTTCTTGTATAAATAAACTTTCCCAAAACGGTTTGACGACGAATTCTCATAAAACATTTTTACGTGCTCGGTTCGCCTGAGAATTGGATGTATAGTATTTTTCATATCCCCAAGTAATAAGCAATTAAAATGACGAAACACCGTTCGCCGGGTCATGCTATTATAATTTAATAGGCATTTCAATATTAAGTACATCTGAACGTTTCAGTCTTCGACGAAAAGGTGGTCAAAAAACTAGTGGGCGGTGCTCTTTAGCATTACTTACATGATATCGTCAACAATGAGATAGAATATCTACACTTGCCTATTATATAACGTTCGTATGTAACGAAGAAGGAGATTAATGGCCGGTTACGTAAACCATAAATTCTTACAAATAAGTAGTGGAGCTAAACTGAAATGTGATTTAAGCTATAAAACGAAGGGAAGCTAACGCATCCTCGAAGGAAGCATAAAAGCGAGGGTAACGTTAGGTGGAGCAATAGCAAAAACTATTAAATTCAACTGACAGCTATAAAAACCAAGAAATGAAGGACACGGACTTTGTAGAAAACTTATTGAAAGCAATATAATGTTTCGTATTTATAATGTTATGTTCATACTAGCTGTTGCCCGCGGCGCCGCCCGCGTGAATTACAATTTTTTTGCATAATATACCTTCCTATTGGAATTCCTTGATTTTTCGCGGGATTCTGGTGTGATGTTGTACAGAAACCTGTTCTTACTTTGCACAGGTTAGATTGTGGTGATTTTGAAAACTCCTTTTTCTTAATCTAAATATATAAAAGAAGAAACTGACTGACTCACTGACATATCAACGCACAGCCCAAACCGCTGGGTCTAGAGACTCCAAATTTGGCACACATGTTCTTTGTGAGGCCTAGGGGTGCACTAAGAAAGGATTTTTCAAAATTCACCCTCTAAGGGGGTGAAACGGGGGCTCAAAGTTTGGATTTTATCAAGTTAAAATACGTCTTCACGCCGCAACTACTGTACCGATTTGGCTAAAATTTGGAATGGAGGTATATTGTATCTTGCATTACCACATAGGCTACTTTTCATCCCGAAAAAATTCATGTTTCCCATGGGATAAGTTAAAAACCGAAATTCACGCGGAAAAAAAATCTCACGCCGCAAGTACACAACCGATTTGGATGAAATTTGGAATGGAGATAGATTATATCCTCGGTTAATAAATAGGGTACTTCTTATCCCGGAAAAATCCATGGGTTTTGGAGGGAAGGGAAAAACAGATATTCACGCGGGAAAAATAATACTTCCCGCCGTAATTACTGAACTGATATGGCTGAAATTATGAATAAAGATAGATTATATATTGGATTAATACGAAGGCTACTTTTCATCGCGAAAAAATTCATGGTTCCCGTGGGATTAGTAAAAAAACCGATATTCACGCGGAAAAAAAATCTTCATGCCGCAAGTGCACAACCGATTTGGCTGGAATTTGGAATGGAGATAGATTATATCCTGGGTTAATAAATAGGCTACTTTTCATCCCGGAAAAATCCATGGTTTCCGCGGGAAAACTGAAAAATTAATGTTCACGCGCGAAAAATACTACTTTACGCTGTAATTACTGAACTGATATGACTAAATTTCGGAAAGGAGATAGATTCTATTCTGGATTAATACATAGGCTACTTTTCATCCCGGAAAATTTCGTGGTTTATATGATAATAGTGAAAAACAGATATTCACGCGGGAAAAATACCACTTCACGCCGTAATTACTGAACTGATTTGGCTGAAATTTGGAACAGAGATAGATTATATCCTGGACTAATACGAAGGCTACTTTTATCCCGGAAAAGTCCATGGTTTCCGCGGGAAATCTGAAAAACTGATATTCACGCGCGAAAAATACTACTTTACGCTGTAATTACTGACCTGATATTACCGAAATTCGGAAAGGAGATAGATTTTATCCTAGATTAATACAATGGCTAATTTTCATCCCGGAAAATTTCATGGTTTCTATGATAATAGTGAAAAAGAGAAATCCACGTGGGAAAAATATTCCTTCATGTTGCAATTACTGGACTGATGTGGCTGAAATTTGGAACAGAGATAGATTATATCCTGGACTAATACGAAGGCTACTTTTTATCCCGGGAAAAATCCATGGTTACCGCGGAAAAACTGAAAAATAGATTTTCACGTGGGAAAAATACTACTTTACGCTGTAATTACTGAATTGATATGACTGAAATTCGGAAAGGAGATAGATTTTATCCTGGATTAATACAGAGGCTACTTTTTATCCCGAAAAAATTCCATAGTTTCTATGAAAATAGTGAAAATCAAATATTCATGCGGGAGGAAAACTCCTATTCCTCACCGCAACTATTGAAAATTGTTGGCTGAAAGTTGGAATGGAGATAGATTTCGTCCTTAATTAATATAAAAGCTACTCTTTACCCGTGAGAAAAGGGAAAACTTAAATTTACGCGGGCGAAGCCGCGGGTATTTGCTAGTAATAATATAAAAATTCATTAATACGTAGTTGAAAGATCAAAAGGACGATTTTAACTGTCGATATTTCGACCCAGTGGCACAAGTCGTGGTCACTACGTGACCACGACTTGTACCAATGTATCGAAATATCGACAGTTAAAATCGTCCTTTTCATTGTGATTTTTATTCTGAAACCACGAAATATGTCTAAAATTATTAAACCATGTGAAAAGTTGTACTGGTGGTAGAACTCTTCTTTCAGAGTTCGGCCGGGTAGGTACCACTGGGATAAATTACTCTACTAACAATATTCCCCAGCCCAACATAATATAAGAGTCTTTTAAAAATCTTTGCTTCATCTCAATACAATCCAAAACATCAGAATGGACAATGGCTATATATTTCTTTACGTATAAAAAGACCTTAGATGACAGTCAGTCGGGTAGGATCGATAAGACCTAAGAGTTGAAAATATTTGTGAACCATTATCTTACCCTTTCCATTTTGCGGATGATAAAGTTTAAATCTGTTCATGTGTTAACAGTGCCATCTTAATATAAAGTCAGGAAACAGTAAATAACATGACAGTTAATTTTATTTAAAAAAATTCGGTAGTACCTATCTCAGAGTTTTACATTCAGGTTCCACATAAATTGTAGAGATGGCGCTATACGGTAGCGATAACGCCAGTTACATGATTTTTGTTCACCCTAAAAGTGAAAAATTTTAAACCATACAAAATCTCCTGCTAAGCCTATTTATTTACGGCTGTAAGGGTACTCCAGTCTTACTTGAGCCCTACGTCCTAGCCCTAGGTTCTTTGTGCATTCCGAGTTTCAAGTCACCTACCTACTTGAACTTAAAAGTTCTGATGTCTGTAATTTCTGTACTACAAAAGTGATGATGATAAGATTTGTATGGAATAATCTTTAAAGAACTTCCTTTCTAACAAAAAAAGAATGAATGGAATCGGACAACGCGTTAATGAATTATAACTAAAAAACGTTTGGACTTTGATGCCGTCTTCCAGGGAAACCATGATGAATTTCGGGTCAAAAAGTATCCTATGTCCTACCTCGGGGTATGAACTATAATCATGTCAAGTTTCATTTAAATCCATCCAGCGGATTAGCCGTGATGCCCGGTCGTGAAACAGACAGACAGACAGACAGACAGACAGACAGACAGACAGACAAAAATTAAACAAATTACAGTTTTGGCTTCAGTATCGACTAAATAGTGTCCTCCAACAAAAATTTTCAAAATATCTTCAATGTACAGAATTCGACCCTTTACAGTTTTATTATAAGTATATAGATTAAACTTGTTCCATCATAATAATTAAAGAGTAATATTTTTTTTAAACATAAATTATTTACTTTCGGAAAATATACACTTGGTGAGGTGAAAATATAGTATGTAGTTCCGAGAGGAGAAGTGTTCGAGGGCTCAGCCTTAAAGATAAAAACGGCGTTAGGCACTAACCTTATCTCGTGGATCTCTTTGTTTTCAAGGTTTCAAGGTATTCAAAACCTGAATTTTAACGAGAAAGACCAGTTTTCACTACTTTCATCAAAATATCACTATTTTATTTGTTTTATCTCGAGACTTTGTGTTAGAATAAGTGGCCCGTAGCCGCATGTCATCGTTTAGGTCAAATTAGCAGATGAGCCTGGTAGCCTTATGCTCATTTTTGCCCTTAATGTAATAGAACTTGAACGATATTTTGTATGTATGCCTACTTTTAGCGTCTATGGAACAGCGGTTCACCTCGAAATGTCTTTACTTTTTTTAACTACATAAAAATAATTTTGAGTTCCATTCGAAACTCATTTTCAACAAAACGACTTACGGAAAAAACGATTGTATCAACAACTCAACAGTTATGTTCATTAATTCTCTTAATTTGTGTACTCATTACTAAGTTGTTAAGATGTACTAGGTATGTGCGAATCAACAGTATTTTAACCATTAACTCTGGCTTTACCGTAGCTCTACGATTATACCCACCATATTAATTACTATGGAACATAAGGAAAATGAATAAAAAGTAAAAGCCTTTGACATCCCATGTAAAATATAGGTATTCATTTCAACAAAATAAACTTTGAGTGGCCACATAGTAAAGGGAAGTTGCTTTCTCATATTTCTACCCACAGCGGTTTCGGCTGGCATTGATGGATCGCACGATAGCCCGCCTGGTACTTCCTCTCACTGGTTTTATAGATAAAAAATATTGCTTCTTAATTTGGGCTTACTTTTTCTTTGGTAGAGTTTTAACAATACTCAGTAATTTTCTGCAGATAAGGTGCGCTGGTAAGGGGGATAGGGTGTCAAACAGCTTGTGCCTGATTGAACAGTTTAAACGAACTGTAAAAGAAATCTTGTTATTTTTTTATTTGATTTTATTTTATGATGGGTTCAATTTAATGATTATGGTCAAAAAATATTGGTCATACTGTCGGAAAAATATTGTTCCCTCTTTCTCCTTATAAAGTTTCGATTATTTTGTAGTATCAAACCTTCAGTGCGTGAGTTTGACTCGTATTTGGCCAGTTTTTTTAATTACCGTTGCCGTCATGAAATTTCCCTGGACAGTCAAGTGTATTTCAGCAGTTTCCAATATTATGGAAATCTGTACTAAATGTTTTATTCTACCCCATAATCATATTTTTTAGGATTCTACTAGGTCGCAATTACTCGTAGTTCTTAAAAATTACAATGTATACTATTTATAGTGTACCTAATATTCTATCCCTAATATTCTAAGATTTTCCTTGTTGCTTTTCTAATTTAAATTTTCTGTTACATACATCCACATAAGACTGCAGTGCTACCAATAACTTTTATTTTCTAATATAATACTTCAAATCTAACAATGGAACAGTGCAAGCACTATTATTAGGTCTTACACTCGTAATACTACTAAGCTTGGGATTTGGGATATGGCTGAGGCCTGAGGGCAATATGAATGTCCATAATACACGTTTGGCCGCCCTCACTTTATAGCCTTGCCGATCTTGCGGAAGATGCCTCAAAGTACATACATTTTTCTCGCATCAATTCTCGAAATATCCTTCGCTTATGTCTAACATTTTCATCGGTCAAACTCGCGAGTCATCTGTTAATACTATGAATTTAAAAATTCGTAAATTTATTTCTTAGATTGTTTAGTGTTTGTTAGTAAATAACGCTACAATTGCTGAACCGATTTGGCTGTGACAAACAGACAATTAGATTACCCATCGAAGCTGGCAATTGTTATAGCGGCCACGGAAATACATCATCGGTGTAAATTCCAAGTGATAGTAGCTATCACTTGGAATTTTCACGCGGTTTATCGCGGTTCAACAGATAGTACAGCTTGGGGACAGACGGATGGACGGACGAACAGCGAAGTCTTAATCATAGGGTTCCGTTTTTTTCACTTTGGGTACGGAACCGTAAAAAAGGTGACCCCGCGGATAACTCCTAGCGAGATTAAGGAAAAAATACATGTTATGATGTTATAGTCACAATATTATTTAAGAAATAAATGTGACTGTACCCACTTCAGTTTGGGAATAAGTTCCATCACAGACAAGGAATGGGCGTCGCAAATGACATACCCTCATCATGAGCAGACATTTTTCATAGTTTAGCCTATATCTCTAGTATTTCTAGAGAATGTATGTACGTTTTTCGTATACGAAAATATTGTATATTATTTTATTTATTGTAATGGCATTACGTCATTGCTCGAGGATTGGTCACCGATTCGCAACCGAAAACTAATTACCAGGAAAATAATATCAGGACAATGTATAGTTATGTTATAAACTGAATTTTTTAATTTCTGTTTGGTAGCCGGGCGAAGCAAGGCCGGAGTGTTTCATAGAAGAATAGAAGATATCACTAATTCTTATTTTCTAAACAAATATATTTTACACACCAATTAAATTTACTTATAATTAGGTACTATTTATAACATACTTGGAATTTTCGGAATACAAATCCGTATTTTCCTTAACTAATACTGAGTTATCATTCTTTATAACAAGTCATTTTATTTGGTTTCAGATTCAGTCCTCGCATCTAAAACGTATCGAAAACAAGGAATAAATGTAATAAAACATTATAATAAAAAATGTGCCTATTATAAAATTACATTAAAAAATATAAATATGCACAACAGATTAAAATTAAAAAAATGTGTAGTGCGCGTTGTGTAATGTGTTAAAAAAAATCAAAAACAAAAAATATCCGTGCTGCTATCTTACTTATGAATAAAATTGGGCAACGACATTAAAAATCGATTATAATCTAATTTCAATATGATAGGTATAGGTGAGTGCAGTGTCAATTAATTATCGGGAGTGTCACGAGTGATACGACCATGTTGCCGGTGCCACAGGACCGCTTGTCCGGCCGCCGCAGCAGTTCTATTGTCAGCAGGACGTTGCTGGGTCGCCGCGCCTCCGTCTACGTCACCAGCAACACGCAGGACCCCGCTAAGGTATTTTTTATTTTTTACTAACTGACCCAGCAAACGTTGTTGTTACACGGAAAATTTTATAACAATCGGTCGAGCCGTTTCGGAGGAGTTTGGTAACAAAAATTGTCACTAAAATTGAAGATTATTGATAGGCTACGCTTGCGCTTGACTTCAAATATGTCTGATTCATAGCAATGATGAGGTCTATAATGGACCCGAGCTTGCCTACAAAATGCATATTCACTCTACTCTTGGCTGGGAACACGGAAGCTATAAAAGGATAGTTCACACCTTAGCACCCTGGCCGATTATCACACTTTACACTAAAAATAAAGGCGATGTCCAACTTCTGAACCAATTTGGCCGAAATTTCGAAATTAGATAGCTTATAACCTAGACCAACATACAGATGACTATTTGACGAAGAAAAATTCACAGATCCGGCAGAATTTTGAAAAATCTAAAATAATATGTTTCAGTATATATTTCATGAATTATGTACTCAACAGTATAAAAACTTAGCAAAAAGAAAATGAACAAAGAACGGTTACTTAATTTCAAGTTATCTTTCAAATGCAGTTGAGTTTCACATAAAATAGCTCAGGTCATACCTAAATTACAGGGATGAAAGTGCATACTTTCGGGTGTAAATACTAAAAGTTCCTCACAGAAATTCAGATGATACACGATTTTAAGTCTAAAAATTTGTTGTACGCATCTAATTTCGTAAAACTTTACGTCTAGAGTGTTTTGCAATATCCAACGAGTACTTTTCTACATCTAAATAGAAAATAATGACAGAAATTCACAAAATAATAATAATAAATAACCCATGGCTTAGATTGGTTTTGCCTGGCTGTAATGGTTTTCTTCGCACTTTATTGCCAAGGGTTAGAATTTGACGAAATCGTAATCCCGAAGGTACAATTTATAGCCCCAAGTTCCGAAGTCGATTATGGTGAGGCCTCAGCCCCGCCGCTCAACTATGCAACAAGAAATCTTATCTTCAACACTGTTTTATTTATTTTGAAATGTTTTCGTAACTGATTTTAAATAGACTTTTGAAGTTTCTGTTACGAAGACCTTTTTTGGTACATGACTATTATATAAATAATGCCTAGTTTGTTTATATTTATAAATCTATTATATACGAGTACCTAAGTATTTTGAAATTTTCTGCGGTTAATATAAGGCAAAAATATTGGCTACCAAAATTGGTACTTATTTAATAACTTTCCTGTAAGAAAATATAGTTTTTTATTTATATAAAAGAACAATACAATGATTTTAATTGTACAAAAGAATGATACAGAAAAATGTCTATTAAAATAATAGAGCAGAAAATTCTATCAAATTGCATAAACTAGCCTAGGGTATTTTTGGTCCTCTTAACATAAAACTTGATATTATGTAGTTAGTTATCTTCAAGTTACAATCGGTGAACTGTGATTTTACTAAATCAAAGTTAACATACGCTGTCAGCTCTCGAAGCAGTGCAAGATATATTTCTTTAGGACACGCTACGATCTACGTCCAGTGAAATTAGTACAAGTTGTTGGATAAACTATTCAAATCTCGATACGGTTTCGCCAAAGAATCTTTAAGTAATATATCTTTAACAAATACCTAATAATACTGGCGGGGAGTAACCGAAAACGTAAATACCTATCGAACTCTTACATAATTATTGTATCTTGTACTACCCCCAGCAGTTCAGATTCAGCTTTTTACAATGAAGTCACGAGTAACTTAGGGCTGTTTCCGCAAATGAGTTATAAAGGAATACTACATTACTGGAAGGCAACATTACTGGAATTCAATATTATGTGAAAATACTACTTAAATCCAGCAGGGTTAAAATGACAGAACTTATACATAGAATTCAAAGTAGGTACTGAATTTTTTACTAGCAATTTTTTCGATGCAAGGTAAATTTTGTCCTGAAATAAACACCAGTCCATTTCACAGGTTAACCAGAAAACTTAGGGCTTTAATTAACACTTGATCTTAAATTTCGTATATATGCATGGATCTATTTCTTGCAAGTTCTACTAGATTCTGGTAATTCGAACGCGGAGGTGGAAAATCAAACACAGTCTTTATAATGCTTATTCAATACGTCAAGGAAAAAGCAACAACGACGATGTTAAGAAAATCACCCGACTTCAAATAGGTGTACAATAGAAAATTGTAGTTCTCTTTAATTTATAGGTACACATTCTGCAGATCGTAAACGAATCGCTTTTCGTTCGTCTGCTCAATATATCAAAAACTTCATCGTGTTCTTCCTAAGAAATAAATTTTAAGAGTCTCACAAGAATACGGTGACATTTCGTGCAATATACTTATCAGTTCGTTCCGAATGCTCGGAGCTCATCGCCGGGAGATGTGCGGCTAAAATCGCTGTTGTGGAAATGTCAATGCATTCCGAGTTGTACGGTGATAATGTTCACATAGTGTTCAACTGTTCACGTCACGCAAACTAAAGCACGAAACAGCGATTAAATGTGTCGTAAACCAAAGTACCGCATCATACGAGCTATGTCAAATACCTACTCGGAGTTAATTGAGATAAGTTACAATTTTCAGCACTTTTGCTCTAGTATGAATGTTTTAAGAACTTATAAATAGATAGCTGACTGCCAAAAACAGCATCATAAAGTGCTCGTATACTTCATACTAGATACAGTGATACAGTGATGTACAGTAATACTAGATACGGATTCTTTTTCACAGTGTATGTCATTTCATCAGATTTTAAATGTCACCTCTTCTCTCATTAATATTGGATTTCCACTCCGGAGTAAATACCTACTACGTTCTTTGAAGACCTTTTCCGTCAACCTGAATATTTTACTCTTGCATTTATTATACACGATATTTAATATTTACATCCTAGCAAGTGTATTGAAAAATTTTGTTTTCAACATGTGAGCTTAAAGCTCTCAGTCATCATTTGCAACCCTTACTGACGATATATACGTACCTAATACATAATATTTTGCATGACCATGGATATTGGCTATTATTTATTACAATAGTAAGGTACCATGATTGTGCTATTTGTCAAAATTTCCGCTAATACAACGCAACATGGCGGAATTCATCCATGTGGAAACTCGCGTGTGGACTGATAACAAGTATAAAGAGATCTGTAGCGTTGACCGCAGTCCATACAACTGACTCTGTTGGTGTCAAAACTAACATTTTTGACACCAGTAAACTGGCGATATCTTTGGTCCTGTGTCTACGTCTATTGTTTGAACACATGAATGTAGGATGCAGCGCCTGTATCTGTCAGAGTTATCGCTTGCATGTAAATAAAGTTCAGCGTGTCAGTTCAGCACTTGGTTAGTGCAGAGTGCTCACTGCTCAGTGCTATGGCCTAACGCAGAATCCTTTTCTGAAAGGACACCCGTGTTCGGTAAATGTGGTCGACAATGGACAACGACTATTATTAATTAATTAAGTCATACGAAGGTAAGCTGGTATAAACGGTAGGTATAGGGATCAAATTCGGTTGATTACTATAGGTACGTGAATTATTCAATGCTTTTACTATGTAGAGTAATTAATTTCTGTAATGGCTTGTCAATATTAAATAATAATATCATACATTATGTATTAAAGCACATAACGTCACATTACAATCAATAATTTCTTTAACACATCCTGGACATTTTATATTTCTCAATGCCATTAAATTATTGACATGGTAGTTGGTATGGGTTCACTCACCCTTATTTTTCATTCTGTAATGTACGCAAAGTTAGAATGAATCAATTTTTTTCTTAGATCCGCCACATTATTTTTTACCTATGACGAAAAGTAGGGCAGATTATGCATTTGGGGAGGGGTTTCTTGTTATCAGTCATAAACGTATGCATGTGGAGCGTTTTACTTATAAATTAAGAACCTGCAACATGTTTAAAAAATATTGCTGTAATTAATTCCACTGTTACAACACTGACTCGAGCTTAAAACGTACTTGATTGAAAGCTGTATCAACGCGCTACATAATTCAGCCGTCCCCGAAGTCGCTTCACGCCGCTACTACAATATTAAACCTTGGAACTGACTCGCATGTTTAAGTATTCATGTCTTGGTGCTTTCAATAATATTGTGTGAATTACGAAAACAATTTCATTATCTAGATACCAGCCCCCTATAGATGTGTTACACATAGTTTCTTTTTCTACTAGCGTTATCCACAGCTTATTTTTTTTATCACGCTGAAAATATACATAGTTTCTACGGAACCAACGTACCGTTATTCCGTGCCAAAATGGACACAATCGCACGCATCATCTAACTCGTACCTGCAGATAAATTATAAAAGGAAATGGTGACTTAATTAATCTATGATCGTACAACTATAAAACTATTGGACAGATCGGCTTGATGGCTTTTATGAATAGGCGTCCAGTAAGAAAGGATTTATGCTATTTCAACCCCTTAGGAGGTAAAATAGGGGTCACGAGTTCCAAACCGCGACAACTCTCCACTTATAAGACTCTTTCCTATGCGTACGAAGCGCAACCGAGTTTCTTGCCAGTTCTCCTCGGAGCAAACCTGCTTTTCGGACCTGACGGTAGAGTTTTGACTTTTCATTAGAGCCTATTATTTAGGCCTATGTGTAAAATAAAGATTTTCATTTTCATTTTCAAAGCGCATGGCGCAACGTGAGGCAGAAATGACAAACATCATTTTGCTGATGTATGCGACATGGACATAATATAGTATCATACCTACTCCTAATATAATTATTTTATTATTCTTCACAACCCAATGAGAAACGAACATATTTCCTTCAAATTGTTATATTTAATTTTAAACAGCGTAAGCGATTAAACAGCTTTAATTTATCTGAAACCGAAGTTTTAATTCCTCGATAAGGATCTACGTGATCTAAAGTGGCCATAAAATGTATCTGGGTAAAGTATCGAAATTTGAAATTTACGGCTTCACGCCAAAACGGCCGCAGATAGGCGTCTTCAAATCTAGGCTATCACAGGAGATCGTTACGATAAAGTTGAAACTTTAGGCCAAACGGCACGTTTTTTGTCACCACCGATTTTGTTTTCAAGATTCTACTTTCAATTTAATACTTTGCAACTCAAGAATCACATCCCAGAAGGCTGTGGGATGTGATTCTTAAAAATATACAGGGTTATTTTAAAAATACCAAATCGCTCTCGGCCTGTAGTTAACTTTTGCTCTACGACTTTTTTTAACTCGATATTTTGAGAAATATCAAATTTTCAACATTATGCACGGATACTCTACCCGTAACTACTCTTTACATTGTACTTGTATACCTACGTGCTACATTAGCCACGCGGCCGGCGCGCGGCGCGCGAATCTCGACCCTATCGTACGGTCACTGACCCGACTACGCGACGTTGTTCATAATGATAATACATAGCTACTATATGGTTGTACACAGTGTAATGCCACTTTACAGAAACAACATGAGTTATTATTTTTTTGAATGAAATAAATTAATACTGTATTTTGAAAAGTCGTAGAACAAAAGTTATAGTGTCAATGTAAACAATAACAGGCCAAGAGCGATTTGGTACTTTTAAAATAACCCTGTATAATTGTACATCTGCTAACCATCACCAGTAACCATATCAACTCAACGAACATCAGCCAACTGATGCCCTTGCTGCATTATTGATGTAAGCATTAACCAATCAGCTACTCGAAGCTGTGTGACGCCTGCCCAATCCGACCAAAGTGATTGCATTTGTAAATGTTTACGTGTCAGATTTGTTCTCTTATTCGTTGGACACGTTGGATGTTGGCAACTTAGGTAATTCGAAGTGTTTGCATGGCCGTAATGGTTATTACTGTACGGTTAATAATGTATCTGTTATAATAAAACATTATATTTAAAATTTGAAACTTTTATATTGATATTTAAAAATGATATTTATTGTTATAATAAAAGATTTATCCTACTTCTGACACCATCTTGTATTGGATGCATGAATGTAAACGATGATTCACTTTGATAAGACTTTTATTAATTTAACGCGACTAGACATTATAATATGATGGACCATAGACAACATACTCTTGTGTCATAACTCATAACATTGAGAAAGAGTAAACATTCGTACAGATTACATATAATTAATAAGTACTATGTAACACTTATATTTTAGTTTTTATAGTTGTGTTTGTATTGAAAATGTTACAGCTGAGAGTAAGACTCTTCGTTAACTTTATTCTTACTAGTAAAAGTCTTACCCGCGTGGAATGGTGCCAAAAATACTGGCTGCATTTCCAACCTGAATACCTAGGGAGATTTATAGTGCAAAAAATGGCATAGCTGTCTAGTCACCAGATGATGCTACTAACCGCTATTTTAGTTTACATTCACGCTGTTTTCAAGTTGTTTAGATGAGGTTTTAGCCCGTAGATGAGAGAAGACTGCTCCTTATCATCCATATCTGTCCATCCCATTTTAATGAATCCAACCCATAGCAATTCTTCAAAGATAATAATAGACCGTGCACTCGATCTGCACAAGTTTGGAGAGCTTCATTCAAGTTGTCGCTGCGATGAATGCCGGCACAGTTTGCCCCGCAACTTTGCCCATTTAACTCTATCCGTTTGTTCAAGGCTTTAGAGTAGTTGCGCTTTCCTTATTAAAATATCTCATTTGTTCGCGGACTTAAAAACTTCATCAACTCCAAGCAAAATACCCGAGAGCGCCGCAAATAGTATAATGACTTATTTTTAACCGACAAAAAGAAAAGAAGCTTATATCCAGCGACATCGCTCGACTCTATATGTCGTCAGTTCATCTGATTGGAGGTCTGCAAACAGTCCGCTTTTCCGTGCAGGGTCGCCATTCCAGCACTATGGGTCCACAAAGTCCGTCAGTTCTACGAGGTATATGCTATTAGTCCATTACTATCACTATCTCCCGAAGGATAAGTATTTGCGCTGTAGCATGGTGCGGGTGAGATATGAGATGGAAACAGCAATATGGAAGGACCAGAGTGAGATAAACTGAAAATGCACTAAGGAAATGGCAGCTGTCACCCGCACCATGTAGCAAGTTACAACCAAAGACAAAGTAAATATAAGGACAGGAAATTGTCAGTCTTATTGGGTGGGTATATCCGCCATCTTCTGTAGAATTGAAATAGCCAATCACAGCCATCGGCCAATCACAGATAGGCACCAGACAGCTGATCAGAAGGGCTGCTCTAACTATCTATCGATATGGAAATATTATCGATGTAGTAAGTAGTTCGTGGTTAGTCATTAAAGATTTGAGAGAGCAAAAATGAATGAACATAACCTACCGTTAAAAACCTACTGATAAAAATTAATGGCTAACGGTTTTGAAATCGGTCGCCTTGATGCGAAGTAACGATTATCTTAAGAACATACAGTATTACGAGTCGTATACATTTTTCTCCGGAGATGCAAAATTATTTTTTTGTGGAATAAATACCTACCTACCTTAAAAATAAAAAAATATTGCTATCCACATGTCACCAACTAACAATAATTATTATCTGACGTAACCATGACACACATACACATTAAATATACTGTATCTGACGTATAATTCAAATAACATACTATCTAGTATAATATTGTAGTAAAACACAAATTAGTTACTTACAGTAGTGTCAGATAATTTACATGTAATAGTAGTATTATGATTAATACACGACGTGATGAATTAGGCTCTTCGTTAGATATCGAGAAATATTCTTTTTTTTTAATCTTGAGGTTACAACTCCTCTTTAATCCTCAGTTTCTCTCACCCATTTCAAAGCTCGGTCAACGAAGTTTTGCGGGACTCCTATTTCTGGGTGGTCATGATAATAACTACCAATAAAGATCCTATTCGTCACCTAATTTGTCGGCGTTCTCCAAGTCCCGAGCTCGCATCGGTCGCTCCCGGATCCTAATATTTGTAACAAACATCTAATCTGCAAATAGCGTAGATCTGTAGTAGCTGAGACTTCCAGTTCAAATGTTCAAAGTTCAATGTGGCAGCCATTTTTTAAATTTTGACCACAAATTACATGTCTTTGCTTGCTGCAATGGTTTTTGTAATTTAGTCATTTCGAGATATGAACAATTATTTTCTTAAAATACAGTCCCGCCAAACTGACTTACAGTTGTTACTTAAAAGTTGTCAAACATCGATTTTAAAGAAATTCATAATTCATGAAAAACCTTTAGAATTTTTCACTCCTTACAATTTGAATTTCGAAAATTCCCGTCTTTGTACAGAATATACAAATATTCTGTAGATTCATGACCTAATAATATGAACCTGAGTACTAAATTTTACATCTCTACGACTTTTAGTTTTACCGGAGTCCGTGGAACAACGAAAATGCCTCACTCCTTTATTTATATTATTATATAAAATTTACGGAACCCTTCATGCACGAGTCCGACTCGTACTTGTTTGTCTTTGGCCTACTCTCTGTTTCTTTTTTATAACTTTAATCTTTAATATTATTGTCTATTGCGTGTTAGTATTGTCTATGTTTTTATGTCAGTTATTAGGTTTTGTGGGTTGTGGTCAGCATTATTATAATATTTACCTGATGTGCTGAAAATTTTATTTAATTCATACAAAATAAATTCACATCTCCGGGAAAAAATAAGTATGCGTGGGTCTTCTCGTTCTACTGAATCTCCCTTAATTCATCGTAACTTCAAACTAAGGCGACCGGATTTAAACCAACAGCCAATACTTTAACAAATCCCGCGAGACCAAACTATATCTATTCCTGAAGCCCTTTCCTCTATTATAAAAGTTTGCAATAGATAATAGCTATAGAAAAACTTTAGTTTCTGTAAAACCCCGAGATTTTTTCCTATCTACTCAGCTATCACAAGCATAGTATGAAATTTATCGATAACGGTATAATAGTAGTCACATCATTAGTACTTTGACATGAAGCAATGCGCATGTCAAAGTGCTACAGTTTATGGCGGTTTTTGCCACCCCGACACATATAGTGATAAGTAAACTATGGCCTCTCTATATATATGTTTAAATTCTCTAAGGTTACAACGTAAATACATAATTTATAAATCAGAGCCCATAGATTCCCATAGCCCATAGATAGTCGCTCGCGCTCTGACTATATAGAGCTCTTCCTAACAACGACAGCTCTGTGAGTGCGACAACTTTTTTTGTAGTGTGAGTGTGTCAATTTGGTATGGTCAAAGACGAAATACGCTACGCTAAGAGGACGGGAACAAATATGGCGTCGCGCGTCATACATTTTGGTACCGCTGACAGCACATACCGCTGTTGGTAGCATACATTAGGCGCGCCATTTTACAGATTTGACAACTTAAAAATCCGGCTTCAGGGCGGAGCCTAAAAATATATGCGTGACGTCACTAAGGGCTCATCCTTTATGTTACATCCACGGACCAGGGAATAATCTTTTCTCCGTGGTTACATCCATGGGTATGGTGCGCGGATGCTAGTGTGCGTGAAAAATTGTATAGCGACGGCTCGGGTTTGTCAACTGAGGCAGAGCATTTTTTACCGCAATTTTGAAGTCGAGGGCGGCCCCTTGGACCTCTATGACAGAGCCATTATAACTTGAAGTTTCCATGTACTTAATAACTCGTAACACGTAATTTCATTGTTATGACGTAAAAGGGATATGTTAAGCTCTTTATCAACTTCAAAGTCGATGGATGTTGAAATACAGAAACTCTAAGACGGTAAAAGTTCATCCAAAGCCGTTAAAAGGGTGAAGCTGGACGGCGGCAATCGGATAACGGGGTTAATAAATAACAGCTATTCGATTAACAACTTAAGGCCCCGTACTCCGTAGCGCTCTAAGCGTCTTTAAATTAGTGTTGTTATGGATATCCACATCCGTAACCAAAACTATCGGATGTCCGAAATAAAAAAAATATCCGTAACCGTAACTGAATCCGTAATAAAAGTTTTGGATAGTTTCGGATAGGGCGGTGTCTAACTAAAAAATAAAAAACCGGCCAAGTGCGAGTCGGACTCGCGCACCGAGGGTTCCATACCATAAAAGAAGTAAAAAATTGAAAGAATCACTTCTGTTCATGAATTTACGAGTATAATATACGTGTAGGTACTTTTGTTGGCAAACCACAAACGTAACTTTGTTTTTGGTGGTTTATTGTTATTATCAAAAAAAGTATGATAGCTGCAGAGTTGATTTTATTTTTCCTGTAAAATATACGTTAACTTCTAATAATAATTATTTCAGATTTTTCGATTGGTAAACTTCGGAGATAAGGGGGGGGAACGGTATTTTTTTCGACAGTTTGCCCAATAAATCAAAAACTATCAGGCATAAAAATAAATAAAAATTAGTTTTAGAATACTCAAGTAACGCCCTTTCATATGATACCCCACTCAATATTGTTATCTCATTTTGAAATTTTGTCGACCCGGTTTTCCCCCCTTTTTAAATAAAAATAAAAATAATTTTCAAATTTTTACGATTCTTATGACGTCGGGTCACTATTACCTATAACTGTTCTAAATTTCAAGCCGATAGCTTGAATAGTTACTGAAATAATCGAGTGTGACAGACGGACGGACGGACGGACGGACGGACGGACGGAGAAAGTCTCACTATAAGGGTTCCATTTTTACCATTTTGGTATGGAACCCTAAAAATACTACACTCGTATGAATTAACTGTGCACTCAGCTGGAATGCGACGCCTCTCCCGCTACCTAATACCGTCACAGCGCGAGGTGCACAGCTAATTCGTACAGGTTATACTTTATTTATTAAAGTCGAATATAATCTTATTTGTATTTCATTTTACAGTTCCTTAAAAAATTAATATCCGTAACCGAAACTATCGGATAATCCGAAATAATTTAATATCCATAACCGTAACCGAAACCGATAATATTTTTTACCAATATCCATATCCATATCCGGATCCGAAATTATATATCCATAACATCCCTACTTTAAATATACGAGTGGCGTTATTAAAGTGTTGTGTAAAGCCAGCCCTGTGTACAAATGTATCATTTTTCGGATTCGTAGACGTCCGTTTCAGATTATTCATCATATCTCACGCTCATATCTCATAAGTTATACCATATCATGCAAGTCGCTAACAACTTGCACAAAACTCTAGCCATATGTCTCATATCCATGAAAAACATATTTTTTAAAGATTTAGGTTGCAAACAACAACTACACTATTTTTTCATGAGACACATAAATCAATAAAAATGAGTTTTAGAATATACAAGTAACGCACTTTCATATGATAACCAACTCAATATAGTTATCACATTATGAAAATTCAACATCCTGGTTATCCCCATTTTAAAAAAAAATGATTTTTTTGTTACCGCAATGTCGTTTGGTGCTGGGCCGCTATTGGTGCTGGTGCCACTCTGCCCGCCAAATTCAAATGACAGTGACCATGGATGTATGAAATCCGGTACCAGCCTGAATCAAATCCAAACTTTATTTTTTATAGAATACGCTTAAAATAAAAACAAAAAATATTTTAAACGAAATGTCTCAACAAATGTATCTGTTTGCCACAGTCACCTTCTCATTTCGCAGTTACAATGAAGTGCTCATAAAAATGTAAGTGTCCTCTACAAAATCTAGGTTAAAAATATAACAACTACAGAGTTATTTTTCCTGTTTCGGTACTAGAAAAATACAATTTTAAAGTTTTTGAGATTAATCAGTCGATATTCTACATAGTTCAAGTTTGTAGTAAGTAGAACCAAAAACACCTGCTTATTTCATAAACGTTCCCTATATCCCGAATGGAGCAAAGACATGACAGCTAGTCTGTAATATTTAAAAAATATATACCTAATTATGCATTTCTCACAATGTTTAATAAGGGCGGATATGTCTACAATACAATATGCTTTGTTGGTAAAGTATTTTAGGGCTCGATTTTAAATTAATTTGCCAGAATATAACCAGAGTTCAAATACTGAATCATTAAATGCGAAAATATATACTTTCCGGACATAATAATTGAGTAAAGGGAAATGAAAAGTATCCGATTATTATTATTCCCGAAATTCCACACAGAATAAATACATCATAAAAGTAAACAGTAGATACGTTTTAATTTTGCGGGAACACGAAATAGGCCATTGTTCCCAAAATAAATGAGAGAGGGCTAGCAAATGGCTCGAAAACCCGACAGATGTTTTACCTCTCAAATTACGGGCACCTCCTATACTCGTACGTGGAACGCGAGTACTATTACACTGAACGGGGAATGCGTATACAGTAGCGTAGTAGGCAATTAGGCATTCATTGTAACAAACCGAATTGACCAAGTGCGATTTACGCATAACTATATAGTCAACAATGGGATTTAAAGTTTCAGTACATCGTACATAATTTTGCAATATTTGATTGTCACTTTTGGTTGGTTCGATTTGCTGCCGAGTTAAAGAAAATTGATTGCTTTTTAGTACTCAATATTTAATGTAATTTCCCTTGATGTCCCTTTTGTTTTTTCCATCATGTATTATTATGTCCATAAAGCATTTGTCGTAAATCAGGTACCTAGTAGGTACTTTTGATTTATAGGCCATCAAACGAAACTTTATGGGCTTACATAATTTATTACTCTAAGTTGTCTCTATTAACGATAAACGCTGGGTGTTATGAAATTCCTAAAAGTAAACTTATAATATTATGCCTGTTATTTTAGTCCTTGGCAACGAATTCATATGCATCGCTGTATTTGTCAATATGTGAAACAAATTGCCAGCCCTAACAAAATATTCCGCGTACCATTAGTAAATGAATGGTACCTACTCAATAAATACTAACTTAGATAGCAGTAGGCACATGGGCTGTCTACCTAAATTATAAATGAAGCTATGAACACAAAATAAAAATGTAGACCATCACATAAAAGTGTAGAATATTACACAGTTCAGAATATTTATCGGCATAACAATTTGAAGATTGATCAAAGGGCGTTTATTAACATGCGTCAACAAAAATACATAACATAACATCCAAACACTGCTTCCCCCTCCTTACAAATGAAGCATAAACAAGTGTTCGGATGATTTTACCAATATGGATAATGTCAATATAACTTGTGTTTTAATTCGGAGAGGGGCCATCATTTAATTATACTAGCAGGGAAAACAGTAAGGTAATGATAAGATTGTACAAAAACACCTCAGTGGTGATTATATAGTCTTTTTGGAATATTTTTTATGTAGTGTCAGTTTGAAAGTTCAATAAAATACGAGCAGGAAAATCAAATTGTTGTACCTACTTACACAGACCTATTTATTCCCGTAACCTTTCTAACATAGAACTGCAAAGACGTCGCAAAAGGCTTCTACCTCTACACAGTAGACGGTCAGGATCGGCCTGATACGTACTGAAATGGTCTGGAATGCCGTACCAGGCACTGTCTTTCCCACCACCTACAACCTGGACGCCTTTATATCACAATTTCCTAGGCAAGCGCGCCCTACTTTTGACTGTACGTATCACCACTTTCCATCAGGTGTGATCATAGTCAAGAGCTACTAGTTATATAAAAAAAATATTGATACTTTTACCGACCTCAGTCTAACGTTAAAGCAGTGATAGCTGGGTGGTTCTGGCCTCTGCCTCTCATAAGGAGGTCGCGGGTTCGAATCCTGGGCACGCACCTCTGTCTTTTCCGAGTTATGTGCGTTTTAGGAAAGTAAATATCACTTGCTTAGCGGTGAGGGAAAACATCGTGAGGAGACCTGCATGCCTGAGAGTTCACAAAAATGTTCTCGAAGGTGTGTGAAGCCCGCCAACCCGCACTTGGCCAGCGTGGTGGGCTATGGCCAAACCCCTCTCAGTTTGTGAGGAGACCCGTGCCCAGCAGTGGGACGTAAAAAAGGGTTGAGAGAGAAAGAGAGTCTAACGTTTCGTTAATTTTATGCGTATAGGTTCAAAACAATTTGCTCTCCATTATTCAAAGTCTATTCTATAAATATGTCAGCCTCTGTGCGCCCCTTTGAAGCTGAGGAAACCCAAACGTGATTGATTGATACCGCTATAAAATACGTTCCCGCGCCTATGATGCATAATTATTCATTTTATATTACGCTCTACGCTCCCAAATTAGTGGTACTTGTTACAGGACTGCTTGAAAAAAGAAGTGTATTATTTTCACAGTTAATGGATGCGGGATTGTGGTTGTTTCTTTCTTCCTAGACTTTATCGTTTATGCCTAGTGTCGGCGAGGTAGGCTTACCTCAAGGTGTCAACATGCAAACTGTATGATATGTTAACTCCGGTTTGAAAAAACAAATATTGCGCGAATGAGGGTTAAACATAAAAACTAATAGTATGCACTGCGCTGAAAATAAAAATGGCAAAAATACAAAGATGATGTATGAATGCATAATTATCTTTTGTCCTTTTCATTCAACTCGCGCGTCTGCAAAAGTATCTATAATATGTGGTATAGACACATTTATCCTAGAAGTACATAAGAAGATACCGAGAATATGTAGATTGTTGATGATAAGACTTATTATAGTTTAGTTTAGACTTTACTATGTGTTTGCGTAAATAAATTTGTTAATTTTATAATATTCCATTAATAAAAGTTATTTAGTTTCTACCACCGTACTTGGTTTTGCTCAATTATTTCAGTAACTATTAAAGCTATCGACATGAAATTTGGAGGGGTTGTAGGTTAGTTTGTAGTAATAGTGGCCCGCAGTAATTGCAATCATAAAAAAATTAAAATCGATATTATATTTATTTAAAAAGGGGGGAAAACTTAGGCATCAAAATTTCAAAATGAGATAACAATATTAAGTAGGGTATCATAAAAGAAGGTTACTTGTGTATTCGTTTCATTTTTGCGCATATAAGGCGAGGATTTACTTGCAAAGAGTTTTAATTTATGGCTGGGGGCTACTCAAGTCACGTTTTCACAAAGTGATGTGAATCAAGAAATAAATAAAAATTAACACAGAAACATTAACTTTACGTACTGGTTTAGAGTGTGAAACCAAACGTATATTTTCAACATAGTAAATACGTCAACGTCAGACTCTACGATTTCGCATTTGAAGTGAACATCTCCTGAAGATGTCCCGGTGTCGGGACAAAACGTGCGTCGAAGAAAGTGTTAGAAAATTGTGTGTGGTGTTTCATGTGGGTAGTGATCCTGCATATTGCACCATACAGAATCTTGTCAAGTAGCAGATTATAGCAAAACAAATTAATTCGTCCTGCTAATTATGGATACGCAAAATAACGCCTGCTTTCATTCAATATAGTAAATACAATCAATCAAAAGTAAAGTATATTCAATTTTACGATTGTCTACCGTGTTGCGTTTTGAACTACATCCAATTTTACGCTGTATGACAATAGTAGTAAAATTAATATTTCAGTGTTCTCAAAAATTGTTTTAATTTCTATGTCGTCCCCGATGCGTAAATTGCGTTGGCGACCTCCGTGGCGCAGGGGACGCACGCTCGGATTCGAGTGGGAGGTCGCGGGTTCGATTCCCGCCACGGGGCCAACTTTGGAATTTTATAATTTCTAAATTGGCTCAGGTTTGGTCTGGTGGGAGGCTTTGGCCATGGCTACCACCCTACCAGCAAAGACGTACAGCCAAGCGATTTAGCGTTCTACGATGCTGTATAGAAACCGTTGGGGTGACATAACTTACCCCTTCCAAGTTCGTACGCTAACATCTTCGGCTGCATCATCACTTACCATTAGGTGTGAGGTGAGATCGCAGTCAAGTACTGACTTGTATAGCGTAAAAAAAAATGCCATGACCTTTTTAAACTTTTCACTTCACGAAATATAGCCGACGCACTTCGTGAATCGCCTACCTGTTGGTAATAAAAATCTCTATAGATTTTCCGTTAATTAAGTAACCAGACTATTAATATTCCAGTGCCACTCAACTGTCATCTCTCAATAGAGGGATGTCGAGTAACTACACCTGATTACATGTCTATATACATCTTTAACATTAACCTCGCTATTCTAATGCAGATAAGCCACATAATATAAACCTATCCCAGAATTTCCCCTGGGGTATGTATGTAGATTTCTTTATTTATAGTGTTTTCCTGCGCCGTCGAAAACGTGATTTAGTTGGTGAGCGACAATTTTATTTACCTGTGCCAAAAATAAATTCTCTGTCGTACTTTTTTTTTTTTTTATCCACAGGAAATGCCTGACGCATACCCCTTCATCAGGGGAAACGGAGGGGTTATGTGGGGCTTGCACCCACTAAAACCTGTGCTTTGCCACGACGGGCCACGTTGGCGGGAGTACGGGATTCACTTGCGTATTCACCGCGCTCCCGCCAGGCCTCGACCCACCACCAGGGCGGCAGGTCCCGTCGCTGCCGGCAGCCTGGCCGCTGCCGACCCTCCTGGGAGGCGCGTCCCAAACAGGTCGCGCCACCTCCTCGGCCTGTTGGTGGAATTCGGGTGACGGTCGCCAGAGCCCCTTACGTCCGTCACCCGCAGGCCGGCACCGGTCGCCGGAGGAAGGTGTTCGCACTCCAGCAACCGGTGCGTCTCCTGCGAGAGGGATGTGCCTCCGTAATTATCCCTCTCGACGGGCGTTCCCGCCCACTTCGGTGATTTTTTTACGAGGTTGTCTTCCTCGTAGCGCCCCGAAGGGACTTGTGGGCGTTTCCGCCCCCGCCTGTAATTTTTTAATGAGGTTTTCTTCCTCCTTCGGTGTAGGTGTAGGCGTTTCGACACAGTGCCCTCTGCTGGGACTCAGAGGGACAAGCGAAGAAACGCCACCTATCCACCGTGCCAAGCTATTAGCCGTCGGTTATTAACCGACGTTACCAGGGAGCACCGGCCCGTGCACTACAGATGGGGCACCGTAGCACTCGGGCACACGTGGAGGTTGCTTGGCCAGCCCCCCTAGCAGCCTCTGTCGTACTAACCTAGTGATATTCTCGACTCAAATTATGTTCTAGGCATTTGCGTAATGTACTTATTTGTATGATGTATTTGCAAAATAAATTTGTAATTGTATTTGGATGGTTCCAGGTTCAAATCTTCAGACTTTTCGAATTTGTTTTTTTTAATTACTCATATGTTATTACAGGCACACTGACTAACTTTTTATAAAAAGTGTGTGCTTGTCAATGAGTGTTTTCTGAAATAATGTTCACGAGATGGCAGCACTGAGCCTACAGGTTTTTTAGTACTAGGTCTATGGCAGGTCTTAACGTTGTATACTGTGTTAGATCCAGACTTCTGTCAAACATATCTGTATTTCTGGTCTTATATAAACTTCTGGTCATGTTCCATGCTTGAGCGTGACTCAGTTTTTAGAGTGCCGTACCCAAAGGGTTAAAACGCTACCATATTGCTGTCGAGTCACGGTTCAAGAGATACAGCCTGGTGACAGACGGACGGACGGATGGTGAAGTCTCAGTAATAGGGTCCCGTTTTTTAACCTTTGGCTACGGACCCTAAAAAACTAAGAAATTAATGGAGATGACTTATTATATTTTAGAATTTTGTTATCGAAATATCACATCAATCTTACCGTCCCCGCCATCATTCTCATAGGTACGTTTTCTAAACCATTTCTTTCAGATATAGAATTGGTAAGTAAATGCCCTATAGTATAAAGATCCAGGTAAAAAGAGCAGGTTAGAAACTATCGAGCAGTTAAATGAATAAAGTTGCAAAATGAAAGTTTGGCAGCCGCTGTTCTTTGCGTCGAGAAGTTTGAATGGAAGCCTTTGAAACTCATGCATTGGCGTTGCGGACACAAAGCTACGCGTATATCGAATGTAGGTAATAGGTATTGAGGGGCAGTTCTTACGAACAAACTTGCTCGGAAGCGAAAAATGATTGAAAGTGATAGAATTGTAATAGATGTTATTTTCACATTGCACTGTGCTCGTGGAATAAAATTCAATTTGAACCGGTCTTGGATGAACACTTTACAAGTATCTTAGATTGTAGAAATAATTTTCAGGTATCAGATGCTATATGCATGTATTTCTTTTTTAATTTTGTGTAAAAATCTTAATGCGGTTCATAGAATACATCTCTTTACCAAGTTTCAACAGTATAGTCTCAGTTCTTATACGAAATCTACGAAATACATACTTTCGAAAATCGGAAATGAAAAAATATTTTACTAGTCAACAGAATGGCCATTTAGACTGAGATGAGACAGCGCCATCTATCGAGGGATGGATTAAATCACACAGGAAAATAAAAAAACAGCCAAGTGCGAGCTAGACTCGCCCATGAAGGGTTCCGTACCAGCAAGTAACATAATAATATAAAAGTTCTTGTAGCTAGTGGGAACCTTTAAACTGTGAATTTTATGTAGCTGGAACAACGAAAAAAATTTTCCTTTTGTATGGGAAATAATTTAAATGTATGATTTTTACCCTTTAAAATGTGAATTTTGGAAATCCCGTTCTTAGTGCATCTTCATGACCTTATACTTATTGATCTAGGTACCAAATTTCAGATTTCTGCGACTTTTAGTTTTTCCGGAAGCTGGAACAATGAAAAAAATCCACTTTTGTATGGCAAAATAGCTTCAATGACTCCTAAAGAAGAAACTATTTACTAGATATAATTCAAACTAACTTTCGGTGGAAGTTTGCATGGTAATGTACATCATGTATTTTTTTTTTTCAGTTTTATCATTCTCTTATTTTAGAAGTTAGAGGGGGGGGGGACACATTTTACCAGTTTAGAAGTGTCTCTCGCGCAAACTATTCAGTTTAGAAAAAAATGATATTAGAAACCTCAATATCATCTTTGAAGACCTATCCATCGATACCCCATACTTATAGGCTTGATGAAAAAACAAATTTGAGTTTCAGTTGTAAGTATGGGGAACCCCAAAAATTTATTGTTTTTTTTTAGTTTTTTGTAAAAATCTTAACGCGGTTCACAGAATACGTCTATTTACCAAGTTTCAACAGTATAGTCTTTATAGTTTCGGAAAAAAGTGGCTGTGACATACGGACGGACGGACAGACAGACAGACAGACAGACAGACAGACAGACAGACAGACATGACGAATCTGTAAGGGTTCCGTTTTTTGCCATTTGGCTGTGGAATCCTAAAAATGGAGTTCTGTTTTACATATTATTCCAAACTTTGTTTCTAACTGCCCCATCTGTCATCATCATCGTCAGCCATTTAGCAAGGAGAGCTTAGATCAGGACCGAAGGCTTAACGTTCTCAACGAGCCCCGCCCAAGGTCGGACATCCATCCGATATCCAGTTACCGAAAATGTAAAAATCCTAAACGAAACTGACACTTTATTGAAGCGAATACGCTCTTGCCTCGACAAATCTCTCTCCATTAGCGAGCAAATAAATATCCACACGCCCGTATTGACAGCCTGTCCCATTCCACTGGATTTACCATCTAGATGTGAAACCGAGCACGTAACTAATATCGCTACAGGAGTTAATGTTGTAACTACATACAACTTTACACTTTTTTGACGCGCTTATATTAGCTTGCTCTGTATCTATGTATATAATGGAATTTTTTATCGTGATTTTAACCCACTTCAAAGCGTCGGATTAAATTAAAACTTCGCATAGCAAGGGCTGATGACAATACAAGAAAATACAAGAGAAGTTTGTCTGGTTGAATGTTTTTTAATAAGGTCCAAACGATTATAAGACGTAAGGTTTAATATACATAAAGTTTTAAACATATGTCGAAAAACACCCAGATACTAGGAAACATTGTTACTTATCACACAAAAATGTTTCAGTTGTGGGAATCTAATCCACTGCCTTCGACGCAGATGGCAGGATGGCTGAATGTAGGCTAATACATACGAGACTTTTTATCAGGAAAACTCTACGATTCCCCTAGAATTTGCTTGATTTTAATTTTTTTTTGACGGCAATCTCAAAATTTTTAAGTGATGATTCAGCCGAAGATGTTATGTACCTTAGAAGGGGCCAGTAACCCCTAAATACGGTAATTCTACGGATATGGTAAGTCTTTGCCAGTTTTAAAGGTATAATTATGAACAAACGTTAACTAGCTAAAATAAAAATAATTTAGTTCACTTTTCACTTTAACTAGTCTCAGTAAATTATTTATTTTCCACACGCAAATTAATTTGGATAAATTACTTTTTTGTTTCAAAGCGCTTTGTAATACCTCAGACGTTACTACTCAAATTAGGTTAATTAGAAATTACACACGAACTGAAAATATAGAATAAATTACCCAATATCAAGTGATATTTTCTCTTTATTTTCATAATATTATGTACTGGGAGTCCAAATATTTTCATAAAAGCATTCCCTGGACTTATACCGAGGTCCCTAAATAAGGAATATTCCCGGCCCCCGGGATAATTTTATTCTCCTCGAGGCAAACGTTTGTATTATAATTGCTACTCCATCAGCAATCCTTCGTATAATGTTTGCATATTTCGACGGAAAGCACATAATCTCGAGATTAATTCTAAGTGTAAGGGTTCTATAATTATTAGGCTGCCATGAACGCCATGAACGATGTTTTTGCGCGTAGCAAAAACGTGCAAAGAAGTTATTCAGTGAAATGGAGGCTTCGTCGTCGAGTTCACAGTTGTATTATAAGCTGAGACGAAGGAGATCCTTCATAAGATGTCGCGCATCACTGAAGCGTCAGTGAAAACCTGCGATGTTATTCGGCAATAATACTTTCAGGCTGCAGCAGCCACAGATTTTAGCAGCAGCATAAACATAGCAGCTTGCTAAAGTTTCAGCATCGACGAGGTTAAATCTATGCAACTGATTAGTTAATGAATGCATCGGTCGAGTCGCGTAGGTTCTAATTGGCTAATTTTTTTGCCGCTTTTACAGCTAAGGAACCGTATGGCTGTGCAAAAATACTTAAAGCAGCGACGAGCAATCTATGCATCTATGAATTTTTCAGTTGTAATAGAGTACAATTTTGCATGTCATCTTCGGCTTGGCAGCTGTCTGGCAGCTGTTTCAGAGATGGACATTTTCACTGCCGGTGATGCTTGCGTTGCCATGGTTACTGGCGATGGTTGGCCGATGATAATTTTATTTTCGAGAATCACACCCCTGAAACTGGCTTCGACAGTCGTACAGTGTATCACCGATGTCAGGAATCTTATCGTCACATGCATAGGCATTCCGCCTAACGTGTAATTTTATTGGTTTATTTATTTATTTATTTATTTATTTTGCACAATGAATTAAAACATAAAACACACAGACATAGAGAGGACATGTACAAGGACATCTTATCGCTACAAATGAAGATCTCTTCCAGATGCCCTAGATGTGGGAGCAATATAAACATGATATACAGAGTAGGCAATAAAAAACAAAACTGAAAGAAAAAGTATGCATAAATTAAGTACAATAAAAATAAGAATGCATATAAATATATTATAATTACACACATATTATAAGTATAAATGGGTATACATAGTATAAATAGTAGAAAATAATATATATACATAAATATGTGACATAATAAACAGAAATGAAGAACTAAGAAATCTTATCAAGAGCAGAATGATAGTGCTGTTTCAGCCGCGACTTGAAGACTCCCAGAGATGGGTTGTCTTTAAGAATATTCTCCGGGAGAGAGTTCCAGAGCCGCGTAGCCTGGACAGCAAAGGATCTAGCAGCATTGATCGTGTTATAGTGTGGTACGTCGAGAGCTCTCTGTGCCACACAGGAACGCATTGGTCTGCCTCTGGGAGGAGCGATCTGGAAGCGTTCCCGTATGTACAGAGGGGTAGAAGATTGAAAGATTTTATAAAGAAGAATGAGTATGTGAGTATTCCGGCGAAGGCGAATTGGGAGCCACTTCAATTGACGTTGGTTGTTAAATAACTCAATTTGGACACAATAAATTCACACAATTTGGACACAATAAATTCACGTTTTAACAGCAGTATGCGGTATTCATATATATAAACGTCATCGTCTTAGTCTTTGGACGTTCATTTCTAGTCAAAAGCCCCCGATGGGATCGCCCACTTAACGAATCCTTGATTAACTTCGTCGTTCTATCAGCGTTGTAAAACTGTGTATGTAGAGAATAGATTTTGCGCAGCCTCCATGAGCCTCGATCTATCATCTGAATGTAAGTGACAAGCAGCGGTCGTTGCTAACACTATACTCTAATATATCACAATTTGGTTACACTGAACTGGCACCGTAGTCTCTGTCTGTCTCATAAAACTAAAGCGATGGGGAGCTTTCCCCTTGTTTACAGAACAACACTATGCATAATTTTTTCATGTTAATTTGAAAAATCATACATGTAATTAATTAACAAATACATTAATATTTTATTGTCAATCTTGCACTGGCGAATGAGTTATTTTTCACTGAAACGTTTCTTACCTGCAATGTATTAAGTAACTAAAGGAGTATAGGACCATTTTTTTACACATTACGAGTTCCATGCTGCAATCTCACCTTATAGTAAGTGACGATGAAAATAAGTCGACGACGAAGCCGAAGATGAATATCGTTGTTACTTGGAAGAGATAAGTAACCCTTATAATACCTATCTCTGAAGGTATGTCGATATCTTCGAAGATACAAAGCAAGCGCCTTCAGCGCCAGGAAGGTCGTAAAAATTGTCATCTGTTGATGTTCCGATCACAATTATTCAAGTGGCAGATCACATGACTGGACCGGGGGTCTGATTGCGTAAGAAAAACGTATTCATAGTTGTCGTAATCGTAAACAAATTCGGCCCCCCAATTGGCTGACGTAAATCAGTGAACCAATCAGCGGGCAGAATTTATAAATGATTACGATAATGATGAACACGTTTTCCTTAGACAATCTAGGGGACATCATACTCGTAGTCGCGGATAGTTCACGATGATCTATCCCTGCCAATTCAAGCGAGATAGCCCTCATTCGAGTGAACATCACTTCACAAGTTCGAACATCATACTCGTAGATCTTTTTACCTCATCGGGCAAATATTAGACATACACTTTAATAAAATCTAGCCCTATTACAAATAAACGTGGAATAGAGGTGGAATATTTAACTACTGAATTTACTTGGTAGAAATTTCGAATGGATACGACTTTGTTATGGATTATGGATATGGATGGACTACTTTTTTTTTCGAAAAGATCCATGGGGCGGAATACAAAGACTTTTTGATGTTGGTGAAAAGTCGATTTTAGCGCAATCACCCAACCATGATTAGTTCTGCAATTAACCTACACTTACTTGTTTTTGTAATATTATGAAGTTACTACGAGTACAATCATCAATCTTAGACATCATAAAATATATTCACAGAGAAAATGTACTTATTTGACCCGAGCGTGACAATCCAGCCAGCTGATGGATTAGGATCGCTTTAATCTATGAGACCACTTTCCATTTGCTTAAATTTCGAAGTATTAAATGCTCAAATGAAAGTTCACTGCACTGAAAATCGTATGCAGACGTAATAAATTTTAGGGACCTTTTTATTTGCTTAAACCTTTTCAAGTTAGAATTTATTTCATATTTTCAACTAATAGAATTACTGATAAAGGTAGGTCCTCGTTAATCTAACTATACTACTAGGGTTTGCCGATGACTACGCCCGCGTAAATTTCGGTTACATAAATAGGTAGAGCTATAGCTTGATAGTAGAGCTATAGCTTGATAGACCAAATATTGTTAATTTTTTTAAAATCCGCTTAGAAATGTAGGATATCATTAACAAACTATCCGACCGGAAAAACGTTGTTTTTGCGATTAAGGGGTATGCAAATAGATAAGACCTATTCTCAGACCTTCCTAACGTAGACAAAAATTTCATAAGAATGGGTCGAGCCGTCTTGGAGCAGTTTCGTTGCAAACACCTCGTGTGAAACGAGAATTTTATATATTAGAAGAGAGATAACACACACCACAATAACAATTTATTTACACTAACATAGCCGGCGAAGTAAGCGATGTTTTATTTGCTTTCACTAAATCGGCACTAAACTGCGCGTCGGTCGCGTCGTTGCAGGCTACAATTTGCTTACAATTCAATTGAATTTGAAATACTGGAAAGCTCGGCTGCCAAATCTCCCGTTCCACTTTAGTACAGTGCAAGCAACCACCATTTACCGCTCGGTTGACTCCTTTGTGTATTTGTAAGCAAATTGCGAAGCAAGGAATCGCGTTTTCTCGGTTTTGAAAACGCAGCGGTTTATTTACATAACACATTCATAAAAATGTTTTGAAGTTTGAACTGTGCATTTGAATATCGTTTCCTTACCTGAGGCGGTCTGGGGAAATAGCTTTCACATTATTAGACGTTATATCAATTATTTATAACTGTACTGTTTCCACAACATTTTTGAGTTTCTCTCTCAGACTACAGTGGTTTCTCTAAGTTCCAACAATTCAGAAGTGTATGTCTTATCTTTTGTTCATTAAGAAGGTATCGTACGTTATCTCGCCAATTTTATTTAAACTGCTTTTCATGTTTAACCAGGTCCAATAAAAAATACAAAAAAATATCCAGATATTTAAAACTATAATTCATGCGGATAGGGCCATAATGAAGGAAAGACAAAAACTTCCCCAAGGAAGAAATATAAAATCTTTGTAAATAAAGCAGGTTATCTTTAAAAAAACTAATTATTAGTATTTATACGTTCGTCCCTTTCATGGTTCTTTATCTGCGCCTGTCTTTGAAAAACGTATACTTATTATTGTTTTTTTTTTTTAAATAATAATTTTCTTTGACGTAAAATTATAACATATTATTAATAGCCACCAAAACTGCTAAGTTGCTATGCTGCGTGTGTCAAAAGCTTTTAAAGAATCATTGGATTTCATTAGCTATGAAATAAAATGAAAATTAAGCGATTCTAATATTGGTTTGACACGACTCGTAGCAAAGCACATCTCTGGTGGGCAAGCACCCTAAACAAATTTTCATTTCAAAAATAGAGCTACAGTCAGGCAACAGCAATGTAAAAGTTTGAAGTAGGCAGGCAGTAGAAACAGACACAATTTTAATTTTATTATTTTGTGTACTTAACTAGATGAACGTTCTATGGTTTGACTCGCCGTAGCACTCAGATATATTTGGTAAATGTCTGCGTGATGAGCATGAATGTTTTCTAAGTAGTGTCTGGGTGTTTTCCTATACATCATATTTATGTATATAAAATATTATGTAGTTCCTCGTGTATCATAGTGCACAAGCTATCACTTATTTTGGGGCTATATTTACAATATAAAGGTGGATCTACGTTAGTCGAATCGAGCACGAACCGAGCACGAGCGGAACCGTTCTCGGCTTCTTTGACGAATTGTGTTCCTGCTCGTGCTCGGTTCGTGCTCGATTCGGCTGGCGGTCTCACCTTGATATGTATAGTAGATACCAAACCAATCTGCCAGCTTCGCCTAAAACTTATTACTCTGACCCTTTAAACTGCCGCTTTATTGCCTTTACCTATAATAAACCGTCGTATTAGTCAAACACTAGATGGTTATTTCCCTAACATAAATTCTTACTCTTGCCAAAGGATTTCGAACGCCAGCGCTTAAAATATTCAAGGATCACAGATCTTGAGCGAACATTTAATGCCACAACTGGATTTAGTGAGGTCCTTTCACTGTAAACTCCGGTAAGCGTACAGATTTATGAAGTGGCAACATGTGGTCATAAAATAAAGGGACTGAACCAAACGGATTACGAGTATTTGAATAAATTATTGTATATGAAGAACATATTTAGACTTAGACCACCGAATTGAAAAAAACGTAGATCAAAATGATATATCTGAAAGTCATGTCTTTTAAATTAAGCTTCTTTTCGGACGTATGGCGCTAAGGGCTATGCAAAAGAAGACGAATTTTAAGTAAAGAAGATATTTAAAAAATATGACCTCAATTAACCTTGTCAGTGAATTTTATACAGTACTCACTTTCGCTATCGAGTCTAAAAATAATTATTATCAGTTATAATTAGCTTCTGGTCATGAAACGCTATAATAAAATGTTACAACTTATAATGAGGCAAACTGATATTGCTGTCGAAAATTAAGATAAAATCTCTCTTATAAAATAATAAACTTTTAAGTTATTATTATTGGAAATAAGCTCGAGTAATTTTGTTTATAAAAGTTAAAAGGCAGCATTAGTGCACATTTTCCATACATTCTTTGCAAAATTCTTTATTGTCTGAAGCTTAAATGAAAACTTTAACGTGATTTTGTATTTGGCATCTTAAGACTGTTCAGGCTCCACGCCAAAACGTGGAAAGGCACATTTACCAAAACGTGCTCCTGGTTCTAACAAACTGCTATCTTGCCAAGTTCATGCGGAAGAATTTTCCATTTTTCAGTGCGTATATTGCATCTAAGCAGCTTTTCTTTATACAAACTGTTTTTTTTACTTTAAGTCCACACTTGACTGATCCTGCCTCCTTCGTCGGAGGTTGTGTGTTCGATTTCCACAATTGAAAAATATTTGTGTGATGAGTATAAACGTTTTCAAATGTCTGGGTATTATTGTCTATTATTATTATTATACCTCATATTGTATTTCATATTATTTAATATACATATATGTATATTAATGTACACAACGAAGTTAACGTTTACTTAGATAGGATGTATGGGTGTAAAAAATGATGAGTGACTATATTACTCCTAACGAGGTATAACTGAAGGTGTACTTGTACGGTTGCTACACTGTGTCACACCGTAACGCTAAATTATCTTTGCCATAGTATAGTTGTTAGTTGTTACTAGTATAAGGTACGTGTTCGGTACCGCAGTGGCAGACCAGCAATTTGAAAATAAAAAACCTTTAACTGACTCCTGTCTAGGCTCGAACTCGGGAACTATCTGTGAGAGGGCTATTTGCTATAACTGCGCTAAGAAGGTCGTAAAAAGTTATCAAATTTAATCATCTCTAGTTCTACAAACCGATCAAGTTCTAAAGACCGATACGACACAGTCTTCCTAAAGTAAATAATTCACATTCACAAGGGGAAAGAAGATTATGGAGCTTAGTCCTCTAAGCCGGTTCAATGCAGATTTTATTCGGAAATCGGAATATTGCTTTAACAGTGTTCAGTGTGTAAAGGATCTGTATGTATGTTTGTTAATTTGTTAATCCTTTACGCTACAACTATATGCACGATTTGGCTAAAATTTAGAATGGAGAAAAAAGTACCCTACATTAACACTTAAGGTTTAACTTTTTTCCCAAAAAAAAAATGCGTTGTCCCACAGAATGTGCAAAAAACTGAAATTCACGCGGGCGACGCTGCAGGTTTAAACTGGTATCAAAATAATGGTACAAACATAATAATTGAATAAAACTCATATTAAAGAACTTAAAAAATTAAACCCTTAATAGAGATTTATTTTGCCGGATGTTTACATCAATAAATTGGTCCACAATTAAAATGGCCGACAGACGTTGACTGATATATACCCTCCTTACTTGCAAGTCGCAAGAGTCCTCAGAGCGTCCGAAGCAGAAAAAAATAGGCCCAAACGCGCCCAACGCCACGTCCAGCCACAAAATTTATTGGTTGCCTTAAAAGAATCTCATTTTCGCCTTAAATCGACTGAACACTCTCATAAAATTTGCTCTGACACGAAAAGCTACACAAAGTTCTTTAAAAATACGGTATTTTTAAATTAAAAATGTCCATACTCTATAAAAGAAGTGAAACGTTAAAAGAATCACTTTTCTTCAGGAATTCACGAGTATAATTTACACGTAGGTACTTCTGTTGACGAACCGCAAACGTAACTTTGTTTTTGGCGGTTTATTATTTATATAAAAAAAAGTATAATAGTTAGAGAGTTGATTTTATTTTTCCTGTAAAATATACGTTTATTTCTATAGATCATAATTATTTCAGATTTTTCGAACGATAAACTTCGGAGTTAAGGGGGGGAACGGTATTTTTTGACAGTTTGACTAATAAATAAAAAACAATTGGGCATAAAAATAATAAAAATCAGTTTTAGATAACACAAGTAACGCCCTTTCATATGATACCCCACTCAATATTGTTTTCTCATTTTGAAATTTCAACACCCCGGTTTTCCCCCCCTTTTAAATAAAAATAAAAACGATTTTCAAAATTTTATGATAGCAATGACGTCGGGTCACTATTACCTAAAACTATTCCAAATTTCAAGATGATAGCTTTTATAGTTTCTGAAATAATCGAGTGTGACAGACGGACGGACGGACGGACGGACGGAGAAAGTCTCACCATAAGAGTTCCATTTTTACCATTTTGGTATGGAACCCTAATTAATAGTATCACAACGATTAAACATAGCCATAATAATATATGGTATTCTGAAATAGATAACATAGATCAATATGAATATGTCTTGAATAAGATGGTTACATTTCGATAAATATATCGATACTGTACTTGAAATAAAATATGTGACTTGGAAAAGTTTGCTTTGGTCCTTGCAAACATTGTTTTGCAACCCATGCTACAACATATCACATTATCTCAACTATTACAAAAGCAAACCTTTTATGGAATATATTTTTTATATACTTATAGAGCAACAATAATAATTAAAAATTTAAGAAAAAGAAAATCATGGTGATCACGAAGGAGAAGCCGGAAATTTTAACATGAACTACAAAATAAAGTTGCATGAACTCCACCCAGTGCCATCTAAAAGTTTATGTAGAAACTAACGCCATACGCTTCAGGAGGCAACATAATGAAATTTCCTAGGGTTCTGAAACTGAAAGCTCTTCAGGCGTTTCTGTATGAACCCTCCTTAACGTGACGAACGCAAATTATTGTAATAGATGTCGCTGAACATAAAATTAATACTGATGACCAAATGCATCCTTAATTAAATTATGACTAGGTACAACTTAAATACTTAAGATCCTATAAAGGATAATGCCAGAAAATGGGCTATAATTGCGTCACTCTGCGTCTGAAGCACGTATGCATGAAGAATCTTCTTTCAAATTTTAATATCGCATATATTTATTTTAGTGAAATGTGAACAGGGATTTTAAAGTATTAAAAAAAACGTTTCGAAGCATGTGGAACCGCCAAGCCACTTATAAAACCTAGAAAATTAACCACTTAGAAAATCTGATTATTACAAATTCCCTGTTAATATCTTACTAATCTTTTTTTTACATAATATTCAGAATATTTCAAATGTTTTACCGATTATTTGGTTAAGACACAAGGTATAGCCCAATTTTCATACAAGAATCGGCACTATCCTTTATGACATGGGTGGTTTCAATAGTACCTATTTTCATAAAAACAAGTAATACCTATAATGGGGCCATTTTCTCTTAATTGTTATTATATAAACTTCTGGAATACACTTTTATATTAGACACTTCACAAAGTAGTTAAGTTCTCTTAGGAGGTAACCATTTTGAAAGTTTTTCTAAGTCAACTAAATCCCTGTTTAGGAAGTTCTTCAGAAAGTAGACTTTACTCATATTACTAAAGGTATAACGTCCCATGAGAGAGCGTTCGAATTGCCTATAAGTACTTGCTTCTTGTCTTTTCTTCTTTGTTTATTTTAGCTACTAGTTTCCGATAGCTGTAGTAATATTGAAAATTATTATTCGAAACTTTATAGATTTTATTAATCTGAATCGATTCAGATTGGAGATAACTTAGGTATACCTTAAATTAGCAATCTATCTTTGATATTGAAACATATGTAAGGTCACAGCGAGATTTTTAAAAACCATAATTCACGCCGGAGAAGCGGCGGTATACATATTTCAGTTAAATATTCTACATACATTTTACCACCACTGAAGGACCTACGTGTGAATGGGTATCTTAGGCAGAGCCGAGGCAGACGTACGTGAATCCATCAATGCCTATAGTTGAGTTTAAGGCTTGCATAGTATTTTTCTCAAACTTTGCGAGAAATTTAAAGTTAGTATAGTACCTACCTATAGGCAGAAATATAATGTGTCCACGTTCATTTATTTTTTAGACGCAATTTAAATAAAGCCTTTGATATGTTACCTACTTGATTGCCATGTGATAGAGTGAACTTGAGTGAAAGATTATCATTTTCAAATTATACGACAGATATATTATGTTAAGTAAATGTAATTTATTTGACCGCTAAACCACGACATATATGGATTTTCATGCCAGCCACTTCTTTTACAGTACGTAAACCAATTTCGATTTATTTCTAAGAAGGTCGTCAAAATAATGCTCAAATTTCCAAACATGCTTGAGGAAAAAATATTACACTACCTACTATTATTAGGACCGTATTGCATTTTATTCATCCTGTATAAAAGGTTTATTTATGTATCGCAGAAGTATCACAATTTTTACTCATTAGGTTTTCGACTTACATGCTTAGAATAAAATAATTTCTCGTTATAAAAACAAGTTCTATGTAACATGCAAAATATTACTTAATTATCACGAGTGTAAACCTTCCTGTGGTTTTCTTGGTAAAGCTGTGCAATAAACTTTTGTTTCTCACGCGAATAAGTAACAATTTTACTAATTATTTACACACACACACATTTGGCACATACATATTTTATACTTACTGCAGTCTTTCTTGTTGTATAAAGGTTATTATTTTTATAAATTTTAATACACACCAATTTCAAACACGTTGTAAAGTTTATCACAGTGAAACTATTACTTATCTAATTTTTCATTTGACGATCAAAATATATTAAGAACGTAATAAAGAAAAGAAAGGTAAGTTTCTAGGTACAAGTTAAAAAAACCGGCCAAGTGCGAGTCGGACTCGCGCACCGAGGGTTCCATACCATAGAAGAAGTAAAACATTGAAAGAGTCACTTTTGTTCATGAATTTACGAGTATAATTTACATGTAGGTACTTTTGTTGGCAAACCGCAAACGTAACTTTGTTTTTGGCGGTTTATTGTTATTATCAAAAAAAGTATATATACAGAGTTGATTTTATTTTTCCTGTAAAATATACGTCTACTTCTATTGATCGTAATTATTTCAGATTTTTCGATTGGTAAACTTCGGAGATAAGGGGGGGGAACGGTATTTTTTTCGACAGTTTGCCCAATAAATCAAAAACTATCAGGCATAAAAATAAATAAAAATCAGTTTTAGAATTCACAAGTAACGCCCTTTCATATGATACCCCATTCAATATTGTTACCTCATTTTGAAATTTTGTCGACCCGGTTTTCCCCCCTTTTTAAATAAAACTAAAAACAATTTTCAAATTTTAACGATTGTTATGACGTCGGGTCACTATTTCCTATAACTATTCTAAATTTCAAGTCGATAGCTTGAATAGTTACTGAAATAATCGAGTGTGACAGACGGACGGAGAAAGTCTCACCATAAGGGTTCCATTTTTACCATTTTGGTATGGAACCCTAAAAAACACAGTGTCTAATAAAGTCTTACTAAAAAATGTTATCACTTGACATAAAGGTCACCCGAAACACGAGCGTTACTTTGAATTTTTAATGATGTTTCCGCGTCAGCGTAACTTTTTAGCACCTCATATATTTCATAACAATGACCTTTGTATTTGTATACCGTGACCTAATAAATTACGAGACCCTTGTCGCCGATTTCAGAAATGGAAATGTTTCACTCCTATTTCCATTATGAAGTGGTTAACAAATATAAATATGTGTTTCCTATTTTGGTTTATACTTCAGAAGAGCAGCGCTTTAATACAGTCCATATTAACTTCATTCTTTACTTTGATGGAAAGGAATCTGACTCTGATACTAAGTCTGACTTTTTCGAAACAAATAAAAAAATTTATGATTTAAACTCAAGAATCTTTAATTTTTTTTTTATATTTCTTGTGATATTCCATTCGTTTAAGTGTTGTCAAAAAACCCGAAAAGAGTTTTCAAAAAAAACCAAACCGACGTGGAGTCTGGTTCAAAAATGAAAATATATAACTGAACTGAACTGAGGACCTTAGTGAATTTGTTTAGAACAGCTGAAACCATCTATGTTTTAATAATGTACAAAAAGCCAGTCTGATTAAGATAGTTACAAATAGTTTTAAATATATAGAGTCAAACTTATGAATGAATTTAATGAAAATTTTCTTTACAAGTTTTGTCTGGCTAACAGACTCTAATCAGTTTGAAGCTGGCCTTAAATTTTCCTCAATTAAACTATTTTAGAGTTAGGTAACATATTATGTTGCGTACCACTATTACTCTAAATAACAATCAGTAACTTGGGACAAACAAATATGAACCAACCGCGCCGAGAAAAGTACTGGAAACAACAACATGAAACCAAAACTCCATTATTAATCCCACGGGTTCACAACAACACGTGTGTTTGATGAAACTAATGTAGCCTGTGATGGATTCTCACATCAGTGGCTCCGGCCGGGTGGCACGTAGACAGTATTGGCCGTTGTTGTTTGATTGGCCGACCCGCGACCCGCCGGCCCGCCGGCCCGCCGACCCGCCGGCTCGTCGACCTGGATGAAGCGCATCGCCGCCTCCAATATGCTTTTTGCTTTATTAAGCCTGGTACAATTACATCTGTATACGTAGCTGTGTACGTAGTTTGATTATTAATTCAATCAGAATGTTCATTTGACTGGCTTTGCATTTAATTTAAGGTCTGTGATGGAATCGTAAGTCGAAACAACTAGCAAGGCAAATACCACTGCCGCAATATCTATTTTAAACCTTCTTTACCAAAGATATAAATAGTCAAGATAGGCCCATCCGAACATTTTACGTAAACGTTCTTCATACAAGAAAATGTAGCGCCATCTGTCGAAACCCCTGCGAAATACATATTTAAAAAAAAAAAAAAGAAATAGATCTTCACCTATCTACCTATACTGACTACTGCCGGGGGGGTGCAAAATAGTCATTCTTGCTCCCTTAAACTGGCGACATTTTTTCGCGGTGTTCGCCCTGTCTTAAACAAGTCTGTGTTCGTTACCAAATAATAAAATTGAAAAAAAATGAAAAAATCTTTATTAACCAATTAAACAATTTTTCAGTAGGTATACATCCCTTGGGTCAATTGATTAAACAGCGTACTTCGTCATTGCTTGGGTCCTCCACTAGGTATTGAGGGAACCCATTTTAAGTTTTAACCATAAATTGGTTTACAGATTACCCTCGGTTGTTTTAATTTAAATTTATACAAATTAGTAGCCTGTATTTCTAAAGAATTACAAGTACTTAAACTACTAGAATGAGAGGCGTCTCAGACAATCCAATCAAGAATCAGCAAAAATATTAGGTACGTATTTAACCAATATACAAAGCAGAAAGAGGCTACAACCAGCTATAAAATGAACATGTTAAAATGAACTTCTTTTTTTTGTTTGAAAAATCTAACTCCTGTTCATTCAAGCATCCAATAAAGGTGGGAAATTATTAATAGCACCTCCGAGTACAAGTAAGTAACAGGAGTTGTTTCACCTCGCTTGACCTCGCAGTTCGCAGGCCACTAGGGAAAGGCCAGATTAAAAATAAATAATTGATACTTGCCAGTGTAGCTTACACTGGAAATTATCATTTTTTTTAATTACAGGCTTTGAGATCTAGAAAACTTAGCGCGGTTCAATGAAACTTTTCCATTTTCAAGAGAAACGTGAATTTAACGGCGAAATTTTATTTAAATTACAATAAACAAATCTCTTTTTCCATGTATGTATTATAAAAGCGTGTAAGCCTGGGTAACATTAGTTAATTATAGTTGTTAGCAATACGTGTGTGTTAACTGTTGCTTAACATATTGTAAATGAAGTCTGAGGTAAAAATTAATAATAAAGACCTTTCAAAATCAATCAGTCTCTATTTCGGAACTCGGAGTTTGAACCTTGTGCACTATAAAACGACGAACGGACGGCGCAGTCTCTATAACAGGGTCCCGTTTTTACCCTTTGGGTACGGAACCCTAAAAATCGAAGGTCGCATTACATTAAAAAAGACTTTTATCTACGCTCATTGCTTAAAGTTCGAATTATGAAATCAAAATGTGTCACATATTGACCTACTTTATTCACAGACTTCTATAATTATTAAAAAGTTATTCATTATAACATCACTGTACTATGGAAATATGTATCTCTAGATAGTTGAATAATTTCTATTACGATACTCGGCTCTGGGTTCCTGTATTTTTATGTGTCGTCATCACAGACCAGGCAATAACTTTCTTGTCTCTGTGGTTGTCATAGCCAAAAGAGAGTGTACCTATAGCCTCCTCAATTTTGTTTTTTCATATATGGAGTCCACAGACAACATTTAGTTGGTGGGCCATGATCGACCATAGACAACAATTAATTCACGGAAACAATAATTTTTCCCTGCCTTATATGACTGATTAAAAATTGTGTTCATACGGAATATTGAAAAGAATTATGTATAATTTTTGATTATTTAATTATCCACTAAAAATATACTTTATCTGACTTGTATAAATATTTTTCTACTCTTTTTTGTTTCATGACTTTTTTAATATACTATACGCAGTTTACAACTGAATTTTGGCGCCATATGGCGGAACTTTTAACATTTCAATGTGTTATTTTTGTTACTTAGTCAAAACTTAGCGCGGAAAAATGTCTAGCAGTGAAACCTACTAAAGAAAATTGAACTCCACCGACATTTTAGTAATTGCAACAAAAATGACCCACAATCTTTTACCAACAAAGTGAAGGATTTACGACAAACGTTAGCAAGATTTTATGGTTTGGATTTATGATAATTAGAGCGTAGATAAAGTAGTGTATGAAACTCTACATAATTAGGTATTAAAACACTCGTGTGATACTATTAAAAAACTCGCCTGCGGCTCGTTTTTTAAACTCACACTCATGTTTTAATACCCCCCATTATGCATCAGTTTCATAAACTACTATTCTCTGGACTGTCAAAATTTTCACGGCATACATAGGTACTTAAACTTAAAACTTAGGTATATTAAAAACTTCCCGCTGTCCTGGAATCATGGAAGGACAAGTAAGGTCCCACAGAAGATGAATTTGAATATTTTTTTTTGACGTATTACAATTTACTTACAAGCTCAAGTAGAGCAATCAAATGGATTGTTGATATAAAAAATCATTCTGCCATTCTAAGGCCCCCGTATAAATCCTATACCTTTAAACGAGCAATTCTTGTATATGAATAATATCCGGATAAAGTGATTAATTTATCACACTGTCCAGTCAATTTGGCTATTATCTATAATAACCAGTCATTATGTATAATAGCCGTTTAATCACTATGACTATAACATACACATATATGTATACGAGTATATATTTCTATAGTATAATCTGGACCTCGAAAACGGCTCGAACGACTTTCAAAAAATTCAGTATACAGGGGGTTTTTGGGGCGATAAATCGATTTATCTAGGATTCATTTTTTGAAAAATGTCAAATTTACCAAAAAAAATAAAAATATGACTCCTGCTGCCATCTATTGGCCAGTAGTCATGCTACCAAGCGAAGCTCGGTCACCCGGATATTATATTGAAGATAAGTGGGGGGTGCTCGACCAAATGCCATTCAAAACGTCATGCGATTGGCAGTTAGCTGAAAAAAAGTTCAAAATGGCGGATTCAAGATGGCCGCCATACAAACTTCTTCAGTGTCTATCTCGGAAAGTATAAAAGATGGAAGAGTGGTTTCTTGACAAGAAGTGGTCTGCACCCAAAGGTCTACTCGGTTAATAAAAAAAAGGTCAAAATTGCGGAATTTATTTTTTCATAGAAAATGTATGGGAAAAGATGACTGAGGGTTGCTTTACCTTTAAAGTCGGGAAGACAGCCCGCGGGCCACATGTGGCACACACGCGCCCTTCTAGTTAATATATATATATAGCTGTTCGTGCTGACTGACTCACTCATTGATCACCTCTCCTGAACAATTTTGTATGAAAAATTTTTTTTCAATGACCATTCCGTATAGAATGGAAAAATTCATTAAGAACAAAAACATGGAGAGAGCTGATGATTGAGGATATCGAAGACGGATGAAGAGCACAGCCAAGGGTATTGGAGATAGGTGGGGGTGCTCGACCAAATGTCATTTGAAACGTCATCCAATTGGCAGTGAGCTGAAAACATTTTCAAAATGGCGGATTCAAAATGGCCGCCATTCGAATTTCTTAGATATCTCGGAAAGTATAAAAGAACGAACCGTGGTTCCTTGACAAGAAATAATCAGGACTCAAAGGTCTACACGATGAATAGAAAAAAATAACCAATATGGCGGAAAATTTTTTTTCCATAGGAAATGTAAGGCGAAATTTGAAGGGAATTTTTATGGGCGGGAAAACAGCACGCGGGCCACACGTGGCCCGCGCACCCACGCGCCCTACTAGTATATTATATTTTTAATTAAAATATAGGGATTTAAGTATTAAGAGCTTACATACAATGTCGCAACTGAAAGCACGCAATTCAGAAATGAAATGATATTAATGGAATATTAATAACTAATTAATTAATTATTATTAGTGTGTAATACAGTACTTTACATTATTCCATCATTAATAATGCGAAACGGCATACAAAAATATGGTAGGTAGCAGTGGTAGCAGTGAAACTTTCTTCAGCACATATTTATTTATCATTGAATATTTATTTTAAAAGTTTTCGTATGACAAACACTTCTATTAAATTTATTTGTAGCACATAGTAATAATATAAATAAGTTTTGCTAGCTTAGTAGTTAATCTTCTGGTGAGTTCTAGATAGGTATAATATTCACAAAGTTGTGTGAGGCCTACCAAGTACTGCTGCAGCAGCAAGCCCTGGAAGTGGGTTGAGACATATGTATTCAAAATATTTCAAATAGTAGTATGAAATCAAATGATGATATTATGGGCTTGTAGCTGGCAGCAAATAAACCACTGAAGCCAAAATTACATCCTAATAGGACCTCGACCGCACTACGTGACTACAGTAGCTTTGGTTATTTGTAAGTTGTGTAATTTGGCATCAGCCACAATATATGTTCTTTGTCGCACTATCAAAAGAATGAAGTCAGTAGTTTTTTTGCGGTATGTAAACTCAAAACTTAGGTATATGAAAAACTTCCCGTCTCATAGAAGATGAATTTGAAGAATATTTTTTTTACGTATTACAATTTACTTACAAGCTCAAGTTGAGCAATCAAATGGATTGTTGATAAATCATTCAGCCATTCTGAGGCCCCCGTATGAATATATAATTGATGGGGCGGACCCATTGTGTGCGAATCTGACTCGCACTTGGCCGGTTTTTTATAAAGTCTACTTATCTTACGTCAAAGTATTGAAAGTATTAACGTATTTTATACCTAAGTAGGTACTAGCTTATGCGTGCGGCTACAACCACTTGAATTAAAGTAAGTATAATATCATACACGATGTGCTAACTAATACTCATACTGTTTGATATAATTATATTTGTTTATTTGTGAAGGTATACATAAAATTAAGTAGGTATCTACATAAAATAATATCGAAAGAAATGTTACTACATCTTGCCCTTCCTATCAAGGTCTTACAACGTTATCGCGAAAATGTATTCGTGATCTTATATTGTGACATTTTTCAACGTATCAAAGGTGGGAAGGGTGTAGATAGATGGTCTCTATTTATCAAACTTTTATATAGGTAAGTGTGATTTTTATCGAAAAACGGAGCTTGGACGGGATGGCAGCATATTGAGGAAAAATGAAGAATGTCTAAAAACACATTGACTGCGTTTGTCCAACTGAAACATTTTGATGCCCAAATATTGTATATTGTTCTTTGCTGATAGGGTGGAAACTAGCTACGGCTGAAGCCTCCCACGAAGTTATTAGTATGAAGTGTACCCACCTATAATAATCAATTAATAATAATCTGATTATCAACGTTCATTCATTTCACTAAAATGCTTTATCATGTTTTTTTTTAAGAAATTTTCGGTAATTTGCTGTATAGTAGTCTAATAGTTAAATCAAAGTTAGTTTTCAAGCCTTATTACCAGGAAACGTATCAATTTGAAGTTAAAATGCAATCTAATAGCACCTGATGGAATTCCTACCGGTTGCCGGGTAGGGGTAATCGCGTTTTACCCGGTTACGGATGAACGTAGGTAGTATGAGAATTTCCTTTTCCGAAAATTGAAATTAAAGTTGGTAGGAGATTGGAAATAAAGTTTGCATAAGCTACGCTACATAGGCATTCAGTGTGAGATCCTAATGTATGCCAGACTTATGTCATTTCAAGTAAAAGGTGAATCTGTCCCAAAATATGCATAAGGTTATATTTAATTTATGTCTGCTGGGTGAGTTTACAGGTAAGAGATGATCGTCGTTTGAGCCAATAGGCGTTTACTAGCAAGTTGGTGTACTCCTTAATACTTTTTAAGTTTACTTCAAAATTAATATTTTCAGTAAATAATTTGACGTAAATGACTCGTGTGTATAATATTCATTAGAATCGCATAGTATTCATTAGAATGTTTATGAACGTGGATTTCTAAAAATAAACTTAATTTCAAACATCTTTTTTTACTTCCACGTAGCGTGTGTTATAATGTGAAAGTCTCAGCTTTACTTAAATTAAGTAGGTCTGGCATACAATTCCGACTTCGGGTTCTTGGCCTATTACGCCAACGTAAGTTTATTAGTTGACTTTCCTACACCGGTATACATAATTGATATACCCACTTCAAGCTACGAGTCGTAGATATATCAGGACTCGGATTTGTCATTATAAAGATTTGGGACACCACAATGTTGGCACTAACAGAGTAGCAGGCTCAAGATGTAGTATATAATATTATATTTCAGTTTATTCAATTTGGATAAGGGGTGGCTTTATGGTAACCGTATAGGTCTTTGTTTTCCCTTTTTACTGTTTTGCGACTCGCAGCGGTACCGTGGGTTGTTTGATGGTTCAACGGGTAGAAATTGGCTCAAGTCCTTTCCTATTATGAGTAGTTACTGGGAATAATAATTGGATGTGTAAAAAATAATAATACATAATGTGTAGAAACCGTTAGGGGTGCATCATCACTTACCATCAGGTGAGATCGCAGTCCAGTACTCACTTGTATAGTGTAAAAAAAGTGACGGTCATGAAAGATACAAACATATTGTGGACTGTTATACTCGGCATATATATTTAAATATTTGGTACAGTACATAGCCTATATGTATAGAGCCTAAGAGAGATATACCTATCGACTATTGCCATTTTAGGCATGTACATTGTACACTGTACAGTCTACGCATTTTCAATGTGTTTGCTTTCTGAATATCAACAGTCAGCATCAGGACCTATACATTAAAATATTCAGAGCAGTTTTCGCGCTCCGCCTAACAGAAAAGTAAACTTGGGAACAAAAAAGTTTCCATCCATTACGATTTTTAACGACGGCATTTTAATTTCTCTTTATTTTTATCACAAGTTTTGTAATAAAATATCCGTCGAGATTTTGATTCATTCCTGTATTCGATATTAACATGAACACTTATTAGGTATTTACGCCAAGTGATAGCCATTCAGACACTAAAGTTGAGAGAAAAAATAAAAAAATTCAACATTTTTCATTACGGTATCTCACGCTAGCAACACTGTGTCTGTCCTTCCATTAGCGTTCTAGTGCTCGGCCGTTCAACACAACATTATTAAACTCGTATAAAAAAGTGAGTGATTATAAGTATTTCTTGCGGAAATCAAAGTATCCGAAAAGAAATATTCAAAATAATCGGATTCATCGTCAAAACGAATTGTGAAATCTACGGAATTGTTATTATTGGTTCAGAAAATCCATATTGCTCCAGTGTTGGGTACACCTCTTAGAGGGTGTTACGTTCACAGCAGTATACATTGAGGGTAGTTGGAAGGACTATCGCCTTTGTTTTAATTACTGCAAGAGGAGCTAATCAAGATGCATTCTTCGGTGATGGGTACACTTCATTAAGAGGGTGTGACCTTCACGACAACATACATTGAGGGTAGTTGGTAGGTGAAAAACCTGAGGACTATCGCCTTTGTATTAATAATTGCAAAAAATAATTGCAAAGCATCTATGTTGAGGACACTGCATAAAAGGATGTGATCATCACGACGACATACATATGAGGGTGAGTTAATAAGATTATCGTTTCTATATTAGGTAATAATTGCAAAAAAGTCAATCAACATAATATATTCTGCAGTCTATGCTTCAGTGTTGGGTACACTTCATTAGAGAGTGTGACCTTCACGACGATATACATTGAGGATGGTTATTGGGACAACGCCTATGGATTAATCATTCCCAAAAATGACAAGATTATCTTGTAAGCATTTTCCAAAATAGCAAATTGGTGCTTAAAAGCCCCCATACCATGTTGAAAACACCGGTTGACGGTTCTCGTCCGATCACCGAAATTAAGCAACATCGGGCGCAGTTAATACTTGGATGGGTGACCACCTGGGAACACCGCGCGATGCTGTTTTTTTTTATCACCAACTGTATTGGAATGATATAAAGGATCAAAACGATTACCTTTAAAAACTATTTCGATATACCCTCATATCAATATTTTCTTTTACTGTCTGCTAATTTAAATGAACCAAGATTACTTTACTAGACCAGGTCTGAAAAGTACCCGCAATCAAATGCACTATTTACAATTATTTTAGTCTTCCGCACGAATCGTTTCTTGTTGTGGTCATTATTTATAGATACATCAATAAAAAGTCCATTGACAACGTCTTACAAAATCAACTAGTAATAGGTACTACTCAAAATTTGAAATGTACGAGTGAGACACAAAAATTTTATTTGATAATATAATATTCTAATAACTTCTGTGTATATTATGTCTTTTATCAATAATATGAAATACAGTTAATCAAGATCCAATATTAACTGGCACTGGAGGAATATCTGAGCAATCCACCTGTCGGTCCATGGTGGACCCACGGGCCAAATCGCAGGACAGCACTCGTCTCTTGCGACGACTTTTCTCGAAGATTTACCCAGGACAGAAGAGTCTTGATTTCCCCACAAGAACAGCACCAGGAGCAAAACAGCCTTGCAAGTACTTATCGATGTCCTCTTTTGACATTTCCGTCGACCTGTCATGTCAGGCGCCGCGCGGCCGCCGATCAGAGTGCTGGCGGAGCGTTGCGCTGTTTCGAACCTCGTGCGGACTCGCGCATGTTCGCATATAGTCGGGTCGGGGTAAGAAGGCAACCCGTGGTACCCCGGGGGGACCATCGGGGGTACCACGGGCAATAAACGACACCTACTTACTCGTACGTTTGCCGCTTAGCTTATAGAATAACCGCATTCATAAAATATTCGAGCCTGATGATATTATTTTATCGTGCTTAAATATGAGTGGAAAATTTATTTTTTCTCTCTTTATGTTCTCAAAACAATGAACAGAATTTAATGTGTATTTTTTTTTCTCTTCTTTAGTTCGCATGTAGTGCAATGACACTTTAGATATCTAGGTACTATCCTAGTTTCATTCATAATAATTTACTTTTATACAAAAGGTTTTATATTATGAAGATTTATAAACTATTGAACCACTAACATTACAGTTAGTTTTCATGTTTAAGTAATTAAAAATGAAAATGATTTTTTTTCAAATGGGCTTGATTTACAGGCTTTTATGAAAGCTTGAATCTGAAAAACGGGTTTGCGCTGAGAAGGTCTGGCAAAAAACTCGGCTATTATATTCTGTTCACATACAATTGAATATGAGACAACCTATTCGATAACATACTTAATTTTTTTTTTTTGTTATTCCATTACAAATACATGTTTTTAATACAACCATTCTTTCATCGTAACTCGATGTATTAGATATTACATCAAATTTATCAATGCTTTAACTGAGTTAGGATGCATGCTTTTAAAAGAATGCAATATTTTTGAATATCAAAGTTATTTATAGTTTCTATAATTGACTATTTCTTAAATTTCTTAAATGAATATTAAATATGGAAAATGTAGAGTCCTTATAAAACAATCGATGATATGTTTATTTAAATTTATTTTAGGTATCCTTGTGCCTGTATCTACAGGAATATCGGTATCCATACCTAGGAATAACGTAACGCAATGGAAAATATATTTAAAGACCAAATTAATTTTTGCTAGATTAAATATTTTTATTTTCAGGCGATCGCGCCGCTAATTAACTAATGGTTATCTATGCATCAAAAATGTTAAAGGATTTGGAAATTACCAATATATATATAAGATCATAGAATCATTAAATACTTCATTGGATTTATGATAATATGAACAATGATGGTTCATAATTTTGGCTTGCATGTATCATAATTTTTTTTTGTTCTTTTAGAGTTGATACATAGCCTACATTTTATGTTTTCTGTATTTAATCATTATTAAATAAGTCTAATATTTTGTTTAACTTTCATGCCGATGGATGACGCCGCTGCAAGGATTTAGCTCTCGATGATGACTGACCAAGGTCAAATGATAATTGAAAATTGGGTCATCACTGCTTCACTAGGAACTTGAATACCAGTACAGTAGTACTTCAGCTGTGGTATGTAATTAACTGATTATTATTAAACGAAGATTAGAGACTTATCTCCTGTGATGACAGTGGAATTATTGGGTAAGTGACAAAAAAAAATTTTTTTTTTTCATCGTCGCAACAAGTCTACAAAGCATTAATCGCGAACAATCGCGAATAACATTTCGACATGTCTACCTATTTACATGTTATATTTGCTCGTTGATTTTTGCGATTATCAACTTGGAAAAATCAGATCACATTTTTAAACTGAAAGACTGCTAAATTAAAAAATGGTCTTGATGCAGAAACTGAAGAACTTAAAAAGTATTGTCTAATATTTGTATTCCAATTGTATATGTGGTTTTTTTGTTTACAACTAACCAGTACAACAGCGATAGTAGTGTTGGGGTGACTGTTAAAATAACAATTAATGATATTAAACAACATTATTATAACATGAATAAGAATAACAATTATGCCTTCAGTTAAAATTTTAATATTATGTGAAATGAGAAACTCAACACGGTTTTACATACTATATTGTATAAGATGTTTACTGTCTGACAATATTAGAAAACATGCTTTTTTCAGACTATCTTAAGTTTCTATTGTTATCACTTTATTAGAACTCAGGAATAAACAGTAGATACAGTTACTTCATGAGCCTTTGTCTCAGAATCAACTTTAAAATAGGCTTATAAGATGATTTCTCTATGGCTTTTTTCAAAATCTCTTGAGAATATTCTTACATCACCCTATTCAGTTAAAAATATAATTTAAGGTCACTTTAAATCTTAATGACCTTATTAAAGCTGTACCTACACCAAAACCCAAATAACAATATTATTATGGAAATTAAATAAAAATATCATTGTTAACTCCTTTAATAGAAATAACTCTAAAAAGCTATGAATAAAATTAAACAACACTTTACGAAAATACTAACGCCTACTCCTGTATTTTCGTAAAGTGAAGTCAAGATGAACAAAATTTACGAACTAGTTCTCTGCAACCCATAGATTTATTAATCTTATATATTAATAAATTGATCTTATTTTTTTTTCTTTCCAAAAATAATATGTCTCGGTAATATTTATTCTACTCAAGTTTATAAAAATATATTCGTGATCAATTTACTGTTTAAAATATATATTTCATGGTTGCATATTAACAGCTCAATTTATTACGATTAATCAAGTGTTGCATTTAAAAGTTTTAACTGATACAAATATTTTCAAGCTTGTTGAAAGAGGTTTAAAACCTCTTTTAATCGTCAAGACTACATACGAGCAGTACTGCTAGAATATAGTCTTAATATACCCTTGGTATTCGCACATATAAAAATATATGTTTTTGTACATATATTATTATTAATATATTATACTAATAATATTGATTTACTATCTATTACAGTTTTAATATTTCTACAAAATTATGCCATTAATTATTAATTTGCTTTGAATATCAACTTAAGTTGTTATTTTTATTTTTTGCTCAATATTAAGCGATTATGCTTATTATTCTATTAATTTAAAAGCATTTCTTATTTACAAATGTCATGGCTCTAAACATCTACCTAATAAGTGTTCATGTTAATATCGAATACAGGAATGAATCAAAATTGATGATTAAACGAACTTACCTGAAGTGAAGTTCTATCATAATTTTGTGAATTCCTGTATGAAGATATTAACACCCTCCCGCCCCTGTTTTGTGGAAAAACCCATGTATGAATTTGTAAATAAAAAATGTACATATTACAATAATAATAAATATTTATTGAAGACAACATAACCCACATATATATATGTATATATATTATTATATTTACATATATAATATTGTGTGGTTATGTATAATATTGTGTAGTTATGTATATATTAGGTATATGATACATATTTGGGTGCTCTGTAGTGCTCCTACCAAGACGAGCTTATCGAAGCACAAAGGCACTCTTATAATAATTACTCTGAACTAAATGAAAGGACAGACACAGTGTTGCTAGCGTGAGATACCGTAATGAAAAATGTTGAATTTTTTTATTTTTTCTCTCAACTTTAGTGTCTGAATGGCTATCACTTGGCGTAAATACCTAATAAGTGTTCATGTTAATATCTTCATACAGGAATTCACAAAATTATGATAGAACTTCACTTCAGGTAAGTTCGTTTAATCATCAATTCTACTTTTAATCTATTTTTAACGTTTTGAATCTAGCAGAATTTTGTGCATAAAATAGTATGTTTGTCAACCCAGGTTCATTACAGTAACACGATATATTATTTTAGGAGGTAACGGAGGCAATTAGAAGAAAGGTTGACTCGAGAAACAAAAAGATACCCATAATGGCTTATCGCGTTAGATACAATGTCAACATTAATATTAATAAACACTTGATATTAGGTGAGCTTTGTCGAAGTTTTTGTTCGCTGATATTTAACAGAAATGATTTTCACAAGTATAGAGTTTGGTGAGTTACATAAACATTCAAGGTATAATATCCACACTAATATTATAAAGCTGAAGAGGTTTTTTGTTTGAACGCGCTAGTCTCAGGAACTACTGATCCGAATTAAAAAATATTTTTGTGTTGGATAGTTCATTTATCGAGAAAGGCTTTAAGCTATATAACATCACGCTTTGACCAAAAGGACCGGAGAATGATAGAAAAATTGTTACTTATGGAGAGATTACGTTGCGTGTTGTGTGTAAACTGTTAAAGTTACGCAAAAATCATGTATGACGGAATTTTTCTCTTTTTGGAACACCACAAGCTTATCTTTTAAGATTGTCTTATTATAATAGGATATATTAAGACCGAAATATTCACTTGTAAAAAAAATTAAATCATAAGTTGCTGGAAACCCTAAAGTCGCATGCGTGGCTTTTTCGTCTTCTGAATGCATTCCTAATGAATCTGTTACGCGGGTGTACTTGGCGAAATTAACCTGTCGGTTAATGTTAACCGCAGCAGATAGACAAGGATTCCCTGCTCGCTACGTATTTATCACACTTTAGAGACTAGACAAGTCTCCTGAGATATTTACCTACTCGTAAGATTATTAAGACGTACATTAATTCGCACTTGATCTATGCTCCCAGATTTTCTTACAAGATATATAAAAATAACTTTGATAATAGGTAAAAGTAACTTTGATATTCCTAAACGGGGCCTGGAGTTCAATTCCCAGTATGAGCGTAGCTTGGAATTTTATTATCTATCTAAATTGGTTCATATATGGTCTGGTGGAAGGTTTTGATTGGTATTTACTGTTTAACAATCCAGCGTTCGTTTTGAGGAAAATGAATTTTGTTGAGACAAAAAGTAACCCATGGTTAGGGTCTGTGGTTAGGGTCATTGATTTATAAACTAAGGATTTGGGGTCAGCGCTAAAAAGTGTCCGAACCAAATGACATACAAAACGTGAAAAGACATACAATCGCACTTCAGTCTCGTGTCTGAAAATTAGGCTGTATAGTAATGGTTTAAGTCATAAATTACAATGTTTGAGTTTGTTTATAAAAACACTCACGTAACCTCGTACCTCGTTTATATTACATATAGGTTTTTAACCGACTTCAAAAAAAGGAGGAGGTTCTCAATTCGTCGGAATCTTTTTTTTTTTTTTTCTTTTTTTTTATCTATGTATGTTCACCGATTACTCGAAGACGCGTGGACCGATTTGAAAAATTCTTTTTTTGTTTAAAAGGGTATAGTTTCCAGATGGTCCCATTTTAATCAGGTCAGGATCTGATGACGGGATCCTGGAGAAATCGAGGGAACTCTTCAAATTTTATATGGACACTTGAAACAATTTGGGTATTATTTGAAAGAGTAATATTTTCCAAGTTATCCTATGGTCATCAGGTTAGGATCTGATTATGGGATCTTGGTGAAATCGAGGGAACTCTTCAAATTTTGCTAGTATACTTGAAGCGAATTGGATATTTTTTATAGTTACTGGTGCATTTGCTAGCAGATACTGATTTGATGACTAAAGTCATCAAGTCAGGGTCTGATGATGGGATCTTGGTGAAATCGAGGGAAATCTTCAAATTTTGCTAGTATACTTGAAGCGAGTTGGGTATTTTTTATAGTTACTGGTGCATAATATGCTAGCAGATACTGATTTGATGACTAAATTCATCAAGTCAGGGTCTGATGATGGGATCTTGGTGAAATTGAGGGATCTCTTCAGATTTTATGAACACACCTCAAGCGATTTGGGTGTTTTTACAACGCCTTGTTTATTTTGTTTTCCACTAAAAAGTAAAAAATAAAAACGGGAAACGCTTTCCAAAAAACCAACTTCAAATGCCACTACAAAGAGTGAAATAATTTTTTAATGTAGGTACCAAAGGTAGGTACCTACACCAATCCGAAGTCGGGCGATTGTCTAATGTCTATGACTTCGTCATTTCTTCGCACATCAAGTCAGTAAGAAGGACTATTAGGGATTGTATGAAATATTGCCCGACTTGGAATTGGTGTAGGTACCTTTGGTACCTACATTAAAAATTATTTCACTCTTTGTAGTGGCATTTGAAGTTGGTTTTTTGGAAAGCATTTTCCGTTTTTATCTCGGGACACTTTTTTCGTGAATTTTGTATTACACCCGTCGTCCATAGATTTATAAGCCTATGGTTAGGGTATAAGCTATTCGATAGGGTATATCTATGTTTCGAAATTCAGCCAAATTTGTTCAGTTGTTACTTGTACTTACATACTTACTTTTATATATTATACAAAAATAGAATGACGCACTGTTTTCAGTAGATGCACTAACAGTTAATTAAATAAAATGAAAGATACATGGTGCGTTATCCGATCTCATTCCTCCTTTATTGTCTCAATTTCATTAGGGGTGAAATACAACACTTATGTTTTCTTCGACAACTTCTTATAAATAGTTGGAAGGTAAAGTCTTGGCAAGGAATGTCTAGCCTTAGTGATTCATTGATAGGTATCTTACTTGGGTATTTTACGGAGAGTTACTTGGCGTTAAGATAAGACAAAACTTTCATGCTTCTCTGTATGCATGAAAGTTTTGTCTTTAAATTGACGCAAAAAAAAATATTTTTTGCACCTTATCAATCAATCTTGTCGATAATCCACCTTAGTTAGATAAACTTAGTGAGCGATATAAGAAATATGTATATTACAAACGAAAGTGCGTGTGTGTATACTTATTTGTTACTCTTGAACCGATTAAGTTGAAATTATGAGTAAAGTAAGTATTTACAATGAATCCCGAAAAATCCTCTACTAACAATTTATAAAATCTATGCAGGCAAAGCATCACACAAAACCTAGTTATTTAGTTGTAGTCAGGACTCCAAGAACTAGACACTTACGAATTTATTTTTCACTATAAAATAAAGGTAGTTAACACCAAACCGTATTTACACAAGGGAACACCACAAAGAACACACAACTTCAAAGCCCATTCGATGCAGAAAACAATTAATTGTTTAATTAGTTCAACGTTAATTTACTACCTGAAACTGCGGCTCGCAAACACTCGCAGAAATCTCATGGGACGATCGCGATGGAATTCAGTGAAACATGTTTCCTAAAAATTGGTCAAGTGTGAAGTGCGAGTGAGCTCACGCTGAGAGTTCCATACCATCAAGACTATATAGTATTAAACTAAACACCCCTGCCCAATAAATCAAAAATGAGCATAATAATCATTCGTTTACTATATGGGAGCCCCCTTAAATATTTATTTTATTCTATTTTTTTTTTAATATAGCGGTTTCCGCTATATTAAAAAAAGAAATACATCACCGGTAAAAATTTCAAGTCTGTAGCTATCACGGTTCAAGAGATACAACCTGGTGAGAGACAGACGGACGAACAGACAGCGATGTCTCCGTAATAGGGTTATTTTTAATCATTGAATGGAAGCAGGCGTTATTTTGCGGAAATCCATAATTAGCAGGACAGATTAAATTGTTTTGCTACTATCCGCTACTTGAAAGGATTCTGTATGGTGCAATATGCAGGAACACTACCCACATGAAACACCACACACAATTTTCTATCACTTTCTTCGACGCACGTTTCGTCCCGACACCGGGACATCCTCAGGAGATGTTGACTTCACAATGCGAAATCGTAGAGACTCTACGTGTTCCTGCATATTGCATAAAACAAATTAATCTGTCCTGTTATTTTTAATAGTTTGGGTACGGAACCCTAAACCAAACAAACAATAAGGATGTGTTTATGTGTAGATAGATCTATTTTCCGTGTACAATGGCCTACTTTAACGCCACACGTACAACGCAGTCCTACCTTAAATACTTTAATATTTTCCGCCTTTTGAATTGGAACGGAAAATGTGGAAAATATAGTCTGGCCGTTACTCATTGTGATAACATAAACGCGAGTTATTTACATCGTTGCGTTTGACCAAGATCTCATTTCTGCCCATAAATCTATGTCATTAATAAGCAGTTTAGCGCTCCATTATGTATCAAAAATTTAGTAGCTTTAATTGTGAGATCTAATATGTAGCTGATTAATATTTTTTGTTTATTGAAAAAATGAAAATGGTAAATGATTCACAAAATTCACTTGAGAAAGTATACTGTGGGCGTATCTTTACAGTACATATCATTGTTAAATCAATATCTCCTGATGATAGGTACTCAGTTGTCGGGGAAAATCCTCCAAATGTCATAAGAAAAAAAATCTTTGAAAGATTTTCTATTACTCAGAGTAGGGCGTATCACATACATATTTACTCGATAATTTGGAGTGGAGTAGAAAGATAATTTTCTTGTTCACTGATAGCCATGAACTTTCGCAAAGTAGCACCTGCTCCAATCCAATATTGCCACTTCCTTATCAACTGTATTTAAGGCTGTATCTAATTCAAAGCCTTGCGGCTTACACGGACGCCGTTTGATGTAACTAAGAAGCAATATAAAAGTTTTAATCACATTTTCCAGTCGCGTTATTTCATAGAAGAGCCTGCCTTGAAGATGCCATCCCAGTTATCGCAGCGCCCACTGACGCAGTCGGTAATCGATAAGCAATGCACACAGCTCTGATAAAATATTCCGATAGAACGCATTTGTTAGAAATATAAAGGTAAACAGTATGGATTTGCTTATGTATATTCACTACTAGCTTAACCCTTCGTGATAAGCTTGTAACAGCAAAATGAATCAAAACCTAAATTATTGAAATTTGAACTGGCCACATTAGGAAGCTACTAAAACGATTTTGATCAAACTTTCTTTGATCAAACTGAGGGTCACAACCCTTTTAACAGCTTTGGAGGATCAAACATAATCACTCATTAGTACATACAATACTAACAAACATTCATACATAAATATACCACTAATATTTGTTAGCAAGCTCTAACATATTGCAAATATAGTAGGTACCTAATATATTTAATTTTCATTATATTACATACGCCGTTTAATGGTTAATTAAGTCGTTTAATTAAAAAAATATTCTTGATATTTCATTTCATCAATGTGCCTAGCCTATATTATACTCGTCTCCTATTCCGTCAAGATTGCATATCCTAAGTCCTATACATTATGCTTTCTCGATGTACGTCGAAGCGGAACTACTACAATACCGAGAAACTTCAATCGATGCGCTTCGATTCAACACAGCTTGACACTAGGATTTATTGGATATATTTTTACTGCCTGAATGGTGACTGCACTAGGTAAAGAACATTTGGGGTCAATTTAGGGACAATAAACAACAAGCTTATTTTGCAACAATCTATTTGCAAGAAAAGCATTATGTGTGAGCAAACAAGGTCACTTTAGGTAGGTACATGGGTAATATAGTGTACTAAGTCGGTTATTTAGTCTTAGGTACCACTTTTCCATTTCTTTGCACAATGCAGGTAAACATTTCAACACGTATATCACCGTGCAAACTTATAAATAATATTTCTATAGTAGGATATAATTCAATATTATGTAAGCAGAATAATTTATTAGATCTCATAAGAAACACGTTTCTTATAAAAGCTCTCTGCTATGCTTATAAAAGCCAACAGGTTTTTTTGTAACTTTTGTAGGGATTGACTTAGAAACTTGAAATTTCTACACTTCCAAGAGACTATTGACTTCAGTGGTTATGTATTTAGTATCAATTAAAACTTGATAGCTTTTTTTTGCCCACCGAGTTTGTGGCGAGCATTGCATACCTTGTGCAATGCTCGCCAACTTGCACTTGGTCAGTGCGGCGGCCATGGGCAAGTATGGCCAACCCTTCTTGTTTTGAAAGGTGACTTTTGTCCAGTTGTATGACGGAAGAAAGGTAGTAAAAGGGGCTACCCGTTCCTGAGAATAAAATACGTTAATTAATTAACAGAAAAACGGCTTAAACTCTCATTAAGCTGCTACTTATATGGTTTACTCATGGATACCATTATCAAAACTAGACTAAATTGAAATGAAACCACACGGAAAGAGTCAGCTTTCTATAAAAAAAGAATCATCAAAATCGATTCATCGAGGTAACAAACAGTCGAATTGAGAACCTTCCTTTTAAGGGTTCCATACCAAAATGGTAAAAATGGAACCCTTATAGTGAGACTTTCTCCGTCCGTCCGTCCGTCCGTCCGTCCGTCCGTCCGTCCGTCCGTCCGTCCGTCCGTCCGTCCGTCTGTCACACTCGATTATTTCAGTAACTATTAAAGCTATCGACCTGAAGTTTGGAATAGTTGTAGGTAATTGCGGCGCGACGTTATTGCAATCATAAAAAATTCAAAATATTTTTTATTTATATTTAAAAAGTGGGGAAAACCGGGACTTCGAATTTTCAAAATGAGTAAACAATATTGAGTGGGGTATCATATGAAAGGGCGTTACTTGTTTATTCTAAAACCGATTTTTATTTATTTTTATGCTTGATAGTGTTCGATTTATTGGCCAAACTGTCGAAAAAAATACCGTTCCCCCCCCCTTATCTCCGAAGTTTACCAATCGAAAAATCTGAAATAATTATGATCAATAGAAGTAAACGTATATTTTAGAGGAAAAATAAAATCAACTCTTTAACTATTATACTTTTTTAGATAATAACAATAAACCGGCATAAACAAAGTTATGTTTGCGGTTTGCCAACAAAAGTACCTATATGTAAATTTTACTCGTAAATTCATGAACCAAAGTGATTCTTTTAATGTTTAACTTCTTTTATGGTATGGAACCCTCGGTGCGCGAGTCCGACTCGCACTTGGCCGGTTTTTTTGAAGTCGGTTGAAAAGAAAATTGTCGAACAGACAAACAACAAAGAAAACCCTAAAAGCTTCCGATTTTTCTTTTCAGATAATAAAATAAATAAAAATAAAATAGCTTTTAATGTTTCCTTACAGTTACATACATTTTTGTTTAAGTAATACACAATCATCAATACATTTCTAATTTAGGTGCTTAAGACTAACATGCACAAAGTTAGTACTTATATGTTTAGTTTTAGCAAACAGTATAGGTAATGTTGTACGGCAAATGTATGATGGAACCTTAATGACAGTTCAATAAACACTAGTGAATTTAATGAACATTACCAATTTATTAATCCTTACATCTTTTTGCTTCCACATTTGTTTCACATTTGTCAACATTTGTTTTTCATTTATCTATCAGTAGTTATACAATTTTATCATACCATATGAAACATCTATACCACCACTACTGTTGCCTCAGTACTTAGTAATATGCTACAATTATTAAGACTAACTATTCTATGTAAGGACCGCTTAAGCGGTAAAAGCCTCCTCCAAGACTTTCCAATTGGCTCGGTCTCTAGCCAACCTTGTCCACACTCTCCCTGCTACTTTAACTATGGGATCGTCCCATCTTTTGAATGGTCGTCCTTTTTTTCTCTTCCTTCCTAGTGGGTACCAGTTAGTTGTTATTTTCGTCCATCTATCGTCCTTAAGTCTTTGCAGATGTCCTGCCCATTTCCATTTAGATTTAAGCAGAATCTTTTTTATATCCTTTGCTTGAGTGCGAAGTCTTACCTCTGAGTTCTTTATTCGATCTTTTAGTTTAATCCCTAGATAGCTTCTCTCAATTGCTCTCTGTGTGGTTTCTATTTTGTTGAGTTGTTTCTTTGTAAGTGTCCATGTTTGACAGGCGTATGTCAAACATGGAGTTAGACATACTTCCATAGCTTTAGTTTTCAGTTTGTTGGGAAGAGTACCTTTAAATATCTCTCTCATACTCCAGTATTTTTTCCATGTGTTCGCTATTCTTCTATTGATTTCTTTGTCCATTCCACTGCTAAAAGAGATTTGATGACCAAGATAAGTGTACTCATCTACGTATTCAACGTTACTTGATTTCAGTGTGACTGGTAGTTTTGTTACATTAGTCATAACCTTAGTTTTTTCGATGTTGATTTCTAGGCCAACTGAGTTACTGTACTCATTGAGAGTTTCCAACATGTATTGTAGTTCTTTGTGATCTTCAGTCAGCAACACCAGATCATCCGCAAATCTCAGGTGCGTCAGATACTTACCATGTAGTTTGAGTCCCATTTTGTTCCACTCAAGATTCCTAAATATGTGTTCGAGGACGGATATAAATATTTTTGGGGACAGTGGGTCGCCCTGCCTGACCCCCCTTCTAATACTGAAGAATTGTCCAGGTGAGTCAATTTTAACTCTCGCTTTGCTATTTTTATAAATCACTTTTAATATTTCTATGTAATCGTTGTTTACTCCCTGTTCCTTTAAAGCGCGCCACATTGAATCATGACTTATGGAATCAAAGGCCTTAGAGTAGTCTATAAAACCAATATATAATGGCATTGAAAATTCGTTGTATTTTTCTATTATCATTTTCAGGGTGTGTATATGGTCTACTGTGGAGTAATCTTTCCTAAAGCCGGCTTGTTCTATCGGCTGGTTCTCATCAATCTTGGGAGTTATTCTGCGTAATAGTGTACTTGCAAATACCTTGTACAAGCATGACATTAGGCTGATCGGTCTATAGTTTGATATTAGTTTGGGATCTCCTTTTTTATATAATAGAATAATATCTGAGGATGCCCACTGTGTAGGGATTATTTTCTCTCCCATGACCCGGTTGAATATTTCTGTTAGTGGCTTAGTGAGGGCATCTTTCCCAGCTATAATCATTTCGTTATTAATTCCGTCTGATCCTGGGCTTTTGCCTGGTTTTTTCTTTTCAGATAGAAAACCTTAAAAATAATTAAAAGATAACTGAAAAAGAGCTTAGACTGTACAGCAAAAGCTTAACAACTTGTGCGCTTCAGTGCTTCAAGTAAAGTATGCGCTGGCGATGATCCAAATCGCATCACTTTACAAACGCTCGCTCACAGAACAATATACCCTTTACTCAAACAAAGACTTCATAATGGAATAAAAATGTGATTTTTCGAAGAATTATTTCCATCTTAGTAACGATTGCGAACTGTGTGAAATTTTTAGAAATCGCTTTAAATACCAAGCAAGCGTTCTTTGTTTGCAAAGCGTTATATTGTGCGCAATTATGAATAAGTTATCATATTTTGGTATTGATATTGGCTTTTCATGAAACCTAAATTATGAAATAACTAGCTGTTGCGCCTGGCTTCGCCAACCTTTATTCTATTTATTTTAGATAGCATTGTTTCTAATACGTTTATTTTACAAAGTAAAAGCTCTTCATGTAATTCTCCTATGTATTCATTCTGCCCTTTATATAATAATCTCCTGTGCCTATTTATTTAAACAAAATACCTCGTTGGTATTAGCGCCGAGGAAACGTCCTGCAATTAACCTTTATTTTAAATTTAGCTTAAAATCATAAATTCTTATTTATGAATCTCCACACAATTTGTCTTGGTACTTTTAAGTAAAAGGCTCTCTCTTTCTTAGTGGCTTATCGAACCTTTAAGGACAAAATGTTTAACAAATCGGTTCCAAACGAACCCCTTAATTGCAGAACGTAGTAAATGGAGATCAATTACGGGCCATGGCACGTACGTGCCAATGACCTATTTCATACTCCCTATAGAATATAGTCCACTCATATATTATCCAAGTTTGGTGTTAAAGGCTATAAAGTTTAAACTCCAATAGCTAAAAGTACATACTTGTGTTACCTCCCGAAATTCATAGACGTCTCTATACTCCAATGCTTTACAAAATGACGTTTGGTTTTAATTGGCATTAAATTAACAAAAAAAATATATTATTTACTCAAAGTCGGAGCGCGAACCTATATTATAAATCTATGTCAAAGTATTTCACAAAAATATTATTTCGCTTGAAAGAAATATTTTAAGTTATTTTTGGATAAATCGGATTTCTTAAAAAGTCTGAGAACAGCCAAAGATTTAAATCGCTAGATGAGCCCTAAAGCCCAAAAAAGTCTACGTTTTTGTCTTGTGTACGACACGTTCTCACTCTCTCTGTCACAAGTGAAACTATAGCATGCTGAGAGCACTCACTCAGCATGTTTGTGGACGTTTATGATGTGCGCAATGCAGGCTTAGGGGCTAGGGCCCCTTCTTGCGATTGGTAACAGCTTGCTTTTTACGAATATTCGGCTTCTGACTCTGAGGATATGAGGTATTCGTTACACTAATGATAGTATCCAAAGCAAATCTTCTTTTAAAAAGCCAAAATACTGACGAGTGATATACATTATACATGACTACATGATATACATAGTGACTATTATATTAATCTGAAATTTCCCTTCTAAACTCGAACGCTTTGAATTAAATTCCAATTTGTTAGTACAACTAAACTACGATTTAATTAATATTATTTTAATTATTTCTTTGCATCTTACGCCTTCTGCATATTTTATACAGAGGTGTTGAAACATTAACAGTTTTTTGATGTCCCTTTTAACAAATATTAAATACGTGTTAATATTTCATGTAATTATTTTTAGGCTGCGATAAAGTAGAGTGATGAATTATATGGCTGTAGCAGTTATACACTTTCAAAGCAATGCAATTTGAAAGGCCCTTGTCGTCGATGCTCGGTTCATGAGAGCGCCAAATTGTGTTCCATTCCATTGTAACCGCTGCGTCAATGTGATCAATAGGTTGAAGTGCCACGTAATTGGATACACTTGTGGGTTGTGTTGCGTTGCGTTAGTTATGTTATTGCAATCAGCGTGCATCAAGTGTACTGGCCATAACTAACTTATGCAAATATTTTTGCGCATTTTGTTGAAAGTTGTTATGCTGATATTATGTATCTCGCCTGTTTTCTGATCATGAAACTAAAACGATTGTAAAGACATAATTATAAGTTTTAATATGACGTACTGTTTGTCGATGGCCATGAATATTTTTTTTCCAGGGCACAGCTCCATACTTTCGGCCATGTCCTTTATGTAACTAATTAAAAAAAACTGTGTATCAGTTTGTATATAGTTTCACTAAGCGGTAATTAACCTCCCTTCGTTTATTCCGCCCTAGTTACGTTAAATAAACCCTTTATGTTGTTATACTAATTATTAATTCATTAATTAAGTGTACGAACGGTGGATCAGTGCCGTCGAAATAAAATTAAGGTGGCAGCTGAAACAAACACTCGTATCAATCTTTAACCTAATTAAACGTTGTATCAGGAATAATTTAATGATTTTGCAAACTGTACACATTGATTTATTCAAGGATATATTATAAAAAATTATGTATATTATGTTGTCTACTAATATTAGGACAAAAGACTCTTGTTCACTTAAGGACTTTATTTAGTTTTTCACTCATAGAGGGCTAATTATACATCGAATGCTAATGGCAATGTGTTTTGCGGGCATAACGTTTATGCATCTACATGTTTTTAACAAAAACTCTGCTCAACAATACTCAATTACTTCATATTGGTTCCCGATAGCTCGAAATCTGGGAAACTGCAAAAATTTATCTTTCGGGAACCAATATGAGATGAGTGGGAACTTTCGAGCAAAGTTTCTATTAAAAACGTGTAGATGCATAAAAACTAGGCCCGCAAAATGCATTGCCATAAATCTACAATGTGTAGTTAGTCTAATATTTGCGAAAAACTAAATAAAATTTGAATTTCGCGGGCTGGTAGGGCCGCAACACCTTAAACATACTATAAAATAGGCTTTTACCATAGATCAAAAATTATGAAATCTTACAAAAGCAACATCTTATAGTACAAGTAAAGAACACATCTTATTTTTTTAAAATTAGATGTCATAATTGAAGAGCGGCTCCTTCCAGAAATGTAAGTAGTGAGTCTGCTTTCCCACCAGAGATGTGCTATGCTACGTTGCTATGGATGCGTTTGATATGTACCAATCATATTCATTGGTTCACATAGCTTAGCACTGGTGGAAACGAAGTCAACTAAGATATATTTTTTATACGGAAGGATGCGTGCTATGAATGCCTGCTATGGGCCGTCGCGAGTCGTGTAGCTTTGTGCTTTCCCACGCAGCTACTTTGTGGCGAGCATCTTCATAGCGCATCTTCGTCGCACATCACAGCTTAGTATTGGTGAAAACGGTCACATATTTTCGTAGCGTAGATAACACATTTTCGCAGCATAGCTGCATAGCACTTCTGGTGAAAAGGCACCCTAGGCCGACACAATTTATTATTCCGACTGTATATGAATATTAGCTACCCAAACTGTATCGCAGCATCAAGTTATCCGAGGGCCATTTCCTTCCGCAAGTCCTCGTATTTAGACCTAATCATGCACCTAAACCAACAGTGGCTCCAGCGGAGGCATACAAACTTCTCACTAATTAGCAACGTGAAGCCTCCATTTGTATTCAGAATATTCACCAAGAAAATAATCTCCCTATTTTAATGTTCATCATTTCTAAATATGCGTTCAAAAATGAAACTTATTTCTCTGAACCAAGACTGACATTTCTTTATTGACGTTCTATGTCTTGCTATTTGGCAGACCTCTTGTATTTTAAGTACCTAGTTAAATGAGTTAGTATTACTTGTACTAGATACGAGATCATATATGCTGCCGCTCTCTGTACTAGATTTATTTCCACGATTTCCAAAAAAGAAAGGGTATGTGAAGTAACTTACATATATAGCAGAATGAGAGATGGATAGCTAAGTAAAGCAAAGGTAATTGGCAATCTTATTACCTAATGAGTATCACAAGTATTATTTTTCTACCTATATCGTTATGCTCTCACTTATAAAATTAGCTTCAGCGAATAAATAGGTATATGATGATATTAACAAACTAACAGATACATAATTAGGTACACCGCACTCATATTGTAAGCAAAAAAGATCGTTTCTAAAATAAACGAAATTTTATCATAGCACACCACTGTAAAACAAAAATGTAAATTATTCTTTAAAAAAATTGAACCGACTTCAAAACCACAAATAGGTACTCAAAAGCGAAAAATAAATTAATATAATTATTATAACCGCTACTACCCACTCATCTATTTTGAAGTCGGTGCCAGCCAATTCAAATAGATAAGTAAATCTTTATAATAGTGCAAAACTACATCCATAGTATGTAGTAGTAGTAAGCTTCGCTGGCACCGACTTCAAAATAGATGAGTGGGTAGTAGCGGTTATAATAATTATATTAATTTATTTTTCGCTTTTGAGTGCCTATTTGTGGTTTTGAGGTCGGTTCAATTTTTTTCAAAAATTATTTATTTTACCCTTTTTAGTGCAAAAAAGTTTTTAAAGACAAGCTTTTATGATCTAGTTGCCACGTTTTAACCAAATTTAAAACGGACTATCACAATAAAATGCATGTACAATAATCACGGAAAATCCTAAATACCGATATAGGGATTAAACAGAGAACCTCTTTTTTTGACTTCGGTCAATTAAAACATATATTTCAGTCAACTTGAGAATCTCCTTCTCTTTTGAAGTCCGATAAAATCTACACTGTATATTATACCGATCGCAAGCGATTTACTATTTTCCGTTGAGGAGTTCCGCTCTCCATCTCCGAAGATATTCATTAAATCTCGACGAAATTAAAACGAGTCTACCTGTGATGTATGGCCTATCTAACAAAAAAAGAATCATCTAAATCCGTTTTGCCGAACTCGAGATAATCGCGAACAAACTTAAATACAAATATGTCGATCAAACTAAGAACCTCTTATTTTTTTAAGTCGGTTAATATACTAAAACCTTCTCCAGAATGTAACAAATACTTTCCTGAAAACCGCATCAAAATCGGTTCAGCCAAACGTGAAATAATCGCGGACAAACATACATACGAGTACATACATACATACACACACACATACATACATACGGGTCGAATACAGAACCTCTTTCTTTTTTTGAAGTCGGTTAATTTCTTTTCTTGAAGTCGGTTAAATATAGTCTTCGTATGTAAGGACACACGTACAAACTAGTACACCTTTATTGTCAAGCAATACATTTTCGCTCCCATCACTCCAATAAGCACAGTAATTTGTATGGCATTAACAGATTTAAATAAAATACTTTCATTCTTATCCATGTCGCTTGATGGCACAAAGCTCGATATAAGTACCGACGTACGAGTGTATTCTCTGAAAACTCGATTGAGTGAAAGTATATTTATGTGTATATTCCCTGTGAACAATGACCCACTTCGGTGCCAGCTGTAGTATTGTTGATATAATCCGCCCTTTCAATCGAAATCGGGAAAATGCGGGAAATGTTGTATACGAAGATTCTTGTAACAGATTCAAAATTTTAGCATTTACTTTCACCTCTAAAGTACCTACGATTTAAACGTAATATGTATACGATTTTTAATCATAACAATATTATAAAGAGTCAAAATTTGTATATTATGCACGTGTGTATGTATAATAATTAATTGTTCCTCCTTCACTCCGCAGCTGAACTAAAATGGGAATTGAGATAGAATATTATATCCTATAGCAACCGTCACTCATGGTCGTTTTCACTAACATTTTAAGAGACACCGAAGCTCTTAGGTGACAGTTGTAAGTGAAAACTGTCACCTATCATCGGCTTAGGCGTTTCTTAAGTGTTGGTGAAAACGAGCGTCAGACTACTTTTATATCAGAAAAATTGCCTGAATATTTTATCCAAAACATTTGTAGGAGATCGATGTATAGATGAACAATTATTTCAATTCAAAAAGTTTTTAATACTGTCCCATGATTTAACTTCCCATAATGTAACATAGCTTCTTGGTTTTTAATGTTCCATATACTTGCAATATTTTAAGCAAAATACCCGCTTTGTAACTCTACTCTACTATTCATAGCTATCAGCTTGCTGCAAACTACACTATGCCGCAACAAAATTTGGATGCTCATAACACATAGTGACCCCGAGGGCCATTCAAATTGCAGCACTTATTATGCTCGCGAAACTTCAGTGAATTGCCACGGGCTGACAAAACCGCTGCTAAAACAGAGCATGATTGCGTCTGCATCCGATTAATTATTATCCGCTTCTAATTTCCAACGAGGTCTCGCCCAGCAGCTGTATTTCAGATTTTGTATATTCCCGTACTAAATATATCTTTCACTTACTAGTATGCAAGGACAATGTAAAGCATTACATTAATACCAATTACTGACTATATTCGAAACTTGCTGTTGGCGGTGGCTCCGTCCGCGTGAATTCGGATTTTTCGCTAATCCCGTAGGAATGATGGAATTTTCCGGGATAAAAAGTAGATTTATGTGTTAATCCCATCTAAATCGGTTCAGTAGTTGACTTACGTGACTATTCTAGCGGCACGCAATAAAAATTAATTTTTTTTTATCATTATGAAACATTTAAAATAAACCGTCAACGTGGCAATATTTTGTGTTCTGGTACCATTACAAGCCACTCAGATTCGCTGAACCACGACGATTGCGGCGGGAGCCTACAAAAATTCAAAAAGCTTCAAGTCAAGTGCTCGTCACTGCATCGATTCGAATGCTCTTTTAAGTTTCTGTTATAATTGCAGATTCTAGCAGTAAAATAACATGTATTATTTGCCACGCATGCATGCATACATACCAAATTATGCCGGATTTAAAGTATTTGCATTTCATTTTGTAGCTCTCGCATTCCGATACGATGACAGAACCAATTAGTAATCAGCAAAGAAACGACTTAATTATTTTTCAACCACTTATAAATTACTATTTTTACACCAAGACAGAACCTACTACATGTGCATGCAGGCATTGGTTATATTATGTTACGGAGATAGCCGGTGTATATTTTACAGTCAGGCCCGGTTTCCACCAAAGCAGAGCTGTGTTGGAGCGACCAATCAGATCTCGTCATTTTGACATATCCGAAACTGAGGGAGAGGGGATCTCAAAATGGCAAAATCTGATTGGTTACTCACACACAGCTCCGCTCCGCTTTCGTGGAAATAGAAAAAATCAAAAAAGCCAAGCAAACAACCAGTCACCAAGAACATGTAACACCAAACTTCAGTTTACATTTGACGTGCATTTCATTTTCATTCATTCATTTTCACGCTTTATGTTGATTTTACAAAACAGATTTTTATTGGAAGATATTAAAACTAGTTAATTTTACAAAACAACACTTGTTATTTTTTTTTAGATTTCTACACGCGAAACCGCACGAATAAGATAAGCACAACATTTCAAGCCAGGCACTTTTTAACACTTTGCTAATTAAATGGATTTTAACAAAAGATCTTTTCCTGAATACTGATACGAAAGCAAAAGGTTCTTTAGAATTTTGCCATGCTTCCTCGTTGAATTGAGTTATCAGACAATATGCTTGTGCGTTTCGGTAATTTACTAGGTACGAACTCATTGAAATATTTATGAATTTTATAAATAGGCAATTATTATGTAAGCACTTTAAGAACCTCGCGATAATACTTAGGTAATCAGATAGATATAATTAATTAAATTTCACTCTGTCAAGTTCGTTACCATTGTCTTCAATGCTCCTTTGTTCTATTCTATTCATTAGAAATATAATTTTGGTAGCGAAGCCATATTGTAATACCATAACTTAAAAACTTAATTATAACAAATATCATGTTAGCAGAATAAAAAAAAATCAAGTATAATTTGCAAATTTGTAGCATTTGTGAAACAAACAGCACTTTATGAGTAACTGACATATACATATATCATATTCTTTCCATGTTATGTAGGTGTATAGATTAGAGTCTTTTTTCTTGCCACAAAGTTGATACTTGTCCGGGATAGTCCCAAAAACTAGGTTTTAAACAAACCTAATTTCTGAATATTTTGTGAAATTATATGTTAACTTCTACTCGTATACGATGATAATAAAAATACTTTTGTATAAGTTTTAAAACTTTTATTAAGAGTCATATTTTGTCATGAAAGAGTTATTACTATTAAGGAGACCGTGTAAAATGAAATAAAGAATTTTCTATTATATTCTATTCTAAGTCAAATAAGAATGCTAGGAATGATTTAAATTTGGAGTATTTTTCGTTAAGCTAATAAATGTGTAGGTACTGGTACAATCTGGTTCTTAATTATGTATGGAGAATGTTATAACAGATAGAGCGAATTGTATTTCCATTTAAATATTTTTTATAAAGTTACAACAGAATAGCTAAAACACCCAGTTCTGTACAAATTGCTGACCTAATAATGAATGAGCGCTGTTGTTTCTATACATAGTTTACTTAGTATAGTTAGAATTCCATTTGTTTAGAGTTTCAACAGGTAGTGGTTGAATTTAAACTGTTACGATCTTTAAGAGCAAGTCGTGATTTCATTTAAATAAAAAAAACCTGCCAAGTGCGAGTCGGACTCGCGCACCGAGGGTTCCATACCATAAAAGAAGTAAAACATTGAAAGAATCACTTTTGTTCATGAATTTATGAGTATCATTTACGTGTAGGTACTTTTGTTGGCGAACCGCAAACGTAACTTTGTTTTTGGTGGATTATTGTTATTATCAAAAAAAGTATATTAGTCGGTGAGTTAATTTTATTTTTCCTGTAAAATATATACGTTAATTTCTATTGATCCTAATTATTTCAGATTTTTCGATTGGTAAACTTCGGAGATAACGGGGGACGGGGGACGGTATTTTTTTCGACAGTTTGCTCAATGAATCAAAAAATATCAAGCATAAAAATAAATAAAAATCAGTTTTAGTATACACAAGTAACGCCCTTTCATATGAAACCCCACCCAATATTATTATCTCATTTTGAAAATTTGTCGACCCGGTTTTCCCCCCTTTATAAATAAAAATAAAAACAATTTTCAATTTTTTACGATTGTTATGACGTCGCGTCACTATTACCTATAACTATTTTAAATTTCAAGTCGATAGCTTGAATAGTTACTGAAATAATCGAGTGTGACAGACGGACGGACGGACGGAGAAAGTCTCACCATAAGGGTTCCATTTTTACCATTTTGGTATGGAACCCTAAAAAAAAGATAGGTACAATTAATTAATTTGATTAATTTTGTGATATCAATTGTTTTATTACATGCGTACATATTACTACACAAAAGGTATGTAAGAATTCTGTAGGCAGGCGACAGAATTTCTACCACAAAATTTATTAATAACATCATCCAATAAGGGACGATAAACCAAATGGCAACCAATGCGGCATATCAGGTCAAAAAGTACGCGAATCTTATTAGATACGCGTACGAGAACGCAATATTAAGGAGCTATGTTCCTAGTGTTACGTCTTCGATACGTTTCCCGCCACCTGTTCAGGATGTTTCTGAAGGAAAACACAGGTAAAGTATTTTGTCAATCATTAGGTAGGTGAGTGCGCGGGCCGCGGGCCGCGGGCCGGCTGCGGCAGTCGGGCGCTGGGGGCCGCGACGACGGCACGCGGCACGGCCCGAGGAACGCACATGGCACGCGAACTACAGCCATAACGATACGCGTGAAAACACGAGCCGTAGCAACGCGTAGACCCGTAGCAGTGCGTAGAGCCGTAGCAGCGCGTAGAGCCGTAGACGTGTCGCGTTCAATGCTACGAGCTACATTTGTCTCAATAATAATATTGTATTGCTTATTTACATTAATTACAACAGTGTTTCGATAGCTTTGCATTCGTGTTGATTAAATTATTATTGTAATCATTAAAGTACCTTCGATAAAAATAAATAAATGAATTAATTTTTAAACGGTAATAAATGATATTATTATTATTACTACATTGTTTGAGAAACGTCAGTATTCTGACCCTTGCTTGTATTCTGCAGAAACTTGGTGATCTTCTTTTGATCCTATACAACAGTTATTCCTTAGGAATTCAGTGTAAAGAATATATTTGATATTCTTGACACTGAATTCCTAAATAACAGTACAAGATTCATCTAAATCGGTTCAGTATTTACAAAATGTGGAAATTTTAATTGAAGACAAATTCTTTTAATTTATCACTTGTTTCCCCTCCCAGTAACATTATTTACATTTATGCAACATCGTTAACACCAATTTTCCAAACATCTATAAAGCACCAGTATAATCTCCGAGTAAAATGAAATATTTAAATACAGAGCTAAGCCTAAATAAGAATGTTATAATTAAAACTTCTCTCTTTATCTGATTCTCTTAATATTTAAGGCTTAGTGCTTGTCCAATCCAAGTATAAATAATTAAGTTATCTTGACTTGAAAATACTCATTTTCATGAACCAAAAAATATGGAAACGATTTTTGTTTAAATAATCGAATTCATATTGGAATTCTCTAATAATATTCCGGCGCGATTAGCTCAAAAAACGACCAAACCCGGATACCTAAAAAGTAAAAAAGGTAAAAGTATTATTCAATTATTCTATGCAGTCCACATATTGTATGGTAAAAAATTATAGATATTTCAATCCACGAAAGCCTCACTCTGTCAAACTTCATACGAATCGAATGAAACATTAGTGATTTCGACAGAGTGAGGCACGTCTCCGTGGATATCTATTATCTATACACCTCTGACAGCGTCGGGTTTTGGGGAGAGAGGGGGTAGAAGTAGCGTTTTATCAGTTTTCCTTAGATATTTAAAAAAAATTACTCTGTTGCTATTTCTTTACCTACGTGTTCTGAAGACTCAACTTAAGTCACTTAAGTATAGGTACAGAACAATCACAATCCATCTAACTATTCGTCAAGAAAGGTCTTACGAAAATTCAAACCTGAATAAAATGGGACACGTGAGTGAAGTCATGGACGTCTTTGTAGTAGTTACAAGTTACAACACTGAAGGTATCGGCATGTTAATATAACTTTAATTTGCTCATAATATTTGATTGATAACTTTGATTTGATACCTATACCGTTACTGGGTTCTATTGTATTGAGATTTACTATTCAAAGTCTGCATTTAATGAAATAAGCGATTATTATTTATTTACAAGATCTTTGTTCTTACAAGTTTCGGAGATTCCCTAAGGTCATTTATTATCGATAATAGTAGATTCAGTTAATAATGACTCTGTCCTAATTTAAATTTTAATTTTACTTACTACTAAGTAAGAAATTTAGATTACCACAATCTGATAAAAAATCCGATGGTTTCTGTATCAATTTAGAAAACAAAATACAGAACAAGACAACATTTTTTTTTCAAAAAGGGTTATGGAAAAAAAATCATATTTAGTTAATATTAATTTTAAGTAAAAGTTAATTAAAGGGTAAAATAATAACTAAGCTTGAGTTATAAGCATATTATAATATAAGTTAAATGAAATACTCGTATTTATTTCCCCGACAACTCTGCTACTAAAAAAGTATGCACTAAAATAACAACATAATTTTATCAATATGTATTTATATGGCTTTTCTTCACAATAACTTAAACATAAAAATACTTTCGTCCTCTCACCAAAAACGTATTCAATATATTATTAAAACGCAATATACATTCGAAGTTGGGTCGTACATTTTTCTTTTGCACGTGTATGTCAAGGAATAAGTAATGTACTTTGTGTAGCTTTGTAGACAGCTTACCGCTTTTGTGCCAACTTTAAACAGAAAGAAGGAAAAACATGCATTGAAAAGCTTACCAAGTTATTGTAGTATTTCAAGGATGATTATGGCAATAATAATACAAATACCACAAACATCACCGTCAGTCACGACTACACACTATTGTTAAGATTTTTATTATATTAAGATTATGATTATCAGTAGATATAAAATGAAAAATCTTAACAATATCGCATAACAAGGCAAATCATATTAAATATTGTATGTAGCTAAGAAGACCGTAAAACTTAAATTTTTCTTAATCTAAAAATTATTGTGATGATTTATGTTCATTCATAAAGGCCTAACTAACGTCTTATGAATAGTCGGCAAATACTCACAGTTACTGAATGGTGATTTTGCGGCTTATAACTAAGTTAACGAGGGTTCCAGTCATTCTCGTCTAATACAAATCTAAAGACACTTTTCTAGAATTAATGCTTCTTCCATAACCTTCATAAACATTCAAGTATACCTAAAATTGGTTACGTAAATCTTATTCGAATAGAAATATTTGCCAACATGGTTTCAGCAATACCGCCAATTTATAAAATTTACCGCCTAATACAAACCACAGCCTGTAGTCTATCATTTCCCGACAATTCAAGTTCTCTAATGACGCCCATTATCTCGTGAAAACTGTCGCAATTCTGTGAACTTCGCACACACACGCGTCACCACGCTACTGAGGGGTTAGTACAGGTTTTTGTATGAATTTCGAGTCGACTCGCATCACACAAACGAATCGAATGTCTCCATATATTTACATCCAGCGCCATCTATGGATAGACGCTGATAAGCGGTTGTCAATATTGTGGCATGAAAATCATAATCCTATACCTTTAAACGAGCAATTCTTGTATATATATATACAAGTGCTATCAGCTATATACATATATAGCTATATATATATATATATATATATATATATATATATATATATAGAGATCTCTTCCCGCTAAATGTTGATCATTCGCGACGTCACGCGAGTACTTTGTTGATCCGAAAACACATGTTGATCCGACGCCTTTTGTTGATCCAATATGCATCTCTGGTAACTAATGTGGCTCCAACCGGATCAACATCTACACTCATGGAACTTTTTACTAGCGTTCGCAGAAGTTGATCCGATATACAAATCCACCTTGCGATGGTTACGGAAAATGTTGATCCAATTCAAATGAGCCAATCAGAGCACGGCAAACGATCGGATTGGCTAAAAGCATCCGCGACGTTGCCGCTTCGTAGGTTTATACAAATATCTTTATTTGAAAGTATCCAGTTTAAGAAATTAGTTTGAGTATAGAGCTTGGTGAGTAACTTTGCGACTAATTCGCTAAGTTGGACTTTTTCGACTATGATTTTTATATAAACCTGTGAAGATACTACTGCCATTGTCGCAATTTGAATGTTGAAAGTAGGTGGCAGAGCGTTAGATGGAAATGCAGGTCACGCAGCCCTCTCGAAGGATACCCACTAGGTGACTATTCGTTGCCGTGTGCCATCCATAAGTTGCCCTGCGGATGACAGACGTTAGGAGCCGTCCGTCGTCAAAACCGGTGGGTTATGACCTGGCGGGAGCGTAGTGCATACAAAAGTGAATCCCGTACTCCCGCCAGCGGGTCCGTCGTGGACACAGACAGTTTTAGTGGGTGCAACTTAACCCATATGTTTCCTCTTGCCGGAGTGGTATGCTTTAGGCATTTTCTGTCTATAAATAAAAAAAAAACCGGCCAAATGCGAGTCGGACTCGCGCACCGAGGGTTCCATACTGCAAAAGAAGTAAAATTTTTTAAAGAATTACTTTTGTTCATGAATTTACGAGTATAATTTACATGTAGATACTTTTTTTGGCGAACCGCAAACATAACTTTGTTTTTGGCGGTTTATTGTTTTTATTAAAAAAAGTATAATAGTTAGAGAGTTAATTTTATTTTTCCTGTAAAATATACGTTAATTTCTATTAATCATAATTATTTCAGATTTTTCGATTGAAATTTTGACGACCCGGTATTCCCCCCTTTTTAAATAAAAACAAAAATGATTTTCAATTTGATTTTCGAGTGTGACAGGCAGACGGACGGACGGACGGACGGAGAAAGTCACACCATAAGGGTTCCATTTTTACCATTTTGGTATGGAACCCTAAAAAGGTCCTATTGATATTTGAAACGCATAGTTAGTTAAAACTTATTTTCGTGCGAAGTTAAAAACTGGTAGCCAAGTAAGTCCTCAGTCCTTGGTATCATAATATGAATACCCTATTTATTACCATACGTATCCATCACGGAAAAGGGAGTACCTACGTTTCCACTTTCCACTGAAGCGGTCTACTCCGCCCGCTCCTCTTCAATCGTTAACATAATACCTACATAATATCGAGTTTCTAAATAGATAATCTAATATGGATTACTAGCAGATACCCGCGGCTTCGCTCGCGTAAATTTTAGATTTCCTATTCTGACGGGAAGTCATGAATTTTACCGGAATAAAAAGTAGCCTTTGTGTTAGTTTAGAACGAACTCTATCTCCATTCCAACTTTCAGCAAAAAAATTTCTTAGTTGCAGTTTGAAGGAATGTTTTTCCACATGAATAAACATTTTTCACTATTTCCGCGGAAACCATTGATTTTCCCGGAATAAAAAAATTAATAAAAACCCATCAAAATACACGATATTTCAAATTGTTTTTTAAAAAACGAGCCAAGCGCGAGTACGAGTCGCGCACCGAGGGTTCCATACTATAAAAGAAGAAAAACATTAAAAGAATCACTTTAGTTCATGAATTTACGAGTATAATACATGTAGGTACTTTTGTTGCCAAACCGCAAACCTAACTTTGATTTTGGTGGTTTATTGTTATTATCAAAAAAAGTACAATAGTTAGAGAGTTGTTTTTTTTCTTCTGTAAAATATACGTTTATTCCTATTGATCATAATTATTTCAGATTTTTCGATTGGTAAACTTCGGAGACAGGGGGGGGGGGGGGACGGTATTTTTTTCGACAATTTGCCCAATAACTCAAAAAAAAACTATCAGGCATAAAACTAAATAAAAATTGTTTTTAGAATACACAAGTAACGCCCTTTCATATGATACTCCATTCAATATTGTTATTTCATTTTGAAATTTCGACGACCCAGTTTTCCCCCCTTTTTTAATAAAAATAAAATAGATTTTCAATTTGTTATGATTGCAATGGCAGCGCACCGCAATTACCTACAACTATTCCAAATTTCAGGTCGATAGCTTTAATAGTTACTGAAACAATAAAGTGTGACAGACGGACGGATGGACGGACGGACGGACGCACGGACGGTCGGACGGAGCAAGTCTCACCATAAGGGTTCCATTTTTACCATTTTGGTATGGAACCCTAAAAAGGGAACCGCCTTCAAAAAAACCCACTGAAAAGCACAAAATAATTTACTAATAAATCTGGGTACACCTACTTAGTTTTCGATTAAATAAGTTCGATTCACAAAGGCAGTAGCTAACGCATCTTTCTTACCTTATTTCTCTAACAAAGTAGTCTAGTGGGTTCTTTGTCACACGTAGAACGCGACGTTGCCGCTCTGTGTAAGATGCCAATTCGTCAGTTTTGGCTCCGGATCCACTTATTATAAGTAAATGTCGCATATGAGTTTAATATATTCTGGATGTAAGAAAGCTTTTTCAGTATGATTTTTTCGGCCGTTTTTGGATCAACAAATATTGGTTAAATCGCTGACGAGTATGTCGAAAATCTGTTCGTGCAGATCCACTGACGTCACACGCGCATTATGGGCGGATCAAAGTATATCAGTTGGCCCCAGGTAGAGCTGAGTAAACACGTGAAATAGGTGGATCAACATTTGTTCTAGCTTCTCACTGGAGCAACATTTACCGTGAACGGATCTATATATATATATATATATATATATATATATTAATATATATATAGCTACTCGTGCTGATTCACTGACTGACTGACTGACTGATTATCACCTCTCCTGAACAATTTTGTATGAAAATTTTTTTTTACACGGATGGGGTCTTATAGAAAAAAAAAATCAACCCGAGGAAAAATACGGAGAGAGCTGATGATTGAGGATTTCGAAGACGGGTGAAGAGCACGGGGAGGGTATTAAAGATAGGTGGGGGGTGCTCGACCAAATGTCATTCGAAATGTCATGCAATTGGCAGTGAGCTGAAAAAAAGTTCAAAATGGCGGATTCAAGATGGCCGCCATACAAACTTCATCGGTATCCATCTCGAAGGGTATAAAAGATGGAAGAGTGGTTTCTTGACAAGAAGTAATCAGGACCCCATGGTTTATTCCATGGATAGAAAAAAAAATCAAAATGGCGGAATTTATTTTTCCATAGAAAATGTATGAGGAATATTGAAGAGACTACGAGTTGTAAATCATGAAGTGCTTTGATGCGGTTTTTTGGAAGACTACCAGAGAAAAATATTGAAATAGGTGATGAATGAGGATTTTAAAGACAGTCAAGGAGCATGGGTAAGGTATTATAGATAGGTGGGGACTGCTGAAACAAAAAATACTCGGAACTTCACGCAATTGGCAGTGAGCTGAAAAAAAACCAAAATGGCGGATTCAAGATGGCCGCCATACAAATTTCGTGTTGTTCTATCTCGGAAAGTATAAAAGACAAGAGAGTGGTTTCTTAGCAAGAGGTGATCAGGATCTCAAGTTCTACGGGATGCATGGAAAATAATTCACTGTGGCGGAATTTATCTTTCCATGGAAAATGTACATACTATGAGAAGAGACAATGATCTAGGATTTGGATGATGATTGAAGAGCACTGTCATGGTTTTAAAGATAGTTAAGGGCTGTTCGAACAAAAAATACGCTGAACCTCATCCGATGAGGTTCAGCGTATTTTTTGTTTGAACTGCCCTTAACTATCTTTAAAACCATAACAGTGCTCCTTGGTAAGTTTTTCAGCTCACTGCCAATCGGATTCCAATGGGCGATGGAGATGACGGCGATACCTTTATGGGCGGGAATACTGCACGCGGGCCACATGTGGCCCGCGCATCACGCGCCCTACTAGTATATATATATATATATATATATATATATATATATTTCTATATAATCTGGATCTCGGAAACGGCTCGAACGATTTTCATGAAATTTAGTATACAGGGGGTTTTGGGGGCGATAAATCGATCTAGCTAGGATTCGTTTTTAGACAATGTCGAATTTACCAAAATAAAATAAAAATATGACTCCTGCTGCCATCTATTAGCCAGTAGTTAAACTACCGAGAGGAGCTCGGTCACCCAGATATTTATAATAATAAATAATCAATTATAATCATATGGCCGTTCTAATATGATAAAATATAAAATAAATAAATAAATAGCGCTAGCTGTAAATGTATGGAGGAGTTCTATTCGTTTGTGCGATGTGAGTCGACTGGAAATTCGTAGAAAAACCTGTACTAACCCCTTTGTATCGAGGCGCACCGACATAGCCTCGAACGCATTAATATTCCCCAAGCGCAGAGTGCTGCTGCTGTGCGATCTATTTGTACAGTTCATCCACTAGTACCCTTTACACTGCAGTCATGTAGAGCTATAGGATGCTATTCTCGAAATGTCAAACAGAATAATACATCTTTCGAGTCTTTCATTAAATACAAATATTCGCAATGGCCGTTACAATATCGTGTTCAGAATTTTAGCGACTACTTTACAAATCTTCTTTTTAAACAAAAACATAATAAATAATCTCCAAATGTAATGTTATTTTAATTTAATATATCTAAACGAGCAAATCTTGTATATAAATTTATCGGTATATAATACTTATTTCGAAAATGGCTCTAACGATTTGGATATTTTTTTTAATTTAGATACGGCTTTGTTATTCCTAAGTTTTTTTCGTAACTACGCGAATTGCCGAAAATACAATTAAAACACCGATCATAGCTCAATCACCCAGGTTCTATGTATTAAACGTTTAATTTTAAACTTACGTCAAACTAAGTTACTTTGACTAACTCAGTGTTACTTGTACTAATTCTGCATCAAATTATTAAAGAGTCCAATAACAGTGGATAGTTAATATAAGTATTGAATTCGCTCTGTAAATTGCCATAAGAATACAATGCAGTGGAGCATCGTCATTCAATATGATAGCTTCTATCTGTAGAATTCTTTGAAAAGTTTAATTTGCTCACAGCCATAAAAAATGCTCAATAAAAACCTGTAAATCCGAAAACAATAGTTTCTGTAGCTGTATCAAGCCAAAAACAAAAAAACATAATGGAGGTGCTGCGGACTGAAAAAATGACCGATTATAAACCTGAAATGACATGTTCCAAGTGAAGTCATGATCCAAGTGCGGCATGGCGGGGCCCATACGACATCTCTCCACCTACCACCACGAGCCTCCTGAACCCAACGCAAGCTCGGTAAGTTATACAATTGTATATTAATGTACATAATTGTACATTAAAGTGCAAGTGCAAAGTTTCATCGACAAGATATATTTTTAAAATAACAGGCAATTTTATTTTGTTAATCCACTCTATAAAATAAAATTACCTATCTGATTCCACAACTAAAGAATCCATTTGGTTTAACCAAGGCTCAACCAGAGAGAGTGTGATTATAATGTTAAGTTATTTCATCTCAGATATGTAGGTACCTCTTTGCTTTGTAAGGCTGCTCTCTTTGGACTCAAATTATAGAAATCGATGTCTGTGCCACATTGCGGTATCGACGCGACGCGATTTATAATGTGTCAATGCCAATAAATTGAACGGCTAATAGAAGACAGTTCAACAAGTGCATAAAACAATCCATTATACCTGAATTGTTATCCCCCAGCCAAAGGATTCATGACCGAGTTAAACACTCTGTTTTTCACTTCGATTGTGAAGAAATTCTAGTAAATTTGTAACAATCAAAATTCAGAGAAATAACTATGTAATCATGTATAATTCGTTTCGCGCCTCTTATGTATTTTTTCATTAAGACTTTTTGAGAGCATAGACTATGTAGATCATGGTCATAATAACTTAAGAGGCCTGGGACCTTAAGCCGAAAAATACTAATAAGTTGAATACACTAGAGCATAAATGCAGTTTTATGCAGCTAACACGCGCTTACACAGCATAAATGACTCTAGAGATGTGAAAGGGCTTTTTACTGTAAATATCTTTTAAAAATCTATAAGATATCTAGAGATAAATTAATATTCATAGTTCATCGATTTAAAATGACTTCATTTAGCTTTCTATGCATTGGCATTCAAACTTAATCAACGTATGCAATTATTAGGTATATTTAAATATCAGTTGCAAGGTACGAGCCGAACGTTCTTATATTATACTAGCTGTTGCCCGCGGCTCCGCCCGCGTGAATTACGATTTTTTACATAATATACCTTCCTACTGGAATTCCTTGATTTTTCGCGGGATTCTGGTGTGATGTTGTACAGAAACCTGTTCTTACTTTGCACGGGTTATCTTGTGGTGATTTTGAAAACTCCTTTTTCTTAATAATAATATAAAGTTTCATTAATACGTAGTTGAAAGATCAAAAGGACGATTTTAACTGTCGATATTTCGACCCAGTGGCACAGGTCGTGGTCACTACGTGACCACGACTTGTACCAATGTATCGAAATATCGACAGTTAAAATCGTCCTTTTCATTGTGATTTTTATTCTGAAACCACGAAATATGTCAAAAATTATTAAACCATGTGAAAAGTTGTACTGGTGGTAGAACTCTTCTTTCAGAGTTCGGCCGGGTAGGTACCACTGGGATAAATTACTCTACTAACAATATTCCCCAGCCCAACATAATATAAGAGTCTTTTAAAAATCTTTGCTTCATTTCAGTACAATCCAAAACATCAGAATGGACAATGGCTATATATTTCCTTACGTATAAAAAGACCTTAGATGACAGTCAGTCGGTTAGGATCGATAAGACCTAAGAGTTAAAAATATTTGTGAACCATTATCTTACCCTTTCCATATTGCGGATGATAAAGTTTAAATCTGTTTATGACTTAACAGTGCCATCTTAATATAAAGTAAGGAAACAGTAAATAACATGACAGTTAATTTTTATTAAAAAAAATTCGGTAGTACCTATCTCAGAGTTTTACATTCAAGTTCCACATAAATTGTAGAGATGGCGCTGTACGGTATAACGTAGCGATAACGCCAGTTACATGATTTTTGTTTACCCTAAAAGTGAAAAATTTTAACCATACAAAATCTCCTGCTAAGCCTATTTATTTACGGCTGTAAGGGTACTCCAGTCTTACTTGAACCCTACGTCCTAGCCCTAGGGTTCTTTGTGCATTCCGAGTTTCAAGTCACCTACCTACTTGAACTTAAAGGTTCTGATGTCTGTAATTTCTGAACTACAAAAGTGATGATGATAAGATTTATATGGAATAATCTTTAAAGAACCTCCTTTCTAAGAAAAAAAGAATGAATGGAATCGGACAACGCGTTAATGAATTATAACTAAAAAACGTTTGGACTTTGATGCCGTCTTCCAGGGAAACCATGATGAATTTCGGGACAAAAAGTATCCTATGTCCTACCTCGGGGTATGAACTATAATCATGTCAAGTTTCATTTAAATCCATCCAGCGGATTAGCCGTGATGCCCGGTCGTGAAACAGACAGACAGACAGACAGACAGACAGACAAAAATTAAACAAATTACAGTTTTGGCTTCAGTATCGACTAAATAGTGTCCTCCAACAAAAATTTTCAAAATATCTTCAATGTACAGAATTCGACCCTTTACAGTTTTATTATAAGTATATAGATAGACTAGTAGGTCGCGTGAGGGCGCGGGCCACATGTGGCCCGCGTGCCGTCTTCCCCCTATTTGCCTTCCAACTTTTAGTCTCTACAATATCCGCCATACATTTTCTTTGGAAAAAAAATTTCGCCATTTTGAATTTTTTTTTCTATCCATCGAATAGACCTTCGGGTTCTGATTAACTCTTGTCAAAAAACCACTCTTCCATCTTTTATACTCTTCGAGATAGACACCGATGAAGTTTGTATGGCGGCCATCTTGAATCCGCCATTTTGAACTTTTTTTCAGCTCACTGCCAATTGCATGACATTTCGAATGACATTTGGTCGAGCACCCCCCACCTATCTTTAATACCCTCCCCGTGCTCTTCACCCGTCTTCGAAATCCTTAATCATCAGCTCTATCCGTATTTTTCCTCGGATTGATTTTTTTTCTTCTATAAGACCTTGTCAAAAAACCACTCTTCCATCTTTTATACTCTTCGAGATAGACACCGATGAAGTTTGTATGGCGGCCATCTTGAATCCGCCATTTTGAACTTTTTTTCAGCTCACTGCCAATTGCATGACATTTCGAATGACATTTGGTCGAGCACCCCCCACCTATCTTTAATACCCTCCCCGTGCTCTTCACCCGTCTTCGAAATCCTTAATCATCAGCTCTATCCGTATTTTTCCTCGGATTGATTTTTTTTCTTCTATAAGACCCCATCCGTGAAAAAAAAATTTTTCATACAAAATTGTTCAGGAGAGGTGATAATCAGTCAGTCAATCAGTCAGTGAATCAGCACGAGTAGCTATATATATAGTAACTAGTAGGGCGCGTGAGTGCGCGGGCCACATGTGGCCCGCGTGCAGTCTTCCCGCCTATAAAGGTATTGCCGTCATCTCCATCGCCAATTGGAATCCGATTGGCAGTGGGCTTAAAAAATGACCAAGGAGCACTGTCATGGTTTTAAAGATAGTTAAGGGCTGTTCGAACAAAAAATACGCTGAACCTCATAGATGAGGTTCAGCGTATTTTTTGCTCTTACAGCCCTTAACTATCTTTAAAACCATGACCGTGCTCCTCAACCATCATCTAAATCCTAGATCATCATCACTTCTCACATTTTTCGCTGGCAGTTCTCTGAAGAACTGCGTCAATGCCTTGGATAGTTCCCTACTTATTGTAGCATGCACATTTTCCATGGGAAAATAAATTCCTACATTTTTTTATTCATCCCGTAGAACTTGAGATCCTGATCACCTCTTGCTAAGATACCACTTTCTTATCTTTTATACTTTCCGAGATAGAACAACACGAAATTTGTATGGCAGCCATCTTGAATCCGCCATTTTATTTTTTTTAAGCTCACTGCCAATTGCATGACGTTCCGAGTATTTTTTGTTTCAGCAGTCCCCACCTAACTATAATACCTTGCCCATGCTCCTCGACTGTCTTCAAAACCCTCAATCATCATCTCATTCCATATTTTTCTCTAGTAATTCTCCGAAAAACCACATCAAAACCTTGTATAGTTAGTAGTTACCAACATTTAGTCTCTTCAAAATTCGCCATACATTTTCTATGGAATTTTTTTCCGCCATATTGAATTTTTTTTCTACCTATCAAATAGACCTCTTTGTCCTGATCAACTCTTGTCAAGAAACTTTTCTCCGATCTTTTATACTTTCCGAGATATCGACGAATTTCGTATGGCGGCCATTTTGAATCCGCCATTTTGAATTTTTTTTCAGCTAACTGTCAATTGTTTGACATTTGGAGTGACATTTGGTCGAGCACCCCCCACCTATCTCCAATAACCTGGCTGTGCTCTTCACTTGTCTCCGAAATCCTCAATCATCAGCTCTCTCCGTATTTTTCCTCCGAATGAATTTTTCCCTTTTATACGAAATGGTTATTGAAAAAAAAATTTTTCATACAAAATTGTTCAGGAGAGGTGATCAATCAGTCAGTGAGTGAATCAGCACAAGCAGCTATATATATATTAAAGATAGATAAATACAAGTTAAAATAAAGAGCTTGTAAAACTAGAACAAAGTCTTTTACGAGTACATAAGAGTAATTACGCTATATTTACCTTTGTTAGGTATATACTGGGAGCGGAAAATTTGGCAAAAATATTATACAATTTTTGAAGCTTGAAACATTATGCAAATGATTGAATGTGGAGAAATTTTTTTATTTCTCGCAATAAAAGATTTTTCACAATGCTTTTGCATACTTAATAAAACTTCAGATGGGAGCTTTGAATTTTAACTTGGTTTTATACGCCGTGGTCTTTATCCACATAGTTAAATGCGGTATACAAACATATAAATTAAGAGAGAAAGGTTTGAAAATGTTGAATGCTTATTGTAGCCAAAAAAGCATTTTCGGGCACAAAATTTAAAACTGATTTTGCTGAAAAATTCACATGTATTTTTAGGTCGTGGTCGTGGTCCAATTTTATATGCAAAATAAATATGGTCTAGTTTGTGATATTGGGGAGGTTCGGTTCATCGTTAAGATAGGATAGTTCTGCGTAGGATATTATGTGTTTCTCCACACAACCAATGTCTTATTTTTAATTAGGTACTATGTACAAGGTGCCATAACCATTTCCTGCTCTTTTCCCACGTTATGTGGAGTTGGCACGACACGTCTGCTTCTTCCACTCTCTCCTATAAGCTTTCAACTCGCAATCCACTCCTTTCACACGCATATCTACTAATGTGAAACAATATCAAATGCAATACCGATAAGTGTTTTAGGATACAGGATGTATTTTACTGCTGTTGTAAGATTCCACCTTAACATTTAGGTTTTCTTATCTGGAAACCCTATCGTGTTGATGGTCGCCTTCAAGTGGGTTGTTGCTGCAAATCTCAATATGCATCGTATTTCTTTATTATGTCGTAAAATTTTACTCGTGTTTTTATGTGGAAACGATATGATAGCACCTCACGTTTCAACGTTTCTAATAGACTTTGAGAAAATGATATGATGAATATTTAATTCGTATTATAGCAAGAAACAGGTGAACGGCCACATATTGCAGCTATGAAGAGCATGCTTCGAAGCTCCGTGATGATTTCTCATCCAATATCTCTGAGTAAGTCCATTGAGAGTCATTCCTGGAATCGTGCGTATTACCAGTGATGGGTGAATCTGAGACATATGTAACAACACTCGACAACTAACGTACATCCACATTATTATATTATTATTAATCCAAACTTGTGTGTTTATTAATATCGCCAATCAGCCTGATTGCAATCATAATATTTACTGATTAATCACGATAACATTTTACCCATGCCTACACATAGAACTCCACATACAAAGCAGTGGTGACCCCACACAGCGAAATCTCACCGGCAGCCGTAGCTAGTATATGGCACTTTGGCAAAAGTTGGAAAGTATGGATGGATGGATGGAACTTTGTTACTTTTTCACACCGCAACTACTGAACCGATTTAGCTGAAATTTGGAACATAGATATCTTATAGCCCGGATTAACACATAGGCTACTTTTCATCCCGGAAAAATCCAAAAAATCCATCGATTAGTAAAAAAAACGAAATTTACGTGGGCGGAGCCGCGGGCAACAGCTAGTATTAGATGATGCTGCTAATTCAGAGTATAAAAATATAGCCAATAGACTTGTACCCTGGACAAGTCTACTGACTGGCGGACGGCGCACAATAAAAGCAGCCAAGTGCGAGACGGACTCGCCCATGAAGGGTTCCGTAGCAGCAAGTAACATAATAATTATAAAAGTTCTTGTAGTTAGTGGGAAAATCCCTTAAATGTATGATTTTTACCCTTTAAAATGTGAATTTCGGAAATCCCGTCCTTAATGCACCTTCATGACCTAATATCAACCGGGTACCAAATTTCAGATCTCTACGACTTTTAGTTTTTCCGGAGTAGCTGGAACAACGAAGAAAATTTTACTTTTGTATGGGAAATCCCCTAAATGTATGATTTTTACCCTTTTAAATGTGAATTTCGGAAATCCCCTTTTTAGTGCACCTTCATGACCTTATATAGATCTAGGTACCAAATTTCAGATTTCTTCGACTTTTAGTTTTTCCGGAATACTTCGACTTTTAGTTTTGCTGGAACAATGAAAAAAAAATTACTTTTGTATGGGAAAATAGCTTAAATGACTCCTAAAGAATAAACTATTTACTAGATATGGTTCAAACCAATTTTCGGTGGAAGTGTGCATGGTAATATACATCATGTATTTTTTCAGTTTTATCATTCTGTTATTTTAAAAATTAGAGGGAGGGGACACACATTTTACCACTTTGGAAGTCTCTCGCGCAAACTATTCAGTTTAGAAAAAAATGATATTAGAAACCTCAATATCATTTTTGAAGACCAATCCATAGATACCCCATGCTTATAGGTTTGATGAAAAAAAAAATTTTTGAGTTTCAGTTCTAAGTATGGGGAACCCCAAAAATTTATTGTTTTTATTTTCTAGTTTTTTGTGAAAATCTTAATGCGGTTCACAGAATACATCTACTTACCAAGTTTCAACAGTATAATCCTTATAGTTTCGGAAAAAAGGGGCTGTGACATACGGACGGACGGACAGACAGACAGACAGACAGACAGGCAGACCGACATGACGCATCTATAAGGGTTCAGTTTTTTTGCCATTTGTCTACGGAACCCTAAAAAGTCGCCAGTTTATCGGTGCCAAAAATTCTTGTTTTGCCACCAACAGTAAGGCCACGCTGTAGTTTGCTCAGCACCCACCTATAAAATTTTGACAGATGGCGCTTGTACAAAAAGGTTTACGTAAATCGTTTGAATGCCCATATCCTAAGGTTTCTTATTGGTGATATAATCTCAATAGTTCAATATTGTTGTAATAAGACCTTCGTTCTCAGACTTACTTTACCTTCAGAATACAAGTAGGCTCTTCACCGGAGAATAATAATAATATTATCCTCTCCCGAACTATTTACAAACAGCAAACTTAATCTCAATCGGTAGGTACTACGCGTCGGATTTCAGTAAAGTAAACGGAACATTTCAGGTAAAACGTATGAAGTAATAGATATTATAGCTGCTAAAGTAAAATACGTATAAAATATTCAGAGCAACAAAATAATATTTTTCGAATTTCTTTTATTTAAATATTGTACGCAAGTTCAATTTGTTCTCCAAACCGTTTAAAACTTGAAGCTTGAAATTTTCTGATCTGATGAATCCAAACCGAACGGGCGCTGGCCCGTCGGATGGTTTTTTGAGTCGTATTAGACTAAAAATCGCGTCTCATCCAATGTGAACAGCTCCATATAAAGTGTATGGTGACCAGAGCATTCGACTTTTAGTCATATGCGACTTACGACTAGTGTGAACGGGCTGTAAATTGTAACTTAGACAGACACCTCCCAAAGATTTTGCTTTGAAGTTGTAAATATGAAAAATAAATAACATCTAATCTCAGTTTCATCGTCGTCACTAATTGTAAGAGTCGTTAGTGTCAACTGTGTTAGTGTAAACTTTGTCAATTAACCAATTTGAGCGTCTTCATACAACTTTGTGAACAAATCGTGTCTACTAATATATTTCGTTATTAGATTTAAATGGAATTATATTTTTTTTTTTTGATAAATTGCGATCAAAATTCTGGTACTTCTTCTGTGGGTATGTAGCCTGTTCTCAATACACTACAGAATACATAAAAGAGTAGAAAGTAATAAAGTAGTTGTAAAAATCAGCACATAATAGGAAATGAGGACAAAACTTCAATAAATTTTCGGGAACCAATAGTCAAACCTAAATTTGGTCTCATTACAGAAGTCAAATAGTTTAGTCCAAGCAAAAGTTGTGACAAAATAGAATTTAGTTGGGCTTTAATACGATTGTAAAACCATTAGTGGTGAACCGATCCGGAAATTAAAGTAGAACAGGAAACAACCTACTTTCTGTAGTAGGTAGTTGTAGGCTTGGTACCATTAAATTTTGTACATAATATATTTACGATGTGTAATGAATTTGTGTTGCTTTACCTACAAATTCCTAAGCAGTATGTTATTGGGAGTCAGAGGTCAGCGTTGGTATATTTTCATGCAAAGCTATTTTTATTACAGATTTTTAAAAATATACCCCGCAGTTACGTGGCCTGTGGTTTATGTTCCGTAGGGGAATGTTGCCTCAATCAATCATTGAAAAGGAAGAATTTTCACTGCCACTGCGACGTAGTGGCATGAAAGAATATTTAATTTATGAGTACGAACGAGCCCAGGCTCGTTCGTACTCATAAATTTATTTATTTATTTATTTCACCTATATGATTTTGATGTAGTTACGAGTATGTTACATTTCTTTGATAAAATATCTATTCCTTACCTTTCTCCCGGTAACATAAGGTAAAATGTAATATTTAAAAAAAAAACCGGCCAAGTGCGAGTCGGACTCGCGCACCGAGGGTTCCATACCATAAAAGAAGTAAAACATTGAAAGAATCACTTTTTTCATGAATTTACGAGTATAATTTACATGTAGGTGCTTTTGTTGGCGAACCGCAAACGTAACTTTGTTTTTGGTGGTTTATTGTTATTATTATCAAAAAAAGTGTATAGGGAGTTGATTTTATTTTTCCTGTAAAATATACATAAATGTCTATTGATCATAATTAATTCAGATTTTTCGATTGATAAACTTCGGAGATAAGGGGGGGAACGGTATTTCTTTCGTCAGTTTGCTCAATAAATCCAAAACTATCAGGCATAAAAATAAATAAAAATCGGTTTTAGAATACACTAGTAACGCCCTTTCATATGATACCCCACTCAATATTGTTATCTCATTTTGAAAATTCAATACCCCCTTTTTCACTATTACCTAAAACTATTCTAAATTTCAAGTCGATAGCTTTGATAGTTACTGAAATAATCGAGTGTGACAGACGGACGGACGGACGGACGGACGGAGAAAGTCTCACCATAAGGGTTCCATTTTTACCAAATTGGTATGGAACCCTAAAAACGAAAAATCCCACTGCACACTCTATTATACTTGTAATTTATGCCAAATTAATTGCGCTATTAATTGATGAGTAGATTAGAAACCCTTCGGCCTTCATAAATGAATTAATAACAGTCTGTGATAACAGCGATCATTCAAAAAAATATGTCCTTGTTTTGTGTATTTGTGTTGTATATTACCGTTGATAGTAACTTTAACTCATACAAACATGCGGTATTTACGAGTATTTCCATTTTTTATAAATGTAATAACAACCGTGATTTGTTTGGAGTACTTAATTATGTATTAATTTATTCCAAAACCAAATTTCAGCGAAATCAGGTCAGTATTAATTTGAAGGGTAACCAACATACATACATGCATAATGCATATAATTCATACACTTTTATAATATTATTCTTGTTAAAGGAACGCCTCTTGCTAAGGCAAACTATTAGCGTGATACGATCATAACTTCTAATTTCCTAGAATCATTTATCAGTGAATATTGTGGCCAAAGCGACAGCAATCACGAGTTTTATGCAAACGTGACAAACTGTTCTCAGTATCGGTAATATTCACCGATAAGGAAACCTGAGGATATGGGCATCCGAACGATTTACGTAAACCTTTTTCGTACAAGAAAACAGTAAATCTGTCAAAATTCTATAGGTGGCTGCTGAGCGAACTACAGCGTGGTCGTACTGCTGGTGATAAAATAAGCATATTTAGCACCGATAAACTGACGACATTTTTTCGCGTCGTCCGCCCTGTCCAGGATATATTATGTCTATTGTAATAATACTCGTATAATTTGTGGACAGTCACAGAGTCCGAGCGGTTAGCGTGACAAAGGCATAACTTTTCATTTCCTGATATCATTTATTAGGCTGCTTTTATAAAGAGGCGAATGACATATTGGGTCATCTCTTATTATTATAATTGACAAATATCTCTTATTCTTATGTAAATAAACAAAAGTTGTTCTTTAATTTTGATATTCAGTGGTTCTATCATACGACCGTAGTATTTCCACTTACCTAAATAAATAATTTTGTACAATTAATTTTTTTGAGAATGTTGCTTGTACGTTGGAGTTACATGAGCAAGGATTGCAAAAAACTTTACTTAATAAATAAGTGAGGTCAAATTTCGGACTATGAGCGCACACAATAATTAATCAGCTACTGTTTAGAATTTAAATATCATAAGGTCACTTGTTTATTTTAATTACTATTGTCACAGTAATAAAGCGTGACACATTTCCATGCACATGCAGCACCAATGCCTTTTAAAATGACAGACACAGTTTTGTCAAAGAAAAATAACAAAGAATTAATCAAAATTATAATATACAGTTGGTACTCGCACAGACCAAGGAAATAAGTTTTTATATGGTCTTTTCTCTGTGGGTACTCGTATCTACGTTGCGTGATATTTTTGTGACACACGCTCATTCATAAGGCGTCCTAGCTTTTGCTTTGAAATGGATAAAGCATATTCTGACAAAAAAGATAAAGGCTGTGGTAATTTTCCTCAGAACATTTTTGTTTGAACTGTTATAGATATATTGAGTCCAACTCATGTCCTTATACTTTTGAACCACTCGTCTTTACGCTGAACGCGAATACCTTTAATTTTTCACCGTCCTTGAGAGTCCTCGTTACACATTCAAAAGAAAAAACAGAAAAATGTACAAAAATGTTATTTTCTACATTTAGTCCTTCCCTTTTGCTAACCACTAAAAACCGTGGTCTTTTATGCCTTGCCTTACTTATATGGAGTAGAGTGATTGGATTCTAGAGACATGGAACCGTGTTAGTTGACCCTTTCCTTTTGTGGGGAACCACTAGACCCAAGCGGCATGAAACTGTGGTTGTTAACCCTTTACTTTTAGAGGGAGCCAACGTATCCAAGCGAAGTGAAACCTTGAATTAATGTTTAACAGGCTTGTGTTCACTTGAAGACGTCCATTGCCTATGACGATGGTGAAATAGCCCCTTAATTTACAACTTAATTAGTAGTCAAGCCGTTAAATTCCCGAAGAACCGAACTTTCGGAAACCAAAGGGATCGTTTATAATTGGTTTTATCCATACTAAGAATAATATAGGGAACAATTAGAGGACCCAATAACGACCCGCCAGAAAACTTTCCGAGTTTCCTTACTTTCTAGGGACACTGGTTATAATCAAATGCAAAAGGGATTTGTTAGTTTGTAATTTAAGTTCGACCGTTTTAACTGTAATTTTGTGCCATTGTAAATAACATACATATCCACAATGTTTACCAATTTTCTATGAATAAAGCTTTATGTGCCTTTACAATAAAAATATAAGTAGTTTTAAATAAAACAGTCGATGAATAAGGGTGAAAAGTTATCACCAGCAAAATGTCAGACGGCCAGCGATAAAATCCATCATTCCATTCAACAAACGTTAGCAACGCCGTAAGGGGTCTCATGTACTCGTATGTATGAGAAATACCTAGGGGCGAGTTAGCTTGTACAATGATGAAATTACATACTTTCTAACCTGTAGGCCCTTTTTAAAGAAAACACGATATTACACATGTTGTTGCCAGTCGGTTTCATACTGAAATAATATAATGTATATAATACATCAAAGTGAGCGTGACCGATTGTTATTTTACATTTATTTTCATAACACATTAAATTGCTGTCCATTAGACCTTTTTCCAATGGAACGAATTGGGTCTTACACTACTTTTGAATTGATAAAAAAATATTACTTTATTATAAACTAAGATAAAAATAATAACGTGCAGTGAAAGAAATATTAAAATCCAACGAAGATTTACAAAGTTACAGGCGTTTAAACTTTGGAGTGGGGGGATCTTGTATCCCTTTCACGCAAAACGAAAATTTGTATGAAGCCGCACGAAGCTACTATGGCATTGGTAAGGTGTGACGTCACAATTTCATGTTGCTATCTCTGTCTAATCACAAATCTTTAAATGCTTATAACTTTTTTGTTATTTGATCGATTAAATTAGTTCTTTCAGTGCACGTCATTATTTTATTTCTACTTTATAATAAAGTAATAAAAAAATTGGAGTCAAATACCCAATTGTACCATAGATTTTTGTTAGATACTGGAATTTGAGTAACTCGGTTACTATTTGAGCCTTCCATTATTAAGTTATTTTAGTAAATACTTTATAAGAAAATTACAACTTAAAGTCAAAACTGTCTTCAAACCAAATAAACTAAAAAGTTACATCAAAGTCAGTTTAAAATTGATTAATTTTTGGAGGGATACGAAGGAATTACGTCGTTGAAATAGTCACAGCATAGCTCCTCCTTCTTTATAAATTAGATTATTTCAAAATAGATTTTTCCCCCTTGGAAATACCAAAGCTTGGAACTATTCCAATAAAATATAAAGACCCCAATAAACTTCCATCTTGGCGTAATTTTGGTTGTTCGGTTAGTTGGTGGATAAGCGTGGCCTACAGGCTGCTTCAGTTAGCCAATCACGGCTGACACAGCAGACAACACGAACCAATCGTGAGACGTTGGTACCATTTTTGAATGACAGTTTGTTTGGAACGGCTTCCGCTTCCATAGTATTACGATCTTTACCCCCCATGGGTTAAATGTTCATAAATCCTTTCGTAGCGGATGCCTACGCCAGTCTGTCTTTAACTCTTATATACAAAAGATAGGTATAATTAATGCGTTCTCGAGCTTTGTTAAATAAGTACTCTGTCAGTATTATTTCTACGCGCTACGCAAGCGTTATTGGAAATACAAATTAATTTCAATGGGCTCTCAAGAGCTATTTTTTTTTTTGCGTAATAAAACGCCATCTTTTGATATTTTTCGCTGATAAAGTTAATGTTCAATTATATTTCTCATGTTTATGTTATGATATTTTTATTTATTGCAAGTAGTCGAAGTCAACACGACTAAAAAATAATCTTATGAATATTTCAAATTTCAAAGTTTGTAAGTTTGGATATTTATTACTCAATCACTAATGAACTGATTTGGCTGTTGAAACGTCGATTCGCTGTAGAATATAGGTAGAATATAGGTATTATATGTAGGCTAATTTGTGTACCGAAAAGACAACAACAATCCTGCGTCATTTTTAAAAAACCAAAAATTTCTATAGCAATCTACAGCAATAGGAATGCTTGCCTCGCGATTTGTGAAATTGAAATTCACGAGGGTTGGGTCACAAGAGAAATCGAATTATCAAAAAATATTAAAAGAAAAATAAATTCCCTTCCCTGCGAAGTAATGCCCAACTATGTGTGTTTTGACGTACATATTATATTTCGTATAAATAAGTTACAAAAAATATTCGCCTGACGAAAATAATGGCGCTTACAAATGTCCGCTGTTGCTCCCGACCCTTAAGTTGTGTCGTGACAAATTCTAGTATCGCGTGACGAGATCACACCCCGTCATAACTTCTATTAGACTCGTTATCTGACGCGACATAAATCACAACTTTACTGACTTTATGAAAGCTTAAAAATACATAAAATTACTGTACTGCCATATGCATCTACTACATACATAAGCATCTAACCCATATCAAATACAAAGCTATAAGTAGGCTAAAAAATGTGTGGTTTTATGAAACCACGGTAAAAGTGAAGCCACTTTTGTGGTCTTGGCTGCTCTGACGAGCGCCTTTCACTTTATCTCTACTCCGCGGCTGACCGTCACGCGACACACAGACGAAAAAGTTTGAGACGAAGTAATAAAAGTTTCACTTTAAAAGTGGATATTTTTTTACCAGTGTTCCATAATATATCCCAAAATATATGTGTATGAGTAAGTACCTCTAGGTAGGCCTAGGTAGGAGGTAGGAATATGTATGTACCTACTTAATTATTTTAACTGATATTTCATAAGAGCTAACAAATAATGGCCTATTTGAAATAAATGATTTGAATCTTGAATCTTGAATCAACTGTGACAGACAAGCAGAGACAGACTGGAGAGGACGGATTAAGTCGCAATATTAAGGTAAGGGCATATTCGGTCCCACATGACGTACGCAACGCTTACGATGCAACGTGGGAGGTGTATGATGTATGACGTGCATTGTGCACAATTGTTCCATTTATGCTAAGTGCATCAGACGCTGCAGTTGTAATTTCTCAGAGAGTGCACTAGTGAGTCTGCAAGTCATGTTTTCTGATTCTGATAGAGAGTTTGAGGATATTTTTATTGAGTTTACTATATTTACTGAATAGTTGCGAACCAAAAAATCAAAGGTTAAAAAGAGAAGAAGATAATATTTGGTTCATGGGATAAATGAATAAAGAGTCGTACTACGCGTAAGTTCAAGGAATACATTGGTCACACGCGTGAGATAGCTGTAAGATCCCCTCTACCTTCTCTATGCAGGCCGGTCGACGTTGCAAGGGAGGCGTATGATTGCGCTGCCTACGATAAGTACTTATGTTTCTATTGCATCTAGAGTCCAGATATCATAATGCGTTTCATACGTTGAGTATGTAAGCGCAGTCTGTCTCTAACTCTCTATAGCTTTAGAGTTCCAGTTTAACCATTTATGTACGGAACCACGGAATACCTAATAGTATGACGGAACCCTAATAAACGATCAAAATTGAATGAACCAAATACGTCACAGTTAATTGCTGGGAGAGATTCAATAATCGCGGCGTGTTTTTATTGGAGATACAAATTAAGTCAATCAGCCTTCGATCACAGGCAGGCAGGGCTGGCGAGCACTCACTCAATTAAAGCTCGCTATACTCAAATTAGCGCAGGGCTGCGACTAAATTGTTTCTCGTAAAGCCCGCACCGGGTCAATTAATTCGATTAAAATCAAAATGTTTATTATTCTTTGACATAGGTCTGAATTACAGGCACTTATCAGCTACTTTACCGCTCTACCCCCACGTTCGGAAAACTGTTTTGCATCTAGAAAAATGGGCAAGAAACTCAGCACTTTTTTTAAATTGTGTTTTACAATTTTATTGGAAATAATAACATCGGACTATTATTATAGCACTTTATGAGACGAAAGCTTCCAAAGACACACACGTTTCCAAGATTCTTTGTCAATTAAAAGTTCATTTATTATTTGGTAATCTTCCCCCCCATCGCATCATTTTGTATCAATCGTTAAAAAAAAGTTAGTCTTGTCTTTCTTCTGATACCTATATAAAATTCTTGTGGAAATTTTTGTTACCAATCTCCTCCGAAACGGCTCGACCGATTGTTATGAAATTTCTGTGTACGTTCAGTATTTCTGAAAGTAGGTCTTTAGCTATTGTTTATATCCCTAACGGCAAAACAACGTTTGCCGGGTCAGCTAGTCTCTAATATAGAAAATGCTCGTCCCAATTTTGCTAGCAAACTCCTCCAAAACGGCTCGGCCGATTGTTACGAAATTTTCTGTGTACGTTCGGTAAGTCTGACAGTAGGTCTTAATCTATTTTTATAGCCCTAACGTCAAAACAACGTTTGCTTTGTCAGCTAGTCTGTAACTCTGTCTGTCTGTCTGTAACATACAACAATTTTTGCTACCAAACGCCTCCAAAACGGCTCGGCCGATTGTTATGAATTTTTTTGTGTACGTTTGTTAGGTCCGAGGTATTTTTATAACCCTAATGGCAAAACAACGTTTCTCGGGTCAGCCAGTTATTCTATACGAGTAAATACACAGAACTGCAGCACGGAACAATATACTTTGAAATAAATTGCAGTCCCCGCAGCCACGTAATGAACGCAGCGTGTCTGTTGTTCCAGCTAATAACGGAGATAAACGTGCAGCTGGCATTGTTCCGCGACCTTCTGATCCACATCGGTCAGCCCCACGACTGCCCCGAGCTGCGGGAGCGGGTGCGGCGGCTGCGACGGACCTGCGTGGAGGCCACCAAGCAGACCAGCCAGCTAGTACTGCCCACCTGCAAGAAGTAAGTGATGATGTCTTCTTGACCGATCCGTTTAGTGCACTAGTGTCACTGATCTCTATTCCCTGGATCGTTGAGTGTCAACGTAAAAATGAAGACACTTGATTCTCGCCATTTTGGCGCTGATTGTTGCATCCATAGAACTAAAATATTATTCAAAACGACGTTCACTAGCAGCTTCAAATCGGCACAAATAAGGAACTGTCAGATGTATGGAATGATTAATACTTAGAATGTAGATGAGTGACTAGTGTATAGTACTAGTAGGCAAATACAAGTGTGCTCTCTATTTCCTCTCGCTCATGATCCGATAGGACGACATCTTCTCCACCACCGGAGAGAGATCAGGCGCAGGACTGACGACTTAACGTGCTCTCCGAGGCACGGGGTGAAGCAATTTTCAAACTTTAGGCTAAGAATTCGCATTGTGAAGTTAACATATCCTGAGGATGTTTCGGTGTCGGGACGAAACGTGCGTTGAAGAAAGTGGTGGAAGAATTGTGTGTGGTGTTTCATGTGGGCGGTGTTCCTGCATATTTGACCATACAGGGGTCTGATTGCCTAAGAAAAACGTATTCATCGTTATCGTAATCTTTTTCAAATTCTGCCCCCGTATTGGCTGACGTAAATCAGGGAACTAACGATGAACACGTTTTTCTCACATATTCAATATTCATGTAGCATTATAGCAAAAAAAATTAATCTGTCCTCCAGGCTAAGAATTTCCAGATACAAAAACCCAATAGAGTTTATTGGCACGACTCGAAGATCGACCTCGGACCGAGGACCGAGGACCTCGTGATTTGCAGATAAGCATGCTCACCACAGACAAACGAGGTAGTTAAAAAATGAAAGTACTGGTCGTATTTCTTGAGATACCGACCTTTTGCCACCGCATCCACTCCCGACCAACTCCCGACTACTGTATTATGAGCGCTATCAATAAAAACGCCATGCATTTCTCCGAGTTAAAAAGTAGCCTATGTGTTAATCCGAGTTATCCGAGTAATCTATGTTCCAATTTTTAGCCAAATCGGTTCAGTAGTTGCGGCGTGAAAGAGTAACAAAGATCCATCCATAATTAGAAACTTTCGCGTTTATAATATTAAAGTAGGACAGGATATCTCGTATATTATGAAGCTTCTATTTAGTGTAGAATTGTCTGACTAACGAACAGAAAATTTCTCGGGTTGAAAGACCTCGAACCATGATAATTGGTTTAATTTAAAATAATAATAATAATAAGCCAAGCCTTATAGCCAAGAGCCTCGACCAACATCTTTCGAGGCTCTCGTTGGGTAGCTGGGTCAAGGGCCAGATCCAGAAGGCTGTACTCCTAGACACGGCTCGCATCGTCAGGAGGTTCCTCTCTCTGGGGCCCTGACCGCCGGTTGCTTGGACCCTGTTCCCGAGGCCGGTGGACCGCTATTTTTTATATTTTTAAATGTTTTTTTTTTTTAAGTTTTATAATGAAATATTTAAAAATGTAGAAAATACGAATGAATATGAATATAAAGAATAATAATAATAATAATAAGCCTTTATTTAACAATCTTATTTAAATACATTTTACGTATGTACTAAATTGACACCAGTTTCACGAAGATTGTCTTGCTACTCAGCATAGGCCTCCCCTAAAGCTTGCCATAAGGTGCGGTCTCGTGTCGTTCCTCGTAAATTGGGGGTTTAATTTAAAATAGATATCTATAAATAAAGTATTCAAAAGGCCTGAAAGTTGCTTGAAAACTCCTCAGAGCAGCCAGTAAAGTTTTGTGACCCCCGTATGAAGCTTTAATAAACCCGCGGCAGATTTGCAGAGCGCTCAGTAGGAACGAGTATGTTCAACTCATCGAAGATATCGAGCAAGCTCAACTAAAATACCACTTTTGTAACGACATGACGTCTTCCTTTCGTAGATCGCACTTGAGCTCTCACGGCTCACAGCTCCGCTACGCACAGCTTACAGCTCCGCTTTGGTGGAAGTTACCAGACAGCTTTGTAGCAAATCTCCGCACCGCCCCGCTCCGCTCTGGTGAAAACCAGCCCTAAGGAAAAATAAGCATTTTGTCGTAAAAAAAATTGCAATTCTTTCCAAGATGCCTTTATTTTTTACACTCAAAGCCATACCTATGTTTAATCGACACAATAAAGGCTAACTATGTCAATAACACACTAAACATATTACTCTGAATACGCCACCAGAGGCCTTCTCAAGTCCTAACACGCAATCGTTAGCGAACATATTTTAATAGGCACAAGTCGTATAAAGTACCCGACAGAAAGCAATTACAGTAGCTGTTAGGTACAATCCATCTCACTGTACAGAGGGTATATAAGTTACAACGTCTGTACTTTATATTTTTCTTCAATTACGTAACATCTTAATATATATAAATCTCGTGTCACAATGTTTGTCCTCAATGGACTCCTAAACTACTGAACCGATTTAGTTCAAACTTCGTGAATATCTGTCATTTGGTCCAACTTAAAAGATAGAATAGTTTTTATCCCACGTGGACGAAGTCGCGGGCATCAGCTAGTAGAAATATATATCAGCGTTGTGTGCCTGGTTCTTGACACAACTTCCAGTATATAGATATTTCAATCTACGAAGGCGCGCCCCACTCTGTCAAAATCGCTTATGTTTCATTCGATTCATATGGAGTTTGACAGAGTAGGGCACGTCATCGTGGATTGAAATATATCTACGAGTATATCCTACTATTAATATACATAATCTAAGAGTATATCAGTCCAAATGCTAAGTAAAAGTTGGTAAGAGGCTGAATAAAAACTTCTTAGTGTCGCTATCTTCAATTAACTCGCGCTAACAAGTTCGTCATGTCTGTTGTTCTGTCTGTTGACTACCTAGTAAGAGAAACTTTCAATACAGATTTTCGATGATCTTCGCGGATTTTCTTCGTGACGGGCTTTTGGTTATGCAAAAAATCTATTTTCTTTCACGTAGCCCCCTCCTACCGTCCGAAAACAAACTTTTTTCAGAAATGTACTCTTCTCTGATATTATATCTAAAAATCGGACACTTACCCCTCGGTAAACAGTAAAAGTTCTGTATTTTATTACATTTTAGAACATTTGCCCCTTGTCACCTTTGGGTAGCTGGGATGCATGCCCGGAGCATGCAAGTGGCAGGACCATCGGACGGCGGGAGCAAGATTAATGATGTCTGGATAGAAGACAAATAGCCTTACTCAAACGAAATTTTGTTTTATGACCCGCACCTCTGCCATTCAAAATATCCGTGGATGTCTTAAAGTAATATTGTTCATGAATTTAGAAGTTATTAGGCTCTGACAGAGGAACGGACAAACAGTCAGACAGACAGACGGACAGATTAAAACAAAATCACATAAACTTAAGTTCACTCTCGACCTCCGATAATAATGTTTGCTTGTTAGGTTGGTAGGGAAAAAATAGGCATAAGTATCTTATATCTTATCTCTTATGTCATATACCTTTAATTCTTGTATATTTATATAATCTGATCATCGGAAACGGCTCCAACGATTTTAATGAAATTTAGTATACGGGAAGTTTGGGGGCCGAAAAATCGATCTAGCTAGGATTAATTTATAGGAAATGTCGTATTTACCAAAAAATACCGGCCACTCAGATATTTATATTTTTTGGTAGATTATAAACTACGAGATGATTGATAATAATATTATATTCGTTAAAATCAATACAGAATTTCTAGAACTTAATAAATCCTTAGAATAAAGTTCCTCTTTGTTTTGTAAGAACGTTCTCAATTTGGGTCATCAGTCACGTGTCGTCGTCCGCAGGTTATTTATTAAAACTTTAGTAATAAAACAGGCGCCTGACCTAATGTTAGTTTAACTTTAACCCAACTGAGGTTAACTCTACGTTGTCTGCTGTAGAAGTGTAAACTCATTGGCATTCCGAAGCGCACGTAGGCCGCGACCCGGCAACTGGTTACACTTTTACAATTTAAATGGAAAAAGTGCTTTTAAGCTAATGCTACTCTCTTATTAAACAAGTCACGGACAAACGGACTCGGAAAAACTCCATTTCAGTCGCGCCAATCGCGTTTACAGTCAATTTGGCTCTAAGTGCAGCGACAGACCTGCCGAAAGTTAGGTCCAATACGCTCGCAATGTTTTAAAATTAGCTTTGACACTTTAACTGCCCCCTTAGTCAAGTGACAAATATCGATACTAAGCAAACTATGGAAATAGAAAAAAGTTCAATAAATGTATGCAAACTATCGTTATTTTAACACATGCGACGTACTAATCCACGTTGTCAGTTAGCGTCAAAATAGCGATAGTTCGCATCTAGTTCACATATATTTTTTAGTTTTATTCCTTTTTATACCACGCGTAGTATAGCTATTTTTCACTTGGCTCTGTGGCCCTACCACCATCTCTTATAGCAGTATAGCAAATATGAAAACTCTTATAACCAAACTGCTGCTATAAGAGCCCCGTATCCTTAGGGGATAAATTTCTGACGCCACACGGCCGTACGGCGTAACGCCGGCCGTGTGGCGACGCGACTTGCGACCGAAAGTTCGGCGTGCGAAGTTAAACGTTCTCGGCTAACTCTTGAGGCACTTATGCCTTGACCAAATGTTTTTCGTCGAAACATCTATCGGCAAAAGTTGCAAAATAAATCAATGTTCTAATCAATCTTTCCCTTTGTGATTACTTTGTAGGTGGTTACCAAAGAATAATATCAAAAAACAAAGGGAATTTATGTACTAATTTAATTCCAAACATTTGAGTTATCATCAAAACATTTAATCAAAGATTATTATCTTTAATTATAGTACACAGAAATAATGAATCCTGCGTTCAGCACGGCGTATCAGACTTTTCTAATCAAATCCTGAAATCTTGGTAATAATTTGTTATTGTATGTAAGAAATACGCCGAGGAATACACAGTAGAATTGTCTCGTCGGGAAGTAAAATTGTAAAGGCGAAAATAAAGTGCGGCACATTGAAATAAGATTGAAGTCGCATTGACACAAACATTACTATGGTGTATTTTCTCTCTTACGTCCGATTAACTAGTACTTAGTACTACTAGAAAAAAAACGGTAACTTCGAACTGTCCCCCAAACCATCAATCATTGAAAATTGAGAACAAATTATAAAAAAAAATAGTTTTATTTCAATTATGAATTTCAATGGTGCTTATCTAAATAAGCATCTATCTGCATGAATTCTACTGCCCTGGGCCTAACTCACGGACTCCAATAAATAACTTTTTCACGCACTTGTAAGATGTAGGCTATCTTATTCGTCGACCCCTGGGGGTGGATTATACCATTTTGGGTATCATTGTCTTAGAATAGTCCATTCTTATTTAGTTTTATCTTTCCAGGTCGACGAGTGAAGGCTGCGCAGACCAACCCCAGCTGGTGCTGTTGTACTTCATGTCCCAACTGCTCCTCCGAGAGCTTGCCAAGTGCCATCGGCTTGTCCAGCTCGTGCCTATGGACATGACTTCGTATTACGGTAATTAAAATTAAACATACATTTGTGTTAAATAAAACTGTTCTCCATTGTAGGGACACACCACATGGCATACAAGTGCAAGCCACATAGGCTTATGTATCTCATACTCGTATGTAAAGAAACAGTTCATTGTGTATGCGTGATACGTTATAAGGACAAGCTCTTTGACAATTGAGTTAGTTACGCCCAAAACGCGCTACGCTACAGTCGTACTTTACTAGTAGACTTTAATATATTCAATTTACTGTGTGTTTGATTAATTGTTTTGTTGTAAACTGGAATCAGAATCTTATTGGAGTCAGTTGAATTTTATTTAGCAAATTCCCCAAGACAGCTTTGATACAACCTTAATACTGTTGTTATAGTTACAGTTAATTATTATAGTGCAAATGGTTTTAGGTACTATCATTTGCAGTACTCGTAGTTACGGGCCCTACGGACCCTATTCGTAGATCTCTATACCCTCTTCTAAAACCGTCCGTCAGTTTGTCTGTCTGAAAAAGTCGATTACTTTTTTTTATAAATATATTCGTATAAAACAACACAGACTTTATAGCAGCCAAAGACCTGTTCGAACCAATAAAAACTAGGTATTTAAATGCCAGCATGGCTCGTTATAGGCCCGTTACGTTACACGTCGTATATCACGTTTCGGTTAAGAAATCATCTGGAAAATCACTCTTTGATATTATTTTATCTATTGATTTTATCACCCCAATAACGATAACTACGCAGAGAACCGCGCCGGCCCCTCGAACTTCGGCAACGTTATCAGTCAGATCCTGCTGTGCAAGCAGATCACGCCCGACTTCAATCAGGAGGAGCTCTGCAGCATCGCCAAGGACACGCAGGAGATCACGAGGATCGTCACCGACATACAGGAGTACCTGCCGCAGCACGAAAACCTTACCCATCTAGGTACGTAACGCTATTTTTATGCTATGACTTAAAATCTAGGTAAAGCTGGAACCATAGAGGTCCAATAGTGAGTCCTCGACTTCAAAAGTGCGGCAAAAAATACTTTGCCCAAATTGGAAAAACCGAGCCGTCAAAAAAAATTGTGTAGCGACGCGTCGCTACACAATTTTTCACGCACAATAGTAGCATCCGCAAACAATACAAATTTTAAATTGACACACTCACACAACAAAAAAAAGTTGCCGCACTCAGAAGCTGTCGTTGTTAGGTAGGGCTTTATCTAGTCGGAGTGCGAGCGACGACCTAATAAATCTATGGCTGGAACTTTGTCCGTTCAACCTAAACCGAGCTGTAATTAACATACTAATAAAAACAAGTCCATGTACTCGTAGCATTACGTATAAGCCAAGCTAAATAATAGCCAATTTTGTAGACATATACTTACAAAAACGGAAAAATGGGTGCTTATCAATTTTACTAACTCACAAAGAAATTTCATGGTTGAGATATAACAAATTAAGTTTAAATGCGAGCAAAACTAAATACATAACTTTTGCCCTATCTAATAAATCCCAACCATCAATAGAAGATCACGTACTATACGCACACACACACACACACACAGCCAGAATCAAACATGTACATGTACTAAATTAGAGAGGGAACCGTATGTAAAATACTTAGGTATTATGATCGATAACAGTTTAAATTTTGAAAAACATATAAAAACCTTAACAAATCGAGTAAGAAAATTAATAGCTATATTTAAAACCATAAGAGAGGTTGCAGATAGTAAACTAATAAAAACAATGTATATCACTTTATGTCAGTCGATCATAACTTATGGTATTGAAACTTGGGGAGGAGCAGCAAAGTCGCACATGATTCAGCTCGAAAGAGCTCAAAGACGTTTGCTAAAAGTGAGCCGCTTCCTTCCATTCCACTACCCTACAGCGAGATTATACAGTGAATGCAAGGTACTTTCTGTAAGACAAATATATATTTACAAACTAATACTAAAATTCCACTGTAAGGAAGGTAGAGTAATTAACGTAGGAACAAGACGTAATAACAGAATCTTTTATTCAATCAAGTTTAAAAAATCCTTTATAAATAAATTTCCATGTTTTCTAGGAAGCTATCTGTATAACAAAGTGAAAAAAATTCTAAACATACATAATCTCAATATTTATAAATGCAAAACTATTCTATTTGAATGGCTAAATAAACTTACCTACGAAGAAACTGAAAACATGATTAAAACCTTAAAATAATAATACGTTATGGCACAGACACACACACACACACACACACACACACACACACACACACATACACACACACACACACACACACATACACACACACACACACACACACACACACAACATTGTGTATTTAACATTATTTAATACCAACATTGTAGCAATTCTAGCGTAAAAATTTACCACCATAAGTGTATTTTTATAGTAAACAGCCTAAGTACCTATTGTTCTTAACTGACCCTCTAGATTGGAGGAAACACTGCCACCTAAGACACAGGTGTCCACCTAGTTTAGGGGCAGTTTCTCACCTGCTTCTGGCACATTTGTATTTAATAGTATTTTAAGATTAATACATGAGTAAATCTTACAAGCAGATGATTTGTATTAGTACGTAAGTATTTGGGTTAATAAAGATTATTATTATTATTATTATTAAAGAAAACTGTATTATGTATTTCTAAATCATAATGAAGGACCTAAAAATAAAATCCAGTTCAAAACAACCTGTAGGGTTAGTACAAGTTTTTGTACAAAATTCGAGTCGAATCGCTTCGCATATACGAATCGAATTCCTTCATATACTTACAGCCAGTGCCAACTATGGACGGCCGCTGACATGAGAGTGTCAATAGATAGGCGCTGCCTGTAAATCTTAATATATATAAATCTCGTGTCACAATGTTTTTCCTCAATGGACTCCTAAACTACTGAACCGATTTAGTTCAAACTTCGTGAATATCTGTCATTTGGTCCAACTTAAAAGATAGAATAGTTTTTATCCCACGTGGACGAAGTCGCGGGCATCAGCTAGTTATATTATAGGTATGAAGGAATTCGATTCGTATGTGCGAAGGGATTCGACTCGAATTTTGTACAAAAACTTAATTGATGCTATGTGATTGAGTGCAATACTTATTAATAAACGAACGTATAGTTCACATATCATGGAAGAACCTAAAACGAATCCGCCATTTACATGCGACGCTTACGAGCTTTGTACAGGGTGCGAACACTGAACACCCAACGGATATAAGAAACACACCAAGGAAAATACGAAACGATCTTTTATTTTCCCCGCGCAATACATTTACATAAATACATTTCAATATTTCTATTAAGTAGGTATCTTATATTAGCCACGAAAATTTTATGTGGTCGGATATCGAGTTCAGATAACACGTACGTTTCTTTTCCTTTTTCTTCACTAATACCTTGCCTCTACTAAATACTATACCGTAATACATAGGTATTCGAAATAGGTACCGTGTGTTTTTCTCAAACCTTTACGAGTACCTAATATTTATCTGTCGTACCACTGCCGCAAGGTGATTTATGATGATAAATCATAATCTCCAAACATAAAAGAAAAAGGCAACTGTTGTATTGCTCAAACGCGTTGATCTCTATGGAACACGATTCGTGCTGAATGGCTGGCATGTTATTATGACGTAGACATCCGCCTTTTAAGGAATTTTAAAAATTCGACCCCACGAATCTTCGAGCAGTCCACTGCTAATTGCAATCCACCTTAAGGCTAACGTCTAGTGACTTAGCGCGGTGCGAAACAAATGGTAACTAAGCCCGTATAGAGAAAGTTGCAAGTCCAATGCTAGGCCTAAGTACTGCTTGAAATATTGCTTCGGGTGCAATTTCCTCTAACATTTACCAAATTGAACTATTTTGATCTCATTAGATTCAATTCATCTAGGCTCTACGTTTTATTTTTTTATTATCTATCTAAATATATAAAAGAAGATACTGACTGACTCACTGACATATCAACGCATAGCCCAAACCGCTGGGTCTAGAGACTCCAAATTTGGCATACAGGTTCCTTATGAGGTCTAGGGGTGCACTAAGAAAGGATTTTTCAAAATTCACCCTCTAAGGGGGTGAAACGGGGGTCCGAAGTCTGCATTTTATCATCTAAATATATAAAAGAAGATACTGACTGACTCACTGACATATCAACGCATAGCCCAAACCGCTGGGTCTAGAGACTCCAAATTTGGCATACAGGTTCCTTATGAAGTCTAGGGGTGCACTAAGAAAGGATTTTTCAAAATTCACCCTCTAAGGGGGTGAAACGGGGGTCCGAAGTCTGCATTTTATCAAGTTAAAATACGTCTTCACGCCGCAACTACTGTACCGATTTGGCTAAAATTTGGAATGGAGGTATATTATATCATGCATTACCACATAGGCTACTTTTCATCCCGAAAAAATTCATGGTTCCCGTGGGATAAGTTAAAAACCGAAATTCACGCGGAAAAAAAATCTCACGCGACAAGTACACAACCGATTTGGATGAAATTTGGAATGGAGATAGATTATATCCTGGGTTAATAAATAGGGTACTTTTCATCCCGGAAAAATCCATGGGTTTTGCAGGAGAAGAGAAAAACAGATATTCACGCGGGAAAAATACTACTTCCCGCCGTAATTACTGAACTGATATGGCTGAAATTATGAGTAAAGATAGATTATATCTTGGATTAATACTTTTCATCCCAAAAAAATTCATGGTTCCCGTGGGATTAGTAAAATACCGAAATTCACGCGGAAAAAAAATCTTCGTGCCGCAAGTGCCCAACCGATTTGGCTGGAATTTGGAATAGAGATAGATTATATCCTGGGTTAATAAAAAGGCTACTTTTTATCCCGGAAATATCCATGGTTTTTGCAGGAAAAAAGAAAAACAGATATTCATACGCGAAAAATACTACTTTACGCCGTAATTTCTGAACTGATATGACTGAAATTCGGAATAAAGATACATTGTATCCTGGATTAATATAAAGGCTACTTTTCATCCCGGAAAAATCCATAGTTTCCGCGGGAAACCTGAAACATTGATGTTCACACGCGAAACATACTACTTAACGCTATAATTACTGAACTGATATGACTGAAATTCGGAAAGGAGATAGATTTTATCCCGGATTATTACAAAGCCTACTTTTCATCCCGGAAAATTCCATGGTTTCTATGATAATAGTGAAAAACAGAAATCCACGCGTGAAAAATATTCCTTCATGCCGTATACTGAACTGATTTAGCTGAAATTTGAATTTGATTCTATCCTGGATTATTACAAAAGCTACTTTTCATATCCCGGAAAAATCTAAGGTATCCGCGGGAAAACTTAAAAACTGATATTCACGCGGTAAAAATACTACTTCACGCTGTAATTACTGGACTGATATGACTGAAATTCGGAAAAAAGATAGATTTTATCCTGGATTAATACGTAGGTTACTTTTCAGCTCGGAAAATTTCATGACTTCTCCGAGTATGATCATAGTGAAAAACAGAAATCCACGCGGGAAAAAATATTCGTTCACGCCGCAACTACTGAACCGATTTGGCTAAAATTTGGAATGGCGATAGTTTATATCCTGAATTAATACCTAGGCTACTTTTTATCCTGGAAAAATTCATGTTTTCTATGATAGAAGTGAAAAACAGATATCTACGCGGGAAAAATATTCCTTCACGCCTTACTTACTGAACTGATGTGGCTGAAATGCGGAATGAAGTTAGATTTTATTCTGGATTAATACAAAGACTACTTTATATCCCAAAAAATCCATGGTGTCCGCGAGAAAACTTAAAAGCAGATATGCACGCGGGAAAAATACTACTTCACGCTGTAATTACTGAACGGATATGACTGAAATTCAAAAAGGGAATAGGTTTTATCCTGGATTAATACATAGGCAAAATTTTATCCCGGGAAAATCCATGGTTTCTAAGAAAATAGTTAAATAGCAGATATTCATGCGGGAGAAATACTCCATCGTGCCGTCACTTCTCAACCTATTGGGCTGAAATTTGGAATGGAGATAGATTATATTCTAGAATCAACTACTTTTTCGTTGTTTTCGTGATAATAGGGAAAAACAGATATTCATGCGGGAGAAAATTCATTCCTTCACGCATAACTACTGAAAATTTTTGGTTTAAAGTAGAAATGAAGATAGATTTCATGTAAATTAACACAAAGTGTACTTTTTATTCCAGAAAATGGATGGTTCCCGTAGAATAGTTACAAAACTAAAATTTACGCGTGCAAAGCCGCGGGTATCTGCTAGTTATTTAAATAAAAAAATATATATACCCGTGTAAGTTTTTAGGTCAACAATATGGATATTTAGACTCTAATAACTTTTAACTTAAGCAATATTTCTTAAAAATAAAACGAACATAATAGTCCATTGTATCTGCAAGACTTCCAAAAATTGTGGAAATCGGACTACATTTACGGGTAGGAAAACGAAAACGCTTTTTGTATGAAAGCTAGCTGTAGACGATCCTCTTAATTGTTTCGTTCAATGGATCCTTGTACAACCTAACTTTTGTTACAGAGACCAATGTGGCCCTTAAAGGCGACGAGGTTAACGGGCTGTGGCGCAACAAACGGAGAGGGTCCCTCTACAAGGGCATGGGAGTGCTTTGTTGTATGTCGCGCCCCAACTACCTCTGAGGGTGACGCGTATCGCCCACGCGGCGGCTCAAACTCCCAGAATAAACTGTAACAAAGGACTTACAAGGCGAAACACCAGTGCTACAATAACAAAAACTACAAGTGTTCATAAACAATAAGTGAACGCATCAAACTAGGTGTAAGGAACGATTGATTCATCAAGAGTAGAAAAGAAAGGGTCCACTAGATTGCTAATTGCTTTGTAAGCGAAGCAACATGTGCTACATAGTGATAGTCCTTAATATACATATAATTAGTATCATCTAGTATCGCACCTTCCGAAGTAAAGTAGCTAACTTAAGGTATACATATACATATATCAGTCATCGATTGCCAATATTGGCCTTTTCATTGCCAAAAATCCCTTGAAGTCTCAGAGTCTCAGTGAGGTACCTTACGTTACCGATGCTAAAGAGAACAGCATCTCAAGCTGATTTTGAGTAACTTTGGTTACATCCGTGTGTTATAAAGGAGGTGTGAAATGATAAATTAATGTTCCAACTAACTATATCAATATTATAGTGTAGAATAAGATGCACGATATGCTTATAATAAAGGAGATATTGTGAATAGCCTGGAGTGGGATCAATTGCGTTAAGTAGAGATTAGTCGACGATTAATTTATGTTGCACTAGGTACTTAAGTAGGTATTTATTTCGTCGAGATTATTTAGCGGCTTTGAGTAATGATCTCTTTAAATAATGTTATAGATAGCTTAAGCTAATAATAAAGGAATTAAAAAGACTTTATCTTTAAAAGAATAAAATGCGAATGTGCGCGTGTCCGTAATTCTTATTCCCTGATATAAACAGCTTGAGCGATTTTGAAGTTTTTTTTGTACTTGTTTGTGGGGTCACCTGGATGGTTGTTATAAGAAATATAACTTAGCTATACTTACGAGTTATTTTTTTCTATTGGATTTGACTGGACAACATCCTGCTAGCCGCTAGTAAAATGAAAATACAATTAGGAATATTTATTACTATAAAAATTTGAAATACCTACTATAACTTACCTATATCAGTACTAACTTTTGCCCGCGGCTCCGCCCGCGTTAAATAAGGTTTTTCAAACATCCCGAGAATAACTTGAATTTCCTTATTGACCTTTATACCTTTTTTTACTTTCGAAAATTTTTACTTTCGAAAAAATTGGCAAAGCAATCTACTTATAGCTTTAGTTAGACTGTGGAAAATTGGGGTTTCTTCAGTAAAGTCATTAAGTTCTTGTATCGTTGGTACGTGCATGGTTGGCAACATTCTCATAATAAAATCTTACATAGGTTGACAATACAGTAAAAAAATCTAAAGTATTTTTTTATATATTAAACTTCCACTATAACAACTTAGAACAGTAAATACAATTTCTAATGTAGGTTAGTTCGATTTCCGATCACACTGAGAAGTTCATATTACTTCCGATGACGATACTCGAACATTGTATTTGAACTTGGTGGCCCAAATATAATCTTCTTACGAGAAGTCTCCTCTGTGGCAAAAAAAATCTCGCCAAAAATAATTCATCTCCTAACATTGAACACGAAGATGAAAAAGATCTTACTAGATTCAAATTCGATATACAAACTGTACCTGCAACATATTTACTATGAATGATAAATTTTTCTTTATAATTACACATATTTATTCAAAATAAAGTAGATTCTTTACTTTGTTTTATCATAATATACATATTATGGAAACATCATCCTCTTATGTCGAACTATATCCAGGAATTGTTTATAGTTATAGAAATTGATTGTATCTAAACAACAACAGCTGCTCTATATTTTAGCGGATGACTAAAGCTATTTTGTAAAGCTGTCTTTTAGTATCAATATTCAACACTATACAGTGAAGATTTTATTTTGTATACTATCCATATGTATATATTTTACAATGCAAAACCAGAGACTGCCTTTTTACTGATTTTATGTATAATGTTATTTTGCCTGAATATTAATAAATAACACAAATAAGCAAAAAGTTTATTTGTAGTTACATTATTGTGCCTGATGAATTGTCCATTTTATAATTAAATATCACCCAAAATGTGAATGACTAAGATTTATTATTTACAAATGAATTTAAATAGGTTTCTATTTATTTCAAGACCTACAAAATTCTGACGTGATTAAAGGTCAGTCCATATTTTCATGTTGTTACATTAACAATATGTACTGAAAACTTGTTGCTTTTACAATTTAATTTAATTTTAATATTATAATGTACCTATAAAATATTCCTACGGCCATGTGTTAGAAGATTAGTGTGAAGTAGGGTATTGTTTATTTAATAATGTGGCTAGAAATAATTTAACAAATTAAAACAAAGTGATTCGTACCTACCCATGAGGGTACATATAGGACATATTATTATAAAAATTTAAGTGTCGTTGGTTACAAATCCTAAATACGCAAAAAACATGCCTGTTATTATTATTTTTGTTTATTAATTTCTAAGTATGGCCTAGTCAAATTAAAGTACATATAATAACTTAGCTTGCATATTCTAGTCAATTATTGTTTAAGACCCAAAATGTATTTATCGAAGGATCAATTATTAATATCTATAGTTACTTAGATATATGATATAAAATAGTGTCATTTATGATGTATAGAACTACATATTTAATTACTTAATAATTATTAATTATATACTCGTATGTCATAGTCAGAAAGCGTTAGCGTTACATATTCTATGCTTTCATGTGGTAGGTTAGTCCTGGTACCATGGTATTGATGGTGGATAACCTACCCAAGGTACACCGAAAAGGTCCATTTCCAATAACGTACTCAAACTTACTGGGGTAACTGGGGTAATCGTAATTCGACATTGATATTGTTAGAATTTCTGTTTATGTAAACGACAAAGGTTTTGTTTGTATTGTTAAACCTTTAAATATTGTTATACACCTGTACCGACTCACACCTAGCTTGTAAATACCATTTTGTTGTCAGTCAATCAAACCTTGTACTCACCTGATATTTATTTATAATAAAGTCTGGATCGTCTATTCACGTCACTGGCAGAAGAAGGGTGAGGCTAAGGACTTTCGAATACCTAGTGTCTATTATTATTAATAATTATGAACCATGAAATGTTTGCATATAAATTTGTATTTAAACAAACGTGTAGCGTAGATTTAGCGAAGTATTAAACTTCGATAAAACTACGCTATATAACGATAACATAATGAGGTTTATCTAGGAAGCTGTAATAATAAAGAAAAACCATAAAAATTAAGTATGGACCTAATCAAAAATTATGTATATTTATCGACGTACATGTAATATTCTAATGTTAAACGGGTAAATATTAAACACTACGATATTAGCTATCGCAGATCATGTCCGTTAAACGTAATATAACCTATGTCGTTAAACCGTGCAATACATGTGCAATACAAGTCAGTCATATAAATCATGTTCCTATCGACATGTTTTAGCATTGTGATTATGTACGTGTACCGCCATAGGTACTGTATTTTTTTAACTAGAGACACAAAATAAATTTTTGTAATGATTAAAAAAAAACATTAAAAAGGCACCTTATTTGAACACGAAACAATTTTTTCCCAAAATAAAATCCTTTACTACACAGAAAATGTTATCTTGTATCTTTTACTGTTAAAAAAAAACGGCCAAGTGCGAGTCGGACTCGCGCACCGAGGGTTCGATTATCGATACTATAAAACATTAAAAGGATCACTTTTGTTCATGAATTTACGAATATAATTTACATGTAGTTACTATAGTTGGCGAACCGCAAACGTAACTTTATTTTTGGTGGTTTATTGTTATTATCAAAAAAAAGTATAATAGTTAGGGAGTTGATTTTATTTTTCCTGTAAAATTTACCTTAATGTTTATTTATTATTTCAGATTTTTCGATTGATAAACTTCGGAGATAAGGGGGGGAACGGTATTTTTTTCGACAGTTTGCTCAATAAATCAAAAACTATCAGGCATAAAAAAAAATTGGTTTTAGAATACACAAGTAACGCCCTTTCATATGATACTCCACTCAATATTGTTATTTCATTTTGAAAATTCGAAGCCCCGGTTTTCCCCCCTTTTTAAATAAAAATAAAAACAATTTTCAATGTTTTATGATTGCAATGGCGTTGGGTCACTATTACCTAAAACTATTCTAAGTGTCAAGTCGATAGCTTCGATAGCTGAAATAATCGAGTGTGACAGACAGACGGACGGACGGACGGAGAAAGTCTCACCGTAAGGGTTCCATTTTTACCTCAGATCACTCAAACACAGGAGATATCGAAAGGAGGCGTGGCCGGTGCGAACGCATCATGCTACAAAGGAGCTTGTTATGACTTTTAGCCGTCAGTCGCGAGTCCCCTTGGGTTGTATAAGGTAAATCAAAGATTCATCGATTTTGGGAAAATGCCTCATTGTTCGGTAGTTGTATGTAAAAATAAGAGCACCAAAGTGAATTACTCCAGAGATGGTATATCATTTCATACGTTAGTATCAGAATATTATTATTTTTGTAAGGTTTTTATTAAAAATCAGCAAATCTATTTGCTTGACAATTTTGTCAACGCTAAGTCAACATTTTTAATACAAACAAAAACCATTGCGCGCTTAGTACAAATAAATCAACGAATTAGCTGCGAAAACGAGCAATGGTTACAGCTGCTGCATGCATCCGTGAAGTAGAGATGCGACCTGACATGGTTTCGCCTTGTATATTGTCGATAGTCGACTATCCGACGCGACATAAAATGGTAATGCTCTTGTACGCCAATTGAAGAATAAGATATTAAATTTAATTATTATAACTTATTAATCTTATTATACAAATGGAATACAAAATTTATTTTTATGAATAGGAACTAGTTTTTCGAATTGTGACTATTTTCAAATTAGTTTATTAGTAGCCTTAGTTTCCATTATGAAACAATGTAATTCCCATCTAAGTTCGTTCGATTCAACCTTGTAACTTGTAAGTTGGACGAAACCAATGATGTAGATGAAACTGCGTTTTTGTATGAACAAGCCATATTTGACGAAGAAATAAACATACTTGTACAAGATATTTCCGAATTTGGTAGCCAGGTAATATCTTATATTGCGGGATTTGTAGTGCACCGTTTGATAAAAACATTAAAATGTGAGACGTGCTGCGGCGCTTTGATTGCAGAATCAGTACATGATAAACATCTGAGATTTATACAACTTAAAGATAAAGGTGGTCTCATATTTCCATCCAATGATGTTGTGAGTATATGTAAGTGGATAGAAGTAATTATAAAATCTTCCATTCTACCTTATGAAAAATTAACAGTGTCCTCAAAATATTTGCGACAAGAACTTTTGGCCAAATCTTTACCACATTTCACAGGAATGAATCTATTTGCAGAAATAAATTTTCACCAATACGATCAATCACCAATGAATAATCATTTGATAATGCTGACTAAAGCAGTTATGGAAAAATATATGGATGTAAGACTCCATTATCTAACAAAAAACGCAACACCTAAACTCTCCAAGCGGCAAGTTCTAAATAAATACTTACATTTTACCGGCCAGTAATATTTTCTTAACTATGTAGGCTAGCATTTCACTGTGATCACACCTGATAGAAAGTACTAATACAGTTTAAGGCTGAGTTTGTTGTGGGCTTCTTCTCAGCGGCAGGGCGCGTTTGGAACTTAGTTTTAGGTCGTGAATGGTTATCACCATAAAGTGACCATGTAAAACAAAACGACGTGTCATAAGTGCCTTTGTATGTTAGGCCTATATGAAATAAAGAATTTTTCTATTCTATTCTAAGGTGGAGCGCGCTGGTCTAGGAAATGCACTGACGATTAACGTTTGTAACGCGTTTAAAGAACGAGGAATCTAAGGAAAAATATTTTTTTTGTTTATGTTAATAATATTATTTATACACTCGTATCTGTAAAAAAAATATGAGAAAATATTATTTATGTGTGTTTCTTATTTGAACAACCATTCTACGCAATCTAATTTCGAATCGATTTATTTATCGACAACTCCATTTTTCATCTCTAGTTGTCAATGTGTGTGTACTATGCCCTTGTAGATACAGGATGAAACCACGCCTCTTTTTTTAAATGTGTGCTATTTTTATTGCATTGGTGTTTGAAAACTTTATTCTAGTAGGCGTGAAGAAATGTGTATGTGTGCTATACTAATTGTTTTTGTCAATGGCGTAGTGAAATTAGTGGAAGGGACAAGGAGACAGTTGGTCCCGAACAAAATATAGCATATACGATATCTCCTGTGTTTGAGTGATCTGAGATTTTTACCAAATTGGTATGGAACCCTAAAAATACATTGTATAGCTGCATCTAGGTTCGTTGCTCTCAAATTAACGTACAATGCCGCCTACCGCGGAGTGCAGAGCAAACACAATTCATAAAAATAAACATTCTCTGTGTAAACAATAAACAATAAACACAGAGCGAATGGGATGTCATTTATCAGCACAAATAATAATATTTTAGGATTCACATTGATTGTAGAACACCAAATATTAATAATGCACCATTTCAATTTATATCGCTGGTATTTTGTAAATTTGATAGAGAGGGCGAATTTTTTGTAGGTAGGAAATAGGATCATATTATTGTATTTATTCCTTTTACAAAGATGTTTATTCAAAGGACATGGCCGAAACTTGTATGGAGCTGTGCCCTGGAAAAAAAATATTCATGGCCATCGACAAACAGTACGTCATATTAAAGCTTATAATTATGTCTTTACAATCGTATAAGTTTTATGATCTGAAAACTTGCGAGAGACATAATATCAGCATAACAACTTGCAACAAAATGCGCCTAAATAATTTTAATAGCAATGATTTTTTATTAAAAAAAGATGCGTATTGGTTATGAACTCATTATTTTTCATATTAAAAAGCTTAGAAAATGCGAGTAAAAAATTTTAACAGCATTTATTTCATAAAAAAATCATTGCTATTAAAATTATTTAGGCGCATTTTGTTCCAAGTTGTTATGCTGATATTATGTCTCTCGCAAGTTTTCTGATCATAAAAATTAAACGATCGTAAAGACATAATTATAAGCTTTAATATGACGTACTGTTTGTCAATGGCCATGAATATTTTTTTTCGAGGGCAGAATCCGGCCATGTCATTTCACTCAGGCGTATTTACGTTAGTATAGATTGCAAAGTCACAGAAATTGAAGATTTCATATTTGATTTCGCCCTTTTTATTGAATACAGAAGATGAGTTTTACAAATTATCAATATTTTATCTAAACCATTCATTGTATAAAATAAAGTCTAACTTAGAGATTCAATTTATACATTATATTGGTATTTAAATGTAATACAGGAGTAAACTATTTATACTGATGCACTTATTAAAGTGATGACTGTGATATACTCTTAATAAATTATAGGAAATAAAATTATGCATTAGCAAAGCATCCAAATCCATAATGAAGTTTTATTTAATAAATGACCTGGCTTATTTATTTCTACAAAATATTAACAACTAAAATATTCTTCATAATAATACAAATAAAGTGCTTAAAAGATCATATTATGATATGAAATAGTAATACTAGTGTACGACACGTTGTCACTCTCTCTGACACAAGTGAAACCAAAACAAAACATGTTGAGAGCACTCACTCATCATGTTTGTGGACGTTTTTAATGTGTAGGCTTAGCATCTTGCGATTTAATTCTTTGAATTAATCCCTTTCATATATATCGCCACGTTGTCTTATATACGGGATAGGAGTCCTGCCTCTACCACCACCGTACTCTACTCGGACTCTCTTAGGTTTATAATCACGTTCAGTTGAATCCCTTTCTTCAAACTCTGTAAGATAAACACGCTAATTGTTAAGATATAATCATAATGTGAAACTGCCCGAAAAAAAAATTTTTTTTTGTTCTATTTCTGAATAAAAAAGTGAGAACTATCGTCTATTAGGTAGTTAGGTACTCGTATATTCGTACGTCAAAAGAAAACTTTAGTATAGAGAACTTTTAAGGACTGCGGTTTAATTTTCACCGATAGACAAGTCAACTAGCTACCTACTTAAATCTCAATAAGTATGAAAAAACAAACTTTGAACCCCCTTTTAAACATATTGTTTTAGTGGGTGCGAAATTCGAATGGCCGCTCCTCTGACTGAAATGTACGTTAGGCAATTTCTGATTCAAAATATATGTTACTATAAAATTTTAACAAAAAAATAATCGATTTAATCTCTCATGAAACTACCCTTGAGGGATATATTATAACCCTTGATAAGAACTAGCTATAAGAACGCAGTAAGTAAGAGCTTTGAAATAAAAAAAGAATCCAGTTGAAAGTTCTGAGGTACAGTTGCCGGCAAATAACTTGGCAAGATTCGTTAGATACCTAAAAGATGCTCTGCTCTATAGAATCCAAGCGCTCTATTGGTTGGTCGTTGACTGTTGACCCACCACACCAAAACCTTGCCAAGTTACTTGCCAGCAACTGTAACAAACAAAAAAATACAGTCCAATTGAGAACCAATTTCATTTTTGAAATAAGTAGAAAAGGATTCGACGCTCTATTGCGAGATTTGGCATAAGTCATATAATAAGTTCAAAAAAGACACAGACTATATTATGTTTGTTTATAAAATTTGGTATTTCAACAAGTCATCAAATAATGCAGTTAATTTGATTTGGACTGTTCTCGATAAAGTACAAGTGAGTTACAATGACAGCGCAATGTTCATGTATGACGTATCTACTGGTACCTAATCATAATTCAATTTTCGGTTTTCATTTTACTATTCACATGACTAATGCACTGATCCCGAGTAATTTAATTACACCCGGAGCGCTTTATAAATCGAGTTTGCATTGAAAATGCATTAGATTTATCGGATATTGCACGCTTTTTAAACAAAGCCTACCAATAAAATATTTGTTTATGGTAAGTATAGTATATTTTATTTAAATCTAATAAATCTGCTGTCACCTGACATAAGTGACGAAGTTTAGTGTAGTACTATTATTATAGCCCTTTAAGGTAGCTAGTTCGCCATTCAACCTTAGACATAGGTATGACTTATATACGATCGTCGTAGACACTTGTCGATCGCTTATTCCTAAATGTCTTAAATAATATGGAACGAGTGATAAACAGGTTTCCATGTAGGATTTTACCTTTCCGTATACTTACCAGAAAATAACATTTTAATTAAATTCATTTCAAGTCAAATTCTTGCTTTAAAATAATTTCAAATGATCTACAGTACCTACGTATTGTAAACCTATGACATTGAATTTGGCGCTGCCTTTCAGAGCTAAATTTCGTTCTTTTTCTCTCTAGAACGTATCAATTTCTTTGAATTTTAAACATATTATAATCAAAAACTTTTTTGAATCAATTAATGATGAATGAGGATTAGTTACTTACTTTCGTTAGATTCTCGCGTCCGTCTTCGAATATCTTTTATGGCGAAGTCTTTGTAACGTTGTTCCATTTGGAAACGATTTTTATTCCGCGATTTTCTTGGAGTACGAGATTTTGTAAGTAGTAATGCAACCCTTAAAAATAAGTTTACCTATAAAACTATACGATTTAAAAAAAAATACAAAACTTGAAATTTGATGCTTACTTATTGCTCAAGTCCTTAACATCGGACTCAGTTATATCAGCATCTGGATTAAGTACTAAATACAGCGTAGAGTAGTCAAGATCATTATTTTCATCTTCTTTTCTCTCATTCACTGGATAATTTTGAGTCCTTGGAGTATAAGCAGATTTTAACCATGCGGGCTTTACGTAGAGAATCTGCCTGGATGGCCAGATATATCGGCCATGTTTGTTTCTTGGATTTTTGTCAAAGAATAGATCTCTATCCTTATAAGGATATTCAATTTGAACTTGCGGACTTCGTGCTACATTTTCAGCCAATTGTTGTATATAATCACTACTTGACTCACTCCCTAGTGATTGATCTAGATGTGAGCGTTGAAGTGAAAATCCTGTTTTCTGTGGTTGACCCAAAATGTTTCCAATACCAGAATATTCCATCCCATTGATGTTGCTAATGTGAAATATAGCGACGACTGTAGCTAAAAAAAAATAAGTGCACAGAACTGAGTCGATTCTCTAGCCGAGGTAGCGCCCAGCTAAATTGGCAATGGTTGGGGCACATTCGCCTCACGATGCAGTTCTACGCTTGATGGATATGAGACCAAAGCTTGTGCTATGAGACCAAAGATGCTAAATATAGTACGGTGCAATTAGCTCGAAAATCGACCAAACCCGGAAATCCAAAGTAGGTACCTAAATGTATTATTACTTATTTCTAAATGTACAGTCTACATATTTTGTGGTAAAAAGTTAAACTCTTGAAAGCGTAGGGTGTGTGGTGGAGAGGGGGGAAGAAGTTGCGTTTCATCATTTTTTCTTTAAATATTTCAAAAACTATGCGGCTTAGCGTAAAAGTGTCAAGCACAAAAATAATCTACATTAAAAAACGAACAAAAATGATTCTTTGCATAATCTTGCTAAAGTGGACAGTTTTAGAGTTGTTCAACCCTCCACTAATATAATGATGGAATTAAAAGAGACGTGAACTTCTTTCAGGCGATGTAAAATTGCAGGTTAGATGTTTCAATAATTATGATGACCGTTTTACGATTGTTTGTATACTAGGTGACCCAGCAAATGTTGTTGTCGTTTACGCAAATAAAAATAGCTCTCAAACCTACCGAACATACACAGAAATATTCATAAAAATCGGTTGAGCCGTTTCGAGGAGTTTGGTAACAAAAATAGTCACGAGAATTTTATACATTAGAGAGACTAGCTGACCCTGCAAACGTTGTTTTGCCATTAGGGATTTTAAAAAAAATGCTTACGACCTTCTCTAGTACCTACTAAACATACACAGAAACTTTCATAACAAACGGTGAAGCCATTTCGGAGGAGTTTGGTAAAAACATTGGCACGGGAATTTCATGTATTTGAGAAGATTTAGTAGTTACTACCATACTGCCTGGGCAAATAAACTAACAATTAATTAATCTAACCACTCGATTCAATAACGTGAAAATTGGCATAGTTTTCTCGTGTCACGTACAACGTATAAGGACGTAATAATTTCTACTTTCTAAGAAGTTAATGTACACTTCGACTTCGAGCATATATAGCAAAGAACAATTAATTAGAAATTTTCATTAATTAGAGGTAATAACAAATAAGTTTTACGTATTTCACATACGTAAAACTTATTTGTACTCATTTTAAATTGAAATTAATAAAAAATCTTAAAAGTTTATTAAAAGTTATAATAATCTTTCTTTATCCTCTAATATTTAAGTATAATGTAAAATGTCTTCCAAAAAAGGAAACTATTTTTTCAAAACTTAGGTAGTAATTGGTAAGATACGAGTAGCTGCTCGCATCCGATATGCGAGCCTACTCGTATCTAATTCGCTGACGAAAGTTACACCAAATAATATCTTAGAAATACTTTATAAAGATGCAATGTGACTTTAAATATGTTTTATTAGCTAGAGATCCGCCCCAGCTTCGCACCGATTTAGATACATTTTTTATCCTTAAAACATAGATAGATAGATAGCCACCCTGGACTTGTACTTAGATCTGTGAAAAAGAAATATCCCGCCATGCATCGTTTTGTTATAATACGTGATTATCTCAAAGCGGATGCATTTTTGATGAAAGCACCTAGGTGTTTGTACTTCTTCCGACACTTCCAACAATCAACTAATTTACACAAAACTTTTACAAATTCCATACCAATCACCATACTCATGAATCGCACTCCATCTATTGTGAATACCGCATAAAAATCCGTTTTGAGATTATCGCAAACAGACAGACAGACGCAGATACTAGCAAATATATTTGTAACGATTACCTACTATAAGTAGTTCTGTCTAGACACATTCATATTTTCACGTTTCATTTAGTTTCCACTTTAGATAAATGCTGCTGAATGCGTACCAAATTATTGCGAGAATATTGGATTCATCTAATTTTATCCTGTCTCATTTTTTAACTAATATGCTTTTCTGTTTATACGAATTAGTTCTTGCAAGTGTGTAAACTTTCAGGGGATACACTGATTTTCTTTTTGTCCTGCTCACTCTTACGAATACGTTGGTAGGTGAGACATGGGGTTATCAAAAATCCGATTCGTGGCGTTTTTGCATAATATGATTATTGTATCTTTAATTATTGCCAACCCATTAAATAAAAATTACAATTACATCCATTATAGTGTCCGATAAAAATTATCCGATAAAAAGAAATGGAGATTTTAAAATTACTTACTTACAGAAAACATCACTAAAACAGACATGACGTGCGCTGCTAAAACAAAATCGTTGGAACCAGCGCCGAGTGTAGGTAATCAACGCGAAATACTCAGTTTCCACGGTAATTTTCAATTTTAATTTTCTCTTATCAGATCCGAATACGTAATATCCGTTTGAATATTTTCGTAAAATAATACTTTTTGTATTTTTTACGAATTTAGTTCATAAACTATTTATGAACTAAATTCGTAAAAAATACAGAAAGTATTATTTTACCAAACCATAGATAAGATAAATACGTTACCTTCTTGAAATGAAATGAAATGAAATATCTTTATTTCACATAGGCCTAATATGAAGGCGCTTGTAAATGGTCCTTAAGATATTTGTCACATTTGTATGGCGATAACTCCAAGTCGACTTAAAACTAAGTTTACGAGGGTTCCAACGCGCCCTGCACTGAGAAGAAGCCCACAACAAACTCAGCCGGGTTTTGTTTTCTGTTATCACCACTTCACAAAAGCTTTTAAAACTAATTGAGCTAGTATAATTACAGCAGTTCATTCATCCCCAAGGATTTGATTCTTGTAAGTAATCCTTCCTTCCTTCCTTCGTACTGCATGCACAAAATATTTGTTCCGCGACACCACATGCATATTTATTAACGTTGTATACGAAACTCACACTTTAACACGCACTAAAAGTGCCACAAGAAATACGCAAAGCGTAAGAGTGAAAGGGACAGCTATTTGTATCACGAAAAGTTCACTCCGCCCTAGAACACGCTGAAGCCGACAGCCCGTTCACACTAGTCGTAAGTCGCATATTACTAAAAGTCGAAAGTCTGATGTACCTGTTCACACTGCGTCGCGAGTCGTATAGGTCGTAGTTTCGCGCCGTACGTACGTAGCGAACTCACGAGATGGACGCCGACGAAGAACTTGTTGTGCTCTACTACTTACGAAGAAAATTAAAAAAGTTGAAAAAAAGTCAATTCCAAGAAAATACTGGATGCACCCAATCCTAACAGAAAGATCGACTTTGGGAAGTTATAAAAATTTAATAGACGAACGAAGCGGGACGGGGAGAGAGGTAACAACGCGCTCGAGTCGATTAGATGCACGACTAGTGTGAACAGCAACAAGCAAGCACCTATGCGAGCACGATTCGACGCGATTTTTAGTCTCAACGGGCGCTGGCCCGTCGGATGGTTTTTTGAGTCGTATTAGACAAAAAATCGCGTCTCATCCAATGTGAACAGCTCCATATAAAGTGTATGGTGACCAGAGCATTCGACTTTTAGTCATATGCGACTTACGACTAGTGTGAACGGGCTGTTATTAAGGTGCAACTGAGCTCGTATTGGACAATTGACTTAGTTTTAAAGCTTCACTTTCGGTTCGCGTGTAACCGATCTACCTCTTTTTTTCTCTTGTTATATCATAGTACCAAGCAGTGTCAGTATTAATGTGATCTAGGTTTCTAATCTCATGACCCTGTGAATCTTATTAGATCATCCTTCTTCATCTATCTACATATTATTTACTATTCCAGCACATCACTACATAGGTACCTACTCCATGCAACAAAACGTGTGGAATAAGACACCATCAAATTCCAGCTATCTATCCAACCGGAGAGCCTATGATTGCAATAAAGATATTCCAATTTCATGGCTCATTAATTAGTTATTACATCATACATTTCGAATCAGAACGCGGTTTACTGGAATTTTATGAAAACACACGTTTTTCTCGAGTCTTCGTTCACATGCAGTGACATTTTCCTTCAAAATCCACTAATTCTCAGACCTCATATGCATATTTTTGTTTGTTCTAGGTGTTGTCAGAAAAATTTCGCTACATACGTCAGCACCCGGTTGCATGAATTTAAATTCGTTCTAATACTTTGTATTTGACGGGATCTCGCGAGCAAAATGCTACATTGTATATTATGTAGGGGAGAGTGGGGGAAACGCGAACGCGGGGTAATCACGAATCCAACGGTTCTAATGTGTTAGAGAAAGATAACCATATTTTATTTTCCGGCATTACGAAGATCACGCCGCCACTAGTGCCAGTCAACAACACGGGAGACGCGGACGCACGTACTTGTTAAGGTATGCATTTTTCAATATTTTGCATGTTTTTGATGTAATTTTTTTGGTAAATTCAAGTTGGTGTTGATGTATTTCTATCTACAACAGTAATTTAACTTTTACATAGTGAAATACTCACATATTAATCAGCTAAATGACAATGACACAATCGGCAAAAGAAATATAACCTAAATGTTTTTTTCCATTTTATTGTTTTCGATCCAGCGGGGTAAAGACGAACACTACATATCGGGCAATCTCGAACGTTCGGCATTACCCCACTCCCTTTTGATGGTTCCCCGTTCATATTTTTTTTTATATTGTTTCAGATGCCTCGTTATTATAAAAGAAAGACCAAACCGCAGTACAGTCTTGAAGATCTCAAAAAATGGGAAATGCTTTCCAAAAAAACTAACTTCAAATGCCACTACAAACAGTGAAATAATTTTTAATTTACACCAATTCGAAGTCGGGCGATTGTCTATAACTTCGTCGTTTCTTCGCAGATTAGGTAAGTCAGAAGGACAATTAGTGATTGTATGAGACATTTTTAGAAATAAGAAAAATAAGATCCAAAAATAGGATCTCACATAAAAAGACTAAAATATAGTTTTAAGAAACCTTTAAACAAAGAGGCTAAAAGAGTATTAAAAATTTTCAAGAATATAAAAGACTTTATCTATTTTGACTAGGGTCATTACCCTAGTCAAAATACAAAAAAAAAGCAAAGAGAAAAAGAAAAAGACGAAAAGGAAAATGAAGACTATGACTGAAGACCGGAAGAGCCCCGGGAAACCCCCGTTGAAGACTGGATAATGTGCTCACGAGAATTGCACTGACAGCCAGTCAACATCATTGGGTTATAAATGTGATCAGTGTCGTTATTAATGTTAGTTCGTAATTACCCCACTTGGTGTTCACACTAAGGGTTTGGATTTTTTTTCATATTGTTACAGTTTATTAAAAAATATGAATGTTGATTATTGAATTCGCTAGACAGATAAGTAAACTTTAATAATTAAACAATAAAGAAACTCTGTGATCGAATTCCACTGTTTTATTTAAGTTTTCCCTTAGGTGTTCGTAATTCCCCCACTCTCCCCTACGAGTACTCAGTTCTTATTGCATGAGAATTTTATAAACTTTTTAGTTATTGGATCCACAGTCCGGCTTACTGATACCATAATTATTATATATTCGTTGCTGATACTATCCTGCAACCCCCAGCATGGGCAGGCTATCCCACTAGCTAAATCACGACAAACTGGGAAAGATAAGAATATTTTTGTGCATTTTATAAGGGGCGATACTGTTTTTATCCATGCGCTCATGCGCAGAGACTGGATATATAGTCCTCCCATTGCGTAGATACCTACTAAGTATAAACTCTCCACGTAGTCAAATAAACCCCACAAAAAGTCCCCCACCCCCACACTAAGGAGGCTGGCTGTCGGGCGAATCACCCAAAATCTCGAAGACTGTTATTATATCGGGATAAAAGGTGTTGATAAACCTGATCACCATCGGGGTTTGTTCCGAGGGAAGCCAAAGCTGATCCTGGCACATCCTTCAGATGTGATTCACTGTGTACTTCCGCGGTACATGTATAGTGTACGAGTATTCTAAAGTTTAGTACCTACTTAACTTAGGTACCTACTTAAAGACCTCTGATATACTCTGATAATCTGTATAGATTAAATGGAATTCGGTCGTTCAAATAGGTATTTTAAACTTATGTTTAAAGTTTGACACTCTTGCAGCCATTAATCGTAAAACTTAAACTCAAACATTGTTGGTAAAGTTCACCCAAAACTTATACCTCCTCTCTCTCAAGATTCTGTAGGTACAAGATTTTGTGCCATAGACGCGCTGATTGATGAGTATTTCGGAGACTTGGTCAATCTTAGTAGTTTATAAGTTGAGTTTGAGAGTTTGTGTAAATAATTATTGAGTATTGCTGAGGTATCAAGTTGCAAGACAAATTATATTTGCAATAGAATTGAAAAAAATAATGACATCTATAACGTCAATAATACTGAAAGATTTTGCGAAAGTAATAGAAAGGAACATTTTTCTATTGATTTGATCGCTATTAAAGATACATCTCTTTGATCACACAACTCTACTCTACTCTACTCACAACTATGGAAACTTTAGAAGTACTGCGAATGCAGAGATTATCGATTATTAAAAAGCGTGATTTATTAAAAAGCTCTTAACGAAAAACTGACACAAAGACTTGTTTTTCTGAAGCAAATACTTATTATAGGTGAAACAAAAGATAGGTTTATTTTTCTCAAAACCTCTCCGAATTAAAACCAACAGTGGTGGCCGCGTGCCAAAACTTACTTTTTGCTTAGCTCGAGTGGATTTCCCATGAGTCAACAAATGGTTACCAAACAGAATCCACACCCAATATGTTTTTCTTATAAAACACTTGATTAAAATACAATCGCACTATCATGCACATAAATTGCCCCTCCAGTATAGGATTATGTACAAGCATTTCATTTCATTGTATATTGTGCTTCGCAAAAAGTCATTTACTTCTTATATAAACTTTTCCACATTTCCAACCACCACACCACACCCAAGAGTTTTCAAACGAAACTATTTGATATTTTAGAAAATTAACCAAAGTTAACGCGCACATATTAGATCAGCAAACACTTTCATATAGGCAATGTAAAATGCCTTTAAAAGGGGTACCGACTAACGACAGTATGCAAAGTGAAACAGGGCTACCACTGAACTGTTTAAAGTGACCTCAAAGTATGCATTATCGTTTTTACATAGAAAACTCGTCATTTCACATGTAAATCTGTTGTTTTTTTGTAGAGTAGATGAATTCTTGTAACGAATCATTTCGTTAACGTAGGTGGATATAGCACTTACCCCTTAATTGATTTCCTTATCATTTATCTCAAATTTCCAAGCCGGTCGAATACCTGTGTAAAGTCATTCTTTATTTTAAGACAGAAAACGTCCATCAGGGAACACGGGAAAGTTACGTGGCGTTAATACTCATCAAATATGTCTGTTCACAGGTCTTACCTGCTGGTGGAAGTACGGGATTCACTTTCGTATAAACCACGCTCCCACACGCAGCGTGTTTGTGTGGCAGCGTGCCAGTTAAGCCGAATCCGTATAAAAGTCAGCTTCTGGCGTGCCTGTGCCTATACTTTGGGCAACGTATGACCCTCACGCCGTACTTAAAACCCGTCCCTTGATTGTCTTAGAAAAACGTATTCATGGTTATCGTAATCGTTCACTGATTCTGCCCGCTGATTGGGTTCCTAATTTGTGTCAGCCAACCGCAGGGCAGAATTCGCTAACGATCACGATAACGATGAATACGTTTTTCTCACGCAATCAGGCCCCTGACCAAACCCGGTCATGTAAGACCGCCAGACCAATGGTTGTTTATCATTTAAAGTTTAAACTCATATGAAAACAATTATAAAAAAGGGCTTTAGGTATTACCATTGATTATACAGATAAAGTGTATTTCGTCATTGGGTATTACAGGGTCAGAGCTTTGGTAGGTACCTCCTTCTGAAAATTTACATTTCATAGGTAGGTACGTGCTCACTCAATTGAACTGAGTTTTCCACCGTTTCGTTGTAATATTTATTCATGTTATATTTTTGAATGATTAATTTGGAATTGTTATGCATAATTTTGCGAGTTTATTCTCGTCTAGAGCCTTAGATGTTGGGCCTCGACCTTATTTCCGAAAATTATAAATGCAAACTAATTGTGGAAAAGCTTTTATTCGGGTGCTAATTTGAATTTTTGGTAAAACAAAAACCGCTGTACCGACTTAAAACGTAACCTTATAAAATATTTGTTAGAGTTTAATTGAAGTGAGAACTGAATAGCATTATTAACCTTGTTTTAGTTGGTGTAGGTAGGAAGTAGGTACCTACCTAGTTGTACCCACAAAAGAATAAAAACCGGCCAAGTGCGAGTCGGACTCGCGCACCGAGGGCTCCATACTATAAAAGTAAAACATTGAAATAATCACTTTTGTTCATGAATTTACGAGTATAATTTACATATAACTAGGTACTTTTGTTGGCAAACCGAAAACCTAACTTTGTTTTTGGCGGTTTCTTGTTATTATTTTCATTTCAACAATCCGGTTTATCCCCCCCTCCTTTTAATTAAAAGTAGAAATGATTTTCATATTTATATGATTGCAATGACGTTGGGTCTCTATGACCTGAAACTTTTCCAAATTTCAAGTCGACAGCTTTGATAGTTACACAGAACACTATTACTCCTGGGATAGTTATACGGAAATAATCGAGGGTGACAGACGGACGGACGGACGGAGAATGTCTCACCATAATTCCATTTATACCATTTTGGTATGGAACCCTAAAAAGAATGTAAAGAAATAAATAATATACGAGTATATACCCACAGAGCGGACGGCGTGAAAAAATGTGGCCAGTTTATCGGTGCCAAATATACTTGTTTTGCCACCAGCAGTAACGCCACGGTGTAGTTCGCTCTCGCTCTCAGCCTATAGAATTTTGCATTATTTCTTGAATTATTAAAATTGACAGATACTGTTTGCTTGTACGAAAAAGGTTGTTACTCGTTCGAATGCCCAAATTCTGAGGTTTCTTATCGGTGGTTAAAAATAAAAAAGCTCATAGAAAAATCTATTTTTTATTTTGAGAACATTTTAATTTTTAATGTTTAATTTATTTAGTATTCAATTAGGAAGGAAGCTTTTTCTCCTGTGATTTGATCTCGTGAAAATCGCATCGTGCCTTATCTATGTTAAAAATTTTATAATAATATTTAGGTAAGAGCCCGCATCATAATCTTTGCAGCTTTTTAATCAAATTTCCATGGGCCGATTCACAGAATTCAGGCTTAGAAATACTGATAATATTAAAAGGTAGGAAGAGACTACTAAGGACTCTAGATGAGCAAATTTTCACATTAATCTATAAAAATATTATCCTACGTACTTTATGTACTTACAAGCATTTTGGAAAGACAAGTTTTTAACTAAGTCATTTGCATAGGCAATAGGGTTTTACTCCTAATTATTGATTATTATTAATTAAAAATTACTTACAAATAACGAAAATAAATGATTTTAAAGTCGCAGCTTTAACTTGAAAATCATAACAACAAACCGATGATTCAATTGATGATGATTTTCATGTTAACTATTTACTTTTTAGACACTAATATTAAATAAATATTACCTATTTATAATTTATTCCCATGCCATCATGGTTACTACAGCCCTTAATGAATTGTTTGATTTTGTTAATCAATAACAGTAGGTAGGTACGTATAATTTATAATTAGTTGGTTTACGACTTACGGTACGATATTATTTACCTATCTAATAGGCACACCGAAGATGGAAGATCCTTACATAATTATTAACTAATTAATTGATTTCTTTTTAAAATAATCTTATTAATGTTCTCATTAATTAACCTATATCATTAAGTAATACATATTAAAGCTTTTGTTAATTATAAATTGTTACCACTATTCATTTGTTAATTTCATACAAGTCAATTATTATATAGTAGCGATGCATTTTGATCATATTACCATTCTCAAAGTAGTTTCCATAAGAATAACATAAACAGAAGATAATGGTTAATTTAACTGGTCCGAATGCTCAGGCTGCACGGCCCGTGGGGGAAAGAGGTAGTGTCCGAGGGCCCCTTCCCCCTAGGAACCATCACAATTGGGGAGCAAGGCTTGGCAGAAGACGTGATGAGCACAAGTATAAAGAACCCACCACGTTGGCTGAGATGGAAGAACTAGCGTGGAGATCTGCCTTGCTGATGGAGAAGTACGGCGGCGAGTCCAAACACCACTTTCACACGGCTATGGATCTTCTGCGACAACAGTACAATATGGTAAAACCTTCTTCGATACTGTTTTATTTTGCAGTGCAGGGACACACTATCCTATGGCAGAAGCAATCCCAGTGGACGTTCGGAGTTCAAACCCCAGGGAAGACTTTTGGCGTTTCAATTCGTAGTTTTTTGAATAAAATGAAGGTAAAGTGACGGTGAAGAAAAATGGCGTTCCTGTCCCATGCGAAACCTATGCCCAACTTCAAAACTACTAAAACTCGGTTACTTGACTTGACTTTAACCGAAACGTATGGCGGTCTGACCTTTAGGTATTTCGAAAGACATAAGTAGGAGTCAGGCCGCCATATTTAAATACGTTTCGGCTGTGCGTTTCGGTTAAAGACAAGTCAAGCAACCGTGCCTAAGTTTTCAAAAAAAGAATCGCAGAGTTTGTGTATTGAAAGGAGTTTGCCTCAAAATGGGCTATTTTGCGTCCACACTGCGTCTGAAGCACGTATGCATGAAAAATCTTATTTAAAATTATAATATCACATATATTTTTCTCAATGATGTGCGTACAGGGGTTTAAAAGTTTTATGAAAATAAAAGTAATTAAACGTCTCGATAAAAGCGGAACTGCCGTATAGGCACTGGAAACGTCACTCCCACTACCACTTGGCAAATGATACCAGTTTTTTATAAACTCACTTTTTTAGGGAAAAAGTAGGATAACTATTATAGGAAATAAATCAAATGAAAACCCAATTACAATTGTAGATATGTAAAACATAATAAAGAAACTATAATTAAATACCTAAATAATAAAGCCAAGCACACTGTACGGTATTGCTTACATTTAATTGAAATTGTCAAAAGATTTTTTTCAATGAAAAAAAATCTTTATTGACTAGCAACTCCCTCCTGACAATGTCATTCAAGTACCAAGAGAGCCTTGTTGGACTGTACATATATCTCTACCGCATCTATACAGATTAGATTTGCACCTTCTGTTCAAATTATTTTTATAGCTGTTTATTGAAAAGCAAGAAATGCTTCACTGAACATTTTAATTGCGGTAAACAAAAGCACTTGCAACACCACAGAGTACATCAAAATCAAAATCAAATCAAAATCAAAATATCTTTATTTCACATAGGCCTAACATACAGGCTCTTGCGAACGTCGGTATGACATTTCTTGCATAATAATGATGATAACTACAAGTCGACTTAAAACTAAGTTTACGAGGGTTCCAAACGCGCCCTGCCGCTGAGAAGAAGCCCACAACAAACATCACGTTCATTGTGTTGTTTGATCATGTAATGTGCAGCTAATTATAACAAAAAGTAAGCACACCATCTTGATCGTGACAAAATCCTACGTGGCTTAAAACCTATTCATAAGTGTATTTAAATTATTAAGTATAATACTTTTATTTCCAGCAAAACCTTTGGCTCATAATTATTGAAACGATTCTAATGTTATCTGTCGCTAGGTTCCTAGGTACAACAATATGGATGGGCCCCGTCTACAAAATAAGCGTGACTATTTTTAATGTGTAAAGTGGCGCATAAGATGGCGTCACCTAGGGAAGTACCACGAACATTTGACAGCAAATCTTGGCGCTCACCATGGCGCTGCATGTCACGTAAAGCTATGCTACAAATGGGGCGCCTCCTTAATTTTCTTATCTCAATAATCTGTCGCGGCGCCACCGTCGAAACTAGGGTAAAACCAAACTCGTAAATAGAAACACTGGTTTAAATGTCATCAACTCTTCAGTCGTAGTTGTCTATGGTCAGCGTCACTGTTAGTTGTCTATGTCACTAATCGTCAACAGCGACACCACACAGAAGTTTTAAAGAACTACGGGGTGGCCATTATAAAAAATAAATGCACAATAATATAATAAATACTATTAAATATTATTTTACGTAGATAATAATATATATAAAGAAAAAATATTAATAAACTTACATACTTTGGTAACGTTTCGTTACATAGGTACCTACTATGATATACCAATGCCCCCGGCTAGGGTAATAATGTTCTGTGCCAATGCCTACCTAGATACTTGTGAACTAGATCTGCTTTATAGTAATGTAAACAGGTGTAGGTATGGCCGTAGGAATAATTATATCTATATGCATCATCCAGGGTTCCACGGTAATAACGAGGTCGCTTTAAATAAAGTAATCATTATGGGCAAAAATACCGATTGCATTTTGTATATTTAATTCTCAATATAAGTATAACTCACTTGTAGTATACTTTCATTGTATACGGCAACTTCGCACTTTCAGATATTCAGTTTATTATCTATTTTTAAAACTTACCGCCCGACACACCCACGTTGGAACACGTCGTCCGAGCGAGCCTCATTCTTTTATTGTGCGCGGCAACGAGCACTCGACTACAAAAACACGTCTCGTTTTTGTTAATTTAGGTTCAAAGTGAAAAAAAATTAAGTGTTCAGTGTTAAAACTTGCTTAATTTTCTATACTGATAATGCTTAGACGCTAGTAAAAATTATTATTATAACAAAAATAAAATAAAATCAAATCATATAATTGTGCATTCATCTTCGTCAGACTCCGAGGAAAGAGGGTAAGTGAAAATTAACCTTTTTTCCAGATATCACATCAACTCAAATATCAATGCTGACGAAAGTGTGTCCAAAAATTGAAATCCTAAGGCATCTCTAAGCTAACTTGGAGGGTATCACATTGAGGTTATCACGAAAGTATAGCATGATGCGCGAAATAGTCCAGGCATCTCTAAGCTAGCTTGGAGGGTATCACGTTGAGGTTACCACGAAAGCATAGCATGATGCGTCAATGCTCCTGGAGGTTGACTGCGGGTCAACACGAAGGATTCTAAAAAAAAAAACTCAAAGGACTTTGCGGATACCAACGGGGGACGATGTCGGTGTGGCGCTGTTCTCGGCTTCACTACAAGTGGCTCCGCATGACCTCCAGGACTTTGATCCCGAATTGCTATCGGCGCTCAGTCACAAGAACTATATTAATGGTTAGTCCCGACAGTTGTAAAATTCTAGCCGACCTTCATTGCAAAGAATCAAATAGTTTATTTGATATACTTGCCTGGCTTATGAATAGCCAGTTAAATGTTATAGCCTTTTATCAGTGATAACTATTTCACGACTTAAAAACTAATTCCACGAAGGTACCAACGCGTCGAACTTTTGTAACTATGTACCTACCTACAACTATATACCTACAACAATAATGTTTAGATTTTGTGGTGGAAAATAATTTTACTTACTTTCGAAAATTAATGTTCAGATTGTGTAATGGGATGATAATTTAACTGTTAGCTCAAAACTCAATAAGTTAACAATATTATGTATAATGTACCATTAGTCTGGAAGTTTCATTGAAGTGAATTGTTAAATTCTTTCTGAAACTAATAAAAATCTTAAACCACAACGCGTCCTGAACTGAGAAGAAGCTTAAGTATTGACAAATGACATTTTGTTTCGACAAATGATAAGTAATTAAAGTTCACGAACGGGACCAGATGTTTTTTCGGAGAAATAGTTTCGCAGCAGTATAGCAGGTACATGCAGCAGTATAGTAGTAGTATAGCAGGGCGCGGCGGGCGACTTTGCTATCGACACCCACCGCTGGGACAGCGCAATCTCGTTTCTCGAGAAACTAGCTGGCTCCCTCTCGTTACGGCTCGGCCAGCAGGGGGGGGCGTGACACACTTGAGTATTGGCGATCAGCCGCGAGGAAGATGCGACGTGACAGCGAGTTTCCAGCATCAGCCACAACAACGACCAGGTTCATCGACGACGCTAGACATTAAGGTACCTATATGCCAGTTGTCTTCAACATTTTGAAGTTTATTGGTTACATATCACTGACAAGGAATCCGTCACGATCTATAATCTAGAATTTCGGGAGTTATAATAAGTGAAGACTATTTTTTGACTTTCACTAGGTGTACAAATGTACGTACATTCAATAAAATATTTTAATGAATTGAACAAATTAAGGAACTAGCTCCAAAAAATTATTAATACATAATACCATTTTAAAAATCGTACACTAACACAGTGTACCGCCTTTACACGTTCACAGCAAAGGAAAAGCGACAAATGTCTTTGACAATCGACATTTCATTTTTGGGTGAGATAATGTGAGAGTGAGTCACTGCATGTTCGATTATAGTTAAGATGTGTCTAACCTCAAAATCTTACGTAGTAAAAGATACATTCTAAATTTAAAGGCGTTGAATGAATTTGTGGTTCAAAATCTTTTGAAATTGATAGTTCATAGAACAACTTACAAGCGAATACCTAAAAAGGGTTTTATGCCTATGAACTGAAGAATCTTATTTTAAAGTACCGATTCATCCTTGGCAAAATACACAAAGAAGTTGTGACTCATCTCAGATACTTACCGCGGTTTTTTCATGAAGATTATTTGTTAGGTGTTAGAGTGTTAAAGTTATTTACTACCCTCAAAACAAGCTCAGTTTCCTGGTTTTATTTTAATTTCTGACGATATGGCAGTATCGTTACCGCAAACTATGACGTGAATGATGTAACAATTCAAATTCTGTAAAGAATTTTATACGCTTAACGCGTTGTATCACCTAAGAGTTAAGCGATTAAAAGTCTAAAGTCCACTTTAATTCCGATTAAAAGTCCTAGTCCGTATGAAAAATTAGACTTTAGACGCAGCTGTTAGTCCATCATCGGTTATTCTATCAGATGGCCAGTGGTTACAAAACATTTTTTGAAGTCATCTAACTCCCTTAAACCTAAAAGGTTGAATTAGTGATTCACACGATTTCCCGGTCTAGATGAAAAATAATTCTTTTAATTAGAGAGATTTTTGTTTTTGTAATAATTAACGTTAAGATGAATCGAAATACCTCTTTACAGAGTTGATGGCCATATTTTTCGATACATTTATTTTGATACACATGATTTACATCAGTTGCTTAGGGATATCAAATATCCTCATTTAAACGATTGGGTTAATTGTTTCTTATATTGAAATTAAAGATAATCAAAAAGCTGACCAAGAGTTACATCCAGTTAATGGGATTAAGCTATCGCTGTAAAATTATATACTTCAAAGTTATTCAAAGAATTTATTCCAATTCACTTTAAAGTTATTCAAAGAGTTCAATCCAGTTATTGAATTTATCGCTTCTTGCAAAAATGCGAAATGTTATCAATACGAATGATGTCTGAACCCAGACGTCTTAGAAACAGACGCATTCTGAACATTTTGGAACACCAAGTTTACCTTTGCTTTTCTATCCATTCTTCTAGAGTTAGAATGCTTAAAGATACTATTATAGAAAATGCTTAAGGCATACATCGTCTAAGGACCTTTACAACTTAGGGTCTTCTCCTTTTACATAAAGTGTCAAAAGACTTACTTCTTATAGTATATTTATTGATAATAAATAAATAAATATGGTCTTTTCGTAGGGAACCACAATTCATAGGAATTACTGTGGGAAGTTCTCTGAAGGCATTAAAGAAAAAAGAAGGACATTTTGTTGGAATTTTTAATAATTTATATGTTTCAAAACTTTTGTGTTATTTACAAAGTTTTGTGGCAATACTGCTTTAATAACGACAGAGACCCGTACAATCCGTAAATTATAAGTCAACCTCGTAATTTCCAACAGAACAACTTGTTAACGACGTAGCATTGTGACGTCGGCATTGAGTTTAATTTTTTGCTGATGATTTTGGGTCAAATTAACAAATTAAAACAATGCTAAAAGGAATAAATAAATTAACGTCAAATACTACATAGGATCCTAAGATCGTATGCTAACACATTGCTCAATGGGTCTTAATAAGAGTTAATTGATCCTGTAACTTTATTAGCCTTAGGCAGTATGCACATCACATATAATGAAAACATTAATATCAGTAAAAGTTAGCATTATTGTATAAATCAAGAAAATTATTGAATTTATACAACGTCGGCTACCACTCGTGGCCAACCAGTTTTACTCATACCATAAATAAATAATACAAAAAGCCTTTTTTATTCTTTGATTAAATTTCTTAAGATTAATTAAACGCAAGATGAACAATAACCTATGCAATCAATAATATAAAACGTAACTAAATTAATATTTTTTTAATTATAAATTTAGTGTAACTCATAACATACTTTAACGAAATTATAAAAATATGCCACAGCTTTGAAAAACAAATCGATATGTTGGTTATAAAATCTTAGACTAAAACATACGATAGACAACCTCCTGATAACGTTTAAGCGACGTCATAAGGTCGCCTGCAAACAGACCACCACGGAACAGGTGCTGGCGGCGGTCAGTATAAGAACGTGTCTGCCGAGGAATATGCTCTCTCACGAGAGGGGTCTGCGTTTCAGTTCACTCAGAACCAGGTACGCAACACTTTCGAGGTGAGCACGTAGTTTGTTGCTTGACCTCATCAGAAAGACAGTCGGTAGGTCACAATTATTGCAGACTTTTGCTAAGTTTTATAACCGCCCAGTGAGCGATGATGCTTCATTCACAAAAGCTATTTTGCTTTCTAATCATTAATCATTAACATTATTTAAATAATGTGACTGTTTTATTAATCCAGTGAATTAAACGTAAAGATTGGTTAATTAAATTCTTCTGTGGTATAAAGAGGACATATTATAATAGAAAACAATTTACAATCTATTTATGTCCACAATTTAACAAAAATTTTCATCTCTAAACATCTACAAGTGTGTTATACTTATATTGAGAATTAAATATACAAAATGCAATTGATGATTAAACGAACTTACCTGTAAGTGAAGTTCTATCACAATTGTATGAGTATATTTAATTCGAAGATATAAGGTCCCTCCCATACCCAAAGCCCATAAGTATTACGAAAATTTTGTTAAATGTACTCTAAAAAATGAGGCTCGCTCGGACGACGTGTTCCAACGTGGGTGTGTCGGGCGGTAAGTTTTAAAAATAGATAATAAACTGAATATCTGAAAGTGCGAAGTTGCCGTATACAATGAAAGTATACTACAAGTGAGTTATACTTATATCTTCGAATTAAATATACTCATACAATTGTGATAGAACTTCACTTACAGGTAAGTTCGTTTAATCATCAATAAGTACTTATAGTGCGTGAAAACAACTAACCTAACCTCAAAATATCAGAAAAATAGAAAATAAGATTGCTCCAAATTCCCGGTTTTTATCTTACTGATTTTTTTTAACGTGATATTGGGAATATTTCCAATGTTTTACCGATGATTTGGTTAAGACGCAAGTATAGCCCAATTTTCATACAAGAATCGGCAATGTCCTTTCTTAAATAATATTGTTTTGTTTGTTTACAGAACTTTATTTTGGTCTGCGAGAAATGCAACGGGCCTCACGTATACGACGAAGTTACAGCGCCGGAAAGATGATCAATAAATAAGTACTTAGTTCGTAACCGTAATTTATATTAATAATCTAATGAAAAATATAATTATTACTATTAATATGATTAATTCATTTAACACAATTATCGGCACCACGCAGTTGTACAATTTTAATAGGTACTTCATACCTTGTTACATTCCTTACAGCCTTCTGTAAGAAATGTAACATACCTTAGATACTAGATAGCTATGCAAGCATAATCTGATATCTCCTACTAATTTATCAAAAATCCATGAATCATCACAAGAATTTATGATCGTGTCATTAGATCAATAATAATGTATTGGTTAATTTATAGATAGATTCTATGAATACCTAATTTAGTATTATTTTCGGCATACTTACTCATAAGTCATATTTCTTAAAAATTAATGAATCGGAATTAAATTTCAAGTTATTGAAATTTTTCTTAAGTACCACCTAGATTATACGAGTAGATGTTTTCAAGTCGAAATGGATTTGTAAACGGGTCAAGTTTCCGTGGGGAAATACTTAAATTAAAAGTTTCATGGGAAATTATCGCATGTTAGTTTCTCCGATTAACAGCAATCTGCTGTGTAATTTCCGTCGCTCAATCGCAACATCTTTGATAAGTGGTTAGGATAAGCTTGTATGTATATCATCATCTCAACCCTTTTTATGTCCCAATTCTGGGCACGGGTCTCCTCTCACACTGAGATGGGAGGTTTGGTCATAGCCCACCACGCTGGCCAAGTGCGGGCTTGCGGGCTTCCCACACCTTTTTGTGAACTCTCAGGCATGCAGGTTTACTCACGATGTTTTCCTTCACCGTTAAGAAAGTTATATTTAGTTTCCTAAAAACGCACATAACTCGGAAAAGTCAGAGGTGCGTGACCAGGATTCGAACCCGCGACCTCCTTATGAGAGGCAGAGGTCAGAACCACTGAGCTATCACTGCTTCCACTGAGCTATCAAAGAATTGGAAGAATCGGAGGGAAAATCTTCGTACGACCCTTGGTTATGCTACAGTTTTTTCTGAATTAGATAGGTAGGTAGGTATGCATAGATGTTGATATCTGTAAATTTAATTTCTTCTCGAGTCTCGTTTACTACTAAAGTCTTCTAAAGTCAACAGTGGGTCAACCCTTGCTTAGGGGGTGTAGGTTTTACGTGGTAGGTACAGCTCTAATAGCAATGATGAATATCACACTAGGTACATAAACGAATGCATTATTGTGTAAATTAAATATTCTATCTATTGAATATTTTTGTAAAATAGCTAAACTGCACTGTTTTCTCAGCAATTTAACACAAAAAATTACAAATCTTTGTAACAGGGATTTCGGGGTAGGTAGGTACCTACTTAGGTCATTAGTTTCAGGGGAATGCGAATTTGAAACAAAAGCTTTTGGCCCCTACACTGCGCTACATTTATTATACTAACGAGACTAATGACTCCACGTTTTCTAACTCATTATACTCGTAACAAGTAGGTATTATTTCATTGTACAACTTTGTAACGGATTAAGGTAAGTGAGGGGTAATTCGGTATGTCTGGTTATTTCGTTAGTTTTTCTTTCTTCTGGCGTAAAAATAAGCAATAAAGACATCTTAATAATAAATTAAACCTGAATTCTAAATCTTCATCATATTACCCGTTAAGAAAATGAGTATGAGAATTTTGGTGAAAAAGCTTAGACCTTGATACGACTCTTTAAAACCTAAGTTGGCCGCAAACCGCTGTAGTACGCCTGCGCGCTTGTATTTACCGTAAGCTTAACTTCAAATTTTATATTATTTAACATCAAAATTTATAAGCTTACAGAAAGACAAAGGTAAGTCTATTTCAATAAAGTTTTTTATAGTGTTAATTTGTGTTTCTTGACAATTAATATAATATAGGATAGAGCTAAATCCAAGTACTAAATAATCTTAAAATTGCAATTAATCGACTCACGAAATAGCCGGGATCATATTATTCTTAGGTTGCATATTTCGTATCACTACCGAATTAAGAATTTACGCGTTTCTTTTTTAAAGCTTGCGAATTAATTTATCAATTCAGATATTTTACAAATGAAATCAAAATCATTATTTAAAAGTAATGAACTTTCTTATGAGCTAAATTCGGTATATGATTTGTTCAATAAAATTCTTGAAATTCGAGATTGAACAAGACCTAAATTTGAATTTTTAAGGTGGACTCGCATACGTACTAACAGTATGGTTTTATTTATAGTTCGTTTTGCTTCATTGATTTTCATATAATATCTTTATATTCAGACTATTTAATAGTTACTTTAAATGGTTTTTGAGTAATTTTCAAACTTAAGTACAGGGCTTTTCCAAAATAAGTATCACGAAATAAAATGCTTTTATTTTAGCACCAATTTTAATTTCGATTTTAAAGAACAATGGTGGAAGCCCATACATCGGTTACGTTCACGTTACGCTAAAGCAACTATAAATGAAAAAATATTTTTTTGATTGGGCCTGCAAGCCTGAACTCAATGCTAAAAGATTTTTCTTACAAAAAAGTGGAGAAAAATTAATATTTATTTTCAAAATATTGTATCTGAGTATTATAATAACAGCGACCTCCGCCATGAAGCATCCGAGAGCATAGACAACACTATATACTCTTTGATAAATACTTGTAACTTGTCCCAGAGTTTGTCACTGTTGACGGTTGTAGCCGTCGGACAGTGTTGCGAGATGCCGGAATCAAAAAACTCCAATCGACTGAAAGAAAAATCTAATTGATTAATAAATATTGAATTACAAGGGTATTTCGGAAACGCTAAACTACCAAGACAAAATAATCTATGCTCAAAATAATCGGTTGCAATTGATTTCAGTATTATTAATAGGTGTAGTTATCTGTCAAATTACAAATAATCACAAATCTTCAAACACTTTATTTAAGTGAGACTGGCTCACACGGAAAAATAATATTCAGTTTTACTCCAATGCAGTGGAAAACCCTAAACTAATTTAATCTTTTTATGTATATATCTAGTAAATTAAAATGCAAAAAAAGGAACAATTGAAATCGATACAATTATTGTCTTGTATTCTACATTCTGATCTAAAAATTAACGTAGTACCTGAAAGTAGGTTTTTCTTTAGTATCTGTTACATGTTGTTCACGTACAAAAGTGGACCGATCGTCAAAAAGTGGAAAAGTTTGGCATCCGGCAACACTAGCTGTCAGGAATGTGGAAACGGAACCTATCCGTAATCAATTGAATTTCTTTAAATATTTTATTTTTCGACCCGTCCTTTACAATAACTGGTGATACCTTGAAAAAATTCAGTTATTTACTAGAATCGTTTTGTAATAAATATTACATCTAGACGCTAAACTTTACTTGTGTACATTTCTGCCATGTTCTTTAGTTTCAGGCACATAGAATACATAAGACATACCGTACAAAAAATCTTCTGTGAATTAATTGAATCGAGCTTACAAGACTTCAGACTTGCTTCAATTACTTAACTACTATTAAAGTTGGATAATTTTTTCAAAATTTGTAGTTTATTTTATAATAAAAGAAGTTATTTTAAACTAAAACTAACACGAAATAATATATATAATCGGAAATTTCATGTTGAAACTAATTCTTTTTTAACCGCAAAATCCATGTTAAATCAGAAGTTTTGATTTAACATGGACTCCAATATTTTTTCAAGAAATTGGTATTCGAATTTTGGAGATTCCAATATATGCTGTAAGTCTTACAGCATATATTGCTATTGAAATACTCAAATATCTCTTACAGTGTAAGAGATATTTGGGTAATCTCTACAGTATAATATGGTTAGGTATTAACAATGAAGAGTTGTTTTACTAGTGATTACTATTACTTTTTAGGTGATTTTTTAGTATTTTTTTTATCTTGAAATCTACTGAACCGATTTTGATATTTTTTTCACTAATGGAGAGCTACATTATTCTGGATGGATATAGGCTACTTTTTATCTCGGAAAAAATCTACTGTTCCTAGGGTATGCAAGCGATATCGTGGGAAACAGTTATGATTAGGGGACAGTTTGTAATTAAAGCTGAATTTGAGCTTAATGTAACATGTTTTACTCTTAAATATTGAATATTTTTATTGCTATGTTAATGTATTAAACTCCTGTTATGTTTTTATTTAAAATGGTTTAATACAAAATCATGAATTATTGTACAAAATTTTATCCCGAAATAAGAACCCTGAATTCACGAATTAAAAATTTGAGTCAAATTTTATCACGAAATAAGAGGTAAAAATGAGGTCTACAAATATATTAATTAAAAAGGAAATTCCAACTAAAATCACTTAATTCATGCACGTATTAGCTGGCAAAAGACCAATGTTCTTTTAAAAAAACTTTCGAACAGAAATCAGGTTTAGTTTTTTTTATATTAATTTTTGAAGTCGTCGTAGCCTTACACTACCGAATTACACCTCACTTACCTTACCCACTTTATACTCGCCTTAGAAAATACGAAACTTAAGAGCAGCCATCCCGGTAGATAATCTAACAAAATTTTCTTGAAATATTTTTGGATAAGTTGGTACTTTGCACACTATATTTTATAGGTTTGGATAGAATTGAAATTTATTAGCAACGAATTCAGTACCAGGCTCCAAAAATCTGAATTCTTGCAGAAATTTTACATGAACTTTGATCGTTTCGCTTAACTGATACATTGTAAAAAGTAAAAAAAACAACTCTATATAAATCTCGTACGACTAATGGAGAATCGAAATAACAAACATTATTTACACATATTATGTACTTATCAAAATCGCGTATATCCTCAATCCTGGAACAAGTTAGAGTAACTACAAGCAGCGAAGATAGTCCATTGGATGAGACATCTGTGACTTTTTGGAGAAACGGCTTGACTGATTTTTCAAATTTTTTTAATTAGGTAATATGTTTTATGTTATCTACTAAGTAAATGTACCTAATTATTATAATTTATATTAACTTCTATATTATTACTACCTATGAAGTATAGATAGGTTACCCGCTACAGTAATCTATGAAGTAAGGTTAGGTATAGTGAGTAGTGACCTAACAATAAACACGCTATTGTTTCTGTGAACTCTGCGAGTGACATTGAGAATGTAACGTTAACTTTGGCCCCAGGCCAAAGGAAAGCCGATTTACGACTTGAATACATTTACTGCAGTCTGCGCTTCTAGTGTACAAAACAATTATTCTATAAACGTTTCGAACATACCTACCTACACAAAAACCGAAACCTCGTATTTAAGGTATAATATGTGATTGTTTTATATAAAAGACTAGTTACTTTGCTTACAAATAGGGTATTTGACTCCAATTTTTTTATTACTTTATTATAAAGTAGAATTAAAATAATGACGTGCACTGAAAGAACTAATTAAATCGATCAAATAACAAAAAAGTTATAAGCATTTAAAGATTTGTGATTAGACAGAGATAGCAACATGAAATTGTGACGTCACAAAGTACCAATGCCATAGTAGCTTCGTGCGGCTTCATACAAATTTTCGTTTTGCGAGAAAGGGATAGAAGATCCCCCCACTCCAAAGTTTAAACGCCTGTAACTTTGTAAATCTTCGTTGGATTTTAATATTTCTTTCACTGCACGTTTTTATTTTTATCCTAGTTTATAATAAAGTAATATTTTTTATCAAATTCAAAAGTAGTGTAAGACCCCATTAAATGGCTATCATAATTTAAAACTAATTAAAAAAGTTTAACTTTAAAAAGTTTTCTGTTCAATTTTTTTGTATGAAGCATTGAGTTTAATGATCTTAATGGTGTGAAATGAGTAATGACTGTTTTATAGAGTAAAAATTCTCCGTTAATTTTTTTAACAAATATTTTCTTTCGAATGACATGCTTTCTACAATGTATCGAAATGTGTACAGTGCAACAAGGCTATTTTGGCGCGTGGCCAAAATCGGTACTAACGCCATTAGCTTGTGATACTGTTTGATAGTTCGCTTTGTCGGTATATATCGCTATTGTATGTTGTGTTGTTTTTACTTACTATTAACTATATTAAACTATTTTCTGGATGCCTTTGTTTTATAACAGCGCCCTCCTGTCAATGTCATTCCCTATTACCTGTTCTCATCAAGATTTCATAAACGCCAGCGAGCCTGATAATGGCTTTAGCGGGTGAAATATGTATCGTAAACATCGTTAAAGGAAATAGATGCGTCGTCATTACAACGTAATTAACAGCTCGCATCTTAAACAGGATTTCCCCCTCCACTGGCTGAGCAAATCGCGTTGCTAGGTAATCTTGATGGTAATGTTCCCTTTATAGCTGCGTACTAGCTCGTGCCCGCAGCTCCGCCCTTTTAATTCCCGCGGGAACCCGTTAGTTTCCCAGGATTAATGGGCCGGAATGGCGCACTATGTGATTTTTAGTGACCTGCAGCTCTAGCTTAAGAGGCCCCATCCACGCGTGTTTAAGGGTCCATAGGTACCTACCCAAAGGGTAAAACGGGACTCTATTAAGTACTTGTCTCCGTCGGATTTGTGAAAAACCAACAAAATTGCGTTAATAGGTAAAATATAAAACGGCCAATGGCCATGTAGGTACCCCTACTCTACCTACTTAAAACTGTGTTGACTTCAATCAAAGCAAGTTGTGGTTCAATTTTACCCCAGCACGTTAATGGATTTTCTTTATAAGTTGCAAACTGATAAAACAGAGGCCTTTATTAAACTTGTATCATTAGTCATTACTCTTAGCCTTAGAACTAATTAAGTTATGGAGGACAACAGCCATTACACCTAAAAGCCGTTTACATACCTATATACTTACCTGCTTGCTACTAGTAATTAAGTATTATATTAATCTGTGCATGTATGGTATCAGAGGCCTGACTCATACCTACATAAATTTCGTTTAGATGGATGGAACGTAATTATGGAACGATATATTATGACATTCTAGGATTCCATAGATACGTTAGGCATCTATGAAATCCTCATGGACCATGAGGATTTCATAGATGTAGATTCCAAAGTAACCACTGCACCAAAACATAAGTGGGTAGTTAGCTAAATAATGATAGGTACCTACTTTTAATTTCCTCCTCAAAATATGTTTTTAAAGAATGATTGACCTCATTTAACCCTATTACACGCGCTAACGGGTTACGGCCCACGGGCCACGGCTAATGGCACTTGTACATGGTACGAGTCGATTCTCAAAATTCGTTAACCTAACCGTTTATTCGTTATTCGTTATCCTGAAATGGAGTGACATTTTGGAAAATCCTTCTATGGATGAGATGAATAACAATACTTTAGCCGGTGGTAAAAAATATCCTCTGCCCATGCTAGACGCTAGTGGGGGTGGCTTTGAACTGGTCAAGAAATGACATACTATTTTCTGTTTATAATAGTTATAAAACTTGAATTTGGCGGGCTTAATCCGCGCTAGAATGCCTACAGACGCTCACAGACGTCAGTCTTCACCTTTGATTATGTATAATCAAAGGTCTTCACCGGTTCCTGGTCTCTGGTCTTACTCTTTAGTCCATTTTTGTCGTTGGTTAAACATATCAAAGGATCAGCACTTACTGACGTCACACATACATTTATAGGCTCCGCCCTGAAGCCGGATTTTTAATTCGTCAAAACTGTAAAATGGCGCTAATGTATGCGACCGACAGCGGTATGTGCTGTCAGCGAAATGTACGAAATGTACGACGCGCGACGCTATATATTTGAGAAGTTTTTGACTTCAACATGTGTCACATCTTTCCCGTCCTCTTAGCGTAGCGTATTTCGTCATTGGGCTGCACCGCTGTGACCTATAATGTTGGTCGCATACATTAGCGCCATTTTACAGATTTGATAACATAAAAATCCGGCTTCAGGGCGGAGCCTAAAAATATATGCGTGACGTCACTAAGGGCTCAATGCCCGTACAAAATCTAAGAATCTCAAATATTTTTAACCTGTTATGTTGGTAGAACGAACTAAATCAAGGAATGCGGACGGGATGAGGATTGACGACAAAACAATGAGCAATATAAATGACGGAGTGGATCTTACAACGGGGAAAATAAGTACACAGTGGAAGTGGAATTAAACTGTTAGGTTTACTTCAGTGATATTAGAGCTAATACATAATTATATTATTTTAAATTATTGCTGAAGCCTGAAGGGCTCACATCGTCGCAGAGCGGTGGAACCAGAGAGAGAGAAAAGCTATGTGTCAAAAACTAAACAATGACTATGGATGGTCTATGGACATACCACAGAATACAAAACATTATACAATTAGAGTTACCAATTTCTTACATGAAATTGAAACCTAATCTACATTCTTAACACTTCCCCTCATGCGTAACATGAGAAAAAAAAAACATTTCACAATGTAGAGTGACTCTAAATATTAATTAATTAACATCTCAGGTTAATTAGGACACAAAAAACTCCACATTGTTTATCTCATGTCTAGCATGACCATACCATGTGCTAACTAATTTATACACCTCAAAACCATCCAAACTTATGATCTAGAAGACTGACTTACTCAAAAGTTTATACAGAAAAAATGCCTACTAGTCAACATTTTTCATACCTAAGTCATTAACAAACCCCAAATACTTAACACTAGATAAGGGTTTTGTAAACAAGTCAGCCAACATATTCTCAGATGGTAAATAGCTAACACTCATATGCTTATTCCTTACAAGATCTTTTACAAAATGATAACGAAGATCAATATGCTTGGTCTTTTTGTGGCAATATTCCCTTGTTTCAAGCAATTTTAATGCGCTTTGATTATCACTAAAGATACTACAATCATGATGTTTATTAAAAATTTCATACAAAAAATTCCTAATAAAACATACTTCTTTGCATGCATCACTTAGGGCTAAGTACTCTGCTTCAGTACTTGAAAGCGCAACACATCGCTGTTTGCGCGACTCCCAACACACAGTGGAGCCGCCAACCTTCACAATAAAACCACTGTAAGACCGCCTATCCACGGCATCATTGGCCCAATCAGCATCAGCAAACACTGACAAATCAAGGGTACCGGATTTAACAAACACCAATTTTTTATGAATGGTACCACTCAAATACCTTAATATTCTTTTTGCAGCGATCCAATGATCTCGTGTAAATGCTGTATTAAATTGGCTTAAATAATTTACAGCATAAGTTATGTCAGGCCTAGAACAAACTGACAAATACATTAGACATCCAATCAGCTCTCTATATGGATAAACAGTGTCATCTAAAATATTATCGCTTGATCCTTTCTCTAGCTTATTAGCAATCATTGGCGTCGAGACACTTTTACAGTTAGACATACCAAAACGTTCTAACAACTTTACAATGTAGTCTGATTGGTCAAACATAATAATTCCATTAGCTCTGTCTCTATGTATCTTAATACCTAAACAGTTCTTTACACAACCTAAGCGTTTGCAACTAAATTCAGATTCTAATAAATTATACAATATGTCCTTTTCCTTAGAACTATTAGTAAAGATATAAAAATCATCCACATATAATGCTAAAATTGTTAGTTGCTTGTCATTTCTTTTTATATAAACACATGGTTCACAATTATTTTTTACATAACCATTGTTAGTCAATAAAACATTAACACTATTATTCCACAGCCTACTTGCTTGTTTAAGACCATACAAACTTTTCTTTAACAAACATACTTTGGTCTTGTCAGTTATAAAACCTACAGGCTGTTCCATATAAATACATTCGTCAAGTTTACTATGTAAGAAAGCTGTATTTATGTCCAGATGTTCTATGTCCATATTTAATTCATTTGCAATGCAAAACAAAATTCTAAGACTAGAGTGTCTTACTACTGGTGAGAAGGTATCTGTGTAGTCTACACCAGGCTTTTGACTAAAGCCTCTTGCCACAAGACGAGCTTTATATCTTGTACAGTTACCAGACTCATCAGATTTAAATTTAAAAACCCATTTACAACTAACTATGTTGCCGGTTTTTGGTCTATCCACTAATTGCCATACATTATTTTTGATCAGAGAATTGTACTCTTCTTGCATAGCGGTGAGCCAACAATCCTTGCTAGGACTTGCCATTGCCTCATTATAAGATTGAGGTTCGTCATAGACAAAACCGCTTACTAAAAATGACAAATCTGATGAATCAGATAAATCGGATAACTGATAATCTTGATACCTTACCGGTTTTCGATAGCGAGTAGAACGAACAGGTCGCTCGCAGCTAGCTCTAGGAGCCTCTAGCACTTCATCTTCCCCTCGAACGACTGTTTCGTTACTTACAGTTACGTCTGACTCGTTACTTTCTCCATCACCCGTTTCACTAGTTGCAGTCCCCTCAGCACTTTGGAAGGAGGGCTCGCCTGAAATTGGAGAAGAAAACACGTCATCATCAAGATTTTGACTAGAATTATTAGTTTCCTTATTACTAGTAAGGCCATTGTCATTGCTGCCATTACTATAATCATTAATATGATGCTCATCCTTGCTCTGCATATCTGTATCAATATTCTGTAAACTATTATTATCACATAACTGGTTGCTTTGCATACCCATTTTATTAATATTATCAGAATTATTATAAATTGTAATAGGATCAATGCTTTGCATATCCATATTAATATTATTATCAGAATTATTATATTCAATTGAATCAATGCTTTGCATATTCAAATTCATATTATTGTTACTGATTCGGTTGCTTTGCATACCGACATCATTATAAATAAAAATACTACTACTCTCTGTACCACCATTTCTATCACAGTGGTTTATAAACTGGTTTTCAAAAAATATAACATTTCTAGAAACAATAATCTGCCTTGGGTTCGAGGGATCTATTAATCTATAGCCTTTTGTATGTTCACAATAACCAACAAAGATACAACTTTTAGATTTTGAATCAAGTTTATCTCTATTTACTTTTGGAATGAGTGTCATAGCACGGCAACCAAAAACACGTAAATGGCTTATGTTAACTTTTTTACCTGACCATACCTCCTCAGGAGTTTTATTGGGAATAGCTGCAGTAGGACTTCGATTCTTAAGATATATAGCAGTAGAGATAGCTTCTCCCCAGTATTCTTTGGGAAGATTAGCTTCACGAAGCATACAGCGAGCTTTCTCAAAAAGTGTTCGGTTTAACCTTTCAGCTACGGCGTTTTGTGAAGGGCTATACGGAGCTGTAGTCTCATGGATTATGCCCTCTTTCTTTAAAAAATTGGAGAACTCAGCACTGCAATATTCTCCACCCCTATCAGTACGCAGACGTTTAATAAAATAACCAGTTTGTTTCTCAACAGTTGCTTTAAAAATCTTAAATTTGGACAAAACTTCAGATTTAAATCTCATTAAATAGCCATATGTCTTTCTAGAACAATCATCGGTAAACGTTACCAGATAACGAGATCCACCCAGACTACTTACCGGCATTGAACCACATACATCTGAATGTACGAGCTCCAACAACTGCTTGGAACGTTTTGCTAAACCCCTAGGAAACTTTTGCACTGCTTGCTTCCCCTCAACGCACGACACACACTGGTTAGGCATAGTATCGAGCTGAGTCGAGTTAACATCAACACCAACAGCAAGTTTACGGAGTACACTTACCCCACGGAGACTCAGATGTCCAAGCCGCTTATGCCACAGGCATAAATCTGGTGTATCCTTGGCTTTCTCCTCTGTGTCAAGCGAACTTTGTGGCTTTGGCACAGCATTCACAGCATTTACAGTATAAGAGTTATCCTGTAAAACATTGTCCAAAATATAAATACCCCCCCGTCTAGTGGCAGACACAAGAAGAGATTTCCCACTGAAAACATAACATTTATTATTATTAAATTTCACAGATAAAGCCTTCTCACATAATTTGGAAACACTAATTAAATTAGTTGAGAGGCCAGGTACATATAGAACATCTGTTACTAATTGGGACTTGTTATTTTTCATGGGAATCATCACATCACCATAACCTAGACACCTTAGGGTACTACCATTAGCAACTTGTACAGTCTTATCACATTCTGTTATCTTGATAAACCACTGCAAGTCTCTGGATAAATGAGTCGATGCCCCCGAGTCCAAAATCCAATCCTTACTCTCGAAGACTCCATAACATATAGCCGCCAATGCTGTTACTTTATCTTTCTTTTGTTTCTTAAACTTAAAGCAGTCCAGCTTTTTGTGCCCTGGGCGGTGACAAAAGTGACAAACAAGTACCTTTTTAGTCTTGTGTTTAGACAGCAGGGCCATGTCTTCCTTGCTTTCTGTGCGTCTTCTGCGTTCTTCTTCTTGTAACAGTCTAGTACGAACTAAATCACTTGAAATTGTACCTGTGCAGGCGACAGCTTCGAGACTGGATACGATGATATCATACTCCTGTGGAAGGCCACTCAAGATGATTTCCGCAACTTCAGCATCTTCTATAGCTCGGCCAATATCACTTAACTGCTGAACAAGAGTCGTTATATATTCAAAGTATGCACTCATACTATCAAAATCTGCATAACTAGCACGATGCAGCTGTCTCAACAATGCAACACGCCGTCCGAATCCTTTATCTTCGAAGACTGCGCTTAACTGATCCCAAGCTTGTTTAGCTGTATTAGCATTTCGAATATATTGCACACAAATGGGTTTCACAGCTAAACTAATGCGGGCTCAATGCATGACCATAAATCATCGATGATCAAAGTATGACGCATGTTAAATTTCCACATGTTGTAATTGCTCATACCTTCTAATTTGTCGAACGGTACGTTGTGATGATGCAGATAATTCGCTGATAACGCTCCTGCCATATTTCACGTTGTAGGTACTCACAAGGGTAGATGGCAGACGCCACAGGCTTTGCGATGGCTCGCCGCTCAACCACGTTGTCGTGACTCGTGACTTGTACTTTTATATTTCTTCCAGTGAGGGCCCCATAACCTCTTACAACGGGGAAAATAAGTACACAGTGGAAGTGGAATTAAACTGTTAGGTTTACTTCAGTGATATTAGAGCTAATACATAATTATATTATTTTAAATTATTGCTGAAGCCTGAAGGGCTCACATCGTCGCAGAGCGGTGGAACCAGAGAGAGAGAAAAGCTATGTGTCAAAAACTAAACAATGACTATGGATGGTCTATGGACATACCACAGAATACAAAACATTATACAATTAGAGTTACCAATTTCTTACATGAAATTGAAACCTAATCTACATTCTTAACAGTGGATTGCACATAGGGAGGGGACGTCGCAGCGAAATCGTAGCCAGAAGAAACGATGCATAAAAGAACAAGATTATTCATGCTTCGTATATTAATTAAAAATCAGATTTTCAAATTTTAAAATCGCATTGCAAACATCGAAAGTTTCCTACCTACTTTATATTCAATTCATTTTTTAACTTTGTCTAAGTAGTAAAAAGTACCTACTCTGTGCTAAGTAAGTTTAATGCTTTCTGTGAGGACTGCACTATCATTAGTTTGCCATCATTGCCATTCTCACTAGTGATAGTCTAGTAATAAATAGTACCTCAAATTGGGCTAGATCTTGTACGTTATCTTAAAAAATTAAGAAAAATCTGTTGTTCACGGGAAAAATAAAATTATCTTGTTAAAACAAATACTTTCGGTGTAAGTACAAAAAAAAATTTTTTCATTATTTATATGATCGCGGATGTTCAAGATAATGTCGCTGGCGTCGTACAATTTGACGTAAACCACGACACAATGTTTCAATAGTTGACATTTCTGTCAAAATCAAATGTCAATTCACAATGAAAGACATGTTAAATGTTACCGCCATGATGAATCTTTGTTAAGTGTTGCAATTATAAGCAGAATGAACTTGTTTTGTACAAGCGAAATTGCCATTTTTAAAGAAAATATATATGTGAAAACTGTTTTTGTGATCTGGGCTATATCCAAGTATACCGTACATAGACCTGGCCCAGGGCTCATACATTGATGAAACGTCTCCTTTATAGAAATAAAATGGAAAATTCTTTTCAAAAAAACGTACTTCAAATGCCACTACAAAGAGTGAACTAATAATTTTTAATGTAAGTACATAATTACACCAATTCCAAGTCGGGAGATTAATACGAAGGACGAATTGTAATTGTAATTGTACGAATTCAGATGTATGTACCTACTAACTTAGATCATTGTATATACTCAGATGTCAGATCGGTTAATCGATGTTAAGGCTTAGGTCCATCCCTATTGTGTACATTATTTGTCATGACGGACGATTAGACATTATAGTAGAGTAGACGGATTCGACAGCTCATCTTGTGATTATTTTGTGACTTAGTGCAATTATTTAAACTTTTTATTTAGTGACTATTTGTATTCACTAAAATTCCATTATGTGGGATCCGACACATGTTCAAGTTACAGTGCAGAAAGCGAGAGGTTTGTTAATAAAAGGAAAAAACGGTACAAATAACTGTTTTGTTACAATCTCTCTCGGCAAAGAAAAATTCCAAACTTCCGTAAAGCACAAGGCAACGGAGAACGTCGAATGGTTCGAAGAATGCGAGTTGCGCATTCCGTCGCAGGGGAATACCGCCGAAATCGTCCTGAAAGTCTACGACGAGGACTTCGTTAAAGATCACTTACTGGGTCAAGTATCGATTCCGTTAAAAGACCTCGATGTGTACGAACGACCGAGGAATCGGGTTTATCCCTTGCGCGGGAAAACCGGCAAGGACAACGACAAGAGCAGGGGTGAGTTGGAAGTTAAAATTGGCTTCACGGTTAAAGAGGGTAGTCTGAACGATCTGAGTAAGAAAGAGAAACACAAGTCTTCACTCTCTAGCGTCGCCCAGAACGTCGGGGGCAGCCTCATGAGCATCGGTAGTATTGAAAAACGTAAAAGCTTGAAAAAGTTTGCAAAAAATCTGGGCTCCAAAATGAATTTAACAAAGAAAGATAAGAAAAGTGACTCATCGTCTCTAGGCGGCAGTGTTGGCAACCTTAGAGCGTCTGTGGTCTCAACACCTGATACTTCAACACCCAAAAGATCACCCACTGAAGCAGACCCTGGTGTAATTAGTGAAGATGAAGATGAATTTGCTTTTGATGACTTATCACATAAAAGTTCTGGCAGCTCGCTCAATGTACAGACCTCGTACATGCCCAGGACAGTGAAATACACACCATCTCCCGTGAATGCTTCTCTTGAGAACCTCGGGGGCGGGGAGTTCTTGAGGCGATCCACCAGCAGCAACTTAGTGAATGCTGAGAAAACAGCTGCTCCTCTCAAACCTGTTCGTTTAAGCCTCGACACATTCACGCCACCTCAATTACCAGTACAGGTGCCTGATACAAATGATGAGTGGTCTCAAAAACTGTATCCTCGAAAATCAGTCAGCCAAACCACTATAGACAGAGAGAAATCTTCCAGCCTTGAGAGGAACAAGAAATTAGATAGCCCCAGCTCCCTAAAAGAAAAACCTAGTCCAAGATTCTTCAATAAATTTGGTAACAGTAAACCAAAGAAGTTGTTAGAAGAACGCATCATAGTCGGAGAAGAGAACATAGCTGAGGAAGATTCTATGAATTTAGCCTTCAGCAATATACCAAAAACAGTAGTACAACAGTTTGATAATATGAGCCGAGAAGATCTCATCGTTATGGTCTATAATTTACAGAAGGATGTTGAATCAGAAAAGAAAAAGAACAAGGATTTAGAGAATTATTTAGACGAATTGTTATTAAGAGTAATGGAAACTACCCCGAGGATCCTTCAGAACCCCTATGTCAGAAATAATAGCATGCATATCAGGAACAAGTAAGAGTTATTTCAATGTATTTGAAGTAATTTACTTGTTTGTGAAGTATAAAATTATATTTTCCAAAATCTCAAAATCAACACCTATATTATGCCCAACTACTGGGCATGGGTCTCTTCTCAGAAAACTTTCATACTAATACTTAATGAGATTATCTTTTTTGTATCCTTAACTTTACTAAATGATATTATAGGTATGTGATAATATTAGATCTTTACTGTTCTTTACTCATTTGTGGAACTAAAAAAATTGTCAATTAAATGTCATGTTATTTCTATCCATTGAAGTTGCTTTATAGTTAGGCCTAAAGTCCAAAAACTGTGCCTTATATTAAAAAGTTAATACAAATCAAAAGGTTGATTAGTTTTCATCAAAATATCACACACACTATTTATTTCATTTTATCATGTTAATTTAAGAGTTAATGCAGGTTTGTTTAAGAATTACTCTTGGTTTTGTGATGTAGGATTTGTCTTTACTGTGCCAAAATTTCAAACTATCTTTTAACAAGAATATTTTCATCAGTGTCTCTTATTAAGAACAAAACATAATTTTTAACTATGTAATTTCATTTTAATATTAAGTTTAGTAAGTTATTTTTAACCTGTTAATCACATAAGTATATTATTATCAGAGTATAGGTATATATTTATATTTTAACAGGAAAAATAATAATCATATTAAAATAGGTAGGTATGGTAATGAAAATTGTTGTGTTTTATAATAATTAGTAATTACAATACTTCTTATATCAAGTGCAAATACATATAAAGCCCTTGTGTGCAATAAAAGCAATTTAAACAGAATTTTATTATAGTCTTATATTTGGTGTTATATACAGTTGCAAAAGATTTTTAATGATATGAAGTGAAAGTTTGTTTTTTAATAGATTGATATTTTTGAAGATTATAGCTATTTATAAAAATTAAAAAAATAGAAGCCACTACATTTATATAGATAAAAATCTGGTAATGAAGATAGGTAATTAAATATTTTTTTACAAATCTAAATTTGGGATATTTTAATCAAATAGCTGATTAGATAGTATTTGTTATTTTCCTTCTAAGAACAATGTTCACCAAGCAATTAATTTCTGTTTAGTTAAATATTGAAATGATTGCTGTCTTATTTCAGCAAATCGCATTCCGTGTCTTGTTGGTGCTTGAGCCAAGACTTCAGTCAAATTAATAATGTTTCTTATTCTTCTTCTTCTCTCTTATTTTTATGTTCTAATAGTAGAATAAGAAATTTTATTGTATTTAAATCTTTTTGGCTATTTAAACCTTTTTTTTATATGAAACCAAATGTGAATTATTTTAAGACTAGTTTTATCAAGCACTCCATATTTTATTAAGAAAATACCTATAAGTATAACCACTTATCAAAATAAGGTTACATTGTCATTACTCATTAATATACTAACTCTTCTTTACCTTAGGCATGACAAACTTACAAAGGATAAGCATGGTTTATTCCAAAAAATCAAAACCCAGAATCTAATTTATAATTCTGATAAATACTAGCTATAACTTATAAGTATGGAAAATTTAAATGACAATTTGACTATGGTATCCTTTGTTAGTCTTCCTAATAAAATATGTTAAACTACTGTCTCTTAAATTATTTTAGTTAGTTGCAAAACTAAATGTTAAGAGAATAGTATGTTTAAAATATTATTGAACAATAATGTTTAAGTTGTTTAAAAATTATAGTAAGTTATCGTCACTCTAATTAAATAAAGTGATTACTGTTTACTATATATTTTTTTGTTTCAAAACCATTATTCTAATAAGAAAGAAAAATAAAAGTCAGAAATAGAAAATATTTATTTAATTAATAGGAATGAATGGTAACAAATCATTTGCACTATTATTTGTGACGACGACTCTTCACTGGTGCGGGAATGGCAGCTGTTGTTGCATATGTTTTCTGGGACAGCTTGTTCATGTAGTAAATCGTTATAAGTGAGAATATCAAACTGAAACAAAGAAAAAAAGGGAGAATCAATTATTTGTTGCATTTATTCATTTCACACAACTTCTCAGGTAACTGCAATCTTGGTGCTTTGATAGTAAATAGGCATTTTCTAAGTATGCAGGCTCCAACCAAGACTTCATCATTGCCTTCCATCAGGCAATATATAAAAATACCAAATCGCTCTCGGCCTGTATTTGTTTACATTAAAACTAACTTTGTTCTACAAACTTTTTACTAGATATTTTGAGAAATATCAAATATTCAATATTTTACAGAGATACTCTACTAGTTCCTACTCTGCAATGTAACATCGGCAAGTGGCAACAGTGCAGCATGCAAACTCACAGCGCCATACAACAACAGTGTAATGTCACTTTACAGAAATAACATTTTTTTTTGTATGAAATGAATTGATATTAAATTTGAAAAGTTGTAGAACAGTTGTTAGTGTTAATGTAAACAACTATAGGCTTAGAGCGATTTGGGCCAAATCCCAGACACAGAAGAAGAGTACAGGACATCTACAGCTGGCCATAAGCTACCTAAAAGGGCAAGAAAACATGAATTTACCAACTTAAATCATCCAAACACACCAGGTCATCAGTACTGTAGCAGACCACTTAGTTTGTGATATCCTGCCTTTTTTACAAACTTTGAAGGGGTAAGTAAATTCACCCCAATGGTTTCTACACAGCATCACACCGGAATGCTCAATTGCTTCGGGGTGAGTCTTTGCTGGTAGGTAACTAGCCAGGACCGAAGCGTCCCACGAGACCAGACCTGAGACAATTTAGAAATTATAAAATTCCAAAGTGGTCATGGCGGGAATCAAATCTGCGACCTCCCACTCAAATCCTAGCGTGCTACACTGCGCCAGGGAGGTCGTCATAAAATTACCTTGTGGTAAAAATTCTTAACTCCAGCTACTTATATGAAGGGTAAATTAGTGTTACAAATATAAATAATACCAATTCTATACTTACCATGTAGTGAAACAAATCCTATGCACCATGCCGGATGCAATCAGTGATATAACCATAGACAGCACAATCTCTGGCAGTTTCAACTGGAAGTTTTTACCAAACAGGGTTGCCTCCAAGTTACCTATAGCCTGATATTCTAGTAGAGAAAATTATCATAATAATAAAATCTTATTTCATATTTAATATATAAACGTTTACAAAAAACTTGTTAAAAAGGATACAGTAACGAAGAACATAAACATTACAGATCCCAAATAGCCACCAAATATAATTGTAATAGGGGATCTTACTAAAAGTGGCTTGTACATTTGCATCCCAGAAAATATCAACAAGGTTAGAATTGAAGATAGGACGAAAGACGTGGCACTGTTTACCGCTGAAATAAAAGAATTAATTAATAACAGGAGCTTGACATTTATTCCACTAAAGGACAGGTTTATAACATACCCATTTTAAGATATTAACTCTTGTGGAATCTCAAATATTCTGATTTACAATTTTACCGGTGTTTTGGTTTTCCTTTAGAGGTGTGTAACTCCGGACTAAGTGACTAAGGATTAAGGAATAAGCTAAATGCTATTCCTTTATCCTTAGCCGGAGCCGAAACTCTTAACCAAAGAGTATATAATCACTATGCTCTTAACGACTCCGAGCTCACACTAACGATTCCAACTCCGCTTAATTAGTCCCTACTCCTGGACTCGTTTGCGGTTTGAGTTAGTGCGATCTCTTTCGCGGCACGTCGTGTCACAAGTATGACTCCGTTTGTTTTCAGTACCATCGGGAGAACGAGACAGCTACAAGCTGTCTCGTTCTCCCGATTAAAAGTTAGGTCCATTTTTAGAAAAAATACAAGTTCAAAAACAGACATTATAATTAATTTAATAACTAATAGGTACTTAAAATAAAGTCCTATCTAAAACCTTTGTCATTTAATTTAAGGATATTAAAAGGCAGTTTAACTTAAGTATAAATTTTGTAGAAGTATTTTCAATGTAGGAATTATTCGGAAGCAATAGTTAAGTAGTTCAGTAAGTGTTTTTAAAGTCGTCTCTCGCGATACGACACAACGTTCCTCCGAGAGTCTAAAAGGTTCGGTGAATAAAGGTATCGTTAGGACTAATTCAGTCTTTGGACTAAAGGAGTCGCACGGGAGTTGGAATCATTAGGAGGATTCGGAATCAATAGGACTAATTTAGTCTTTGGACTAAAGGAGTCGCACGGGAGTTGGAATCGTTAGGAGGAGTCGGAATCGATAAGAGGAATCAGATTCGAAAGCGGAGTTGGACTAAGTGAGTTGGATCTTTTAAGGAGGGTAATAATGTTCTGTGAGGACTACATAATACCCACGACTACCCACGACTATTTTCCTTCAGTCAGTGCACAGATCACTATAGTCAGTGCCACAGACCAGGAACACCATAGACAATTAACAATAGACATTTACAAAATATTATATCAACCAAGGAGACAGCAAACGTTTACTATATTACCGTTACCGGTATATATGAACATAAATGATATCGTTGATAAATTGTCACTAATTTATCAACGATGGAAGCTAAATAAATGTTATTGTAAGCACTCTAGGCACCAAACTTTTAGTTCACTTTGACGTTGCGTCGCACACAGGTACAGTCAGGCACATGTTATTTATGTAAAACATACACGATATTTTTTACATTTATTTATTATCTTTCATTATCTCTTATAAATTAGTTAGTGTTGACACTGAACCGACGGACGTTGGGGACCCAAACTGGAATGGCAACCCCGCACGGGAAAGCGCAGTGATGGCAGACCTCCAACCAGATGGACTGGCGACATTAAAAAAAGTCGCGGGAAGGTGCTGGATAGTAGTATGAAGGACCGTGCGGGCTGGAAATCATTGCAGTAATCCTTTGTCCAGTAGTTGAAGTCCGTCAGTTGAAACGAACGTATGCTGCTGAGTTTTTTAAAGTAGTAACACTTGTATTTTTTTATTATTAATTAATATGGTCTTTACGACTCTCTGTTACAATAAAAACTGGAAAAAACATCAAATTTTAGGCGTAAAAAACTTCTTTCATTATATTTAAATTAAATACTTGCAATTCTTTGATAAAATACCTAGATGTTACAATGTACCCGAAAATACCTCGGTAAGAACAATAATTATCGAACCAAAAAATAATTAGAGCTGCGCTATCGGCTATACCCATTGAGTAAAATCCATGTTATCAGATTAGACTCGAAGTTTGGCGCTGACTTCAAATACTAGCATTGAAATAATACTGGATAGTTATATTATTAATCACTCCATCATCACCATGTTATTTAAAGTTGTTTTGTCTTATCCACTTTTATAGCTGGCTACTAACAGAAAAAAGTACGCTGGCCATGTACGGGTTGGCAAGCTTTTATACACCTACATTACCAAAAAAAACTATCAGGTGTTAAAACAGCTTACGTGATACCTGTTGTATGTGACTATTGCAATCATAGTTCTAATGGATATGAAATACTGACAAAATCGACCTGCTGTGATTTATATATCAGACTTGACAGCTCTAAGCCTAAATTGCTAATGTGCCTTTTGCGGTACCTATGTTAAGGAGCACACCACAGGTGTGCCCGCGAAATTCAAATTTTTTGTGGTTTTTCGCGATTTTTAAGCTGATAAGACGTAATAGGCTTATGGCAGTCAAATTGCGATAATCCCAAGATCATCTTCACGTATTCATATAAAAATCTCTGCTTGAAAGTATCGAGTTAAAGAAATTAATCCGAGATTTGCGAGTTGCTCACTTAAAACTCTTTACTCGGACTGATTTCCTAGGAGACATTTTTATGCAAAAATTTTGATATAAACATGTAAAGAAGTAACTGCCATTCTCGCAAAATGACTGCCATAAGCCTATTATGTGTAATTAGCGTACAAATTGCAAAAAACCACGAAAAATTTGAATTTCGCGGGCAGACCTGTTGAGTTCGCCTTAAAAAACTTTAAAAACATTGTTTTGACAACCTTCTCTATGGTTATGCTTATGACATTTAAATGACATGACAATTGAGTTGACATTTGTTATCAGCTCGCCGCAGTCTTATCGCAGAGTGATAACTGATAAGAAAAGTAAATTAAAATATGAATACGAAAGTTAAGCCGAATGTAATTTTAAGCTTTAATCGTTCATTATTTCAGTCACTTTTATGAAATTGAGTAAACAATGAATTTTGTAAAAAAATCTATATTAAAGTTTTCGACGAGTGCTGCAATATGCCAAAAAATTGTAAGTACCTATTTGGCTAAAATCTATATTAATAAAAAAATTAAAGGGAGAGATATTCTTCCACTGATTACTTTTTTTATAAACACTTAGGTACTTATTTTGGATGGTCATTGAATAGCCATTCAGATACCTGAGTTTCATTTTGTTATTCTGACTGCAATTTCCCCTTTTTAGGGTTCCATACCAAAATGGTAAAAATGGAACCCTTGGTGAGTCTTTATCCGTCCGTCCGTCCGTCTGTCACACTCGATTAAATCAGTAACTATAATAGCTATCGATCTGAAATTTGAAATAATTGTAGGTAATTGTGGCGCGCCGTCACTGCAATCATAAAAAATTGAAAATCTTCTTTATTTTTATTTAAAAAGGGGGGAAAACCGGGTCGTCAAAATTTAAAAATGAGATAATAATATTGAGTGGGTTATCATATGTAAGGGCGTTACTTGTGTATTCTAAAACCGATTTTTATTTATTTTTGTCTCATAATTTTTTATTTATTGGGCAAACGGTCCAAAAAATACTGTTCCCCCCCTTACCTCCGAAGTTTACCAATCGAAAAATCTGAAATAACTACGATCAATAGGAGTTAACGTAAATATATTTTACAGGAAAAATAAAATCAACTCTCTAACTTTTATACTGTTTTTTTTTAAATAACAATAAATCCCCAAAAACAAAGTTAGGTTTGCGGTTCGCCAACAAAAGTACCTATATGTAAATTATATTCGTAAATTCATGCACAAAAGTAATTCTTTTAATGTTTTACTTCTTTTATAGTATGGAACCCTCGGTGCGCGAGTCCAACTCGCACTTGGCTGGTTTTTTTTTTTCAGAGTACCACCACACCTGAAATTCGTATCTACGAAGTGGGACCCAGAGACGGACTTCAAAATGAAGCAAAGTTCGTGCCAACAGAAATAAAAGTTGAATTAATACACAAACTTGCTGATGCTGGTATCAAAGATATTGAGTCAGCTAGGTAATGCACATTATCCTATACCTTTAAACGAGCAATTCTTGTATATATATATATAATCTATATAATCTGGATCTCGAAAACGGCTGAAACGATTTTCATGAAATTTAGTATACAGGGGGTTTTGGGGGCGATAAATCGATCTAGCTAGGATTTATTTTTAGAAAATGTAGAATTTACCAAAAAAAAAATATGACTACTGCTGCCATCTATTGGCCACCGAGCGAAGCTCGGTCACCCAGATATTATATTTGATACTAGCTGTTACCCGCGGCTCCGCCCGCGTGCAGTTCCCGTGGAATTTCTTAATTTTTCCCAAGATAAATGAGTGGTCCCTGGGTTCGATGGACCCGTAAAGTCTTCTTCCAATCTCTCCTGTCAACGTGCTATCTTCTTTCACACAATTTACCTATATCTTCTTTGGTCTTCCTCTACTTATACACTCTGTCGAAATCGCTTAATATTATGTTACTCAATTCGCATGGAGTAAGACAGAGTGGGGCGTGTCATCGTGGATTGTAATATCTATACTAACCAAACTTATCTTATTCTGAGATGATACCAACGCCCAGATATTGTAATTAAGCATTCTGATGCGCTGCTGTGTACGTAGCAACCCGTTCCTGCTACGTACGGGTTACCTTGTATAGTTATACCTAGATGCACGATCAAAAGGACGATTTAAACTGTCGATATTTCGACCCCGTTTTGATTGTGCTACGTAGATAAGTAGCTATAGGTTTTTTTAAACATCCCACGGGTGCTCTCAAATTTTTCAGGATGAAAAGTATCTTAAATGTTGACCGGGCATATATATAAAGTAGGATCATAAAATTTCATTTAAATCCGTTACTTGAAAGACGCCTGCTAACTGTTTTTGTAATGTTTTCTTTCCCGCGGGAACTCGATTGGATTAATAAGTTTTACTATATATATATTTTGTTAAAGAGGCAACATAAGGTATCAGCATAACAAATTTTACTAAATTAAGTTAATTAGTTGTTGTTTATAAAGCTGTTAAATTAATTGCAGTTTTTTTAACTATCCCACGGGAACTCTTTATTTTACCGGGAAGAAAAGTATCCTATATGTTGACCAGGGACATAAGCTACCACCACACAAAATTTCATTGGAATCGGTCCAGCAGTTCCAAAGATTAGCCCGTACAAACAGACAGACAAACAGACAAACAGATAAACAGACAAACAGAGAAACAAAAAATTTGAAAAAAAAATTAAATTAGTTCTATTTCACTTCTTACATCCCCCTGACTCCGTTTTTAGCATTTTTTTTATTTGTACAGAAATTCGACCTCTACAGATTTATTATATGTATTGATTGATTTCATGTATTTCATAGCTTATAAAAATTGGGCACCTAGGTATATGTACCTATAGAACTTAAGTTTGCTCCTCTCTCACAAAATAACATTGTTGTATAGTGCGAGCAAGAAGAAATTAAAGTAGAAAGTATTCTGGGGTATAGCAAAATTAGCTGTTGCCCGAGACTACGCCCGCGTGAATTTCGGTTTCACGCTAATCCCGTGGGAACGATGGATAAAAAGTAGCCCATGTTAATCCGGGTTATAAGCTATCTATGTTCCGATTTTCAGGGAAATTAGTTAAGTAGCTGCAGCATGAAAGAGTAACAAAGATCTGTCCATCCATACTTACAAACTTTTGCGATTATAATATATTTATTTAGTAGGATAGGATTAGTAGGACTAGTAGAATAGGATGGGATAGGATAGGATACGATTTTACTAATGACCCAAAGGTTTTTTTTTAGTTTTGTTAGCCCAAAATGGGTGAAACAAATGAGTGATGGCAGTGATGTTATGAAGACTATCAAGAGAGCTCCGGGTGTCAACTATCCAGTACTGATACCTAATTTGAAGGGGTATGAAAGTGCTGTGAGTTGAAACTTAATATTTATAGATATAAATGTCGTTTTATAAGACATTGAGGATCTCCAAAATTAAACCACAAATTGTTTCTCTGAAATAACAAAGTTTTGTTTTATTACAAGTTTTGTTTTATTTTACAATTATCTAGTTATTATCAAGTTACGACAATTACACTTCTATCTCACCTGAAATAACAAAGAAACGACATTTAAAGTTCACTATATCTCGAGTCCTCAATCACATTCTTTCTATGAGTTTTTATTACGATAAAAATGCACAAAACAATTTCAGCGTCCCTCGCCATTTTAAATCATCGACACAGAATACAGATCACTAATCATAGGTACCTACGCGACAGACAGCTGATACGCGAAGCGCGGCAAATTCAAATGAATGAAATGTCACTCATTTCATTACATATATATTATGTAGTATAATGATAAAATTTTAAGCTACTATTTACCTACTTAATCAAATGATGATGTGATGTGATGATGTTTTCATTAGAATTATTTCAGAGAACTTGTACAGAAGTTGACCGAGATAAAAAACCTTCCATTTGCCTGTAGGTTACTACTTCCAAGTCATTCTTTAAAACTTAATTTTTTTCTCCACAGAAAAGCTGCAATATTGAAGAAATAGCCATATTCCCTGCTGGCTCTGAGGGCTTCTCGCAGAAGAATCTCAACTGCTCTGTGGAGGAAGGGCTTAAGAGGTTCAAGCTGGTGGCAGATCAGGCTGTAAAGGACGGCATGAGGGTCAGGGGCTATGTGTCATGTGTTGCAGGATGCCCTTATGATGGACCCATCAGTCCAAAAGCTATAGCCAAGGTAAGTCCCAATGTTTATATTCCATACTCCATTCCACCTCGACCCTTTTTACACAAATGCCCAAAAAAAAGGAGTATGTCTGTATATGTAAATATGTGAGTTTCGTTATTCCACCATATCTTCTGAACGGCTGAACAGATTGTGGCATATGGGGTATCGTTAGAATCCTTACATCATTCCAAGTAACATTGGCTATATTTTTTGGAACAAGTCGTGTTACCACAGGGCAGTCGTCGTGTTTAATTTTTAAATTATTTGCTTGTTGACATCGTACCCCCACTCAAACACTCCTTTAAACGTCCCTCACAGATAACGGAAGAGCTGTTCTCGATGGGCTGCTACGAAGTGTCGTTGGGGGACACGATCGGCGTGGGCACGGCGGGCTCGGTGCGGCGGCTGCTTCGCGAGGTGCTGGCCGCCGCCCCGCCCGACAGGATCGCGCTCCACTTCCACGACACGTACGGGCAGGGGCTAGCGAATTTACTAGCGGGATTAGAGGTACGCCATCATTCTTTTTTGCTTTTTGTAGTGAATATTTCTTTAGGCGCATTGGGCATTTTTTGAGATGGTAAAAAACAATTGAACTACCTCACGTGCTGACTTCTGTCGGCCTTCCCAGATACTTGTGTAAAGTATTTTGTTTTGTTACATCCACTATAAAAAAGGATAACAAAATTTTTTGGAAGGAAATAGATATGCTACCTATCGGCCAAACCCGATTTCAGGATAGTCTAGTTTTGCCTATGCTATGGTAAACCCGATTACATGAACGACTAGTTTTACATAGGCTAAACTAGTTCTTTCTATAAACGATAGGAATAATTGATAAAGCCACAAGTTCACTCTGAGTCGGAGTATCCTTAATCCTAAGCTTGCTCCTTCACATCTTCTACGGCCCAGTCCACGAAGCTCCGTTGCGCGGGGCCCTTATTTGCAGCAGGTGGTCTGAAAAGAAATTAACCATAACCTAAATTATTATCCGCTTCGGAGTGCCCTAAGTCCCTAGCTCGTTTCTTTACATCTATGGCCCAGGCGACGGAGAACTAGATTTTTCACCTTTTTGGACTAGGTTAATACCAATTAATCCTATTGCGTATAGGATAGTTTAGCATAGGCAAAACTAGTTTATCCCGAAATGCGGTTTATTAGCTTATGCAAAACTAGTTTATCCTAAAATCGGCTTTAGCCCAGGTAAAACCAGTTTGCCCTGAAATGGGGTTTAGCCTATGCAAAACTAGTTTATCCTGAAAATGGGTGTAGACCAGGCATAAACTAGTTTGTACTGAAATGGGGTTTAGCCTATGCAAAACTAGTTTATCCTGAAAATGGGTGTAGACCAGGCATAAACTAGTTTGTACTGAAATGGGGTTTAGCCTATGCAAAACTAGTTTGTCCTGTAATCGGGTTTGCCGTTTGGCCGGTAACAGATACACTCTGTGAGTGTTAATTCGAGCTTGACCAGCGTACTTGTAGTGGGTTATGTTATGGCACGTTATGGCAAACTTCCCATCCTGCGACACGAAAACCGAAGTAGACCGTAAAAAGTAGTCTTGGGTTGAGACGATTTACCATGAACGTTTTCCTTGTACAGAATAAATGGGCGTCGTAATCTGAGTTCACTTGATGATAAAAACCTTGTTATGAAGGGAATAAAATACAATATTTGCATCAAAATAAACACGTATCAGGGTCGCGATACTTATAGATATACGAGTCTGACGTAATCAACGTTGCAACCAAGTATTTTTGTTTGTTTCTAGAAGTTCTTTTATCTGACTACAGATACAAAGGACAAACTCGCAAGATTAATGTATTTTATTTACGGCAGTTGATAAAAATGTGTGCTACACTACATGTTATCACAATACTGTTGAGCCAAATACTTACTCCATATTTATATGACGAGGCCCTGGCGCAGTGGCGCTCGCTCAGATTTAAGTAGAAGATCGCGGGTTCGATTCCCGTCACAGGCCAGTTAAGAATTTCTTAATTAATTGTCTTAGGCCTGTCTTTGCTAGTTGCCACTGTAGGGGCATCCCTCACATAGGCTCGTGTATGCTTGATGCATTATAAGGACAAGCCCTATGAGATTCAAGTTAGTTACGTTCTAAACGCGTTGCACAGTAGTCGTCTTACTTCACCTGTAAACTTGTACCTATGTTAGATTTATTGTGTGTTAATCTTTGTAGTTGTTCAACTGAAATTAAAATTAGTTTTTTATTGGAGTCTATCGTTTTTAATTGAGCATATTCCCCAAGACAGAATTGAACACAGCCGTTGTACAATCAAGTACCTAAAGCCACCTTCCAGCAAAGCCACCGCCAAGTGATTTAGCGTTCCGGCGCGTTGCTGTGTAGAAACCGTTAGGAGTTGCTCACCAAATTAGTACAATCATAGGTATAAGGTGGGTGGACCATGGAAGGCCATGCTCCTTCGAAGGCCAACTATTAAAATTTCGTAGTTATTGACATGTGATGACAAATTCCTTCTATCTACATAAACATCCATCGAACTAAAAATCACAGACGCGGCGGCGAATCGCTCGCGCCACTATTTTGGCAGTAGGTACGGTCCCTCGCTTCATTGATATCGGAAATCGACGACGTTAAAATAAGGTGGGTGTACCATAGAAGGCCACTCTAACAAATAAATAGTTATTATTTATCTATTTACTGGATAAATGAAACTAACAAATATTTAAGTAATACTTTGTTTTATTACGTAACATATAAACCAATTCTTTTTATTGTAGATTTAATCGCTATTTATTAACTTTTAGTGTTAAATGACTGCTTTATTATAATGGCCTTCTAAGGAGCCCTAGTTCCTAGCAACGCCATTTGGAAGCGTTCAATGAAACTTAAGTTTAATCAATATTGATCAAATCTGAAATTTAAAAAAGTGGTTTATATGTTACGTAATAAAACAAAGTATTACTTTATAATTTGTTCGTATCATTTATTCAGTAAATAAACGAATAATAACTCTTCAATTGTTAGAGTGGCCTTCCATGGTCCACCCACCTTATATAAAAATGAATCGCAAAATGTGTTGGTAAGCGCATATAACTCAACAAGGCCTGGACCGATTCGGCCAATTCTTTTTTTAAATGATCGTTGAAGTTCAAGGATGGTTTTTACGGCGCGAGAAAAAACCCCCTAAAACAGCCCTTTTCTTTTTCCCATACAAACGTTTTCCAACTAAAACGTAGAGTCAATTTGAGCTTTTTTGCTATTGCATAAAGTTCATAATAAATTACAAGCACTCACTGTTGTCCAAGCAATTTAGGTGTGTTCCTATTAACAACCAGGCAGTGTTAGGTAAACAGACAAAACCTTGCAACAATAAAACTGACATCCAGTATAAGCTATGTGTAAACTCTAATCTTGTGTTTACCCAAAAATACCGTCATAGATGGTCATAGTATCTAATGCAGTTTCTTTGTAAGTCCTAGTTATACCTATTTTCTTGATTCTCGACATCCCCGAATATCGCTACCCCGACACTATCTGTAAACCATGCTGCTGATATCATCGAGGTAAACAACTGTACTTGCTTTGCAGTTTGGAATAAAGACTGTGGACTCGTCCATCTCCGGGCTAGGCGGCTGCCCGTACGCGCGCGGGGCGAGCGGGAACCTTGCCACAGAAGACCTCGTCTACTTCCTATACGGCCTCGGCGTCAACACCGACGTAGATCTAGTCAAGCTCATCGAAGCCGGCCGATACATCTCGAACTTTCTCTCCAAACCGCCCGAGTCCAGGGTGAACAGAGCTATCGGCGACAGGCTTAAGGACTATCGAGAAATCATTAAAATGGCCGCATGTACATGTTAAGGCGAAATCAACGAGTCTGCCCGCGAAATTCAAAATTTTCGTGCAATTTGTTCGCTAGGACATAATAAGCTTGTGGCAGTCCAATTGCGGGAATGGCAGTATCGACTTTACATGTTTATATCAAAATCTTTGCATAAAAATGCAATCCTAGGGAATTAGTCCGAGTATCGAGTTTGAAGTGAGTAACTTGCAAATCTCGGACTAATTTTTTTTATTATTGCGCTTCTTGACTACAATCATGTCTGACGGACAGAAATCATGAGGTCTAGGATGGAGCGCGCTTGCCTAAAAAATGCCTATTCACTCTTCTCTTGGAGGCACCCAAGACTAATTTCTTTAACTGGACACTTTAAAGCAAAAATTTGATAGTCTTATTACCTAGCTTACAAAATCGTGAAAAACCACAAAAAAATTGAATTTCGCGTGCACACCCGTCGCATGCCGTGTAACACAAAGGACATATTATTTTATATAATATTTTTATTTTTTATACACAAGAATCATGTAAATATGCAATGTATATTATACGTGTAATAAACAGTGTTTATATTCGTACATCATGTGTTATTTATCCAGCAGCGAGAGCTGTGTCGGCAGTTGCCACCCGACATACGAGTACAATACAGGTTTTTATCATTATTTATCACGCGCGGAGGGCCGCGGGTAGGCCGCCCGGAGCCGCGTGCGCACTCTAGGTACACTGACGCGGCGGACGCGCACCGAGCAACGCGTTAGTATTGAATTGACCTTAGTTTTAGTACGAGGGTTCGATAAACCCTTCCCGTGGCGTTAAAAAGTTACACATCACTATCAGTTGCAAGCGAGACTCGGTTTGGAAGTGTTCGCTCCTATGGCAAATTAAGAGTGGTTAAAATGGTCGAAGTCAAGATTACCGAGGATATTAGGGTCGGTGGCAACAATCCCTGCTTTATTATCGCGGAGGTTGGTCAAAATCATCAAGGTGACATTGAAATCGCGAAAAAATTGATCAAAGCGGCTAAGGTTAGTACCAATCAAACATTATTTTATAACAAAATTCGCTGAATAAGTTGAGAATGCTTTGTTGTGATCGTGAATAGGAAGCAAAACAACGGGTGACGTAAAGCGGTGACCGCCTCGCCAGCGAAACATTTCATTGGTTTGGTGTTTCTCAAAAACTTATTAGAATCAACGAGAAACACTATTTATTTCAATGTATTAGCTATTTAGTTGTTTGCTATGGATTATTCATTCTGAGACTGAATTGGTGATAATCCACTGCGTCCAATTTTATGTTAATCACTTCAATTAAGTAGACACATCAATAGACGCATCAACATTGTTAGATTGTTAAAAAGAAGCTCAGTGCTCACTTTGTATGGATACTTTTGGAAACAATAGTTAGTAAATAATTGAAAGCTAAGTACCTACATACGAAGTTTCACACCACTGTGTCGAAAATAGCTTCAAACATGAGTTCATATAGATATTTTCGCCCCCATCCAACGAAAAAGATATAGATATTATTGGATTCAAAACTTAGGTATTCATTTATATTCGTCAATGTTCTTATTTTGATAGGTGTATCTGTTGATATTAAAGTAGGTAGGTACGTATTTCTTACAAAATATTATGACGATTGTATAGGTAAATGATAATTTTTATAGTCGGTGTAAACACAGAATGCGCTTATCTTTGCGTAAATGTTATAATGTTTCAAATAACTTTAGAAATTATCACCTTGGCATAAAGTTACATTTAGTTAATTTATCCTTTTTCCTCATTTGCAGGATGCAGGAGCCAGCTGTGTTAAGTTTCAAAAAACTTGTCTCAAAGAGAAGTTCACAAAAAAATATTTAGACAAACCCTATGACAACCCCAACTCGTGGGGTAAAACGTACGGAGAACATAAAACACATTTAGAATTCACCGAAAATCAATACAGGGAACTGTTCAAGTATGCGCAAGAGGTGGGGATTCTGTTTACTGCCTCTGCTATGGACATGGTACGTAGATATTCTCAGATAAATACTTACCTTTTGACGGAGTTGCAAACCAAAAATTCCCTGAAAGTTAGGCGAACAATAGCGAAAAGCGAACAATACCTAGGTATGTGGGTTCATTTATTGTAAGGGCATGAAACGCAGTGTTGTAAGAAATCCTTAAATTCAATACACCTACCTGATTTTTCGCGTCATAACAAAGGAAATTAGAGCTACCTACTCCTAGTGTCGACCACAGAAATACATTCTCTCCTCTTTTTAATATACATTCTCTGTATACTGTATACGTCAGATCTGATACTTTTTCTTAACTAAATAAACGCATCGAAAAATAAAAATATGTACCAAATGACATATCCGTTCGATAGGTTAATCACGAGCTTATCACGAGATTTATCTATTACTACGAATGTCATTCTCATCTCATTGTTTACTTTTGAATGCGCGTAATCGATATACATGTAGATATTTCAATCCACGATGACGCGCCCCACTCTATCAAACTTTATACGAATCGAATGAAACATAAGCGATTTGACAGAGTGGAACCGCATCTTCGTGGATTGAATTTGAAATCTCTATAACAAAAACTAAAGGGAAACCTCTGTCAACCTCTAGGTATCTGAGTACAAAAGTTTCATTGTGGTTGGTAAATGGTTGCTACGACTAAAGTCGTACGTAATTCTTATCAGAGAAATGAAAATAATTTTGTAAGTGAACTATCCTCATGTCCCTTATTAAGTTTTATTAAGCTATTGCATAGCTTCTATCGCGGGCTTTGACGGTGCAGACCGAATCCAGAAATTCCGTAACGAAAATAACCTGGCACTCCTAAAGTAGAGCTTTTGGTACTAGGCTATCATGAAAGCAGGGAGCGCAACTCCACAACTTTTTAGTTTTTAGTTTGCCATCTATCGAAAAATAGCGGAACTTTTTAATGACTTTTTAAAATATCACGCACTCGATTTATGGCAAAACTAAAAATAACTTTAAATTCTATGCAATAGCTTTACCGCGGCAGTCTCCGATTGCCACACGCCTTTTTTTATTTTCAGGTCTCATTTGACTTCCTAGTCAACATCAAAGTGCCGTTCATCAAAATAGGTTCGGGAGACTCGAACAACCTCCTGTTCTTGAAATACGCCGCCTCAAAGAAGGTGCCCCTCATCATATCCACGGGGATGGTCGACAAGAATGCAGTGAAGACGATTTACGATATCGTGTCGGCGCAGCATAAAAACTTCTGCCTGCTGCATTGCATATCGGCGTATCCCGTGCCGTTTGAAGACTGCAACCTGACGGTGCTGCAGGACTACAAGAACACCTTCGACGTGCCGGTCGGGTACTCCGGCCAGGAGGTGGGCACTGCGGTGGCGCTGGGCGCTGTGGCTCTGGGAGCGAAGGTACTCATAAAACCAAAGATAAAAATAGTCAAGATAGGCCCATCCGAACATTTTACGTAAACGTTCTTCATACAAGAAAATGTAGCGCCATCTGTCGGAACTCCTGCGAAATCTACGAGAAAGGAAACTACAAGTGGAGCAGCTGTAGTTTTCTATACACACATATGCGTTTATATGTTGCGTGAAATCGACATAGCTATAACAAACATCACATTGTCTCTTTCTAACTAATTCAAAATTGTTTACGTTATACGAGATAGCAACATATTTGTTTTTTCTGATTTCTGCAACACTGAAGTTGTGACGTCACGAAAAAATAGCCGGGTGGCCAATTCCTCCATAAATTGTAGCATTTTGTAGATTCGGACATGTCGAAACATGTATACAAAGTATATGCGTATCATGTTTTTTGAAATATCAGACAATCATATTATTATTCTAATTTGCGTGCGAATTATAATTAGTATTCAGGTGTGAAAATGCCTACTCAGTGTTGTGTTGTGCAGTGCAGATCGCGGAAAGACAAAAATAGACCACATTTAACATTTCATAGGTCAGTATTCGATTTCATTAATTATATCGTTAAATCGTTAAAAATTATGTGTTATTATGTGTTATGATCATATTACATGCACTTATATAATGTGTAAAAGAAGAAATATTTCTTCAGGATTGAAATAAATTCGATTTAATTTTTGTTGTTATGTTAACAAAATAAAACAAAGTACTAATGATGCGACCGCTGCTATACCGATATCGATAAAATTCATATATGTAAAGTTCAATGTTAATAGATGAGTAGGGCTCCTAATACTAGTGGTATTTGGACCTCGAGGTTTTACACCTCTGACTTCTCGTAGTTATTTCCGCTTTAAGAAAACGGGCCGCGGATGCGAACATTTACTATACAAGCACTCGTTTTGAAGTCAAAATTTCCTGAGGATGTCCTGAAAAAAAAAAACACGTAAATTAAACCAAACCATTTTCTTTTTAAATATATTTGTAAATACACCGTCATGGCTTATATTTTACTTGTATAATATTTTATATTTTCTAATCCTTTTAACATAAAAGTCACTCAATCACGCTGCAACTATTGAAAGGATTTTCAATAGTTGCAGGTGGAGAGGATTTTTTATTTTACACAATACAAGTTAGTACTTGACTGCGATCTCACCTGATGGTAAGCGATGATGCAGCCGAATGTTTTATCGTAGTAACTTGGAAGGGGTAAGTAAACTCATCCCTAATGGTTTCTGCACAGTATCGCACCGGAACGCTAAATCGCTTGGCGATGCGTCTTTGCTGGTAAGGTATATAATTATATCTTAAATAATGTAGTTAGAGCATTTTACTGAAAGAAGACTTCATAAAAATTACCCTAGTGAATAAGCCGATCGGTATGATAAAACTATTGTACTGGTATTTTTCTCTGAACGGGTTAGAATTCCGGTTCAATCAGGCGATAACTTAAAATTCATGAAATCAAAATGTTAAAATTTTATGCAGTTTAAATTGTTTTTGAAACTAAAATGAATTAGTCTTCTTTCAATAAAATACTCCATCTACAACATTTAAGGCTACTTTTTATCCGTATTCCCAGGATTTAATCCTGTGGAACTAAGCTGTGAGCTTTTCTATAGCTATCAAATGTAGTTTGGTCTCGCGGGATAAGCTAAAAATCCTAATCCGGAAACGCATGCACCGCTGGCAAAACCTAGTTTTACTATAATAATTAATTTTTAATAGTAATAATTCATTCATTTTTGCTCTTAAATATTTAATTACTAACCACAAACTACATCGATAATATTTCCATATCGATAGATAGCTAGAGCAGCCCTTCTGATCAGCTGACTGGTGCCTATCTGTGATTGGCTGATAGCTGTGATTGGCTATTTTTGATGCTACAGAAGATGGCGAAAATACCCAGCCGAAAAGACTCACTACTTTGTGTCCATTACCTCTTTAGTCATAGTGCGAAATACATATTAATTTTTTTTTATCTATGTTCCTGTGGTCACCTTGCCTGCAATATTATTGTTAATTCAAAAAAAAAAGAAATAGATCTTCACCTATCTAACTACCTATACCTACTAACTACTGCCGGGGGTGGCTTTAAAAAATTAGGTCAATTGACATATTTTTATATTGAAGCGTTAGCACAAAATTTCAATTTCTATTTATCTATTTATTAGCAGCAATGTATGGTGGTTTGGGACGCACCAAACCTGACTCGGGCAGGCATTTTAACATCGGATTAACGACTTTCTTGTGTCTTCTGTTTTGGTATAAATTAAATATACCTAGACACCTTTTGATTCCAATAATTTCCTTACAGGAATTTAGGCAGATTCAGAGAAGCAAAGTAAGCAAAAAATCAAAACGGCAACATGATTTGCCTATTCACTGTGAAATCTAAACTACATTGCTACATATTTATTTTGGAATGCAAGGAAAACACAACGTTTGCAAATACACAATCACCTTGACAAGGTCTGCGAAAATAGAGCAGACTGCAGACATTAAAAGTAAACACTATGAGAATTTCTTTATTTATTGGCTCACTACTAGCTACCTACAAGTAGAACGATGAACTTGCAACTTGTTACTCTCAACATAAGTAGTCGTAGTTTGCATTTATGATGATAGGTACATACATAAAATTCGTACACATCTATTTTAATTCCGGAAACAAAATATTTTCCCATCTGTGAAAAAATAGCGCGACTTTGAAATAACTCTTTTTTATTCACATTCTACCTTTTAGATCTTGTACTTGACGGTAAATTGATACCTACTACCATGGAAGGAACCACATCAGTTGAGTCAGTGACTAGAATGTTAAATCGCTCGGCAACTCTAGAGTGTAGATTATACGTTAGTAGTACCTACTAACTTAGTACTATAGATACTTACTACTAGAACATGCATCCGAAGGTAGCCATAACATATTTTACGATTCGATTCGATTCGCTGGATGGGACGAAATTCTAAAAATATAATACCTATGTGAATATCAGTTGTGTGCAGAAGTCATGTGGTCATAATATGTTACACATTTTTTGAATTTCGTTTTAGTTTCCAGCGAACCGAATCGAAATGTCGAATCGGCTGCTAAGCTAATTCTTCTGAATTACTAAGTTCCCGACCCGTGTCACGTAATAAAGTGCGTCAACTGTATAAACTGTAGCTATATGACTGACATTTCTAAGATTGCTTTTGGTTCATTTACGAACGAATTAAAAAACATGTATGGGAAGGACATATCTAATCGCAAATTAGATCATCTGACTACCGCGCAAACAGCTGTCATTCTCATATGTATCTTTTGAATTTCTATCTATTAACGTACCAATCGTAGAAATGGCGATTCCCAATATTCTATCTATCAATGGTTTGTCTTACAAGAGATAGAAATTCTATATAACTTTTAGGGAGCTTATGTCACATTGATATCTCTAGTAGGTAGGCCAAATAGAAGATAGATAGACCATAGGAAACCGGCATTAGTCATAATATGGCCTAGAGCTGTTGGGACGTCTTCCAATATCAAAGACTTGAAAAATCTGTTGTTTCATTCCAGGTTTTAGAAAAACATATAACACTGGACAAGAGCATGAAGGGCACCGACCACGTGTGCTCGCTGACGCCGAGCGAGTTCCAGCAGCTCGTGCGAGACGTGCGCGTCATAGAGGCCTCGCTCGGGACCCCGATCAAGAAGGTCGTCACTTCAGGTATGTACAAGCAAACTTCCTTATTCAAAAATGAAATAACTACTGCTAAACGGGCGGTGTAGCGGGGAAGGGGACACTTATCGGCATGTATGCGTTACCGCGACGTCCCCCGGCCGTCTGTCACCCCGCAGGAGGGTCCCGCATAAAGTTGCCAAGCTATAACTTTCAACTTCACTAGCAATCAACTTTTAAGGCTCAGTGTGTGCCTTTCTTGCATAAAATTTTATCTGGGTTTTCATAATTTATGACAGAATAACACACTGTAGGCTTACAACACTTTCGCAGGAAAGATATTATTGTGAACCGTATTCAAAAAGTACGTATTTCGTGTTTCCAGAAATTCCCTGCATCGACAAATTGCAGAAATCGCTCGTTATGGGCAGCACCAAAAACAAAGGAGAGATCCTCTACCCGGGAGATGTCAAGATTAAAGTCGCTGAACCAAAAGGCTTGAACGCCCTTCATTTCGAGGAGGTGATCTACAAAACCCTCGTGTATGATAAGAAAGAGGACGAGCCGCTCTACGAAGGAGACTTTTGCTAGTGCGGTGATCAAACTGAAAGACCAGGGGCCGTACCACCATCTCTTATAGCAGTATTATTGTAATATTGTTTTAAAATTTTCATACTGGCACTGTATGGAAATGTCAAAACAATATTACAATAATACTGCTATAAGAGATGGTGGTACGGCCCCTGGGGGTTAGCAATATTATTGTAATATTGTTTTGACATTTTCATACAATGTCAGTATGGAAATTTTAAAACAATAAGTATTACAATATTACTTTAGGCCACGGTGGTAGGCCCGTTGGACCCGTATTCTGTATCTCAGTGACCTTCAACAAGCTCATTTGACATTTATTTTTTTATCCATTTTAGGTTTGCCACAAAATATTATTTTTGTTGCATTTAACAAAGCAGCAATGTATAACGAATCATGGAATAATCGTTTTAATCAGCATCTATGACTTCGACATAATAAAATAAAAAGTGATAATTATTATTGATTCGAATTACTAATTAAGTCTATAAGTTTTAAGAGATAAAAAATATAAGTACCTTCGAGAAGCAATTAATTAATATATTATAATAATTAGATGCGTTATATATTATGTTAAATATTAATACATTTTTAAATACTCCTTTATATCAAAATATGTTTTTATTTGACGTCCCCTTATAATTAAAATAACAGTTATCATCATCATATTCTATAAATGAAAAATCTAGATGTGTATAGTCTATTTGCTTAGAATTTGACGTTACAAACACATGCGCACAGTCAGCGTCGTTTGACGCCGACGCCAATTTTCTAACACTTTCTTCGACGCATGTTTCGTCCCGACACCGGGACATCCTCAGGAAATTTTAATAAAAAAATCTGAAAGGAATGGTTGTAAGCGATAGTAAGTCGAACAATTAAATAATAGCCAAATTTTCCACTTTCCCACTGTTATCCGAAATCGGGACGTCGACGGTCGCTCATTCATATTATGGACGTGACGTATGTAACTATCTGATTTTTACTCGGAAGCAACCTCCTGACGTTAATCGCATATCTTTCGGGACTCTTCACATCTATTCTGGTTGAGCGTGTTGAAAGACAACATGGCTCTACGGGCCGCTAAGACTAGGAGATTGCTCTTTGACGCAATTTGTTGGCGAGTAGGATTTATTTTTACTGAGTGAAAAGGGGAGAGGTGGATCGGAGGGCCGAGCCGAGAGGCTGAGTGGCGGCGAGCGTTGGCAAGCTGCCCGCGCTGCCGCCAGTTCCTCGAGCGCCGCGCCGCCCGCCGCCTGCGCGTCCCGACCGACGCCGCGCACTCGCCGCCTCCAGCCGCCTGCGCCAGCGCATCCGCTCTCCAAATCCCATTACTTTCCACGCACGTGACGCTTACGCGATTACGTCGTGCCAGCAAAGCGATGTTGCATCGCGATATCAAGCGCCGAGCGCTCCTGAAGCCCGGCTCTCAGCCGTCGATTTAGGTCGCCCGGTTCGAACCGAGCGAGATATTTTTATGGCCGATCTGCGGTGCGGACTAACAAAATTACGAGCGCCTCGGTCACGTCGCTACTTACGCGAATTATTATAACAGCGTAGAATCGTAAAACTCATTCCATAAACAATATCGAGTGATGTGAATCGATCGCAAAACGTTTTGGCCTTCGTGGAACTTACGGCGTGGTGTTTGAAAGCGGATGTGAATGAAGTCGATGTTGTAAGAGTGTATTAGCATTTAGAAGGAAATCGTTGTCATTTGTGAATTGCATTTGGTTAGTGTGCGCGGGTAGTTAGTGATGCATCACCTGTACCCGCTGGCGAAGGGCGACCCGCTGTGCCCGCTGGGGTTCCACCCTCAGGTGCGGTGGCCGACGCGCTGCAAGCGCTGCTTCCGCGACTACAAAGAGCACGGCGGCAAAAAGAAGGAGGATGATTTCACTTCATCCACACCGAGCCTCTCCTCGTGGAACTCGCCATCATCACGGTCTGTACTTACCTATCTATGCGTACAACATAATGTATGTTACGAGCTTATGTAGTCACAGAAAGGGCTCTATGGCAACCTACGCGTAGGTACAACATAATGTATGTTACGAGCTTATGTAGTCACAGAAAGGGCTCTATGGCAACCTACGCGTAGGTATACCATAATGTATGTTACCTACGAGCTTATGTAGTCACAGAAAGGGTCACAGTCTATGGCAACCTCTATCAAATTCATAAATGTATGAACAAAAACTACTGAGTTTGAAATCAATTATCACACCCAAGAAGTTGAATACATACCAAATCTCAATCTCTATAAATTTTAGCGATTCAGAAATAATAAGTAATGGGTAAGTGAACAAATATCTCAGCTGAAACTATTGTATGAGGACATAACGGAAATTGCGGTTGTATTGAACGGTAGCTTTAACAATTCCAAAATATTTATAAATAAAAAATGCATTAGACACCGAGTATAGAAATAAGCTCACATAGCTTCAAACAAAGGAAATAAAAAATCAGGAAAACAAAAAATTACTTCAAGACGCTATCGCCAAGCTGTCGGTTTATTAAGTTTTTTTTTTATAAAAAACAATATTCGATTCAAATAGGGACAATCCACACTAGTTACTGTTTAGTGTAACAAACAGAATGAAAACAACGCAACATCCGTGATCTCTAAAACTTTAAAACTTGTATCATGGCACTATTCCAAAGTGTACTGAATATTTTCTCGGATTGCCTGCATTCCTTTGAGGTACTGTCAGTTTGACGCAATGAATTTACGTAGTAACTAATATAGTGATCTGTGATTCCAAAACACATTGTTTTATACCTTGGATGAGACAAACCCAAGTAACATTTTAGGTTATAGAAAGGTTATAAAAAGGTTCTAGAACCTTTGTATGACAATCCGATCGTAAGTCTTAGTAGGCACAACAACGTCACAGTAACGTTATATTAACCTCCTGAGTGCTAAAAGGGCCCACGTTTCAGCACCTTTCTGAGAGCTACAGCAAAACCTTTAGCTCAAATCCAGAACCTTTTGAACTACTTACACAGAACCCAAATATAACCTTCATAACTTTAATTTAACGTAAATATAACCTTGCGAGGCAGCTTTTGAGTTTTAAAGTAGTCTTGGATTTAACTTTATGACAACTTATAGCATCTTGATGGATATGAATAAATGCCTTTCTAACACTTTCAGGTTATAAAATGATACTGTTAAGGGTTTTAATATAGAAATATTAAAATTAAAGACATTAAAATGATGGCGCCATTCTCCGTTATTATACAAAGTTTCAAAATGGCTACATAGCCATATAAAATAATAAGCAGCTTGTTTTAGTCAGGAAAACTAAAACATAATGCAACTGGCACTTTATCGTGAAACTTTAGGATAATAGTGCTATATACGAGACGGGCCTTACGTAAGTTAAAAATTTTAAAGATAATTAATTAAGTAATTACAATAAGAAATGTAAACTTAATTATTTTATCGTTAGTCACATTATAAATAAAACTTCTTTTCTTATATAAAACATGTTATATAAAAAATCGCATAGCACATCGTGTATATAATTTTACTTTACCAAATTAAAATGTTTCTTTTTGTATCGATTTTTTTTATTTCATTGAAAAATATGGCCGGCGATAGGAAATTACTAGAAAGAATTAAAATTAACCTTTTCAGAACTGTAACAACTGAAAGATCTTAATGTTTGCCAAAATATGAGCTAAAGGTAATCTCGCGGAGCTATTTAAAACGAAAAAGCTGTTTTCGCAGCTTTAAGGTTATTGCCAAGAGTAGTTCAAGACTTGCCAGTCGCGAAAACAACCACTGAGCACAATTAGTTGCTTACGAGTTCTGGTTAGAGGCCGTGCGTCGTTCGACGGATCGACTTATTAACGTACAGATACAGGCTGCTCTTTCGATTTCAAGTAAGTACCTACTTATTTTTTTCAATTATGTTTGCTAGGTAGGTAGTAGGTACCTATTTACCTAACTTTATCCGTTACTTTACCTTACCTTACCTTACTTAAGTATGTCGGGACTTACCCATAATAATAATAATTTATTCAAGCACAATGGCGTTTGTCTATTTATTTGATTCGTAGGTATTTTGAACTTTTTTTGATATTGGACCGAATTCTTTCAAAATCGGTATTCTAGTAGCTATATCGCTATATTCAGCGATATAGAACGCCAAATATGTACGGTATTGACGTTAGCCTACGTTACGCCATAGAGTTAGCTAATGTCAATCCCGTACATTTTTGGCATTCTATATCGCAACATGTATGATGTAGCCGATATCTCTAATAGAATAAACTTTGTCTAGGTCCCCTGATCGTGTCAGCAAGCTTATAGAAATGATTCGTAATCATAAAAAGAAGCCTTTTAGAAAGGAATTTTGAAAATTAAACTCTGCTCATCGTGAGCGAAACCGTGGTAAAATATACTACTTTGACTTCTGAACTCCTGATAAAAACCTAGAAATGCCGAGCGGTAAACTCTAAGTACCCACATTACATAGGTACTCATATATCGGCTACTTCATAAAGTTGTGTTCTGTTTTCAGTATGCCGTATAAAATAGTACAAACCATTGAAGGAGGCAAAATATGCCTTTCCGTAGTTCCCAGCAAGTGGGAAAAAGAGGGCACTTTATCGTGGCCCCCCAGGTCTGAAGCCAGCAGCATGCTGGATGAAATCTCAGTCCCCTCAAACAGTTGGGCAACGTATCCATGTATAGTAAAACGCAGTTTCGATACGTATAAGGCGGCTCAGCGTGAGATGAGAAGAATGCAAAACGAAACAGATACAGAGGAAGATGCCACTGGAACACTTCAAAAAGAAAGTGATTGTATTTTTGATTTAAACAATTTGTGTAAGTTTTATTACAATTATGAATAAAAAGATTTATGAGTGTACTTTTAAATGCCTTTAATTTTATGGGTTTAAAGTATGCAGTAGTGGAATAAACACAATATGATCATTACATGAAACTTTGACTAATTTGCATTTTATGTCTGACAATTTAAAGGTACTTTCGCAAGACATTATATCATTTGAATCTACAATAGATATAAGGACACAGTAAATATTTAGTTTAGATGAATCAATAGGTGTTCTAAAGAAGTCCGAGCAGTGTTTCATCTCTCTTCCACTGAAAATAAATTCTTCGTTAAGTTTACAAAATGCATTCACTCGAACAACACGATTATTAATTTTCGTAAGTATCCAACAATTTTCTTCCTTTCTTCCAAAACAAACATCCTTTAATATTAGCATATGGTAAATAGGCGTTGAATTATCCTTAATCACACTACTAAGATGAGAATTGCTGGTGACGTATTTCAATTGTGGATAGGTATAAATTTTTACATAATTTTGCCCATCGTACTGAGCTTTTTGAATCTCTGTTAGCCTGTTTGCTATTTGAGCTAGAGGCTTATTACCGCTACGCAACATATTTTTGATCTCATACAATTTTGACTCGAAAGGATACGCACTGAATTTTGTTAGATTTCCCAAATTTTGAACATCTTCTGTTAAATGGAGCAAGTTATGGATATTACTTGTAAGATAATGCTCTCCGTAAATTACTCAATATTGATCTACAAAGTGTTTCAAAAGTTTAGTTGCAACGACATAAAATCGTTTGTAATGATCTGTCGAACAAATTGTAATTGCACAAAACAAAATCAGAAAATGTTCAAACACGTCAGCTCGTAACACGTCTTTGAGTACAACAATTCCGTAATATAATAAAAAATTTCGGTATTCTAATGCTTTCCAGAATGATAAACAATCCAACCCTCTTTTAGTTCTGTGTAGCTCTTTAGGCAATTTAATGGATTGCATTTTTAAAGACAAGTCTTCAGTTGTTTTACTCGGCCATTTCAACAACTTATTTTTGAAATATCCATCGCGCCATCCATCACATACGAAACATTTTAATGTCACTGCTATTGTATAATTCCCAATTTGGATGCCCTGTTTTAAAATTGTATTGAGTTTCTCAACTAAGGGTGACAGAAATTCTTCGAGGTTTTGTGGTTTTCCTTTTCCATAGTAAATACCAATAATCATTGGTTTGGGGCACAAATTTTCAATTGTAAAAAGTATTGGCCAAAATTCGTTTTTGAAGAATTAAATATGGGTAATCCATATGTTTATCGTAATTGATATTTCGTGATCATCTTTAATATCCTGGAAAAAGTCCCTAAGGCATACTTCAAGCCCATAGTGCCAGTATTGACCGCCTTTAACATTTTTTATGTGTATATCAGCAATGGGAGTATGTAGTAAGGTCCTAGGATCTTTAGGAAGTTTCAGATTCGTCCGTTCGTTTAATATATCCAAAAGGTCTTTCAGAGCAACATGATTAATTTTATGTTTCAAAGACCACATTCTCAAATCTTTTGTAATATCAACACTTGTTTCTACTGTATGAGCTTCAAAGTCTTCACTATCATCAGATAAACTGTTTTGCAATTCCACAAATATTTCAGACGGTGTCGGGTCATCTATGGTTGAAACTGAAGGAGTTTCAGGCAGTCGTACATCTTCAATGTGGTCAATGATCTGTAAATATAGGTACTTACTTACTGAAAACTGAACAGCTGAACAGACTTATTATTTTTAATCCATAAAACCCCATGTTAAGATGAACCAAGGCTCTTAACGGGTTCGGAGACGGTCAACGGTTGATAGAGTTTGTCGGTGGCTTGACTGAGCTATGCTTAGTAAAGCCGCGTACGAAAATTACTTAACTAAGCATAGCTCTGTATCTACTATACGAACGTTGTGACACGCAAAATATTATAAAAACGCATCAATCACCGTCAAGCATTAAATGCAAGCACCAAGCAAACACTGTAAACGGTCCAAATGCTTGGCTTTAGCAAAAATCTACGTGTTTGACGTCAAGCCACTTGACCTCTCGCAAGCCCCGATCTGCGACGCGGTCGTTGACAATGATCACCGACTCGTAAGAGCCCTAAGTAGTCTTTACCAGTAGGTACAAGACCTTATGCATCAGCTAAGAAAGGATTAAACAAAATTAGGTACATATAGATAAGAGGGTAAAGTGCAGGGGTGCAGATTAAATATGAAAGTCGTACCTATGAAAGGTGATATGAAGTTTGGCCACAGTGGTGTTCTTAGCGGTCCATCACATTTGATAACAAAATAACTTATGGTGAGACAGTGAAATAATAATAATAAAAAAAACTTACCGATGTATTAACTATTTGCAAGTATTTTTTACGAACTTTTACGTTTAAAATTTCCACTCCGTTTTTTTGACATCATCCTGTATTAGTTTATACTTGCGAGCGTAATGTTGCTTTGAAGTTGCAAGGCCAACTAACATTTCTGGAGGATGCCTCTAAAGCTTTAAAATATTCTCGTAAGACTTGAATTATTCCTACAAATCATAAAAATAACTTATTGGTTTGGGTTTTCACCACGCAGTCCCAATTTGTTTAAATAGACAACTCAAATAGAGCCTAAAGGTTTTAGGTAGGTTTTAAAAATTACTTATGAGCAATTTCAACATTCCAATACTATAAGGTTATATCTAAGTTAAAAATTAAACCTTTAGATCTCACTTTAGCATAATGGTAGCCTTTTCAGAACTTAATAAGGAGTCTACGACAACTATAAGATCCTAGGACTATAAGCTCTTGAAAAATAGGTCTAAATAACGTTAATTTAAACTCTTGTCAAGGTCTCTAAGGTTGTAGCAATAAATAATTAGTTTTAGGACTTTCTAATCATTCTCAAGTACTTGATATGACCAGATAGCAAAGCATTAACCTTTTTACGACCCTCATAAAACCCAAAGGTATTTTTCACAACCTAGGTCCAAATAAAATGTTACTTGGGAAGAGTGACATCTTCACTTCACATAAGGTACATTCCATATTCGCTTAGTTATATTAATTAGGTACCTATTAGTATTAGACATATTTGAAGAGCACTAGTCTAGAAGACAGTTCCAGTCCTATTCGGTAGTAGGTAAATTAATGGATAGGTATTGCTTGTTTCAAAATTAAATTTCAGTACATCAGTAATCTACATCGTATATTTTAGGTTTGCTATCGTGACAAGATTCACATCCTTATACTCTTCCCAACAATTTTGGTTTGAAACAAGGATATTTGGAATATTTAAATAAATAAACATAAACTTCGTTGCCTGACGCTTTTAATGATATTTTGCAGTAGGGAAAAGGTGTACAAGATGATCCCCTTAAGCAAAAATCGACGTGGGCTATGCATTTTACCATGTTAAACAAAGAGAATAGCATTTACTACTGTCGCATTTAGGTATCTATCTTACTTTTGTCATACTCAGAATATTGATTCTGGATAAGTTTTCGTTATTACATTTTTTTAATAATCATTTTAAACACGCCGTTAGTTAAGATGATTCCTAAGGTTGGGGTAACATCATTCCAATAATCATCTTACCCCTATTTTTCCTTTCTATTTTTTCGACAAAAAAGCGAGATAAAAATAAAATCGTCCGCGTGAAATTCGGTTTTTCGCTAATCCCGTGGGAATGATGGATTTTTTGCGATAAAAAGTAGCGTTGTGTGTTAATCTGGGTTATAAGCTATTTGTGTTCAAAATTTCAGGCAAAAAATCGGTTTAGTTTTTGCTGTCTGAAAGAGTCACAAAGATCCATCCATACTTTCAAACTTTGGCGATTTTATATTAGTAGGAGTAGTATAGGATAGGATACAATATAATGTGTGGTCTGGCTTAAAAACTCAACAAAATCAACACTTAATTATGATGTAATTTATTCGGTTCGGTTAGGACTGAAAGTCCTTTACTTGCTTTTTTTAAAAGCCATTTCATTTTTTGCAGCATCTAGAGCAGCTGTCATTGATGCTTCATTCCACAATCCACATGCCTCTTGTGGTTTTATAATGCACTCTTATTTACGGGGCATCTTTGACTAAAAAGCTGGAAAAAATATTTAATAACTATATATTACAAATCCGTAAAAACAAGAGTCATTGTATTTCACACTATTTATTTTCAAACTTCTTTTACAGTCCGGGCCATTTGCCTATGGAATGAGCTTCCCTCATATATCCATCGTGCCAAGACACTGGAAAAGTTTAAGACTGACGTCAAAAATCATTACCTGTCACTATGCAATAATCGATAGCGACATTAATAATAATTATTCTTCTCTCTATTATTGTTAAGAATGATTATGTGTATTATATTTGTTTATTATGTTGTAAGCTTGTTGTTATTTATTGTATATTATATATTAGTCTGTTTTTTTATATATATATATTTATTTTAGTGTTTAGTTTATGTATAGCTATTAGCATGTAAGTTTATTGTATAATATTTCATATTCTACCACCCACTCTCCTACTTCCAAATTATCCTGATGACATGAGGTTGTCTGGAAGAGATCGCTAGTTAGCGATAAGTCCGCCTCTTTGTACTTGCCTATTTCTTTATCTTCTGTGTACTTGTAATTTAGTAAATAGTTGTTTGGGTGTACAATAAAGAATATACATACATACATACATACTATTTTATAAAAGTTCTTACCTTATATTAACTGAACATGATTTGTATTTTCTTACGTAAAAACTAACGCGTGGCTCATTCAGCCATAGTGAACTGAAGTTAGCAGGCATGCGAGGCAACGTTTTGCTAGAGAATTCAACTAGTTTTTAGCAAATAAACTTGATTGATTGATTGATTGATTGATAGATGTCGTTAGCCGTTTGTGTGCAATCGAAAATGATCATCTTACCTCACGGGATCAACTTGTACACCTTTCCCCTACCTATCTTAAAAGCATGTTATACTTCCTTCTAAGTTACATTATAAGGACATACACGTTTCAGATTTTACAAACTAACTACATATGAGCGTATTTTAGTCACCGACAATAAAATATATAGGAAATATGAAGATAGAACTGCTCATCCTAATAAGTCTAATAGTAATAGCCTGAGAATGAGGAAACTTAGATGGTATCCACCGATAAGGAACCTGAGGAAATGGTCATCAGAACATTTTACGCAAACTTTCTTCATATTAGTAATACTATATATTCGTTGATAATATATAAGAAAATAGTGGCGTCTATCCCACTAACACGCCGCCACAATATGGAATTGAGTAACCACGTCTTCAAGAAAACGTGCGCATCAGACTGTTGACAAGGTGATCTGTGACGGGGACCGTGGTCTATAGACCATACTGCTGTTAGCTTACTACTGACGCTGTCGGTGTCAAAACAAACATATTTGGCACCGGTAAACTGGCGACATTTTTTCTCGCGGTCCGCTGCGTCCAGGGTAGAGACTATTCTGGTATCTCTATTATGGTATCTCATAGATACCGAACATCATATAACGAAACCTTTAATAATGTTGATGTCTTTTCGATGCGTGTAGGTGCCTTTAAGAGGTTGGTTGTGGATACTTTAAAAAATAAATTTTGAATATTAGAAACCTGAATAAGGACATCATACAACAATTTTTCAATCACAGATTTTATTTAACATTCTTTTTTTTTAATGTAATATGTCTACTCAATATGTATGTAAATTATAATGTGGTTTACGTGGTTGACGCCATGGTAAAAACTATTTCTTAATGTTAAGTCATAATATATGTGTGACTGTGTCGTTGTTTGTAAACCCAAATAAATAAATATATAGATGCAAAATGAAACACGCGTAGTAAGTATAAGATATTTGTTCATGTTATGCCAAAGCCAGTTATTTCGTTCAGGGTACGTGAAGATGAAAGCGCAGACGTGGGGAAGACGACTCGCGGCTGGGCGTCCAGCTCCAATCTCAGCTCTACAGACTCATCCAAAAAAGACGCCTTCTCCACGGGTAGGTTTCTCATCGAGGCAATTTACACCGTGGAATGGAATGGAAGCGATTTTTGTACATAGCATAATGAACTTTATGTCAATTATATCAGATAGGTACAAGCTAACTTACTATACCTACTAGATACTAACTAAGGTCGCGCGTCTTCCGGGGAATCTTTGCGCTTGAATGACAAATTCTTAAGATCATTATGCTATGTAAAAAAGTCGCTTCCATTCCATTCCGCCGCGGTGTAAATGACCCTAAGTAAGTGGTAAGAATCGTGTTTAGTTCAGACGTAAAAAACAGTAGCACTCAGGGAATGTCGATAGAAGTGAAAATTTGAACACTTAGGTACTCGTATATTTTTTGAATATTCAGGCTTACACTATACACTACAGCTGATACTTGGAATGACAGAGGTGGGGCACCTTGAAAAAGCTAATCGTGCCTTTAAAAAAATCTGTAACGGTCACTTAGGAATTTAATGAGTTTTTCTCATCTAGGGCTATAGTTAAATTCAGTTAAAAAGCTTTGTCTTTTCAATCGACTTCAAAAAAGGAGGAGGTTCACCGATTATTCGAAGACGGTGGACCAATTTGGAAAATTCTTTTTTCGTTTGTATAAGGTTATATTCATCAAGTCAGGATCTGATGATGGGATCCTGGAAATACTTCAAATTGGTGTAGATTAAAAATTATTTCACTCTTTGTACTGGCATTTGAAATCGGTTTTTTGAAAATAATTTTCCACTTAATTCTTTCGAAGGTTACCCTGATGACAGATAGAGACACTGGTTACACTGATGGTTAATTAAACAACTGCTAACCGACGTTTATTATTTAAGGCTGTTATGTTTAGGGTTCAGTAGAACCAGCTCGTCGTGGACGTCGACGCCGGACTTGGGGAGTAACGACGGCGACACGGCAACCGCAGTAACGGTCAGTCTCAAGTTGCCAAAACGACGAAGTACGGGGCCTTTACCCTCATTGGACACGGGGCAAACAGGTAGGTACCTACATTAAAATTTTCCATAACTTTTTAATTTCGGTAAATAATAGCTGTGGTTGGTTGGGATAATAAAATCATAGTGATAAAAGCCAAGGTCTAGAAGTACACTAAACGTAGACAAAATATGGAAATTCAGAGTGATTTTATAAGGATCTTTCTTGGCTTTCGTATCTCTTCGTACTCAACTAAAATATGATTTCTGGAACTTGTAGAAAATATCACAGCTGGTCGTACTATTAATGTCTCCATTCATGATAAATAATAATAATAATATCTTAAATAGCCTCTAGCATTCGCTTGACATTTCCGACATATTATATTTGTCACACAAAGGTACCGCAATAGTACCGCAAGTTACAAGTATCCATTAAATATTACTTTTATCGTTGGTAATATTATAAGTTGCTTTTATGAAGATTTAAGATACATAATAAGGAAGTACCTAATTATTTCAGTAATTTCAACCGTTATCGTCGGTTTGATATTATGCCAAATCAAGTGTTTTGTTTTCGTCTGATTTTCATTACGTAGAAAATAAGAAACAATTGACTGTCTCGAAGATCCACAGATATTATGGGGGCTTGCACCTAAGAACCGAGTGCCCTGACAGATTGCTAGGGACAGCACCAGCGTGCAAAAACTGCATGAGAGCAGACATTCAACAGTCGGGTCATAAACGCCTTTAGCAACGAGTGCCCTGTCATGTATGTTTTACTTCATCGCCAAGTCAAATTCGTATTTTCAGGGACAATAATTACGCAACTTAAAAAAATGTTACAACTAGGTATATCTTGGGGTGTAGGAACAACTTGTTGACAAATCAACTTTTTGCTTCTTCGAAATTTTACACGACTGTCCAAAAAAGGAGTGTAATGTTTTTAGACTTCATGTATGTATGTATGTTTGTGAGTTTCTTTATTCCACCATAACTTCTGAACGACTGAAGAGATTTGGACACAAAATGGGGTATCGTTAGAATCCTTACATGATTCCGAGTAACATATATTTTTTTTGGAAAAAGTCGTTTTACCACAGGGCCAGTCGTGTTTTTTATTTTTTACACGACTGCCCAAAAAAGGAGTGTAATGTTTTTAGGCTTCGTGTATGTATGTATGTGAGTTTCTTTATTCCACCATATTATTTACTTGTTTAAAGCAAAAAAAATGTTGAAATGTTACATAATTTTTCAGAAACAGTGACAGTTCGTCGTCCGTCCGCGTCCCCGCCGCCGCCCTCTGTGCAATCCACCGCCGCCCTCATCACTATCAATAAGAACGACTCCCTCGCCGAGCGGGTGCGAAAGGTAACCAATGCCAATTATCTATATATATAAAAGAATGAGGCATTTTCGTTTGTTCCACGGATTCCGCCTAAACTATAGGTCGTAGAGATCTGAAATTTGGTGCCTAGGTAGATATTAGGTCATAAATTCGTACTAAGACGGGGATTCCAGAAATTCAAATTGTAAGATGTAAAAATCGTACATTAAAGGGATTTTCCCATACAAAAGTGATTTTTTTTCGTTGTTCCAGGAATTCCCGAAAAACTAAAAGTCGTAGAGCTCTGAAATTTAGTGCCTAGGTAGATATTAGGTCATGAATTCGTACTAAGACGGGGATTCCAGAAATTCAAATCGTAAGGGGTAAAAATCGTACATTAAAGGGATTTTCCCATACAAAAGTGATTTTTTTTCGTTGTTCCAGGAATTCCCGAAAAGCTAAAAGTCTTAGAGCTCTGAAATTTGGTGCCTAGGTCGATATTAGGTCATGAATTCGTACTAAGACGGGGATTTCAGAAATTCAAATTTTAAGGGGTAAAAATCGTACATTTAAGGGATTTTTGTAGCAGAACGTGGTTGGTGAAGATAAACATCAGATTTTAAGTGGAGAAAATACCAGTTTATTGTAGCTATTTTAGGATCTCAAAATAGCTACAATAAACTGGTATTTTCTCCACTTAAAATCTGATGTTTATCTTCACCAACCACGTTCTGCTACATTGGTTATGGTGCCCAGATACGATACGAGAGAAGTAATCGTATGTAGAGGATAAAATTTGATTTTAAAGTCGATAAGAGACGGAGTAGCTGATCGAGTATCGAGGTGCGATGACGAGCAACATGATGCGAATCGAGCCCTTGAATAAGGACAACTACGATAGCTGGAAAATACAGGTACGAGCTATTTTAACCAAAAATGATGGTTGGAAGTACGTAAATGGTAAAGTACTGAAACCAACTGAAGTCGTAGAGGCTGAAAAATGGGAAGTAGAGGACGAAAAAGCTAAAGCGGACATTATTTTATCGATGAGTGGAAGCGAACTAAGACATATTAGGAGCTGTAATACCTCGAGAGAAGTCTGGCTGAAGCTGAAGTCAATTTATGCTTCGAAAGGGCCTGCTAAGAAAGCGACACTTTTAAAACGGTTGATATTGCACAAGATGGCGGAAACTGGAAATGTTCACGAACATTTGAATACCTTTTTCGATGCTGTTGATAAGCTAGGAGATATGGGTATACAGATCAACGATGATTTGCTGTCTATAATGTTATTGTACAGTTTACCCGGAAATTTTGAAAGCTTTAGATGTGCTATTAAGTCGAGAGACGAGTTGCCGAAACCAGAGGCATTAAAAATTAAAATATTGGAAGAGTACGAGTCTAGAGAAGTGAATAAAATTCAGTATGAAGGCGTTATGTATACAAACGTAAATAAAAACTTCAAGAAAGGAAAGAGAGGCGCTAAAAAGAGTACTAAGGCTGAAGAAACGGAAAAGAATGAAGGTTTTAAGTATAAATGCTTTAAATGTCACGAACCTGGACACAAAGCATCTGATTGTAAAAGAAAAGTAGGTGGAAATGCCCTGAAGGCTGAAGAGACACATTGTGTAGATCAAACTCTAACTACTTTTAATGTTTCAGATCTAGAAGTTTCTAATGCTGTTAATGTTCAAAAGTACGAATGGATTTTGGACAGTGGGTGCACGTCTCACCTTTGTAATGATGCAAGTAAGTTCGGGGGCACTTTAGCAATGACTAGCGGAGAAATAACTTTAGCTACGCATGTAAGTACTGTTATAAAAGGTAAGGGTACTGTAAGGTTATCGGCATGTAACGATCACTCTGAGACCTCATTTGAATTACGTGATACGCTGTATGTCCCGGATTTAAGGACGAATTTGATTTCAGTAGCCAAATTAACCAACGATGGTTATGATGTTACATTTAGACACGATGTAGCTCATGTTTTTGGCAGGAAAGGTGAAATCGAATTGATAGCATATCGTAGGGGTAATTTATATTGTGTAAATAGGTCTGAGTATTGTAATTTAAGTGATTCAAATGCTGATGTACGTTGTTGGCACGAAAGATTAGGACATTTGAACGGTAGAGATGTTGCCAAGCTTTTAGGTAAATTAGGTGCTAAATATGACGTTGCCGAAGTACGAAACTTACGTGATTGCGATATTTGTGCTAAAGGAAAGATGACCGCGTTACCTTTTTCTAAATCCGATGGGCCTTGCGCAGATAAGGATTTCATTGAAATTGAATTCTCGAGGCAAAATGTTCCAATAACTGAAGAACATAGGGGCGAGAATGAGACAGACCGAGTAGAGACTGATGAAGAAATATGGAGTGAATGTGAAGCATATCCTGGAGATGATCAAGATGATTCTTCGTCAAGACCTGCAGAACTTGAACAAGCGTCTGAAGAAATAAATCATGATAACCAACAAAGGTTGATGAAGAGAGCTCCTGGTAGACCTAGGATTTTACGCACAGGTAGTGTAGGCCGTCCGAAGAAAATTTATCAAATGACTGAAGTTACACAACCGATTAATTCTGCTGATGAAAATGAAATTGAAGATTTCGCAGGTTCAGCTGAAATTACTTTGAAAAATGCTTTAAAGAGTAGTGATAAACCTGAATGGGGTCGACGATATTTTAGTCGCAAGTCAAGAAAGAGGTTTAATTACGAAGTTTAAGAATGAGTTGTCGAAAGAGTTCGATTTGAAAGACTATGGTTTAGCAAAATATATGTTAGGCATAGATATTCGAAGAAATGACAATGTCATTGTTTTGTCACAACAAAATTACATCGAAAGTTTACTAAAACGTTTTTGCATGGAAAATTGTAATAAATGTGCGACTCCTATGGAGATAAATTCCAAACGGAAAGAAGAAGAGAAATGCAGTGATGAGAGCAGTGAGGCATGGCCTTATCGAGAGCTAATAGGTTGTTTGAATTATTTAGCGAATGCAACCAGACCCGATATCGCTAATGCGGTAAGTAAACTTAGCCAGAAAGTGAAAAATCCTGAAAAATCCGATTGGAAATCAGCGAAACGTGTTTTACGTTATCTGAAGGGAACAAGCCAATACAGTCTCGTGTACAAGACAACTGGTGAATGTGTGCAGGGTTATTCAGATGCTGATTGGGGGAATTGTTTATTAGACAGACGATCTTATTCTGGTTATGCATTTATTTTAGGTGGTGGCTGTATATCGTGGCAGTCTCGAAAGCAGCGTAGCGTAGCTACTTCAACGTGCGAGGCAGAGTATGTTAGCCTGTCGGAGAGTATGAAGGAGGCTGTATATCTTAATAGCTTATTGAAGGAATTTGGAATCATGAGGTACGCTCGAGTGATTGTTCATCTCGATAACCAAGGGGCTATATTTTTAGCTCAGGACCCAGTGTTTCATGCACGTAGCAAACACATTGATATTAGGTATCATTACGTGAGGGAGGTTTTGAGGGACAAGAACGACATTGAGTTGAGACATGTACCCACTGCATCCATGTTAGCTGATGTGCTTACTAAGCCGTTATCTAGTGTTAAACACAATAAGTGTTTAGATGGTTTAGGTGTTAAGGCCAGCTGAGTTTTCTTTTGGATATCTTTAAATTTAAATTTATAGGGGCGTGTTGGATATACAAACTTTTTGTATATGGCTAAATTTGAATTTAAAAAGATAGTTTGTTTGGAATACGTTTTTTATTTTTGACTGTGACATACTATTTTGAGATCCTAAAATAGCTACAATAAACTGGTATTTTCTCCACTTAAAATCTGATGTTTATCTTCACCAACCACGTTCTGCTACAATTTTCCCATACAAAAGTGATTTTTTTCGTTGTTCCAGGAATTCCCGAAGAACTAAAAGTAGTTCAGATCTGAAAATTGGTACCTAGGTTTTTATTATCATCAGGTTATAAAATCAATTCGTACTCAGTTTTTTCGGGGATTCTTGAAATCCAAATTTTGAAGTGGCCGCCATTTTGAACTTTTTTGTTACTGGGCCGATTGCTTTGAAAATCGGTATTTGAGAATCGCAGCAAACATAGAGAACGAATTTATGGTCAGAATTAAAAAAGGTGGCCGCCATTTTGAACTTTTTTGTTACTGGGCCGATTGCTCTGAAAATCTATATTTGAGTACCGCAACAAGCATGGAGAAGGAATTTGTGGTCAAAAGTAAAAAAAGTGGCCGCCATTTTGAACTTTTTTGTTACTTGGCCGATTGCTTTGAAAATCGATATTTGAGTATCGCAGCAAGCATAGAGGAAGAATTTATGGTCAGAATTTAAAAAAATGGCCGCCATTTTGTACTTTTTTGTTCCTGGGCCGATTGCTCTGAAAATCGATATTTGAGTATCGCGACAAGCATGGAGAAGGAATTTGTGGTCAAAATTAAAAAAAAGTGGCTGCCATTTTGAACTTTTTTGTTACTGGGCCGATTGCTTTGATAATCGATATATTAGTATCGCAGCAAACATAGAGAACGAATTTATGGCCAGAATTAAAAAAAGTGGCTGCCATTTTGAACTTTTTTGTTACTGGGCCGATTGCTTTGAAAATTGATATTTGAGTATCGCAACAAGCATACAGAAAGAATTTATTGTCAGAATTAAAAAAAAGTGGCCGCCATTTTGAACTTTTTTGTTACTGGGCCGATTGCTTTGAAAATCGATATATGAGTATCGCAGCAAGCATAAAGAACGAATATATGGTCAGAATTAAATAAAGTTGCCGCCATTTTGAACTTTTTTGTTACTGGGCCGATTACTTTGAAAATCGATATTTGAGTATCGCAACAAGCATAGAGAACGAATTTGTGGGTAAAATTTAGAAAAGTGGCCGCCATTTTGAACTTTTTGTTACTGGGCCGATTGCTTTGAAAATCGATATATGAGTATCGCAGCAAGCATAGAGAACGAATTTATGGTCAGAATTAAATAAAATGGCCGCCATTTTGATTTTTTTTTGTTTCTGGGCCGATTGCTCTGAAAATCGGTATTTGCGTATTGCAACAAGCATGGAGAAGGAATTTGTGGTCAAAATTCAAAAAAGTGGCCGCCATTTTGAACTTTTTTGTTACTGGGCTTTGAAAATCGATATTTAATAATAATAATAATAATAAATACACTTTATTTGCACCACACAAGAAATTGTACAAAACAGAAATACATAATAAACTAATTTTAGGTAATTGCGATATTTGAGTATCGCAGCAAGAATAGAGAACGAATTTATGGTCAGAATTAAAAAAAGTGGCCGCCATTTATTATGGACAGACGGGCAGACACTGGCAGGCAGTGTAGTCTCAGTAGTAGGGTTCCCGCCTTTTTCCCTATAGGTACGGTACCTTAATTGAACTAATACGAGTATATTAAACTTTTTGTAACAACCTCATATTTTCAAAACCGATAAGTGACTATAGCAGCAAGCACAAAGGAAGAATTTGTCGTCTTAATATTATTAAAATAAATGGCAGTTAAGACAGGAATTTTAGTAATTAAATGCCTGAGGATGTAAAGCAGAGGTTAAACGCGAGCGAAGCCGCGGGCGTCCGCTAGTTATTTATAAAGACATCAATCTATTTTAAAGACCTGCACTAATGGCCCACTTGGCCGGTTTCACATCCGCACACATTTATTATGAAATTGTTAAAACGCATAACATGCGTCGTTGCCCTTTACCTACGCACTTTGTAAAACAAGATTTTCTATATTTGAAAATAGATTATTACAAAACCTTGGAATGTAAAACTCACAAACCTAACTGCCTATGTGGAGGATATTACAGATGGATATCTGTGGGTATTATAAATGCAGATGCACCGTTTATTTATAATTCTGTTTCAGTAACTGAGTTTTGTTTAGGAATTAGTCAACGTTTAAAAATAAGACTTTAGGAAGCATGTTCATTCAAGGTTACTTAAACCAATTCGATATCGAGATGTCTCTATTCTCTAGCATTTTGAGACCATGGGGTGTTCACTGTTGTCATTGATACTATCCCACCAAAAACATAAATGTAAAAAAGGAGAGCCAAGTTCGAGAGCCGCAAAAAGAATGGAGATCAAAATGAGTGCCAAGTTCTATGTAAAATCGAAATTTGTATTTATAGGAACAAAAAAACAATATGAACAATTATTAAACTCTATTTCTTTGCTTTATTGGATACCTATAACAATTACTGTTATTCAAAAATGTGAGATCTTAAAATAGGTAAGATTTGACTTGGCCAGTTTTCATTACATCAGTCATTTTATAAAGTTATACAACATTTTAATTCAGATAAAAACTCGCCAAGTCAAATCTAACCTATTTTAAGATCTCACATTTTTGAATAACAGTAATTGTTATAGGTATCCAATAAAGCAAAGAAATAGAGTTTAATAATTGTTCATATTGTTTTTTTGTTCCTATAAATACAAATTTCGATTTTACATAGAACTTGGCACTCATTTTGATCTCCATTCTTTTTACGGCTCTCGAACTTGTCTCTCCTTTTTTACATTTATGTTTTAAGTGGGATATCATTACTTTTTGTAAAGAAAACTAGGCAGGTATTGAGTTTAAAGCTTTTTCTTGCGTTTCCGCTGCGTGGTTTTCTTTTTTATACTATTTTCTACACTGTCTTGAATGTTAGAGATAATAGTGATAATAAATAAAATAGAAAAATAAAGTACCTAATGTTGCAATGTCCAAATTAAAGAATCAACTGTTAGACGGAACGAAGTTCGCCGGGTCAGCTAGTACAACATAAGTTTGCTGCTGTCAAATGATGTCAGTATAGCGTTTTCTTACTGGAACTAGAAATGAGTGGCTGAGACAACGCTAAACGCGTGACTGTTGACAGCGGCAAACTTATAGCGAACGAGTTGTATAAAGTATTTATTTATTCATTCAAATCTCATATATATGTACTTCACTTTTATACTATTATTGGTTAGGGCACGAAGAACCTGGTTTTTTAGCGCGTATTACAAGTTTTTTGTATGAGGACACCGCTTATTTTTTATTTTTTTGACTTTTTTATTTTTTGATTTTTTCCTACGTTTACACACAATTAACGAGCTGGATTCCAAATTTCATCCTTCTAGGTCATCTGGAAGTAGGTTAAGTTTAGGTACTATATGTCAGTTTGTATGGGGACACCCCTTATTTTTTGACTTTTTTTTATTTTCTGATTTTTTACTACGCTTACACACAATTACCGTGCTGGATTTCAAATTTCATCTTTCTAGGTCATCTGGAAGTAGGTTAGGTTTAGGTACTATATTCTCGACATTTCATGAGAGCTTATATCTAAGCCTATGTGAAATAAAGAATTTCATTTCATTTCATTTCATTTCATATGTCAGTTTGTATGGGGACACCCTAATTTTTTTACTTTTTTTTATTTTCTGATTTTTTCCTACGTTTACACACAATTACCGTGCTGGATTTCAAATTTCATCTTTCTAGGTCATCTGGAAGTAGGTTAGGTTTAGGTACTATGTGTCAGTTTGTATGGGGACACCCCTTATTTTTTGACTTTTTTTTATTTTCTGATTTTTTCCTACATTTACACACAATTACCGTGCTGGATTTCAAATTTCATCTTTCTAGGTCATCTGGAAGTAGGTTAGGTTTAGGTACTATATGTCAGTTTGTATAAGGACATCCCTTATTTTTTTACTTTTTTTATTTTCTGATTTTTTCCTACGTTTACACACAATTATCGAGCTGGATTTCAAATTTCATCTTTCTAGGTCATCTGGAAGTAGGTTATATTTAGGTACTATAAGTCAGTTTGTATGGGGACATCCCTTATTTTTTGACTTTTTTGATTTTTTACTACGCTTACACACAATTACCGAGCTGGATTTCAAATTTCATCTTTCTAGGTCATCTGGAAGTAGGTTAGATTTAGGTACTATATTTCAATTTGTATGGGAACACCCCTTATTTTTTGACTTTTCTTTGTTTTTTGATTTTTTCCTACGCTTACACACAGTTACCGAGCTGGATTCCAAATTTCATCCTTCCAAGTCATCTGGAAGTAGGTTAGGTTTTTGTACTATATGTCAGTTTGTATGGGGACACCCCTTATTTTTTGACTTTTCTTTATTTTTTGATTTTTTCCTACGCTTACACACAGTGACGAAGCTGGATTTCAAATTTCATTTTTCTAGGTCATCTGGAAGTAGGTTAGGTTTAGGTACTATATGTCAGTTTGTATGGGGACACCCCTTATTTTTTGACTTTTTTTATTTTCTGATTTTTTCCTACGCTTACACACAATTACGAAGCTGGATTTCAAATTTCATTTTTCTAAATCATCTGGAAGTAGGTTAGGTTTAGGTACTATATGTCAGTTTGTATGGGGACACCCCTTATTTTTTGACTTTTTTTTATTTTCTGATTTTTTCCTACATTTACACACAATCACCGTGCTGGATTTCAAATTTCATCTTTCTAGGTCATGTGGAAGTAGGTTAGGTTTAGGTACTATATGTCAGTTTGTATGGAGACAATCCTTATTTTTTTACTTTTTTTTATTTTCTGATTTTTTCCTACTCTTACAGACAATAACCAAACTTGATTTCAAATTTAATCTTTCTAGGTCATCTGGAAGTAGGTAAGGTTTAGGTACTATATGTCAGTTTGTATGGGGACACCCCTTATTTTTTGACTTTTTTTTATTTTATAATTTTTTCCTACGCTTGCACACACTTACCAAGCTAGATTTCAAATTTCATCTTTCTAGGTCATCTGCAAGTAGGTTAGATTTAGGTACTATATTTCAGTTTGTATGGGGACACCCCTTATTTTTTGACTTTTTTGTATCTTCTGATTTTTTTTCTACGTTTACACACAATTACCAAGCTGGATTTCAAATTTCATCTTTCTAGGTCATCTGTAAGTATGTTAGATTTAGGTACTATATGTCAGTTTGTATGGGGACACCCCTTATTTTTTGATTTTTCTTTATTTTTTGATTTTTTTCTACGCTTACACACAGTTACCGAGCTGGATTCCAAATTTCATCCTTCTAGGTCATCTGGAAGTAGGTTAGATTTTTAGGTACTATATTTCAGTTTGTATGGGAACACCCCTTATTTTTTGACTTTTCTTTATTTTTTGATTTTTTCCTACGCTTACACACAATTACCAAGCTGGATTTCAAATTTCATCTTTCTAGGTCATCTGGAAGTATAGGTTAGATTTAGGTACTATATTTCAGTTTGTATGGGAACACCCCTTATTTTTTTACTTTTCTTTATTTTTTTATTTTTTCCTACGCTTACACACAGTTACCGAGCTGGATTCCAAATTTCATCCTTCCAGGTCATCTGGAAGTAGGTTAGGTTTTTGTACTATATGTTAGTTTGTATGGGGACACCCCTTATTTTTTGACTTTTTTTTATTTTCTGATTTTTTCCTACGCTTACATACAATTACTAAGCTGGATTTCAAATTTCATCTTTCTAGGTCATCTGGAAGTATAGGTTAGATTTAGGTACTATATTTCAGTTTGTATAGGAACACCCCTTATTTTTTGACTTTTCTTTATTTTTTGATTTTTTCCTGCGCTTACACACAGTTACCGAGCTGTATTTCAAATTTCATCCTTCCAGGTCATCTGGAAGTAGGTTAGGTTTTTGTACTATATGTTAGTTTGTATGGGGACACCCCTTATTTTTTGACTTTTTTTTATTTTCTAATTTTTCCCTACGCTTACACACACTTACCAAGCTGGATTTCAAATGTCATCTTTCTAGGTCATCTGGAAGTATAGGTTAGATTTAGGTACTATATGTCAGTTTGTATGGGAACACCCCTTATTTTTTTACTTTTCTTTATTTTTTGATTTTTTCCTACGCTTACACACAGTTACCGAGCTGGATTCCAAATTTCATCCTTCTAGGTCATCTGGAAGTAGGTTAGGTTTTTGTACTATATGTCAGTCAGTATGAATTTTTACGACTTTTGGACCTTCATATCTTTATAACCGTTTGAGCTAGCTTCATGAAAATTGGGCTTCTATATGATCTTATGGATATAATTAAACACACGTAGTTTTATGTGTTTACGTTAAATAGGTTTTGAGTTATAGAAGGGTCAAAAGTGGCACCAAGTGGTTCGTGTAAACTTACTCTTGGCGCTGGCTAGCCAGTTCCTTTGCTTGAACTTGGCTTGACACGCTGCCGCGTGTCTTGATTACTGAAGTGCGTTTAGTAAATTAAAGTAGGTCGGACTGTTTCACTTGCTTATAACTCACTCCGTTCCGTTGCGATGCCGAAAATAGCTAAAAGGTCGCCATCAAAATCTGTGCTTTGGCAAACTACGAGACAGTGAAATTAATTAAGGAAATGCCCTGTTTATTCATATGTCAGCGTTGAATCTTAAAATTCACTAGAAGTTTAAATATTATTTATATTTGAAACGTATTTATAGATGTTTTTTTCATGACTGTATTTAAAACTAATGGCACCTGGCACACACTTTAAAATAAATGGGTTTAATTTTAGATGCAGTTAATAAAAGCGCAAAGTAGTTTTGATAAAGAGTCAAGCATTGAAAAAGAAAGGGAAAGACGAAGTACATCAAGAAGTAAAGAAGAAGAGAAACCCACACGTCAAAAGGAAGAAAGAAGTAGTGTTAAAGAAGATGTAAATTTTTTGATGCAGGTAAAGTTTCATAGTTTTACACATTGTAGTAAAGGAAATATAATCAAAGATATTACCTACCATAAAACAGTTAAAAAATTAAACTATTGACAACGTTGTTTATCACTTGTAGACCTGACATAAAAAAAAATTGAATCTTCTATTACTAGGTAAAAAATAACCGCGCCAGTTCAAATACCAAACCGCCCAAACGCGGAGGTCCTGCAAGGGAAAAAGAAGACGCGTCTGACGACGAAACAAGTACGGCAGGCACCGTTACAACTGACACAGAGACCACTCTCATCGATCCTAATATCAAGGATTATCAGGTAAATAAAAACCCACTGAGAGTATGCATAAATATCATGCAAAAATAATTAAAAAAAAAAACACTGAAGCTCGTGCTGTATTTACACGTAAAAACAATTTAACTTGTCCACAGGATCAAATCGAAAGTTTAAAAGGAGAAGTAGACCTTTTAAGAAAACGTTGCGAGCGAGTGGAGAAAGAGAAAAGTGATATTCTCCTTCGAAGGTTAGCAAACATAGATACGACAAATAAATATTCCACCGGTCGCTCTTCAGAGGTCCTAAAATTGCAGCAAAAAGTAAATGAGCTGACTGCGCAAAATGAAGATCTTAAGGACGAGAAAAAACATTTGACTTTAAGAATAAGAGAAATAGAAGTTGAACTTGAGGTACGTATTAATACTAAAAAGGTTAATGTGGTATTTTTTATAGTCGAGGTTAACTTCTACTAGAATTATGATTTGTGAATGGTCTGACGTGTAAACTAGGGACCATAAAATATGCACTATCCTACTATGTTTAGTATACCAGTGCTGGCACAGTCCATGCGTAAGGTTTTATAATATTATCGTGTTATGTTCATTTGCAGTCTCGACCCTCAGTAGAGGCTCAAACTCGTCAAGTAGAACAACTAAGAGCTAAACTTCTGGCTGCGGAAACACTGTGCGAGGAATTGATGGATGAAAATGAAGACATGAAGAAAGAATTACGTGACTTGGAAGAAGAAATTGAAGAGATGCAAGATAATTTTAGGTTTGCTCTTTGTATATAATAGGTAATCAAAAAATTGATTTGAGAATTGGTAAAAAAAGTTTATTTAAGTTTGTTTGGTTGATCTCTAGCTAAAGATATTAGAACATGCATTGCATTAACAATATTATGATAAATATGTCGATAATTGATATCACATAGACAAATTTTGCAGGATATCTAATTTTGCCTATACTTTTTTTAACATTAAGAAATATTAATCAATTTCAGGGAAGATCAAGCCGATGAATATTCGTCACTAAGAAGGGAACTGGAGCAAACAATAAAGAATTGTAGAGTTTTATCATTTAAGTTAAAAAAGACTGAGCGTAGAGCTGAACAGCTTGAACAAGAGAAAGCTGATCAGGAAAAAAAACTTTTAGAGGTTTGTATAACTATGCTTGAAGCTTTTTTAATATTGAAGTTTTAAAAAAAGTTTTAAAGATCCTTAAAATCAATTTCAGATAGTAGGTGGCGCCGAGGGTCTACAGCGTGAGAACCGGATCAAAGAACTGGAGAAAGAGGTGGCGCGTTCGAATGAGGTTGCACTTCGGCTACAACGAGAATTAGCAGAAGCAAATGCCAAACTCGCCGCTGCTTCAGGTGCTCCGCCTGCTAATGTGAAGAAGCAAGCACTGAGTGACGGAGTAAGCATCTATCTAAATATATAAAACAGTGTAACAGTGTTTGTAACCAAACTCCTCCAAAAAGGGCTGACCGAGAAAAAGTGTAACCAATAAAATCCCTTTTTTTACCGAACCGCAAACTTAACTTTGTTTTTGAGGTTAATTGCTAATACCAAAAAAGTATAAGAGAGAGTTACTATGACTATTCAGTTCATTTTATTTTTCCCATAAAATATACATTGATCGTAATCGTAATTATTTCAGATTTCGATCGGTAAACTTCAGAGATAAGGGGGAACGGTATTATTTTGACAGTTTGCTCAATAAATCAAAAAATATCGGGCTTAAAATAAATAAAAATCGGTTTTAGAATGCAGCAACTGATGGCCCACCGTCAGTGCAATCCGTTTAATTTTAATTTAACAAGGGGGCAAAACCGGGTCGTCAAAATTTCAAAATGAGATAACAATATTGAGTGGGGTATCATATGAAAGGGCGTTACTTGTGTATTCTAAAACAGATTTTTATTTATTTTCGATTTGAACAAACTGACGAAAAGAAAAACCTCCCTTATCTCCGAAGTTTATCGTTCGAAAAATCTGAAATAATTATGATCAATAGAAATATTTACACAGATACAGAAAAAATAAAATCACTCTCTAACTATCATACTTCTTTTGATAATAACAATAAACCACAAAAAACAAAGTTAGGTTTGCGGTTCGCCAACAAAAGTACCTACATGTAAATTATACTCGTAAATTCATGAACACAAGTGATTATTCTTTTATATTATGAAACCCTCGGTGCGCGAGTCCAACTCGCACTTGTTTTTCTTTTTACAAGTTACGGAACCCTAAAAATACAATTATATTGTAGGTATCTATTAAATGTCTAAGGTCTAAACTCAACTAATTTGACGCGTCTCAAAACGCTCTCCATGGGAAAGTATAGCACTATTTGAAACTATTTGTAGCCACGTAAAATTAGTGTTGTTAAGAGATTTTGTACAACAGAATTGGTACCAATATATCTTATCTATATTTTTCAGTCCAGAATAAGTTCAGAAAAAAAATTAATATTATTTTTAGTGGCAATTAAAATTTTATTTATAATTTAACTGCAGGAAGCTGTAAAATATTTTTTTTTTTTTTCATTTGATGTCTTCTCGAGGAAACTCTTATGCCAGAATGGCGGACTATGATCGATTAAATCAATCACAATCTCAGATAAATAAATATTTCAAGCGCTAATGTGTAATCATATGATTTTTTCAATAGAAAGTGTCGAGATCGTCATTAACGCGTGGCGGCAGCCAGGAGGACCCAGCGCAGCTACTGCGCGACTTGCAAGACTCTCTTGAACGGGAAGCAGATCTAAGAGAGCAATTAAGGAATGCTGAAGAAGAGGTAGTGCTACATTTCAATTTACGCTTGAATGTTATGAGTAACATTTCACGAGCTTTTACTTCTCAAATTACGTAACCAAAACATACATTTCTGTGCAAAGGTAGGGAGGTATTAGGTACACATAAATTTTCACAAACGCATAAATACAAAAAATAAATTAACGTCACTTATTTTTAACACACGTTAATCACAAATAATAATATACAAGCTATTATTATAACAAATTAAGTTAATAAATAAGAGAAATTCAATTGCAATGTTTAGTGCACAGTTAAATTTATACTTTAACATTCTTGGTAACGCTTAATTTACTCGTACTATGTTAATTTTACTACAGTTCAATTGTATTTAAAAGATCATTAGCTATAAACGACGGCCAGCTGGCTTTGAGCCAATTTATGCCTGACTCAACATGATCCGACACAAATATTGCATCCATAAATAAGCTACTTTAGCGTTTAATATCATATATATAATACATATTATAATATCCTTTTGTTGACAAATTATGCATATCCTTAAGAAAAGAATTTAATGTTATCTCTAAACAGGCTAGTCGATATCGACGACGGTCCGCAGGCAAACAGATCCCACCGCTACTGAAAGATCCATCGCCATCAACGCTTCAACTTACCGCTAATCTTGCTGCCAATGATGAAAATAAATATATTAAGCGCATACTCGAAATGCAACACGCACTAGAAACAAATTTACACTCTTTCGATATTGGGAAATTAACGATTGGCATAAACAAAACGGTTCAGTCACCACAAGATAATGTAACCTCATATTCCGAAGGTTCTCAGACAGATATTGTAATGCATCACGAAGTAGCTACAGATTCTAAGAAATTGACCTTAGATTCATGTTTGCAAATTAATATTCAATATTCAGACATGTACTCGCAGACAGACACTGCTTTTGTTAAAAACAAAAACATTCAAACTGAATTATTGCTATCGAATTCTCATACACAAACATATAAGACAAAAAACAGAAATATTTCTACCCAATTTGATAATATTCAAAAAGATAAATGTATTCAAGTTATAAAAGCGGAGCTAGAAGAAACACAAAACGCATACAAAATAATCGATCAAACTGAATTATACGATGTCCCTGCGTCAAATGAATTTAATAACAAAAAATTGGAAATCAGAGATGAAAAAGACATTAATAAAAGTAGGGACAAGTCTGACAGTCCACCTCTTTCGTCAGATAAAATAACAGCAGGCTCTTCGAACCAAATACAATTTCCATTTGCCTTATTTAATCCATTGGCTGCAAGATTGCCTGTTGTAGGTATATATTTGCCAAATTACTTGGAATGTTAATGTTCTTTTCTTCATATGTATGTACCTACGTGTAACAGTACCTCCCTCATTTTAGCATAGAAAGTCTGAATAGTTAATAATCAACTAACGGATATTTTCAGGCAAATAACTTGCGTAAAACTGCATCAAGAGTCGAGGACGACAATGAGTCCTTACTTCTACAGCTGAAGAAAATGGCTACCAAAGCCAGAAGTACGTCACATTATAATTTGCAAAGTCTCAGTTTGTGTAATCTCCGGATCCCAGTCAACGTTTCCTATTTGCATTACCCTTGTAACATTTTATCATCTTCATTACTTTATTCCATAACTTTCTTGAAAATATTTGCTCTTTTGAACTTGCAATCTTCGACGTTGTTACTAACATGCTTAGCCTTACTAGGGACTTCCTTTAAGTCTTAGAAATGCAATAAATCGGCGTATCTTTCTGAGGTAGCCATTTTCTCCAGATCAGCTTGAGACCTGAGTGTAAATAAATTATTGGAATTTGTGTGGATTTATATTGCCTTTATTTTTACAAATTTTAATAAACTAACATCGCATTGAAATCGATAACATGTCATTGCACTTTACTAATTGTAATATATATGTTTTGAAAATTCTTTTTTGATAATTTATTAATTATTTTTATTTCTTTTGTTGTTTTTAGGTCGGAAGCTGTCCCCAACACCTCCTACGAATAGACTTGCTATTGAAGCTCCCAATGAAAAAGACGAAGGTATATCTGATGAAGAAGATCCTGCAGAGTTAAGACTTCTACTGGAACTAAACGAGCAGGAAGCAGCTGTATTACGTAAAAAAGTGGAAGACTTGGAATTCGACAGAGATTCATTAAAGAAACAGGTTAAAGAACTCACTGAAAAAATCTCCAGTGTCTCTACTAAAACAAATGTTCATTCTACTGTCACTTTACGCAAAAATACGACTAAAAGCAGTAACTTAGCTGAAGAAAAGGTTAAGGTAAAATACATCCTAATACATGCTTCGGTTAGAGACTCAATTTAACAAACAACTTAATATCGCGATTAACTTATAGGTACTAGAAGATGAAATTGCTGAACTGAGAAAAAAACTGATAGAAAAAGAAAGAGATTGCGAAAGGTTACACGCCGAACTAAGCCTTACTCAAAAGAAACCAAAAGCTTCTCTTATAAAAAGCAAGTAAGTACGCACCACTGGTTTTATAATTGTGATTATGAAAATGAATGTCTAATATAAGATATGTAATGAAAAACTAAACAATATAAAGGTCCTTAGATGCAAACGATCAACAGAACGTAGATTTAAAGCGACAACTGCAAGTAATAGAGCAGGAAGCAAGCGTTCTTAGAGCTAAAACACAAAGTTTAGAAGCCGACAATGAAAAATTACAAGCTGAAAATAAAAAGTTGCAGGTATTTAGTTTTTACTAAAAATATTCCTTTTTCATATGAACATATTTCATTTAACCAACGTATTAATTTCAGCTTCTCAGAAACACTAAAACTTTAAGAACAGACAAATCACTTGATCAAAGCGCAAATAAAATAAGTAAACTAGAGACTGAATTAAAGGAAGCACTAGCGAAAATTAAAGAACTCGAAAACCACAAAGATAAGGATGACAAATCTGAAAAGAAAGTTCGATTTGGTGAAATTACTAAGAAAGATAGTGATACATTAAAACTTAAACAAGATGAATTAGATAAATTAAAACTTAGCTTTAGTAGGGTAAGTTCTATAAACAAAATACAAGCAAATAATTGTTATTAATATCGTGTATATTTATTTTATATACGTACTTATTGATTTACAGTTGGAGAAGGAGAAAATAAAATTGCAAACAATTTTAAAGGAGTTAAAGGAGGATGCCATAAAATCATTTAAACCTCGAACGCCAAAAAAAGTTACTGATATTACTACAAAACTACAAATGAAAAAAATGGTCGATGAACTTGAAAGTGAAATTGGTATGATGCATATATTCACGCATGTTACAATATAATAATAAAAAGATTAAATTAAGTAAAACTTGATAAATTTTAAATTTTAGGCGAATTATACGTCATCATGAAAAATGCTGGTCTGTCATCTCAAGAAATAAATTCTAAAGGGCAGCTAGAAAAGGATATTGAAGTTTTAAAATCGAAACTATCAAAAAGTGAAACTGAATTCACAAATGAAAAGAATCGTTTACAAAGTGAAATTGATGAACTCAAAGACTTAAATGCTAAATTAGAAAAAGATCGCAGTAATTCATTAACTGAATGTAAAACACTGTCAGAGGATAAAAAGAAGTTAGAAACTGAGATAGCTAGACTAAGTGTGGACCTAAGTAAGTAATGTATTATTTTGTGATAGTAATAATGTATTGATTGATGTTTAATATAGAATACATGAATTAATATGATTACAAAATAGTTACATAAAAAACAATACTCTTAATGCAACACCTATCATTCCAGAAAACAATAGTTCACAACAAACTGCTATGTCAGACTGTATGAAGAAGATTGAAGAACTTAAAAAGGAAATGGATATTAAAGACAAGGAAATTGAAAAATTAAAGAAACAAGTAGATGCGATAAGTAAAATGGAACAAGACAAGAATAAACTGCTAAAAGAGGTATGTAATATTTTTGAAGATTCCTTTGGTGGATTATAAATAATAATAAAGTTTCTTATTTTTTTAGGTGGGAGACAAGACAAAGAAAATAGGTGAGTTAGAGAAGAAATTAAAAGAGGCCGAAGATAAGTGCAAACGAAATGAAAAAGTACTTGCCACACGTAAAGATAAAGTTGCAAAACTAGAAAAACAGGTTAACATTATTTTTAATTATTATTATTTATTTAACTATAATCGCAAATCCCAATATTACCCCGACTGTTAATTATTCTTAATTCAATATATTTTCTCACTTTATTTTAATAAACAAATATATTGAAAATAAAACTGCTTTTTTAAATTAGCTTTCTGAAGAAAAAGAACAAGCTGAAGCATTAGCAAATACAAAACGCCGCATGTCTATTGAGTTTTCAACCGAAAAAGATGAGATACAAACGAAACTTCTTAAATCTGAAAGTAAATTAATTACTTTAGAGTCAGATTTAAAAGAAATGAAATCGGACTACGAAAACAAAATTTCCACCTTGGAATCTACTATAGCTGCCAAAGACATTCATATTAAACAACTGGTATTTTTGCTATAATAATTTTGACATACCCCACATAGCATGTTTAGTTCCATTAATTTACTATGTCAATGGAACAGGTTAAGTTTTGTCCTAAACTATGATTTGCCGTAGGAACTTTAATCCCGTAGTAGAACCCTTAGTTATTATATCCGTATCCGCTCGAAGTAATACAGCATTGAAAGTTGTTGCCCTTGTTATGTATGTTTTATCCCTGCACTGTACTGCCTCAAACAGGCATCAAAATATTAATAAAATGAAAATATACATTTATAGGAAGACGCCCTACGAGAAACATCCAACCAGAAATATGACGAAGCATTATCATTAGTTGAAGTGGCTCAACTAAAAGAGAAATGTGATAAAGCTCAAAAGGAAATAACCGAAAAAGCAGAAGAATTAGCGTCTACTAGAACAGAACTCAGTGTTTACCAAAAGGACGTGTCTATTTTCAAAACTGAAATTTCACAACTGAAGTCGGATATAATTAAACTTGAAAATGAGAAAAAGGATACAGAAGATAAACTAAAATCGGAGAAGAAAGAAAGTAGTTATTGGGAACAGAAAGCATCTGAATTCGACACGGATTTACAGGTATTAACAAATAGGCTACTTCATTAACAGTTAAAATTTTGTTTCTATGTTTTCTGCACCAAAGATAATATGTTGCTTTTGTACATCAGGCAGAAAGAAAAAAAATCGAACGTATGCGAACCAATCACGACAAGGACATTAAAAATAAAGAAGCTGAACTGGCGACGCTAAAAGGCAAGCTAAAAGTTTTAGAACAAACTGCAGGCGCTGGAGCTAAAAGGTTAACAGAACTAAAACAAGAGCACGAAGATGCAATCAAAAGTATGTGAAATATTACGAATAACATTATTACAGTATTAATTCAGTGTTGGTTCGCCCTAAAATGTGTCATTCTTTTTCAGAATTAGAACATTCTTTAGCCCTTGAGAAAGCTGAATATGAGGAGTTAACAAGTAAATACGAATTGTTAGAGGAAGAACATGTGGTCACTAAAGCAAGGCTAACAGTTGATAAGGAGAAGGCACAGAGGTATGATGAAATGTTCAATGTATTTTTTTAAATAATATAGAAGAGGACGATAAAATTTAAAAATCTAAAACTAACCATTTTAACAGTGATTTGATGCTGGTACAAACAGAACTAAGCAAAACATTGGAAGAGCTTAAAACCCTGCAGGATAATTATGAAAGCGAATCGTCTGCTTGGGAAATGGAGAGGTCAAAATTACAGGTAAATAATTCAAAAAATATGTTCATACTAATTTCACGTGACCTTCAAACAAAATACTCAATTAATTTTCAATATTGCGTCTTTCCATAGAAAGAAATTTCATCTTTACAAGAACGGTTATGTGGCGGGGGCTGGGAAGTAGAGCGCGCAAGGCTTACGGCTCGACTTGAGCAGCTTGAACGTGATTTAAAATCGGCCAAAGAAGCTAATGAAGTGCTTTCACATCACCACGATGTCGCTAAAAAAGAAGTAAGCTATCAATGAGCTGATTAGGTAAAATAAGATTTAAAAAAAGACGTGAGCGTCTTGGTTAGAAACAAGGTTTTGGATAACACCTAAATCAAAACTACATTTTATATTTTCATGTGATTTCAGCCATCGCTCAATAGATGACGCTGTCTTCAGTTAGCTCACGCTCTCAAATCCCAAATCTTTATACGTGTGCATACCAGCAAATTCTGTTGATTGTAAAGAGTGAAAATGCATTCTAGATTTTCAAAGATTTTCGTCTTATAAAAAATCCAATTTCTTTCGCTTAGTCCCCTGCGCGATACCTTCTTTCAAAAATACTTGAATTATTAATATTTTGTTTCTTATAGTTGGAAGAGGCCCGAAAGAAACTTGAAGATTATGAGAAAGTCAGCAAAGTTCACAGAACGTTGTCAGCGGATAATGTTGAGTTGGAACGAGAACTAGCGGCTATGAACAGTAGATTAGAACAAGCGGACAAAGCGAGGAAGAACGAGGTCGCTGAAATTAAGATGCGGTACGAAGCACAGATGAACACAATGAGAGACGAGCTCAAATCTTTACATAACCAGGTAAAACTCACTCATAATCTAAATAATTATGTTGGTAATAAGCACTTGGTAATTTATGAAAATAATTGAAATACTTATAGGTATCAAGGTTTAGGCGAGAGCGAGATAATTACAAGCAAATGTTAGATTCAGCTCAAAAGTCTATGACGGAGATGAAGAATGGTGACAGAAGAGCACAAAGGAATTCAATATCAAGCACAGACGAGGTAATTATCTATATTAACTTAGAGAACACAACATAACAAGTGAAAAAAATTATTTGATGATTTTTTTTTTTCAAGATTTTCACAAGTTATATAAACTTAACCATTAGTTCAATATTGTAAACAAAATACATTTAAAAGTCTGTAAAGATGTCCCAGACCATTGAACAAGAGTAGTAAAACATAATTCTATGAATAACCATTTATTATACCTTGCAGGAAGAGTACCGCAACCGAGTGGCAGTACTGGAACAACAGCTGGCATGCGCGGAAGATGAGCTATGCGAGGCCCGCCTGCTTTCATCCAAACTTAACACAGAGCTCATCAGCGAAAGGTCTTCTGCTGAGGTCCGTCTCGCTGAAATGCAGTCCAGGCTTAATGAGGTACGTGGAACATTGTTTACAACGACTTAAGCCAAAAAATGGTTGATATAATTATATACTCGTACTAGTTGACCGTGAAACGTTGAATTACCATTTAAGGGCACTGACAATACTTTGGGACCTATACTCAGACCTACAGAACGTAGACAAAAATTTTCATAAATATCGGTCGAGCTGTTTCGGAGGAGTTCGGTTACATACAAGCACTGTGACACCAGAATTTTTCATATTAGATATTATACGAAATACAATTGAACCCGCTTAATACGATTTATCGCGTAATACGCCATTTTATGCTGCAACTTTGGACATATTTTCATACGTTTCATAACGCTTGATACGCTTTCTCGCTTAAGACGCGTTTTTGGTTGGGTCCCTGTGAAATCGTCTTAAGCAGGTTTTACTGTATGTATATAAAAAAATTGAATTGCAGTACGAAGAGGAAAGACTGATGTCATCGGGGCGAGCGCGGGTGGCGGGGCTCGCTTCACGCATGGAGCTGGCCTGGCACAAGGAACGCGACGAGCAGCAGCGCTTGCTGCACGAAACCTCCACGCTGGCTAGGGACCTGAGGCAGACCCTCTTCGAGGTAAACATGTTTGCAACTGATACACTTCATTCATTTAACGCTTTACTACATTCTTAGAACACTTATGGTCCCCTATTTTCGAGGTTTCCTAGGACTTTGAAAGTAGCATACTTCGGATGAAATTTTTGGACTTTTACCCATCTCATATATATTTTCAACGTGGAAACAAACTTTCCTAAAAATATCTATGCTTACTTCTCACAGTTAGAACGAGAAAGGGAAAAGGAGAGACTAGACATGAAGAGGAGAATAGATCAACTGAAGAGAACTACAGAGGAAGAAACCGAAGAGGCAAAGAAAAAGGTACCTTTAAAACCCCTTCAATTCAGGAATCATCGCATCTTTCCGGTATTCAGGGCTTTTTTTAAAAGTCCTTAATGAATGATGCGATGATTCCTGGATTATAGAATCGTTTTCTACGTCAGGTTTCTATGTACAGAACACAATTTTCTGTCCTGTTTCTAGGTGACGGAGTTACAATGCGATCTATTGGAGCTGCGCGACGCTCACGCGAAGTTGCGTACGGCCAACGAGAAACTACGGCGCGACAAGGAGCGTCACGACCGAGATCGGGACCAGAACAAATTGCTCATCGTCTCACTCAAACGCGCACAACAGGCAAGTTCATAAAGAGTATAGTCGGTGGCTTATAAGTTGCACCTGGAGAAAATATTTTCGTATGTGAACTGAGTTGCGGTATAAAGGCGCCGCGAGGGAAAGCGCGGAAGACGAATCGCAAGATGTGCCAGTGCACCATTTTGGGTCAACTTAATAGCCGAGTACTATTAAATTGATGCGTATCGACTAGCGTACTCGTATCTTGGAAATTAGACTAGGGTAGATAATATTATCATCTATAATTTATTTTACTTAGAACTTTCTTTATGACTATCAACACAGATCAGAGAATTAAGTTTATGTGACTACTAATATACAGCTCCCAGATCAGAAATTTATTTCTAATATTGTTTATTTACAGGAGGACGATAGGGTGATAACACAATTGTTGGAAACGATTGAGGATCTTATGAAACAGAGTCCAGAGTTGTTTACAAGTGAACCGCCAGCTAAACCAGAAAAGAGCCTCATGACTCCAACGCCACCAAGACGGAACAGGGTAAGTTACTTGAGTTTAAACTTATTGTAGCAGAATTAAAGAAAGACCAGAAATTCTCATGAAACCGTTGCTCTATCATCAATGGCTAAAACTGCTGAACTGCAAAAGTTACTTTGTTTTTGTATGTAAATGAAACCCTTAGGTAATTAGAGCTGACCTTGATACGAATTAAGTTTCAGTATACCTGTTAACAGCTAAACATAATAAAACTGTTAGGTTTATGTGGTCAGTATTATTAAGATTTAATTAGTTTGTGAAAATACTATTTCACCCGCGTTGAATTGCCTACATATTGTTTAACTTTGTAGAGACAGTGGCGCCTCCATTGTTTCGTGCCAAGAAAATACTAGACAAATACCTACCAACGATACATTGTTTACGGATAAACAGTTTTCGCAAAATAATTTAACGGCGTAGAAGCCGTATTTAAGCGATTTTTAGTGAAGTTTAGTTTAAAAACTATAAAGAAAATTACTTTTAAATTTATATGTCATGTATTTTGGGTCTTTAATCTAAAATCGTTGAGAAGCAGAAACACGATTAGATAAAATTTTCTCGATAGAAAGTTCTCCCAAAAGTTGCTCCAAAATCTCAGTTTTTCTTCTTTTTTTCCGAAACTACAATAGATGTAATTGTAATTTTTGTTTTAATGTGTAGGTAATAATAATATCTAAAAACTTTGAGAAACAGATTTTAAATAGCTAGCTTAGTTTTAGAGAAATTTGGTAAAAGGTCGTTTTTCTGTTATATTCTTCCGCGACGCTGCATGTCGCACCCATCAACGTATGCGTGAGAGTGACAAAGACAAAAATAAATTCAATAAAGCGCCTTAATTCCAGTCATCAAAATCCCGGTCCCGTTCCGGTACCCCGGAGAACGTGGAGGCTCGTGCGGCGAGCGACGCCGCAGCGACTGCAGCGCGCTTGCGTCGCCTCACCGACGAGTTGCGAGCGTCGCGCATCGCTGAGCGACAGCGCAGGCAACAGGCCACTACTGCTAGACGGTACGGTAGAAATCAGAATCAACTAAAAAAATAAGGCGATGGTAGGTCAGATTTAAAAAATACTGAGGTCAAAAAAACTAGGAGGCTTTTCGCAAATTGTAGATAAAGACATACATATAGACAGAAGCTCGGATGCAGTCCAAAAGTGTAAGGGTTCCGTTAGCATTTTTTAGGAAGCCTATAAATGCATCGTGGCTATGTCATTGCGGTAACAATTCTTAAATTGGCCATCATTTTATCTGCCAAAAATATTTATCAAATGTGCAATAAAAAATACAACAAAATCAATTTAGTCATTACATAATAGTTTCTTATGAATGAATTATGTTATGTATGAAAATGCTAAATACATTTAGAAGGAAACTTGACGAATATCTAATTGAAAAAGGTTATTATGATATTAAAGAATATTTGATGTAAGTAATTTACCTAGCGATATAATTCAGTGGAACTTTTAATAATTCATTCATTATTGTTTATTAGGACTAAAATTCAATCTGTTGTAAATTTATTACTTATTGTTAAATTAATTATGTTTATATTTGTATAGATCACTTCCTACTCAATTGTAACTTTTGCATGCCTTAAAATGGTAGAAACATTGAAACGCTTATATTATTGTAATACCATCTGTATTTGACATGTTTTTAGCAAATAAACTTGATTGATTGATTGATTGATTGATTGAAATATTATGTATTATGGGTTGAAATGGAATTTGCAACAATTCTGTTTCAACCCTGGTTAACCATTGAAAGACGTTGACTCTGGTTTAAAGATGTAAATAACCCGCTGTTTCGCGCAAGAGGACCTAAAGGAGCCAGAATGATAATGAGAGACGTATCTATCAGGTTTTTATTGATGCAATACAAAATATTGCTTATCCATAGAGCAATGTCAACGGAACCACGTGATACGCTCTCCGTAACACCGGCTGCCCGGACACCGTCCCGTGTGCCATCGTTGAAAAAGAGATCCATATCGCTAGAGCAAACTACTAAAGAACAGGTACGTTTACTGTACACCAAAAAAAGGCAACAAAGTGACAGTTGATAGAAACAAAGTTTGGAATAACACGGAAATAACATCTACATTTTATATTTTCATGTGTGGTTTCACCCATCGCTTGATAGATGGCGCTGTTTTCAGTTAACTCTAACGAGTTCAATACCAAATCTTCATACATGATTGCACGCGTGCCCATTCTTTTGACTATTAAGAGATTCTAGATTTTCAAAGATTTTTTACGTGATTTTCGTCGCAAAAAATCCATTATCTCTCGCCCAGTCCCCTGCACGATACCCTTCGAAGAGAAACGTCTCTACAGTCCGACAAGGCTCTCTTGGCATTTGAATGAGGGCGCTGTTATAGAACAGAGGCATCCAGAAAATAAAATCTCAATTTTACTTCAATTTTAGTTTAAAATAGTTGATAGTACCTAAGCAAAAACAACACAACATACAATAGCGATATACTGACAGAGCGGACTATCAAACAGTATCACAAGATAGCGGTGTTAGTACTGATTTTGGCCACGCGCCAAGATAGCCTTGTCGCACTGTATACGTGTATTTTAGTTTCAAAAATACAAAGAGCCTATAAATGCATTGAGATGGAATAGTCGTGTTATAAGAACCTTACTTTTCCAGAGCGCAATTTGGAAAACTGTGGACGATAGCAGCGTCTCATCTATGCAGTCGTTAGACGGTGACTCAGATATGAGATTGTTTACGATGCAACGCGACGCGAGTCTAGACAGGCAAGCATAACAAAAAAAGTTAACTTTTTTGCAGTAGTTTACCAATGAATTATGAAACGAACTTTGATTTCGGCGTCTTTTATTTCAATCCACGAAGACGCGCCCCACTCTGTAAAAATCGCTTGATTCATACGGCTCTTATGGAGTTTGAGAGTGGGGCGCGTCATCGTGGATTGAAATATCTATACATGGCTTGTATTCGACTATACAATCCTACCTAAAATTTATTCCACAATCAGTACAGATTTCTACCACATACTATAAACTGATATTTTTCTTTAGTTCTGAAGATTTGGTCTTTATAACCATTTTAATGTTTGTAAACAGTCGATTGTCTGGAGGCTCTGCCCAAAGCGACGTGCTACCTTCGGAGAAGAAGAAAAAGAAGGGACTCTTCGGTAAACTGAAGAACCTTACCAAATCGCGCTCCATAGACGATCACGTCGATACAGAGGATTTCAGACCCATTGGTACTGTGTCACAGGTAAACGAAAAGTCTCATAGATATTTTATTCTAGATTGATGATTGAACCGAATGAGTTACTTTTTTTTTGTCTGGAAAACATTTTCTAAAGTAAATTCATTAACCAGCTCGCGGAAGAAGTTTTACTGAACCATTTATACTGACATTCTATTACTTGAAATATATTGTCTTTTACACAGGGCTCAGATTCTGATATGAGTGCGACTGGCAGCAAGCGAGACCTGCGCGGACGATTGTCCGGAATGTTTAGCAGAAAGCAAGGGAGCCGAACTAATAGGTTCGTATTTCACGATTGTATCTCATTTTAACGTTCAGTTGTAATTGTATCTCTTTCGTAACAAATTCTCATCTAAATAGATTTGTCTAGATAGAGAAACAAACTCACAAAAATTCAAATATTCATTGTCAGGAGGGCGTTGTTATAGAGAAAAGGCAGCCAGAAAATAAAATCTCAATTCAATCAATTTTAGTTATATTTTAGTTAATGTTAAATAAAAGCAAGAAATAAAGAAAGAAATATATGTTTATTTCCAAAGCAACAAATACTAGACTGTTGCCCACCAAACACCGCCTTACATAACAGGCGGTGTTTGGTGGTTGCTAGAAGCACCGCCTGTTATGTATGGCACAACCCAGAAATGGGCCCCAACTCAGTATAGTGCTCGCATGCAAGCATGAGAGCACACAGCGCTGATTTTCAGTTGGAGCCCTTGACAGGGTGACGCCACGAACTAAGGATACAAATAGAAACGTGTGGGAAAAAGTTAAAACAAAGAAATTAGCAATTTCAATCAAGCAGCGAAAAAGAGTAAGTTAAGGCATTTCAATAATATAAATAATAGTAAAGGAATAATAAGAATATGATAATAAAAGAGTATAATAATAATAATTTGTTATATATGTATTCCACTACAGGAACGAAAGCTCCGTCACATGATCTGAACTGATCTGATGATGGTGAAGAACACAACATACAAAAGCGATATACCGCCGGAGCGAATAATCAAACAGTATCACAAGATAGCGGCGTTAGTTCCGATTTTGGCCACGCGCCAAGATACCCTTGTCGCACTGTGCAAACTTTTGCATAATCCTACTAATAATATACCTAATATGATATTTGAATCAGCAAAGAGCTGAGTCCGGAGCGGCCGGCCAGCGCAGCGACCAGCGCGACGGGAACCGGCACCAAGCCCATACTGCGCAACGCCAGCGCCTCCACGCTCACGCGCACAACGCCCGCCAAACCCGTACGTTATTATTACGAGAATTAATGCCGCTGCAACATTCTCTACACATACTATCCTAAACATTGTAATCTAATCATAAAAAAAAAACATTAGTAGTACAGGTAGAGTCAGAGTTGCGCACGAAATTTTACATACCATCATCTATATAATGTAGCGAGATGCCTCAGAAGCCCCAATTATACCCTATACAAGTATATTACGTCATCTGGACCATAGACAAAAAACGAGCAAAAAATCACGTTTATTGTATGAGAATCCCGTTTGATATTTATTTTATTATATTTTTTAGAAAGTATTTGTTGTTATAGTGGTAACAGAAATACATCATCTTTAAAAGTTTCAAAAAAGGCCAACTCGCCTAAAGTTTTCACTTTAAAAAACCTGCTGTAAGGGCGCCTTATTTGCGTGGCAACACATTCGACGGTGTAATTTAATCTATCTATAGAAAAAACATGTTCCATTTTTTCCACGACATGGGGTTTTTTGTACTTTGTGAAAAAAAAACTATTGGATTCTTATGTAAAAATAACTCAGGTTTAAAATATTAATTCTCACTTTCAGAATGAATCGCCAGCATCAAGGGCGTCGAGTGTCACGCCGGCCACCAAGAGGAAAGGGAAATAGTTGAAGATGAAAATAGTTATAATTTTTCGCTTTTTATTGTATTCAATCTCCTATGAATATTCCACATAGCATGTAATATCACAAATACATATCAGATATATAGAGCTATAAAACAAACATGAAATAAACAATTTCGTTCAGAACTCCTTAAAATGCAACCTTCGTATTGACATCCTTACTACCTTAACATCGTTCAGACCAAATGTATGGTTCGCCGCTGTAAGTATGCGTACAGACCTATCGACATTGGTAAATAATATTTATAGATTACTGAGGTTACGCAGATTACATTTTACTGGGTATGGTACAGGTTTATTTATATTTGGTGCATAAATGGTGCGGTCAAATACAAATAAAATACAGCGGATTCCTGGAAACTAAGGGGCCACTAAAAATTTTTTGGTTACATCCAGAAGCGTCAAGATAATCCAAAAAATATCTTTACAGTAAAAGCAAGTCAAGTATATCCATACATTAATTAAACAGAAAGTTCTTTTCTAACAGATCATTTAGTTTGTGACTAATTCCTACGAGTAGCTATGAACAAAATGTCGACAAAACTGCTTATCAACTTGTGTGAAACACAAGAAAATACATCTCTAGCCTCTATGAACTCTTTGTTATTTGGCCGAGTTAGTTGGTTAGCAATATCTGCATGAGATTTCTAGGAATATGTTACTAATGACTCGCAAAAACAGTCACCATCCAAACTCGCATCCTGAGTCTTGGGGAAAATATTTAAGGGATATGCTGTGAAGTAAACTACCGAGGCCATTTAAAATCCACTGTTTAATTTAAAGTTTCGTTTCATGCGACCATCCACCATACTATCTCCAGATTTTACTTACGTAATTCACAGTAAAGATAATATGTTACGCATCGCGAAACCCGTACCTTAACGATCATCCATATTCGGCTAACATCATTTGATGTGAACGATGTCATTAAGCTTTATTCCCCTGGCTTTTTTTATCCGCTAGCGAAAATATTTAGTGAAATACATACTCATAATTTGTAATTTTCATAATTATAACCGTTGAAATAATATCATGTGTGTGTCATTTAATTGCAATTTTTGCAACGTGCAAGTGAGCATGTTCAGAAAAGTAAAATAAAGGAAACCTCGTGACGGTTCGCGAACTATTTCAGCAATGGGAAGCGTGGCGCGGCTAGCTCTGGTCCATGAGGTTGGAGTCGACGGTGGCGCCGCTCGAGTCCTTCAGGATGGACTCGAAGATGGGTTGTAGATCGGGGAACGATTTGATTTGCGTCACGAAGTCCATTAAGTGAGGATTTTTATCTGCAAAGTAATAAAAAAAAAACTTTTTTTTACACTCAAATTCAAAAAAAAATCAAAAATTTTATTCTTTCACATAATATGCCTAACTTACAGGCACTAGGCACTTGCGAAACGTTAAGACTCTACCGCCTCGTTCGGAAAGTAGCACTGCACCGAGAAGAACGGGCAAGAAAATACAGTAACTATTCTATAAACATAAATACAGTGGACACAATATTTTGCTGAAATCCGCTACCTAAAGTTAGCGATTTGGCTAGTTTATGTGTGCACGGATTTTATATAGTTTTGTTTTACGATCTTCGTGGGTTAGTGGCCCGCACTCAGGTTTGAGTGGAAGGTTGAATTCCCGCCACAAGATGCTTTTCTTAATTGGCTCGGGTCTAGTCAGATAGATGGGAGGCTTCGGTTCTGGCTAGTCACCACCCGACCAGCGAAAATGCACGCCTAGCGATTTAGCGCTTTGGCGCAAGGCTGTGTAGTTAACGTAAAATATATATTATTCTCTTCCCGATGTCTTTCATAATTACTGAAATAAAGGGTCGTGACAGCCAGCAAAGTGATTCTATAAGAGTTCCGGATGGAGTTGAGGTACGGAACCCTAAAAAGTTTATTATAAACTGTCAAATGCGTCACCTGCGTCGGGTATCTGCAGCAGCGCGGCGGCGGCGCGCAGTGCGGAGCGCTTGAGCTCGTCCTGCTTCTCGTACTCCTGCTTCACGGAGTTGGCCTTCACCTTCATGGTGCACGTGGCGCGCAGCGGCTCCACCAGGCTCTCCAGTCCTGCCGGCGCACCCGTACTTAACACGGCGATCGTTACAAGTGTGTCGCCGCAATAGCGAAAAACGTTTTTATCGCTATCATAAACACACGTACATTTTTGATACACAGTATTTAAATCTCTTGTATGGGAGAGAAAACGTTTGCGATATTTATGAACCTCTGTGAAGGATAAACGCGATAACGCTACGTGATGCGACGCCACGCGAACATGTCAAGAAGTCGTTGTTGCTCTCTGCTAACGGGTTTTAGCAAGTGCGCAGGACAGGGGTCCAGTGTTAGGATCCCTCAGTTAGCGTTCACTAAGTTCCTGTCTTTGGTGAAGAAAGCCCGCCACTCACTCTGCAGGACGACGGCGGGGCACAGGTGCGCGAGGCGCGCGCACATGAGGTAGGTGAGCATCTTGATGTCGTAGTGGTCGCGCAGGCCGTCCTCCACGTGGCGCAGGAACTCGAACACGTCGAGCCGGTCCAGGCACGTGCCCAGCAGCGTGTACATGCACTCGAACGCCGCCTTGCGCAGGTCCAGCCCGTCGTCCACCGAGTGCTTGAAGGGACCCATCTCCACCTCTCGGATGAGCTCTTTCTGTTGGACAAATTTTTTTAGTGACAAAAATACAGTGCTATATCTATAAAGTTGTGGTCTCAAAACATAGAACATAAGGTAAAGACTATTTAATTTTTTTTTTAATAATTCAAAATGTAGTTTCATCAGTCACTGTTAGACAAGCACGTCGGTACCTTCACTTTGGTCTCGGCGTAGATGGTGGGCAGCAGGTCGGGCAGCAGGTCGCGCACCAGCGAGGGCTTGTTGTGCGCGGCCGAGTTGAACGCCACCAGCGCCACGCGCCGCACGCCCAGCTCGCTGTCGCGCAGCGGCACCAGCAGCTCCGCCATGCACGCGCGCAGCATGGGGTCTATCACAAGCACGTCGGTACCTTCACTTTGGTCTCGGCGTAGATGGTGGGCAGCAGGTCGGGCAGCAGGTCGCGCACCAGCGAGGGCTTGTTGTGCGCGGCCGAGTTGAACGCCACCAGCGCCACGCGCCGCACGCCCAGCTCGCTGTCGCGCAGCGGCACCAGCAGCTCCGCCATGCACGCGCGCAGCATGGGGTCTATCACAAGCACGTCGGTACCTTCACTTTGGTCTCGGCGTAGATGGTGGGCAGCAGGTCGGGCAGCAGGTCGCGCACCAGCGAGGGCTTGTTGTGCGCGGCCGAGTTGAACGCCACCAGCGCCACGCGCCGCACGCCCAGCTCGCTGTCGCGCAGCGGCACCAGCAGCTCCGCCATGCACGCGCGCAGCATGGGGTCTATCACAAGCACGTCGGTACCTTCACTTTGGTCTCGGCGTAGATGGTGGGCAGCAGGTCGGGCAGCAGGTCGCGCACCAGCGAGGGCTTGTTGTGCGCGGCCGAGTTGAACGCCACCAGCGCCACGCGCCGCACGCCCAGCTCGCTGTCGCGCAGCGGCACCAGCAGCTCCGCCATGCACGCGCGCAGCATGGGGTCTATCACAAGCACGTCGGTACCTTCACTTTGGTCTCGGCGTAGATGGTGGGCAGCAGGTCGGGCAGCAGGTCGCGCACCAGCGAGGGCTTGTTGTGCGCGGCCGAGTTGAACGCCACCAGCGCCACGCGCCGCACGCCCAGCTCGCTGTCGCGCAGCGGCACCAGCAGCTCCGCCATGCACGCGCGCAGCATGGGGTCTATCACAAGCACGTCGGTACCTTCACTTTGGTCTCGGCGTAGATGGTGGGCAGCAGGTCGGGCAGCAGGTCGCGCACCAGCGAGGGCTTGTTGTGCGCGGCCGAGTTGAACGCCACCAGCGCCACGCGCCGCACGCCCAGCTCGCTGTCGCGCAGCGGCACCAGCAGCTCCGCCATGCACGCGCGCAGCATGGGGTCTATCACAAGCACGTCGGTACCTTCACTTTGGTCTCGGCGTAGATGGTGGGCAGCAGGTCGGGCAGCAGGTCGCGCACCAGCGAGGGCTTGTTGTGCGCGGCCGAGTTGAACGCCACCAGCGCCACGCGCCGCACGCCCAGCTCGCTGTCGCGCAGCGGCACCAGCAGCTCCGCCATGCACGCGCGCAGCATGGGGTCTATCGCTTGCGGCTGCACAATTCGAACATGTGCTACAGTCTACAATTTGTCTAGTCAACTACAGTATATTATTATCTTTCTTCAATTGCTTACACACTATAAAACTGAGGGAAGGTATTGGAATGACATTCCGAGACGCAAGTTTGGTAACGTAGCTTATCAATGACGATCGTCACGAACAGTCAATCATGGTTATACCTGCATATTTTTCGTTGTAGCTGTTGTGTTTAAACCGAGAGATGAGATGTAAATAGCAATAGCGAAGCACACTGAAATAACTAATAATACTATGCCCACTTTACTACTGGCAAAAAAACTAAATGATATGACTACAAACTAACCTGATCAGAGATCGTGAATTTGACTGCTGTTACCGCTGTTGTTCTAGTGAGTGGTTCAGGCGATTTGAGGAATTCTTTTAAATGCGGCAACAAGTCTTTAGGTTCCAATAGACATAATTTTCCTAAACATTCGGCAACCTGGAAATGAAAACAATATACAAATAACTGGTAAAACATACATAATTACCTAAATCAAATGACATGACCAATATGTAATTCCAAATCTTCAGACATTGCAAAAGACACTCCTGCTGTGGTATAATGTAACTTGGTATAGGTATTTTGTCTACAACAGGATACTTTGAGGTTTATGCAAATATGCATACATGAGTAAAATATTCTAAATGACGACATTTCCACACATCTCAGTTCTGAATAACATTTTCAAAAATATTTACAATTCACAATTAAACGTACCACGTTGCGAGATCCTTCCTCCGCGCATTGGCAATGCTTCGACAGCTGAACCCAAATCTCTGGTATGAAGGGCCTTAAAGCTTCCACTCCTTCTGGCGTGCAGGATTCGCAAGCAATTATCTAAAACAAAAAATATTAAATTATCAATTTTTGCACATAATTACTTCCTGTCCGAAAAGCTATCTCATATGCTAAATGTTACGTTAGCAGCATTACCCCATAATACTATTCCACAAACCTCTCTAAGCGAATGTAGCAGCAGATACTGCCGCTTGGGTTGCGCCTCGATCTCGTTGAGTATAAACGGGAGGAACTCCGGCAGGTTGCCCACCGCCACTGAACCCAGCGCGTAGCTCGCGGCCGACTTCACTTCCTCGGAAGAGGGCGTGAATGACGCCAATAGCACCTCTTTCAAATTGGGTATGGAACTTAAATCTCTGTAAATGGTAAATGAAAAACCAAGTTACAAAATCATAAATATTTTAATCAAAAGTAGAACTCAGAAATTATAACGCGAAGAGTGACAGTCGCGAGCGTCATTTTTAATGCTGTTCTTCAAAGTAGACATTATGTAACAAAGGTTAAATTTTAAAGCCGCCTTGTTAACCTATGTTTTTCCGGAAATTATGCGTGTTAATTTTGTAACGCAAACAATTCTGGATTAAATTTCGTTTAAGTTCCGAGCCACACAAAGATGATAAATAAAATGACATCAAATACAAAATAACTAGCTCGACTCAATGGACTATTGTGAGTGATGGGATGGGACTCACAGATGCCTGCCGATTTCTGCGAGCGCGAGTAGCGCAAACATGTGCTGAGTGTCGGAGGGGGGCTGCGCCGCGTCGCGCAGGAAGCCGCGCGTGATGTCCAGCGCGTCCGACCCGCCGCCCGACACCACCACCGCCGCCACGCACTTCGCCAGCGAGTGATACGCCTGCAGCACAGAGATAACTAAACTATGGAGATGCCCATTCATTCATTCCACCTTGTCATTCATCTAGCCTTGTGTGACATGCGGCGTCATGATGAGCGCCGAGATTTGTTGACAAATATTAATGTACTAAGTAACTATACGCCATTTTATAAGAAAAACAGACACATTAAAAACAGTCACGCTAATTTTTTAGAAGAGGCCTGTCGGTATTGTTTCCTTGATAATATGTGGCCTGTAATGATAACTTTAGTTTATTTCCAAACTTTCAAGAAATGATTTTCCTCTGAATTGCAGACTTATAAAGCTGAAAGTAGTTAAACAATCCATTTGTGAACTATGATATAACAAGAGAAAAAAGAGGTAGGATCGGGTATACGCGGACCGAAAGTAAAGCTTTAAAACTAAGACAATTGTCCAATACGACCTCAGTTGCACCTTCAGGTTTCAGCGTGTTCTGGGGCGTAGAACTATTCGTGATACAAATAGCTATCCCTTTCACTCTTACGCTTTGCGTATTTCCTGTGGCACTTTCGCGGAACAAATATTTTGTGCATGCAGTACGAAGGTAACGTATCTATCTTAATCTATGTCTAAATATTTTATATTCCGCATGATGGACAATTAATATGTTATCCGGCCAGTTATGACGCTGTGTCTAGCTTTTCAGACATTTTAGTATGGTGCATGTTGTTTATTCTTGACCTCAAATGAGACAGACACTGCATTGTTAAACCATTCTTATCTAGCGACTCGAATCGTGTGAGCTATGCTTCCGGGATCTTTCCTCACCCTCTGGGGTATAATACCAATTGTGATACTGGTTCAGGCGTTCTTTTGGATAGGCCCGTTGATATATATGGCATTGTTATAGTTGTTAATATTGTTGCTTGGTTAACTTTCCTATTATATCCTGATGTCCAATTTGTGCTGACACATATCAAGACCAGCCAATACATCTGATTTAAATCCAGTAATGTTTTCCACTGGTATTGCACGGGTCACCTGTTTGATGTGGTGCGGGGTGGCCGCGTGGTCGGCGTTGGCGTGCACGGGCGCGACCAGCAGCGACAGCAGCTCCCGGCGCGAGCAGCCCGCCACGTCCGCCGTCACCAGGGCCGACAGCACTCCCACCATCGCCTTCAGAGCTCCGCCTACACAACGTAGGGAGTTATACAATCCGTAAATATTCTCGTAAGAAAAATTTTCAAGCCTTAAGCCACAAATACGGCTAGGCTTTATCCCCACTGCGGTACTATAATCACCACGGATTAGTTGTATTCCTTTAGTCGCCTCATACGACTACTAAAGTTGCTGGAAACTGTATAAAGGTTCTGAATACTGATCTTTTTTTTTACGATTGATAGGCTTACGCTTGACCACAATCATGTCCGATGGGCAGAAATGATGGAAGGGTATTCCACACCTTAGCGGTTCGTATCAGAAACGTGAAAGAAAAACGTTTCGTTCGAGTAAATCTGCCGCCAACACAAGGCACCCACCTTGCAGCAGCGGCGAGCGCGCGAGCGTGAGTATGTTGGGCGTGAGCGCGTTGCGCGCGTCCGCGGTGAGCGCGGCGGGGCAGCGCTCGCACGCGCCACGCACCAGCGCCAGCGCCGTCTGCGCGCAGTGCAGGTCCTACCTTGCAGCAGCGGCGAGCGCGAGCGTGAGTATGTTGGGCGTGAGCGCGTTGCGCGCGTCCGCGGTGAGCGCGGCGGGGCAGCGCTCGCACGCGCCGCGCACCAGCGCCAGCGCCGTCTGCGCGCAGTGCAGGTCCTACCTTGCAGCAGCGGCGAGCGCGCGAGCGTGAGTATGTTGGGCGTGAGCGCGTTGCGCGCGTCCGCGGTGAGCGCGGCGGGGCAGCGCTCGCACGCGCCGCGCACCAGCGCCAGCGCCGTCTGCGCGCAGTGCAGGTCCTACCTTGCAGCAGCGGCGAGCGCGCGAGCGTGAGTATGTTGGGCGTGAGCGCGTTGCGCGCGTCCGCGGTGAGCGCGGCGGGGCAGCGCTCGCACGCGCCGCGCACCAGCGCCAGCGCCGTCTGCGCGCAGTGCAGGTCCTACCTTGCAGCAGCGGCGAGCGCGCGAGCGTGAGTATGTTGGGCGTGAGCGCGTTGCGCGCGTCCGCGGTGAGCGCGGCGGGGCAGCGCTCGCACGCGCCGCGCACCAGCGCCAGCGCCGTCTGCGCGCAGTGCAGGTCCTACCTTGCAGCAGCGGCGAGCGCGCGAGCGTGAGTATGTTGGGCGTGAGCGCGTTGCGCGCGTCCGCGGTGAGCGCGGCGGGGCAGCGCTCGCACGCGCCGCGCACCAGCGCCAGCGCCGTCTGCGCGCAGTGCAGGTCCTACCTTGCAGCAGCGGCGAGCGCGCGAGCGTGAGTATGTTGGGCGTGACCGCGTTGCGCGCGTCCGCGGTGAGCGCGGCGGGGCAGCGCTCGCACGCGCCGCGCACCAGCGCCAGCGCCGTCTGCGCGCAGTGCAGGTCCTACCTTGCAGCAGCGGCGAGCGCGCGAGCGTGAGTATGTTGGGCGTGAGCGCGTTGCGCGCGTCCGCGGTGAGCGCGGCGGGGCAGCGCTCGCACGCGCCGCGCACCAGCGCCAGCGTCGTCTGCGCGCAGTGCAGGTCCTACCTTGCAGCAGCGGCGAGCACGCGAGCGTGAGTATGTTGGGCGTGAGCGCGTTGCGCGCGTCCGCGGTGAGCGCGGCGGGGCAGCGCTCGCACGCGCCGCGCACCAGCGCCAGCGCCGTCTGCGCGCAGTGCAGGTCCTACCTTGCAGCAGCGGCGAGCGCGCGAGCGTGAGTATCTTGGGCGTGAGCGCGTTGCGCGCGTCCGCGGTGAGCGCGGCGGGGCAGCGCTCGCACGCGCCGCGCACCAGCGCCAGCGCCGTCTGCGCGCAGTGCAGGTCCTACCTTGCAGCAGCGGCGAGCGCGCGAGCGTGAGTATGTTGGGCGTGAGCGCGTTGCGCGCGTCCGCGGTGAGCGCGGCGGGGCAGCGCTCGCACGCGCCGCGCACCAGCGCCAGCGCCGTCTGCGCGCAGTGCAGGTCCTACCTTGCAGCAGCGGCGAGCGCGCGAGCGTGAGTATGTTGGGCGTGAGCGCGTTGCGCGCGTCCGCGGTGAGCGCGGCGGGGCAGCGCTCGCACGCGCCGCGCACCAGCGCCAGCGCCGTCTGCGCGCAGTGCAGGTCCTACCTTGCAGCAGCGGCGAGCGCGCGAGCGTGAGTATGTTGGGCGTGAGCGCGTTGCGCGCGTCCGCGGTGAGCGCGGCGGGGCAGCGCTCGCACGCGCCGCGCACCAGCGCCAGCGCCGTCTGCGCGCAGTGCAGGTCCTACCTTGCAGCAGCGGCGAGCGCGCGAGCGTGAGTATGTTGGGCGTGAGCGCGTTGCGCGCGTCCGCGGTGAGCGCGGCGGGGCAGCGCTCGCACGCGCCGCGCACCAGCGCCAGCGCCGTCTGCGCGCAGTGCAGGTCCTACCTTGCAGCAGCGGCGAGCGCGCGAGCGTGAGTATGTTGGGCGTGAGCGCGTTGCGCGCGTCCGCGGTGAGCGCGGCGGGGCAGCGCTCGCACGCGCCGCGCACCAGCGCCAGCGCCGTCTGCGCGCAGTGCAGGTCCTACCTTGCAGCAGCGGCGAGCGCGCGAGCGTGAGTATGTTGGGCGTGAGCGCGTTGCGCGCGTCCGCGGTGAGCGCGGCGGGGCAGCGCTCGCACGCGCCGCGCACCAGCGCCAGCGCCGTCTGCGCGCAGTGCAGGTCCTACCTTGCAGCAGCGGCGAGCGCGCGAGCGTGAGTATGTTGGGCGTGAGCGCGTTGCGCGCGTCCGCGGTGAGCGCGGCGGGGCAGCGCTCGCACGCGCCGCGCACCAGCGCCAGCGCCGTCTGCGCGCAGTGCAGGTCCTACCTTGCAGCAGCGGCGAGCGCGCGAGCGTGAGTATGTTGGGCGTGAGCGCGTTGCGCGCGTCCGCGGTGAGCGCGGCGGGGCAGCGCTCGCACGCGCCGCGCACCAGCGCCAGCGCCGTCTGCGCGCAGTGCAGGTCCTACCTTGCAGCAGCGGCGAGCGCGCGAGCGTGAGTATGTTGGGCGTGAGCGCGTTGCGCGCGTCCGCGGTGAGCGCGGCGGGGCAGCGCTCGCACGCGCCGCGCACCAGCGCCAGCGCCGTCTGCGCGCAGTGCAGGTCCTACCTTGCAGCAGCGGCGAGCGCGCGAGCGTGAGTATGTTGGGCGTGAGCGCGTTGCGCGCGTCCGCGGTGAGCGCGGCGGGGCAGCGCTCGCACGCGCCGCGCACCAGCGCCAGCGCCGTCTGCGCGCAGTGCAGGTCCTACCTTGCAGCAGCGGCGAGCGCGCGAGCGTGAGTATGTTGGGCGTGAGCGCGTTGCGCGCGTCCGCGGTGAGCGCGGCGGGGCAGCGCTCGCACGCGCCGCGCACCAGCGCCAGCGCCGTCTGCGCGCAGTGCAGGTCCTACCTTGCAGCAGCGGCGAGCGCGCGAGCGTGAGTATGTTGGGCGTGAGCGCGTTGCGCGCGTCCGCGGTGAGCGCGGCGGGGCAGCGCTCGCACGCGCCGCGCACCAGCGCCAGCGCCGTCTGCGCGCAGTGCAGGTCCTACCTTGCAGCAGCGGCGAGCGCGCGAGCGTGAGTATGTTGGGCGTGAGCGCGTTGCGCGCGTCCGCGGTGAGCGCGGCGGGGCAGCGCTCGCACGCGCCGCGCACCAGCGCCAGCGCCGTCTGCGCGCAGTGCAGGTCCTACCTTGCAGCAGCGGCGAGCGCGCGAGCGTGAGTATGTTGGGCGTGAGCGCGTTGCGCGCGTCCGCGGTGAGCGCGGCGGGGCAGCGCTCGCACGCGCCGCGCACCAGCGCCAGCGCCGTCTGCGCGCAGTGCAGGTCCGCCTCGCACACCAGCGCTGGCACCTCCATCAGCACCTGCAATCACCACGCATGACAGCACTACTCCCTCGCAGCTGTGCTGCTGGAAAAGCTTTTTTCCATCCCACTCTTTTTCTGGGGATGCAAGTACAAGAATGCATCTCTCCCATAGCATCATTAAATACTACCCGCAACAACCCTCTCGATCAATTCGTGACATCCGACTTCCCTGTTTTCCTATTATTTTATATTGTGTTTAAGACTGTTTAGGTGTCCAAGTAGTAAGCTTATCATTTTCCTGCTACTGGTCTGTTTTCCTCGTTCACCGTTTTAGCTGAGAGACTAGTTCACATTAATTCAAAGGCACATAATTAATCAGTAATCCTAATAATATTATATTAGGTTCTTACCTTACTTAATAGTTCTATGCTTATAGCATTGCTATAGTTTTGTACAAGAGTATCCAACAACACCAAAGTAGATAGTTTCAAGGCTCTCTGGTTCTTTCTCAAAAATGATCCGAGTATAGGTACAGCATCTGTCTGCAACACGAACATTTATATCATAAAAATATAATTCAAATGGTTAAATAATCTTGGTTAATTTAAGAGATAATTTTTAACGTACCAATATAGGCCGCAAGTCGATACGTAATGGCGATGAGGCAATTTTCGTTAGGGCTTTCACAGTCGTCAGGCGAGTTATTTCATTTCGAAGTCTTTCTAAAAATATTGGTAGACAGACTGGAAGCTCATTCTGAAACAAAAGAATTTGGTTTAAAAACTCTTCTAACTCTCTTCTAACTGTTTGTTTGTTTGTTTGCTTGCATTGAATAGGCTCCAAAACTACTTGACCGAATTGAAAAAAAAAATAATACATAAAAATATATAATTTCATATTCGAATTTTCTTCATTTTACTCGTTTTTAATAACCCACGCAAAAACGAAAAAGTACCGCAGGCAAGGCGTACTGACCTGCAGGTAGTCTCCAAAATGGCAGATGAGTTGCCCGCAGGCGGCGATGGCGCGCTCCTTGACCTCCTGGTCCATGTCGGTGGCGCGCAGGCGCACCAGCGTGCACTCGTACATGGCGGGCACGAAGCGCTGCAGCTCCTCCGCCGCCGGCTCCACGCCGCCCTCGATGCTCTCTATGCTTTCTGGTGACATACAATTTTACATACATCACATAGACAGATGGAATGCCCAGCACATCAAACGTCAAAATTCACAGACGTTTGAAATGGACGAATGTGGTGATATTTTTTTCCCAATAACTGTTTTGTTAAGTACCTGTCATTTCGGTGCTATGGTGATGTGGTAATTACAACTCGTGGACAAATCTTTTGGTTGTAGGATTTTTCGTTCAAAAGTACACTCAAGTTGGATCAATTTAAAGATTTCCGCCCCTAACCTTGACTTAGCCTATCGCTAGCTCACCTAGAGGCCGCATCACTTTGACGAGGGTCTGCAGCACGCGCAGCGCCTCCGCGGTGACCTTGTAGAAGGAGTCGTGCACGCACGCCAGCACGGCGGGCAGTAGTGCCGCCACGTGCGGCCGCATCGCGTCGGCGCTGTGCCCGCGCACCAGCCACACCACGAACACCAGCGTTTCAATCTTCATCGACGAGGCAGTGCTTTTGTCGCTGCAACACCAACGAGCTAATCTTTCAACTGAGCACATATCAGTATGTATTGTAAATTACAGTATGAGGAGTAAAGGTGAAATAAGAAGTCACTAACGATACATTTCCCGCCAGCCCAGTACCGGGAGGGGACAATCAGGTTTGACCACTTCTTTCAAGCATGATACAATAAAGGTTAACCAGGGATGCATACGTGAGCGGGGGCGTGAGGGCGCGAATGACGCGGGCCGCATGGTCGGCCAGGCAGCCGGGCGCCGCCACCAGCAGCTCGCGCAGCAGCGCCAGCGCGCAGGCGCGGGCTCGCGCGCTGCGGCCGCGGATCACGCGCAGCGCGCCCCGCACCAGGCCCGGCACCTGCACACGACCACATTGATGAACACAAATATGACACACTTTAGTTTCTAGACGCTTACACGCGATTTCGTGCCGTGTTAGGCAGTTTGAACAAAGGATAATAAGAGACCATGGACGTATGGAATCCCATAACCAGCTGATTCACATCCAAGTTTAATTTTTTAATATACTACGGTCTCCGTATTAACTCCTACCATATTTTTTTTAGTTTTTCGAAAGACAAATAAACAAATTGTACTTCTCAAAAAAATTTGTGTGACAGGATGTGCTTTGAAAGGAAAGTAACTTTTTGTATGCAAAATTAAATTTCAGATATGAAAAGCAAATTCCTAGTGTCAATGGTTTTTGCAAAGCACTATTTGATTTTCCTAGAATATTTTGGTTGTGGTTCATACATGAAAACTTCATAATTAGTTATTCTACTTTAAAATTTACATGTCCAGCGTATCCCTACGGTACTTTGTTACAATTAATATTTCAAATCCAATTCTAAACTCGTTTCCCACATACCCGCTGCAAGAGTAGCGCCTGCGGCGAGTTGTCGGCGGGCGCGATGGAGGCCTGCAGCGCGGGCGGCGGGCGCGTGGCGCGCAGCAGCGCCGTGTACGCGCTCAGGATGTCGCATTTCACGTTCTCCTCGCGCTCTGTTAACACGCACAAATGTTTAATATGAGCATACTATATAATGATAAAATATACTGAAGCTGTAGTCGGATATAAGCCAGAAATCCCCAGTTATATTCCAGAACTACCGGCTTGTTCGACTTTTTTTGATTTCTTGCCTCTTCAAAAATACTCGATAATCTTCGGCGGCATTGACATTTAGTGGTAAGATAATCAAGCTCTTATTTATTTATTTATTTATTAGGACTTTACTTGCAATTATTAAAAGAAAAAATAATATTCTCTGGGCAACAAATTGGAATTAACAAATACCAAAGTGTTTCTATCTTTACCTTTGAATCTAGCAATTAAAGCGGGCGAAACTGTTTGGTACATCTCTGTTAACAGTTCATGACGCGTCGCAATCACCGATTCCAAGCACTTTGCTGCCGCCCGTCTTACCTTGTAACAGTAACAGAACATAAAACAAACTTAACATTTTTAGACCTATGCAAAGAAAAGTAAGGCTGAAGATATGATTGAAAGGAGGAAAATTATGCTAAGTTGAAACCAATACTGATAACAATATAGACAATGCCCCCAACAGCCTTTTACGAACCAAATTAATGAAAAAAAGAAAAAAAACATGGTGCTGAAAGTGAGAACAATTAAAGACCATGAGACGATTGATGGCTATACAAAGAGCAAGTGTCAGCACTCTGCAGATGGGTAAATTAATCTTGTCTGCTGTGAGACTAAGGCATGAGCGTTATGCATGTTTGTTATGTATATTATATGTAATATCTGGGTGACCGAGCTTCGCTCGGTTACTACCGAGATAATATGACATACACAGCAGGAGTCATATTTTTATTTTTTTTTGCGTAAATTCGACATTTTCTAAAAATGAATCCTAGCTAGATCGATTTGCTGCCCCCAAAACCCCCCGTATACTAAATTTCATGAAAATCGTTCGAGCCGTTTCCGAGATCCAGATTATATAGAAATATATATATATATATATACAAGAATTGCTCGTTTAAAGATATTGGATAAAGAAAAATCTCAGTAAAGTAAGATTCATTAATTTCCTGATCATCCAAATGTAGGACAGTTTTTAAAATGTTTTTGCACAAATAGTGCACTTGTCAAAAGTCTTTTTTAGTAAAAAACATTATTCTAAAAGAGAAAATAGTTTAAAAACTTTCCATGTAAAGAAAAAGATTATATTTAAAGGCTTAGGTTCCGCGGCAATGACGTGAATAAGTTGTTTTATTAGGTGTGAATATCGATTCTATTTATGCAACTGAGGCGGTGCCTCGGGGTTTCCGGGTTAAAGGCAAGGGCAAGGGTTCAAAAGTTCTCACTTTCCATGACATATCGTCATCATCCGAGTATTCCTCCGAGTCAGACTCGGGGTAGGCATCAGGCTCAAAGGATTCGTCCTCCATCTCTTCATCCTCGCCGCCGCCGCCCTCTTCGTCGTCCTCGTAGTTGTAGTTAGGGTCGTAAGTGATCATTTTCAGACAGAGGTCAATAATCTGAAAAGGAATAGGTGATTTAGAAAACCTCACCAAATGCACATTAAACTGGTGCACAGTCTGAGCGTCTGTACTACGAGTACTTTTACTACCATAAAGTTGACAAATTTTTCATATATTTGATATACTTTATAGTTACACATAAAATTCAATTTTATAATGGATTTGTGAATTTATATGAGTATATAATAAACAAGTAAATAAATTGAAAATTAAAAAACACGACTGTCCTGGGGTAAAATGACTTTTTCCAAAAAAAATACCCTATGTTACTGGGAGTGATGTAAGGATTCTAACGATAACCCCATATGTCCAAATCTATTCAGCCGTTCAGAATTTAAAGTGAAATAAAGAAACTCACATACATACATACATACATACATTACATACATGAACCCTAATAACATTACAATCTTTTTTGGGCAATCATGTAAAAAGTACAAATGTCTCATTTTTTTTAATATTGCATTCTTTTTAAGGACAAATACAAGCCTAGAATCAAGGAGAACCAAAATTGGCCTTGAAACTAAATTGTACTACAGCACTTGGGATACTTACAGTTGGGATATGGGGTTGCACTTCCTTTGGACACTTGAGCACAATCGCCTCCAGTGCTTGCAGACAGTGTTCTCGCAACTCTTCGTCAGCGTCGGTGGAGTGCTTCAGCACTTGTGGGGCAACTCTCCACAGCTGCACACCAAATCTATGACCAGCTTGACGGCTGTGTATGGAAAATATGGAATTTAGCATGGTAAGTTCAATTTTATGTACTATGTTTCGGACTACCTTTGCATAGTTTTAAAGTAACTCAAAAAACAGCTAGTAAATCAAGGTTAGTATACTATTGAAGAATTCTTAAATTATAGAGATTCTTGGAATCACAAAAGCTCATTCTATGATTTGTGCTTGGAATGATACAGATAGGGATATGCTTCTATCTGCTCCCGACATACTATAAGACCATATAATTTTGGAAGAAAAATTGTATATGATGACTTATGAGATTTTGAATAGATCAAGTGCCAAGTTTCATGCCAGTTCGTCTCGGTGCCAACCAGCTTTCCGACTTGGTGATAGGGTTTTGACTTTTCATATAAGCCTATAACTTAGGTCTGTGTGAAAAAATAAATAAATATTTTCATTTGTAGCTACTTCCACCTATGCTGCTACTTTATTTTTCATAGAATGACAATCATATGTAGATTATGCAGATTTTATATTCAAAATCCAAATAAAAAATACCAAACAATATTGCTATTGATTTGATTTTTGTACATAAAACAAGTTAGCTTACCATACAGAAGCAATGCATTGGATGTGCGTCCGACTGACACTGGAGGATGAAGACGTGCTAAGTCCCTCCAGCAGGTGGTCAATTAGTTTGTTGTACAGAGATGCATTGCACGACATCACCAGGTGAGACAATGCTACGATAGTACGCTTGCGGACTGCCTACAAATAATGTACACTCATTTCATAAGGGCAAAACTTTGTATACAGGGTTATATAAAATATACCAAAACGCTCTCAGTCCGAATTTGTTTTTTATTTCCTATGTTTGTTGGTGCATAAATGATAAAAATAAATAAATAAAATATTCAATATTTTAGAGAGATACTCTACTTATTCCTACTCTGCATTTGGCAATGGTTCGGTGCGCAGCACAAAACCGAAACAGTGTAATGTCACTGGAAATAACATTTTATAGGTCGAAATAAATTAATACTGAATTGTGAAAAGTCATAGTTCAAAAATTGTTTGTGTAAATGTAAAGAACTACAGGCCGAGAGTGATTTAGTATTCTTTATATAACCCTGTATAGGAGTATCTGTATGTTTCTTCTTATGGCCACAACTATTAATTTGGTTAAAATTTGGAAGGTGTGGTGGATTATAGAAAGGAAAACACATTTTCAGGCTGGTCTAATTACTTCATAAATTTTGTGATTCTGAATAAGAACCAGTTTATTTCACGCATAGCTTTTAAATACAGATACAAGTTTTAGATACTTTCTGTATGACACAATATGCAGTTTTAACACATTTATGTTTCGCAAAGTAGGTAGACATTTTGCAGTAGCTGGTGTTATATCTCTACACACAGTTAGGCAGTGTTACCTCAAATTATAACAATTTATGCACAAAATATACAATAATCTATATAATATTTGTATGTTAATATAGAAGCCAGCCCCTAGATTGTCGATGGAAAACATATTCATCATTATCCCAATCCTTTACTAATTCTGCCAGCTGATTGGGTTCCTGATTTGTGTCAGCCAATCGCGATCACGGAGCAGAATTCACTAGCAATTACAATAACAATTAATACATTTTTCTTATGCAATCAGACCCCAGACTGACAAAGTAACATAGAGTCTGCATAAGTCCATATACTAACTTGTCTTGGTGAAGCTAGTTGAGGAAGCAATGAATTTAACAACATTGGATGGAAGGATATCAGCAATCCACCAAATCTGCTGAGCAGGTCTGCTAAGATATCTAGAGCCTCTAGTTGAACTGACACATCTTCTTGCTGGAACAAAATTCATTTTGTGCATCATTTATTGGCTTTACCCTTAATAAGAACTTTTAAATGTCCTGAGACGTTGGTGCCAATTCTCTTGTGCAAAATCTCTGAATTAAACTAAGTTGGTACATCTAAAGTAGTCGAATTCTTTTCCATGGGAAGCATTTTTAAGGCATAGCACTATTTTTAGTTTGTTATATGCAAAATCTCTAAACTATACTAATTTGATGCATCTTAAATAGTGATATCCTTTAAGTTTTTAAAAGGATACCACCATGTTTAGATGTGTCAAATTAGTTTAGTGATTTTGCATAACAGATTTGGCACCATTAAGCAAAACATTAGTTTAGTGATTTTGCATAACAGATTTGGCACCATTAAGCAAAACACGTCAGGATATCTCGGACAAGCCTGTATGGTAACGGGCCCAAGGTATGCCCCTTAATTGCACCAGCTATGCCACGGATAAACATTTCACTTTAGGCTGCAAGCCTAAAACAATTACATACACATATCATGCTGTGTCACATTGCATACCTTGACTCTCTAAAAAATAACCTGAGCAATTTTTGAATGTGATTTTAAATTTTTAAACATAGGTTATAAAAATTTGTTTTCATGACTAAAGTAAACCATCGGCTACTGTGCCACTGCAGGACATACCTTCTCAATGGCACTACTCAGCCTTCCAGTGATTTTTTTGCACACATTTGCAGCGAGTGTGTTGGAGCCTAGTGGCAGTTCAGATATGACAGTCTTCAAGCCGATGCTGCTTATGTCCCTCAGTTGTTCAGTGTCAGAGAGCATGTTCACACACAGAGTTTCAACTATTCCCTCCACTTGATACTCCTTCACTTTGTTCACCAATGGACCAAGACTGTAACAAAGTTATCTAATAATTGTCAGCCCCTTTTATGGGCTTCTACAAAAAAAAAGGTACAGGTTACTTGGGATTTACCATTTTACTGCTAAATTTTGAACCTCCCCATTCTTATCTTCCAGCAAACGGAGTAACATTTTTACGACTTTTCGTTCAGAGTCATCGTCTAGTTTGATGCTATCCTTTTGAAGTTCTGTCATCAGATCATTTGTGGCCATAAACCTGAAGTCTTTGTCGTTAGATGTCATCTAAAACAGAGGAATTTTTGCGATACTTTAGTAAGATATAACAATTAAGCATATTTTACAACAGATATAGGCATTTTAGCTCAGTAAATAAAATTTCAAGCACCGGTTACCTTCTCCAGAAGATTTGCGATTTGATAAGATACATTAGCCATTTTGATGCGATTTTGTTTGCAACAACAATACTAAAACACCAAACAATAAAACCACATGTGAAAGGCTATATTTTACTTTGTCGAAAGAGAAATGCAGTCATTTGAATTGAAATACTAATTCCAAAAAACAACCTATTGCCACCGAAAGAAATAATCGAATCCATAGATAACAGGGTTGCCAGATATTTGCCATTTGAATTCGCCCAATTTTGCCTGCTGAGTAGCCTAAATTCGCCCAATTTTTTTTTGAGCCTTATTCGAATAAATCTTTGCATCTAACAGACCTATATTTTAGACCCAAATAAAGAACACACGTAAAAAAAACCGGCCAAGTGCGAGTCGTACTCGCGCACAAGAAGTAAAACATTAAAAGAATCACTTTTGTTCACGAATTTACGAGTATAATTTACATGTAGGTATTTTGTTGGCGAACCGCAAATGTAACTTTGTTTTTGTTGGTTTATTGTTATTATCAAAAAAAGTATAATAGTTAGAGAGTTGATTTTATTTTTCTTGTAAAATATACATTAATGTCTATTGGTCTTAATTATTTCAGATTTTTAGATTGGTAAACTTCGGAGATAACTGTATTTTTTTTCAACAGTTTGCTCAATAAATCAAAAACTATCAGGCATAAAAATAAATAAAAATCTGTTTTAGAATACACAAGTAACGCCCTTTCATATGATACCCCATTCAATATTGTTATTTCAGTATGAAAATTCGAAGCCCCGGTTTTCCCCCCTTTTGAAATAAAAATAAAAACAATTTTCAATTTTTTATGATTTCAATGGCGTTGGGTCACTATTACCTAAAACTATTCTAAATTTCAAGTCGATAGCTTCGATAGTTACTGAAATAATCGAATGTGACGGACGGACGGACGGAGAAAGTCTCACCATCAGGGTTCCATTTTTACCAAATTGGTATGGAACCCTAAAAAAACAATGTGAAGTGAAAAGTAATATCCTATACCTTTAAACGAGCAATTCTTGTATCTATATATTTCTATATATTCTGAATCTCGAATGATTCTCATGAAAGTTAGTGTACGGGGGATTTTGGGGACGATGAATCGATCTAGCTAGGATTTATTTTTAAAAAATGTCGTATTTACAAAAAAAAAATATAAGACTCCTGCTGCCCTCTATTGACCAGTAGCAATACTGCCGAGCGAAGCTCGGTCACCCAGATATTATTTATTTATTTTGGTGGGGTCATGTTCTGTATTTACACTTACAGTAGGTAATAATAACTGTTTTCTATAGTTCGTTAAACATTGCTACTTTAATTTATCATTTAAATAAAATTTTATGGAAAATCTTACAATGGATAAAAAAAAATATGTTTTATACATAGAGATACTATGTACTAACAGTTTTATAATAAAAAAAAGCTTGATGAAGATCATTGAGATACAGAATACCATAGTAAACATCAAGGCGCAAAAATTCAAATTTTATTCATATTTTATTATTATTACCCTCACGAATAAAATTACACTTACGTATCTCTATCTCATTCTACAAATAAATAGTAATTGCAATACGTATGAGAAAGCAAACAGCATGGAAAGACAAAACCTGGAAACGGAAGTTTCGTTACAAACATACGTTTGTAACGAAACTTCCGTTCAAACGTATGTAAAAGAAATTATTAGATAACTTTTGGTCAGGTAGCCTAAAATCGCCCGTTTCTATTTTCCAGGCAGCCTAAATGGCTACCGGTAGCCAATCGGGATTTTTGGTCGCCGATTGACCCCCCGAGGTAGTCTAAATGGCGATAATTCGCCTAATCTGGCACCACTGATAGACAATATAGTGATCTGTGCCATAGACCACAGAAACAGATTACTCGATAGAGTTTTGATATTATCCATCTTTTCATCACAGCACATCATCTTTTTTCACAAATGGATATGGTACCTCCATGCTTTCACACATCACAGCATGCAGCACAGAACACTAGCCATAAACAAAAATAGGACCACCGACCACAAGACGATCAAAGACCACAGATTAAAGATATTGTATCTAATCAAAGACGATAGAAGACTTTATGGGTGCTCGTTTTCCACCCTTTTTCCACCACTACTTATTGGTGCGTACAGACCGGCCCATCGAACGCCCAATGTTGGATATTTATCGTTCGCTAGCGTTGACTTCCGCACGCTCGTTGGAGTTCGTTAATACGTCCAAATACATTTAGTGCTCGAACGAACGTTCGTTGGCACTTAATTCCGGTTCTTTTCTCTTTCATTCGCAATTTAATCATAGTCGACGACGACATCATTATAATTGCTAGTTTTATATACCAAAACGAGTTGTTGTTGTTGTTGTTGTTTTCGTTTATGGCTTTTCAAAACGAGTTAGCTAGAACAAGATGATCTAAATGGCAGGAAATATCCAAGTAATTATCAAATTGGACGTCTACACGCTACGCTCTCTTGCTTCAACTGAGCGTTCGTTCGTTGGCCTTCGGCGACCGTCCAAACAGAGTTCGATCAAATAGCTCAATTTCTTTGATGTTACCGCCACGCTTCGGATCGCCGGCACACGCCAACGAGCGATCGTTGGCATTCGCTAAGCCGTCCAGATCACAGCAACGAAGGTCGACGAAACCCGTTCGTTGGCGTTCGTTTGGCCGGTCTGTACGCAGCATTAAAGTGTTGGTGAAAACGAGCATGAAAAAAATCACAAAAATTATAGATTAATGACAAAAACCGTTGTAATAAATCGTTAACAAGGAGGTAGCGATCTGTGGGAAAAGTTGCTTGAGATTAGCATGGTTGTCATTTTCTGCATGGAATCGCAGACCTAGGAAACAGACTGGCCCCGTACAATGGCCTATAAGATGGCGTCCCCTAGGGTAGATGTAGGGTAGTAACTCGAAACATGAGCATTTGACAACAAATCTTGACGTTCATTATGGCGCCTCATGTTACCTACGCAAGTCTAGGCAAAAAAAATTTTTTGTCATTCATAGGGCATCTCCATAGTTTTCTATTTCTGTGCATGGAATACATAATATAATATTATCTGTGACGAATCCAAAGAGCAAAGCCACAGATGATGCCACAGAGTCCATCGAGCCCCTGGCGCCTTAGATCACATCCATATCACATCCGTGATGATCCGTGACTTAGTAATCTGTGGTGACTTGTGTTGATTGACAAACGCACAGACCAGGAACCGAAAGAGACAAACGTATTCTTGGTCTTAGACCATAGATAAATATGTATGTATCTTAGACAAACGTAGTGATTATACTCTTTGGATGTATGTACTTTTGGAGGTTATTTTATTTTGATTTGATAGAATTTAAATGCTTGATTCATTTCATTTCATTTCAAAATTAGGTACCTACTGAAGTTTCAGTGACATATCTGGGCCTACTATTATACGATTATATTTACTAGTTTTACTAGTTAATGTTATGAGAAGGCTATAAAAATTAATACAAAAGTATGGATTTGTTTATAATAAACAGGTAAATTAATATTTTTCGCTATATTTGACAGTAAATCTTTAGTTCTTTATTGATCTCAAACATATAATATTGGTTAGGTTAATTCTCAATAATTCTAGACAAAGTTTCCGGTTCTCTTAGGTTTTATAACGGTGAATAAACCAGAGATAGGTAACCTTATTAATTTTGCCTGTAATGAACATTATTAATATTTTCCGTTTTTTTTCAGATACACTGACCCAAATGAGGACAATGATGCTGTTAATCGCGAAACCTTACATTTACAAAGGCTGAAACAGAAAATAGAAGAAAGGAAGAAGAAGCACAAGATAAAGGATTCAAACCCTGATACTATTACTCTAATACAGCCAGTACCTTCAAAGGAGGAAATAATCAAAGATGTAGAAAACCAAGATGTGGCTCATGGCCAGAGTGAGGAAACTATAATAGATAAAAATGAGCCAACGTCTTCAAAAACAAAGGCTGATAAACCTGCCAGTGAATTTAAAGTATTAGGTAGCACAGACTTTGAGAAGAAATCCAAGGTGATTTATTTGTAAATACTAATTTTAAACTCCATAATGTTCTCAAAAGTGTGTGAAACCTGTCAACCCATACTTGGCTAGCATGGTGGACTATATAGCCAAATACTTCTAATTCTTTCATGCTCAGTAGAAGCATGTGGCCATAAAAAAAGGGATATGGAAAATATACTGTCGGTATACTTCATACCATACTATACTGTAAACAAACTTCATTTTACAATAATAATAATAAATACTGTATAAGAGTGATTATGGAAAAAGTGAAGGGTTTAATCCTTATAAGACTTATTAATTAAGTGTCAAATTAACATTGATTTTAATAATAGTTTGATTTCAGGTAGAAAGAGTGCTACCCTACTGGCTTTCTCATGCATACAGTATCTCAAAAAACTTGCAAACCCTGACATGCCGTGCCAGTGATCAGGATTGGCTGCACAGTACTCTCAAGGCTACTCTAGCGAGCGAGGGAGTCACTCATCTGTTTCCAGTTCAGGAGCAAGTTGTACCGTTTATACTGAAGGAACACAGACAGCCTGAGCCATTCCGGCCACATGACATATGTGTATCTGCGCCCACTGGTAGTGGGAAGACACTATCTTTTGTGTTACCGATTGTTCAGGTAAGGGTATTAAATACATTTTTATTTATGCAGTGGCTGTTGCCTATGGCTCACACAAGATTTCACACATCCTGTGTGATCCATGGATTTTTCTGGGATTAAAAATAGCCTAATGTGTTAATTTAAGTTATCTATCTCCATTTCTAATTTTTGGTTGATGTTAATTGAGTAACAATCATCCACACATACCAACATTATTGATTGTGTATATTTAGGGTTTTCCACTATTGTTTCTTATCCAATGGAAATGCATATCCTACATGCTTTCTCTATTAATTTGTAGATTTTAATGAATCAACTGGGTCACCACATCAGAGCACTGATTGTTTTACCAGTTCAAGAGCTTGCAGCACAAATAGCGAAGGTTTTTAAGAAATATTGCACCAACACAGGCCTGAGGGTGGTGCTACTGAGTGGATCTACACCGCTGCATAAAGAGCAGCAGCTGATAATGAGACACAGTAAGTTGATCTACTCATTTTATTCTAGAACTGGAAAACAGATTCAGTTTTTTTACAAATCCCATAGGACTATAAATTGTTCTGTGATCCTAAGTGCTAGTCATAAGTATAAAATCATCCCCAAAATTTTAGCCAAATGGGTTCAGTGGTCTTTTTGTGAAAGCATTATAAAAACAATACCAAAAATTTTAAAATATTTCCACACAAGAAATAAGCAGTAGCATGCAGCCAAGTTACTAAAAGAAGTCTAGAGAAATATAAATAGTAAAAATATGACCTATCAACAAATGTAAGGTGTAATTTGTTGTAATTTTTCAGCTGAATCATTAGGATGGATTTGTGAAACTGACATAATCATATGTACTGCAGGCAGATTGGTAGAGCACCTACACACCACTGAAGGATTTTCATTGAAACACTTGAAATTTCTTGTAATAGATGAAGCCGACAGAATAATGGACAACATACAGAACGATTGGCTCTACCACTTGGAGAAGCACATCACAACTGAAAAGCAAATAAGCAAAATACCACATGTTAACTGGAGCAATATCTCTAGTAAAATTTCACCCATACACAAGCTTCTATTCTCCGCAACATTGTCTCCAGATCCGGAGCTATTAGAGCAATGGGGACTTTTTCAACCGAAACTCTTCTCTGTGACTCCCATAAGCGATACAACTTCAAATGAAAATAACTTAAAAAAATATACAACTCCCGACGAATTAATTGAACAGTATGTAATCTGCTCGGCTGAAGAAAAACCATTGGTTTTGTATCATTTTTTTGCAAATTTGAAGTGGGACAAAACATTATGTTTTACAAACTCTGCCCAGTCAGCGCATAGATTAGCAGCTCTTTTGAATATTTGGGGAAATGGAATATTAAAAGTTGCAGAACTTTCGGCAGCTTTAGACCGGACTAGCAGAGAATCGGTGCTGAAGAAATTCAATCAGTCAGAAATCAATGTGTATGTATAAAAGTCATACAATTCATGCCATTACTTGCAGTACTCTCAAATTAAAATAATATTTGAATCCACGAACACTCGCCCCATTCTGTCAAAATTGCTTGTTTCATTTGATTTGTATGGAGTTCACAGTGGGCGCGTCGTCGTGGATTGAAATGTCTTATATTATAATCTTATGGTTTTTTTTCACTGTAAATTAAATGAGTCTATTTCTGCATGTATTCTAAGTAGAAATGTTCTGGGTCCTCAAATACAGCTGTCAGCCATTTGTCCACTTTACTATCTGCGGTATCTGATGGTAAGTTTAGTATGATTGAAATGAAGACTATGTTGGTTAATGTGTACATGTTCATATGCGTTTTCTATTATGAGCCAGTGGAAATGACGGGTTTGTCCACCAGCATCCCCTAACTAGATCCCCCAGGTGATCCTGGTGAACTCACACAAATTATTTAGTAGTCCAATCTAATAGACACTAATTATTATTTATCGGTGACTGTAGGATTCCGTGGTGACAACCGACAAAATACAGAAACAACCTGTCGGATTTTAGTCAGGTTAAACTGAAAGTCAGTTTGTGAATCACGCATGTTATCACAAGCATAATGTTTCATTACAATCATTGTAAGTGACTGCTAAATAATTTGTTGTTTTATTTTCCTTCAGTATAATAAGCACGGACGCTCTGGCAAGAGGGATTGATATTCCAGAATGTAACTACGTAATCTCATACGACCCTCCTCGAAACATAAAGACTTATGTGCATAGAGTCGGACGCACGGGCCGCGCCGGCCGAGAGGGGACTGCTGTCACCATTCTTATACATAATCAAGTGCATATGTTCAAGGTAACTCGTTTGCATATTTATTAAATTGGTCCATTTGAACTAAGCCAACAAACAACCATAACTCGAACCATGATTCGAAGGGTTTCGTACCATTATCATTATAATGTAGCGAGATGATGACGAAAAAGCCAGGTCATTTATACCCTACTACTATACAAGTTGAGTACTAATCTATTGGATGTTCTAGAATCTAGATCATCGAACAATACTTAAACCACCAACGTCATAATTCATAATATCTGGGTGACCGAGCTTCGCTTGGTAGTTTAACTACTGGCTAATAGATGGCAGCAGAAATCATATTTTTATTATTTTTTTGGTAAATTCGACATTTTCTAAAAATGAATCCTAGCTAGATCGATTTATCGCCCCCAAAACCCCCTGTATACTAAATTTCATGAAAATCGTTGGAGCCGTTGTCGAGATCCAGATTATATAGAAATATATATACATACTAGCTGATGCCCGCGACTTCGTCCACGTGGGATAAAAACTATTCTATCTTTTAAGTTGGACCAAATGACAGATATTCACAAAGTTTGAACTAAATCGGTTCAGTAGTTTAGGAGTCCATTGAGGACAAACATTGTGACACGAGATTTATATATATTAAGATATACAAGAATTGCTCATTTAAAGGTATAGGAGGACAGCATGGAAAACGCACAGCGATTGAATGGAAGATACTATATTCAGTTCCAATTATAATATGCAGTCTAATATTTTTTGTTTTTGTTTTTTTGGATCTACTGAAACGATTGAAAGTCTTTCCATTATACATACTGTCCCTGAAAAGCGTAAAACATACTCGACAAATTCCTAGTTGATTCAAATTACCTATTGCTTCTACTTTGAGGAAGCAATAAGTAATTTTGAAGAATTCCAGAGATTATTTTTGGTTTACAGGAAATTATACAATCTAATGGAAAAAGTGGTATACAAAAAATGGAAATACGGCAAGACGTTTTAAGCAGTCTGGCAGAAAATTACGAAAACGCAATATCAGAAACAAAGAGATTGATCAACGACGAAACTCACGCCAAAGTGAAAAAGTCGATAGAGCTGAAGAGAGCGGCTAAACCCAAACCGCGTAAACGAAAACTCAACGAAAATAAACCCTTAGATACCTAAATGACCCTAACTTGTTTTTTACTTCTAAAGTTCTATGATAGAATACCAATAAAAATTTAAAAATTAGAATTTATTTTAATTAACGGACGTGAATTTCAGGTTTTCACAATTCTCGTTTTAACCGTGGATTTTTTCGGGATTGAGTAGCCTATGTTTTAATCTATCTCCATTCTAAATGACATGGCCAGATTCTGCCCTCGGAAAAAATATTAATGGCCATTGACAAACAGTACCTACGTCATATATATTATTATACTCTTTGCGTCATATTAAAGCTTATAATTCTGTCTTTACAATCGTTTAATTCTTATGGTCAGAAAACAGGCGAGACATAATATCAGCATAACAACTTGCAACAAAATTCGCCTAAATATTTTTAATAGCAATGTATTTTTATTAAAAAACTAGCTGTTGCCCGCGGCTCCGCCCGCGTGAATTACGATTTTTTTACATAATATACCTTCCTACTGGAATTCCTTGATTTTTCGCGGGATTCCGGTGTGATGTTGTACAGAAACCTGTTCTTACTTTGCACGGGTTATCTTGTAGTGATTTTGAAAACTCCTAAAAATTCAAAGTTTCATTAATACGTAGTTGAAAGATCAAAAGGACGATTTTAACGGTCGATATTTCGACCCAGTGGCACAGGTCACTACGTCCTGTACCAATGTATCGAAATATCGACAGTTAAAATCGTCCTTTTCATTGTGATTTTTATTCTGAAACCACGAAATATGTCAAAAATCATTAAACCATGTGAAAAGTTGTACTGGTGGTAAAACTCTTCTTTCAGAGTTCGGCCGGGTAGGTACCACTGGGCTAAAATACTATACTAACAATATTCCCTAGCCCAACATAATATAAGAGTCTTTTAAAAATCTTTGCTTCATCTCAATACAATCCAAAACATCAGAATCAAGTACTCTGTGATGGAATGGGCAATGGCTATATATTTCTTTACGTATAAAAAGACCTTAGATGACAGTCAGTCAGTTAGGATTGATAAGACCTAAGAGTTAAAAATATTTGTGAACCATTATTTTACCCTTTCCATATTGCGGATGATAAAAAAAGACAAATGTGAAAACTTTAATCTGTGCATGTCGACAATGTCGGGAATGTCGACAAAAGTGAAAACTTTAATCTGTGCATGTCATAACAGTGCCATCTTAATATAAAGTCAGGAAACAGTAAATAACATGACAGTCAATTATCATTTTAAAAAATTCGGTAGTACCTATCTCAAAGTTTTGCATTCAAGTTCCACATAAATTGTAGAGATGGCGCTATACGGTATAACGTAGCGATAACGCCAGTTACATGATTTTTGTTCACCCCATAGATGGTTCACCCTAAAGTGAAAAATTTTAATCCATACAAAATCTCCTGCTAAGCCTATTTATTTACGGCTGTAAGGATACTCCAGTCTTACTTGAGCCCTACGTCCTAGCCCTAGGTTCCTTGTGCATTCTGAGTTTCGAGTCACCTACCTACTTGAACTTAAAGCTAAAGGTTCTGATGTCTGTAATTTCTGAACTACAAAAGTGATGATGATAAGATTTGTATGGAATATTTTGTAAAGAACCTCATTTCTAACAAAAAAAAGAATGAATGGAATCGGACAACGCGTTATTGAATTATTACTAAAAAACGTTTGCACTTTGATGCAGTCATCCAGGGAAACTATGATGAATTTCGGGACAAAAAGTATCCTATGTCCTACCTCGGGCCTCGGGGTATGAACTATAATCGTGTCAAGTTTCATTTAAATCCATCCAGCGGATTAGCCGTGATGCGCAGTTTTGGCTTCAGTATCGACTAAATAGTGTCCTCCAACAAAAATTTTCAAATTATCTTCAATGTACAGAATTCGACCCTTTACAGTTTTATCCTATACCTTTAAAGGAGCAATTCTTGTATATATATTTCTATATAATCTGGATCTCGGAAACGGCTCGAACGATTTTCATGAAATTTAGTATACAGGGGGTTTTGGGGGCGATAAATTGATCTAGCTAGGATTCATTTTTAGAAAATGTAGAATTTACCAAAAAAAAAAAAAATGACTACTGCTGCCATCTATTGGCCACCGAGCGAAGCTCGGTCACCCAGATATTTATAATTATAGATAGTATTCAAAATGTTTACTCGCATTTTCTAAGCTTTGTAATGAAAAAATAATTAGTTGATAGCCAATACACATCATTTTATAATAAAAAGTCATTGTTATTAAATATATTAAGGCGCATTTTGTTGAAAGTTGTTATGCTGATATTATGTCTCTTCGCCTGTTTTCTGATCATAAAAATTAAACGATTGTAAAAACATAATTATAAGCTTTAAGGAGCACACCACGGATGTGCCCGCGAAATTCAAATTTTTCGTGGTTTTTCGCGATTTTTAAGCTAATAAGACATAATAGGCTTATGGCCGTAAAATTGCGATAATCTCAATATCTTCTTCACGTGTTTATATAGAAATCTCTACTCGAAAGTGTCGAGTTAAAGAAATTAGTCCGAGATTTGCGAGTTACTCACATAAAACTCGATACTCGGACTAATTTCCTAGGATACACATTTTTATGCAAATATTTTGATATAATCATGTAAAGAAGACACTGCCATTCTCGCAAATTGATTGCCATAAGCCTATCATGTCTTATTAGCGTACAAATTGCAAAAAACCACGAAAATTTTGAATTTCGCGGGCAGACCCGTTGATTTCACGTTATATGACGTACTGTTTGTCGATGGCCATGAATATTTTTTTTCCAGGGCACAGCTCCATACAAGTTTCGGCCATGTCCTTTCAGATAAATCGGTTCAGTAGTTGTGACGTGAAAGAGTACCAAACAAACACACACAAACTTTCGCCTTAATGATAATTAGTATTATATATTTTTTAATACCTACTCCAACACTATTATAAACATGATGATCCTTATAATTATTATAGTGTTGTGTGATATTTTCTGACACATTTGAAAATTTTTATATTTCACCATTTACCGGCAAGTTCGACTAAAGAATTTCTAAAAGGAATTTTAAAAATGAAAAAAATTATTAACTTAATTATTTTATTAGAAAATAATATTGAACCAGTACAAAAATATTCAATTGTATTTATCTTTCTTCCATTTCAAATTTATCTACACAAATATATGCGCTTTTCCCATATTAATAATTACGATAAGTATACAAATAACATAATTGTTAGTAATATCAACTGACTAGTAGAACTACTAAAACAATAGAAATTATATACAATGTGGTCGATTCTGTTGTGCAAAATCTCTAAACTAAACTAATTTAAAATAGTGTTATCCCTTTTAAAATGATCGCGATGGAAAAGGATAGCGCTATTTTAAATTAGTAGTTTTACTTAATCTCAGGGTGGACGGAAACCCAAATGGTCACAGGTTGAAAGATGAAACCTGTGGACAGCACTTGTCATAACTCATACTATTATCAGGCTATGATAGGAACCCTGGAAATAGATTCAAGGATTAACATTTAAGCACGCTTCATGTCTTGTATTTATAACTTCTTTTGTCTGAGCGTAATAGTGAGGCAAAGGCATTACTTACAAATAGTACCTCTGCAATATATTTCTAATTAAATGCATCACTGTTAGCTTAACTTTCTGAACTTCACATCACAAAAACATACACTTCATATTTAGTAAAAATAAATACTCCTGTACATGGCAAGAGTTTCACATACACACAGTAAATCATTATCAAATATTCAACTTGGTGGGACCAACATTATTTGTACACCTCGATTGGGACCTAAAATTTAATAAGATCTTCACTGGTGGTATCTTTATCAGATAGCGTCTCTGTACTAACACAGTTTTCGGTGGCTTTGGTACTGTTATCTAAGGATCTAGGTGATATCTTTCTTTTAGGCGGTATCGGTGCTACATCAAGGATACCCAGTTGTCCTAAGTGTTTTCCTTGATCTGTAAAAGTCTTAGCTTCTTTATTTTGCTCTACACGCCGGGATCCTGGCGATAGTTTCGTTCTGACTGGAGGGGATGGTGCAGTTCGAGAATAAACTGGTCGGTTATCAAATATAGATATATCCACTGTGTTTAAATTGTCAGTGAAGAAAGCTGATGTTTTACTCTTCCCTAAAGCATAATTTTGGGTTTCTTTAGTGTCTTCATGATCAGAATGGTCGCTGACATAGAAGGTTGTTTTGGTATTGTATGCATTTTTGAAATGTCTATGAGTTTGTACATCAGATTTGCTCCTTTCGAGAGTGAAAGCGTTGTTAGTGTGAAGGTGGCAGCTAAAGGAGCTGGTGTTGGTGGTGCACGCAGGAACTGTGGAGAAGGGCACTGCGGGGGCCCACAGACAAGCACCATCATTTCTTGGCACCAGCAACAGAGGATCCTGAAAGCATAAATGTTCTTTAAATACATATGAATGAACGAAACTCATTGTTAGCTATCTTTCTGTCTTAGCTATTTGTGAAGTGTACAATGTGTGACTTGCCCTAATTAGCTGAAATCCTAAAGTAGGGGATGTTACATAGATGCATGAAAAAACATCACAAGACGTGTAGCTCATATCCTGAGGGAAGTATGGGGAGTTCAATAATGGACCATACATTTTAAGTGACATCCCTAAAAACAGCTGATTCAATATGAATTTTACTGAGATTAACTGGGAATAATGAAAAGTGTATTACAAATAGCCAATCCAGACTCTCGAAAGTTTATTGACTCATGCAACTTATTCTTATTGGTTAGCTTTCGATTTAATAGTATCAAAACCACTAAATAGTGGTTTTGATACTATTTTGAAATTGATATTATTTTGAAAAACCAAAGTGTACTAGGCTAAAGTGCTTACCTTGCCAGTGATAGAGAATATTTTAGACTGGAAAGTGTGTAGTTGGCTGCGTAGGTACTCGTAGGAGCACTGGCGCAGCTTCATCACCCACTGCACTACATTATCCTCACTGCGTGCAGCAAACACATGTCTCTTCTCAGGCTCATCACTATAAATGAATAACACCATTAAATATACACCAGCTGGGTTTTTTGTAAGTGAAAATTTAATAAGTAAATATTTTTGGATGGCTCTCTGTTTGAGTTATTCTAGTAGGTGAAGCTATAGTAGAACACTACTATCTACATATTTCAAAAAAATAACTTGTACAGCCAACATAGCTCAAATTACTAAACTGATCAGGATGAATTTGACATACAGGTCTGACAGCTATTTTGATGTAGGCAGGCCATAAGAAAAATTAGCTTGAATCTTGACCTCCGAGGGAAATTAGAGATCATGCAAGCAAAGCCACAGGCACCTCCAATTTGTAGTAGGTTTAAATAATAAATCTATAATACTAGAATGTAAAAATTGGTTTCATACTCATCCAAACAGGTGATCACATAAACACCCAAGGACCATCATTTAAAACAACCACTTTTTCAGACTTCAACATGGGTTTAGAGATGGGTATAGAAGGAATGGTATTTTTGGTAACTCACATAAAAGATATTGAGAAGGAGAATGATATGTTTGGTCCATGTTCCATTTGTATAGATGAGTTCTCCATTACAAATACGCCAGCTGGGTTTTTTGTATCAAACTTTCCCATCTCACTGATTTTGAAATAAAATAAATAATTGTTTATCAAGCGGAACCACCTCTCTTTGAACACTGTAAAGAAAAAACATGTTACACACAGATTTCAACATTAAGTAAAGTTCAATTTAGTAATTTTCAATGTGCATCTAGGTGAACAGTGAAAGTTGAACAGAAGAAAACAGAAGATATTTATCTAAATCTATTGGAATTTTTTTATTTGAGTACTAAATAAGTACTACTTTTTATTGGGATCTATGAAAATATTTTAAGTTGGCTAGAATAATAAATATTACCTGCTTGGTTGCGATAACTCCCATTCGCTACCTTCTTATAATTCAACCTTCCTTCCAGAATACAAGGTTGGTCGCTCAAGACAGCGAGTTCACGAATGTTGCACTTCATTGGTAAGGATTATATTCGATAAGTATTTGTAATAACTTAAACTAAATCACATTGCTCTTAGAGAGACCATTATTCACATTCTCTGACTTGCTTTCCTGCTAAAACCACGAATTATGACAAGAACGTAAATGCTATTTTTGTAACAATGATTACCTACTCTATATTAAACGATTATGTCTGTACGTCACAGTTATTATCAAAGTGCTCATTGTTCTGAGCTCACTGGTGTTCTAAAATTATATTTTCCTTGCCCTGAAATTCAATAATCGAGGTATAAATTCGAAATTGTTATTTCCGATTCCTCTCCTTCAACTTCTTCATCAAACCAACGAATATATAATATTACCACAGAACACTATTACTCCTGGTATAATGGTTTAGACATAAATTTCAATGTTTTAGTTTGTTTATAAAAAAAACACATGTACCCTCGTTTATACAGGTTTTCTCGGGACACTTTTTTCGTGAATTTTGTACTACACCCGGGATCCATAGATTTATATGCCAATGATAGTAACAGCAAAATAACATGATACTACCAACGAATATATAATATTACTAACGTAAAGAAGGGACATTCACACCCTCCCGTCAATGTATTACCCCAGAGCGCCGAGCGCGACGCGTCGGGTGGTACTCGTGGGCGCTGTCTCGCGAGTGCGTTATTTCAATAGGTTTGCCACAAATTCATAACTTTATCATCATAGGGCTACTGATTGTAAATAAAAGCATACCTTTTTAAATGACAATTTTTTATATCAATTTAATAAAAAAATCATATGGGTAAGGAACTGTAATGAATTATTATTTTGTAGTGATTTTGATAAGTATCCCATTATATCCTATTGCCTAATATGATTAATATGGAAGCTTGTGGGTTTGGATATTTGTAACTCTTTCGTGCCGCAACTAGGTAGGTACTGTACCGATTTGGCTGCAAATTGGAATGGAGATAGAGTAACTTGGAATAACACATCTTTACGCTCTTATCCCGAATAATCCATAGTTCCTATGGAATTTGTGAAACTCCATAATTCATGTGGGTGAAGCCGCGGAAAAAAGCTATGTACTTATGAAAATAAATAATATATATTTCTGTTATAATTTTATTCTTAGAAATTAAAAAAAATAATAGATGCAATGCAACACAATGCAATATAATTAGTTTTCATGAAATAACTAAACAAAGCATTGCATTTGTACCGCAATTCAAATGTTTTACAGTGGGCTGCAAGTTGTCACCGTGGCATTGTGCATCGGTCGCGTCGTTACCACGTACACCTCGAGTTTTGCCAGCCCTACGGGCTACGATGACATTTACTCACACATACAAATGGAATGCTTATAGGGCCGGCATTTTAGTAGTAGTGTAGGTAGTTAAGTCACGTCATTTGTACTGAGTGTCACCGGCCTGATCAAACCCTACGAGGAAGGAAACAACAAGTGATTATATATCTTTGGGAAACAACAAGTGGAGCAGCTGTAGTTTTCTACACACACATATGCGTTTATATCTTTGAAAGGTACTATAGATACTAGAGGATGTGTTAGGTACCTACAAGAAATATCAAGTGAAGCTTCCGGGACCAAATAATGGCCGAATGGGCGGAGCCTAAATGACTTTTAGGGCTAGGGGCCTATCGATAATTTTAATTTAAAAAATAAAAAATATCGATAATTAAAAATATACTCTACCACTCCCGACTCGCACCAACTTTGACCAATTTTTACTTACTTTCGCAGGCAAAAGCTAGTGAATAAAGAAAATCAACTTATTTTAAAAATGATTTATTTAACTAAGAATTATTTCTTAAGGAGCACACCACGGGTGTGCCCGCGAAATTCAAATTTTTCGTGATTTTTCGCGATTTTTAAGCTAATAAGACATAATAGGCTTATGGCCGTCAAATTGCGATAATCCCAATATCTTCTTCACGTGTTTATATAAAAATCTCTGCTCGAAAGTGTCGAGTTAAAGAAATTAGTCCGAGATTTGCGAGTTACTCACTTAAAACTCGATACTCGGACTAATTTCCTAGGATACACATTTTTATGCAAAGATTTTGATATAATCATGTAAAGATGATACTGCCATTCTCGCAAATTGATTGCCACAAGCCTATCATGTGTAATTAGCGTACAAATTGCAAAAAACCACGAAAATTTTGAATTTCGCGGGCAGACCCGTTGATTTCACGTTAACTCTGATAACTTATGATAAAATGAAGAAAGAAAAAAAATTGTGACGATATCTATCTATTATCATTAAACCGCAAGCGGCCAGACGCCGTGAGCAGTGGCATCCTTATTTTATTCTGTTCGACATTCAATCAACTTGTACGAAACGTTTTCTTTGACGTTCCTGATACGAACCACTTAGGTGTAAAACGCCCTTCCAGCCTTCGTATTCTAAGCCAAGTACAATCTGGGTGCCTTCAAAATTCAAAGATTCAGGTATATTATTTCATAATACAGACCTAACTCACAGACGCTTTTGATGTGCTATGTTAAAAAATTCAATAAAATAGATTTCCTTTCTTTATTTATTTTGACTTAAAACCCTTTATTTTTCATCATAGAGCTTATACATAGAAGACTCCTAGAGCTCAAATAATTTAAAAAATAACCTTTAGCAGATTATATTGAGTTTGATGGTTAATCATATGGAATGAAAATCACGGTTTGAAAATTGGATAATTTTATCGGATTATTATAATATAATGAAACAACTTAACCTTTCTTTATTTAATTAACTTATAACCTAGCAACAAGTATGGTAACAAGTAGTAATATTTCGCTTTAACCAATATATATAATGCATGGAAAGGTGCACAGTGAGATTGCGGAGGGAGGGTCGGTTGCACATGATGTGACGTCATTGAAGCACTGGTGCTGGCTTAAACGCTGGTCTCCTTATATTATTTAGCCATCTAGCCCTTACTTCAGAATTTTTCGGGAATCTGAAATAAAAATAAAAGGTAAAGGTACATTTACGAGTATATACATGCATGATGCATACATACATACATACACGCATGAATACGTACATAAATTTTCGTAATAAATTAAAACTCGGTTATCCACGTGACACCAACTACTGACTGACGTAACCAAGACGTATCATAGATTAAACCATACAAGCAACAAATATCATAATGACGTTATACAAGAGCCTGCACGTTAGGCTTATGTGAAATAAATATATTTGACTTTTGACTTTAAAGATCTGACGTATAAATACCTCCCTCAACGTGGCAAACAGTACGAGTGGTACGTTTTATTTTTTATCGATACTCAATTTTTGGTAAACAATACAATCCCAACACTATATTTACATTCAAACAAAAACTCGAAAAATAATCGAAGTTTTTGATTATACCGAATAAATTTGAGTGTTTTGAATTAACTAAAGATGATTTTGAGCTTTACTTCATCGTAAAAAGGCAAAATACTCGCTACAAAAAGAAAAACTAGAAAATTTTATTACTTACCTGTGAAATGAAATTCCTGGTTTTTTTCAGAGCTTTTGCTGTTACAGCTTAAAACTGAGCATTTTACTATTCTTTATTGTTCATGAAACAACAGTTAAATTATTTATAAATTTCAACAAAATAACAAATCAAATTAAAACTGACACCGGAAAAACAAAAACGGCCATGATTTGGTCCCAGAAAAAAGCTTCGTTTGGCAGATCGTATGACGTCATTTGACATTTGCGTATGCATTAACATAATCCGCCTGTCTCGTTCTAATAACGTAACTTTCCTATGAGAAAGGCTTGGAAACAGGTCTATTTGTTTCATTCAAAAAATACGTCATTTATCTATGGCTGAGTAAAATGCAGCTGATCCTCTATATATACCTAATCAAAGGTTTATATGTTGCGTGAAATCGACATAGCTATAACCATATAACAAACATTACATTGTCTCTTTCTAACTAATTTAAAATTGTTTACGTTAAACGAGATAGCAACATATTTGTTTTTTCTGATTTCGGCAACACTGAAGTTATGACGTCACGAAAAAATAGCCGGGTGGGCAATTTCTCCATAATTTGTCGCATTTTGTAGATTCGAACATGTCGAAACATGTATATAAAGTTTATGCGTATCATGTTTTTTGAAATATTAGACAATCATATTATTATTCTAATTTACGTGTGGATTATAATTAGTATTCAGGTGTGAAAATGCCTACTCAGTGTTGTGTTGTGCAGTGCAGATCGCGGAAAGACAAAAATAGGCCACATTTAACATTTCATAGGTTAGTATTCAATTTCATTAATTATATCGTTAAATCGTTGAAAATTATGTGTTATGATTATATTACATGCACTTATATAATGTGTAAAAGAAGAAATATTTCTTTAGGATTGAAATAAATTCGATTTAGTTTTTGTTGTTATGTTAACAAAACAAAAACAAAGTACTAATGATGCGACTGCTGTTATACCGATATTGATAAAATTCATATATGTAAAGTTAAATGTTGATAGATGAGTAGGGCTCCTAATATCACTACCTTCTATTTGGACCTCGAGGTTTTACACCTCTGACTTCTCGTAGTTATTTCCGCTTTAAGAAAACGGGCCGCGGATGCGAACATTTAGTATAGGTACAATCACGCGTATCAAATGTAGTTTGGTCTCGCGGCATAAGTTAAAAATCCTAATCCGGAAACATAATATGCACTGCTGGCAAAACCTAGTTTTACTATAAATTAATTTTCAATAGTAATAATTCATTCATTTTGTTCTTAAATATTTAATTACTGACCACAAACTACATCGATAATATTTCCATATCGATAGATAGCTAGAGCAGCCCTTCTGATCAGCTGACTGGTGCCTATCTGTGATTGGCTGATAGCTGTGATTGGCTATTTTTGATGCGACAGAAGATGGCGGAAATACCCAGCCGAAAAGACTCACTACTTTGTGTCCATTTCTTCTTTAGTCATAGCCCGAGCGTACATCTCTGCACTCGGAGCAGTTTGTCAGAACTTATTTATTTATCTATGGTCAGAAATATAAAAACGCTCTTTATGCTTAACGTGAAATCAACGGGTATGCCCGCGAAATTCAAAATTTTCGTGGTTTTTTGCAATTTGTACGCTAATTAGACATGATAGGCTTATGGCAATCAATTTGCGAGAATGGCAGTATCATCTTTACATGATTATATCAAAATATTTGCATATAAATGTGTATCCTAGGATATTAGTCCGAGTATCGAGTTTTATGTGAGTAACTCGCAAATCTCGGACAAAGAGTATATAATCACTACGTTTTAATCTCGGACTAATTTCTTTAACTCGACACTTTCGAGCAGATTTTTATATAAACACGTGAAGAAGATATTGGGATTATCGCAATTTGACGGCCATAAGCCTATTATGTCTTATTAGCTTAAAAAATAAAAATTGCGAAAAACCACGAAAAATTTGAATTTCGCGGGCACACCCGTGGTGTGCTCCTACAACTTTGTAATCTACTCTTACCTCATAGCTTGTAATAGTTGTATGTTTAGTTTCTCTAAGGTTGTAAGTTGTAACTTGTAATAGAGTACAATTTTGCAAGCCATCTTCGGCTTGGCAGCTGTTTCAGAGATGGACATTTTGTAGAATAGCACTGCTTTTCTTGAATGTAAAGAACAATGGTGCGGGCCCATATATCGCTTTCGGTCACGTTACGCTATTGCAACTATAAATGAAAAAATATTTTTTTGGTTGGACCTGCAAGCCTGAACTCAATGCTAAAAGATTTTTCTTACAAAAAAGTGGAGAAAAATTAATATTTATTTTCAAAATATTGTATCTGAGTATTATAACAACTGCGACCTCCGCCATGAAGCATCTGAGAGCATAGACAATACACTATATACTCTTTGATAAATACTTGTCACTTGTCCCAGAATTTGTCAATGTCGACAGTTGAGACATGTAGCCATCATGTAGCTGTCGGACAATGTTGCGAGATGCCGGAATTAAAAAAGTCCAATTAACTGAAAGAAAAATCTAATTGAGTTAATAAATTAATTTTGAATTACAAAATCACAAATATTCAAACAGTTTATTTAAGTGAGACTGGCTCACACGGAAAAATAATATTCAGTTTTACTCCAACGCAATGGAAACCCCTAAACTAATTTAATATTTTTATGTAAATATATTCGAATAAAATAAAATGCAAAAAAGAACGATTGAAATCGACATTTATATTTATTATTTAAAAAAAAAGCAAGTGCCGAGTTTCTTGCCCGTTCTTCTCGGTGCAGTGCTACTTTCCGAACGAGGCGGTAGAGTCTTAACGTTTCGCAAGAGCCTGTAAGTTAGGCCTATGTGGAAGAATACAATTTTTGAATTTTGAATTTGAATTTTGATACAGTTATTATTGTCTTGTATTCTACAGTCTGATCTAAGAATTAACGTAGTACTTGAAAATAGGTTTTTCTTTAGTATAGTCTGTTACATGTTGTTCTCGTATAAAAGTGGACCGATCGTCAAAAAGATGGAGCATAAAAGTGGAAAAGTTTGGCATCCGGCAACACTAGCAGTCAGGAATGTGGAAACGGAACCTATCAGTATCAATTGAATTTCTTTAAATATTTTATTTTTTGACCCGTCCTTTACAATAACCGGTGATACCTTGAAAAAATTTTGTTATTTATTAGAATCGTCTTGTAATAAATATTACATCTAGACGCTAAACTTTATTTGTGTACATTTCTGCCCATGTTCTTTGACTAAATCGTAATTTTTTTGAAACTGAATTTTCTTAATTTGACATTGTTATAAGTTTGATATGAAACTTAGCAAATATCTTGCTTCTGCATAGAGCGTCGAACACTATTTTAGTCAATGATTTTAGTAAACAGCCTGTACAAAAACTGTTATGTACTTATTTTAAAATATTTTTGAGATAAAAACTAGATTATGAAATGCCAAATAATGTGATCTCAATCATCTAATCATTAATTGAACACATTACTGTTTTATGTCCTGGCGAGACCGATCACTCTGGTATAAAAATAATTCTTAGAAATAAAAATTATGAGTATTTTTATTTCACAGCTTAAGGATTTCCTTGAAATTAGATACTTTTTAAAAAGCTTTTATTTTACTTGTTTCAGCTTATTCTTAAGTTAAAATTAAGGAGCCAAATCTACGCAAATGATGGACAGCGAAGTCTTAGTAATAGAACCCTTAAAATGTGAATAAATGAAAATAAACACATTTTATAATTACTCATTTATTTTTAACTTTTAGTACAAAATAAAACTAGTACACAGGGATACATCTCAAACCTATTATTTGCAATGTTGAAAAGTCCGAGGCTTACGACAATAAGTCTTCTCATTTGTACTATTTTAGACACTAACGTCACACTGATTAGCTCATTCCCCATAAACAAATCAAAACATTTTAAAACTGAATAATGTAATCACTCTTCGAGCCGACTGTTTAACTGTTGAACGCCAATGTACACCGGCGGTACCACTTTGGTACCGGTAATAATATTTATAAGCTACTTACTTTAAAAATACACAATTTTGAGGTTTGGAGCGGCATTGGTGAGTTACAGGCACAATCAAACCAGTGCACTCCAATGTTCAAAATACACGAAACGACTGATTTAAGATATTCATAAAAACAATCTTAGATAAATTTGAGGCCTAAAAGGGTACGTTGCTGTATTACAATATTGCAAACATTATGTAGGAGAATAAGAGTCCAGAGTCGTCTATGTATTCAAAACATTATATCTTTTTCATTCTCATTCACTGAACGCAATTTATATCGGTCTCACGAGTAAATTATAAAGTCATTGCTCATGTATTCAATTAGTTTACCCTAGTATTTAATTTTAAAGACTTGACGAATTCTTACTTACAATGTAGTGCACCAAAAGGAATGGACATTAGAAATCATTTTGAATATTTCACAACATGCAAACCTATTAAAGGAAAATCTAACGGTAAATAAAATCTATCTAAATCGATACTAGCGTTAATCTAAAAATTTTCTCACTTAATAAAACGAATTAAAATAAAAACATCGTAATGCCCATATCCTGAAAAAATTTACTAGCTCTGTACACCTTATTTTTTAAAACGACCGATCATGAATATCACCTCGTTGAGTACTACCTATCAGATAAATTACAAGCCATTCTAATTAACGTTAAATGGGCATGGCGTACAACCAATTAATTCATTTGTTGATAAACTAAATACATATTATGTAACTATCATTTACATAAGTACAATGTCCACTAGCGAATTTGCAAATACTCTTAATAAAATTTAACAGAAATTCATTGGAAAAAGCAGAATTATAAATAAGTCAAAAGAACATAATTTCATCAAAAATCATCTAAAAAAGAAAGAGAATCCACACTTCTAAAACAGTACTGTAGTCTTATTGCTAAAAAGGCGGATAATCTTCGTGAGTGACGTAACAATTATATTATAGATTTGTTCATGGAAACAAAGTAAAAAAATCTGAAAGCAGGCCTAAATTTAAAACTACCGAATCTTCGAAGGTATGCAGACCCTGTTCTAGCAATGACTACCGATAAATTCGGAATAGTGGCTTACGTGCATGTATTTTAATTTATAGTATAGTAAGGCTATGTTTTTAATTGTGGTGCAGAATCGCTACAAAAATATTAATTCATGTTCATTCCTAGTAACCATTGATATAAAATTCTAAGGATTTCGGGTCAGCGCTAAAGTGTGTCCGAACTTAACGAAAGCCAAAAAGCAAAAAGATTTCCAATCGCACTTAAGCAAAATAAGCTGTATAATGGTTTAGACATAAATTTCAATGTTTTAGTTTGTTTATAAAAAAAACACATGTACCCTCGTTTATACAGGTTTTCTCGGGACACTTTTTTCGTGAATTTTGTACTACACCCGGGATCCATAGATTTATATGCCAATGATAGTAACAGCAAAATAACATGATACTACCAACGAATATATAATATTACTAACGTAAAGAAGGGACATTCACACCCTCCCGTCAATGTATTACCCCAGAGCGCCGAGCGCGACGCGTCGGGTGGTACTCGTGGGCGCTGTCTTGTATTTCAAAAGGTTTGCCACAAATTCATAACTTTATCATCATAGGGCTACTGATTGTAAATAAAAGCATACCTTTTTAGATGACATTTTTTTTATTAGTAAAATTTATGAAAAAAACCTTTTCTCAGATTGTGCTTGACAAATGAAAAAATCATAAGGGCAAGGAACTGTACTTAATTATTTTTGCAGTGATTTTTAAAGGTATCCGATTATTATATTGTTTAATGAATATGAATTATATGAAAGCTTGTGGGTTTGGATGTTTGTAACTCTTTCATGCCGCAACTAGGTAGGTACGTACTGTACCGATTTGGCTGCAAATTGGATTGAAGATATATTAAAATTCATTAACACTTTACTATCTTTTTATCCCTAAAAATCCATAGTCCATACGGAATTTGTGAAACTCCAAAATTCAGGTCAGTGAAGCCGCGGAAAAAAGCTGTACTTATGAAAATAAATATATATTTCTATTTTAATTTTATCCTTAGAAATTAATAAAATTATAGAAAAACACAATGAAATATAATTAGTTTTCATGAAATAACTAAACAAAGTATTGCATTTGTACCGCAATTCTAATGTTTTACAGTGGGCTGCAAGTTGTCACCGTGGCATTGTGCATCGGTCGCGTCGTCGCCAACTCGCCACGTACACGTCGAATTTTGCCAGCCCTAACGGGCTACGATGACATTTACTCATACATAGAAATGAATGCTTATAGGGCCGGCATTTTAGTAGTAGTGTAGGTAGTTAAGTCATGTAATTTGTACTGAGTGTCACGGGCCTGATACTACCCTGCAACATCAAACTTCATATAAATTTAAAATAAGTGTTGAATGTCACATGATAATGTTTTACTAAAACACGGTTACCTTCCCTGATCTTAAGTCAAAGTAAAGTTTGCCAAAAATTTTCTTAAAAAACTGATATAATCATACATCACTATATACGATGTATTTATTAATCTAATTCACAGCGTCATCGCTTCAAGTTTAAAATCCTAATTTAATATCAGATGTGATGATATCCACAAATTATAGGATACCTTTAATTTAAACAGACGAAAAAATACCGGAAGGTTCTTATTTCGACGCGTATATTTTTTATGTATTATTCTATGAAAATAAAAGTTATCCGTCAATTACATGGAAACCGAAAACTACGCGACTAGTTAGTAGCGGGCGATAAAAAGTTCATTAATTCATTAATAAATTTTTCGATAAAAATGTCTAATAAATAAGTAAAAGTTTTAAAAAGATGAATATAATCGTGTTATAGCGATAAGGAATTCGTAAATATACGAACACAGCTATATGACTATCGATCTTGACACATGTCTTGGATTCTTTACAAGATCATAACTTTAAATGAATACATGATGGTATATTTATTAAGAAACCCACATTTGGCACGATTTACAAAATATTTGTTCATTGTCATTTAGTTGGTATTGATTTTTGTTATACAAGACTTGACTGTTCTATATTGTGATGTATATTGTAGCTTCTAGAGCATTCTATGTGATGTATATTGTAGATTCTAGACCAAACAAAATTATTATTTATAGTTTTACATATATTGCGGCTGATATTACAAAATGTCAACTCCTTGAGTATGCAGCAGTGCACACAAATGTTTAAGCATCTTATGTAGTGGAGAAGTTACTCACGCTTTAGTAGTTTAACCTTTCCTACCCTGTCATATTATTAGCATAGAAAAGGATTTCAAATATAAACTTGTTTTTCTTATAATATAATACAATGATAGTTGTTTTAAAGATAAGTTTACTAAGAGATTATAACGCCAAAATATATGTAAAAAAATAAATATGTGTCACTTCAAATTTCTAGTGTCTAATAAGTACCATGATATTGTTTTTTATTATACAAATTGTTTACTTATCACCTTTATTTACGTAAACACTTGCTACAATACGAACGACAGGGCTTAATTAATTACACGATTTATTAACTATATATTGCTGAACGTTGTCATAATCTAAGTTATTTTATCAGAACAGAAATGTATCATTAAGGCAGCGGTTATGTCACAGCGATTCATATAATGTCAATTTTTTATGTTATTTTAATTTTTTAATATTTTACATATTTTCCTGTCGTCACACGAGCTCGAGAGTACCCAAAGAAATGATTGACATTATTCAGCCTGAGCTCCGTAAACGTCAAAAACGAAACACAAAAACAACAAGCATCCTTCGTCCGCGCGCGAACGACACGAGGTCGCGCCGCGCGTCGCCGCGGAGCACGCGGACTGACCGAATCATGTATTTCAAACTACAGCTAATTAATGAACACATGAAATACAAACCCGTCGACGCGACGGACGTCCGGGCGGCCCGGGGAGCGGCGACGTACGACCTAATGTTAAATAATTACAATACTTAAACATAAAATAAACTCAGTAATATACATAATTACATTATTATATATTCGAAAAAAAAATATAACAAAATCAATAGTCAACATCCGACGGGAGGTCCGGAGCCCCCGGGCGGCAGTGGGCAGTGATGCATCGCGCTAGCACGCGGCGGCCGCGCCGTGCGAAAAGTGGCACTCGTCGCAGCGCTACATGCGCGGCCGTCACATCGGCGGGCGCTCCCAGTCCACGGGCGCGGGCGGCGGCGCGCCGCTCCACGCGCCCCAGCGCTCGCGCCGGTAGAAGCGCTTCTTGAAGTGGTGCGCCGACGCGGCCTGCGGCGACGGCGAGCGCGCGTCGGCCGGCGCCGGCGCCGACGCGGCGGGCGCGGCGCAGCTCGGTGCCGGCGCGGCCTCGCGCGCGCCCTCGCCCGCGCCGCGCGCCGTCTCGCCGTGCCCGATGCCTGAGTCGGGCGACGTGTTGCACGCCTCGTCCGAGCGCCGCCGCTTGTCCTCCATGGCGGTGGACGCGAACGATATTATCTGGTCGAACCGAAACGCTATCCGGTCCTGCCACTTGCTCTCCTCCACCTCCTCGCCGCCCTCGCCTTCTGAAACGGTGAGAGGCATCGTGAGTCGGGCTCGGCCGGCGGCGCCGCGGCGGGCTCGGCGGGGGCGCGACTCACCCGGCGGTCGCGCGGCGTCGGGGAACTCGTCGACGAGCGGCGTGGAGGAGTTGGAGTGCGGGTCGACGGAGGGCGTGCGGCGTCGCTCCGGCGCGCCGTCGTCGCCGCCCGCGCGCCCGCGCCAGTACTCCGACGCGAGCACGCGCGCCTGCAGACACGCCGCCAGGCCTGGCCGGGCGAACGGTTACATATTAAAACCAACAACACACTAGTGAAACACGGAAACGAGAGAGCAGGCGCCGGGGCGTCTCCGCTTACCCTCGAGCGGCTGGTGCGGCGGCTCGTGGTAGCGCGCGCTCATGTTGACGGTGGCGTTGATGATGCTCTGGTTGGATATTTCCAGCGTGCGTTCTATTTCTCCGTTGACGAGATCCCCGATAGTCCTCGCGCCCGGCGTCGCCAGCCTTTCTTGTGATAAGTGACGCCGCAGTGCTAATTTTGCAGGCGATACCTAAGAAGGAAATGAATGCATGTGATGAAATTATTTAAACGCAAACCCTTTGAAGTATTCGTAACAGTAAGCGACTCAAATAGCACTCGACTGCGTATTAGTACCTGCGTGTAGTCGGGCTGCGCGGCGTGGTGGTGGCGCGGGTCGGGCGCGCGCAGCTCGCGGCGCTCGTACGCGTAGCGGTCGCGCCGCACATCGCGCATGTCGCGCAGGTCCCGCGCGTCGCGCACGTCGCGCGCGTTGCGCGCGTAGGGCGAGGCGGCCGCGGGCGGCACGGTGGAGCGCGGCGCAAACGCGTGCGAAGCTGCGGCGATGGCTGCTGGCCGCACGTAGCCGTTGGCGTACGCATGATTAGTGACTGGCTGTCGCGGTTGCTATAAAATCATATAATAATAATTTTATTCAAACGTAAACTCTCGGGAACGATGGATTTTTTCGGTATGAAAAGAAGCCTGTGCTTTAATCCAGTGTATAAATTTTTATTCCAAATTTCGCCAAAATTCAACGGAATCGGTTCAATAGATTTGGCGTGAAGGAGTAACACACATTAATTCTCATATAAACTTTCATTGTTTGATACAATGTGATAGAAATATTTGTATCGCTTGTGATCGCTTGTGAACGTTAGACTGAGCGTGTCTGACCTCAAGCCGCGACGCTTTCCGCTGCTCCTGGTCCTCGTTGAGCACGCTGGTGATGATGCTCTTGAGCCGGTCCTCGAAGTTGATGACCTTGGGCGACTCCTGCACCTTGGAGACCACGTTGAGCGGCTTCTGCGGCTTGCCTGGCGAGTGGCGCTGCAGAAGCGGCTGCGGGCGCGGCGCCGCCTGCGCGCGCGGCACCACTGCCTTCGACCTGCTGGTTGACGGCCCAGTTAACATTCGCTGGCGAATCCGCACATACACTGATGCTGTCAACACAACTAAATTAGGGACTCTTAAGGTTCAATTGTGCAAAATCTTGAAACTAATTAGACACGTCTATGAATAAATAAGCTATCCTTTTCAAAATGCTCCACATGAAAGAGGATTGCAATATAATAATTGTTAGACATGTTAAATTAGTTTAGAGATTTTGCACAACAGAATAGAACACCAATGGCAGCAATTCGGTTTAAAAAGTCCCTATCCTATACCTTTAAACGAGCAATTCTTGTATATATATTTCTATATAATCTGGATCTCGGCAACGGCTCCAACGATTTTCATGAAATTTAGTATACAGAGGGTTTTGGGGACGATAAATCGATCTAGCTAGGATTCATTTTTAGAAAATGTCGAATTAACCAAAAAAATAAAAATATGACTACTGCTGCCATCTATTGGCCACCGAGCGAAGCTCGGTCACCCAGATATTTTTAGTTTATCTTGAAATTATACTACCTTCTAGTATCTGTGGAAAGGGATAGCACTACTTCGAAAGACTATTGATATCCTTTGGCCACAGGAACCGTTGCGTGTATAGTAATATTTCGAAGCACGCTAACAGATAATGACCGTGGGTGTATGGAATCCTGTACCAAGCTGATTTTGGCCAAAGAAATTCAAACTTTATTTTTTATTGAGTTTTATTATTTTTAATTAACATCCTGAAGTTATACGCAAAATGCAAAAAAACAAGTTGTTCTTCTTAACAAAATCTGTATGACAGAAAATGTGCATTGAAAAGAAAGTAACTCTTTATATGCAAAATTTAATTCGGATATGAAAAACAAATTCCTAATGCCAATGGTTCTTTAAAAACAATATTTTATTTTCCTAGAATACTTTGGCTTTGGTTCATGAGAAAACTCGATACCACCTTTGGTCATTCTTCTTTAGAGATTAACGCTGATTTACGAGCAATATCAATAGATATACATTTCTGCCACATCCTCCCCAACAACAATCATTTTGGCAACTTTCAATGCACTCATGCAAACATACATTCAAGTCACAGTACGACTCAAATTACTGTAGGAACATTTTTGTAATGCTATGTACTTATTAAAGAAACGATTTGAAGGGTTTTGACCCCTCTTCAATAAGTATAAAATGTTTCGTACTCAGCGGGATTACAACCTGCGTTATCTACCTATTGCACCACAAATACCTTACCGCAGAGTGACGAAAAAAGTTATACGTATCCATAGTCTATAGGCACACCTCATAATCAAGGGTGGGATATCAAGCTGTATGCAAAAACAAATGTATGATGAAAATAAAAAGGCAGACATTGGGTCTGAATTAATTGGCTAGTTATAAATAATTATGAGGAAGCACCTTAAGAAATATACACATAAACCTTTTGTCTAATAGTTGTTGCCAAAATTGTATTTTAAAATCATAAAATGGTAAAAAAATTATGCATATTTAAATAATACGACGTATTGTTTGCACATAAAGAAATTTAACATGCTATGAGTTAGTATAATATTAAGTACCCTAAGCTATGTCACGGGAAGAGTTCCATGTTACCACATTTGGATTATTACTCAACTCCAAGTATTTCAGACCTAAAATTTTTATCACCCAATTATTGTACTGTTACATAAATTTAATATTACAATACATACATATATATGTATATGTTACGCTCAAAGATCGAAAACGCTCATTGAGCGGAAAAATAGCTCACAACGCGATGTGGTCACAGTAAAACATCCACATAGCGAAATTCGTGTTATGGCTCTAATGAAAACGCGCACGACGCGTTGTGGCAATCAAAGAAAGACCAAATAGCGAAATTCGTGTCGTGGTTTACATGCTATTCGATATTAACGCGTCGTGGCACGTGCCAGAAAGCGTTGAGATCGAATAGCATGTAAGCCACGACACGAATTTCGCTATTTGGTCTTTCTTTGATTGCCACAACGCGTCGTGCGCGTTTTCATTAGAGCCATAACACGAATTTCGCTATGTGGATGTTTTACTGTGACCACATCGCGTTGTGAGCTATTTTTCCGCTCAATGAGAGTTTTCGATCTTTGAGCGTAACATATATAACACAGTGAGGTGTGTGTTTCAGTACACCAATGCACAATATTATTGTAACGTTCTCGGTTTATTGGATTTTCATTATGTAAAAAAATCACAATTTCAATATTATTACTTAATGATAATGTTTCTTTTATATTACTGAAATAATTAATTACTGAGCATGGCATTAAGTGAATATAAATAGTGCAGTTCATCAGAGTTTCAACAAATGTAAAGTTACCTGTGGTCCACGTGCCTGTCGACATCCCTCGCGTACCCGTTGACGATGACGTTGGGTTTGGTGATCTTGCCCGCCTCGATCTGTCGCCCCGTCTCCAGTATCTTCTGCGCGAGCAGCTCCGGGTTCTGCTCCTCGATCTTGCCGACGTCCGGCACGTCGGGCCACTCCTGCGACCGGGACCTGTGCTCCCTCGACTTCCTCGGTTTCGAGTTGACCGTGTGCGGCTTGACAGTGGCCACCGGGACTGTCGGCGTGATGACCTTCTGTTGCTCGCTCGCCCTCTCCATCTGCACGATCTCGTTCTGCAGGTGCCCCACTTGCGCGTGCAGCCTCTTGCGGTGCGCCAGCGTCGCCGTTATCTCCCGCAGTATGCAGTCGTGCGCCACGCTCTGCGTGACCTCGGCGTCCGGGGGGATGTGCCCGAGCTGCCTGTACTTCTCCGTTATCTCGAACGTCCGCTGCTTGACCAAGGCCGCCTGCTCGGCCTCTATACTGTTCACCTGCAATCAATACCATCATGAGCAACATAACTGTCCGACGCGCGGCACGAATATGGTTCGGAGACTTACCTGCGCCTGCAGCTTGCTGGCCTTGCTCTGCAGCTCCTTGTGGCGGCCCACGATCTCCTTGGCCTTGGCGAGCAGGTCCACGGTGTTGTTGGCGTGGATGCCGAGCTCGCTCATGCGCGCCTTCAGCAGCGCGACGCTGTCGCTGATCAACACGTTGATCTGTTTGTCGAGTTGGGATGCCCGCGATTTCAGCTTCTGATTCCTTTCCTGTTTATCATAATACTTGTTTGTTATATCTCACAGTGAGGTAAGTCGGTAGACGTCCAGACACGAATGTGAATACATATAAGTGGTAGTGTATTTTTTTAAAGCCAGTGCATTGACGGTGTAGTGTACCTTCTCCTTGTCGATCTGGTTCCGTACGTCGTCGGCGTAGTCGGGCGTGGCCATGCGGCGCAGCAGCGCGAGGTACTGGTCGCGGAACATGTCCAGCAGCAGCTGCAGCGAGTAGGGCGCGTGCGGCGCGCGCGGGATGTCCAGCTCCGAGTGCAGGCGCGACGCCGGCTGCAGCTGCACGCCCAGCGCCGACAGCCGCTGCTCCACGCAGCCCGGCGGCGGCGCCGTCACCTGCCGTGCACATCAATTACAGATCGAGCCCGTTCGACCGCCGTAGTGTCGATGTACTGTGTGGCAGCGAGTCGCGACTTACGGCGCCGTTGTGCAGCGTGGAGGCGAGCGTGGTGGAGTGCAGCAGGTCGAGGCCGGCGATGGCGGCGGGCGCGTTGCGGCGCCGCTTGGCGCGCGCGGGCCGCCGCCGCACGCCGCCCGCGCTCGCGCTGCGCTTGTTGCTCGTGCGCCGGCTGCGGCCTGCGAACACCCCGTTAGTGTCTCTAATGCTACTATGCTTACGTTAATGCTACTCCATAATTTTCCGTCTGCTTTAAGATAATGTTCTTAATCATCAATAATATTTATTTCCATCAATTATTTTTAAATTTATAACACTTCTTTTTTATCTGTCGAACTCACGCGAAATTACATAATATTATGTTAATATCACTCTAATATTCGTTAATAAGAACACATACCAAAGTTTTAGTTATCTTTTGTGTTTAATCAATGAAAGCAATAAAGAAAATAAAATTGTATGAAATTGTCATTTTAATGAACGCCTCAATGTAAAGAGCAGGTAAGCGAGCGTGGTGTACTGACTGGTGTGCGCGGAGGAGGCCCAGGGCGCGCCCCACTCGCGCGGCGCGGGCTCGGGGCCGGGCGGCTCGTCCGTCTCGCTGGACTCCTCCTCGCTCTCGTCGCTGGAGCGCGCCACCACGCGCCGCTTGGCCGCCGCGGCGCGCGCGCGCGTCGTGCCGCCTTCGCCCCTGCGCAGACACGCGTCAACATCTCAACCCATATTAGTAGGGGAGCCCGATAGAAGATTTTGGTTACTCGAGCGTCATGGGGACCTAACCTAATGGATTTTAAATTTCTTTTTTCTCGAGCGTGTCAGAACTTTATACAGACTCTTCATCTTGATGCGCTTGTCGTCCTGATCCCATAATCTGACAAATATGTCGAGGAATTTCCTTAATCGGCCGGTCGAAAAATAAAATTTTGAAACCGGCAGATTAAGAAAACGAACGAAACGCGTCTACAGTCTATTCAGATTTCAGATATTGTCAGACAATAGACTATAGATGCGTTTCGTTACACTCCGAAACTCATATTAATTAAAACAACGAAATGATTGAATGCGTTTCCTTTTACCTCTGTTTGCATTTACCACATTGACCCTATATAACATGCGTACCGTAACTGATCAACGCAAAGCAAACCATGGCTTCTCATCAGTTACACTTCAAGAATTCTTAACGTCTGGTCGGCTTGTTAAGCTAATAGTTTAACTGACTGACTTGACTTATCCACAGCAGGTCGCCGCATGAGTTTAGTTTGGCATGACACATCGATTTCATAAAACATTCAATAGGTTAACCTTACTAACTACTTTATCGGTAGGGAAATGTCATTCGCATACATTTTTTAGTTAGCGTAAGTGTAAACAATCAGAGAATCGATACTATGTAACATCTGAGGGGCAAAGAGATAAGGGACAGGGCAGGGCACACAATGAGTCCGAACGGCGAGAATGCCCTAGGGTAAGAACAAACATGATACGGAGGTGGAGATGAGTCACCTGACGGGCCTCGGGCGGGCGAGCTTGCGGCGGCGCTCGGGCAGCGAGCCGGTGCTGTGGTTGCTGTTGCCGTTGAGCAGGTCGGGCGTGGGCTGGCGCGTGGGCGGCGCGCTCGCGTTGCGCTTGCTCTCCGCCTCGTCGTTGTTACCCTGCTTTGATTAAACGAATAAAGGATCAGCCAAAGACATCTATACTATAGACCCGGCGGACCGCGTGAAAAAATGTCGCCAGTTTATGGGAGCAAAACCCCCCCCCCGGCGTCAGTAATAAGCTGTAAGCCTACGCAGTATTTCGTACGTACACAACGACGTAGGAGTTTCGACACATGGCTCTACATTTTCTTGTATGAAGAAGGTTTACGTAAAATGTTCGGATGGGCTCATCTTGATGTTAATTTCATAGGGATCAGCATTAAGCGACGTCACACATGTTTTGGGCTCCGCCCTGAAGCCGGATTTTTACTTGAAACTAATTTTTTTGATTGAAACTGTAAAATGGCGCTAATGTTAGCGACCGACAGCGGTATGAACTGTCAGCGGTACTGAAATGTACGATGCGAGACGCCATATTTGAGAAATTTTTACTTAGGTACTATTATGTATTCCGTGCTATCGGCGAGGCTTTTATATATGAGAGAATGGTAAGACGAATAAGGTGATACGCTTCATCGCGTCGAATGCAGTGCGTCCCACGATTTTGCATTCCAATACACGAAGATGCTCACTCACCCTGAAATGTGATGTCTTACATCGCGTTTTGCTCAGTAATCTCGAAAAATTTACTGTATACATTACCTATAACTGTCTCAAGGTAGAATAATAAAATTATTGACATCGCGCTAGTAATTATTGGTAATATATATTTTTTATAAGAAAAATTTCAGTCTTGTAATGTTACACGTACAAAATAGGTATATTTTTTTTACATGTACAAGTTAGTACTTGACTGCGATCTCACCTAATGGTAAGTGATGATGCAGCCGAAGATAACTTACTAACTTGGAGGGGGTAAGTAAAGTCATACTAACGCTTTCTATACAGCATCGCACGGTACGTCTTTGCTGGTAGGGTGCCAACTAGGCACGGCCGAAGCCAATTTAGAATAATTCCAAAGCAGCCCGTGGCGGGAATAGAACCCGCGACCTCCCACTCGAATCCGAGCGTCCGTTCCCTACGCCAGGGAGGTCAAGATAATGCTACCGAGTATCCATAATATAGAGACATGATGGGGCCGAGACCCTCTCGCTGACCTTGAGTTTGGGGTTCTTCAGTCTTTGAAAGTATCTCTCCAGCTTGGTCCGGTCGATGATGTGCAGGTAGTAGGAGACCGGCTTGCCCGTCCACGACACGGAGCCCTTGAGCGGCGACATCTCGCTCACGTGCATGATGGTGCCGATGTCGCTCAGGTTGCGGTCCGTGATGCGGAAGTTGAGCGGGCAGAAGCTCTTGGACGACACGATCTTGGCGCCGTCCTTCAGGTCGGCGAAGCGCTCCTTGAGCTGGTGGTCCACGTGCGGCCCGAACGCGAAGTTGTTCACGAACACGATGGTCGCCGAGTTGATCTTCTCCCGGTGCTCGTCCATGAGGAAGTCCCCCTTTATCAGCTTGTACTCCCCGAACTTTTTGCCGTACCACTTCATCCATGTTCTAAAATATGTGTCCATACTCTGCAAATTGAATGATAAATCATTTTTTCAGTTTTGAAGTACTCAATTCTTTTGCTAGAGGAATGTGAAGATAATATCTGTTGATCGTGGGACAGTTCTGGATAGATAAGATTATTTTCTAGGTTAAGCTTTAACCTGAGCATATCAATATCAACTAGAGATAACCTCAATGGAATTGGGTCAGTATATTTTTAATAAATTCGAGTTAAGAAATAACCTGTCAAATGAGGCACCATAACAAGTTTTAAATTTGAAAAATCCTTAAATTTTTTATTACCGAACTTGAAGATTCATTAAGAAGTACAGGGGTTGTACCACCATCTCTTACAGCAGTAATTTTGCAATATTATTTTGACATTTTCATATTATGTTTATTTGAAAATATTGAAACAGTACAGCAGCATTACTAGAGATGGTGGTAGGGCCCCTGGTGTAACTATATTATAGAAAAACATACCGATGCATATCTGCTAGGTACTTCCGCTTTCTCCACTCCGAAGCAGATGCGGCAAGGCGTGGCGGCGGCCATCTGCAGCACCACCTGCCCCACGCCGGAGCCCAGGTCCACGAACACATCCTCCGCCGTGATGTCGATCTGGTCGATCATCTGACACACCAGCTCGTACGACGTCTCCCCGTACACCTGCGAACAGTCGCATCACAACAATCACACAACTGTTCACCAAGGTTTGGGAATGGTGACCCTGGTTCAAACGACATTAGGTAGGCAAACTTAATCACCTTCGGGTGATAGCAACCTAAGGGTGACACGTATAATAAGTCACGCATATAATATTTCGATACAATATTAAGCATACACATGCGGTTGATAAGTATATAATAGGTTGAATTTTTGTTTTGTCAATTGCACAACTATCTGATGTCTAGCTTGAACATTGCTTAGCTTAGACAACAGTGAGTGCTTGTAATTTAATATGAACTTTATGCAATAGCAATAAAGCTCAAATTGACTCTACGTTTTAGTTAGAAAACGTTTATATGAGAAAAAGAAAAGGGCTATTTTTAGGGTTTTTCCGGCAATTATTCGAATTTTTCTAGCCGTAGAACCCTTGTCCGTTTCCTTGAATTTCAACGAACGTTCAAAAAAAAGAATTGGCCAAATCGGTCCAGGCGTTGTTGAGTTATGCGCTTACCAACACATTTTGCGATTCATTTTTATATTAAAGATAAGTTCCAAATATTATAAATAACTTGAAGATTCAAAGTTTCATCAGAAAACCATTCAGTTATTGACAAGAATTAATTGGGATAACAGATGACTCTTACACTGTGCCAGAAGAGAATCGAACTTTGCAGTTTTTAAGCAAGCTTAGTTTAATTTGTAAGGATCAAAGTTAGATGGAGATATTAAATCAGATCATGCTAATGAAAAGATGAACTTACCTCCGGCGAGAAGGGCTCATATTGGTTCAATTTGTCAGGATCTGACACTGCTTGATTGTATGTTTGTTGCAGGATGTGTTTGAGTAGACCTCTCGACGGATACTTGTTCAATCGTTGCGCTGGCAATGAAGTACCCTTTTCCTGAAACAAAGTGTCAAGAATGTTGTATAGGATGAAGTATGTATTGTTAAAAAGTTACGATTTTTGGTATCTGATTTTAGTGTAATTGTATGTGTAAGCTTCATGAATATGGAGGGGATGGATCCCTTTTCGCTTTGTTTGACTTCGACGGCAACACTGACAGAAGTACCAATTCATCCATCATCGTATGGTGCATCAAAAGTGCAAGCACCGTTCTGCTAAAGTAAATTCGGATTTCGGTAGGCGAAACATTTTTAGTAGGTTCCATGGACTCATCATTAATTTCGGATCTTCCCCCTTCCTAATTGAGTTTTTTAAGATCTTAATTTTTGGCAATTTTTGTAATTTTAGGACAACGTAGTATCAAGTTATGTTGACTTTATTAAAATGGTGTAACTGATTGCAACTGTTGATAGGGTTTACTATAGTTTTACACTTTATTGAACAAAGAAATTCATTTTTAGACCTCAGTATTGAATGAGTATTCAATGTCAATTTCTAACTTGAAAGACTCGTTCCTGAGAGAAAAGGCGGAGATGGACAGGCAGATAAACGTACGTACATATTCCTAAAAAAAAAATTACAACATGTTATTGCCGCACAGACAATAATAAAAATCATAATATGCCCAGTCCCTTGTAAAAAGTAGGTTAAATACTTCTTTAAATAGGTTATGATAATGATTTAATTCCTGTGAAGCCTTGACATTGTCGGCCCGTCAACGGTCAAAATGACCGAACGATAAACGCTGTGATCGCATATTGAAGGAACAATGTAGTCGGCCTTGTGTTCGATTACGATTCACGATTGATACCTACTTGTTGGTACGTATCTACGTAAAATAGCATTAAAGTATACATGAAGCTGTTTTTATAGTTGTTTTAAGGGACTACGTCGGGTGAATTATTACTAAACTACGTCAAAAAGAGGCCCAAATATGCCAGGACGCGACAAGACCATTTCTGGTGGGATAAGAGCAAGAAAATAATTCCACCTTTGCGGATCTTATTTTTTTTTTAACTCAACGGTGGCCAAAAAAGTGCAAAATTTTATTATGTGGATAGACATCGTTTCATTTACTGCATTAGAGTCTCTGTAATTAGAATTATGTAAGTATCTGAAAACGTTTCTCTTCCATATGTTAGAGCCTCGGAATTTCAGTATCCAGCAATATTTTGTTATTCCACCTAAGGACTGAAGGTCTACGGATACAATATAACAATTTCTTGCCAGTTTATCGCGAGTTTTACCTACTTTTCGAACTTGGCGGTGGAGTTTTTACCTTTCATTGGCCTACATATAATTGCCTATGAGCAAAATAAAGATTTTCATTATCATCACTATGCAGTGAAGTAATAGTGGTCATTTTGGTAGGTACCCCAGCCGCGATAGCTAGCAGATATATCTGTATAGTTTTGTATTCTGTTTTCTTAGTAACTTTTTGGAATACTATGAGCTTATTGAAGAACGAAAGTGGCTAAGTTTAAAGCCTTATGCAGGTACCAATCAACACCTACGCTACGGGCTACAGCGGGTCCGTAAAGGCGTAAAGCTGCGAACGGTGGGCGCGTGGCCTCGCGCGCTTGCTTGTTTACGTTCCGCACCCATTTCATTCATGCATCACTTGCATTAATAAATTGTATCCAACTCAACCTCCGACAAGTATTTAAGTAGGTACCTACCTGACTACCAACTATGCATATTTCGTTACTTACTGATATGTAACGATTTCTAATCGATTGCGCCATATTCCACAAACATAACAATAATGCTTTCTAGTTTTTTTCCTAGATGCGCTGCGATTGATTTTAATTAATCAAATTAAAGATAGGTACATATTTACAGACTTAGTGACTAAATACATGTGTGCACATTTAACCTTTTTTAGACTATTACATAATAATTACCATAGTCAGGACTTGCTGTTGGGAAAAGGCAGCATAATTTGTGATTCGAAAGATTCACTGTTAGCGTTCATAGTTCATTCGTAATTTAGATTTTGTAATATAGTTGTTTTTAAGATAATAATTTCTTGAGACCACAGATTATAAAGTAAACACTAGAGAACCTAATTAGGTACACAAGCACCTCTAGTGATGAATTAAAGCGTGACCGGCCAGCTTCTCTTATGATGATAAAGTCTAAAATACATTAATATATATATAGCTGCTTGTGCTGATTGACTGATTGATCACCTCTCCTGAACAATTTTGTATGGAAAATTTTTTTTTCACTGATCGTTTTGTATAGAAAGGAAAAATTTATGAGGAAGAAAAATATAGCGAGAGCTGATGATTGAGGATTTCGAAGACGGGTGAAGAGCACAGCCAAGGGTATTGCAGATAGGTGGGGGGTGTTCGACCAAATGTCATTTGAAATGTCATCCAACTGCCAGTGAGCTGAAAAAAAATTCAAAATGGCGAATTCAAAATGGCCGCCCTACGAATTTCGCCGATATCTCGGAAAGTATAAAAGATGGAAGAATGGTTTCTTGACAAGAAGTGATCAGGACCCAAAGGTCTATTTGATGGATAGAAAAAAAATTCAAAATGGCGGAATTTATTTTTCCATAGAAAATATATGGGGAATGTTGAAGAACAGTTGGTAATTATGCAAGGTTGTGATGCGGTTTTTCGGAGAGTTGCTACAGAAAAATATGGATAGAGCTGATGATTGAGGATTTCGGAGACGGGTGAAGAGCACAGTCAGGGTATCGAAGATAGGTCTGGGGTGCTCGACCAAATGTAACTCGAAACGTCATCCAATTGGCAGTTAGCTGAAAAAAAATTCAAAATGGCGGATTCAAGATGGCCGCCATACAAATTTCGTGTTTTTGTATCTCGGAAAGTATAAAAGATAAGAGAGTGGTTTCTTAGCAAGAGGTGATCAGGATCTCAAGATGGCCGCTATACAAATTTCGTGTTGTTCTATCTCGGAAAGTATAAAAAATAAGAGAGTGGTTTCTTAGCAAGAGGTGATCAGGATCTCAAGTTATATGGGATGCATCGAAAATAATTCACTGTGGCGGAATTTATCTTTCCATGGAAAATGTACATACTATGAGAAGAGACAATGATCTAGGATTTGGATGATGATTGAGGAGCACTGTCATGGTTTTAAAGATAGTTAAGGGCTGTTCGAAGAAAAAATACGCTGAACCTCATCCGATGAGGTTCAGCGTATTTCTTCTTCGAACTGCCCTTAACCATCTTTAAAACCATGACAGTGCGCCTTGGTAATTTTTTCAGCTCACTGCCAATCGGATTCCAATAGGCGATGGAGATGACGGCGATACCTTTATGAGCGGGAAGACTGCACGCGGGCCACATGTGGCCCGCGCACACACGCGCCCTACTAGTAATTATTAATGAATACTCATTGCGATAATTGTACATTTCATATGAATAATTTTTTAATTCGATAAAATAAAATTCCCATGCAAAGCGACTCTAGCGCAACCAAAAAAAGGTCATTAACACTACGTGAGACATTCGCGCTGCCTCAATATTGCGGTCAACGCCCCCAAATGCGACCCGGACTAACTTCTATTATTATAATAATTCGCAGCCGAATCATTTATCATTATTTTTATTGTACACAGTTCACCATCTTCTAATTGTCAAGCTATTCAACTTGTATAGTTTTGAAATTTATTAAAAAAAAAAACAAGCTTACACATATAGTGTTAGGTATACATATTATGTACCAATAGACTATAGTCTGTATACCTAACGTAAATTCTTGAACAATAAATGAAGGTAATCAACTTTTAGTAGACGCCTGTCCGATGCTAAGGTCACTCAACTCGAAGATCGACGCTAATGTCGATGACTGAGAGTTTGTAATTCAAAGACTTTCACAAGCGATAATAGGCTCGATGTTGAGCGTGAGTCCGCGCTAACAGCACAGCTCGCACATCCACTACACCAACTTTCTATGAGAATATGATGACGTCATTATCATAAGGTGTAACTTTACTGCACTTTTTATTCTTGTCCTATTTTTTACACCTACACAAGACGATGCACCTTGCAAAGGCCATTTAAAAAAATCTGAATGAACGAACATTCAAGTAGTTTTTACAAAATTACTAATTAGTTATCCCAAACAATATAATATTAAGAAAAACAATAATTTTGTCTACAGGTTTTTAATCTGCTTTTAATGATGAAGTCTATCATCTGGTCTTGTATCATCGTTATCAGTTGACAAGTCTTACTACTTAAATCTATTTGAAATTGTAAATGTTGAAACAGCGAGAGAAATATGGATGTCTCTGTGCAATAAATTATTTGCTTTGTTTTTTGCAAATCTGGAAAAGTAGACGCACCGCGTACGCACTGATACGAGAGTTCCCGGGTTCGATTTTCGGCACGCGCCTGTTAGGAGTTTCTAAATTGACCCAGGTCTGGTCAGGTCTGGTCTGGTCTGGTCTGTTCTGGTCTGATTGACCAAGGTCTGGGGATGCTCTAGCCGCGGTAGACCACCACCAGTCACCACCGTACCAGCAAAAACGGTTAGGCGCGCTCAAGGGATTTATTGTGCTCACACGATGTTTTGTGTATTATTTCAATCCGCGAAGACGCGCCGATTTCATTCGATTCGCATGGAATTTGACATAATGGGGCGCGTATCGTGGATTGAAAATTCTTCCTAGTTACTAAGATAACACCTTTGGTTGTTTCGTGACTTTCTTACTCGTATATCCAACTTCGAAAAACAAAGCAATGGTGGTGGTTCTCAATTTGGTACGTATGTTTTTTTATAGCAACGAATAACAATACGAGCAAGACGTGATGTTTAAAGATATATAATATGCCTAGCTGTCAGAGCTGTATCTCTCTCTAGTCCGAGGACTTTGTATTGCAATGTCGTACTGATACATTGAGATACTACTCGTAGTACTGATACGACGGACTGCAATGCGCACGTCATCCTGAGACCTTGGTTTTCAAGTCTCATTATACCACTTTAATTTCACCAGATCCGAACTGGAACATTAATACAAATACTGCTTTACGGCAGAATATCTGAAAGTTAGCATCAGCATCAGGTGAGATTGAAGTCAAGTGCGTAATCAGCATATTTCAAAAACCGTCATAACTAAGTAGGTAGGAAGGACCTCATACTTAACCGCCTATAAGTATCGGCATAGATAGGCTAAGGAAACGTTTTTTATAATGTCACGTCCAAACGCTTACCCAGTCGGTTCCTAGATCGTAAGCACAAGGTTACGGACTTGTTAAGTATGCGCACACGTCTTGTCATCGATCACTCGGCTCTGGTGACATCATGACCGAATCCTGCCTACTGCCTGCTGAGTGCTGAGTAGGTACATCATTATCAGACACGCGGTGTTACGTACAATGGGTTTATCTCTGTTTATTTTGACGAGGGCAAAGCTATTATTTTCATACTGATAATATTATAACAGAATTAATACCTGTTTATTATTTCGTATTTTTATTTAAATTGGAATGTTATTTTTAAACATGCAACTTAAATAAAATATTCAATGTCAATCCTATAAAATATTACTACGTTTTCAAAATTAGCCGAATTTAGGCTGGATTTGAACCCGTGTCTCCCAGCTTTCGCGGCTGGGTTCTTTGCCAATAAACAACAACTCAAGGCGCTATTAAGTTCTTAATTTTAATTCTACCTAAATCCTACGTCTTTAAAATGAAGTCCGAGTTTCAGTACTCAAAAAAAATTAGTTGTGTGTGCAGTCTATTGTTGCATTTAATTATTGCAATAATTCTCATTATTTTGTAGCCTAACTAAAATTCACCACCAATTTATGATTAAGTTGAGCTTAATATTATGGTTAAAGCTGACCAATAATGATCATTAATATATTAACCGATTGCATCTGTAAGCTGATGCTGTATCAGTCTGTTAGTTCGTACTTCGTAACCTTCACTATGTTGACATGATACTCGTAATACTATTCCAACCTAGGTTGGTAACTTGTGCAAAAAGAAGGAAAAATTAGGATTTTTGCCGTTTTCTTAGTTAATAACCCAGTGAGGGTTACTAACAAAATGAACGCTACAGAATAGGCCCAATGATCCAAATGTTTTCTGTCAGAAAATATTAAAAGCTTGATCAATCCTATTATAAACCTTGATTATAATTAGTACCTAATTAATGCCTGTTTTTATTGAGGCCATTTTGAACTTTCGCCGTATATAAATTTAATCTGCAAGGAATTTTCTGTATGCACCTTATTTTTCTTACTTAACTAATAATATATATAAATCATATGGCGAAGAATATTTAGAACATCTTTAGTATTTAGCATTCGATTGGCAGCGATAACATTATATCGCTCTTATACTAAACTACTACTGCATGGTAACGTTGAAGTGTTATAACTCTTCAGTTGCGTGGACAGTGGACTCGTCGTACTTGAATGGAATGACGAAGTAAGCAGTCGCTAAGTTCCTAATAATAAATTTATTACTTCCACGTCGCGCGCCGCGTCGCCGTTAGAGACTGCACGGTATAAATAGACTAGAGTATGAGTACCGAGTAGCCTCGTGCGATGTCTGTTACGACCATCGATCGTTGCGTCCTCAGCGCGCCATCTTGGCCCTCTGTCTCCCTCCTGAGCTCCGCGCCCCACTCTCCTCGGATGCCCCTCACTGCCCCACATTCGCGTTGTCTCGCAGTTCGCACACGCTTGATGTCTGATGCATGATGCCGCACCGTAGGACTGACTTCTTGTTTACATTGCTGGACATTGCAGTGCAGTAATAAGCGTTTTTTTACACGACTGCCCAAAAAAAGGAGTGTAATGTTTTTAGGGTTCATGTATGTATGTATGTATGTGATGTTTCTTTATTCCACCATAACTTCTGAACGGCTGAACATATGGGATATCGTTACGTTATGGGGAATCCTTGGATCCTTCCGAGTAACATAAGCTATATTTTTTTTGGAAAATATCAATAATATGGTGGATGTGAGGCGCCATTTTCAAAAGTGGAAAACAAAATTTTTTCTTCAACTATCACAATATGGGTATCATAATGAAGGTATTGGAGAGTAGTAACAGAAAATATATATATTTTATATATAATTTTACATAGGTAGGATGTACACCCAAAAAATACTTTTTTCATACGACTGTCCTAAATAAATAGATTGTATGCATATAACAAGTATGTATGTAGGTAAGTTTATTTCCATTTACCATAACTTCTGAATGACTAAAGACATTTGGAAATATTATTATGGGTTAATGTTGAATCTTTGCTTCACCTAACTGCTGACAATCACTAAAAAATATAAAATAAAAATAAGTAATTAAAAAATTAAAAACACACGACTACCCTGTTATAAAACGAACTAAAAAGTACGAAACAAGTTATTTTAGTTGAACAGATAAATTCATATGGCAGTCGGGGGACATCTTAGAATAGAAGGTGCTCCTCAGAACAGCCCCCCGACTGCCATATGAATTTATCTGTTCAACTAAAATAACTTGTTTCGTACTTTTTAGTTCGTTTTATAACAGGGTAGTCGTGTGTTTTTAATTTTTTAATTACTTATTTTTATTTTATATTTTTTAGTGATTGTCAGCAGTTAGGTGAAGCAAAGATACAACATTAACCCATAATAATATTTTATGCAACAAATATTTTATATGTATTTCATGCAACAAACTAATTTTTTGAGAACCTCCTCCTTTTTTGAAGTCGGTTAATTATGTAGTCATCAGACGCTGCCTGATGCCGCACCTAATGATTGCGTCTTGTTTACATTGCTGGACATTGCAGTGCAGTAATAAGCGTTTTTTTTTTTAAGTTTTTTATTTATTTTACATATTTCATGCAACAAACTAGCTACCATCCTAATTTTCCTTTATTTTAACATTAGGTAGTCATCAGACATTGCCTGTTTTTGCCATTGCCATTGACTATTATGTACTTTACAAGTTATGAATTTAGTTCATATTATTTTACGTTTAAAATACAGGCATTCGTTAGAAATGCAAAACTACTGAGTTTATTTCAGCAAATGCAGGAAGTATAAGAATAAACGAAGGTGACATTGAAGATTTTTCCGCGACCTGAAAACTACGAGTATGCCAGTGCTTTCAAACACGTAACAGCGAGAAGTGACCTAGTAAACGAAAAATAATCACGTCTCATTCTATGTTTATTTAATTATGTTTTGTGTTATATTTTTTTTAGGAAATATGAAGTAAATGTGTGTTGTTGAACAGAGTTTTTATTAAAAACATGTACATGTATAAATGTTGTGCCCTCAAAACTCATTGCCATAAAAGCCTACGATGTACACAATGAACCCACTATTAGCGAAAAACTAAATACAATTTGAATTTTCGCGCTCGGATGGTAAAATACAACTCAAGCAAGGTTTACTATATTGTACCCGTTTATGTTACAAGTGGAAATAAATACAGTGGAATCGAACGAAAATACTTCAAGATCTTTAACTTCAAGGAGATAATACTACTACAAGACGTGAGAATGTAAAAATATTTCATTAGAAACATTCAATCAGACGAGATTTTATTTATATAACAATATGTACTTAAATACGTAGTACCTTCTGAATACAAATTATCTGCTTGGTAGCGGTTCCGAAGGTGAACACCACTAGAAAATTGACCTTCTGAGATAAGAGTGCTAAAGGCTACGATAACAAGACGTGTGTAAAGAAAACATTTTCTTAATAGCTTTTCGTATTAACTAACTGTTTTTACGCAGATTCGTCGTAGGTTTGAACTTTGATCTAATTCATGTGTTGCATATCGAACTCTTGATAGAACTTAGCTTTGTTTTGATTGATTTAATCAAAATTATATTCACAAGTTACAAGGAAAGGAAAGAAAACAATGGCACTTCAGGAGCGCCGACAGAAATAAAAAATCAGCCAAGTACGAGTCGGACTCGCACATAAAGGGTCCCGTACCATTTATCTGTATAACGTAGCTAGATGATACAGAAGCCAGAAGGCCCATTTACCAACTACTCCTATACAAATTGAGTAATATTGGGTCTACTGGATCAACGACCAAAAAATCACGTTTGTTTACATCTTTATAGCGGCAACGGAAATACATCATCTGTGGAAAAATTCTAGTATTTAATGTAATTATCATGGTTTAAGAGAGACAGCCTGGCGACAGACAGTCCGACGGACGGACGGCGAAGTTTCAGACCTCAATAGGTACTAATAGAGTCCCGGTTTGTTTACCCTTTGGGTACGGAACCCCAACGGAACCCTGATAAATAAATAAACACTTGAATACTTAATATTATATAAAACAAACAAATGTACGGAAATGCTTTAAAGGATTTCATCAAGTGACTACTAGATGACTCTCGGACACGTAGGTATAATTATTAATTAGTTGTGTATTGTGTAATGCTCTTACGGTGTAATTACCTTATGTTCATCTGTACAATGTAACAAACGTACACAAACGCACCCTGTTGTACATTTAAAAGCTATTGAAAAAACTTTAAGATAAATAAATACACCGATAAGAAACATCAGGATGTGGGGCATCCGAACGATTTAAGTAAACCCTTTTCGTACAAACTTCTTTAGGTGGCTACTGAGCAAAAGCGTGGCCTTTCTCTTGGTGGCAAACAAGCATTTTTGGCACTGATAAACTAGCGAAAATTTTTCGCGACGTCCGCCCTGTTCAGGGTACATACATGTCAATTGATAGGTTTAAGGTACGTGTTTAAATTCAGTGAAACATAACGAATCATAATAAATAATATAGAAGGTATAAAGTTGGTGGTAGAGGGCCTGAGCGAATAAACGGTTTGTCTGACGTCGTTAGGCACAGAGACAGAGCAGAGGTCGTCTGATGTCGGCGGGCGGTGCACCGGCCGCTACCCAGCCTGCTGCCACGGCTCTAGCTTATAATAGTACAGGATATCGATCGCACGAGGGCGTAGCCCCTCACAATGCTGGATAATGTGTAAAGCACACGATTACTGCTCTTATTACATCACAGTGAACACTGCATCTCATTGAATTACCTATAGTAATAAGTTTTTTGAAGGAACGGAAAGTCTGTAATTCCCATGATGCTATTATAATAATAGACAGGAATTACGTACTCAAGAGTCAAGACAGGACCTAGCGAGGTGAGCGAAACTCAAGTATAAAACAGTTACTAAGTCTATCGTGGCGTTAGAACTCGGAAGAGGAAAAATAAGTACATAGTGAGACTATACAGCACAGAAGAGCTTGTGCACTCAATCATTCGAATTTGGGTAAATCTCTAAAACAGCCTATAAATGCTAAACAACTATAATTTTTTTCTTATATAGGTTTTCTATCATTTTTCTAGAACCAAGTATTCTAGGACATAGGACAAGCAGTCCCAGGTAAATGTTTTCCTCATTGTTTTTACTACAATAATATCCGTAATCACGTTTCCTCGGATCAAGCATTTGTGAAAACCACGTAGACTCGTCACAGATTACGTAGACAGTGACGTATGCACACCTATTAAGTTTTTACTTGGTAGGAAGTAGGAATGGACAGAATTAATTAATGACTAACATTGCCGCACTCTATCTTGGTACTTGTGCTGACTGCCGACTGCTATAGCAATAGCCGACATCCAAAAGGATGTATCCGGGAAATTCAGATGCATGGCAATCTTTTGAATTAAATGTAAAAACAGAGGATGGGTTCAATTCACGCGTAATTGCAGTCATGTATAGAGATAACAAAACTATGGAGATGCCCTATCATTCATATTTCATTCTCACAGATCTAGGAAACAATATGTATGGGCTAGAATAAATGAGCCTCCTTAGTTCTCTTATCTCAATGTTCATTCTAGACTAGACTTGCGTGACATGCGGCGCCATGTTGAGCGCTAAGATTTGCTGTCAAATGTTCGTTTATACCATAGATCAATATATGTATATTATAGAGGATGTGTTACAAGAAATTTCAAGTGAAGCTTCCGGGACCAAATAATGGCCGAATGGGCGGAGCCTAAATGACTTTTAGGGCTAGGGGCCTATCGATAATTTTAATTTAAAAAATAAAAAATATCGATAATTAAAAATATACTCTACATAAAAATATCAGAAACATTATTTAAATATTATATTTTAAGCAATTATTGATTAATTACTAATAGGTGGATACCTCAAAAGTCTCCCTGGACAGTGGGTATATTTAAACCTTATGGGGTCGAAACTATGGGACCGTGGGGGCCGGGAACAAAGCAATTTTTAAAAGAAATTTCCTTACGCCTGCTCCGCAGCGCGTGAACAATATGCTGGCTTCTACTTTGCCCAAAGATTTGTGTAATATAATCACGCGGGGGAAATATTCCTTCCTCGCCGCAACTACTGAACTGATATGGCAGAAATTTTAAATTGAGATAGAATTGATCCTAGATACATAGGCTACTTTTTAGGGTTCCGTACCCAAATGATAATAAAGGAACCCTATTATTTAGACTTCGCTGTCCGTCCGTCCGTGTGTCCGTCTGTCACCAGGCTGTATCTCTTGAACCGTAATAGCTACAGACCTGAAATTTTCACATAATAATTATGATGTATTTCTGTTGCCGCTATAACAACAAATAATAACAAAATAATAAAATTTTAAGGGGGCTCCCATATAACAAACGTGTTTTTTATTGTTTTTGCTATATATCGATATAAATTGTATTATTTAATGAAACAACTTAACCTTTCTTTATTTAATTAACTTATAACCTAGCAACAAGTATGGTAACAAGTAGTAATATTTCGCTTTAACCAATATAATGCATGGAAAGGTGCACAGTGAGATTGCGGAGGGAAACGGTCGGTTGCGCATGATGTGACGTCATTGAAGCACTGGTGCAGGCTTAAACGCTGGTCTCCTTATATTATTTAGCTATCTAGCCCTTACTTCAGAATTTTTCGGGAATCTGAAATAAAAATAAAAGGTAAACGTACATTTACGAGTATATACATGCATGATGCATACATACATACACGCATGAATACGTATATAAATACGTACATAAATTTTCGTAATAAATTAAAACTCGGTTATCCACGTGACACCAACTACTGACTGACGTAACCAAGACGTAGCATAAATTAAACCATACATAAGCAACAAATATCATATTGACGTTTTACAAGAGCCTGTACGTTAGGCCTATGTGAAATAAAGATATTTGACTTTTGACTTTAAAGATCTGACGTATAATACCTCCCTCAACGTGACAAACAGCACGAGTGGTTCGTTTTATTTTTATCGATACTCAATTTTTGGTAAACAATACAATCCCAATACAATCCCAACACTATATTTACATTCAAACAAAAACTCGAAAAATAATCGAAGTTTTTGATTATACCGAATAAATTTGAGTGTTTTGAATTAACTAAAGATGATTTTGAGCTTTACTTTATCGTAAAAAGGCAAAATACTCGCTACAAAAAGAAAAACTAGAAAATTTTATGACTTACCTGTGAAATGAAATTCCTGGTTTTTTTCAGAGCTTTTGCTGTTAAAGCTTAAAACTGAGCATTTTACCATTCCTTATTGTTTATGTAACAACACTTAAATTATTTATAAATTTCAACAAAATAACAAATCAAATTAAAACTGACACCGGAAAAACAAAAACGGCCATGATTTGGTCCCAGAAAAAAAGCTTCGTTTGGCAGATCGTATGACGTCATTTGACATTTGCGTATGCAATAACATAATCCGCCTGTCTCGTTCTAATAACGTAGCTTTCCATAAATGAGAAAGGCTTGGAAACAGGTCTATTTGTTTCATTCAAAAAATACGTCATTTATCTATGGCTGAGTAAAATGCAGCATATCCTCTATAATATATATTGATCTATGGTTTATACTGAGTTTACTTTCATATGTGACGCCAAAGATGGATGGATCGCCCTTGATCTGTCAAGTGGCGTATAAGAATACGCCACTTGACAGATTAAGGGCGATGGGTACCATCCGGTCGCGAAAATTCAAATTTTATTTAGTTTTCCGCTCATAGTGGGCTAATTATACATCGAAGGCTGATGGCAAAGAGTTTTGCAGGCACAACATTTATGCACCTAAATGATTTTAATAAAAAAACTCTGCTCAACAATACTCATTTACTTCATATTGGTTCCCGATAGCTCGAAATCAGGGAAACTGCAAAAAATTATCTTTCGGGAACCAATATGAGATGAGTGGGAACATTCGAGCAAAGTTTCTATTAAAAACATGTAGATGCATAAAAAGTAGGCCCGCATAATGCATTGCCATAAATCTACAATGTGTAGTTAGTGTAATATAAATATTACAAATTTGCGAAAAACTAAATAAAATTTGAATTTCGCGGGCTGGTAGGGCCGCAACACCTTAAAAACTGGCACGCTAATTTTGCAGTCGGGGCCAATCCATATTGTTTCCTAGGTCTGTGCAGTCATGCCGCATGCGTAATGCTCCACTTGGGTTTACAGCTACGTTTGTTGCGGTGTGTGTGTGTGTGTGTGTGTGTGTGTGTGTGTGTGTGTGTGTATGTGTGATTTACTGATTACTGAAGCTTGTCATAGTTACCAGAGCGACAACGGAGTCGATGGCGCGGTTGAAGCGATCGCAGAGTGCTCTCATACTTTCGTACGAGTGGGTGTCGTAATCGCTCAGTATGTTCTTTTCCAATGCGCCTTTCATCTCCGGCAAGTCGTCGCAGACCCACCTAAGCAATAAAAAATAAAATTAATAACTCTCTATAATATTATGAATAAAGTACAGAAAAATATTTATACACAAAATGAAAGAATACAAAATGAAATCCACATAATGAGCACAGCCAGACAGATGTGAAAATCTAGGTCAGAAGGTTACTGTGGCTTTCCTTAGCGCGCAGCTGATTCGTTGGTTTAATAAATAAGAATATGAAATGTAAACAAACAAATAAAATTAACTTTTAACTACCGTATGTGGAAATACCAACACGATATGAATACGATTTGCCATATGACTGCATAATAGATTTTTTATGAATTAGTTTGAATATTCGTAACAATTGCGCATTGTATTTCGTATCTACAACGGTGGGCGGTTTTAGTGGAATGTAGGCTTTCTAAGATTACAAAGTGGAACTTTCAAAATTTGAAGGTGGCGTCAACATCCGGCTTTTTTCCGTCCCTCCGTCCGTCTGCCTTAGTAATTGGCCGGCTTTTTTATGCAACAGTATGCACTATCCCACAGACAAATAACTCTACTGAAATCTTCACTTTTACCCCTAGTGTCGAGTTCATGTTTCTTCAATAGTTTCCGAAATTACACTTTTTTTTGAGATTTGTTACCTACCTTTCAAAAAGTTGGTATTTTAGGTATTATTTGGATAGGAAGTTTACCTATTACAGACCCTGAGAGTTGTGTTTAACAGAAAAATATTAATTACAAGCTTGACCCGATTACATTCGTGCACGTACCTATTTACCTACTTTAGCAAAAAGATGGATTGAAGTTGTTTCAAGATACAATAATAATTACAGGAAGCTACGTAAAAAAACGCATTGTCTATCGATTCGAGCCCCTCGTTTCTTGCGAGCTAATTGAACAAAATGTTTAATGTTAATGGGCGCTGAGGGTGTTTAAAAATGCAACAGCTGCGGCCAGCACCTTACGCAGCATATAGCCTTTCTGCACTCTGCTAGCAGGTGCTACCTTCTTAAGTGATAGATAGATCAACACTCTTATGCTCTACACAGCTGGGAATTATTTAATTTTATTATTACATTGTACATAACATTTTAGAAAAGGTCAAAACGGTTTTAGTATCTATTTAGGCGGATTTAACTCCCCTTTCTACTAATCAGTAATCTTACGCTACTCCAGATATAATAAACCGTAAATACGGTACAAATAACTCTTCTAATTGAAACCAAAATCATATAAAAGGTAAGTACGTTTAAAAAAACACACAAACATTTAATTTGCATAAATATAATATGATATTATGCATACCAACGTAAATAATATCGAAATGGCGAATATCTACTTCCTTTCGGATCGTCCTTCATCATAATCATAACTTCAGAAGCCTAATAAATTAGGTAGGTATTTTATGTTAATTGCAAGGGCAATCCTGATAAGAAAGGCATTTGTTTGACAAACAATATTTCCAAAACATGTTCTTTTGTTTGTAACATATTTTAAAGAAATATCTATCGTTCGTGTCAGTTCTTTTTGGTACAAAACTGCTTTCCGTAGTTGGTTGGTAACTTGGTAGAGTCTGTCAATATTCATAAGTGATAATTAGCCGTATGAATTATGTAACAGTATAAATATAAACCTTTTGAATTTATTATCAAGTATACCAAATGTTTTAAAACATGGCAAAATTAAATGATTATAATGATAGGGATATACATATCATCATACCGTTTCCCCAAGACATTGATATCATGTATTTTACTTTAATAGGTACTATGTTAACTTTAAAAATTGGATACAAATGACATGACATTTCGAAAAAAAGCAAGTGCCGAGTTTCTTGCCAGTTCGTCTCGGTGCAAACCTGCTTTCCAAAGCTAGCGGTAAAATAAAGGTTTTCATTTCCACTAAAACGGTTAGTATTCTATATCCCGGAAAATCATGGATCCCAAATGATATTTCGTAAAAAATCGAAATATTACATTTTCTCTGGTTTGCCAACCGTCGTTTGTCAAAGGGCAGCCCGAAGCTTCAAGGTCATAAAGGAAGAGTGAAGGCGTCCGGTCGAGAGGAGGTCGCGGCCATCCTCGCCACGCCGACGGTCGGACGGACGGACGCGGCGCGGGACGACGACGGGTCAACTCGCCAAACTAGTTCTTTTGTTTCCGATCCGCGGAACAGGTGTGACGCAAACGGATCATAATGTAATGAATAGCCCTTCCCTACGTAATCATACGATACGTTACGCGTATCAGTACTATGGCGTATGATATGCCATGAATATGTTGTTCATACATCGTTCGTTCGTTCGTTTCAGCCGACGGACGTCCACTGCTGGACAAAGGCCTCTTGTAATGATTTCCAGCTCGCACGGTCCTGCGCCACTTGTATCCAGCGCATTCTCGTCAGTCCATCTGGGCGGAGGTCTGCTAACACTGCGCATCAACGATACTTATTAAGTACCCTGAAATCGAGTAATCATATCGAGTGTTTTTCGTGCTTCTAAATTTTAGTTCCGTTAATGTTCACTGTTGCGCTGTGCTCAGATTTCCATACAATCGTTTTAGTAAAGAGGATACACTGCATTTATTTTTGCCTTTCTCACTCATACGTTGGTGGGTGCGACATGCGGCCTTGCGGAAGAATATAACAGAAAAACGTAGTTACTTACTAGTTTTACCTAATTACTAAAAAACTACGTCAGTTAAATCAAAAATCCGTTCTGAGCGTTGGATATTTGTAGGAGTAGTAGTGTTATGTGGTACTACTAGTAGTAGGTAATTGTCCTTATGGATTTTAAAAATGGTTTAAATGGCCATTTACGCCGTAAATGTTTTCTTTTCGAAAACTCATATTATTCGTGATCGGGGTACAGTTACAGTTATAATTGCAAATCTTTCAAGGTTAATAGGTACAATCATTGCGGAGACCTTGTGGGGAATTGGGGATGCAGAAGATTGGTCTTGCCTAGAGCGAAATAACTAACACTTATGAACCTATACTACATCTCAAAAAGAAGTATTTTTTTAAGTGCACTAATCCCCGAAGGATTAATCTATACTCTTACATATTTGCAATACGAATGTTTAGTAGCTGTTTTTAGCTAAGTTAAAAATAATTTAGTAGCTGCTAACCTGTACATGTCAAAATAGCATATTGTTTTATATGTAACTAATTACTAATTACTAAATATGCACTGTGTAATTAGTAGGTAAAAGTCAACTAATGACACCGCATTTTCTACATGCTTCAAATTAATCGCATTGTTTTTTATTCCAGGTCGAGCAGCGGCCTGGCCAGGTCGAGCGGTAGGTAATCGCAACTCATCAGTCAATTCATCAGTAGGTGGTAGGTGGTAGGTACGCGCGAAATTGTTTCTGCCGGTCATCGCCCCGATGTCCTTCGTGTTATGCGAACACTTACGCAAGTAATTCTACTAGTAATTATTAGAGCATATTGTCATTATTTGCAAGACAATGACGATAACGATACCTACCTTTAACATATTTATTATAATATTATAATTTAATTATTACATTTGCTCAAAAAGTAGACTTTTCCATGTGTGTTTAGCATACGGAAAGCTATTCTATTTTGCGCTAGTGCTTTTTGTTTTACTCCTGTACATAAATAATTCAAAAGAGAATGACCAAAGGTGGTATCAAGTTTTCTCATGAACCAAAACCAAAATAGTCTAGGAAAATAAATTAGGGTTTTTTTAAGAACTATTGGCACTATGAACTTGTTTTTCATATCCGGAATGTAATTCTCCATACAAAAAGTTACTTTCTTTTCGGTGCACATTTTGTGCCACACTGATTTTACTAAGTACAACTTGTTTGTTTGTACAACAATCCATGGTCATTGTCCTTTGAAATGCATGAAGAAGTTTTTGAAGAAACTTAACTATTTAACAGCATAAATGATAATATTAAATACATGAATTCAATTTAAAAGGAGATCTTTTAACTTCTTTGCAAGTGTACGTATTACTATTTTTGAATATTTTTAACTATCATTTTATATTTTTTGTATCACTTAAATAAATAAAATAAACAAAATAAAATTACAATAATAAATAATCAAAGTATTAAAAACGTCGTTTAATACACGTGGGGAATTGTCATTTTCAATTTTGTTGAGTCGCGCCTTCCGCTTGGGTCAACAAAACGGAACTCGTGAAGAAATGACATACTTTCCGCACGTGTATCGAAATGTATTAAATTAATAAAAAACAACATACGTAACAGTTCATGTAAACATTATTCTGAATGCGATAATATTTTTACACTATAGGTACAAGTTAGTACTTGACTGCGAACTCACCTGATGGTAAGTGATGATGCAGCCGAAGATGTTAACGTAGTAACTTGGAAGGGGTAAGTAAAGTCACCCGAACGGTTTTTACACAGCATCGCACCGGAACGCTAAATCGCTTGGCGGCACGTCTTTGCTGGTAGGGTGGTAACTAGCCGAAGCCTCCCACCAGACCAGACCTTAGAAATTATAAAATTCCCCGTGGCGGGAATCGAACCCGCGACCTCCCATTCGAATCCGAGCGCGCGTCCCCTGCGCCAGGGAGGTCGTCAAATTAATAATAATCAAAATTCTACGTTCTTTTTCATCATACTAAATATTGGTATACCCAAGTGCAGAAGAGATTTCTATTTGCGCAAAATAAAATAAAAGAAAGGACTTTTGAAATTGTACTAACAATAAAATAGGAACTATAACTGTTTACTAACCTTATGGTTTCTACAATTTCTAAGGCTCCATCGTGCTTGTCCTGTAACAAACAAAGCAAATTATTTTACGGTGTCTCACTGGCTGGCACTATATTGAGTAGTGTTGAATAATATGGTGGGGCATTAAAAAAATTCTTTGTTATGACATCAGTGTAACAAATGTCCAAGCAAGAAGCAAATCCAATCTTTTTCAATACAGGTATGGTATGGCGCACTTTCAGAGGCTGTCATTAGTATTCGTAAGTTAAGTTAAATCTTACGCACAGGCATCTTTCTTTTTCGTGGTCGTAACTTACTTTTCCAAGCTCGATCATTACTTTTGCAGTTTAGTTTTAACTTTTAAGTCAATTTAAAAAGTTTGATAGCAAGAAGTCTTCATATATTAGAATTAAATCTAATAGATTGACAAGGAAAAATGAAAATTATGTATAATTTTAAATTAACTAATAACTTGTATCTTTTTCCTAATAAAACTCCTTTTAAATAATACTTATACATATTTTAAAATATAAATTAATAATGACTACTAAAACTATATATATACTAAAAAATTAGATCCAAGTAGAGCTTTTGGTAACAGGGTATCATGAATGTAGGAGAGCTCCCTTCATGTACTCGTATGTACGACATGGACCATGGTCCACTCAGTGAATTAATTCTTTGATTTCGATTTCAATTTCGATAGCGATATCGATTTTAAATTCTATTTTGTTTTTTGTTTCAAATACAAGTGATGATGTGGAATTAACTCCACTCGATATTTTATCTAAAATAAAAACTGCACAAGATGGAGTTTTGCCCCCGAGAAAACTTCACTTATTTGTTTTTCACTAATTTTCACAACTGTATTGAAAAACGTCGTGTGATACACGGGTGTGTAGGTTATTTCAAACTCGTGACATTAAAAACCATCGCCTTCGGCTCGGGCTTGTTAATGACAACTCGTTTACAAAAACCTACTTTCCACCCTTGTATCACATTGTACTTTTATTTCACTAAAAACATAACTCTTGAGAAGATGTCTTTAATTATTGGTATCACTATTGGAAATTACTCTTAAAACCTGTGGAAAATAGCCATGGATTGACATAGCACTTATACAGTAAAACAACTTTCATAATCATCAGCCCTAAATACAAACTCTCACTAGCTACAGTAAAAGTAAATAGGTATTTAAACTTAACTTATTATTATGCTTTAATTTCTAAATTATTATTTTTGTTTTTTTTAGAACTTTGAGCAGAAATGTCTAGCAGTGATACCTACTAAAGAAAATTTAACTCCACCTGACATTTTAGTAATTGCAACAAAAATGACCCACAATCTTTTACCAACAACTAACTAGCTGTGTGAAATTTGGTTTTTACAAATCCCTTGGGAATCGTGGATCTTCCCGGGATCAAAGGTGATCCCGTTCCCACTCTGTTTGCTTTGAATCTTTTGAAATCACATGGGAACTATTATTTTTCGGGATAAAAAGTATAGCCTAAATCCTTTCCCAAGTTGCAGTCTATCTCTATACTCAATTTTATCAAGATTGGTTATGAGTGGTCTAGAGGTGAAAGAGTAACAGACAGACAGAGAGAGTTACTTTCCCATTTATAATACTATCCCATACCTTTAAACGAGCAATTCTTGTATAATATTTATAAATATGTATATATTTCTATATAATCTGAATCTCGGAAACAGCTTGAACGATTTTCATGAAATTTAGTATACAGGGGGTTTTGGGGGCGATAAATTGATATAGCTAGGATTCATTTTTAGAAAATGTCGTATTTACCAAAAAAAATATAACTCTATACCTGACATCTATTGGTGAGCAGCTGTAATACTACCGAGCAAAGCTCGGTCACCCAGATATTATTAGTATAAAGTATAATAATATTATACTTTATATTAATAATATCTGGGTGACTAATAATATCTAATAATATACTTGTATATTATACAAGTATACATGTAATGAAATGAGTGACATTTCATTCATTTGAATTTGCCGCGCTTCGCGTATCAGCTGTCGCGTATCTATGATATTGATCTGTGTCGATGATTTAAAATGGCGAGGGACGCTGAAATTGTTGTGTGCATTTTTGTCGTAATAAAAACTCATAGAAAGAATGTGATTGAGGACTCGAGATATAGTGAACTTTAAATGTCGTTTCTTTGTTATTTCAGGTGAGATAGAAGTGTAATTGTCGTAACTTGATAATAACTAGATAATTGTAAAATAAAACAAAACTTGTAATAAAACAAAACTTTGTTATTTCAGGGAAACAATTTGTGTTTAATTTTGGAGATCCTCAATGTCTTATAAAACGACATTTTTGTGAACTAAAAGAAGATGGACCGGCTTCAATTTGAGTTTACAATAATAGCCTCAAATGATGGCAAATCAAATGTATTAGCTATAACCTCAATATCTACTGAAGAAGGAAAATGTTATGTTTTACCCGAGGAACTGAAGCCGGTGAGTCATCATACATATATTGTTAAAACGAACACTTTCACAAAAGTAAAAAATAGCATTAAAAAAAGACACCAGAGTAGAAAAGTATGGATAAAGTTGGATGAAAATCTAAAGAAGACATATGTAGATGAGGAAGGTAATATGCAATTTTTAGATCAATATTTAGATGAAGTGAGCACAACACAAGCAAAGGACAAAAATGACACTTTGCAACAAATCTTGGAACAATTAATAGAAACTACAACTAAGAAAGAAAGTCAACATAACTTAAAACATATCTCAGAAAAATTTATTATTGAAAAATTCACAAGCAAAAATCCTAATGCGATGCAATGGATAGAAATTTTTGAAAAAGAGTGTGCGCGCTTTAATATAACAAAAGATGAGACAAAAATAGATATTTTGAGGTTATTTTTAGATAAACCTTGTTTGAATTGGTATAGCTCGATGATCATAAAACTAACAATAAATTCTGAATGGAGTGAATGGAAAGACAAGTTTTTAGAAACTTTTAAAAACCAAGGATGGGACATAGTCACATATGCTCTCGCATTTAGGTATAAAGAAGGACAGTTAATTGATTATGCCATAAAAAAAGAACGGCTTTTATTAGATATAAACAAATCTATAGATTCCAAAACAATGATAGATCTTATTGCAACTGGTTTACCTGGATTTATCTTAAATAAGTTAAACAGGGATGAACTCAACAACACTACTGACTTGTTCAACGAGATAAGAAAATATGAAGGCACGATGTATAAGAAAAACTCAACTAACATAAAGAGCAGTACATTTTATAATAAAAATAAAACTTATGAGAAGAAGTCATGTAAGACTTGTGAGTCTTTGGACAAAGGGATTAGATATCATCCGGAGGAGTCATGTTGGTTCAAGAAAAATAAAAATGAACCTGAAAAAGATCTTAAAACTAAAAATGTAAACAATAACTCCATAATTGAAGTAGACATAAATACTGAGAAAAAAACTAGTAAGCACACCATTAATCAAAATCAAGCTTTTATTAGAAAATAAACTAGAAGTGAGTGGTATTTATGATTCAGGCTCACAGATTTCTATAATAAATTCAAGATTAATAAAAGTAAAAGAAAAAAAAGATGATGTGAACATAGCATACATGAGAACGGTTAATGGTGTGAAGAAGATGGATGGCTTGATAACAATAAAAATTAAAATATTTGATTTAGAAGAAGAGGTGGATGTATACATAGTAGAAAATGAAGATTTTGATGATTTCATAATCGGATTAGATATGATAAAGAAATTCAGATTAACCCAAAATGAGAACTTGCAGATAGAACAAAAGAAAATAACAAATAAAATAGACAGGATGTCTAAAGATAACAGAAATGAAGATAATAATATAAAAAAATATACAGTAAATTTCAATGAACACATACAAACAGAGGAATTTATAAGTATGACAGACCATTTAGATAATCAAAAGAAAATTGAGATAGAGAAAATTATAAAGGAATATAAAACAATATTTGCTAAGGACAAGTATGATATAGGTTCAGTTAAAGATTATGAAGCTCGCATAGATTTACAAGTAAATAAATATTGTAGTAAAAGACCATACAGATGTACAATACAAGATAGATTAGAAATTGAAGAGCAAATATCGATGTTACTAAAGAACAATTTAATAGAAGAATCATACAGTCCTTTCGCTGCTCCAGTGACATTGGCGTTTAAAAAAGGTGAAAATAGAAAATCCCGTTTATGTGTAGATTTCAGAGAGTTAAACAAAATAGTTATACCACAAGCTCAACCATTTCCTTTGATAGATGATCTAATTATTAAAACTAGAAATTGCAAGTATTTTACTACACTAGATATAAACTCAGCATTTTGGGCAATACCATTACGGGTGGAAGACAGAAGTAAAACAGGATTTGTCACACAAGATGGCCACTTCCAGTGGACCTGCCTCCCTTTTGGCTTGAAAACATCACCAGCAATTTTCCAGAGAATCTTAAGCAATATTCTAAGAAAACACAATCTCACAGGATACTCTGTTAACTATATCGATGATATTTTGATATACTCGTCTACCTTTGAAGAACATATAAGGCACATTAGAAATGTATTAGAGGCAATAATTAAAGAAGGCTTTAGACTGAAGTTTAAGAAATGTACCTTTGCTTCAGACTCAGTAAAATACCTCGGCCATATAATTCAGAACAATTCAGTAAGACCACTAAAAGACAATTTGATTTCAATAAGGAACTTCCCAACTCCTAAGACGCAAAAGAACATCAGACAATTTTGGGAAAAATAAACTTCTACCATGACTATATACCAAGAAGTGCAATTATTTTAGATCCATTACACAATTTATTACGAAAAAACGAGAAATTTGTATGGTCAGAGAAATGTGAAGAAGCATTCAATCTGATAAGAAGATATTTATGTTCGCAACCGGTCTTGGAAATATTCGACAAAGACTTACCAATCAAAATCTTTACCGATGCATCTTTGGAGGGCATTGGAGCAATATTAAAACAGACACAACTAGATGGTAAAGACAAACCGGTGGCATATTTCTCAAAAAAATTGAATGAACATCAAAAACGGAAAAAGGCTATATATTTAGAATGTCTTGCTATGAAAGAAGCTGTTAAATATTGGCAGCACTGGCTCATCGGAAAACAATTCACCATTTACTCAGATCACAAACCTCTAGAGAACATGAACATTAAATGCAGGACAGATGAAGAATTGGGTGATCTCACATACTACCTATCTCAGTATGACTTTACCGTAAAATATATACCTGGTAAAGAAAATGTAGAAGCAGACTGTTTGAGCCGAAACCCTGTATTAGAACCAGAAGATAACAGAGAGGAAACATTGAGAATAGTTAATTTAATACAAATAAAAGATATAGTTGGAGACCAAGAGAAAAATGAAACAATAAGAGAAAAGAAACAAAATTTAATACTAAAAAATAATATCTATTATAAAAAAATAAAGAAACAGGAAAAGATTATCCTCTCAGAAGAATTTAGTAAAAAACTTATAAAAAAGGTGCATGAAGATTTATGCCATATTGGGATCAGACAACTGCAGAAAAAAATAAGTTCAATATATACGGCTATAAACCTAACAAAAAATATCATAAATATTTGTAAAACATGTGAAATATGCATAAAAAATAAATCAAGATGTCAAAAAAAATTGGATTAATGTCACAACTGGGACCAGCTACCAAACCATTTGAAATAATGTCAATGGATACTATTGGTGGATTTGGAGGATCTAGGTCTACAAAGAAATATCTACACCTTTTAGTAGATCACTACACAAGATATGCATTTATTGCGACTTCGAAAACCCAGAATGCATGTGACTTTATAAATTTAACAAAGAAAGTACTAGAGACAGATGAGATTGGAATTATCCTGACAGATCAATATCCGGGCATAAATTCAAGAGAATTTAAACAATTTTTGCAGGAAAATAATATTAAACTAATTTTTACAGCCGTGAATACACCATTCTCGAACGGCTTGAATGAAAGATTAAACCAAACAATAGTAAATAAAATAAGGTGTAAAATGAATGAGAAAAATAATAAGAGAACATGGACAACACTGGCAAGAGAATGTATACAAAAATATAATGAAACAGAACACTCCGTTACAGGTTTTGCACCAAAATATTTACTGGATGGTACAAATGTCAGTATTCTACCAAATGAATTCAAAACGATGGAAAAGGAAGACAAGTGGATTGCTGATAGAAGATTGGCATTAGAGAATACAATAAAATCTCATGAGTATAACAAGAAAATATTTGATAGAAATAGAAAAATGCAAGAATTTAATGTAGGAGACAGTGTATATGTAGAAAATGGAAATAGACTGAATAGAAAGAAATTAGACGAATTAAAAATAGGCCCTTTCAAAATAATAGAGAAAATATCGAATTCCATTTATAGGATTGATACAGGCAACAGAAAAACAGAATCAACATTATTTCATATAACAAAATTGCAACCTGTCATAACAGAGGCTGAAGAAGATGAAGGAGATGATAATGAATATGAAGATGACTTATAAGTACATTTTACAGATATATTGCTTAGAATTTTCGCTCTTAGGGGGGGAGATGTAATGAAATGAGTGACATTTCATTCATTTGAATTTGCCGCGCTTCGCGTATCAGCTGTCGCGTATCTATGATATTGATCTGTGTCGATGATTTAAAATGGCGAGGGACGCTGAAATTGTTGTGTGCATTTTTGTCGTAATAAAAACTCATAGAAAGAATGTGATTGAGGACTCGAGATATAGTGAACTTTAAATGTCGTTTCTTTGTTATTTCAGGTGAGATAGAAGTGTAATTGTCGTAACTTGATAATAACTAGATAATTGTAAAATAAAACAAAACTTGTAATAAAACAAAACTTTGTTATTTCAGGGAAACAATTTGTGTTTAATTTTGGAGATCCTCAATGTCTTATATACATAATCAAAGTAGTTCACATAAATATTATTTTGCTTTCAAAGTTACTTCTCTTATGTTATAATGTTTTACATTGTTTTAGTGGAATATAGGAGGTTTAAAGTTTAGTAAAATATGTAAAACATTATTTTACTGCATCATATAAAAAATTCAAGTATAGTAGTTATATATCAAGATCAGCATAATATTTTTATTCTCACTATCAAACCTCATATTATCACATCTGGCACATGATAGCTAAATATTACATGACCTTCAACAGTACCATAGATTCTATGAATAATTCAGTATTTTTGATTGGAAGGTTTGTTTGTGTGACTATGACCTTAACCGAAGGTAACAAAATAAAATGGTTTTATTTAAGTATCCATCTGAAATCTACCCATGTTTTTGTAATAACTTTAGCACATTGCTATTAGGGTTCCATACCAACATGGTGAAAATGGAACCCTTATGGTGAGACTTTCTCCGTCTGTCCGTCCGTCTGTCACACTTGATTATTTCAGTAACCATTAAACTACCGACCTGAAATTTGGAATAGTTGTGGTAATTTGGCGCGCCGTTATTGCAATCATAAAACATTGAAAATCTTTTTATTTTTATTTAAAAAGGGGGGGAAACCGGGTCTTCAAAATTTCAAAATGAGATAACAATATTGAGTGGGGTATCATATGAAAGGGCATTACTTGTGTATTCTAAAACCGATTTTTATTATTTTTATGCCTGATAGTTTTTGATTTATTGGGCAAACTGTCGGAAAAAATACTGTTCCCCCTTATCTCCGAAGTTTACCACTCAAAAATCTAGAATAATTATGATCAATAGAAGTTAACGTATATTTTACAGGAAAAATAAAATGAACTCTCTAACTTATCTTTTTGTGATATTAACAATAAACCTCTAAAAACAAATTTAGGTTTGCGGTTTGATAACAATAGTACCTACTTGTAAATTATACGCATACCATAAATTCCTACGTTTTACTTCTTTAATAGTATGGAACCCTCGTGCACCAGTCTACTTGTTTACAACACAATAAGCACTTTAAAAATTAGATCATCAACCCCATCTTTTTATGTCTGGGCATGGTCCTCTCAGGATGAGAAAGGTTTGTCAAGTTGAATAAAAACCTAAGTTTTTTCTTGTCTCCTGAAAAGCAGGGATATTTGCTTTTACGCCCCTCCGACTGAAAGCCTGCGATATCACTCCACACTAGACAGTTGTGGGTTGGCAGGTTTAGCATACTTTTGCAATAATATGATGAGATCTATAGCATGCAGGTTCCTTCTCAATGTATTCCTTCACCGCTAAGCATGTGTAGCATACTTTTGCAAACAATACGATGAGGTCTCCTACATGCAGGTTTCCTCTCAATGTATTCCTTCACCCCTAAGCATGTGTAGTATACTTTTGCAAACACTATGATGAGGTCTTTAGCATGCAGGTTCTCTCTCAATGTTTTCCATCACCGCTAAGCATGTGATATTTAGTTCCAGAAATTCACATAACTCTGACAATTTCCATTGTTGCCCTGGATTCAAACCCTCCACCCTGGGCAGAGGCAAAGGTCGGACCAATGGTCACAACAGTAAACATTTGCTTTCCACTCAAAAACATAAAACCACTATAAGCCCTTTAGGTATTCACAATTTATAAAGAAAGATATAGAAGAATAATAATATTAAGGTGCTCTGCCGAACTCTGCTAGCCAGATTCATTTTTTGCAAGGTTTTTGGCAATTTGTATGTAATCTGGGCTACTTTAACTGCCAAAGCAGTTAAAATTGCAGTAGTGGCAATATTATCTTCACATTTTTATTTTAAAATATTCACTTAAAAGTATCCACTTTATATAATAAATCTAAAAATTCTGGTAGTAATTACTTCACTTCTGAATTATCACTTTTAAGTAAAGATTTTGTTTCTAACATAATATTCTGATACTACAGCCTGCACTTTACTAGCTGCCTGCTACAAGTTGCAAATAAACTTATCAGGACATTACACACATCTCAACTAGCCCAAAGTAAGCGACAGCTTGGGTTATGAGTACTAGATAACTGATATATGTATACAAAATATTTAATATACATAAATACAGTATATATATATACAAAAACACTTTAGACACTATAGAAGCTTTTCATGCTCATCTCACAAAATATTTTCCAGCTGTGGGAATCAAACCCACAACCACCAACACATAGAGCAGGACCACTACCAACATTCAGTTGTCATTGCTGTACTTTAGAATTTGTGAAAACCAAAATTTAAACTTTCAGAGTAGGGTTGTGCACTGGGCTTTGAAAATTGATTATGTCTTTTAGCTGTAAATAGCAGAGACTACTTTCTTCCATCCAGAATGGGGCATAACTGTATCCTAATTCTAGTGAGTAACTATCTTAACTTAATTCTCAAATATCGGAATTTTAATTAATATTAGCAATTGGAGAAAGTATATTATCAAAAGGGTTTGTGTTTTCTTAATGATGGAGGCACAAAATTCAATTGGTTATGCAGTTAATTTATTCCAAATAAAATAACAGTGTTATCAAACAAACTTTCAAAACAATAGGTAGGAATATCATTACTTTGAAATATGGTTCAAGGTCAATATTACAAACATGCAGTTCAAGGTTAACTGATGGCTTAAGCTGATCGAACTGGTTCATAATTAGTTCGTATCTTTATTTTAAAAATACTAATTTAATATAATACAATATTAAAATATAAGTTATGACATTTAGTATTTTTATAGGTAAGCTGGTATTGCAAAAATAAAGGGTGAGTCCAAAGCTATATTATTTACATTTTAGATAAAATTCTTATCACCAACGATAGTTCAATGAAATTAGGTAAACCAGAATTCCAAAACATTATTGCCACTCTACCTGACAAACACATGACTTGTTGTTTACATGTGCACAATCTTTAAAAAATATGACCAAGATGTGGTTTTACATTTAGATTTTGAATAATCTAAGCTTTATGTTCTATTTCCAGTGCGCGAAATGTAAATAAAAGAGGACGGTTAGAACTACGCAACACTGGAGTGTGTAGGTACATATCTAAAAAAAGCCGACACCTTGACAAAACACGAGGTCAATACACTCCGCAATACATGTCCATGTGATTAGCATTATCGAGATAATATTGATGGCCATTATTATATACTGAAAAGTAGGATTATCGTGAAAAGGAACTAATTAGGGTTCAAATAGACAATAATCATCAAGCAAAAGGCTACATAAATATCGATATAGATGCTTTTACTCAATTGTACTGTGTGGGACAGTATTTCGTTAACTACGAGTTTAACTACGTAATGCTGAGCGATTTAAACGCCTGTTTGGTGGCACATGTCCTATAAGTGGTTGCAACTTTTATTAGCACAAGATTGTTTATGTTTTACCTTATACCAGTGTATGATAATATTTCTTACCGAGCCATGACCCGATGTGAGGGGCCATGTATAAACAACAGGTTCCGCGCCTGCAGGGGAGTGCAAGCGTAAATCCAAAGCCATGATAAGATAACCGCTGCATTAATGCACACTTTTTTCACTTAAACACTAAATTTATCACTATAAACAATTGATATTAACATAATTTCACTGCACTTTCACACACACACACTCTGAATTAGGCTGGGCGCCATGTTGAAAATAATACCAATCAAATCATGGCCGACAGTAGTGTTGTCACTTGTCAAAAATATAGCAGATAAAAAATAAAAAACAAAAAATTCCACAAATAAAGTTTCAGAATATTACTACGATTTCTAAAAGCAAAACTTAAAAATCAAATAGCCCAGAAAAAGCCCACTACCATCCCACTACAGATGTGATATTGTACTTGAAAAAGGATTAAATAATAGTAGTTTATGAAACTGATGCATAATGGGGGTTATTAAAACATGAGTGTGAGTTTTAATAGTATCACACAAGTGTTTTAATACCTAATTATGTAGAGTTTCATACACTACTTTATCTGAGCTCATATTAATATAAATCCAAACCACAAAATCTTACTAACGTTTGTCGTAAATCCTTCCCTTTGTTGGTAAGAGATTGTGGGTCGTTTTTGTTGCAATTACTAAGTGTGCAGAACTTTTTAATGACTTTTTGAAATATCACGGCGTGATATTTCAAAAAGTCATTAAAAAGTTCTGCTATTTTTTGATAGATGGCAAACTAAAAATAACTTTAAATTCTATGCAATAGCTTTACCGCGGCAGTCTCCGAGTGCCTTTTTTTTCTACCATTTCTACCAAAGCCAATATTTAGTTGAGATGGGAAGATGTTAGACAAGGACACAGACTAGTGGGATCGTTCTCACCCAGGGACCGCTTTTAGCTAGCTACCGCTTGTAAGAAAATAGGTACTCTAAATAAAAGCAATAAGTCTCATTTTAGCTCAAAAAAATGTTTAGATAGGTCACAGAGTACATGTACGGTGATGATTTGGTATTAGTTGTACCCTAGGTGTATAACAATATACTCTATGGTTAGTTGTCTGTTTGCAAGTTTGCAAGCTCCAGCGGAAATTATCCCTTTAGTGTTTTATGTCTATGGCGGAAATCGCATAGAGGTTCCTGGTCTGTGGCATAGAGTAAATATCATAGACATAAAACACTATATATCATAGGAGAGTATTTATATTCTTTGTCATAGGTTCCTGGTCTGTGTCATAGACATAAAACATAATATCCCTATAGTGTTTTACTTTTATGTCTATGATAAAACACTGTAGTCTCAAGTCTGTAAATACTAAATCACTACTAAATAGGTAGTGATTATATAGGTACTCTTTGGGTATATGGAAATTGGGAAATTGTTTGACTATATTTTTCATTTTTAATTGGTTTTTCATGAGATTTCGACGATTTTAACTCAAGGTTTAGCACAAGGTTTAGTAGGTAGGTAATACGTATTATTATGTATATTATTGTCGTTACTCGTTATTGTCTGGAATGTCTGGCTTCCGTCCGATGTGTGTAGAATAGTAGGTAATAAACCAGTTTCTTTCAGATTAAAAAAATCATGTCGGATTCAGAGGAAGATGAATATAAAATAAGAAAAGAATTCCAAGATATATCAGATGAAATAGAGCGGTGCAAGAGGAATCCAGAGACCTCTGGCATGTTTGTGTCCGGTTGGGATGATGCAGATCAAGATATCGATATTGTGAAAAATCCTAAAGGTACATACCTTTCTATTCAAATTAATTTTTAAATAAATACATAATAACATGATATACTTTTGCACCCTGCATTGCCTGCATTGCAGGAAGTAGCAGGTTTTGAGGAATTGGAATGTGATCAGTTATAATCTTAATTCTTTGGCCTGAAAATAAAGATGTCCCTTATGTAATTTATCATGTTGTACTCGGGTTGTTCGGAGCTTGATACACGGAGCAATGAACATGGATGTGACTGAATTATTTATGCTATGACTGCCAACTTATAGAAACAAATTAAATTGTGAATAGTTCACAACACCATTACATTATCTCTATATTTTTATTTCAGAGAATCCCATTGATTATGTTTTGTGGGCAGCTGAAAATGGTGAGCTGGAAACTGTAAAGGAGCTAATAAATAAGCAGCCAGGTCTTGTGCATGCAAGGGATGCAGATGGCTACACACCGTTACACAGAGCTGCTTACAGCAACCATGTTAATGTGATCTCATATTTACTCAGTGTTGGGGCCAATGTTGGGGCCAAAACTGAGCTTGGATGGACACCTCTGCATTCTGCGTGTAATTGGAATAATTATGCCTCTGTAGCAAGAATTTTGGCAGCTGGTGCTGATCCTACTGCTTTGTCAGATGGAGGTTAGTATTTTCTTCTTGTTTCTGGACCTACAAATAAACCTTATAAACAAAAGCCATCAAGTTAGCTTATATGTCATATATTAATAACTTTTTAAATTCTATGAAATAATTCTGTAGTCCCTGCAAAAAGAAGTAAAACAGAAAATAAAAAACAGGATAAACCCTTTTTAACATAGGTAAAAATCACAATTGGTTAGTTTACCTTAAAACCTATACATTGATACACTCTTTATAGCTCAGCAGCCATTCTATATTAAGAAGGCTTGTGTTCATATTTTATTTAGACACAGAAAATTGTCATTATCATTGTTATTGTTATATCTTATCAGGTAACAAAAGACACTAAACTTTTGAGCCCCAAAACTTCTGAAGTTGTAACAGCTGTCTTTCTTTGATTGTTAATTAATTGCCTTGACCATATGCTTGATTTGCTTGAAAACGATGATCTGGAACTGAACACCTACCTATTGTATTATGCTATCATAAAAAAATACTAAACAAGTACTGGCACAGCAAAAATCGTCAGGCAAAGTTAACTGAATTTATGTATTAATTTTATCAAAAACATACAAATGAAAGATTATTGTTATTTTGGTTGTTTTTCTTTCTTCACTCCATGTGACAGTAACTCTCTATAACAATAAAAATGCTTGGTCCCTTGATTTTCACTATCAAGAGTTAGCTTTAAGTCGACTTGGAGTTATCGCCTTACATATGTGACAAATATCATACTGACATTTTACAAGTACCTGATAATTAGGGATAAGTACCTGATATTAGAATGTGAAATAAAGATATTTTGAGTTTACACAGTATGTATTAAAATGTGGCTTTTATTTGTTATTGATTTCTTTAGTGGCTTTTGTTTGTGCCAAAGCAGCCAATGACGAAATACGCTACGCAAAGAGGACGGGAGAGATGTGACGTATTTTGAAGCCAAAAATATCTCAAATATGGCGTCGCGCGTCATACATTTCGGTACCGCTGACAGCACATACCGCTGTCAGTCATTAACGCCATTTTACAGTTTTGACAAATTAAAAATCCGGCTTCAGGGTGGAGCCTAAAAATACATAATATGTGACGTCAGCAAGTGCTTATTAATATATATATAGCTACTCGTGCTGATTGGCCACTGACTGACTCATTGATCACCTCTCCTGAACAATTTTGTATGAAAAAATTTTTTTTCAAGGATAGGGTCGTGTAGAGGGGAAAAATTCATGAGGAAGAAAAATACGGAGAGAGCTGATGATTGAGGATTTCGGAGACGGGTGAAGAGCACAGCCAGAGTATTGGAGATAGGTGGGGGGTGCTCGACCAAATGTCACTCAAAATGTCATCCAATTGGCAGTTAGTTGAAAAAAATTTCAAAATGGCGGATTCAAGATGGCCGCCATACAAACTTCATCGGTCTCTAACTCGGAAAGTATAAAAGATGGAAGAACGGTTTCTTGACAAGAGTTAATCAGGACTCGAAGGTCTACGTGATGAATAGAAAAAAAAATCCAATATGGTGGATTTTTTTTTTCCATAGAAAATGTATGAGGATTACCTATTGAAGAGACCACGAGTTGTAAAACATGAAGTGCTTTGATGCGGTTTTTTGGAAGACTACATGAGAAAAATATGGAATGAGGTGATGATTGAGGATTTTAAAGACAGTGAAGGAACATGGGCAAGGTATTATAGTAAGGTGAGGACTGCTGAAACAAAAAATACTCGGAACTTCAGGCAATTGGCAGTGAGCTAAAAAAAACCAGAATGGCGGATTCAAGATGGCCGCCATACAAATTTCGTGTTGTTCTAACTCGGAAAGTATAAAAGATACGAGAGTGGTTTCTTAGCAAGAGGTGATCAGGATCTCAAGTTCTACGGGATGCATGGAAAATAATTCACTGTGGCGGAATTTATCTTTCCATGGAAAATGTACATACTATGAGAAGAGACAATGATCTAGGATTTGGATGATGATTAAGGAGCACTGTCATGGTTTTAAAGATAGTTAAGGGCTGTTCGAACAAAAAATACGCTGAACCTCATCCGATGAGGTTCAGCGTATTTTTTTGTTCAACCTGCCCGTAACTATCTTTAAAACCATGACAGTGCTCCTTGGTAATTTATTCAGCTCACTGCCAATCGGATTCCAATGGGCGATGGAGATGACGGCGATACCTTTATGGGCGGGAAGACTGCACGCGGGCCACATGTGGCCCGCGCACACACGCGCCCTACTAGTCCTTTATATGTTTAATCAATGAGAGCAGCACTGAACACTTGGCCAGTGTGGCATATGGGAGTGGCTTTCATTAATTGATGATCATTGAGTTTCTTACCAAAAGAGATCAGCTGACCAATTCATTCAGGTTAATAGTACATTTCGATATTAGTGTGCAAAGCATGTCATTTGTCCCCAGTTTGTTGACCCAATCTATACATTGTGTTGACCAGTATACAGATAGGTGGAAATGGTTATTTTGGTTGTCTGCAATTTTTTGTTTCAGGACAAACTCCAATGCATTTGGCGGCGTCTATAAGCCATTGTAAGTCTACATTGCTTATATTACTTCTCAGAGAAGACCTGGTTGAAACAGCTAGAAGACGCAATAATTCTGATGAAACCCCTGAACAGTTGGCTCATGGTCATGGAATATTCGCACCTCTGTTTGATATGGTCTTACCTTCTGCTTCACACATCCGATCATTGTCATTCACATGCAATCCATATGTAAGGGCACAGAATGATTGAATATAAAAGTAAGCTTATATAGTTGACTAGATTATTATTTATGTCACCTCAAATCAAATAACTTCAACATTAGTTAAACAAAAACTGAACATGTGTCAAATGGGTATATTTTATTTAGTTATTGCAGACATTTAATGAAAATCGTATCCAAATCGGTCCAGCCGTTTTAGAAATAAATGGGAAATTTTGTTTGCTGTATAGTTACATGTTTATTGTTGCGCCCTCTGGTAAGCTATCATCGCAACGACTACAAACCACAATTCTCAACCATTATACAGAAAAAATATCAATTCAAATCAACAAAGCTGTATTTGAAATAATTGATTGCGCAAACAGCCTCTCATTCTAAACGCATAAACTATCCTCTGTTTCGTCGTGAGTAAAATACAATCAAAATCAATAATGAAAACTTGGGTTTAGTCGATATAGCCTTGCGACACACCTGCCGAACGTACAGGCGCCGAGACTTCGATTCACTTCCGTCTCGTAATGCGCCGAACGAACGCTGGCGTCTCGAGCCCGACCGAAGGTTCGGCCTACTTGGTGTAACATGCCAACTGAAAACTACGACCAATAATAATTCAATTGCTGAATTTTCGGTACGGTATTTGGCAGGTGTGTCATTACGCTTAAGCTGTTGTCAGGGCTGTTCATCCGGTAGGTATCAATTATTGTGCCTATTATCGTTGCTATTATGCGCCTTGAGATTCTGTTACTGATTCTGAAAAAACTATTTTGTGTCAACAAACACTTACGTTGAACATGGTGTTTACTTCTATGTTAAAAATATAAATTAGTAGAAATGATAAGGTGTCCTTTCCTTCAAAGCTCTATTTGAATCTCCATTTATAATCTCCATTCGAAATAATGGGCCTTTGAAATTGGTTTGATAGGGCAATAATTTCCCGATAGGGGACTCCGCAGTCTGCCTAACGCTGAAAATAACGTGTATTATCATGCCCTCGGTAATAGCTCCCATAGCTCAGTAGGCAGAGCCCAGTCGTGATTGCTGGGGGACACGGGTTTTAGTTCAATTGGGAGCGATAATTTGAAACACCATAAATAATAATTCATAAAAAAGTGTGAAACTTTGTAACAAAAATATAAATTAAGTTTAATATTATGTAAAATTACAGTAGATAAATAAAACAAATGATTTAAATTACGTATTTTTTAATTGGCACCTTCAGTATTCGTACATTTTATAATAATATCTGTATGTAAAATTAACTACACTACCTATACAATTTCGGAGTTAAATTTTCGATAACATACATTGCACCTGATACCAGGTAACTTTCTGTGTGCAGGTTTTTCAAGCTTATTATCAGGTTTCTTTTGTCTATTTTACGCAGTTCAATAAGATTTTGTCTGGCTTCTGGAGACATGTAGGGCAATATCAAACATCCCAGGCCCAGGCACTTACATCTAACACAATTTTTCCATATTTCTATTAAATCCTCGTCTTTAATCACTGGACAAACAGGTAATAAATTTAATGCATTAAGGCATTTTGCTTTTTGGCGATCAGTGATAGGATAATCAGCTCGTTGAAAGGGTGACAAAATTATAGCCTTCCAAGCTGAATAGATAATATTATCTGGTGGATTTTGGACTTTTAGAAGTAGAGGTATCATTTCTTCATACAAAGAAGTGCGAAGTAGCAACGGTATTATTTCTCGCATGAGCTGTGCATTTCCATATCTGTGGCCTAACTCGGCTGCAATTTTTAAACTTTCTACATTGTTTCCAGCCACTTGTAACAGTTGGCTTAACGCGACAGTTTTATTTTGCATAAAAGTAGCAACCACCCAAGGCACGTCGATTTTCTCAAGCTTAACAACGTACAGAAGCTCCAACAGAGACATCCACAACACATCGCGTTGCCGATTTGTTACTTTGATAGCAGTGTCGGAATCGATCACGCTGATCAAACACTGTAGCGCGCGGAGCTTTTTGCATTTGTTGTGATCACTTTCGTCATCGAAAGCAATTCTCGACAAATAAATCGCCCCCATTTTCGGGCAAGTAGCTTTTAAAATATACTTGGCAGTTATTAAATCTCTCATTTCGAGACCGTGTAAGCTTTTATTGTCTTTATAAGCTTTATCAAGTATGTTCTCCAATATCTGAATTCTTATTGAGCTTATATTGATGCCATTTTTATCGGCAATTTCGTTTGCAGCGCGGTTTATATCATGACGAGAGAATTTTTCTACAAAATTCGGGTGCAAATACAAAGCATGAATAAGTTGGGCGGGCTCAGTGGAAAGACGAATTAGCTCTTCACACGCCCAATCTATTTTATGTAAAGCGTGGCGAGCAGACAGTGTGGAGTGTAGTCTTTCCATTTGCCTTACGGCACGATTCCCGGGTTGCAGAGTTGCCCAGCGCTGGGAGAATTGATAGCAGAGTTGAGCCGCTGCTACCTGATCCGCTCCTCTAGCGCACCCTTGAAGAACGTAAAAGAGACAGGCACCCGCCCATTCCATATTTGCAATATGCCTTACGCATCGATGTGCTGTACGAAGCAAGGGTTCTTCGAGGGATATTAATCGCCAAGGTTCATTATCTTTCGACTCAAGATCGTTACATTCGGGTTTTTTACGGTTTGTCATAGTTTGTTTTACAGCGTTACTGCAAATCATATCCTTAGCCGTCTGTAAATCGCCATCAAGGGAGAGAAGCGCGACCACTGGTAGCCAGCGCTCGTAAGTTTCTAACGTGATTTCAGATTTCAAATTCGACCACATATCATCGCGCATAAAGAGGTGGAATGGTAAACGGTAATGTCCAATTTCAGGAAACATTCCTTTGACCGAGAAGAGTTCAAATTCATACTGCTTAGGACTACTTTTTCTATGGTAACCCTTTAGAAAATTCAGCAAATAGTATTGTTTCAAATATTTTGATTCGTTACATGAAGAAAATATCATGTGGTATATGCACATGTAGACTTCATAGTAATATGGATTAATAGAAACGAGGCATCCGTGTAGTACCAGCTCTCCATTTTTCCAAAAATCGTTCAAAATATCCTTTAAAAAATCTTTGTCCTCAATACTTTGCCAAATTACCATGCATCTGGACATCAACTGAGCAAAATCATTTTCAATAGTAAGTTCGCGAAAACCTAATTCGTTTTCGAGTACCTTGTATTTTAAATTCCAATTTAACAGTCTGGATACGAGTAGTAAAGTGAACCCGTCACTTAGCGCAATATTAAGGGTTTGGCACAGTTCAAAAAGGCGCTCGAATGTTGTATCGGGATAATTTCGTAAAATATAAAAGAGTAGCACCTTGACGTCCCACGTCTCTTCAGTATTCTCCGGGAGGGCAATTTCGGATAAATTGATATTGAACTTTGATTTAAGAATATATTGTGGAGGATATGAAAAAGTGCTTCCAGGAAGAACATTTTCAAGCGCAAAAGTGCGACGAATAAGGGGATTCGAAAGGTAATGCATTGCAGCTGGAGATAAAGATTCTGATTGCCCTCGCAGTAAATCTAAAATCCAAATTTTGTCTTCTACGATTTCAGCACTTTTAAGAGTTAGTAATAAATTGGTTACTAAAATTTGATCCAAATCTTGTAATGCTACAACTTTTAATAGCAGCCTTTTAGATACTTGATCTCTCATTTTAAAAAAGTCTTCACAAGGAGAAGTGCCGGCGTCTGTTAGCTGTTTTAGTATGTTTGCGAATATGCGAAACGGAATGAAGTCATTTTTGCTCAATATGCCTTTAGAGTCTGATTGCAAGAAATTGTTCTCAGCAGATGAATAATAATTAATCAAATCATTCAAAGTATTCAGCGAAGACATAGGCAAATATATATATTGAAATTTCCAAGCTATAGAAAGATTTTTTAAGATGACACTAGCATGAATCAATGCATTAATCATTGATAGGTAATTAAGTAAAGTATGTAAATTTTCTTCTTCACAATGGGACAAAATTTCAGATAGTAATTCATGGGACTCTAATAAAAGTTCAGAATTTTGCCCGTCTTTGTACTGTGATAGAATTGATGAATTAATTTTGTTTGAAGTACTTCTTAGTATTAAAGATTCCACAAGAACTCTTACATTTTGACCCGAAGAAGTACGACGCAATAGTGATAGCAGCTTTGTTTGTTCTCCACTTATTAGTTGTAAAATGCATCTACCGCGACCTGAACTTGATACCACTTCCTCACTTTGACCTAAATTATTCAGTGCACTTTTGCGACACTTAATACTATTTATGCTATTTAAATTCAATAGCACATGGTACGAATTTTTAAGATAGTACAAATTTTCAATAGAAGTAATTTCTATGTTATTTAACATTTGAGACCCTTTTAGAAAGTCTGTATAGTTTCGTTCTAAAAGTGGATTTGTATTAGTGCTGCTTATTATTTGCTCGTATTTGTTCAGAATAGTTTTAATTAAAATTCTCTGGGTTCTATTGGATAGGTTCTTGAAGTACTGTAATGCCTGTTTTGTATCGCAATCCCGTAAACATCTGTCGATGTATAAAGTATTGGCAAAGTTGGCGTGAGTAGTTAAAATACTTGTGATAACTTTTAAATCCTCTAAGTCAACCACTGGTGCGTTTATTAATTTGTGGATGACTAATATGTAGTCAGTACAAGTTAAATAAAAGTTGTACTTTTTCAGAATAACTTTGATTTTGGCGTAATTCAGTTCCTTGAAAATTTCTTGCGCTAACGCGCGGTCGGCGTCTGTAAGTGTGAAGTCTTTGTGCGCGAGGGCAGCTGCTGCAGTAGCAGTTTCAAGTACATTTGTATCCCACGGCACATCTAAAACTTTGAGAACGTTAAGAAGGCAGTCCAGTCTGTTGGTAGGTGAATGGAAAGAATTCAGCAAGATTTTAAGACGATTACCATCAATATAACCACCGCTACTCGCAGCTTCACTTCCTACAAAAGAACGAAGCGTTTCATCTATTTCAAGTAAATGTCTTGAAGTGTAAGAAGGTAAACTTTCTTGCAGAAAAGCTTCAAGATCCTCTGTGTAACACCTGCGTAACATTATCAGAGCGATTTCCGATGGAGATTGCGATGTAAATTCACTGAGCAACATGTTGATTTTATACTTTTCTTTTAGTTCCATTATGTAAGTTATGTGATCTTTAATGATATCGAGATCGTCAATCGAAATGGGTCTCACGCAGATTGTTTTAATTGACGTTTCTAGTACATCTACAATAGCTGCTATGAATTTAAGCCCTATCTTTGGCCAGTATTGTGATTGTTCTAATAAAAAAACTCTATCTGTAGTCCATTTTACAAATAAATCAATATAAAAAGGGTTTTCGTCTAGCAGAGGCGGAACAAAGTTTCGAAACCATATCACAAGAGCACCCATTTTTATATTGTACGGTATGGCATCTAATATATTGTTTACATCACTTGAATTCAATTTATGCTTAATTTCGGTGAATTTCAACCAACATATTGTGGCTAGATCCAAGTCAGATTTAGATATGAACATCACACACAGTTCAATGAACTTATGATCGAATATGTTAATGTCCTCATAGCAATTGCCTCCTTTAAAACAAATATATTCCAACAAATCAGTTTTGATGATTGTTTCACAAATCAAATTTATAAGGTGTTCATCACCTGATGCATATATTCGTTTCTGAAGTGGATAAACAATCGGCTTATACAAAAGGTTACGATTGCAAAGTGTGGAAGCTGTTTTGATGAGAAAATCAAAATCTTCAATTTCACTAAATAGCACCAGCAGTTGAGGCAATACCTGGTCAGGCGATTTAGTATTTAATAAGATTTCATCAACTAATGATTTGAGCTGCAACCTGAGCGTGTCTTGAGATGAAAGTTTTGCCTTGGAGCCAACTGAGTAGTTTTTAATATCTTGCTGTTCAGAAGATGTTGACAATGAAGCATAGTGCAGTTCAATCTGTAAGTAATTTTTTTTTAAATAAGTAGGTAAGATTATAATGTAAGTAAATAAAGTAAACTTAAGAAATAAAATAAATGAGTGTAAGTTTGACTGAGGCATGACCATAGGTTTCATATTGACATCTATAGACCATAGGCGTCTTCATGGATTGAAAAATCTATACAGTCCAACAAGACTATCTTGGCACTTTAATTATATTGTCAGTAGGACGTTGTTATAGAACAAAGGCAGCCAGAAAAAAAGTCCTCAATTTTACTTCTTCTGAATTGATGAACTTAATTACATATAACTCAGTAATAATATGCAAACTGATGATGAATTATAAAAATAGTATTATTTAAAAAGCCCATAGAAGCAAATGGGGAGCAAAAATATTCATTTACTTTAACATAAGGTTGTGGGATGTCATTCAATGAAAACATGGAGAGGAAACCTGCATGCCTGAGACTACCACAGTGTTTCAAAGGTGTGCAAGGCCTAGTGGCCAAAATCTGGGCAGTGTGTTGTGCCAGCCAAACCGATCTCATTCTCAGAGAATACCCCAGAATTTTTCACATTGTGACATTTGAGATTGACAAGACAAACAGGGATTGAAATTTACTTGAGACATACTTTAGTGTTATTTCATTGTACAGACAGCTTCAAAAGTTGATATAGAATTTAAAAAAAAAAATCTCGCATGCATTACATAAAAATATTGTGATCATTAGGATCACAATATTTCTATGTAATGCATGCATACTGTTGTCCTATATTGTTAATAGTTTATGATACCTACTTGCACACCCTTTTGGCTTTTAGGCTATATAACATTCATTTTTTTAAGATGACTTACTATGCTTTTATAATACTGGTGTATTAAATAGTAATTTACCTCCTCTTTATTCCATGTAATATAATAGAGAATATCAGCATGAGCAGCCAATGGAAAATACTGTGAACTGATGTTTTCAAATTCAAATAATAACTCAAACTTTTCATTCAGTGCCCACATCTTAGTGTCTGCAGCTATGATGACCATTTCATTCCACAGAGAGACATATTGCAATTTGGGGTCGGTCGCAATTACATCAGTTAACCCAGTATAACAACACTTTATTAGAAGTTTCCCGGAGTCAATACTGATATTAAAACCATTATTCACATTTCTAGTTTCACAGTCCAGCGCGTTGACAGGAATTGGGGATTTGACCAGTGATATGCTGAATTCCTTTGCGTTTTTATCAAATTCTTCTTCTAAACTTTTATTATGGAAAGATGCAACCAGCCGCTCTCCACCTTCACTCAATAAAACTAACTTGGAATCGTATACAGAAAATCTTCGGACTTTGTAATTGGCATTACTTGTACCTTTGATCTCTATCAGAGCATCTTGTATCAAGTTTAAAACATAGAGATCCCCCGATTTTAGAGCTATCCAAAGATTACCATTGTATATTATATGATGCACTATATCACCATGAAACGAATGAACGTTTGTATGTATTTCATTTAGGTCTGCAATATCTAAAATATGAACAGTTCTTTTATCCTCGAAAATCACTATTTTTGGATAAACGAGTTCACCATTCACGCAATTCAATGCGCTTAGTCCACTGATTTTCTTTACGCACGAATGTATTATCGTCATATTTCCATAGAAATTTTCAGTTTTGGTCGATCACGTTTATTTCTTTGTATTTTGGAGAGTGCACGCACAGTATTAAAAAAATATTATAAATAAATTCGGAATCTGGTTTACCGACAGCTGGTAATTAATCGGTTAGAGGAAATTCAAATCACAGATCATGTACCTACATGAACAAGTTTTGTTTGTCGAACTCAACAATCAACATCAACCAGTCCACAGACTACTATTAAGGTGTGTGTGTGTAAGTATCATTGATCTATTAGCTCTTTGGTAAGTATAGAATAGTCTGTGGATATACCAATGACCTAGAAAAAAATATATGGACTGGCCACATCGACAAAATTAGCGTGACTATTTTAAATCTGTCAAATGGCATATAAAATTATATAAGAACAAATCTTGGAGCTCATAATGACACTGCACCTGCATGCAGCATGTCACGTAAGGCTAGAACGAATGGATCCCTCCATAGCTTTGATATTTCATAGGGATATCCAATAGTCTGTGTCGCATGTGTTACTCTGTTGATATCCATCTACAGAGTACAATAATAATCTGTGGTAATTTTTTGATAAAACTTAGAATACCTATATATCAATCAATAAAAACTATTGTACCTACCTACTACCAAACGTTCCAATCCATTATCATGGGTGTTGGGTGATATTTTGCTCATTGCAAGCGTGCCCAAAGCGTGCCCATATTCATAATTCACAGACCAAGGAATAACACCTCATAGGGAATAACTTTAAATTGACTACCTACCCATACTATTGTAAAAGAAACTTTCATTCTAGATTTTTGAAGATTATGTTCGTGGCGGGATTTTCGTCATGCAAAAAACCAATAATAATAACCATATTTTCTTTTGCCTAGCCTTCTGTGCTATAAAAGCCTTATGAAAAGACACTATTTCAAAAATTGCAAAGCGCCGTAATTTTGAAATGGGAGGCAAAGACATATTATATAGAATCATTGATTCTATATTATGTCTTTGCAGTTCAGTTCAGTGGCAGTTCTAACTAAAATCTGTGGTTCTAACACCACTCGCATGTCGCGTATTATGCACCCCGTTGAAAATTATGTGGATCTGCGGTTTGATCGTTAGATACCCCATAGATAAATATACAGTATCTATGTACCTGAAACCTAAACCTCCAGAAACGCACAGAACGTAGTGATTATTATACTCTTTGACGCACAGAAACGTTCACGTTTTTGTCTTTACGACACGTTGTCACTCGCTTTTACAAGTGCAACTATATGCATTATATTATTAAATGCATTATGAGAGCACACACTCAAAATGTTTGTGGACGTTTTTGATGCGCGCAATGTAGCCTTAGGGCCCATCTTGCGATTAATCGATGTGTGGTGTTGGATGAGAGAGCAATGGCGTCGCAGAATGGCTTTTGAATCACCTAATTTTGATAGCAGTTTTATTTATTAATTTATTATTTTTTATTCAGAATATTTCGTAAGTAATATTAAATAAAAGAAAAGTTTACTGAAAAAATGTTTTTATTTTTTATTTCTATAGGCACATGCGTATGATATAAATTGCCGCAGAATACCGCAAAACAAAACGCGCAACTATTAAATTGATCGTACACTGCTGCAAAGCCCACTCATTGAAATTAATCGCTTTTTCAGCGCCCTTTGCGATAGTCTGCGATCAACTGTAATAATTCTCAATGTAGGTACTTGATTGTTTATAAAATTGAAATACATCTTCAAATCGCGTTAGTAACAACACAGTTAATATAACTACGCTATTACTTATTAGAAGTGTTACATCAAACCAACTTTATTTTTGGGATAAGTACATTCTATAAACATTATAGAATGTACTTATCCCGAAAATATCACTAGACATCCAATATTCATAGAACAATTATAATCTGTGAGAACATCCTAATTTTTAAATTTTTCGAAAACAAAATCAGTACTTACCTACCCATTTTGACAGAACATTATTAACAACGTAAAATCTTGTTGTAGTTAGGTAACTGCACCTCCTCATTAAAGCTACTTAAAGTTGAGGTCGTAGGTACTCAGAGTTAATACCCTTAAAAAGTTAATATCAGTCGTTAAAATTCTACGAGACCATGTTTTTGCAGTTCACTTTTTTGGGCTAAGTCAGAGCAAATGAGGTCGTGACTTTAAGGCACTTATTTGAAGGCCTCAAAAGTTACAGTTGAGTTTAAGGGAGTTTAGTTAAGTTTAAGGGAGTTTAGTTAAGTTTAAGGGTTTAATGTTAATGTAATAATAAACATAAGTAATGTTAATGATCTGTTTCGAACTGCTAATAAGTACTATATATTTCGCAATTTGTATCTACTCTTTCCCCGGTTTCTAGTAGACTTCGATCTCTAAATATCAGTAGTTAATTATTGGTGATCGAAACTATGGTAATGTGCTTTCTTCCATAAATTTATTAGCGCCACGACTACAATCCAATGTACCTTTAGGCTTTATAAAATTTAAGCTCCGGGTGTTTCCACTTTACAAAACATCAATAATAGAAAACTCCTTGTTCGGTTACGCGTAGGTACCTAGTTGATTTATAAGTTAGTTGATGCAACCGGACTTAAAACTCGGAAGTGTTGTATCGCAGTGGATCTTCCTCTTTGAGTCGCTCAGCTACTCACTGAAGTACCTAGTTATTACTTAAATATATAGTATTAAGTCGTGGGGACTCTTACCGTCATTTTAAAATGCCAGGATAAAATCTGTGTGCCAGGATGGCACATCAACGCGTGGCCATAACATAGCGTTTTAAAACATTTCAATTGTTATAAGTTTTCGGTATGGTAATATTTCTACATAATAATTAATAACGATTGCCGATAGTTTTTAACACAAAAGGTAGCAGAAAACCACAATAAACAAAACTATTTTAAATGTATCAATAACCATCGCGTCGCTGGCGCCCTCTACGATGAGCTTTGCGCCTGGAGTCCGGACTCAGGCTCCCCATAAGAATAAATTAATTTATCTTTTTACGCGCGAATAATGCGTGATCATTGTTCGTAGAACTGATAACAATAAATAAATTTAACGTTAAAATCGTGAAGCTAACGTAAAATAATTTAGGAACATAAATACACGTATTTTTTTTAAATCTCTTGATGCCTATACGGGTTTAAAAAATATCTTTCTACAAATATTTTTTTAATGGCTATTTTGAGGCCAGGTTTTATAGACTCGAATAAGCATCACAACATCACAACACGCTGTAGGTATATAAAATATAAATATTCATATCAATGGGAAACAATCATTATATTAATACTTTACATCTAAATCTATTATAAATAGAAATATAACATTTTATACTGACTATTTATCATAATAAGCTGCTTAGGTACATAGGCACTATAGTGATTGACTAATAGGTATCCACTATAAGTATTCACACTACAACTTTCACATGGGTTACAATAACAACATGCCTTTCAAAAGTTACTGTAGTATTTTTTTTTGAACTAAGAACTTGCATAACATCATTATGTACTCAAATAACTCTCTTAATCACAAGATTTATTGAGTACAGAATGCTCATAAAATCATGTTAATAACATATGAGTAAAACTTATATTATGGTCATGCATGTAAGAAAGAAGGCCATCACAGCAAGTTCTGTAAAGACATGTCCGCCTATTATCGACTTGTAATTATATTATTACAGCCAGTTTTTAGACAAACTAGATTGTAACATTTATTATTATGTTCTTATAACATGAAAGCTTCTCACTAGTCACTATACGCTTTAGGTGAGTTCGGTAAAAGTTTTAGTTTCTATGACGAGCCACACATAACAATTTCACATCCTTGTTGGTTGCCGATCGGCATTGACATTTGCTTAGTTGCCGCCGTAGTTCAGTAGCTCACGGCTGCCGAGCGGCAGCGTGGGCCGGTAGTTGTGCAGCAACTCCATCGCCTCCACGCCGCAGGACGCTTCGCCGCACCTCAGCTTCCGCATTAAAGCCAACTGAAACGGTCATAAAAAAAGTAATTTATGATGTTTATGAATAAATAAAAGTAGTTGTAGCCTGTAGGTAATCTTTATTCTATGGATTAATCATTCTATGCACAATTATTATTATTATTTATTAAACTCAGCACAAAATACAATAATATGTGTGGAAGGTGCAAACATAAACTCTTGTGAGTTTTTCCGTGCACCCAGCCGTTGACATAATTAGTTAGCACTCACAATACCTACCCAACACACAACAAAACAAATCATAGCATACATAAAATATTCTTTACAAGTGATTGGATGCGCCATCCTCGAACATCCACAGTACTAAATTGATATTTGTTGCTTGTGACTGTCGTTTAGTTCCATGGACGCTCACGCCAGTTTACGCAACAATCAGCGTCAAAATGGCGAAAATTTCGTGTCTTAATTTTTACCTTAACAGTCAGCGATCCATAGAATATAGAGATCAGTGATGTGTATGTTCTCCGCAAGCTCAAGGCAGTGCTAAATAATTAAAGAAAACGGACTGATAGTATTAGAGTTACGTCATAGAATTATTGTGACTCTAGTATAGACCTCTAGAAACTTTTATGGTAGTTTCCAATTATATTTGGCCAACTATTGCTCTAGAAGAGCGTCTTTTAGTGCTCTCGTTAGAGAGTATAGTGTTCTGTGTTTTAGTGTGTCAGATTTGACATTTGATTATTCGTACCTGTTCTGCAGACACTTCAATGGGCTCCTTGAAGAGTATCCACGTGACGGACTCGGTGCAGGGCGGCGTGGTGAGCGAGCCGGGGTAGGTCCAGTACGCGACCTGGCTCGGCAGCAGGTTGGCGGGGTCCAGGGGCTCGGAGAACGTCACTTTGTCGCCTTTGTGCTGTATGTACGGCAGGAGCTTCACCACCTTGTCCAGCTCGGCGTGTCTGGCGCCTACCTGGAAAATAGAGAGTATAATATTTACATGCAGGGTTGGCAGAATGAATGAACACCTCTGATCTCTATTATACAACTACCGGCACATAAGTTTTCTCTGACCGTTATTGCGCAGAAGTAAAAAATTAGGTATCACAGGGGGGGTGGAGGTACAAGGGGTGCGCGAGCGTAGCGCTGATTGGTAGCCAGTCGTATTCCGTCCCCCGCACCGGAGCTAAACTGAACGTGCCGGCGATTGTACTAGTAGGTACGCTTCAAACAATCAATCAAACATTCTATGAACATTCTATACATTTGACAGTTATTTTTTTTGTGCCGATTTGAAGTGAAGGTCCACGGTACTAAGTTGAAATTTTGGTACTAGTGATCATCGTTTTGAATGTCATTTTATTTTAGTTCCATGGACGCTCACACCAACAATCAGCGCCAAAATGGCGAAAATCAAGTGTCTTCATTTTTACATTGACAGTTTGAGATCCATAGAATAGAGATCAGCGATGAACACTGACAGAGGGTTAGAAAGGTCTGCATATAGGTCTAGGCACTGTCTAGGCCTCTAGGGCTAGAATATGGACTGGTGTTGATACATCAATTTGTTATGTACATTAAAATATTCATGATAAATGAATATTTTGGTGTAGGTAGGAGTCTTATTCATAATAAGACTTTGTATACTAAAATCAGTCTACTTTTACAACAATAATATAGTAGTTTATGAAACGGATGCATAATACCTACCTAATTATGTAGAGTTTCATACACTACTTTATCTACGCTCAAATTATCATAAATCCAAAACATAAAATCTTGCTAACGTTTGTCGTAAATCGTTCACTTTGATGGTAAAATATTGTGGGTCATTTTTGTTGCAATTACTAAAATGTCAGGTAGAGTTAAATTTTCTTTATTAGGTTTCACTGCTACACATTTTTCCGCGCTAAGTTTTGACTAAGTAACAAAAATAACACATTGAAATGTTAAAAGTTACAAAGAATGGCGCCAAAATTCAGTTGTAAATTGTGTATAGTCTGTTAAAAAAGTCATGAAACAAAAAAGAGTAGAAAAATATTTATATAAGTCAGATAAAGTATATTTTCAGTGGATAATTAAATAATCAAAAATTATACATAATTCTTTTCAATATTCTGTATGAACACACTTTTTAATCAGTCATGGCCATCGAGAATAAGGCAGGGAAAAATTATTGTTTCCGTGAATTAATTGTTGTCTATGGTCGATCATAGACCATCCCATGACTACCAAGTACCAACTAAATGTTGTCTGTGGACTCCATATATAAAAAAAAAAAAAAACAAAATTGAGGATTGGCTCTACACTCTCTTTTGGCTCTGACGACCACAGAGAAAAGAAAGTTATTCCCTGGTCTGTGATGACGACACTTAAAAATACAGGAACCCAGAGCCGAGTATCGTAATGGAAATTATTCAACTATCTAGAGATATTTCCATAGTACAGCGATGTTATAATGAATAACTTTTTAATAATTATAGAAGTCTGTGAATAAAGTAGGTCAATACTCGTATATGTGACACATTTTGATTTCATAATTCGAACTTTAAGCAATGAGCGTAGATAAAATTATTTAGGAATCAGCAAGTCTTGAACCCGCATCTGTTTCACTATCGCGACCTTCTAGGCATTAGGCAAATGGGTCTTCTCATACCTAATACATTCATGTGAACATTGTGGCTACTACCTATATGGCGTAGTTTCAAAATTTTAATAATTTAAGCTTGTATGTCACTGCATAAAAATAAATGCGAGAACAAAGAGATCATGAATAAACATAATTTGACCCTAACGCTTAAGTTGTCACGGACGATAATACAGAATAATAATTTATTATGCACATTTGTTAGCGATGTAAAGCGTGTGTTATCGCAAATTTGCTGTAAGTACCCGCAAGTTGCTACAGTAAACTGCTAAAGTTACCGTCGTAAAAAGATTAGTTGAGGATGTTATACGAGTATAATAGTTGTTTTCGCCGCAGCGTTGGTACATATCACGTGGTTGTTTTCTGTAAACTAATACCCACTGGCATTTTTCATCCAGCGTTATATATTGGAAAGCTTGTCTTGTCTACCTGAAAATATTGAAATAACTATACCTACTCTTTGGGGTATTATGGTGCCAGACGCCAGTTTTGTTTCAACAAATCTCTAAACTAAACTAAAATCATCGGGCATCTGGAAGAGATCCTCATTTGTAGCGATAAGATGTCCTTGTACATGTCCTCTCTATGTCTGTGTTTTACCTATGTTTTAATTCATTGTGCAAAATAAATAAATAAATAAAATTAACGCGACGTAAAATAGAGCTAATTTTACAGAATGCCCCCCATGGAAAACGGCGGCATTATCTTAAAACGCGTAAAATTAGTTGCGTAGAGATTTTGCACAACGAAATTGGCACCAATGTCACACTCCTTGATCCAAAGGTTGGTCAAAGTTTTTCGTTGTAAGGCCGTTGACCGAAACGACTACTTATCGAAACAACAACCGTTGTGTTCGTATTTCACATGGCGCTAATCTCGTTCTCGTGAGTATAAATAACGTCTTTTGATATTTTTATACACATACCTACATATATGTTATTAAAGATAGCTTTGATGCACCTCGTGGAAGTCGTATTCTATTTGTAATCCGTTCTTGCCACCTGCGCCCGTATTCTGTATCTCGGTGCCTATCAAAGAATGATAGTCACTGGCATATGTTTTTTATCCATTGAAAGTTTGCTATGAAATAAAAATAACATTTCCTTAGCAAAACTTCAATGGATGAAAAACATTTGCTAGTGGCTATCATTCTTTGATAGGCACCGAGTTACAGAATAGGGCTACTGGTTATATTATGTAACACGAGTAGATTCATCGGTTATGTAGAGGTAGGTAGCTACTCGTAGGTATACCAAGCCTTTACGTATATATTTATTTACTTGTGAGAGGTTAATGCTAAAAGGATTGCACTGTGAGGCTTCTGTGATGTAACCAAACATATATTATGCATTTAAAACCTTTTTAAAACGACTTTAGACATTGTATTATAAATAACGCTTTGGAACACTTTCCTTAAACATGACTGTTGTTTGATTGTAGGTGCAGCTATAGGTGGTTTCAAGAGAAGGTTGAACTGGTTAACACCTAATCATTAAGTGGTGCATTGAATGTTCTCTTCTCTCGATGCTCTGTGCTGTGCATCGTGCATCCAACAATGATTGAAACATCCGTCGCAACTAGCACGCACCCAATTTAAACCTCTATAATATCACCCATCTTGTATAAACTGGCGCTGAACGACCAGTATGTAGCGACGACCCAGATATCCCTGGACCAACGACACAATAGATGGTTTTGGTAGACTTTGAGCTTCGGTATAGCAGATTGGCTTGAAGTGCTTGCAGAACTAGGTTTATGGGAGCAACCGGTTTAAGGACTACCAGATGTCGCCACTTGTACGGGATATTTGAATTTTGAATATTATACTACTTACGATAGATCATAATAATATTATAAATAAAATGGTAGAAATAGAAATATGTCATATATTACGATAGTAAACAAACATCTTCCACGTGATTGTCCACGCAGTCCATACAATTTAGTGTAGAGTATACATACCTGTTTACAGTTACATATTATGAGTTAAATATTATCAAAAGATTTTTAATTTAAAATGTAGTCGACCAAATATACTGAAAATATGGGTTTATTTTTAATATTTTGCCTGAAATTATGAATATAATTACACTAGCCATATAATTTATAAATGATCTCTGATGATGAATAACATATTGCATATTATGTGGCTAAAGTCGCCTGCGTCGTCGTTTAGGTGTGGTACGGTACGACCGCACGAGAATCGAGATACGCTGGTTTCGGACAGTCGCGATCAACGGACGCGTGGTTTGCTCTCTCCGTTTCCGCAAGCCACTTTCTCCTCGTCGCGTCGCCACGAGTTAATTACTCTGCTACAGTTTTTATGAGATCGCCGATAAACGTAAACATTGCTCAGTTGACATCCGTCGATAAAGAATTAAAAAAAAAAACATTTGTCGAATTAATATTGATTAGATACATAATTTAAGCGCAAAAAAGCACGTGGTGCGACTTGTCATCTAGCTAAAGTCTATTCAATCTCGAGCGATACCAGACGTAAACAAACCGACTGCCAGGTCATTCGCTTAAGCAGGGTTGCGCAACCTTTTTAACGGCCCATTATCCCGGTTTTTAGCGACTACGCCACTTTTCAAAGCAATTCAAAGTCATGAAAAAATTGTTTTTTTTCACTGTTAAAAATACATATTAAAGATACATGCTTTATCTCTATAATGGCCTCATGAAAACACGATAAGTTAAACTTGCCTCGATCATAAAAATTTTTGAAAACAGGTCGTTTTTGTTCATTTTTTTAATGGTATTTCCAAAGCTTTAGACTAAATTTCATAAAAATTATACGTAAAGTAAGCTCATTGTATTGCCTATCCATTGAGCAGACAGATATTAAATAAAAAAATTGCTGCAAAATTTCGCCTAACAGAAGTCATAAAATGGTCTAACGCATCAAATAAACGATGTACTCAGTGGCTCACGAGCCTCCATACGAGACGGACCTGCGCAAGTTTTCACGACTCACGCTCCTTTCGCGCTAAAATTATTTATTTTTTAAATGCGCTGGAAAAAAAAACTATCTGACAGGAAGCGAAGGAGAATTTAAAAAAATTATATAGTAAGTGTTTCTTGAGTTTATCAAAATACCTAGTCCTCAAAAGCCCCGAAGAAACTCTGATACGAACTAAGAAAATTATGGTAGGTAGTGTAAATTCCACCACGTGCAAATACCATCACGCGTAACCACAGTTTAAATATTGTTACACGACTGCCCAAAAAAAGGAGTGTAATGTTTTTAGGGTTCATGTATGTATGTATGTATGTACGTATGTATGTGTGTATGTATGTATGTATGTATGTATGTATGTATGTATGTATGTATGTATGTATGTATGTATGTATGTATGTATGTGATGTTTCTTTATTCCTCCATAACTTCTGAACGGCTGAACAGATTTGGATATATGGGGTATCGTTAGAATCCTTGGATCCTCCCGAGTAACAAAGACTATATTTTTTTGGAAAAATCAATATGGCGGATGTGAGGCGCCATTTTCAAAAGTGGAAAAAAATTTTTTTCTTCAACTATCATAATATGGGTATCAAAATGAAGGTATTGGAGAGTAGTAACAGAAAATACCTTCATCTAACTGCTGACCATCAGTAAAAAACATAAAATAAAAATAAGTAATTAAAAAATAAAAAAAAAAAGCGGCCAAGTGCGAGTCGGACTCGCGCACCGCTTCCATACTATAAAAGAAGTAAAACATTAAAAGAATCACTTTTGTTCAAGAATTTACGAGTATAATTTACATGTACCTAGGTACTTTTGTTGGCGAACCGCAAACCTAACTTTGTTTTCGGCGGTTTATTGCTATTATCAAAAAAAGTATAACAGTTAGAGAGTTGATTTTATTTTTCCTGTAAAATATATGTTAATTTCTATTGATCATAATTATTTTAGATTTTTCGATTGATAAACTTCGGAGATAAGGGGGGGGGGGGGGGGCTGGTATGTTTTTCGACAATTTGCTCAATAAATCAAAAACTATCGGGCATAAAAATACAAAGATATAAATTAATACCATATGGGCTAAATAAGCTTCACAAAAATTATTTATTTTTAATCCACAATTTTAAAGTAAAAGCAGTTATTGCGAGTTACCCATAGGAGATAGGCATATGCTATTGCGGACTTTTTTGCAGATTTTGATACTTTTTTTTTATATACTTTATAGGTGTACGCTTGACCACAATCTCACCTGATGGAAAGTGTCGATGTGGTCGAAGATGGAGCGCGCTTACCTAGAAGATGCCTATTCACTCTGATACTGATTTGATGATTTTGATTTTGTTTTGTTCTATCCTCAATCGCAGCGTACGCGATGAAAGCAATTTTTTTGCGACTTGGATTACATTATTCAAGTTTTAGTAACAATGCATAGTTAATTTTGGAAATTATTATAGCCTATGACACTCCACGATAATGTATTGGTGAAAGAATTTTGAAAATCGGTTCAGTAGATCCAGAGATTACCCCTTACAACGTCACAAACTCACAAAAATCGTTACGCTACCTTTTTATTATATTAGTATAGATATCACAAAATATCTGGGAACCCTAAAAACGTTGCCATATCAGTTCTGCACAACGATATTGTTAAACTCAATGCCGCACTCTTATGGTGATCACAGAATGTGTCAAAACTACTACTGTGAAAAGAAAGATGCGGACGGTAGCAAAGAAGATTAAAAAAAAATATAAAACTCTTCATTTCCCTTATATGTACAAGAAAAATTTCTACAAATCCTGCTACTTTAGTAATACATAATTATTATAAATAAATACCTCGGTTGATATTATCGATTACCATAAAAAAGTCAAAATATACGTAAAAAACGCAACTTCCAGCATATATTTCGTGAAGCGAATTATAATGACAAATAGTCCAACTGTAACAGTACACTACTGCACAGTACTGTGACGCAAATATTTATGAATAGGTTCACGGAGTTCATTCTAACTTCTCGGCTCACGGCAATGGTCGCTAGGTATCGTAGAGCGGGTCTGACTGTGCGACAAATACCTAAAGTGCTGGGATATAGTCGCCTTAACGTATACTAATTTTTCAAATTTAAAATAAATTTATGTTTTGACAATAATATCGTATTGTTTGAATTTTTTTAATGATATCTTGAAACTAGATTTAACATAAGTGAAAGTTTCGTGTTACGCGCCACTTCAGTGCCTCACTAGAAGCACGCTGAGTGGCACGTCAGGTCATGCAGCGCCACGCCATCCACGCGAATGGACGCTATTCTATACAATCGCTTCGAATGTTGAGACAAGTGACACGTCAATATCACGCGTCAATTAAAATATTTATTCTAGGTTTATGATTAGGGGAACAAAATAAAATATAAAATATTATCCAAATGTTTACGATAACCCCCATGACATGCTTTGACCTTGAAAGCGAAAGTCGTGAGCGGTGCGGCAGATAGCAAACAAACAAGATAGAAAGAGATAGTCATATTTTGTTTGTTCCGTCGTCGCTACTACTAAATGATCGGCTTTTGTTTACGTCTGGTCTCGCGTTTCGTTGAAAAGACTTTAGTTAATCAAAGGCACCATGTACCTACTGCTAGTATATTAGTAGTGTTTATCATATTAGATATTTTTGACGAAATTTCCGGCGCAGTGGCGCGCGCTCGCTTACGAGTGGGAGGTCGCGGGTTTGATTCCCGCCACGGGTAACTTTAGAATTTTATAAATTCTTATTTGTTCAGGGGAGGTAGATACCACTATCATCTCACTATCATCACTGTTTTTAATATTTCCAAACAAACATAGTATGAAAGTGGCGAAATGATACTGCAGCATTTGTCTTTTTATTTCGACTATCAAATGATTGATGACACAGAAGTTATTAGGTATTCCGTGACAGAACGATAAAGCAGAGTAGGTATAATTCTATTCCACCGATATTCCACGTTTATTTGTTAGGCGGATAGTGTCTAAAAATTCTGTTTTTCATAGCATGTTGTCGCTCCTATTCCATGCTATGCCACTGAAATGTACTGCATGTTGTAAATTGTGTCTGTGTATATTTACCGAGGATGTCATAAAGTGAACACGTTACAATACAAAGGCTTCATAAGATGACTGATAACAATGACGTGGGTACTCGTAGGTACCCACAACGCCGACGTTCAGTTTTAATAAGTTATGTTGCCGGAAATATTATGTTTAGCGTGCAATAAAAATGTTATTGCAGTCATATTTATTTTTCTGTATGACAATGTTGCTTATAGTATTACTATTTGGCTACTTATTTAAAACTAGGAACTATGATAACAGGGAAGGGATTAAGGAAGTTAACCCATCTTCGGCTGCGTCGATTATTTGTTAAGGTTTGTTGAAGATCAACTCCTAAGGACTCAAGGAGGTAATAGAGCCAACCCTCCACCTTCCCATGGCCTCATCGCTCTCTCAGATTCATGGGCCGAAACGCTGGAGGACACCTTAACGGTACTTACTACTTGCACTCGGCGCTTTTCCCAAGTCCGGTTCCTCTTGAGCTCTTAAGGTAATAGAGCAACCCTCCACCACCCATGGCCTAATCAACCTCGCGTTTATGGGGAACGAATCGAGGGACGGCGCCCGTTCGGTACTTGCTTTTGGCGTGTTCCCGGGACGCCTGCTTGACTCCCTACAAATTATTTCCTCTCGCGAGCAATAGAGAGGTACAAACTGCCGCCACGTAACTTGGCAAGAGTCGCAAGACTTTTGGGCCTCTTTGGCTACAGCGGGGGGCGGGGGGAACGAGGTAGCGGGATCGAAGTGCGCTATTGGTTGGGTCATTCGATGTTGTCTCTCGCACTTCGTTGCGCGAAGTGTACGATGCGCAATCTTTCCCCCACCACGCTGAAACCTTGGCAAGTTACGTGCCGGCACCTGTAATGGAGCAGTGACGTGAGCGAATCCTCGGACGCCCTCTGGTGGTATTTACCGTTAATAGCACCCCGAGCACGGCGAGCCCGTCGGCCTGGCCGGCCGCCTCGGTGAAGCTGTTGTACTTGGACGTGTTCCAGTGCACCAGGTGCAGCTCGCCGGAGTAGGCGCGCCCGTCCACCGTGTGCTCCGATCCCTCGCCGTCGCGCGCGCCCCAGTGGCAGTGCCACTGCTGCAGCTTGTACACGTGCGAGCCCAGCGGCCCGCCGCGCAGCTCTGGAAACAATTACATACACATAAGCACCGATAAGGTACCCGAGGATTTGGGCATCCCAACGATTTACGGAAATCTTTTCGGTACAAGCTAATAGTAGCGTCAGTAGCCCCATCTGTCAAAATTCTATAGGTGGCTGCAGTGCGAACTACAGCGTGGTGACAAAATAAGCACTTCTGCAGGGCTAGACAATGTAACTTAGGCGTTGACGCTTGAAGAAAAATCACGTGTGACGTGACCACCAGTACAAAACATATGAAAGCACTGTTCACTGTGCTGCTGCTGCTGTTGTCGCTCGCACGCGCAGTACGCTAAAGTTATCTACAGTCGAAAATCGAGTACGACTATTTGTCGTTCTCGCAAAACTTGTACATCATTTTAGCGTACTTCGCTAGCGACAAGCGCGCCAGCAGCTGCAGCAGCAACAGCGCTACGCATAGAGTAGGTACATTCTGCTTTCATATGTTTAATACTGGTGGTCACGTGGTTTTTCTACAAGCGTCAACGCCTAGACTTACTGGACACCGGTAAGCTAGCGACATTTTTGCGCAACGTCCGCCCTATCCACAGCAGGTAACGTAGACTAGTAGTAGGTATATAAAGTAAGTATAAATATTGAAACAAATACGTAATTGTGCCTCCTACAACGGTAGGTAACACTTTTGACGCCAGGTAAACAGGCGACATTTTTTCGAGCGGCTCGCCTCGTTCAGTGTACTAAGTATAATATTAGTTCAATACACTCAGACAATCTCGTTTCCTTCTCGTTTCTCGTAAACCTACTTCAGAGAGCGTTGCTACCAGATAAGGAGGGAAAGTATGCTGTATGCACGCCATTATAAAAGACCTATCCAAAAAGTGCAATGACTAATGAGCGCTAAAGACCGTCTGCAGTGGACCTATCCAAATATTCAAAGATGCATGATGAAGAGAAAATAGATAAGACTCGCTGAAAAGTCTCGAACAACACCAAGACGATGCTGCTCAATTTTTGTCCTCTCACACTTTATATTATTATTGTTTTGGCTTTGGCTTTCCATCTTCAATTATTCAACCTGACTATAGACCCAACCTAAATCTCACGACGTTTTTTTTTGGTAGGAGTTTGATAACAGCTGTACGAAAGGAAAGATCCTTCACATTTTTAGCTGGAAAAGGTTTAATTTTCCTTATCCATCGTTTGAATATAAACGTGAGCTTGTATTTAATTCGTGAGTAGGTATGACATGCTTGCATATGCCACGATTTTGAGTCGTTATATTATATGGCAAACCCCTTAAATTATATTTGAGCACCTAGTTACCAAAATAGAATAAGTACCTACATTTAAATACATCACATAACAGTGCATATCCTAATAATGTAATTATTGATGAAATGACAGTAAGGCGAAACTGAGTCATCGATAAGTACATATTAGGTACCTAACTACGAACTACCTGCCCATAACTCGGTACGCGGTATTCGGTAGGGAGGTAGGGGACGTTCGTCTGGCGCGATGGAATTGCAAATTGACACTCATTCAGGATAAGTGTTTATTTCCATGTTATGGCCTTTTTGGTTCGGCCTACTTTTATCTTTCCCTTTTAAACAAGAACTGTATTTTTTTATTTACTTATACGTATTACGTACTCTAAATTAATGTAGGTACCTACCCTAAACACAGACCCTAAATACCTAAAATGAGATCAAGGTCAAGGTTATTGGACCAAACTAACTCAAAAGGTACGATGGTGTGCTTGCAGTGTTTAGTTATTTAATATTTATACATACTTAATATTATGTTAAATACATTTTATACTTCTCATAAAGGCCTTATCAAATTGTTTAATTTTCCTTGGAATCAAAACCCATGCGTTAGAACCTAAAAGACTAAAAATAAATAAAATATATACGAGTACAGAAAGAATGATTCAATTAATAGATACTTATAGGTAGATCTATCTATTATATTAATGAGTGTCTCTATAATATAATTGATTGTAAAATAAATTGTCCACAGCATCAAGACTAATAAATTATACTGTGGAAGTACCTAGACGTAGAGTAGTTTTAATGGATTTATAAACGACCATTTCCTTTTCCTAGTTCCTAAGCCGCTTGGCCTCAGATACTTAAACACTTTTTATGTCCGTCGTTTTGTTTATCGTAAGTAAATAACTATTTACAAGAGTAGTGCGTACTGTGTAATTAAGGAGTAAGGACGTACTTCGCGTTTGGATTAAAACCGATAGCGGGATGAGTAGATAGATGGTGTGTAGAATGACATATTCCAACTTCCAAGTTCTTGAAGTTTGTGTACAAACTGTAGATATCTAAGTAACTTTACTTTCAGAGTAGAATTTGAATTTAGAGCCCAATTATCCCTCTAAGTTTGCTATTTTACTAAGTATCAACTTTCATGAGAAGGCATTCAGCAGAATCAATAGATTGCTACTCAAGAGTAGGTAGGTAGTTCGTAGAGCAAATAAGGAGTAGCGGGAAAGATGGATTGTGTGTTGGAACATCTTACAATCCAACCATCTATTACAACACAGATCTAATTAGCCAGGATATTCCGTCCACCTTTACGATTTTTTATCCCTAGTTGGATTTAAGTACTTGCAGGCCACGCTCACTTATCACGTGATCGAGCAAGCTGCAAGTAGCCGTCACGACGGACCAATTTCAGACGGCTGCCGCTCGCCGGCTAGGTTGTTTGCGTTAGTTCTTATACGGTCTATTTCACGCACTGCCTGCGCCCGATTACGAGGCAGCCTTAGTACGTTGAAAGAAGATACAACGCGATAGAAAGAGAGCACAACTTTAGGTGCTTAGCGGAGGCGGAGCCAGGCGGTTTTGCGAACTGAATTGCACTTTTTTGTGTCAGAGTGAACCTTCCTTATATTATTGTATACGTATACGTGGTGCTTAGTCGGAGAAGGTTACGGTCAAATTATGTGGCTCAGAGTCAGATAAGTAACTATTTTAACTGCCTTCCTCAAGGTGGAATGATTCACATGCTCAGATAGGCAGTGTACGATGACGATCAGACATAAACAAAAGTAAACTCAAATGGGCAGTAGGTAGGTATGCATGCCATGCTTGTCGTAGGGCTGATGACCCTTGAAGCCACAAATCGCAATGTTTTATAGACTGAAGACGTGTTCCAGCATGCGAAGTGTGGCCTGAACCCACTCTATTACTGTAGCCACGCTATTATAGCACTTTGCAACACGCTTAAAACATAGAAATGGGACAAAATTAAAAAATGTAAAAGTATGCAAACGATTGCTAAAATGTCGCTAATAATCGGCCAAGTGCGAGTCGGATTGTCGCACGAAGGGTTCCGTGAAAGTATCTTTATAAAGTAGCGAGATGATGATGCAGAAGATTTCTGGATCATCGATCCAAATTAACCAAAAAATCACGTTTGTTTTATGTTATAGCGGCAACAAAAATACATCATCTTTGAAAATTTCAACTAGATATATTTGGGTACGGAACCCTAAAAACGCATGGCGCCATCCATGCGTTTTTAGGGTTCCGTACCCAAATATGGAGGCTAGAGCTGCGTTCTTCAGTGGCGGGAACGCCTATAATATGCAACAGGGAAATAAAATATGATGATGATGAACAATACCTGAGTCATAGCCGTTCTCGTCGACCCGCCAGCAGTAGCCCGGGTTGAGGACGGACCTGGGGTGGTTGACGGAGTACCGCCACACCAGCGGGGGCGCCTGGCCGCCGCTGCTGGCGCGCGACGTGACGATGTCTACGGGGCTCTGACGGGCGCCTCGGGCTTCAGGGAACTTCTCCACCCACGTCGCTGGCCCTGTGGAACAAGGGAATTCAAGCTCTAAGATAAGGAGAAAAAACACAATAGATGGCAGTACCTATTATATCGAGTAGGTACCGGGAATAATCTGGAAATAAATAAGTAAGTACTTAGCTACTGTAAGGGCATTATGGGATAGGTTGTATAGAGATCACTAAGACTGAGTCATGTCAATTTTTTAGGGTTCCATACCAATTTGGTAAAAATAGAACCCTTATGGTGAGACTTTCTCCGACCGTCAGTCCGTCTGTCACACTCGATTATTTCAGTAACTATCGAAGATATCGACTTGAAATTTAGAATAGTTTTAGGTAATAGTTACCCAACGCCATTGCAATCATAAAACATTGAAAATTGTTTTTATTTTTATTTAAAAAGGGGGGAAAACCGGGGCTTCGAATTTTCAAAATGAAATAACAATATTGAATGGGGTATCGTATGAAAGGGCGTTACTTGTGTACTCTAAAACCGATTTTTATTTATTTTTATGCCTGATAGTTTTTGATTTATTGAGCAAACTGTCGAAAAAAATACCGTTCCCCTCCCCCCCCCCTTATTTCCGAAGTTTATCCATCGAAAAATCTGAAATAATTATGATCAATAGACATTAATGTATATTTTACAGGAAAAATAAAACTAACTCCCTAACTATTTTTGGTAATAACAATAAACCACCAAAAACAAAGTTACGTTTGCGGTTTGCCACCAAAAGTACCTACATGTAAATTATACTCGTAAATTGATGAACAAAAGTGATTCTTTAATGTTTTACTTCTTTTATAGTAGGTATGGAACCCTCAGTGCGCGAGTCCGACTCGCACTTGGCCGTTTTTTTTTTTTTTTGGTGTTCGACCATTATCTGCCATCAGCCCCAGGGCTACGAGCAAATTTGTTGTTAAAGCAAGTGTCATGAAGAGTTCGATCCTCAGTAGAATCGGCACTCGTCTGAAAAAAGCCTCAATTTATTGGTCGAGGTCGGTGATCCGTTTTCGTTTGAGACGCCTCGGACATTCATCAACGAGAAATCTGTTTGCTAGTAGGTACACTGAGATGGACCAGTATCAATAAATTGTAAATATAAAAAATCAAGATATTGTTTTATTAATTCCTTTAAGACCCTACAGTACCTTTAATTAAATGATGTATTATTAACTTAGCCCTGCCTAAAGTATTATAATTGATAGGTATATTACGTGCATCTGGGCTTAGTAGTAGTACCAAAAAGGAAAAGATAATTGAGACGTCTCGCCCAATTCGATTGGACGTAAGTAGGTACTGGGTTTCTATTACAGGGTTCAAGCACGTAAGCATCTCAACATCCTTCACGTGTGGAAGACCAGGCTCAACGAAGGCGGACTAAAACAAACTTGTCGCATTATAATACTCTTTAAGACTTTGATGACAACACAAATCCTCCATGTCAAGTTACCAAAATCCTTTCGAATAACACTTCAAGTAGATAAGAATGTTTGCAAATAAGAATAAATCAAATAGGCAGGAATACATATTATAAGTACCCTGAATCAATAACATTTCAGTGTTAAGAGTCCTGTGAACTACGATATCTCCATTCATTTAAAATACCAAATCATTTGTAATTCGTGCATTTTCGATCATGTTGTGGTGTTTTCGGATTCATACAGTAATAATCTATGCTCCTGACCATATTTGGTTCGGAAATACTTCTTTAAAACGAAATAATAATCGATTTTGATCAAAATTCATTTATATTTCGTATTAGAGAAGTATTATCGTAACAACTATGGCCAGGAGCATAGATTATTACTATATGAATCCGAATAACACCACAACATGATCGAAATTTGCACGAATTACAAATGACTTTGGTATTACGATTGTATAGGAGACATTGTGGGTAAGCGGACTCTTTTATCCTATCCTATACCTTTAAACGAGCAATTCTTGTATATAATATATATATATATATATATATTTCTCTTTCTTTCTTATATATATATTTCTTATCTGGATGTTGGAAACGGCTCGAACGATTTTCATGAAATTTAGTATACAGGGGGTTTTGGGGGGCGATAAATCGATCTAGCTAGGATTCATTTTTATAAAATGTCGAATTTACCAAAAAAATAAAAATATGACTCCTGCTGCCATCTATTGGCCAGTAGCTAAACTACCGAGCGAAGCTTGGTCACCCAGATATTATTACATTTAAATGAGATAATATCGACAACGCCCAAAATAGGTTTTTACCTATTTTCATATGCTGGGCTGGGCAGCTGCTGAAATGAGAGGAATGACTAACGAGCAACGGCGGTGAGATGACGGGCCGATATGTTATCTTATCAGCTAAGCCTCCACAAAAGCTAATTATACTTTTATAATGATAAATCACACCAACCGTCATATTTTTCAAAAGAATGTTGTAATCACCGAAAATGTTTATCATGGTTATTTTTTCTTAAAACTGGATCTGCAAACATTTATATTTTTCCGTAAAATATAACAGCTAAATTCGGAAATTAAGACTTTATTAAAAAAAACTTTAATCGGCATAACAGCATACTAGGGCAAAATAAGATATATTAAAAAGATTTTAATAATTCTTAAACAATTATCACATACCTACGTAGTAAATAATTCAAATTTTTAGGATGATAGAATTGTAGATGATTCGCGACGAACAAAAAAATCAACGTTAATCTATTTGGCACCAAATGTCTAGAAAGTACATAGTATCTCTATGCTAGAAACAGATTTGCACTGGACATATTTTGTCCAGTGCAAATCTGTTTTAACTTTTTATATTTTCTGAATTTCCTATTAGAAACAAACTTTTTTTATCTACCTAGATCTTACATGATTTGAATACTTATGTAGCTGGCGAAGCTGCGGGGCTAGACAAAGTAACAGTCGTTGAGCGTTCACGACAGTAGACAAAAATGTATGGACAAACCACGTGACTGTAGAAAACCCACATGACCGAAAAGAGGAAAACACGCTGTTTTTGAAAATCGAGTACAATTTGAACGCTCCCTGCAAAGCTCCCTGGCATTCTCGCAAGCTTGTAGATAACTTTAGCGTAGGTACTGCGCGTGACAAGCGACAGCAGCAACAGCACAGTGAACAACGCAGCGCATAGAGTAAGTAGATTCTGCTTTCATGTTTTGTACTGGTGGTCACGTGGTTTTACTACTGTCGTTGACGACAGTTCACTATGACTAGGTCCGCTGGTCTGCAGTTAGGGACGAGCCCAACGGGTAATGCGCAAGTTTCTGTTCCAACATGTGCTGACTGCTAAAATGTCGATCGAGAGGGTTTTAGAACGTTAAAAATCCCACAGAATCCAACCTACCCTTAATATGGGATCCCCCCCTAGGAACAACAAAAACCTATATATTTGAGATGAGTCGCACTGATCTACTTTTTTCCTTGAGCATGGAACGCCGTGCCACGATAAAAACTCAAAGACGCCAACCAAATTTTTTTAAATATCGATTTTGATTTCGGTAATTTAAGTGCTTATCGAAATTCGGCAAGTGTGACGTTGCGCCTTGCGACCTGCAGGGTCATATGACCTTGCCGCATGAAACAGCAAAATAATTGTATTACACTCAACCGGAAAGGCCACCGAATACCTACGCTACGGTGCACCGTGCAATAGTACCTACCTATACAATAAATAATAATAAAACACTTAAGCCTGTGCTACACGGTTGCCAACAAGCCCGTATGCAGGGGTGACCTGGTTGGAGGGCCGGTTGGTACTGCCGTCGCGCGTTGCGGCTACACGGCTGCAAACTTCAGTGTGTTTACAACTGCGGTAGGAGCACGACGAGTAGATATGGCTCCCGCGTTATCAAAAATTCAAAAATTGGTGTTTCGCTGGCACTCTTGTGTGCTGTAGATAAAGAACAAAGCCTAAGAGGATTTGGATGAAGCGATGGCTAAAAGAACGACTACTTCTGAGTCACTCAAATTTAATAGGATTATTGGATTTTGATGATTTACATAATTTTTTGACGAGTTGGTGGAAATGGTTCGACCATTCATAGAAAAAAAGGATACAAAATATATGAGACCAGCTATATCTGCCAAAGAATGAATTCTAGTTAGGTACTTTAAGATATCTGGCTACTGGAAGGGAATATAGAGATCTCAGATACAGTTCAATAATATCACATCAATTATTATCAGAAAAGACGTGCTCGCTCATTGCTAGACAGAGCGCGACTGTCTTTGAAGTTGGTTGGAACGCGCGGCTACACGGTTAGCAACCGCGCTCTCCGACCACTGTCGGCAGAGCAAGACTCCTGACCAAGGTTGTTGAATGTCAAATCGGCCAACATTGCAGAAACGCTGGCTACACGGCAGAAATCTGCAATGTCACCCCTGCATACGGGCTTGTTGGCAACCGTGTAGCACAGGCTTTAGGTACAGATACTCAAGCCGTCACTTTTATTCTAATTTCAAACAACACCCTGAGAGCCTACGTACAGTTCGACAAGGCTATTTTGGCGCGTGGCCAAAGTCTGAAGTAACGCCGCTATCTTGTGCTACTGTTTGATAGTTCGCTCTGTCAGTATATCACTATTGTATGTTACGTTGTTTTTGCTTACTATTAACTACATATTTTAAACTAAAATTGAAGTAAAATTGAGGAGATTTTATTTTATGGCTGCCTTTGTTTTGCAACAGCGCCCTCCTTCAAGTGCCAAGAGAGCCTTGTCGGACTGTATTTATTTGAGACGAGCCTGACTAAAGTCTCAACCGATTTGAAGCATGTAGGATGAATTTCACAAAATTATAGGATCGCTCTGTGTATGCTCTGTGTAGAGGATGACTTCGCCATACAAGCGTAATACCAAAATCAAATTGCAATTCGAACACATTCACACCAGTCAGAATCTTTTAAACTGTGGTGTTATTGTATTTTTCAAGTGTGTTGTGGTGTTTTGGATGACAATTATTATCTAGGCTCATAGGAAACCTTTATTTTATTTTAATAGGTACTCATCTAGACTGTTTGGGAGATTTGAGGTTTTACCTTAGGGATTTTCACGTAAAATTGCAGTATCTGAGCTAATATTTTGGGAACTTGATGACGACTAGAATATATGGACAATCACTTGTGGAACATGTATTTCTGCATAATTGAAATAAATATATGCAATATTTATTTAATTCAATCTATTCACACAAAATTTAGGTACACTTATTTATAGAATATAGTGTGAGAATAATATTTAATTAGACAATCACTTGTGAAACATGTAGGTATTTCTGCATAATCGAAATAAATATATGCAATACTTATTTAATTCAATCTATTCACAAAAATTCAGGTAGACTTATTTATAGATAGAGTAATCAGTGTGAGAATTTAAATATTTAATTACCGTATGGCGCAGCGGTAGTGGTCTTTGCAATGCCCTCTCCATCGGAAGTCGTGGGTTCGATTTCCACTATTGGAAAATATTTGTGTGATGAGCACGAATGTTTTCCAGTGTTTAGATGTTTTTCAATATAATAATATAGTATTTGTTTATGTCACATTTATGTATATTAAACATTACTATACAAATCAGTTATCCAGTGCCCATTAAATTAGCTATCGCTTAGGTTGAATGTAGGTTGCGATGTGTCCTGATATATTTATTTATTTATCTGCAAGGGGTCAATAAAACGTACGTCTCTTGCATTATAAATAGCACTCAAGGGTCAAGTTACATTATTATTATCAATTACATCAATAAAGTAGTACTTTAGTAGTAAAGTAAACTGAGTACTTTTACATTTAAATATCATGTGGATTGGATGAGATCGGCATAATATATAATTTTCCTTTTTCTACATAATATATATGAGCCACAAAGATTTAAATCGAAGAAAATGTCACGGAGTCGTGAGAGTTTGTTTTAGTAAATAAATGGTTTGTTTTATTTATTCCATGGAAGATTTATGAGACTCGTTTACCGAATCCAAATTGAAACTCTTTCATCTTTGCACCGAGCCTGCCGCTGTTTGTTTACTTATTCATTTATCTGTTTTGGTCTCAATAAATTACAGATAGCTCATAATTTCTTCGCCTTTAGGGTTCCGTACCGCAAAAAACCCTTATAAATCACTTTGTTGTCCGTCTGTCTGTCTTTCTTTCTGTGTGTCACGACCCTTTATTTCAGCAACTATTACTAGAACTCTGTATTTATTACACTTTTTTTTGTATTAACAAATGACCTCAAAAAAACAAAGTTAAGTTTGCGGTTCGTTAAAAAAAGTTATTCTTATGATTTTAATTTTCTACTTTAGGTAGTACGGAACCCCCGGTGCGGTCTCTAATTTCTAAAATGAGACTAATTTTGATAAATTCCCTTAAAACAGAATCTTTTGATGGATTTCGTTGATTGACGAAGCTTTCATTCATGAAGTGGCCACTACCATACACATTTATTTTTATGTATTGTATCCCGTGCCACTATGTAGAGATATGAAATACTTCGCGCGATGAATTTTCACTTAATTTACTATAGATTTTTTAAATAATATAGCTACAATACGAATAATTCAAAATAAAGATGAAATAAATGATTACTTAAGCCTATGGGTATAACTTTAAATACAAAAATAGCATTTTAAGTATCCTCTTTGTATCACTCTACTCTAACATGTGGTTATGAGTTACGACGACATAAAAAGACGATTTATTCCGTACCAGATGGATGGATGCTTACGAATACCCACGATGATTACCTACCCACTAGGATATTTACGAAAACATTCTCTTTATTAGTATAGGAGCGGCTTAATCGAATTGCTATTATTAGTATTCAAAGACCTATTTCATATTATATAATATGAAATAGGTCTTTGAATACTTACTGTTTTTGTTTACTCTACTGACGAGTATAAGTAGGTACAATATGCAGTTGTATTACATATTTACCTTATGGGCTTAGTACCTACAAGTTGTTGGATTCGACTGTAATCACGATTTGGTTTTGCCATGTAATAATCAGTATTTAATACAAGGAGTAACCGCTATTGAGTTCTTATAGCATATATGTATTGTCTTCTTGTATACAGTCGAAATAAACGAAAATAAACGATTAAGCGAAAAAACTCTATTAATTACATTATTTGCCAGAACCTGCCCTTCTAACTCTGAAACTCGGGATATAGTGAGAAATCCCTATAAGACAAGAAGGGATCTCGGCCGCTTGAGCTGATACTTAACCATGTTTAACTGTATGATGGATATTATCCAACTAGTTATCCAAGATGAAAGGGTTTGATTGAAAGTAGGTAGGTAGGACCGGTATATTATTATTTATTTACCTAAACCAAACAAATTTAATGCGTTAATGTTTTAGAGATGTTCCATATTTATTACTCAGACCTAGAAAATAGGTAATGTAGGTACTTACCTACAAATCTTTTAAGACTAAAGTATATACCTAGGTACAACTTGGGTATCTACCTGTGTTGGCCCAAAAGTAATCTGATTACAATTACAAATTACTGATTAATAATTATAATCAAAAGTTTTAATTACAATTAATTAATCATAATCAAAAATTTTGATTACAATTAATTAATCATTAATCGTAATCATTAATTTGATTACTTGATTACTTATTTTAAATACTTATTAAATTTATTGGAAGAGCAAAACCAACAGCTTATGCTGGGCAAAATTTAAAAAATATGGCCGCCATTTTGAACTTTTTTGTTATTGGACTGAATTACTTCAAAATCGAAATCTAACCGTAGCAACAAGTATTGAGAAAGAATATGGTGCCAAAATTTAAAAAAGTGGCCGCCATTTTGAACTTTTTTGTTATTGGACTGAATTACTTCAAAATCGAAATCTGACCGTAGCAACAAGTATTGGGAAAAAATCTGGTGTCAAAATTTAAAAAAGTGGCCGCCATTTTGAACTTTTTTGTTATTGGACCGAATTACTTCAAAATCGAAATCTGGCCGTAGCAACAAGTATTGAGAAAGAATCTGGTGTCAAAATTTAAAAAAGTGGCCGCCATTTTGAACTTTTTTGTTATTGGACCGAATTACTTCAAAATCGAAATCTGACCGTAGCAACAAGTATTGAGAAAGAATATGGTGCCAAAATTTAAAAAAGTGGCCGCCATTTTGAACTTTTTTGTTATTGGACTGAATTACTTCAAAATCGAAATCTGACCGTAGCAACAAGTATTGGGAAAGAATATGATGTCAAAATTTAAAAAAATGGCCGCCATTTTTAACTTTTTTGTTATTGGACCGACTTACTTCAAAATCGAAATCTGATCGTAGCAACAAGTATTGAGAAAGAATCTGGTGTCAAAATTTAAAAAAGTGGCCGCCATTTTGAACTTTTTTGTTATTGGACCGAATTACTTCAAAATCGAAATCTGACCGCAGCAACAAGTATTGAGAAAGAATATGGTGCCAAAATTTAAAAAAGTGGCCGCCATTTTGAACTTTTTTGTTATTGGACTGAATTACTTCAAAATCGAAATCTGACCGTAGCAACAAGTATTGGGAAAGAATATGATGTCAAAATTTAAAAAAATGGCCGCCATTTTTAACTTTTTTGTTATTGGACCGACTTACTTCAAAATCGAAATCTGATCGTAGCAACAAGTATTGAGAAAGAATCTGGTGTCAAAATTTAAAAAAGTGGCCGCCATTTTGGACTTTTTTGTTATTGGACCGAATTACTTCAAAATCGAAATCTGACCGTAGCAACAAGTATTGAGAAAGAATATGGTGTCTAAAAGACATGGCCGAAACTTGTATGGAGCTGTGCCCTGGAAATAAAATACTTATTCATGGCCATCGACAAACCGCACGTCATATTAAAGCTTATAATTATGTCTTTACAATCGTTTAAGTTTTATGATCTGAAAACTTGCGAGAGACATAATATCAGCATAACAACTTGCAACAAAATTACTTAGGCGCATTTTGTTGCAAGTTGTTATGCTGATATTATGTCTCTCGCAAGTTTTCAGATTCAGACCTTAATTAATAAATATTAGTTATTATTTATTGACTTCTTAATTGATTCATTATTATTTTGAGCATACTACCAAGTAATTTTAAAAATCGATTTAAATAACTAAATATTATCATCATCGTCAGCCTGTTAGAGCCTACTAGTGGACATAGAGGTCTTCTCTCCCTTGACTTACGAGTATATCTTTAACTCAAAAATTTGTTTCAATTTACTTTAATGTTATGTTACTTTAGTTTTGTGATGACTGCCATTTTGATTTTTAAATTTGTCATAGTATATGGTACTCTATTATTCAATCCTCCTTCATTTGACGCCTATGTTAGAGTCGTTGTGAAGAAAAGGACGCGTGAGTGTCGTGGAATACTTGGATGAAACAAAGTTAATTTCATAATGACAACAAGCGGACACCCGCAGCTCCGATTACGTGAACCACTGTTTGACTAACTTACGCGTTGAATTTTCATTATTTATGACTAAGCCGGCCTTTTCAAACTTTAATTTTGACACCAGATTCTTACTCAATGCTTGCTGCCATGGTCAGATTTCGATTTTCAAATAATTCGGTCCAATAACAAAAAAGTTCAAAATGGCGGCCACTGTTTTTAAATTCTGACACCAGATTCTTTCTCAATACTTGTTGCTACGGTCAGATTTCGATTTTGAAGTAATTCGGTCCAATAACAAAAAAGTTCAAAATGGCGGCCACTTTTTTAAATTTTGACACCAGATTCTTTCTCAATACTTGTTGTTACTATCAGATTTCGATTTTGAAGTAAGTCGGTCCAAAAACACAAAAGTTAAAAATGGCGGCCACTTTTTTAAATTTTGACATCATATTCTTTCCCAATACTTGTTGCTACGGTCAGATTTCGATTTTGAAGTAATTCAGTCCAATAACAAAAAAGTTAAAAATGGCGGCCACTTTTTTAAATTTTGGCACCATATTCTTTCTCAATACTTGTTGCTGCGGTCAGATTTCGATTTTGAAGTAATTCGGTCCAATAACAAAAAAGTTCAAAATGGCGGCCACTTTTTTAAATTTTGACACCAGATTCTTTCTCAATACTTGTTGCTACGATCAGATTTCGATTTTGAAGTAAGTCGGTCCAATAACAAAAAAGTAAAAAATGGCGGCCATTTTTTTTAAATTTTGACATCATATTCTTTCCCAATACTTGTTGCTACGGTCAGATTTCGATTTTGAAGTAATTCAGTCCAATAACAAAAAAGTTCAAAATGGCGGCCACTTTTTTAAATTTTGGCACCATATTCTTTCTCAATACTTGTTGCTACGATCAGATTTCGATTTTGAAGTAAGTCGGTCCAATAACAAAAAAGTTAAAAATGGCGGCCATTTTTTTTAATTTTGACATCATATTCTTTCCCAATACTTGTTGCTACGGTCAGATTTCGATTTTGAAGTAATTCGGTCCAATAACAAAAAAGTTCAAAATGGCGGCCACTTTTTTAAATTTTGACACCAGATTCTTTCTCAATACTTGTTGCTACTATCAGATTTCGATTTTGAAGTAAGTCGGTCCAATAACACAAAAGTTAAAAATGGCGGCCACTTTTTTAAATTTTGACATCATATTCTTTCCCAATACTTGTTGCTACGGTCAGATTTCGATTTTGAAGTAATTCAGTCCAATAACAAAAAAGTTCAAAATGGCGGCCACTTTTTTAAATTTTGGCACCATATTCTTTCTCAATACTTGTTGCTACGGTCAGATTTCGATTTTGAAGTAATTCAGTCCAATAACAAAAAAGGTCAAAATGGCGGCCACTTTTTTAAATTCTGACCATAAATTCGTTCTCTATGCTTGCTCCGATACTCAAATATCGATTTTTAGAACAATCGGCCCAGTAACCAAGAAGTTCGTAATTTTTGTATGGAAAAATCCCTTAAATGTTTTTTACCCCTTAAAATTAGAATTTCTGGAATCCCCGTCTTAGTACGAATTCATGACCTAATAGGCACCAAATTCCAGATCTCTACAACTTTTAGTTTTCCGGGAATTCCTGGAACAACGAAAAAAATTCACTTTTGTATGGGAAAAACCCTTTAATGTACGATGTTTACTCCTTAAAATTTGAATTTCTGGAATCCCCGTCTTAGTACAAATTCATGACCTAATATCTACCTAGACACCAAATTTCAGATCTCTAGGACATTTAGTTTTTCGGGAATTCCTGGAACAACGAAAAAAATTCACTTTTGTATGGGAAAACCCTTTTAATGTACTATATATAGGTAATCAAGTTAATCAATTACTGATTAACGATTAACGATTACTTTCAGTAATCATGATTACAATTACTTTTGTAATCATAATTATTGTAATCATGATTAATTTAATCTGATTACAAGTAATCAGATTAATTAATTGATTACAAAAGTAATTGATTACTGCCAACACTGGTATCTACTACCTACAACTCACAATATCATTGTTTTACACGTCGTTGGCAATTTTTTTATCATTTATACAGCTTGTAAGATATATATATATAATTATTTATTATTAATTAAACTATATTACTAATTAATATGTAGGTACTTAATTAAAACATGTTCGGTATCAACTGTACCTATTATGTCACCTAAGACGGCTAGTTTATCCTAATGCAATTTGATATAACTTGGACGTAGGCATTTACCAGTTCTTGTGTAATGTGTATTCTACGAATAAATAGTAGCCCATAATATATTTATTACTCGTAAATGTAGGTACGTGAACTGTCAATCGTCATTGATGTTAGGGGCACCGAGCAATGCTGAATGCATTGATGCTGCTTTTTTATCTGGACTTCTTTGTTTTTTGAATGAGGACCGCTCGCCGCACGCGTTTTTATCGCAATTTTCGATTCGCAGACGACCTCGGCCTTGTGTAGATTTTATACCTACTGTTTTTATCTCTATGTGTTTCACTATAAAGGTAGTAAAAAGTAGTTTGCGAGCGCAAATTATTTGGATGGATGAACCCGTTAGATTAGAGGTTTAGGTACCTAGTGGCAACTAAGTAATGCATTCCATATTTTGTGCTTAACTGTAACAAATTAGTTCAAGTAATTATTTTTTATTTCATTTTGCACTCGATCACGATTTCCATTCGTTTTTTTTTACTAACTAAAGTTCTAAACTACATAATACTTGTTGATTTGTGAACGAAAACCATTTAGTATCAATTTCCGCGTTACGGTTGGAACTTGGAAGTTGGAACGTTTACGGCGAGGCCACTACTACGACTTAACTGATAACTCTCGATTAAAGATGCATGCACAGTGCACACCCACGCCTGCCACTTCGCAATCAGTTGCCATTTTAAACGGTCATCGCGCTCAGGCGGCTTACCAATATTCTGTAATCTGTATCGTTAGTTAGCAACTAGCACTGTGTTATTAACTAAGAAAACGGAGGCAAAACTCCTATTTTTGTACTATTTTTGCACAAGTTACCAACCTAAGTCAGTTTAGTAAATAGTATAATAGTATTATAGATATATATATATAGATATATTATATATGTATATAGGTTAGGTTAGTTATATTTTATTAGGTTAATAATTTATTTTATAATTATGCTACATATTTTTATTGTACCACCTGCCTCATGTTTTCCAATAGCCGCTTCTTACCCCGATGGTTGCCTGGAAGAGATCGCTGTGTAGCGATAAGGCCGCCATATTGTACATTTGTTGTTTTTTTTGGTTATTGTATTTGTTTTTTTGTTTCTTTCTTGTAATGGTGTACAATAAAGTATTTTCTATCTATATATCTATCATATCAACATACCTGTTGCTATGATAGTGCCAAGCTAGTGCTAGTTGCTAAGATATACAAACAGGATTTTTGCCTCAGTTTTCTTAGTTAATAACCCAGTGCGAGTTGCTAACTAACAATACAAAATAAGCCCACAGAATTAGTTGATAGTATGATAGTACCTAGGTACCCTGCATTACGTTGGGATTCTATACTCGTAAATATATATAAACACAATATTCTTATGCGTCACCTAGGCGGTTTTCCTTAATCAGATGGATTAACGAGAGATCAACTGTTTTATTTAACATGATTTACGACAAGAGTCAAAGTTATTCGAGTAGGGCACTTGCTTGCTTACATTTTTAACATAAAAACTGCATAGTCAATAGAGATAAGTGAGAAATCGTACACTCAGTAAAAAAAAAATTACAAGAAATTTCTCATTTCTTCTCCTTCGGGGGAAGGCTTTTCTGAGGAACATCTTCTATAATTCTAAGAGGTCCCGTTATATATGAATCTACAGGTGCCGTTTACACTAAAGTCTAAACTCAGTCTGGTGGACTTACTGTCATCTGGGCCATAAAGTAATGTGTATAGACTCTAGGTAAATACTTAACCTGTTGATTTTTGAGTGCCTCTTGGTCTAAAATAGAGTGAAAGAGTAAATACCTACATAGGTACCCGTATTTTATTATTATGTGGTATGGGCACCAATGCGTAAAATGAAGGTATACCTAGGTCCTATCGTCGAACGATGATTTGTCTGATTAAAGTAGGTACTTACTTCCAACCGACAAACGTAACTCGAATCAACTTAGGTCTTGTAATACGTACCTACACCTAACAGTCTCAAACCACATCTAGGTACTTAGGTTTAAATAACAAGTTATTATCTGCACGCTCCTCTTAAAAGGTTTAACGACATAAGCAAAGGTTGTCTCTAGTCTTTTATTATTTTATTCTAGCGTCGTTAAGGAAGTTAGTGTAAGTTACAGCTTACAACCTTCACGGTTGTTGGTTCACAAACAAGAAATTAACTCTGCTAGGTACCTAGGTATATTCCTACACTTTTTGCAAATCAGCGTTTCAGGAAAATTTTACATAAATTATTTAAAACATTTAAACGCTCATTTGCATTTACTTACAATACCTACGTATATTTTATATGTATATTCTATGCCATAAGTATCGAACTGTCACGACGAATTAGTATGTAAAATTGTTATAAGTTAACTAACATGATAAAGCAAAACCCATTTTCATAGTCATTTGACATGTAGTTACAAATTGCAGTTGTAAATGTATCTTTAAATCATCTTGCGGAGTGAGCATTTTGTACCATTTGGTTCTATTATATGTATTCCGTGACTAAAGATAAATTAAAATGAACAAATTCTTTTGTCTATTAGGTTTAAAAATTCCATTAATAAATACGATTTAGCTACTACAGACATTGGAAATACTATATCTTATACATATAGGCAGTTATTACATTAGTAAAATAAGAAAATGAAGTCGTCTTTATTCGAATGTTTTATTCAGTTCTCACGATAAAACGTACAAATAAGATTTACTCGTATCTTCTGACTCAAATTACCTACTTACTGAAATTAATTTCTGTAATCTTCAAAAGTTTTTTTTTGTGCATTTTCGGCTACTTAACGACCGTAATCTATACAGGATGGAATTTTGTAATGCTACCTGAAGGGAAAGTACTCTTATTAATGTCGTTAGAAAATTTTACTCAAAGAAAACATTCCTTTATTTTTTATTAGAAAAAAAAATTGCATAATTCTTTAAGTAAAATTTTCTATCGACAGTATTAAGAGTACTTTCCCTTCAGGTGGCATTACAAAATTCCAACCTGTATAAAATAAACAATATTTTATACATGGCCAGTACGTTTTAGGCATTCTATGCATGGCCTAGGTATTACCTAACACCTATACACTAACGGATTATACAGATGGCCGATAACATCCACTTTAAATCACTTCTACGAGGCTTTTATGTGAAAATACTTTCTTGAGAAGAGTTTCCCTAATTAGAAACAATCAGCAGGTGTAATGGGTCACCAACATTTTAAATCGATTAGTTATTTGTATTTTTGTATTGCGTAGTGTGTAGGTTAATATCTGGGTGACCGAGCTTCGCTCGGTAGTTTAACTGCTGGCTAATAGATGGCAGCAGGAGTCATATTTTTATTTTTTTTTGGTAAATTCGACATTTTTTAAAAATGAATCCTAGCTAGATCGATTTATCGCCCCCAAAACCCCCTGTATACTAAATTTCATGAAAATCGTTCGAGCCGTTTCCGAGATCCAGATTATATAGAAATATATACATATATATATACAGAAGAATTGCTCGTTTAAAGGTAGTTATAGGATTTTACGTATAATCACAGTAAGTTATTTTTTTATTAATTATACATACTATCAGGACACTACATCACAATCTAGCCCGAAAGTTAGCGACAGCTTGTGTTATGGGTACTATAGATAACTGATATTGTATGTATTTAATATTTTATATAAATAAATATAATATATTGGAAAACATCCAGACACTGGAAACATTCATGCTCATTTACCAGTAGTGGGAATCGAACCCACGACTTCCGACACAGACGGTAGATTCGCTCCTACTACGCCATTTGGTCGTCAAATAGATTAGTTAACTAAAACCACAGAAAAGACTGCACTTAGCAAAGACTGCACTGTGATTGTCCTATGTGTCAGTATGTTGCCATTATTCTACTACCTAATTAAAACAAAAAGTCTCGTAGCAATGTATATAAACAACGCTATCATAATAGGCTACGACGTAGGGGCGTCGTCAATGCAAGCACATACTGCTTCAAGTATAATAATTTCTTTGACGAGTGCCCGGCGATATTATCATTTATCACCATTGTCACGAACGTCTTTTGTCGTTGCCAATTATTTATACACGATCGGTTTATTTTGCCAAAGGGAAAGGAGTTCGTAGAAGGGAAAAGCTACGAAGGAAGCTAATAACAACAGGGCCGAGGCCCGAGATGAAATGACAATGTGTAATGGATTGATGATTTCAATAGCCGATGTAGCTACTCGTACTATGCGTATTGCAGTTGTGATCATTGGCTACTTTTGCTATCTTCAAAAATGTATCATTCCCGCGGGATTTTTTAAACAATTTTTGTCGGGACGGGTGGGTGTATTCTAATCTGTATCTATATCAGCGAGGTCTCGGGTTCGATTTCCTCCACGAAATTCACTTATACATACCTACTTGTAATTTGGCTTGGTTCTTTTCTGGTGGCCGTGGTGTAGCATTCCGGCGCCATGCTGTGTAGAAGCCGTTAGGGGTTAATTATATTCCTTCTATGTTAGTACGATAACATCTTCAGCTGCATCGTCACTTACCATCAGGTGAGCTCGCAGTCAATTAGGTACTAACTGTGTACATTGTACTGAAAATTGTATAGGATTATGAAATCGTAATTAAGGGGGACGGGTACCATCAAATTTTAAATTTTATTTAGTTTTTCGCTAATAGTGGGTTATAATTATTTCGTAGATTTAAAGAAATGAGTTTTGCCAAATTTTAATAAACAATTGGATCTAAAATATGTATTTAGTACGTAATACGTATTGGTTCCCGATAGCTCCAAATCGGGGAAACAGCAAAAATCTTTCAGGAACGAATACGAAGTGAATGGGAATTGTCAAGAATTTATTTATGATAAAAACATGTAGATGTGAAAATTTAATTAATTTAATGTAACGAATTGGAGTATTTTTATTTTATTTTTTAGAATGGAATTATGATAGAAACTTTTGTGCAGACATCTCTTGAAAAGGAACTTAATTATTCGGTATTCCTAATGTATAACTTCCAATATACCTACCTATTTTGGCAGGATATGTTGAACTTGTATTTTATATTTAAGACCTAAATTATTATGTACCATATTCAAGCAAAAATAAATTATTTATGATTTAATATTTGCGAAAACATTAATAAAAAATGGAAAATTCTTTAAAAAAAAACCGACTTCGAATTGAATGGTGTACCTACATAGAAAAATTATTTCACTCTTTGTAGTGGCATTTGAAGTCGGTTTTTTTAAAAGACTTTTCCATTTATTTTTTTACTATTTAGTGGAAAACAACAAATGCACAGGGCATTGTAAAAAAAGTTGAAGTGTATTTATAAAATCTGAAGAGTTCCCTCAATTTTTCCGAGATCCTATCATCAGAACCTGACTTGATGACTATAGTCATTAAGTCAGCATCTGCAAGCAAATGCACTAGTACCTATAAAAAAATACCCAAATCGCAAAGACTTCTATGTAGAAGTCTTTGCCAAATCGCTTCAAGTATATTAGCAAAATTTGAAGAGTTCCCTCGATTTCACCAAGATCCCATGATCAGATCTTGACCCGATGACGATAAGAAAACCTGGAAAATATTACCCTTTCAAACAGTACCCAAATTGTTTCAAGTATCCATATAAAATTTGAAGAGTTCCCTCGACTTCTCCAGGATCCCATCATCAGATCCTGACGTGAAAGAAATGGGACAATCTGGGAAATATACCCTTTCAAACAAAAAAGAATTTTCCAAATCGGTTTACGCGTCTTCGAGTAATCGGTGAACATACATAGAAAAAAAAGACTCCGACGAATTGAGAACCTCCTCCTTTTTTTGAAGTCGGTTAAAAATTAAATTTCGCAGGCTAGTAGGGTTGAACCACCTTTTTGTTGGCGGTCGGAAGCAGCCGCAGGTTATGTTAAAAGTTTTCCCTGTTGGTAATACCCGAGCGTTTCTCAAAACCAATCAAGGCTGGCCAAGTTGTGAAGTTTACACGGCTACAGAGTACAGACAACTGAATGTACTCGTTTTGCAAATAGGCCACTGCGCGTTGCACGCAACGAGTATTTTTGGCGTTATTCTTGATTCGAGGTAAATGTTTACGAGTTGTGTTATAAAATAAATTCAACAATTTTATTTTCAAACTGATTTTGAGTGCTTTAAAATACATGCCAACATTTTGAAAGGTTTATTTTAGGCACCTTTGTGCTTACTTACTCGTAGGTAGTTTATACGAAGTGTACCTATCCAACTAACAATCGCGTCGTTTATCATTAGGTGTATGTAGAATAATTCAGTTAGAGTATAAAAAATTACTTTTCGTTTTAGATACTTTTTATTTGACTAACAAGAAGGGGCTATGTACCTACCTATATATTTTTCGCGCATTTCTTGTATATGATTGTTTGTATATAAGTGTTATACAGTGTGTCCGGGATTGAACTAGCGATAATTTAAGGGAGTGTTCTATAGCTTTTATGTACCTACTCGTATATCAAACTAATGAATTTGAAGTTAAAATTGTTAAGACCTAACTAACTGTTTTATAATAGGTAGTAGAAAATTTCCGAGTAGCATATTATAATGTATAATATTATATAAATTATTTTGAGACCTTAGCAAACAAAAGTAGGTCAACATTTATCATAATTATTTAGTAGGTACAGATATTAGAATATCGTTTACTTTTTCCTTCCTTTAGTAAGTCCTTCCCCCTTTTATGAAACCATAGATAGGCACAATAAATAATTTATAAACAAAGTAAGTACCTATCTACGACTTGTTAATTAAAGTAGGTAACGGTAAATGTTTAATGATTTATGATATAACATGACGTAGGTATAACTTAGAACTAACGTGGTATGTTCTTCAGTTTACCTCATTCCTTATTCACATTTGGATTTTTATTATTTTAAATACCTACATAATATTATATTAAAAAATAATAGTACCTATATTATGTACGAGTTATGTACCTACTTACAAACAGTAGGTAAATGTACCTATCCACATTTTTTTTGTTAATTAGTTTTCAGACAAAAATGATAAGAAGATGAAGGTTATTAATGAGATAAATGACAAGGCGAATGTATGAAGAGCGTGATAAATTTTACGTTTTTTGTATTTACTATTTTACTTTCATTCATTAGAAATGTTTACATATTATTCACTGTAGGTACATATGGATTTAGTGTTTATCTGCCTGTATCATGTATAATTTACATTAATATTAATATTTGTTTTTATGTAAGTACATATTATATTGTTCATCAGTTGAAAGTTTAATAAAGGAGTTGTACTCGTGTGGTATCGTACACAGGAACATTATTTTTTTATTTTTTGTGGTTTTTGCCATCCATGATCGTTCTAATTATACCTACCTAGTAGGTATAAAAGTTAGTCGGTAAATGGGGGATTTTTTTGTTGAAAATATGTAAAATATAATTTAGTAGGTACTTACTACTTAGTAGGGTAGTCTTAAAGTTAGTACTCACAAAAAAATTATTTATCGCTGTAGAATGAGATTATTAGATATACTTTACCTACGGTTCAATTTTATTGACTCAATGATTGTTAAGATCAAACAAAAAAACTTTGAAAAAATAGCGTTTTTTGTATGGGAGATCATGGAGACGGTAAGTTTTAATTTTTTTGTTGTTGGCAACCCTTGGTAGGTAGGAAATTAATAATAAAAAAATTGACATAAATAATTGTGAAAACCCTGAAACTAAGTCCCTACTCCCTACGTCATATTACGTGTTTTCATTGTTTCTGAATCATAATTATTGCTGTTTATTAAATACATCATTAACAAGAGACTGTACCTTAACTACTACACACAACTTATAGTTGCGAAACTTTGAGGATAATGTTTTTTTTTAGCAAAAGTAAAGTAGGTTTCATCACGTGCGGCGATGTAAACAAACCGGTTCCACCTACTCGCTTCAGTTGAACTCCGATCGTTTTTTTCGTAATGAGGTAAACTCACCGTTTTCGACCGTGTATCCCCAGTCCTGGCCGTCCATTATCACTGTGTGTGTCACTGAATACTGATAGTGTCGCGAGTCGCGTGAAAGCCGGTGAATGTGTGAGATCGTGGTCGGGTCGTGACTGCGTGCGAGTCCGCGCGGGGCTCCGCTTTATACGGGGTCAGCTCGCGCGAGGCGGAGCGGGCGCGGTCGCGGTCGCGGGCGCGGGTAGACTGCTGAGGTGCCGCGCGCGCGCACTCCTCCGACCCACTGAGTGCGGCCTGCCTCCGGCGCTGCGCCGCGCTGCAGCCGCTCCGCCCCTCCACGCTTTCTAATCCACCGTAATTATATAATTGCAAATAACAAGCTGAAACTATTTATCACTAATCACTATTTACTTGTGAAATAATTTGTCACATGTCAATACTGCAAAATTACAGCTCATATCACATTTTTCTTCCCAGACTATATTACCAACATTGCTGCACGATTCCTGAAACCATTGTTAGATGATTGTTAGAGTTCCGTACCTACCTCAAAAGAGAAAAAGACAAACAATAGAGGTATAAAATAATTCTGTCCGTCTTCTTACCAATATTATATATTCGTTGGTCTTACTGTCCTTTTATAGGGCCTTATATATACGTATGAACACAAAGTGTAAAAAACAAGACCCATACCACAATTTATTGAAAATATGAAAAATATTCAAGAACATGCAGAAAATTATCGGGTTATGATATTTTGAGCACTGAGATAATATCTAGGTATTTTTGGCCTAATACCTATTCATCTCCTTGCACCGAATAGAGCGTAATTAATATAACTGCCCATAGGATGAATTATTTTTCTATATTTTTTTTAATTGTTTAAAATATTGTAACTGTTATTTCATACTTCCTTACTTGTACCTCCTTCACCTTTCTACTATAGGACTGCAAGACGCCGAGAGCGGTGGCATCCTTATATGTGGTTGACATCCAACAAACTCGCACGAAACGTTTTTCTTCCACGTTTCTGATACGAACCGCTAAGGTATGGAACGCCCTTCCAGCCTCCGTGTTTCCAGCCAAGTATAATCTGGGTGCCTTCAAGAGAAGAGTGAATAGGCATTTTCTAGGCAAGCGCGCTCCAACCTAGACCTCATCATTGCTTTCCATCAGGCATGATTGTCGTCAAGCGCAAGCCTATCTACAATAAAAAAAAAATACTTCATCAGATAATTAATAGTGTAAACTGTACTTAACTACAGTAAAAGAAGCAGTTAATAACTTACACACTGTGAGTGTTCTGCGTAAAAGCTGTGGTTCTGCGGTTAAATCTCTGTTTATAAATGGTCTCTGCGTAAACAATAGTAAGAATTAAGTTACCCATTACACAGCTACAGCTAATTAGAAATTAAAACTGGCCAAGTGCAAGTCGGACTCGCGCACCGAGGGTTTCAACTTTCAACTTCCTTACTACGAGCGCGAACGACGACCTACTCGTAATTACTTAGATCGATATACAAAATGAAGCCAGGCGAATCTCTTCGCCAAAAATTTAAAGAAGTAGGTATTCTTAAAGTGGTATCTCAATACATTTAGGTACAATTAAATTAAATGGACGACGCAAGTTGGTCACACCGTATACACTGTGTTTGAGTTATCTGTGGTATACACATATTGACATACCGTTTGCGTAAGGTACAAAGGTCCTATGTGGGGTTGAGTGAACTCTTCTTCTTCTGGTATTTTTTTTTCTACAGTTTGCCCAAGTTTTATTTTATCTAATGTAGTACGGAACCCTCGATGCGCAAATCCGACTCGCACTTGGCAGGAAGTCGGTCGGTCGGTCGGTCGGTCAATTGGTCGGTGGGCGGACGGCTGGTTGGGCGCTGGGCGGACGGCTGGTTGGGCAGTCAGTCGGGCGGTCGGGCGGTCGGTCGGTCGTACAGTTGGCTGGTTGGGTGGTCGGTTGGCCGGTTGGTCGGTCGGTTGGTCGGTTGGTCAAACAGTCAGTCGGTGTCGGTCGGTCAGTCCGTTGGACGGTCAGTTGGTCGGTTGGGCGAACGGTCGGACGGCTGTTTGGGTGGTCGGTCGGGCGGTCTGTCGGTTGGAGAGTTCGTTGGTTGGGTTGTTGCTCGGTTGGTTGGGCGGTTGGGCGGTTGGGCGGTCGGGCGGTCGGGCGGTCGATTGGTTAGGTATATAGTTGGCCAACCGATTGGTTGGGGCTTGGTCGGTCGGTTGGTCAGTTGGGCGTCGGGCGATCGGGTGGTTGAGCGGTCGTAAAAAACGATAGCTCTCTTAGATAGTTCTGACTTTGATTATTTAAGTATTAGTCCCGGTGGATACACTTCTCCCTTACTTTCCCCTGTGGCCATGCTAAGGCGAATATTTTTCTCCTTTCAGATGGCAAAATCGGGGGAATACGATTTTATCCACTACTCATACTAGGGGATGACAAGGGGGGGTGCAGAGTAAATGCAGACTAGAGAGTTAAGAGTGCAGTAGTAGTAGCCTACCTCGAGGGTGCACGCATGGTGCATGCATACAAATGTCGCCGGGCCCGGCGATGTTGCACTGTGCACAGAAGCCCTTTTACCATATTAATGCTAATTTATTTATTCAATTATACATTACTTACCCGTAGTTCTACTTCTGCGTCAGTTTACGTAATACGATGCTATCGCAGATCGCTACCTACCCAAGCACATTTTTATATTTTTATTCCACGTTATTCAGATACTCTCACACTCCTTGTGAGTTGTGGATGGGTAACATCCCGCTGTCAAATTCAAACTTTGATTAGTTTTTTGCAAATTAGGCTAATTACGTCGTAGGCTTATAATGATAAGTTTTGCTGAAATAACACTTTTTAACGAAAATTTGCTCAAAATACTTAAAGGTATCTAAAAAGGTACCTTTAAGTATTTTGAGAGTGACAGCAAATGCTCTCACTCTCAAGAGCTTAAAATCTGGAAAACTCCAGAGAGCTTTTACGCTGACCGAAAAGGGGGTTGGTACAATAAATAATAATAATCAATAATAATAAGTAATAATCTTTGAGTCAACATTCTAGATAGGCCATCTATCGATACTCAACTCGTCTTATTGCGTTATTTTTCCCTTTTTCGTTTTTATGAGTGTCTCACAGCGCACCATCCACCAGCATCAAGTCTATTGGCAAGCAGAAGCAATGCTATTATATCAGTAATAATATTATCGACCGATCTTAATAGGACAATGCCAATTGCAATGCTATTCCAGAACTGAGACAGAGGAAGGGAGGCATACTTATTGGATAACTCATAATATCAACTATCTAGCTCCTGGCTCCTTAAACCAGATCAACCAGAAACAATATGCCTGAGGGTCTAACACCAAATTACCAAAGCCTGCCATCTTGCCATGCAACACCTTACTCTTCCTTACAACCATGCCATCGGGGTATATTTAGGCGTCCCCAGTTCTCTTCATAACCTTCATTATTACACTATTGTTTATTAATATCTACATGATTCGTCCAGTTAGTCAATTATTCCAGGTGCCATTTGCCACTAGGCAGTAAATGCCGGATGCGGAACTACAAGACGGCCTGTGGATTGCCTTGCTGAATGTCGAACTTTTGCTCGCAGTCATTTGATTAGGTACTATTCTAGGCGTATAAAAACGAGAAGGTAAGTAGGTACTATAACGTATTAATATATAATTTAAATTTTAAAGTATTTATTACTAGTTGACCCACCTGTAATTTCGTGATCATTATAGCATTAAAAAGGCCTAGTCATTTTTCACTTTCACTTTCACAATTTCTAGATGCATAACTAGTGCCCAGTTAAAAGCTAGCCACATGTACTTAGGTTACGTTACGTATTGCAACTGATAATAATTATAACCTTTACGATAACCTGCAGCTTGGTCTACTAGAGAGAGGATAAATTAAATACCAATTGATCCACTTGATCCACTTTAAGATCATAGGAACAGATATACCTATTAACTGCAAGTGTAGCATGCACGCTAGGTAGTACAGTACCTACTACTCCTAGAATACTTAGATAGATACCTACACCTACATCGGCATCATAGCGTTCATATATGACTCGTTCTTGAAATAAACAACTTTTATTTGTCATTTTTAAGCTACATCAGTTGTTTAGGTTTTAACCAATAAGTCCTTTGGGTGGCTAATTAGTGGTGGTGGTTATAATTTATTGACCTAAACACAGCCTGCTGTGTCTCCATCAAATTGATTGAAATCGATTTGATGGAGACACAGCAGGCTGTGTTTAGGTCGCTATAGAGGTGCCGATTTAACTGTCAGTACAGCTAAGTGTTAAAGTATTACTACGCTACCATGTCAGCACGAATGTATCCGACACCAGACTACAACACCCATCCAACTCCAGCGAGGAGTGAGACAAGGAGACGTAATCTCCCCGAAGCTGTTTACGGCATGCGTTTTCAGTTCTCACCGTACCGTCCTTGCAAGTTGCAGTAATAGCTACTCGTAGTTAGTGATTCAGACTAAGGACATATCATATAACCAAGCCCTGGGTTATTTAAAATTTCAATTGTGACGCAGATGTTCTCAACCAATCAGAACAGCAAGAAACAGAACGTCATTGTAAAGAATAGATAATAAATTACATAATATAAATAGAGTGAAATGATTATAATAATTTACGTGGGTAAAAATATATAGGGAGGTACCTACTTATTCGTATTTTATTTACTGAGCTATTTTAGAAGTGCTTGTGAAAAAGCCTTGCCACCAAAGCTTCCATTAGCTTTTGTGCATAATAATATACTTACCTACTCATTGAGCACTCATACATTATCGTAATTAACTAATTAAAAGTCTTTAAGAATTTCATATACATACTTAACATTGAAAGAGTAGTTTATTCGTCTAAGAAATAGTAAATAGATAATATTATATTATGCCTAGATCTTTATCAATAGAAACCATGAAGCCTACAGTCTACACTTTGAAGTTGAGAGAGAAAAACGTTAATAAATACTGGTACCTAATAAGTTTTCTATGCAGTTTGCATATATAAACTAGTTCAGACTTTAGAAACTAGGTGAGTGATGACGGGCAGCTTTCAGCAATTATCGCAGTGGAGAACAATTAGCGGCTTTGTTGTTTGATAGCTGCCGGCTAAACGGTAGATGGTGGTAAGGGTAACCTGCACTGTAACATGCCACCAAAGTTCGCAGAGGAGGCCAACGACCTACAGATTTCTTTCGTGCGTCCGTCCATCTGTCTGTCACCTGGTATCAATTTTCACAGATGATGTATCTGTTGCCGCTATAGGTAACAATAATTGGAATTATCGGCCTTTATAGTTAGTACGTAACCCTCAGTGCGCATGCCCGACTTGAACAGTGCACTTGACCTATTATTATTTGTACCTACAATTTAAAATATTTTAAGAGTAATAATAATCTTTCCCAGGACCGAACTTATTAACCTTATCAGTTAACTACCGTACTTACTTAGTCTGAATTCTATGTTTGTCATGTTTTTAAGGTTCCATGTTAAAAATGGAACCTTTTTGTGATGAGACTTTCTCCATCCGTCTGGCATGGCGTTCGATAAAAGCAAAGTATTTTTTTCTAAATAATTTTCGAGGCTTCGACAATCGACTGTGAGAATTTATTGAATATCTCTCCTGCCTACATAGGCTGCCTTCCTATAAATAGGTACTCCCTTGTCTTCACTATAATGATTTAGGTAGTAGTTCCAAACTTCCAACAATATGCCTCTAAGCAGGGCGTGGTTCCGAATGTGCACACGCAGCAGCTTCGAAATAATTTTTTGGGCAATTTTAGTCAAATTGAGGCATTTTCGGCTGTGTTATTTTAACGTTTTACATTATTGTTAGATATCCAGCGATGAAGAATATTGTACCCAATCGAATGAGACCATTTGAGAACATGTAAAGCAACAGACTTTCAAGTTATTACTGATTTTGTTTGCACATACCCAAGAAAACGCAACCAAAATTGAATGATTGAGGGGGCGAGGGCGGCGCCCTCGTTAAGGGGGGATTTTTTTGCTTGTAATGAGTTATAGAACACTCCCTTAAATTATCGCTAGTTCGATCCCGGATACACTGTATAAGTAGATGTCGCTCGCATATGGTATGCTAAATATACCTACTTAAGGAGCACAACACGGGTGTGCCCGCGAAATTCAAATTTTTCGTGGTTTTTCGCGATTTTTAAGCTAATAAGACATAATAGGCTTATGGCCGTCAAATTGCGATAATCTCAATATCTTCTTCACGCGTTTGTATAAAAATCTCTGCTCGAAAGTGTCGAGTTAAAGAAATTAGTCCGAGATTTGCGAGCTACTCACATAAAACTCGATACTCGGACTAATTTCCTAGGATACACATTTTTATGCAATGATTTTGATATAATCATGTAAAGATGATACTGCCATTCTCGCAAATTGATTGCCATAAGCCTATCATGTCTAATTAGCGTACAAATTGCAAAAAACCACGAAAATTTTGAATTTCGCGGGCAGACCCGTTGAGTTCACGTTAACACAAAGACGTTTAAATTGGCAGTATGGAGATTTATACCTCTCGTCGCGGTCTGGACGAAGAGTTATTGCTTTGCCGAATATAAAAACTGGGAAACTTATTAGATGGAGATACATAAAATAGAGAGGTGGATATTAATCTTTCTTTTATTGCGAGCCTCTTGGATACCGTCCAGGAAATCCCAGGCTGAAGAAATGCATCTAAATAATATCCAACTACCAACTACTTGTTGAAACACTGAATGTTTGAATAACTTCAAATTACTTTCTTCACGCAATATTTCGGTCGACATCATAAAATCGTAAACGATTTTTATTTTGTGGACAAAAATAAAATTGGTTGGTGTATGGCGTAAGGCGTTCCTTGAATTTGCACATTTTTTGAATTATTTGTATGACTATCAATCTACAAAGGAGTCCAAACCTAAATTTTTCTTTTATCAATTATAGGTAAGAAAATAATATGTCCGTAACTTCATACCTATTATTTGTTTAAGTAAAATATGAATGGATTGTGAAAGTACAACAAGCATTACAAGGATTCTATGTATATGTTACGGAAATGTGGGAAAAACAGGAATATAGGTACAATTCCTAAAAATTGTATTCAAGGGCGAGGGGCTGCACTTCCCGCAGCACCGGAGACGTCGAAGATACGAAATGGTCGCTATTCTAGTGCTGCCTCGACCAGCCTTGGCCGCACCGGCTCGCCCAGGTGCAAATGCTTTGCTACGGAAGGGCGAAGGGGCTGCACTTCCCGCAGCAGCGGAGACGTCACACATCCGAATTCGTCGCTATTTTAGAGCTGTCATAGATCTGTTATGGATACTCCACTCCACTGCTCCCGTATTTTACACTTTTCCTATCCCGTTTAGGAATTGTATAGGTTTATTAATTGTTGTAATGTAATTATGTAAATGTAATCTATATACTTATAATAAAACTGTAAAGGGTCGAATTCTGTACATTGAAGATATTTTGAAAATTTTTGTTGGAGGACACTATTTAGTCGATACTGAAGCCAAAACTGTAATTTGTTTAATTTTTGTCTGTCTGTCTGTCTGTCTGTCTGTCTGTCTGTCTGTCTGTCTGTCTGTCTGTTTCACGCCCTGGCATCACGGCTAATCCGCTGGATGGATTTAAATGAAACTTGACATGATTATAGTTCATACCCCGAGGTAGGACATAGGATACTTTTTGTCCCGAAATTCATCATGGTTTCCCTGAAAGACGGCATCAAAGTCCAAACGTTTTTTAGCTATAATTCATTAACGCGTTGTCCGATTCCATTCATTCTTTTTTTGTTAGAAAGGAGGTTCTTTAAAGATTATTCCAATACGAATCTAATCATCATCACTTTTGTAGTTCAGAAATTACAGACATCAGAACCTTTAAGTTCAAGTAGGTAGGTGACTTGAAACTCAGAATGCACAAAGAACCTAGGGCTAGGACGTAGGGCTCAAGTAACACTGGAGTACCCTTACAGCCGTAAATAAATAGGCTTAGCAGGAGATTTTGTATGGTTTAAAAATTTTCACTTTTAGTGTGAACAAAAATCATGTAACTGGCGTTATCGCTACGTTATACCGTATAGCGCCATCTCCACAATTTATGTGGAACTTGAATGTAAAACTCTGAGATTGTACTACCGAATTTTTTTAAATAAAAATTAACTGTCATGTTATTTACTGTTTCCTGACTTTATATTAAGATGGCACTGTTAAGACAGACATGAACAGATTTAAACTTTATCATCCGCAATATGGAAAGGGTAAGATAATGGTTCACAAATATTTTTAACTCTTAGGTCTTATCGATCCTAACCGACTGACTGTCATCTAAGGTCTTTTTATACGTAAGGAAATATATAGCCATTGTCCATTCTGATGTTTTGGTACGATACGATACATTGGTACAAGTCGTGGTCACGTAGTGACCACGACCTGTGCCACTGGGTCGAAATATTGACAGTTAAAATCGTCCTTTTGATCTTTCAACTACGTATTAATGAAACTTTATATTTTTACTAGCAGATACCCGCGGCTTCGCACGCGTAAATTTTAATTTTAACTATTCTACGGGAACCATCCATTTTCCGAAATAAAAAGTACCCTTTGTGTATGTGTGGAATAAAGTGGAATAAAAAGTAGCCTACGTATTAATCCAGGATAAAATCTATCTTTATTCGTAATTTCAGCCATATCAGTTTAGTAATTACGGCGTGAAGTACTTAGTATTTTCCTGCGTGAATATCTGTTTTCCCTTCTCCTGCAAAACCCATGGATTTTTCTGGGATAAAAAGTACCCTATTTATTAACCCAGGATATAATCTATCTCCATTCCAAATTTCAGCCAAATCGGTTGTGTACTTGCGGCATGAAGATTTTTTTTCCGCGTGAATTTCGGTTTTTAACTAATCCCACGGGAACCATGAATTTTTGCGAGATGAAAAGTTGCCTATGTGCTAATCCATGATACAATCTACCTCCATTCCAAATTTTAGCCAAATCTGTTCAGTAGTTGCGGCGTGAAGACGTATTTTAACTTGATAAAATTCAAACTTCGGACCTCCGTTTCACCGCCTTAGAGGGTGAATTTTGAAAAATCCTTTCTTAGTGCACCCCTAGACCTCACAAGGAACATGTGTGCCAAATTTGGAGTCTCTAGACCCAGCGGTTTGGGCTGTGCGATGATATGTCAGTGAGTCACTCAGTCAGTATCTTCTTTTATATATTTAGATTAAGAAAAAGGAGTTTTCAAAATCACCACAAGATAACCCGTGCAAAGTAAGAACAGGTTTCTGTACAACATCACACCAGAATCCCGCGAAAAATCAAGGAATTCCAGTAGGAAGGTATATTGTGTAAAAAAATCGTAATTCACGCGGGCGGAGCCGCGGGCAACGGCTAGTTATGTCCTAAATGTATACAATTCCTAGGAAATTTCCTAGGAATTGTATATGGAAATCTTGATTTCATACATTACCTGTGACAATCCCTGTTAAATATAATACATAGTATTTTTTTTAATAGCCTCATCATTTATCGATAATGTGATGGCGCTGAACCACGGACTCTACGTTTCTAGTCTCTACCCTTATAGAATCCGACAATTCATTCGCGTTGTTACGCTACATCAATACTAATGTGCTGGCCACATTAAATCAATGGCTGGCCAGTGGTAAGTGTACCTAAATCACATCCAAGGACAATAACATTGAAGCATTGTGTGCAAATAAAATAAAATATAATGTATCCTGTCCTATTAAAATAAGCTGTCAAATAAGTCTTTCTTTTTTTCAGGCGTTGCGTAGGCGCTAGGGGCCCGTAAGGAATAATAATTTTAGCATAAGGATTATCCGTATTTCTCACATGAAACTAAGACACAGCACAATTTAAGTCTGAATGATACTAGCTTTAAATACGGTTATGTAGATATATAATTCATACAATATGTATTGTACATATTATTATGTAGAGCCTATTATAATAATTTTGTCGCTGACTTGGAAATAATTACGTATTTAAGTTTCCATTTATGAGAAGAACAATAGAATTGCTTTATAATACTGTCATTGTGACACTCCATACAGCCCACTGTATGTAAAATGTGTGAGGCTCAGAATGGTTGACATGACTTATGAAGTTATCGACTCATTTAACCAAAGTACCTGAGTATTTTAATAGGTAGGTATCTACTTACCTTTTTTCGAATGCAATGAAACAATCACATATTTCTGAAATCTGCAACTTATAGTACCTCTTAGTACTCACCGAGTAGGTAATAGGCAATGGACTACTCGATTTTATGTACAAAACTCCACTTTTCATGCGAATGCCAGAAAAATCATAATAGGCATGATTGTCGTCATTTTAATTTATGTCTGTACTAGGTATTTCAGAGTGTATCTAAAGCCACTTAATCACAATGATGAGTCTGTTGTATTAGCTAACAATAAATAATTGGTTGTTAATGACATGCTAATGTGCAAACTGCAAATCGCTTTCAAAGCACGCCATAAGTATAACTTAAATGAGCTGGACAAAGGCGTCTCATCAGACTATGTAACTAGTAACTCCGAAGATTTACAAGTCGCATGTGCTCCGCATATTTATACTTCACTAGCTGTTGTTGCTCGCGATTTCTTTCGGGTTCATTTTATTATGGTTTTCATTGGGGGTTTCTGCTGTACAATGTAGTCTAGATCCAGCTGTAAGGCAATGCTTATAGCAGGCTAGGTAGGTGCTCGCCTGGTTTTTGTACCTATTTTGTATACCTATTTATGTACCTATATGTATTTTGGCTACCTATTTTATGTTTTCAAGAGCACAAACAAACACGTTTAGCTTATTTATAAATCTGTTACCGGAAATGTGTGAAAACCAGGAAATGTATATTTACAATTGCTGGCTTATTTGGGAAATTTGTGAAAGGAGAATTATAACATCAAGTAAACGGCGTTAGGAAATGTGTAAAAGACGAGAACATGGGAGTGGAGTGTCCAAATCAGATCTAAAGGAGAATTATAACATAAAGTAAACGGCGTTAGGAAATGCATGAAAGACGAGAGCATGGGAGTGGAGTGTCCAAATCAGATCTATGACAGCTCTAAAATAGCGACCAATTCGGATCTGCAACGACTCCACCGCTGCGGAAAGTGCAGCTCCTTTGCTCTTACGTAGCAACCCACAGGAACCCACGCTCACCTCCGCAGCCTCGGCCGCTACGGGGCTGCACTCCCTCCGCGCCTCCAGCTTAAAAAACACTCTAGGGGTAGGACAAATAAGACTGCATGGTGTCGGGGTAAGGCAGTTCAGTTCTATGACTATTTCGATACAATTCAATTTTGTATACGGGTCCTATACGGGACCTATAACGTCCTATAGTTTAATTTAAATCAAAAATGTATTGACGTCCGTTTTTATGCAACATTTCCTATTGCCGTTTAGCAATTGTAAAGATTGTGTAAAATACAAATTTTTTCACACATTTCCGACCGATTTTAGGATTTTTATAGATATCCTAGGAATTGTATACATTTCCTGATTACATACATTTCCTGTAACATACCTATCTATTGCAAAAAACCGGGGATCACGTTCATCCCAGCCGGGCCTAAGCAGCATGCGCAAGTAAGTAGAAATTTTTGTCTACTTTTGTCGATTCATTTTCTCTGTCTATCAATTCTATATGGATTAGAAAGAGAAAAGATATCGATAAAAGTAGACGAAATTGTCTCTACTTGAACATCTTAGGCCCGCAGATTTCGCCTGTGGGTAACTGAAAGGTAGGTATTTTGTGGTAAAAGATACATATCATTAGAGATGTACAGTGCGACAAGGCTATCATGGCGCGTGGCCTAAATCAGTACTAACGTCGCTATCTTATGATACTGTTTGATAGTTCGCTCTTACAGTATATCACTATTGTATGTCATGTTGTTTTTGCTTACGATTAACTATTTTAAACTAGAATTGAGTAAAATTGAGGAGATTTTATTTTCTGGATGCCTTTGTTCTATAACAGCGCCCTCTTGTCAATGTCATTCAAGTGCCAAGAGCATAGATCAATATATATTGATCTATGGCCAAGAGAGCCTTGTCGTACGGTAGGTACACTGCTGCAACCAACTATAATTTCTAGTTTTTAATTTGCCATGAAAGAAATTAAAATAAACAATAAATTTATAAGAAAAATATTTATTAAAATTAATTTAAACTTAAGTTATCTCTTTATATCGACGACTAGCACATTTGTAGGTAGAGTGAAAACTTCGTAACTAATTTATTTATATTCAATTCAGACAAATAAATTCAGCACTAAAATCTACAGTACAATAAAAATACAACTAAAATGCTCATCATCAAAAAACATTGTTTAATTAATGATTTTACTTAAAAATACGTAGGTTACACGTACCTAACCTTGTTAATTAATTTCCTAACCTAATAAATGCAATTATAATACTCATAAGATCAATGCTATTACGTTCCTTATATTATACTTGCTCATTTTTGAACTCTTGATAAATACAGATTGCTTGAGGTGGTAGAATGATTTGTATGAAAGATTCTCGAACGAAATTCGGAAGATCTTTACGACTGTATATAAGTACTTATTTTACTGCTCGTTACAAATTCTTGAGTGTATTTTATTTATAAACAAAAGTTGGTATTTTTATGAATTTGGCAAGCGGCATCCCGGCGTTCTTTTGATTTAATAAATCTGATGCACTAAGTGCAAACATTATAATATTAGAGTATAGTTTTGTTTTTTTCATTCAAATCAAATCAAAACAATAACGCACTTACCTACAGCTACACACTTAAGTGACGTGATACATATTCACAAAAATAAATTACATATTAATTTTAAATTTTTGATTTATAAATTATAGAAAAACTTAACACTAATCCTAAATTATTAATCACCTAATTTTCCTAAATCATCTATCTATCAAACCTGGGACGTAGGTCTATCTGCGCTCAACCAGAGGTTCGGTTCGTCGAGGCGATGTCGACGTAGTCGAGGACCTCCCAGTGGCTCTCGGGCTCGTCGGGGATGTGCGGCGGGGCCACGGCGCGCGCGAAGGGCACGCCGGCGCTGTCCAGCGACAGGTAGGCGCGCAGGGCGGCCGCCGAGTCGTCGGGCGCGGCGCGCGCGCGCGCGTTGAAGGCGCCGCCGAAGTCTTCGCTCGGCAGGTCCCAGATGTGGAACTGCGGTGACATCTTGAAATTCTATAGCCAAACAAAAGTCAAAGTTAAAATCTAAATATTATTACTTAACAAAGGCCTAGCGTACAGGCTCTTGTAAAACGTCAATATGATATTTGTGACATAATATGTCGCCTTAAAACTAAGTTTACGAAGGTTCGTACGCTCTTTAATAAAAATAAACAAGGGTAGAGTTGGAAACACTGAGCTGCCTCTGGTGCTGCAGATGCTGATGAGTTGTTGTTGACTCGCTCCATGAACTCGCAAGTCGCAAGAGGCAGGCGATGGTTATTGCTTAGCATCAAGAGTCAAATTAATATTTTCCAAGTATTAAGACTAGCGGCTTCTAATTACCCATCACTTAACCTCTTTACAAAAAAAATGCAGATGTATACGCTGTCTACTGTTTATTAACTCTGGATGTCCAGTGTCCACTGCCCGACTCGTCCACTTAGTTTTAAGTTTTTACTGTATATTGATACATCAGTCATCAGTTCATTTTCTCTTTCTATTTCCTTTTATGTATGCATGAATAACATTGAAAGAAAACATCATAGGAAGACCAACATGCCTGATAGTTATCCCACAGTTTAAAGATATTCATGTTCTGAAAGTTGGGTCAAGCCTAGCCACCCGCACTTGGCTACATTAATTGGTAAGTGGCCATTCTGAAACGAGTTTCATGCACAGTTGTGGGCCTTAAAAAAGGGTTGAGTCAATTCTTAAACACTCCATTGTGACTTTATTTTAGAGATAAACTTAATTATCCTTTTTGTTACTTAATTATCCTAACAAAGGAAAATGTTGAATAAAGAGCAACAACCTCCTTAAATAATAAATATTTCAATATTTTTAGCGTTATAAATAACAACAAAAATCTGAAAGTAATGAACCCTGAAAGTTTTTGTGAAAACAAAGGATTTATGGCGACCCAATTTGCGCGTCGCGATAAGTTTTGACTAATGAGCAGTAAATATGTCGCGCTTCGCAAATATCCCGCCCCGGACAGTGACGCGCGGAAAAAGTCATGAGGCGGTGTTTGTTGCTCAAACAATCCGCCGAGATGCTGACTGTGCTGTGCGTTGTCCTTATCAGCTATCACGCTCACCTAACGCCATGTCCACACTGCCTTTATGATACTGCAATAGTAGTTTATGAAACGGATGCATAATGGGGGGTATTAAAACATGAGTGTGAGTTTAAAAAACGAGCCGCAGGCGAGTTTTTTAATAGTATCACACGAGTGTTTTAATACCTAATTATGTAGAGTTTCATACACTACTTTATCTACGCTCAAATTATCATAAATCCAAACCATATCTTGCTAACGTTTGTCGTAAATCCTTCACTTTGTTGGTAAAAGATTGTGGGTCATTTTTGTTGCAATTACTAAAATGTCAGGTGGAGTTAAATTTTCTTTTGTATGTTTCACTGCTAGACATTTTTCCGCGCTAAGTTTTGACTAAGTAACAAAAATAACACATTGAAATGTTAAAAGTTAGGTATGGCGCCAAAATTCAGTTGTAAACTGCGTATAGTCTATTAAAAAAGTCATGAAACAAAAAAGAGTAGAAAAGTATTTATACAAGTCAGATAAAGTATATTTTTAGTGGATAATTAAATAATCAAAAATTATACATAATTCTTTTCAATATTCTGTGTGAACACACTTTTTAATCAGTCATATAAGGCAGGGAAAAATTATTGTTTCCGTGAATTAAGTAATTGTTGTCTATGGTCGATCATGACTACCAACTAAATGTTGTCTGTGGACTCCATATATAAAAAAAAAAAAAAAAAAATTGAGGATTGGCTCTACACTCTCTTTTGGCAATGACGACCACAGAGAAAAGAAAGTTATTCCCTTGTCTGTGATGACGACACATAAAAATACAGGAACCCAGAGCCGAGTATCGTAATAGAAATTATTCAACTATCTAGAGATATTTCCATAGTACAGCAATGTTATAATGAATAACTTTTTAATAATTATAGAAGTCTGTGAATAAAGTAGGTCAATATGTGACACATTTTGATTTCATAATTCGAACTTTAAGCAATGAGCGTAGATAAAATATTTTTTAATACAGTTGCTCAAAAAGTGGCGTATTGCAGGGACGTATAGCGTTCGGGATGTGGGCTATTACATACTCGTGCATTTTTTTTACCTTTCCCGAACTCGTGCGTTATCTTTCCCAACTGTCAAAATAATGTCTATTAAAAAGAAAAACCAACCATGAAGTTTTTACTAAAAAACTTCATAGAAGTTTTTATGATTCATGCAAATACGTATATTTCTAAAAAGAAGCTATTAATTTGTTTCAATATCAGATTTGATTGAATGAGTTTGGTTAGGTTTCATTTCATCTCATTAAATTTCATTTTCATTTCATATCAATAAAAAAAATCTACTGAAGACTTTGCTGTATGGGCATAGTTCCCTTTGCGTACCAGAATATTATTTAGTCTATGACCAAATTTTTTTTTTATTTTTTTTTAAATCACCAGAATGGGTGAAGAAAAAAAAACTGCTTATATTCTACGGTTGGCGCCATTTTCAGAAATTTTCTTTGCGAGTTTAGTTGTTTGTTGCACAAAATGCTTCGGAGAACATTTTACCGGAAAAGTCAAAAAGTCGCTTCATATCTACATACGACGAATTTATTGCGTGCAGAGAAGAGAAAAAAGCAAATAGTTTTTCAGAAAATGTTAAGTTAGTTGAGTTTATTGTGTTTTTATTATTTTATTAAATTGCTTCATTTTTTCGCAACTGTATTAAAAATAATCGTTCAGTACACGTGCGGAACCGTCATTGCAACTTGTTCCGACTGTCAACCCTCGCTTTCGGCTGCGCCTCGGCTCGGGTAAACATTTGTCGGAACTCTTTGCAATAACAGCCTTTCCGCACTTGTAATGAAACATACTATTTACTTCTCTGTTAAAACAACACCATACTTGACATTACAACCACAAATATAACCTGTAAGTTAAACTGACCCGTACCGAGTCGAACCACTACTCTATAGGTCTGATCGCCTATAGGAATCGGAGTGGACTGGAATGTGATTTCAGTCCGTCCCTTCTTATTGTTAAGATTCACACCGTTAACAGTATGATGGAAATCGAAAAGTCATTGAGTCCAATCAGCTTATTGATATGTTTATTACGCTCGTTCGCTGTTCGACCGATGACTTCTAGAGAAACTAATTTTATTGGTACCTAAGCATGGAAAGTGGAAGACTGGTTACCTAATATGTACCTGACGATCGACTTGGAAAAAGGCGCTATACTGGAAAGGAGACAACCCTCCACCACCCATGGCCCAATCAACCTCGCGGTTATGGGGGCCGAATCGCGGGAGGGCGCCCGTTCGGTACTTGCCCTTGGCGTGTTCCCGGGGCGCCTTCTTGACTCCCTACAAATTGTTTCCTGGAAACTGGAAAGGAGAGTGGCGAACACTTGATAGAGGGCGCTACTCGTATCTATCAAGTTCCTGCCTCATAATGTATCCGGGGCGGCGGTAGTGTGGAATTAGGTACTGTTTACCTAACTGTTTACAAATCACAGCTTCTCAGTTCTCCCGCGCGCCTTCATTAGAACACGCCTTAATGCAATAGGTATTCTATTAGCTTTTGTATAATATTCTAATGAGTTTTATGGCAGTAGTTTGATGCAGAGCGCACGTGACGATGACGCACCGCTGCTGACAAACAGTAGGATTAGCCCGATCCATCTGCACTAGCGGTTGTTTGGCTACCCGACTGGTTATAAAATCAATGTCGTTGTTTGCATGTCTGTCTATACATAAAGTAGGTACTATCCTTGTGATTTCAATAAAGTCACCAAACTGAGATATTTCCCGAGACGTGTCTAGGTAGAAAAAAAATGCAAAATGTTGCGCGAATAGCTTTATGGTTGCAGGTAGCGCTATAAGTCTTCGTCTTGTGAAATTCAACATGGCAGCAGTAATATTATGTGTTCAGTTTTTGCTAGTTTTTATGTTGGTAGTTCTTACTAACCTACTACAATAATAATTAATTAGTAGATAAAACAGATAAATATGGATACCAGTTAAAATCGATGTGATGTGGCATACCTAGGTTTGGTTATACAGTATACTATAGAACTTTACAATGTTGGATCCCTGATATATTGTCAGTCAGAATCTTCTTTGTTTAGCATTTATCTAGTGTTTGAACACTGATTGATTAAAATGTTTATTATTTTGCTAAGGCACACATGTCACACTCGTGACTACCGGTGCCTATAGCGTTCAGAGTACAGAGACTGGTTGTTGGCGATCATCACGAGGGTCCTTTGAGAAAAGCTGGTCTAACAATGATAATAATATAATAGCCACGTTGGTCCAGTTGTTGATAGCTGATCACGAGGATAGTACGTTAAGCCATCGGTCCAGTTCCCTATCCTCCTCCGATCGTGTAGGAACTGCCGATAGTCATAGGACTATGGGAGTAGGTATAAATAGAGAGTGCACCAGCGTTTGCCCGGCGCCTGCTCGGGCAAACGCTGGTTGGGATGTTACTCGTATATGGTGCACAAGTACTTGGGTTGTGCACTCAAACATCTCCCAAGCAGTTGGTGAATATCTGAAGATGTTGACCGCAGTGACCGAATAGTCAGGAGAATATATAACTCATATGAAATTACTCGTAAGCCCTTCAAAAGACGTCCATTGGCTGAAACGAAGACGAAGCAGAGAGCATGTGTATCGGGGTATAAGAAGCACAACTGAAGTGACCTCAGGCAAGCAGTGGTGCTGCAGGCAGTAGTAGTGCGCGGTGCCGTCGTGGTGGCACCACGTGCCGTCGGGGAAGTAGGGGTCCAGCCCCGCGTCGTTGAGCTCCACGCGCGGCGCGTAGAACCCGCCGCCCGCCGCGCGCCGGCAGAAGATCGCGCAGCCCATCCACATGCGCGCTGCAACAACCAACCAACTCTTCAGAAACTTCCTGAATGAGCATGACCACTACTACTGGAGGGTTCCGCTTTTCGGATAATCCTTACCCATTCTCCAGGTTTGCATGCATGCAATACTCGTAATAGGTAGCCGTTTATTTATGCTGAAAGCTTATAATAATTTATAGACAGATACTTCTATATGATGGTAATGCACTCTTTATGTGAACAATAAAGGAGTATTATAACATCTTACTCATTTTACTAGAATTATTTATGACTAGCTGTTGCCCGCGGCTCCGCCCGCGTGAATTACGATTTTTTTTACATAATATACCTTCCTACTGGAATTCCTTGATTTTTCGCGGGATTCTGGTGTGATGTTGTACAGAAACCTGTTCTTACTTTGCACGGGTTATCTTGTGGTGATTTTGAAAACTCCTTTTTCTTAATAATAATATAAAGTTTCATTAATACGTAGTTGAAAGATCAAAAGGACGATTTTAACTGTCGATATTTCGACCCAGTGGCACAGGTCGTGGTCACGTAGTGACTTGTACCAATGTATCGAAATATCGACAGTTAAAATCGTCCTTTTCATTGTGATTTTTATTCTGAAACCACGAAATATGTCAAAAATTAAAGTTGTACTGGTGGTAGAACTCTTCTTTCAGAGTTCGGCCGGGTAGGTAAGTACCACTGGGATAAATTACTCTACTAACAATATTCCCCAGCCCAACATAATATTATAAGAGTCTTTTAAAAATCTTTGCTTCATCTCAATACAATCCAAAACATCAGAATGGGCAATGGCTATATATTTCCTTACGTAGGTATAAAAAGACCTTAGATGACAGTCAGTCGGTTAGGATCGATAAGACCTAAGAGTTAAAAATATTTGTGAACCATTATCTTACCCTTTCCATATTGCGGATGATAAAGTTTAAATCTGTTCATGTCATAACAGTGCCATCTTAATATAAAGTCAGGAAACAGTAAATAACATGACAGTTAATTTTTATTTAAAAAAATTCGGTAGTAGGTACCTATCTCAGAGTTTTACATTCAAGTTCCACATAAATTGTAGAGATGGCGCTATACGGTATAACGTAGCGATAACGCCGGTTACATGATTTTTGTTCACCCTAAAAGTGAAAAATTTTAAACCATACAAAATCTCCTGCTAAGCCTATTTATTTACGGCTGTAAGTCTTACTTGAGCCCTACGTCCTAGCCCTAGGTTCTTTGTGCATTCCGAATTTCAAGTCACCTACCTACTTGAACTTAAAGGTTCTGATGTCTGTAATTTCTGAACTACAAAAGTGATGATGATAAGATTTGTATGGAATAGTCTTTAAAGAACCTCCTTTCTAACAAAAAAAGAATGAATGGAATAGGACAACGCGTTAATGAATTATAACTAAAAAACGTTTGGACTTTGATGCCGTCTTCCAGGGAAACCATGATGAATTTCGGGACAAAAAGTATCCTATGTCCTACCTCGGGGTATGAACTATAATCATGTCAAGTTTCATTTAAATCCATCCGGCGGATTAGCCGTGATGCCCGGTCGTGAAACAGACAGACAGACAGACAGACAGACAGACAGACAAAAATTAAACAAATTACAGTTTTGGCTTCAGTATCGACTAAATAGTGTCCTCCAATAAAAATTTTCAAAATATCTTCAATGTACAGAATTCGACCCTTTACAGTTTTATTATAAGTATATATATAAGTATATAGATAGATTAATAAAACGTATTTGTGCAAGATTTATGAACGAATAAAATTCCGCAAGCAGTGAGTAATTGTTGCTTCTTGAATAACTATTATTTATGCATAGCAGATAACATGATGATAAATATATACCCCATAATAATATACCCCATGCTATTATTATAAACTAGTTTATACTAACTGGGTAATCTATACTTATAATAAAACTGTAAAGGGTCGAATTCTGTACATTGAAGATATTTTGAAAATTTTTGTTGGAGGACACTATTTAGTCGATACTGAAGCCAAAACTGTAATTTGTTTCATTTTTGTCTGTCTGTCTGTCTGTCTGTCTGTCTGTCTGTCTGTCTGTTTCACGACCGGGCATCACGGCTAATCCGCTGGATGGATTTAAATGAAACTTGACATGATTATAGTTCATATTCCGAGGTAGGACATAGGATACTTTTTGTCCCGGAATTCATCATGGTTTCCCTGGAAGACGGCATCAAAGTCAAAATGTGTATTTAGTTATAATTCATTAACCCGTTGTCCGATTTCATCCATTCTTTTTTTGTTAGAAAGAAGGTTCTTTAAAGATCATTCCGTATAAATTTTATCATCATCACTGTTGTAGTTCAGAAATTATAGACATCAGAACCTTTATCGATGAGTTCAAGTAGGTGACTTGAAACTCGGAATGGACAAGCACCTAGGGCTAGGACGTAGGGGCTCAAGTCATAAATAAATATTAGCAGAAGATTTTGTATGGTTTAAGATTTTTCACTTTTAGGGTGAACAAAAATCATGAATTTATCACCACGTTATACCGTATCGCGCCATCTCTACAAATTATGTGGAACTTGAATGTAAAAGTTGGAGATATCAGATAGGTACTACCGAATTTTTGTAAATAATAATTAATTGTCATGTAATGTATTGTTCGTTGACTTTATATTAAGATGGCACTGAGACATGAACAGATTAAAGTTTTCACTTTTGTGGACATTCCCAGAGTGCCACGTCTTTTTTTATCATCCGCAACATGGAAAGAGTAAAATAATGATTCACAAATATTTTTAACTCGCAGGTCTTAACTGGTCCTAACCGATAGACCGTTATAGTTATTTTTATACGTAAAGAAATATATAGCCATTGCCCATTCTGATACTTGGGATTGTATTGAGATGAAGCAAAGATTTTTAACAGACTCTTATGTTAGGCTGGGGAATATTGTTTGTAGAGTATTTTATCCCAGTGGTACCTACCCGGCCGAACTCTGAAAGAAGATTTCTACCACCAGTACAACTTTTTACATGATTTAATAATTTTTGACATATTTCGTGGTTTCAGAATAAAAATCACAATGAAAAGGACGATTTTAACTGTCGATATTTCGATACATTGTGTGCCATTGGGTCGAAATATCGACAGTTAAAATCGTTCTTTTGATCTTTCAACTACGTATTAATGAAACTTTATATTTTTTATTAAAAAAAGGAGTTTTCAAAATCACCACAAGATAACCCGTGAGAAGTAAGAACAGGTTTCTGTACAACATCACACCAGAATCCCGCGAAAATCAAGGAATTCTACGGTATATGTAAAGAAATCGTAATTCACGCGGGCGGAGCCGCGGGCAACAGCTAGTAATATATAAATAGGTATTTAGTGTCTACGAATTTGAGGCATGGTGGAGATTTAAAATTTGATCAAATACCTATAAATAAAATAAATACAATACACTGAGATACTATGTACTGACGTACCGTATACCTCTATGATACAATATGACAATACAAGTACCACTCCTCAAAATAGGGCAATTAGACTCCTCGTGGGTCCAGCTCGGACAGACGCGCTGCGTACTCGGTGCATTTCTGAGCTGCCATCTCGTTCGCGGTCTCTAGCTTCTTCTTGCCGGAACTGATCAAAGAAGCAGATAATCTTACTGGCATCGTGCGGCACCTGCAGGCGCCCTCCTCGTGGGTCCAGCTCGGGCAGACGCGCTGCATACTCGGTGCATTTCTGAGCTGCCATCTCGTTCGCGCTCTCTAGCTTCTTCTTGCCGGAACTGATCAAAGAAGCAGCTATAATCTTACTGGGATCGTGCGGCACCTGCAGGCGCCCTCCTTGTGGGTCCAGCTCGGGCAGACGCGCTGCGTACTCAGTGCACTTCTGAGCTGCCATCTCGTTGGCGGTCACTCGCTTCTTATTGCCGGAACTGCTCTAAAAGTAGATAAGTAGATAGTCTTACTGGGATCGTGCGGCGCCTGAAGGCCTCCTCCTCGCGGGTCCAGCTCGGGCAGACGTGCCGCGTACTCAGTGCACTTCCGAGCTGCCATCTCGTTGGCGGTCACTCGCTTCTTCTTGCCGCAAACCTGTTTGTAGCATAAGTTGTTGTTTTGAATTAATCAGGCGCTAAATTTTTGATTTTATTACAGTTAAGCCGTCCTTGGCTTTGCTTAGGTAGCTCCTTAATTTACCAACCAATCCTTTTACACATGTAGGTACAACAATTTGCCCATATAATGAGCTGAAAATTATGGCGAACCTTTGAATCATCGCACAGCACGACGTCGTAAGAGGAGCCCTCACACACAGCGTTCTCAGGGCAGGACCGTCGCCGCTCCCTCGCACCGCGGCTTTTGAGGGTGCAGCCAGAGCGGCACGTGTCGGAAGTCCACTCGCTCCACGTGTGGCCGCCGGCTTGAGGAGGCGGAGGGCGGGGCGCAGTGGAAGGGTAAGCTGCCACGCATTCTCCGCCCTGGCACCACTGGAATCACCAATTCAATCTCAATTTTGGAAAATGCTTTAAAAGCAAAGACGAAATCAGCTGCTACAAAAATTGGCATCCTGAACATGTTTAAGCGGTACTTTTAAAAATACTCGTCCATTCTCAAGTTTAAGAATTCACCATTTTGGCCTAGACACTTAAAACAGTCTTTTTTAAAAGATTTTAAAAGTAATTTCTTCTTCTTCATGCCATTGTCAGCGTATCGTAGGTAAGGCTACCTCACGTAAACTAAGCTTTCAATGAAATTATTCAATATTGAATATTGATTAAACTGAATGACCGTATGTAAATCGGTTTTGAAAATATTCTGGATGCAGCAAAATTTTACCAGTAAGGTCCTTTTTAAAGATCCAAGTTTAATCAAGAATTTTCAGTATGAAGCATCCTCCGATTCCTGACTGTACCTTTCCCTTTCCGCAGGGCGTGCCGGGCAGCGCAGGGCCGGCGTAGTAGAAGCCAGCGCGATGCGGCGAGCGGCACGCCAGCTGCGAGCACTGCGACTCGTCGCCGCTCGAGCCGGGCGCCTGCGCCGGCGCCGCGTCCTTGTCACGCAACAGAATCTAACACGAGAAATCGTTTTTAATGATGCTTGAGTAGTAGATGGTAGTGGTGTCAGAAGAGTGCGATTAGTTAACTTCCTTGTGGACATTAATTGGACCTTTTAGTAACTATTGTGTAATCTTTGTTTTTAGTTCCACTTATAGACCATGTCAGGAAAATCCCTGTGTAAAAATTGCCTACTTTGGCCGCATGTGGAGGAGGCCTTCCTAAAAAAATATTTGGATCCATTCTTCCGATTCAAGATTTGACTTTTGAGATAAGTAGTACGTAGGTACGTACCTACGTACGTATAGTGTTGTAGGGATACTAACATTACGAAGCATAGCATTTCAGGGCATGCTCGTGAAACACTAAAATGGGATCATACGTACCTACTACCTACGCAGCGCTGCGCCGATGCTACCCATCACTTGGTAAAGGTAAAAGAGTATCTACAACTTATTAGGGACCATCAACTGCTTTACGTTGTAACTGTACTTCATGACTGGAAATATGCCACGGGTTCTAGAAACTCATCCACTGAAACTAACTTTATTACGCTAATGGTACGAACCTCACATTGCTTTTTCGCTCCCCAAATGATCCCGGGAGCGTCACCGAACTTCTCATGTTGCAGTTCGTGTGGCGTGTCGTCCAAATCGTCGCCTCCGTCGAACAGACAAGTCGCCCATCTGAAAAAAAACCGAACAGAGTTCTAATCCTCGCGTAACTGCTCGTTCACGAAGTATTGGTTCCATGAAAATTGAGGTAAAGTATGGCTCAGATGAGCAACTAGACGGACACAAAAATGTATGTTGAATTGTCTTTACCAGCATCAGGAAGCAGAACTGGCAAATGAGCGCTTAGGATAGAAATAAGTGGAGAAAGCTTCATGGGTAGACACTGGCCCACAAACAAAGGGTTGTAAATTGTAATGCCACTGATGATAAAAATAGAATTGAATCTGAAATCTGTGGTGTCAAATAGATGGTGTAGGTACTAACTTCAAGTCAGCCACGACTCGAGCACTGCAGTGGGACCACGTCGCCTCGCCGCTGGTCCCGCGGGAGGGCGACATGATGTATCCGTCGCGCGCGCACGAGTTGCCCGTGCCGTCGTGATGCATGCCCAGACTGAAACACACAATGATGTTGTATCATTCCATGAGCAGGGGCCAGGGGCGGTGGCGATGGGTTTTTCGTATGGGAGACTAAGTCCTAGGGTGGAGACCGCGTTCGTGCGCAGCTAAGTGTGATGCTGTGCATTATGAAATTTAATCAAATGGTTGTTACTCCTTTGTGCTATAGTTCCTGAACCGATTTGGCAGAAAAATCCACGGTCCTTGCAGCATTACATTTGGGCCCTCTTTACGATAAAAAGTTAACGTGTTACAAAGTCGAAATGGTAAATGGGTAGGAGGGCATATAGCTCGCAGGACCGATAGACATTGGGACAAGGTGCTGGAATAGCAGCCACACACCGAGAGCAGTGTGTTCCCAACCCCCGAGTAGTATTGATGATCCAAGAGAATCACGGGAAGTCAAGAATTTCAGACGCTGTTTTCAGGCAGCGCGAAATCGTGGTTTTTGGCGATCATTTCAGGAGGCCTATCCTATATCCAGCTGCGGACTTCCATCGGCTAGAACGACGACGATAGAAAAAGCAACCGACTTATGCCCTATCTCGTGCGCGAGGATGTAGACGGAGGTGAACCCGGCCGAGGGGTAGGGGCGGCCGAGCGTGTCCGAGGTGCCAAACTCCGACACCACGCAGGAGTGCGCGGGCAGGCACACGCCGCCCACCGGCGCCAGGCCCATCGTCACCCCGTTGCGATGGCCGTTCTCCTCCGAGTAGAAGTCCAGCCTGAAATCATTAACGATAAATATGTCACGAAAGAAGCTCGTGATTATTAGATGCAAGTTCCTTCATGTTCGTGAAGTTAGCAGATCATGTTCCAGCAGATCAAAATTAAAACGGAGTTCTCTTCGCATGCAGCTGAGTTCTAGAGTTCCTGATAGTTTTTAAAGATAGTTCTAGCCATTTTGCCCAAAAAAATGCTATTGAAAAAATGATCTGCTAACTTCCCGTAGCAGATCATTTTCCAGAAAAACAGTTTTTAAAGAGTGTTCTCAACGCATACAGCTTAGTTCTATAGTTCCTGATACATTTTAAGAATAGTTCTAGTGATTTAGCCCAAAAAAAGCTAGACTGAAAATAATGGTCTGCTACGGGAAGTTAGCAGATCATTTCTCAATAAAATTAATAAAAACAAAACCTTAACTACAAAAGGAATAAATTCTTCTGATTATCTTATAACAGTGTTAGAACTATACTTAGAATCTAGATCTAGACCCAGAACTCACATAAAAATACCAGCAGAGCATAGCTGAATGTAGAAAAGTATGAATTTAGATCATAATTATTTCCTCCTGAATAATAAAAAAAATAATATCCCAGGGGGCTGGAACTCTTTTGATTTAATAAGACAAGTACTTAAACTATACTAAAAATCTAGATCTAGACCCAGAACTCTCATAAAAATACCAGCAGAGCATAGCCGAATGTAAAAAAGTGTGAATTTCGATCATTATTATTTCCTCCTGAATAATAAAAAAAATAATATCCCAGGGGGCTGGAACTCTTTTGATTTAATAAAACAAGTACTAAGACTATACTAAAAATCTAGATCTAGACCCAGAACTCTCATAAAAATACCAGCAGAGCATAGCCGAATGTAAAAAAGTATCAATTTCGATCATTATTATTTCCTCCTGAATAATAAAAAAAATAATATCCCAGGGGGCTGGAACTCTTTTGATTTAATAAGACAAGTACTAAAACTATACTAAAAATCTAAATCTAGACCCAGAACTCTCATAAAAATACCAGCAGAGCATAGCCGAATGTAAAAAAGTATGAATTTCGATCATTATTATTTCCTCCTGAATAATAAAAAAAATAATAACTCAGAGGGCTGGAACTATTTTGATTTAATAAGACAAGTACTAAGACTATACTAAAAATCTAGATCTAGACCCAGAACTCTCGTAAAAATACCAGCAGAGCATAGCCGAATGTAGAAAAGTATGAATTTTGATCATTATTTATTCCTTCCGATCGATAAAAAAAACTAATGTCCCAGGGGGCTGGAACTCTTTTGATTTAATAAAACAAGTACTAAGACTATACTAAAAATCTAGATCTAGACCTAGAACTCTCATAAAAATACCAGCAGAGCATAGCCGAATGTAAAAAATGTATGAATTTCGATCATTATTATTTCCTCCTGAATAATAAAAAAAATAATATCCCAGCGGGCTGGAACTCTTTTGATTTAATAAGACAAGTACTAAGACTATACTAAAAATCTAGATTTAGACCCAGAACTCTCATGACAATTCCAGCAGAGCATAGCCGAATGTAGAAAAGTATGAATTTCGATCATTATTTATTCCTTCCGATCGATAAAAAAACTAATGACCCAGGGGGCTGGAACTCTTTTGATTTAATAAGACAAGTACTAAGACTATACTAAAAATTAAGATCTAGACCTAGAACTCTCATAAAAATACCAGCAGAGCATAGCCGAATGTAAAAAAGTATGAATTTCGATCATTATTATTCCCTCCTGAATAATAAAAAAAATAATATCCCAGCGGGCTGGAACTCTTTTGATTTAATAAGACAAGTACTAAGACTATACTAAAAATCTAGATCTAGACCTAGAACTCTCATAACTATACCAGCAGAGCATAGCTGAATGTAGAAAAGTATGAATTTCGATCATTATTTATTCCTTCCGATCGATAAAAAAAACTAATGTCCCAGGGGGCTGGAAATCTTTTGATTTAATAAAACAAGTACTAAGACTATACTAAAAATCTAGATCTAGACCCAGAACTCTCATAAAAATACCAGCAGAGCATAGCCGAATGTAAAAAAGTATGAATTTCGATCATTATTATTTCCTCCTGAATAATAAAAAAAATAATATCCCAGCGGGCTGGAACTCTTTTGATTTAATAAAACAAGTACTAAGACTATAATAAAAATCTAGATCTAGACCCAGAACTCTCATAAAAATACCAGCAGAGCATAGCTGAATGTAGAAAAGTATGAATTTCGATCATTATTATTTCCTCCTGAATAATAAAAAAAATAAAATCCCAGCGGGCTGGAACTCTTTTGATTTAATAAGACAAGTACTAAGACTATACTAAAAATCTAGATCTAGATCTAGAACTCTCATAAAAATACCAGCAGAGCATAGTTGAATGTAAAAAAGTATGAATTTCGATCATTATTATTCCCTCCTGAATAATAAAAAAAATTATATCCCAGCGGGCTGTAACTCTATTGATTTAATAAGACAAGTACTAAGACTATTCTAAAAATCTAGATCTAGACCCAGAACTCTCATAACAATACCAGCAGAGCATAGCTGAATGTAGAAAAGTATGAATTTCGATCAGTATTTATTCCTTCCGATCGATAAAAAAAACTAATGTCCCAGGGGGCTGGAACTCTTTTGATTTAATAAGACAAGTACTAAGACTATACTAAAAATCTAGATCTAGACCCAGAACTCTCATAAAAATACCAGCAGAGCATAGCCGAATGTAAAAAAGTATGAATTTCGATCATTATTATTTCCTCCTGAATAATAAAAAAAATAATATCCCAGCGGGCTGGAACTCTTTTGATTTAATAAAACAAGTACTAAGACTATAATAAAAATCTAGATCTAGACCCAGAACTCTCATAAAAATACCAGCAGAGCATAGCTGAATGTAGAAAAGTATGAATTTCGATCATTATTATTTCCTCCTGAATAATAAAAAAAATAATATCCCAGCGGGCTGGAACTCTTTTGATTTAATAAGACAAGTACTAAGACTATACTAAAAATCTAGATCTAGATCTAGAACTCTCATAAAAATACCAGCAGAGCATAGTTGAATGTAAAAAAGTATGAATTTCGATCATTATTATTCCCTCCTGAATAATAAAAAAAATTATATCCCAGCGGGCTGGAACTCTTTTGATTTAATAAGACAAGTACTAAGACTATACTAAAAATCTAGATCTAGACCCAGAACTCTCATAAAAATACCAGCAGAGCATAGCCGAATGTAAAAAAGTATGAATTTCGATCATTATTATTTCCTCCTGAATAATAAAAAAAATAATATCCCAGCGGGCTGGAACTCTTTTGATTTAATAAAACAAGTACTAAGACTATAATAAAAATCTAGATCTAGACCCAGAACTCTCATAAAAATACCAGCAGAGCATAGCTGAATGTAGAAAAGTATGAATTTCGATCATTATTATTTCCTCCTGAATAATAAAAAAAATAATATCCCAGCGGGCTGGAACTCTTTTGATTTAATAAGACAAGTACTAAGAATATACTAAAAATCTAGATCTAGACCTAGAACTCTCATAAAAATACCAGCAGAGCATAGCCGAATGTAAAAAGTATGAATTTCGATCATTATTATTCCCTCCTGAATAATAAAAAAAATAATATCCCAGCGGGCTGGAACTCTTTTGATTTAATAAGACAAGTACTAAGACTATACTAAAAATCTAGATCTAGACCCAGAACTCTCATAACAATACCAGCAGAGCATAGCCGAATGTAAAAAAGTATGAATTTCGATCATTATTTATTCCTTCCGATCGATAAAAAAAACTAATGTCCCAGGGGGCTGGAACTCTTTTGATTTAATAAGACAAGTACTAAGACTATACTAAAAATCTAGATCTAGACCCAGAACTCTCATAAAAATACCAGCAGAGCATAGCCGAATGTAAAAAAGTATGAATTTCGATCATTATTATTTCCTCCTGAATAATAAAAAAAATAATGTCCCAGGGGGCTGGAACTCTTTTGATTTAATAAGACAAGTACTAAGACTATACTAAAAATCTAGATCTAGACCCAGAACTCTCATGACAATTCCAGCAGAGCATAGCCGAATGTAGAAAAGTATGAATTTCGATCATTATTTATTCCTTCCGATCGATAAAAAAAACTAATGACCCAGGGGGCTGGAACTCTTTTGATTTAATAAGACAAGTACTAAGACTATACTAAAAATCAAGATCTAGACCTAAAACTCTCATAAAAATACCAGCAGAGCATAGCCGAATGTAAAAAAGTATGAATTTCGATCATTATTATTCCCTCCTGAATAATAAAATAAATAATATCCCAGCGGGCTGGAACTCTTTTGATTTAATAAGACAAGTACTAAGACTATACTAAAAATCTAGATCTAGACCTAGAACCCTCATAACAATACCAGCAGAGCATAGCTGAATGTAGAAAAGTATGAATTTCGATCATTATTTATTCCTTCCGATCGATAAAAAAAACTAATGTCCCAGGGGGCTGGAACTCTTTTGATTTAATAAGACAAGTACTAAGACTATACTAAAAATCTAGATCTAGACCCAGAACTCTCATAACAATACCAGCAGAGCATAGCTGAATGTAGAAAAGTATGAATTTCGATCATTATTTATTCCTTCCGATCGATAAAAAAAAACTAATGTCCCAGGGGGCTGGAACTCTTTTGATTTAATAAGACAAGTACTAAGACTATACTAAAAATCTAGATCTAGACCCAGAACTCTCATAAAAATACCAGCAGAGCATAGCCGAATGTAAAAAAGTATGAATTTCGATCATTATTATTTCTTCCTGAATAATAAAAAAAATAAAATCCCAGGGGGCTGGAACTCTTTTGATTTAATAAGACAAGTACTAAAACTATACTAAAAATCTAGATCTAGACCCAGAACTCTCATAAAAATACCAGCAGAGCATAGCCGAATGTAAAAAAGTATGAATTTCGATCATTATTATTTCCTCCTGAATAATAAAAAAAATAATATCCCAGGGGGCTGGAACTCTTTTGGTTTAATAAGACAAGTACTAAGACTATACTACAAATCTAGATCTAGACCCAGAACTCTCATAAAAATACCAGCAGAGCATAGCCGAATGTAAAAAAGTATGAATTTCGATCATTATTATTTCCTCCTGAATAATAAAAAAAATAATATCGCAGGGGGCTGGAACTCTTTTGAGTTAATAAGACAACTACTAAGACTATACTAAAAATCTAGATCTAGACCCAGAACTCTCATAAAAACACCAGCAGAGCATAGCCGAATGTAAAAATTATGAATTTCGATCATTATTATTTCCTCCTGAATAATAAAAAAAATAATATCCCAGGGGGCTGGAACTTTTTTGATTCAATAAGACAAGTACTAAGACTATACTAAAAATCTAGATCTAGACCCAGAACTCTCATAAAAGAACCAGCAGAGCATAGCCGAATGTAAAAAAGTATGAATTTAGATCATTATTATTTCCTCCTGAATAATAAAAAAAATAATATCCCAGGGGGCTAAAACTCTTTTGATTTAATAAGACAAGTACTAAGAATATACTAAAACTCTAGATCTAGACCCAGAACTCTCATAAAAATACCAGAAGATCATAGCTGAATGTAGAAAATTATGAATTTCGATCATTATTTATTCCTTCCGATCGATAAAAAACTAATGTCCCAGGGGGCTGGAACTCTTTTGATTTAATAAGACAAGTACTAAGACTATACTAAAAATCTAGATCTAGACCCAGAACTCTCATAAAAATACCAGCAGAGCATAGCCGAATGTAAAAAAGTATGAATTTCGATCATTATTATTTCCTCCTGAATAATAAAAAAATAATATCACAGGGGGCTGGAACTCTTTTGATTTAATAAAACAAGTACTAAGACTATACTAAAAATCTAGATCTAGACCCAGAACTCTCATAAAAATACCAGCAGAGCATAGCCGAATGTAAAAAAGTATGAATTTCGATCATTATTATTTCCTCCTGAATAATAAAAAAAATAATATCCCAGGGGGCTGGAACTCTTTCGATTCAATAAGACAAGTACTAAGACTATACTAAAAATCTAGATCTAGACCCAGAACTCTCATAAAAATACCAGCAGAGCATAGCCGAATGTAAAAAAGTATGAATTTCGATCATTATTATTTCCTCCTGCATAATAAAAAAAATAGTATCCCAGGGGGCTGGAATTCTTTTGATTTTTACTTGTCTTATCACATCAAAAGAGTTCCAGCCCCCTGGGACATTAGTTTTTTGTATCGATCGGAAGGAATAAATAATGATCGAAATTCAATCTTTTCTACATTCAGCTATGCTCTGCTGGTATTTTTATGAAAGTTCTGGGTCTAGATCTAGAATTTTAGTATAGTCTTAGTACTTGTTTTATTAAATCAAAAGAGTTCCAGCCCCCTGGGATATTATTTTTTTTATTATTCAGGAGGAAATAATAATGATCGAAATTCATACTTTTTTTATATTCGGCTATGCTCTGCTGGTATTTTTATGAGAGTTCTGGGTCTAGATCTAGAGTTTTAGTATATTCTTAGGACTTGTCTTATTAAATCAAAAGAGTTCCAGCCCCCTGGGATATTATTTTTTTTATTATTCAGGAGGAAATAATAATGATCGAAATTCATACTTTTCTACATTCAGCTATGCTCTGCTGGTATTTTTATGAGAGTTCTGGTTCTAGATCTAGATTTTTAGTATAGTCTTAGTACTTGTTTTATTAAATCAAAAGAGTTCCTGCCCCCTGGGATATTATTTTTTTTATTATTCAGGAGGAAATAATAATGATCGAAATTCATACTTTTTTACATTCGGCTATGCTCTGCTGGTATTTTTATGAGAGTTCTGGGTCTAGATCTAGATTTTTAGTATAGTCTTAGGACTTGTCTTATTAAATAAAAAGAGTTCCAGCCCCCTGGGATATTATTTTTTTTATTATTCAGGAGGAAATAATAATGATCGAAATTCATACTTTTCTACATTCAGCTATGCTCTGCTGGTATTTTTATGAGAGTTCTGGGTCAAGATCTAGATTTTTAGTATAGTCTTAGTACTTTTTTTTATTAAATCAAAAGAGTTCTAGCCCTCTGGGATATTATTTTTTTTATTATTCAGGAGGAAATAATAATGATCGAAATTCATACTTTTTTTATATTCGGCTATGCTCTGCTGGTATTTTTATGAGAGTTCTGGGTCTAGATCTAGAGTTTTAGTATATTCTTAGGACTTGTTTTATTAAATCAAAAGAGTTCCAGCCCCCTGGGATATTATTTTTTTTATTATTCAGGAGGAAATAATAATGATCGAAATTCGAACTTTTCTACATTCAGCTATGCTCTGCTGGTATTTTTATGAGAGTTCTGGTTCTAGATCTAGATTTTTAGTATAGTCTTAGTACTTGTTTTATTAAATCAAAAGAGTTCCTGCCCCCTGGGATATTATTTTTTTTATTATTCAGGAGGAAATAATAATGATCGAAATTCATACTTTTTTACATTCGGCTATGCTCTGCTGGTATTTTTATGAGAGTTCTGGGTCTAGATCTAGATTTTTAGTATAGTCTTAGGACTTGTCTTATTAAATAAAAAGAGTTCCAGCCCCCTGGGATATTATTTTTTTTATTATTCAGGAGGAAATAATAATGATCGAAATTCATACTTTTCTACATTCAGCTATGCTCTGCTGGTATTTTTATGAGAGTTCTGGGTCAAGATCTAGATTTTTAGTATAGTCTTAGTACTTGTTTTATTAAATCAAAAGAGTTTCAGCCCTCTGGGATATAATTTTTTTTATTATTAAGGAGGAAATAATAATGATCGAAATTCATACTTTTTTACATTCGGCTATGCTCTGCTGGTATTTTTATGAGAGTTCTGGGTCTAGATCTAGATTTTTAGTATAGTCTTAGTACTTGTCTTATCAAATCAAAAGAGTTCCAGCCTCCTGGGACATTAGTTTTTTTTATCGATCGGAAGGAATAAATAATGATCGAAATTCATACTTTTCTACATTCAGCTATGCTCTGCTGGTATTTTTATGAGAGTTCTGGGTCTAGATCTAGATTTTTAGTATAGTCTTTATACTTGTCTTATTAAATTAAAAGAGTTCCAGCCCCCTGGGATATTATTTTTTTTATTATTCAGGAGGAAATAATAATGATCGAAATTCATACTTTTTTACATTCGGCTATGCTCTGCTGGTATTTTTATGAGAGTTCTAGGTCTAGATCTAGATTTTTAGTATAGTCTTAATACTTGTCTTTTTAAATTAAAAAAGTTCCAGCCCCCTGGGATATTATTTTTTTTATTATTCAGGAGGAAATAATAATGATCGAAATTCATACTTTTTTACATTCGGCTATGCTCTGCTGGTATTTCTATGAGAGTTCTGGGTCTAGATCTAGATTTTTAGTATAGTCTTTGTACTTGTCTTATCAAATCAAAAGAGTTCCAGCCCCCTGGGACATTAGTTTTTTTTATCGATCGGAAGGAATAAATAATGATCGAAATTCATACTTTTCTACATTCAGCTATGCTCTGCTGGTATTTTTATGAGAGTTCTGGGTCTAGATCTAGATTTTTAGTATAGTCTTAATACTTGTCTTTTTAAATTAAAAGAGTTCCAGCCCCCTGGGATATTATTTTTTTTATTATTCATGAGGAAATAATAATGATCGAAATTCATACTTTTTTACATTCGGCTATGCTCTGCTGGTATTTTTATGAGAGTTCTGGGTCTAGATCTAGATTTTTAGTATAGTCTTCGTACTTGTCTTATCAAATCAAAAGAGTTCCAGCCCCCTGGGACATTAGTTTTTTTTATCGATCGGAAGGAATAAATAATGATCGAAATTCATACTTTTCTACATTCGGCTATGCTCTGCTGGTATTGTTATGAGAGTTCTGGGTCTAGATCTAGATTTTTAGTATAGTCTTAGTACTTGTCTTATTAAATCAAAAGAGTTCCAGCCCGCTGGGATATTATTTTTTTTATTATTCAGGAGGAAATAATAATGATCGAAATTCATACTTTTCTACATTCGGCTATGCTCTGCTGGTATTTTTATGAGAGTTCTGGGTCTAGATCTAGATTTTTAGTATAGTCTTAGTACTTGTCTTATTGAATCAAAAGAGTTCCAGCCCCCTGGGACATAAGTTTTTTTTATCGATCGGAAGGAATAAATAATGATCGAAATTCATACTTTTTTACATTCGGCTATGCTCTGCTGGTATTTTTATGAGAGTTCTGGGTCTAGATCTAGATTTTTAGTATAGTCTTAGTACTTGTCTTATTAAATCAAAAGAGTTCCAGCCCCCTGGGACATTAGTTTTTTTTATCGATCGGAAGGAATAAATAATGATCGAAATTCATACTTTTCTACATTCAGCTATGCTCTGCTGGTATTGTTATGAGAGTTCTGGGTCTAGATCTAGATTTTTAGTATAGTCTTAGTACTTGTCTTATTAAATCAAAAGAGTTCCAGCCCGCTGGGATATTATTTTTTTTATTATTCAGGAGGGAATAATAATGATCGAAATTCATACTTTTTTACATTCGGCTATGCTCTGCTGGTATTTTTATGAGAGTTCTAGGTCTAGATCTAGATTTTTAGTATAGTCTTAGTACTTGTCTTATTAAATCAAAAGAGTTCCAGCCCCCTGGGACATTAGTTTTTTTTATCGATCGGAAGGAATAAATAATGATCGAAATTCATACTTTTCTACATTCGGCTATGCTCTGCTGGTATTGTCATGAGAGTTCTGGGTCTAGATCTAGATTTTTAGTATAGTCTTAGTACTTGTCTTATTAAATCAAAAGAGTTCCAGCCCGCTGGGATATTATTTTTTTTATTATTCAGGAGGAAATAATAATGATCGAAATTCATACTTTTTTACATTCGGCTATGCTCTGCTGGTATTTTTATGAGAGTTCTAGGTCTAAATCTAGATTTTTAGTATAGTCTTAGTACTTGTCTTATTAAATCAAAAGAGTTCCAGCCCCCTGGGACATTGGTTTTTTTTATCGATCGGAAGGAATAAATAATGATCGAAATTCATACTTTTCTACATTCGGCTATGCTCTGCTGGTATTTTTATGAGAGTTCTGGGTCTAGATCTAGATTTTTAGTATAGTCTTAGTACTTGTCTTATTAAATCAAAAGAGTTCCAGCCCGCTGGGATATTATTTTTTTTATTATTCAGGAGGGAATAATAATGATCGAAATTCATACTTTTCTACATTCGGCTATGCTCTGCTGGTATTGTCATGAGAGTTCTGGGTCTAGATCTAGATTTTTAGTATAGTCTTAGTACTTGTCTTATTAAATCAAAAGAGTTCCAGCCCGCTGGGATATTATTTTTTTTATTATTCAGCAGGAAATAATAATGATCGAAATTCATACTTTTTTACATTCGGCTATGCTCTGCTGGTATTTTTATGAGAGTTCTAGGTCTAAATCTAGATTTTTAGTATAGTCTTAGTACTTGTCTTATTAAATCAAAAGAGTTCCAGCCCCCTGGGACATTGGTTTTTTTTATCGATCGGAAGGAATAAATAATGATCGAAATTCATACTTTTCTACATTCGGCTATGCTCTGCTGGTATTTTTATGAGAGTTCTGGGTCTAGATCTAGATTTTTAGTATAGTCTTATTACTTGTCTTATTAAATCAAAAGAGTTCCAGCCCCCTGGGATAAAAATTTTTTTATTATTCAGGAGGAAATAATAATGATCGAAATTCATACTTTTTTACATTCGGCTATGCTCTGCTGGTATTTTTATGAGAGTTCTGGGTCTAGGTCTAGATTTTTAGTATAGTCTTAGTACTTGTCTTATTAAATCAAAAGAGTTCCAGCCCCCTGGGATATTATTTTTTTTATTATTCAGGAGGAAATAATAATGATCGAAATTCATACTTTTCTACATTCAGCTATGCTCTGCTGGTATTTTTATGAGAGTTCTGGGTCTAGATCTAGATTCCAAGTATAGTTCTAACACTGTTATAAGATAATCAGAAGAATTTATTCCTTTCGTAGTTAAGGTTTTTTTTTTATTAATTTTATTGAGAAATGATCTGCTAACTTCCCGTAGCAGATCATTATTTTCAGTCTAGCTTTTTTTGGGCTAAATCACTAGAACTATTCTTAAAATGTATCAGGAACTATAGAACTAAGCTGTATGCGTTGAGAACACTCTTTAAATACTGTTTTTCTGGAAAATGATCTGCTACGGGAAGTTAGCAGATCATTTTTTCAATAGCATTTTTTTGGGTAAAATGGCTAGAACTATCTTTAAAAACTATCAGGAACTCTAGAACTCAGCTGCATGCGAAGAGAACTCCGTTTTAATTTTGATCTGCTGGAACATGATCTGCTAAGTTCACGCACACAGTTCCTTCACCAATCTAGGACAGGATTAGAGAGCGTTAATGTATCATTTTTGCGGGGAGGGGGATTTACTTACATCCAATCAAGTTCTCCTATAGGCATACTATCCTAGATAAAATGCCCTCTCTGACATTTCAACATTGATTTTCTTCGGGGCTAGGTATACTACTTGTAGCCTTGTAACTTGTAAACCTCACCACCCTATCAGTCGTTTTCAGTGAAGGTGGGCTATCCAATAAGTAGAGAAGTACTTACTGGCTTTTATACCTACGCGTAATAAAGTTAAACAGAACCTGAAGGGATCTCGTTGGGAAATCTAAAGAGTCTAATCTGCTGGAAGAGCTTACCCAGAAAGTAGTAACGCCATGTCCCAGTGGTCGGGGTCGTCGTCGTCGTCCACGTTGAGCTTGCGCTGGTACTCGCAGAAGGAGTCCAGCAGGCGGCCGCGCTCCGCGTGCGTGGACAGCGCGGCCGGCTGCGCGCGCAGCAGCGTGAGGCGCACCAGCGACAGCTGCACGCGCGCGCCCAGCGACGAGTGGTGGTACAGCGCCTGCACCTGCCGAGCGCGACCAACATACAATGAGACAGCTACACTCTGCAATGTGCATCCAATAAACATGCAAATTTTTTACGGGAAAAAGTAACGGATAAGCAAATACGTTTAGGTGAATGTTTTGTTCATCCCGTGCTTTACAAAATACTTGTTCTTGCGACATCATCACAGCTGTGCTATTCTACTAAATGAAATAGCTGCCAGACAGCTGCCAACCCGAATATGGCATGCATAATTGTACTCTATTACAACTGACAAATTCACAGATGCATAGATGTACGCTCGTCCCTTTTTTTTCAGAATAGCACGGCAGGTAATAATGTTAGGTGAAATTATTGACCATATCACAAGCAGCCCATCCTTGCATTGCAATATCATAAAACGTAATGCAAATACGCAAGTCTTCCTGAGACAAGAATTCTTCCTAATTACCGCTTTAAAGCAGCAAAATCTAGCACTGCGGATGGTAACTATCCAGGGTATACTTAGCTATACTAAAATGAAGGTAAATAAAAGGAAAACTAACACCGTTAATGTACGCTAATAGCATATCTCGTAGATCTGCTTCATTATAGTTGAGATGTGGATAGAACAATTTGTACGCTGCCTCGTCCAAGAACAACGCTATCTCTATGGTGTAGGAGGACGGTGCCGGCTTCGGAGGGCCGTGGCGAGGTCTCCGGACCCTGTGACGCAAGGGTCGGTCGTCGTCGAGGGTGGCCGGCGGCGGGGCTGCTCTGCGGATGATGTGCGCGGTGCGTCCGTGCAACACCCTGGCGTTCTCTGATCTCCCAGTGTCAGACGTCAGCGGCCGAACCTCGTATGTTGAATTTTCGGTCATAATAAGACCGTGCTAAAATAATAAAAGATCAAAAATAAATAATTTACGAATTTAAATTCCGCTAGATTTTGATTCTAGATAATCTCTAAAATCTAAATTGGCACGATGGGTCTGGTATAGTGGGTGGCTTCAGGCGCGTATATTTGTATCCTACCGACTAATACGTTATTTCAGCGTGCTAGCCGAGGCATATAAGGTTATTTCCAAGCAAGTTAGTTTTATTTGGGAAAACGGATAGATCATCATCATCTCAGCTTGGGACGTCCATTGTAGGACATACAGGCCTTCCGAATCACGGATACCTACGGACAACGGACGGATTCAACTCTATTTTGCATTGTAACTTCGGCAACTTGTAGCTGTTTGAGTTCAATTCGTACCTATACCTAATCTGCAAATAATACCGTTCAAAATTAAAATTATGCAGCATCGATGTCTTATTTTAACAGCAAAGTTCAACTTCATTCAACTTACAAGTGCGTGGTCCGTACACGCGGAGAAGGCGGCCACGGCTTCAGCGCTGCTGTGCAGGAAGTGGCAGGACGAGTCCACGGACGACAGCGGCTCGTCCGGCCCGCGCTCCGACCACACGCGGAACTGCGGCGACACCAGCCGCCGATTCGGTATCAGCTGCAGATCGAAGCTCCTGAAAATATAGTAATGAAGAGCTGTATAGCTGTGGAGTAGGTATAGTTATATGAGAAGATCAAGAATATTTAAGAGATTTCACAAGTTGGCACTTTGTTTTTTTATCTTGAACTATTTGAGGACCTTCTTGGCGCAGTGGCGCGCGCCCGGATTCGAGTGGGCGGTCGCGGCATAGAGTAGTATGGTATTGGGTCGCGGGTTCGAATCCCGGCACGGGCCTCTTTTATAATTTCTAATTTGGCTTAAGTCTGGTTTAGTATTAGGTTTCGTCCGTGGCTAATTATTATTATCTATCCACCAAGCGAATGGCTGAACTAGCTGAGGGCATTATAATACTTATATCAATTATTATTATCAATAACAGAGGATAACAAAAATATTTAGGTTTTTTGGGAGGACCTTGATGCATACACATAAATCACAACTGGCTTATAAATCAATTTGATGACAACACGTGATGATGATGAACGACGCCGCACGTGCGTCATGCCTATGTTGTCCTACTATGATGTTCGCATGATAGTTATGGCGATAATTGCCGACGACAAGAGAACTCTTAGAGCTATTATTTCCTGTTCGTAGAAGATTTGCCGTTGAGCACCCTTCCCACTTCAGTTTGACTCGTGGTACTGGCCAGAGTAGCGTAAGACGCGGTCAAATGAACGGCGTAGAAGCCATATTTAAGCGATCTTTAGTGGAGTTTTGTTTAAAAACTATAAAGACTTTTAAATTAATAAATCACGGCAGAAACACGATTGGATAAAATTTTCTCGATAGAAAGTTCTCCCAAAAGTTGCTCCAAAATCTCAGTTTTTCTTCTTTTTTTTCGAAGCTACAATGGGTGTAATTGTAATTTTTGTTTTAATGTGGCGGTAATAATCTATACTTATAATAAAACTGTAAAGGGTCGAATTCTGTACATTGAAGATATTTTGAAAATTTTTGTTGGAGGACACTATTTAGTCGATACTGAAGCCAAAACTGTAATTTGTTGAATTTTTGTCTGTCTGTCTGTCTGTCTGTCTGTCTGTCTGTCTGTCTGTTTCACGACCGGGCATCACGGCTAATCCGCTGGATGGATTTAAATGAAACTTGACATGATTATAGTTCATACCCCGAGGTAGGACATAGGATACTTTTTGTCGCGAAATTCATCATGGTTTCCCTGGAAGACGGCATCAAAGTCCAAACGTTTTTTTAGTTATAATTCATTAACGCGTTGTCCGATTCCATTCATTCTGTTTTTGTTAGAAAGGAGGTTCTTTAAAGATTATTCCATACAAATCTTATCATCATCACTTTTGTAGTTCAGAAATTACAGACATCAGAACCTTTAAGTTCAAGTAGGTAGGTGACTTGAAACTCGAAATGCACAAAGAACCTAGGGCTAGGACGTAGGGCTCAAGTAAGACTGGAGTACCCTTACAGCCGCAAATAAATAGGCTTAGTAGGAGATTTTGTATGGTTTAAAATTTTTCACTTTTAGGGTGAACAAAAATCATGTAACTGGCGTTATCGCTACGTTATACCGTATAGCGCCATCTCTACAATTTATGTGGAACTTGAATGTAAAACTCTGAGATAGGTACCTACTACCGAATTTTTTTAAATAAAAATTAACTGTCATGTTATATACTGTTTCCTGACTTTATATTAAGATGGCACTGTTAAGACACGAACATATTTAAACTTTATCATCCGCAATATGGAAGGGTAAGATAATGGTTCACAAATATTTTTAACTCTTGGTCTTATCGATCCTAACCGACTGACTGTCATCTAAGGTCTTTTTATACGTAAGGAAATATATAGCCATTGCCCATTCTGATGTTTTGGATTGTATTGAGATAAAGCAAAGATTTTTAAAAGACTCTTATATTATGTTGGGCTGAGGAAAATTGTTAGTAGAGTAATTTATCCCAGTGGTACCTACCCGGCCGAACTCTGAAAGAAGAGTTCTACCACCAGTACAACTTTTCACATGGTTTAATAATTTTTGACATATTTCGTGGTTTCAGAATAAAAATCACAATGAAAAGGACGATTTTAACTGTCGATATTTCGATACATTGGTACAAGTCGTGGTCACGTAGTGACCACGACCTGTGCCAATGTATCGAAATATCGACAGTTAAAATCGTCCTTTTGATCTGTCAACTACGTATTAATGAAACTTTATACTTATTATTATTAAGAAAAAGTTTTTAAAATCACCACAAGATAACCCGTGCAAAGTAAGAACAGCCGTGCTATTCTGCAAAACAGCGACGACGTATTGTATCTATGCATCAATGAATTTGTCAGTTGTAATAGAGTATAATTTTGCATGCCATTTTCGGGTTGGCAGCTGTCTGGCAGCTATTTCATTTTGTAGAATAGCACAGCAGGTTTCTGTACAACATCACACTAGAATCCCGCGAAAAATCAAGGAATTCCAGTAGGAAGGTATATTATGTAAAAAAATCGTAATTCACGCGGGCGGAGCCGCGGGCAACAGCTAGTAATATCTAAAAACGTTGAGAAACAGATTTTTGAAAACTGGCTTAGTTTTAGAGAAATTAGGTAAAAGGTCGTTTTTCTGTTATATTCTTCCGCGACGCTGCATGTCGCACCCATCAACTTATCCGTGAGAGTGACAAAGACAAAAATAAATTCAATAAATCCCCTGATGGGGAAACTCATCGGCAAATCTTCTGCAAATGTGTTAGATCTTACCGTCCAAACGCGTCGAAGCTGTACGGCAGCGGGACGACATCTTGCGAGGAGTCGTCCGCCGCCTGCGCCTCGCGCGCCACCAGCGCCGGCAGGTACACCACCTGCACGTCCGTGTGCGCGTCCGGCGCGCGCGACCACCAGCCGGGCAGCGACAGGATCTCCTGCAACGAGAGTACAACACTGCTTGATGATCGGGAACAGGCTTCCTGTAGGTATCTCGAATTCTCGACATGAAAAGTGTGGCTCGGCAAAGATGTTGAAATGAAACTAATAATGGAAAATCTTCAACTATGGCAGTTTGAAAAAACGACCTTATGATATAAGGCTGTAGACAAAAGTACCTATACCAACCATACATAGAAATTCAATGATACCTACCTATTTTTTACAACACATCACAGTGTTATATCCTAAAGTATATCTTCAAACTTTGATGAAATTAATATGCCTTTAGATAGGTACCACCTTATTGGTAGATACCTACTACATAGCACATATACTACATTACAGATCATGTGATCTAAAAATAAACGACCCTTCACGTGTTAACGTTTATACGTTGAAAGAATAAATAAATAAATAAATAGAAATGAAACAAATGAAACAATTATTATACACACAGCGCAATATGTAGCCCCAAAGTAAGCGATAGCTTGTGTTATGGGTACTAAATACATAATATTATACATAATATTTAATGTACATAAATACAATATAAATAGACAAACACCCAGACACTAGAAAATAAGCGTGCTCATCAGTCATCACACAAAAAATTTCAACTTGTGGGAATCGAACCCATGACCTCCAACGCAGAGGGCCATTCGGTCGGTGAAAGAGTAATGTAGTGAAGAGAAAAGAGTACCTACCTAATGTAGTGAAGAAAACTTCAAATTAGACGATCTCTTCCTTTATAAAAGAGCGTTTGCATAAAAATAATCTAGGTAACTGTAACAATCAATAAACATTTTCCTTTTATCTTTTTTGTTCAATCAGTCAAAAACAGTAGGTAATATGTAACTCATTGATCTTATGCTAATTCGATGTCCTCATTGCAATAATTTCAAATATGTCCTCATTACCGGTGAGTTCCGAGAAAGAAATAAGACTCAGTTCATTGATACAGACAAAGAAGAAAAAATGAACGTACAAACCAAATTAAACATAACTGACCCAGTGTAACGACATACATTTTAATCTCCATAATATTAAAAATGTTGTAAATTGACACTGATTTTCTTCGAAAGCTGGAGGTGTCAATTTTAACGATTGATCATTAAAATGTACGCTCTCGTCGGATGTGATAAAATACAATGTGAAACGACGTGAAAGAAATAGGGTTGGCAAGGAATAGGTCTCCAAAACATTTTAATCAATTTATTATGAATAGTTAAAGAAATATTAGTATGAGAATATTCATATAAATGTTTGTAAAATGAGCCTTAATAAAATAACTTATTTTAATTTTGTTTATTACGCACAATAAAGGATCGTTAGACCTGTCGCGTTCCATGGATCAGACTGTTGAGCGGTAAAAAGGACATATTCAATTAAACTTTAAAGAACATGCGACGAAATGCGAATGTTGAGATGGATGTATGGTGTGGCGAGAATGCGGATAGGATAAGGGACGGTTAAGTAAGGGGAAGTTTGAAAGTTGCGTCAGTGACAGAAAAGATGAGGAGTTAAAGGTTAGCGTGGTACGGACGGACATATTATGCGGAGAGATGAAAATCATGTAACCAAAAGAACGAATTTGCATGTGCCAGGATGAAAAATGTAGAAGAACGAAGAAGAGATGGATGGATTGCGTGTGAAAGAAGTGGATTGCACGTTATAGCTGATAGAATTGAATGGAAAAAGAAGACGTGTTGTGCCGACCCCATATAATGTGGGAAAAGGGCAGAAAGGTAATTAATATTTTTTGAATATCCAGATTCCAGACGCCCGACGATTCATTGCGCCCTTCTGTCACCCGCGTTAAAATATCTTGGAAAAATTGAATTAAATATTCTTAATTTCCAAAAAAAACTATCTCTCAGCATTGTAACAATTTATTTCATGTCGGTTTATAGCTACACTAAACATTTTTATAAGTGTAGGTAATATAATCTAACGGACCAATGGCTAATTGAGTAATTAGTGACTCAAAATATACAACATCTCTAAACAAGTGGTTGACGTTAATTGACCTAATTTAAACATTCTCAGACACGATACAAAAAAAATTTTAGACTCGATTAAAACATGTACTTACGTTGAAAAACTTTTGCAATCTTCCTTGAAAAAATTTTACCATCTATTTTGATTAAGAAGTGCAAAAGTGAAACATGAACATTTACATAATTTAGGAAGAAATTGGGCTTTAAGTATATTGCGAAGGTTCCTAATCTTTGCGTGAGTACAATTCGCAATGGTTTTTAACGATACTTATTGTTGGATTTTTTTATAATATCTGCCTCCCGAAATTAAACGCTTGCAGATATTTAATTCTAGAGCTTTAGCCATAGGTATAACAAAAATGTATGAAAAATTTGATAAATCGCGTGACTTCCGCGCATTCTGAAACATTTTTCGAATTTCGTTCCATCTCCTTTCCAACTATCGGATCGCAATGTCATATTATGGTTAGAACTCCATAATTTTATACATCAACAGATACAATCAGAGAAACATGCTTATGCTGTTCAGGCATTAGAATTATTTTACACACCGAGGTCCTTTAAAGTAAGAGTTGTTTGTACAAATGATTAGTATAGTAGGTGTTAACGTTATAAATACCTTGACCTAGAGTTTGCCTAGAGTTAGTTACAATTATCATATGGTCAACGTAGAGGTGAGTGAAACCGAAATCAACATAACACATGACTCAGTTCAATAGACACGGCATTAGCGGCCACAAGCGAAGTAAAGGGGAAAGTTTAACTAAGTAGTATTTGTTTTTCCATTACAGGAAGCTACGAAACAAAGCTAGCTACCTAATTCAAACAAAGCTATCTCTTTGTAACTGGCATAATGGCATTAATATGATGCGCTATAAACAAAAACTCCTCGTGATAAGATTGTACCTTTCAAGTCTCTTGTGCACCAGTGTTGTGAAATACCTATCCCAAAGTTGCCTATCAACACTTTCTTCGTGTTGGGCATGGGTCTCCCTCAGAACAAGATGTCATCATCGATTAGGCATTCAACATAGTTTAACCATTATGAACATTGAAAATGAAATTTAAAATGAAAATGAAAATGAGAAAATGAGAAAATGAAAATGAAAATGGTATATTAAATGAAAATTACAAACTTTGTTTTTCACAAAGGCTTATTTACAGACTTAAATGAAAAGTCTAAACGTTATCACCAAAAAAAAAAAGATTCCGACGAATTGAGAACCTCCTTCTTTTTTTGAAGTCGGTTAAAAAGCAGGTTTGCACCGAGGAGAACTGGCAAGAAAAATATCATACCTATAGTGTTACCGGCCAAACTCGATTTCAGGATTAACTAGTTTTGCATTATTTTATTCCGTAGTTTTACACTAGCTCTGCCTATACGCGATACGTTTAATTAGTATAGCCGGTTCAGGCTACCAAGAGCTATCACTGCTTTAAGACGCTTACAGTTTTTACCTTCATTACTAATTATGTTACAGGTGAACATAAAATGTGAGAGCGCGTTATTTTTATTCAAGTCGCAAATGGTAATGTTAATTATAAGTACATTTACTCGGATTTAGATTCAACCAATTTTGAACCAAATCTAATCTTTCTGGAATTTGCAGCTTACGCAATTCGCTAACGAGTAAGCTCCACGTCCGAATTGCGTGTAACTTTTCTCGATTAGTGTTACGGATACGAATAACATCAATATAATCATCGATTGCACAAGCGTTAGTACTTAGCTTTTGGAGTCATTAATTTCAAAAGGCCACATTACGTTTGTGCTGGATTCCGGATGATGAAAGTAAATCGCATCGATCTCAATTGCGTGGAGTCTGCTCTGCCGACACTCGTCACGCGCCGGAACAATGGGCGCTACTCCATGAATCATAGAGATGATGAGAAAATAGCAAAAAACAATCATCGAGTGCAGAGCCCGCGTTCCAGAGGTTCCATAGAGACCTATCCGGCTGTAGCTATGTTACCTGCCAATCTAACTAGTCTGCTTCTACTAATGCTAACTCTACTCACAGACTAATAAAATAGCTATAATGGAAAGAAAAAAAAAATCTTACGGGAATAAAATTTCAATCGACGAATTGATCACGTACCTAAGTCATATAAAGTAATTCATGTATAATTCTCATATATATATTTGTTTAAATTTTTATTGCATAAGCATTCGTAGAAATAGAAATTAGAATTGATAAGGTAATATGCTTACGGCTGCAGGATCGGCGAATCAAGATTCCCATCATTATTTATACACTCGGCGTCAAAAAAATCGCACCTTTCAATAAATCTACTTCAAACAACTTTAAACCTTATTTGACATCAATAATGACGGTCATGTTGGATATCATTTGAAAGGCGATGAAATGGAGAGCACAAAAACAATTCAATTTATTATTTTTCTTTTTTTGGAAAAGCACAAAAAAAAGAAGTATATAAAACAGTAAAAATCCTTAACTAAGCCTTAATTAAAAACAGATTAATTACACAAAAAAGAATACAAAAATGATCTTAAAACTAATCTAAAATCTAGTGTTACCCCCCCTTGCCCTGATGACGGCTTCCATACGATCCCTCATGGATCTTACCAATTTTAAAATTTCTTCTTGAGGGATAGTGTCCCATTCCTCAATAACGGCATCTTTGAGTTCCTGGAGAGTCGTAGGAGCGGGCTCACGAGACCGAACCTTGCGTTTTAAATGGTCCCATAGGTGCTCAATCGGGTTCAGGTCTGGACTTCTCGCTGGCCACTGCATGACAGAGATCCCAACATCTTGAAGGTAGTCGCGCACAATAATTGCAGTGTGAGCGCGAGCGTTGTCATGCATCAACGTGAACCCCTCGCCAACAAAACTGGCATAGGGGACCACATGGTCTTCCAGGATCTCTGTGATGTACCGGTGAGCAGTCAGCGACCCTTGCCCGCGAGCACCTCGAGCCCGGGAGACGCAAACAAGGTCGGTTTTGCCGTCGGCAGACATGCCGCCCCAGAACATACAAGAACCGCCTCCATATTCCACCGTCTCCTGGATGCAGGCTTGGGCGAAACGTTCACCCTGTCTTCTGTACACTCTTTTGCGTCTTTCGTTGCAGAAAAGGCACACTCTCGTCTCGTCTGAGAAGAGAACAGCTTTCCATTGTTCGAGGGTCCAATTGACGTGTTCGCGAGCGAATTGCAAGCGGGCTCGCCGATGCTCTGCGGTCAATTTTGGACCCGTAGCAGCTCTTCGCGCCGCTATTTTCCTCTCCCCCAGCCTTTGTCTAACCGTAGACACACTCACGGTTCTTCTGTTAGCTGTCTGGAGCTGCTGTCGCAACTCAACAGCATTTAAGAAGCGATTTCTCAAAGATGTCGATACGATGAATCGGTCGTCTCTCTCCGAGGTGCAGCGACGTCTACCAGACCCATGTCTTCGGACGTAGCCACCGGTCTCCAGGAAACGCTGGTACACTCTTCGAACCGAAAAACGGCTCAAGTTGAGTTGCCGAGCGACATCACACTGCCGCATGCCTGATTGCAGTAGTGCAATCACTTGGGCGGCCTCATCGACAGTGGTATCCATCTTTAAGGGTATTTTTCTTGGGAATGAGCTTCTCGTGTGTCCACTTCAACGGTTGGATAGCGAATGATCCCGATTGAACCTGTATTGACCCTTTTATACCTGCAAAAGGTAGCGCAACTAGCGGCTGTTTAAGGAGCAAAATTGTAAGTGTTTTCTTCTTCTTTTTTTGTGCTCTTCCAGTAAAAGAAAAATAATCAATTAAATTGTTTTTGTACACTCCATTTCATCACCTTTCAAATGATATGCAACATGACCCTCATTATTGATGTCAAATAAGGTCTAAAGTTGTTTGAAGTAGATTTTTTGAAAGGTGCGATTTTTTTGACGCCGAGTGTAGTTGCGGCTGCGGAAAATGGTTAGTGTGTAGTGCGGAAAATGTTATGCATGAAATTCAGCGGGCGCCTAATTTCCGTAGAAATCCGTGCTAGATTTTACGGTCATACGTACTTACTTTTTTATCTGTTATCTGGTATATATACCTAATCCCTACAGTTAATTATTATTATGTACGTCTATCAATCACATTTTATTGAGTGGCGCGGTATATATATTTATATATTTTTATAGCGTTCATAGAAAACGAACTCCATATAGTTTTCAGTAATTTTTAAAAACAAAGAGTCACCAAAGTGCATCAAAATGGCTAGCTGAGCTAAAATGTAAAGTTTGCAGAAAAAGTAAAATAAGTAAACTGATTTGGGAAATCTCCAATTCCAAAATCGTATTTTGCTTCATTTGATTGGGATTGGTGCGATATCAAGACTTGCAGACTTTAGATTTCAGTTTTGATCATTTCATTTAAGTCTAAAATGGTCTGGTTTTTCATAGTAAGTTATGGAATACCAAAAACACCAACTGCCAACAGCCAAGTACGTGTCGTTCACGCTTGTATAACCCGCTACGTGCTCCAAAGCGAAGACCCGAGGCTTCATCGTTATGCAATGTAATTGCCAAAATAAAATTATACAATTCGGCACGCGAAGCAGTAGGCGCAGTGAAAGTTAATGCCCGCTCGGTGCTCCGCTTTGACAAATTAGTTTCTTGTACTAAGAATTGATTTGTCTCATCATCTTATCGATGTAAGATGAATGTGTCATAATTTGATCGATCAGCCGGCGCCCGGCGGCCCACTTCGAGCAGGAAAACGTTATTAAATTCTAAGTATGCGTGCATTAAGTTCTGATTAAGTATACCTACTAAAAGTTGGAAGTTTTTTTTAAGCATCTGCCCACGTGAAATTCGGTTTTTCACTTATTTCTCGGAAACCATGGAGTTTTCCGGGATAACTAGTGTAAATCCAGGGTATATCTCATTGTTCCTAAAAGATTCCCATTTCCCATATTTGCACAAATTATTATCAAATATGAAATAGTCTGTATCTGTAAAGTGTAGTAAACGAGTATGCCCGCAAAACTCACTGCCGTAAGCTTACGACGCGATGTATTTTTAGTATAATATTATTATTTACTAAAAATTACACATGAGTAGGCACTATTTTCGAAAAACTAAATAAAAAGAGAATGAAAGAAGGTGGTATCAAGTTTTCTCATGAATCAAAGCAAAATAGTCTAGGAAAATAAAATAGGGTTTTTTAAGAACCACTGGCACTAAGAATTTGCTTTGCATATCCGGAATTTAATTTTCCATACAAAAAGTTACTTTCTTCTCGATGCACATTTTGTGTCATACTGATTTTACTAAGAACTTGTTTGTTTGCCTATAACTTTAGAATCCGGATATTAATTAAAAAGTAATAATTGTAGGAGTTAGTGTGTAAAAATAAAGTTTGGGTTTGATTCAGCTTGATACGGGAATCCATACATTCATGGTCATTGTCTTTTGTATTTTCGCGGCCGGATGTAGGTATTAAGCAACAATCCTATGCGTGTTATTTACTCTCGTAAACATTTGTGCCTGATGAATTAACACTTTTAGCGAGTCGAGTGTAGGACCCACTTAATATAACAAGAGGGTCTGGCGACATACGCCACTTTGCCACATTTCCTTATTTCCCGAACAAATGTCCGCCAAGCAAGTGCCCGTTAGAGCCGTTAGGAATATGAATGACTCATTTAACAGTAAGTATATGCACTCAGTTTGTGGAATGTTGAAACCAAGAACTTTTCTCATTTAGTGTTTTCTTTCCCTCGTCGTACTCTTACCGGATATGTGTTAAACAAGTACTTACTATCAGCAATCGACGGTTACTCACACTATATACAACCTGCCCAAAAATATCTTCTTTTTACACGACTGCCCAAAAAAAGAAGTGTAATGTTTTGAGGGTTCATGTATGTATGTATGTTTCTTTATTCCACCATAACTTCTGAACGGCTGAATAAATTTGGACATATTATGGGGTATCATTAGAATCCTTACATCATTCCGAGTAACATAGGCTATATTTTTTTTGGAAAAAGTCGTGTTTACCACAGGGCAGTCGTGTTTTTTAAATTTTAAATTATTTATTTATATTATATTATTTATTTATATTATTGTGAAATGAACCTATCAACTTGCATAGCAATAGTTATACCTACAGTTATGCAAAACTTGCCTACCTACTAAAGTAAATGAACATAATTTTACCTTTTTCATCAATCGCAAAGCTAAAACTAACAAACAAGTATTTTTTCTCTGGGTGGGTGCTCAGGGGTTTAATTTGGGTCTGATAAAATAAATATTTATTCTCAACTAGCTTTTGCCTGCGGCTTCGCCCGCGTGAATTTCGGGGTTTTACAAATCCCGTGGGAGTCCTGGATTTTCTGGGAAAAAACACATATGTGTTAACCTAACTTCAGAAAAAAGTTTTCCCAAAAATTGCTCCAAAATCTTAATTTTTCTAATTTCCATCGAAAACTACGATGGACATAATTGTAATTTTTGTTTAAATGTATCGGTAAAAATAATACCCAAAAACGCTCAGAACGACATTTAAATAACTGGCTTAGTTTTTGAAGTAATTAGGTAAAACAACCTTTTCTGTTATATTCTTCCGCAACGCAGCATACTAACCTAACCTTTTTTTTTTTTTTTTTTTTATCGTGGGGAATCCTCATGGATACCCAGTCGCCCGGGGGAGCGGCTGGGTTATGCCGGACTCTTACCGGCTAAACCCCACGGTGTTTCCTCCTCGCACCGTATGACGGGAACACGGGAACGCTTGCGCAAACCTCCGCGAACCCGCCGGTGCCCGGCCGCTTGCGCAGCCCCTCCACGAGGTGGAGCATGGAGCTCCCCTCCAACAGCAAGGCCCGCCAGAAACACCTAAGCCGGCCTTACCTCCTCGGCGCCCATCCGTAAGGCGACGGACCCCCCCGGGACCGCCACCCAGGGGCCGTGGGCACGGGTAAGCCGATACCTGCGAAGCTTGCTCCTGCACTTCGCAGGCATCGACCTCCCATACCCCGCGGCGGATCTGATCTTTGGCTCCGCCGCAAACCACCAAACGGCCGCAGAGGACAGGGAGAACGGCAACGACACACCGACACTCCTCTTCCCCTGCGGCCCCGCCGCCGACGCATCTAACGGTGCGCCACCGTTTGGTCGCGGGAGATAGAGCGAGCGGCAACGACACACCGACACGCCTCTCCTCCCGCGACCCCTCCTGGCTGCAGGAGACAGAAAACTGTCCCCCGCACCCCTCTTGGACGCATCCAGAGCGGGCCCATCTCCAGGCCCACTCCGAGCGTCCCCTCCTGGATTCCTTTTGGCTTCACCGTGGGGCCCAAACACGGCTACTGAGCCCCCCATCGCGACAAGATTGGAATCCATCGGGGGGGGATACTAACCTAACCTAACCTAACCCACCAACGTATTCATAAGAGTGAGAAGGACGAAAATAAAATCAACGTATCCGCTTAAGAGTGAAATAATTTCAGAACCTTTACCTTATAGGTATCCATTTTCGCATTCATAGCATAATTACTATCACATATTCTATTGCTCAACTAAGACACAATATATTTTTAATAGCGAAACAGTTCTAATATCAGAAACTATACAGGAACACCTTTTTAGTATTATTAACCTGTATCCCATTGCTTAACCAAAACACACATTATAAATAGCAAAACAATTGTACTTTCAGAACCTTTATGGGTAGGTACCCATTTCCACATTTATAGCATTACTAATTACTATACCATATCCCATAGCTCAACTAAAACATACATTGTCAGTAACGAAACAGATGTTAGTTCAGAACCTATATCATATAGGTACCCGTTTTCATAGTTATAATATTATTAACCTGTATCTCATTGCTCAACTAAAACACAAAATGCTAATAGCGAAACAGTTGTAATGTCGGAACCTATAATACGGGTAACCATTTTCACATTTATAACATTATGTATTATTTATAGTATTATAGTATTATTATTTATAGCATTACTATCCCATATCCCCTTGTTCAACTAAAACACACTTGTTAAATGCGTACAGTGCTATGTTCAGAACCTACATAGTGGCCATTTTCACATTTATAGTGATAAAAGATTCAGCTTTTGCCCGCGGCCCCGCCCGTGTCAAATTCGCTTTTTCATGAATCCTAAGGGAAACGTCATTTTCCCGTTATTGTTCCCTATTCCAACCTTTAAACATGCTTTCAAGCAAGTTCGCTTGAACAATCTATCTATAGATGTAGCTATAGATAGATTGCTCTAGAAAATTTGGTATTTTGAGTATCCCACGGGAACTACGGATTTTTACGGGATAAAAAGTAGCCTATGTTTTATTCCGGGTTATAAGCAACCTATGTTCCAAATTTCAGCTAAATCGGTTCAGTAGTTGAGCCGTGAAGGAGTAACAAACATACACACACACAAACTTTCGCCTTTATAATATTATTAGGATTAGGATTAGGATACGATGGTGATTTTCTTTCGTTGCGCTTCAGTTGACCACCAAATATCTAATCCACTTTTAAAACAATGGCAATGAACTTGAATGAAAACTCTCATTAAAAACTTACGTAATTTTGTGTTGAAGAATGCAATACGATTAACGCTCAATGTTCGTTATGGAAAGCTACTACATTGTCAAGAGCCTAATAGGCCAAAGGTAAGGTTTGGAATGAAAAATTAGTTTTTTTAAGCCTCCACCACCGTTTGCTACGCTACGCAATGGAATCTTCTAGAAATAAGTACTATCCGGGTGACCGATCTTTGCTCGGTAGTATTACTACTGCCCAATAGATGGCAGCAGGAGTCATATTTTTATTTTTTCGGTAAATTCGACATTTTCTAAAAATGAATCCTAGCTACATCGATGTATCGCCCCCAAAACCCCCTGTATACTAAATTTCATGAAAATCGTTCGAGCCGTTTCCGAGATTCAGATTATATAGAAATATAAGATTCAGATTATATACACAAGAGTTGCTTGTTTAAAGGTATAGGAATTAGGATATTATTACAGAAGTAACTGACTGATTGGTGACAAACATATTATAATGAACGCACAGAAATACCGCTATTTAAGTCTACAGACTCCAAAGGCATATTTTATTTAAAAAAAAATACTTGTTCACGCCAAGAATACTGAATCGATTTGGAATGAAGATAACAGATAGATTATAATATCCTGGATTAACACTGAAGTTACTTTTTACTCCAAAACAATAAAGTTTGTTAAAAGGAAGCTGCGGGAAGTCTGTAGATGCACGTAGATGTAAGTAGAATATCACGTAATTTCTTTAAGAGATACGCCATACTATTGTTTTGTTTCTAAGCTTATACTATATTTATTTGATCAGAAACAGGAATAAATAAAATAAATACTTATAAACAGAAGCTACGAATTTCATATTTCAATAGGACTAATCGAAGTCCGATGTTAAATAAAAGTGACACGTGGTAATTTCGAAGATTACTCAGAATACCAATCATAAGACCGCCCTCAGCCGCCCATCCTCCCTCCGCCGGCGCCGAATAGTTATTACCCTCCGGCAACTTACCTAAATGAGTGGGCTAAGTGTTTCTGATACGTCGAGAACCTAAGTAGTTCTCACATAAAGATTATAGTGGAAAATTTCAAAGTTGAATTTTATGAACATACTATTGTAACGTCTAATCAAAAAACCGGCCAAGTGCGAGTCGGACTCGCGCACCGAGGGTTCCATACCATAAAAGAAGTAAAACATTCAAAGAATCACTTTTGTTCATAAATTTACGAATATAATTTACATGTAGGTACTTTTGTTGGCAAACCGCAAACGTAACTTTGTTTTTGGTGGTTTATTGTTATTATCAAAAAAAGTATAATATGTAGTTAGAGAGTTGATTTTATTTTTCCTGTAAAACATAAATAAGGCATAAATATAATTTTAGGCATAAAAATAAATAAAAATTGGTTTTAGAATACACAAGTCACGCCCTTTCATATGATACCCCACTCAATATTGTTATCTCATTTTGAAATTTTGACGACCCGGTTTTCCCCCCTTTTTAAATAAAAATAAAATAGATATTCAATTTTTTATGATTGTAATGGCGGCGCGCCGCAATTACCTACAACTATTGTAAATTTCAGTTCGATAGCTTCGATAGTTACTGAAATAATCGAGTGTGACAGACGGACGGACGGACGGACGGACGGAGAAAGTCTCACCATAAGGGTTCCATTTTTACCATTTTGGTATGGAACCCTAAAATAATAAATAAACAAAGGTCATATTATTATTATTATATCCAAAATCAATGAATTAAATGGAATACAAATTATTTGTTACTCCTATACGCCGCAAATACTTAGGTGATATGGTTGTTTGGAATAGACTCAGATTAACACACTATAAATTTACTATTTTTGTCTCGGAAATAGTTGTTGCGAGATTCGTAATAAACTGTACTTGCAGAATCGCGGTAAACTGCTTGTACTAAACAAATCAGGATATGCAATGATGTGCAAATTAGGTGGCGAAAGCCTCCATAACTTTCAAACTTAACGGTTGAATTTCGAATGTAATCCAAAGTACTCAGATGTTATTATAGATTAGACAAAGTGCATATATAATAAACATATATTATATACATATTTATGAAATAAGTAACTAATAACTATTTGCATATTATTATAAGCGAAGGCGCCGCCCGCCCTCGCATGAACGTTTAGGTAAACTTACGGGAAAACGCGCAGGCGCGCCGCACCGTAGCGCGGAAAACAGAGCTACGACCACTATTTCAACTGAGCGCGCCATCCTCCACTGGCATCTCACCACGAACTGGCTTCCTTGCACCGAGAGTGACTTCTTTAAACCCGGCTCGCGATTACAAGCGTTGAATATCATGCAGGTGATTTGAATATCAGACGAGAGCACATTGCACCGCGCTGAAAATGAAGGCGCCCCGACTGCGCCGGCTACCGAGCACCGAGTAACCAGCGCGCGCCCTCCGCGACCACCTTTCGCACCTCCGAGAGAAAGTCAAAGGAAAGTGCAGATTTTGGCTGTCAATCCGACGGACGCCCACGCGGGAGCATTGTCGCGACTCATCCATCACTCGAGCTGCTCGCTGCTGCCGCTAATCAAAACAAACGAACAATATCATCGCCTCCGCCGAGCGCCGACGCCGCTCCGAGGTCTGACCCGGTCACAAAATATTATCATAATATTTGATTAACTTAGCATAGTCATCTGGTTAATCATATTCTATTCAAAAGAGATTAGAAGAGTGCGGTAGTACCTACTAACTTCGTTGTAAATTGTAATATGATTTTTCGGGGTTCCTTATAGCCTGGCATATAAATCCTTGTAGTTGCGTCCAGCCTAGCCGGTCTAGATTGGCCTGTCCATCTAAAGTACGGTTCACAATGCTGCTGTTAGCTACTTACTTAATGGATAAAGTTTTATCTTATCAACTTCTTATTTTGTTATAACCTATGATAGGCACCTGATATTATTAACAAAATGAATAAAATTAAATCTGTTTTTATACAAGTAATACTAAGTAATAGTAAGTACTTAACGTTAGTTAGGAAGGCAGCTTTATTTAGTAACAGTGATATACTCGTACCTACCGAATCATTATTAGGTAAAGTTCAAAGACACATTATCGCAATCGAACAAAGGTTAATGATACCTACTCTTTACGTACTGTAAAATTATTATCTTCCTATACTTACCTATCTATATTACAGTTTTAGGTATACCCGCATTGGCACTAAACTAACGGTTATTTTTATAAATAAGTCGAAAAGATAATTTTAAAAAAATATCGAAAAAATTACGTTTCTTGAATGTTTCTACCTAATTTAATATGTATTATTTGTTGTGAATTTTGAATTGTAGATGACAAAACAGGGTGCACGGTGGCAGGCGGTGAGTGGCGATGGTCATGATCAGTGCCACTTCAACTTGACCTAAATACCTAACAAATAGGGGTGGCCCTGGTCTGAATTCAGGTGCGGTAAGTAGTTATTTTTAAGTTGATTATTGAGAACCTATTTTATTTCACAACCATCTTTTGCTCCATGCCCACTTGGTCTCTTTTTCAACAATCCCACTTTGTATCTTGAAGTATCACGCATTTTGCGCGAACATAAACAGTAGCATAAACAGTTACGACCATTGAGTTAATCCAGGATAAAAAAAATATTGTCATTCCCAGCCAAATCGGTTTAATAGTTGCGGCATAAAAGAGGAATAAATACACTCAAAGTTTGCATTTATGAAAAGCCTGGTGCACCCTAGTTTTTGGCTCATGTTCATCCAATCAATGTTTATCCTTCCATTATTTTATTGCGATCCATAGGTACCTAGTTGCGGGGCCCATCCCCTATTAATCCGATACCTTTAAACGAGCAATTCTTGTATATATGTATATATATTTCTATATAATCTGGATCTCGGAAACGGCTGGAACGATTTTCATGGGGGTTTTGGGGGCGATAAATTGATCTAGCTAGGATTCATTTTCAGAAAAAGTCGAATTTACCAAAAATAATAAAAATATGACTACTGATGCCATCTATACTGGCCACCGAGCGAAGCTCGGTCACCCAGATATGTGTATGATGTGTCTTTTATCCTCTGTAGGTACTTCTTACCTAAAACTTTGGGAGAGTGTGCTTTAGGTACCTACACATTTTGAGGGTTCCGTACCCAAAGTTGCCCAAAGGGTAAAAAACGGGAGTCTCAGTCATAGAGACTTTGCCGTCCGTCTGTCACGAGCCTGTATCTCTTGAACCGCGATCTGTGATCAGACGATATAATATTTCCGTTGCGGCTATAACAACATTTTTTACAAAAAATATAATAAGTAAAATGAAGTTAGGGGGTCTCACATACAACAAACATGATTTTTTGCTCGTTTTTGTTCGTTGATCCAATAGATACTTATTAGGTAGGTACTTCTTGTATATAGTAGTAGGTAAATGGGCCATCCGGCTTCTGCATCATCATCTCGCTACTTACGTTATAATAGATTTACGTTATAATAGATACCTAAGGGTACGGAACCCTTCGTGTGCGAGTCCAACTCGCAATTGGCCGATTTTTAATGCCTAAGAGTTATGTCGGTCTCGACAGACAGACTTACGGACAGGCACCAAAGTGAGAGTAGAAGAGTTCTGCTTTTCCTTTTTAGGTACGGAACCACAAAAATTAAAGTAGTAAACGTACCTAATCGAAAAGAACATGCAGTCATTTATGTTATGTGACTGCTCACCACATAAGGCATGTGGTGAGCATGTTCCATGGCGAGACCAGAGGCTCTGGGTTCACTTAGAAAACGAGATAGGAGGATAGTGTTAGAGGTAGGGAGCTGCCGTCCCATCGCACTCTGAGTTGAAACTTGAAAGTGAGGGATTAGAGAGTGCACCTGTAATTGCTCACATCCTATTCCTTGTACCTACACAATATAAAATCCCCCGCGCAGATGATAAGTCTCGATAGAGATTCACCGTCTTAACCATGTGACTCACGGCCACGAGCTCATGTACGTATATCAACAAAATACTTGGATAAGTTACTTCCCGTTGACCTTCAACCACGAAAGGCTTCTAAGGTCTCAACTCTCGTAGCACAGCACGTCTTACCTATATGGCTATAGCGATGGCGGCGGCCGCTTTCAAGGCAGAAAACTAAGGAATATTAACAAGATAATCGAGTGTGACAGACGGACGGACGGACGGACGGACGGACGGACGGACGGACGGACGGACGGACGGACGGAGAAAGTCTCACCATAAGGGTTCCATTTTTACCATTTTGGTATGGAACCCTAAAAATACAAATTTTGTCTTTTGTAAACTTAAACATATGCATCGACTGGACTGTTGAGCCCCTGTTAAAGCAGGTATCAAGGATTCACAGCATAACGGTTTAGCCCTGCAATGTTACTCACAAGTTATAGCAGATAGGTAGGTATAGGTACCAACTACCAAGGTACCTACGTAGGTGCCCGCGACGCGGAGTCCTCGATGTAGTCTACAACTCTACAGGAAGAAGGCGGCGGGTATTGAATAGTAATGACTATAAAACAGCTACACACCATGTTAGTATTTAATAAAATTCGCATAGGTACGCAATGCAAACATTTCTAACAATGGAGACGGAACAAGTCGTGATTACTTGCCATGTTTAGTACATTCGCGCGGTCGGTGTCGACTTGTTGATAGTTGTTACTTGCACTAAACAAAATAACAACTTAAATCTACCGAGTACTGGCTGTTAATAGTAAACCGGGCCTTGTGTGCACATGTGCGGGTTCCTACCAACTAAATAAAGTACAGTGTGGTACAGTGGTGATTCATTTCTGGCAGAAAAAAAAAACAGGGACGGCGGAGAACGCAAGTGACGCAGCGCAAGTCATTGATCCCGACGCGTTCCCCGCCGCTCGACGCCATGTCGGAGCTCGCGCGCGCGCACTGGCAGGGCGCCGCTTCTGCCGGCTCGCTGCTCCCGCCGCTCGCGCTCGCGGTGTGCGTCGCCTGCATCGCCGGCGCCGCGCTGCTCGCCAACTGCGCGCTGCTGGCGGCGCTGCTCAAGCGGTCGGCAAACGGTAAAACTTTAAAATTACTACAACTGCATGTCGCTGTGGAACACCTACTTGCCTACTAGGGTCTGATTTTCATAACTTGTTTCGCACCTTCCTTGAAAGTTGAAACCCTCGACTCGACACTTTCATTAATTCATCCATAGGTAATATGTTATGATCATACGATCAGCTAGTCGAAGTGGGATACTATTTTACAATTATTGTCGCAGGAATCGTATATTTTTCAAAGTTATAAAGTAACGCCTTTGAATCAATCTATACTCTCGTATCCTCATTACAAATTACAGTCACTATCGGTTCAGTCAAAGAGTATATAATAACTACGGGTTCAGTTGTGGCATTCAAACTGTTAACTTATAAACCTAGTTAATAATATTCTTTTTTTGAAAAAGACAGCGCGCGAGATTTGTATTTCTTAGCAGCATCCTTTGTTATTCGGCTGTATAACTAACTATAGGTAGGGTAGGGCGGGGGAATAGCGCTCACTGGGTAATGGCGCTCATCTCTATATCTCTGTCAAAATGGAACGTAGCAACACGCCAAGTTGTGAGAAGCGCGAGGAGTAGGGGCCTCTAACAGGCAGCGATGCTAATGTTCAGTCAGCTTGCGACATGCGACAGTGAAGTGCATTTCTAGGTTTGCGGCCCAGCTGATCTTATTTTTGGTTACATGTTTTTTGTTGGTAAGTCATAAACTTGAACCCTAACTAATTGCTTATTTCACGTTTCTGACTTCTAAACTATTCAATTTTGATATAATGCATTAAATTTTCAACAATTGTGTATGTTTTTTTTTCTTATTTCGAATTAATTACAAAATGACCGTTTGGGGTTATACCGCTCATCTGAGCGGCATTACCCCTTAGTGACCTTTTTTTATTGTTGTAGATAAATATGCCAAGAAACCATCCAAGGACCACCGCTAAAGCGGCTTGAACCGAAGAAGACCTTCAATCTGCCAAAAATGCGAACAAACAAAAGAAAGAAGAATTACACAAAATAAAAATTTTACAAGAAAGTTCTTCAGAGACTGAAGATGAAAAGGGATTTTGCGATGATGATAGTAATGACGACATGGATGTGGATGATGAAAATTATAACAAATGTATTATTTGCGAAGAATTTGGAAAAAATAACGAGTTGTGGTATAGCTGCACCTTCTGCGGACTGTGGGCTCATGCTATATGTTCAGGATGGGATTCACCAGATGGATACATTTGTGATTTATGTGTCCAAAAATTAAATAGTTCAACTTCTAATTTGTCTTATAGTAATAATAATTATTTAAAATTGTAATAATTCAAGTTGATTTGACATTGCAGACTTTATTATATTTGTTCAATTGAAAAACACTAATCTACCGTACAAATGAGCATAATAATTGATGCTTATTTATAATTTTACACTTTACTTTTATTACTTAAGGTTGATCTCATTAATATTACTTAAATTAAAATGTAGCTTACTTGTTATATTCAAAAAAACATGTTTGAGCGCCATTTCCCCGTACCCTGAGCGGTATTACCCAAAGTCAGGGGCAATGCCGCTCGAACATGTTTTTTTTTTAATGTTTTCCTACTATTAGTAGTTTAAAGATACATGCTTTTGTTGTTTATTTGTTGATTACTCGATTGTTAAAGACTTTATTACTTTTCTTAATTTTGATTTATAGTAAATAATTTAAAAAACACACCATATTTTCCTTAAGTGAACGCCATTCCCCCTCCCTACCCTATAGGCACGTAGCACATTAACGAGTAACTAATAAATTATAAATATCTGATTCCAGGGTTGCTGTCAATCATCATACAACTAGTGCTCGCCGACATCATCCTCATAGGAACCTCTATCGGACCTGAAATATGGACGTACAACGCGAGAACATGGATCTTCGGAAGGAACTGCTGCATAGCATATCGTGGACTGAGTATATTCGCGTCGACGGCATCCCTGTACTTAGTGACTACGATAGCGCTGCATACACTAGCCACCGCTAACCTGGAGGAAAAGGCAATGGCACTGAAGAATAAAAGAGGCGACCGCGATGAGGATGAGGAAATGAGATCTTCACGGCACAGCCTCGTCGCGAGCAGTGACACTTCTACTCCCCCGCGTACCATGAACGTGGACTATCGTCTCGCAGATACTAGGGTACCGGTTACTCCGCCATGTGTATTCGTATGGGTGCTATCTGCTTCCTTGAGTATACCAGAGTTTACGTTAGCTACCACCGTTCGTCACGATCAAGACGTGGTCGCCTGCACATTAGTGGACACCAGTCATCGCGTGAACATGCATTCCATGGTAGCATTTTTTAATTTTTTTCTCCCGGCTTTAATATTATCCAGTGTCTGCATACTTATTTTATATAAACTAAAATCAAACAAGATAATTAAACTAGAAGGAAGCGAGACGATTCCAGCTTTGAAATTATCCCTATGGTTGGTTTTGGTGTACGGTGTTTTTTGCGTTCCGCGTTCGCTTTTTTACGTTTACAGCTTATTCAAGTTTTCAGAAGGCACTAAAATGGACTCGGGATTCGACAGTGATAATTTTTTAATGATCAAATTAGTATTTTGTGCTATGCGTCTCGTGGCGACAGTATTGCGCCCTATCCTGTGCATAAGTGTGATACCAAGGTTAAGAAAACTGTTTACATTCAGATTCAAGAATATCGATGAAGTATAAAATTTACATTTTTAATATGTAGGTAGGTTCTAAGTTGTACGAAATGCAAACCAAGCTTTAAGTTTTGAAGATCTCTCATCTTATCGTGATTTATTTTAAAATTATTAGTATTATCGGCGAAGGAATAAGAATAGTACGTAAGCAACGTAGATGATTTGCTACTTTCATCTACGACGGTTAGAAATAAAATAAAAGCTTAAGCAATCGATAATTTTAGTTGTTCAACCACAACACTAACATGGCTGATGTTAAAGAATTATAATAATTAAGTACGTAATAAACAATAATCAATACAATAGACTGTAAACATTAAAACTATTTTTGTAATTTGTATAATTAATTGAAGTTTTATTTTAGTTTCATGCAAATGGAGGCGCCACTGACACGAGAAAAGTAGTTTCAAATTAGGTACCTACCTACTTTTGTTTCTACGATCACTGACGCTTTGGAAACCGAGAAATATATCCGAATGATATAGAAATATATCCGAATGATATATTTCTCGGTTCCATTCGGTATATAACGAATATATCGTTCGAGACATTCGATAGTTTGATCACGTGACTTAGAACAATAAAATTAAATATCATTTCCATAAATTCAGATTCCGAATTTCAAACTGTGACGTATTCAAATCACTGTCCAATTTGCGAAAAGCTGGTAATAAGTACTTCGACGCATACTTGGCCGTGCATTCGACTTTTATTTTAATTTTGTTTTGACATGTAATCTTATTATTATCCTATACCTTTAAACGAGCAATTCTTGTATATATTTATTTATTTATTTATTTAACACTTTATTTGTACACCACAAAACATAATACTATAACAAAGAAAATAATATAAGAAGTAAAAAATTAATTAGTACAAAAGGCGGCCTTATCGCTAGGTAGCGATCTCTGCCAGGCAACCTACAGATAAGGAAAATACAGAGGAACCACGGACTGCAGGTGGTGCAACACTACAATATTTATACCTAAATTCAAATAAGTACATACTACCTATATATATCTGTATATATACTATACTATATATATCTGTATATAATCTGGATCTCGGAAACGGCGCGAACGATTTTCATGAAATTTAGTAGACAGGGGGTTTTAGGGGCGATAAATCGATCTAGCTAGGATTCATGTTTAGAAAATGTCGAATTTACCAAAAAAAAATATATGACTCCTGCTGTCATCTATTGCCCACCGAGCGAAGCTCGGTCACCCGTTTAACATTTTGAGTGTATATAGATCTGCATATTATATGTACTCAAAATGTTAAACGCGTTCTTGCATCTATGTAACTGCAAAGCTAAGGGCGCCTTCAAATTAGCCGCAAAGTGAAGCGCGGCGGAGCGCGCCTGCAACCGTGCTTTGGTGCTACTTTGTAAATCTATGTTAACGTGAAATCAACGGGTCTGCCCGCGAAATTCAAAATTTTCGTGGTTTTTTGCAATTTGTACGCTAATTAGACATGATAGGCTTATGGTAATCAATTTGCGAGAGTGGCAGTATCATCTTTACATGATTATATCAAAATCTTTGCATAAAAATGTGTATCCTAGGAAATTACTCCGAGTATAGAGTTTTATGTGAGTAACTCGCAAATCTCGGACTAATTTCTTTAACTCGACACTTTCGAGCAGAGATTTTTATATAAACACGTGAAGAAGATATTGAGATTATCGCAATTTTATGGCCATAAGCCTATTATGTCTTATTAGCTTAAAAATCGCGAAAAACCACGAAAAATTTGAATTTCGCGGGCACAGCCGTGGTGTGCTCCTTAAGGGCGATGGGTACCATCCGGGCGCGAAAATTCAAATTTTATTTAGTTTTTCGCTCATAGTGGGCTAATTATACATCGAAAGCTAATAATGAGTTTTGCGGGCACAACATTTATGCATCTACATGCTTTTGATAAAAACTCTGCTCAACAATACTCATTTACTTCAAATTGGTTCCCGATAGCTCGAAATCTGGGAAACTGCAAAAAATATCTTTCGGGAACCAATATGAGATGAGTGGGAACTTACGAGCAAAATTTCTATTAAAAACATGTAGATGCATAAAAAGTAGGCCCGCAAAATGCATTTCCATAAACCTACAATGTGTAGTTAGTCTAATATTTGCGAAAAACTAAATAAAATTTGAATTTCGCGGGCTGGTAGGGCCGCAACACCTTAAGGCGAAATCAACGACTCTGCCCGCTCTTAGGCTGATGACATTTGACAACTGTCAGAGGTCAAGCTATATTTTTCAAACTACCCCCTTCGCAGAGGCTTTGCCGATTACTTCCCCTCCCACTTTCATACGACTGCAACCGCGGACGCCTGATAACAGACAAGCTTCTGCGAACAGGTTATATAAACATATGTATAGTACTACTACCTACTCCTCTCTTTGATGATATCGCCGTTATAGATGAAAGAAGTCTGCAGGGCGATCACGTAAAATGAATCAAACAACCTGGCCTCTACACTACTCGTAAAGTGGGACCGAAGTTGAACGAAGCGAGCAGTGTGGAGGGGCACTTCGTCTCACTTCAGGCAACTTCCATTTGTTGTCGGTTTATGCGCTAGAGTCAAAGGACGTCAAAGCGTTCTCACGAAGTTCACCGAGTAGTGTGTTGAGTTACTTCGACTTCGGTAAACTTTACCGAGTACTTCGCCGAGGAACTTCGTGAGCAGTGTGGACGGGGTATAAGAACTGTATCACTGACTAATCAAACACTTCAGTAACATTGACTAATCAAACTGTATCATTGGCTAATCAAATCGCGTTGCAGATGATTGATGGGTAAGTTTTAACGCGATCGCCCTTTGAGAAATTCACTCTTGGCACCGCCGCGCGAATTTCTAGCTTATGTGAGGTAAAAAAAACCTAAAATTTTTTTTATCCTACTTTTACGTGGTATTAACACGTATAAACTAACACCTTCGTAGGTTTTTGGAAAAGGTAAAAACTACGTCGAGTAATACATAGTTTAGATAAACATCTTTTTGGGGTTAATAGGTGGCGGTTTATTTAAATATTGGTTCTAAAACTAAAAATTGTATTTAATACAAAAGTTTTATTGGTGAAAACATGAAAAATATAATAGATTAATGGCTGGTAAAATGCAGCAGAAATGTTACAATATTCGTCCATCACAAAACTAGTTTGCTAATAAATGCCTGAAAGTTCAGAATGCTATCGGTTACTCGGCGCCGGGCACAACAAAGTGGTTAATGTCATCAACAACATTCGCTTTGGTAATACACTTACATAGAAGGACATCACAAAAACCACATAAAAGACACTAACAAGTTTTTTGTGCCCCAATTTAAATACAGCCATTACATTTTTTGCAGGTAGTTATGAAAAATCTAATTCCTTCAGGTTACTCGGGCGTAGTTTTAACAATTAACTATTCGCGAAGTGTCATCGCCATCGAGACCGCGTCAGGCGGAGCTGCGGCTGCGGCGCGCGCATGGCGAGAGGAATGTAACCGGGCCCGACCGGCGCACTCTAGTCGAAAGGAAAACACTTTTAACTTAAGAAACCGTAATTTTAATAACTTAAGTTATAAATATTTATATTCATCAGGTCAGCTCGATATCTGTAATCCAGTGTAAATACAGAAATACAAAACCGTCAAAGATGACACATAACATTTAATTTGAGACGGAACGTGGAGGTCCGCCGTGAACGACATTTTTAACATTTTTTTACAAGCGACGGCCGGCGACGGGGCGACGGCCGCGCCGCGCGACGTTCTCGAATGTTACTCGCTTCTTACAAAACACCGATGAGAACAATGCGGGCGCGGCGCCCTTAGTTGTCGCCGCCCTCGGCGGGCTCGTCGCCGTCGCCCTGCGTGTCCGACGTCCACAGCGTGAGGTTGTCGCGCAGCAGCTGCATGATGAGCGTCGAGTCCTTGTACGAGTCCTCGTTCAGCGTGTCCAGCTCCGCGATCGCGTCGTCGAAGGCCTGCAACACACGCTCGCTGTAGCGCCCGCTCCCACGCACACGCTCACACACACACACGCTCCGAGCTGGCCGGGTCGAGGTTAATTGCGTTGCACATGGCCATGCCGATACAGTATTAGGCGAATCGTCTACCGGTGGAGTCGGGACAGTTTCTCATGCAATCTAGAGACATGGACTACATATACTTCAGTTAGTAATGAGTAACGTTATCGGTAAACCACAATACATCTCTGTGCAATGTAAACCTGTTTGGCCAAGTGACACGCCCTCGCAGGCGAGTTGATAATCTCGTAATAGAATACGGAAAAGTTGAGCGCGAGGCCGAGCCTGATGGGGTGTGTGGGTTGCATTTTGGCCTTGGCGATGTCGAACGCCTCCTGGTAGGCCTTCTGCGAGTCCTCCACCACGGCTGCGGACAAGCGAGACCGTTAGTACGCGGCGGCGGCCGGGCGCCTCGAGCCAGCCAGCACGGAGCGCAACGAGAGGATATTGACCTGTTTGGCGAGTTGACACGCTTTATCTGGCGAATTTAATATCTCATAATAGAAGACGGAGAAATTTAACGCCAGCCCCAGCCTGATTGGATGTGTGGGCTGCATTTTCGCCTTGCTGATTTCGAAAGCATCCTGGTATGCCTTCTGTGAATCCTCTACAACAGCTGTAATGTAAAGTAAAGTTAGCTGGCACATTTCATTGTTAAAAACAGTATTATTTCATTTGAATGTAATAAGAACCCTTGCTAAAACTTAAAAAATGATATTTCATAATTGCTGGTAATTAGTGAATAAATAAGAGTAATTAAAAATACCAAGTGAAGTAAATTGTCATTATAAGATCAACTTCTGACTATTCAAAAAAATATAAGGTAATTAAAAAAAAATTTAAAGTAAAGCAAATGTTTAAAAACTTACAATTTCTGGTTTCTCCTGTGGCCACTTCTGCAAGGTACCTGTAGTAATCTCCCTTCATTTTTAGGTAAAATACTTTACTTTCTGGATTACTAGCTTTAGGGATAAGGTGTTTGTCGAGTAAACCCTGAAACAAAAAAATCATCAATTATAAGAGATTTAATCTATGTGCTATAATATAACAAAACAATAAAAAATATAAGGTACAATGCATTTATAAATTAATAACTATGGATAATAAATGCTGTATTATTTTAGTCTAAAGTGAACACCATGGCCACTGGTCAATACTACAAGGCTGTATTGATTATTGAAGTCCATAAAATGTCAGTCGTTTTTCCAATATTAGAAATACTACTACCATTTCAAATGGTATTGAATGAATGAAAGATAATCTCTTATCAAAATTTGATAAAGTGCAGGCAATTGGTAAAGACAGGGCAACGAACGAAGACGCGCTTGCAGCGCGCGCAGTGACGCGGCGCACTACGTCACCGCGCCGACGCGTCGCCGCGCCCCGCCCGAGCAGCGCCGCGCCGTAGCCGACTAGCGCGACAACTGAGCGTTTACATCACCCCTCCAATTGGCAGTGCAAATAACATGACGTCATACGCGTAGGAAGCCTAATCTAGCATCGTCAACTTCATTTGAGAAAAATCTAAAGAGTAAATTTGTATTTCATAGAAATGTTGAAAATGAATAAATTTTACAAAGAATTAAAGAAAATATAAAAAAAAACTATCCGACTTCTACTTACCAATACGTCGTAGCAGATTTCTCTGAGTTCTTTTTCTACTTTAACCCTATATTCTTTAGCCATCTGTTGTTTTCTTTCCGAGCCTTCGGTTTTCTGTTCGATGGAGGATATGACTCGCCACGACGACCGCCGCGCGCCGACCACGTTCTTGTAGGCGACGGAGAGCAGGTTCCTCTCCTCGTTGCTGAGTTCGACGCCGGTCTCCGTGACTTCCTTCATCGCGGCCGCCATGTCGTCGTAACGCTCGGCCTGCTCCGCGAGCTTGGCGCGCTGCACCAATTCCTCCTTGTCGACGGACATGTTTGACGATTCGAGATGACTATATTACTGATGCCCCTGCAACCAACCATACAACCATCAACGAAGAGATACGACGCCCGGGCGGATGAACCGCGAGCGAATTCCTCAGAAAGACTAATCGTTCGACGTCACTTTCACCAAAGTGAATCCAATCGGGTATGAGTCATCATGAATGACGCACCTCGGACGGAGCTCCCGGGCGCACTAGCGCAGTGTACTACTGTCTGAGCTCAGAGAGCGACCCTCACGCCAATCGCGACATCGACGCGGCGTCCGATCGGTCCGACAGCATCTCACAGACTCGGCGGGTGGCGAGGCTCGCGCCGGCCCGCGCCGCGAGCCCGCCACTGCGCCAACCGTATCGATCCAGCGCCGCGGGATGGCTCGCAGCACTCCAGACGAAATACGGCCGTGCGACGCTTGCACACACCCGCTCCGCACCCCTTGCAGCGCCACCCTCACACCCGCCCGCCCGGCGCCGCGCACCCCGCCCGCCACCCACTACCGCTACGCGCCACCCTCCCCTATCTATCAATCCATCTTCCCACTCCTGTTGCTATGCACATACTATATCTACTTCTAAATTACTTCATCATTCTAAATTACTAAATAACTGAGATTGTCAAACTTAAAACGAATCTTTAATATTGCATCCTACTTGCGTCCATGATGTATCTTTCTGACCAGAAGGGTGTGGCCCTTACACTTCAAAGGCAAGGCCAGGCGGCCTACCACCGTGACCTAAAGTAATACTAGCTGACCTGGCAAACGTTGTTTTGCCCTTGGGGATTTAAAAAATAGTTGAATTGAGATTTAAACTATCCTATCTCTCAAGTTGGATCGAACTGCACATGGTGTGCGAATTTTATTATAATCGGTTAAGTGGTTTAGGAGTCCATTGAGGACAAACATTGTGACACGAGATTTATATATATTAAGATAAGATTATTGTAATATTGTATTAAAATTTCCATACTAACATTGTATGGAAATGTCAAAACAATATTACAAAGTCACAGTGGTAGCCCCCCTGTTCTTTTAAAAAGTTTTGTGGTATTTTTAGCACTAGTTATTTCTGAATTATTTGCATTTCCGATTATGGAAATTAATGCAATTATTTGTACTACTTTACAATTATATAGATGAAGTTATCTTACAAGAGATGAAATTGTTTTATCATCCCAATAAAAAGTAAACTAAAATTATGTCTAAAAAAAGGCGAAAATATTATATAATGTAAACCAATTTGGGAAGATGTTACCCTCATTCAGAATTCTTTAAAACCATCTCTACAAAGCACCCCAAAGGTGTTCAAGTAATCAGATAGCTTTGATACCACTTTTTTTTGTAAAATATTTTGGTATCTTATTTTAAATAATTGCAGTAATCAATTAAAATAATAGGATAGTGAAATCTATGACATCAGTATACAATAACATTGCCATCCTTTGTTTCAAGGAGAGTTCTTTAGCAGGTGTGCATAAATTAGTTATGAAACATGGCAATGAGCATCCCTGGTGCTGCATAACAAATCATTTAAATTGATCTCTACAGAAACCACAAGTCTCATGGCCTTTAAGTACTACTAGATTTTGCCTGCAGCTTCACCAGTGAAAATTTTAGTTTATTTACAAATCCCACAGGAACTATGAAATAAACCAGTATAAAAAGCAGTATTTGTGTCCTGTGTACTGTGTAGTAAGCTATCATATCAAACTCCAGCTAAAGTTGTATTTTGACATAATTAAGGCTGTTCATGCGTTAGAATTATGCTTGAGTCCAAATTAACTATTTTCGACGGCACATAAAACAGTAAGTAGTAAATGTGTCTGATTAGATGATTAACATCATATTATTTGGCATTTCATAATCTAGTTTGTGTCTGAAAAATATTTGAAAATATGTGTTTAATTTTTTCATTAGAACAGTTTTTGTAAAGGCTGGTTGCTAAAATAGAGGTCGACACACTATGCAGATACAAGATAATAGCCAAGATTCATAACCCTAACTTATAAAAATGTCATATTCAGAAAATTCATAACATTTATTAGAAAGTGTCTAAAAAAAATCGATTTAATTAAATGTTTATTCAAAAACAGTGAAACCAAAAGTGACAGTTTAGTATTTTTTTCGAGATATTAAATGGGTTATTTTAGGATAAAATCTGAGATATTTTCTGATTTCCTAGGTCTAATCATTGAATTTAATTAACAGACTTCAAAAAAAGGAGGTTCTCAATTTGTTGAAATCTTTATTAATATTCAAAGTCACTGGCCATTTCCTTTGTATTTATTTCACTATAAATTGTTTTGTAATAGGTACTATTAATCAGCGCAAAATTGTGTCAGCCCCACAGAAAACGATAATAGTTTGGGCCTGAACACGACGCGTCTCGCTTTGCAGTAATGCTCTTAAGTAACAAACACCATAAAACATACAAACGTCCATACTGATTTTATTATAATTAAAAAAGTAAATGGTTTGAACGAGTGTCATAAATATACAAGGCAACTACACATCTATACATTCAGAACTTTACTATATCAACATCTAGTGATTGAAATGGTGATAACATCAAAGAATCTCCCTCTCTCTCCCTCTCAGTGGCAAGCACATTTGCAAACCCTTGTCAACTTAAAACTTGTGAAATAACTAGAGATATTGTAAAATGAAATGAAATAACATAGTAGAATACAATTTTATGGAATTCTTTCTACTTATTATATTTAGCTGATATTAATTTCTTATATGCGACACACTCCAAAAACACAGGCACACTACATACTACAATAAAAGGTAATAAGGAAGTTTATATTAAATGTATGACTCATTCTTTTCTCTGTAAGCAAATAAATAGTATGACATTTTACAGGTAGTAATAATTATTATTACTGATATAAATCAACTAAAATATAATGGAACAGTAAGGGAATATACAGTATTGAAGTTTCCTTGCTGCTATCTTACCACCTGCTCAGAACTGCTTCCTTTAGTAGGTCGTGTCTAGGCACGTGCCATGTTGTGGAGTAGAAACGGCAGCGCCGTATAGTCTATCTATGTAGATTTCAAGCTACCGGTATCGACTTCAACCATAAAAATCTAATCCCTGTACACGTTCTAAGATCTCAGCTCAAAAATGTCCTTCAATGCTCTAACGCCGATCAACTTCACTGACATAAATCGTTATCGACGGCGATAACGGCGTGACTAGAGTACGCGACCAAACTACGACGCACTAGCGCGGTACTCGCTCACTCGCACCATTTACTGACCGATGCCTGCAGCAAGTTACCACAGGAACACTATATTATTAATAGTCCGCTTGAAACAATGCAGGAAGATGCATATTAAAGCAAAAAAAATTGGATCTCAACTGCACGAGATTAACTAGTAGCCAAAACCCACTTACTAATTTCAAGAAAGGTCTCGAAGTTCGTAGATATCTTTGGAAAGGAATTAATGACGAAGATTTGAAAGCATCTAAACTACGGATAGCTGTGTTGCTAATTATTCCTAGGTAAAATCTAACCGCACCGCAACACCGTGTCGCCGGCTCGAGCAAAATGGCTGCTGCAAGGGACACTCCTTTTATGCGTCACAGTCACAATGTATGTCGTCAAATAAATAACGTTTGCACTTAATATATTCACAAAATTGATTGCACTTTATAGTATCGCAAAACACTTACTTGTTTGAAGGGATTTAAAGTAATTAAGCCAGCAAATTGCGACACAATTTCAAATTATCTCTTGCGATGAAGGATACACTACACTGACGGCGGCGGGGCCAGAGGGGAAACAAAAAACGGAACAGGGTTCTCAAGTAGATCGGCCATTTGTCAAAATGACAATCACAGAACTAGCAATTTCTGTTCTCTATGGATTGTCAAATTACTTGTGTCTTTGTCTGGAATAAAGAAAAAGACAGAGATAGAGTAACTGTAATTTTGACCACCTATCTATTGATTTGATTAAAACCGGAAGTACATTACTCGCGCATTTATTTAAAAAATCTTGCAAGGATATCAAATTATTTTTTAATAAACTTCCGGCTTTTTTGTCCTCTGTGCATGGTATACGTGAGCTCGGTTCTCAAATTCTCGGTTCTGATTCTGATTCACAGAGGCCTTAGAGAGTTGGAAGGTGTGTCCCAATGTCCCACATTCCAGAGGAACGTACTTACTACACAAAAACTTTGGGATGTGCCGTTAGTTCGGCTGACACACACAACTTTAGTACAAAATCTTACAAGTGCTCGAGATCGTGAAAGGTTTTTAGGTTTGTCTTAAAAAGAAACTGGCTATTGGTCCATGCTCTGCTATCTAGAAATCTCGGTACTCTTCTCGAAAATGAAAGTTTCCGTACTAGCTGTAGGACTCTTGGGTTTACCCATAGGACCATAGATTTATAATAAATTGGTCGTCGCTCACGCTCTGAGATAGAGCCCTTCTCAACGACAGTTCCGTGAGTGCGGCCAAAGAGTATATAATCACTACGTTTTAGTGCGGCAACTTTTTTGTAGTGTGAGTGTGTCAATTTGAAAGTGTGCACTATGAGGTAACAGTAGAGCATGAAAAATTGTGAAGCAACGGCTCGGGTTTGCCGATTTAGGCAAAGTGTTTTCTGCCGGACTTGTGAAGTCGAGAGCGGATTCTTGGACCTCTATTAAAAGGGAAAAGGGATACTGTATTGATTTAGGTTTTGATCTGACGTCTGTGGTCCTAGGGTAATACATGTTCTGTGCTGTGGTCTGTGGGTAGTGTTAGTAGTCTATGGTAGACTAGAGCGGAAGCATGGAAGCGGAAGTATGGTCCTATTAGCGGAAGCTAGTTTTTGATTTCTCATTCCAGTGACCGCCTCCCGCACCCCGCGCTTTCCGTGCCTGTGCCGCTGGGTCTGTCATTCCCAAGATAATATATATTGATCTATGTTCCCAAGTATATATGTATTATCTATGGTCGATGTCGTGTTATCGTGAGGTGACCATGTGCACGAAAAATGAAGACTCGTCTCTCATACATGAAGACTCGTCGCTACTACAAGGAGTAATCTGTGCTACTACAGGTCTACGCTATTTGCAGATTAGATGTTTGTTATAAATGACTTCGGGTCCAGGAGTGACCGATGCGAGCTTGGGACTTGGAGAACCCCGAAAAATTAGGTGACGAATAGGATCTTTATTGGTAGTTTTTATCTTTTAAGAGCACCCAGAAATAGGAGCCCCGCAAAACTTCGTTGAACGAACTTTGAAGAGGGTGAGAGAAACTGAAGGATAAAGAGAAGTTGTAACCTTAAGATTAAAAAAAAGAATATTTCTCAAAACTAACTAAATGCCTTATACATCACGTCGTGTATCAATCATAATTCTACTATTACTCGTACATGTAAATTTTATCTGACACTACTGTAAGTATATAATTTGTTTTGTACTACAATATTATTGACTATGGTGTTAGATTTTTTTGTCAGTTGGTGTCATGTGAATTACATATACTTTTTAACGAAAAATGTATACGTGTGGTATATCGACTCGTAATACTGTATGTTCTTAAGGTCATCGTTACTTCGCCTCGAGGCGACCGATTTCAAAACCGTTAGCCATTAGCTTTTATCAGTAGGTTATTGTATGTTCATTCATTTTTGCTCTCTTAAACCTTTAATGACTAACCAGGAACTACATCGATAATATTTACTTATTGATAGATAGTTAGAGCAGCCCTTCTGAGCAGCTGTCTGGTGCCTATCTGTGATTGGCCGATGGTTGTGATTGGCTATTTTAATGCGACACAAGATGGCGGATATGCCCACCCAAAGAAACTGACAATTTCCTGTCCTTTTATTTTCTTCGCCATTGGTAATTAATGTTCTGTTCTGTGGTCTGTGGTGATGTAAACCAAGTGTTTTATGTCTATGATGTAAACAAAGTGTGAACACGACACACGTGTTTTTATTTAAAAAACGTAAAATTCTATTCTTTTATTAATTTATATTAGTGAATCTATCATAGCAAAGCACTTTATCATCATTTTCAATTTGCATATGGTCGCAAGATGCCTAAATCTAAACGCGATAAGAAAGGTAACCTCAATAGTACATTTCTTGGGCTTTTCACTAAAATAATTCATACTATATAAAATGTAAATCCGATTTTCAGTATCATTAACTAAAACTAATAAAAAGGGTCTTTTGTTGAAACAAAAAACTATCGAAGAGATAAGAAATTCGTTGTCTAAATATGAACACATATTTCTATTTACTGTTGACAACATGCGTAATACGAAGCTCAAAGATCTACGCAATGATTGGAAGGACTCGCGGTTTTTCTTCGGAAAGAATAAAGTTATGGCTGTAGCACTTGGACGAACTAAAAGTGATGAAGTAGAAGATCAATTAAACTTGGTAAGCATGTATTCCACTACTGTACCTGCTCAGTACAGAAAATATTTATCTTAAATATTAAGGAATTTCAGATATTATTATAAGAGCTAACAACTAGTATTTTTAACGATTAGCTTATGACAATATTTAAAGTTCTCCTTTATAGAAAACTACTGTTTCCACAATCCCTTAGATCAGTTTAGAATTTAAAAATAATATGAAATAAATATTGTGTGTATTATAAGTGTGAATACAATTTTTGATATAGCTTTCAAAAAGATTAAAAGGACAATGTGGACTACTTATGACAAATAAAGATGTAATTGATGTATTGGAATGGTTTAAAACTTACCAAGCAACAGAGTATGCGAGAGCTGGGTTTGTCGCCACTAAAGATGTGATATTACCTGAGGGACCTTTGGAAGACTTCTCTCATACTATTGAACCACATCTTCGGCGACTTGGACTGCCAACAAGCCTTGAAAAGGGTGTGATTCACCTCATCAAAGAATATCAGGTATGATATGGAATTCTTGAACCCTCCCTGGGTTCAAAAATTTCATAGTACATATTATTTACTATTTACGTTTGATAAAGGGTGTTTTCAACTTAAAAAAAATTAATGAAATGATTTTTTTTAACAGGGGATAGTAGGCATTGGGTACTTTCACTGGTTTGCTTATGTAAGATGATAAAAAAGTTACCATATATATTTAAAGGGCTCCAATGCAACAAATGTATTTTTTGCTTGTGTTTGCTTAATATTGATAATGACAACAGGTAGACACTTAAAATATTAACAGAATATTTAGTTATATACTCACTCGACCAATTATTTATCTCTTAACATGACTAGTATGTCTTCTTTGTAAATCTAGGTTGTAAAATTGATATCAGCTGATGATTGCTTTTAGGTTTGCAAAAAAGGCACACCCTTAACACCAGAACAAGCAGCTATATTAAAACTTCTGGGTATTCAAATGGCTCAGTTTAAAGTAGTTATCAAATGCCACTGGACCAAAGGCAAAGGGTTCAGCAAAGACCTTGATGTACCCAGTGATGACGAAGCTGATAATCAAAACGATACTGTTGAAGACGAACCAATGGAAGACGATGATGAAGATGATGAAACTTAAAAACCAATTGAATTGATTTTACTTTTATGTAAATATTAAATCGAATAAGTATACTACTAAAAGCTTTTTTATTTTTCTGTCATGGTTAAAATCCTTATAGGAAATTAAGATGATAATTATTTTTTATTATTCTAGATTACTTCCTGCTGAAAGCACTATGACAAATATCAAATATACTCTTACCGCTTTACAAATAAATGTAGAATAGAGGTGAATAGTTATTACTCTGTTTTGTCTTTTTCCTTTGAATATCAAATGATTGATGGCTGAATAAATCAGAGTATACTGTATAACTATTCCACCGATGTTCCACGTTTATTTGTAAGGTGGGTAGTTTCCATCAAAATAGTTCAGTGGGCTAAGGAAATTAAACTAAATAAAAAAAAATCAAGAACACATTCAGTAGTATTATATTTTTAAATCACAGTGGAAATAAATTATATTTAAATAAAAATTACATTAAATCAGCTTACATTTTCAATTTGCTACTTTGAACTATATGTATAAACACTTTAGAAGCCTATTTGGATGCATGGTATAATTTGTAGGCAAGAAAGTTTTCCCTTTCCTTTTGTTATAGGACCAGAGGTAGTAATATTATGTATTCGGTGGTAGAAGAATGTTTTCATCGTGATTGGAATAAAATTGTCCCCTGAATAGTTGAATTTGTTGTTATTCAGCCAATCAAGAAACACTTATTGTAGATATTATATACAATTATGATGGATATGTTTTTCTTACACAATCAACCACTCTTTAATAAAATTATTTAATCATTCCTCTGGCTTAAGAGTTGAAGTTAGTGTATCACTCTTCTACACGAGAGAAGGCATATAGCAGTGTGGTATGTTGATGATATTTTATATATTGTATAATAATAAATTATGCATAACAAAATAATAGTAATTAATGCAAATCTAAATCAAAACTATTTCAAAACTAAAGCTATGCAGCATTCTAATTATAAAAAAAATTATACAAAATAAAATAATTATCACCTACTAAAGGCCTAGCCATTTTGGAGCCTAATATTATAAATTAACAAACAACTTACATTTATTGAAAAACAATTAAATCACAGTACATTAATTCTAGTAAAGCATTGATTTTCAATTCACAATCAGTTAAATATCTTAGGTCATTGCAACTACAAAGTGGCAGTCTTTGAAACTCAAAAGAGACAAATATCCAATATTAACTATGTGAATATAGTCTAAAGCTGCACTCTACTTACGAACAGTATTTACCCGATTCAACTGCAGCTGAAGTTACCTCACAAGTACGCGCGGCGAGAGTTTGGCTTTGACCTTCGGGTGGAGGGGATTACTGCGCATGGGTACTGTCACGCGCGTGCCATCAGCTAATCAGATCACCGCGTCAATCAATCAGCGCCAATCAGAGCACCGCGTGCGCCTACACACCCGCCCCACACCCGTTGATACCCAATTTCTGATTTCTGCGCAATAACGGTCAAAGCCAAACTCTCGCCGCGCGTACTGTATTTTCATATATTTTGACTGCAAGCGCGGCAAAAAGTGCAATGTCTTTTAAAATGTTGCTAATGTAAAAATTTTTTAGGCTTGTGGCCTCTACTCATAAACAGTTTATGACAGAAGTACATAATAATATCATAGCTAACCATAGCTAAATATTAGCAACAGAAACCCTTGGAATTGACTGATAAGTGGTAGATTGCTTTGTTGTCGTTGCTAGCCTATTTAGTACTTATTTATACTTTGTTTGTTAAATGGTGATAACATAAAAAATACCCGGCTGAGTTTGTTGTGGGCTTCTTCTCAGCGGCAGGGCGCGTTTGGAACCCTCGTAAACTTAGTTTTAAGTCGACTTGTAGTTATCACTATTCTTATGCAACAAATATCATACCGACGTTTCGCAAGAGCCTGTATGTAAGGCCTATGTGAAATAAAGATATTTTGAGTTTGAGTTGAGTAACATTTGGATCTTTGCTAAGAAGATTTTGTTGGAGCAGCTATAAAGATTGCAGAATCAACCAATAATTACCCCTAATTATGTGGTGATAATTTAGTGAACAACCCTCTAAAATCGTATTCAATTTGACAGAAGCGAGTATGAACGCGAGAGCTGTTTTCCAGCCAGGTACAAAATTATTGCATTAGAGTCATAGGTTCTGATGCAGCTAAAGGCAATAACCCTGCCGTGATATAGTATTAACTTGAGATCGCTATATCACAGCGTTCTACTCCCAATTATAATTCACATAATATCGACAACTAAGTATAATATCAAAAAATGTCATACTTATAAGCTTTATCTACTCTACTCCACATTTAATAGATACGAACTATAAACCTAGTAGTTGTAGTACGAGTTTATATACTTTCGTAACTATCGGTGTTTTTTTTCACATTATTCACTTTGGATGAAACCTGAAAACGTATGGAGAAACTGCACATCGAACTACATTCCCAAATTAGAAGCCTAGGAGTACATAAATGGCTGTCTCATGCTATTACTCACTAATAGCATGAGACACCCATTACGTGCACTAATTATTAGTGTATTCGTAACGAGGGTTTTGTTTGTGTAAAAACATTACAGACGTGCAAATTGAAACAGATTACAGATTAATTTTATAGAAACAACTAACAGTGCTTTATAGCTCAGCTTAGAATATCATTATTATATTATACCCCTACAAAACCAGTCAGAAAGCCCTACAAAGACCTTATCTTACAAATAGTGAGCAGGTAGCCACTGCCACCCTAATTCTATTGATACGGTAATCAGCCCCCCGATTCAGAACGTTCGATATTTAACATTTTTCGAGATGGAGATTGCTCTCAAGTGCGCGCACTATAAGTCTGCGTGTGACCAGGTGCGCTGGGGTGGCGATCTTAATATTTTATTTCAGTTCAACTCAATCTTAATTGCGAAACTCGGTGTACATTTAAAGGTCCTAAAATATTCGATCAATGACGCCCTAGAGTTAGACATACGGCATGCAAGCTAAGGTTACACAATTACAACCAAACAGCATCTTGACTATCAAATAGCAAATTTTGGCCACGCACCCCTGATCTCCATTCTATGGATTACTCACTATATATCTGAGTCCTTTTTTGTGCCGATTTGAAGCGTCACCCTCGAACGTCAACGGTACTAAATTAACATTTTTTGGTAGCGACCGTCGTTTTGAATGTCACTTTATTTTAGTTCCATGGACGCTCATGCCATGATTACGCAACAATCAGCCCCAAAATGGCGAAAGTCAAGTGTCTTCATTTTTACGTTGATAGACAGCGATCCATAGAATAGAGATCAGTGCCACGCACACTTCTGTGACGCGAACTTCAATCGTATATCGATACGATTAGAGTTAGAGTTCGATATCGTGTTTTGAATCGCTTAGCTGTTCGCGAATTCGCGGTTCGCCATGATTATTCAGTGCTGTAGTGTCCGGGCACTGGTCTTGCTCCTAGTGCGGGGCGGGCGGCGCGGCGGCGGGCAGTTCCAGTGTCGGCAGCGGCTCGCGCCAGAACACGGTCTGCGAGAACTCGTCGCTGGGCTCGCACTGCGCCGGCGGGAACACCTGGTCCACCATCACCGACATGTGCGAGTACCTGCCGCAAACACAACCATGTACCACTTGTAGCGCTTACTAGCACCGACTTTGGTCCTCAATGTTGCAGCCGTAATTACTGCATGGTACATCAGTGACAAAAAACCTTAAATCAAATTATTACATAAATATATTACGATTATAACGATGTTTACTTATGGTTACAGAAAGAAAACAAAAAGTGGTCATCCCAGTTTTTGAAAAAGCACTCTACATTCTTTAAAAATTTACATGAATGAAGGTGCTTTTAATTAGACCAGAGACGAGCTACGAAACTTTTGATTCCTAATTTTGTTGCACCTGTAGCAAAATTAGGAATCAAAATAATAAGGACTGCAATAATATTGTGACTTTTACCAAAATCATAAAAAAATATATAATTAAAATCAGTATAGAGTTTTTTAAAGTGTAAGGGAAATATCGAATTTGATGCCTTGTAGACAAATTTTTTGTAAATTATTTTTAACTTTTAAAAATAAGCTTCCATTTAAATTATCACACTCTGAATATCACACAAAACCCAACAAAACAGATGATTCCAACACCAAATGAGGTGGTCAAAGCGATTTTGTTCAACAATACAAATCCGTCTGAACGTTTTTGTCGAATTCTGGTTATTATTATTTAGAATTTTTGTGATAACTGATAAACCTGAATCAACTTTTAAATATTTCATCTTACGAGTTTGAGATAAAACATGAATAGTTAAGTAGGTATTCACATTTAAAATGCTTATTGTAAATTATTATTCATCATCATAAAAATATTTTAAGAAACAGATGGTCATCTGTAAAATTAAAGAAATGATAAGATTCACTGGCACATCGACTGAGTTAATACGCTTTAAAGATTATAAGTAAAAGATAGAAGATATATTAATATACGAAAGATGACATGGCGATGATCACTGAGTTATTTGTCAGTATTAATATAAACGTGATAATATTATAAAGGATTAAGACAAATGTGTGGTGATGCGCGATTTTAAAAGTGACAAGCCCAGTTTCATGCCATTCGGCTTACCAGAACTCTCATTTGCTCGTTTTCAAGCTCCATTTATAGGACTAGATTCAGACTAAACATAATTCACGACTAGCTACGTAAATACTCTATCGCGTTTCAGTGGCGGGAAAAAATCATCGACCATGTCACTTTGCACGTGGTAACTGAAATAAAAACAAACTGCTTAATATAATATGATATTTTATAATGTATACGTAGGCATCTCCGAAATAAATGTGACTAAATCCAAAACGTTGGTTATAATCTCGATCAAAAATAATGATTTCTACACTTAAAGATTGGAAAGAACAATGACCAAAAGTGGTATTAAATTTTCTCATGAACCAAAACAAAAATATTGGCACTACGAATTTGTTTTTCATATTCGAAATTTAATTTTGCATACAAAAAGTTACTTTCTTTTCAATGCACATTTCCTGGCATACAGAATTTATTGAGAATATATTTATATTTACTAATTTATTATATATATTTATTTACTTGTTTATTTGTGATGTCTATAATTTTGGAATTGTAGTTAATGTGGAGACTGAAGACTATAAAAAATAAAATTTGGATTTGAATGACCATTGAGCTTGGTATATGATTCTATACATTCATAGTAGTCATTATCTTTTGGTTCATATCATTTTTAGGGTTCCTTACCTCAAAAGAAAAAAAAAACGGAACCTTTATAAGATCACTTGGTTGTTTACTATCTGTCTCTCAATGACTATAATATGTGTTTTATTTACAGCCCTTTATTATTGGATTACGTCACTTCCATCGCGGTATATTGCACGTTACAGCAGTTAGTGTATGTATGAACTCAGAAGAGTGCTGTACAAAGGTGCTTAATGTTTACTAAGGCTTACAAAATCTCTAAACTTATTTGACAGACCTAAAAATAGTGCTATCCTTCTCCATAATTTTTTAGAAAACAATAGCATTTTTTTGTGCCTTTCATAATAGTTTAGTAATTCTGTAAATATAATAGAACAGTATAGCGATTAGGTTTTCGAGTCTCTAAAAGCATGTTTCTAACAGTACTATTCACAACAGTGCAGTTGGAAAGGCATAATATTACTTCTCCAAGCGGTACTTTTACCATTTTTATTGTAAACTAGCATAGAAAATGACACATCAAAAATAAAATTCTAATCCGAAGTTGCTACCATTTGAATTTTTGGAGTAGGTGTCTTCCGTCTCCTCGCAAAACTAAAATTCGTAGGGAGTTAAAATGCGTGAGTTTTTTTTTCGAAAAATGAGTAAAATATCGTTTGTACCGTTTGTGAAAGGCATTGTAGATTTTAGATGCGTTAAATCTAGACTCTAAAACCGAATCGCTATTGTCCGGCACTGTAATACATCCCGTAACGATACTCACGTTGACTGGAATGTCTGCGTGAGCTCGTGCTTGAGCTCGCCCTTGTAGTTGATGGTGAATATCCTCACGATGGGAATGCCGACGGCTTGGTACGCGCACACGTCCTGCAACGATATTTATACATTGACGAAATACGCTACGCTAAGAGGACGGGAAAGATGTGACGTATGTTGAAGCCAAAAAATTGTCAAATATGCCTAAAAATGTATGCATTACGTCACGTACGTAAGTGAATATATTTTATCCTTTAATATGTTTGATCAATGTATTTACATAATATATCGATACGAAGCATAGAAATAAAAGAACTAAGGAGGCGCCCTATTCATTAATTCTAGCCTAGATTCTATCTCATTCTATCTAGCCTAGATTCTAGCGTCATGTTGAGCGCCAAGATTTGCTGTCAAATGATTATGTACTGAGTTTACTTTAAGCCGTCAGTCTTGCGCTTGTTATTTAAGTTTCAGATTACCAACCGTACATCGAATAAATCCCATCAATAGCATTTCTTACTGAAAAAAGTTCGAGATCATTTGGAAGCACTGATCTCTATTCTATGGATTAATAATTCTAAGTATCTGACAGTTCCTTTTTTCTGCCGATTCCATGCGCGCCCCTCGAACCTCCACGGTACTAACTTGGCATTAGTTGCTAGTGACCGTCGTTTTTAATGACATTTTATTTTAGTTCCATGGAAACTCACGCCAGGTTACACAACGTATGAGATCCCGGGCCGGAGGTTTCCAACATGAGCGCTGAGGATGTCCGATGGGGTTTTAGTGGGTAAAAATCCCACATAATCTAATTGGATATCTCAGTGATTTGCCCCCGTAATAATAAAAAAAAGGTTACGCAACAATCAGCGCCAAAATGGCGAAACTGGATGTTCGCCATTAATTTCTACGTTGACAATACTACGTTAAAGTCAGCGATCCATAGAATGCAGATCAGTGTTTGGAAGGGCCACTGCGAGTATAATCGTCGAGGCAGCTCACATTGACCCTGTTGCCGTATCCCGCGTAGAAGGGGTTGGAGCCGGGCGGGAACAGCGCCTTGATGTCCGCGAGGCACTGGATCTTGAACTCCTCCGGCTTCTTCTCGATGACCTCGCGGTGGAAGGCGCGCAGCAGCGACGTGGGGTTCAGCAGCAGCGGCCCGTCCGGCAGGCACACCTCGCCTTGCTTGATTGAGCGCAGATATTCCCGGGTCACCTGCACATTTTTTTATTATATACTTTGGAGTGTGTGCTCAGGAACTCACCAACCTAGTATACAGTGCAACAAGGGCCAAGGTTATCTTGGCGCGTGGCCAAAAATCGGAACTAACGCCGCTATCTTATGAATGTTTACCAACAGAAAGGCCACGCTGTAGTTCGCTCAGTCGGCATATCGCTATTGTATGCTGTATTGTTTTTGCTTCCCTCCTGTCAATGTCAAATTCAAATGCCAATAGTCTTGTCGGACTGTAGGTAGTTCAAACTACGAAGATGCCCACCCACTGCATAATCGCTTATGGTTCATGCCATTCGTAAGGAGTTAAAAAGCAAGGGGGCGCAGCTTCGTGGATTAAACTACCAATACCTTCTTCACCTTTCTACCATAGAACCGCAAGACACCGAGAGAAGTGGCATGCTTTTGTAGTTGACTTGATATCCAGCGAGCTCCCACGTTTGTGATACGAGCTGCTAAGGTGTGGAACGCCCTTCCAGCTTCCATGTTCCCGCCCAAATATAATCTAAAGAGTGAATAGGTTTTTTCTAGGAAAGCGCACTCCTCCTCTTTGCTTTTTATCAGGCATGATTATAGTCACGCGCAAACTATCAAAAATAATAATAAAAATAAAGTAGGTACTATGTTTATCTATGGGCCACGTCTGTGTTTTAAAACGCCACTTCGCCCATGTGAAAGTACGATTTTTCACTGTATATCTTTTCACTGCTAATCTAGGAAATAAGCTAAATCAGTTCAGTAGTTGACATTAATCAAGGATTACGGCTAGTTATGGCAAGTAACCTACACGTTGTTTATAAGAGATTGGGCTACTAGCCATGCTTTCCGTGGTGAAGTGTGGGTATAAAATATAACGTGAAACCAACCCTGGCTTGTCCGATGGCGCGCGCCGAAAGGTACAGCAACTGGTAGCCGTTGTTCTTAATCTTGGTGAAGAGTTGCGCCACGCCCGACTGCGCCCAGTCCTTGCCCACCAGTGGGAAGATGTGGCCCAGCACGTCCGATCTTTGCAAAAAAAAACATTAATTGTATAGCTTCTTTATATCTATATGAGGAACGTCTTGTAAACGTTATAACTAGAGAAACATGCATGTAAATAATTATGACCAAAAAGACTTTTTTTTTAATTATCATTGTTGATTTGGTAAATTATAAAAGAATAGATAAAATTTACTAGTAGAAAAGTATAGTTACTTGGTGATGGTGCCGTCGATGTCGGATATGACGACTTTGTCGTCGTACCGCCAGCGGAACACGTTGCACTTGCAGCGCGTGGTGCCCTGGTACGCCGTCGTCACGCTGAACACCATCTCGTTCATGTTATAATATCAGAGTATAGTTACTTGGTGATGGTGCCGTCGATGTCGGATATAACGACTTTGTCGTCGTACCGCCAGCGGAACACGTTGCACTTGCAGCGCGTGGTGCCCTGGTACGCCGTCGTCACGCTGAACACCATCTCGTTCATGTTATAATATCAGAGTATAGTTACTTGGTGATGGTGCCGTCGATGTCGGATATAACGACTTTGTCGTCGTACCGCCAGCGGAACACGTTGCACTTGCAGCGCGTGGTGCCCTGGTACGCCGTCGTCACGCTGAACACCATTTCGTTCATACCCTCGCGAAGGTTTAGCTTTTTCTGTTCAAAACAAACGTCATAAAAATGAAAATGGATCAACTTCTTTTGGTCGATGATCTCTATTTTATGGACAGCAGACTGTCAACTTAAAAATGAAGAAACTTGATTGTTGCGTAACCTTAGTTCCACGGACGCTCAAGCTAGAGCGTCCATGGAACAAAAAAATAACATTCAAAACGACGGTCTCTACCACTGATAAGAAAACTCAGGATATGGACATCCAAGCGATTTACGTAAACCTTTCGAGCGAGCAAACAGTAGCGCACACTGTCAAAATCTATAGGCTGCTGAGCGAACTACAGCATGGCCTTACTGTTGGTGGCAAAACAAGCTTTTCTGACACCGATAAACTGGCGACGTTTTTAGTGCCATTCGACCTGTCCAGGATCTATTGTCTCTACCAATAAATGTCAATTTAGTACTGTGGACCTTCAAGGGGGGCGCTTCATCGGCACAAAAAATAAACTGTCAATTGTATAGTAGAATGTTTAATCAATAGAATAGAGATCAGTGTTTTTGGTCATGTACTCTGTCTTTCCATTGTAAGAGAGTTGAAGTGACTTACAATTTGGTCGGAAGAGAGCCGCAGGGTCTTGCGGAAGGAGGACTGTCGTCGCGATGCTCTCATTTTGTGGGTCTCGTGTTCAGAGTCTGACGAGCTGTGATCGTCTCGCACTGATACTTCGCCTGTCAGATAAAACACAGTTGAGATTCAGTCATTTGGAAAAAGGAACTAAGCCAAAAACTGTTTAAAAATACAACTAACAAAAAAACGTGAGGTTTCTAATAACATTATCAACCAACTCTAATCTATAGAATAACACCTAAAACATAACTCCGTTTTTCATGTTTCTCATATAAAATCTTTCATGTAGGATTTCACCCATTGCTCGATGGATGACGCTGGTGTCATTACGGGATTTTCGTCACACAAAAAATTTTACTTTCGCTTAGCCGCTGCGCGAAACCGTCCGATAAGAAACTATATGTCAGTAATTAGTAATTACCTCATTTTTGTACTTTAAGTATTTTTCGTAGTAGATAAACGTCGCATTGTAGTCTGGACCTAACATAAGCGAACGTATAACTCAAGGTCGATTTATCAAGAAAAATATTGAAAAATACACTAACGGGTAGGCATTATTGGCGTGCCCTCCATCACGTCTTCGACTTTGACGACTTGATCGACATCTGTCACTTCTTTGGCAGTCTCAATTTTCTGATCAGTCCAGTCCACCTGATCTTCGTCCGTTGACTCCGTTTTGAGCGTTATGCTCTTTGTCAGATCGGTCTGTAGTGCGCTGATATCTTGAATTTCGTCCTTGGGCTGCGATGATTCTGACCTATGAAATAAAGAACATTTAATTGTATATAGTTTTTCATTTATTATTTTTCTGACTGCTAAATTTACCTATTTTTCACAAATATCATTGTCATAATAATTATTTATATCCTTTTATTTATATTTCTAATAACAAATTAAAAAAAAACTAAAATGTGCAAAAAAATAGGTAATTCATACCCTGGCATGTAAGTCAGTTGTATAAAAATAAACGGGAAGATTTACCGAAAATATGTAAATATCCATTTGTCTCGAGTCCAAAGAGCGGCCTGATATCCGAAATAGGAAATTGTATTCGTTCCAAGGTCACGGTCTGGGGAATTTTGGACCGAGTTCATTTATATCATAAAATCGTTTGGCTCGGTTCCCTGTTGACTGACGTGGTACGGCGGAAATAATCGACAAGAATATTTCCATCTCTTTAAAACAATATGTACTTGTACAATAAGAGTATTTTATTGTTTTGAAAATACAAAGCCTAAACTATAAAGAAGACATTTTATTATATGAATTCGGTGGATTCCTTTCTATCACAATCTGCGTTAGGTAACCCACAAAAATTTGTCACAACATATATTTAGAAGTAGTGTGTGGTGGTACAAGAAATGAAACTTTGGAATACCTCGCGCCCACGTTATACGTTTGACACGTTGCAGTGTTATGAATGATGAGTCAAACAATTATAATGCCATTGCATGACGACTGGGATAAACCGTCTGTATCTTTAGGAAATCGATCAACGAAATTCAAGCGATCATCGCAAGAACACGTGAATTTTATTGATCTAGCAAGCTTGAGTCAGAGTCTGTAAGAATTGATTTAAAAATGTTGTTTTCGATTAAACTTTATTTCATGGGAGGACACAAAGTAAAGGCCTATTTGGACGGTACTATTTTCTTCTACAAACATGATCAATTTTTTTTCCTGGAAGAACTGTAACTTCAAGCGTAAATTGCACGCGTTTTAGGCAGTTACGGATGCTTAGACAATTAATGCTATTTATTGCTTCAATTTTATTGAACGCAAAAGGCAAGCGAATCTTCCCATATCAATCTAAGAGTTTTTCTAAAAGCAACATTAAAATTGGTGTCCAAGTCCAGTAAAGGATTTCTTACCTCTTGTCGGTGTTGGACCGCCGCCAGTACCACCACGAGTAGGGGCGCGGCTTGGCCTCGTCCGCCCCGCGACTGCTCGCAGACTCTTCGCCCTTTTCGCCTTTCTCCAGCTCTTCGAGTACTCGCTGTGTAACAAAAAGCTCTTTTTGAGAATATAATTATGTTTCATTACAATATTATTACTGTTTATCGTTTGAAAGGCCCTGTATCAGGAGGTTTACAGGGTATAGCTAAGTCTTCTTTCGTTCACGGCTAGAGATCTTTTCCGCGTAGGAATATGCGGCAGAAAATAGCTACAGAGCAGTCCCTTCACTTCCTGGAAAGGGTTAGTAACCCATAAAGGTTTCTATACAGCATTGTGCTGGAATGCTTAATTACTTGACCAAGAATTTTTGCACGTAGAATGATACTAGCCGCAGCCGAAGCCTGCTATCAGACAAAACTAGAGCCAATATAGAAGTTATAAAATTCCAAAGTGGCCTGAGGCAAGAATCGAAACTGCGACTTTCGACTTAAATTCAAACGCATGCAACGCCCGATTACTGTCACCAAGTGCCTGATAAACAGGTTCGTTTACAAGAGATACTCACGTTGGGCAGAGGGCGTCGGTAGGCCAGCAGCGACAGCAGCAGCGGACCAGCGCTGCGCCACGGCATGCAGCGCGTCCCCAGCCGCACCTCCAGCCGCCCCGCGCTGGCGAGCGCCGCGCCCTGCATGCAGAACTCCTCGTAGCTGAGCGCGCGCGACACGGCGCCCTCGCGCGCCATCACCGACACCTGGCCCCTGATACAATGGATGCATTCGTTGACACTTGGTCCCTGATACAACGGGTGCATCATTTGACACCTGGTCCTTACAGTCTCATACAACATCTGAGCGTCGTAGCGTCGTGCGTGTATCAGGGGGCCTACCACCGTGGCTTTAAAAGTAATATTATTGTAATATTGTTTTAAAATTTCCATACTGACATTGTATGAAAATGTCAAAACAATATTACAATAATATTGCTTTAAGTCGCGGTGGTAGGCCCCCAGGTGATCCTGATAAACGCACGCGTTATCTGTCACCTGGCCCCTATTACATTAGATGCACTTATATCACCTGTCCCCAGATACAGCGGATACATATTTGTTTTATTAATTATAAATATAAAGAACAAATATAAGAAGACGCGGTTTTTAGAAAATGAGATTCTTGTGAGCTTGGAATTTTTGACTTTCATTTGGTGGTATAGTAGACAAAGTACTTAATATAGTAAAATAATCGAGTGTGACAGACGGACGGACAAACAGACGGAGAAAGTCTCACCAAAACAATCTGTTAACATTGTTTTGCTATTAGGGATATAAAATCGTTTTCAATACAGTTGTATGGTATGGCGCACTTTCAGAGGCTGTCATTAGTATTCGAAAGTTAAATCTTACGCACAGGCATCTTTCTTTTTCGTGGTCGTAACTTACTTTTACAAGCTCGATCATTACTTTTGCAAAACGTTTCATACCAAGGAGTTTTCATTGTACAATAAAATGGGATGGACATTGGGATGGGATGGACACAGAAGGAATTTTTTTTTCGTTTTCTTTTATCTTTTACCTTTTATCTTTTTATCTTTTTATCTTTTTATCTTTTTATCTTTTTATCTTTTTATCTTTTTATCTTTTATCTTTTTATCTTTTTATCTTTTTATCTTTTTATCTTTTTATTTTTATCTTTTGTCTTTTGTCTTTTATCTTTTATCTTTTATCTTTTATCTTTTATCTTTTATCTTTTATCTTTTATTTTATCTTTTATCTTTTATCTTTTATCTTTTATCTTTTATCTTTTATCTTTTATCTTTTATCTTTTATCTTTTATCTTTTATCTTTTATCTTTTATCTTTTATCTTTTATCTTTTATCTTTTATCTTTTATCTTTTATCTTTTATCTTTTATCTTTTATCTTTTATCTTTTATCTTTTATCTTTTATCTTTTATCTTTTATCTTTTATCTTTTATCTTTTATCTTTTATCTTTTATCTTTTATCTTTTATCTTTTATCTTTTATCTTTTATCTTTTATCTTTTATCTTTTATCTTTTATCTTTTATCTTTTATCTTTTATCTTTTATCTTTTATCTTTTATCTTTTATCTTTTATCTTTTATCTTTTATCTTTTATCTTTTATCTTTTATCTTTTATCTTTTATCTTTTATCTTTTATCTTTTATCTTTTATCTTTTATCTTTTATCTTTTATCTTTTATCTTTTATCTTTTATCTTTTATCTTTTGTCTTTTGTCTTTTATCTTTTATCTTTTATCTTTTATCTTTTATCTTTTATCTTTTATCTTTTATCTTTTATCTTTTATCTTTTATCTTTTGTCTTTTGTCTTTTATCTTTTATCTTTTATCTTTTATCTTTTCGATTGCGAATTCGAAGTCGCCTTCGATTTCGATCTTCGATATTTTATTTAAGGTAAAAACCAAACAAGATGGAAATTGGCCCCCAAAATCTTGAGCAAACATATTATCTCTTTGATTTGTTTTTTTACTAATTCTCACAACTGTATTGAAAAACGTCGTGTGATACACGGGTGTATAGGTTTTTGCAAACTCGTGACATTAAAAACCCTCGCCTTCGGCTCGGGCTTGTTAATGACAGCTCGTTTGCAAAAACCTACTTTCCACCCTTGTATCACAATGTACTATTGCGACTTATTCTCAGACTTACCGAATATAGTCTGAAAATTCCGTAAGAATCGGCCGAGCTATTACAAACACTAGAAAATGATACAAATACCAGTTAATAACTCACTTGGCCAGCAGTTTCTCGTCATCATCCGAGTCGAGGGGAGGCGCGTCGAGCGAGGTGGGTGAGTTGGGTGACTGCGGCAGCGACGGCCCGTTGCCAGACTCGTACTCTTCCTCCGTGGGTCCGCTTTGCGCGTTACCGCCAACTGTGTATGTAATCCAAACTATAAGCTGCAGCTTCATGAGGAATCATCCATGTTACATGGTCATGCTATATGCTTTCGTCTTCAAGTCAAACAATTCTTTTGGAAATTCATCATAGGTAATATGAAACAGTCCACTGTCCAGCTAAAGGTCATATCTTTACTCATTTTAGTAATGGAGCGCGCCTTCGTGGATTGAATTTTCTATACCTATCTGCTTTTAACGGGGAGTGCATGAAATTAATCTTGAGGTGGTCAGACACCAACAATATTTACGTATGTTTCACGCCTTCAGAGACTAATTATATTTTAATAGCGTAGAAAGTGTTTATGTTTGTCTGTGAGTGTGTGTATGTTTGTATGTGGCCACGTGCGCGTGTAATGTGTTTGTTCAGCTGTAGTGAAGGAATCTTCACGCCACAGCCACTGATACGATTTGGCTAAAAAAAATGGAATAAAAACCTAATTTAACCGCGGGCAAAAGCTTGTAGAAAAATATTTTCGTCGATTCATCAAAGACTACTTAACACTAATAACACACGTCCCGCTTATCAATTTATTATTCATATTGTCATTAGCAGTAGGTATAAAAGTCATAGAGGTGTGACGTAATTTTACAATATGCTGATTTGATAATAATTAATTAGAATAGCTTGTCTTTGTTCGGTAATACCTACAATCGCTGAAACAATAGACTTTGTTATGTCTGCCCGTGGGATTAATAAAGAGAACCTGTTATCAATGTACCCAATATTAACAAAAGTGTGAAAAGCCCCTAATCCAATTTTGGCCTTCTTAAAAATCATTCAACCACAGCGAGTAGATTGACCTGTCATATTACACTTACAGTGATTGATTTTGTTATTATAATATCGTGTATAAATCACATTTATTAACCATATGAAAGGATCAGCACTTACTGACGTAACACATACATTTTTAGGCTCTGCCCTGAAGCCGGATTTTTAAGTTGTCAAAACTGTAAAATGGCTCTAATGTATGCGACCGACTACGGTATGTGCTGTCAACGGTACCGAAATTATGAAGCGTGACGCAATATTTGAATAATTTTTGGCTTCAACACAAGCCTCACCTTTCCCGTCCTCTTAGCGAAGCGTATTTCGTCATTGATAAATCACAATGCGCAGAATTTGCCGATGATGACGGGATGTCACGATGATGACGGGATGTCACGATGATGACTGGACGTCACGATGATGACGGGATGTCACGGTGATGACGAGACGTCACGATGATGACGGGATGTCACGATAAAACGGGACGTCACGATGATGACGGGATGTCACGACGATGGCAGGATGTCATGATACAGTACAAGATGATAAGGCCATTTGTTCACTCAGCCGTCATTGGAACCTCACGAAGAACGAGATTATTCTGAGATAATATGAACCACGAGTGCGCGGTAGGAACACGGCATTAGTAACATGATCGCTACTTCAGCGCCGTCTGCTCGTTCTCGGGAACATACAAGTGATGGCTGTAGTAAACAAATCGCTTGATTTTTCATTTCATAGCCGATCAAAATGAAGCGTTTCTATGGTGCATTTGACCGATAGTTGACATGCAATCTTCCGGGATGCGGATGGCTAATTGAGAGGTTTCATTGGCAAACTTCACATGCTCTAAAAGTACCTGGGTCCGCTCACCTGTCCGATAGCGATCCGCGTGGTGCTTGGGGAAGTATAAATCGGGATCAACCTGCCCGCGGTCGAGGTCGTCGAGGTACACTCCCCCGGGCGCCGTGTCTGCAGCCTCGCGGTTTGACATGAACCTGAATCAGACGAACCATATTCACAATTTACTGTGGAAACACTGGACTAATTGTTGTCATTAGGAATTCGGATAATTGAAAACACGGATAATTGATGATTAAACGAACTTACCTGTAAGTGAAGTTCTATCACAATTATGTGAATACATTTTATTCGAATATAATAAACACAATCAGGTATACTTTCATTGTACTGGCAATTTCGCACTTTTATTTATTTTGTTTTTTAAAACTGACCACCCTGATGGACACGCGGTCCTAGCCTACCTCCGTGCCAAGCTTCATTCTTTAGAGAATATTTAACAAAATTTTCGTATTATACTCATGGGTTTTGGGTATGGGAGGGACCTTATATTATTATATTCGAATAAAATGTATTCACATAATTGTGATAGAACTTCACTTACAGGTAAGTTCGTTTAATCATCAATTATTATTTCATACATTTTATTCTTCATATAATAAACACAATCAGGTAGATGTTTAGAGATGAAAATTTTTGTTAAATTATGGACATTAACAGATAGTAAATTGTTTCCTATTATAATAGGAAATAGGTCCTCTTTATACCACAGAAGTATTTAATTAACACAATCTTTTCGTTCAATTCCTGGATCAATAAACCAGTCACATTATAAATAGGTTTAATTTATATTTAGATAGATTATAATGATTAATGATTAGAGAGCAAAAGAGCTATTGCGACAGAAGCATCATCGCTCAATAAGAGGTTATAAAACTTAGGTAACGTCCGTAATGGTTGTTACCAGCAGACTGCTTTTCTGATGAGGTCAAGCAACAAACTACGTGGCGGCGTGCTCGCCGAGGAAGTGTTGCGTACTTGGTGCTGAGTGCACTGAAACGCAGACCTCTCTCGTGAGAGATTATATTCCTCGGCAGACACGTTCTCACGGTGGTCTGCCTGCAGGCGACCTTATGAGGTCGCTTCAACATTATCAGGAGGTTGTCTATTATATATCTTGGTCTAAGATTTTGTAAACGACATATCGATTTGTTTTTCAAAGCTGTGGCAAATTTTTATACTTTCTCTTCAGTTTTAATTATGGTATAATTAAAACTGGTTCGCCCTGCTAGTAGCTGGCGTTGTATAAACTCAATAATTCCCTTGAATTATATAAAAACATTAATACTAACTTTAACTAATGCTAATGTTTTCATTCTGTGCTCTGTCTACTGCCTAAAGCTAAAAAAGTTACAAGATCAGCAAAGCAAAGTTACGGAATGAATAAACTCTTATTAAGGCCCATTGAGCAATGTGTTAGCATACTATATTGTGTGCTACTATGTGGTGTTTGATGTTAATTTATCTATTCATTTTCGCAATATAATATATATATATATATTTTTTTTTTTTTTTTTTTTCATTTGACCCAAAATCATCAGCAGAAATTAAACTCAATGCCGAATGATAACAAGTAATCGTACTATATGCTACGTCGTTAACAAGTTGTTCTGTTGGAAATTACGAGGTTGACTTATAATGTACGTATTGTACGGATCTCAGTCGTTATTAAAGCAGTATTGCCACAAAACTTTGTAAATAACACAAAATTTTTGAAACATATAAATTATTAAAAATTCCATTCCAATTTTTTAAATGCCTTCAGAGAACTTCCTCCAGTAATTCCTATGAATTGTGGTTCTCTAGTGAAAGACCATATTTATTTATTTATCATCAATAAATGTACGAATGTAGAAGTAAGTCTTTTGACACCTTATGTAAAAGAAGAAAATCCAAAGTTGTAAAGGTCCTTAGACGATGTATGTCTAAAGCATTGTCTATAATAGTATTTTTAAGCATTCTACCTCTAGAAGAATGTATAGAAGAGCAAAGGTAAACTTGGTGTTCCAAAATGTTCAGAATGCGTCTGTTTCTAAGACGTCTGGGTTCGTATTGATTACATTTCGCATTATTGCAAGAAGCGATAAATTCAATAACTGGATTGAACTCTTTGAATAACTTTGAATTATATAATTTTACAGCGATAGCTTAATCCCATTAACTGGATGTAACTCTTGGTCAGCTTTTGATTATCTTTAATTTCCATATAAGAAACAATTAACCCAATCGTTTAAATGAGGATATTTGATATCCTCTATGCAACTGATGTAAATCATGTGTATCAAAATAGATGTATCGAAAAATATGGCCATCAACTCTGTAAAGAGGTATTTCGATTCATCTTAACGTTAATTATTACAAAAACAAAAATCCCTCTAATGAAAAGAATTAGTCTTCATCTAGACCGGGAAATCGTGTGAATCACTAGTTCAACCTTTTAGGTTTAAGGGAGTTAGATGACTTAAAAAATGTTTTGTAACCACTGGCCATCTGATAGGATAACCGATGATGGACGAACAGCTGCGTCTAAAGTCAAATTTTTCTTACTACATTTTTTGTTTCTACAGACGTTCTGTGTAACCCCATCCATACCTAATAGCTGGAGAAGTGGACTTTAGGACTTTTAATCGGAATTAAGCTTAACTCTTATATGATAAAACGAGTTAAGAGTATAAAATTCTTTACAGAATTTGAATTGTTACATAATTCACGTCATAGTTTGCGGTTGGGTAACGATACTGCCATATCGTCAGAAATTAAAATAAAACCAGGAAACTGAGCATGTTTTGAGGGTAGTAAATAACTTTAACACTCTAACACCTAACAAATCTTCATGAAAAGAACCGCGGTAAGTATCTGAGATGAGTCACAACTTCTTTATGTATTTTACCAAGGATGAATCGGTACTTTAAAATAAGATTCTTCAGTTCATAGGCATAAAACCCTTTTTAGGTATTCGCTTGTAAGCTGTTCTATGAACTATCAATTTCAAAGGATTTTGAACTACAAATTCATTCCACGCCTTTAAATTTAGAATGTATCTTTTACCACGTAAGATTTTGAGGTTAGACACATCTTAACTATAGTCGAACATGCAGTGACTCACTCCCACATTATCTCATCCAAAAAAGAAATGTCGATTGTCAAAGACATTTGTCGCTTTTTCTTTGTTGTGAACGTGTAAGGTGGTACACTGTGTTAGTGTACGATTTTTAAAATGGTATTATGTAATAATAATTTTTTGGAGCTAGTTCCTTAATTTGTTCAATTCATTAAAATATTTTATTGAATGTACGTACATTTGTACACCTAGTGAAAGTCAAAAAATAGTCTTCACTTATTATAACTCCCGAAATTCTAGATCATGTTATAGATCGTGACGGATTCCTTGTCAGTGATATGTGACCAATAAACTTCAAAATGTTGAAGATAACTGGCATATAGGTACCTTAATGTCTAGCGTCGTCGATGAACCTGGTCCATGTTGTGGCTGATGCTGGAAACTCGCCGTCACGTCGCATCTTCCTCGCGGCTGATCGCCAATACTCAAGTGTGTCACGCCCCCCCTGCTGGCCGAGCCGTAACGAGAGGGGGCCAGCTAGTTTCTCGAGAAACGACATTGCGCTGTCCCAGCGGTGGGTGTCGACAGCAAAGTCGCCCGCCGCGCCCTGCTGGTTTCTTTATTTACAACACCTGACGATCAGTAACCATTGAAACTAGTATAATGCCCGAAACTATTTCTCCGAAAAAACATCTGGTCCCGTTCGTGAACTTTAATTACTTGTCATTTGTCGAAACAAAATGTCATTTGTCAATACTTAAGCTTCTTCTCAGTTCAGGACGCGTTGTGGTTTAAGATTTTTATTAGTTTCAGAAAGAATTTAACAATTCACTTCAATGAAACTTTCAGACTAATGGTACATTATACATAATATTGTTAACTTATTGAGTTTTGAGCTAACAGTTAAATTATCATCTCATTACACAATCTGAACATTAATTTTCGAAAGTAAGTAAAATTATTTTCCACCACAAAATCTAAACATTATTGTTGTAGGTACATAGTTAGAAAAGTTCGACGCGTTGTTACCCTCGTGGAATTAGTTTTTAAGTCGTGAAATAGTTATCACTGATAAAAGGCACACTTTTAACTGGCTATTCCTAAGCCAGGCAAGTATATCAAATAAACTATTTGATTCTTTGCAATGAAGGTCGGCTAGAATTTTACAACTGTCGGGACTAACCATTAATATAGTTCTTGTGACTGAGCGCCGATAGCAATTCGGGATCAAAGTCCGGGAGGTCATGCGGAGCCACTTGTAGTGAAGCCGAGGGCAGCGCCACACCGACATCGTCCCCCGTTGGTATCCGCAAAGTCCTTTGAGGTTTTTTAAAATCCTTCGTGTTGACCCGCAGTCAACCTCCAGGAGCATTGACGCATCATGCTATGCTTTCGTGGTACCCTCAACGTGATACCCTCCAAGCTAGCTTAGAGATGCCTGGACTATTTCGCGCATCATGCTATACTTTCGTGATAACCTCAATGTGATACCCTCCAAGTTAGCTTAGAGATGCCTTAGGATTTCAATTTTTGGACACACTTTCGTCAGCATTGATATTTGAGTTGATGTGATATCTGGGAAAAAAGGTTAATTTTCACTTACCCTCTTTCCTCGGAGTCTGACGAAGATGAATGCACAATTATATGATTTGGTTTGATTTTATTTTTGTTATAATAATAAATTTTACTAGCGTCTAAGCATTATCAGTATAGAAAATTAAGCAAGTTTTAACACTGAACACTTAATTTTTTTTACTTTGAACCTAAATTAACAAAAACGAGACGTGTTTTTGTAGTCGAGTGCTCATTGCCGCGCACAATAAAAGAATGAAGCTTGGCACGGAGGTAGGCTAGGACCGCGTGTCCATCAGGGTGGTCAGTTTTAAAAAACAAAATAAATAAAAGTGCGAAATTGCCAGTACAATGAAAGTATACCTGATTGTGTTTATTATATGAAGAATAAAATGTATGAAATAATAATCGAATGTATGAAGAAAAGCCGGTTTTGTGCATTAAGTTATTTTGTCACCACCAATTTCTTTTTAAAGAATTCGACTAGTAGGTATTTAAATTAGTCGCGGTTAGTCGTAAATCCGTACAACTGATGGCCAGATTTCTACTGTACCGGCAAAACAAGATGCTTTGACGTCATTAAATTACGTAAAAATTAACATTGAAATATTGTTCTTTTTATAGTGGCAACAGTATATTATCTGTGAAAATTTGGAGTGTCTAACTATAACGGTCCAAGAGATATAGCCTGGTGACGGACGGATAGATGGCGAAGTGTCAGTAATGGTCCTTTGGGTATGGTACCATAGAAACGAACCTGAACATGCCGCTCAGCACCCCGCGGCGCTCGGTGCGCTCCTCGTCCGAGCTGAGCGGCTCGGTGGGCGAGGCGGGCTCGGCGGGCTCGGCGGGCGACGCCGGCGACTCGGGGCTCTCGGGCGGCGCGCGCGGCGGCGGCTCGGGCAGCTCGCCCCAGCGCCACGACTGCGACGCCTTGTCGCCCGTCGCGGCGCGCTGCAGCTCCATCTCCGTGTCCGACTGCACCGGCGTGCCGCGGCGGGACCCCGCGCTGCACAACCAGATGTTATCAAGTACAATGCATGACGTAGCGGTAGCGATCCTGCCGTCTGCGTCACAGGTCGTGGGTTCCATTCCCACAACTGAAAAATGCTTTTGTGAAGAACATGAATATTTGGGCGATTATCTAAATAGCGTTATATAAAAAAATACCGAATCGCTCTCGGCCTGTTGTTTACATTAACTCAATCAACTTTTGATCTAAGACTTTTCAAATTCCGTGTTTATTTATTTCATACAAAAAATGTTACCATCCTGTAAAGTGACATTTCTCAAAATATTGAATAAAAAAAGTCGTTGAAATTGTTACTTTTAGTACAAATACAGACGAAGAGCGATTTATTATTTTTTATATAACCCTGTATATTGTACTTATGTATATAAAATATTATGCATATTTATCAAGTTATCTAGTACACATAACACAAACAAATCGCTAACTTTGGGGCTAGTTTGCAATGTGTGTATAATGTCCTAAAAATAAAAACCGGACGGACGGAGAATGTCTCACCATAAGGGTACCATATTTTTACCATTTTGGTATGGAACCCTAAATAAGCTAAGTTAATCAAGTTTCTTTTCATCTAAGAGAGGCCCAAAACGCTGGACATAGGCCTATAAGGATCTCCAACTAGCACGGTTGTGCGTCACTTGGATCATCATGTATAAATGTCATCAGTCCACCTGCCAACACTGACCTTTCCATGTGAGCCTGTCAAACAGCACTTTGAGTCTGAACATCACCTGCTCAGTTCAGGCTTATTATATCCAGAACCAATTTAAACTGTTTGCAATAAAATACCGACTTGTGTATTTACACAAGTTGGTATTGTACTTGTGAATAAAATATACTTTTTTAATACAGTTGTATGGTATGGCGCACTTTCAGAGGCTGTCATTAGTATTCGAAAGTTAAATCTTACGCACAGGCATCTTTCTTTTTCGTGGTCGTAACTTACTTTTACAAGCTCGATCATTACTTTTGCAAAACGTTTCATACCAAGGAGTTTTCATTGTACAATAAAATGTTTTCTTTTATTGTATGTTTTCAGTTTTCTTTTATCTTTTACCTTTTATCTTTTTATCTTTTTATCTTTTTATCTTTTTATCTTTTTATCTTTTTATCTTTTTATCTTTTTATCTTTTATCTTTTTATCTTTTTATCTTTTTATCTTTTTATCTTTTTATTTTTATCTTTTGTCTTTTGTCTTTTATCTTTTATCTTTTATCTTTTATCTTTTATCTTTTATCTTTTATCTTTTATCTTTTATCTTTTATCTTTTATCTTTTATCTTTTATCTTTTATCTTTTATCTTTTATCTTTTATCTTTTATCTTTTATCTTTTATCTTTTATCTTTTATCTTTTATCTTTTATCTTTTATCTTTTATCTTTTATCTTTTATCTTTTATCTTTTATCTTTTATCTTTTATCTTTTATCTTTTATCTTTTATCTTTTATCTTTTATCTTTTATCTTTTATCTTTTATCTTTTTATCTTTTATCTTTTATCTTTTATCTTTTATCTTTTATCTTTTATCTTTTATCTTTTATCTTTTATCTTTTATCTTTTATCTTTTATCTTTTATCTTTTCTTTTATCTTTTATCTTTTATCTTTTATCTTTTATCTTTTATCTTTTATCTTTTATCTTTTATCTTTTATCTTTTATCTTTTATCTTTTATCTTTTATCTTTTATCTTTTATCTTTTATCTTTTATCTTTTATCTTTTATCTTTTATCTTTTATCTTTTATCTTTTATCTTTTATCTTTTATCTTTTATCTTTTATCTTTTATCTTTTATCTTTTATCTTTTATCTTTTATCTTTTATCTTTTATCTTTTATCTTTTATCTTTTATCTTTTATCTTTTATCTTTTGTCTTTTGTCTTTTATCTTTTATCTTTTATCTTTTATCTTTTCGATTGCGAATTCGAAGTCGCCTTCGATTTCGATCTTCGATATTTTATTTAAGGTAAAAACCAAACAAGATGGAAATTGACCCCCAAAATCTTGAGCAAACATATTATCTCTTTGATTTGTTTTTTTACTAATTCTCACAACTGTATTGAAAAACGTCGTGTGATACACGGGTGTATAGGTTTTTGCAAACTCGTGACATTAAAAACCCTCGCCTTCGGCTCGGGCTTGTTAATGACAGCTCGTTTGCAAAAACCTACTTTCCACCCTTGTATCACAATGTACTATTGTTGATTCAGTTGTTAATATTTTTAAATCAATATCCTTACATACCTCATATCAAGCTATTTATTTGATGGTGTTAATTTAGGTGTAATTCTATAAATCTACATTTTATTAACTACTGTAGAGATTACGAAACAAAGTATAATCTGTGATAATTATAATAGTGTTTACGAAGTCAAAGGTATTATGATGTATCAAATGATTGTAAACGTATCTAAAGGTCAATCAATCAATTGTTGAATCATCACAAAACTTTTAATAAAGTATAACAATTATTGTGAAATCTAAGTCTTACATTATGACTGTACGTTGGAAAAAAACTGATGGGAAAACAACTGATGGAATGTTTTAATGTACAGACCTACAATAACAAAGATAATGAAATAGATTATTTAAGAGAAAAATAATGAATTATACTTTGCCATACTAATAAACTAAAACAGTCAAACATTATAAGATAAATAATGGTGCAGATATAATATAGCCTCTATACTTTATGCAATTATTACAACATTATCGCAATATTTAATAATAATTAATTATTATTATAAGATAAAATAAACGACATTTACATACGTGTATTAATGTAATCAGTTTAGACATAAATTTAATTACAGTTTCTTGCGTAAAGTTTGGTTACAGTAGCCCAATGATATTGCGTACATAAAATTAAAAGCAATCAATGCGGTGCTCTAATAGCGGATACGAGCCGTGAAAGCAAACAACTCTATTTGCCTACTACAAGTTCTATTTACGTAAGAGGTGGAACGAGGTACAGATCAAGTGGAAAAAGCGTGGCGTTGCGGAGCGCGATACTATCATGATATCCGGTAAAGTACAAGACTCGCAATCGGTAACAAAAGTTCACCAAAAATTGGCCAATCCATTTTAGGGCTTTCTTGCAGATTAGTTAGCCTGACCGAGATCTGACAAATTTGGAATAGGAATCTGATGACAAATGTGTTCAAACTTCTGTCATCAGATGCGGCGGGTCAGATTCGGTGACCGTTTTAATAGAAATGTGTCTATAAATTAATGTCATGTAGCTTGTAGTTGACGATTTGTCTCATAGTTTAATGGAGATTGTAAGTCTAGTTCTTTATCGCACGTCAATGCTTAGCGTTGAAGTAAGTAGAAATGTAGTTTACGAGTGTCTCGAGGCGGAGTGCACCTCGAACGCCGTGTCGGACAATGCCAGCGGGATGCGGTTGTCCCCTTTCAGGTTCAGGTTGGACATTTCTTCGCTGTAACCAGGCAACGCCGTCAGATCCTTACGAAGTTCATTAGCTCCTTACATATTGTTACAGTATAGGCTCTGATATTGCCGCAAGTGACTATGCGCTGAGTACAAATGTATTGCCGCAAGTGACTATGCGTTGAGTACAAATGTTCGGCTTTGGTCCACCAAACGACATGTACCTACTACTAATCCGTGGCCGTAGATTTTGGTCTTTGTGATGGCAAAATTACGTGGTATGATCCTAAATCATCTGCACCTAACAAGTTTAGATTCCTTTGATCATTGGCTTACTTGTAGTATACTCGTAATTGATTCCAATCATAAACTTTTGACTGGCGGCTCTATCAATTTCCAATAATATATCAATTTTGCACATACAATTCAAATGCCTTGATTTAAATATGAAGAACAAAGTTAAGTTAACTCACCTGAGATTTCCAGTCACAACTTCAGTGTCACTGAAGAAGTTAATATCAGTGGTATTGGGAATGGCGGTGGGCTGCGAGCCGCGCTGCTCGGAGCCGGCGAGGTCAGACTGGCTAGAGATCGAGCTGGTCGATGACTTTCTTTGGTGCTTCTTCTTCGAGCTCACTTTCCTCGTCTTCTTCTTCTTCTTCCCGTTGCCGTTGTTCGGCTTGAGGTCTTCCTGGGCGGGGGCTTCGATAGGTCGGAAGTCGTTGTGCTCGCTAATCTTCAGCACCGTCTGACTCGCCTCGCTCCCGGCCGTGCCCAGTTGCGTGGCCGCGAACGTCTTTGGTTTGGAGTCTGTCCAGTCGGACGAGCCTTCGTTCAAGCCGTCCATTTCAAACAAAGCCTCATTGTCATGGTCGTCATCTACTTTTTTGTCTTCCTTTCTGCTTTTTAGTTTGCTCAAGTCCGGTTTCTGCATGGTCTTCCCGTCTGCTGTATATCTGTGAAGGAGATAAACACATAACTCCGGTCTGGTAAACAACAATATTGATCAGAGAGTGCAATTTAGGTACGTCGCGTCGGTAGCGATAAATTAACATTATTTACGCTGCTCGGCAAATACCTGTTTACAGTTCTATTTGAATGTTGAATGCATAACATACACCGGGGAGTTTAATGGAGCAATATTATAACTACTTTGTTGAATGTTATTTTATTAATATTAAAGTGTTTACGCTATAGATTGACATTCGGTCGGAGTTATCGGCTATCCTATGCAGAAGTGATTTATAGTAAAAATAGTGCATGATTTAATGTTGTAACTTAAGTCAATCTGAACCTCTAATAGGGTAAATCTGTTAGGTATTCATTCGTTTCAGGCGATTGAGATACTACAGACTACAGTAACTTGTTAGCTTTGTTCTCAAAACCATCACTTGAGTATTAAAGCCAACAGAGTTGATATTCTAACTTTCAAGTGAATTCCACACAACTTTTGGTAAATACGCTGCTTACACTGTTTTTTGTTATTGTTATTTGGCTTTTTTTCTAGAAAGAGGAAACTTCTAAGATCTAACAAAAAGTTGTAATCTAGTATTCTTTGTAGGTGTTTACCTACAAAGAATAAATAAATACTTGTGTTAATTTTGGATCTGGCAGAAATCATCCCTAAGCTTTATTGCAGTAATCTAGTTGTGCTCAATCTAAACATATCGACGCCCCCCGCGAATAATCCGGTAATGCGCTATTACGGGGTTTTTCATGTTATGTGTTTTTAGGTATCTAGAAACTATAATGAATCATGTGATTTTTTTTCAGAATTTTTCTATTGATATTTACAAAGATATGAAAAATTACGTGTCTGTTCCATTAAAATGTTTTAAAAAGTATTTTAAACGAATAATATTGTTTTAGATCCTTACGAAAAAAATTACCAAAAGGATTTGTCAGTAAACACTTTTACGATATTTTTCGGGTTAACAAAAAGGATCAATGTACCTACTCTATATTCACAATATCAGCAAGCTGATTCTGTTGAAAAGGCATCCTTAGAAGAAAACTACAGGAAACATTTAAGAATGAAAGAAAGAGTACGTGAAATTAAAAAAGAAGAAAAGGAATCACTAAATAAAGCTGATACCGTTGTAGCCATTTTCGATTTAGAAAAAGTTTTAAATGTACCGCAGTCTGAAGTGTCGATCTTCCACTACAAACGTAAATACCCAATTTATAATTTTACAGTTTTTGACGCTCTTAACAAACTTGGGTTCTGCTACGTTTGGCAAGCTCATATCGGCAAAAAAGGATGTATCGAAATAGGAAGTTGTTTGTTGCAATTTATTAAGACCATACACGCAAAAGGTATACGTAAAATCATATTTTACTCTGATGGATGCTATGGTCAGAATAAGAATAGGTACATTTTTGCATTGTATCTTTACGTTGCAACAACTCTTCAAATGGACATCACACATACTTAGGTTTTTTGTTGGTAGACATAGCCACAAAATGAAGGCGATTCCATGCACGCGTGTATCGAAAGAGCTCTGAAAAACAAAGTTTTGTATACACCGGACCAAGTCTATAGTATCATCATGAACGCTAAAATCTCAGGGGCAAATATACCCTAAAAGAAATGCAACAAACAGAAATCCTCAACATTAAAGAACTTGTTGAACCCAAAAGATGGTTAAAAGACAAAACAGGAGAAAAAGTACGATGGTCCGATGTGATGGAGGTTAGTGTGACATATACTAAACCTAACTGTTTTCTCTTCAAATATGATTTTGATCAGGATTATATTGAGTTGGATTACGATGCAGGCAGTAGTAGACAGCGTCGGCAGAAACGGGTCACCCAAAAAATTGAAAATATTGAATTAAAGCCAGCGTACGACGAGCCTCTCCTTATAAGAAAGGCTTTGTACGATGATCTCCTAAAAGCCTATGTGATTCTAAAGCAATTCCTAGCCATTACCATTCATTTTATAGGAACTTACGCTATACTGATTCTAAATCAGGTGGTGATGGGGATTCTGAGTAAGATTTTTAACAGTGTATTAGTATCTCATTCATTATGTTCTATCCTTAAGCCAAAGTGTCAATTTTTTAACTGTATTAGTATCTCATTCATTATGTTCTATCTTTAAGCCAAAGTGTCAATTTTTATGATAATAATAACAATATTTTTTAAACTAACCAAAGTTGTTTAATTCAATAGAACATCATTTATTTCATGACAAGTAAATTTATAATATTAAATACTTATTATAAACTAGCTGACCCGGCGAACTACGTACCGCCAACTAATCTATATTATTAAAACAAATAAACTATCCTATTCCAAAAAAAACTACCCTATCTTTTAAGTTGGACCAAATTACAGATAGTTACAAAGTTTGATCAAAATCAGTTCAGTAGTATTGGACTTTATTGGCAACATACATCGTGACACAAGATTTTTATATTATATATAAGATAAGATTATTATTCAAATTATTCAAATAATCGGTAATGATCAAAACAATAAAACGTTCGTTATTTTTCAACAGGCGAATATTATAGTAATTGGTTTCTACAAAAGTACAATAAACAAAACTATTTGCAAGAATAATATCGCAACACGATATTACTGTTGCAGATGGCACTAGAAATTTACACGAATAATATCGTACGTGACACTACAGATCAGAGCTTAACCTATATTAGTATAGTAAAATGCATTTAGTTAAATTGTAACGAAGACCTTGGTACTAATTAAATTTGGTTGAAATAACTAGATAGCTGGAAAAAATAGCTTCCATATGTGATATAAAAAGTCTCTGATACTTATTGTTTAGTGGAGTTATTAACAAAAATGCTTCTTTTATTTTTCCTGAACATTTTGACTTTACCGATTACCGGATTATTCGCGGGGGACGTCGATATGTTTTAAAACAAATTAACAAGCCTTAAATGAATCCTACGAGCACGAGCAACATTTTGAAAAGGATAATATCTTTACTTATAGAACCGTCAAGTTGAAATTTTTCAAAACTCTTATAAAATCCATTATGTAAATGTATCCCTCATTAAAAACTCATCACTCTATTATTAAAAAAGAAGAGAACGATGGAAGAATCTTTTAAGCCGGCCCAGGCTCACAAAGGGCTGTGGCACCGGGCGTTGATGATAATCAGATGATGATTACATTACCTTCTCTTAGTGTAATCCGAAGCCTGCCCGTGATCAGGCTCTACGGCGGACAGCGAGTTGCGGCGGCGAGGCTCGTACAGCTCTTCAAACCGCGTGGCGGGTATGGGTGACGTGGCGAGGTGGGCCGCGCATTCTGCCTCGTCTTCCCCCACTTCCTCTACGAAGAACGCTTCGCCAGACTCTCCCAGCTTCATGTGGATGTTCAGCGGCTCTCCGTTCAGTTCTAAGTCAACCTTTATGACAATAGTACATTGTGATACAAGGGTGGAAAGTAGGTTTTTGCAAACAAGCTGTCATTAACAAACCCGAGCCGAAGGCGAGGGTTTTTAATGTCACGAGTTTGCAAAAACCTATACACCCGTGTATCACACGACGTTTTTCAATACAGTTGTGAGAATAAGTAAAAAAACAAATCAAAGAGATAATATGTTTGCTCATGATTTTGGGGGCCAATTTCCATGTTGTTTGGTTTTTACCTTAAATAAAGTATCGAAGATCGAAATCGAAGGCGACTTCGAATTCGCATTCGAAAAGATAAAAGATAAAAGATAAAAAGATAAAAAGAAAAGATAAAAGATAAAAGATAAAAGATAAAAGATAAAAAGATAAAAGATAAAAGATAAAAAGAAAAAAAGATAAAAAGATAAAAATATAAAAGAAAAGATAAAAGATAAAAGATAAAAAGATAAAAGATAAAAAGATAAAAAGATAAAAAGATAAAAAGATAAAAGATAAAAGATAAAAAGTTAAAAAGTTAAAAAGATAAAAAGTCCATCCCATTTTATTGTACAATGAAAACTCCTTGGTATCAAACGTTTTGCAAAAGTAATGATCGAGCTTGTAAAAGTAAGTTACGACCACGAAAAAGAAAGATGCCTGTGCGTAAGATTTAACTTTCGAATACTAATGACAGCCTCTGAAAGAGCGCCATACCATACAACTGTATTGAAAAATATATATAAATCATCTCAAAATAAGGTTCAGTTGCACGTCACACGACCCATTTTTTTTTTGTAATTTTTATGGCAACTAAACCAAGCTTTATGGCAGTAAAATTACAGTAATGGCAGTTTACCTTTACATGTTTAGTTTTAGAAAATTTTTCCAAGAATCAATTGTTTTGCAAGTAATGTTACTTCAATTATTTCTACAGCGAGTGGTTTAGAATTAGCCAAAAATCAGAGTAAAAATATTCATTCAATTCCATTTCATTAATGACAATTTATTCCCATTTACTAATGAACACCAACGACATTACATAAGAGGTAAATAAGAGGAAACTAAGATTTACATAGAGGTTTCCCGTGAGAGTTTTAAAAAGGCGCTAGATTTATTCGAATCGTCTCCAAGTAGGTATTCAATTGCGATGTTATTTTTGCAAATCATGCTGACAAAACGGTAAGCGAAATCTTTGGCGAAATCAAATTATTTTTATTACTATAATTTATGATAATATCAACATCAACGGACAATAGTTACTGTGCATTATGGTCATTGCGCTAATAATTTTATGATTCTATAAAATTTCTCATTATATAAATTCTCAATAAGTCTTCGATCTTATTGGGCATTAATTACAGATTTCATATCCAGTCACTGGCCAATTTATATAATTTATTATTGTTTATAAATTTCTTTGGGTGGGAAGCAATTTACCCATTTTCCACTAGCCTACCTACTAATTTAAAACATGTCAGGAAAATGAATTTATGATTTTTCCATTCAGTTTCAAAAGCAGTGTCTTTAACAGTCTCTTATAAAAATAAAGAGACTTTTCATGAACGCGAAATATTTGTGCCAAATTTTTCATACAATTCTCGTGGTGAGAATGGTTTCCCCGCACTGGCGACTGTCCAATTTTCAACGTGAATCAGTCGCAGATTTCCTATCTGAGCTTGTTTTGGCAAAAGACTAACAGACAACCGGCTACTATCTTTAATTTAAACAAATTATATCTATGTATTACCCTTTATTACGAGTAGGTACTTCTACAAGCTTCCTCGAATTGAGAGGAAGATCCAATCTCTATAGACCGGCATACGTTGTATTGCAATTAGTCATATAAAAAATAGCTTAAGACCTACTCTCAGGCCTACCGAACACAGAAAATTTCATAACAATCGGTCGAGCCTTTTCAGTGGAGTTTGGTAACAAAAATTGGAACGAGAATTTAATTCTACACAGTTATTAAGCTTAACTTGTTTCGATGCAGTATTTTACTCGAACAGTCTAGAACTCTAGAATCTAGATATAGGCGAACGCACTGAGCATGAAACTCTCCCACGGAGTGTGGCTTCGATGTGTATAACTACATACGTGTAAGTAGCCAGTCACATTCCTACACATGTGTTCAAATAAACATTGCAGTCGGTTTTACAAACAATTATTACATAGTCAATAAATAAGTACCTACCATGCGTATGTACACATTAGCATTTCGTGACTACTTTACGAAATGATTCGCGAAATCGAATGACGACAGTTATAGCAGTTTCCTTAGCAATAAATCCTTGGGGATTGCAATCGATTTAATTACTGCAGAGTACTTAGTCAATAAGTTAGTCTTAGTACCTATGCTATTATAATTATTATATTATGCCCAACGTTAGAAGCTAGAGCTTCATTGTATGGGCAATGTAGTTTTCTTGTAAAGACTCTTAACCTACCCAGTTTCACAAAATTATAGTGCCTTGCAATACATTAAAATAAAATATTGTCGATATATTATAGCACTAGTATGTTAATTATCATAAATTATTATTTATAATTAACGACACACGTTGGGGGCTCGACTTCTATAAACCAGTGCGAAAATACCAGTTGAATCGTTAAAAAAATGAATGTGAAGGCCGATTACCTAAATTAAAATATAGGTACCTATCGCGTTGATTTATCTACTGATACATTTATTATTAACGATCATAGAACGTATAGGTACATAGATAACGAAGTACCCGTATAGGTCTTTGGAATCAGATGATATTAAGTACGCACACACATAAAACAAGGCATTATAATATTAATCTACCTACCTAGTTTGATACTTTTTATAAGTGCTCGTCAAGATATTACAGGCACAATAATATAATTTGATGACCCATTTTCATTGAAGTTGCCTGTATTTCAAAGGAGCAGTAAATAAAACATTATTCAAAATTGGGTCAATGAAACACATACAACCGCTGAATAATAACAGATAGGAGCTATTTCTGTGAAAAGTGCGAGGTGTTTTATCCAAGTACGAATCGGTCGACGTGAGTGACACATACAAAATATCAAATTATTATCAAGAGTCCCAGATGTCCTTTAGTCATTTCAATAGTAATAACATAATATATAGTATTACCTATGTATCAATAGACAAAAAAATCGTATTAATATTATTATGAATGTGAAACTTTGCGAGTTTGTATGTTTTTTACACACACCACAACTACTGAACCGATTTGGATGAAGAATGTAGATATAACCTGGATTTACACATAGGCTACATTTTATCCTGGAAAAAGCCACAGTTCCCACGCAATTTTCAAAAACCCGTAATTTGCTATAGCAAGCTATAGCTACAGCTGTAGGAAGATTCCTATAGCAAACTTTTATCAAAGTATAGGTATAAAGAGTGAGTTAAGGAGCGGGAACGGGGTAAAAAACCGGAATATCACACGGGCGGAGCCGCGGGAAACAGCCAGTAAGTTCCTGACCCTATATACTCGCAGTCGTAAGTAATTTTTATCAACTTATCCGTACACTCTGTCTAATATTACCTACACTTATCTAGATTGTGACGTTGATAAAGGTCATGGCACTGTCACATATTACGCGATACATTTACTCATAAACACGTATGTGATATGTACAAATAATTGAAATGTAGTAAATAATTTAAAATTAAAAAACCACGGCTGCCCTGTGGTAAAACGACTTTTTCCAATAATATACATATAGCGTATGTTACTCAGAATGATGTAAGGATTCTATCGATACCCTATATGACCAAAACTATTCAGAAGTTATGGTGGATTAAAGAAACTCACATATATACATACATGAACCTTAAAAACATTACACTCCATTTTTTAGGCAGTCGTGTAAAAATTGGTCTTTATCGTGTTTGTAAACGCGAAGCACGATGCGGTTTGATATACAAGTCTCGGTGAAATCGAGCGTGTCAGTGTCAGAGTGCCAAGGTTCTTTGGATGAATGAAGACGATATAGGTTTACACAGTGTAAGCAAGCTTTGTGAGGTACAATGTCAGCTATTTCTTATATCCCTAGTGGCAAACCAACGTTGTCGGGTCAGCTAGTTGTTATATAAGATTTTTTTGGCATGCATTTATATGTATAAATAAATTCTAACTCATATATGTATATCTTTAAAAACTTGTTTTTTTAGTAGACAGGATATATTTTACCTTAGAGGGAAAGTTAGAGGCGATTAAGAAATCGCATTGGAAACTGAGTCGATTAACAAGTTACGGTTAGAAATATTTTTTGCGCATTTTAGAATTTCTTCATTTAATTCTTTCAATCTTCAATGGATCTTGGTGAAAACATCTATCACTTATTAATTAGAAAAATCTGTACCTATAGTTTTTGTAGAATCGTAAAGTGGGTCGAAATTTTCATAGAAAAGTTGTCGCCTTTTAGTCTCTGTTTTAACATAATATGGTGTAATGGTGCGGGAAAGCGAAAACCAGTTCACATTATTTTTAAATAATGAAAGCACTAGCTGGTGCCCGCGGCTCCGCCCGAATGAATTACGGTTTTTCACAGAACCCGGGAGAACTGACAAACAAACCAACAAACTCACTTCCACATTTATATATGCTTAGGTATTAGTAGGATAAGATTGCGTATGCTTAGGGATTTTGAACAGAACAAACAGTACTCACCACTTTTAATCTGGATCGCAGTACGCCCAGCTTCCCAAAGCGCACATGGAACGGAGAGCAAGTGAAGCTGCCATCGGGCTGCTCCACGACAACCACGTCAATGGCGCCCGTCAGCGTGGCGCCGTTGATCTCGCTGTAGAACTTCGCGATGAACTTGCCGATGTAGTTCATGGAATACATGACTGCCGGGTATTGCTCTACAGTCACACACTGATACTATATCGCGACGACAAATGTGATAGTTATAATATGTACCTACCCCCTACACTGTTTTCGTACTTATTTTTTTAATAACACAATTTATCCACTACCCCATTTTGATGGATGCAAATTACGTATTCAGTCCGTATCTGGAACAATAAAAAAATAGATAAGTAAAGACAGAAACCGTAATGATTTTTTGTTTTATTAAGTTATCTTAACGAATGATTTGATAAAAAAATTGCTTGCGCATTTTGATAATGATAAAAACAATATGTGTGTATTTGCGATTGTTGAATATCTCATTCATTGTTGCGTAAATGAGTCTCAGGGATCAAAATCACTGCAAAATTAACAACAATAATAATATTAAATAATATTTCATAATAAACTAGTTATAAATAGAGATCATTAATGCAACGGGTTTGGGATTTAGATAAGGAAACTTGCAACCTCTCAAGGCTCTCTCACTGGCTTGAGCAATCGAAGAACACGTCGCTCAATGCTCATATCTATATTCTATAATATCTATCAGGGGGCACGGCAGTGCCCCCGCCAAAGTCAAAGCGCGAAGCAAAACTGCCGTACCATCTTTACAGGAACCATTTCGCCGCATTTTCGGGCTCCTATTTGAGAACCTCTGGATAAGACCAGAACGCTGAAATTTTCGCTATCCAGTAAGCTATAATCACATACTTAAAACCCAAAATTTCAAGTCTGTAGGTCATATAGTTCTGAAGTTATGCGAAAGCAAAGTTTCGCATTTTCGACACTGACTGACTGACTGACTGACTCATGATCATCAAAATAGAACTAGTACTTCCCATAAACTCAGAGAGCTGAAATTTGGTACAGAGTTAGGGTTTAATGGCCACATAAAGGGAAAACTATAAAAACTAGGATAATCGAAGATCTGGAGTACCTGGTGATCACTGCATTAATAACTTTGTAATTCCATATAAATTATATGAGATTACAAAGTTATTTATGCAGTTAATGTATCTAGAAAAACGGACAGAAATATTTTGTAATATTTTGAAGTTTCTACAAAAAGAAGTGAAATCCCACCAAAAACATTCTGTAAAAAACTAGCCAAAGTCAAAATGGAGCTGCTTGTTTATCTCTAAAAAGTACTGAAATCTAGACAAAGTCGTGCCAAGTCTAAGGTTCCTTACTGCGATTTCTTTATTATTATAGTTAATGTTGTGTGACTTGGCCGTTGAAGACCAAGAACCGCTACTCATTGACGATGAATTCTGGCGACAGATTGGTGCAATGGTGTCATGGAGCACCTGGTTTGAACCCTTGTGTACCCTTCAACGGCCAAGTCACGCAACATTAACTATAATAATAAAGAAATCGCAGTAAGGAACCTTAGACTTGGCACGACTTTGTCTAGATTTCAGTACTTTTTAGAGATAAACAAGCAGCTCCATTTTGACTTTGGCTAGTTTTTTACAGAATGTTTTTGGTGGGATAAGGATTACTTAATACCAACTGAATACCACTGAAGCAATAGGCCATTGCTCTACTGAGAAACACTTGTTGATATTGACTTGTTGATATCTTTGAAACATAAAAGATTGAAAACAATTAATGGTTTTATTTAATGATTTGTGGAGGGATCCCTACATATCAAAACGGTAAAACGAACCGAACTGAACCCTTATTGTTATATAGTTACTTTCTCCATCTGTCCATCCGTCTGTTATTAACTCGCATTTGTTTTATTTTCTGAAGTCAAAAAGTAGCGCAATTATACAATCACCATTAACTTGGGGAAATACAACGGATGTCAAAGCGGCAAGTAAAGCAAGAAGCTATCGATTATTGTTATACTACGAGTATTATACAACTGCAAAGCAACAGTACTCGTACCTATCTCGCTACATTTTATGAAGACACGATTTCCGGGAAGTTCTGCGAAGTGTGTCAACACTCAACAGTGCTATCAATTAGAGGGTCGATGTACTAATAATAATACAAATATTTAAATACCGTGTAGCCTTTTGAAAAGAGGTATAATAAAATAAATAAACAGCCAAGTTTTTTAAGACAAACCGCAAAACGTAGAGACTAGAGAAGTCAAGAGAATGTGAGTTGTGACGTGGACGTCGATGTTGTAATTAATTATTATTAATATTGTTATGTTAAGATAATAATCGCATCATATTATTACGTAAGTACTTGATTATGTAACATCACTTCTGAGAAATCTATAATTTAGAGGTATGCTTATGATTGTGACTCGTGCGACTTAGCCAAATACATTTTAAACTGTAATATCGATTAATGCTGTAGATTTATTAAAGTGAAACTTTTACCCCCTTATTAATAAACGTGGAGTAACGATGGAGTAGTTTTACTCTGTTTTGTCTTTATTTATCATGTGGAAGTTGACATTTGAAGAGAAAAGACAAAACAAAGTTTAACTACTCCATCGTTACTCCACGTTTATTAATAAGGGGGGTATTGTATGGTCCCAAAAGCATGTCGAATGTCACATTACAGCCGGACCGGAGACAGGTGTCATGTCAATTGCTTAGTTATTTCATAGCGCCATTACTAAATATTAGTGGTACTTGAATGGTTATTTATGTCTTACAAACTTTTACTGTCACAACTAGTAAACTTTTGCGTCAAGAGATGGCGCTGTTATAACTACTTAATTCCATCAAAATGTGTTTTTATTATTCACTAAATGCCGAGAAACAAACCGAAAAAGTTTTACTTACATAGTGATTACATAAAACCACATTTCCTGTTATTCTATTTACCGAGTCTCACTAAAGTTCAAATGGATAGATATGTAGAGATAGCATGTGTAAATATAATATTACAGTGTCACTGTTCAGGCATCATACTAGTTAGGTATCATTACAATGCGTTTCACAACATTATCCGTTTGCACGTATCCGTGACATTGACAGCCGCTATTGGCACGTGTGCCTTGCTCGCGGTGGCGGCCGTGTGAGGACTCTGCCCCCGGCTTCTCTTCCAAGATACTATTACCTAAGTATACTCGTGTACCAGTACAGTACATGGTACAGGCGACGTAAGCACCTGCGCTGACTAATCCTTTAGAATAGACTCTAATCCAATAAACGTTGTCTCGTTGTCAAGTTCATATACCTACCTAACGTAGGCACCTACTCAGCGTGCAATGGCTTAACACAAAGGATTTGTCGTAACTGTGACTGGACATCAATTTAATAAACGCTCTGTAGTTCAAAGGCATTATGTAGTTGGGTACCTGATTCGGGTTCATCGAAAGCAAAATCGAAAGTATACCTACTCAACCAAATAATTTGAGGCGTGAGGACTGAGGTAATATAAATTCAATGTAGCTTACATTTCTTTTATATTTTGATTATATATACCAATCACAAGAAAATAAGATAGTAAAGTCGAATACATTTGTAATACGTGCAAGAATTTGTGTACAGAAAACGAGCCGGAAAACAGTAACTGGAAATGGCCTATAGCCTATACCTATGCCATTAAAAAGTAACCCTGTTCAAGTTCTGGCCAGGACATAAAAGCTATATGTGGAAAAAATAGTTTTTATTTTACAGCACAAAATTGGATACTTTTTCCAGGTAAAGTAGTGTAATTGGATACATTTCACGCGATGATAGGTAGTATCGAATATTTAGAAACTTGACCATCGCGGTGGTAAAAATACATGTACGTACTTATAGCATGCAAATAGCATAGGCATTCGGTAAATTGTCCTTGATGCTTTTCATTTTTCTGAAGCATACGCATTTAATTGGAAAGCAGCCAACGTCACAACTTATTACAATTACAAGCATTTGCGGGCTTGTGTGTCGCCTTATCTTTCAATTCGTGATGACTACAATAAAACCACAGAGAAGTCGTGGTTAAGTGCCCCCTTTAATTTCTGATATCAATACAAATACTTATGTATGTAAATTGTAAGTAGGTACCAGTTTTCAGCGAAATGCTAATTTATTTTATGGATACATTTTTATATGTATAGACAATATTTTTTTGTGTTGCTCAATATAAAACTTGTGTCTAGTACCTACCGACGTTTATATATTTCACTGTAGGTCCATGTGTACATGTATGACATCCACGAAACTCGCGTATATTTTTGATTCGTATACTTAGCCACCCAATAACAACAGAATAACTCAAGCTTAAGAATTGAATACTTTATTAATAAGCTTAATGATTCAAAGAAATACATTAATTTAGTAGTGTTAAGTCTTAAACACTTATGTCTTTTGTTGGAAACAATGTTCAATGTGACTCAAGTCTTGTTTATTGTTTTTTCCATTCGATATATAAATAAATAAATACATAAGTATCATTTGTCTTGTCAACCTGTACCTAATACCTACACCATATACTTGCAACATAGTTAAAAACAATATTTCATTTGATACAACTTATTGTAGTATAAGAAATGTAAATTTAATCTCATTTCTATATACAAGTAATCTTTATCATATTATATTGGACCTGGCTATTGCTAGGATCTTAATGATACAAAGGTTAATCTTAGCGACCGCATTAATCAAATATGATAAAGATTACTTAAATTAATCTTTCTTACACTATTATTAATATTCAATTTATTTAAATTGGGATAATAAAATCCAAAAGAAGTAATATTTCAACATATAACTGACCTGATAATATAATAAGAATGTTGTCTGTATAGAAATTCACTCAACACTGTTTCGTTTTGACTGTCGAGTTGCGAATTTAAACACGATCTCAAACACGACGAGACTAAAAAAAAATAATCAAACGCGTGCGATACGTCTCAAGTATATTTTAACACTGAGCGTGAGCAATGAGCATTGAGCTGTGCATGTGCTCAGTGCTGGTGAGTGGTGGGTACTGTCTACTGGGTGATTTGTTGTGGGCAACAGGCGGTGGGTGCGCCATTAACAGAACCGATAGCTGCGAACTCTGCGAAGCAATCACTCTGTGACGTCACAACAGTATCATTAACACACACATACATACTGAACATATGCGTGTGATACAAGGAAACCGAGCGGGTCGAGGGAACGACGAAAACGTGTTGATGGCGTGTTGTGGCGTGATGTCGTACGGCGCGAGCGCAGCGGTCCGTTGCGAAAGTATCTTCTGCTTATAATACGAAAGTGAAAAATAAGGGCATGAGCTTGTTATGAAAACGGTAAATGGTCAGACAAGATTGACGGCTTTTTAAATATAGGTCACGTTTTCTCCTTCGTCCTAACATCATTTTTTCGGTTAACCATTAACAAGTCTGAATGTTGGTTGCATGACAAGATAAAACCTTAAATATTTAACAAAATCAAAATAGGATTAAGAAATTTTGTGATGTATCTACCTAGTATGGGTTCCCAGATAACGATGAAATAATGTAGATTGTAGATCTAAAAGAAGTAAGTAGTGAAAACCGAACTTTAACATGTAGCTGCACTAAAAATTCATCAAAATCTCGAAAGGACAGGGAACACCTAAGGGGTGCCGACTGCCGCCAGCCGTGCCGTGGTCCATCTCCGGAGATCATGATAATTCATCAAATAAGAACTTATTATTTATAATGATGCTATTTAAAAAAAAAAGAATCATCAAAATTAAGGTGGTAAGTGGTAATACAATACAAGTAAGTAGGGAAAACGAAGTTTTGGTCGAAGATTATTTTCCATGATTTTCCTACATCATGGAAAAGAAAGAAAATATTATTTACAAACAAATACATCAAGCAGTGAGCCTGTCCAGGTCTCTGTCTCTCGTCAAGCAGTCGAGGAGTTGGAATCCCGGGCACACTTATTTTTAACGGAGTTTCTGGAGTTATTTATGTACGAGTATGTACGTTTACTCGTATGAAAACTACTCGAAAATCCCAATTGCTTAGCAAATTGAAGGAAAACATCGTGAGGAAGCCAAGCCTGAGGTTGGCTGACACTCTCAGGGTTCATACGCACTATGCGGGTAGCCGCATTACGGCTAGCCGTGCGGCTGACCGCAGGATGCGGTTGCGAATGCGGCCAGCCGGATCGCGGGCAGCCGCATTCGCAACCGCAACGTGCGGTTGAAGAACCGTTGCGATTTGCGGTCATGTCGATCCATTTCAAAGATGGACGTGGAAGAAGTTGCAGCTATTTACTACATTTACACACGTTACGTAAAGAAGAAAAAACAAAGAAAGAAGTACTGGGTGCATCCTTATTTGCAAACACGAGATGAGAGCAAGCATTTTGCAATATTTTTCGAAGAACTAAAAAAATATGAAGATAAGTTTTTCGGATTTACTAGAATGAGCATAAAAACGTTTGAAGAATTATTGAACATTTTAGAAACATTTATAACGAAGCAAGACACACTATTTCGCAATAGTATTAAACCGGAAGTAAAGTTAATAATAGTGCTACGGTAAGTAAAATAAATATTTATAATTCAATTTTTATTAAAATAATGTAGGTAAACATTTCAAACATCATCGTCAGTGATGGAATTAAAAAGTTCTAGATAATCACTCTCCTGAGAATTTTCGGAAATTGGCGATTGTGCATTCGTCGGATTCCGATAATCTCTCCTGAGATTTTTAGGAAATTGGCGATTGCGCATTCGTCGGATTCCTCACAATTTCTTGAGACGTGTCTCGTCCAAACTCCGAAGACTGCACAGGCTGCGTGTAGACATGACTTCCTGAATACTGTGCCGTTTGATATCCATGATGGGTATTCCCTCGTCCAACTTCCGAGAAGTTTGTACGGTGAGAATAGGGACTATTACCAGAATAATGTGACGTTTGATATCCCCGGTAAAAATTAGGCCTTGGATAATCAATGTTCGAACTGAGGTTCGAATAATTGAAAATCTGCGCATCTTTAATTACCTTTAAAATATCTAATTTACTTTGCAATTGCATATGTTCTGGATTTTTTTTAAATTCTTTTACTAGAGACAAGAAAAAGAGGCGATCCTCGTCATCTTCAACACTCTTTCTTTCTAAATTTCTATTCAAGGCCCCGACTAACTCTCTACCGATAAGATCATCACAATTATTTCTTTTGTTTCTCTTTGGTGCCCATGAAGTATTTGATGGAAGTGTTTCTTCATTTTGCATAGCTGTGTTACCATCTTCATTTTCTGTAGTTACATTCCCCGTTGTGCTATTGACAGTTACAGTATCTTTTAAAAATAACAATAACATTTTTTTGCCGCTGATCCGCTCTTAGTCTCTTTCGCTTTATGGGCCTTCACAAAACAGTCGCGAATATTTCTCCATTTTTTTTGAATACTCAAACCTAAAAAAAAAAACATTGTTTCAGATATTTGGCGTCAGGCTGTTCATTCGCAGAATTGCATTATATGTTTAAGATTGGTATTAGTACTATCGCCGAAATAGTTCGAGAAGTATGTGCAGCTATATGGTTTTGCTTAAAAAATATATGCCTACCACAACCAACCAAAGATATGTGGTTTCAAATTGCAAATGGTTTCTCTACTAGAGCACATTTTCCGAACTGTATAGGTGCTTGTGACGGAAAACATATTAGAATTATAGCACCTAACAATAGTGGATCAATGTGCTTCAATTATAAAGGATATTTTTCTTTGGTATTGCTAGCAATTTGTGACAGCAGCTACAAATTTGTGATGATTGATGTTGGAGCATATGGAAGATTCGGTGACTCAGCAATATTTCAAAACTCAAACTTTTATAAAAAAATTCAAGAGAACCGCTTGAACATTCCTGAACCAGCACCTATTTCAGGAAACAATGCAACTTGTTTCCCCTTCGTTTTTGTAGGAGACGAGGCATTTGCTTTAAGTACGAGTATGATGCGCCCTTATCCGAGAAATAATTTAAATATTACAAAAAGAACATTCAATTATAGACTTTCTATGTGTGGCTAGACGTTACATTGAATGTACTTTTGGCATACTTGCGAATAAGTGGCGCATTTTTCACAGACCAATTAATGTTCACATCGATTTAGTTAGTGATATTATTAAGTCTGCTTGCATTTTACACAACTTTGTAAGAGACAGAGACGGATATTCTTTTAGAGACTCATTAAGTAATCCACTAACTGAAACTATTACTCGAGATAACGTGCGAAGAAACAATAGAACTGCTTTCGGATATCGAGAATTATTTGCAGAATATTTTATGCATGAAGGGAGGGTAGAATGGCAGGATAATTACATTTAAATAAAATGATTTTGATAATTACCTAGTTTTTGTTTTTCCTCCTTTGTCAATTCCGTACCGTGATAAATATGCACTAACTCTTCCCATGCTCTTTGTTTTAATATTCTATCAGAATACTCTGGTAATTTGGTGTTCCAAATTGCTGGCCGACTCTGGATTTCGATGATAAATTTTTCGGTATCGAATTCCATTTTACTAGACGTACCACGTGCACACACTCACTCAATGGCGGGCAGCCGCAGACTGAACCGCACAGTGCGTATAGCAACCGTCCGGCTAGCCGTCACTCGGGCCGCAGCCCTCCGAGCGACCGGAGCGGTCTGCGGGTAGCCGCATCGCAGTGCGCATAGAAATGAATATTACGTACATAATTATGCTTGCGGTCAGCCGGACGGCTAGCCGTAATGCGGCTACCCGCATAGTGCGTATGAACCCTCAGAATCCACCATACTGTTCGCAAAGATGTGCAAAACCCGCCAATACGAACGTGGCCGAACTTAGCCAGCATTGTGGGTTTTAGTCAATGGCCAGTTGATTCTAAGAGGAAACCCGTGCCCAGTGGCGGTAGATAATAAAATGGAAAATTCTTTTCAAAAAACCGACTTCAAATGCCACTACAAAGAGTGAAATAATTTTTCAATCTAGGTACACCAATTCGAAGTCGGGCGATTAAGGAGCACAACACGGATGTGCCCGCGAAATTCAAAATTTTCGTGGTTTTTCGCGATTTTTAAGCTAATAAGACATAATAGGCTTATGGCCGTCAAATTGCGATAATCCCAATATCTTCTTCACGTGTTTATATAAAAATCTCTGCTCGAAAGTGTCGAGTTAAAGAAATTAGTCCGAGATTTGCGAGTTACTCACATAAAACTCGATACTCGGACTAATATCCTAGGATACACATTTTTATGCAAATATTTTGATATAATCATGTAAAGATGATACTGCCACTCTCGCAAATTGATTTCCATAAGCCTATCATGTCTAATTAGCGTACAAATTGCAAAAAACCACGAAAATTTTAAATTTCGCGGGCAGAGCCGTTGATTTCACGTTAATACGAAGGACTATATGATTGTACGAATTGCCCGACTTCGAATTGGTGTACCTAGATTGAAAAATTATTTCACTCTTTGTAGTGGCATTTGAAGTCGGTTTTTTGAAAAGAATTTTCCATTTTATTTTTTACTTTTTAGTGGAAAACAACTAGTGCACAGGGCATTGAAAAAAATGCCCAAATCGCTTGAGTTGTGTTTAAAAAATCTGAAGAGATCCCTCAATTTCACCAAGATCCCATCATCAGACCCTGACTTGATGACTTCATTTATCAAATCAGTATGTGCTAGCAAATGCACCAGTAACTATAAAAAATACCCAACTCGCTTCAAGTATACTAGCAAAATTTGAAGAGTTCCCTCGATTTCACCAAGATCCCATGATCAGATCCTGACCTGATGACCAAAGGAAAACCTGGAAAATATTAATCTTTCAAACAGTACCCAAATTGTTTCAAGTATCCATATAAAATTTGAAGAGTTCCCTCGACTTCTCCAGGATCCCATCATCAGATCTTGACCAAAAAAAAATGGGACCATCTGGGAAGTATACCCTTACAAACAAAAAAAAAAATTCCAAATCGGTTTACGCGTCTTCGAGTAATCGGTGAACATACATAAAAAAAAAAGGCGTGTGGCACTCGGAGACTGCCGCGGTAAAGCTATTGCATAGAATTTAAGGTTATTTTTAGTTTTGCCATCAATAGAAAAGTAGAACTTTTGGTACCAGGCTAACTTCACACTTTTTAGTTTTTAGTTTGCCATCTATCGAAAAATAGCAGAACTTTTTAATGACTTTTTGAAAAGTTCAACTCACTCAAAAAAAGTCACATGCTAGCCTAGTACCAAAAGCTTTACTTTAGGAGTGCCAGGTTATTTTCGTTACGGTTTTTCTGGATTAGGTCTGCACCGTCAAAGCCCGCGATAGAAGCTATGCAATAGCTTAATAAGAACTTTACGGTTGATTTCACATTTACTAATAATTTTCTTTTACAACATTGACATTCAAATTTCGCTATTCAGCCAGTACTGCACATAACATATCTATTAAAGTTAAATAAATACTGTTGGAACTTGTGACGAATGTTTTTATTTTACAGTAGTATGACAAGTTATATAATAATAGAAAACTGTTGCTATGGAGACTGAAGGTACAGTCCTCCTAACATCCACTCCTCTTTTAGGAACTGAGGTCAAGAGCTTTAGTCAGCCTTTCCAGCCTGGATGCATATAAGGGCTTTGTGAAACAATCAGCCAGTTGGTCCTCAGTAGTAACTTGCTTGACCTCAAGTATGCCAGCTGCCACACACTCTCTGACATAGAGATACCTTCGTTGTATGTGCTTGGTTCGGCTATGTTGCTCGTACGGCGGATTGTATGCTAGCTTTATTGTTGACTCATTGTCATGTAAAGAAGTGGTGGCTTTTCAGTTTTAGTGATTTCCTCCAACATCTGTTGTAGCCATATAATTTCCCGGGCTGTCTCCGTAGCTGCCACTAGCTCTGCCTCTGTCGACGATAAAGCTATCGTCTTTTGCTTGTTACTCCAGCCTTCTGCATTCACTGATAACATGTCCCTTCTTCTTGCAAAATTTGCATGTTTTTACGAAATTTGTCTCTTCTTCGTGTTCATCTTTAGTGTTGGTAGTATTGGTGTTGGAAACATTATTAAATTGTCTGGCTTCTGATTCTGCTAAAATTTTTACCTTGAGTTCTTCAGGTTTCGGTAACGTGTCTCTGGATTCTATCGCTACACGAAAATTTTCGTAGTCAGGTGGTAAGCCTCATGAATACAAATGTCCATATCCTGCAATTTGTCTACCACGTCCATGAACTTATTGAAATGCTCTCTAATATTGCCATTTTCCATTTTGGACAATATTAACTTCCTATTAACTAAAAGAGAGGCCTTCCTAGCCGGTCCCTTACTGGAATATTATATAAAATCAAGCAAAGTCCAAATCTCGTGAGCTGTTTTGCAGTTTTTTATTTGCTTCAATTCAGAGGGTGAAATTAAAAGTACTAACTCAGATTGAGCTAAAGGATTCTTCTCTCTCTTCTCTTCATCAGCTTTCTCAAGATTCAGCGGCTTCTCAACAACACTCCATAATTTGTTTTTGATGAGTACGGCCCTTGCTTGAATTCGCCATGTGTCGAAATTTTCTTTATTTAAAGTCTAAATTTTTGTACTTGAGCCCGACGCCATCGTGATCAACGTATTTATCGCTTTATTTTTACACTGCTACCATATAAAGTAAAATAAATACTTTCGGAACTTGTGACGAATGTTTTTATTTTACAGTAGTATGACAAGTTAAATAATAATAGAAAACTGTTGCTATGGAGACTGAAGGTACAGTCCTCCTAACAATATCGATAAAACATTATCGACTGTTCCGCGTATAGACGAATCTGTTCAGAGTAATCTTAGGAAGTTTTATCACTAGGTACTATACGGATTTTGTACGCTTATCAATAGTAGAAAAATGGCTTTTCATCGCGGTAATAGATTACAGTAAATTTATTTAAGAATTAAAGATCTTACTATTTCAGTTTCTTAAGGGAGCCAATTTTAAAAGAAAAATGGACCAAAGCTACTGGAAGGCTACATAAGTTCCCTTCAAAAACAAGTACAATCTGCTCCGATAATTTTTTGGAGAATGATTTTATTGTTAAGAAAAGAATATATATAAAACTGGAGCGGAACCATGTAAAAATATTTTGATTCATCACGCACTGGTGCGTGTATAGTCACAGTCAACAGGCCTAGAATCACGTGATTCTAGGCCTGTTCCCAACAGTGTTAAATTAAAGTTGACACTTGAGTGACAGTGTTTCAAGGATATTTGAGTTTTACTTTTCCTCATAATATTACATAAAACAATGTTTTGTATTTCAAATCGGTCTTTACTCTGTTTATTTTTTGGTGAATATAACATTTTCTGAAAACAATCCCATCTAGATCGATTTATCGTCCCCGAAACCTCCTGTATACCGTTCATGAAAATCGTTGGAGCTGTTTCCGAGATTCAAATATATACACGAATTGCTCGTTTGAAGACATAAGATTAAACAAAGTTTTGTGTGTAGCAACTTATGATAAAAAAAAATCTCAAATTAGGTAATAGTAAATTCTTTTCCTTCAACAGTTCTCTGATTGGCCCATTGTGTCATTTTATGTGATTTTTTATGACTTAGAAGGAATTATTTGAATTTTTCATATTGATTTTTTCAACTTTATCGATAATTTTACGAGTCACGGTTAAGATGCATCACTATACTTTGACAGTTATCAAATATTAAAGTTTATTCTTTGTCATTGAAATTTTAACCTTAATTACATAAAAACAGAGTTCCTAGAAAAATCTTTAAAATACGAATCAACTAGCGCTGGTGCGGGCAAAAGCGGAACTATAGGTATATTTTAAGTCAATTTTTGCAATATAAATTATATGCCTGTGACAATAAGGTTGACTTTAATGTTGGCTTGTTGGTTGGCTGAATTTTTTCGTTACGGTTTTTCTGGATTCGGTCCACCCGTCAAAGCCCGCGATAGAAGATATGCAATAGCTTAAAAATAAAAATAAAAAAAGATTCCGACGAATTGAGAACCTCCTCCTTTTTTGAAGTCGGTTAAAAAGGAGTTGATACTTACTTGATACACAAGTTTTAAGACCACCATAATTATGTTTTCAGTTAGGCGCACTAAACCGCCTACAGGGTAACGTGTAAATACCTCAATCAAATCAAGCCCTATTAGTCTAGGAATGGGTGTGTCATGACGTATTGTTTACAACACGCTCTACGCATAGTATTCCGACATACCTACCTGCCTGTTGCGTATTAAAATTGGCCAAGGTCATTCCTAAATTCCGAATGTCATATGCTGACCTACTTTCAACCTTATGTCTTCTGTCTAAATGTCAAAATGTACAAGAACGGCACTGCTGTTAAAGTTTACAACGAAGTCGTTATCGACTTATCGTTATGCAATTTGCTATCGGTTTTGCTAATGCGTATTATTTGTGAATAATACAGAAATGAGAGACGCAAAAACATGTTTATCCCGCTTTAACTTATCTGATTATAATATTTACCTATAATGAAATATTATTTAAAAAATCAAACTTTCAGTAACAATAATTGAACTCGTTCCTTTCAACCAACAGACGTCCACAGCTGGACAAATGGCTCCTGCATTGCTTGTCAATCTACAAGGTCCTGCGCCACTTGCATCCAGCGACTTTACACGACAATCCTAATATCCAGAACAACCTCATGGCGAAGGATAACCTCCACAATATATTGTTGGTAGTGCTCTTTATACAAAGACCTCCAGTGCGTTCTGCTTCTGCTGGATCTTTGTGAATCTTTCACGAAGTTTCTGGCCTAGTTTTATAACCAAGATCTAATAGGCTCGGCGTTCAACTTCGGAAGTTATGGTAGTTCGCGCACGCGTGGTAAGTACAAGAGAGAGAATGTGGCTTGGCGGAGACAGGAAAGCGGGCGATCTTTGCTAAGGGCAGCGACTGCGCGAGAAGAGTCGTGATCGTATCGTCCAGTCCCAGAATCGGGAGAATGAGCGATAAAGAGCGAGAAAAAATAACTTACAGGGAAGTCAAGAAGGTCCAGGGAGCACGCCAAGAGCAAATATCAAACTGGTATATACAGGACCCCATAAGTGTGAGATTGATCGGACCATGCATGGGAGGACTCTTAATATCGACAGTTTTTCTAGTTGGGAGATTTTCAATCTCCAATCCAGCAATTTGGGTCCCCAACGTCTGTCAGTTCTGTGAGCTATGTGCCCCCGCCATTGCCACTTAGGGCTAATGCACATCGCAACGGCATGGCAAAGGATTTCATTTATTTACTAATTGACATTCAAATGTGAGTGTTGAACTACGAGACAAATTGCTATGCTTGAAAGTTATGGAGCAGCATTGGAAAGTATCCCATGGCCAATACTAATACCAATTTATGTTGAATTTCTATGATTATATGTTTGAATGTCCTTTGATAAAAACATGAATGTTGTAAGTTTAATAAAATTAATACTGGGATATTATAGATCACGTACAAAAACAAGAGTTAATCTATTGACAAACTATACTATACATACTACTGTCCAACACGAAAACTCCAAAATACAATGTAGGTATTTATTAGTATTAGAGAAGTAACTTGTACTGGCTGCAAACAAGTGTTTTAAGAAGATATTAATTTGTAATATAGAATAAGAGTGTTCTATTTAATTTTTTCTGATTTACACAATAAACTGATGTCAACAATTAGCTATGTCTGGATAGTGTAATTATTTGGAGATTGAAAAGCATCAGTCATCAGATGCTAAACGGGCAGGTTCATATCAGTTGTAGATGTGGAATTTACAAAGCCTATTGTAAATGCATCTTCCAAACAAGGAGTCTAATGCTTCAATGAGTTTTATTTATGCCCAGAGGTGTCAAGTATATTAAGCAGCCAAGAAGACGTTGCTACTCCTTGCATCAATCAGACTAGAAGAGAATATCTAGATATGGCCGATCACAATAGATCAGAGATGTTCAATGAGCTACTGGGAGGATAATACCCTTTCACACAGTGAACTCAGGCATGAAATGAACTTCCAAGCAGCTTTTTAAGAAGGCTTACTCAAGGGTATGGGCTGGCCGTCATGATGAATCAGTGAGTGAATGAAAAAATCAAGACTTCTCTTTTTATTTTAACTATATTCTACACATTATTTTGTAGGCCACTACAAAGTGTTTGAGTGCAATATACACTTACACTATGCTTCACAAATGGAAAATATGCAAACATCACATTTAAAAGCCTGGAGATCGTTTTATAACAATAGTTTGTGAAACTCTAGACAGCTTAATATCTTCAATTCAAGCAACTTGAACTATTTTGCATTTATACAGAAAGCATTAAATCAATGAAAAGATTCAGCATCTCTGTGTCTTTTCATTGGTTTAACTTGACTCTCAGCACCCATCAGTCAGTGTTCAGAGTTTTAGTTTTATTGTAGCGGTTGCTGAAAGTTAGTCATGTAGTTGCTTAGTACTGGGGCTAAACATCACTTTTTCTTTGTGTGATTACCAGGTGTGAACTTAATGTCTTGCAGAAAATAAATATAGCAAGTGACTGATACCGGATACACCAATCACGGTTTCCTGAGCTGGATTGCTAAAACGTAACCTTTGATTCAATTTCATATCTTTGATTCTTTTTCACGGGTTCATATTTTAACTGGCGCATTTATTAAATAATGAAAAATCATGCAGGAGTAAAAGCCGGAAGCTGCTTATTATGATTCATAATCAAGCGTTTTTCTTTACAATAGTAAAACATTATCTCTTAAATTAATCAATCGCATTGATATTAAAATGATCAATCGTAAATAATAAATAAAGTTATTCCAAAACTTCGACTTACGTCTCCTTTTGCGGCTTTATTCTTCTTAAAAATTTCACACTTTTTTACGTTTGAGCGCAATGCAAATACAAAGAGATTCCGGAAAATTGAGAAATCTATTCTCCAAAATTGATTGCAATTTCAAACAAAGCAAAGTTTGACTTTGACGTTTTGAGTTTTGACATAAGTTCTTTGACAAGTGACAACAACAATAGCAACAAAATCATAGTCTTTGGATGATAAATCAAATGTCATTTGACTTGTTTATTGTTTGACCATGGTAAACCATAGACAACTAACACTATATTGTAAAACCTTTTGACCCCGGACCCGTGACATTCGTGACATTCCCATTATATATATTGATCTATGGACATTCCTACCAATGACGATGACGATATCAACGAGGACGATTTTTAGGTACTCTCTTTGATCAGGTATATATAGAGGATCAGCTGCATTTTACTCAGCCATAGATAAATGACGTATTTTTGAATGAAACAAATAGACCTGTTTCCAAGCCTTTCTCATTTATGGAAAGTTACGTTATTAGAACGAGACAGGCGGATTATGTTAATGCATACGCAAATGTCAAATGACGTCATACGATCTGCCAAATGAAGCTTTTTTCTGGGACCAAATCATGGCTGTTATTGTTTTTCCGGTGTCAGTTTTAATTTGATTTGTTATTTTGTTGAAATTTATAAATAATTTAATTGATGTTTCATGAACAATAAAGAATAGTAAAATGCTCAGTTTTAAGCTGTAACAGCAAAAGCTCTGAAAAAAACCAGGAATTTCATTTCATAGGTAAGTAATAAAATTTTCTAGTTTTTCTTTTTGTAGCGAGTATTTTGCCTTTTTACGATTAAGTAAAGCTCAAAATCATCTTTAGTTAATTCAAAACACTCAAATTTATTCGGTATAATCAAAAACTTCGATTATTTTTCGAGTTTTTGTTTAAATGTAAATATAGTGTTGGGATTATATTGTTTACCAAAAATTGAGTATCGATAAAAATAAAACGTACCACTCGTACTGTTGGTCACGTTGAGGGAGGTATTTATACGTCAGATCTTTAAAGTCAAAAGTCAAATATATTTATTTCACATAGGCCTAACGTACAGGCTCTTGTAAAACGTCATTATGATATTTGTTGCTTAAGTATGGTTTAATCTATGATACGTCTTGGTTACGTCAGTCAGTAGTTGGTGTCACGTGGATAACCGAGTTTTAATTTATTACGAAAATTTATGTACGTATTCATGCGTGAATGTATGTATGCATCATGCATGTATATACTCGTAAATGTACCTTTACCTTTTATTTTTATTTCAGATTCCCGAAAAATTCTGAAGTAAGGGCTAGATGGCTAAATAATATAAAGAGACCAGCGTTTAAGCCTACACCAGTGCTTCAATGACGTCACATCATGCGCAACCGACCCTCCCTCCGCAATCTCACTGTGCACCTTTCCATGCATTATATATATTGGTTAAAGCGAAATATTACTACTTGTTACCATACATGTTGCTAGGTTATAAGTTAATTAAATAAAGAAAGGTTAAGTTGTTTCATTATATTATAATAATACGATAAAATAATCCAATTTACAAACCGTGATTTTCATTCCATATGATTAACCATCAAACTCAATATAATCTGCTAAAGGTTATTTTTTAAATTATTTGAGCTCTAGGAGTCTTCTATGTATAAGCTCTATGATGAAAAATAAAGGGTTTTAAGTCAAAATAAATAAAGAAAGGAAATCTATTTTATTGAATTTTTTAACATAGCACATCAAAAGCGTCTTTGAGTTAGGTCTGTATTATGAAATAAAGTATATATACCTGAATCTTTAAATTTTGAAGGCACCCAGATTGTACTTGGCTTAGAATACGAAGGCTGGAAGGGCGTTTTACAACTAAGTGGTTCGTATCAGGAACGTCAAAGAAAACGTTTCGTACAAGTTGATTTAATGTCGAACAGAATAATATAAGGATGCCACTGCTCACGGCGTCTGCCGCTTGTGGTTTAATGATAATAGATAGATATCGTCACAATTTTTTTTCTTTCTTCATTTTATCATAAGTTATCAGAGTTAAGAAATAATTCTCAGTTAAATAAATCATTTTTAAAATAAGTTGATTTTCTTTATTCACTAGCTTTTGCCTGCGAAAGTAAGTAAAAATTGGTCAAAGTCGGTACGAGTCGGGAGTAGTAGAGTATATTTTTAATTATCGATATTTTTTATTTTTTAAATTAAAATTATCGATAGGCCCCTAGCCCTAAAAGTCATTTAGGCTCCGCCCATTCGGCCATTATTTGGTCCCGGAAGCTTCACTTGATATTTCTTGTAACACATCCTCTAGTATCTATTAAATCAATGGGTACTCTATAAAGGATCCTCTTTTCTCCTTTCTCAAATATTGCGTCGCGCGTCGTACGTTTCGGTAGGTATCCGCTAACAGACCGCTAACTGTACCGCTGACGGTCGCTTAAATACATTATAATAGCTTCATTTAACAGTTTTTTTTTTTTTTTCAAATTAAAAATATGGCATCAGGGCGGAGCCTAAAAATACATGCGTAACGTCTCAGTGCTGATCATAAATCACACACACATGTATTTTTAGCCTCCGCCATGTTCGCGACAACCATAGAGTATATTGAATGCCGACCACAGAACATTACCCTTGGCGACAACATTATGCGCTGTCCATTGATCTATGCCAGCGGAACCCATTGAACATATTGTATCATGATCAATGACTTCTATGTAGAAGTCTTTGATCATGATTATTCTATCTCACAGGCGCAGGCGGTACCTCAAAGCGGTACCTACCGTACTGTAAGTGGGCGGTAACGACGTCATGAATCAAAGAGTATATAATCACTACGTTTTATCATGAATCATGATCTTTTGCTTCAACATAACGTCACATATTTCTCGTTCTCTTAGCGTACATAGTATTTTACTTCTTTTACTTTAGTCAAAATAATAGTATTCGTGACGACCTCCGTGGCGCAGGGGACGCATGCTCGGATTCGAGTAGGAGGTCGCGGGTTCCCGCCACGGGCCACTTTGGAATTTTATCATTTGTAAATGGGAGGCTTTGACCGTGGCTAGTTACCATGCTACCAGCAAAGACGTACCGCCAAGCGATTTAGCGTTCCGGTACGATGCTGTGTAGAAACCGTTGGGGTACAATAACATACCCCTTCCAACTTACCATCAGGTGAGATCGCAGTCAAGTACCTACCTTGTATAGCGTAAAAAAAAAATTAGTCAACGTCTCTCATTGGACAATTTTGACAACTTACTCCGGCGTGCTCACTAACCCAGGCCGACGCCTGTGGGCCTTAAATAAATAAGTAGATTGATACAGTAAAATAATGTTCCTTTTTATTTAAATATTTTTACAGTAAATATATGAATAGATTTACCAGTTACTGGAATAAGCCGGGATATAAACAAATTAAATTAAATATAATGATATTTCTTTTTCTACACTTTTACATTTATATTTTATACAATAAAATGAGGTTGCAAGTTGTGCTATGGAATCTGGGGCAGCGGCTGCAAGTGGTCGGCGCTCTCGGGCGAGTCTCCCGCGCCGTTGGGTACGTCCTCCGCCTCGGACTGCAGTTTGGCTGCGTTTTGTGCTTTGTTCCGCAACTCAAACACTTGTGTTATCGCATCGCGGAAGCACAGGAAGTTGTAATCGATCACACCTGCAATTGACAATACAAATTAACGGGTAGTCGCATCTATTGGTCGAAATTGGGCTATAATGCTGTATTTTTTGCACTCCTTCTTAATGTTAACTTTACCAAGTATTACTTTCTGCAATATGTTTAAAATAAGTAAGTTTTCTCTGCATATTTAAATAATATTTGTACAAATAGAGTTTGTTGGAACTTAAGGAGCAGAGGAGGTCATGACATAATATGATAACTCCAAATACATTGTTTACCACTTGTGTGCTAGTGGTGATAACCCCGTAGTACAGACCTCACATCCTCACAGGGGTCAGGACTTCGAGTCCCAAGCACACATCAATGGCTTTTCAGCTTTAACAGTTAAGGTGAACTAAAGGGCCCGCCAAATTCAAATTTTGTTTGGTTTTTTGTAATTTGTAAGCTATAGATAAAATAGGTAGAAAAAAAAATCTATGAATTGAGAACCTGATCATTTTTTGAAGATGGTTAAAAACATGAGATGATACTACCAATTTCGCATACAAAATTGTGTGTGCAAATTACCTTGCTTTTGAAAATTCTCTTCACGAAGAATGCAAACAAGTGCAAGGAATTTGTTTACTTCTCGCAAATACAGGACAGTTCCGTTGTTCAGCTTTATAAGGCTTGAACTTTGACTGTTGAAAGTTGTGGTCACTTCATTTTCATCCACCATACTGCAAAATAAATTTTATTATACTTATTAATAGTAATTTGTCACCAATGAATCAATAAAATTTACTGATAAAGTAAAAAATATATATAGATAAGATAAATAATTAAAATACCACCACGCGATATAGCGTACCAGTGCAATGTTGTTTAGCAACAGTAAGATGTTGTCAACAATGATATTTAGATAGATAGAAAATACTTTATTGTACGCCATTACAAAACGAAAGAAAAAACAAATAAAATAACAAGCAAAACAAATGTACAATACGGCGGCCTTATCGCTACACAGCGATCTATATTGTCTATATTGTACTGACTTGGAACATAACCTTTGAAGATAGTACAGTCAGACAATGAAAAAATTCATCACCTTTGTGTCTGTTTTCGCTTGCATTAGTATTGCAACAGTCAGTGGAAAGAGATCATACACTAATGCTCGATGATGCAATGAAGCTAATAAATGGATAACTTGCCGTGATTGATAGTCACGATCCTCAATTACAAGGGGCAGACCAAAGAGAGAGATAAGTTAATGGCCTTACTGTATAGCAATATTGGAGAAGTATCTTCTTACCCATATATAGAAGATATGTCAATAACAACATCAATCATGTCACAGCACAACTCGTAGCTCTGCATGTCCACTGGAGAACTGTCCGTTGCTATGTAAATCTTAGAGACTACATCAAAGAGGAATGCCTTTTCAATCCCAGAGTTCTGGAATAAATATTGTTTATTATCAATATACAATATTAAGATGTGATAAGAAAATTAGTACTGTGTCCCATAGCAGTTAACCTTCCTAGGAAGTTACTACTGAATCAGATTCTAATTTCATTTATTTATGTTCTCCTTCAAAAGTTTTATTTTCAGTATAATTATAAATATTGTACTTTTTTCATAATTCCATACACAAGTGAAGGAGAATACAGTAGAGTCTAATCAATAGACCAACGTCGTAGAATGTCGAGAATCCGCGTGAACACCCGAGAAGCGTGAATGTGAGGAGTTTCTCGCCGTCTCGTTCTCGCGCTAGCCTGTTCTCCAATCGGCGTCGGTATTTTGGCCCGAGACAAAGGTTTTCTCTGATCACAAGTGAGAAAATTGATAGTGTTTCTTTTTTCGAAAGTCTTTCTCGCTGTGAGTCTGTAGGGAATGTTAGGGGCATGACAGTGGTGCACAGGCTAGGGACTCATCTCTGGCCAGTCGCATGCAATGGTTGTTATCTCAATATTAAGTTGTTACAATGAAGAGACTAGGTAATACTTACTGATATGAGTATATTTAGAAGATTTTCTAATGTAGGTAGCTGCGGTATCAGTTTCTGTACAACTTTACTGAACGCTTCAAATATGGAGTGGTCATAAATAGAGGTCAGGTGAAATGATAAGTGCACATGGTCCAGACCCGCCTCCGAGAGGTCTTCTGTTGCCCGGTGGTGAATATCCCTTTGTGATTCCATCTTGTAATCATCATTGAGGCCATCCACCTGTAAGAATAGAAAAGATCTTTATTTCATGTAGGCCTGACATACAGAGGCTCTTATGACAAGTCATTTCATTTTACATTGTCTAATTAATCGTGATAACTATTGCACAAGTTAAAAGGGTTCACACATGAATGGTAAGTTAATTACCATTGATCAGTGCAGTCTAGTAGGGCATACTAATGTTACTTGTAAATATTACTTGTATCGTGATCAGACGCTAGAACTGAGTGTCTGATTACAATTCACAATACAAGTAATTCACAGTTCTTGCTTATAAAAAGAAAGATGGACAGACAGGAACTATTTATCAAATTCTCCGGTCACTAATCTTGTACTGCACTACAAGGCACTTGAGACAATCTTCATAGCATTTATATGTTTGCTTCATCTTTTGGCTTGCCAAGTTTGGGTATCGATTGCCTTTTGAGACCTATTTTTTTACAACTACAACCTGCCCCTCAATTGTGTTGAAAAAGTGTAGTAATTGTTAATGGATGCAAACCCTAATTAAAAAAAAAACATATTATTCTGCATCTATAAATTTGTATGTAGGTGATGTTAAGTTGAAAAAAAATATGATCATTTGTAACTCACTTTATGGATGAACACTTCAAACTTTATGTTACTGTTGACTCTGTAAGCCTTGGTGACTGTTAGTTGCAGCTTGTCCAGAGCATCCTGATAGTCATCCTACAAAATATACAGTAGGTAACATTAATCATGGTGAAAGTTCTTATCTCTGTGTGGGCGTCTGTGGGTGCATTAACACCTATACCAAATATGGAACCATTTTGATTGTTGGTTTGATTATTATTTTAAAACTTTATTCTCTTCTGCAATTTATTATTAAATCAATGGTTCTAAAAAGATTTATGAAAATCCAAATTTTGCACCCAAAAGTTTGTTATTTATGTAAATTAAATTCAGAAAAAGTCTCATTTCAATAAGTTATCAGGTATTAATTATTTCTCTTTAATCTGTAACTTAAGCTAAAACTGCTACTTTAGATAATTAAATAAAAATAACATTTAACACGTTCACTGTCCCAAACAAAAAAAAATTTAAGCGGACTTCTCAACGGACTTTTTGCAAAATACTTTGTTATGTGATCAGAAGAAAACACAAGTAAATAAAAAAATAAAAAAAAACTACTGGAAGTAGGTATTCTTTACTATATGATCGTCTTAGCAAGTCCCATGCAAATATTGTACAGTACCGGCGCGCCCTGTAAAAATATTAGCCATAGAAACTGTATGCTTCCCCTGACACACAATGGCTCAGGAACGTATTATTAGTGTATAAAACACGCAAGTTTTTGAGCCATATGTGGTTCAGCGGACAGGAAACGTGTTAATAGCAAAATGGATAGAAAATAATTTCAAATAAGAATACAGGCTCTCATGTATACCACTGAATAGTGCTATTGAGAAATTAGTCCCAAATCTCACAAAACTTAAATTTCCATTTGTTTACTAATAGAAAACTTAACTAAGCCTATTTAAAGATAGTAAATATAAGAACAATAACATACAATAAGAAATACATACCTGTGCATCAATTACAAAAACTAAAGCACCACATCCGCCAAATATTGTATCAGAATCGAATGTAGAATCAAAGAAATCAATCTGACCAGGAAAATCCCATATTTGAAACTGCACAAAACTACTATTGTTTATATCGTCCTTAACTATTTTGTTGGTTGATTCTAAAAACAATGTTTCATTCGGTGACATTTTATGAAAAACAACTTTTTGTATGGATGACTTCCCAGACCTAAAACATAGTTTTATTATTATTATTTTTTTTTCATTTTTGAAATAAATTAATAAGTCCATGGTTGAAAGAAGTGAATTTAAAAAGAAATGATAAAGCGTTTTACCGTCTGAGGCCCATTAGAAGGATTCGGGGCTTATGATCCTCCTGAAGAGAGGCATTATCGTTTTCTCCGTTCTGTTCGAAGGGGCCGTAGCTAAAGTCCTTCGGAAATGACCCCACGTATTCATCCTGATAACTCTGCACACACGGGCGATAACATTGTTACTCACTTTCAATAAATAATAGCATTAGATTACATTTATTTATATTTCTTACCATATTCAAAGATATTATTATTCTTCTATGAAAAAATTACTTTTCTCATAGCGTATATTACATTTCAATTTATTAAAAAACAAATTCAAAACCAACATAGGCGAAATGATCTAATAATTACGTATGAAATTATAAATTGAAACCGAAATCAAAATGTTAGTGATCACTGGATCATTGAAGTGATTGAAACAATGACAAATTGACAATTATTATTGACAATAAATGCAATAAAGAAAGAAAAAGGGTCAAAAACACGTCAAAAACATGTCAAAAACCAACACAGATGGTGACGGACGGTAACTTTAGCGTAGCGTACACAGACCACAAGTAGTGCGACCATAATGCGACGGGCTATCATGGCGCGTGGCCAGAATCGGTACTACCGCCGCTATCTTGTGATACTGTTTGATAGTTCGCTCTGTCGGTATATCGCTATTGTATGTTGTGTTGTTTTTGCTTGTAAAATATAGGCGATTAAATTTTCTGGATGATTTGTTCTCATAGACCTTTATATAGATGGACTCAAAGTAGTGAGTCTTTTCGGCTGGGTATTTCCGCCATCTTCTGCGCATCAAAAATAGCCAATCAAAGCTATCAGCCAATCACAGATAGGCACCAGTTAGATGATCAGAAGGGCTGCTCTAGCTATCTATCGATATGGAAATATTATCGATGTAGTTTGTGGTTAGTAATTAAATATTTAAGAAAAAAATGAATGAATTATTACTATTAAAAATTAATTTATAGTAAAACTATTTAGGTTTTGCCAGCGGTGCATATTATGTTTCCGAATTAGGATTTTTAACTTATGCCGCGAGACCAAACTACATTTGATACGAGTGATTGTACCTATAGTAAATGTTCGCATCCGCGGCCCGTTTTCTTAAAACGGAAATAACTACGAGAAGTCAGAGGTGTAAAACCTCGAGGTCCAAATAGAAGGTAATGATATTAGGAGCCCTACTCATCTATCAACATTTAACTTTACATAATATATCGATATCGGTATAACAGCGGTCGCATCATTAGTACTTTGTTTTTGTTTTGTTAACATAACAACAAAAACTAAATCGAATTTATTTCAATCCTAAAGAAATATTTCTTCTTTTACACATTATATAAGTGCATGTAATATGATCATAACACAAAATAACACATAATTTTTAACGATTTAACGATGTATTTAATGAAATCTAATACTAACGTATGAAATGTTAAATGTGGCCTATTTTTGTCTTTCCGCGATCTGCACTGCACAACACAACACTGAGTAGGCATTTTCACACCTGAATACTAATTATGATCCGCACGTAAATTAGAATAATAATATGATTGTCTAAAATTTACGCATAAACTTTGTACCTATACATGTTTCGACATGTTCGAATCTACAAAATGCGACAAATTATGGAGAAATTGCCCACCCGGCTATTTTTTCGTGACGTCACAACTTCAGTGTTGCCGAAATCAGAAAAAACAAATATGTTGCTATCTCGTTTAACGTAAATAATTTTAAATTAGTTAGAAAGAGACAATTGTAATGTTTGTTATAGCTATGTCGATTTCACGCAACATATACACTCTCGTCTCTCAATGACTTGCATAGAAACTATAATAGACTGTCCACCATGACGAATAAACCGGTCCGAGCGAGAGCTTTGCAGGTACTGTGTCCCTTTCTAATTTAAGGTGACCATGATAAAACGGAGCTCAGGACAAACTCCTATGACGACAACATTTATTTACATTTCAATAATTATAAATGTGATTTTAAGAGTAATAAACAATACATTATAAAACGAAACTAAAATAAAATCAAAATATCTTTACTTCACATAGGCCTAATATACAGGCACTTGTAAAAGGTCAGTATGATATTTGTCACATAATAGGTATTTTAGGTACTTGATTATACAGCGGCTGAGTTCAATTCTGTCTTGGGGAATATGCTCAATTGAAAAACGATAGACTCCAATAAAAACTAATTTTAATTTCAGTTGAACAACTTCAGAGATTAACACACAATAAATCTAACATACAAGTTTACAGGTGAAGTAAGACAACTGATGTGCAACGCGTTTAGAACAAACTTGACTCTCATAGAGCTTGTCCTTATAATGCATCGAGCATACACAAGCCTATGTGAGGGATGCCCCTACAGGTATGTATGGCGATAACTTCAAGTCGACTTATCATGTTGTAATGTTATTAGGGTTCATATAGTAATAAAATAATCTATGCTCCTGGCCATATCTGGTTCCGAAATACCTTTGTTAAATGAAATTGTAAACGAATTTAGTTTTGCTTATTTTTATGTCAAAGAGGACATGTTTTCTGCTTATTTGTTTTGTAATAAAAACAACCCTATCTCACGTCGCATTAGTTCAGGAGCACGGTTTTTATTGTCCAGCTAATACAAGTTTTCATTCATAATTTTTAGTATTACGGAACTCGATCAAAGTTAAAGTTATGAAAATTTTGATCAAAATTAATTATTATTTCGTTTTAAAGAAGTATTTCCGAACCAAATATGGCCAGGAGCATAGATTATTACTATATGAATCCGAATAACACCACAATCATGATCAAAATATCTACGATTTCGCATTGTGGAGTCAACATCTCCTGAGGATGTCCCGGTGTCGGGACGAAACGTGCGTCGAAGAAAGTGATAGAAAATTGTGTGTGGTGTTTCATGTGGTGTGCATATTGCACCACACAGAATCCATTCAAGTAGCGGATAATAGCAAAAGGAATTAATCTGTCCTGTTGATTTGGTATTTTGTATGAATGGAGACATCGTGGGTCAGCAGACCCTTAAATCCAAGTGAAATCTTTTGGCGGTGCGTCCTTGCTGGTGGTAACTAGCCACGGTCGAAGCCTTCCACTAGTATTAATAATAAATATCCGGGTAACCGAGCTTCGCTCGGTAGTTTAACTACTGGCTAATAGATGGCAGCAGAAGTCATATTTTTATTATTTTTTTTTGGTAAATTCGACATTTAATAAAAATGAATCCTAGCTAGATCGATTTATCGCCCCCAAAACCCCCTGCACACTAAATTTCATGAAAATCGTTGGGGCCATTGCCGAGATCCAGATTATATAGAAATATATATATATACAAGAATTACTCGTTTAAAGGTATAGGATATGTTGTAGACCCATGGAATTATAATAAAGTACTTATTATGTGTACACCACAGTAGACGGACACTAAGCTGACGACGATGTTAGAAAGGTACTCTTTTCTCTCGTAACCTATGAGGTAACAGTAGAGGTAGTAGGTACCTACATAGGTATATTTTATTATAGATCAATGTTCGTTTGCCCGCTAACCAAAAAAACACTAAGTACCTACCTAATGTTTGTTAAAAATCACACACACACTTGTTTGTAAAAATCCTAACTTTATTACACAAGACGCGTATCATAGTAAAGATTACTTGAACAAGGTTTCCTACATGTACAAGTTGCAAGTGCGCACTCTGATGCTGCCGTGTCAAGTGGCACCCGAAGTGCCCGTGACACTGCTTTAGAACACGGTTGAGTTGGTCGTAGCCTACGCTCGCGTTCTACTCGAGTTCTCTCGATTCGTTGTGAGTTTGTTAAAAAACACACACACTTGTTTGTAAAAATCATAACTTTATTACGCAAGACGCGTATCATAGTAAAGATTACTTGAACAAGGTTTCCTACATGTACAAGTTGCAAGTGCGCACTCTGATGCTGCCGTGGCAAGTGGCACCCGAAGTGGCCGCGACACTGCTGAGTGCAGCTTGTCGGTACTAGAACACGGTTGAGTCGGTCGTAGCCGACGCTCTCGGTCTACTCGAGCTCTCTCGACTCGTTGTGCATAAGCGACACTCTTTTGGAGACCTGCCAAACTGTCGGATCTGGCAGGGAATCTCTCCAAACTGTTTGAAACTTCTCCTACTTCAGCAGTATCGGTGTCAACAATTTCTTGATGGTCCAGTATCATTCCTAGGTTTAATTTAATATTAGTCGAGCCATCTCTGAAAATTAGGTAAATTGTGGCTTGATCTAGGACTCTCAAGGAGAAATATTCATTTATTTTCAGTGCCTTCATTTTTATTTGAAATGGTTTAAATTTTTGAGATAGTTTTTTACTCTTTTCTTTAATGAAGTTATCGAATTCGATGGCGAGCATTTCTTCGTTGTCCGGTCGCGGCTTATTCTCTTGAGGCCCTCCGAGCTTCAGGATCTCGGGATCTTTGTGTGCCATCTGTGTATCTATCATTACTTGCTGCAACACCGGAGGATCGTTGAGGGTGTGCCATTTCCAATGAGAGACAGGACCAATGCTACGATCGAGGACAACACCTTCCGTCTGGTTATATTTCAGCCTGAGTTTTGAAATGATCATAATATATTTTTGGCCATTAGAATTTCATTACAAGAATCGCATTTAATAGAGTTAGTAGTAGGTACCTTATTTTGCCAGCGTGATCAAAAACAATACCATTGCCAAGGTAATCAAAAGTAGCGAGAATTGCCAAGGGTCGCGAACAGCCTCGCGCGTCGGGCTCGCCGCTGCTGTGGATGACATAACGCTGTTGAGCGTTCAATTCTGAAAATGAAACACCAGTTTTGAATTCACCAGTTTTTCGCGTTTGAGTGAATTTGAGTCCCAATTGGCTATTCAAGTGTTTTCATATTGTAATTCAGGGGGCTATTCACATAACGCGTCGGCTACATTTGGTGAAGTGAAATGGTTAAAAAAGATCACGGCATTTACGTATAGGTAATAAATAAGCAGAAGATATTATTGAAACCAAAACGATGTTTTTGCGAACACTGAAAAATTAATTTTGCGATAGACATAGATAGCTACGTAAAATTGAATGTAGTTCAAAACGCAACATCTTCGAGAATTGTCAAATTTTTACTTTGTGCGATAAGTTCCTATGTTGAAATACATCCAATTTTACATTATGAACCAGTAGACGTGAAGTTAGTTTTTCAGTGATATTATTTTACTTCTTGATTGACATCACTCAGTGTGTGAAAGTTACGTGAATCGTGCCTATAATATAAGGCATCGCAATAACTTTATTAACCTTCTGCATTATAGTAATCTAACGCGAGCCGACCGCTCCGGTAGTATAATCGGCCCCGGCCGTTTTCGTCAAATTCTGCCAGTTTTTCACCAGACTCGTACTGCATCGTCTTTTTGTTTTTATTATGCTCAAACCAGTCAAATTCAGGATGTGCTGGTCGCATCCGATAAACATTCATCTAAAGTTGAAAAAAAAAACAACATGTATTTTTTACCATCATTAAAATAACATAGAACTTTTTTTAGGTAATAATCAATTTCATTAACGCCCTGAACATATGCCTGAACAAACTTCAAAACTACAAGCAATCAGAAGTGCCATTTGTCAAAATTCTATAGGTTCTATTATGCTGAGCGAATTACTGCGTGGCCTTACTGTTGGTGGCAGAACAAGCATTTATGGCACCGATAAACTGGCGTAGATGTCAATTTAACAAACGCATTTAATAAAGGTACCTTTACCTTTCGAACCACTTTTTCTGTAGGTAGCATAGTCCAGCCCTTTTCTATAAACGTACGATCAGATAATGCATAACGTATTACTCCTTTTGGAATTTCAAACTCAGCCTGCAAATTAGTTTAGTTTAAGCCAACGATTTAAATCTTTGGTTTAAGCACCATGAATCTAGCTAAATTAACTCTATGATACCCAAGTAATAGATAAGTCCCAAAATTACTACCCAATTTTCATCAACCGTAATTATATTCGATTTACCTCAGCTATTTTGCCTTTAGACATGATTTGTCAAAGAAAATATATACGATTATTATAAAATTTAGTAAAGAGTACTCTGATATAAATAAATTGTAGAAACATTTAAAACTGACAAAAAATCTATTCAATCCCTATGAGATATCAATCAATTCAGACGACTTGACAAACTGTGACATAAAATTAAAACTATAGTCGAAAAAAGACATAAAAAAGAGGGTTTTATATTGGTTTTTTCTAACACAGACAAGTGCAATATCCAACAAAGATTCAACGTCTCACAAACACAAATTAAGCTCGGCTGTTGCACAATATTATGCAGTATATTAGAAACACTTACGTATTTATCAGAGTCTGAACGTGGCTTGCGTACTAATGATACTGGTCTATCATCGTTATTGTTAGGTACTTTGGTGAAATCGTCATAAAATGTTGACAAGTAAATAGGAAATGCCGGTTTCTTGTCAAATTTTTCTGGTAACTGGAGTTTACATTTGAGGATTTTCTGTCCCATAATGATGCTTGTGTCGGTCAAGTTTTCTTCTTTATTTATGATCTCTTCAATATCGAGCTCTAATTCAGAATCGTTACAAATCATACAGTTAGGTTTTTTAAAACCTTTATGATCTCTATGATCTTCAATAAGAAATCGAGGAATTTGAATTTCAGATATTTCTCTGACTCTTTTCTTCTTATCTTTCACGTCTTGTTGTTTGATTTTAACTAATTGTAATATTAGATCATCACATGAAGGCTTCATAACGTTAATTTGATTGATGTTTAATTCTTTGAATTTTGGTTCTTCGACCTTTCTTTCAGGTTTGTTAATTTTGGGGTCAACTTCAAAATCACTCCATTCATCCATTTCCTGCAGCATTTTAAAATTGGATGCAGCATCTTCCATTGCTTTCTTCCAAACTGATGAATGAAGTTTTTTAATGTCCACTTCTTGTTCTGCCCCTTTTTTCAGTTTTTCTTTTTTTATCCCCCTTTTTTGTTCACCCTTATCTCGTGTCATAATCAGTAAAGTATCTTCTCTTTCCTGTTCCATTTTTATGTTCTTCATAGAAATTTCTTTGTCTTTCTCAGGTTCAATTATTTTTTCTTTTGTAGATCCTTCAAATTCGTTTCTTTTTTCATGTGTTTCTTCGTCCTTCTTAGATGGACTTTTTTCTTCCTTATATAAAGATTTTATCGAATGTCTTTCAATGTTTTTATATTTGGTGGCTGGTTCTGCATCAAGTTTTTGTTTTACACTAGAAGATTTGACGAATTTTTCCTGTTCAAGTGTATTTATATTTTTTTTCTCGGATTCTATTTCTTGTTTATTTTTTTTATGACTTTCTATACCTTTCCTTGACGACTCTCTAGTTCTTATTTCTGTCTCTTTCCTAAACTTTTCATCTTTTTCTTTCTTTGGTTTTGCTTTTTCGTATAGTTTTTTATCTGTCTCAAATCTTGAGATTTCTATTTCTTGTTCTTCCTTGCTACGTACTTTTTTTACTCCTTTCATCGACGTTGAATCAAATTTTGGCAGTGAACTGCTTTTACTTTTGTCTTCATTGAATATTTTGTGTTGTATATTTTCTTCATTTTTTCTAACAAACTTCTCTTTTCTGGCACGTAACATATCTAAAGTATCTTTTATTAACTCCGAAGAACTCTTTAACTTATGGATTGGCTTTTCTAGTCTGTCATTGTCTTTCATGAAAAAATAACTAAAATCTTTTGGTTTTGATAAATAAACAAAAGGAAAGTCATCAGAGAAAGTTTTTGAAGAAGGTAATGAAATTGCCGAATTTGATTTTTTCCGAGCATCTTTATTCGTAATACGACTTACTTTAACTTGTGTGTCGAAAGGTTCAAATTCAAGCTTTGCATTTTCGGAATAGTCTATCCTATTGCGATTGTGTTCCGCAATCAAATCTAAAATGGAAAGTTCTTTATCATGTTTTAATGTTGGTGCTTTTTTAACCACCGTCTGATGTGTAAGTGGAAGATCCCGATACTTTTCAGTAAGAGATTCCTGAGATGTGGAAACTTGACCAAATGGATATCTCATACTCTTGTTAAAAGTCGTCCGATCACGTACTGCAAAACTTCGTGAAGTTTCAGATATCCGTATTTTTTGTTGTTGAAAATCTTTTTTAGTATTATTTGATTGGCTTGTTTGAGGCTCACGTCCATATATGTCAGTCGAAGGATTTTTTACCTTACGCAATATATATTTTATATCATTAAATTGTTTTTCTTTGTGTTTCTTGATAAATTTTTCAATGGCTTCACTGCATACACATGCAGAATATTTATGACGGTCTTTCGTCCAGCACTTATCACAAATACCAAGAACATCGAGCTTATTTATCTTAGGGATATTATGTAATAATTTTTCAGCATGATCTAGGATATATTTACAACGCGGACACTTCTTATATTTTCCTGTAAAACAGTGTTATTTTTTAAGATTTAAGCCAGCATATTTACTAAAACAAATATTTGCATAAAAACTGATATTAGTTACTCAGTTTGGAAATCAGCATCTCGGCATTAATATCGATGTTCTTTGCGTTATATATAATAAAACTTTCAGTTTGTTCCACATGATTTTTTACCTAAAATTATTTCTCATTTTTAATTCATATCTAGTCAAGTAAATGTGCTAAGATTAAAATTAAATACCCGTAGATAGGTTTATGAAATACACTTTCCATACAAAACGTAAGCTACTTACGCCTTGTCTACTAATTGAATTACGGTAAATACTCAGGCCGGCACTCTTTATATGGACCTTTTCAAAATAAGGACAGTCTTCACAACTCTTGCAGTTTGGACATGATTCTCTGTTCAAAGAAACCGTTGAAATTAAAGTTCCTAGTAAAGGCCCCGCCCCGCTTTGGTGGAAACTGATATCGACGCTCGTTGAGCGGAGATTTCTATAGTCGGGCGGTCATATTTTCAATTTAATTAACATTTTTGTTTGTAAATTGATATTAAAATTCTCATTTCACAGATCCTGTGACATAGGTATATAGTAAAACTTAGATGACTACGAGTAACTTATAAATGTAACGCTTACATATTATATTCCATTATTTCTTACTGTAACTCTTGTCAAATTGATTTTAGCTAATACAACTAAATATAACATCATTGATTATCATAATTAGCAAAATACATATTATGTAAATAAATACTTAAATTCAAAATGAAACACACAACAAAATATACTTTTTACAACAAATCATATTTCTCTCGGTCATTCACAAATCACAAGATTGACATTTGACGAATAAATACTTTTGATATAAATGCATGGACCTAAAATAGTATGGTATCTCCATGTATAAATGCATATCTACAGTGCGACAAGGCTAGTTTGGCGCGTGGCTAAAGTCTGAACTAACGCCGCTATCTTGTGCTACTGTTTGATAGTTCGCTGATCGCTCTGTCAGTATATAATCACTATTGTCTATTGTATGTTATGTTGTTTTTGCTTATTATTAACTATTTTAAACTAAAATTGAAGTAACGTTGAGGAGATTTTATTTTATGGCTGACTTTGTTTTGCAACAGCGCCCTCCTTCAAGTGCCAAGAGAGCATTGTCGGACTTTACAATACAACTTTACAAGCTATCCAAAAATCCAAAATGATCCAAAGCCAACGACGAAATACGCTACCGGCTACCTATATGATCCCTATAGCAATCCAAAGATTAACTACAAAGAAAAAATAGGAGCGTAATAGGAGTATTGGTACAAAATAGGTTAAATAGGTTTGTACCAATACAGGCTAGGTATTTAGAAAACATAATACTTAAAATTAGAATAATATCAACGAATATATAATTTTACTAACGTACTAATAAAATAATAATATGTGATAATATACTGAATAGAGGCAAAGCAAAGCATTTCTTGAAATTCTTTTTTGTGTGAAGTAGTAATTAATTGCTCTTTGATAGGGGTTAAGTACCTACTAATTACATATTGTACATCATCGATATGTACATAATATTGTTTTCAATCTTAAGCAACTGCGGAATTTTGATACACTAATAATAATTTATAAAAATTCCATGTGTGTGAAACACTGTAACAAATATACCAATTGTAAAACCCCTCAAAGGGCAAGGTGGCCATCTCTCGTTCAAAGCTACAGTCCGACAAGGATCTCTTGGCACTTGAAGGAGGGCGCTGTTGCAAAACAAAGAAATAAATAAATAAAAATAAATAAGCTTTTATTTAGATTCCTTACAACCATGTTATTTTTACTCGTACATATTTTCAACTATATGTTGTTATTTTAAAAAACATTCTTTTTATACAATGATATAGATACTATACCTACTTACATATATTCACTACTATTATCTATTCTTAAATGTGTTACCAATTGAAATGCACTTTTATGTATTTACCTCATTATCTTTACATCTACTATATTAAGTTAGTTATATATCAACTATTTTGAGCTAATTATTACATGTATACTTATTTTATGATATTATTTTGTAATTTTGTAATTATTATTGAAGTACATTTGCACACAGCTATTTTATTTTATTTCTAGGTGTAAGGACCGCCGATTTCGCGGTAAAAAGCCTCCTCTATTGAAAGATTTGATATTTAATTTTAATACATTTGGTCAGAAAATTGATTTTTTCATACGCATCTACCGTGTGTGCTGAAATTTATTTTTCACATAACTACTGCTTATTGATTTCCAGCTCTGTATGCATGAATTTAATGAATGGAAAGAATGCAATTTTTAACCAAAAAAATTTCTGTATATAGGTTTATTTTTATTCAGTTTCTTTTGCTGTTTTATTTCTTCTTGCGAATGTACTAGAAATAAATGTCATTCCATGTACCTACGGAATTGTTCTTCCCCACTCGTCATAGGGACTCTTGAAGAAATTACATTCTTTCTACACTTGTTATTGAAATTTACTATTTTGATTCATTCTTTCAATAAAGGGTTTTAGTCGTACAACCCCCGCGGTGACAAGCCGTACTGGGAGAGGGATTTTTTTTTATTATTATTTATTTCTATTTGTTATATTGTATAGTATGTTTTATTTGGTGGTGGACCATTACTTATTTTACAAATTGTTCTTAAATCTTAAATCTGGTGTCATGCATTCTTATTTTGCATGTATAGGCGTATACTGTTAGTTTTGTTCTTTTTTTCTTGTCTTCTATGATTTTCCTCTGCTTCTTTATTATGTGGCGGCGATATGTTAAGTGGCCTTTTTTACAGATTCCAGAGAAAGGTCCTACAACAAGTATGATGGCAGTAAAGGTTAATGCGACAGATTGCGCTCAAGATCGTGATGATTGGTATGTTGACAACGGAGCAACACACCATATTACAATGCGAGGCGACCTGTTTGAGGAATTTGAACGCTTTACGGAACCATGTACAGTGACAACAGCTAATGGAAAGCAAGTTAATGCCTTGGGTAAAGGAAGCATTTTGATGAAAACCAAGAATGAGGTATGGTTTTATTTGAGAAATGTTTGGTATGTTCCTCAGATTACTACAAACCTGTTTTCGGTACTAGCAGCGCAGGACATGAACCCGAAGAGCGTGTTTCAGTCACGTATGATTACCTGCTCATTGAAAGTAAATAAGACAGTAACCGTTACTGGAGATAGACGGAGATATGGTGGACTATTCAAGTTAAACTGCAAGGCGATACAACCAAATAGAAGCGTTGTTGTAAATACTGTTGACACGCTGCAGCTTTACCACGAACGTATGGGTCACCAGGATAAACGTCATGTGAAGGATGTAATAGAGCAAGAGTTGAATGTAAAAACTAAGAATGATGGGACGTTATGCGAAGGATGCATTTTCGGAAAAACACATAGAAAGAAGTTTGGTGTTAGAGAAAAAGCAAGTAGTCCAGGAGAACGCATACATTCGGACGTTTGTGGTCCGTTCCCACTTTCAGGCTCTAAGTCCAGATACTTTGTACTCTTTAAAGACGAATACACTCGCTATCGATATGTCTATTGTATGAAACAGAAGTCAGAAGTCCCTGCGAAGTTGCGACTGATGTTAGCTGAAGCAAAAGCAGTTGGACACACGATTAAGGAGTTTCTAAGTGACAATGGAGGGGAGTTCGATAATGTGGAAGTCAAAGAAGAATTACAGAAGTACGGAATACATCAACGGTTAGTTATGCCTTATACTCCAGAACAGAACGGGTGCAGTGAAAGAGAAAACCGTACGATTGTCGAAATGGCCAGAGCAATGATGCATGCTCATGAAGAGCTTCCTCAAAAACTGTGGGCAGAGTTGGTAAATACAGCGACGTATATTCTGAATAGAACAGGACCAACTACTGTGAAACACAAGTCTCCGTACGAGTTGTGGTTCGGGAAAAAGCCGCAAATCAAACATTTGAGGATCATTGGTTCGACTTGCTACGCGCATATTCCGAAACAGAAAAGGAAGAAGATGCAGAAGAAAGCAAAGAAGTGTTACTTGGTTGGCTATGATAATGATGACGGTTATAGACTCTGGCATAGAGAGTCGGACACTATAATTAGATCCAGAGATGTCACATTTGATGAGAGACCACTGGAGACTAATTTAGGAAGTGGAGAACCTGGGGATACTGAACATTCACAAGTAACAGAGACAGGTGTTATAGAAGTTCCAATATATGTAAGGAAGGAACAACATGAAAATGAGATACCGAAACCAGTCACAGCTGAAGAATACAGAGGAAGACCTATTGAGATAAATAACGAAGTTGAACTCTCGGAGGACACGGAAGTTATTGAGGGTCCTGTTACTAGCGGTGATGAAGAAGAATTTGAAGATGCGCGTGTAGAGGAGTTGGAAGACGAATCTATTGAATTGGGCAGGCAAGGTATGCAGCTCAGAGATCGATCACTCCTGCAGCGACCATCAAAATTCAATGATTACGTTTCTCTTATCAATACCAGCGATGATTGTTACTACGAACCAGGAACTTACAAGGAAGCTACAGATTGCCCAGATAAAGACCTTTGGCGCAAAGCTATGGATTGCGAGATTGGATCCTTAAAAGCAAATGGAACGTGGGTTCTTGAGAAATTGCCTAAGAATCGGAAAGCAATACCTTGTAAATGGATCTATAAAGTGAAGTTAAACCCAGATGGTTCAGTAGATAAATTTAAGGCACGTCTTGTCGTAAAAGGTTTTAGACAGAAGAAAGGGGAAGATTATGATCAGACCTTTAGCCCCGTAGCTAAGATGGCAACTATTAGAGCGGTGCTGAGTTTAGCAGCTAATGAAGGGATGGCACTACGTCAGTTTGACATCTGTACAGCCTTTTTATATGGTTCGTTGACTAAGGAAGAGATATTCATGCAGCAACCAGAAGGATATGATGATGGTAGCGGACGAGTATGCTTGCTTAAGAAAAGCTTGTATGGATTAAAACAGGCTCCACGATGTTGGAACACGACGATCATAAACTATTTCAAGGAAATTGGCTTTGAAGTCAGTGAAGCTGACCCCTGCCTGTTTAAGAGAGAGAGATCTAATGGCAAGTTATTAGTTGCTCTATATGTCGACGACGGTCTTATAGCCGGTTCAAATGAAGGACTGAGTGATGAATTCATTAAGGAATTGAAAGAGAAGTTTGCGATGACTAATAAACCTGTATCGTATTACTTGGGTATGGAGGTTGAAGTCAGAGAAGGCGGTGATATTAAAATCCACCAGACTTCTTATGTTAAAAAAATCTTGAAGAGATTTGGTATGGAAAACTGTAAACCAGTAAGCACTCCTATGGTAAAGGACCCTGTACCACAGGAAACAGAGAAGGTTGATGACTACTTTCTGAAGAATTATAGACAAGTAGTAGGTGCACTTGCTTATCTGATGGTGTGCACAAGGCCTGATATAGCATATCCTGTCAGTGTAGTATCCAGAAGCTTGGAAAATCCGACTCACACGGATTGTGTTCGGTTGAAGCGCATGCTAAGATATCTACAGTACACTCCAGATATGGGAATTCTGTATAAAAAGGATTACAGGAAAGGTATTCTGGAATGTTACAGTGATGCAGATCACGGTGGAGATCTGACAACGGGGAGATCAACTACTGGAGTTGTATGCATTTATGCTGGAGGCGCCGTGTCATGGTTGAGCCAGAGACAACCCAGTGTGGCTATTTCCACTACAGAAGCCGAGATTGTCGCAGCTAGTGAGGCAGCGAAAGAAGGCATTTGGCTAGCTCGTCTAATGCAAGGCATGACGAAGTTGGCGGCTTCACCTGTTCTCTATGTGGATAACGAAGCGGCTGTGAGATTAGCTGAGAATCCTGAGTTCCATAGAAGAACAAAGCACATTCGAATACGCCACTTCTTTGTGCGAGAACTGGTGACTACTGGAGATCTGAAGGTGAATAGGATCAGCACTGAGAAGCAGCTGGCAGATCTCTTCACAAAGCCACTGGCTAGGCCGAGGCTTATCAGCCTACAAGTACAGCTAGGTCTACACATCGAGAGAAGGTGTTGAAGTAGCGATATGAAACCTTTTTATTATAGGCTGATATGTGTCTTTGGAGTGATGTTTTTTCTTTTAAATATTTAAGTTTGAAGTAGAACATCATTGTCAATAAGCATGGTAACTTAAATATATTTTTCATGTCTGCAAACTAACATTTTTATTCTATTCCATTGGTAATATTTAAGTATTTTTTCTGAATCCTTTTTTCCAACTCTTTGTACTTTTTCGATGTCTCTCTCGGTGCAGTCTATTCCCATGTCTTTATTGATAGTTTTAACAATTAACTTTTCAAGTTCCTCATAGCTCTTCTCTCCCTCCGGAATACCAAAAAATATTAAGTTTTTTTCTCTTATTTGTCTCTCTAATAATGACATTCTTTTTTCTTGTTCTTCGCTGATAATCTTTATATTATGTAGCTCTTGCTGTAGACAATTGAATTTCTGATCAATGTTATTATTTATATTGGTTGTAATTTTTTCTTCCATGGTTTGTAGTGCTTTCAAAAGCTGTTCTGTATCCCCTGTCATTTTTGAACAATTAATTGTTAAAATCGTGTCATCAAAATGTAAAGTAGAAACAACGAATATATAATAGTAAAAACCTACTATAAAACGTACCCGACCTAAATAGAAGGTTGTTTTTCTTTTTTTTTTACATAATTATAATAACATTTACCAATCCAATTATCTAATAACAATGATTCTAAACACCCTTTATACAAGCTGAAAAGATAATACAATATTTTCTCATTGATTAGTTACCTATTAAAATAAGTAATAAACAAATAGATAATAAAAACAATAATTGTAAATAAGTTATGTTTTAAAAGAACAAGAACATTTGGTGTTTATAATGCAGGCAACCAATAATTCAAATTATTACTATTTTTCAATTAAATGGTGGTGGAGAGTAATAACTGAAATATATTAGGTATACCTAGTATCTTCTTATATAAGTCCTTAAGAACTATACATATACCTATCCTATATAGTATAGGTACATACATAAACAAGTTTCCAATATCTATATTTTATATAATATCTATAATTCTACACTAATTTTGTTATAATAATTGTTACAATAATATTTTCTTTTACAAATAAAAAACAAAGATACCTACTAGGTATACCATGTTATAATCTGCAAAACAAAGGCAGCCATAAAATAAAATCTCCTCAATTTTACTTCAATTTCAGTTTAAAATAGTTAATAGTAAGCAAAAACAACGTAACATACAATAGTTATATACTGTCAGAGCGAACTATCAAACAGTAGCACAAGATAGCGGCGTTAGTTCAGACTTTGGCCACGCGCCACAATAGCCTTGTCGCACTGTAGCTAGCTCCATTCGAAATACGGCAATTGTTTCAATTGGAAATTGGATTGAGAAACCGTAGTTTCCCAATAGATGACTCCGCAGTCTGCCTATGACTGAAAACAATGTGTATCGAAATTATTGTGTCAGCGGTAGTTGCTTCCATAGCTCAATTGGCAGAGCACCTAGCCACCCAGCCCAGCCGCAATATCTGGGGGATGCAGGTTCAAGTCTTGTTGACAGCGTTAATTTTGATATACCCACTAATAATTTATAAAAATACCTTGTGTGTGAAACACAATAACAAAAATATAAATAACATAGGGCTAGTTTCCACCCTATTAGCAAAGTCGCTTGGCCGAGATATTTAACATTCCGGCGCGATGCTGTGTAGAAACCGTTAGAAGTTGCTTACTCCTACCATGTTAGTACAATAACATCTTCGGCCGTCAATTATACATCAGATTGCAACTATGTACTAACTCGTTATGGTTACCCATAAACTAAAATCAGGAATCATAATATAAAAATTCGCAAAAGACACATAAGTTTAGAAATAAATGAGGAGATAGAATTAGAAACTCTATTATAATTAAAAGTATTTAATACAAGTCTAGTCATTTTTCTTAAAAAAATTGAAAATTTTCTGCCTTAATGAAACAGGGGCACCTATGACTTTTAAGACTACTTCTTTGGTACAGATATTGTTCAGAGGTCCAAATGCTAAAGCAACGACAGTGCAAGCCAGACAAATAACATTATATGGCATACTGAAGTCAGGTGTAGGCAAAGACACCATAGCTCCATTTGTCCGGAAGACCATTGGGTACCCTGCAAGAAACATTGATTCAGATTAAAAAAAAACTAACCTCAGCATCTGTATCATCTTTTCATTCTACAATTTGTTTTAAAAAACTTTGAGAATCAGGTACTAAGTGGGATTACATAGGAATTAACAAAATATACATAAAAAGAAATAAGTTTATTTATGTTAAAATTTTATTCTGTTCCATTTATGCCAATATTATTAATGCAAAAGTTTGTATTTATGCGTATGCTTCTTATGCCACAACTACTGAAATGATTTGGCTAACATTTGGATATATTTATTATGCCCTGGCATTACCCATAGGACACATCTTTTTATTCTGGAAGTATGGAGAATAAGTGCTTAACTGAATTTTATGTGGGCAGAACCACAGGCTAAAGCTATTTAACCAACTTCAACTTCATTATAAATAAATTGATCAATTGATTCACACTTACATGGCTTTGATGCATTAATAATCGAATCAAATGTACTGCCAGTGATGGGTAGACTGGTGTAATTTTTTGCGGTTGGCAGATTTGCAGAAATTAATGCAGACCCTATGTAGAATCCATGATTCGCATCTGGCGGGTACTCTTGCCATTTGAGGAAAACAAATTCAAAATCTATGGTTATTGTAGTTGTACTTTTTGGTGGCAGTTTCAGTAATAACTCTAAATGGTATGGCTTTTGCCTGCTTCTTCCAGGGGAATAATATTGTGACATTATTAATTTACTCTCCGCCTCCCCATTAATCCTCAATGTGCTGAGCTGGATTGGTAGCCACCATGGTGCATTCTCAAGTAGCACAACATCTATGGGTGCAAAATAGTTATTGGTCAATTCTGTAACTATACCACCAAATTCTTTACCATATCCTATCACATAACGGTTGAAAGTAAGAGGTGGAGGAATGTTTACAAGTATTGTTTCCTTGACATCATAATTTGCACCAATGTTAATCATATTGGAATGTTTAATATTATACACAGCTAATTCTATTTCACTGCCACCTCTATGTGATGACATAATGCTGTTTGGCGCCGGAAGTAGCTTAAATGGGCATGAACTATTTGAAGTGATATCAACATATATTCTGCTTGATGAGGACAGTGGGCATGCTCCTGGTAACCCTTGCCCAAACAACTTTCTCAGTGACCAATCCATGGTGTTTATAATTTTAAAGTCATAAATAAGTGCTACGGTTTGTTTAATTTCTAAATTAGTTTCTACACAATTACTATCAGCACAGGTTCTTCTCACATGAACACCGATAGAGTGATAGTTTGTATTGTGAATCATTCTGGAGTTGAGAAGGGATGAAAACCCATGACTAGATTCACACGGCAGCAGCTTCTTCCAAGGGGTTAAATTTTCAGTACATACAATTTCTCTTGGCAACGAAGCGTATCTCAACTGGGATGTAATGTTTGTGTTTGATTTTGTAACAGCCCCTGTCGGCCACAGTGCCATTTTAGGTGTAATAGTATTGAAATTTTCGATAAAATTTAATGAGGCACAAAACAGTCCTGATAGGGTTGAGCTTAGCTTCTTCCATTGAGAATCGACATCCACAACATCTGGGGAAAACCACACGTACAGCTCTGCACCAGGCGCAGCGTCCAGAACAGGATAACCCCATTCATTGTGTTTCCATTGCCCCTCGGTCAGTGTCAAGTGTAACTCTTCTACCTGATATCTGGAAACTATCTCCCCCAGCGAACGAGGTGCCAGAAGAGAATGTTCGACTACGAAAGAATGAAAATAACAATTACTATCATCATAGCATCAAGCATGTATTTAATACCTTTGACGATATTAGGTTTCACTTACAGGATTCTGTACCATTAGCCAGTGTCAGGAATTGTAGGTAAACATAAAGATGAGATGGTGGCAATGGTTTGATAAACATTTCTTCTTTGAAATCATCTCCTTTAATTTGAAGAATAGGACTCAAAAATGCAATACAGCAAAATAAAAACATTTTAAATCATAAATTCAATAATTTATCGAGACACTACACTACAACAAGAATCGATTAGGATTGTATTAATTGTTTCAAATATTATGTTTATTCAAATCCCCCAAAAATTTAAAATAATTATAATAATTTTAATTTATATTCTTTGTTTTCATATAACACCCACAGAAGTCAGAAGTCAGAACACATAAGTTATAATAAGTATACTCTATAACATAGACATACAACACTATAGGGATACCTACTCTATAACACCACAGAACACAAACGGGCGCATAAACATGGCATAAACCGACAACAAATGGAAGCTGCCCGAAGTAAGTCCGAAGTGAGTCGAAGTTGGCGAAGTTAGACGAAGTGCCCCTCCACACTGCTCGCTTCGTTCAACTTCGGTCCCACTTCGGTCAACTTCGTGAGTAGGTATTTTAGTTTAGAGGCTAGTTAAGAAGCACACAGCCAGAGGTCCCAAAAAAAACCAAAATGTTCTAAACTTATTTAATTAATTATAGAAAATTACAATATAACTTTATAACTAAATAGGTACTAGTTGCTACGCGGTGTAACAAAGAGTGATTTAAAATATTAATTTTATAACTAAGGAAAACTACAATCTAGATCACACGAGGCGCTGATTCGGCAGGTCAGCTGCGGTGGCACGCGTAAGCGTAGTCAGCGGTCCTCTTGGTGCTATGCTCCATAATAGGCTATTTGACTAAATTTAGAAAATGATTTTAAAGAATTTATTACTACCTATTAAGCACATTACATTGATATTTCGCGGAAATTTAATGTAATTCCCTTTAAAAACCACTTTTAAAATTTCAATTTTCAAAACCGCGCCAAAAAATATCTTTGTTTATTTGTTTAACCTAGTTTATGTATTAGTTTGTAGTTATTTGTATGTATATAGTTTATAAATCTTCACCACCTGCAAAATCTAGTTCCTTTGTTTTCCTTTTCTCAAGGTTGCCTGGCAGAGATCGCTGCTAAGCGATAAGGCCGCCTTTTGTGCCTAAAATTAGTTTATTATGTACCTCTTTCTGTTTTGTACAATTTCTTGTGTGGTGCAAATAAAGTGTATTTATTTATTTATTATTTATTTAAAAACGCCAATTTTGTAATGGCGCTTGTCATCTGACTCGTGACGTCACACATTGTCAAACGCATATAAACAGACTACAGTACCGTACAGTTTAGTTGAATTTCTTCGCTTTTCTTTAAATTTAATAAAAATTAATATATTTTAACAGAAAGAATGGTGTACAAATGCTGTGTAGTACCATTATGTACAAATACCTCCATAAATTGCCCTCAAAAAGTGTTTGTGTCTGTACCATGATAAACCGAACTCCCATGAACTTCCTGAGTATTTGTCAACATAAACTAAAATGAGATAATGATTAATGATTAATAAAGGGAGGACTAATATGTTCGACGCGGTAGGTACTTACATTGCTGTTTTATGTTTTTCAGTTCCGCGCCATAATAATCAGCATTATTCTTAAAGTAAAGTGCAACCATAAAAGCATCTACCTTTAGGTAGGTTGCTATTATCAGCTCGCACAAAATTTGATTCCATTCTGCGATTTGAAACACTTAATTATTTATTTTATTTATTTCCTTAGTATGTTTAGTTCTAAAGTTAACCAGAAAATTACTGTTTAAGGTGTTGCGGCCCTACCAGCCCGCGAAATTCAAATTTTATTTAGTTTTTCGCAAATATTAGACTAACTTCACATTGTAGATTTATGGCAATGCATTTTGCGGGCCTACATTTTATGCATCTACATGTTTTTAATAGAAACTTTGCTCGAAAGTTCCCACTAATCTCATATTTGTTCCCGAAAGATAATTTTTTGCAGTTTCCCAGATTTCGAGCTATCGGGAACCAATATGAAGTAAATGAGTATTGTTGAGCAGAATTTTTATCAAAAACATGTAGATGCATAAATGTTGTGCCCGCAAAACTCATTATCGTTAGCCTTCGATGTATAATTAGCCCACTATGAGCGAAAAACTAAATAAAATTTGAATTTTCGCGCCCGGATGTTACCCATCGCCCTTAAATAGCTAAAAGATAAAATAAAACGCCCGCCAAACAAAACACTCAGAAAAATCAGTACAAAAAGCTGTTGTTTTCCCGCAAATTTTCGAGTGTGACGTCACCAGAGTTGCAACCAATCACAGGGCGTTCCTGTCACAGGTAAAATATCAAAAATTATAACATTATTAAACTCTTATTTTGCTGAAAAATATACATATATTTGATTAAAATAAAGTGAAATATGCTTATTTACGTTGTTATTAGTGAGATTTACCACAATTTCAGGTATATTTTCATTGTTGTCAAATAGCCTATTGGCTAATTGTTATTTGTTATATTCTTTGTTATTGTGTAATGTGTGATATTGTGGTAATGTGGTCTGTGGTGCCGAGCTATAGTGTTTTAACTTTTATGTCTATGGTGCTGAGTTCCTGATTGAAAAATGAAAATCAGGGGGCACGGCAGTGCCCCCGCCAAAGTCAAAGCGCGAAGCAAAACTGCCGTACCATCTTTACAGGAACCATTTCGCCGCATTTTCGGGCTCCTATTTGAGAACCTCTGGATAAGACCAGAACGCTGAAATTTTCGCTATCCAGTTAGCTATAATCACATACTTAAAACCCAAAATTTCAAGTCTGTAGGTCATATAGTTCCGAAGTTATGCGAAAGCAAAGTTTCGCATTTTTGACACTGACTGACTGACTGACTGACTGACTCATGATCATCAAAATAGAACAAGTACTTCCCATAAACTCAGAGAGCTGAAATTTGGTACAGAGTTAGGGTTTAATGGCCACATAAAGGGAAAACTATAAAAACTAGGATAATCGAAGATCTGGAGTACCTGGTGATCACTGCATTAATAACTTTGTAATTCCATATAAATTATATGAGATTACAAAGTTATTTATGCAGTTAATGTATCTAGAAAAAACAGGACAGAAATATTTTGTAATATTTTGAAGTTTCTACAAAAAGAAGTGAAATCCCACCAAAAACATTCTGTAAAAAACTAGCCAAAGTCAAAATGGAGCTGCTTGTTTATCTCTAAAAAGTACTGAAATCTAGACAAAGTCGTGCCAAGTCTAAGGTTCCTTACTGCGATTTCTTTATTATTATAGTTCATGTTGTGTGACTTGGCCGTTGAAGACCAAGAACCGCTACTCATTGACGATGAATTCTGGCGACAGATTGGTGCAATGGTGTCATGGAGCACCTGGTTTGAACCCTTGTGTACCCTTCAACGGCCAAGTCACGCAACATTAACTATAATAATAAAGAAATCGCAGTAAGGAACCTTAGACTTGGCACCACTTTGTCTAGATTTCAGTACTTTTTAGAGATAAACAAGCAGCTCCATTTTGACTTTGGCTAGTTTTTTACAGAATGTTTTTGGTGGGATATTATTTTAAAGTTTACGAAATAAAAATAATGTAGAAAATAGTACACGCTTGAAATTAACATTCAATTTTGCGTCATGAGTCTCATCATATTTGAAAAAAATAATATACCAAGTTCAGCTGAGTTCATAGTGCAGTGAATTAATAGAAAAACCTGCAGATATTTTTTTGCAGTGGGAGGATAAAAGATTACACTCTACTTAGTTTCAAGATGGATAATGAATTTTTAGATATCTCAACTAGTTTAAGGTTACAAGTGGGCTATGGCATCGGTCACATACTCAACGATGTTTGCGCTAGTATGTGGTTTACCTATTTTTTAGTATTCTTCCATCTCGTGCTCGAATTCACTGCTGCTCAAGCGGGATATTTGATGTTAATAGGACAAATTGTGGATGCTTTGTTTACTCCTTTCATCGGATACCATTCTGACCATACAAATAACTATTTAAGTGCAAGATATGGTAGAAGAAAGTTGTGGCATCTTTTCGGTAAGTTAAAATTATTTTTACACATACACTTTGTAACATCAACATGTTCGGATGATGTTCCATGTATCCACGGAGTACAATGATAATCTTTGTTAAAGGTACACTTTGTGTGTTGTCATCATTCCCCTTCATCTTCACTGAATGCATCGGGTGTTCGTCAACTCACAAATGGGCGCAGATGTTTTATTATGCCGCCTTCATAATGATATTTCAAATTGGATGGGCCTCAGTGCAGATATCCCATCTCAGCTTAATCCCGGAACTGGCTGAAGATCCTCATGTTAGGACACACCTCACAGCTATCAGGTGATTATTATTTGGTATAAATTACCAGCCAATTTTAGGCACACAAACAGTTATTTATGTAGTGAATAGCATGTAAGTTTATTGTATAATATTACATATTCCACCACCCACTCTCATACTTATCCTGATATGATGTGTCCGGAAGAGATTGCTAGTTAACAATAAATCCACCTCTTTGTCTTCTGTGCCTATCTCTTTATCTTCTGTGTACTTGTAATTTTGTAAATAGTTGTTTCCGTGTACAATAAAGCATATTACATACATACATAATAATAATTATTATCAGTGGAGGTAGTAAGCAAGAAACCTTATAACAAATAATTAATATTTCTTACACGAAGATGTAATATATTAACAAAATATTAATATGATGTACAAATAGAAAACTAGTAAAAGATCGGTAATTTTTTTTACAGATATGGATTCACAGTTTTCTCCAATTTATTTGTATACATATTCACATGGATAATGCTGCACATAACTGGAGAGTGTGATAAACAAGTATGTTATATGCATTTCACTATAATATTTTTATATATTTAGATTATGCAATCTATAAATTTAATTTCATTGAATTTCAATAAAAGAATTTTATCTTAAGTGCAAGTGTGATTCACTGCAACCTGCAACCTTGCATTGCAATTCATGCACAGCAAATTTTCTGGCCATATTGTTCTTCAATAACTGTAATGCAATTATTGCTTCATTGCAGATTATTATCTTACGCTGAGCAGGCAGAATATCTTGCACAAAAGTCCTAACACCTAGTAAATACAGCCTTATGCCCTACTTTTTATATACTGTATTTTCAGCAAGTGGGTCCAGGAGATGCATGGAAGTTCAAACATATAGTGTTCATAGTGCTGGCGGCCGGTGCGCTGGCTTCCACTGTGTTTCACATCACTGTTTCTGAGAAACAGCAGAGGACTCAAGTACTGGCAGCTGTTAGTAGTGATAATAATGCCAGCAGCACTGTACACTGTGACATACTTCGTAAAGGGTTGCTATATCAGGTATGATATTAGTTATAGTAGCAGTATTATTTGCAATAGTCCATAAAAAGATAAACAGGTTTTGTACAAAGCAGATAATTTTAAGTAAGACGTAACAATGGTCCATCTTTTTATATGACACATCTGGAACTTATATTCTGAAGGTCTCAAATCTTTGTTCCAAAAATTGTTACATATTCAAAATAGAGCTTCAGGTTGCAGGTATATATATGAGTACAAGGCTTGTGGTGAACATATCACAAGTTCTCATACCCCTGTACCTCCACCGCACCCTGGGGCTGGCGGCTCGCTCGCTGGCCGTGGTGCCGCTAGCAATGTACCTCGGGAGTCTTGCAGCTGCGGGCTTGCAGAGGCTAGCCCCACGCTCTTTTACCAGAAAACTGAGCTACTTTCTGGGATCTGCATGCGCGATGGGTGGCTTCCTATGGATTTACTTTGAATCCGATGATTATTACAAAGTTTACTTTATCTACATAGTTGCTGTGTTAATAGGTTAGTAACATCATGCTGATTAGCATATTAGTCACGCATTTAAATAATGAAGGCAGCTGTTTAACATATTGATTCACCTACAGTTTATCATTATATTGTACCTAACTAATAATTTAACGGTTAACACTGAAGTATTGAGTATTGAAGTATACATGACTCCAATCAATATGTAAAATATTGATTGGAGTCAATATTGTTTGTTTAATTTTCTCAACAACAGACTTTCTGTAATTGTTGTGAATAATAATGTAAGTTGAGTCAGAACTTGGTATAAATTATAAATGTAGGTGGACATCAATGAAATTCCTAGTAGGCCTAAAGACTAGACATGTCACCACATCCTGTTGGGTTTGTTATTTGTTGATGTTCATGGCTAAGTTTTTTGTAAATATGGAAAAGAGTTTTTTGTAAATAAGGAATACAAAGGAATAGAGTTTGCTTAACCTTTCGCTATACTATTCAACTGCAGCCTTTAGTATAATATAAGGCCTATAGTTTTTTTATGTATTAGGTTTTGGTGGAGCACAAATGCTGGTGACAAGCCTCTCTCTGACGGCGGACCTGGTGGGAGCGACCACGGACGCCTCGGCGTTCGTGTACGGGCTGATGAGCTTCACGGACAAGCTGTCATGCGGGGCGGCCATTGCTATTATACAGATGTAGTGAGTATATTACTGTCTCTAACGGCGGACCTGTGGGAGCAACCACGGACGCCTCGGTTGAGGTTGACTCTATCACTAAAATATTTTGATTAAAAGAAAATGTTCTAGCGCGTCCTTCTACGTCTTGTGGTCCCTTGAGCTCGTGAGTCGTGAAATCCTGCCATTATCAGCAGGATCTATGCGCTCGAAACAAAGTTTCTTTGCGGCGGGTATCACGCAGGGGGCTAGGCGATAGAAAATGGATGTTTTGCATGACGAAAGTCTACGAAAATCTAGAACGAAAGTTGTCAACATAATGGGCATGCATGCAATCACCTAATCATAGACATTTGCTGTTGAACTGTTAGCGAAAGTTAACTCAAGACAGGCACATGCCATCTATCGAGTGATGGATGAGATCACCGCTAAACATATAAAAATGGGAAATGCTTTCCAAAAAACCAACTTCAAATGCCACTACAAAGAGTGAAATAAATTTTAATGTACACCAATTCGAAGTTTGTCGTTTCTTCGCACATCTAGTAAGTAAGAAGGACGATTAGTGATTGTACGAAACATTGCCCGAGGTCGAATTGGTGTACATTAAAATTTATTTCACTCTTTGTAGTGGCATTTGAAGTTGGTTTTTTGGAAAGCATTTCCCATTTTTATTTTTTACTTTTTAGTGGAAAGAAACAAAATGCACAAGGCGTTGTAAAAATACCCGAATCGCTTGAGATGTGTTGATAAAATCTGAAAAGTTCCCTTAATTTCACCAAGATCCCATCATCAGATCCTGACTTAATGACTATAGTCATCAAATCAGTATCTGCTAGCAAATGCACCAGTAACTATAAAAAATACCCAAATCGCTTCAAGTATACCAGCAAAATTTGAAGAGTTCCCTCGATTTCACCAAGATCCCATGGTCAGATCCTGACTAGATGACCATAGGACAACTTGAAAAATATAACTCTTTCAATTAATACCCAAATTGTTTCGTGTCCATATAAAATTTGAAGAGTTCCCTTTATTTCTCCATGATCCCATCATCAGATTCTGACCTGATTAAAATGGGACCATCTGGAAACAAAAAAATAATTTTTCAAATTGGTCCACGCGTCTTCGAGTAATAGGTGAACATACATAAAAGAAAAAAAAAGATTCCAACGAATTGAGAACCTCCTCCTTTTTTTGAAGTCGGTTAAAAATGGAGTTTTGTTTTAGGTATTCCAAACGTTTCTACCGTGTGCGTCCCACGACACTCATGTTTTTGTTTGTTTAAATAAGCAGTGATAGCTCAGTGGTTCTGACCTCTGCCTCTCATAATTCTGGGCACGCTCCTCTGACTTTTCCGAGTTATTTGCGTTATTAGGAAACTAAATGATACTTGCTTAGGTGAAGGAAAAAATCGTGAGGAAATATGCATGCTTGAGAGTTCACAAAAATCTTCTCGAAGGTGTTGAAGCCCGCCAACCTGTGGCCAGCGTGGTGGGTTATAGCCAAACCACTCTCAGTCTGGGAGGAGTCCCGTGCCCAGTAGTGGGACATAAAAAGGGGTTGAGATGATTGAAATAAAAGAAGTGTCCGTGTTCGCAGCGCCGACGCCGCGGCGGATTCGTACTACCGCTACGCGCTGTCGGGCGTGTGCGGCGCGGCCGCCGCGCTGGGGCTCGCCCTCACGCTGGCGCTGCCGAGCATCAGGCAAGACTCTCTGCTATTGAGTAAGTTTAATTACGGTATTTTATGTCTCTCTTCTTCCTGCCCTTGTCGGCACATGTCTTCTTTTTTTATTTTGTTGGATATGTTGTGGAAAAAGTGAAATGCAAAACAGCTGGACCCATTTTTATGAAATTTTTCGTGTCTATGCGGTAGGTCTGAGTTGTAAGCTATTTTTTATACCCCTAAATAGCAAAACAATGTTTGCCTGGTTTAATTCTGTTCTGGTCCTTTTATAACATCTTATAAGTTATGTTAACACACTATGTAACTAAAAAAAGATTCCGACGAATTGAGAACCTCCTCCTTTTTTTGAAGTCGGTTAAAAAGGGAGATGTCTATAAAGCCATTTTGGAGGGGTTTTGTTAAAATTTATTTAAGACTAGCTGTTGCCCGCGGCTCCGCCCGCGTGAATTACGATTTTTTTACATAATATACCTTCCTACTGGAATTCCTTGATTTTTCGCGGGATTCTGGTGTGATGTTGTACAGAAACCTGTTCTTACTTTGCACGGGTTATCTTGTGGTGATTTTGAAAACTCCTTTTTCTTAATAAAAATATAAAGTTTCATTAATACGTAAGTAGTTGAAAGATCAAAAGGACGATTTTAACTGTCGATATTTCGATACATTGGTACAAGTCGTGGTCACGTAGTGACCACGACCTGTGCCACTGGGTCACAATCATCCTTTGGGTTAAAATCATCCTTTTCATTGTGATTTTTATTCTGAAACCACGAAATACGTCAAAAAGTATTAAACCATGTGAAAAGTTGTACTGGTGGTAGAACTCTTCTTTCAGAGTTCGGCCGGGTAGGTTAGGTTAGGGATAAATTACTCTACTAACAATATTCCCCAGCCCAACATAATATAAGAGTCTTTTAAAAATCTTTGCTTCATCTCAATACAATCCAAAACATCAGAATGAACAATGGCTATATATTTCCTTACGTATAAAAGACCTTAGATGACAGTCAGTCGGTTAGGATCTATATGACCTAAGAGTTAAAAATATTTGTGAACCATTTTCTTACCCTTTCCATATTGCGGATGATAAAGTTTAAATCTGTTCATGTCTGTTTTAACAGTGCCATCTTAATATAAAGTCAGGAAACAGTAAATAACATGACAGTTAATTTTTTTTTTTAACAGAGTTTTACATTCAAGTTCCACATAAATTGTAGAGATGGCGCTATACGGTATAACGTAGCGATAACGCCAGTTACATGATTTTTGTTCACCCTAAAAGTGAAAAATTTTAAACCATACAAAATCTCCTGCTAAGTCTATTTATTTACGGCTGTAAGGGTACTCCAGTCTTACTTGAGCCCTACGTCCTAGCCCTAGGTTCTCTGTGCATTCCGAGTTTCAAGTCACCTACCTACTTGAACTTAAAGGTTCTGATGTCTGTAATTTCTGAACTACAAAAGTGATGATGATAAGATTCGTATTGGAATAATCTTTAAAGAACCTCCTTTCTAACAAAAAAAGAATGAATGGAATCGGACAACGCGTTAATGAATTATAACTAAAAAACGTTTGGACTTTGATGCCGTCTTCCAGGGAAACCATGATGAATTTCGGGACAAAAAGTATCCTATGTCCTACCTCGGGGTATGAACTATAATCATGTCAAGTTTCATTTAAATCCATCCAGCGGATTAGCCGTGATGCCCGGTCGTGAAACAGACAGACAGACAGACAGACAGACAAAAATTAAACAAATTACAGTTTTGGCTTCAGTATCGACTAAATAGTGTCCTCCAACAAAAATTTTCAAAATATCTTCAATGTACAGAATTCGACCCTTTACAGTTTTATTATAAGTATAGATGACATTATTTTTATGTTTCAGATAATCCATCTGTAAATGATGACTTAGCTGCGACACCACCCCATGAAGTAGATAGTTAACATAGTAAATTATATTTATAATTACATTATACAATTTATTTATTATTTTATTTAAAAAATCCATTCCTTAGAGAAATTTTGTTAATATATAAGACGCTTACTTATCTTTCTTTTATGAAATGTTAATTTAATTTTTAGAATGTACTTAGAAAATATTTTATGAGATGTTTGCATAAAGCGTTATTTAAATAATAATATAATTATGTACATTTTGTTTAGTCTTTTTTTGTGCAATTGTTAACTATATAGGAAGAGTTTGACAGCAAGATGTACTCTTAGGTACATATTAGTTAATGAAACAAGCAAAGATTATAAAATGTGATCATTCATCAAGTATTCTTATGTGATTTAGTAAGTAGTTCTCATTTTATATCATTAGTATGGTAATGTATTCGCTCAAATTAATTTCTCTTTGTATGACATACATTGATAAGGTTTTAAAACTTTGATATTGTAAAGTAACCTAGTAATCGTATTTTATTCAAGATTCTCATGTGTGATAGTATAATTTGTAAATATGTTTTACTGTATATTAACAAATTCTTGTACTATAAGCCAATATATTTTATTGTTTAACTTTAAGTAATGCCTCAATGATCTTATGTACTTGTTTCAAGATGAAATATAAATATATTTAATTTCAACTTGTTTTATCATTTCAATCTAACATTTAACCAGGGGGGCTACCACCGTGACCTAAAGTAATATTATTGTTATATTGTTTTAAAATTTCCATACTGACATTGTATGAGAATGTCAAAACAATATTACAATAATATTACTTTAAGTCTCGGTGGTAGGCGTAGGCCCCCAGGGATGAAAATAAAATAAAATGAAATCAATTTCTAAAACAATTTATTATCACAAAGGCTTGCACAGCATACAAATGGATAGAAAATACTTTTTTTACGCTTGAAAGTTAAAAGCACATAGCATAGGTAATGTAATACCATCATAATGATACCATGTATCATCTAGAATGTGTGACTATGTCAGGCTTATTCAGATGCAGCTAACGCAATCACAGTAAAGCGGACTTCCTCTGGATCACGAGCCATGAACTCCTTGCATATCTTAGCAGCATCTTCCAGCAGAGTGTCCGGAGAGGTAGGGCCATGATTGATCGGGAAGGCTTTACGCCCATCCAACTCATACAGTGCTCCATCTTTGTGCACAAATGTTATGAAGTGATGATTGACAGGATCCTCAGCACTTGGAGTGTTAGTTTGACCTTCCTGAGCCAACTCCTCATGGGCGTTGATGATCCCCTCGTTGCTCTCCAGCAGCTTAGCTCTACCAGCTGCATCCAAACCTTTGGCGTCGTCCAAGAATTTCTTCAATAAACCATCAGCTAATTCAATGTTATCAATGTTGTTTGCTACACCGTGAACAAGTGCCACAGTACCGCAAGCATTGCTTATATTCTGCTTCATATAAAAAAGATTTGCAAAAACCTCTTGACCCTTGGATAGAATATCACTTTCTTCCTTCTGCTTATGTTGCTCGTAGGAGTCAGAGATCGGAAAAAGGAGTGTTACGGCCACAACCGGCTTCGGCACCCAGGCCAGCATATCAGGTTCCAATCCCATTACATCCACAATGTTCCATTTATTCGGAACACCGAGTTTTTGAAGAAACTTATTCATTACTTCGGGATTAGATTCCAGAGGAAGCAATGTTTTAGTCGCCATTTCAAACTAAAAAGGTTACCGGCGTTAGGCGTGTAAAACTGCACGAGATTTATTGTAAAATAATATAAGTATTTCGTACCTGAAGTTTTCTTCTTTGTCTTTTTGACTATAAACGAATTAGTTTTTAAATTAAATAGTACTCAGTCTCTTGTAAAGACGAATTTTCGTTTAGAACGACGGGACTCGTATGTGGCGAGTGGTGACAATCAGAAAAATCTCGGAGAATTCAAAAAATAAAATCAATATTCGGCGCCCGGCGGTAAGATTTCCAAAATTCATAGACAACTAGACCACACTAGACAACTATGAACTAACCAAAATCAATCAAAATTCGCTACAGTGCGACAAGGCTATTTTGGCGCGTGGCCAAAGTCTGAACTAACGCCGCTATCTTGTGCTGTTTGATAGTTCGCTCTGTCAGTATTATCACTATTGCATGTTATGTTGTTTTGGCTTACTAAACTAAAATTGAAGTAAAATAGAGGAGATTTTATTTTACGGCTGGCTTTGTTTTGCAACAGCGCCCTCCTTCAAGTGCCAAGAGAGCCTTATCGGACTGTAGTCATGTGTCATGCCAATCAGCTGTTGTATTTTAGTTTGGCTGTAGTATGAACACAGATAAGATATGGCTGGCATTGAATGTGAAATGCAAGATTTTGTACAATATAAATGTTTATTGTTGTTTATGGTATTGCGAAGGCAACTTGATGGTGCGGGCGCGCTGTGCAGGATTCAGAAAAAAACATAATTCATGAAAATCTTTTTTATCTTGATATATCATAGCCTGAAAATACAGTCATTTTTTATGTACGCTACAGTCTAAACCCAGTACACAATGGCGTATGCTGGCCCACTGCAGGCCATCGCCATCGTGTAGAGGGGGCAATTGGTACGCAACATAAAAACTTGTGTGTGTAGAAAACAACAGCTGCTCCATTTAAAATTCGTTCCTCGTAGGTACCAAGTACCTAGGTAGATAGGTACCAAACCTATTTTTGACATTGTTTTTGACATCCAAGTCAAAGCACAGACCACTGATCTCCATAGAGTATATAGAATATATAGCAGTGGCACATAGATTTGCATTCTGTGGATTGGGGGTTTTGGGTTTTGAAATGTTTTGAAATGTGTGACGGACAACCTACGAGGAAGGAAACTACAAGTGAAGCAGCTGTAGTTTTCTACACACTTATATGCGTTTATGTTGCGTGAAATCGACATAGCTATAACAAACATTACATTGTCTCTTTCTAACTAATTCAAAATTGTTTACATTAAACGAGATAGCAACATATTTGTTTTTTCTGATTTCGGCAACACTGAAGTTGTGACGTCACGAAAAAATAGCCGGGTGGCCAATTTCTCCATAATTTGTCGCATTTTGTAGATTCGAACATGTCGAAACATGTATACAAAGTTTATGCGTATCATGTTTTTTGAAATATTAGACAATCATATTATTATTCTAATTTACGTGCGGATTATAATTAGTATTCAGGTGTGAAAATGCCTACTCAGTGTTGTGTTGTGCAGTGCAGATCGCGGAAAGACAAAAATAGGCCACATTTAACATTTCATCTAGGTCAATATTCGATTTCATTAATTATATCGTTAAATCGTTAAAAATTATGTGTTATGATCATATTACATGCACTTATATAATGTGTATAAATAAAAAAGAAGAAATATTTCTTTAGGATTGAAATAAATTCGATTTAGTTTTTGTTGTTATGTTAACAAAACAAAAACAAAGTACTAATGATGCGACCGCTGTTATACCGATATCGATAAAATTCATATATGTAAAGTTAAATGTTAATAGATGAGTAGGGCTCTTAATATCACTAGGTACCTTCTATTTGGACCTCAAGGTTTTACACCTCTGACTTCTCGTAGTTATTTCCGCTTTAAGAAAACGGGCTGCGGATGCGAACATTTACTATAGGTACAATCACTCGTATCAAATGTAGTTTAGTCTCGCGGGATAAGTTAAAAATCCTAATCCGGAAACATAATATGCACCGCTGGCAAAACCTAATTTTATTATAAATTAATTTTTAATAGTAATAATCATTTTGTTCTTAAATATACATATATAAGACATATATATAAGACATTTTGTTCTTAAATATTTAATTACTAACCACAAAATACATCGATAATATTTCCACTGGCTGGTGCCTATCTGTTATTGGCTGATAGCTGTGATGGTCTTTTTTTGATGCGACAGAAGATGGCGGAAATACCTAGCCGAAAAGACATACTACTTTGTGTCCATTACTTCTTTAGTCATAGCGGACAACTGACAAGTGACATTTGACAAAATATTGTTGAATGACACTGACAGAAGGAAGTTAAAACTTGAAGCGTACTCTACAACTTAAAAGTTGCTTTTATTTTTTAATAATTTTATATTGATTCCTTACTTTCTACAGAAAACAATGAAAACTTATTTAAACCTAAATGGACCTAAATTCATTGTGTTAAATGAAAGTTATATACTTAAGTGAAAATGGCTGTTTGTGGTCTGAGAACGCTACTGCTAGTGGTGTGCATTCTAGAGTTGGTTTGTAAAAGTTTTATTTCATGAATTATTTTTTTGACTTATATAAAAATACATGGAATGTTACACTATTTTTTTGTCTTCTGAATTTCCTGTTTTAGATTGCTTTTGTAACCATTTAATTTGAAGGTTCTGCTAATGTCCTAATTAAAGCATGTGTTTTTCTTGTAAGTTAATGTTATTGTGCAGCTATCATTGAAAATTTTCTACTCTAATAAGCAATAACTCTACAAAATTATTTTCTATGTAAATCGTGTATTTAACTGGAAACTTGTAAAATTATGTGATAATAGTGCTATATTAAAGTTTTTTTTTTAGATAATCACAATTCAGAGACAGGTGTTCGATTTCCTGGGATACATGTGGTTGCCCATCATTGCAAACTTTGTTAATATTCTCTTGATTATATTTGGCTGTTTTGGCGCTGTACAATATGTTACAAAATATCTTCTAGCCGTAAGTATTTTTCAGTTATGATTTTTTATAGTTTGCTAATTATTGATAAATTTTTATGAATACTAAGTTATACTGCCTTGCAACATAATATTCAGAAGCCAAAAGTAATGAGAAATAAACTTTGTGGACTCAATGTTTGATGGGTTGATAATAAATCAATAGTGTTTGGATGTTAGTATATAAAATTTTTAAAATCCTTGTCATCACAACTACTGTTTCAATTTAGCTGAATGTTTTACTGTACTGTACTGTTTTAACCTTTGGATTACTGTGTTCAATTACTCTGAAATAATATTTGAAATATTTAATCATTATAAAGTCTATTGGTTGGGACAAGGGTGTGGATAAACATTTTTATTTTTCTTTTTTAGTATGCAGTATGGAGTTTCATGTGGCTCACATGGAATATATTTTTAATATGTTACTATCTCAATCTTGGGATTCTTAATAGAGTGAGTTATTTAATGTTTTATTAATTGTTTTTTTTTTTATTCAATAAGATATTTAAACAACCTAGATGTATTTAAGCAAAAGTCAATTTATGTCCGAGAACTTTTATGAATCACTTTCAAACAATGTCTAGTCCAGTAAGAAATATGTACAAGTGGGTGATTCATTATGGAACAGTGAGTAAGCTAGGCTGGAGGTTGAATGGCTAACTATTAACTAATAATAAACTTATGAATGGAAGGTTAAATTTAAAGAAAAAAAGTTTAAAAACCTCATTCACAAATACCTAGTTAATGATTCTTTGCTATTTTAAAGTTAGTCTAATAATAACCTCCATATAAACCGTGCCAGGTTAATGTTAATAAAACATTTCATTTTTTCAGGAAAGTGGGCTGCTCTCCCTGGGAACGGGAAGTGTCAGTTGGTGGGAGGGCAACGGCTGGGGGTGTCAGCCTGTTTGGGGGGAAGTTGATGGTCCCGGCACATGGAGACCAGCTCGAGTGGAAGGCTGCTTTTTTCAATGGCATTACGTTGAGTTGGGCCAATCTGCTGTAGCAGCTATACTTACTGCCATTGCCTTGCCTTTAACTATAATGCTAGCATATAAGTCATTTCAGAAGCACAAGACTGTTTCAGGTATGTTTTGTTATATTTTAGATTGTTTCAGTCCTATTTATTAACACTAAATAAGGCAACACAAATAAAGGCCAAAGCTGTTATAATATGTTTGTTTCTTGATTGTTTGGGAAACAACTACTCATCTGCTTATGTGGCATCAGAAATCTTTCGACCTCCCTGGCGCAAGGGACGCGCGCTCGGATTCGAGTGGGCGGTCGCGGGGTCGATCCCGCCACCGGTCACTTTGGAATTTTATAATTTCTAAATTGGCTCAGGTCAGGCTTTGGCCGTGGCTAGTCACCACCCTGCCAGCAAAGACGTGCCGCCAAGCGATTTAGCGTTTCGGGTGCGATGCTGTGTAGAGACCATTGGGGTGACTTTACTTACCCCTTCTAAGTTAGTACTTTAACATCTTCGGCTGTATCATCACTTACCATCAGGTGAGATCGCAGTCAAATACTAACTTGTATAATGTAAAAAAAAAATAGATTCCTACATGTTTAGTGAAAAACAATTTCACACAGACTGAGCTGTAGGAAATTTTTTAATACCACGCTTTATTGATTGAATTATTCACTGCTGTGCTAAAATAATCTCTGTTTTATTTATTTGCAGATAAAAGCACACTGTCTCGCCGACAAGTTTATACCATAGAACTAAGTCCTGCAGAAACAAATATAAGTGAAAGCTCTTTAAAACCGATGACTCCTCGTCGAGTCAAACGCCGGTCTGGTTCCCGAGGCGCCGGCTCCTCCGTGCGGCGATCCCGGCGCTCGTACCGGAATGCGGGCTACCTGGCGTCTAACGCCTCTCTGCCGCGCGACTCCAGACCTTCGAGGCCCACGTCGGCGCACTCGTCCTACTCGAACTTCCACGCTGCTCGGCCTCTGTCGTACCACGCTCCGGACAGAGAGACGTCTCGCTCTCAGGAAGTGTACGAACCGCCTCCGCCACCGGTCGACTCGATACCGATAGTCACAAACAGATCTGACACTATAAGGCGAAGCAAGATTACGAGTCGTGACGTCGTGGGGCCGTATAACGAACCGAACCGGTACGATCCGCCGCCGCCGAGGACTTTCGAGGCTTCACCGCCGTACGATAACATCAGCCGTGGTTACGAGAGCGGGCCGAACTACGAGAATAGGGACGCGGTGATGGGGTGCGAGTCGCCCGCGTACTCGGGTGCGTGCGGGTACAGCGACTGGGAGCCCCCGCCCTGCGCGCGCGCCACGCCGCAGGCGCCCGGCCCGCCCGCCTACCAGCCCGCGCCCGACAACTACGTCGTACCGTGAAGTAAAACTTAATGACAGTTTTTATGCATTCAGACCATTTGAATCTCGTGTGTTTCTTACGCCTACAAACTAATCCATATTAAATAGAGCTTTCTCAAATATTTGATTTTGATGTTCCAGATCCATTATTAATTAATTTCTATTTATAAACAATCCATATTTGATATTAAATAGATAATTTAATAGAACAGGTGATGTTACATTAGGTTTAATTCGAAGAAGTTTTAAATCCAATGGGTTAGTCTTTGTTGGATCTGTTTAATTACGTTCTGTGCCTTATTGAGAGATGCTCAAGTATCAGCTCAATGTTAAAAATCTTGTCCTTGAAATGTATGTTTCATATTTTTACCTAATTAATTGTTAAGTTTTACGCTTAAGTAGAATATCTCTTTGTAGTTACTGTTACTGTATGAAATACATTCCTTCTTGAGGGTTTAGAATAAGCTTTAATATTTTTGTTACTTTTTCTATTTTTTTTTTGTAGTTCTAAGCTTTTAATTATTAATTAGATAAGACTCGTATTAGGTATATTTAAAGGCAACTAATGTACCTATTAGACATGAAGTAAAAATAATCAAGTAAAGCTATTTGACTAACAGTGAATCGATCCGTCCATGTTGTCTGAAATAGTTATGTTAGGATTTAAGAAATAAGTGTAACTTCTACTTAATATTTTGTAACAATTTACAACACAAACGTACAAATTAAATACGTAAGATAAGTGTGAGATGCACTGTGTGTAAATCGCTGATACACATTCCAGCAATTTTACTAACAAAACCGCAATTAGACTGACAATTTTACACAAAACTATATTTTTATTGTGTAGTTTGTGACATCCAGAATAGCTGTTTTCGTAAGGGCAGTATTTATATTATGATTGATATTCTCAGTGGCTAAACTGGTCCGCCCACAATTAGTTAAGTATCAAACAAAGTGAGCTTTATTAGATTTTATAAGATTAATTTGATTTTTTTTGGGTAATTTAATACCAAATACACGACAACGAAATTATAGTTTTTTTTTATTAAAAAATAAAATAAAAGCCTTAGCTTACGAGCGTTGTAATTTTTTTTATTATAACTTACATGAAACATAACTAAAATTAAATAACAGTCATCCAATTGAATTTCATCATACAGTATAAGGTAAAAGGGGAAATGCAAATTGTGATGCTTTCATACAAAAAATACGTTAACTTGAATTAACTTTGGATGACATTACCATCATGATACAGATATTTCAATCCACGATGACGCGCCTCACTCTGTCAAAATCGCTTATGTTTCCTTCGATTCGTATGGAGTTTGACAGAGTGGGGCGCGCCATCGTGGATTGAAATATTCATATAAGAGATCCTATGAAAATACTGATGTGATGAGATATTTTGAATTTGTATGTAGATAGGAGGGAATTCCATGCGATCGCATAGCGCGCGTTTGTTGCGTTGGAGATACAGTAGTATAGTAGTAACAAAACTAGAACTGACTTAGTGATAGTAGTAGTAACAATGACACATACCGTGTTCCTAAGTGTATTTAAAGTGTTAACAAGTGTGACTTGATAGACAACGAGTGTTTAAACTCGCAACCAATTCGCTTCAAATTCGCGCTGTTTGTTCAGAGGTCTGCACGGTACAGATAAACATATATTTGAGAGAGGTTAAAAGTGACTCATTTACCTGTTCTCACTTTGAAATCAAACTGCGAAAAATATGCTTTGTGTGACGTCACTATTGACAACTCTTCACAGAACAGCTGATTGACGTCATAACTTAATAAGTAGGCAACAGTGCCATACGAAATTAATTTACAGGAGTACTAGAAAGCACTCGTGGATGGCAGCACCTGTAGCTATTTTACTTTACATACATTTATATTACTCGTGACCGCTTCGACATTTAAAGAAATGTCACTAGACATTGAGAAGCTTAGTTGAGAAATCACACAATCAACCTTTTTGCTGGATATGACATTTTCATATACATTTTTTTAAATTTCGAAGCGTATAATAAGAAGTATAATAAGAAGTAATGCTCTACGGCTACAGGAGCAACTGAAATGTTCGTTCTACTTGTTGATTTCGTTAATGGCTTTTGTTTGTGCCAAAGCATTTCGTTCTACGTAGATGGTGTATGAAATACGCGGGCGGTTGGTGCGGGTGTCATATGGCGGGCAGGGTGCGCCTCTCTTGCGCGCTGAGCTCGGGGTGCCACACGTCCACGATGAGCACGAGCCGCGCGCCCGAGCCGTTGTGCCACACCTCGTGCTCGAAGCTGTCGTCGAATATGAACGTCTTGCCCGTCTGCCACTGCCTGAAACCAGACACACATTAGATGTAGCTTTCATTCAGATCTGTCACTTAGCGGACGATGGTCGAATCAATGGTAATTAAGGCGCTGGGACTCTGCATAGAGAAATGCAGGTTACAGACAACTCGTGGGGGACACAAAAGGCGTATGTCCGGCAGTGGTCTTCCACCTGTGATGAAATCGTGGCAAGATAGACTGGTACCACCTATCTATGTGCTGCTGTAGAGGTTGTGTCGGGATAACAACTGTTTAGTAAAGGGACTATAAGAGCCTTATGGGTTGAGACTAGTTGAGTCTATTAAGGAATTGATTATGCAGTACCCAATTTTTTAAATACGGCGGGATGTTTGAAAGAGCTCACCTCGTCTCCTTGTCCACTCGTATATAAGTGTCTCTGGTGTTGCTGAGGCCCAGGTGCATCCGCAGGCGGCAGTTGGTGGGGCCGACGTGCGGGCGCACGTGCGTGCCCGCCGCCATGAGGCTGAACTTGACCTGCCCGCGCCGGCAGCGCGCCGCCGCCGCCTCGCCGCGCACGATCGCGCACGTGACCGGCGCGCGCGCGCACCGCCCGGGGACCTCCGCGCCGCGCACGAACAGGTCCAGCTGCGACCACTCCCCGCGCTCCTTCAAGCCCTCCTTCTCCTTCTCGTACAGCGCCTTCGCAGCTTCGCCCTCTTTCAATATTTCTCGCCACGACCGCTCCAGCGCTCGAGCCAGATTCACGTACGGCGTTTCCTCTACCGACCACCACGGCTTGCTTTTCAGTCGCGGCACATTGTACAGGGAGCGCTGCGCTGGCGATAGAAAGTGCCCGAGCGCCGCGCCGCGCTTGTGCACTTCGTGAGCTTCTTCGAATCTTCCGAGGAGCAACAGAGCGTCTCCTAGATGGTAGTAGAACCGAGCCTCATTCGCGGGTCCGGTGTCCCCTTCCAGAGCCTTGTATAAAACATCGACGGCTTCCTCTAATTTGTTGTATTGATTTTTTAATACGAAGCCGTGATGAGCCAACGCTACGCGGTCGTTGGGCCACAGACGAAGCGTCTCCTTTAAAACTTCATCCGCCAAATCTGCTCTGAAAATAAAACAAACAAATTGATTGAAGTAAATGATCTTTCCTAAATTTCACAAAAAAAAAACCTGTCCTTATTACCTGTTAGCCATCAAAAATGAAACCGTCAAGTTGTTTCGGTAATTGACATCATCGGGAAACCTTCTTATCAATAGTCTGTAAATCGGTTCGGCGTTTAAATAAGTACCTGGAAGAATTGGAGAAACGGTTACAGGCTACAAATTATTATTTCAAACGACAATAGTAATCACAAGTATTTTGTAATTTATTTTGTCATCCGTACCTCTGAACTGGATTCTGTCTATGGCTCTGCGGGCGACCTCCAGCAGCCGGCGGTCGGACAGGCGCTCGTTCATCTTGAGCAGGTGCAGGTAGGCGGCGATGGCGCGGCCCAGCAGGCGGTTGTCTCGCTGCGCCTCGGCGGCGAGGTCCAGCGCGCGCGCGGCGAGGTAGCGTGCGCGCGCGCTGCCGCCCAGCGCCGCCGCACTCGCGCGCTTCTCGCACGCACTCCACGCGCCCTCCGCAAGTTAGTCAGTGGCAATCACACGAAAATACACACAAACACGCATCCTCAGTGAGTCAACATTCCAACTATATTAGGGGGATATCAAATACGTATGCTCATAACTATTATGGGTTTGGAAATTGGTGTAAGTCGTCGATAAATCGTCAGGGGAGATTAGCGCAGGGTGCGGGCGCAAAAATCAACCTGACGCTTAGTCGATGAGTTAGGTACTTGGGGAAAAATGGCACAACGAGCAAAGAAACTAGATTAGTGTAAAGTTAGTCCAGCCAATCCTGGAAGAATAGTATACAGTTTTTAACCTTCGAAATTAAAAAGCTGAAAATATCCTTAATGATTTTGCAATCAATCGCTATCATATAATTTCCGACTCCGTGCAATGAGCACGTTGAGCTGCCCACTGTCACGATTCCTATCAGTAATGGCGCCACTGTAATCAGTAATCACAAATTGGCAACAACACCTAAAATTAATTGATGATGAATATATTTTTCTGTGACCTGATGATCTAAGACATCGAAAGTGGTGATATTTATGACATGAAAGTGGGACAGACCACCCACATTGAAGCAGTTTGATTGAAGGCCCCTAGCTTTATATCTTTGTATCCTATAAGTGGTGGCCTATACACACTCAACACAGCAAAGTGGCGTTATTGATAGACTGACTTACCTGTCGGAGTTCTTCCTCGGCGATGTTGAGTTCTGTCCGCCAATAAGCGTCACTGGGCTCGCCGGGCCACTCGTCTTCTATGCTGTTCCCACCGTCTTCTGTAAAATTAAAAAAGTGCAATTTTAATCAAGGAACAAAAATAAAAGGACTCAGGATAAGGATATATTGCCATCAGGGGCAATTGCGGTCAAGTAAATACTAATTTGTCATAAAAATAAAACAATTGAAAAAAATAAACGGAACTTTCAATGGATTTTGAGATAATTACCTGATGTACCTTTATTCATTTTAGAAAGTTTTTCAGAGCAATCGAACTCTATTTTTAAAATATCTCTGACAGCGGAGTTTGTGCAGGCAATACAAGATCGTAAGAAAAACTAAGTATATGGCTTTGTTCCTAATATTCACAAAGGTGTTTAAAGCCTGCAGCTAATGTGATGGGATTTTTGTCAAACACGTCTCATTGCGAGAAAAGGCCAATTAAGATGAAACAGAGCATAATATTCTGCAGACCATGTTTTTTAGTTCGAAATGCCGGTGGTGCCAGATGTAAGAAAGCTTTATACGTTAAGACTGTGGACAAAACAATTATTATTAGCAATATTAAGTACACTCACACTCAGTTAGTCATGCCAGCAATTAGTAGGAGTTTAGTTCACTACGAGTATCATGCCCGCGTTATAATCTTTCCATATGAAAGGACACTCCAACAAGTATTGTTTACTATGTATCGGTCCAAATCTTTCCGGTTTCGATCCATATCGCTCCGGCTCAGGTATGCGACCGTATTTCGCCTCTAGTCGACTCAGCAACTCCGTGTCATCGACGTCTGATATTTCTTCTTCATCTTCATCTTCTTCGTCCTCGAGTTCTTCTTCAATTTGCTCGTCATCAATTATTTCGACGTCCTCAGGTTCAGAATCCTCGGTTGGTTTTGTTTCAGCTACTGGAGATGCTTTCTTTTGAACGACCTCCTTTACAGGTTCCTCAATATCTTCCCCTTCGTCGTCCTCTTCTTCTTCCTCTTCTTCTTCACTGTATAACTCTTTGTCTGCATCTTTTATATCAACAACTGGTGTTTTCTAAACAAAGTTAAACAGCGAAATCAGTAATAAAAAGTAATCTGGATATTATTTTAAGATATAACCTGTAGTTCTCATCAGTATAGTTAAAATATTTTTTAGATTTCTTTTTAATTTGCTATTGCATAAGCATAGATCGTATTATAAAATCGAATAAAATATATTTAAGGCGTAAGTAGTTTAATTATTTGAAGTTATCATACTTACCTCTTCAACAGGTGTTTTCTTTACTATTACTTCTTCTTCTTCGCTGTCTTGTTTCACTATAGGTGCAGATTTTGCGACGGGGGCAGGTTTCTTGAAAACCTCCTCCTCAATTTCGGGGGTAATTTGAGTTACGGAGCTTTCTTGTTGCACTCTCGGCGAATGTTGTTCGGGTATAAGAGTCATGCGTCGGTCGACTGTTGGTGTTTCCTCCCTAACATGCTCTTCAGGCTCCGGAACATCTGTTTCGGGGAATTTACTCAGTAACCATACGCGAATTATTCCTGGGGCGAGTTAAGTATCAGGTAGATAACTATTTGACTAGATGTTATATTATGTTACCTCATAAGGAATAATTTTTTTTAGTAATAATTTTTTTAAATGATTACTATTATGATTATGATATTATAATTATGATTGTACTTTTTATTCAGTTGAGTGCAATTTTTGACCAATTGTACACCATTGTGTTGTGTTGTGTTGTAATGAAAACCGTTCGGAGCATTTTATCTATCTTTACAACTGCATCGACTAATTTCGTCGGGGTAACCACATTAGTATTTAATATTCTATCTACAACTGCATCGACTAATTTCGTCGGGGTAACCACATTAGTATTTAATATTCTATCTACCACGGGTTTTACTCCTGTAATAGGAACGGCTACAATGGTAAATAAGCTGTATGAAATCAATGAGCGCTTAGGCTATAGCGATTGCGATGACATTTACAAGTTCTAATATGGGGTATATAATACTCTAGGGTCGGTAAATAATAATTAGTTATTACTTAGTATTATGGCATACGCACCCCTGGGCCCGGCCGTGGCGCGGCGCAGCACGGCGTGCGTGGCGACGAGCAGTGCGCCGCCCACCGCCAGCTTCACCCACGCTGCAACACAACACCCGCGCGCCGCGCTTTAACCATAACGCTAAGTAATAACTCGCGATGCTTAACACAAGCGGAGACAACAACGCGCCCCAGCCCCCCTAACATGGGCAGTGAATAAAATCGTATTCCCCCGATTTTGTCCTCTGAAAGGGGAGAAAATAGTCGCCTTAGCATGGCCACAGGGAAAAAGGAGAAATTTATCACTATTTGACATTTCACAAGACATAAACCCCCCGAGGGTTTTCTCCCCCTCTGTGCCCATGCTAGGGAAGATAAACAAAACGTGGAAAGGGATAATTCCCCGGGGAAAAAATAGTCCCCTGCCCGCGAATATTTACGCAAAACAACAATTAATAAAATTAAATACCCTAAAAGTAGAGATCCAATCGAGTTGACGTTTTTTTTGCTTTTTTAGGGTTCCCCACGTCAAATGAGGAAAAAGAATCTTTGTATAGGCTTTATTTATTATCCGCCTATATGGAATCTTCTATGGTACGGGTGGAGAATTTGAGAGAAGGTGAAATTGATACCAAATACTGAAATATATGGTCCTTAGATGTTTTTAAAGTTCAAGCGTATAGGATCAATCACAAGTATAGGAGCAATCTGAAAGATATAAATTTGCCTACAAAAGAACAAAAAAATAGGCCTTAAAAAGCACAGATTACTTCTTTACAAAAAAAAATCTAAATCAATTGAAAGTCTACTTTTAAAGCATTTATAATTTTGTGCAAATATTTAAGAAACACGCTAACTTATCTGGGCTACATTGTAAACTATAGCAGTCATATTATAATATCTAATAGTGGTTAGACTTCGGCTTCATATTCGAAAATCCCGTATTAGAGTTTACGGGAGTTATGTGAATGGTGCGTTCATGGCAATTAATTAAAACAGTGAAGAAAAATATCGTGAAGAAACTTGTAGGTATCTCTGAGTTTTCTGTAATGTTTTCAAAGGTGTGAATCAATCCGCGCAGCCAGAAGTAGTTTAAGATACTCGTTATTATACTTTAACTAATTTAAGCGTCAGAAACATGTTCGAGGACATAGTGTATGCGAAGAAAAGACTTGCAGAAATTTCGTAAGAAACACGAAGTTAACATTTCTTTATCTAGGGAATACCGGCTGCTTGTTGCCAAAAAAAAATAGAAACATTTTTATAAATATAGCCGTAAACAAGTTACGTAAGAATATCGTGGTAAAATTTACCTTCCAAGCGATCGAAGCCACGCAAAATATCTAATCCCATTTTAATTATCGAGTTCATGTTAGCGAGTTTGTTTGTGGAGTAAATATTTTAAAAATAAATCATACGTGCACCGCTGAAGCTGCAGTGGCCACAAATAAGCGTGGTTTAATGAGTGAGAGCGTGGGCGACGCGAAATTACGACAATCGACGACGCGGTGTATTTTATTTGCTCTAGTACACGTAAGCTTTAGCGATGCTACTAACTTTCTGAACAATGGATAGTAACGAAATAAAGCCATCGTCGATGAAATTATAAAATCCATAAACATTACAAAATGTATCAAAATTCGTGTAGCATTTGCCCTAGAAAAATTAGATGATTTTTTGGAAGACGCAAAAGATAAATTAAAATACGGCCATGGAGAGAAGAGGTTTGAAATAAAAGAGCTTTCATTAAGTGAATTTTATTACAAAAAAAGACACGTTGATAACTATTTAAAAAATAGCGTTACTGATTTTTTGATTAAAATTAATATTGTCAGTATTTCCGGTTATCACATAGCTGTTAAACATAGTAAACATTCACATTTTTATAATTAGTGACATTATAGAAAGTTGAAAAGCTTCTAATGTAAACAAAAAAGATTGTGAAAAGCACATGCAAATTCAACGAGTATAGAAAATATCAAAAAAGCGTGTTCTTTTTGTCTTTTTTTCTTCAAAATAATAATCTGTGTTCTATAGTTATTCGTTATGCAAGGCCCCAAAGTAAGATTTTGGGCCGAGTGTCTTGTATGAATAATGATTAGATACGAACATTGTTTGATTGTTAGAGTTCCGAACGCAAATGGTAAAATGGATTATGCTGGTATGTAACAGGCGAAATTAATATAAATAGTAATGCCTAATAACTAATAATCAATAATAACTAATAATATATGTGTAATTGAGCTATGATTGATGTATGAAAATAATTGCAAAGTTCTACAAAAATTATAAGGCAGTTTCATTAATTTTTATATTGCATAGTTTTGGGATCTTTTCCCTAAAAAAGACATGTCTTCCCCCATTTTATTTTATAAAAAATTAAAAACAACTATTACAACTTAGCCATGACATGATTAAATGAAATGGTGCTGATGTTATTACTTTGCTCAATGCCTGTTAGTTTAGTCATGAGTATAAGCCATCAAACAGATATTGGTCTGCACTCACTTTGCGATCCTTGGGCCGCCTCTTCTTCTTGTTCTTTGCGAAGTTGTTCTTGTCGCCTCTCATACTCCTCTTCTTCAGCTAATGTGTTTACAGGCTTTTCGGTAACTTCTTCTTCTATCTGTTGAGAGTATACTAGTTTCTTAAAGACGACGTAGTAAACACGACGACGTAAGTAAACAATGAACATATTATGTGTAATTAAGCGAGGTTTAGATTAGCAACAAAACTTGTAGAAGTTGCCTATTCCTTCTTTATTTAGTGAGTTTGACGTTGAGTTTTTACAGTAGGAGTAGCTTTCAGAATTCAACTTCTGCAAGTTTTCTTGCAGAAGCAACAGCTAATCCTCGCTTTGTGATCAACATTCAATATTACAATTTTGCGGCCTAAGTTCAACAATAGAGTTCACTCGTTTTCTCGAGAATTCGAGTAAAAGTTTCTGTGCATACTCTCGACATGCAGAGATAGACCGCTGGATTGGCTAGAAGGCATTATTATAAAGTAAGTTTGTACAGTGTACATGCCTCTACAAAAGGTTTTCCTGCAGGCGGAGCGGTAATACGTTCGAGTGGCGGTTCATCATCGTCAACGTCTTGCTCCTCAAGAGCGTCTTCATTATCATCAGCCTCTCTTTCTTCATCTTCTCTTGATGCATCTTAAATTTATAGAATAAAAATTTTTGAATATCAGTAACCCTTTTGCTCCCTAACTAAACAAAAAACTTGTACTAAGAGTGGATTTAATAAAAGCAAATCGGTCAGAGATTCTACAAAAGCTAAACTGTTAGACTATTGAAAGAATTATAAGATTTTTCATTAGGGTCAGATGATAGATTCTTACTAAAGTCATCGTCGTCAGCATCTCTATGTCCTGCAACTTCATCGGAATCTGCGTCATCATCGACCACTTCTTTTTCTATTTTCTCTATTTCTTCGTCGTCGGCATCCTCTTCAATTTCGTCTTCTTGTTCTTGGTCCTCCTATAATATTTGTCAATTTATCAAAATAATATTATAACTAAGCTTGTTTGCAAGATTAAAATCCTGAATGTTATTGTAACGGAAAATACAGTCTGCGCTATACCAGATACAGAGTATTGTACAAATATGAGTATTTAGAAGAATAGAAGAAAGTTAACTTATAAGAATGGTTATTGCGAGAAAAACAATTTTAACCTTACTTGTTTGCATTTTCCAATAAATAAATTCTACATCATTTAAGAAAAACCCTTCAACGGTATCAGATGAAAACCTAGAAGTGTACACAAAAAGTAAACTTAGAGAAATTCCATGGATTAATAATATTATGATTACTTAAAATAAGGACACATAAGGTATATTAAAAGGCAATAATTGTTATTAGATAATTCTGAAGCAGACATGACATACATTCTGTCGCATTGCACTTTGCAAAAGCAAATTACAATAGATTTTTTGGTGTCAGCCGAATTATTTTAAACAAAGCAAGAATTAATTGTTTATACTTTATATTAATAAAAGTAAACATCTATATTAAAATCAGTCAAAATAGGTTAAAACTTGAAAGTTTTTTGAAGTTAGTTTTCAATCAAATCAAACACATCAATTTGTTATCTGGTTAAAAGTTTTCAAAGTCACACTTTTTTCTGTATTAACCAACATTAACTATATTTGCACCTTGTTATCCTGTTCGTCTTTCTGTTCATAGCTATCATCATTGTTACCATTAGTATCTTGGTTAATTATTTCTGTACTATCATCATCTAAATCATATTGGAAATTTTGATCATTATCATCGGCATTCGGGTAATTTTCGTAGTTTTCTTTAGTATGGTCGTCTTCTTCATCATTCTCATCCTCTTCATCATCATTTTGGTCATCTTCATCACTTTGGTCATTTTCATCAATCTGGTCATCTTCACCATCATCTTGTTTATAATTTTCTTCATCCTGGTCATTATCATCACTATCCTGGTCGTCTTCGAAATTTTTTTCATATTCATCGTTATCTTCATCATCGTCATACTTTTCGTCATAGTAATAACGTTTGAATCGCATTTCTTCTTCCCCGTCCTGTTTAATATTTTCCACATCAAGAAATATGTCAAAATTTTACTAAAAATTAAGTAATTTTAATTTGCTAATAAAGCATTTGAAACTTTGTTAACTTCCCTGTATTTGTAAATCATTGTGACAGATTTTGCTACAAGGTAATTCAGACTGCCGCCCATGATTAGAGTATTTTCTACATTTAGGTAACAATTGCAAATTATGTTAGTTAGAAAACTACTTAGGATCGACGCGCAACGGCCTAATATTAACATGCTCTCCAATGCTCAACGGGAAATAAGGGGCAGAATTCGAACATCCATAGTTCGGTCGCCCATGCAGTTACTGACTTGGGTCAAACTTGTTGCGGGAAGCACAATCGTTTTGTTGTTGCAACAAGGTCAAAGATAAAGAAGTAGCAAAATACGAATAAAGAGTTTTAAGAATTAATATGACAAGGCTAATTAATAACCTCACACCTCATTATCTTGTAAATTCTCTTCACTTTGGCTATCGTCATTATCCGCGTCTTGTTCTTCGTTACTGTCTACTTCATTGCTTAGAATATTTTCGTCACCATCGTCATCAGCTTCAGTTTGTTCTTCAACTGATTCTTCTTGGTCTTCTTCATCTTCACGAGATTCTAAATTTTCGTCAAGGTCTTCTTCATCTTCTTGATCCTCATGGTCTGATTCGTCTTCATCATGGTCTTCTTCGTCCTCGTGATCTGATTCATGGTCCTCTTCATCTTCATGATCTGATTCTTCCCCATTATGTTCTTCATCATCCTACATTGGTAATTTTATAAAACTTTCAAGAAAATGTTTGATTAATAAAATATACACAATAATTTATCAGCTAAGAATGATTCATCCCCATATATATTATGCTAAATGATATATTTAATTTTTAAAGAAATATTGTGATTACTAGATATACATTTTACTATGGATAAAATATAAAATTTACTATGCATACTAATGGTATGAATATTTTTATAATGGATAAAATTTGTGATCTGATTTTAAGCTATTTTATAGTATGTATCTAGTAACTAATAATAGCTTGAGAAAGCTAAATTAAAATTTAACAGTGAAATGGCCAATTGGTTAAATGCCAATAGTAGTTCAACATTCTTTCTCAATGAATAAAATATTTAATAGCTCCTAGTTTTGCTCTTGTTACAAAAATAAAAATTGTCGTTAATAAGAGGGACCTTTTAACCATAGTCTACATTAACAGGTAGGTATGTGTATAGTTTTTTTTTTATTTGCAAAGTCATCAAATCTACTTAAAAAAATCTAATCTGAAGTATTTGTTTTATACAGAGAATTGTAACTGCAAAAGACAGATTTTTTAACAATAAGCTAAGATAGATTATTCATTTAAAGATTTTCAGTAAATATTTAAATGCAATAAATTGTTTTGTCTTGTAGTATCAATAAATTCAAAAATACATGTATTCTAACATATTGATACTGCATGTTTCTGTGTATTTTAATTTTTATGCACTGTTCACTAAACATTATCTGTGTACCTTAATTAAATATTTAACTCACATCATGATGCTTTAAATCCAAAGTGTGTTCGTCGTGATGGTCATCCTCTGGGGCATCTTCTAGCCAGCCTTCTAGAACACCAGAATATTGGGACTGCACTGCATTTGCTTCCACTGGAACAGTACATCACAATATCTTTTATTTAATTCTCTATACTATTCCAAATATACGTAAAAACTATGAACATCTACAAAAATCTTACCTGCGCTCTACACTACTCGCGAAGTTGACAGAAGTTGACCAAAGCGAGCAGTGTGGAGGGGCACTTCGTCTAACTTCGCCAACTTTTCTTAGTACTTCGGTAAACTTTCTGAGTACTTCGCCGAGGAACTTCGCGTGTAGTGTAGAGGCGGCATTAGTGGTTTGCTTTAAGAATAGCATGTCCAATGACAGTGTCCAGAGATTTTAATACTTACGCTCACTAAGTCCTCGATTTTCCAGTATAATCAGTCCAATAAGGGTTACCAGCACAGCCAAGAGGGAGAAAAATATGATCTTCGCGCACCAATGCCCGCCTGTGCCATGGTCTTGCTGCGAGTGTATGAACACGTCGCCTTCGCCAAGCGCCGCCGCCGTGCCACGAGGTTCCTCTACGCCTAATTCATCTGCAGGAAGAAAGACATACTTGAAATATGAAGCGGAACCATCAGGGTATATTTAGAGAACATTCCTTACCTTTTTTTTTCTTTTTATCCTTACGTTTTCTTGGTTGTACATCACCTGACATGGTTTAATACGTTCTGGCGCTCTTCAGGCGGCAGAATACACTTCCTTTATAGTTTCATAACCCTGTGTAAACAATGGGAGTACGATGAACTGGCAAACAAGGCACGGAATGTGTGTTATGTATTAGTCCAAATGCGCAATTTTCATGAATAAAGACTTGGATTGGCGCACGTTGAAATATTAAAATAACCTACATAACAAAGTAGGTATCACTGCTCGTTTCTTGGATTTTATTTTAGAATTTAACCTAAAAATAACCGGCGAAGACAGCTGGGAAAAGAGACAGATAATCGAGGAAACTGCTGCTAAGGGGGAGGGGTACCTAGTTCTTGGAGAAAATGTGAACTGTTGTCTATGGTCATCGTAATCCAGGGCGATAAAATGTATCAATCATTAAAGAACTGTATGTTATAGATAATGTATATTGTTCGACTTTAGAATTTGAATTGGTTGCTATGACAACTTGTTGTTGATATTCCTTGTGTCAAGAAAAAATAAAAAGGCAGAATACTGTTCTTGTTCAGATAATATGTTTTATTATTTATCTACTTAATTAATCGCATACGGCTGTACTGGTGTGCTCTAAATTCACTGCAGCATTACTCTGCTACTCTCTCTATATACTAAAGGTTATGGGCTTTACGTGAGAAAATAAGAAAATAGAAAGATGAGTCACCACGTACGTATTGAACCGTTGAAGCGAGAAAATTATGATACTTGGCGGATACATGCAAAAGCATTGCTATCGAAACTTGGCCTGTGGAATTATGTTTCCGATCAAATTAAAAAGCCTAAACATGACGGTGATGAATTAAATAATTATATAGAAAAAGATAATCTTGCATTGTCAGAACTACTATTAATAATATCACCAGGCGAGTTAAAGCAAGTGAAAAATTGTAAAACTAGTAATGAAATCTGGAATACGCTGGAAAACATATATTACAGCAAAGGTCCTGCTAGAAAAGCAACTCTCTTAAAAGAATTGATACTGAGAAAAATGAAAGATGAGGACAATATAGTTGATCACTTAAACAAATTTATGGATATTGTTGACAAATTAGCAGACATGGGCATAGACATAAATAAAGATCTATTAAGTATTATGATGCTCTATAGCTTGTCGCAATCATTTGAAAATTTTAGGATCGCTATTGAATCCAGAGATGATTTACCGGATCCAGAAAATTTAAAAATAAAAATTATTGAAGAAGCGGAAGCAAGAAGAAATATCGCCAGTACAAGTGAACAGAACTCTGAGCAAGAGGCGCTGTATGGGAAACAGCGAAATCAAAATAAGAAATTTGTGATTGAATGTTTTAAGTGCAAGAAGAAAGAGCATAAGGCTGACAAATGCTGGTCAAAAGGGTCAAAAGTGAGTCAAGGTAATAAAACAAATAATTCCAATCTATATTGCTCTGAAGAAACATGTCTCAATACTAATAATAATAAAGAAAAAGCAAAGAAATGGTGTTTAGATAGCGGATGTACGTCACATATGACATTTGAATTAGAAAGATTCAGCAGTCTAGAAAAAGAGGACATGAAATCTATAAAATTAGCTTCAGAAAATTGCACTGCAAAGATTGAAGGACATGGTCCAGTGAAACTGAACATTGTAAAAAGACCCAATTTGCAACTGACCGATGCATTATATGTACCTTCACTAACTACAAATTTAATGTCAGTAGGTAAAATGACAGACAAAGGCGCAACAGTCTTATTTAAGAAAAACAATGCAACTGTTATGCGAAATGGTGAATTATTGCTTAAAGCTGAGAGAAATACAGATGGTTTATACTATATTAAAGAAAACTTAGAAGAAAAAGCAAATTTGAGTCAATTGAGCCCAATGCAGAAATGGCATAGAAAATTGGGACATCTTAATGAAGGGCAAATGCAAATAGCACTTAATAAGAAAAATATGCAAGGCTTAGAATTTAATAAAAATGAGTCAGTAAGAGACTGCGAGGTCTGTGCTAAAGGCAAGGCAACAAGAGTACCATTTGAAAATGCTAAAAATGAGCAAAGGACAAATGAACGATTAGAAATTGTGCATACAGATGTATGTGGTCCCATGAGGCAGCCATCGATAGGGGGTTCTAAATATTTTATTACATTCACGGATGATTATTCTAGATATACTAGAGTATATATGATGAAAACTAAAGATGAAGCCCTATCAAAATTTAAGGAATTTCAGAAAGAGGCTGAACGATTTACTAAGCAAAAGATAGTTTGTTTGCAAAGTGATAATGGGACTGAATATATTAATAGTAAATTTGATAATTACTTAAAAGAATGCGGAATCAAAAGAAGGCTATCAGCACCGTATACGCCACAACAAAATGGTTTATCGGAAAGAAAGAATAGAACCTTACTTGATAAGGCAAGATGCATGCTAATTGATGGTAATTTAAAGGAAGAATTTTGGGCTGAAGCAATCAACACTGCAAACTATTTAGCTAACCGTAGTCCATGTAGCAGTATTGATAATACAACACCATTCGAAAAATGGGTACAAAGGATTCCATCAGTAAGACATTTACATATTTTTGGGTCGAAGGCATTCGTTTTAAGAAAAGGAAAGAAAAATGGAAAGTTCGAAGCCAGAGCGACACCTGGAATTTTTGTTGGATATTCGGAAAATCATAAGGCATATCGAATTTTTAATCCAAAAACAAGGATGATGATAATTAGCAGAGATGTTAAAGTAATGGATAAAATATACTATGAAAAAGAAATAAATGAAGAACAAAAACAGGATGATATCAATAAAAATGAAATTGAATTAATAATATCACCTGAAAATAAATGTTCAGAAAATTATGAAGACTTGGAAAGTCGTGAAGTTAATGAATCGGAACACGAATCAAACGTTGATGAAATGTTTGTCGATGCAAATACAGAATTAGATGAAATGAATAATGTAAGTTTAAATTATGAAGAAGAAACGACTATTTCCAGTAATGAAAAGCGTCAAAGAAAGCCACCTGTATGGCAGAAATATTATGAAATGGATGTAGAACAATTGTTTCTCTGTGAAATAGATGAAAATAGCGATGAATGGGAAGATTCAATAAAAAGTGAGATCGAATCCCATCTCAAAAACAATACATGGAAGGTCGTAAACAAGAATGAAAGTAGAAATCTGATAGATAGTAAGATGGTTTTAAAATATAAATACAATGCAAAGGGTGAAATAGATAGAAGAAAAGCGAGATTAGTAGCGCGAGGTTTTAATCAAAAAGAAGGTATTGATTATACAGAAACATTTGCACCTGTTGCGAAAATGAGTACGATAAGACTACTCATCGCATATGCGATTGAAAAAGACATGAAATTATCCCAACTAGATGTGTGTACTGCTTTTTTGAACGGCGACATAGAAGAAAAAATTTATATGAAGATGCCGAAAAATTTGGTTAAATATTTGAACATTATAATAAAAGAAGGAAAAGATAAAGACATAGTAAGAAAAGCCAAAGAAATGCTACAAGATGTAAATAAATACAAAAATAATGGGATATGTCAACTAAATAAAGCGATATATGGATTGAAACAAGCGGGTCGGCAATGGTTTTTAAAATTGCATGAAAAATTAATGGAAATCGGCTTTAAGAACTCCACGGCGGATCCCTGTTTGTACATATTAGAAAAAGATGGAGAAAAAGTATTAGCTAACATTTATGTAGACGATTTAATACTGGCATATAAGTCAGAAAATTTATTAAAAGAAGTCAAAAATAAATTGCAGAAGGCATTTGAAATAAGAGATATGGGTTCACTCCATCATTGCCTGGGCATACAATTCACCCATGTAGGGGGAGAAATGATGTTGTCGCAGGCGAATTATATTGAAAACTTGATAAATAAGTTTAACATGGGCGAATGTAAGCCGGCTTCAACACCAATGGAAACGGGTTTAAGATTGGAGAAAGAACAAAATATAGAAGAGATGAATGAAATCCCATATCAAGCTTTAATTGGTTCTTTGATGTATCTGGCTGTAGCAACACGTCCAGACATCATGTTTGCTGTAAGTTATCTGAGCCAATACAATACCTGCTATGGAAAAACACATTGGCAAGCTGCAAAAAGAGTTATTCGTTACCTAAAGGGTACGAAGGATGTAAGCATCAAATATAAGAAAAACGGGATGGCATTAGTAGGTATGGCTGACGCTGACTGGGCGGCATGTACAATCGATCGTCGGTCATACACTGGATACATTTTCAAATATGGAGGAGGATTGGTCAGTTATGCCACCAAAAAACAAAGATGCGTAGCATTATCAACCGCTGAAGCGGAGTACATGTCACTAAGTGAAGCAGCTAAAGAAGCGTTACATTTAAAGCAGTTATTAGAAGATATTGGAGAACCTGAACAAATAGTTCAAATATACAATGATAATTTGGCCGCGCAAAAATTAGCAAGCAACCTAATGACTGGCAAGAGGTCAAAGCATATAAGTATTAAAGAGCATTTTATTAGAGAATGTGTTCAAAATAAGAAAATAAGAATCTCTTATAAAAGCACTGAACACATGGAAGCAGACCTTCTTACCAAAGCAATACCTCTACCAAGACTATTGAAATTACTGAAGATGGTAGGGTTGAACACTCCGACTTGTGAGAAGATTCCAAGGTCGTCGTGAGGGGGAGTGTTATAGATAATGTATATTGTTCGACTTTAGAATTTGAATTGGTTGCTATGACAACTTGTTGTTGATATTCTTGTGTCAAGAAAAAATAAAAAGGCAGAATACTTTTCTTGTTCAGATAATATGTTTTATTATTTATCTACTTAATTAATCGCATACGGCTGTACTGGTGTGCTCTAAATTCACTGCAGCATTACTCTGCTACTCTCTCTATATACTAAAACTGTACCTATCAATGTCAAAACGTGATTTTCAAGCGTTGTGATTGGTGGACCCGTGTTTTGACATTGATATGGTTATTAGAGATTGATACATTTTTAGCCGCAGTGGTAAAATCAAAGTTCTTGGGATGGTCTTGGGTAGGTGTTTGACAACTGACAATTACACTAAGTTTGACTTTGACAGTTTAAATTTTACAAGTTTTTTTTCTGGTGATGAACCTTTGATACAATATACCTACACTCTACAGCAAATAGTTAAAAAATAAATGCAGATTGCAGATGAACTAAGGAACTAGAAATAAAATTAAGAAAATACATACACTTAATAATTATTACTGTGTTTCTCTTATCATTTTATGCGAAAAATGTGTGATATTGTAGTACTGTATGATGGATACTCTATACAAAAAAATACAGGAGAAATGATTGCAAATTGCAGTTGTACTCTAATAAAGGGTAAAAACAATATTATAATAGATACCATGACACCTTGGGATACTGAAAAAGTTGTAAGTGGTTAGTAAAACTTAAGTAAATACATAACATGAAATACCTACTTATATTATACATAGACATAAAACTTAATAGGAGGTTATTGTTATGGTGACCTCAACTGATGATCAAAGAGTATATAATCACTAGGTACGTCTGATGATCACACAATATATAAACGCTTGAGTTTTCTATTGGCAGGTTTAAAACAACAGAAACTTACGCCTGACGATATAAATTATGTTGTGTCTACTCATGGTCATTCAGATCACACAGGGAACAACAACCTGTTCCTGAGGGCTAAACACATTGTTGGATTTAGTATTTCCTATAAGGATACTTATTATACTCACCCTTTTGATGAAGGTATACGTAAAAAAATATTATTTAAATACATAGTTTTTGAGTAAATATAGTTTTAAGTCAACTTGTAGTTGTATACCATACATATGCGACAAATATCATATTGACGTTTTACAAGAGCCTGTATGTTAGGCCTATGTGAAATAAAGATATTTTGAATTTTGAGTTAACCACTGCCATAATTTCAACCAAAAACATCAAACAACCCTATATTATCATTTATATTAATTTGATATATAACATTTATATATATATATGTATATATATATATATATATATATAAATGAATGTAATAACACTTTGCATTCAGCCACGTTACTGGCTCCGACGTAATTAAAGCATTTAAATTAATAAATGTTAAGAAAACTAAGGACTTATGGGGCATTTCGGTACACGTAGCCAAGTCACTAATTGATATATTTGCACCCGACTTAGCATTGATATTTAATAATTGCATAGATTGTGGTGTATTTCCTGACTTAATAAAACATAGTAAAATAATTCAATTGTTTAAATCAGGTAGTAACAGTGACCCCACCAACTTTAGACCAATATCAGTTCTACCAATATTTAGTAAAATTTTTGAAAAGCTCATATTAAATCAATTACTTTTCTTCTTCCAGAAGAATGATTAGCTACACAACAAACAGTTTGGCTTTACACGGGGTCGCTCGACAACCGATGCTGGTGTCGAGTTAATACAAAACATATTTGAAGCCTGGGAGGAATCACGTGACGCACTTGGCGTTTTCTGTGATTTATCTAAGGCGTTTGATTGTGTTCAGCACGAAACATTAGTCAGTAAACTACTCCACTACGGTATCAAAGGTGCAGCTCTAGAGTTGATGAGCTCCTATTTAAGTGATCGGATTCAGAAAGTAGAAGTTAATGGAAAGCGATCCTGTGGGTCAAGTGTAAAAATGGGAGTTCCTCAAGGGTCCATTTTAGGACCTTTCCTGTTCCTCATTTACATCAATGACCTTCCTTATGTTACTAAGGACAATCACGAGATAGTATTGTTTGCTGATGATACATCACTTGTATTTAAACTTAATCGAAATAAAACTAATTTTGACGATGTAAACAACTCTCTCGATAAAGTGGTACAGTGGTTTGAGGCTAATAATCTTCTTCTTAATAGTAAAAAGACCAAATGCATTAAATTCACTCTACCTAATGTTAAGCAGACAAAAACGACAGTACTACTTAACAATGAGGAACTGGCTCTAGTAGATGCAACCGTATTCCTAGGAATAACGTTGGATGCCAAACTTCAATGGGGCCCTCATATAATTAACTTGTCGAACAGACTTAGTTCTGCAGCATACGCGGTTAAAAAGATACGGCAGCTGACCGACGTTCAGACTGCTAGACTAGTGTATTTTAGTTACTTTCACAGCATTATGTCATATGGTTTATTATTATGGGGTAATGCTGCTGACATCAACACCATATTTGTGCTGCAGAAGAGGGCTGTTCGTGCTATTTATAAAATGGGTCCAAGAGAGTCCCTCAGAAATAAATTTAAAGAATTTAATATTATGACGATGTATGGACAATATATTTATGAAAATATTATTTATGTACATAAGAATATTAATAAATTTACAAAGAAATGTGACCTCAATACTATTAATCTTAGAAACAAGCATAAGCTCGTGTTAAACAGCACTAGATTATCTAAAATTAGCAAATCCTTTGCATGCAACTGTATAAGATTTTATAATAAGTTACCACATCATGTATGGGGCATTTCACGTGAAGCGGACAGGGAAAAAAAAGTGAGGTTTTGGAAATCGATCATATTCGGTCCATTTATACTTCTAATAGATATGGATGTGAACACAAAATATTTTTTTTGTATAATGTATATTTCACAAGTTATGGGTTTCTAGAGAAATGTCGAAATTGTAATATGTATTTTAAAAAAGTCGTTTTTCGAATTTAACAAATTTACAATAAAATATTTAACATAGCGATACATATTGGAAAAATACTGCTCTTTTTAACAATAAAGTAAAATTAAAAAAATAAAAATTTTTTCATGTCCAAAACCGGAAGTAAACTTTTCATACCTGAATTTCAGTCACTTCGACCAATTTTTTTTTAAATTTTTTTATTTCAAAATATAGCTTAAAGTGTCTTAAAAATATCCTAGAAAATTCATAGTGGGATCTCTATTAGTTTAGAAGTTAGAATGATTAATGTACATTAGGGTGGTTCGCGCTTGTATGGAGATTTTTTTTTTTGAGATTTTCTTTAGGACTGGGTGTGGAAAAGATGCTCCAAGAGGCGAAAATTATAAACTTATGAGAGTCTTGTGATATTTTAAGTGTAAGTACTGACCCAAGAACGGTGAATATTTAAAAAATCACCTGAATTTAGGGGTTATTCGGAACGTAATTAAAAAAAAAATTGACTTTAACACGTTTTATTAATTTGTAATAAACTTTAGATTAAGACTAAGATACTAACAAATATTAAAAAAACTTAATGAAAAAGGTACATTTTTTTATTAACATTGGCATGACACGATGTGACTCAAATTTATTTCTTACTCAAATTTCATGCCTTTCTGGTTAATTAAATGCAGAACAGGGCTATTGGCTATTTATTATAACTATAAAATATTCTATAAAATTAATAATCAGAACTGGGTCAGTACCACAATGTCAGAAAATTTCAAAAATCGAAGAATATTACTATTAAGGTTTAATTGAATTATACTATTTACTTATTCGATAGAAAAACGTTTATTAATCAGAAAATGAGATGGTTATACCAATATACCTTGCTTCATACACTTTTCGTGTTTTTTTTTTTAATAATTTAAGTAGCTCAAATTTCTATCCAGTCTTGCTGTATTGAAGCAAAATTATGATTAACTTTATGAAGCAAGGTATATTGATATAGTCATCCCATTTTCTGATAAATATAAGTTTTTCTATCGAATATTTAAATATAAATGAATAATTTTAATTTTAAGATTTTTTAGTATTTGTTACTATCTAACTCCGTTATTTCCATATTTCTATATTAATACTAGTTTTAATTTTAAGTTTATATAATAGCAGTGCCTGCGGACTCGTTCCGCTTTAGAAATATTTTTGTCCCGGCCCGTTTGTCCTGCGTAAGGCCTGGTTTCCACCAAAAAGGTGCAAAGCAGACCTGTGTTTGAGTAACCAATCAGATTGCGTCGTTTCGACATCTCATCTTTAACTCTACGTTTTAGTTAGGAAACGTTTGTATGGGAAAAAGAAAAGGGCTTTTTAGGGGTTTTCCGTTTATTTTTTGTTATCAACTTTTAAACCTTCCTTAGACTTCCAGGAACATTTCAAAACTAAGATAGTATAAATCCGTTCAGCCGTTCTCGAGTTTTAGCGAGACTAACGAAAAGCAATTCATTTTTATTACTATATATTTTAGGTATAGCTATATAATATATATAGAGATAATAAATTAATTATTTATTATAAATTAATATTCATTATTATTAATTAATTATTTATTATAAGTAAATATTTATAATTATAAATTGATAAAACGTGTTATAGAGTCAATATATTTTTTTAAAATTACGTCCGAAATAACCCCTAAATTCAGGCGATTTTTTTAAATATTCATCGTTTTTGGGTCAGTACTTACACTTAAAATATCACAAGACTCCCAGAAGTTTATAATTTTCGCCTCTTGGAGCATCTTTTCCACACCCAGCCCTAAAGAAAATCTCAAAAAAGAAAATCTCCATACAAGCGCGAACCACCCTAATGTACATTAATCATTCTAACTCCTAAACTAATAGAGATCCCACTATGAATTTTCTACGATATTTTTAAGACACTATAAGCTATATTTTGAAATAAAAAAATTTAAAAAAAAATTGGTCGAAGTGACTGAAATTCAGGTTTGAAAAGTTTACTTCCGGTTTTGGACATGAAAAAATTTTTATTTTTTTTATTTTACTTTATTGTTTAAAAGAGCAGTATTTTTCCAATATGTATCGCTATGTTAAATATTTTATTGTAAATTTGTTAAATTCGAAAAACGACTTTTTTAAAATACATATTACAATTTCGACATTTCTTTAGAAACCCATAACTTGTGAAATATACATTATACAAAAAAAATATTTTGTGTTCACATCCATATCTATTAGAAGTATAAATGGACCGAATATGATCGATTTCCAGAACCTCACTTTTTTTTCCCTGTCCGCTTCACGTGAAATGCCCCGTATCTGAAATGTCACTTAATAAATTCAAAGGGTTTGTCAAGCCTAAACTCATTAATAAGGCTTACTACAATATTAAGGACTATATTAGCGACACAAGCCCTTGGAATTGATCGATAATGAATGCTCTGTTGTTGCGAGCCTATTTAGTGTTTACTATTTATACTACTTGTTGTTAAATGGTGATAACATAAAAAAAATACCCGGCTGAGTTTGTTGTGGGCTTCTTCTCAGCGGCAGGGCGCGTTTGGAACCCTCGTAAATTTAGTTTTAAGTCGTGAATGGTTATCACCATTAAAGTGACCATGTAAACAAAACGACGTGTCACAGGAGCCTTTGTATGCTAGGCCTATGTGAAATAAAGAATTTTTCTATTCTATTCTATTCTATATATATATATTATAAATATTTATTCGATTATCATTTATATTAATTTGTTACCAAAATATTTTTTTAGTTATGTATTTCAATAGGTTTCCTCATAAATTGCTCATGTATTTTCCAGGCTCCTTTATATTATTTTGGCATATTTTATATTTTTTTATTTTAATGTAGGTATGAAAATCAATGAATAACTGTAACCCTCTATTTAGAAGTGAAAAGCCAAAGAAATTGTAACCATTTCACAAGGTAATAATATTAAAAACTACAACCGACTTTGCTCTATATCTCACAGGTAAAGAATTTTTTGTGGATGAAAATGTGCGAATCATCCCAACACCTGGACATACACTCTCAGATGTAACTGTATTAGCTACATCTGCTAAAAATGAAAAAGTCGCTATTGCAGGTACCTACTTCTAATCTTAGATAATATGTTATACCTTATCAACGCTTTTAATTGTTGTTTATAAAAAAAAATGAAAAAGTCGCTATTGCAGGTACTTCTTATCTTAGATAATATGTTATACCTTATCAACGCTTTTAATTGTTTTTGACGTGACAACGTCTTATAAATTGGTTTGCCGGGTGACACTTCAAGAAACTGCGTTACGCTCCGCTCACGTTATGCGCTCACAATGAGAGCGAGTGAGAGGCACGCGTCCCTTCCACTCGGGCATGGTTAGCCCGCCTAAGAGCGAGAGAGACAGACATACGCTGTCACGTAAAACTTTCGCCCGTATACCGACTTTACAGGCAACCAATTTTTTTTTATAAAAATTGCTGTGTTACGTTATACCCGCCAAATTGATATTGATTGACACAATGTATATTGTATGGTACTTACTTATATATTTTTTTTAGGAGACTTGTTTGAAAAACTCGAGGATATTGAGGATCCAAGCTTATGGATGGATGCGGGAAGTGAAGACCCTGCGCAGCAGAGAGTGAACAGATGGAAAGTCGCGCAGGCGGCTGACTCGATTGTGCCAGGCCATGGACCACAGTTTGCAGTTACAGATGAAATCAGAGAAACTCTTAGAACACAGAGTGATAAAACTATTGCAAAATAAATATTTAAATAATACCTACTTGTTTTTATTTTATTACCTGTTATACACATAATATCTTATTAAGTATATACATTTTTAAATCAAATGGCAGTTTTGTATTGGTATGAATTGATCATGGATAAAATTAATTAACAGAATTAACTAGGAAAGGTAAAGGTAGGTATCACTAAATGAAACCACTGTGTTGAATCAAATTTTATTACACATAAGAATATAAGTATAAGAAATCTTTCATCTTATTTAAAATTCGTGATAAATAAATTGTACCCCTCCGGACTCCATGTCACAAAAGGAGATATAACGACAAAATATAACCTAAGCATTTAGTTGAATTAAAAATATTTAGTTTACAAGTACAATAATTACAAACTAGACAAACACGCGCTGTGAAATAATGGACACATTTTTGATCGTTTAAAGTTAAACAAACGTCGGTTTTACAAACCAATCGTAATATTGGAGTCAAATTCAATTTAAAAATAGTTAAAATTACCAACAGCCAAAATCAAGATACGTAAATTACCATTTACAACCCTTCACCAGCATAACAGCTAACATATCTAATGCCCATTTAATGAGAGCCAAGTTCGAAAAGAATTACACTTTAATAACAATATTATCCAAATGTTCGTAACATTCGAAAGGAAATCGATCGACTAGATTCATATTTTAAATAGCAATTTAGTGTAAAAAAGTATAAATAAATTTTACAAAAATATTGAAGATAGAAAAAGTATAAGTAATATTATCTACAACTATGATAACTATAACTTTATCAATTATAAATATGATATTATATTTATTAATGTCATATTTATATACCTAACACTGCATGAATAACAAAATGTTGCATGCTGGATGATGGATACAGTATTAATTGTACCTATATTATTTACAAAGGAAATGTCAATACTCATTTGCCTTTACACCTACATAAAATACTAAAATTACAGAAAGTTTATACACTGGATAGGCGAAATGCTTTTCCATTCCTGTGCATTTAAAACGTAATACAGTAGACCATATATATTAAGTTCACTGCAAACTGCAAGAATATAATATATTCCGGTGGGTACGGGTTATTCTTGTTGTTCTAATTGAAAAATCGCATTATCTAACATAGTGCGATCGAGACGAGGGCAGAACATTATATGATAATTTAGTACATTTTACGATGTACAAATCTTGTTGATCAGGAATTATTTCTGGGTGCAACAGTTATTCAGGGTGCAAGAAAAAATTTAGACCCAACCTAATTTTGATTAACCTAAAAGGCAATCAATGAATGAAATTAGGTTAAGGTTATGTTTTGTTATTTTCATCTACACCCTTATGCTACCAGAGATCTTCTACCAGAGAGTTGAAACTTTTTGTATCACATCTAGAATTTTAAATGTCAAGTTTAAAATAAGATATAAAAGTTCAACTTATAAAAATCTACGCTATATGATGTAGTATAATGTACATCTTAGATTGTAATGGGATATCTTAGGAAATTCTGCTTATCTAGCTTTTACAGACCAGAGTTGTCGACAAATAGTAAAAAAATGATCTATCTACCATGAACTAATTATGTGCCCTATGAATCGACTTTATATGAACGAATTTTATTACAATTTTCGATCACCTAAATAAAATTTAATTCAAAACATTCCAATTCACTGAAAACACCCATAAAACATTTACGTGCTTAAGGAGCACACCACGGCTGTGCCCGCGAAATTTAAAATTTTTGTGGTTTTTCGCGATTTTTAAGCTAATAAGACATAATAGGCTTATGGGCGTAAAATTGCGATAATCTCATTATCTTCTTCACGTGTTTATATAAAAATCTCTGCTCGAAAGTGTCGAGTTAAAGAAATTAGTCCGAGATTTGCGAGTTACTCACATAAAACTCGACACTCGGACTAATTTCCTAGGATACACATTTTTATGCAAAGATTTTGATATAATCATGTTAAGATGATACTGCCATTCTCGCAAATTGATTTTCATAAGCCTATCATGTCTAATTAGCGTACAAATTGCAAAAAACCACGAAAATTTTGAATTTCGCGGGCAGACCCGTTGAGTTCACGTTAAAGTACAAGCTACAAAGCATGTTTTAACACAAAATCAGGACAAAAATACCATTACGAAAGCAATAAATAAGTTCTGACCACGGAAATAAAAAGAAAAACATGAAATCACATTTACATGGAAATATATTTGAGTGTATAGAAAACTCAAGTTTTTTTACTTTCCTGGTCACGCTATACTAAAGGATAACGCGTGGTATTACTTCGAAACACTATTCTTAACACCACGGTAAAATGGTCATAGCTACAGCTACTTTGGGAAATAGCAAAATACTTCTAATAATTGGGTATTTGACTCCAAATATTTTAAAACTTTTTTAAAACTAGGAAACTAGGATAAAACAATGACGAAAGTACAGTGAAAAAACTAATTAAATGAAAAAAGTTAGCATTTAAATATTCCTGATTAGACAGAGATAGCAATTAGAATTGTGACGTCACACCTTACAAGTGCCATAGTAGCTTCGCACAGTTTCATACAAATTTTCATATTAAGAGAAAGGGGCAAAAGACTCCCCCCAATACATAATTAAAATGCCTTTAAAGAGAATGGCGAAAATTGGCCCAGCTCTAACAAAAATAACCCAGAGACCGTTCAGATTCTGGAATAATTTATTTTGGATTGCTATTTTTTTTGTGTAAATACCATATTTTTAGAAGTAGGGAATCAAAAATGAAATACAGTTAAAAAACCGGTCGAATGGCAATATTTTTTGAAATTTGGGAACAAAAAGTCAACCTATCACCGACCCACTACTAGACGCGGGTCTTTCAGAACGAGCTTTTTCAGATAATCTGCAGTAAAATTATTCACTTGGTAACAATGGAATATATCTAAACCTAACCTCACTTTTAACAATAATGTGAATATCTTCTTTCTCCCTACTTTATTTGATTGACTTTGTACGACAGTTTTGTAATTCAGGTGGAGTACTACAAGTATCAGAAGTTTCATAACTGAACGTGGATTGGAGTGGATTTTAATCTGGGCCAGGAAATGTATGGGAGTTCGCCGGTCTCCTTTGTAAATCTTCATCGGATTTTTTTTCAGTGTACGTCATGATTTTCATCCTAGTATATAATAAAGTTATAATTTTTATCTTTTTTTTATCAAAAGTAGTGTAATACCCAATTTTTGTCGGCATCATTTTTTGTCGTGGCACAAAGAGCATTGCAGTTATATCTTTTTCCTACTTAAATTATATGTTACTCCCGGTGATACCTTCTACTGAGATTCTCGTGTCCACGAGTCCGGGCCAAAGTTGCTGCGTGCAATGATTAAGAAACAATTTGCCTATTAAAAACAATATTCTATGATTCTATGTACATCTAGAGCTCTACAGTCTAGACCTTTATCACAGCCGAGGATCACTAACGCTACAAAGCTTTAGAAATTTCCATATCCATTCCGTATATTATATGGTAGCTGCAACGAAATAAAAAAAAGTCAAAAGTGTATATTAAATTAAAAAGATGAGCAAATAAAAGCGCTTTAAGAGTCCTGTGAACTACGATGTCTGCATTCATTCAAAATACCAAATCATTCGTTATTCGTGCATATTTCGATCATGTTGTGGTATTATTCGGATTCATATTATAGTAATAATCTATGCTCCTGGCCATATTTGGTTCGGACTTCAATTTTGATCAAAATTTTAATAACTTCGGTCGAGTCGAGTTTGGTGTTTTTCTTTAGCTGGACAATAAAACTGTGCTCCTGAGCTAATGCGACGTGAGATAGTGTTGTTTTTATTACAAAACAAATAAGCAGAAAACATGTCCTCTTTGACATAAAAATAAGCAAAACTAAATTTGTTTACAATGTCGTTTAACAAAAGTATTTCGGAACGGGATATGGCCAGGAGCATAGATTATTACTATATGAACACGAATAACACCACAACATGATCGAAATTTGCGCGAATTAGAAATGCAAAAATTTTTGGTATTACGAATGTATGGGAGACATCGTGGGTCAGCAGACTCTTAACATTTCTATATAACATTTTTTTTAGATGCGTCACAAGCAATTTCTTCCAACAGAACTATAACGTTGAAGCTTCGTGTTGGCTTAATTGCAAAAAGAAATGTCACATATACAAGTAGATCCAATAAAAAAAAAACTATTTTGGTATTTTAGGCCAATAAAATCATTACCATTACGAGTATATTCTAGTGCTGTGTGCTAGTACCTACATAGATTACGAGTAACAAAATGAGATTTTTCTGTATATTAGTTGTTTATAGGAGACAAACAATATCCTTTGTTTAGTAACATCTATTACATAAAAAAAGTTTAGTTGTTCAAGACCATTCAAGACTGATTCAGTAGAAAACATCAAAAAGGCTTCAAAAAATCACATTCAAAAGTATGATGTACATATTCATTATGAAATTAATATAAGTTTAATAAAAATTAGTGTGATTATATTTTAAAATTAAAAGTATATATTTAAGCAAAGATATAAAACAAGTATATTGGAAGTTTAGCACCAAAGATTGATTACAAATATACCTGTGGATCGATAGTAGTTGGAACTGGTTGTGCTTCGTCAATACAAAGGTCCGAATCCGAATCGGTTCTTCGGAGGCTGTTTTCCTGCAGATTAATGAATAGATTAATATATATCCAAGTTGCTTCTCAACGCAAATAGACAATACATATGGATAAGTAATATCATTGCGTTATTCATTACACAGCTTGATTTCCAAGTCTTGCCATACAAAGTTTTTACTAAATAGAAAAAGAGCTCTCAATGTAATTTTTATACTTGATCAGTTTTTGGTACACCCAGATAAGGCTAAAAATTGAAAATTTTCGGTTAGGTTAGGTTAGCTACAGTTTGGGTTAAGAGCAAAATGTCAATGACTCATCAAATAAATAATATACTCACAGACTGTGTGTACTGTCTAGTAGTGGTCAATATCCTGCCCAGAGGTCTCAGGAAGGAGGGCAGGGTTTCAGTGAGCGGCGGCCGAGCGTGGGTCAGCAGCGGCTTGAGCAACTTGGAGTCCACAGCACCCCACAGTCGAGCTAGTCGGGCCTTCTCAGCGCCCCCGTCGCCGCTACCATGTGGGGTATCCTAATTACAAGTAAAATAATAAAAATTTCAAGTCTATCACGGTAATTGCTATTTTCAAGTTTATTAATGCTATCACAGTTCAAGAGATACATCCTGGCGACAGACGGACGGACGGACAGCGAAGTCTCCACATAGGTTCCTTTTTTACCCTTTGGGTACGGAACCCTACAAACTAAATTTGGTTTAACTCAAAATTCAATGTTGAATATCTACAAACACCTGCAACTGTAATCCTCCTGCTTCTGAACCGATTAAATTAAATGATAATATTTTGCATATAGGTTTATTGTTTGGATGGCAACGCATGGTTACCTAAATATGTCACGCCATTCTATAAATCCAATGCCATGATATCCTAAGAGCTTGTTTTTTACTATTAAATTTTAGACCTGTTGATCCTTCATTTATTTAATTTTTTTTAATATAAAATATCTTGTCATAGTTAAGAATTGAGAGTACACTTTATGAGAGCAATATGGTGCAAAAACTTGTGCTTTAATTACGACGTTCAATTCTCTAAAGGAATAAAGTTAGCTATGAGGAGTTCATTATTATGAATATGTAATGAAACGACATTTCAAATTTTTATTGTTTGGGGTTACTGCGTTACAGATAAAGAACCAAAACTTCACAAAGATGGAATTAAATGAAGCAATGTGCCTTGAAGATTTATAGCACACAAAAATTACTAAATATGGTTTTAAGAAAGGGACGGTAAAAATGTGTCGAATAACCAACGATTTCGTATCAAAATTACGTATAATAAATGCCACATGTCATGAATTCTGCGAGTCGATGATTCTGACACATTTTTAAGAAAAGTACGTAAAAAAAGCTAATTTTATAATCATATAAATATGCCTGTAACAACATATAAAGACAGCTGAAATATGCATTAGTAAATAATGGAAAATAATGTTATTTGGTTTATCATTATTCAGGAATTAAATAATATGTTGTTACAAGTCATATAAGCATGCATTCATGTGTACTGAACTCATGACCATGCTATCCATTCTACCAAAAAAAAGTTGCAAGAAATAAGAAATTACATACTTCGAAAGAGTTTAGTTGCCAAGGCATAACCACTTCATTTTCGCCTTTGCCCCATTTTACTACCATGCGGCCGTTCTAGACGTTGGAAACCAAATAAAAATAAAGTAAAGTAACATGCACAATGTGGTAACAGTGTTAAACTGTGATCCAAATGCCTTTTTGGTCTTAAATTTTTTAAACAAAATAAGGTACACAAAGGTAACTCAAAAAGACAATTTTCACGACAGAAATGATAAGGCCCTGGTTAATTGCTTTCATGCCAATTATTTTTTTTTCAATTCCTTTAAAGAGAACTTCAAAGAGTATTCGTGATAACAGTTAGTTCATGCAGTGTTAGTAATTTGCCAGAAGGGTTTGCATGAGTTTGTCAATATGCTTAATACAAGTCGTCTTACTGGTGCCCTGTCGCCACCGGGCGATTGAGAGTCCAAATGTCGGAGGCTTATGTCAGGAGGCTGAACAACAAATATCGACCTATCAATACAGCTACATTGGTAATAATCAAATATTGTAGACCAAATATAAAGGGCTCCTATTTCAAAATTTTATACTTTGAAGAAATATGTGGTACTTTATACTGACTTTAGATGTGATTTCCTAAATTCTTTAGTAAGCTTTGTAAAAGTGAAAAATCGTAACTGAAAGATGTCACAGATTAAGAAGATTATCTATACTTTAGTATCTTTTGCTTCTGATGCGTTCAAAAGTACAATAGGATAGCAACAAGACAATTACAAAACACATTATTTGAAAAAAAAAATGATTTTTAATTGCTACTGCAGATGGAGCTGCATGCAGTTCCAATTTGTATACTTACGCATAAAAACTCAAATTTCTTGTTCATTAAAATTTTTTTTCCTCTTTGATTTTATTTTTACTCTATTGACTATTAAATTGGTTGCCGTTAATAACTTTTAAGTACCTACTAAAGTTGTATGGTTTGTGTTGCAAATTGCAAATGAATCTATTTTTGTCCATAGTATCAAATGCAACAGATAGGGGTCGATACCACGTCACAGAAAGGCAGGTACAATCCTAAAGTAATTTTGAACGCATAGTGTGTCCAATACATACACATTTGTCACATAGTTAAATTAATAATCTCCTTCATGTTCATTTAATTTTTTTAACGTGTTATTTGTATTGTAGGACTGTAAGATAGCATATAAATCTCAAATGAAACAACAAACTTAATTAGGGATTTGTTGATGAAAATGAAAGCATAATGGGACATTTAAAGCCATTTTGTATACACGTATATACGTACCGGTCTGCTTGTTTCCGTGGACTGGTAGAGCTGCCACAATAAGTTCTGATTAATCACATGCGCGGTAACGTACAAGCGAACGCTTTTACTTGGCGCCATGGTTAGCACCTGCCATTATATCTGACTCGCGGAAATATTTACGTGATCATCAATATCCAATAAGAATCAATATTGGAGCGGAAATACTCTTTCGATTGTAATACACGTATATTTCTTGCAAAAACTTCCCCTTATTGTACAAACTTCTAATAAAGAATTTAACAAAAAAGGGCTAAATTTTAGAGAAGGGAAGGGATTTTTACTTAAAAACCAATGATATCATAGCAGGCGGGATTAAGTCACGCAACATGCACTTCTAAACGCGATGCTTGATAAAAAAATTGTACTAATAATTTTAACTCCGAATAAAAAATAGCCTTTTAAATAACAAATCAGTTAAGTTTCGTATAAATTTAGAAGTGCGTATTTGTATGATTTACGAATTTAAAAAATGCAGGCATACATGATTGGCTAAATTGTGAAAAAACGGCACACAAACTCAACATGTAATGCCCTTGAGATATCTTTTAGCAATAAATGATAATTATCTATGATAAACTATTTTTAGTATGAAGCAACAGAAAACCAGGAAAAACCGATAGAAGTTTTTTCTCGAGTATTAACTAAAATAGGTAACTGGAAAAGCAGGTATTAAAAAGTTCACTATCGTAATTTGTACTTAATACCTATAATACAAAATACTACAACTACTATTTAATTTGAAAATTAACCCAAAGATGCCAAGATTTACACCTCTAAAAACTATACAAAAGTGATTATTATTATTGATTCCGTGATGCCTAACTAGAATAAACTTTTATATTAACAAACTATTGCAATATTAAAACCACATTCTACATTTTGGTGCATAGTGCTTGCAGTTCACTAAAGTGAAGTCATTAGTTTGTATGCAAAATATTTACTTACACTTCTTACGTCACGGAAGGGAAGAGCTTCGTTTTCATCATTCTGGCCTTGTCTGTAAAACATTTTCACAAACTTGAAAAACCTTGCTTAAATACAAAGGGTAAGGAAACAATTAAAATTGAAGTCTAGGAGTTATGCTTCCAAGTATGTAACAGTTGCATAAAAAAACTGTACATAACTTTCAAGAAATGATTTAGTAATAAAGGGCTAAACTTTAGAAAAGAAAAAAACATTAACCTGAAACCAACTAAAGAAGATTTTGGCGCCATATGCAAAACTTAAGTTTTGATATTTGATCGTAATAGTATTTTTTTCACACATCGCAATCTAGCCCCAAAGTAAAGCGGTAGCTTGTGATGGGTATTTATGAATTATAAAATATTAAATGACGCAATACTGGATAGAAACACATAACAGCAGTTTAATTAAATGTAACTCGTATGAAAAACAAAAATTTGTTCCGAATCAATACGCTTTTGCCAATCAATAAAATCATAGGGCCAATGAAAATATGTAAGGTATGATCTATGATTATAACATCAAGATGAGCTCATCGGAACATTTTACGTAAACCTTCTTCATACAAGAAAATGTAGCGCCATCTGTCGAAACTCCGGCGAAATACTGCGTAGGCTTACAGCTTACTACTGACGCCGGAGGGGGTTTTGCTCCCATAAACTGGCGACATATTTTCGCGCGGTCCGCCGGGTCTATAGTATAGGTGTCTTTGGGTATGATTAATGGTTGGTGTTTACCCTGTGGGTATACGCAGGTAGGCGAGCGCGTGCGTGGCGGCGCCGCCCTGCAGCACCACCGTGGCGATGACGATCAGCGAGGTGGTGGTCAGCATGGCCTGCCGCGCCTCCGACACCGTGTTGCGGATCGCCAGCGCGAACGACATGGCGCCGCGGAGACCTGCCGACGGGTGCCACTTTTTTTTACACTATACAAGTTAGTACTTGACTGCGATCTCACCTGATGGCAAGTGATGATGCAGCCGAAGATGTTAACGTGCTTGGAAGCGGTAAGTAGTCACCCCAACGGTTTCTACACAGCATCGCACCAGAACGCTATATCTCTTGGCGGTACGTCTTTTGCTGGTAGGGATGGTAACTAGCCACGGCCGAAGACTCCCATCAGACCAGACTTGAGCCAATTTATAAATTATTAAATTCCAAAGGGGCTCGTGGCGGGAGTCGAACCCGCAACTTCCCACACGAAACCGAGCGTGCGTTCCCTGTGCCAGGGAGATCGTCACTTTATGAAACCAAACTGCGAAAAACGTTTCTTTACCGCTTTCATGATAAAATGTAATATTTTGGCAGAAGAAAGGTGACCGAAGAACCACTTAAAAATAATACTGCCATCCCACTTACTCCTGCAGAATCGCATGAAACATAAAACGATTGTCAAGGAGCGGGGTGTGTCTTCGTGGATTGAACTAACTATAGCAGTTGAAGCAGTACAAATTACAATGTATTACCGTCACATACATCATGAATGTGGTATAATAAAAATTTATAAATACACTAGCTCTGCGGTTTTTGACAGTGTTTGTGTTGAACATTTTAGAATCTTTCTACTAATAACTAACATTTCATCCCTTTTTTATGTCCCACTGCTGGGAACGGGTCTCCTCTCAGGATGGGAAGATAATGACAAGTATCTATACTAATAAACTAGTAGGGTGCGTGGGGGCGCGGGCCACATGTGGCCCGCGTGCCGTCTTCCCGCCTATATGTGTATCATCGCCGACTTCGCCTTTAATTTTCACCATACATTTTCTATGGAAAAAAAAATTCCGCCATATTGGATTTTTTTTCTAGCCATCTAATAGATCTTTGGGTCCTGATCATTTCTTGTTAAGAAACCTTTCTCCTATCTTTTATACTTTCCGAGATATTGGCGAAATTCGTTTGGCCGCCATTTTGAACCCGCCATTTTGAAAAATTTTTCTGCTCACTGCCAATTGGATGACATTTCAAATGACATTTGGTCGAGCACCCCCCACCTATCTTCGATACTCTGGCTGTGCTCTTCACCCGTCTTCGAAATCTTCAATCATCAGCTCTCTCTATATTTTTGTTCTTAATGAATTTTTCCCTTCTATACGGAATGGTCATTGAAAAAAAAAATGTTTCATACAAAATTGTTCAGGAGAGGTGATCAATCAGTGGCCAATCAGCACAAGCAGCTATATATATATTAACTAGTAGGGTGCGTGGGGGCGCGGGCCACACGTGGCCCGCGTGCTGTCGTCCCGCCTATAAAGGTATCGCAACCCTCAGTCATCTTTCGCCGCAATCTTGAATCCATATTCGCCATACATTTTCTATGGAAAAAAAAATCCGCCATATTGGATTTTTTTTCTATTCGTCGTGTAGAACTTTGGGTCCTGATCAACTCTTGTTAAGAAACCGTTCTTCCATCTTTTATACTTTCCGAGATATCGACGATATTCGAATGGCGGCCATTTTGAATCCGCCATTTTGAATTTTTTTCAGCTCACTGGCAATTGGATGACATTTCGAATGACATTTGGTCGAGCACCCCCCATCTATCTTCGATACCCTCCCCGTGCTCTTCACCCGTCTTCGAAATCCTCAATCATCAGCTCTCTCCATATTTTTGTTCTTAATGAATTTTTCCCTTCTATACGGAATGGTCATTGAAAAAAAAATGTTTCATACAAAATTGTTCAGGAGAGGTGATCAATCAGTGGCCAATCAGCACAAGCAGCTATATATATATTAATAATGTAATGTAATAGTACCATATTATCAGTACTATAAATTTTTGCTTGGCGCAGAAGGTAGGATACGAACCTACCGACTGAGCCAAGTAAAGCCATGTGCGTATTATAGGTTGTTAAATGACCGTGGCTACTAGCAGCTGTAGCCATGTCTTAGCTTCAATAGGTGCGGAAACGTTAACGATCGCTCAATATATAGCTTGTGTATAGAAAACCAATAATTGTCTATGGTTAGCGAAACCATAGTCATTAGTCAAAATAATGTCAATGTCACATCGACTCGATCGATATAATCTGTGCATTTGAATTTTGTTCCATTTCTATACGTTGTGACGCAACGCTATTTCTCACTTGGGTCAGCCTGCTGATCTTTCTCTGTTTTGACTGCGGGTATTGATTACGAGTCGCTTTTAGCTTTCCAAACGCAAAGTTAACTGACATGTTTACTAGGTGTAGTAACTGCGCTGCTCAACTTTCTAAGTTTCGTAAATGTCAAACGGATACTTACCGGAAAAGAACAGCATATGTTGGAAGTTCATAGGTATCGGTGGTTTTCTTCCCAGGTTCAAAAGAAACGACAGCGGGTAGATATTTACTGCACGACCGAGCATGGAAGTCAGCTGTATGATCAGTGAATTAAAGAAATAGAAGTTGACTAAGCACAGTAAAATAAAAAAACTAATTCTAAAACTATCATCTTAATTTGATAATAAAAATAATTGCAATTTTTATAGCACATAAAAATTACAATTAATGTTATTATCCATTAAGATTATATATAATACATATTTTCGATACTTTTTTCTAGACGTCATTCCGAATCGAATGAGCCATCGCTGATATTTTTAGGAGCTTGATCAAAAAAGAATTCACATGTTTTTTAACTTGTTGACTAGACTAGTGTGTATTATAACTGGGGCCGTAATACCATCTCTTATAGCAGTATTATTATTTAATTAATATTGTTTTAAAATTTTCATACTGACATTGTATCATTTTAGTCAAAATAGCTCCCCGCCGGCGTCTCGCTTTTACCACGTCCGAAATGTGGCAAGACCCTTAAGTAACAATATGAAAGGATACAAATCCGGCGATGATGAACCAGGGGTCGAAGTGGTGCTTGGGGAAGGTGAACATGGACACGCCGATGTACGTGAAGATGAAGTTCTCCGCCAGGAAGTTGAGCAGCTCGAACAGCTGCTTGGTGCGGTTCCGCGAGTCCGCCGACAGGTTGTTGTACGTGTAGTGCGCCTGGCAGATGCCGCAGAACAGTACCGCGACCACGCCTGCGAGGTGCAGCACAAACGCTCAGTTATCCACAGGTTGTTGTACGTGTAGTGCGCCTGGCAGATGCCGCAGAACAGTACCGCGACCACGCCTGCGAGGTGCAGCACCAACGCTCAGTTATCGACAGGTTGTTGTACGTGTAGTGCGCCTGGCAGATGCCGCAGAACAGTACCGCGACCACGCCTGCGAGGTGCAGCACCAACGCTCAGTTATCGACAGGTTGTTGTACGTGTAGTGCGCCTGGCAGATGCCGCAGAACAGTACCGCGACCACGCCTGCGAGGTGCAGCACAAACGCTCAGTTATCGACAGGTTGTTGTACGTGTAGTGCGCCTGGCAGATGCCGCAGAACAGTACCGCGACCACGCCTGCGAGGTGCAGCACCAACGCTCAGTTATCGACAGGTTGTTGTACGTGTAGTGCGCCTGGCAGATGCCGCAGAACAGTACCGCGACCTCGCCTGCGAGGTGCAGCACAAACGCTCACTTATCGACAGTTTGCTCAATAGATCAAAAACTATCAAACATTAAAATAAATAAAATTCTGTTTTATGATTGCGCACTATGCTGGTTCAGCTTGCGTTCGAGGAGGATTTGATTAAAAAACCGTGTCACTTCAGGTACACTGTATTTGTCCACAAAATAATAAATTTTATTTTCAATGCCCTGTGCATTTGTTGTTTTCCACTAAAAACCCAAGTAGCATAAGAAGCTGTATACGAGTGGTATTTAGGTTGATTTTTATACTTAAAGCTGCATTTGAGCCTGTATAAATGCTGTATAAGCGCTTTTACAGACCTTATAAGTGCAAAAAGGGCCCACATTATACGGCTTTTCGCGTTAGTGGAGCTGTATAATAGCTGTATACGCAATAAAGAAGCTGTATAGTAGTTTTATAAGATCTGTTATTCGGTGTAAGGAGAAACCAATACACTCCAAGTAATATCTTATAAATATCTTAGAAAAATTAAAGTTTTAAATAGGATTTTGAAGATAGTTAGAAAATTATAAAAATAAACAAAAAACAAATTTCATACAAATATTATCAAATCAGAGTGCATTAATGGAAGGCGTGACACAATTTTATTGTTTTTATTTTAAAGTGAAACACGGTAAGTCAAGACAAATCTTAATCTGATGGTGTTAATTGGGTAAAGGTAAGTGCGAATAAAATTTTACTGTCAATGTGTGGTTGGTTATTGGCAAAATATTCATGCGCCAGTAGAATTATCAGGCAAATATTAAGAATATTAATAAATACGGTCCAAACACTTCCTACAAGTGTTTGTTTTAAAGATTATAAAATAAATTATATTTAAAATAACAGATTTTAGGACACAGTGATCATTATTTTAGGTAATAATCATGAAGCGGCTCAAGCAATTATTAAATATTGGTTTAATTCTATCTCAAAGTTTGGTAAACATAAATCGTTCTAAAATGGCGACAATTTTATACAGCTTAGACGATTTTTGGAGGGTATTATAGTCTTATTAGCTGTACTACGTAAGATTTGGATTATATAATACTGTTTTTGGTTTTTAATCAGCGTTACAAGATAATATATTTATTAATTAGGCTGTGTACGACTCTGGATTTATAACTTATAATTCTCTTTAGAGATCCGTGTAAAAAAATATTATCCCTAAGCAAGTTTTAATTTTGAAGTAGAATATTTTACAATCTTTTTTTTTCAAAGTCGAGGATCTATAATAATTATTATTGTGAAGTGTCATTAATAGTTTATTGTGTATAATTAATGTGTTTTACATTATTTTTTCAGAACAATATGCCGTTTAAAATTATAGAATGTATAGAAAAAGAGCAGAAAAGGCTTTGTATAGTTCCAAGCTTGTGGGAAACGAATGGCGAGTTAAGATGGCCAAGAAAGCGTTTAGAAGTCAACAAATTAGTCAAGGATGAAAACTCTAGGCCTTTAGATAATTGGTCTACATCAAAATGCTGTGTAAAAAGGTCGCTTATATCGTCATATGAAGAAGCAATGAGAGAACTAGATGTCATGGTTCAAAATAGCGACACAGAAATTGATACTGTGACAGAAACAAATGCAAGGGATAATACAAACATCGATTTTAACGCTTTAAATGTATTTATTTCTTGCCCAATAAATGATGGTTCACTAATATTTCCTTATAATTCTCCTCTTGACTGCACCAGATCTTTTCCTTTTTTCCACATTATAAATGATCGAGTTCCGCACACAAAGTAGGATCATGTGAAAATAATATATAGCTGGCAGCTGTTAGTCAGGCTAAAGCTGTACTATTGATGTAATTTATTTTTTTAGTTTTAAAGCATTATTTTAGACAGAAGTACTAAAACCACTGTATTTATAAGAGTGTCTAACTACTCTATAAGAACAAGTGTTATAATGAAGTTTACATATACCATTATACAGAAACAATGATTGAGTGATACCATAATAACACTTAGGGTTGTAGTAAGTTAGTGACCACATGCAAAATACAGCCTTTATACAGCTTTAACGATAAAACGAGTTTAAACTGTCAGAAAATACTTGAAGTTGTATAGTAGAATTTTCAAATTCTGTTTAAGTACCCTAAGCTTACGCGGATCTCTTAATACAAGTTTTATGCAGCTCAAGCTGTATAATTATTCAAAAATCCTTCTTATAAAGATATAATCATCTTTTGATACTCTTGTACGTCTTTAAAAAAACTTTAAGTTCTAATAGAGCCGGTTAATTGATGTTGAAAACGCTTGCTTGCTGCTTGGGAAGTAAAAAATAAAATGGAAAATTCTTTTAAAAAAAAAACCGACTTCAAATGCCACTACAAAGAGTGAAATAATTTTTCAATGTAGGTACACCAATTAGAAGTCGGGCAATTCGTACTATCATAGTCCTTCGTATTAATCGCCCGAATAATATTATTAAAAATTAAATGTCCTTACCTGTTAGTTCAAAGACTTCCGCGATTAGGAAAGCGGCGTAGGACATGAGCACGAACAACGCGGACTCCAGCAGCGGCCAATCTCGCACGTGGGTGAATTTGGTCATGTGTTTATCAGTCAAGGAATTCAAAATCCATAGATTAAAAATGCTTATTTAAATATTAACGTATTTACATAAAATCTCAATCGAAATCAAAACGCACATTTTTGCGTCAGAAAAACTATACCCAATAATGAATAAGGTATAAGTTTGGGTTTATAATATATTTTCTAAATCTAAACTGGTATGACCTGGTGGAAGGCTTCGGTCGCGGCAAAGCACAACCTCACTATCAAATACGCACCACCAAACGATTTTCTATGTAAATAAATGAATAAAGAATAAATTTAGCGCTCCGGTGCGATGCTGTACAGAAAACCGTTAGAGGTTACTTTCACTTTTCAGGTCAGTACCGTAACAACATCTTCGACTGGACATCACTTACCATCAGGTGACATTACAGTCAAGTGCTAACAAAAGAATACGGCTGGAAAAGATGTAAAGAAAAGGGGTGTTACTAAGTTCACAACTTACCGAGTCAGTCAGTGAATCAGTATGATTGCATGACTTACAATTTTCACTCAAACAATAATGTGTAATTGAATAAAAAATATATATGAAAAGGATATCAATGCAGTCAAGCATCCCATTAGAGCACCGACCAACAGGGAGAGACTGAAAATTCCAATAAAGTCGCCGATAGCCGCGAGGAATGCGGTTATTTCGAATCCACCGTCGACGGAGTACCTTTTCTCGTAGTTTTGTATAGCTCTGGAATTAGATAACAAATGGAAAATTAGTTATTTAAACGTATTTTCTTAACTTATTAGGTTGAGTATATTTCGCTTTTTAACGTATTCCGCGGAAGTTTTCGGGATAAAAATAGTCTTTGTGTTATATTACATAGTAAAGCTATCTCTATTACAATTTCGGTTATGGCGAATGAGAAACATACTAAGATATAAAATATTAACATGATAAGCTGCACTCGTTTCACAAATGTTACTGTTTTTAAATGCCATGCCATAATATGCCATGTTCGGTAAGATTCCGAGTATATTTAAAATTTTCTTTTCCTCTCCAAATAACCATTGAAGACAAGTGCTAGTAGTTGGTAAGTCTGCAGTGACTCAATGGAGGATCGAATCTTTGTCTATCCATCTGTTGGCTATTGAAATTAAAGGGGTTGAAGGGCCCCAAAAATGTGGATTGACTGGTGTTTAATTACAAGAGCTTAACAGCGCTTTCGACAAGTGATCTTATAACTTGATAGGCTTCATACAAGTCCAGACTAATTGAAGTGTCAATTTCAATGGAAGCGCGTTAAGCTTTATTAATACCATTTAAATAAAATATGATTTAAGCAAAATGTGCTTTATTTATTAGTAAGTCCACAATATTATGTATTAGGGAAAAGATTTTGCTATAATATGCGGAAAATAAATATTTTGTCCTTCGTTTTTTCAGCACATTAATAGCTTTTAACTTCAACAAAATTTTCCTCATGTTCGCCAGTTTATTAACCTCTAGTTACTCTATTAAAAATTATAATACTATAACATAAAGAAGGTAGATATCCAATATGTAGCACTATTAACACAATATGTCTATAACCCATTCGCAGAAGTTCATCGGATGACTTTCCAGGGTAGTACTTCATGCGTGAATTTCGGTTTTTCTAAATTGCCGTGGGAACCATGGATTTTTCCGTGATAAAAAGTAGCCTACGTTTGCCAATTGCCAATACAGGGTAAAATCTATCTCCATTTTAAATTTCAGCCAAATCGGTTCAGTAGTTACGACGTGAAAGTGTAACAAACCATACACACTTACATAGAAACTTACCTTTATAAGTGTGATAAATTCGTTCTCGAAGTATATAAAAACCCCACAGACAATAAGCTAGTTGAAACTTGAATATAATTATTGTAGTTACCCGCTAAGTACTAGAGCAACAGCGTCGTTGAGCACACTCTCGCCGAAGATCATTGCATACAGATTAACATCTACCTGTGGAGAAGCAATGGTAGTTTTGTACTTAGTTTCACTAAATTAAAAAAAAAAATACATTACAAGTCCATTGCACACTTAATTACTAGAATACAGATTAACATCTACCTGTGGAGAAGCAATAGTAGTATAGAGAAGTAATAGGTAGTATTGTACTTAGTTTTACTAAATGCATTACAAGTATATTGCACACTTTCATAGTTTCATAAAGAGACCAGAGGCCCTAGTCCCTACCACCATCTCTCATAGCAGTAATGCTGCAGTACTGTTTTAAAATTTTCATACAAACAATATAAAAATGTCAAAACAATACTGCAGCATTAGTGCTATAACAGATGGTGGTACGGCCCCAGACTTGGTTGACGCCGAAACTGAGATAACTTTCCAGACGCAGTTGTCGCGAGGTGTTGCTCAAAGGGACCCGGGTTTAATTCCCAGTATGCCAGTTAGACCAATACCGAATAGGTCAGTTTGGGACTTTATAATTTCTGAATTGGCTCAGGTCTGCTCCAGTCGTAAACAAAAGTTGTTAGATTTAATTTAAACAACTACAGGCTGAGAGCAATTTGGTATTTTTTATGTAACCCTATAATATATATGTATATTAGAGATATTACAGGGATATATTTAGTGTGTAGTGTGGCATTATGTTTCAGATGTGCAAATATAAAATCAACTGGTTCAATAAAAATGTACGAATGTTTACTTTGTATTTAATGCATAATGTCCTAAGTGTAATCCATGTAAAACATACATGACTTATTAAAAAAAAGTTAATGTGTAAAGGGAAAAGAATTAATCGCATCAGTAGCAACGAACAACTTTCTTTTTTATAGCATTTTTATTTTTTGCAAGCATGTACACACTCGTTTTATAGAACTTGAAAGATTTTAAAGTACCTATTCATAATTTGTTCATTTAAATTTTAGATGTTATCGTTTAAAAATAGTATGAATACAAATGTTTTAAAGACATGATAGGTAGCTATAAAATATATTTTAGTTTAATTTTGTATTACCTTTAACTGTGAGAAAATAGCAAGCACTGTCAGTGGATCCGTTGGGGAGATTAATGCACCAAAGTACAGGGTGTCCAGAAATGTGAAGCTAGAAGCAAGCGACGCTGGCATCAGTTGAACACAGCCGTACATCAGCGAGCCGATGACTAGGGCGGACAGGGCTGTGCCCACCATTGCAAACGTCAGTATTGCACCCAAGTTGCGGAAGAAATATTTCTGCAAAAAACATTTGAAGGCTGTTTGGTCACTAAAACCCACAACTGATAACCAGGGGTCGAAACAGATTTCGGTGTCAAAAATACTGATTTACTGACCAAAATTTTCAAAATTACTGACCATTTACTGACCTTTATTTGGGGAGAACGAATTTTTTTCTTGACAGTTTGCCCAGTAAATAAAAAACTAGGCATAAAATAAAAAATTTCACCCTTTTTAAGTAAAAATAAATATAATTTTAATTTTTTTTTAATTTAATGATGTTGGGTCAAAGGGCAATGACCATGGATGTATGGATTCCCGTATCAAGCTGAATCAAACCCAAACTTTATTTTTTATAGACTAACAATTATTTCTTTTTAGGGTACCAATTTGGTAAAAATGGAACCCTTATGGTGGTGAGACTTTCTCCGTCCGTCCGTCCGTCCGTCCGTCCGTCCGTCCGTCCGTCTGTCACACTCGATTATTTCAGTAACTATCGAAGCTATCGACTAGGAATTTGGAATAGTTTTAGGTAATAGTGACCCAACGTCATTGCAATCATAAAATTTTGAAAATCATTTTTATTTTTATTGAAAAGGGGGGTAAACCGGGTTGTTGAAATTTCAAAATGAGATAACAATATTGAGTGGGGTATCATATGAAAGGGCGTTACTTGGGTATGCTAAAACTGATTTTTTTTATTTATATTTGTGCCCGATTGTTTTGGATTTATTGGGAAAACTGTCGAAAAAAATACCGGTCCCCCCCCCCCCCTTATCTCCGAAGTTTATGATTCGAAAAATCTGAAATAATTATGGTCAATAGGAATTAACGTATAATTTACAGGAAAAATAAAATCAACTCCCTAACTATTATACTTTTTTTCATAATAACAACCGCCAAAAACAAAGTTACGTTTGCGGTTCGCCAACAAAAGTACCTACATGTAAATTATACTCGTAAATTCATGAACAAAAGTGATTCTTTCAATGTTTTACTTCTTTTATGGTATGGAACCCTCGGTGCGCGAGTCCGACTCGCACTTGGCCGGTTTTTTATTTTCCTAGACCATTTTGGTTTTGGTTCATTGAGAAAACTTGATATCATCTTTGGTCATTCTGTTTTTGCGATTTAATATTTTCAAAAAAAATCGAGTAGATATGATAGACACATGGAATTTTACCATTTTGGTATGGAACTTTCAAAAAAGATATCAAGCATTGCTAACAGTGATTGCGAATATCATCGTCCTTTCGTAGTCTCATCAGAGTCTTTACCTGAGTTTGTGAAAAGTTCGAAAATTAATATATTGTATTTTTTTTGTTGGGCGCGCGGAATGCTCTCGCAACGCTATATGAGTACGTCCTACATTACATATTGCCGACGACATGCTGAAATACTGACTTTACTGACTTTTTTCACGAAAAACTGACTTTTAGTGACCAACGTCAAAATAACTGACTTTTACTGACTTGTTTCGACCCCTGGATAACCAATGCTTCTGTTATTGGATGTCGGTATGCAACATTGGCAACAGATCTAACATAGCAAAATTGTTTTGTAATTTGTCAGACGTAGTGTGGACAGACAACGATAATGTAGGTGCTACGTCGCTCATATCTGTGGCATAATGTTAGCTTAACTTGAAACATTTTCTTATGTATTTTTAAATATATCTCATTGACAAAAATGACAACATTTCTATGTAATCTCATGAAGTTTATCTGCTGTGTTGCATCATTATGCTTGCATTTACATGTTTACTGGACTACAAGCTGGCAATAAGTTTTCCAGGTTGCGCTGGTCTTTGTATTGTCTACTATTAATTTAATTACATATTACATAAACATTTATATTAATAATAATCTGCATTAAAACTAAACTTACTCTTTTCAAACAGTATCCAGCGTGGAATATAATGGGAGGTAGAATTATGTTGAAAAATATTTCAGGGTCAAATGTTGCCTTGAGGTCAATTTCATTTTGCTCCAAATTGACTATTTCACCCCTAAAGCTATATGCATAGGTTTTGTTTGGTACAGGTACATCTAAAACATTTTATAAGTATTAGTAAAGAAATCTTTCAGGGTATGTTAGAATAGAACCCAAGTAAACTTAGTTTTAAAGTCAAACAATAGTTATCACTAATCAGTAATAATAATAATAATAATATTTTACTGAATAATCACAAATGCTTCTAAGTTAGGACTACATGAAATAAATCATTTGAGTTAGAGTTTAAGAGTCCACTAACCCACAATGTCTCCCATACAAACGTAATACCAAAATCATTTGTAATTCGTGCAAATTTCGATCATGTTGTGGTGTTATTTGGGTTCAGTTAGTAATAATCTATGCTTCTGGCCATATCTGGTTCCGAAATACTTTTGTTAAATGAAATTGTAAACGAATTTAGTTTTGCTTATTTTTATGTCAAGGAGGACATGTTTTCTGCTTATTTGTTTTGTAATAAAAACAACACTATCTCACGTCGCATTAGTTCAGGAGCACAGTTTTTATTGTCCAGCTAAAGAAATACACCAGTTAATAAAGATAAGTTTTCATTCACAATTTTTGGTATTACGGAACTCGACCAAAGTTATAAAAATTTTGATCAAAATTGATTATTATTTCGTTTTAAAGAAGTATTTCCGAACCAAATATGGCCAGGAGCATAGATTATTACTATATGAATTCGAATAACACCACAACATGATCAAAATATGCATGAATTACAAATGAATTAGTATTTTGAATGTATGGAGAAAACATAGGTCAGTGCATTCTTAAGCAGAGATGATAGTGTGCCATTGTTGAATGTACTCCATTCAACCTGTGGTATCTGTTTAAACACCCATGTTTTAAGACATTTATTTTTATTTTTATTTTCTCTAGGACTACATTATATAATTTAAAAGATAATAGAAAACCAGTAATCCTATATACAATTCCTGGTGGTACTTAAATAAAATCAAGGGTAACAATAGGTTCTAGTACTTAATAGATTTGTGACTGTGCTACACTTACCACCAGAGGTCATTTGTTTGTCCGGGAAATGAAATCGCACGATGTCTGGTGGAACGGACAAGTTGTAACTGGAGTCTGCATCAGGATGAGCATCAATATACGTAACTTGGTTTGTGCTGCCCGCATATCTTATAATTGCTCCAACTATGAGACCTTTGGAAAAATGTTTATTATTAACTAATTATTAAGATAACAAATATTACCATAAAAGTACCCTATGTCCAATGCTTTGTTAACTTTTTTCATTTGTATTTTTACTAGCTAATAGGGCTCTCGTAGAAACACTTTATTGTATTCTTTGTCTCTGTTTTCATGAATTATGAAAATGGATACTACAATCAAATAATCAAGACATAGAGATATATTTCAATACAGTAAACCACCACAACAACCAGAACACATATCAACACAATTTGTTTAACATTAACTTAAAAAACATCAAACAAAACATTAGGCAAACCTAGACCATAATGCTCGTTTTCACTAACACTTTAAGAAACGCCTAAGCGGATAGGTGACAGATTTCACTTACAACAACTGTCACCTAAGGGCTTAGGTGTCTCCTAAAATGTTAGTGAAAACGAGCATTAGTCTCTTAGATAAAGTACAGATACATATTGGATACTTTGGCCACTTTACTTAATCCTAATCTTCCAGCATATACACCAGCCTACACCACTACCACTACCACCAGCATATACTTCCAGCATATTCCAGCACACTGCTTCATCTTATAATCATCACATTAAGATATGTAGTGCTTACAACAAAATTGCAGAATTAAAAAAGCAGAGTATTTGTTCAACCAAGGCCACAGTTAAACATCACATGATAATTCAATGTCAGGTTATTCAAAAACTTGATTGGGCAGGTAATTTAATCAATCAAACAACAACAGACTTACCATATATAACAGCCAGGCCCGTTTCATGCAGCCAGCTCACACGACGATGCTTGAAAACCCATATAGTCAAAACAGTGAGCGTTAATAGGCAAGTATAAATTAGCAAATTCAAACTATCTATACGGTGAAGAAGAGTGGCCTTTGCATCGAGAGCTATATCTGTTCCCGATCCTTGACATAACGTGAATAAATACAACAATATGCAAGAATATACGATGAAAGTATTCATTTTTGCAAGTTTTTTGCACAACTCAATAGCACATCACGGGAAAATCGATTTTTCTTATTCACACAACACGCAGTTCACGACAAAGTGAGTTGTAGTAGGTATAGTGAGCAACAAATGTCTAAGCGATTTTAAACTCTTGCATCGTTTAATAATAATAACGGCTTAGTTGAGGATATTCATATTATTGTTTACGTTAAAATCTAAAGTCTAATTTCTAAAATTTTCGCGACTGAGTCAGCTTTCGGCGATCAGCCAAAGAAACGAAAACAACATGAAAACCTGTGATGAAAAAAAACAACCTTAACCGTTGACATTTGACATTGTCATTATGACAGTCATATGACAGTTGACAAATTAATTTATGTCTATAAATTTTAACATACCGCAAGAGGTGCAATAGCAATTCAGGTTAATTTGCCACTAATGAAGAGTAAAATATAAAATGATTTTTTATTGCAGATTGGATAAAAAAATTGATACCTAGGTTTCCGTCCTATTCTCTCAGTAAACTAAACACCACTGCCCACCAAATTCTAAACCGAGCTAAAACTAACATTTGCAGTATGGGAAAATAATTAAATTAAAATAAAACAAATAGGGGTTTATTTGTTTTATTTTAATTTAATTATTTTTATTTTTAAAGGGAATATATTATCTTCTAAATAAAATAAATAAAACGTTAAAGAATCACTCTTCTTCGTTGATTGTACGAGTATAATTTACAAGTAGGAAGGTACTTTTGTTGGCGAACCGCAAACCTTACTTTGTTTTTGGCAGTTTATTGTTAAAAAAAGTATACAAGTTAAAGAATTTATTTTTATTTTTTATTTTTCCTGTAAAATATACGTTAATTCCTATTGATCATAATTATTTCAGATTTTTCTATTGGTAAACTTTAGAGATAAGGGGGGGCAAATTTCAGGTCGATAGCTTCTTTAATGACTGAAATAATTGAGTGTGACAGACGGTCGCTAAGGGTTCCATTTTTACCATTTTTGGTATGGAACCCTAAAAAGACATTCATTTTCACAGGGGAGTGTCCCGGTAGAAAATAAATTGATTCTTCGGATAAAATAAAACTCTATTTTATATTTTCATGTATGATTTCATCCATCGCTCGATAGATGACGCTGTCTTCAATTAGCTCGCACTAACGAGTTCAATACCAATCATTATCTTATATCTACCAACGAAAATTTTGTTTCCTACTGATACAAAATCTATTGAATTCAGGCAGGTATTTTATTTTATGTCAAATTATTTATTATTTCATTAATTTAATTATTTATTAAGTTATTATTATTATTATTTATTTATTTATTTATTAATTTATTTTTATATTAATGCACCATACATAAAACTTAACGAAACATAACAAGAGACATGATGATTGATGTGCATTATTTAAGGGGAGGCCGAACTTCCTCTTAATAAATCGGTTATTTAAAATGCTTTCCAAAAAACCAACTTCAAATGCCACTACAAAGAGTGAAATAATTTTTATTTAAATTTTAGGTACCTACACCAATTCGAAGTCGGGCAATGTTTCATACAATCCCTAATAGTCCTTCTTACTTACTTGATGTGCGAAGAAATAAGAAATGACGAAGTCATAGACAATCGCCCGACTTCGAATTGGTGTAGGTACCTAAAATTTAAATAAAAATTATTTCACTCTTTGTAGTGGCATTTGAAGTTGGTTTTTTGGAAAGCATTTCCCATTTTTATTTTATACTTTTTAGTGGAAAACAATAAAATGCACAAGGCGTTGTAAAATACCCAAATTGCTTGAGGTGTGTTCATAAAATCTGAAGAGATACCTCAAATTCACCAAGATCCCATCATCAGACCCTGACTTGATGACTTGGAAAATATTACTCTTTCTAATAATACTCAAATAGTTTCATGTGTCCATACAAAATTTGAAGAGTTCCCTCGATTTCTCCAGGATCCCATCATCAGATCCTGACCTGATTAAAATGGGACCATCTGGAAACAAAAGCCTCTTAAACAGAAAAAGAATTTTTCAAATCGGTCCACGCGTCTTCGAGTAATCGGTGAACATACATAGATAAAAAAAAAATACAAAAAAAAAGATTCCGACGAATTGAGAACCTCCTCCTTTTTTTGAAGTCGGTTAAAAACAGCATAAATTGTACACTCTGTTCAGTTAATTTGATCGATGTGATGGTAGTAGGTAGGTAGGTACGAGGGTGGGTCAATAAGTCCGTGACTTTTGGAATGAAACAGATTTTTTGATAAATAAATCATTTTATTTTTCAACGTAGTCTCCCTTGAGCTCTATACACTTTGTCCGACGCTTCTCCAATTTTTTTATCCCTTTCAAAAATATGATTTGTCGAGGTCCTCAAAATAGGCCTTTGTTTGCGAGATGACTTCATCATTGGAGTCAAATCTTTTTCCACCAAGCCATTCCTTCAGGTTTGGGAACAAGAAGTAGTAACTTGGAGCCAAATCTGGAGAATAGGGCGGATGAGGGAGCAATTCATAGCCCAATTCATGGATTTTTGCCATGGCAACTGCACATGTGTGCAGTCTTGCATTGTCTTGGTGGAAAAGAACTTTTTTCTTGGCCAAATGAGGTCGGTTTTTTTTAAATCGCCATTGAATTGATCCAATAAGTTGGCATAATATTCCCCATTGATTGTTCTTCCCTTTTGAAGGTAGTCCACGTAGATTATCCCGCGTGCATCCCAAAAAACAGTCGCCATAACTTTATTGGCTGACAAACCCACCTTGGCCTTCTTTGGCGCCGATTCACCCGTAGAAACCCACTGTTTTGACTGTTGTTTGGTCTCTGGTGTGTTGTGATGGATCCATGTTTCGTCCACGGTTACAAAATGGCGCAAAAACTCCTCCATATTTCGCAAAAAATAATGCGATATTCTCGCATTATTTTTTGCGCACACGAAGTTCACTTTTTTCAATCTTTTCCCCAATTTACTGGGTAGTCTGATAAAGATCGCTGTTAAACACAAACTAACTGACGCAGCAAGTTCAAATTTTGACAGGAGTCAACTGACAGATGCCTGTAGACAGGAGTAATGTTGCTTTTTCAGTAAAGAGGTTAGAAATTCAAAAAGTCACGGACTTATTGACCCGCTCTCGTACTAGGCTTTGCTTAGGTGCTAAGAGTCAAGTAAGTAAAACAACAACAGGATCTTCAGGATAACTAAAAAAATTGGTTGCCTGTAAAGTCGGTATACGGGCGAAAGTTTTACGTGACAACGTATGTCTGTCTCTCTCGCTCTTAGGCGGGCTAACCATGCCCGAGTGGAAGGGACGCGTGCCTCTCACTCGCTCTCATTGTGAGCGCATAACGTGAGCGGAGCGTAACGCAGTTTCTTGAAGTGTCACCCGGCAAACCAATTTATAAGACGTTGTCACGTCAACAAGACGAATTTTAATGAATATGAATTGATTGCGGAGTGAAGGGCGGAAGTTAACATCGGTGAAGGTTGGGCAGCTGATACGAGTAAGACGTACAACGAAATGAAACTAGATATGTACCTACATTATAATTTTAAAGCTATAGGTAAGTAGGTACCTAGTGTTTTCTTGTTTGGTTGATTCAACGCGCTAATCTAAGGAACTACAGTTTTGAAATGGAAAAATCTTTTTGGGCTGGATACCTAACTAGGTACCTATTTATCAAAGAAATCACTGCAACCAACAGGAGCGGAGCTTCAAAGAAATTGTTGCAAAAACGGGAAAAATTAAAAAGTTAAAAAACCGGCCAAGTGCGAGTCGGACTCGCACACCGAGGGTTCCATACCATAAAAGAAGTTAAACATTAAAAGAATCACTTTGGTTCATGAATTTACGAGTATAATTTACATATAGGTATTTTTGTTGGCAAACCGCAAACATTACTTTGTTATTGCCGGTTATTATTATTCTATCATTTATTTTCATTACAATCATCAATCAATATCAATCATCATCAATATCAATACATATAATAAATCTGTAGAGGTCGAATTTCTGTACAAATAAAAAAAATGCTAAAAACGGAGTCAGGGGGATGTAAGAAGTGAAATAGAACTAATTTAAATTTTTTTCAAATTTTTTGTTTCTCTGTTTGTCTGTTTGTCTGTTTGTCTGTCTGTTTGTACGGGCTAATCTTTTGAACGGCTGGACCGATTCCAATGAAATTTTGTGTGGTGGTAGCTTATGTCCCTGGTCAACATATAGGATACTTTTCATCCCGGTAAAATAAAGAGTTCCCGTGGGATAGTTAAAAAACTGCAATTAATTTAACAGCTTTGTAAACAACAACTAATGAACTTAATTTAGTAAAATTTGTCATGCTGATACCTTATGTTGCCTCTTTAACAAAATACATTTATAGTAAAACTTATTAATCCAATCGAGTTCCCGCAGGAAAGAAAACATTACAAAAACAGTTAGCAGGCGTCTTTCAAGTAACGGATTTAAATGAAATTTTATGATCCTACTTTATATATATGCCTGGTCAACATTTAAGATACTTTTCATCCTGAAAAATTTGAGAGCACCCGTGGGATGTTTAAAAAAACCTAGGTAAATTGTGTGAAAGAAGATAGCACGTTGACAGGAGGGATTGGAAGAAGACTCCTTTACGGGTCCATCGAACCCAGGGACCACTCATTTATCTTGGGAAAAATTAAGAAATTCCACGGGAAACATTTTTGTAAAAAAAAACGAACTGCACGCGGGCGGAGCCGCGGGCAACAGCTAGTTAAATAATATTTTTAACAATGTTCCTAAAAAATTAAAAAACACGTTTAAAAATATTAAAAAATTGAGTCCACCACTGGTCGCGGACGACCCAAGCTACCAGTGGTCAGGGTTCAAGAGTGAGGAACCTCCTCACAATGCGTGCCGTTTCCAGGACCACTGCTTTCTGTATACGGCCCTTGATCCAACAGTTGAGCGAAAGCTTCTTAAGATGTTGGTCGAAGTTTTTCGCTATAAGACCGTTAACTGAAACGACTATCGGAACAATAATCGTCGAGTTCACACTCCACATGGCGGTAATCTCATGAGCAAGGTCTAAGTTCTTTGATAATTTTTCCTTCTCCGCTTTCATGAGATTCTCATCATGTGGAATGGTGATATCCACAATTATTGCACGGCGCGCCGAACGGTCGACTATTACTATGTCAGGTCTATTGGCAGCAATATACCTGTCAGTTATAATCGACCGATCCCAGTAGAACAATGCACTACTATTCTCCAGAACTGACGCAGGGTCGTACCTATAGTACGGTATCTCAACATCTACGAGGCCATACTGAAGAGCAAGTTGTTGATGGATGATCTTGGCTACTTGATTGTGTCTGTGCAAGTACTCGCCATTAGCAAGATGGGAACAACCGGAAACAATATGCCTGAGGGACTCCCCAGGACGATGGCACGCTCGACATATGTCAATAGTGCCATCTTTCATAATATGTTTCCGATAATTCCTCGTCTTGATAACTTCATCCATAATTGCACAGACAAAACCTTCGGTTTCCCCAAAGAGGTCTCCGAACTGTAACCAAGATACAGAAGCAATGGGATCTACATCCGGCCCCATCAGGGCCCTGTAGAATCTGCCATGCAACTCTTTGCTCTTCCATATCGCCATGCGTTCCGAGGTACTCAGCACTATTGGCTTGCGCCAATTCGTTTTGCCTAAGGAGAGTGGAGTAAGACCTTTATCCACTGCAACCACATCCCTATGCATACCACCGCTTATCTTAAGAAAATAATCTCTAAGATTGCACACCTCACGATTATGGAGGTTCTTGATATTTAAAAAACCACGTCCACCACACTTGCGTGGGATGTACAATCTCATTACTGACGAACGGGGGTGATGCATACGAAATGCCGTCAACAGTTTACGGACCTTGCGGTCCAAGGAATCCAGTTCAGTTTGTGTCCACTTAAGAATGCCAAAGGTGTAAATGAGTAAGGGCATGACCCAGCTGTTGAATTGTTATTGTTATTATTATTATTGTTAATTGCCGGTTTATTGTTATTATCTAAAAAATTATAATAGAGAGTTGATTTTATTTTTCCTGTAAAATATACGTTTACTTCTATTGATCATAATTATTTCAGATTTTTTGATTGGTAAACTTCGGAGATAAGGGGGGGGGGAACGGTATTTTTTTCGACAGTTTGCCCAATAAATCAAAAACTATCAGGCATAAAATAAATAAAAATTAGTTTCAGAATACACAAGTAACGCCCTTTCATATGATACGCCACTCAATATTGTTATCTCATTTTGAATTTTTGTCGACCCAGTTTTCCCCCCTTTTTAAATAAAAATAAAAACAATTTTCAAATTTTTACGATTGTTATGACGTCGGGTCACTATTACCTATAACTATTCTAAATTTCAAGTCTATAGCTTGAGTAGTTACTGAAATAATCGAGTGTGACAGACGGACGGACGGACGGACGGACGGACGGACGGACGGACGGACGGACGGACGGACGGACGGACGGACGGAGAAAGTCTCACCATAAGGGTTCCATTTTTACCATTTTGGTATGGAACCCTAAAAATTGGTCAACTGCTAGTCGGGCTCGCGCACTGAGGGTTGCCCCATTCTCAATAGTATTAAAGTAAAATAGGCACCCCTGCCTGCCCCTAGTAAAGTTACTGACTTTTTAATATTGTTCCGTATTTGGCTCCAAAGATATCTCTATTGTCTGTTTTATGTAGGTACAAACTACAAATAAGTAAACAGATATAGTACCTATGGATATCTAGCAAAATCTAGGTACAATTAAGTATCCATTTGTAACAATTCATGTCCTGACTATTTAACATCCGGAACTCACGATAGCATTAATAAAAACTTAATAAGTACTTATAAAGGTAATAACTTTATCTCAATATATGTATCGATAGGTTGGTAGTTACCTGGTTGGTACAATATTATGTTTGCTATTGAAATACACTTTTGAGGTCGTCCGTTCATAATACAAGAGTTCATACTGTCATACAATAAAGAATAATAATTCTAAAGAGGATTGTTTGAACTTATTATACGGGCCAAATTAATAATCCTCGTTATTAGCACCGAAAAATTACCTAGGTACTAACATAGTATTAGTGATCGAATACATGGGAGAAAAATTATAAATGTGCAGTCTTCTATTTCATATTTATATTCTCTCGCCTAATGTATGCAATGTTAGATTATAGATATTAATCTAAGCACAATTCCTTCTTATAGCGCACTTCCACTTTCCTTCACTAGTAAGTTGCTACAAAGGTACAATATAATCCTGAAAACAGAAAAGACCATGAGATTAAATGTGCTGTGCAGGTACTATTATGTATTCCGTGGCGCTGTGCTCGTCATTCGAACGACGAATCTGGCATCTGCCCTCTCTGGAAATCGGAGGCTATACTCTGAAACGATTGAAAATTAAGTACTTGCAACGGTAAAAGTAAAATAAAATATTCGAGTGTGATTGCAGACATATAGATAGATGTTTGTATAATACGGAGAAAGTCTCACCATAAGGGTTCCATTTTTAGCATTGGAAACATGAAACCCTAAAAATATACGAGTTCCATAAAATATTATCTACAGGCAAGGGACGCCTGCATGAACAAACGGATGGACCGCGGCGAGACAAGAGTAATAGAAGAATATCTTTTAAATCTTTTATCTATGGCACAGCATTGGCACAGCACACCACAGAACGCAGCACACACAGGCACAGTTTCACCCTATCTATCTATATCTATATACTAGTAGGGCGCGTGGGAGCGCGGGCCACATGTGGCCCGCGGGCTGTCTTCTCACCTATAAAAGAATCGCCGTCATCTCCATCGCCAATTGGAATCCGATTGGCAATGGGCTAAAAGAATTACCTCGGAGCACGGTCATGGATTTAAAGATAGTTAAGGGATGTTTGAATAAAAAATACACTGAACCTCATCAGATGAGGTTCAGTGTATTTTTTATTCAAACAGCCCTTAACTATCTTTAAATCCATGACCGTGCTCCTCAATCATCATCCAAATCGTAGACCATCTCTTCTCATACTTTTCATAGTTTTTCATAGGCCTTTGGGTTTATTGTAGCATTCACATTTTCCATGGAAAAATAAATTCAACCACTTTGATTTTTTTTCATTCATCCCGTAGACCTTGAGATTCTAATTACGTCTTGCAAAGAAATCACTCTCTTATCTTTTATACTTTCCGAGATATAAAAACACGAAAGTATGGCGGCCATCTTGAATCCGCCATTTTGATTTTTTTTTCAGCCAACTGCCAATTGGATGACGTTTCGAGTTACATTTGGTCGAGCACCCCCCACCTATCTTCGATACCCTGGCTGTGCTCTTCACCCGTCTCCGAAATCCTCAATCATCAGCTCTCTCCATATTTTTCTCTAGTAACTCTCCGAAAAACCGCATCACAACCTTGCATAATTACCAACTGTTAGTCTCTTCAACATTCCCCATACATTTTCAACTGAAAAATAAATTCCGCTATTTTGGATTTTTTTTCTATTCATCGCGTAGACCTTCGGGTCCTGATTACTTCTTGTCAAGAAATCATTCTCCCATCTTTTATACTTTCCGAGATATCGACGAATTTCGAATGGCGGCCATTTTGAATCCGCCATTTTGAACTTTTTTTCAGGTAACTGCCAATTGGATGACGTTTCGAATGACATTTGTTCGAGCACCCCCTACCTATCTCCAATACCCTGGCTGTGCTCTTCACCTGTCTTCTAAATCCTCAGTCATCAGCTCTCTCCGTATTTTTCTTCTAATTGAATTTTTTTCTTCTATAAGACCCCATCCGTGAAAAAAAAAATTTTCATACAAAATTGTTCAGGAGAGGTGATAATCAGTCAGTCAGTCAATCAGTGAATCAGCACGAGTAGCTATATATATATTAATACTTATAATAAAACTGTAAAGGGTCGAATTCTGTACATTGAAGATATTTTGAAAATTTTTGTTGGAGGACACTATTTAGTCGATACTGAAGCCAAAACTGTAATTTGTTTAATTTTTGTCTGTCTGTCTGTCTGTCTGTCTGTCTGTCTGTCTGTCTGTCTGTCTGTTTCACGACCGGGCATCACGGCTAATCCGCTGGATGGATTTAAATGAAACTTGACATGATTATAGTTCATACCCCGAGGTAGGACATAGGATACTTTTTGTCCCGAAATTCATCATGGTTTCCCTGGAAGACGGCATCAAAGTCCAAACGTTTTTTAGTTATAATTCATTAACGCGTTGTCCGATTCCATTCATTCTTTTTTTGTTAGAAAGGAGGTTCTTTAAAGATTATTCCATACAAATCTTATCATCATCACTTTTGTAGTTCAGAAATTACAGACATCAGAACCTTTAAGTTCAAGTAGGTAGGTGACTTGAAACTCGGAATGCACAAAGAACCTAGGGCTAGGACATAGGGCTCAAGTAAGACTGGAGTACCCTTACAGCCGTAAATAAATAGGCTTAGCAGGAGATATTGAATGGAAGCAGGCGTTATTTTGCGGAAATCCATAATTAGCAGGACTGATTAATTTGTTTTGCTGTTATCCGCTACTTGAAAGGATTCTGTATGGTGCAATATGCAGGAACACCATCCACATGAAACACCACACACAATTTTCTATCACTTTCTTCGACGCACGTTTCGTCCCGACACCGGGACATCCTCAGGAGATGTTGACTTCACAATGCGAAATCGTAGAGTCTTAGAGAGAGAATGCGAAATCTCTACGATTTCGCATTGTGAAACGTGCGTCGAAGAAAGTGATAGAAAATTGTGTGTGGTGTTTCATGTGGATGGTGTTCCTGCATATTGCACCATACAGAATCCTTTCAAGTAGCGGATAACAGCAAAACAAATTAATCAGTCCTGCTTAGCAGGAGATTTTGTATGGTTTAAAATTTTCACTTTTAGGGTGAACAAAAATCATGTAACTGGCGTTATCGCTACGTTATACCGTATAGCGCCATCTCTACAATTTATGTGGAACTTGAATGTAAAACTCTGAGATAGGTACTACCGATTTTTTTTAATAAAAATTAACTGTCATGTTATTTACTGTTTCCTGACTTTATATTAAGACTAGCTGTTGCCCGCGGCTCCGCACGCGTGAGTTACGATTTTTTTATATTATATACCTTCCTACTGGAATTCCTTGATTTTTCGCGGGATTCTGGTGTGATGTTGTACAGAAACCTGTTCTTACTTTGCACGGGTTATTTTGTGGTGATTTTGAAAACTCCCTTTTCTTAATAATAATATAAAGTTTCATTAATACGTAGTTGAAAGATCAAAAGGACGATTTTAACTGTCGATATTTCGACCCAGTGGCACAGGACTTGTACCAATGTAACGAAATATCGACAGTTAAAATCGTCCTTTTCATTGTGATTTTTATTCTGAAACCACGAAATATGTCAAAAATTATTAAACCATGTGAAAAGTTGTACTGGTGGTAGAACTCTTCTTTCAGAGTTCGGCCGGGTAGATACCACTGGTATAAATTACTCTACTAACAATATTCCCCAGCCCAACATAATATAAGAGTCTTTTAAAAATCTTTGCTTCATCTCAATACAATCCAAAACATCAGAATGGACAATGGCTATATATTTCCTTACGTATAAAAAGACCTTAGATGACAGTCAGTCGGTTAGGATCGAAAAGACCTAAGAGTTAAAAATATTTGTGAACCATTATCTTACCCTTTCCATATTGCGGATGATAAAGTTTAAATCTGTTCATGACTTAACAGTGCCATCGTAATATAAAGTCAGGAAACAGTAAATAACATGACAGTTAATTTTTATTTAAAAAAATTCGGTAGTACCTATCTCAGAGTTTTACATTCAAGTTCCACATAAATTGTAGAGATGGCGCTATACGGTATAACGTAGCGATAACGCCAGTTACATGATTTTTGTTCACCCTAAAAGTGAAAAATTTTAAACCATACAAAATCTCTTGCTAAGCTTATTTATTTACGGCTGTAAGGGTACTCCAGTCTTACTTGAGCCCTACGTCCTAGCCCTAGGTTCTTTATGCATTCCGAGTTTCAAGTCACCTACCTACTTGAACTTAAAGGTTCTGATGTCTGTAATTTCTGAACTACAAAAGTGATGATGATAAGATTTATATGGAATAATCTCTAAAGAACCTCCTTTCTAACAAAAAAAGAATGAATGGAATCGGACAACGCTTTAATGAATTATAACTAAAAAACGTTTGCACTTTGATGCCGTCTTCCAGGGAAACCATGAGGAATTTCGGGACAAAAAGTATCCTATGTCCTACCTCGCGGTATGAACTATAATCATGTCAAGTTTCATTTAAATCCATCCAGCGGATCAGCCGCGATGCCCGGTCGTGAAACAGACAGACAGACAGACAGACAGACAGACAGACAAAAATTAAACAAATTACAGTTTTGGCTTCCGTATCGACTAAATAGTGTCCTCCAATAAAAATTTTCAAAATATCTTCAATGTACAGAATTCGACCCTTTATAGTTTTATTATAAGTATAGATGGCACTGTTAAGACATGAACAGATTTGTCTTATCGATCCTAACCGACTGACTGTCATCTAAGGTCTTTTTATACGTAAGGAAATATATAGCCATTGCCCATTCTGATGTTTTGGATTGTATTGAGATGAAGCAAAGATTTTTAAAAGACTCTTATATTATGTTGGGCTGGGGAATATTGTTAGTGGAGTAATTTATCCCACTGGTACCTACTCGGCCGAACTCTGAAAGAAGAGTTCTACCACCAAAAATTAATAAACCATGTGAAAAGTTGTAGGTACTCTACAACTTTTCACATGGTTTAATAATTTTTGACATATTTCGTGGTTTCAGAATAAAAATCATAATGAAAAGGACTGGGCCGAAATATCGACAGTTAAAATCGTCGTTTTGATCTTTCAACTACGTATTAATGAAACTTTATATTATTATTAAGAAAAAGGAGTTTCAAAATCACCACAAGATAACCCGTGCAAAGTAAGAACAGGTTTCTGTACAACGTCACACCAGAATCCCGCAAAAATCAAGGAATTCCAGTAGGAAGGTATATTATTTAAAAAAATAGTAATTCACGCGGGCGGAGCCGCGGGCAACAGCTAGTAGGGCTATATAAGTAGGTATATAGGTATAACAGAACCATTATTATCTTTATTTTTTATGTATAACAAAGATTAGACTTGCCACAAACATTTTTATGATATTAAAAAATGTCGAGGTCGAAACAACATTAAACGCAAGTAATGCAACCTTCTCAAGTACTTAATTGAATTGATATAACGAGCAGGTAGTTAATTTTGTAGGGCAACTTGCTGTCGATCATTTATTTTACAAGTGCGTACCTATATTTAATTATTATTATTAGTCACGTAGATCGAAATGGCAAGCAATTAAACAGAGTAGTTCTAGTAATGTGTCGCACACGGGCCACTGGCCACACCTACAAAACTCCGCCATCGGCATATAAGTACATATTTTCCTTTGGTTTTCACTTTTCATACATTTTATAGGGACTCGCCGAACACGGTGATGCCGATGGCCGCCACACGCTACAAATCGTTGCACCACTTGGTCAGAGTCCATTATGATTTATGATACGAGTCTGTGGATACGAGTATGCGCATGGGTAAAAAAGAAGCAACCACCGACCGCAAATGTCGACTATTGGTCACAAGACGTTCTCGCGCGCTTCTAAGGGCTTAGAAGCCGTATTTAAGCGATCTTTAGTGAAGTTTAGTTTAAAAACTATTGAGACAATTACTTTTAAATTTATACGTCATGTATTTTGGGTCTTTAATCTAAAATCGTTGAGAAGCAGAAACACGATTAGATAAAATTTTCTCGATAGAAAGTTCTCCCAAAAGTTGCTCCAAAATCTCAGTTTTTCTTCTTTTTTTCCGAAACTACAATATGTAATTGTAATTTTTGTTTTAATGTGTCGGTAATAATAGTATCTAAAAACGTTGAGAAACAGATTTTAAATAACTGGCTTAGTTTTAGAGAAATTAGGTAAAAGGTCGTTTTTCTGTTATATTCTTCCGCGACGCTGCATGTCGCTCCCATCAACGCATTCGTGAGAGTGACAAAGACAAAAATAAATTCAATAAATCACCTTTGTCGCTTCTAGAATCTAGTGGGCCTAGAGTTTCGACTATACCTTAGTTACATTTTTTTTAAATTTTAATGAGAGGTTTTCTGCATTGAATCAAAATGTGACCCCGTTCAAGTCATTATTTTTATCAGCACTACTTAAATAAACAACACAGACATAGGCTGTACCATAGGTTACTTGAAAAACATTAATTGCGTATTGAACCAAACTTTTGGCGACGTAAATTACGCAGGTGTTTTCCGACGCTTACGATTAAAAAATAAAACGTCTGGAAAAAAAATCCTACGGAGTAGATAGGTACCTATAAAAAGTACCTATGTCACCTTTGAACCCTACAGTCTTTGTACATATTTATCTACCTACTTGCTCATTACTAGAGATGCAGTGCCGCCCACCAGAGATCTAAACTTCGGCCACATTTTCGGCATCTAAACAAGCAGCAGTTTTCCCACAGTTTTCAAAGTTACGTGCCTTTAAGGTAATCGAAGTATGGTATCACGAGCTTTCACACTGAAGGAAAACTGGTAGCCTTGAGAGTTCTCCCTAATGATTAAGGGCGTGAGACCTGGTAAGAAATTGGCCAGCTGGAGGTCTTATTTTGAAAGGAGAACCATACCCGGAAAAGAGGATCCATACTCGGTAGTGTGCCGACATATGGATTCATATTAAATGATCATAAAACTACGAGTAATTGTCTTCTTCACGACGACTTCAAGCCGTCGGCCCTGCGCCTGAATCCACTCCGGTCGTGTTGGACCTGCCATCCCATCGTATAATGAGATCTCCTTGATCTCATCACAGAGAGTGCACCAGTGTTTACGCAAACGCTTGTGCACCATAATATTTCCCGGTTCGATGGAAAATCTTTGTAGAGATTGACCGTTGTTGCTCGATCGGTTAGGTGTCAAGGCCAAAAGACTATATCCATTAATTCGCTTGCGTTTCTTTATATCGCCAATACAAAGCCATTTTAAATGAAATCTCATGGAAGTCCAAAATAACTATAGTATTCTTATAATAACGTTGACACATTAGCTTTGATTCGTGTCAGGGAGACAAAATCAAACAGAATATCTACCTATGCCTTTTTATTAGAGAGTTACGAGTAGGTACATCCCTATTTGTCTCGATTGCTGTGGAGACCTAGGGGCCATAGAGTCATAGTGCAAAAAAATTCTTTCGAGAGCTTTCCCCGCGGTTAATAGCCTCAACTGGTGACAGTAGGGTAGGGGTTGGCTCATTTTTTGAGCAACGCATCAGCCTAGCTGTTCAACGCGGAAATGCAGCCAGTATTCTTGGCACCATTCCACGTGAGCAAGACTTGTATAGTAATTCGAATAAGCTAGTATAACATTTCAATGAAAAAACGACATTTAGTTAATCGAAATACTATATTCCTTTATGACTTAATTATCCTATGAAAAGTGTAAAAATATCGCTAAGTACAGAGAACCAAGGGGACCCTATAAGTCAGTCCGTTACTGGGTATCCTCTGTAGGTATGTTATACTGAAGGCGAAGCGTCGCACGCGCCGTGAAGATCAGCGAAAGGCTGTGTGAAGGATACATCCGGTCACAGCTTCCAGTACCTACGCTGCAAGATTTACGACGATTTCTGAATAATATCTATCATAGATATTAGATACTATTTACATCTTGTGATAAGTAGATATCTACAAGCCTGCTGAACATAAGGCAACAGTGCGCGCTTGACTGGCGCGCGCATTGCACGTGCAGTCGACCACAATCAGATCCAATCAGTGACTCTACAAAAGTAATACGCTACCGCAGTAGCGATGCGTCAATTTTAGTTATTACTTAACATTACACATTCCTACTTAAAGTGATATTTAAAAGTGATATTTTTATTTATTAATAGTATAGATAGTGTACACATCAAGATGTGCAAATACATACTTTGTTTTGCTGCATTAATTTGCCATGGGTAAGTTTTCTTTTGATAAAATTCAATAAGTTATAGTTTAATCAAGGGTAAAGCATACCATTTACACCTCTGATAGGTGCCAGTTGAGGGTGGAAATGATGACCGTACTCAAGTTAAATATACTACTTTTCTTTTCATATCGATTGTGAGGAAAAAACTGGTCAGAAATCGGTAACAATGTAATAAAAATTTAAACTTTTGTGCGCGAGAGCTCTTCCTTAATTCTTTAAGGAAGAGCTCTCGCGGTGGAATAGGTATTTACCTAATATTAAAGTAAACGTAAAGTGTGAAGATTTGCTGTACCTAATCACGGTTCTTTTCATAAATTACTTTCCCTCCCTAGGGCGGAAATGTAGCACTTTGCACCCGTTGTCCAGATATAGAACGCCAATTTTCCGAACATGATATAAGAAAATAAACCTAATTATTCTATCCTGTGGCGCAACAGCCCCTTGTGGGCCCTGGGCTCCTCCACAATATACCTCCACTTGTCGCGGTCCTTCGACTCTGTGCGCCAGTTGGTGTATTTTCCCATGCTCCGTATGTCTTCCTCCACGCCATCGGCCCAATGCTGTTTTGGTCTGCCTTTTGGTCTTTTCTGTTGGGGGTCCACTTGGTCATGATTTTCACGGCCCTATAGTCTGGCATGCGTTCCAGGTGGCCCGCCCATCTCAAGCGTTGTGACTTACAGAACCTGACGATGGTCTCACGTCCTATAAGAGCATCAAGCTCGTTTTCATGATTCAATTCATGACCTAATTATTATTAGTCATAATTAGGTAAATAAGTAGCATTTAAAAACATGTTTTTAATTGGTGAAAGAAGATTGAAATAGTGAATTTCAGTCTTGTGTAACGATTTTGATAGTCATTTCATAATCTTCTGTAACTGGTTCAATCTTTTAATAAGTATTAAAAGATGAAAATAAGAAAACTCGAACTCTATTATTCTCAAAACATGCCTAGATACCTATAATATAATCCTACAGCTAAACTCGTTAATTTATTTAATACCACTTAGACATAAGCATAACGGAAAGAATTAATTTTGAAATGACGGGTAGAGCCAGGCGTTTACCTATCTACCTTATCTCTAATTCGATGTGCAAATAAACATGCAGTACTGAATGCTTCATAAAAATACATTGTCGGTAGCTATCTTCCTATATACTCAAACCTGCTCTATTCAAGATTTTTTATAGTAAGTAATATAAAAATAACAATAACATAACTAAAACTTTACATTTGCAGTCGTCACAGAAAGTTGTCGATCGGATCGCTCAAATCGAACCAAATTCCAAACATGTACGAGAATGACAGTTGTCTGCGTGTATGTCACGTGTTCAATTTATAGATCGGGTACAATGTGACATTCTCATTAGGTACTCATAAATATATTTTGAATTTTGTTTCATTTAAACAATCGATTGGTTTCAGCGACGATCGTCGCTATGTTATAATATTATGGCTAATGCCGGTGCCTAATATTCTATCTATCTTCTACTTGTCTTCGCGCTTATATATTAGTATTCTGGGATAAAAAGAAGCATAGGTATATGTATTAATCCGGGTTATAAGCTATCTATGTTCCAAATTTCATATATGTAGTTGCAGCGTGAAAGAGTAACAAAGATCCTCGATCCATCCATCCTTACATATTATCTTCTAACTTTCGTTTCGCGTTTTTACTAGGTACTACAGAGTGAGAGCGATTTTGTATTTCTTTATAACCCTGTATATTAGTAGGATAGAATAGGAAAAAATTAAAAACCAATAAGAGACTAATGTTGAACCTACCTAAATAATAATAATTATCATATATAAAATGTAAATTATCTTACGAAGGCTCGATGTCGTTTCTTTTTATAGAAGGATAAATTAAAAAAATTAAAACAACTTTATTCGAAGAACGTAAATCCCCGACTAAGTACCTACTGCAAGCAAAACGTAACAAAAAGGTATCACTTATTTTTCTTTCCTTTATTTTTTACGCAGCTGTGTTATGCAGATAGACTTCTGCAAGGCTCATAAAACCACAACAGGAATAGCTATACCTACCTGCACTGGATTAATTTATGAAAGCGATAAAAGCAAACTCTTCAAGTCATACAAAACATATTCTAGAATATAAATTAGGGTTACTATATAGGTATACCCTAGAAGAATTTGACAAGGATTTTTGTGAAATGATAGCCATAGATAGATAGGATATACCTACTACATGACGTCATATTTTATTTATACCTAAGTTACTTTCACACTTTATAATATTATAACGATATTGACATGAAATGAGCAAGTGTCGAGTTTCTCGCCAGTTTTTCTCAGTGCAAACCTGCTTTCTGCACTTGGCGGTAGAGTTTTGACTCGTGATAAGATCCTGAAAGCAAGCTTGTGATAATAAATAAAGCATTTCATTTTCATAATTTACCCCTTTCAGCCACAGAATACCATGATAGTACTTTTCCAGCGGCTTGGCCTATTGACTTATAGAAACTCGTTCGTTAGTTCGTTTCAGCCAACGGAAGTTCACATGCTGGACTAAAGTCTCCTGCAAAAATTTCACTTGTATTTGTATCAAATACATTTTAATAATACTTTAAATAGGTATAATGTCTCGTTCCATACAAGAAACGTGGTCATCTCGGCCGTCGACCATTTCTTGAACTTTATAATGGAACCTTTTAACCAAGTTCGTTTGCGAGACCCACGCGAAATCCGATACTAATATTTGTAACCGTTCGTCCTTGATAAATAATTAGGTAATGAACTAATAGTATGTCTTGCAAAAAATGCAAACTAGATTGTTCTTTTTTTACAATCAATTTACAATCATATTTTATCATGTATATTCTAATTGTATATAGGCTAATATTTTTAGTCTAGTTGTTTTTAGGCTAGTACTTAGTTTTCTTAGATTTTTTTAATGATTAAAATCGGTACTGTCATGTATGTTGCATGTATGTCATGCCCTATCGCTATATCACTAAACACTGCCCTATCTAACAACTCAGACAAATATATCTAACTTATATTTTAATCTCCGATAAAGAACATAATGTAAATTTTAACTAGCTAATGCGCGCGGCTATCAGTTTATACATACCCCGTTATAATGAGTTAACCTTAAGAGTCCTGTGAACTACGATGTCTCCATTCATTCAAAATACCAAATCATTTGTAATTCGTGCATAATATTTCGATCATGTTGTGGAGTTATTCGGATTCATATAGTAATAATCTATGCTCCTGGCCATATCTGGTTCCGAAATACGAATGATTTTGGTATTACGAATGTATAGGAGACATCGTGGGTAAGCAGACTCTTAAAAGATACACATGTTCTTTCGCGGACTTTATTTTAGAACTTTTATAGGGGACAGTTCAGTCATACATGATTTTTGCGTAGCTTCACCCGTATACGCAGCGCACGTAAGGGAGGGTCTCCAGAAGAAACAATTTTTTCACAAAAAACAAAAAACAAACCGTTTTCACAAAATTTTTCATTGATGCTCCTCTCCTATTGGTCATAGCGGGATGCCTATTATAGCCTTCCTCGATAAATGGACTATCCATTATCCAATGCAAAAATAATTTTTCAATTCGGACCAAAAATAATTTTTCAAGTTCCTGAGATTAGCGCGTTCAAACAAACAAAAAAAAGCAAACAAACTCTTCAGCTTTATAATTTTATTAGTATAGATATACGATCATAGTATTACTATATATATAGCTACTCGTGCTGATTCACTCACTCACTCACTCACTGATTGATCACCTCTCCTGAACAATTTTGTATAAGAATTTTTTTTTTCAATAACCATTTCGTATAGAAGAGAAAAATTCATTCGGAGGAAAAATACGGAGAGAGCTGATGATTGAGGATTTTGAAGACGGCTGAAGAGCACAGCCAAGAGTATTGCAGATAGGTGGGGGGTGTTCGACCAAATGTCATTCGAAATGTCATGCAATTGGCAGTGAGCTGAAAAAAAAATCTAAATGGCGGATTCAAAATGGCCGCCATTCGAATTTCGTCGATATCTCGGAAAGTATAAAAGATGGAAGAGTGGTTTCTTAACAAGGAGTGATCAGGACCCGAAGGTCTATTCGATGGATAGAAAAAAAAATCAAAATGGCGGAATTTATTTTTCCATAGAAAATGTATGGGGAATGTTGAAGAGACTAACAGTTGGTAATTATGCAAGGTTGTGATGCGGTTTTTCGGAGAGTTACTAGAGAAAAATATGGAGAGAGCTGATGATTGAGGATTTCGGAGACGAGTGAAGAGTACAGCCAGGGTATCGAAGATAGGTGGGGGGGTGCTCGACCAAATGTAACTCGAAACGTCATCCAATTGGCAGTTAGCTGAAAAAAAATTCAAAATGGCGGATTCAAGATGGCCGCCATACAAATTTCGTGTTGTTCTATCTCGGAAAGTATAAAAGTTAAGAGAGTGGTTTCTTTGCAAGACGTGATAAGAATCTCAAGGTCTACGGGATGAATGAAAAAAAATTCAAAGTGGTTGAATTTATTTTTCCATGGAAAATGTGAATGCTATGAAAAGTATGAGAAGAGATGATGGTCTACGATATGCATGATGATTAAGGAGCACGGTCATGGATTTAAAGATAGTTAAGGGCTGTTTGTATAAAAAATACACTGAACCTCATCCGATGAGGTTCAGTGTATTTTTTATTCAACCAGCCCTTAACTATCTTTAAATCCATGACATGCTCCGAGGTAATTCTTTTAGCTCACTGCCAATCGGATTCCAATTCCAATTGGCGATGGAGATGACGGTGATTCTTTTATAGGTGAGAAGACAGCCCGCGGGCCACATGTGGCCCGCGCTCCCACGCGCCCTACTAGTTTAATATATAAATACCACAATAAATACTAAATAGGTTATTCAGTGTCGTACACGCGCACCGCGGCTCCGCCCGCGTTAATTTCCATTTTTCACTAATCCCGAGGAAAACGTGGCTTTCCCGAGGAAACTCCCTTTTCCAACCCACTATTAATTAAGGATATTTAAGATTTTTTCAATATCCCCGGAAACTCCTCTCCAAAAATACCGAAAATTTTTATTTTTAGTGTTCTGTCTCTATTTCGTATTTTTATTATAAAAAGAAAACATTGAAAACGAAATTTTTTTTAATCAATTATATTTAAATTATTATCATGATAGTTATAATAATAATTCTTAAAACTATAATACTTATTTCTTTTAACGACAACATACGGCTGGGCATCGAACTTGAACCGGAGATATCTTCCTAACCGGCTATTGAAGTTTCAAACATCAATAGGTACATTATACTTATCCATCGCGCGTACGGAAATAAACGTCTCGTTACATTGTATATAAGTAATAAAATTAATACGATAAATTAAATTGGTACATATAAATTACTAGCTGATGCCCGCGACTTCGTCCACGTGGGATAAAAACTATTCTATCTTTTAAGTTGGACCAAATGACAGATATTCACGAAGTTTGAACTAAATCGGTTCAGTAGTTTAGGAGTCCATTGAGGACAAACATTGTGACACGAGATTTATATATATTAAGTACATTGTATATAAGTAATAAAATTAATACGATAAATTAAATTGGTACATATAAATTACTAGCTGATGCCCGCGACTTCGTCCACGTGGGATAAAAACTATTCTATCTTTTAAGTTGGACCAAATGACAGATATTCACGAAGTTTGAACTAAATCGGTTCAGTAGTTTAGGAGTCCATTGAGGACAAACATTGTGACACGAGATTTATATATATTAAGAAGACTAGCTGATGCCCGCGACTTCGTCCACGTGGGATAAAAACTATTCTATCTTTTAAGTTGGACCAAATGACAGATATTCACGAAGTTTGAACTAAATCGGTTCAGTAGTTTAGGAGTCCATTGAGGACAAACATTGTGACACGAGATTTATATAAATTAAGAAGATAGCTGATGCCCGCGACTTCGTCCACGTGGGATAAAAACTATTCTATCTTTTAAGTTGGACCAAATGACAGATATTCACGAAGTTTGAACTAAATCGGTTCAGTAGTTTAGGAGTCCATTGAGGACAAACATTGTGACACGAGATTTATATATATTAAGTACATTGTATATAAGTAATAAAATTAATACGATAAATTAAATTGGTACATATAAATTACTAGCTGATGCCCGCGACTTCGTCCACGTGGGATAAAAACTATTCTATCTTTTAAGTTGGACCAAATGACAGATATTCACGAAGTTTGAACTAAATCGGTTCAGTAGTTTAGGAGTCCATTGAGGACAAACATTGTGACACGAGATTTATATATATTAAGAAGACTAGCTGATGCCCGCGACTTCGTCCACGTGGGATAAAAACTATTCTATCTTTTAAGTTGGACCAAATGACAGATATTCACGAAGTTTGAACTAAATCGGTTCAGTAGTTTAGGAGTCCATTGAGGACAAACATTGTGACACGAGATTTATATATATTAAGAAGACTAGCTGATGCCCGCGACTTCGTCCACGTGGGATAAAAACTATTCTATCTTTTAAGTTGGACCAAATGACAGATATTCACGAAGTTTGAACTAAATCGGTTCAGTAGTTTAGGAGTCCATTGAGGACAAACATTGTGACACGAGATTTATATATATTAAGAAGACTAGCTGATGCCCGCGACTTCGTCCACGTGGGATAAAAACTATTCTATCTTTTAAGTTGGACCAAATGACAGATATTCACGAAGTTTGAACTAAATCGGTTCAGTAGTTTAGGAGTCCATTGAGGACAAACATTGTGACACGAGATTTATATATATTAAGAAGATTTCAAATCAACTGACAATAGGTTCTATTTGAAACATACCTTGGTAACCTTATTCAAATCTTGCACCTCACAATAGTATAGTTTACTATTCATAATTTATTTCCCGCAAATGTGCTGTACCTACATACTGATACGTACTTGTAAGGCGACATTCGAAGGTTTTCCTCACGGAAACAACTTACAAATTCTCTGAGTACTTAGGTACGTACTGTACCATTTCTGATTTGTAGGACTAACAAGATAGCAATATTACATCCAAAATATTATGTTAACTACTTTATCTATCAGCTGTACTACTGCAATGCCTGTACACAATAGTAATCCGTGCTGATAGCAATATTATCTACTAGTCGTTAAGAACAGCAAGGTTACACAGCATGCAATTGGGGTAATGTTTCACCTGCTTTAGTTACCTGCTCTTAAGTCTTAGTTGTACCATAATCATACGATTATCTTGGCGTTCCTGCAAAGCCATTACGTACCTAGTACTAAAGGAAAACATTAGACAAGTGGAATTGACATTGAGATTATTATGTCTACTTTTTTACGTCATACAGCTAGGCATAGGTTCTCTTTGAATCCATGTTGGGTTGGGAAGGTCTCTTCAAACACCTGTCATAAGAAAATTATAGACAACTCCCAGGCACGCAGGTTTCCTCATGATTTCTTCTTAAACCGACTGGTGATGTCAAAGGTGTGTGCCAGTTTTAAAGACCACTTCAATCTACTCGTATTGTTGCATATTTAAGGTGAACGATCTATTCACAATATGACGGACGTGCTCATTGTTAAGAACTCTCAAGAAATGCAGCCAGCTCCATGTTCGTAGATGTCCTTGCTAAAGGTCGCAAATGTGGCATGATTCTCGTGGGACCTATTTAATTGTAGATGATTATTTCCATTTACTTTAAACCTGAATCTAATTACCTAATTTATTGAGTTGCTAAGAGCCCTACTTTACACAAATCTCCATTACCTTTTAATGAGTTTACAACCTTTTTAATACTGATCGCGTGTTTGCTGTTAAGTAGGTAGGTACCGTAGGAAAAGTACGCACTCCTAATAATTGCGACGTCCTTTATTAAGGACGTAAGATTTAAGCTCAGGTAATAATGACAATTATATAAAGTGTATATAAATAACTCGAAAATAAAAGGTTTATAAACGTGTGAACGTTAACGTTGTACGTTAAGTGATTAATTTGGAATTATTATATTTGCAAGTATTTATAGTATGTTAACGTATTTATATTTTTGAATAGGTTGCCTACCTTGAATTAATAAAGTGATAGGTAGGAATTACACTTGTGGCTATAAAAAATCACTAGGTACTATTGTTTTAAGTAGAGTAGATAAACAATGACTATACATATTATATTTCTTTCGTTATAGGAAATTTTCGTTAAAACAAATTGATAGGTATCAGTATCAATCGGCACATAGTTATGTATAATAATAAAATATGTTATTTTAAATCAATATGCAATCGGGTCAAATAACTTTCTATGAAAACATTTTAGGTACATCTCTTTACGCTTCACATTTTAATGTTAAAGTACCTATGTTTGTTACACGACAGCTTTTTTATTGTAATTTAGTGCTATTTGCGGTTTGTGGCAATAGCGCAACATCGTAACTGTCGACTTGATTGCGTCAATATCAAAGGTATTTGAAATAATCACAATACTTCAGTACTTTACGGAAACGCAAGTCTTATGTCTACCTACGCAGTCAATAAGTCTTTTTTGAACCTACTCCTTCTATAAAAAATCCCTAACAACACAAAATAAGTAATATAAACTAAACCAACTTAATTTCGTTCAAATCGCGAATAAAATAATTTATTAAAAAAAATAGGTTTGTCTTCTAGAGACTTTGCCAAATTTTAGTTAGATAAATAAAATATGTACCATAAATAAATCAGAAAGATTTAAACGTTATGATTATGCTATACTTTTACTATTTTGCTATTTTCCTTAGTGACCCCGTCATGCCCCCCTTCCCCTACTCCCAGTACTCGTAGTAGGTAAAGCCTTACCAGAAGTTCCATTCGCTCGGTTAAATATTAACTATGTACCTACCTATGTTCAAGCGAGTTTGTAAGTAGGAGAATTAATTAATTAAGTACGTGGATTAAGCCTTTTCAATGCTCAGAATGTGTGTGGTATTTGTTAATCAATAAAATACTTATCGTTTCACAGATATGCCGAAATATTAAATTTGGCAGGAGGCCCGAAATCCAATTATACATTCCCGAAAGGATTCCTGTTTGGAGTCTCTACCGCAGCCGTACAAATTGAAGGAGCATGGAACTCAGATGGTAATAAGAATGTACCTACTGCCTACTCATTCCTTTATCACAAAATTAGGCCCACGCAACGTGATACTTTAGAAAGCCGAATAAAAATCTTGTAAAAGATGGCATTGGAAAATCTTGAAAATTACATAACAACTACGTTCTACGCTAGTGAAATTACGTTCATTTTGAGATCTCTGAACACAATGAAAAGGGATCTTTTGTGTGGAAGTTGAGACTTGAGATAGTCTGTGTTAATTAAAGGTCTTAAAAATCTTGACGAGCTCCCTGGCGTAGTGGCGTGCGCACAGATTCGAGTGGGAGGTCGCGGGTCCGATTCCCGCCAAGGGTCACTTTAGAACTTATTTCTTCTAATTTGGCTGCGGTCGTGGCTATAGTTACCACCCTACCAGTAAAGACTCATCGCCGAGCGTCCCGGTGCGATGCTGTGTAGAATCCATTAGGTGTTTACTTACTCCTTCCAATTTAGTAGGAGAACATTTCAGACTACATTGTCACTTACTCAGATGAGATGGTGGTCCACTGTCCAGTAAAACAAGTGCGAGTCGGACTCGCGCACAAAGGGTTCCGTATCTACCATTATCACGTTTCACGTTTGTTGGATGGTCCCCCCTTTAATATTTATTTTATTCTATTTTTATTAAGTACCTTGTTATTGTAGCGGCAACAGAAATAGACATCTGCAAGTCTGTAACCACTGTCTGTAACTATCACGGTTCTAGAGATATACAGCCGGGTCACAGACGGACGGACGGACAGCGGAGTCTTAGTAATAGGGTCCTGTTTTTACCCTTTGGGTACGGAACCCTAAAACGTCTGTAACTATCACGGTTCTAGAGATATACAGCCGGGTCACAGACGGACGGACGGACAGCGAAGTCTTAGTAATAGGGTCCCGTTTTTACCCTTTGGGTACGGAACCCTAAAACTGTTCAATAAATACAAGTAACTATGTACTCCTTTTGCTTTACAGGCAAAACACCCAATATATGGGACCATTTAGTGCGCGTAGACAAAAATTTCACAAAAGACGGCTCCACACCTGACGTGGCCGCTGACTCCTACCACTTGTACAAACGGGATGCTCAAATGGTGCACGAGCTCGGCGTGGACATGTACCGGTTCTCGATATCCTGGCCCAGGATCCTGCCGACCGGCCTGGCCAATGAAGTCAATCCTCTGGGCATAAAGTATTACAAGAACCTGATAAGCGAACTCGAAAGGTACAACATCACCCCGATGGTGACGATATACCATTGGGACTTGCCGCAGAAACTGCAAGACATCGGTGGTTGGACGAACGCGCACATTGTCGACTACTACACGGATTATGCGAACGTTTTGTTCGAGAACTTCGCGGACAAAGTGAAGTACTGGATCACGTTCAACGAGCCCATGCAGACGTGCCTCGAGGGCTACGGGAACACGTACCGCGCTCCGGCGCTCAACCGCCACGGCGTTGCCGAGTACCTCTGCACTCACAACCTCCTGAAGGCCCATGCCAGTGTCTACCATTTATTTGATCAACAGTATCGCCCACTATACGGAGGTAAGGAATGTATGGTTTTTAATCTTTCTTTTCTCTGATATATAAAATACTCGTCTCTCGGCTCGGCTCGACCGATTTTGATGAAATTTTCTGTTTACCTACGTTCGGTGGGTCTTAGTAGGTCGTAAGCTATTTTTTAAATCCCTTATGGCAAAATAACATTTGCCGAGTCAGCTAGTTATTTATTATTTTATTATTGCATCTACCTATAGAAAAAACATAAAAATTATTATCATTGAACACGTTGGCTAAGTTTAATCTTGTTTTTTTCGTGCACTGTGCATGTACAGTCAACTTCAAAGATCCATACATAATAGTTTGATCAGTATGCCTGTGCAAGTGCCCGCATGTTCAAAAAAATTCAAAAATTTTATTCTTTCACATAGGCCTAACTTACAGGCTCTTGCAAAACGTTAAGGTATTGCGGCCCTACCAGCCCGCGAAATTCAAATTTTAATTAGTTTTCGCAAATATTAGACTAACTACACATTGTAGATTTATGGCAACGCATTTTGCGGGCCTACTTTATATGCATCTACACGTTTTTAATAGAAACTTTGCTCGAAAGTTCCCACTCATCTCATATTGGTTCCCGAACGATAATTTTTTGCAGTTTCCCAGATTTCGAGCTATCGGGAACCAATATGAAGTAATAAGTATTGTTGAGCAGAGTTTTTGTTAAAAACATGTAGATGCATAAACGTTGTACCCACAAAACACATTGCCACTAGCCTTCGATGTATAATTATCCCACTAAGTATGAGTGAAAAACTAAATAAAATTTGAATTTTCGCGCCCGGATGGTATCCATCGCCCTTAAGACTCTACCGCCTCGTTCAATCTTGTTTGTCAATTCTATATGGACTTTTCACATTAACCTACCTACTTACATACCGGAATTATGTGAAATAGTTTATTAGTTCTTTGTTCATATGTACAACGTACATAATAATAGTACGTATAGTCTAGACTCCCGTCGAGCATACCGGATTAAAAACATAGCTGGTGACATATCTACCTAATTATAGGTAGGTATGGCAAATACCGAAGAAAAACATGTTTTACAAGGGCATGCAAACTGGAAACCTGTGAACTCATTAAACCTCTGAATTCATTATAGTCAACGTGATAATAGTGTGCCTATCCATTTTTGAATGTTATTTAAAAAGCTAATGGAGCGATTAATAGAAACCTATTTTGTAGGTACTAACAAGCTATTACATATAAGTGAAATTAAGCTTAGGTACGTAATAACTTACTAGATTATAAGTAAACTATCGTAAAATATCCTAAAAGTTTTCGTCATCAAATCATGTATTAAATTCTGCGTTCATATTTTCAGGAAAAATTGGCATGTCTCTAGACTCAAATTGGGCTGAACCCAAAACCGACAGCCCGAGGGACAAGGAAGCTGTAGAACTTTACCTAAGAACTCACGTGAGTATGCCCATATTTTTAGGGTTCCGTACATCAAAAGAAAAAATAGAACCTATATATAAAGTCCCTTTATTTCCGTCTGTCTGTCATGGCCCTTAATTTCAGTAACTATTAAAGATATCGACATGAAATGTGGAGGCTTTAAACACAGATCAGAGAATGAGTTTTATGTGATTTAAATATGATTGACGGTAATACCTAATTATAGGCAAGTAATGGAATATTGACTCCCGCAGTATGGTTGGTATAATTATTTATTTATGTAAAATATGCTAAAAGTATTAAGAACAATGTCATGGCAAGGCCTCTGCACCTTGACATCTATATCACACTGAGCAAATTATAGCAATCCCAGTCTTTCAGTTGATCGTTATCTTTGATAATGACCTATGGAATAATTTTATACTTAGGTACTTGGAAATGCAATGAGCATGGATGTATGGAATATGGTTTTTGGTACCAAGCTGATTTAAATCAGATTTCATAGACTACGGTTATAGACAACATTGCTTTTAAAATTATTATATTTTTATTGGTAGAAGTGCGGTTTCCAAAGTATTGGTCAAATAGAAACTTCTGGGTGGCCCGATGCTGTTACGAGACTTACATATTTAGTAGGGTTTGCTTATCGTCCTTCCAGGGAAGTACGCACCCATCTTACCATGCATTGAGATCACAGACGAGTAGGTACCAAATCAACCTCAACTAAAAAGCTTATTAGGTATTTAATTACTAGGTACTTGACAAATAAAATACTCTTAGGTATAATCGAGACCGGGACGTCGAGGTTTTTTAGGGGCCGGCTGAAAATCAGCGCTGTTATAGTGTATCTACACCATCTCGGCATTATGCTGAGTCGTTGCCCCTTTTTGGGTTTTCTGGTCACAGTTTTCTTTAGTTTTAGTACTCTCTTGACTTTGTAATTTTGTTTTTCCATACTTATCTGTGTCCATTTTCTAACCCAAATAAAGTTTATTATTCTTATTATTATTCTTATAAGTACCTACTATGCATGACTCTCAATTGGTAGAAATTAGAATAATTAATTTTCCATAATTATAAGGCATCTATTAATTTGGGATTTGTCATTTTCAGCTGGGTTGGTACGCACACCCCGTCTATTCAAAAGAAGGGAACTACCCACCGGAGTTGATCAAACTCGTGGACGAGAAAAGCCGTCGCCAGAACTACAGCCGCTCCCGCTTGCCCAAGTTCACATCCGAAGAGATCAATTACATTCGAGGCACCGCAGACTTCTTCGGCCTCAACCACTACACCACCTACCTGCTCAGTATGGCGGAGGGGGAGGTCGGACGAATACCGTCCCACGAAAACGACGTCGGTATCGTAAGAGTTCAAGACCCTAAATGGCCGTCCATGAGCTCTTCGTCTTGGCTTAAGGTAAATTGCATATAATTGCTTCGATGTTTGAGGTTAATGTTATTCTTATGATTACCACGTGATTTCCTTTTCAATCTATTAATTTGATGTTTCTGTTTAAATGTTTGATACGAGATAGGTAGATAGTAGGTAGTTAGTAAGATCGCGACAGAAGTCAGACCCGAAATTGGGTATGTTTGACCATTTTTGCCGGTGTCGGAGGCAATAGGGAAATTTCCCTCCCAGGTGTAGGTGTTATGCTTGGGGATGGGGAGAACGCTTGTGGTCCGAGCGTATGACGTCAGGGGTTACATTTATAGAACGTTTGTCGAAAATCTCGTGTGTGCTATTGGACTGGTTACGCCATCTATCGGAAACTGCCGTTACCAATTTTCTTATTTTCCAGGTTGTGCCCTTCGGTTTCCGACGTCTCCTCAAATGGATAACTAAGACGTACAACAACGTGCCAATAATCGTAACGGAGAATGGCTACGCGGACTACAGCGGGGTGGAGGACAGGGCGCGCGTGTCGTACTACTGCCACTACTTGAACTCGCTGCTGCACGCGCTGCACGAGGATAAGAGCAACGTGCTCGGCTACTTCGCCTGGAGCCTGATGGACAACTGGGAGTGGGACGACGGCTATGTGTGAGTACTGATTCCTGATAATCGAAACGGGGAACGGTTAGGTACGCTGACTTCAGCGGGGTGGAGGACAGGGCGCGCGTGTTGTTCAACTGCCACTTAGGTACTGAACTTGCTGCACGAGGAGCGACGTGGTCGGCTACTTTTCCTGGAGCCTGATGGACAACTGTTAGTGGGACGACGGCTATGAGTGAGAACTGATTTCTGATAAAATCTTAACGGGGAACGGTTACGCTGACTTCAGCGGGGTGGAGGACAGGGCACACGCGTCGTAGTACTACGACTTACTGAACTTGCTGCACGAGGAGCGACGTGGTCGGCTACTTTTCCTGGAGTCTGAACTCATTTCTGATAAAATGGTAGAGGACAGTACACGCGTGTCGTACTACTGCCGCTACCTGAACTTTCTGCATGAGGACAGGAGCGATGTGCTCGGCTACTTTTCCTGGAGCCTGATGGACAACTCGGAGCGGGACAACGGCTATGTGTTAGTCCTGATTTCTGCAATCGTATGGGGGAACGGTTACGCTGACTTTAGCGGGGTGGAGGATAAAATTACAATACCTAGTTATAAACTAATGCTATTATAGAGCATTCCATCTTATAGGATCTCCTCCTGGGACTTTGGTACCTCAAGATGTACAAAGTGTTCTTTTCACGTATTAATAATTTTGTAAATTAGATGACCCGACAGACGTTAATGATACTATGACCTAAACCATCAATTAACCCACTCAACGCATACGCACACAAGGATCCATGAAAAATCGGTAAAGCCATTCTCGATTATAAGCACTGCTTAGACTGCGTTTTAAATATGTTTTTCAGGGTTCAAACTATCTAGGGTTGAAATAAAACACATTTACTCTCAAATCATGTTTAATTTCACTCGTCATGTTTGTAAATGCAATTGCAGGTCCCGCTTCGGTCTTTACTTGGTGGACTTCAACAGCCCGAACAAGACGCGGACGCCCAAGCGGTCGGCGCGGCTGTATGCCAGGGTCGTCTCCTCGCGAGCCCTACCCCCCAACTACGACCCTGAGGACTTCAGCGCCTTCTCCGGCGCCGCGATGCTCGTCCCCACCCTACTCCCTATGTTGCCCCTCTACAGGCTACTCGTATGACGTGATCCGTCACTAAGTACGCGAGTGTACAAACTATCATTACATTAATTTTATTTAATACCTTAACTTTCATTTTAACTTGATCTCTAATAGACTGAGAGACGGTGGCAAGTTTTCCTTAGTATCAAATTGGATCAGTACATGAAAGGATCTTGTTATTGTAACTTACTACTGGCCGGGACAGACACAATAGGACACATGAGTATCAAACCAATATAGTATTTATTAAAAATGTTTTTTTATTTTACTATTGAGAAACGAATTTAATTACATTTCTTGTTTATTTTCTGATTGTTTTATTAAAATTTTAACCATATTAGAACTATCTAATCTATATTTCTATAGATAACAGATTATAACATTCAATAATGCCGTAAGTTTTTAAAATTATAATTTAAGTAGCAACACCGTTTTTAATTTTTTTATTAAGTAGTTGGTATCCACACTACAGCTAACACTGTTTATTTATAGTATTCAAAACTTATATCTTACAAAATAGGACACTTATTATAAACTAACATAAATTGAATATTATCAATAATTTTCAGTTCTTTGTACATAATTCTATTTCACTCAAGGGTAGAGTCCATTAATAAATACGAATACTCATCGAAGCGAGACCGTTCTCATAATTTTAAAGTCTTTTATTAAAACGTGTCAATCGTGTCAGTATGAGCCACAGTAACGTAATTTCCATGCACAACATCCATAGAAAATCTCACTGCCGTCTCTGAGGCTAAAATACCTAAGCTAATACTCGACAGTTATAAGTTTGCTAGCGTTGTCCTTCGCGACGTCCCTTCGTAACTGAGCTTGGATGCAGCCAAAGGACTTGCCCTTTGTCTCCGGGAGTACGATCAGTATGAACAGCAGACCCAACAGTGAGAATATGGAGAAGCCCCAGAATACTGTGTAGATGCCCCAAGCGTCTTTCACCACCTGGAAATTAATAATCAGCTTTTCATTTTATGTACTTTAATGTTACAATAACTAATTATTCTAAAACGGTCATCTGGCCGTATTGTTTAGGTTGACCTGGATAACAGTGTATTCTAGGGAATCTAGTAGGTACACGATCTATACAGACAGATCAATGTCAGATACTTCTTGAAGAGGCCTCATGCGCCCACCATATTAACAGCCTGACGAAGATGGCATAATGTCATAACATACAACTTCAAAAAAGGAAGAGGTTCTCTATATTCAAGTGTATTTTTTTGCTTGTCACCCCAGATCTTTTGACTGGGTGAAGCGATTTTGATTGTTCTTTTTTTATTCGAAATCTGCTGCTTCCCGGGTCCCTTCAACACCGGGTCATTTCAATTTGGACCAGTTCTGACAGTGGCGTGCATGAGAAAATCATATCAACCAACCAAACAATCTTCATTGTTTGGTTGGTTGCGTGCGTCTTTGCTGGTAGAGTGGTAACTAGCCACGGCCGAAGCTTCCCACCAGACCTGAATAATTTAGAAATTATAAGATTCCAAATTGGCCAGTGGCGGGAATCGAACCCGCGACCTCCCCCTTGAATCAATCCGAGCGCGCTCCACTGCGCCAGGGAGGTCTTCAATTTTGTATTATTATCAGACGCATTTAACAGAGAATTCACAGAAAACGAGAATATTTCTGATTGAGATCACTATGAAGTTTGAATTGCCCATACACGGCCATAGTATATGCATAACCGCTTCTTCGACGCCATCTGCTGTGCTATTCTACAAAATTGGATTTGTGTGTCGTTAGATCAATCAGTCAACCAGTCACCTAGTAAAAATAATCAGGGTGCTAATAATTACCTGGAACAGTTTTTGGACTGCGAACATAGAGATTCCGGTATAGATGTGGGCGACGCACGACGCGTAGAGCTTGACGTTGGTCGGGAACATCTCCCCGATGATCACGTAAGGCACCGTCGACAAGCCGACAGCGTAGCAAACTATGTAGATCAGAATAGCCGTGATCGGCAGCCAGTGCAGGTGCGCTACATTTTCCTTGTTCTGATTGTAAAAATAGAAGTAAGTGCCGATGGTCCCATTCATCAGTCCGACCCCGAGGGATGAGAATATCAGAAGTGGTTTTCTCCCAAGCCGATCCACGAGGACAACTGACAGACAGCACGTAGCCACTTGCACGCATCCCAGGATAATGGATTCTTTATAATCTTCAATTTTGCTCCCCGTAACTGAGAAAATGTCTTGAGCGTAAGCGACAACAGCAGCACTGCCGCAGAGCTGCTGAATGGTGAACACGCCCAGACTTATCCACAACGCTTTTCTATTCGTCGCTTCAGAGATAAGATCACACCACGTCCCCTTGTTCTTCATGTCTTCTTGCACACTTACTTCTATGTTTTTCAACTCAAGTCTTATATCACCGGTCCTCAAATGTCTTAGTGATCGTTCTGCTCTTTCGCTGCGTTCAAATTTCAAGTAGTAGTACGGCGACTCAGGTACGAAGATGAATGTGAGTATGAAGGAAATGGGAAGGGACAAGTTGATCGCTGCCAAGGTTCGCATCGTAACGAAGGGGCCGATGCAGTACTGGGCCAGAATACCGACCTGAAAATTAAACATTAATATGTTAAAGAAACAGTTGTTGTGTATTATTTGCTATTTGGGTAATTTCGTACTTAACACTTAACGTAATCTTATCTAAGCGTGTATCTAATAAAAATGATGGATATGATAACATAATCAAATTATAAAGACAAACCGCGAATTTATAGACTAGTGTTTGCGATTCCTCAAAACAATGAGAATTGTTAGCAAATAGTGCTTGTGTAGGATGCAAAGGGAGCTAATAAATTGCTGGGAATTTGTATTATGAAACTGGAAACTACATGTTTACATTCATACGACTGCGTGTAATGTCTAATTACGGTACTGAGTCACGGATCGTTATAGCGCTTTGTTGGCATAAATTACAATTTTCATTTAGGTGGTTTTAATGAGTCTTCAAAGAACTATAATTTATACATAATAATTGTTTATAAGAAGTGATAGCATAGCTGTTGAGACATTTGCATCTCGTCAGAGGGGGGTTCGAATCCCAGGTACGCACCTCTGACTTTACGGAATTTTGTACATTTGTGAAAACTGACGGATAACATCTAGAGGATACTTCATGCCTGAGAGCTCACCATAATGTTCTCAAATATCTATATGGTATCTGCAGCTCTATCCATAAGACATATTGCTATACGGTAGATGAAATGGAAATGGCGCGAAAGAATCGCTAAATTGATCACATCTATCAGATCGCAATGTCCTTTATGGCTAGAGCTCCTGGATATTATGTTAGCAATATCTCACCTTGTTCATTAATGTAATGAGAGTAGAGAGTGCACCCCTGACTTCGTTCGTGGCGATTTCTCCCGTGTACATTGGGGCGACTGTGTACACGATGCCGTATCCGAGACCGGAGAACATCCTGGCCACGTACAGCACGGCCACCGACTTGGCGAATATGACCAGCACCCAACCTATTATAAAGGGCACCGCTCCAAGCAGGAGGGCGGTCTTCCTCCCGAAGCGGTCGGCGAAGTATGCGGACGGGATAGGCGTCAGGGCTGAGCACAAGATCATTATTGACACGATCCATGATGCTTCGTCTGCCGATGTCTTTATGTCGCTCTCCTCCGATTTGAGATACGGTAACGTGGGTGACGGCCAACCGTAGCAAGTTCCCGCTGTTGCAGTGATGAGTGTCGCTGGAAACAAAGAGAAATGCCGATTAATTCCAATGTTTTCACATTCATAGGTGTAAAAATGTCTGTTGCGTAATGGTGCGTAAATAGAATCGTCGTGCGAAGGGACATTGATCCACGCGTTCCACAAAGAGATCGCTGTATTTACATACGGGGCTTGCGTTGGAAAATATACTTCGTGAAAATGTTTACATTGATAGCGACGCTGTTACAGCGAAAGTAGTTTGTTGATAAGGAATATAACTATCTTAGTCAAGTAGAAACTAATTCTTATCAGTCAGTAGGTAAGGGATGACAGTTGACGTTAGGTATAGTTTACGCTACTTATAATTTGTAAGCCCTACGAGTATCACATACTATACTGCAATATTATGCAATCTTGCAGGGCATCAGACTACCTACACAATACCTAACGTGGCAATTTTCAATATTGCTATTGGTGGAAGCTGCAATGTGTGACGGCTTAGCAGTGACTTTAATAAGGGTGATGGTACTTTAAAATTACCTAAACCTTATTACCTAATTGCCTTATTACCTTTTATCGGATAACCATTCGTTCATAGTTCGAGTTTGTTAACTATCGTTTCTTTGCCTTATCAGTTATCAGATGGAAATTTCTGACCGACTTTGTAAATTGTGTGTAAGCTACTCGCTACCCATTTAACTTATCAAGTGTCATAACAATACGCGGAAATAATCATTATCGTGAATTATGCTACGTAAATGTAGCATTGGGATCACAAACAAAAAATAAAGATTAATTGTAAATGTAAGACTGACAATGCAAGAACATATATTATTAAAGATTCCATCGCTGGCACCACGGATGCCTGATAAAATTTTATAACGATCGATTAGTTGAATGAAGTGTTAAAATAGAACAGACAGCGTTCATATTATGATATGACAGAAATTGCGTTCTTGTAATATAAAGACAGGACAACTATACCATAGTCCATATATTATATTAATTGAATCATTAAGTCTGCTCCGGGCTTTCCAGACGTTAATTAAGGCCAAGTATTGTTACCTGATCATAAAAACTTGTAGATCGAAGACTATAATACAATCGAGCCTGAATAAGAGAGAACCGGGTAAGTGAGAAATCTACATAGTGAGAGTATTAGCCAGATCCCGTCATTTTGAGACTAAGATGTCAACTCTCAGACTCCGGTTAGTGAGAAACCACTATAAGAGGAAAAGAGAGCTCCTACTTAACCCTTGAGCTCCTACTTAACCAGGTACCTATCTGAATTAGAAATGTTGAAAGGATGAAAGCTATTGAACGTAATTAAATAAGTAGAATCACAGACAAGAGCGGAAAGGAATTAGTGCAAGAAAGGGGCCATTGCGGACGTCACGTGTTATTCTTAATTTGCGAAGATCGTTTCAAAGAAGTGGACGATTATTCTGCAGAAATACTCCAGTCGTTCATTGCTCTTGGGCAGTTTTGACCTACACATATTTCGACTCAAGTTCGCAACGTGTTCAGGAGGTCTACTCTCTTTCTCTCAAACGAAACTTCGTAAATGAACGAAATTTAAACGAAGTTTCGTTAGCTCCTCTACTCTATTTCTTTTTCGGACTCGCAGACGAAGTTCGGAACCATGGACAATTTTCGTGAACGATTGGAATGAACGATTTCGTAAGAGTTGAATAACCGACTAATTTAAGAGTATTATTTCATGCAAACAATGCCTACATGAACCTATGACAACTAAAAATATCAGTATAATCACACTTAATATGGCGTCTTCATAACATGTCAATTCACAAATCACAATTGAAACTTGAGATTTTTTGTTTGTAATTCTTTACTGAAGTTTGTGTCTCAAGTATGGTGTTAATAAATAATGTTTTCAAGTGCTTTTTACACTTCGGAGTCTCATATCTCAATACACATTCCGTCAGAAGTAATACTGTGTTACAGTCGTCACTTTGTCTCGAAGTTTGGATTTAAAAACTTTGTAAGTACCTAAATATCACATAAATATTTGTTTATTCAAAAATATTACATCTTCTAAATACTCTTTTTAACATCTTTACAGTTTAAAATGGCTCCACATACGGCTTCCGCTACTCCCGAGCAAATCAACAATCTTCTCAATTTTTTTGGAAGACCACAAGGATTTATCCCGCCGGAAGTTGAGGAATGTCGAAGCAAAAGTCCAGACAAAGAGGCTGTGGGGAGAATTGAGTAATATTCTCAATTCTATGGGCGGCTGCACTAAAAGTCCTCAGCAGTGGCAAAAGGTACCTACCTAGTTTTATCTTAGGTAAATAGGTTATTAATAAATTATAGTAAAGTGGCATAAAAATACCCTGATTTTATGATTTACAGGTTTGGGCTGATAAAAAACATTTAGCCAAAAAAGCAGCTGCTGATTTTCGGAGGTCGGCTGCAGCGACTGGAGGTGGTCCATTGGCAGCACCCCCACTTACCCATTGGCAGTTGAAAGTTCTGGCGATCATGGGTGAAAATTTTGGTGATCGTCCAACTGGGGCTAGAGATCCAGCTTTCAGTGAATAGTCTAATGGTAGTCCTTCTTTGAATTCTCAATTAGTACTTTAAATCTAAAACCTATAAACCTATTTTTTGTAAAAAAAAATTAGGAATATACTCGTAATCTTAAACAAGAATAAAAAAGTGCGGGTTGGCAGGCTTCACCCACCATTGAGAACATTGTGTGGGTCTCAAGCAAAAAAAAGCAAGTGATATATGGTTTAAGGATTCGAACCCGTGGCCTCCTTATGAAAGGAAAAGCCCCTGGAACTACGGAGCTATCACTGTGTTAACATTATAATGCAAGAAAAAACTATTCCATAGTGTTTGTGAAATGTACTCACATACATACCATTATTAACTGAGCCAATTCTGTCTTATCTAATGCATTTTTGTTAAGTAAATCTTTAAATTGGAATGTTGTTTTACAGCCTCACAGTCTACACGTCATCACAGGACACATTCCACTGGTGAAAGGACACATTCTGCTGATGTCAGAAGCAGGATTGTATCACTATGAAGATGGACGTGTAGAGAAACAGTGAGGAATACAGAACTAGTTAGAGCTGTGTAACATTATTAGGGAATATTTAGACCATAGGAATTAAGGTTATTTTGTTGTACTATAGATTAAATACTGTTATTTTTTGCTTTCTTTTTACTATTTTGTTTCTAGGTAGAGTTAAGTAATTAAATTTTTATTATATAAGGTAAAAAAATAAATTTTATTCTTTTATTAAACTTAAATTAAAACAAAAGTTTTTTTTGCATTCCTTATCTAATACTGAAAAAAAAACATGTACAGCACCTTTGCTGTGCGCCTTGCCTTTGGAGGTAATAAAGGCACTATTTCCTGGCACAACTCTTCAAATAATTGCCGACTGAGTCTATAGTTTCCTATAAACTCTAAGTCGGGAATTTGGCTTATTATTAAGCTGATTGCGCAGGCGGCGCCGTCTTCTTCTACGCTCTAAACGCTCTTCACGTAGAGCAGCCTCGATTAATAGCATTCTTGTAGACATTTCTAACAAAATTTCTACATAATTCACACTACCGAAAGATTAACGAAAATCAAAAGGTAACACTTTTGGTTTCGTCAATTTGAGGTTAAAATCCCGAACAATTATGTGTCAAATTCAAATTTTCGTTCGTATCATTTACGAATTAGAGTAGGTTTAGAAAATATAAACGTCAAACATTTTCGTTCGACCGAAATTTCGGAACGAAAACGAACCGTGGTAGGAAACATGCGAAACTTCGTCCGATATTTCGTTTTTCGTTGAATTAGAGTAGACCTACAGAACATTGCTATTGAGATTGCCATAATTTTAGTGGCACACTACAGATTGCCAGTTGGCACAATTTGGATTTACGCTGATTTATAAATGGATTATAATTACAACTAAACAGCCCAGTGTAGAATGTTTAATTTCTGTATTAGACAAAGTAGTTAGGTTACAGGAATAGTCAGGCCCGGTTCCCACCAAAGCGGGCCCGGATCTGTGTTAGAGTAACCAATCAGATTTCGTCATTTTGACATCTCCGAAACTGAACGGAGAGGAGATGTCGAAAAGACGAAATCTGATTAGTTACTCAAACACAGCTCCGCTCTGCTCTGCTTTGGTGCAAACCGGGCCTTAGTTCCTATAAAAGCAGAGGTTATTACAATTACCTAGTAGGTACTATTGCTCGTTACCAGATCATTGAGTTCTGCTGTAATCATTAGAGCTACGTACCTAAATTTTGTTTATCTCGAACATTCTTTGTGTATTTATATTTGTTAGAATTATCGACTTCTGGTGTTTATTGATAATTCGTTAGTATATAATACTTAATGATAACCGGGGCTGACGGCTTATCAAAATCTCCGAGGACAGAAAATGATGCGTAATGGCCTAATTGTTTACGTCTGCAGACAGATTGACTTCTAGATATGGTTTTTTCTAGGAACGTACTATATAATAGAGTCATAAAATCAAATAAATATACTTACTACAAAATAAACGACTTTGCACTCCCATCCCATCAAACTAACGTTGAGTACATCATGTCAAAAAATACAATATAATATTGAAATAATATCACCCATTAGACTAGGGATGTTATGGATATATTATTTCGGATCCGGATATGGATATGGATATTGGTAAAAAATAATATCAAAAATAATTCATTTCAACTTTAAACCAAAAATATCGGTTTCGGTTACGGTTATGGATATTAAATTATTTCGGATTATCGGATAGTTTCGGTTACGGATATTAATTTTTTAAGGAACTGTTAAATGAAATACAAATAAGATTATATTCGACTTTAATAAATAAAGTAGTATAACCCGTACGAATTAGCTGTGCACCTCGCGCTGTGACGTTACTAAGTAGTGGGAGAGGTGTCGCATTCCAGCGGAGTGCACAGTAAATTCGTACGAGTGTAGTATTTATTTAGTTAGACTCCGCCCTATCCGAAACTTTTATTACGGATTCAATTACGGTTACGGATATGGAACCCTAAAAATGAGTCATCCCCGACTTCGAGTTTTTGATACCACGAATTGTATGTGAGTACGGTTTTAAATCTGTCCTTAGTTTGTAATAATTATTATAGATTAGATAAACCGTGAAGCCCGTGGAAAAACACATATGGAGTGGATACTAGAGTAGTTATAGCATTGAGTAATTCAGAAGTTATCATCGATTTTATTTATTTACTTACTCGAGTGATACCTAGCGTGTAGACGTGTTTGTTAGAATGTCGATAAATCGATTTTACTTGTATCGTTACTGGTATTTTTTTTACATCATTTACTGATCACAGATCACTAATCAGAGACGATTCTGTTCAGATATTAAGATAAGATATTGAATTTAATAATTTGATATACATGATATTACATTCTGATAAATCATGATGAAGATGATAAAAGTGGATAGTAGTTAGGTAAATGAATGAATCATCTAATCTATTATAATGTATCTATTGCTAGGTACTTATGCAACATGGATTTTAAATTCCGTATAGGTATATGTAATGAAATCTTACACAGTCTATCTCTCCGTCACATACACAGGATTTTGTTTTGCGCCACATTGTATTATTTAATTATCTAGGTATGTTTAAAACAGTATTTTTGGTTAAATTAATTTTGTAGCAATTATTAAAATGTCGCAAAACGAAAATAGTGCCTATGTCAACAAACAACTTGCATAAGTTGCACTAGCTACTGCTAGAATTTTAGATATAAGTAGGTAATAACGTTTAAATCACTAACGTACGTAATAATAGGTAATACACTAATTACTCGCGATACCTAAGTACCTATATCTCACGTAATATACCTAAATAATAAATTCTGAAAGATCCATATTAAATTAAAGGTTTAGGTTTGTATATAGTATATGTATATAATATGTACATGTATGTATATAGTATATACATATGGTTGTCATGCTTATGGTTTTGTCCTATAGGTACCATTCTCTTGAATACTTCATTCATGTCCATATCTGTGTTCATGACCGTTCGTTCTTCAACTATAGTAGTTTAATAGTTGAAGAACGAAGAAGCATTCAAAAAGTTTGGATTCATAATAAAAAAAAACACATTATCTACTGGACTAGGTATCGCCCGCGATCCTGCTGCGACTCTACGAGAACACAACTCATTAACAAAATGTCATTAGGCAAGTAGGTACAAATAAAATTAAGACAGGTATGTACAAGAATAGCCAGTTTGTGTTGCACACAAATGAGCTTCGACAACTTGTTGCTTTTGCAGCTGAGATTTGCATGAACCTACCTTGTGACTTTGCAAATGATGACGGATGTGTGACGACTGATGGATATATCGTACGCTAGTATTATATATGATAATCCATGTTTATTATTAAATGAGGATGAGGGTCATTAGGGACCGGTCTTCCTGAGGACAGGACCTAATGAATCCTATTATTATAAAAATGTGAAACTTTGTGAATTTGTATGTTAGTGAGTTTGGATGTTTGTTACTCCATCACGCTGCAACTATTGAACCAATTTGGCTGTGGAATGTAGGTACATATTAGCTTAACCCTGGATTAACGTGGATTTTTTTGACGATCTCCCTGGGAGTATCTACTAGATTCGAGAGTGAGCTTGCGGAAAAGATAAAAATAGTCAAGATAGCCCATCCGAACATTTTACGTAAACGTTTTTATACAAGAAAATGTAGCGCCATCTGTCGAAAATCCTGCGAAATACATGTTTATTTTATAGGTATATTTTTTTATCTATGTGTCTGTGGTCACCTTGCCTGCAATATTATTATTAATTAAAAAAAAAGAAATAGGTCTTTACCTATCTACCTATACTGACTACTGACGGGCGAGGGTGCCAAATAGTCATTCTTGCTCCCTTAAACTGGCGACATTTTTCGCGCTGTTCGCCCTGTCTTTAGAGCTACTTTGGAATTTTTGACTTTCTGAATTTGCTTAGGTCTGGTCTGAAAGGAAGCTTCGGTCGCGGCTATAGTTACCAAAAAAGCAGAAAAATCGCACCACCAACAATGACTTCTATAAATAACATCTTTGCTCCATATGCCATCTATAATGCTGTTGCAGAATTAAAGCTGCAACCCCACTATGTACAATTACGTATACATAACATTGTATGTTTAGTCGGTATAACAGTGGCAATAAATGTTTTTACGTGACCTGTGTACGAGGTCGCCAGGGGAGGGGAAAGGGGGGGGGGGGGTGAGCGTGAGCGACGCGGGGCGGTGACGCAAGTCGGCTCCATTTGCGAGTTGCGAGTTGCGATCATACGAATGACCTGCTATTGGTGTTTTCAAATGTATATTTTTATCACGTGATATTATCTTCATTAATTAGTTGCAAATACCCATACATATACAATTCGGACTGAATAGTGTGTTATATTACACAACATTTTTAATTTTTCTTTTCTGTTCAAATATAATTTTATTTTTTCATACGAATGTACTCATATTATGTCTTTCCTAGTCTAGCTGCTCTAAATCGATCTAAGGTCGATGAATTCATGTTTTAATCGTTCTATCATTTTCACTTAAATTCTAATATATTAACTAAAATTTTATTCATACATTTTATATTACGTACATATTGAGTTAATCTATCCGAATTTAATAAATATTGTTTTAGCCTCGGACCATGATTGGTCCGAATTCCGAGAATTAGCCGTTCTATTGTGAAACTAGTAAATATTGAAATATTATAGCGGAAATTGCCGTTATGCTTGTCGCTTATAAATTAAAGACCAAGCCGGTCTATACGACCAATAAATTGTTCAATAAAACTCTACGCATCTCGTATTTCGCAAAGATCAATTGATATAAGTTTTATAGATACTTGGAATAAACGCACATTGGAGGCGTAACTACTCAGTTTAAATAAGTTAAAAGTAACTTATACCTAACTCAACACTTCAAGAGTTGACATAGGCCTAACTTATAGACAAGACACCTATGAAAACGTAATTAAGTTATGGTGACGATTAATGTGTTCTAACGGCACTGATTATAACATAAGTAGGTACAAATCTTCAATTATGTTTATGGATCCGGCATCGCAAATCGCAATCGTTAACAATTTCTATCCCGTGATTGGCTGAATTTGGTGTTTACATTTTTTGAGATAATCAGGGGACCGGTTACGGTATATGGTAGGTACTTACGCTTTTTTAGACAATCAGCTTCAGCCCTAAGAAAGTTAAAGCCATAATATATTAAAGAACCTGGAGCTCTTTATTCTGCCTACTGAGCATGGGTGGCGTAGATAGTGGAGAATTAACCCTTTGTCAATACTCTTTCGACTTCACTTCACTTCGACTTCCTCAGGAGGTACGAGGTACCAACAAAACAACATAATTGGAGAAGGTACCTACCTAGTACCTACTTGCGATAACATTTATTCGTATATTACTACCTCGTTTGGCCATAGTTCATCAATGCTGAAACCCGGACTCCAGACCTAGTAGGTAGGTTTTAAAAAGTTCGCACAGAAGTAAAAAGTTAAAAGAAGTACTCATAGGTACCAGGAAAGGTCAACACCTAATCGCACAAACATCGTCATCATTCGCAATCATTTTTATCGGTTTCGGGCCATCCCAACTCTGCAGCTTTGTTTGCTATGAGCCTAAGCACTAGAAGTTAGCGCAGAAGGGCGACATTATAAATAACTCGGCGCACGTGCCAAGCCAGACGCACGTGTTGCCAAAGCTTCCCGCTTCACTTTTTTACTTTCGTGTCATTGCACAGATAAAATTTTTAAAAAATCACCTTTTGTTGGTAACTAATAATAGCTGGGATCTGCTTTTAACGGCATAAAAGGGTATTAGCAATTTAAGTGAAATTTGAACGTCATGTCACAGTATTTTGGGGCTTTAATCTGAAATCGATCCGAAGCAGAAACACGATTGGATTAAATGTTCTCGATAGAAAGTTCTCCCAATAGTTTCTCCACAATCTCAATTTTTCAAATTTTTATCGGAAACTGCAATAGACGTAATTGTAACTTTTGTTTTAAGGGTCAATAATAGCAACGAATATATAATGTTACTAACGTAGTAATAGTAATATCCAAAAACGCTAAAAAGGGATTTTTGATAACTAGCTTAGTTAGTTTTTTTAGTAATTTGGTAAAACGTCGTTTTTAGATTATTCTACCGCAGACCGCAATGCTGCCTGTCGCACCTACTAACATATTCGCAAGAGTGAGGAGGACAAAAATAAAATCAATGTAGAACCTTAACGACACTTAGATTCAACATTAGCTTTTCTGTCTAACAGTGTTTATAGAAAAAGATAGAGCAACAAGGCCACTATAATCGCTGCAGTTAAAACTAATAAATCCGGTAAGTATTGCAAGGCTAGTGTCCATAATACTCATTCGACCGATTGGCTTTGAAGAACAGATTAGAAAAAAGTACATTTAATAGCAATCATCTGATGATAAATGAAGATACAGCTGAAGATTTTATCGCACCTTAGACAAGCTCGTTTCAGGAAGCTACCCAGAATCGTATTGAAACGCTAAATATTAACTTAAGAACATACGTGTATTTAATTTGTTGGTGCTACTCTACCTTTGGGGAATTCTTAAACTATGCATTGAATTCTGTTTCCCGTTAAAGTTTCTGCTGTAGCCTGTAGCTGTAGAGTTTCCACTTTCCAACTGTAAGAAGTTATAAACGGAATATTATTTCGCATTGAAACTTTTTGAATAATAATTATAGAAGCAGAAATAATTATTGTCCTGGCAGCAAGTGAAAAGATGAAATGATTTACAAAAGAAAATCTTTTAAAATTTATAGAAAAGATTTAAAACATTTTAAATGAATACAAAAATGGTAGTAAGTAGTTTATAATTTGGATGACAAACGAAAGGTACGTAGCTTTGTATGTATATATGGATACATAACTCTCATGTATTTCTGTCAATATGGATCATTGGCGCTATGTTTAAGCCGTGCTGAAAAGTTAGTGTACCTACAAATAGTAACGTGATTTGTATAGTTTTGATTGTTTTGGATGAATTATTTATTAGGCAATAAGCTAGGTTTTTATTATCTAGGTAGTATGTTGCTAACGAAATCATCTGGGTTTTTGAAGGGCCGACAGACAGACAGCATTAACACAAAATACATGACGTTTATAAGTCTTTATAGTTTGACCTCGTCACTAAAAATCGCTTTATCCCGTTAAATACATATTTATAGATAAAAATAAACTATCAATCACAAAGGTAAGAAATAAGAATGTAAACAAATTGCGCTTACTTTTTTACTTTTAGATCGAGACACTAGGTAAGTGGCAAAAAATATTATTTTACTTTTTGCATTGTAGGTAGGTTTTAATTACTTAGTTCATAGGCTAAATGGATAAATTTTATTCTTTCTTCAGTTTAACATAATTTTAAAAGTACTTCAAAAATATTTTTTTAAAGTACTGAGACTCTTGGAAATTTTATCTACGTAAGGCAAGTAAGTACCAAGGTAAATGCAGGTGTCTCGTACCACATTGCATTTTGCCACCTGTTTTACCAATTTCATGACAAAAAAGGCATTTTCAATAACTTTGATCACTCTTACAGATAAAGCCATGATTTAAATATTTACATTGAAATCATTGAAATGTCTTAAAATGTGAGTTTTATGGATGTTTTTTACTCGCTTACATAACTAGATAGTAGATACTGCTATAGAATGAAAACAGATTATACCGTGAATTATCTATCACAAAGCTCAATTTTTATTTCGTAAAAATAAACAATTACTGCGCGATTTGTAAAAACAAACATTCACGCGGTATTGCGGGTAAAACTTTATTTGAAATTTTAGGGCTTCTCTGCCACAGTTCTCTGCTATTGAAGCAGAATGTTAGCAGCCCCAATGATATTTAAATAAATGTCATAAAAATATGTACCTATGTACAATTTATGGTAGCCGTTTTAAATGAGTGTATTGTACGAGTACAAGTGTTTTCAGGAAGTACGGTAAGGGTACTATCTACGCAAGGTTACGTAATAATTATGGCACTTATAGCGATACCGAGATTTCTACATATATTTTTATCGTAGGTATTTAATCAAAATGTTCTCATTACTTGTACTTAAATAGGATGCTGTGTTTACTTTAATTAGTTACTACACTAATCTAGATGTGTTACTTTGTTATAATTTAATATGAGTGTAATAACTGTTGTAAACCTAATTAATAAATAAATAAAATAAATAAAATAAATAAAATAATGGGTAATCCATCAGTCACAGTAATCAAAAAATATCGCAGTATTTTATTGTTTTTAAAGTGTTTGTTTTTTTTTTTTTTCAATTAAAGTAAAACGTAATTACTATTAATCTTTAATCATTTTATCCATCGATTAATATTTTATTCGTCTTATCCTTGGTCGGACTCATGGAGCACAGTAAAAGTGGTTCCCCGGTCCCCCTGAGGCGCCCGGTGTCAGATGTGTCTCCTGCGATAGGGATGCACCACCTCGTATTATACTCGTATCCCTCTCGTGAGACATTCTCACCAACTCCGTAGATTTGTAACGAGGCTCTTTAACTAAAATCTGTGCTTTAACATAAAAGTGCCGTGAATGTTTCCGCCCAAAAGGAAAATACAAGTTGGGGCGCCACACGCCACACATATTATAATGTTCTTGCTACGCCAGAAAATTATATTTGATAGGTATATAGACGTTTTCTAAGTATACCTAGGAGTTAGGACGTACAACAATATACCTGCCTATTAATAACTGCAAAGTAATTTTAATCAACAGCTTATCTGCTGTGCTAGATTAACAAGCAGTCGCTTGTTTATTCGCAGTTATCTCAATAGCAATATTAAGATTGACTCACTCGTGTCAAGCTTGGCACTTCTTGACGTCAATGCCATTTGCTAGTGTGAAATACATATTTTCATGCTTATGCATACTTATTTTCTTTCTATATCGATTATAAAGAAATAATTAAGGGGATACACTGATTTTATTTTTTTCTTTTAGAACTTTTAGGAATACGTTGATTGGTGCGTTGCGGAAGAATTTATGTATAACAGAACAATGACATTTTAACTAAGCTGTTTTGAAAAATTCGTTTCGGAGCTTTTTCAGATGTTAATAACACATTAAAACCAAAATTGCAATTACCTACATAAAGTAGTTTCCAATAAAAATTACAAATAAATGGAGAAATATTAGAAAACTCTCTATCGAGAAATTTGTAATTCAAATCGCGTTTTTTCTTCGGAGCGAATTTAGGCGTTTTAATTTGAATTATTATAGTAATTGTGTTTATACTTTTAAACCTGCAGGTCACTAAAAATTTTTTAAAAACGGTTTCATGCTCTTAAATAGGTACAGATTTTTGCCAAATAAAGAGTTTCTCCTTCTAATAATATTCGTAATTCCTTCTAATGTTTCATATTTTTCACTTGCTCTACAATTAGTGAGTTTTCAATAAATGAATTTAATTATGAGTGAGAAATCAGTGCTAACTGCTAGTAGTAGAATTTAACAATATATTATTACCCATGTCCTTACTCGTTTATGACCGTGTTATTTAATGAAAAAGTAAACTTTTAGAATTTTGTTTTTTAATAACCTAAGTAGGTATACGGACTAAAAGGTTTATGCTCGTTTTCACCAACATTTTAAGAGCCACCTAAGCCTTAAGGTAACAGTTGTTGTAGGTGAAAACTGTTTTTTTTTTCAATTACCTAAGTATACGGTTTAGTAAAGTGGATCTCGATCTACTACTTTTATAAGTTGAAGCTGAAAACCGGTAGGGATCTTGAAATCAGTGTTTAGCTAGTGTCCCACGTAACGGACAGTTAAAGGCCCCAGTACATAATGGCTTGTGATGGTCCATGCTTTGCAATGCACAACTTTAGGCCACGATCACTTGGTGTGCACACAATGGCGCATGGCACATTTCGGCCTTGTGAGGCACTTGCGATGGCCGTAGAAGTAGTTACGGCCGCGGCTATTTATTTTCAATATTATTCTTTGTTGAGATTATTTTAAATACTTATACGATGTTAACTAGTGATTTCGAATATATTTTGCAAAAAATATCGCCAAAAGAGTGGATCATAGCAGCGGTCGGTGGCGAACTACGCAATGGGCCATTGTGTGAACACCATTGACCACGCAACGCCACGATTCCTTTGAAGTGTGCCCCAAAACCGACAACATCCCGATCGCGCGCCTCGATTGACCATTTGTCCGCCACTGTATACCATTGCCTCCTGTACACAATGGCCTGAAGTGGGCCAGCATACGCCATTGTATACTGGCTACTTAAGATATGCAGGCATTGTTTATTATCAACAGTTTTACGGCGAGTTGCGAGTAGCGACTCTCACCGACTGTGTGGTGTGGACTAGGAAGTAGGAGGAAAACAACAGCCAATCACTGTAAAGTATAAACCATCTGATGTCATTGACATGGAGATACTATCCTACGATATCCAGTAAACTGCTGTAATGTAATGTTTATACCATTACTGGTCTAGCAAAAGTTGTTTTGCCCTTAGGGATATAAAAAAATAGATAAATTGAGACTTAAGATATTTTATCTTTTAAGTTAGATCAAACTGCACACTGTGTGCAAATTTGATTAAAATCGGTTAAGACTTAAGTAGTTTAGGAGTGAATCGCGAACAAACAACGTGACGCGTAATTTCGAAGATTTAAATCTAGTAGCGAGTATTGAATATTTTACTACAGGAACCTTCGTAAGAGTATTACAACATAATATATTGTGAACTATGGTACTACCTACTACCCAACCATACATAATTTCCTATTACCTGTCTTTAGACCCCTGTTTTTACCCACGACGGAACGGAGTACGGGTATATGCGTTTAGGGTGAGAGACCGTTTGTACATTAGTTTGTTGATGAGATTTTTTGTTTGTGTGTTAAATTGTTCACACAAAACGAATATCCAATAAAAAAAATGTTTGTTTGTTTGTGCACATCCAATGTTCCCATTTATTTCCAAAACGGCTAAACCGATTTAGATTCAGTTTTCTGTATAATGTTTGGTATCCATTGGCGATGGTTCGTAGATAGTTGTTACGAATATCGATCACCAGGGGGCGCCATAAAAACATTTATAGTGCAAACGAATGTTCCCATTTATTTCGAAAACGGCTGGACCGATTTCGATACAGTTTTCTATAAAATATTAGTGACCTAATGGCGATGGTTCGTAGATAATAGTTACGAACATCACTCACCAGGGGGCGCCATAAAAACATTTAGAGTGCTAACGAATGTTTACAATTGTTCTAAAAACGACTGAACCGATTTGGACACATTAATAGATAGTTGTTCCCAATTATTTCAAAATCGGCTGAGCCGATTTGGATACAATTTTCTGTATAATATACGTGAATTATAATTGGTAATGGTTCGTAAGTAGTTGTTACGGTGATTGCACAGCAGGGGGTGCCACAATAAACGTTTCTTTATCACTTGGTAGCGAAATTTTTTAATGTGTCTGGTAATGTTTCTAGTAAACTCTTAGTGTTAGAGATTGTTTGATATGTTTTAACTAAACTCACACATTCTATTTGGTGACGAGGATCTGATGATGCAACTTGGGATTGAGTGTTACTCAACAATCGTAACCATTCATTTGGTTTGGTTTAACCATTCTTACATATTCGGCTTGGCGGCAAGGATTAATGGACCTGCATAGTGGAACTTAACTGGTAAACCGCTCGAGTCTGGGGTCATTTGGTTTGGCTTAACTATTCTAGCACATTTAATCTATTGACAAGGGTCAATATGATGCCTTCCGACGCTGCATAGAGAAGATAGTAGCTAGTTTAAAAATTCATTTTTATTTTGTAATGTAATAATATCGTTTGTTTTTTAATTTATAATAAGTTTGATTTTTTTTATAATACGTATATTAATTGAAAAAGTATAAAACTGAAAATTAAAAAAAATTTAAACACCCACGACTCTTGTAGACTTGAAATTGAAAAAGGATTAAATATTTTTTTTTAAAAGTCCCCGACTAAAGTAAAGTAAGAACTAAGAACCTATTAGTATAATTTAAAATCCAAGAAAATCCGTCGGAGCTGCCATTTCTATTTCCGTTTCCAATATCAATTAATGCCGTTAGTACCTATAGGTAAGCTACTGGTATACGAGAATTATCGAGAAATAGAATAAGTTACCAAATGAATAAGGTAAACAACATCTTGCACCATCAACACTGGCATAGGCAGAACATAGCAGCTCCGGAGGATTTTCTTGTATTTTTAATTATACTAATAGGTTCTTAGTTCTTACTTTACTTTAGTCGGTGACTTTAAAAAAAAAATATTTAATCCTTTTTCAATTGCAAGTCTACAAGAGTCGTGGGTGTTTAAATTTTTTTAAATTTTCCACTTGTAATGTATAGGTATTTATCGTTATTTAATGGACATGTTATTTTTAATCGACATAAAATAAAATTCAATCGCACTACCTCTGAGTGCCTGTTAAAAACAGATGACTCGTTGTTTAGCAGAAGAAAAACCCACGAAAAGATTAATACCTATGCGAAATACGACAACAATCCGCTTTGTACCTATTTCAAACTTAATTTTATTATGCAACTGCAAGGCCGCAGAGTAAGAGCATTTTTGTGTCGAGTGACTTGTATGAATGAAGGATTTCTAGGGTTAATTGATTCAATTAACCTTAGAAATCCTTCAGCGTCGGTAGCCATGCAAGGACACTATACCCGAAAATTGCCGTTACACAATTTGTCATCTCACTACAACGAGGAAAATAGGAAAATCAAGAATGCAAGGAAAATTTTAAGTATTCATTAGGTATTTAATTAATATTTATAAGTAGACCATACTACATTACTATTATATTTAAAATTAGTAGAAAATTATTTCTTCGAATTATATCCATTATTTTGGATTTATTGGATTATATTATTATGCTCATAATTTTTTGTATTATTTTTGCACAAGTTACCGACCTAGGTTGTTATGGTACCAGGTCAAGATATCATGCTAGTTGCTATAAGTTGTGCAAAAATAATACAGAAACAGGATTTTTGCCTCCGTTTTCTTAGTTAATAACCAAGTGCGAGTTGCTTTCTAAAGATACAGAATAAGCCCACAGATTTGGAAAACCCACAAACTCACTTTCACAGTAATCGTGGAGGCTCAAATAATTATTAAAATTTAAGAATGATGACGCAATTATAACTGTGTTATCGTAACTTAGAGTACATAATATTATTCACTAACTAACTATTGCACTTGTAAAAATTTATGACCAAAACCACGAAATGCTGTACAGTGTAAATAATATAAATAATATTATATTCGAACTAATCATTTTATGGTCCAATAAGGATTAATGTAGATTCAGTTATATTGAAACCAATAAAGTGGCGCGTGTTTTTCAGATAAAAGTTCGATGTACATTTAGCATATATCACATACACAATACACATCACATATACTTAAAACTTTCCGACTATTACACCTAATTACATACTACGTTATACTCTTACATATTATACCTACCAAGAGTATTTCGGAATGACGATTTCAATTAGGTACGTGCGTTTATAGAAATCGTGGAGCGCTCTTAAAATCCTGATATCGGATCGAATGAACAATCGGCTAATTATAATCGTAATAACTATATTATAATCTCGATACGTATTAAGATCCATAATTAATGAGATTGTGACTTATCAGTTAATTAACTTAAAAATTCCACTTTTAGAAAACGTTAGAAAATATTAACGCAACTAGGTACACAGAGTACTTATTTGGAACTATGACTTTGAAGTAATATTAGATTTGGATATGGTTATTTAGAGCATTAGAATTAACAATAACTTTGTTATTGGCGAATAGTTCACATTTAATCATACGCATAGAAATCATGAAATGTGTTTGGTAATATTCCACAGGTCCGTGACAAATAAATACTTAGAGGTATTTTTATTAGATATAAGATTTTTATTGACGTATATATTAATTATATTATCAAAGACATTATAATTCAAGGGAGTATTATAGGGCACGTGCCAGAGATTGAGACATAATTTATAATTATTTTATTATTCATATCTAAACATTTTTAAGGTAGTAAAATTTGTTTGTACACTGAAGCCAATTTTGTTTTAGAGTTTCTAACAATTTACAATGTACATAATATATATACATATACAGCCGATAATTCATATTACCTATACTGGTATGAATTTTAGTGTTTAGTTTTAATTTAGATACCCTTATTAGATAATATAGAGCTGGCAAAAAAATCAAGCAGGAAATAATGAACATTCCTGAAAGCAAATCTAGTGAGAGTGCAGCGTTGCAAAAAACGTCCTTGGTCATTAGCATTACTCATTATTATATGTAGTATGTAGTTGGTTTACTAGATATTTCAACTTAGTTGACTTCAAATATTTTCGTCAGCAGGTAAGAAAGTATTATGTCATAAAATATTTGGGAATTTCTTGCGTATAGTCGCGGAATGAAAATGTCCGTCACCTTAGTGTCGATTTTCGCTTGCACTAGTTCTGCAAGATTCTATAATGTCAACATACCAAAACAATCGACTAGTGCCAACGAATCTGTTTGAAAATTGACGATCCTTTTCGTTCCCTCGAGCGTTCAAAACTTTTGTAATATTATATGTATAATAAAAATAAAATATTTGGCATTTTTAAGTAATGGAAAGTCAGTTCCACTGGTCACTAAATAAATACTACAATAGACCGTGGAAGTGTGACGTAACAAAATGGCGGAATTTGACGTTTGGGTAAAAACAAACGTTTGCGTTGCCTACCCGTGAAAGATTGTTTTCCTTTTGTGAGGTTTTTAGCTTTGATTTAAAATGTCATCAATTGTTAGCTTAAGCGCCATCGTTGATTTCCATTTTTTAAATAGTTTTTCATTCGCCGGGAATCTAAAAAACCTTACAGGTTTCTCTTCTCGAGACATGGTTGCACCCAGGGGCAAAACAATAAGGCATTGTGTATATATTTATAACACCAAAACACTCGTTTTTCTAATTGTTTATAAAATTCCGTAGGTACCTGTGCCAATGTTTTTACCCAAATGTCAAAATTCGCCATTTTGTGACGTCATAGCTTCCGTGGTCTATACATACATCTATATATATAAAAGAAGAAACTGACTGACTGACTGACTGACTGACTGACTGACTGACTCACTGACATATCAACGCACAGCCCAAACCGCTGGGTCTAGAGACTCCAAATTTGGCACACATGTTCCTTGTGAGGTCTAGGCTAGAGGTAAGAAAGGATTTTTCAAAATTCACCCTCTAAGGGGGTGAAACGGGGGTCCGAAGTTTGGATTTTATCAAGTTAAAATACGTCTTCACGCCGCAACTACTGTACCGATTTGGCTAAAATTTGGAATGGAGGTATATTATATCTTGCATTACCATATAGGCTATTTTTCATCCCGAAAAAATTCATGGTTCCCGTGGGATAAGTTAAAAACCGAAATTCACGCGGAAAAAAAAAATCTCACGCCGCAAGTACACAAGCGATTTGGATGAAATTTGGAATGGAGATAGATTATATCCTGGGTTAATAAATAGGGTACTTCTCATCCCGGAAAAATCCATGGGTTTTGCAGGAGAAGGGAAAAACCGATAATCACGCGGGAAAAATACTACTTCCCGCCGTAATTACTGAACTGATATGGCTGAAATTTGAAAAAGTGATAGACTATATCCTGGATTAATACGAAGGCTACTTTTCGTCCCGAAAAAAATCATGGTTCCCGTGGTATTAGTAAAAAACCGAAATTCACGCGGAAAAAAATCTTCATGCCGCAAGTGCACAACCGATTTGGCAGGAATTTGGAATGGAGATAGATTATATGCTGGGTTAATAAATAGGGTACTTTTTATCCCAGAAGAATCCATGTTTTTTGCAGGAAAAGTGAAAAACCGATATTCTCGCGAGAAAAATACTTCTTCACGCCGTAATTACTAAACTGATATGGCTGAAATTTGGAAAAAACTTAGACAATATCCTGAATTAATACGGAGGCTACTTTTCGTCCCGAAAAAATTCATAGTTCCCGTGGGATTAGTAAAAAAGCCGAAATTCAGGCGGAAAAAAATCTTCATGCCGCAAGTGCACAACCGATTTGGCTGTAATTTGGATTGAAGATAGATTATATCCTGGGTTAATAAATAGGCTACTTTTTATCCCGGAAAAATCCATGGTTTTTGCAGGAAAAAAGAAAAACAGATATTCATACGCAAAAAATACTACTTCACGCCGTATTTACTGAACTGATATGGCTGAAATTCGCAATAAAGATAGATTATATCCTGGATTAATACGAAGGCTACTTTTCATCCCAGAAAAATCCATGGTTTCCGCGGGAAAACTGAAAAATTGATGTTCACGCGCGAAAAGTATTACTTTACGCTGTAATTACTGAACTGAAATGACTAAAATTCGGTAAGGAGATTCGGATTATTACATAGGCTACCATTCATCCCGGAAAATTCCATGGTTGATATAATACGAGTGAAAAGCTGATATTCACGAGGCAAAAATATTCTTTCATGCCATAATTACTGAATTAATTTAGCTGAAATTTGGAAGAGATATATAGATTATCTCCTGGATTAATACATTTACTACTTTTTATCCCGGGAAAATCCATGGTTTCTTTGATAATAGTGAAAAATAGATATCCACGCGGGAAAACATTCCTTCACGCCGTAATTACTGAACAGATTTGCCTGAAATTTGAAATGGAGATAGATTATATCCTAGATTAATAGATATGGTACTGGGAATCCACAATTACTGCGGAAATAGTGAAAACAAATATTTATGCGGGAGATATACCTACTCCTTTACGGCGCAACTGCTGAAGTTTTTTGGCTGAAAATTGGAATGAAGACAGATTTCGTTCCAATTTAGCACAAAGGCTACTTTTTATTCCGGAAAATAGATGGTTCCCGTGTGTAGGGAAAACTAAAATTTGCGCGGGCGAAGCTACGGGTTTCTGCTAGTCTAAATATATTAAAGAAGAAACTGACTGACTCATTCACTGACATATCAACGCACAGCCCAAACCGCTGGGTCTAGAGACTCCAAATTTGGCACTTAGGTACCTTATGAGGTCTAGGGGTGCACTAAGAAAGGATTTTTCAAAATTCACCCTCTAAGGGGGTGAAACGGGGTTCCGAATTTTGCATTTTATAAAGTTAAAATACGTTTTTTACGCCGCAACTACTGTACCGATTTGGCTAAAATTTGGAATGGAGGTATATTATATCTTGCATTACCACATAGGCTACTTTTCATCCCGAAAAAATTCATGGTTCCCGTGGGATAAGTTAAAAATCGAAATTCACTCGGAAAAAAAATCTCACGCCGCAAGTACACAACCGATTTGCATGAAATTTGGAATGGAGATAGATTATATCCTGAGTTAATAAATAGGGTACTTTTCATCCCGGAAAAATCCATGGGTTTTGCAGGAGAAGGGAAAAACAGATATTCACGCGGGAAAAATACTACTTCCCGCCGTAATTACTGAACTGATATGGCTGAAATTATGAATAAAGATAGATTATAAGTATATTGGATTAATACGAAGGCTACTTTTCATCCCGAAAAAATTCATGGTTCCCGTAGGATTAGTAAAAAACCGAAATTAACGCGGAAAAAAAATCTTCATGCCGCAAATGCACAACCGATTTGGCTGGAATTTGGAATGGAGATAGATTATATGCTGGGTTAATAAATAGGGTACTTTTTATCCCAGAAGAATCCATGGTTTTTGCAGGAAAAGTGAAAAACCGATATTCTCGCGAGAAAAATACTTCTTCACGCCGTAATTACTAAACTGATATGGCTGAAATTTGGAACAAATTTAGACTATATCCTGAATTAATACGGAGGCTACTTTTCGTCCCGAAAAAATCTATGGTTTTTGCAAAAAAAAAGAAAAACAGATATTCATACGCGGAAAATACTACTTCACGCCGTAATTACTGAACTGATATGGCTGAAATTCGGAATAAAGAGAGATTGTATCCTGGATCAATAGAAAGGCTACTTTTCATCCCGGGAAAATCTATGGTGTCCGCAGGAAAACTGAAAAACTGATATTCACGCGGTATAAATACTACTTCACGCTGTAATTACTGAACTGATATGACTGAAATTCGGAAAGGAGATAGATTTTATCCCGGATTATTACAAAGCCTACTTTCCATCCCGGAAAATTCCATGGTTGCTATGATAATAGTGAAAAACAGAAATCCACGCGTGAAAAATATTCCTCCATGCCGTAGTTACTGAACTGATTTGGCTGAAATTATGAATCGAGATAGATTATATCCTGGATTAATACGAAAGCTACTTTTCATCCCGGAAAAATCTATGGTGTCCGCGGGAAAACTGAAAAACTGACATTCAGTCGCGAAAATACTACTTTACGCTGTAATTACTGAACTGATATGAATGGAATTCGGAAAGGAGATAGATTTTATCCGGGATTAATACATAGGCTACTTTTCATCCTGGAAAATTTCATGGTTTCTGTGATAATAGTGAATAACAGAATTCCATGTGTCCATCCATCCATCCATCCTTCCATCCACAATGGATTAATACAAAGGCTACTTTTTGTCCCAAAAAATCCAGTCAAGGTTTCCGCGGGAAAACTTAAAAACAGATATGCACGCGGGAAAAATACTACTTCACGCTGTAATTACTGAACAGATATGTCTGAAATTCAAAAAGGGGATAGGTTTTATCCTGGATTAATACAAAGGCAAATTTTTATCCCGGGAAAATCCATGGTTTCTAAGAAAATAGTTAAATAGCAGATATTCATGCGGGAGAAATACTCCATCGTGCTGTCACTTCTGAACCGATTGGGCTGGAATTTGGATTGCAGATAGATTATACCCTAGAATCAACTACTTTTTTTTTCGGGAAAATCCATTGTTTTCGTGATAATAGGGAAAAACAGATGTTCATGCGGGAGAAAATTTATTCCTTCACGCACAACTACTGAAAATTTTTGGTTTAAAGTTGAAATGAAGATTAACACAAAGGGTAATGTAAATTAACACCTGTAAATTAACACAAAGGGTACTTTTTATTCCAGAAAATGGGTGGTGCCCGTAGAATAGTTAAAACTAAAATTTGCGTGCGAAGCCGCGGGTATCTGCTAGTATATAATATAATTGTACTGCCAAGTTTATCTTGATTTTCTTAGAGTAAAGGTATAATGGTTAGATGTTAAAACGCTGCAAAAGTAACAGTTGATTTTGAGATTTTCGCCAAATGGTCAGTGTTCCAAATTTAAAACATTTTTAGGCATTTGAAATCGATTTGTGAAAATATGTAATTTTTATTTACTTTTTAGTTTGGGCGTTTGTTTTATTTAATTTAGAATAAAGAACCATTTTGGCTTGTAAAGTGTACGTGATTATGTAAATCTGCGCTGTTTTTGTATTGAGACGTAACTATAAATAAATAGAAGGGTGTTTTGGAAAAACAACCATAGTCAGAAAAAAAACGAGAATGAGATTTTGATGTCTATGGACGTATTGAACTATACGTTTTACTCATCAAATTTTGCACGGCACTGCTAGTTTTAGTATAAATAGGCACAGAAAAATAATTGAAGAACTATTTCTCGTAAGTATGAGAAATTGTACCTACAGCAGACAGCTGATATTTCTCAAAGTCTGTGGAAGCTTTACATAAATTAGACAAATTCGATATAAGTAAAATTTTTGCAGAATTCCTACCCAAAGCGAAACTTTTTTACAAAATGAGTTTTTGATCACTAAGACAAGGAGTGTCAGTTTGATCATCATTATAATATCAATTTAATTTACATAAAGCGGATCGCCATCTGTATGCATCATCAAATATGTTATTGAATAACTTAATATTTTTTAATCTGTTTAAAATGTTCCTTCTGCGAAATTAATACAAGGAAAAAAATAAGAGAGGTCCATGGAGGCCGTTTTATTTTCAAACGTCAGTCGACGTTGATCAATGGTCACGTATCCGCTCATCTTTACTTATATGTACGGAGTATCCTTGTGTGCTCTTCTTATGATGCCCTAGGCTATACATATTATATATTACTATGTGAAATTATAACCATTATTGGCATGTTAGGAAATGATACTATAAAAAATACGCACAGCAAAAAATTGAATTAAAAAAAGTACCATGAGTTCCCGTGGTTTATTAAATAAACAGTGTAGAATTTGCTTCCGTGCTTTTCTCGCAGTTTTAATCATAATTTACCCAAAATGTTTAACTCTCGTAAAATGTCTTGCTCATAAATAAAACAAGACGTAGCCTATATACTCTATCCACGGAGACAAGTTAATAGGGAAAACATATAAATTTTTGTCTTTGTCATTTGTATGGGATTGATGCTCGTTTTCACCACAACATTATAAGAGTCACCTAAGCCCTTAGGTGACAGTTGTTGTAAGTGAAAACTGTCACCTATCGGCTTAGGTGTTTCTTAAAGTGTAACGAAACGGTCGTTAGTGACAGAGAGAGTGCTATATTAACTAGTCTCCGCGGATAGGTATACCACCGAACACTAAATTGTCAATGATATCTAAAATTGAGGTCGGATGGTCGCTGGTTTTTTAGATCTTACTAGCTGACCCAGCAACGTTGATTTGCCTTGAGGGATATAAAAAAATAGCTTACGACCTACTCTCAGACCTACCGAACATACACGGAAAATTTAATAACAATCGGTAGAGCTGTTTCGTTTCTAGAGTTTGGTAACTAACGCGAAACACGAGAATTTAATATATTAATTAGATAATAACAGCTCTATTTGGATAAAAATACCTTCTACAAACGAGACTACAATCTTAAACGACGATTTCAATGCCTAACTTAGACATAAAAATGCTTCTATGAACGTTTGCACTAAATAACAATAGGTTCCTTTGGCCTCAATCAAATAAAATAGAATGTCGAAAGGGTTGTGGGTAACTGAAATAAAGTTTATGAATTGTTTACTTACCCTAGTCACTACCTCGTTCCCTTTTTAAGTATTAAAATGTGCTTGTTACTTAAAATTTCGATGATCTGGTTAACAAGGTTGAATTTGCTTCTCACGGGTCATCTCAATCTGGACATCTCGCATTTATATCGTTAATATAATGGCACGCAAATTCAAAACTTTAAGGGATGTCCTAGAATCATGTTTCATCATGCAAGAAGGTCTTTAAGCAAAAATTAAAAAGCACAAATATCACGTATTAGGTAACCCTAGGAGTACCTGAGTGTAGCGCTTCCCAGAACATGGGATTGCCTTTTGTGCCAGCCTCTATAGATGGTCTTTTGAAAGTCATTTCGCCATTAAATCTTCTCGCAATTTTGTTCAGGGGCAAAACCTACTCGGGTTAATCTTTTTCTATTCGAAAGTATTTAATATATTTAGGTTACACATTCTAAAGAATCCATTCCCATCTTTTTAATATAGTAGTTATATCTATATATTGCACGATTAAAAATCAATATTTCATCAATCGTTCTAGTTTCTAAAGCATCGCGTAAGTCTCACATGATATTGTTATAGAAATTGATCTAGAATTGACAAAGTTATTGATGAATACTTTGGAAATATTAAAAGTAGCGGTTGCATTGATGCCTCCTTTCATGAACTCATGAACAAAAGAAGTAAGAGAACCTTCTTTTGTTTTTGAAAGTAGGACTCCATGATGGGAAAACTGATTCAACGATTTTCTTTATTTATTTCGAGTTCTCCTTAAACTGATTAATCAATCTTGCAATTAAAAAGTAACTTTTGAACAAATTGACAATCTATGAAACTATGTGGACATGGACAATCTATGAAATTCTATGCAACAAAAAACAAGCTTAGAAATTGGAATCCTTAATTTAATGTATTATAGATTCCAAATTTAATTACTAACGTGCATGTTTAGAACTTTGTTTTCTTGAAAATTCAAGTTCAAAAATTACTTTGTATTTGGAATGAAAATTAAAAAGTATTTGCATTTTGAATACTTTTTGTTAACCCTTTTCCAAATGTCTGAATATTGGGTATTGCCGGTATTATCAGTATCATAAACGCAGTAGGAAACGCGAAATAAAAGAAGGAATGAAACAAAGCTATTAAGGTTGATTTAAATCAACAACAACAACACTTAAGTGTTGTCTAAAAAAAAATTCGGAATGAAAAAAATGTTGATCAATTAGGCATTTTTATGAGTTTGTTTTTAAGTAGAATAAAGTTAGGTTGTTTATAAGTAAAGGAAAGAAATAAGGCCAAGGTCTTTTGCAATATAGACGTAGTTTTTTTTTAATCATATTTTAGTACGCATAAAATGTATATACCTACATATACATATCAACACGTAGTTTACGGTGAATGTGATACGGAGAATCAGTGTTGAGCAGAATTACAACTTTCACGTTGTTGTCGGAATGCGACAGGAGTGACAAAAATAACTAACTTCAGATCAGGCTAGCACCGTTTAAAATCCTTATTGGTATAATATATACTGGACAATTAAAGAAAATAGTAAGTATACTTTTATCTAGCATTTTACTTTTTACCAAGAAAATAGCAAACGTGCGAATTGCGATACCGAAATCAACAAAAAGTACTTATCATGCGAATATAACGTGCCTCTATCGTGAATTTTAGTCATTTTAGTCATAATATTTCTTCTTTTAACGCAATCATGCATAGATATTGCACATTAATTTATGGAAACGTTGCCGATTACATTTTTCTCGAGACTTAGGTAGTTATAATAAAGAATTCCATCATGGTCAAAAGAGCAGATAACGATGTAATAAGAATAAGCGATTGTCGATAACGACGGATAATTATTGTAAGTAGAGCAACCTATGGCGTTGACAATTTAAAAGTGTCCATTGATATTTTTGGTAGAGTCCACGATAAACCTGATGATGCGGCAAATTGTGTTTCCGAGAGTAAGCAATAAAGTCATATCGGAGAGTTATGTTATGAAGGGGATGAATGTTCACATTGCCACGAAGAGTTTTTGCGTACAAAGCTCGCTGCTCGAGTCGACACGTTTAACGTTTCATTTAAATGTCGGGCGACTTGCTCACGAGGAATCCGCTTTGCGATAAACGAAACCGCAAATAATTATTGCCATATTTTTCCTCTTTTTTTAGGTTACATTTTATCAAAAATCGGTAATTCAATCAAAACAAAATGTTTGGATAAGGTAGACTTAATAAATAGAGATGCCATGCAGTAATATAGAGATAGGTTAGAAAATTAACTTACCACAGAATGCAGCTCCATATTCCTTCCAATGTGAACGAGTTTTTGCTGTCATTGTAATTTTATCAATTAACAAACTATCAGACTAAATGTGATTTACTGGGCGTTTTGGAATGAGATTATCTTGAGCACTAATTTTTAATTAAGTAATAAAATATTTATATAACATAATAAGAATAACCCATGGTAATGATATAAATAAAACAAAAGATACAAACTAAATATCACAAAAATAAAATATTCGATCTAAATTTAATGGGTTTTAAGAAACGTTATAACCGATTTGGCTTCATTTTGGAAGGTTTATGTGTTGTTGTTTTGCTGGAACATAGTGCGAGGAGTCACGCTGAGTATGTTAACGCGGCGAGGGCGAGTGAACAACTGAATGTAAAAGCGAGAGAGGCGAACGAACTGACCCAATCGCGCGGAGTGGAATGGAATGAAGCTGATCGGCGCGGGCGCACGTTTTTGCTCCTTGTTTATCGGTTGGGCTGATGCCGGCGTGTCGGCCAGTTCTTTATACTGATAACAAGAAGGTCGATATGACGGGCGCCGAATCGCGGGGCGCGCTGGTCCCGCAACCACGCGCTCTCCGTGAACTGGCCAGTCAGTGGCCGCTTCACACGAATATTTGTAGGACAAGCTATTTTTATCAATACAATTCAAAAATAATACTGTACATTAGTTAGACGGTGACGCGTAGTCGCGTAGTATGAAACAATGGCTGATTGGCACACAGTCAGGCCTCGAACAATGGAAATTGGTCTACTAGACAAAACCATTTTGTTTTTTTTTTGCCATTTTACGATATTATTATATATTTTTTTTTTAATAATTTAGATTAATTCAAGTTGGAATTTTATACTTACCTAGTTACCAGACCAAGCGTATGGCATCTCTTTAAAGTTTTGTAATTTATGCACAGATTCAAATTGACACACTCAAACCAAAGACTTTTATGGGATACCTACATAGAAGTCTTTGGTCTAGTAGGGTCTAGGGATACCTACATAGAAGTCTTTGACTCAAACTGCAAGAAAAAGTTGTCGGAGCTGTTGTTATTAGGAAGGATGCTATCTAGTCGGAGCGCGAGCGACAACCTTGGTATTAAAAATCTTTATTCCCAACACGCCTTGTACCTAGAATAGGTACTTACGAGTATAATAACTACCTACATAGCAAATAATGTCAAATATTATCTAGTCGGAGCAAACCATAAAGTATTTACCAACTTTGTTGTGATGGACGGAATAACATTGAAGAACAATCAGTAGTGCCAGCAGTACTTATGTATAACTAGCAGAAACCCGCGGCTTCGCACGCGTAAATTTTAGTTTTAGCTTAAAAAAATTAGTTTAAATTTAAAAAATTTTAGTTCTCTACGGGAACCATCCATTTTCCGGAATAAAAAGTACCCTTGGTGTTAATTTACATGAAATCTATCTTTATTTCAACTTTAAACCAAAAATTTTCAGTAATTGCGGTGTGAACAAAAAATTCTCTCCCGCATGAATATCTCTTTTTCCCTATTATCACGAAAACAATGGATTTTCCCGAGAAAAAAGTAGTTGAATCTAGGATATAATCTATCTCCATTCCAAATTTCAGCCCAATCGATTCAGTAGTTGCGGTGTGAATAATTTTTTGCGCTTGAATTTCGGTTTTTAACTAATCCCACGGGAACCTTGAATTTTTTCGGGATACAATGTAGCTTATGTGTTAATCCAGGATATAATTTATCTCTATTTCAAATTTGAGCTAAATCGGTTCGGTAGTTGCGGCGTGAACGAATATTTTTCCCGCGTGGATTTCTGTTTTTCACTATGATCATACTCGTAGAAGTCATGAAATTTTCCGAGATGAAAAGTAGCCTACGTATTAATTCAGGATAAAATCTATCTTTTTTCCGAATTTAAGTCATATCAGTAATTACAGCGTGAAGTGGTATTTTTACCGCGTGAATATCAGTGTTTCAGTTTTCCCGCGGACACCATAGATTTTTCCGGGATGAAAAGTAGCTTTTGTTTTAATTCAGGATAATATAATCTATCTCCATTCTAAATTACAGCCAAATCAGTTCAGTAATTACAGCATGAAGGAATATATATTCGTGGATTTCTGTTTTTCACTATTATAAATAAATAAATAAATAAAATCGTTTTTATTCAGCCAAAAATAACTCAAAACAAAAGGTGGGCCATAGACCTCAGGGAACCAAGGAGTAAAATATCAATAATAAATCCCCTTGATTCCCCGAGTTCCGGGAACCCACCACTTAAATCTAATTATTTGGCTGAACAGGGCGCTGCCTCAGCTTGATGCTGCAGCCGGTGTGCTGCAGCGCTGATTTTCAGGCAGAACCCTCCTAGGTGACGTCACGGGCTGATCGGGAGTGCGGTAAACCGTGTAACTTTTAGTCAATTAGAGACCGAGACAGAGTGCAAATTTCATCATTGCTGAAAACTGTACACATATACATATAGATAAATTAATTTCGAGAACAAAGGGTAAATATGCGACAAAGTCTTATAATTTCTGTTTTTCTAATAAGTACTTTTTTGTTTCACTTTTAAAATAATAAATAGATTTAGATATTCGAGCTGGAGGAGGTAAATCATTCCAAATTCTACAGGCCGCATACTTGAACGCTCCCTTATACGAGGCGGTCCTGTGAGAAGGCCAAGAGATCCGAGGGACAGACCTTGATTTATTATCATTCAATCATTATCATTCAATATTCATCATTATCATAGAAACCATGGATTTTTCCGGGATGAAAAGTAGAATATCTATTGATTCTTGATATAATCTATCTCCATTCCAAATTTCAGGCAAAGTTCAGTAATTACGGTGTTAAGGAATATTTTCCCCGCGTTGATTTCTGTTTTTCACTATTATCATAGAAATCATGAAATTTTCCGGGATGAAAAGTAGCCTATGTATTAATCCAGGATAAAATCTATCTTCTCTCCGAATTCCATTCATATCCGTTCAGTAATTACAGCGTGAAGTAGTATTTTTACCGCGTAAATATCAGTTTTTCAGTTTTCCCGCGGACACCATAGATTTTTCCGGGATGAAAAGTAGCTTTTGTATTAATCCAGGATATAATCTATCTCGATTCCAAATTTCAGCCAAATCGGTTCAGTAATTACGGCATGAAGAAATATTTTTCACGCTAGGATTTCTGTTTTTCACTATTATCATAGAAACCACGGAATTTTCCTGGATGAAAAGTAGGCTTTGTAATAATCCGGGATAAAATCTATCTCCTTTCCGATTTTCAGTCATATCAATTCAGTAATTACAGTGTAAAGTAGTATTTCTCGCGTGTGAACATCAATGTTTCAGGTTTCCCGCGGAAACCATGGATTTTTCCGGGATGAAAAGTAGCCTTTATATTAATTCAGGATACAATCTATCTTTATTCCGAATTTCAGCCATATCAGTTCAGTAATTACGGCGTGAAGTAGTATTTTTCGCGTATAAATATCTGTTTTTCTTTTTTCCTGCAAAAACCATGGATTTTTCCGGGATTTAAATTATCCTATTTATTAACCCAGGATATCTCCGTTCCAAATTCCAGCCAAATCGGTTCTGCACTTGCGGCATGGAGATTTTTTTTCCGCGTTAATTTCGCTTTTTTACTAATCCCACGGGAACCATGAATTTTTTCGCGATTAAAAGTAGCCTTCGTATTAATCCAATATATAATCTATCTTTATTCATAATTTCAGCCATATCAGTTCAGTAATTACGGCGGGAAGTAGTATTTTTCCCGCGTGAATATCTGTTTTTCCGTTCTCCTGCAAAACCCATGGATTTTTCCGGGATAAAAAGTACCCTATTTATTAATCTAGGATATAATCTATCTCTATTCCAAATTTCATCCAAATTGGTAGTGTACTTGCGGCGTGAGATTTTTTTTCCGCGCGAATTTCGGTTTTTTACGTATCCCACGGGAACCATGAATTTTTTCGGGATGAAAAGTAGTCTATGTGGTAATGCAAGATATGATATACCTCCATTCCAAATTTTAGCCAAATCGGTACAGTAGTTGCGGCGTGAAGACGTATTTTAACTTGATAAAATCCAAACTTCGGACCCCCGTTTCACCCCCTTAGAGGGTGAATTTTGAAAAATCCTTTCTTAGTGCTCCCCTAGACCTCATAAGGTATCTGTGTGCCAAATTTGGAGTCTCTAGACCCAGTGGTTTGGGCTGTGCGTTGATATGTCAGTGAGTCAGTCAGTCAGTTTCTTCTTTTATATATATATACTAGCAGATACCCGCGGCTTCGCACGCGTAAATTTTAGTTTTAACTATTCTACGGGAACCATCCATTTTCCGGAATAAAAAGTACCCTTTGTGTTAATTTACATGAAATCTATCTTCATTTCAACATTAAACCAAAAAATTTCAGTAGTCGTGCGTGAAGGAATAAATTTTCTCCCGGCATGAATATCTGTTTTTCCGTATTATCACGAAAACAATGGATTTTCCCGAGAAAAAAGTAGTTGATTGTAGGATATAATCTATATCCATTCCTAATTTCAGCCCAATCGGTTCAGAAGTGACTGCACGATGGAGTATTTCTCCCGCATGAATATCTGCTATTTAACTATAATTTTCTTAGAAACCATGGATTTTCCCGGGATAAAAATATGCCTATGTATTAGTCTAGGATAAAACCTATCCTCTTTTTGAATTTCAGTCATATCAGTTCAGTAATTACAGCGTGAAGTAGTATTTTTCCCGCGTGCATATCTGTTTTTAAGTTTCCCCGCGGAAGCCATGGATTTTTTGGGATAAAAAGTAGCCTTTGTATTAATCCAGGATAAAATCGAACTTCATTCCGCATTTCAGTCACATCAGTTTAGTAAGTAACGTGTGAAGGAATATTTTTCCCGCGTAGATATCTGTTTTTCACTTCTATCATAGAAATCATGAATTTTTCCAGGATAAAAAGTAGCCTAGGCATTAATTCAGGATTTAAACTATCTCCATTCCAAATTTCAGGCAAATCGATTCAGTAGTTGCGGCGTGAACAATTTTTTGCGTGTAAATTTCTGTCTTTAACTAATCCTATATAAAATGTAGCTTATGTGTTAATCCAGGATATAATTTATCTCCATTCCAAATTTGATCTAAATCGGTTCTGTAGTTGCGGCGTAAACGAATATTTTTCCCGCGTGGATTTCTGTTTTTCACTATGATCATACTCGTAGAAGTCATGAAATTTTCCGAGATGAAAAGTAGCCCTAGCCTACGTATTCAATCCAGGATAAAATTTCAGTCATATTAGTTCAGTAATTACAGCGTGAAGTAAGTAGTATTTTTACCGCCTGAATATCAGTTTTTCAGTTTTCCTGCGGACATCATAGATTTTTCCGGGATGAAAAGTAGCTTTTGTATTAATCCAGGATTTAATCTATCTCGATTCTAAATTTCAGCCAAATCAGTTCAGTCATTACGGCATGAAGGGAATATTTTCCCCGCGTGGATTTCAGTTTTTCACTGTTATCATAGAAACCATGAAATTTTCCGGGATGAAAAGTAGCCTATGTATTAATCCAGGATAAAATCTATCTCCTCTCCGAATTCCATTCATATAAGTTCAGTAATTACAGCGTAAAGTAGTATTTTTCGCGCGTGAATGTCAGTTTTTCAGTTTTCCCGCGGAAACCATAGATTTTTCCGAGATAAAAAGTAGCTTTCGTATTAGTCCAGGATAAGATCTATCTCTATTCCAAATTTCAGCCAAATAAGTGGAGTAATTACGGCATGAAGGAATATTTTTCCCGCGTGGATTTCTGTTTTTCACTATTATCATAGAAACCATGAAATTTTCCAGGATGAAAAGTAGCCTATGTATTAATCCAGGATAAAATATATCTCTTTTCCGAATTTCAGTCATATCAGTTCAGTAATTACAGCGTGAAGTAGTATTTTTACCGCGTGAATATCAGTTTTTCAGTATTCCCGCGGACATCATAGATTTTTCCGGGATGAAAAGTAGCTTTTGTATTAATCCAGGATATAATCTATCTCAATTCTAAATTTCAGCCAAATCAGTTCAGTAATTACGGCATGAAGGAATATTTTTCACGCGTGGATTTCTGTTTTTCACTATTATCATAGAAACCATGAAATTTTCCGGGATGAAAAGTAGCCTATGTATTAATGCAGGATAAAATATATCTCTTTTCCGAATTTCAGTCATATTAATTCAGTAATTACAGTGTAAAGTAGTATTTCTCGCGTGTGAACATCAATGTTTCAGGTTTCCCAAGGAAACCACGGATTTTTCCGGGATGAAAAGTAGCCTTTATATTAATGCAGGATACAATCTATCTTTATTCATAATTTCAGCCATATCAGTACAGTAATTACGGCGGGAAGTTGTATTTTTCCCGCGTGAATATCTGTTTTTCCCTTCTCCTGAAAAACGCATGGATTTTTCCGGGATGAAAAGTACCCTGTTTTTTAACCCAGGATATAATCTATCTCCATTCCAAATTTCATCCAAATCCGTTGTGTACTTGCGGCGTGAGATTTTTTTTCCGCGTGAATTTCGGTTTTTAACTTATCCCACGGGAACCATGAATTTTTTCGGGATGAAAAGTAGCCTATGTGGTAATGCAAGATATAATATACCTCCATTCCAAATTTTAGCCAAATCGGTACAGTAGTTGCGGCGTGAAGACGTATTTTAACTTGATAAAATCCAAACTTCGGACCCCCGTTTCACCCCCTTAGAGGGTGAATTTTGAAAAATCCTTTCTTAGTGCTCCCCTAGACCTCATAAGGTATGTGTGTGCCAAATTTGGAGTCTCTAGACCCAGCGGTTTGGGCTGTGCGTTGATATGTCAGTGAGTCAGTCAGTCAGTCAGTCAGTCAGTCAGTCAGTCAGTCAGTCAGTCAGTCAGTCAGTCAGTCAGTCAGTCAGTCAGTCAGTCAGTCAGTTTCTTCTTTTATATATATAGATAGATAAATAATTAACATAAATAAATTATTAACGGCTATCAATTTGACTCTTGGTCGGTAACTTTCTTATATCAATGTTATTCGTTCATAAAAATATTATGTTTGTTTCTACACTGTTTGAAGAAAGATCGCAATTATTGCAGTCAAGTTTTCAAAAATTAAGTACTAGAATATCATCTAATTAATTTTTTTACGTATAATGCGTAGAATACCTACGTAGAATATTGCTGTCATCAATATAATAACATTTATTTTCTTACATCGCATGTTTTTATGCAATATGCATTTGCTTATTTAGTATAAGTAGGTATCTACACTGCAATAATTGGTGCAATCAAAAAATTGGTCAAGTGCGAGTCGGGCTCTCGCACTGAGGGTTACGTACCATCACGAGTATATTCCCTTTCTCTACAGTATTAAAGTACTACACCCCTGCCCACTAAATCAAAACCGAGCATAAAAATCACCTTTATTGTATGGGAGCCCCCCTTAATTTTTTATTTTATTTTAATTTAACTATTTATTTCTACAGTAAGTATATACTTATCTCGGGGGGCTGGCCAAGCAACCTCCACGTGTGCCCGAGTGCTACGGTGCCCCATCTGTATAGCACACATATATATATATATATCGGTGTAGCACACGGGCCGGTGCTCCCTGGTAACGTCGGCTAATAACCGACGGCTAATCGCTTGGCACGGTGGATAGGTGGCGTTTCTTCGCGTGTCCCTCTGAGTCCCAGCAGAGGGCACTGTGTCGAAACGCCTACACCTACACCGAAGGAGGAAGAAAACCTCATTAAAAAATTACAGGTGTGGGCGGAAACGCCCACAAGTCCCTTCGGGGCACTACGAGGAAGAAAAAATCACCGAAGAGGGTGGGAACGCTCGTCGAGAAGGATAATTACTTAGGGGTTGCTGGAGTGCGTACACCTTCCTCCGGCGACCGATGCCGGCCTGCGGGTGACGGACGTAAGGGGCTCTGGCGACCGTCACCCGAATTCCACCAATAGGCCGAGGAGGTGGCGCGACCTGTTCGGGACGCGCCTCCCGGGAGGGTCGGCAGCGGCCAGGCTGCCGGCAGCAGCGACGGGACCTGACGCTCTGTTGGCGGGTCGAGGCCTGGCGGGAGCGCGGTGAGTACGAAAGTGAATCCCGTACTCCCGCCAATGTGGTCCGTCGTGGCAAAACACAGGTTTAAGTGGGTCCAAGCCCCACATAACCCCTCCGTTTCCCCTGACGGAGGGGAATGCGTAAAAAAAAATTTATACCTACTTATCTCAATATTCTGTGAAAATTTGAAGCGTCTACCTGTTACCGTTATCAATATCGAGCAAAAACAAGCAAAAAATTACGTTTGTTGTATGGGAGCCCCCCTTAATTTTTTATGTTATTCTATTTTTTATTATTTGTTGTAATAGCGGCAAGCGGCAACAGAAATACAATATCATCTGTGAAAATTTCAAGTCTGTAGCTGCAGCCTGGTGACAGACGGACGGACAGACGGACAGCAAAGTCTCGCTAAAAGGGTTGTTCCTTTTTTACCCTTCGGGTACGGAACCCTAAAAACCTGCCAAGCGCAAGTCCGAGGGATACATACTTTAGAACAATATTTTCTAGAAATATTTTTAACAAGTAGATACCTTGCCACCTTGCAAGTTGCACACTATAAAATCTAGGTTTGTTTTATAAACAAAAATTAAACTTTATTAGCAACGAATTCAGTAGGTACCGCAAATCTGCATTCTTGCAGTACATAAACCTTGGTCATTTCGTTCAGCTCATAATATATTGTAAAAGTAAAAAAAAACAACTGTATAGAAACCTTGTACAACTAATGGAGATTCGAAATAACAAATAATTTTACACATACTTACTTGTAAGGCTTTTCCAAATTTCCGGGAACAAGTTTCATGAAATTGGCGCTCGCTATTTTCCAACCAACATTGTCTTTTCAACGCCCGATCGACGACATAGGAAAATGGGCCACCTTACTTGTATTGTACACCAAAATTAACATACAGAACTGCAGCGTAGTTATGAGAATTATTGCTAAACTGATACGTCATGTGATCTATATTGCGATCTAATACTCATATAGGTATTTTTAGAATTTTATTCCATTCTATTTTTTTTCTTTTTATAAATAAATATAAATAAATATATAGGGGGACAACATCACATACATTGCTCCGATCCCATAGTAAGTAGCTTATGCATTTGTATTATGGAAATCAGAAACAACGAAGGTACCACAACACCCAGACCCGAGACAATGTAGAAAACTTATGTTTCTACATTGCCCCGACCGGGGATCGAACCCGGAACCTCAGAGATGGCGGCGCCTTGGAAACCGACACGCTATAACCACTCAACCACGGAGGTCGTCGAATTCTATTCCATCCATCAAATCGAAGTAGTCTGTCTCAGGCCCCTGAAGTTTCTTGGCTTTTGGGAGTGCCGACATGAAATCACGCGAATAACGCGTGAAGCACTCGCTAGCAAGTAGCAGCTCACTTGTTTAATGCTCACATGAATAAAATACTTGTGTGTGAAGTCTATGTGTGCTTACTAATAAGATATCACAAATGTAGCTGTACATTAATACGTATCTAACGTGTTGATGTGTGCCATACAATACAAGAGAGTTGCATCTGTGTGGCGATTGAATATTCGCGACATACACGCGGCTTATTCTGAAAAGATCAAAGTATTCATTAAACTGTTACTAGGTACTGAGTTGGATTCTGATGAAGGCTATCAACCTATTAATTTGGTCAATGAAACACAAAAAGATGTGCTAAGTATGTGTGTCATACGCAACCTCAATTGAATCTTTTGACTTTCAAACACAACTATGAAATTTTATCGAAACCCATTTGAAACCGTAATAAATAAATAAAAGGTGCCAAAACGTAACATAGCAATGTACCTAGCACACCATTGGTGGACAAGATCCTAATGGTATGTTTAGATGGTTTTTGTCTTTGGTTTTTGTTTTGCGAACTAGGTAACTTCTTTAGCACAGCCTGAAGCAGGGCTAAAAGGGAGAAGGTGAAGTCTTTTTGTTCATTTTATCCATAGGAGGTATCTACCCGTGATTTCATGCTCAAAAGTCAGAGAGTGCATAAAACTGTGAAAGGGGACAAAAAATAGCGTCTCTCCGTCGAAGAAATTGCCATCGGCCCCCATGCTAACTGAGCAGAATTTCTATCAAAGTCAGTGTTGCCAAATATGTACAAATTTTGTCGTTTTATAATTTCTACAGAGCTGGCCAGATCTAACCTAGCAAATTACCTTATAGGCATGGCGATGGCAATACCAGATGCCATGCCAATGTCGAAGCACACAGTGTACCTAAGTAGGTACAATAGTAGAGAATTGCAGATACAATATTTTATTTGAGTTGTTTGTTTAATCACGTGTGAATCATGAACACACGTACTACGTACTTACCACAGCTACATTTTTTCATTCCCATTCACTTCTGAATATAGTATCCATCTTATCTCTGTCATTTCCTCCAATTTCCCACATTTTAGCTATTGAGAAGCAATAATAAATGAATAGTAATGAAGTAAATGAATATTTTTGAGCAAAGTGTTTAGTAAAAACATTGTTAACTAAAAACATGTAGGGAGATATGTTAAATGTAGGGAGATGTATAAATGTTATTTGAAAAACAGTAAATATAATTTAAATTTGGCGGGCTAATTTTACCCATCCATGCTGTACGTTGTACCTATACTTCGATACAAAACGCCTAACGGGTGATGTGTCATCCACACCCACTACGATAACTAACATCGTCATATAAAGTCGTTATGCGGGTTGTGAGTAATGAGTATGTAAGTATGGCTACTGTGTCTACATAAAGTTACTGGATTACGTCAGCTAGGTACGTGTGCCTAAAATTGAACTTCCATTACACTCATAAGTTCTTTTATCTAAGTACTTACTTTTTTGATCATAAGCTTAGCTGGCTTAGTGCAAGTTTTATGAAATAATTTTTGAAACTAGAAACTGCCTCAGACGTTCATATAGATACGATTTTACCTCTTTAAAAAATGAAGGTGTCAGTTTAAAAGTACCTAAGTACTGTAGTTTAACCATTATGATTTGGAAAAAATATCAGAAACCAATTCAATTAGAGTTAACATTCGAAATGCTATCCAATACTACTTTACGATAATATGGATAGTATAATAATAATAAATATTATCCATATTATCATCTTTGGTGTTGACAGATTGTCACGCATCCACAACGTGCATACTTACATTTTTTCCAAATGTTTTTCCACCACTTGAACACGTCGTCTCAAAATGTACATGAATATAGCTTTAGCTATAAGGAGATCGAAATTACGCGATGGACGAATAGAACCTTATACGGCCATATTGTATGCCAATACATCGGCGTTGTCGGCTTTTTCGGTGACGGCGCGAAGACGGCTGTGGTGGATAAGCAGCCTTAGAGAACCAATGACGAAATACGCTACGCTAAGAGGACGGGAACTATGTGACGTATTTGAACTCAAATATGGCGTCGCGCATCATACATTTCGATACCGATGACAGCACATACCGCTGTTGGTCGCATACATTAGCGCCATTTTACAGATTTGACCACTTAAAAATCCAGCTTCAGGGCGGAGCCTAAAATATATGCGTGACGTCACTAAGGGCTCATCCTTTATGTTACAGCCATATTGTAGAGAACACACTTGGGTTCCATTGCTGGGGCCGTACCACGGTTGCAGTACTGTTTTAATATTTTCATGGCCATACCACCGCGTTTTAAAGCAGTACCGACTACTTTAAGAGATGGTGCTATTACTGCTGAGATGGTGGTACGGCCCCTGAGCCCAGCCAATGCTCAACTGGCGATGAAATAGTATTTTTTGAGAATATTATGAAGAACATGTTCCAGAGATCACCTTTGCACCTAATATGTATATTTAAGAAAGATATTCCTTGGTCGTTGATGGTGAGTAGGTATCACAAGAAGGAAAATCTCAAGAGTCACACGGCGATGGGAGTGAACGGTGTCGACAAATTCAAGTGGTCGAGCAGAATTTTGGAATATACGAGTATATAGATATTTCCATCCACGAAGACGCGACACACCCTGTCAAAATCGCTTCCTTATGTTTCATTTGATTAGTGAGGTGTTTGATGGGTGTTTGACAGAGTATGGAGCGTGGTCCTATTAAGATACCTTTGTCAGGCGATAGAAAATCTTCCTCTATCGTTAGGGAAGGGGTAAAGGTATCTCGAACACAGAGTCGCAGTCGTCATAAAAAAATTAGCGGTATTAATTAATATTGTACTAAAATTGTCCGAGTATTTATTGAGTTCCAGGTTTAACATTAATGACCAGAGTTTTGGTACTTCAGGTCGGTTAAATTCTTTTAGTCAGGTTCAGATAATTCTAAAATATAAGTAGGTACCATCATTAAAATAAAACAAGTAAAAAATTCAAACAGTATAATGAATATTTTAATCTTCTTTATACGTATAATTATTTTAAGCCTGGGTTAAGGACGTAAGTAGGTATATTCTAGTAATAATATTTTATAAATGGCACGTTTGGTAAAATTTAAGGCACCCGGAATGTTAATATACATCACATTTTTTACACGTATCCTTCCTTTACTGAAATCATATTTTCTACTGTGAAAGCAAGATGTACCTAGGTATTTTAATAAGGTAAGTACTTTGGAAAACAACATTAAGAAAACATTTACATACACCTATTTTTGAATTCATTTGCACTTGTATTTAAATGAACTATTCGATATTAACAATACGATCTTAGAAAACTATTTAAGTAGGTAGTTATTGTTGAATATTAGTAATAGGTGATATCTTGTAGAATTAGCTAGATTTTATATACTAATTTGGTTAGTAAATACTTTCGGCAATTGTAACGTAAAAGTGCTATTCTCAAAAAAAAAACTACTTAATAAATTACATAGGTCTTAAATCTTGATTCATCAGAATCTGCGATTCTTTAAAAATGCAGAAAAATTAAGCTTAAATGTTAAGTAAAAATCAAAACTAACATAATTAAAAAGATATGTAATAATTTATTGAACTCGGAGATTCAGATGGTAAAATTAAAAATTCCATTCATCAGAAAATAGTAAATACTCTTCAACGGGGGGTTTGAGTTGTCAAATATTTTAGTTACAATTTGAGAATGGTGAGTAACAAGGCTGAGAGTATGGAGCACAACGCGGAGAGCAACGCTTTGCTTCGCGCTTTGCCTGTATCCGTGGAAGCAGCCTAAGATCACGGACGGGGTATTATTTTAGAAATGTGTAGGTAGAAACGTATGCGAATAGTTCGTTCGCTTTCATTTTTGTCGGTCGGCCGGTATTTTCAAAGGACATCAAACGACGCCGACCGTGCGCATGTACTTTTAACGACAAATTCTAAACAAATAGACTATGCTCTAAATTATACCTATGTTCGGTACACTGCGTGTAACCAAACACTGCTCTGTCAGCAATTTACGCCAGCGTCGTCGAAACGCGTGCCCAAAAGGCTTTTCAGTCAGTACGTTCATATCAGCGACACGTTACGGGCGGTTTCGCGACTCATTATCATTATTAGTATCAATTCTATCATATTAATTATCATCAATCAATCATTATAGTCCATTTGCTTGTATCAAACTAGGTGTCATAAGCCACCTCTCCCCCCACTTTTTTGATCCTTCGGGCCGGATATTCCTTGCTTTCATCTGCTGCTAGCTGCCTCAAAGTCGATTACCTTCGCGCCTCAATAAACGAGCAAGTTCATAGTAGGTACTACGCATACGTTTCTCATCTAAATACGTGACGATCTAATAATTAATAATTAACATTGCCGACCCCATGTGGCCCAATCTCAGAATTGATCCCTCCACGAAATGCTATACTTATTATACTTTAATGTTTACAACCGTCATGTACATGTTACAAACATCATGTATGTGTAATTATTAATCTTTATTAACATATACTTATAGTACTTTGTAATCTACTGGATAGTAAATTTATGGAAAAGGGCTATAATTGGCAGACAGACTGACAAAATCATAACAAAATGAACAGGAATTTCGTTTTTCTCATTTGCGATACGAAACTCTTACAGCCTAACAAATTAACGTGGAATAGTTATATTCTGTTTTGCCTTTCTTCGTCATCAATAGGTATAATTTAACATTTCAAGGAAAAAGACAAAACAGAGAAGGTATACTATTCCTCCTTTATTTCACGCTTTTTGTAAGAGGGGTACAATCATTATTTTATTAATATAACAAGTAGTTTAAAATTCTTAAAAATAATTTATGCTTTAAATCCAATACCAATATTCTTGGCTTGTAAAAGAAACATTACCACTTATCTTAATTTTAAATATATAATATTTTCAAATAAAATTACATGGTCTAAGAATGTCCACCAGAGATATGGTACGTTGCGTTGCTACGTTTGGTGTAAAACGCACCTTAGAATGATAAAATCGCTTGATTTTCATACGCTTCGAAATCAAATGAAAACCAAGCAATTCACATAGGTGCCGTTTATAACACCAAAAGTAGTATAGCAACGTGTTACACCTCTGGTGGAATAGTACTATCATTTGAGTTATCTGTGTATCAACATGTCACAATACGGCATGTTATTGAATTCCGAAATTATACTTTAATGCGCTAAAGTCACGTTATTATCTCTGAGACTCATCTCTGAAATCGTATCCCTACGCGGCTTTATTGCGCAGGTTCTAGCACAGGGTTTTATGTAGTTTCTACGCGTATCTCGGTTACCTAATAAAATTAGTTTGTATGGAAAAATAAAATTGCTTCTTTTTATTTAATACGTTAACAGGACGTTTCCTAATGAAATGTATTTATACAGCTTTCACCTTTTTTTTGAAATTCAAAAACACACCGTATAATGTGGTGGTATGCGTTAAAGAACACTATCACGTTGCACAATTTTTTTATTTTAATAATACAGGACGGCAACAAAAACAATTAAGTACCTACCTACGAATGAAAATTTGAAACGATTCACATTTCTATTATAAATCTATGAACTACGTAAAACACTTTTGCTACAATTATCACAGAATTCTGACACTGCCCGAGTGATCCTCTCTTTTCTCGTAGATGACGCTCTCATTCGAGTACAGCCTTTCCTGTATCGCCGCAAACGACTGTCCTTTAGTTTCGGGGAGCAAAAATATTATAAAGATAACCCCTCCCACGGATAATACGCCGAAGCACCAAAAGGCGACATAATTGCCCAAATTATCCGCAATCACTTGATACAACTTAGTCACAGCGAACGTCATCAGAGCCACGAATATCTGAATTATACAGGTCGCTTTGGACTTGATATTCGTGGGGAATATCTCTGAGGTTATAGCGAAGGGCACAGTGGCTAAGCCTATGGTGTATGAGAATATAAAAATAGGTATCACAACAATAGGAATGAATTTAAGAGCGACGACGAGGTCGTTGCTTTCAAACTTCATAAAGAAATAAGCTCCTATAACTATATTCGCGAGTCCGACTCCACATGAGGATACTATCAGAAGTGGTTTTCTCCCGAGTCTATCCACTAGCTGAGAAGAAATAGCTGAAGTCAGCAACTGCACAGTACCGAATAATATGCAAGATTCTTCCGCAGCCAAGCCACCTTCGGCCGCTCCGAAGATCTGTTGAGCGTACGATATAATGGCGGTGCTGCCGCAAAATTGTTGCGTGAAGTATATTCCGAATAGAATTATCAGGCCCTTTCGATTACCGCCGACGGTAAACAGGTCTCTCCAGCGGCCTTTTTCCTTCATATTTTCGTTGACTAAATGCGACATGCTTTCCAACTCTTCGTTCATGTAATCTCTCCCGCGGAGATGCTTCAGCGACAGCTCAGCCCTGTTCGTGTCTCCAGACTTTATGTAGTAATAGGGCGATTCAGGCATGGCGCTGAATGTCACCACGAACAGGATGGGTATCGCTATGTTGAAGCTGGCCAGCCCGAGCATCGACACATACGGTCCGATGCAGTACTGAGACAGGATACCAAACTGAAAAAACAAATGGAAAGTTAAAGCTTTAAAACAATTCAAAAAAAATATGTTATTTTCAAATATCTTTAATTTGTGAAAATTGATACAGACAATCCTAAATCCTTATAAGATCGGTTTTGAAGTTAAAGTATTTATTTTGTGAATTCAATGCAAATTATTTATTTTTTTGTTGTATGGTAATAATTTGTGCCTTTCTTTCAAAAACTTGCTTTCAAGTAATACTTTTGTACCACATTTAACTACTTTGTGCTATTAAGTATTCTACGAATATAGTGTGTAATGGAAAAGGTGTAATTGCTCAGGTGAACTAATTAATTAGCTCTTGTTCGGGTCGCATTCCAAATTAAATTAAAACCTCTCCAGAATTCGTAATGTTCATGAATAAAGTTTTTGAAAATGTTAAACTCGAAATAGATAGTTTTTGTGATGTCCAGTAGGACATTTAGGGATTATTAAATAATAAACTCCAATTGTAAACAGTAAGTGCACTCAAATAAACGGTAGCGTCTGCCTTGTCCGGCTAGCGGATAGCAATAGACTGGCGGCGCCACTGATTACTTGCGTGCTATTTTATTGTGTATACCACATCTCTTCCTTTTTATACAAAAATAATTAATTACATTAAATACAACATTTAAATACTATTGCATTGAAAAGAATCGTAGACATTGTATTCAAGAATTGTGATTTCATTTATTACTAACAATATCAATATTTAAATCAACCCTGTCAATTATTCGGATCTAGCTGGTTGACAAACTGCCATTGACCTTCTACCTCTTTTGGTTGCATACTGCTTCACCAATTTTCTTGGCTTCATCATCATCATGGCAATTAGTTTCATCGTTGTTTTCCATTCCCTTCATAAATGACAAATATATGAGGTTTAAATTCTGAAACTTTAACATGCTGAATAATTTCTGATTGTGTATGGGCAGCTTTATTTTCTTTATTAAATTTAATTTTCGCTATTTGTTTCTTCTTATTTTTGCTAAAAGAAGCTTATTTGCTCCTGATTTGCCTCTCTTAAAATTGCTCTAAGGCGATTTTCCGGTAGAAAATTGAGGTACTATTAGTTACAAGTACAGATATCGTCGAAAGTCGATATAAAATTTGCAAACAAGATCCACTGTATGCTTGCATGTAAAAATAAATGATTTGAAAGTCAAAAAATCATTTCACAAGTCACTTTTCGAATCAGATATATCACATTTAGTGAGTGATTCTTAATCATTTCAGAAAATCACTGTTTTACGTCAAAAGTTCGCTGCTTTGTTGAGCCCAGTAAGCGAGTGTAATGAAAAGCGATTAGTGAAAAGATTTTTTTTAGCATTTATGGTCTCTTGTGAAGAGATATAATATCTCATCATTTAAATTTCCTTGTATGAAGTGTAATGTCGATGATTATAAAAAGTCGACTGGTACTTCACTTGGAGCTACAAAATCGATACCTGTGTTCATGCAGGCTTTTGAATGAAATTCGCACTTACTACTAATGATTTTATAGTTGGAATGAATATTTATTTATTTTCTTTAAGAAAATATCTAATTATAACAATTTATCAAGTAACTAATGTGCATTTTCAAATAACTTGCAATTATTTTATCTAACACATTTCTTAAACATTATCCTTTAAATCCTTTTTTTACTAAGCTAAATTCATAGTATTCATAATGGATAATGAAAATAATGGATTTAAAGGATAACACTATTGGTCGCGGTTTTCGAATTTGTAGCAATTAAGGAGTACAAATTCTAAATTCACAGGCTTTGCACCTGTGATTACATGGGTACACGACCTTTGGTCATAATAGCCAAGTGTAGGAAACTTGGAAAGACGACTTTTTAATTCGTTATAAACTTCTCCTTATATATTTTTTTACTATATAAAAATAAGTCGGGTTTTCCTTCCTGACGCTATAACTCCAGAACGCACGAACCGATTTCCACAGTTTTGCATTCGTTGGAAAGGTCTCGGGCTTCGTGAGGTTTATCGCAAAGAAAATTCAGGAAAAATTTCAACAGAAAAGCGGGAAAGCCATCTGGTGGCGAAACGGAGTTCGCCGGGTTTGCTAGTTTTTTATATTTTTTCCCGAAGTGCTACTGTTCGTTTGGGCTCAGTGAAAGTAGATAAATTAGGAATCAACTTTAACGCAATTTACTAAACCCAGGGAACTTAGGATTTCTTCGATGGTTTGGTGCCCTAAATGTTTATCTTAAAAACTTTTTATATTACAGTATGCAAATTTTCAAGTGGATTAATCTTTGATAACGAAATCTCATAGGTGACCAGAGGGCCAATAGATTTTAATTTGAAAACATTTTTATTCTTATTCATTCATTTATTCATTTATTTCGTTACATGTCCATTAAAATAAAGGAACCCCGTAAGGGCGCTGTAACCAGGGAGGCGGACTTATTGTGTATTAAAGTTCTTATTCAATAAAATGTTTAAACACAAACAAAACATGTTCCAAACAGTACATCTAATATATCAAATTCTTGTTTAAAATTATTTTTTATATCCCTATTGGCAAAACAACGTTTGCCGGATCAGCTAGTTTACTGTAATATTGTTTTTAAATATTCTGGTCACACGATATTTCGAACGTCAATTTTTTGTAAGTAATTGTAAAGCCCTTTGCTTGTAATGAATGTTGCAATTTCTTTACTATTCTCTTCAGGGCTGAACTGACTGAACGTAACACGTTCAGTTCCATGAAAATCGTTCTTTAATATCCAATTTGAGCAATTTTGCTTTTGCTTTAATGGTAAGTTTATACATAATTGTGGATAATGTATGATTTTCACGGATGATATCAGCTTTATTACTACTCGTATAGAACGAATCATACTAAACGAACGATGATACGCATATCGTCGGCAGGCTTTAAAATCGCCACCATCGGAGAAATCCTTGACGACAGTTTATTTACAAGTTCAATGATATCCATTCTTTCCAGCTCATATTTTTTTTTTTTTGCTTCCAAAGGAAGTGGGACTCGTTCATAAGTTTGAAGAACTGGCGGAACTTATTTGCCAATGGTGATCTTTATTGGATGTTGAACCTGGGAAATTGAATTTCTTCTATGGAATTCACATCAAAATCTGTTTGTACCATATTAATAGTGATAGCAGTTTTTACCCAAGAAATGAAGAATGTTTATTCATTAAATGTACGTACAATTTGATGTTACAATATTGAGATAGGCCGATTACATTTTACCATTTATAATTGGTGTATGAATATTGAAATGGTTCTTAAATTAGGGATACAAGGTACAATATGCAATTAAGTCATAAGAATGACATAAATAACTTGTTATAATAATCATTATTACAAATTTAAGTTATTGTCAGTAATATAATCTTTTATGTAATAATATTATTTATTCATTAATTCATGAATTTTATTTTTAAATATTGTTAATTACATATTATTGTCATTACATAGAAGTTACATATTAGATATGACATAAAACTTTGACTTTAACGATTTGGAACCACTATTTAATTCTGCATTGCAAAATATTAACTTTCCTTATCTCACATTAGATTGTCACATCGTCATCTATGCGTAAATTATAACGAACGTGAATTAAAGGAATTCATCAACTAATGTACTATCATTATTTTGGAAGACTTTCGGTTAGCTTTACTGCTCACTATTAGTACTATTTTTGGCATTATTATTATATTGGCCCTTGTTCTGCAGTGTTTTTTTTTTTTTTATTACCCTTGATTCCATAACCTGTGAAACAGATAGAACTATAACTGCCGGGCAGGAACTTTTGTCACTTTTGTGACTTTAACCGCCACATAAGCAACAGGAATTAATTTGGTAGGTATTGGTAATAAATTTTTTTTTTTTTTTTTTTTTTTTTTTAACTTTGCTGTCAATTTTGTTGTTGCATTTGTGTCCTGTCTATTGTATCACCGAACTCATTTTATTGTCGCTGTACAGTTTTAACGTAATTTGCCTCTGATAAAATATTATAGATTTTCCTGTATCTCATAAATTCAGTTTAAAGTCGTTAAATAGTCGTTTAATCACTATTTGATAACTTTAAGTATTTACTGACTTTTAATAAGTGCTTGTTAAGCTTAGGTATATGAAATAAACCATTTGAATTGATTCAATTCAGTTATTGTATCCAAGTAACAAAAGTTGTATATCAAGTAACAAAATATTGTTCATAAATTTATTCGAACTAACCTTATTTGGTCTATAAGTAGGTTTTCATCTTTATTAGCAAAATCGAATTTTCGAGTTATGCCGTCTCAAGCGAATCAATAACTTTACTTTTCGTTTGATTTTTAATTCATCAACTTAAAGATGTGCCGTTTCAATAAATTACTTTGTTTAGAGGAAAATATAATCATCTTAATTCTTAATATTGATATCATAGATATCTTCTTAGTTAGTCAGCGTCAGTCTTGAGAGTACAATTCATACTTATATTATTTTAGTGCCAAACCTCTAGAATGCAGTAATACTGCACACTTCTTGTGAACGGTCATTGATGTTGGTGGCTGCAATATAATATTATCTCTAAACCTCGTTTTAAAACGTAAACTTGTGAAGGTTGTGTCAACTTCACATGTGTGTATTTGTGATTGGGACATGATAGACTACCTGTAAATAATGGTCAGCGATTCTCGTTTACTTTTAATAATCTTTAGAATCACAACGACACTCAAAATGGTAGGTACATAATAGACACAAATTATAATTGCTGGAAAAATAAATATTTAAATAGGCACTAATAATTTAAGTTGCCTTTCACTTTTGCGTACCTATACAGGTATGTTTCATGTCCATGATAATTAGATGTTAAATTAATTTGTTGTAAGTTGTATGAAGGATTAACCCTTAACACAGGAAACAGGAACAACTTCCTTCTTTCTACTTATCACTGAAATTTTGTAAACGAATTTAGAGTAGTATTTTAATACTCTAGATACTTAATTTTATAATGAGATACGTATGCAATCAATCATAAAGTATAATAATTAGCGGGCTTTATTGAAACTCGGCGACAGACATATTTAATGGTTAATACTTATTGGTTGATGGTCTGAGTTTTTTTTTTTATGAGCTTCTTCTCAGTTCAGGGCACGTTTGAACCATCGTAAGCTTATTTTTTAGTCGTAAAATAATGTATGACTACTAAATAAGTATACTTAATTGTATTTTACTGACTATTCATAAGAGCCAACAAGTAAGACCTATATGAAACAAATAAATCATTTGAGTTTCATTTGACAGGGCACAACGCATTTGATATCATGACAACACTGGTACAATCACGTAACTTCGAATTAATCAAAGTAGTACTTTGTTAAAGCAGGAATTCATTTAACGGATGTCATTGAAACATTCAGTTAAGAGTTTTCATAACCATTTTTTAATCCATGGAATTCAAATTCTAAGTCAGTGTCACTTCGTTTGAACAGGTACATACATTTTTATAATTTCAAATTGAAGTTATAATATGTTCAAACGGGAACGTTATTGTTCATTTTTAAAGAGCTCTTTTTAGTTTAGTGCTCGTAACTACTTTGCTTTAACAGGAATTTAACGATTCATCGTTGGTACATTTGGCACTTATTTGATAGAAAAATGTTTATTTCTATCATATTTGTAAACGGAATTGATCAACAACAGATAAAACTATTTGAAATACCTTGCTTTTACACAAAGTATCTATGTGTTATAATACGTGAATAGGTATTTCCAATGTTCAATGTATTTCACGGCACGGCTGACCTTTGAATATAACTTTGAGAACTAAAAAACAACATACTCGTACATACAATTATTTTTTCGTTCTCGTTATTGGTTTGATAAAATCATAGTACCTACTACAATAATCAATTTTTAGACTTTTAACTTCCATGCTTGGAAATCTAATCCACATTAGCCAACCGAAGACAGTTTTCAACTTTTTTCCACGTCTTTTGCAAACGAAAACATTTCTGTGGAAAGGATCTTACCTACAATCTCAATCATGTAAAGTATTAACTATCCGTATCACGCAGAATTAAAACTTTTTGGCAATATCTTGTTAGGAGAATGAAGGTAGTTTGATTAATAATTAATTATTATAAGTCTATAAAACTGAAGTATTGCATTTCAGCGATGTTTTATCTTCCTTTTAATTTTGATTGGAATACCGTTTTAGTCATTTCTAAGCATTGATGAGTCACGTACCTTATTCTCTTTCCTGAAGATTTTGTACTTTATGTTTTGTTGTTGACCAATTTCCGCAAACAGGTACTTGATTTGAGTGGTAATTTTACTTACTGCGCGTTAACCTCGTCGCCACTGTGATGTCCAGTAGGACATTTAGGGATTATTAAATAATAAACTCCAATTGTAAACAGTAAGTGCACTCAAATAAACGGTAGCGTCTGCCTTGTCCGGCTAGCGGATAGCAATAAACTGGCGGCGCCACTGATTACTTGCGTGCTATTTTATTGTGTATACCACAGTTTTAATTCTACAAAGGCTTCGTAAATGTAGTTGTATGTGTGTTCGTGAATTTCAGTACTGTAGTTCGAAACAATATTTTCATTTATTTTGCATTTCATATGTTAATATACTCATATCTCCAGGTTGGTAGTTTTAGAACGACTATCGCTTATATCTTAAGTTCCTCCTTAAATAAGTTTTCCTGTGTAAAGAAGCAAATACATGAAATGGTGTTTGAATTTTAGGTACCTATTAACATTTTAGTTGAAAAGTGTGTGATCGTGCGTGACTGTACTGTTATATTATATTATGCTAACCCATGTTTTCTTAGCTGTTTACCCCTTATCCCTTGTCTACATTATGTAGGGAACCTCTTTAAAAATTTTCAGCTGCCTAGGTTTAATTGTTTGGACTGGGCGATATTGAGACAACAGCTGTTGGCATGTGAATTTATCTTTTTTATTGTTATATATTAAATTTTAATTTTTTTTGGCTTCGTGGGCTTTTTGATATGGGGAAAACCCATTGAACTCGCAAGACTGTTACTGTACACACAATTACCGTAACGTGTAACATTATACACTGTTGCCTTGTTGTAGTGTAGACTGTAGTGTAAGTCTGGCGATTCGAAGAATACAATTTAGGTACGCACATTTATTTTTTAGGGTTCTGAAGGAAAAACGGAACCCTTATAGGATCTATTTGTTGTCTGCCTGTCTGTCATTGGAATGGCGGCGTAGATCATTGGAATGTTGGTCTCCAACATCACCAGGAACCAGCAGACGATGTAGGGAATGTATATAAGTATCTGTATCAATTTGTTGTCCGTGTAACTGCCTGTCTGTCACGGCCCCTTATTATATAGTTCGTGGAGTTCTATCCTTTTACGAACCTTGGACATGACCGTGATGAGCGTGGCCATGGCGCCGCGCACTTCATTGGACGCGATTTCACCCAAGTACATCGGCGCCGCTATGCACGCGATGCCTTTCCCGAGCCCCTGTATGAGCCGCGCGGCGGAGATCATTGGAATGTTGGTCGCCAACATCACCAGGATCCAGCAGATGATGTAGGGAACGTATATAAGTATCTGTATCAATTTGTTGTCCGTGTAACTGTCTGTCTGTCATGGCCCCTTAATATATAGTTCGAGGAGTTCTATCCTTATACGAACCTTGGACATGACCGTGATGAGCGTGGCCATGGCGCCGCGCACTTCATTGGATGCGATTTCACCCAAGTACATCGGCGCCGCTGTGTACGCGATGCCGTACCCGAGCCCCTGGATGAGGCGCGCGGCGTAGATCATTGGAATGTTGGTCGCCAACATCACCAGGATCCAGCCGACGATGTAGGGAATGGCGGAGAGAAGGAGTGTCTTCTTTGTTCCGATTCTGTCTGCGAGGTACGATGCGGGAATGGGACTGACAGCTGGAAATAACAAATATCAAAATTATGAAAAATATGTTTCGGCATTGACATAGACTTGGTTAAATTAGTAGTTACTATAGGCACGTATATATTTCAAAAATTCACCCTGTTCTATGATTTTCACGAGACTATAAAATTACGAGCATTTCGCTTTAGATGTGTTCCGCAACATTAGATTGATCATAAAATAGCTTGAGGGTGCTTGGGTGTTGGAGCGAAACGTGCGTCGAGAAAGTGTGAGGAGCAATCGGAACTCGGATGTTGCGCAGCAGAACCAACAATAATAATTTAGTTTTAGTTGGCTTATGAAAATTATCAAGAACCTTTGAAGTATAATATACACCTGCATAGGTAAACATCTAGATACGGTAACAGCACAAAATCATAACCCTCTTTTGACTTTGTCGCCCTACTCTTGGGTCATCAAGATCCATATCACTCCAAAGGTTTCGATCTTCGGGTTTTTCTGCTGGCTGTTGCGAAAGGTCCGTGAGTGATTTTACTTGGTCAGACCAGCGGCTAGGTTATCGGCCACGTAGTCTTTTCCCCTCCACTTTGCCCCCAACTATAAGTTATCCAAGTTATCTGGAAGGCGGCGGGCAATATGACCAAAAAAGATTTGCCCTAGTTAGGTAAAATAAGAAAGTGCGTCTACCTGAACAAAGTATCATGAGTGAAGCGATCCATGAGCTCTGGTCCTTGGAGGTCTGGATCGGCGAGCCTTCCGCCAACAGTTTCGGCAGAACAGGGGAGGTCCATCCGACGGTTGTGCCTGCCGCCGCCGTGATTAACGTCGCTGGAAAATAAACATTTTTGTTCCATAAAGCACTACTACTACTTCCTGGAGAAAAAAATATAATTGAAGCCAAGATTTGGCTTGATAAACACTATTCGGACTCTCCACTAAGAAAATCAATAGTTTATAAGTGGTTTTCTAAATTTAAACGCGGTCGAAGGAGCAACGAAGACGATGCACGCAGTGGAAGCCCGAAAGAGGCTGTTACCGGCAAAAACAAAAAAAATATCCACAAAATAATTTCGTATAGCGTTAAGTGAAATTGATTGCGATAGCTTAGGCCCTATAGCTATCAGAAATCGTGCCTATAGCGTCATATCGTGAACGAATATTTGCGTATGATGAAGCTCTTTTCAAAGTTGGTGCCGCACGAGCTCACAATCGACCAAAAGCAACAACGAACTGATGATTCTGAGCATCTTTAAGGGCTATTCAATCGTAATAAGCCCGAACTTTTGCATCGAAATGTAACAATGGATGGAACATGGCTCCATCAATTCACATCGGAGTCCAATCAGCACTTAATCGAGTGGACTGCACGTGATGAAGCAACTCCAATGCTTAGAAAGACGCAAAAGTCGGGTGGCAAGGTTATGACACCAGTTTTTTGGGATACATATGTTAAAATATTCATTGATTGTCTTAAAAAGATAAAAACCATTAACAGCGACTATTACGTAGCGTTATTAGAGCGTTTAAGAACAACATCGCGGAAAAACGGCCCCATTTGAAGAAGAAGAAAGTGCTGTTCTTTGAAGATGATGCATCGTCTCACAAGTCAATGAAAATGATTGAATTTTGCTTCGAATTACTTCCGCATCCACCATATCCTCCAGATTTGATCGCCAGCGACGTTTTCCTGTTCTCAAACCTCAAGAAAATGCTCGCTGGACAGAAATATTGTGTTGATGAAGAGTTTATCGCCGAAACTGAAGCGTATTTTGAGGCTAAAGACAAATCTATACTTATAATAAAACTGTAAAGGGTCGAATTCTGTACATTGAAGATATTTTGAAAATTTTTGTTGGAGGACACTATTTAGTCGATACTGAAGCCAAAACTGTAATTTGTTTAATTTTTGTCTGTCTGTCTGTCTGTTTCAAGACCGCGCATCACGGCTAATCCGCTGAATGGATTTAAATGAAACTTGACATGATTATAGTTCATACCCCGAGGTAGGACATAGGATAATTTTTGTCCCGAAATTCATCATGGTTTCCCTGGAAGACGGCATCAAAGTCAAAATATGTATTTAGTTATAATTCATTAACGCGCTGTTAGATTTCATTAATTCTTTCTTTGTTAGAAAGGAGTTTTTTTTTAAGATTATTCCATACAAATTTTATCATCATCACTTTTGTAGTTCAGAAATTACAGGCATCAGAACCTTTAGCGATAAGTTCAAGTAGATGACTTGAAACTCGGAATGGGCAAAGAACCTAGGGCTAAAGAAGACGTAGAGCTAAAGTTAAACGGGACTACCCTTACAGCCGTAAATAAATACGCTTAGCAGAAGATTTTGTATGGTTTAAGATTTTTCACTTTTAGGGTGAACAAAAATCATGAAACTCGCTACGTTATACCGTATAGCGCCATCTCTACAATTAATGTGGAATTAGAATGTAAAACTCTGAGATTGGTACTACCGAATTTTTTTAAATAACAATTAACTGTCATGTAATTTACTGTTTCATGACTTTATATTAAGATGGCACTGGTAAGTCATGAACAGATTAAAGTTTTCACTTCTGTCGACATTCCCGGAGTGCCGCGTCTTTTTTTATCATCCGCAATATGGAAAGGGTAAAATAATGGTTCACATGTAGCGGTCTTCGATAGCGGTCTTCGATAGCTGACGATAGATGGCGTAACTAGCGCAATAGCACACGCTGACAGAGCATTCGACGAGCGTTCTATAAATACAACTTCTGACGTCACACGCATGGATCCCCAGGCACAACACCTGCCTGGAGGGAAATTTCCCTATTGCCCTCTGCGCCGCCAAATTGGTGCCGCCCGACGTGATCTGACCATTCACCACCAGAGGGCACACAACAACTGAAGAACACGCAACAAGAACAACGAAACCGCAACTGCAACAACCGCATCCGCAACAACCACATCAACCGCTACAATATCGAAGAAGCAACCGCAAACCTCATTCCTCGCACCGACTCTCAGTCTTCGCCGACCGACTCACTGGTCGCCGCGACACGTCATTCACCGCCGATCGACTCACTGATCGCGGGCCGCCGCATCATCAACGGACTCCCGGTTCGAAGGTCACTCACACCTCGCCGGCACGCAGTCCACCCAAGTCAACCCGGTATCGCTGACGCACTTCCACGATGCTGCACGCTGTTGACACGCACCTGATGCACCACGACGACACACGACTTAACAGTCTCAGAGGGGAGTGATTGTAGCGGTCTTCGATAGCGGTCTTCGATAGCTGACGATAGATGGCGTAACTAGCGCAATAGCACACGCTGACAGAGCATTCGACGAGCGTTCTATAAATACAACTTCTGACGTCACACGCATGGATCACAAGCGGTCCCCAGGCACAACACCTGCCTGGAGGGAAATTTCCCTATTGCCCTCTGCTCCGCTAAACACAAATATTTTTACCTCTTAGGTCTTATCGATCCTAACCGACTGACTGTCATAAGTCTTTTTATACGTAAAGAAATATATATCCATTGCCCATTCGGATATTTTGGATTGTATTGTGATGAAGCAAAGGTTTTTCAAATGACTCTTATGTTGGGCTGGGGAATATTGTTAGTAAAGTATTTTATCCCAGTGGTACCCACCCGGCCGAACCCTGAAAGAAGAGCTCTACCACCAGTACAAATTTTCACACCATTTAATGACTTTTGACATATTTCGTGGTTTCAGAATAAAAATCACATTGTGTTATAAATTAAACTCAGAATTTAGTTATAATATTTTACTGTTTAAAAATCATCAGTTTTACAAAACACGTTTCCTTTTTTAATGCCTAGCTGTCAGTTCTTATCCACAGAGTAAAAAGAGTATAGACTAACAAAGTCAAGAACCACAGATAATATACAACTCTCCCCCGCCAAAAACTTTAAATTTTTTGAATTTGATTGCCATGCCTGTTCCACTGGTTTCCTTCTACCTCGACTTCATACGTAGTTCCTGAAACTACTTCTCTAATAATTTTCCCTTTTGACCATTTTTTTCCTTTTCTATAATCCCTGACCAAGACCTCATCTCCCTCCTCCAGGTCTAGGACTCTACCCCCCTTTGCATACTTTAATTGCCTATCCTGCGATTGTACTAAATCATGGTAGATGGGTCCAGGTCTTAATAACGCCAAACGATTTCTAAGTTCTCTACCCATCATCAAACGAGCAGGAGAAACACCACTACTCTTATGAGGAGTGGTTCTATAATCAAACAAAAATATGCTTAAAGCATAATTAGGTGATTTACCACTCTCAATAATCTTAGTTAAGTGAGTTTTGAATGTCTCTACGAACCGTTCAGCAGCCCCATTGGTTGCCGGGTAGTGAGGTGAAGTAAAACTATGCTTTACCCCGGTTACTTTACAGAAATCCTGAAATTCCTGACTTTAGAAGTCAGGAATTTCAGGATTTCTGATGAAGTTCCATTATCGCTCACCAAATGAACTGGAAATCCAAATCGAATATAGGTTTCTTTGGTTATAGTTAAACTAGAGCCTATATTTGCCATTGGGAAAGCCTCAGGCCATTTTGAATAACTATCAATGATGACTAAATACATTTTCCCAAATAATGAGCCAAGGAAGTCAGCATGAATTCGATACCATGGTCCAGGTGGAACAGGCCAACATCTTGGAATTACTCTACTGGGATTATGCCTATTTTTCAGACATAAATCACATGATTTAGATAATTTTTCAATATCTTCATTTAACTTTGGCCACCAGAAATAAGCCTTAGCCATTTCAATCATTCTAGAAGTTCCAAAATGTGTTATGTGCAGTTCTTTTAAAACGGAATCTCTCAAACTTAGAGGTATTATTATTCTATGACCCCACATTATACAATCTCTATCCATACTTATTTCATGTCTCCGCATAAAAAATGGTTTTAAAGTATCCTCCACTGAAACAGGCCAACCATCCCGACAATATATGAGTATTTTTGACAAGAGCATATCTTTCTTGGTCTCATTTTGAATGGTTTTCCAGTTCAGGGAAGGCAAGTCTGAATCATTGAGATAATTTACATTTATATTACAATCTGGGTTACATAAAGTAGGATATTTAGTGTTGTCCTTCTTATCAGGCCTTCTTGATATATAATCAGCAGGATTTTTATCTGTTCTGATGTGTTTTATGGTGTAATTAAAAGCTGAGAGGAATATAGCATAATGTTGTAGCCGTTTTGCAGCCATTTTTGGAATTGCCTTACACGGATCTAATATACATACCAGAGCAGCATTGTCTGTTTCTAATTCGAAAACTCTGCCATATGTATAATTATAAAATTTTGTTATGCCAAAAATGATAGCAAGAGCTTCTTTATCTGGGCTGTATATTTTTTTTCTGTCTCTGTGAACTTCTTACTCGCAAAGGCTATAGGTCTTACAACATTATCTAATCCTCTGTTTGAGATTATTGAACCACAGATAATATACAACTCTCCCCCGCCAAAACCGGCCACCGGGCGCCGGTGCCGCCCGACGTGATCTGACCATTCACCACCAGAGGGCACACAACAACTGAAGAACACGCAACAAGAACAACGAAACCGCAACTGCAACAACCGCATCCGCAACAACCACATCAACCGCTACAATATCGAAGAAGCAACCGCAAACCTCATTCCTCGCACCGACTCTCAGTCTTCGCCGACCGACTCACTGGTCGCCGCGACACGTCATTCACCGCCGATCGACTCACTGATCGCGGGCCGCCGCATCATCAACGGACTCCCGGTTCGAAGGTCACTCACACCTCGCCGGCACGCAGTCCACCCAAGTCAACCCGGTATCGCTGACGCACTTCCACGATGCTGCACGCTGTTGACACGCACCTGATGCACCACGACGACACACGACTTAACAGTCTCAGAGGGGAGTGATTGTAGCGGTCTTCGATAACGGTCTTCGATAGCTGACGATAGATGGCGTAACTAGCGCAATAGCACACGCTGACAGAGCATTCGGCGAGCGTTCTATAAATACAACTTCTGACGTCACACGCATGGATCACAAGCGGTCCCCAGGCACAACACCTGCCTGGAGGGAAATTTCCCTATTGCCCTCTGCTCCGCTAAACACAAATATTTTTACCTCTTAGGTCTTATCGATCCTAACCGACTGACTGTCATAAGTCTTTTTATACGTAAAGAAATATATATCCATTGCCCATTCGGATATTTTGGATTGTATTGTGATGAAGCAAAGGTTTTTCAAATGACTCTTATGTTGGGCTGGGGAATATTGTTAGTAGAGTATTTTATCCCAGTGGTACCCACCCGGCCGAACCCTGAAAGAAGAGCTCTACCACCAGTACAAATTTTCACACCATTTAATGACTTTTGACATATTTCGTGGTTTCAGAATAAAAATCACATTGAAAAGGACGATTTTAACTGTCGATATTTCGAAATATCGACAGTTAAAATCGTCCTTTTGATCTTACGTATTAATGAAACTTTATATTATGATTAAGAAAAAGGAGTTTTCAAAATCACCACAAGATAACCCGTGTGAGGTAAGAACTGGTTTCTGTATAACATCACACCAGAATCCCTCGAAAAATCAAGGAATTCCACGGTATATATAAAAAAATCGTAATTCACGCAGGCGGAGCCGCGGGCAACAGCTAGTCGTATTATAAAAATGGTATCGAAAAATTATATGGTCTGTATAATCGTTGTATAGCCCTCGAAGGCAACTATGTTTTTAATAATAAAATCCAATTTTATCAAAAAAAAAAGTATTTTTCTATGCTAGCCCACGAACTTTTCAGCCCATGTTACACTAGGTCTAATTACTCTATGCACTAGGTACATACCTACTATAATACCCTATCCGCCTTACAAATAAACGTGGAATATCGGTAGAATATAGTTTATACTCTATCATCAATCATTTGCCTACCGCCTTGTATAATGTTTTACAACAATGGTCAACCACCACCAAAGGTCAACCCTTATTCCAAAGTGCTCGCTTACCTTAAGAGTAATAAATAAGTGCATAACTCTTCTAGGTAAGTATAAAGTAATAATAAACCTGCATAACCTTTCTGTTACTTTTTTCAAGGTGCATAGGTATTTTGCTGGCATAACAGCTAGGTACCTGGTTAAAGAGTACCAAAGTCGTTAAAAAATTGCACATGTCCGTCCACTTTCTTTAAATGTTATGAAAAAATATTTGAGAGGGCGCTCATGGGGCAAACATATTATTTATTTAGTTTTACATAAGCTTGTTGTTGGGAAAAGAAGTTTTAAAAGAGAGTGAATTTTTTTTTTATTTTTACTCAAAAATTGACGATTTGCTTGGATTTCGAAAATACTGTTTCAGAATGTGTTGGGCTCAAACAAATGGACGGATTAGACAAAAAGATACACAAATAACTTTGATACTCTAAGAAAGGATTTTCGAATAAGTATTCAACAACTAAGGGTGTAAGGTTGGGGGTTATTATTATGTATTTAGGTGGTATTGTGCTTAATATACGTTGAGGTTATCTGTTCATTTCCTAGAAAACAGCTTGGTCTAGATAAATTGAAACTAATAATTAATCCATCTAATTGATAGCAGTCAGTGAGTCGACTGCCATTGAAAACAACTGGGTCACTCGGTATCATACAGTCAATGATTCAACTGCTGCAAGCTCCTGCAAACACAATTAAAATTGGCACAGAATCGGTGCTCGTTGGTGGTATATAAAAATTGTTATTGTTATAAATAAATAAAATAATATTCGGCCACGGCAGTCAATATCTGCATTATATGAGCTTTTCCACAGGCGCGGGACATATCTCTTTTCTTTTAAAATAATAAATTATAATTTAATAAATAATTAATAATAAAATTATTTAATTAAAAGATAATTTTGTTATTTTCTTATAAAAAAAAATATTTAAAATTCTCGTGGTAATTTTGTTACCAAACTCCTCCGAAACGGCTCGACCGATTATAATGAAAATTTTCTGTGTATGTTCGGTAGGTCTAAGAGGTCTAACCCGTCGAAGCTATTTTTATATCCTTAATGGCAAAACAATGTTTGCCGGGTCAACTAGTTATACTGTACAAGTGTCTGCACATATACAAGTGCACTCTCTATTCCCTGTCTCTCATAATCCAATGGGACGACAGTTTCGACACCACTGGAGAGAGATGGCGCAGGATCGGCACGGGGGTGAAACACTGCCAATTTTCTTGGCCTCGCACTCCTGGATAGACAAACCTAATACTAAATTTTATTGACCTGACCCGGGAATCGAACCCAGCGTCGAACATGTTAACCACTAGACCAACGAAGCTGTTATTATTATACTTATCGTATAAGTGTGTAGTATACTTAAAGCGTTAAATTAAATGGCAATGGTTTTAAAAATGTGCAAATTAAAATATTTATCGCTGATATACCTACTTAGTGTGTAGTACAGAGCATTGTTTTCATCAAAATATTAATGTTAAACGTTTTTAAAAATGTATTGATTTATATTTTACAGTATTAGTAATTAGCTACTGCCAGAGCGGCGGTTCTGTAGCGTGTGTCCATATTTTTAGGGTTCCATACCAAATTGGTAAAAATGGAACCCTTATGGTGAGACTTTCTCCGTCCGTCCGTCCGTCTGTCACACTCGATTATTTCAGTAACTATTAAAGCTATCGACCTGAAATTTGGAATAGTTATAAGTAATTGCGACGCGTCGCCATTGCAATCATAAAAAATTGAAAATCTTTTTTATTTTTATTTAAAAAGGGGGGCAAATCGGGTTGTCAAAATTTCAAAATGAGATAAAAATATTGAGTGGGGTATCATATGAAAGAGCGTTACTTGTGTATTCTAAAACCAATTTTTATTTATTTTTATGCCTGATAGTTTTTGATTTATTGGGCAAACTTTCGAAAAAAATACCGTCCCTCCCCCCCCTTATCTCCGAAGTTTACCAATCGAAAAATCTGAAATAATTATGATCAATAGAAGTTAACGTATACATTACAGGAAAAATAAAATCAATTATCTAACTATTATACTTCTTTTTATAATAACAATAATCCACCGAAAACAAAGTTAGGTTTGCGGTTTGCCAACAAAATTACCTATATGTAAATTGCATTTTGTATATTTAATTCTCAATATAAGTATAACACACTTGTAGTATACTTTCATTGTATACGGCAACTTCGCACTTTCAGATATTCAGTTTATTATCTATTTTTAAAACTTACCGCCCGACACACCCACGTTGGAACACGTCGTCCGAGCGAGCCTCATTCTTTAATTGTGCGCGGCAACGAGCACTCGACTACAAAAACACGTCTCGTTTTTGTTAATTTAGGTTCAAAGTGAAAAAAAATTAAGTGTTCAGTGTTAAAACTTGCTTAATTTTCTATACTGATAATGCTTAGACGCTAGTAAAAATTATTATTATAACAAAAATAAAATAAAATCAAATCATATAATTGTGCATTCATCTTCGTCAGACTCCGAGGAAAGAGGGTAAGTGAAAATTAACCTTTTTTCCAGATATCACATCAACTCAAATATCAATGCTGACGAAAGTGTGTCCAAAAATTGAAATCCTAAGGCATCTCTAAGCTAACTTGGAGGGTATCACATTGAGGTTATCACGAAAGTATAGCATGATGCGCGAAATAGTCCAGGCATCTCTAAGCTAGCTTGGAGGGTATCACGTTGAGGTTACCACGAAAGCATAGCATGATGCGTCAATGCTCCTGGAGGTTGACTGCGGGTCAACACGAAGGATCCTAAAAAAAAAACTCAAAGGACTTTGCGGATACCAACGGGGGACGATGTCGGTGTGGCGCTGTTCTCGGCTTCACTACAAGTGGCTCCGCATGACCTCCAGGACTTTGATCCCGAATTGCTATCGGCGCTCAGTCACAAGAACTATATTAATGGTTAGTCCCGACAGTTGTAAAATTCTAGCCGACCTTCATTGCAAAGAATCAAATAGTTTATTTGATATACTTGCCTGGCTTATGAATAGCCAGTTAAATGTTATAGCCTTTTATCAGTGATAAACTTTTCACGACTTAAAAACTAATTCCACGAGGGTACCAACGCGTCGAACTTTTGTAACTATGTACCTACCTACAACTATATACCTACAACAATAATGTTTAGATTTTGTGGTGGAAAATAATTTTACTTACTTTCGAAAATTAATGTTCAGATTGTGTAATGGGATGATAATTTAACTGTTAGCTCAAAACTCAATAAGTTAACAATATTATGTATAATGTACCATTAGTCTGGAAGTTTCATTGAAGTGAATTGTTAAATTCTTTCTGAAACTAATAAAAATCTTAAACCACAACGCGTCCTGAACTGAGAAGAAGCTTAAGTATTGACAAATGACATTTTGTTTCGACAAATGATAAGTAATTAAAGTTCACGAACGGGACCAGATGTTTTTTCGGAGAAATAGTTTCGCAGCAGTATAGCAGGTATATGCAGCAGTATAGTAGTAGTATAGCAGGGCGCGGCGGGCGACTTTGCTATCGACACCCACCGCTGGGACAGCGCAATCTCGTTTCTCGAGAAACTAGCTGGCCCCCTCTCGTTACGGCTCGGCCAGCAGGGGGGGGGCGTGACACACTTGAGTATTGGCGATCAGCCGCGAGGAAGATGCGACGTGACAGCGAGTTTCCAGCATCAGCCACAACAACGACCAGGTTCATCGACAACGCTAGACATTAAGGTACCTATATGCCAGTTGTCTTCAACATTTTGAAGTTTATTGGTTACATATCACTGACAAGGAATCCGTCACGATCTATAATCTAGAATTTCGGGAGTTATAATAAGTGAAGACTATTTTTTGACTTTCACTAGGTGTACAAATGTACGTACATTCAATAAAATATTTTAATGAATTGAACAAATTAAGGAACTAGCTCCAAAAAATTATTAATACATAATACCATTTTAAAAATCGTACACTAACACAGTGTACCGCCTTTACACGTTCACAGCAAAGGAAAAGCGACAAATGTCTTTGACAATCGACATTTCATTTTTGGGTGAGATAATGTGAGAGTGAGTCACTGCATGTTCGATTATAGTTAAGATGTGTCTAACCTCAAAATCTTACGTAGTAAAAGATACATTCTAAATTTAAAGGCGTTGAATGAATTTGTGGTTCAAAATCTTTTGAAATTGATAGTTCATAGAACAACTTACAAGCGAATACCTAAAAAGGGTTTTATGCCTATGAACTGAAGAATCTTATTTTAAAGTACCGATTCATCCTTGGCAAAATACACAAAGAAGTTGTGACTCATCTCAGATACTTACCGCGGTTTTTTCATGAAGATTATTTGTTAGGTGTTAGAGTGTTAAAGTTATTTACTACCCTCAAAACAAGCTCAGTTTCCTGGTTTTATTTTAATTTCTGACGATATGGCAGTATCGTTACCGCAAACTATGACGTGAATGATGTAACAATTCAAATTCTGTAAAGAATTTTATACGCTTAACGCGTTGTATCACCTAAGAGTTAAGCTTAATTCCGATTAAAAGTCCTAGTCCGTATGAAAAATTAGACTTTAGACGCAGCTGTTAGTCCTTCATCGGTTATTCTATCAGATGGCCAGTGGTTACAAAACATTTTTTGAAGTCATCTAACTCCCTTAAACCTAAAAGGTTGAATTAGTGATTCACACGATTTCCCGGTCTAGATGAAAAATAATTCTTTTAATTAGAGAGATTTTTGTTTTTGTAATAATTAACGTTAAGATGAATCGAAATACCTCTTTACAGAGTTGATGGCCATATTTTTCGATACATTTATTTTGATACACATGATTTACATCAGTTGCTTAGGGGATATCAAATATCCTCATTTAAACGATTGGGTTAATTGTTTCTTATATTGAAATTAAAGATAATCAAAAAGCTGACCAAGAGTTACATCCAGTTAATGGGATTAAGCTATCGCTGTAAAATTATATACTTCAAAGTTATTCAAAGAATTTATTCCAATTCACTTTAAAGTTATTCAAAGAGTTCAATCCAGTTATTGAATTTATCGCTTCTTGCAAAAATGCGAAATGTTATCAATACGAATGATGTCTGAACCCAGACGTCTTAGAAACAGACGCATTCTGAACATTTTGGAACACCAAGTTTACCTTTGCTTTTCTATCCATTCTTCTAGAGTTAGAATGCTTAAAGATACTATTATAGGAAATGCTTAAGGCATACATCGTCTAAGGACCTTTACAACTTAGGGTCTTCTCCTTTTACATAAAGTGTCAAAAGACTTACTTCTTATAGTATATTTATTGATAATAAATAAATAAATATGGTCTTTTCGTAGGGAACCACAATTCATAGGAATTACTGTGGGAAGTTCTCTGAAGGCATTAAAGAAAAAAGAAGGACATTTTGTTGGAATTTTTAATAATTTATATGTTTCAAAACTTTTGTGTTATTTACAAAGTTTTGTGGCAATACTGCTTTAATAACGACAGAGACCCGTACAATCCGTAAATTATAAGTCAACCTCGTAATTTCCAACAGAACAACTTGTTAACGACGTAGCATTGTGACGTCGGCATTGAGTTTAATTTTTTGCTGATGATTTTGGGTCAAATTAACAAATTAAAACAATGCTAAAAGGAATAAATAAATTAACGTCAAATACTACATAGGATCCTAAGATCGTATGCTAACACTTCGTTTGCTCAATGGGTCTTAATAAGAGTTAATTGATCCTGTAACTTTATTAGCCTTAGGCAGTATGCACATCACATATAATGAAAACATTAATATCAGTAAAAGTTAGCATTATTGTATAAATCAAGAAAATTATTGAATTTATACAACGTCGGCTACCACTCGTGGCCAACCAGTTTTACTCATACCATAAATAAATAATACAAAAAGCCTTTTTTATTCTTTGATTAAATTTCTTAAGATTAATTAAAAGCAAGATGAACAATAACCTATGCAATCAATAATATAAAACGTAACTAAATTAATATTTTTCTAATTATAAATTTAGTGTAACTCATAACATACTTTAACGAAATTATAAAAATATGCCACAGCTTTGAAAAACAAATCGATATGTTGGTTATAAAATCTTAGACTAAAACATACGATAGACAACCTCCTGATAACGTTTAAGCGACGTCATAAGGTCGCCTGCAAACAGACCACCACGGAACAGGTGCTGGCGGCGGTCAGTATAAGAACGTGTCTGCCGAGGAATATGCTCTCTCACGAGAGTGGTCTGCGTTTCAGTTCACTCAGAACCAGGTACGCAACACTTTCGAGGTGAGCACGTAGTTTGTTGCTTGACCTCATCAGAAAGACAGTCGGTAGGTCACAATTATTGCAGACTTTTGCTAAGTTTTATAACCGCCCAGTGAGCGATGATGCTTCATTCACAAAAGCTATTTTGCTTTCTAATCATTAATCATTAACATTATTTAAATAATGTAACTGTTTTATTAATCCAGTGAATTAAACGTAAAGATTGGTTAATTAAATTCTTCTGTGGTATAAAGAGGACATATTATAATAGAAAACAATTTACAATCTATTTATGTCCACAATTTAACAAAAATTTTCATCTCTAAACATCTACAAGTGTGTTATACTTATATTGAGAATTAAATATACAAAATGCAATTGATGATTAAACGAACTTACCTGTAAGTGAAGTTCTATCACAATTGTATGAGTATATTTAATTCGAAGATATAAGGTCCCTCCCATACCCAAAGCCCATAAGTATTACGAAAATTTTGTTAAATGTACTCTAAAAAATGAGGCTCGCTCGGACGACGTGTTCCAACGTGGGTGTGTCGGGCGGTAAGTTTTAAAAATAGATAATAAACTGAATATCTGAAAGTGCGAAGTTGCCGTATACAATGAAAGTATACTACAAGTGTGTTATACTTATATCTTCGAATTAAATATACTCATACAATTGTGATAGAACTTCACTTACAGGTAAGTTCGTTTAATCATCAATTATACTCGTAAAATCATGAACAAAAGTGATTATTTTAATGTTTTACTTCTTTTATAGTATCCTCCGAGGGTTCCTCGGTGCGCGTGTCCGACTCGCACTTGACCGGTTTTTTTATTTAGCCAAATCATTTCAGTAGTTTTAGCATGAAGGAGTAACACGCACAGACACATATTATTTAAATTATCACATTTACCCGAGAGGCTATGCGAGTGCTACTAACTGAGCCAGTTTTTTGATACTCACCTATTTTTAGGGTTCCTTATCAAAATGGTCAAAATAGAACAATTATGGTGAGACCTTTTCCGTCCGTCTGTCACACTCGATTTTTGACACACAACTTACACGTTTGTACTTTACAGTTGAATGTAGTTTCACAATATGGGGCTTGCAGGGGCGAATACTGTCTCCATACATTCGAAATACCAAATCATTTGTAATTCGTTCATATATTTTCGATCATGTTGTGGTGTTATTCGATTTCGGTCATAATATTGTTATTATATAAATTTTGGTATTACGGAACTCGTCCGAAGTTATAACAATTTTGATCAAAATTGATTTATATTTCGTTTTAGAGAAGTATTTCTGAACTAAATTTGGCCAGGAGCATAGATTATTACCTACTATATGAACCAGAATAACATCACATGATCGAAATATTATTTACGAATTACAAATGATTTAGGTATTACGCATGTATGGAGAAAACGTAGGTCAGTGCATTCGTCGGTAGGGTATAGCCGGTAGTGTGGCAACCAGCCGCGGACGTAGCCTCCCCCATCTGACCATACCTCCTAAATATTTTTTATTCACTCTTATCTAACACGTCTTGTAAAGGAGTAGGTACCTTGATCAATGATGACTATAGTACCTACTCCTTTACAAGGACAGCAAAAGGTCAGGCAGAATAAAAAATACATTCGGCAAGCCCGAATCGCAATCGCGTTTACTGACGAGGCCCGAGGGTACCGTAAATAACCAAAAATATCCCATATCTTATGAACTTGTATCTTATTTAAACGAATTTTAAGAATTGACTTGCCCGCTTGTATCAAGCACGCTTATACCATTGAGATACCTACTGCACTTGTTCGAAAATACCTTTTTGCTTGTTGTTATCGAGTATAATACCACTAAGAAACGATGTGATGAAATGGTTAACGCCATATCATGAAATGATCAACTCTGAGACCCAGGCCACGACGAAATATAGACAACTGGCCACAGCATAAAATGATAAAATATTTATAGGCCACGACCATGGGGGCTATTCCGTATCTTTGACTGTTACAGAGATAAGAGCCCTGGGACCCTTATTCTGTATTTCAGTGAACTTCAACGAGCTCATTGTCATTTATAATATATTTTTTATCCATTGAATGTTCGCCAAGAAATCTTACTTTGCTTTTCACTAAATAATGCAGCAATGTATAACGAACCATAGACAACAGTGATCGTAACTGCAACTTTGCAAGTGTAAATTTTACAGAATATGCGCTCGGGTTAGCAGTATCGATAGATATAGATTGTTATGGAATTTGCAACACACTTGCTCATACAGTGGCTCTAATTTCACTGAAATTAGGCACATAATGACACCTATAATCGCAAACTGTGACTTTTTCATTACTATTGTTCACTAGTGAGTTAGACAGTTTTTTTTTTATTTTATCTACTAAATAAAATTATTTTTAGTAGGTATTATTTTATTCACAAAAACATCGAAAAACGTCGTATGATACACGTGAGTATTTATGATGACCCTCACCTAACGGCTCGGGTCTCAATGGCGCTTCAGCGGTAATCACCTACTTTACTCACTTGTACCATAAACTACTATTCTCACTCATATTGGCATTTATGTAATCGGTTACTTTTTCATCTCGTTGAAAAATATGTACATATCATCATCATTGCATAGTAATTTATTTACCACACATCGCTGCACTTCGATAATAATATTTCCTTAGAAATGCCCGTATTATTGACAGAATGCATGATGATATAGTATTTTGTCGGCAGGTATTTTCATACGTGCTTGGTTTGTATAGGTATATTTTCAGAATAATTTACACATAAACGTATTTTAGGAGCTATAAACATGACAAATTTGCATTATCGATGCATACAAATAACATTCCAAAGTATTAGCTATTTTAAAACTGGATTTTTTTATCGTTTCTAAATCGAAATATCTAGACTGCATATATTTTATATAGTTCTCTTTGTTCTCATAGCTTGTAAGACGTATTAGCTTTGTAGAAGGTAGACAAGCCACATACTTAACAATATCAAACGGATTTACTGGATTTTAAAAGAACTAAGAGCACATTCAGATATATACGCAAATAGGTGGTGAATAGCGAAACTGAAATAAACTAAAACAGTGATTAAGTAATTGGTAGGTAGTTAGTTACATCGAGTGATGAAACCCAGCTGGGAGCTATCGATTAGGCACTTTGAAATTTGAAGTCTGCAAATTAATTAGTCGAAGGCCTTATAACAGGAGAAGATAATTAACGAGACGTATCTATACATATAACAAGTATATCAAGTTCATAATAATTAATTCGGCTATAGTTACCTTATTCTATTTTCGAGTTAAATGGGATGTATAATTTCCCGGAGAGAATTTGACCTTTTTTAAGCATATTACGTAGACAGAGAAGTTAAAGATATCATTTGGCATATTAGTATTTAGATAAATAGAGAAAGAGTAAAGCAAAATTGCGATCGCATTACGGCTAGTCAGCGCTGAATGTATGTAACTTAAGTAGCCATAAGTTTCACTATTTCCTAGAGTTCATAATATTAAATAGTTTTGTTTGTATTGCACAGATATACCTAGACTCTTGTTACAGTTCTAATGACCTCCATGCTATTTTATGCCTACCAAGGCGCTAGTGCCCTGACCTTACCAAATACGGCTTTAGCTTTATTTTTTAGTATTTTCAACATGAGTATTTCATTTGAGCAAAATTGACAGAGTGCGACTTACGAGTAATTAGTCGAATGCAGATTTGTACTCAAAATCTACAAAAGGAGTGTGACAAATACGACGTGTTTCGTTACAAACTAGCTGACTCGACAGACGCTGGCCTGCCCTGTGATTGTGGCTGTACTATTCGAACATAAACCATCAAAGGGCCATCTCACAGAAAAAATCAAGCTCTGCATCTACGGGCCGTATGACCGATCTCGTTAGACGTACAAGTATTGTGACGCCTGCCTGCGGGGCTAGGAGGTGCGCGTAGAGATAATTTTGTTTATTTTTGTTAATCTCTTTTCTCTTTCATAATATATAGATAGATTGAGAAAATAGATCGACAAGACAAAATTATCTCTACGTGCATATGCTTGATAGGCTGGTTTACCATACATGTTCAGCCACCCAGCTTCCTATTCTCTCTATCGGATAGAGGACAATTTCACCATGGGGAAACATAGAATAATCCACTACAGATGTGGGTGGATATAATGTCCCCATTTCCCCTAGCAAAAAAACTAAGTTTCTCTCCGCAATATTGATGTTTTTTTAACCTACGGGGAAAAATAAATTTTCAACAGTGGGGATGAAAATGTCCACGTTTTATGAGAAACGGTGATGGGGGAACTACTTTCCCCTTTGCTTTAGCCGGTGGAGAAGATAAATAATCTCCACCCGATTTTATCCTCTTTCAGAGGTAAAATCGGGGGATAGAATTTTTATACCCTGTCCATGCTAGGGCAAAACAAGTAAGTGTCTGCGTCTGTTAGTGTTATGTTTTAATTCGGTATAATGAACCTTAGGAAAAGTTACTAATTTGTGACGTAAGTACCACTTTTTTCCGAATTAAAATAAGAGTTTGTTCTAAGAATGTACTATGTAGAATATAGATATAGGAAGTAAAGTAAACAATACGCAGACAATAATAGTTCTATTAAGTGATTTCCTCAATATTCTATTAAAACTATCTATTTACATAGAAGTACACAGTAAATATATTACCATGCATTATACCCGTGTGTGGTGACGTCTGTATTTAATTGTTTGTTCATAAACGTTCATTTAATTGCACGAGAGACACAAACATTAATTGAAGGGAAAACTTCTTCGTATCCTCAGACTGCCATAGCTCAACAGTTTTTCTGAGCAGAAGGGATAGGGCAACAATAACTATAGATATCCCATCCCGTCCCATCCCATTGGGAACTACAGTATAGATTACGTTGATGTAATTACCACTAATAATTAAGGGCTGATTTTTGAATCGCAAGATAATCTGAGGAATAAAGAAACATGTCATATAAAAAAAACTATCAAAACATCTTACTTATTCCTTAGTAAACGATTATCTAGTGATTCAAAAATCAATCATCATCCAGCTGTCATTCCCATACATTTTAGAAAATTTCACTATCGGTAACATGGCTACAGTTGTTCACCAGAAAAGTTTATATAGTCATGAAATAAGTAATTAGTATATAGATCTTAGTTCATTGCTTCGTCTATTTTTATGCCTAGGTATTACGTGTAGGCAACACAAGTAGGAAGTGGTTAGACCACAAAAAATAGCCTCATGAATATCAATTGCGTTTTACTGCTAAATGCCTGACGACATAACATTGTCTTATTTTTATATTTAAATTTCACGTTTTATTATTTCACCGCCACTAGATGTAATGATAAACATTAGTCAGGAAGGGGAAAAGATGGGGAAAAGGCCTACTTCCAGTTCCACTGAAGCCACTCAAAATTATTCATTGTTCAATATCCTGCGGATTTTATTCCTGGTTTATCTTGCACAGTACATACACAAACGAGTTAGTAACGAGACTTGACCAGGGACCGAAATGCTTAGCAGTATATCTGGATCTGTTCAAGGCTTTTGATTCAGTTTCGGTTCCTAGGCTTTTGAAAAAACTAGAAAACATAGGCATTCGCGGCAATCAGTATAAATTATTTGATAGCTACCTGAGTAACACAAAACAACGTGTTAAAGTTGCCGATACAATAAGTAGGGATGCATTAATTACATACGGTGTACCGCAGGGTAGTGTCCTCGGACAATTAGAGTAGTGATTACAAATCTGCGAGCTAACGAGGTAGGCATACCCTAGCATTAATTAAAATGTAATGAGTAGGTATTAAGTAGGTTTTCATTAAAACAATACGTAATTGTCGATACGTATTGCGATCTATAGGTACTTCTGGGCGAAGTACTCAATTGAAATTAATATTGTTTAATTTCTAACTGCATGATTAGGTACAGATAAAGATTTTAATTAAAATGACCATGCGCGATGAAGACGTTTTTACTCGTAATTAGAAAAAGAATTTAGAGCTTATGCATACTTTCTAAAGAAGGGTTTAAGGGCAAAATAATATATAAACCGAACGGACGGACGGACGGCGAAGTGTCAGTAATAGAGTCCTGTTTTTAGGGTTCCATACCAAATGGTAAAAATGGAACCCTAATGGTGAGATTTTCTCCGTCCGTCTGTCACACTCGATTATTTCAGTAACTATTTTAGCTATCGATTTGAAATTTAGAATAGGTAATAGTGACCCGACGTCATAACAATCGTAAAAATTTGAAAATTGTTTTTATTTTTATTTAAAAAGGAGGGAAAACCGGGTCGACAAAATTTCAAAATGAGATAACAATATTGAGTGGGGTTATCATATGAAAGGGCGTTACTTGTGTATTCTAAAACTATTTTTTATTTATTTTTATGCCTGATAGATTTTGATTTATTGGGAAAACTGTCGAAAAAAATACCGTTTCCCAATAGACTAACAATTTTAATGTGAGCACAGTGTGCAAGTGCATAATAGTTACAGGAATGACGTACCTATTTAGAAATACTTTATTATGGCATAGAGTAATAAATGATATAGCATTCAGTAAATACCTACGTAAGTAGTTACTTTCTGCTTTCTGTAAACATTTACAACAAATATCTTTAATCCATACTTGTATGGCATTTAATTAACTAGGTTCTCTGACGTATGTATTTACAATAATAGTATTTGTAAATGGTTCTTGAAATATGTATTATGACATCTAGATAATATCTGCATACGAGTATATCAGGTCGGAATTTTGTGTTTTTTTGACTTATTTATTAGTTAAGTATTTAATAAACAACATACTGTTTAGGTACATAACGAATCGATTTATCACCTGCCTACCTATTAATATATACAAGGTATGGGTTAATTCGTATAGTGTGTCCGCAGATAACCTCTTAGTTTGATCCTAGAAACCCATTGAGGTGATAAGAAGTCCCAATTATTTTATTTTATTTTCAATACAAAAAATATTATTTCATTAAGAAAAATAAAATTTAGCAACCCTAACTGTGATATCGACAAACCTCAAATCATTTTCATTATTCCCAGTTCATTGATGTTGAACCAGCCGTTTTTAGAGATGTCACTTAAAATTTATAATACACTTTTGAACCCCCTATGCCCTAATGCCCTCAGGATATGAGCTACACCTTTTGCGATATTTTTTCATGCATCTATACATCGTCCCCTACTTTAGACTTTCGGCTAATTAGGGTAATTTATTTACACGGTTTATATACAAAAATTAAGATATGAGGTGTCGCGACGTTTCGCGAATTATATAGTTTATTGGTCTACATAAAATGCCGGAATGCACAACCAACACAGACCTGGGATGCCGTGTTCACAGACTAGCGTTCTCTGTACTTAATCTATATAAACTTGTAACTCTTTGACCTAACCACAAGACTTTATGTCACGTGATACCTAGATTCGTGTTACTTCGTGCCATTTCGTAGTTTACGAATGGCCATTTCACTGCCCCGTTGACATCTTATAAATAACGACGCGTTCCCACATGTCGTTCTTACACGGTCAGTTTCCAAGCGCGCCGGACGTAATCCGGCTGCGCTGAAGAAAGTAAAGTTAAGTGTTGATTATTTCCTGGTGAGTGCTAGACTGTAATTATCATTATTTAGCATGTACTACCTAATAATCAATCTCCCTTAAAGAGTTGTCCCTGCCTGTGTGGGGTGACGTCATCTGCCTTCAGCGATGTTGGCTCGAACCCGCAAGGGGAGCTTGGACGGTGTAATCCTTCAGCGATGCTGGCTCGAACCCGCAAGGGGAGCATGGATGGTGTAATCCTTCAGCGATGCTGGCTCGAACCCGCAAGGGGAGCATGGATGGTGTAATCCTTCAGCGATGCTGGCTCGAACCCGCAAGGGGAGCGTGGATGGTGTAATCCTTCAGCGATGCTGGCTCGAACCCGCAAGGGGAGCGTGGATGGTGTAATCCTTCAGCGATGCTGGCTCGAACCCGCAAGGGGAGCTTGGATGGTATATTCCTGCAACGGTGTAGGCCCGTACCCGTAAGGGGGGCTAGGATACAAAATCCTACCTAGGTGGAGTGACGTCACCTGGCATCAGTTCCCAAGGGAAGTCATTTATAGTCAAGCACTCCCGACCGATGGATGTCGTTGAGATCGACATCCAATCGGTTCTCATTATAAATTGCAGATGGCGCGGACGCCTGGCTCCTTCCCCCGTGTGACAGTAAATGAGCGGCAACAACACATCGGCAGGCAGCAAAGTAGAGATCAACGACAAGTGAGCAGTTTGACGGCCGGCTCTGTGCCCTCGCTCGAAACCAAATTAAAGGGCTGGTCGCCACATGGTGGAAGTATGCTGGGATTGAGTAAAAACACTCTCCTGTTAAAGCGAGGATTCGAAAAGCGAGGTTTATAACTCGGGCTTGATCTCTCTCTGCTGTCGGATGTGTGCGCTGAAAATGTATTATTTGTATCACTTTGTGTTGTGCATTTTTGGTTGTAGACTGTGATAATTGAGGTTATTTGAGTATTGCTGACACATTGATTTGCCATTTGGAACGATATCTCTAAGTTTCCAACTTTGCTTGCACTATAAAACGTAGCGCGGGTAGTTGAGTATAAAGTTGAGCTTTAATTATTAATGGCGATTCACGATTTGTGAATCACGAAGACAAAATACCAATTTGGGACGGTAGAGTGACATTTCAAATCGTACTAAATCACGCGAATCCTTCTATATTTTACCGAATTAACTTCAAATATCGTAAACTAATAGAAGTGACTTCCAAAATCAATTAATATTTATGTGGGATACTTCGATTATTATACTTATAAATAGATGTAATGTACCAAGTGTCTGGAAGACAAAGAAAGTCTCCTCATCTCCTTATCTATGAGTCGAAATACAATTAATAAAAACTCTTAAATTAGAATTTGTTGCTAAGTGACTAATTATCCTTCCGAAAAGTTCTGAAGGTAACCATTGATTATAGATGACAAAGTGTCCCGACGGGTGGTGCCACTAGATATGATTCCAGAAAAAATTAATACTTTTAATTAAACTATCGCGATGTAACATTCATTCATGCCAGTTGAGTTCATAAACGTAATTATTAAACACCTCACGATTTAATGAACTAAAATCTAAAGTCTCAGTAATCGAACACATTCTTGTAACTCGATTTCCGGCAGATCTGTAATTTACCCACAAGATGGCGGACATCTTACGTGTAAACGTAAACAAAGGTAAAATTTAGTTTGACGCCGTAATCTATTATTGGTATTCAAGTTAGTGACAAAGCTTTATGTATAAAATTAGTACCTACTATAATTTCAGTAGAATGTTACTTTTAGAATTAAAATTTATCTTTGGTGGAACATCACAGTGACTTACTATCTATAGTGTTTCGTGTCTATGCTTACTATTTTAATTTATCAAGTGGAATATTTAGTGTGGCATCACCTAAGGCAGTAACTCAGTTCATGAACTTTAGCAAATAGATTTGGCGCTCGCGCCGCGCGTAACGTAAGGCAAGACTGAATTTAACTAGTGAGTCATCTCCATAGTTTGTTATCTCACAGGAAATCAATGGTGCCTCCATTTCATTTTCATATCATGTGTCAAATCCAAGTTGAAGGATGTCAAATGTAATTTTTGACAATCAACGTTTGACTGACGTTTGCAAATCAACTTTATACCTATTGTTAGAAAAGTTTGTTTTCAAGAAAGTTAAATTAATTACCTACCTATTTGTAATGAATGATTGTATCTCGACTTCTATGATAATGTCCCACAGTACCTACACGAAATGAGTTCCATAATGAGGCGAGCAGAATAAAGGGGGAGAAAATTCCTCGTAAACAAAATGCGAATGTTAAATGTTTTACAAGAAAGTAAGTACTTATACAAATTTCTGCCTCAATATATAAAGTTAATACATATCGTTGGTTAATACTGATGTTTGGCAATACTTAAAAAACTTATTGATTCTTTAAAAGACCTAGACCAAACCGTATATCAAACATACTTTATCTTACAAAAGCCTAAATTGCAAGCGCTTGTGACGAGTCATTTCATTTCCAACCTTGGTGTAGTTATTGAAGCTTTGCTATTGCTATTACTTATACATTAAAGTCCGCTTTATGTAAACTTCACACATATTCAATCAAAAGAAATGCGTTTAAGCGTAAGCATTAAGCGCAAAGTGGGAAATACAAAGCGTCCTATTTGCCGCACCTTTGTGTATGATTCGTGCGCGCATACTGGCCAGATGCGCGTATGTTTATCGCACATAGTGCAATTGTGAATGGGTAACGTGGCGTAACCACTTATTTTAGTTTAGTCAAAAGACTTCTATAGAAAGCAGCAAATTTCTAAATTTCAACAGAGTTTGACATTCTAGTGTTGAATTTGAAGTGACTCTTGAGTTGAGCTTGAACGCGCTTTTTACGTTCCGTAAGACCCCTTCGTATGTAGGGTGCCCAAGAGATTGAAAGCATAAAGCAACTTCAGGCAGCGCTGATGTTGTGGGCGAAGGCAAATGGCCAGGGGTTAGATTTCGTGATAGGGATGAGTCCAAAGACGGTTCTGAGTGGCTGAACCGTAGGACATGTGATGAGATAACCCTGAGAAGGTTGTGAAGGGGAGTTTGTAAACTGTTCCCCAGACTATACAATGTTTGATCCGAGTTTCCGGCGGTGTCGTTTCCCCAGAAAGTATTTAGTTTATGATAAACAAGAATAATTAAGTCAGGGTCATGTGTACACCTTAATTTATATACCATACTTTAAGTTAAACTAGAACAGTTAAAGGAATAGTGAAATAAATAAGTCTGCTTAAGATTGCAACATTAGAACTTATCTGTAGTTAGATGTTGCTTAATATTATAATCTGGTGAGAGGCTAAACAGCTTTCACTGACATTACCTGTGCTAAACAATAACAAGAAAAATAAGTCTATTTTATCAAATAATTAATTAATTGGTGCAGTTTTAATAAGTCTCACAAGAATTTAATTAAAGACTTAATTTTCAATATTACTACTGCTTTTACTCTATTTGATCTATTCGACTATACAATAGTAATTTTGTAGAACAATATATCCTATTATTACATTCATTCATTAATACATATTTGAACAAGGTTAAGGTCAATGCTGGTACCTTTGACTTAACTTCTTCTTTGATCATGAGTTGGGAAGTATACTCTGAAGAAATGATAAAATTGATACATTAATATACAAATTGAAGATCTTAAATTAGAATTCAAGCTGAAAAATTTAAAAAAGGGGGAGTTCCGACACCTTCAGGAATCTTGGGGTAGATACTGTTCTTCCAATCATTTGGCTCGTGTTGCTGGTACCTTGAGTGAGCTGTTGCGTTGCTCAAGAGTTAAATAGCGCTTTATACACAGTGGTTGGTGGTTGATGATAGCTCTGAACTCAAGTCTAAATGAACTAAAGTCATTGTTCCATAACTATAATAATATAAGAAATGATTGACTATTGATATTATTATTTGCTGTCTTTCTGACTAATTGTTAGTACAGTAGCTGACGTGCAGCACTATGAGGTTGATACTTCTATTGGATGAGACACATCATGATAGTCTGATTGCTAGTGTACTGGTTTACGATCAATTGACTAAGTATTACTGTCTTAGCAAGATAAACGATAAACTACACAATGCACAGTACAGTGGTGCAGTGGCACTGTGTTGGAATAATTTCTGACCTGACAGTAGCTAATTAATGCAATGTTATTGTAACATTTTAGCTGTTAACATAAAAGAGATTAATGACCTAAATACCTAATTGAGATTGGTACCAACTAGGTTCAAATTATCTAAATATAAATGAAGTTCATTTTACTACTGAATGATCAATTGATTGTATATCATCTATATTGTATTATGTTTAACAATAGTAATACAATGTAATCAATATATCTAAATATGTAAATAAACTAGTAGGCTGCATATATGGCAGGCTACATTGGATTATACAAAATTATAAGCTGAACACAATCAAGATTTAAGTAACAAGTTAATCAAGTATTTTCATTTTTGGAAAAGGATCCAAATCAATTAACCATTTATTTACTGAGGTCTAATATCATTTAGATAGAACTTTCATTTCAAGATGACTGGTTTAGCTCTTAGAGATGGATTCTCAAGTCAAGTGATGTTTAGATTTTGCTGCTTGATATGCTAGTTATTAAACACACAACATTATAATATAATAACTTTGAATGTTGACAAAATTAGTGTAAAGCTTAGATTGCCTGACACTGTTGAGGAAACAAAGTTATATGAGTCTATATAAATCTACTATGTCGATTACTTATAGTTGACTTGACTCTGATATATTTATAGAGATATTTGATCTTAATCATCTTAAGACAAACCTCTTAGGTTGCCTATGAATAATTTGGAACTTTCTCCAAATACTTTTTTTATGTTGAGGATATATAGACCACACATGAAGATGAATATATGATAGGAATATATATGGACGATGATAATATAATGTATTCTATATAAGAGAATAATTTATTTATAGAATCTCAAGAAACGTTCACATTGTTGACACAGCTGACATTTCAGAATTAAAATAATACAATTGCAAGCTGAAGATACTTTATGTGAAACTAAGATGAAGATTAAAGCAAAGTCTAAAAATCATTGAACTTAGATCTCAAAGGAACAGTTAATGAACACTGATTTAGACAGTAAGTTACATTAGCAGATGTAGATAATCAACTGAATTTAAACTTATCATTAGAAAGAGAAAAGCATCATCATCAAAGGTCTAGAAACCACAAACAAGAACTAGAATATGAGTCAATAAAGAAGAGATAGAAATAAACCTACATATGAATACTATACTGCGCTTGAAATGAGATGAACATTGAAAGAAATTGAGTGACACTTTAGTGTTGAACTTACTAAGTGAACATTGCTCAAAATAGAAGTGCGAAGGACTCTTCATATTTATGGGAAATTATACAAGATTCAAGGACCTACAAGGAATTATTAACAATTCAAGAAGGCAATAAAAAATATAATGAAGGATCATAAGAATTCTTAAGTAATTTCCAAAAGAAGTTCAAAGAAGGAGCAGATGAACACGGATCAAATTATTAATCATTATTTTAATATTAAGAAACTGGAAACAATAAAGAGGAAAGCTTAACTACTTCTTCTTTACATACTTCTGAACATACTTCTGTAAAATAGAACATTTTAGAAATAGATAGTCGAAATCTACTGATACTAATGCTTCTCAAAGGAACATTTCATCTAGGATTATATAATCTGTGACAATCTGTATACACTACAAAGAAGAAAGGTGGATTGTATAGCAAGCTGTTTGTCTGAAGATATTTTCAACGGAAAATGAGATTTATTAAAAGCTAAACATCAAGATGAATTCCGATGCGGATAATATACAAGAAGAATTTCAATTACAAACAAAATTGTTTCTTTTCAGTACGAGTGACAGAAAAGTTGTCAAAGTTGTCAATAATACATCACGATTGGAGGAAACTTTGTTCGTATCACTATAATACTGGTTTCAGGAATCAATACTTCAGTTATATGACAAAGTCAAACAATGACAGTCATAACTACTCTACTTCACAGGTTAATCATTAGAATTCTACATCGCTGTGACAAGACATGTTCAAGGAAATGGAGTTTAAAAAGATTCAAAGATTGTTGGACCTAAAATGAACAAGAAGATAACAAGAAAAACTGTTTGCAGAATGCTAAGAATACTAAAGACTAAATAGAACGGAGAATTATTTAGAATACTCTCTCTTGGAACTAAATCTAACTTTTCAGCACACCATTTGACATAAGAACGCGAAGCAGAGATACAACGAACAACAACGGAAGTGGAGTTAGACTTCCAACGTAGGAAGATACATTGATGAAATCAGAGGATAGTATTGAAATGAATGAAGCCTACGATCATCAGTAATGAGCAATCTCTTCAGACTGTTAACATGAAGAATGTATAGTGGTCTTGCGATAAGAGATACTACCTGAATGAAGGTAACGATACCATCTGAAAACTTATTATTGAAATCAACATGTTAATATTAACCATGCTAAGCTAATCCGTAAGGGATTCAGCTTCAAGATAAAACCAAGTACAACAAACCGGAAGATCTTGCAGTTCTGATATTGACAAATATCAGAAAATTTAGTGAAACCACACTGTATGGAAAATTAATATTGTTTGTTCACTAAAATGTAAGTAATTATTTATACAGTCAAAGTAGCGAATTCTGTAGAGAATTTGCAAACAAGAAAATATCTAGTCATGTTACATAGGAATGGATTGTACTTAATGTTTATCAACTTAAGGTTTATATTGTTAAGTTGTCGAGTCTATAATGTTTGTAAGTGGCGATAAGAGTATTTACAGTCGTTTCAGTTTAAACTATTTATGAATTTTCGGCTTTGACTGTAATATTAGTCGGTCTGCAAAGGCACGCCTGCATATTTGCATATTCTATCATTGTGACGTATGTATATTGTCAGCAATGTTAACTTTTAAGAGACCCAATAGCTCTCTTATAGTGAAATAACTAAACGATGAGAATTCATGACAAACGGTACTTAAGTGTGGAAGCAACTTCAAATATCAGTTTCATTTGATATTGAATTATTGTTCATGTGTCAAATATTAATTCAATTCTTTATTTATTGCAAAACTTAACATAAGGATAATGAACAATTGTTATAATTGTACATCGCGCTATAGCAATTATTTGACACAATCTGACATGTTCAATTAAATTCTGTCATAAGACACGCAGGTACCTACCTAGGTACCTAAGTAATACGATAAACCGTGATCAGTGTTGCCAGGTCTAAATTTCTAAAAATCGGGAGAATTTGCTTCTGAGTCGGGAGGGTCCCGAGGAGTCGGAATGCCTAGCAACTATGACTGTGATACACAGTGTAGTTTGAGCGAAGCAATGTCAATTTAAAATGATAAAATAAGTCATTCATGAATCAAGACTTGATATGGTTTATATATTCAGATTACTGTAGACACATTTATTCAAAATAAGACAAGTCATATGTACACTTTAAATGTATCTTAAGTGCTGTCAGTATGTTTCAAATAGTTATTGAATACTGAATTGTTGCTCAATGTAGAACTCTTGTGAATGTTTCCTATGGTGACATCATCAATGTAATTGTTCTTGTACATTGTTGTATTGACTTGTTATATGCTTAATGTTGAATGCTATGGATGTGTAGATAAGCAGTTGATATAAACCCAGTAATGGATTTATTGTAACTTTAAAATAAAAACAGATCTTTATAATTGCAATGAATTGTTTGCTTAAGTATTGTACATGGTCGCAAACAATTAATATGTCCAGTTAACAAGTGTTGACGTGCAAGTATTAGTACTTAATTGAGACAGCAACAGGTTCAGATAAAAGAGTATTGAAATCAATCGTTAAGAGATATCTGCACCTCTTGATAGTATTTAAATAGACTTGCGATTGTAAAATGGAACTTGACAAAGTTATAGCACTTATCAACCAACCAGCTGTGTAGTTTACCTCGAATCTCAAGTATGGCAAATATAAGAATATCTTTGCAAATATACTTCATGAAATATGAAGCTGAGTGAGAAAGAGCATTACAACTCTCGTATGAAATCGTATATGTTTGAATTATGGGGACAATATGAATTGCTTAAACATAATGCTATTTGGTTTGGTAGATTTACTAAGGTCTAGCAGCTGTCGCAAGGGCAGTGTGTAGATGAACACATGTTGTGATACTCATTTCTTTCCCCGTTCGGGTGTGTCGCGACGTTTCGCGAATTATATAGTTTATTGGTCTACATAAAATGCCGGAATGCACAACCAACACAGACCTGGGATGCCGTGTTCACAGACTAGCGTTCTCTGTACTTAATCTATATAAACTTGTAACTCTTTGACCTAACCACAAGACTTTATGTCACGTGATACCTAGATTCGTGTTACTTCGTGCCATTTCGTAGTTTACGAATGGCCATTTCACTGCCCCGTTGACATCTTATAAATAACGACGCGTTCCCACATGTCGTTCTTACACGGTCAGTTTCCAAGCGCGCCGGACGTAATCCGGCTGCGCTGAAGAAAGTAAAGTTAAGTGTTGATTATTATTTTCTGGTGAGTGCTAGACTGTAATTATCATTATTTAGCATGTACTACCTAATAATCAATCTCCCTTAAAGAGTTGTCCCTGCCTGTGTGGGGTGACGTCATCTGCCTTCAGCGATGTTGGCTCGAACCCGCAAGGGGAGCTTGGACGGTGTAATCCTTCAGCGATGCTGGCTCGAACCCGCAAGGGGAGCATGGATGGTGTAATCCTTCAGCGATGCTGGCTCGAACCCGCAAGGGGAGCATGGATGGTGTAATCCTTCAGCGATGCTGGCTCGAACCCGCAAGGGGAGCGTGGATGGTGTAATCCTTCAGCGATGCTGGCTCGAACCCGCAAGGGGAGCGTGGATGGTGTAATCCTTCAGCGATGCTGGCTCGAACCCGCAAGGGGAGCTTGGATGGTATATTCCTGCAACGGTGTAGGCCCGTACCCGTAAGGGGGGCTAGGATACAAAATCCTACCTAGGTGGAGTGACGTCACCTGGCATCAGTTCCCAAGGGAAGTCATTTATAGTCAAGCACTCCCGACCGATGGATGTCGTTGAGATCGACATCCAATCGGTTCTCATTATAAATTGCAGATGGCGCGGACGCCTGGCTCCTTCCCCCGTGTGACAGTAAATGAGCGGCAACAACACATCGGCAGGCAGCAAAGTAGAGATCAACGACAAGTGAGCAGTTTGACGGCCGGCTCTGTGCCCTCGCTCGAAACCAAATTAAAGGGCTGGTCGCCACATGAGGTATGGCTTGAATTAAGATATAAGATATGGCTTATACTCGTAAATTGAAGCAGTGGCCAAATTTGTCATTAAATATAATTATATTGAAATAATTAACGAGAGATTATTAAAGAAAGCGGAACACATCTCACGAGGATTTCATTTCTACATCTGGAGAAATTCTGTGATTAGTCTAACCTGCAAACCTACACCCACCTCCTTCATTAATTAATTATTTATCTCTTAATAAGAGTGAAGAGAATTAAACCCATATACAATCTAAAGGAAATGACGTGTTTTTTTAAGGGAAAAAGCAGGAGGAATTTACTAATGATGAGAAAGTAGCTGGTATTGATTGGATAGATGCCATAAATTGTTACGTAATCATAAAGATTAAAAACCCTATTAATGCCTATTATAAATGTAAAAGTAACCTATTTCGTAATTTTGGATGTTTGTTACTCTTTCACGCACTGACCTCTATTAAGTATAGATCATATTAGTGTATACTTACAGCGTCGCTGGATATCAGACAATCAACGTAAAAATGAAGACACTTGATTTTCATCATCTTGGCGCTGATTGTTGCGTAACTTGGCGTGAGCGTCCATGGAACTAAAATAAAATGATATTCAAAACGACGGTCACCAGCAACAAATGTCAATATTTAGTTTCGTGGACGCACAAGCGGGGCGCTTCAAATCGGCACAAAAAATTAACTGTAAATTGTATAGAATGTTTAACCCTGCGTACTAACTATTAGTATAATAGAGAGCCTTCACGCCATCACTATGATATTAAGTATTACTTTTTTTACACACTACAAGTTAGTACTTGATTGTGATCTCGCCTGATGGTAAGTGACGATTCAGGAGAAGATATTATCGTACTAAAGGTACTTGAAAGGAGTAAATAACCGCTGGCTGGGCTTAGTCATTTCTAAATCGTTTGGCGGTGCGTCTTTGCTTCTAGGGCGGAAACTAGCCAAGGTCGAAGCCCGAAGGTACCCACCAGATTAGACCTAAGCCAAGTTAAAAAAAAATTAAAATTCTAAAGCGGTCTGTGGCGGGAATCGAACCCGCGACTTCCCATTTGGATCCGAGCGCGGGCCACTGCGCTATAGGGAAGTTAAAAAATATACTCGTGTGGCTTCTTAGCCCGAAAAACAAACTTTTCCCGCGGGATTTGTAATAAAAGCGGGGTAAGCCATGTGCAAATTGGTAGAGTGCCTACCTTTACGGCAAATGACATGTTTATTAGACTATTGTCTGCAGTTTATTAGAGCGAAACTCGTAAACTAAGGCACGGGCAATTACACTCGTTAACTGGACTACTTCTTTTGCATATCTATCTATTGACTATAGTGGCGTAAATTGTTATCTCTTCCTTCCTTCTATAGCTATCGTACTTTGTTAATATACGTAATTATACTTGCGAATAATATTTTTGATTGCGTAGATAAGAAATTGTGTATCAATATTTATAAGAGCAAGTCAGTGATGAGACAGGTTTGTGACAGGCCTAAATCCAACGAGGTAAGATTAATCTCAGGATCGTTGCTGTCAAACATCACTTTTGATTAAAAAATATATTGTAAAAATGACATTTGACAGCAACAATCGCGAGATTAACAACTGTCTCATACCTGTCGCGAGATACGGACGCTCTCATCACTGACTAGGTCTCCGAAAAACGGGAATTTCTTATCCACCCTTAAAAATATAATATTTTTAAGGGTGGATAAGGGTGGGTGGGAATTTCTTATCCACCCTTAAAAATATAATATTATTAAGGGTGGATAAGAAATCCACAAGTAATTAAGTAGTAGCATCAAATAGCGGGTACGATAGAACAATAACGATTTATGCAACCAGAATGCAGAATTAATCCAGTTATGGAATCAGTTTCCAAACCAATATGTACCCCCTTGATGAAAACTGATGATTGCATAATTATATGTATAATAAAAATCACCAGTTTTCTGAATTATCACTCACTGCGGAAGTATGAAAACGCAAATTCACGCGAAAAAAGGATAATATTGTTTTATCCACGTGCGAATTGTGACACATTAGCTCGACTTGCCGCAGACTCGTCTTTATTCAATTTGTACAAAAAACTTTTGCACAAAAATGATTATAGACGCACGGAAGGAAAACCCAGTTTTGAGATAATCATTGGACGTGTTAACAAAAAATTATTGTAAAATTGTAGAGATTAACAGAAGTTGACAACGATGTCTAACTTAGTTCATAATTCGTCACGTTTTTCACAATAACTTTGAAAACATTTTTACCTTACCATTATTTTTACGCTGTTTGATTTTGCCTTTTTGTGAAAAATATGACGACATTTGAAGTGTTAAATTACTTTATTCTACTCGCGACTTCGTATAATGAACTTCAAAATTGGGATTTTATTTTTATTGCGGCATAATGGAGTTATAAACCTGTGTTATAAACATACACATTTATGCTAGCGGAAGCTTGTGGCTTCACCACGTCCCTATTTTCCTCCTTAGAGGTTGATTTTCAAAAATAAGCCGGTGGTGACGTTACAATAAGCTGTCTATTTGTATGACACGTCCGATCCGTAGAGCTTGTTGTGCTGTGCATTGCTCAGTTAGAAGGTCAGTCACTTTTTGGCCAAAGCACGCCATGCCGGCTAATTACGAGCGGGCGGGTTCTCATATTGGTGAGAAATGTTTGGCAAGCCTACCATGCCAGCGAATTACGAGATGGCATGGTTCTCATATTGGTGGGATATTTTTGGCTAAACCCCGTCATGCCGGCTTATTACGAGCTGGCATGGTTCTCATAGTGGTGAGAAATTTTTGGCAAGCCCACCATGCCGGCCAATTACGAGCTGGCATGGTTCCCATATTGGTGAGAAATTTTTGGCTAAACCCCGCCATGCCGGCTAGTTACGAACTACCGTCTACCATGGTTCTCATATTGGTGATTTTTTTTGGATAAAGCCCACCATGCTGCCCATTTAAGACCTGGCATGGTCTTCATATTGGTGATTAAATTATGGAAACATCTCAAAATCTGCATATTTTCTTGCAAAATTCTCACACATGTTTTCGATGTAAGTTTTTAAGGTTCCGTAGCTCAAATGAGATAAACGGTACACTGTTGGGACGGAGGGATTTCTAAGTGAGATAATTACTATATCAAGTGTAGTATATCATAAAATGAGAGGATCTGTTCATTATAAAATAGAATTTAATTTATTAAATTTCAATGTCGAAAAAAATACCTGTAGCAACCAAACTATAATATCATAGGATTTTAGAAACTAACAATAAACCTTTACAAAAAGACTAAATTTTGCGATTTTTACAACACTTATATCCAGGGTCTGTCTAACACTTATATCTGTTATATACTGAACCTTTTCTGCGCGAGTTCGATTGGCCCTTAGCCGGTTTTTGGTAGGCGACGACATTATTAAGCGTTATCATTGTTGATAATTATGTGAAATCATAATATAGGTTATCTAATAATTATTATCTGCAAACACTTTTTATTTAGGTATATTTTATCGGGTTTCGGCCGCGACTTTGCCCGCTTGGATTTCGATTTTTAAAAATCCTGCCTGGTTAACTGTAGATAGTTCCAAAATAAAAAGTAATGTGTTCATTACTTTATTCCCTTCCAACTTCATTTAACATATTAGTAGCTGTAGCAAGAAGTGCATGAAGCCCTTTATAAACGTAGAAAATTATAAATTAATGCACCTAAAAGTGAATAATTTATGAATTCCTACTTAGATTATGCGATATTTTCTTAGTAGTATTTTTTATTTGTTTAGTAGTATGATTTCCTTGTAATGGATAAAGACTTCTAATACAACTCTTCTATTTCAGAGAAAACCAAAAACGGACAAGCTATAATTTTGTGTATTAATATATATATAGCTACTCGTGCTGATTCACTGATTGACTGACTGACTCACTGATTGATCACCTCTCCTGAACAATTTTGTATGAAAAATTTTTTTTTCACGGATGGGGTCGTATAGAAGAAAAAAATTCATTCGGAGGAAAAATACGGAGAGAGCTGATGATTGAGGATTTCGGAGACGGGTGAAGAGCACGGGGAGGGTATTGAAGATAGGTGGGGGGTGCTCGACCAAATGTCATTCGAAATGTCATGCAATTGGCAGTGAGCTGAAAAAAAGTTCAAAATGGCGGATTCAAGATGGCCGCCATACAAACTTCATCGGTGTCCATCTCGAAGAGTATAAAAGATGGAAGAGTGGTTTCTTGACAAAAAGTGATCAGGACCCCATGGTCTATTTGATAGATAGAAAAAAAAATCAAAATGGCGGAATTTATTTTTCCATAGAAAATGTATGAGGAATATTGAAGAGGCCACGAGTTGTAAAACATGAAGTGCTTTGATGCGGTTTTTTGGAAGACTACCAGAGAAAAATATGTAATGAGGTGATGATTGAGAGTTTTGAAGACAGTCGAGGAGCATGAGCGAGGTATTATGGTTAGGTGGGAACCGCGGAAACAAAAAATACTCGGAACTTCACGCAATTGGCAGTGAGCTGAAAAAAACCAAAATGGCGGATTCAAGATGGCCGCCATACAAATTACGTGTTGTTCTATCTCGGAAAGTATAAAAGATAAGAGAGTGGTTTCTTAGCAAGAGGTGATCAGGATCTCAAGTTCTACGGGATACATGGAAAATAATTCACTGTGGCGGAATTTATCTTTCCATGGAAAACGTACATACTATGAGAAGAGACAAATGATCTAGGATTTGGATGATGATTTAGGAGAAATGTCACGGTTTTAAAGATAGTTAAGGGCTGTTCGAACAAAAAATACGCTGAACCTCATCCGATGAGGTTCAGCATATTTTTTGTTCGAACAGCCCTTAACTATCTTTAAAACCATGACAGTGCTCCTTGGTAATTTTTTCAGCTTACTGCTAATCGTATTCCAATGGGCGATGGAGATGACGGCGATACCGTTATTGGCGGGAAGACTGCACGCGGGCCACATGTGGCCCGCGCACCCACGCGCCCTACTAGTTAATATATATATAGCTGCTTGTGCTGATTCACTGACTGACTGATTATCACCTCTCCTGAACAATTTTGTATGAAAATTTTTTTTTTCACGGATGGGGTCTTTTAGAAGAAAAAAATTCGATTTGAAGAAAAATACGGAGAGAGCTGATGATTGAGGATTTCGAAGACAGGTGAAGAGCACAGCCAGGGTATTGGAGATAGGTGGGGGGTGCTCGACCAAATGTCATTCGAAACGTCATCCAATTGGCAGTTACCTGAAAAAAAGTTCAAAATGGCGGATTCAAAATGGCCGCCATTCGAAATTCGTCGATATCTCGGAAAGTATAAAAGATGGAAGAACAGTTTCTTGACAAGAAGTGATCAGGACCCCATGGTCTATTCGATGGATAGAAAAAAAAAATCAAAATGGCGGAATTTATTTTTCCATAGAAAATGTATGAGGAATATTGAAGAGACCACGAGTTGTAAAACATGAAATGCTTTGACGCGGTTTTTTGGAAGACTACCAGAGAAAAATATGGAATGAGGTGATGATTGAGGATTTTAAAGACAGTCAAGGAGCATGGGCAAGGTATTATAGTTAGGTGGGGACTGTTGAAACAAAAAGTACTCGGAACTTCACGCAATTGGCAGTGAGCTGAAAAAAAAAACAAAATGGCGGATTCAAGATGGCCGCCATACAAATTTCGTGTTGTTCTATCTCGGAAAGTATAAAAGATAAGAGAGTGGTTTCTTAACAAGAGGTGATCAGGATCTCCAGTTCTACGGGATGCATGGAAAATAATTCACTGTGTCGGAATTTATCTTTCTATGGAAAATGTACATGTACAATGAGAAGAGACAATGATCTAGGATTTGGATGATGATTGAGGAGCACTGTCATGGTTTTAAAGATAGTTAAGGGCTGTTCGAACAAAAATACGCTGAACCTCATCCGATGAGGTTCAGCGTATTTTTTTGTTCGATCCGCCCTTAACTATCTTTAAAGCCATGACAGTGCTCCTTGGTAATTTTTTCAGCTCACTGCCAATCTGATTCCAATGGGCGATGGAGATGACGGCGATACCTTTATGGGCGGGAAGACTGCACGCGGGCCACATGTGGCCCGCGCACTCACGCGCCCTACTAGTTACTATATATATAGCTACTCGTGCTGATTCACTGATTGACTGACTGACTGATTATCACCTCTCCTGAACAATTTTGTATGAAAAATTTTTTTTTCACGGATGGGGTCTTATAGAAGAAAAGAAATGAATCCGAGGAAAAATACGGAGAGAGCTGATGATTGAGGATTTCGAAGACGGGTGAAGAGCACGGGGAGGGTATTAAAGATAGGTGGGGGGTGCTCGTCCAAATGTCATTCGAAATGTCATGCAATTGGCAGTGAGCTGAAAAAAAGTTCAAAATGGCGGATTCAAGATGGCCGCCATACAAACTTCATCGGTGTCCATCTCGAAGAGTATAAAAGATGGAAGAGTGATTTCTTGACAAAAAGTAATCAGGACCCCATGGTCTATTTGATGGATAGAAAAAAAATCAAAATGGCGGAATTTTATTTTTCCATAGAAAATGTATGGGGAATATTCAAGAGACCACAAGTTTTAAAACATGCAGTAGTTTGATGCGGTTTTTCGGAGGAGTCCCAGAGAAAAATGTGGAATGAGATGATGATTGAGGGTTTTGAAGACTGTCGAGGAGCTTGGGCATGGTATTATAGTTAGGTGGGGACTGCTGAAACAAAAAATACTCGGAACTTCATGCAATTGGCAGTGTGCTGAAAAAAAAAACAAAAAATGGAAGATTCAAGATGGCCGCCATACAAATTTCGAGTTGTTCTATCTCGGAAAGTATAAAAGACAAGAGAGTGGTTTCTTAGCAAGAGGTGATCAGGATCTCAAGTTCTACGGGATGCATGGAAGATAATTCACTGTGGCGGAATTTATCTTTCCATGGAAAATGTACATAATATGAGAAGAGACAATGATCTAGGATTTGGATGATGATTGAGGAGCACTGTCATTGTTTTAAAGATAGTTAAGGGCTGTTCGAACAAAAAATACGCTGAACCTCATCCGTGAGGTTCAGCGTATTTTTTGTTCGAACAGCCCTTAACTATCTTTAAAACAATGACAGTGCTCCTTGGTAATTTTTTTCAGCTCACTGCCAATCGGATTCCAACAAGCGATGAAGATGACGGCGATACCTTTATGGGCGGGAAGACTGCACGCGGGCCACATGTGGCCCGCGCACCCACGCGCCCTACTAGTTATATTATACACCTGTAAAGGTTACTGTACTCGGACTAGACGACAATAAAGAAATATTTTTAATAATTATACCTTTAGTAATCGTTATTGTATAAATAATTGAAAATCTCGCATATAAAAAAATATTAAATTAAGTTGTCAATTCAACTCAAAGTGCTTCAAGATTTGCAGGTATCGGCAAACATTTCTTTAAACAACTCAAAATTAACAATACGAGTAAAAATACAATAATTACTATAGCAACACTTTGCACATTTGCGATGATAATTATAGGTTATAGGCACTTTTAATTACTAATAAATAATAATTATTATATCAGAAGTTTTCCGCAACATGGCATAATGGATAATAATAGAAGATAATATGTAAATACAATGAACGTTAACTTCCAGACAGTGGTAGATTAATTCTTTTAGCGCCATAGGCTTATAAATCTTTGTATTACGGGTGTAATACCAGAGTCACGAAAAAAGTGTCCCGAGAAAACCTATATAAACGAGGGTACATGAGTATTTTTTATAAACAAATTAAAACATTGTAATTGATGTCTTAAACCATCACTATACAGCCTAATTTTCAAACACGAGACTGAAGTATGTCTTTTCGGGTTTTGTATGTCATTCGGTTCGGACATTTTTTTGCGCTGACCCCAAATCCTTAGTTTATTAATCAATGTTTAGCGCAATACGAGTCTATATTGTGTCTCCTGTTCAGCCATTCACTGTTTGCTATTCACATCACTGTATTTCACACTTTATCACTTTCAAAAACAAAACAAGGAAGAGGCTATCAATTCAACACTATGTTGCAACCATATCAACAATGTCCATTCATAATTTCGACATTCGTGACAGATTCCGATGCTTATTTGATTTTAGGGTTCTGTACAAAAATGTTGAAAATGGTATGGAAGGAAAGGACTAAATTTTATCCCCTTCTACGGTTTTACCATGAAATCTCGAGCATGGGCGCATGGGTGGATAATAAATGTTAGAAATAAAATTCACCCGCGTTATGTCAAGTGTCAACTTAATAACGCGGAGTTATTTTGGAAAAACGATAAAAATAACCCATCTACAAATGTCAATAACGTCAAACTTTGTGATTTTGATTGTCCACGTGAAATGTCAAACGGGGATTAATTTCTTATTTCCCCCTTTGGACATATTTTAGCAGTTATTTTCTCCTCTGCCAGAGGATGAAATCGGGTGAATACGTTTTTATCCCCTGTCTATGCTAGTAGTGCAGGTTTTCTTCAAAATTCTCATATGCAAACAAGCGACATAATCGTATAGCTCCGAGAATTTGGAGGAGGCTCTGTGATTTCAATGCTGAATCATGAATAGGATTGTGAAGTCTTAGCAGAATTTTAATCATGTGGTAGCACTTCTTTTGCAGGCTCCTTGTGGATAGTCATTTTGCCGTAAGGTGGTGCTCGTAATTGTGAAGAATTACTGTGTTTCAGTTTCAAGGACACTGATGTAGCCGGCTAAATTACTGGACATAATGAGTCTAAGTTACGTCTAACTGACGTCTATGACAATGAATTGCAAAATCTGTGATACACTAGAGACATCAGGGGGCCTACCACCGTGACCTTAAAGAAATATTATTGTAATATTGTTTTAAAATTTTCATACTGACATTGTATAAAAATGTCAAAACAATATTACAATAATATTGCTTTAAGTCACGGTGGTAGGCCCCCTGTACTCTAACATGGGCATGGAGTATCGTTGAATCGTTTTTTTGCTCGTCGTTACATTGTTTACTACAACAGTAAGTATTACGTTAAGTATAGTAAAAAATTCACTGTAAAAATTCACTGGAAATCAGCATCACTGTTTTCTGTTGGGAGGTTAGGTTAGGAGTTATTGTCAGCTGCCATCGACCGAGCATCGATCACTTTTAGAGTTAAGCTCTAGAGAGATGTAATCAGGAAATAAAAAGAAAGAAGGAATCAAGTTTGAAACACCAGGAGATAGTTGAAAAACTTACTTGTAGCTACATAGAATTTAACAATCCTTATAGATAGAACATCGCAAAATCAATGATCTACATTCTATAAATATAATTTTGTGTCAACAAAAACCCTAACTTTTTATTTCTTTTAATGTTATGTGAAAGTAACTTGGTATCTTGTATAGGTGTACTTTTATTATGTTATTTATACAATAAAGCTTGCCTCCAAGTTCACAGGTCAGTTAGGATTTATTACTTTGATGTAAGCTTGGAATAACAAGTACCTAGATAGGTGTAATATGGGAAGCAATTTCTTGTTACTGGAACCGGAAGATTAAAGAAAGTCCATCCAATTCTTTTTTATCACTGGAAGAGCATTAGGATTATATCGACCAATAGAATCAGGCATTTGAATATGAACTATTCCAGATAGCTCGGATTAAGGAAGAATTTATAAGAGAAATTATCTATGATACGTTGTAGGAAGGATCACAATTTCACCGTTATAATTTCGGAAAATTTGTTGAAACTGTATATCTCAATAAATGGATAGCCAGAATAAATATAAATATAACTCCTTAATTGCTCTGATTAATTTCATCTGCATCTAGGTGTCCAATTATACACAATTTTAACTGAGTAACGTTTTCAATATAGGTAAACATTTTAAGTGTCGGTCGGCATTAATTAATTTTTTATGCCAATTTAAAACCACGTCATGGAGTAAATGGTGTCGTACACAATCACTAAGTCTTATCGACAGTTTTATCTTAAAATCGCTTTAATTTGTTAATTAAATGGAATGACTATAGTACTTTTATCACCTTCTTTGTCACTAACGTGTGTTGATATTGCGAGTATAATTGTAGTGCCAATGTTTTAGATTTCATCACAATAAATTGTTTATGAATACGAGTAATTCCTGTGAAACAATGACATTCAAGATAAAAGTGTCAAGCATAAGCATTATCCAAACAACTGTGATTTACAATTCATATTCCACAAATACGATACACGATGGATACCGATACTATACGTGACATTATGAAGCGAATAGCGAAGTGTTGCCCGTACGCACATAACATTAAAGATACGATAATAAACTGAAAAAAAATAAAAAAATAAATGAAACCACTAACCACTGACTGCGGCTACATATTCTCTCCACTTGCACCTGATGCTCATTGTTGGTTTTTTCACAGACTTTTAAAATAAACATTTATGTTTTATTAACCGGCCTTCAAGTCCATGTGGGCGAAAACTGTGTTGTATATAATTGTGAAATGTTACGAAAAATTCTGCTCTAATATTAGACGGCCACGTGCTGTCCGCGTTTCGACTCGAGCGCGAATGGTCGCAGGCCGCACCACAGACGGTTTAGTATTCCCGTTTTGTTGACGTTTTCAGCTGTCAAAGCGAGGTGCGGCCGCGGCGGGGCGCCGTCGCCATGTGCTCCTCGCCGCTCGAGTGCTCACTGCTCGATCGCTTCTGATAATGCCTTGTTTATTTTATCATTTAGCGCGTAGCGTAGACGCCGATTGATAGCGTCACTAGATCGCTCGGCTCGCTTGCGGCTTTGAACGAAAGGGCCTCGATAGTAAACACTGGCCTTTAAGTTCCGAAGTCAAGGCCGTTGTACCATTGCACTTTTTTGCATGATTGTAATATTATATTAATTTCAATGGGTAATGGATATTGATTAAATAATAAAGTTTTAATAATTGTTGTTTTTATGTACCTATTATTGGATTTTTCATGCGGTTATTCAGGATGTTTTTTATTAAATGTGTTCCCTTTCCTGTTTCATTTGATAACTTTTACCTATTCACACGTTCAAGGTCTTTTGCTATAGCAATCTACTCGTACCTTTAGCTAGAATGTAGTCTTTAGTGAAAAAAGGACCCTATTACCACTATTTCCTAGACTCCGTTGTACGTCTGTCCATCTGTTACCAGGCTGTTTCTTTTGAATCATGAGAGACAGTTGACACAGATGATGTATTTTTGTTGCCCTAATGGTTCCCATACAACAAACGTGATTTTTTGCGATTTTTATAGATAACTAGCGGTCGCCCGTGACTCCGTCCCGGTATTTTACTAATCCCGCGGAAACCTTAAATTTTTCTGGATAAAAAGTAGCCTTGTTTAACCTCAGTGTATAATCATCTTCCATTCCAAATTTCACCCAAATCGGTTCAGTAGTTGCGGTGTTAAGGAGTAACAAACATACACACACAGACACACACAAACTTTCGCCTTTATAATAATAGTGTGATGGTACTACGGAACACTTCGTGCGCAAGTATGACTCGCACTTGGACTGTTTTTCCCGCCGTAACTCATGGAATAAAAGTAGTCTAATGTGTTAATCTGGGTTAGGACTTCTTATGTGCTATGTACATTCGAAACAATAAAATCAACTCAGATACCTAGTGGTTTCGTGAATTTGTAACGTACAAGTCTGAAACTTTTACATCATAATATTAAAAACTCTAAAGCTTCGACCAACATCTTTCTTGAGGCTTTCGTTCGACTATTGGATCAAAGGGCGCGTACAGAACGCAGTGGTCCTGGAGACAGCACGCATTGTGAGGAGGTTCCTCACTCTGGAACTCTTTTCTTTTTTTTCTTTTTTTTTTTTTACCCACAGGAAATGCCTGACGCATACCTCTCTGTCAGGGGAAACGGAGGGGTTATGTGGGGCTTGCACCCATTAAAACCTGTGCTGTGCCACGACGGGCCACGTTGGCGGGAGTACGGGACCCGAACCACCACCTCGGGCCGTTAAAGCTCAGTGGTGGAATTTTTTAATACTTTTAAACGTGTTTTGTTTAATTTAATTTTTAGGAACATTGTTAATATTATTTAATTGAAATAAAAATAAATGGGAGAACCACGGGAGAACAAAAACTCAAAATTATTTTAAAGTACGAGTAGGTAGCTATTTTTCAGTTCTACTTCTAAGGTACCTTTTACCTATCAATTTGAAGAGGTAGCTGAATTAAAATTTAATTAAACTAGTTTCTTGTCAACTACACGCAAGCAGGTTGAGGTACACGTATTTGAACTGCACCTGTTTTAAGGGTTCAATAACCTAATGATAACGTGTCATGCACCTAATGTTCGTGAGCTCCTTTTGCTGCTTTTTAAAAAGAAATAAAATTCCTATGTCACTCGTTCAAATCGCAATTTTTTGGACCGATTGGGCTGTAATTTGAAACGGAGCTTGAAAATTGGAGCTTGTACAGTCAAACTTGGTTAAGTGAGAGCTTCAGAGACCGATATCTCTTTTTCTCTTATAGAGGTTCCTCACTTAACTGAGTTTCAGAGTTGGCAAAATGACGGGACCTGACAAATACTCTCACTTATAGAGTTTTCCCGCTTACCTAGTTCTCGCTTACTCAGGTTCGAATGAAGGTATTCATACATACTAGGGACTTCTTTCCTACAAAAAGCGCGGCTCATTTTGAATTTTTATACCCAAATCGATTTCCATGCAAACGAAGCCACTGTGTCTAATTTTGTATTTTTAAGGGTTCCGTAGTAAATGAAGAACCACTCATCCATCAGCGGCTTAGCTCAGAGGCTAATATTAATTACTTGAAAGATGCATTATGTCAGCTTATACAGTTGGGTAGGAAATGGAAATCAGAAACAACGAAGGTACCACAACACCCAGATCCGAGACAATGTAGAAAAGTTATTTTTCTACATTGCCGCGCCCGGGGATCGAACCCGAAACCTCAGAGATGGCGGCGCCTTGAAAACCGGTACGCTAACCACTCAACCACGGAGGTCGTCAATCAATTGATGTGCCTGTCACCACGGAATCCAATACGCGTGGCCCGACACGCACTTGGCCGGTTTTTTCGAACGTCACGTCACATTAAATTTTGGGGAGTAAAATGTTGTTGTTTTGAACTATTTACTGATTTCCATTAAAATAGCCATATTGCTTTTAAATACTTAAAATAACATACTACAATGGCCAACAAGAAGTACAATGGGCGTGCTGCTTTACATAATAATGGCTTGTATTTACCACTACAGACAATCAAGATGGAACAATATTTCAATATATTCGCCTCGCTCATAATACCAGGTAAATTGCCCGCATATCGTACTTTCGTAGGTACTTAGTTGGCTGAGCTATCCTATACCTTTACACGAGCAATTCTTGTATTCAAAGATATATCTTTGCTTGTTATATATTTCTATATAATCAGAATCTCGGAAACGACTTGAACTATTTTCATGAAATTTAGTAAACAGGGGTTTTTGGGGGCGATAAATCGATCTAGCTAAAATTCATTTTTTTAAATGTCGACTTTACAAAAAAAATATGACTCCTGCTGCGATCTATTATACATTTCCTAGGAAATCTATAGAAATCCTCAAATGGGCAGGAAATGTGTGCAAAAAAATCTATTTTACACATTTCCTAAACGGCCTTAGGAAACATGTTAAGACCTCTATGGTTAAGACACACAAACGTCAATAGATTTTTGATGAAACTTAGACTAACTTAGTTTGAAATAGTCCCGTATAGGACCCGTATAGTAACAAAATCGAATAGGATTGACTTAGGTCGAAATAGTCATAGAACCGAACTGACCCCGACACCATGCAGTCTTGTTTGTCCTACCCCTAGAGTGTTTTTTTAAGCTTAGAGGCGCGGAGGGAGTGCAGCCCCCGCCCGCTGTAGTAAAGCACAGGCACCCGGGCGAGCCGGAGCGGCCGAGGCCGAGCCGAGCATGTTTAGGATTTGCATAGATTTCCTAGGAAATGTGTTTATTACTTGATGTTAAAATTCTACTTTCACACATTTCCTATATGAGCCAGGAAATGTATATGTCACAGCCAAAGCGATTAATCCGGATATTATACATATCATCTGGCCATTATTAATAATGTCAATTTGGATAAAGTGATAATTGACATAGAATTAATCACATTAACCAGCTATTTTTTATACCATCTTCGAAGACTTGGATAATGTAATAAAACAAGTATGGATAAAGATTATTTACCTGTTTACTAACTTATTTATGAATGTTTTTTATGTAATTCACTTCACAATGTCACTAGCTTTCGTAAATAACTCAAATAAACGAGAAATAATAAGAAAAATTATTATTAAAAATCATATTTTGTTAGGTTATTTCAGACGACATTTTACGTATTTTTTTGCCAGTTTGCTAATATTTTAATGAAATAATAGTAATTAATACACTTCATACTGTTACTAACTTTCGTTGATCACTGCACAAACAACTTAGGGTCCAAGAGCGAGCGAAGCGAGCTCGGGACTTGAGGGCACCCCGACTCGGATAATTTGGTTAAGTTAAGTTAAGGTGACGAAGAGGATGGCGGGGCCTTGGAGGCCCCGCCATCCTTCTGAGTGGTTATTTTCTTTTATGACCACCCAGAAATAGGAGCCCCGCGAAGCGGGGCTTCGTCGAACGCTCCTTGAAAAGTGTAACGGAAAACTAAATTATTAACCTTAAAATTTTAAAACAAAAAAAATATATTTCTCGAAAATTATTACGATTCTAGATATTTGGCTTGGCAGGAGAATCAACGTAACAACAATTTAGTCAGCCACGAATCCCGCCACGCGGCAGCGGGATGAAGAACGGGAGGGGTAACAAGCCAAATAGACCGTATTTATCACTTTCGCCAACTTTGACCCGCTACTATGATACATCCGGATAAAGTGATTAATTTATCACATTGTCCGGTCAATTTGGCTATTATCTATAATAACCAGTCATTATGTATAATAGCTGTTTAATCACTATGACTGTAACATATACATTTCCTAGGAATTATTGAAATGTATTTCCTGGTTTTCACACATTTCCGGTACCATATATTATATATTTTTGTATATTAGTATGTATATATATTTATCAGTTATCTAGTACCCATAACACAAGATATCGCTTACTTTGGAGTTTGGGGCTAAATTGCAATGTGTATGTCTTAAGGCGAAATGAACGACTCTGCCCGCGAAATTCAAAATTTTCATGGTTTTGCAATTTCTTCGCTAATTACACATCAGAGGTTTATGGCAGTCAATTTGTGAGAATGGCAGTATCATCTTTACAATATGATATATCAAAATCTTTGCATAAAAATATGTATCCTAGGAAATAAGTCCAAGTATCGAGTTTTATGTGAGTAGTAACTCGCAAATCTCGGACTAATTTCTTTAACTCGAGACTTTCGAGCAGAGATTTTTATATAAACACGTGAAGAAGATATTGGGATTATCGCTATTTGACTGACATAAGCCTATTATGTCTTATTAGCTTAAAAATCGCAAAACACCACATCGCAATTTGAATTTCGCGGGCACACCCGTGGTGAAAAAAAAAATAAACATATTGCGTCCAGCAAGCTGGTTTATTTTAATTTATTAATAAAATATGAGAGCCTTATCACCGATGAGGATAACGTCAATGAGTGAAGAATTCATATTCTTCACTCATTGACGTTGGTTTTTTTTTCGACTTCAACGACGAGTGAAGAATTCATATTCTTCACTCGTCGTTGACAAAAAAACCAACATCAGATACTAAGCGCAGTTATATAAAAATGTAACTGTTTATGTATAATACGATTTTTAATAAATGTACCTATGTAGTTGGAATTATTTCATGCATGATCCGATCCACCCACAATAAACATCGCATAATTATTGTTTTCACACGCTTCCATTTAAAAGTAATTGAGTTGCCATATTGAATTATTATTATTATGACAAAACAACTTTACTTAAGTACTTGAATTTTGTGACATTTAGAATTGTAATAAATATTTTATTTTTTTAAATTAGTACAGGTATATCAATTAACAATCTTTATTAATAATTACAAAGCTTTATAAAAAAAGTAAACAGGTACCTAGCTTAAAATTTATGTACATATTTGATTTCAGGATCTAAATTGATATAGGTACTATTTTCGTAATAAAACCGGGGATTCTCATCATTTTTAGGGTTCCGTACCTCTAAAAAACCAGAACCCTTATAACATCACTTTGTTTAAAAATGACCGTATTTTTATTTATTTCGGGAACAGCTTCCAAAGTTCCACTTCTTTTCATTGCTTGTTGCTTTAGAATGTTTGTACATATTTAATATGTTTTTGCCCCTTTAAGGAGCCATAGGGTTTTTAACTTGGTAAAATACAAACTTCGGACCCCCGTTTCACCCCCATAGAGGGTGAATTTTGAAAAATCCTTTCTTAGTGCTCCCCTAGACCTCATAAGGTACCTGTGTGCCAAATTTGTAGTCTCTAGACCCAGCGGCTGGGCTGTGCGTTGATATGTCAGTCAGTCAGTCAGTCAGTCAGTCAGTCAGTCAGTCATCAGTTAGTCAGTCAGTTTCTTCTTTTATATATTTAGACATACTCGTACGTTAGCCAAGTTCAGCTCTATCAATTGTTTCAAATAGGGTGCAGTTCATTTAGTGTAGGGATAGCTTTATTACCTATGTTAAAATAATAATTTTAAACTTATCAAATTATATCTATTCATTCAGTGTCAATAATTACATAAAACCGCAAATAAAAATAGTAATAATTCCTGCGCAAGCACACACTAGGTAATCAGATCTATGGTTAACATTGGATATTATGCTCAGGGACAAGTTTAGTAAATAAATTGGTAACTACTAGGTACTACTATTACTTACTACTCGTAAATATAGAAAATACCTAATATAGTAGTCAGTAGCTATCGTATAATTTGTATACATAGACGTTTCCAAATAATCACGCTAAATGTATTAGAAAAGCGTTCTTGCCTATAGTAAAAGCTGGCGGCAGAACCTATATTTTGATATTATGACGTTATACGGCTAAGTCTGACTGATTATTACTATTTATTTTTTGATAAAAGAATGAATTCTGAACAATAAATACAAAATTTAAAAAAAATCGACAGTACGTTCTTTCTAATAAATAAGAATCATCAAAATCGATTGGCGTGATATTGAGTTATTCGTCCATTTGTCACGCACAGTTTTAGTGCAAATTTAAGACTTGTATATGGTTTTGCCCTGGATGCCAGTGTCCAAACTGGACTTAATTGAAATGGAAAAACACGAGAATTACTAGCTTTTCATAAGCTTTTCAATAAAAAAATAATTGATGATTAAACGAACTTACCTGTAAGTGAAGTTCTATCACAATTATGTGAATACATTTTATTCGAATATAATAAACACAATCAGGTATACTTTCATTGTACTGGCAATTTCGCACTTTTATTTATTTTGTTTTTTAAAACTGACCACCCTGATGGACACGCGGCCCCAGCCTACCTCCGCGCTAAGCTTCATTCTTTAGAGAATATTTAACAAAATTTTCGTATTATACTCATGGGTTTTGGGTATGGGAGGGACCTTATATTATTATATTCGAATAAAATGTATTCACATAATTGTGATAGAACTTCACTTACAGGTAAGTTCGTTTAATCATCAATTATTATTTCATACATTTTATTCTTCATATAATAAACACAATCAGGTAGATGTTTAGAGATGAAAATTTTTGTTAAATTATGGACATTAACAGATAGTAAATTGTTTCCTATTATAATAGGAAATAGGTCCTCTTTATACCACAGAAGTATTTAATTAACACAATCTTTTCGTTCAATTCCTGGATCAATAAACCAGTCACATTATAAATAGGTTTAATTTATATTTAGATAGATTATAATGATTAATGATTAGAGAGCAAAAGAGCTATCGCGACAGAAGCATCATCGCTCAATAAGAGGTTATAAAACTTAGGTAACGTCCGTAATGGTTGTTACCAGCAGACTGCTTTTCTGATGAGGCCAAGCAACAAACTACGTGCTCGCCGAGGAAGTGTTGCGTACTTGGTGCTGAGTGCACTGAAACGCAGACCTCTCTCGTGAGAGATTATATTCCTCGGCAGACACGTTCTCACGGTGGTCTGCCTGCAGGCGACCTTATGAGGTCGCTTCAACATTATCAGGAGGTTGTCTATTATATATCTTGGTCTAAGATTTTGTAAACGACATATCGATTTGTTTTTCAAAGCTGTGGCAAATTTTTATACTTTCTCTTCAGTTTTAATTATGGTATAATTAAAACTGGTTCGCCCTGAGTAGTAGCTGGCGTTGTATAAACTCAATAATTCCCTTGAATTATATAAAAACAATAATACTAACTTTAACTAATGCTAATGTTTTCATTCTGTGCTCTGTCTACTGCCTAAAGCTAAAAAAGTTACAAGATCAGCAAAGCAAAGTTACGGAATGAATAAACTCTTATTAAGGCCCATTGAGCAATGTGTTAGCATACTATATTGTGTGCTACTATGTGGTGTTTGATGTTAATTTATCTATTCATTTTCGCAATATAATATACTAGCTGACCTGGCAAACGTTGTTTTGCCCTTAAGGATATAAAAAAAAATAGATAAATTGAGATTTAAGCTATCCTATCTTTTAAGTTAGAGCAAACTGCACCCTGTGTGCGAATTTTATTATAATCGGTTAAGTGGTTTAGGAGTCCATTGAGGACAAACATTGTGACACGAGATTTATATATATTAAGATATATTTTTTTTTATTTGACCCAAAATCATCAGCAGAAATTAAACTCAATGCCGAATGATAACAAGTAATCGTACTATATGCTACGTCGTTAACAAGTTGTTCTGTTGGAAATTACGAGGTTGACTTATAATGTACGTATTGTACGGATCTCAGTCGTTATTAAAGCAGTATTGCCACAAAACTTTGTAAATAACACAAAATTTTTGAAACATATAAATTATTAAAAATTCCATTCCAATTTTTTAAATGCCTTCAGAGAACTTCCTCCAGTAATTCCTATGAATTGTGGTTCTCTAGTGAAAGACCATATTTATTTATTTATCATCAATAAATGTACTATAAGAAGTAAGTCTTTTGACACCTTATGTAAAAGAAGAAAATCCAAAGTTGTAAAGGTCCTTAGACGATGTATGTCTAAAGCATTGTCTATAATAGTATTTTTAAGCATTCTACCTCTAGAAGAATGTATAGACGAGCAAAGGTAAACTTGGTGTTCCAAAATGTTCAGAATGCGTCTGTTTCTAAGACGTCTGGGTTCGTATTGATTACATTTCGCATTATTGTAAGAAGCGATAAATTCAATAACTGGATTGAACTCTTTGAATAACTTTGAATTATATAATTTTACAGCGATAGCTTAATCCCATTAACTGGATGTAACTCTTGGTCAGCTTTTGATTATCTTTAATTTCTATATAAGAAACAATTAACCCAATCGTTTAAATGAGGATATTTGATATCCTCTATGCAAGTGATGTAAATCATGTGTATCAAAATAGATGTATCGAAAAATATGGCCATCAACTCTGTAAAGAGGTATTTCGATTCATCTTAACGTTAATTATTACAAAAACAAAAATCCCTCTAATGAAAAGAATTAGTCTTCATCTAGACCGGGAAATCGTGTGAATCACTAGTTCAACCTTTTAGGTTTAAGGGAGTTAGATGACTTAAAAAATGTTTTGTAACCACTGGCCATCTGATAGGATAATCGATGATGGACGAACAGCTGCGTCTAAAGTCAAATTTTTCTTACTACATTTTTTGTTTCTACAGACGTTCTGTGTAACCCCATCCATACCTAATAGCTGGAGAAGTGGACTTTAGGACTTTTAATCGGAATTAAGCTTAACTCTTATATGATACAACGAGTTAAGAGTATAAAATTCTTTACAGAATTTGAATTGTTACATAATTCACGTCATAGTTTGCGGTTGGGTAACGATACTGCCATATCGTCAGAAATTAAAATAAAACCAGGAAACTGAGCATGTTTTGAGGGTAGTAAATAACTTTAACACTCTAACACCTAACAAATCTTCATGAAAAAAACCGCGGTAAGTATCTGAGATGAGTCACAACTTCTTTATGTATTTTACCAAGGATGAATCGGTACTTTAAAATAAGATTCTTCAGTTCATAGGCATAAAACCCTTTTTAGGTATTCGCTTGTAAGCTGTTCTATGAACTATCAATTTCAAAGGATTTTGAACTACAAATTCATTCAACGCCTTTAAATTTAGAATGTATCTTTTACCACGTAAGATTTTGAGGTTAGACACATCTTAACTATAATCGAACATGCAGTGACTCACTCCCACATTATCTCATCCAAAAAAGAAATGTCGATTGTCAAAGACATTTGTCGCTTTTTCTTTGTTGTGAACGTGTAAGGCGGTACACTGTGTTAGTGTACGATTTTTAAAATGGTATTATGTAATAATAATTTTTTGGAGCTAGTTCCTTAATTTGTTCAATTCATTAAAATATTTTATTGAATGTACGTACATTTGTACACCTAGTGAAAGTCAAAAAATAGTCTTCACTTATTATAATTCCCGCAATTCTAGATCATGTTATAGATCGTGACGGATTCCTTGTCAGTGATATGTAACCAATAAACTTCAAAATGTTGAAGATAACTGGCATATAGGTACCTTAATGTCTAGCGTCGTCGATGAACCTGGTCCATGTTGTGGCTGATGCTGGAAACTCGCTGTCACGTCGCATCTTCCTCGCGGCTGATCGCCAATACTCAAGTGTGTCACGCCCCCCCCCCTGCTGGCCGAGCCGTAACGAGAGGGGGCCAGCTAGTTTCTCGAGAAACGAGATTGCGCTGTCCCAGCGGTGGGTGTCGATAGCAAAGTCGCCCGCCGCGCCCTGCTGGTTTCTTTATTTACAACACCTGACGATCAGTAACCATTGAAACTAGTATAATGCCCGAAACTATTTCTCCGAAAAAACATCTGGTCCCGTTCGTGAACTTTAATTACTTGTCATTTGTCGAAACAAAATGTCATTTGTCAATACTTAAGCTTCTTCTCAGTTCAGGACGCGTTGTGGTTTAAGATTTTTATTAGTTTCAGAAAGAATTTAACAATTCACTTCAATGAAACTTTCAGACTAATGGTACATTATACATAATATTGTTAACTTATTGAGTTTTGAGCTAACAGTTAAATTATCATCTCATTACACAATCTGAACATTAATTTTCGAAAGTAAGTAAAATTATTTTCCACCACAAAATCTAAACATTATTGTTGTAGGTACATAGTTAGAAAAGTTCGACGCGTTGTTACCCTCGTGGAATTAGTTTTTAAGTCGTGAAATAGTTATCACTGATAAAAGGCACACATTTAACTGGCTATTCATAAGCCAGGCAAGTATATCAAATAAACTATTTGATTCTTTGCAATGAAGGTCGGCTAGAATTTTACAACTGTCGGGACTAACCATTAATATAGTTCTTGTGACTGAGCGCCGATAGCAATTCGGGATCAAAGTCCGGGAGGTCATGCGGAGCCACTTGTAGTGAAGCCGAGGACAGCGCCACACCGACATCGTCCCCCGTTGGTATCCGCAAAGTCCTTTGAGGTTTTTTTTTTTTAAATCCTTCGTGTTGACCCGCAGTCAACCTCCAGGAGCATTGACGCATCATGCTATGCTTTCGTGGTACCCTCAACGTGATACCCTCCAAGCTAGCTTAGAGATGCCTGGACTATTTCGCGCATCATGCTATACTTTCGTGACAACCTCAATGTGATACCCTCCAAGTTAGCTTAGAGATGCCTTAGGATTTCAATTTTTGGACACACTTTCGTCAGCATTGATATTTGAGTTGATGTGATATCTGGGAAAAAAGGTTAATTTTCACTTACCCTCTTTCCTCGGAGTCTGACGAAGATGAATGCACAATTATATGATTTGGTTTGATTTTATTTTTGTTATAATAATAAATTTTACTAGCGTCTAAGCATTATCAGTATAGAAAATTAAGCAAGTTTTAACACTGAACACTTAATTTTTTTTACTTTGAACCTAAATTAACAAAAACGAGACGTGTTTTTGTAGTCGAGTGCTCATTGCCGCGCACAATAAAAGAATGAAGCTTAGCGCGGAGTTAGGCTGGGGCCGCGTGTCCATCAGGGTGGTCAGTTTTAAAAAACAAAATAAATAAAAGTGCGAAATTGCCAGTACAATGAAAGTATACCTGATTGTGTTTATTATATGAAGAATAAAATGTATGAAATAATAATCATCAAAATCGGTTCAACAATGCGAAAGTTCTGAGATAACAAAAAAAATTGAATTGAGAACCTCCTCCTTTTTTGAAGTCCAATTTTGCCTAATTTGTAGTGGCAATTCTGAAATGGATTTTTTTGTCTTATAAACAAAGGATGTCCAGACGATGAATCTCGCATTTGTTTCGCGAATCGAGTGTTCTAAAACATTTGCGATGCTCAAACCAATTAAAGGATATTATGGAATTATATGTATATGTTTGGTGTTATTTAATTCCACTGACGCTTATATTAAGCCAGTTGAATGTCATGCTGTCGTATAAAAAGTAGTGACGCGAACTTTTGGTTTAAGGCTGTTTTCCATTAAATGTGTCATGCTTTTCTGAGCGTGATGATGTAGCAACAAGTACCTTTTTATGCTATTAAACATAAAATACAAAAACAAAAAACTTACGCGTCGAATTGAGAACCTTCTCCTTTTTTGTTGTTTTTTGAAGACGCTTATAAAGCAACAATAAATTATACGTAGATTGTACAGTAGATATACCTTCAAGGGCCTTTCTTTAAATTCAAGGAACTCGAGCAAGCAAAACAAAATTATTCATGATTTATATTAAAAAAATTACTATGTTAATCTTCAATACTGTATGTTAATAGTATCATCATTGGAAGGACAGCCTAAATGGTTAGGTAATCAATAATCATTATCATAGCGGTCGAAACAAGTGACCTTTTTTATTTTTATTAACAAGGTATTGAATCACCCAATTAAGATTATCGGGATACCCTTTTATTAAAATACTAATATTTTTAACAGTTTTTCTCGAAACTTCTCTACATTTTTGAACACTTGTTAGATTGTGTAACACCAAACTACAAATGTACCCAATATATATGGGATAGGTTGGTACATATTCGTATACCTATACATACCGGCCAATTCCTACTTCCAAATTATCCTGATGACATGAGGTTGTCTGGAAGAGATCGCTAGTTAGCGATAAGTCCGCCTCTTTGTACTTGCCTATTTCTTTATCTTCTGTGTACTTGTAATTTAGTAAATAGTTGTTTGGGTGTACAATAAAGAATATACATACATACATACATACCGGCCTGTGGTACGACCAAAGGACCGATCCTCAAGGAAAGATAAAAACCCGGAGGAATTAGTCAATCTAAAGGAACTACCTTTAGAGGTACTTAAAGTAAGTAAACAAACAAATCAATTAGCAATTCTGTTACATTTTTTTTGTTCATGTTGTTATCATGTTGTTTTCAACTGATGTTGCAAATAGAGCAGACGTGCACGCAGATCAAAATACGCGCTTTACTTTTATGCATTTCGTCAAGGTGGTTCTCGATAGGTACTCGTACAATGGTCAATGATAACAATTTTTGCTGACTACAAGTTTTTAGTGTCTTTGTCACCAAGATGTTGTTTCACGCAAGTTGTCAATTTTCATAATGGACCTGATTTTATGAACCTTATTAGTGCAGCATTTTAAATAAACTGTCCACCCAATTAATTTTATAATAATACAAGCATTTTAGCAGATGTGGATCGAAGCAAACAAACATGAATTTCAAACTAATCATCTAACCTACGAGTATATCACCATTTTTAATTATTTTATACATCGCATAGTACATAATCTGTGAGTATAATAATAAAAAAAAATTCCTATTACAATGAATTGCAATAATAATTAATCTGATTGCGTTGTTGTTAAACTGTAGTTAACTACACGTGTACGAACGAGTATGTAGGTTTTTTAAATAGTGTAATAAACAAATGAAAATATTAATTAACAGAATGTACATAATAGACTAGTAGATTTAGTATATATCATTCTTTTGTTATAATTTTGTCCAAAGTATGTTATGTAGGTAAGTACCCACTGACATCCTGAGAATAGTAAGAAATTTTGCAATAGCTGATTGGTTAAAATGCTTGCATTAATTATGCAGCCCAGGCACCAATTGGCTGGTGGCTACCGGAAATGGTTGGTAGATGTACAATTTTATATTTTCGAGATGCACACCCAGATATCCACATGCGAGTAAAATAATTTTTTCGGAAAATCGTGAATAATTTGGATATTTTCTTTACAAATTTTCCCGAATTTTGCGTGAATTTAAACTTGAAGAGCCATCACTTACGCAAATTGCAAAAATAATAAGTATATTGCGTTTTTTTCAGTACCGTCAGCAGATAGCCATTGATTTAACGATAAACAATCTAATCTCTTTTCTGTAATTCTGAATCTCATCTAATCTAGCGGAAACTACAAAACATGTGATTTATGGATGTCAGGTTTATATATATATTACGTCCTATTGGTAGAGTATTTCCCACCACGACGATTGACGATTTAATTAAGTTACGAAACAGTAGATTACTTACTTTTAGTAGTTAAATATTTTTATATTACTTTTAAAGGGTGTCCTACCTACTCTACCAAGACTTTCCTTTTTAAAAAGTTAATAACTGAAATAAGCGTTCTGCCTCAATGGACGGTAGATGGCTATAATAATAAAATTATTATATCTATCGTCCGTACCTATCATAAGTTACAAGTGGTATGAAACACAACTTGGATACCACACGGCATCGCACGTTAACAATACATCTTTGCCGGTAGGGTAAGGTAATCAGCTGCGGTCTTAGCATCACAGACAATTTGTAATTATAGGTATAATCCTAAAATGGTCTGTGCCAGGAAACGAACCCTGTACCTTCTGCTGCATCCATTGCCCCCATAAAGGTGGTCTGTTGCCTCCACCACGCTTATCTGCAATTGGTCACAAGCAATTCTGTGCTTCTCATCAGAGACATTATAAGGGACGCATGTGGAAACGATTACGGATCGTTTTTAGGGTTCCGTTTAAAAAGGAATCCTTATTATTATTCCTATCGCCGCGTATTTCTGGATTGAACAACCTACTTATATGAGTAGGCTTTAAATAAGCTTGCGAGTATCTAATACTTCAACTTGATAACTACAGAACTCTACACTGTGCGTGGCCCGACACGCATTTGGCCGGCTTTCAATTTTTTTTAACATATTGTTCGGAGGAGTTATTAGCGCCGAACCGACCTTCCTACCGTACCTACTTGTATGTCACTTGAAATTTTTGTTCGTGAACGTTCGATGATGTATCATAATATACTCGTACCTATTTATTAAAGAAAAAAATCAGATAAAAATTAATTTGAAATCAATTCACAACTAGGTAAGGGTTTTAAAACTTACATGTTTATTATAAACTAGCAGTGCCCGCGGACTTCGTTCCGCGTTAAAAATATTTTTGTTTCGGCCCGTTTGTCAAGGCCCGGTTTCCACAAGCAAAGCAGAACGGAGTGGAGCTGTGTTTGAATAACCAACCAGATTTCATCATTTCGACATATTCTCCTCTCCCGTCAGTTTCGGAGATGTCAAAATGACGAAATCTGATTGGTTACTCAAATACAGATCCGCTCTGCTTCGCTTTGGTGGAAACCAACCAGGCCTTATACGTGCTTATAACCACAGCCACGGAACATTATAATAGCATGCCACAGCCCACAGAGCTGGACGCGAGCGAGACATTCGCATAGATTCTGCGGACTGCCTATACTTACCTATCGCCACGCAACGACCGGGGCGGCGTGTTTTTATTTTGCTTATATCTTTGAAGATATTTGTTTAAACTGTATAGCGTAAAAGGTATATTCTACATTAAATTTCCGTCCTGAAAAACATTTTTACGTATGGGCTAAATAAGCTTCACAAAAATTATTTATTTTTAATCCACAATTTTAACAGTAAAAGCAGTTATTGTGAGTTACCCGTAAGAGATAGGCATATGCTATCGCGGATTTTTCACAGATTTTGATACGTTCTTTAATATTGTAGAACATTGTTTTGTTCTATCCCCAATAGTTTCCGCAGCGCACGCGATGAAAGCAATTTTCTTACGACTTAGATTACATCATTCAAGTTTAAGATGCAATTAATTTTGGAAATTATTATAGCCTATGACACTCCACAAAAACGTAGCTTTCTATTGGTGAAAGAATTTTGAAAATCGGTTCAGTAGATCCAGAGATTACCCTTTTCAACGTCACAAACATCGTTACGCTACCTCTTTATAATATTATAGTATATAGTATAGATAGTATAGATATGTGCAACAATCATTATTAGTTCGGTCATTGGAGACCACAAGACTCTAAGCGAAAGCTTGTATAAGCAAACTTAATATAGAGGTCCTAAATCAAATGCAATATTTCAGTGGTATACAACAAACGCGGCCCACGGGTTCACAAGGGTTTAATTAACGCGCTTAGTGGTTGTCGTGCTTTGTTGGTGTCCTACACAAAATGCTATATCGAACTTGTTATTAAGCCAACACAGCGTTTCCTGATGAATTTGGTAATTAATCTATTCACAGGTTCACACGTCAACACAAAGGATACTTTATTCTGTTACGGTGTCATATCGGAAATTGAGTTACATAATATACTCGTAGGTACATGATAATGACAGGCATTTATGTTAGACTTATATCATAATACATAGTTTTTTTGTTACAAACAAATCGACCAAGCGCGAGTCGGACTCGCGTACGAAGGGTTACGTAGCGAGATTTACCTTAACTGTTTTAGCGAGATATTACCTTAACTGTTAACATAAGATCAATGTTACTTAACTTTACCACCCTAGAACATTTAGTCATTAATAGCCAACGCTGTATAGATATTATAGTTTTGTGCGAAGTGAATATTAGAGATACGACTAAAAATCTATTTGAATTACCTAACTATAACATGTACACGAACTTGAGAAAATACAGAAGAGGTGGCGGTGTTATTGTTTATGTGCATAGGAGACTTACATTTACCTTGCTGTCAGCACCTACCCAGTACTTCGAATCCGTTACAGGTTATGTTCAGTTTGATCGTGATAACAAAGTGTACCTATGTGCGGTTTACCGACCACCAGATACTTGCAAAAGAAAATTTATATCGGAGATATCATCATATATTACTAGAATGACGGACAATTCTGACGTGTTATTTGTAGGCGATATAAACATTGACTTAAAACAAATATCTAACACAAGCACGGCATACTTAAATAGTATGTCGGAATTAGGTCTCATCTGTGGTATCTCCCAATACACTAGAATAGAAACGAAAGGACAACGTATTACTCAAACATGCATAGACCACGTATTTGCGCGCCTCGCCTCCGCGCATCCAGTGTATACCGCAACTATAAACGATTCTATAGCCGACCACAACATTATAGCCTGCGCGCTGATGTGCGCGAGCGATGCGGATGGGGTCGGGCGTCGCGGGATACCTGGGTCTAAGGCGTCACGGCTCATTACTATACTAGATAACAAGGAGGTGGCACAGCAGCTTAGTCAAGTAGACTGGAGTGAAGCGCTGTCGTCTAACTGCCCCACCGACGTGTACAATTTTATTTGTAATCAGTTCAACACTATTTACACCAACTGCTCGCGAGTTACTACATTCAAGTCAAATAAAAGGAGTAGCTGTAAATGGGTTGATAAAAAAATGTTAAAAATGTGTGCTCAAAAGAAAAAATTGTATTTAATATGGTTAAAAAATCCTGACAATGTTGACAACAAAATTTTATACAATAAATATAGAAACAAAACAAATAAATATATAAACTACTTAAAAAATAAATATATTAGAGATGAAATTCAAAAGCATTTTAAAAATTCAAAAAAATTATGGAATTTGATTAATGAAATATGTGGTAAATTTAGGGTATCTATTGATGAGTTTCTGCTAAAGTCTTTTAATATGGAAAAAACTAAATTGGCTAATAGTTTCGCTCAAGAGTTTGAAAAAAATGTAAAAGCAATTTCTGTTACGTGCAACCAATCCTTATCCTGTTCCTACGTTGGGTCGGAGGGAGCAGGGGTGTCAATGAGATTGGAGCGGGCGACAAATGACCAGGTTTATAAAATTATTAAAAACATAGATGCTAAAAAAAGCCCTGGATATGACAAAATTAGAATATCGGACATAAAAATTTTGATTAGAAAATTAACGCCAGTGCTAACGCACTTAATAAATACCTGCATTGATACCTCTTCATATCCCGACCTCCTAAAGATTGGTATAATTAGGCCTATTTATAAAGGCGGAGGGCATAGTAATTTTAACAATTATCGTCCTATTACTATACTGTCATGCATCGATAAGATAATTGAGAGGTACCTAGGTGATAAAATTAAAAAATTCTTAGAAGATCATAGTATTATCAATAACAAACAATTTGGCTTTCAAAAAAATCGAAGTACTACTCAATTATTATGCCAGTTCACAAATGAAATTAACGAGCACATGAATGATAAAAAACATGTGCTCGTTGTTTTCATTGACTTCAGTAAAGCATTCGACTTGTTGGTGTATGATAAGTTATATACAAGTATGGCCAACTGCGGAATACAGGGACCCCTCCTGGAATGGTTCAAGGATTATCATAGAAATCGAGCAACCTATGTCAAAATCGATAACACCTTAAGTGACAAGATAAAAACGACTAGAGGAACAGCCCAGGGATCTATCCTAGGACCTACTGAGTACCTATTATACGTCAATGATATGTGTAACCTATTCCGGGAGGGATCCGTGTATCAATTCGCTGATGACACATGTATAATTGTTGCTAACAAAGACCTGCGGGCGGCCGAGCGCATGATGCAAGACAACTTCGACACCCTTTGCAAATGGGCACACGATGTTGGACTTGTGATAAATACTAATAAAACTAAAGCTATGCATATTCATTCGGTGTATAATAAAGTAGACCATAGGGCCAAAATAGTTGCTCATGTGCACGACTGTCTGCATGGCAGGTTAAAACATTGTGTTTGCCAACCTATTGATATGGTGACAGAACATATGTACATAGGCCTAAAAATAGACTTTCGTTTTAATTGGCAACCCCATATAAATTTTATTTGTGATAAGCTGAGAGCTATCCTTAGTAGGCTATATATACTTAAATTTAAACTTCCCTATCAGACTCTTAGGATGTTTTACTTGGCACTGGCAGACTCTATAATTGGCTATGGATTGAGTAGTTATGGTAGAACTTTTAAAACATATATTATGCGTATATATAAACTACAACTTAAAATACTGAAAACAATTGTACCAAGAAAAATTAAATTGAAGTACTGTAATGACTATCACAAATTATTTTCATATTGTAAAGTATTGCCAGTGCAAAGTAAAGTAAAACTGGCCATACTTAAAGAAGAATTTAATAATTTAAAATATCTTAGACGTAAAGAACGAGGCAGCAATTTACGTAAATTAGCTAACTATAAAAAGTTTATTGTACCTAATACTAATAATGCATATGGCAAAAGAAATTATAAATACATGCTTCCTAAAATCATTGAAAATTTTCCAATGTCCTTGCAAACTATTAATGATAAAAAACACATCTATATTCGGAAATGTAAAAAATATTTATTAAGTAATTTATGATATATTTACATAGATTTGTCATATTATATATATTGTATGAATTAGTTTTTATAAATTTCTGTAAGTTTATCTAGCGAACTCGCCATCCCCAAAATAAACGACAAGTTTCCTGGGGATGGCATATATAATGTAAATTTTATAAATTGTGATTATATGTATTGACCAATAAATTAAAAAAAAAAAAAAAGATGATGATGCAGAAGCCAGAAACGCTTTATTATATCCTACATACAAGTATAGCGATATTCGGCGATCTGGATCAAAAACAAGCAAAAATCGCGTTTGTTGAATGGCAGCCCCCTTTAATTTTTATTTTATTAAATACATCATCATATTGTGTGAAAGTAAGTGTGTTTAATCTAAATTTTTTCTCGATAGAAAGTTTGTCCAAAATCTCCATTTTTTTCTAATTTTTATCGGAAACTACAATGGATGTAGGACGTAGGTTGTATTATTTGTTAGAATGTGTCGGTAATAATAATATCCAAAACGTTCTGAACGGATTTTTGTTAACTGGCTTAGTTTTTTTGTAAACAGATTTTACTTAAACGTGTTCTTATGTATTCTTCCGCAAAGCTGCATATCGTATCCACCACCATATTCGTAAGAGTGGGAAGGAATAATAAATTCAACATATTATCCTCTTTATAGAGATAAAACAGAAACATGTGCTGCTAAGTGCTAACTAATGTCTCAAGTATTGAGATGAAACGTTTTTATGTCAATACAATTATTTACGGAAGACTGCAAAGAAGCCTGGTGTGGGCGACAGAGCAATTTATTAGCGAGACACTCTACGTTGCTTATAACGTTTTTGCAGGAGCTTGTAATATGTTAACCATCATAATATTATTATATCTATTTCGTTACAACCATGAACCAACATAATAATTTGTTTTCTTTGACTTTCTCTCTTTATAAGTTGGTTACATGAAATTTCTTATGCGTTTAGGTTGTCTTTCCATCACAGATGTGCTTCGGTGCTTATCAACGATTGTTTGTAAAACCCAGTAATAGGATCGCTTGATTTCAAATCGATTTTAAGCATCTACTACCTTAGTCGCACTGCGAAACTATTTCTACCGAACCATTAGGGTTGAGTATACCTACTTACCCCTTTCCTAGTTACTACGAAAACATCTTTGATCTTCGACTGCATTATCACTTACCATCAGGTGAGATCGCAGTCTAGTAAAAAGTGGATTAAAAGGTGGATATATAGGTTTGTAGACAATAGTCAGGTAGTATCTATGACTACACTGTTGATTAGATGACATACTACTAGTTACTATGTACTTAGTTAGTTTTTCTACCTCGTCTTAATCACTGTGCAACAACTGCATCTCTACATTGAAGTGGAAAGGCAGCCTTAGGAACTGAGGTAAATGGAAACGAAGACGGAGAATAATGCTGTCCAAGAGATTCTTACCTTTATTATATTGTGCCGAACCCTCCTCGGTGCGCGAGTCTGACGCACCGTAGTGATATTACGGAAGTATACATGCGGATCGGATCTGCATAATATACGTTAATTAATCTACAAAATAACCGATTTCAACTCTCATCAAAATACATTGGAAAGGATGTATTCAAATACATCCTTTGCAATTAAAAATTTAAGCCTTAAAGAGAGACTTAAGAGAACACTAACCCACGATGTCTCCCATACAAACGTAATACCAAAATCATTTGTAATTCGTGCAAATTTCGATCATGTTGCGGTGTTATTCGGGTTCATATAGTAATAATCTATATTTGCGACCTCCTTATGAGAGGCAGTGTCCTCTGCCAGGTCAGTATTTTTTTATTATGTAGGTATGTTGTTTAATTGCATTGTGACGTCAACATCCGAGGATGTCCTGGTGTCGGGGCGAAAAGTGCGTCGAGAGTGGTGTAAGGGTTTTGTTTTGTGTTGCATGTGGATAGTGGTGGCATTGCTTGCCTGGGAGCTTGGTTTTCGTGCTTGAGTAGGAGAGCGGGCGGTGATTGACATGATATACCATGCAGATTTTTTACAGGTAGGTACTATGGATTATAGCAAAGCAATTCTTTTTTTCTTGGTATACAATAGCTAAAATAAAAGCCGTGAGAAATAGTTAGAATGATTACGAAGATCAGCGAGAGCAATATTTTAGCTCTTCAATAACATCCCGATTGGAATTTGAAACCATAATATTATCTGCACGTGATAGATTGGACACCGAGAACGACGATGTAACTAAATTGCTTTTAGGCACTCCGCTGCTACCGGAGTAAATCCAATTATCGTAATAATGCAGGGCGTGGTTATACGGCGGACGTGAATTTCACGGGTTTATTTACATACCTACCTCTCATCCGCGACTTCGCTAGGTACTTCGTTTGTGTTTCTCGCCTTGTTACTAGGCTTCCACCTTATACGTAGAATGCAGGCTGTGGACCATTTCTAAACGGGGAGAAGATAAAATGTTTTTCCTTGCTACAGCAATATCCACTTTCCGTTGCACAGGTGTATAATATATTATAATATCCCATATGGATAAAACCGGAGAGAAGACGTCTTGTCCTTTCCCTTTTTGCTGCCGATCCTTAAGCCGGTGGTGAAAATAATTTTATCCCCTGTCAGAGGATCCCTCAACCCCTTTTTATGTCCCACTGCTGGGCACGGGTCTCCTCTCAAACTGAGAGGGGTTTTGGCCAACGCTGGCCAAGTGCGGGTTGGCGGGCTTCACACACCTTCGAGAATTTTTTTGTGAACAGGTAGGCATGCAGGTTTCCTCACGATGTTTTCCTTCACCGCTAAGCAAGTGATATTTAGTTTCTTAAAACGCACATAACTCTGAAAAGTCAGAGGTGGTTGCTAGGATTCTCTTTATGAGAGGAAGAGATCCGAACCACTAAGCTATCACTGTTTTTATATCTGGATCTAATCGAAACCTTTTTAATGCCTTGTCTATTCTTGGGGGACATGGGACAGTGTGTATTACGACAGTGTTTTAAGTGTAAATAAATTCCGGATCAATTATTTGAGCATTTGGCTTTGATAATAATTTATAGCTGGATTATATGTGTTCAGAAAAAAAGATACGAGAGTGTCGGTAACTCTACTTCAACGCGGTCAAAGTCCAGAGCGATAAATGTTATAAAGAATATCATGAAGTTACCGATATATTTGCTTCCAGTAATATTCACTGTTTCGAACTTTGTCGTACTATGTAGCAGCAGAGGAAGACACCGATGGTCTAAGTTTGTTAATTTAGGATAGTGGCTAGCGCAATAAACTTTATCAATATGTGCACAACTAAGTTTGTTACTGGATAAGTGAAACCTAAATTGGAAATGAATATCTAATTAAAGTCGTAAACCGTTTTCATTTTGTCCACCTCGCTCTTAAGAATACGTTTGTGGATGCCACATGCATCACAGGCAAATTATTACTACCGACACAAATTACAGAAAAAATACTTAATACATAAACTTTCATAGCAGTTTCCGATAAAATTAAAATAAATGAGAATTTGCAGCAATTTTCGGGCAGCAACAGCAAATTTTTAGCGATATAATTTTTTCCAATCGTCGTCATTCAGAATGACGTTGAAATGAATTAAGATTAAAGGCCTAAAAACATGATGTTTTAATTTGAGAGTAGTAAGTATTTTATTGTTTTTAACTTACAGGTCACAAAAAATCCCAAAAACAACCGTTTAGCCTGTTAAGAACGTCATGAGGACCTATATATCATGCACATTTCCGTACGTTGTTTTCCTTCATTCTTCAGTTCAGTTCTTCAGTTGCCAGAAGTGCACATAATTATGAATAACTCCGAAAAGGCACAGGAGCATTTTAAGCGCTAGAAAAACAGATATAAAGAAAAAGTTTCCACCAATACATTAAGGGTACAAAATAAGCCTAAGAGTCACTTCAATTTCCAAACAGAGTCCTCTAGCTTTTATTAATTTAATTAGGTAACTTTTGAGATCTGCACTACACAGAAGTTAACCAACTACCTTTCTGGCAAAGTTGATAAGTGAGTCGTCTAAAAGGAGCAAAATTACTTTAGAGCCTCTGTACTCTATTATTATCGGAACTCTGTCTTGGAGTCAAATATAAACTAGGTTAAAACGTCCACTTTAGATCTGCCAACAAACAATTAATATTTAATAGAAGTTGACGACCTCCCTGGCGCAGGGGACGCGCGCTCAGATTCGAGTGGGAGGTCGCGTGTTCGACTCCCGCCACGGGCCACATTGGAATTTAATAATTTCTAAATTGGCTCAGGTCTGGTCTGGTGGGAGGCTTCGGCCGTGGCTAGTTACCACCCTACCAGCAAAGACGTGCCGCCAAGCGATTTAGCGTTCCGGTGCGATGCTGTGTAGAAACCGTTGGGGTGACTTTACTTACCCCTTCCAAGTTAGTACGCTAACATCTTTGGCTGCATCATCACTTACCATCAGGTGAGATCGCAGTCAAGTACTATCTTGTATAGAGTAAAAAAAAAGTTATTACGCTTTAAGAAAAGCTAGACATTTCCAATCTCATGAGTTAGAGTAGATGTATCTATACCGTGTCGAGATAAAGCGTTGAGTCATCCATTCAATATCACTTTTTACGCTGAAAGAAAATATCGTGAGGAAATACTTAATATGCATAAATTATAGCGATGATAAAAAAATGAGTGAATAATTTAGTTTAATTTATATGCTTTAGGGGTTCTCATACTGGCCATATTTGTCCCAAGTTGCGAAGTCTTCGGGGTGTACCAAACACTGCACTAAAATACTTAGGTCGATTTGAGTGTTGATCAGATAGTGTGTAAGGCACGAGGCGGACCAACCGTTGGGCGGCACTCGTAAATTCGGCCTTTTATGACCCATTAAATTGCCGATAATACGGACGAGGCGACCGTAACATAAAGATTTTGCAAGTAAAGCCTGTTTGGGTTGTATATAGCGCAATATACGAGTAAATAGTTCGACGTGTCACGAATATACATATGTTATTTACTTTAGGAAAATAATAAAACTATTTATAGTAACTAATACCCCTGTACTTTTAGAAACATAATAAAATGCAGTTTGGATCTTAATTCAAATTCAAAACTTCTTTATTTTTCACTAGCTGTTGTCTGCGGCTCCTCCCGCGTGAATTTCGGGTTTTCGCTCATTCCGTGAGAACGATGTATTTTTCCGGGATAAAAGTTAATCCGGGTAATAAGCTAGGTATGTTGCATTTTTCGCTAAATCGGTTTAGTAGTTGCGGCATGAAAAAGTAACAAAGATCCATTCATCCATACTAACCAACTTTCGCGTTTATATGTTAGTAGGGATAAACAGTAGTCCTAACCTACAGGCACTTTACCTACTTGCGTAAATCTTGGGTTAGCTTATTAACTCTATGTTAACATGTTACGAGTAAGCCAGCTTGAAAGCCATCTTGGTAAAAAAAATTCAATGATAAATTTTGGTGACTTTAGTTTATAAAAATGTATGTCAGAACAAAAGTGAATATCTCCAAACCGTTCCTAAGCTTACCACGTACGTATTTTGAACCAGAAAGTGATATGCATCTACGGCTAAATAAAGTAAGTAAGTGAAATAATATAAGCTAACAAAAAAGCAACTTTTTTTACAATATGAAATATAAATAGAAGAAAGGAAACTCGTATACAGGGTGCTTTATCGTCAAAATAATTAACTTGTTTGCTTTGAGGTTTGGGGAAAAAGTTGTCCGTAAAATGATTATGGAAATTGCGGACCGACTAAGGTCTCAGCTTCTTGGAACAAGCTGAAATATTTTTTGCGAACACAAGGTTTATATTAAAAAGTTTATTAGATTTGACGGGTCCTTTTCTGTTTTATCCAAATTCCAAGTGCATGACGACGGATCTTTTTTATTATCTTTTAGGTTGATTAAGCTATTGTTCTGTTTTTTTGTGGCCTAAAATACAATTTAATTTTGATAATTCTCACTATTAGAGACTATAATGGATCATTTCAATCCTTGTATTTTTTTCATTTCGAATTACTCAGAGATGATGTGAAGTGAAAAAATAACAATATTAGGATATGAAAATAGCCATAAGCTAAACAAATTCATAAAAAAAATCAGATTTGGTCCAGTATTTATCTTATCTTATATTATATATATATTATATATTATATTATATTATTATATATATATATTATTATATATATATACATATATTTTATACCTTTAAACGAGCAATTCTTGTATATATATTTCTATTTAATCTGGATCTCGGAAAAGGCTGGAACAATTTTCATGAAATTTAGTATACAGGGGGTTTTGGGGGCGATAAATCGATCTAGCTAGGATTCATTTTTATTAAATGTCGAATTTACCAAAAAAATTAAATTATGACTACTGCTGCCATCTATTGAATCCACCCAGTATTGAAAATTTGGATGGACACTGGTCCTCTACTTGTCTATATTCAATAATAATTTGTAATTCCAATCATATATGGGACCAATGATGGTCCTTTTATTAATCTACATATAAGCCTATTATGTGTTTAATACCTTACAAAACTTTATAAAGTTTGAATTTGTTGGCAGAACCGTTTAGTTCACCTTAATCGTAACCAAATACCGACGGTAAGTTCTTTAGATTAAACGATTACCTTCAACAAGCTTTTAAGCCGGACTAAGTATACTGAACCCACCGCGGCTGTATCGAAACTTTGTTAAGTATACGGTCGCTTATCCGATTTTATCACAACTTTAGAGAAATAAGCCGGGAACTTGAGAAAGTACTTTTTAAATCATTATTAAGTAAGTGTCTGCAACTATAACAAGGCAAAATCCTCAACGAGACCTAGATTAAGGGGCTAATTCTGTTTCGTTTAGTTTGTTAGTTAGTAACCCTCACTGGGTTAAGAAATCGGAGGCAAAAACCTTATTTTCGTATTCTTTTCGCACAAGTTAGCAACTAGCATGGTATGTTGACATGATACCATACCAACGTAGGTTGGTAACTTTTGCAAAAAGCATCTGTAAAAATGGAATTTTTGTCTCCGTTTTATTATAATAGTACAACTCGGTGAGGGTTGCTAACTAAAAATCTGAACGAGATAGAATCAGCCCACAAACTTGTACAAAATTTCAAACAACAGCTAGTGTTGAACTAAGATCACAAAAGGAATATTTTTTCTTTCGTTTATTACTTAACTCCGATAACAAGGTTGTGTCTGGTGGTCTCGGGTCCCGGCTGGTTACAACTCTAATACCGTAAAAGAATCACAACCGATTTGATGTTCCGCTGCGATGCTGTGTAATAACTTTTAGGGGCTATTTACATCTTCCGCTTAAATATTTATTACATATTTTATTTTTTAGTATTTGTTGTTGTAGCGGTATAGTCTTAGTAATAGGGTCCCCTTTTTATTATGGTTTATTATGGTATTTTATTATGGTAACCACATTAGGTTACGGAACCCTATATAATAGCACAGACAATTTCGAAAAAAAGGTCTTAGTGGATAGCCAGTATTATTTATTATCATTGCATTTAGTTACGAAGAAAGGGAACTAATAAAATTCGCTCTGCGGTTGCCCGGGCAATTCATTTCTTGTTAATTAATTCTCGGACGTGACTTCGTTTGTTTGTACACCCATATACTAGCTTTACAATATTAAATTTCGCTATGATCACAAAAGTTGAATGGTGAACTGCAAAAGCTAAAAGTCAGCAACTCATTTTTAATATACCAAAATGGAACTTTACAAAAATTAATTTTAATCCTAAGCTATTTATGTACCTTGTCATACATTTTGCGTTTTAATTTCGTAAAAGTTAATTAAAATATCAATTGCAAATAAAATAACATTAGATTTAAAATTTATTTCATACCTAACAAAAATACTAATCGTTAGTTTTATTTTTCAAAGAAAGAATATTGAATGTTAAGTAAAATTGAGTAAAATTGGTTTTTTTTTTCCTGAACAAGCATTGGAATCTACAAGTGGAAACCAAATAATGTAATTTGCTTATTTTATTTTATTCACGGTTAATACTTGGGGTCGTTGTGGTGTGGTGATGGTTGGCTCGATAGATAGGTACTTGTACTTGGTAAGATTAGACTGAGTAGGTACATGTATTTAACACGTTAAATTATCAGGGACTTTCCAATCTATTCGATTAAATACTATTCTTATGATAATAGTCTGTCCTGTAGAGATTCGATTTTAGATAACAGAACAGGAAATAAACATAGCAACGAGTTTTGGTAATCCCTAAGCAAAATACAACGGATAATGAGAAAACAGTCACAGACTCGACGATTACTTTCCTAAGATCCGATAATGCCGTCGTTTTTCTTCGATAATCCTGAAAAACTGTTGCCAGCCGACGACGTCGAGACGCTTCGAAAAGCTTTCCCAAATTAAATCTATTGCTAATATATTTATTTGGAGTTCCAAAACAAGACATTGAATAGGAACAACTCATCCACTGACAGGCTCAACTTCTTTAAGTGGTCGAACTGGCACTTATCAATTTCTTCAAGTGGTTGAAAGTGCCTATCAAAGGGTCCATCAATGTGCATCTTAAATTGGCCGCTCCTGTTAAACGTGGCTACGACTAAATGCTATTACATGAGTACAGTGTAAATATCATACATGATTGTTCGCTAAACGACAACGGCTTTGATACATCTCCCATTCTGTGGGGTACCCATCTACTTAATCCAGCAGCCATAACTATAACTATAATGAAATACTTGTGATCGCCATAGAAAGCTGTTAGTCGCTTAAATGGAACAAAAATAAAAAATGTATCTACACAAAGCATGTATACAGGTGTATTAAATCCATGGCATATATGGCTCCACCACTACTATACTTTACTCTGTCTACTGCTAAGTGCCTATGCAACTCACGGCTCACCTATAGTATGCTTAAAACCAAGCTATAACCATATTTAGAAAGATAGTGTACCAGAGTGAAATACGTATTCAACTGTTTGTAATTTTCGGTGTGATCATAAATCTAGTCGGTTGTGCGCTGGCTTCCTTCCGGCTATGCTTTCGAGGCACAAATACATTTGTTGCAACTACCTACGTCCTACACGTTAAGGTTTTGTATTGTAAACGTGACTTTTTCGAAATATCGGCATGCATAGCGAACGATCCCCGCGTAACTTGACATCCCTCGTATGTTCTTTTTACACGACTGCCCAAAACAAAAAGTGTAATGTTTTTAGGGCTCAGGTATGTATCTATATGAGTTTCTTTATACCACCATAACTTCTGAACGACTGAAGAGATCTTGACATATGGAGGTATCGTTAGAATCCGATCATTCCGAGTAACATAGAGTATATTTTTTTGGAAAGAGTCGTTTTATCACAGTGCAGTCGTCTTTTAATTCAATCCATTTTTTTCCAATTTGATGAACACATTGAAGAATTATAATATGTTTACTTTACACTGACTTCGCACTCATCAAGCTCCAGAGTTCAGACAACTTCTCAATTTTAGGTCTGTAGCTTATTCAATTTACAGTTTTGAACTTGTAAACAACTATTCGATCACTAAACAAACTAAAGTAAGGGTTCCATTTATACATATAAATGATGGATTATATAAAATGTCCGTCACAAAGGCTCCAATATAACAAAATAATATTATCGTGGAACTATATTATATGAGTACCTTTTTATACATTTTCCGAGAACGAAGGAACAGCAGGGGGCCCCTTGGATGGGATGTTGTTACCCAAATGTAAAAAAGACTACTTAGTTACGCGACATGCCTTACAAAAGAAAGAATTCACGTTTGTATGCACGAATGAAATATCCATTAAAAGTTGTAGGAACTCGCTGAGGAACAAAGTTGAATTTTGTTCAGTGTTCGAAATCATTAATCTTCAGTCTCCAGTGCTCAAATGTAACTCGGAAGTATATGGCTTCGACTCACTTCGACTTTAATATGTTTTCGTATTACATAAAATGTTTGTAATAGAAGACTTTTTGATTCTAGCACATTCTGTAACTATATTGTATGTAACTTTTTATATAATTATTTATTTCACATAGATACACCAAAGTAAGTACAAAGAAATATGCATAGCGCTCTTATTGCCATGGGAAATCTCTTTCAGAGAAACTTTTCTTTATGTAAATGAAATTCAACTGATTCATATAAGGATTCATACGAGTACCTAATGATAAAACCTTAAGGTACACAGAAGCTATAATAACTTATGGGGAAGTGAAAGATTGCAAGGAAAATGCCACAAACTAGACTCTAGCTAGTTAAATACACTCTAGCTTGGTATACATAATAGTACCTACGTAACGGTACAGAAAGCTCAGTCAGCAAGATGAAGAAATGAAATAGCGACTCTAGCACAGACATAAAAAGTACAATTCAGATCGCAATAGCGCCTGGCTCCGCCTCCGCAAACAAAGTTGTTGCTTTCTATCGCGTAACTTTATCTCATTCGACGTACCTACTAAGGTTGCCTCGCAATCGGGCGCACGCAGCGCGTGAAAGAGACCGTACAAGAACTAACGCGAGCAAAGTAGCCGGCGCGCGGCGGCCTTCTGAAATTAGTACGTCAAGACGTCTAGTTGTAGTTTCTTCGATCACGTGATAAGTCACCAGGCCCCCAAGTCTGCGATGACTTAATTACATCTCAATTATCACTCAATTGCTTCATTATTGCTAAAATTTACCTATAATTTACCGATTTTGCTAGTCTACTCAATTAATAATTGATCGTACGTCAATTATAGAAAGACCAAAGTGAGTATATTCGAGAACTAGTAGGGCGCGTGGGAGCGCGGGCCACATGTGGCCCGCGGGCTGTCTTCTCACCTATAAAAGAATCGCCGTCATCTCCATCGTCAATTGGAATCCGATTGGCAAAGGGCTAAAAGAATTACCTCGGAGCACGGTCATGGATTTAAAGATAGTTAAGGGCTGTTTGAATAAAAAATACACTGAACCTCATCAGAGGAGGTTCAGTGTATTTTTTATTCAAACAGCCCTTAACTATCTTTAAATCCATGACCGTGCTCCTCAATCATCATCCAAATCGTAGACCATCTCTTCTCATACTTTTCATAGTTTTTCATAGGCCTTTGGGTTTATTGTAACATTCACATTTTCCATGGAAAAATAAATTCAACCACTTTGATATTTTTTCATTCATCCCGTAGACCTTGAGAAATCACTCTCTTATCTTTTATACTTTCCGAGATATAAAAACACGAAAGTATGGCGGCCATCTTGAATCCGTAATTTTGATTTTTTTTTCAGCCAACTGCCAATTGGATGACGTTTCGAGTTACATTTGGTCGAGCACCCCCCACCTATCTTCGATACCCTGGCTGTGCTCTTCACCCGTCTCCGAAATCCTCAATCATCAGCTCTCTCCATATTTTTCTATAGTAACTCTCCGAAAAACCGCATCACAACCTTGCATAATTACCAACTGTTAGGCTCTTCAACATTCCCCATACATTTTCTATAAAAAAAAAATTCCGCCATTTTGATTTTTTTTCAATCCATCAAATAGACCTTCGGGTCCTGATCACTTCTTGTCAAGAAACCATTCTTCCATCTTTTATACTTTCCGAGATATCGGCGAAATTCGTTTGGCCGCCATTTTGAATCCGCCATTTTGAATTTTTTTTCAGCTAACTGCCAATTGGATGACGTTTCAAATGACATTTGGTCGAGCACCCCCCACCTATCTGCAATACCCTTGGCTGTGCTCTTCACTCGTCTCCGAAATCCTCAATCATCAGCTCTCTCCGTATTTTTCCTCCGAATGAATTTTTCTCTTCTATACGAAATGGTAATTGAAAAAAAAAAAATCATACAAAATTGTTCAGGAGAGGTGATCAATCAGTCAGTCAGTGAATCAGCACAAGCAGCTATATATATATTAACTAGTAGGGCGCGTGTGTGCGCGAGCCACATGTGGCCCGCGTGCTGTCTTCCCGCCCATTAAGGTATCGCCGACATCTCCATCGCCCATTGAAATCCGATTGGCAGTGAGCTGAAAAAATTACCAAGGAGCAAAACTATGACAGTGCTCCTTAATCATCATCTTAATCCTAGATCTTTGTGTCCTTTCCATAGAAAGATAAATTCCGCCACAGTGAATTATTTTCCATGCATCCCGTAGAACTTGAGATCCTTATCACCTCTTGCTAAGAAACCACTCTCTTATCTTTTATACTTTCCGAGATAGAACAACACGAAATTTGCCATCCATCTGCCATTTGGCGGCCATCTTGAATCCGCCATTTTGATTTTTTTTTTCAGCTAACTGCCAATTGGATGACGTTTCGAGTTACATTTGGTCGAGCACCCCCCACCTATCTTCGATACCCTGGCTGTGCTCTTTACCCGTCTCCGAAATCCTCAATAATCAGCTCTCTCCATATTTTTCTCTAGTAACTCTCCGAAAAACCGTATCACAACCTTGCATAACTACCAACTGTTAGTCTCTTCAACATTCCCCATACATTTTCTATGGAAAAATAAATTCCGCCATTTTGATTTTTTTTTCTATCCATCAAATAGACCTTCGGGTCCTGATCATTTCTTGTCAAAAAACCATTCTTCCATCTTTTATACTTTCCGAGATATCGGCGAAATTCGAATAGCGGCCATTTTGAATCCGCCATTTTGAATTTTTTTTCAGCTCACTGCCAATTGCATGACGTTTCAAATGACATTTGGTCGAGCACCCCCCACCTATCTTCAATACTTTCGCTGTGCTCTTTACCCGTCTTCGAAATCCTCAATCATCAGCTCTCTCCGTATTTTTCCTCCGAATGAATTTTTTTCTTCTATACGACCCTATCCATGAAAAAAAAATTTTTCATACAAAATTGTTCAGGAGAGGTGATCAATGAGTGAATGAATGAATCAGCACAAGCAGCTATATATATAGTAACTAGTAGGGCGCGTGGGGGCGCGGGCCACATGTGGCCCGCGTGCTGTCTTCCCGCCCATAACGGTATCGCCGTCCGTAAGCTGAAAAAATTACCAAGGAACACTGTCATGATTTTAAAGATAGTTAAGGGCAGTTCGAACAAAAAAATACGCTGAACCTCATTGGATGAGGTTCAGCGTATTTTTTGTTCGAACAGCCCTTAACTATCTTTAAAACCATGACAGTGCTCCTCAATCATCATCCAAATCCTAGATCATTGTCTCTTCTCATAGTAAGTATATTTTTAAGGAAAGATAAATTCCGCCACAGTGAATTATTTTCCATGCATCCCGTAGAACTTGAGATCCTGATCACCTCTTGCTAAGAAACCACTCTCTTATCTTTTATACTTTCCGAGATAGAACATGAAATTTGTATGGCGGCCATCTTGAATCCGCCATTTTGAATTTTTTTTCAGCTAACTGCCAATTGGATGACGTTTCGAGTTACATTTGGTCGAGCACCCCCCACCTATCTTCGATACCCTGGCTGTGCTCTTCACCCGTCTCCGAAATCCTCAATCATCAGCTCTCTCCATATTTTTCTCTAGTAACTCTCCGAAAAACCGCATCACAACCTTGCATAATTACCAACTGTTAGTCTCTTCAACATTCCCCATACATTTTCTATGGAAAAAAAAATCCGCCATTTTGAATTTTTTTTTCTATTCATCACGTAGACCTTCGGATCCTGATTAACTCTAGTCAAGAAACCATTCTTCCATCTTTTATACTTTCCGAGATATCGACGAAATTCGAATGGCCGCCATTTTGAATCCGCCATTTTGAATTTTTTTTCAGCTCACTGCCAATTGCTTGACGTTTCAAATGACATTTGGTCGAGCACCCCCCACCTATCTTCAATACTCTCTCCGTGCTCTTCACCCGTCTCCGAAATCCTCAATCATCAGCTCTCTCCATATTTTTGTTCTTAATGATTTTTTCCTTTCTATACGACATAATCCTTGAAAAAATTTTTTTTCATACAAAATTGTTCAGGAGAGGTGATCAATCAGTCAATCAGCACAAGCAGCTATATATATATTAACTAGTAGGTCGCGTGGGAGCGCGGGCCACATGTGGCCCGCGGGCTGTCTTCTCACCTATAAAAGCCTATTGGAATCCGATTGGCAATGGGCTAAAAGAATTACCTCGGAGCACGGTCATGGATTTAAAGATAGTTAAGGGCTGTTTGAATAAAAAATACACTGAACCTCATCGGATGAGGTTCAGTGTATTTTTTATTCAAACAGCCCTTAACTATCTTTAAATTCATGACCGTGCTCCGCAATCATCATCCAAATCGTAGACCATCATCTCTTCTCAAACTTTTCATAGTTTTTCATAGGCCTTGTTTATTGTCGCATTCACATTTTCCATGGAAAAATAAATTCAACCACTTTGATTTTTTTTCATTCGTCCCGTAGACCTTGAGATTCTAATTACGTCTTGCAAAGAAATCACTCTCTTATCTTTTATACTTTCCGAGATAGAACAACACGAAATGTGTATGGCGGCCATCTTGAATCCGCCATTTTGATTTTTTTCAGCTAACTGCCAATTGGATGACGTTTCGAGTTACATTTGGTCGAGCACCCCCCACCTATCTTCGATACCCTGGCTGTGCTCTTCACCCGTCTCCGAAATCCTCAATCATCAGCTTTCTCCATATTTTTCTCTAGTAACTCTCCGAAAAACCGCATCACAACCTTGCATAATTACCAACTGTTAGTCTCTTCAACATTCCCCATACATTTTCTATGGAAAAATAAATTCCGCCATTTTGAATTTTTTTTCTATCCATCAAATAGACCTTCGGATCCTAATCACTTCTTGTCAAGAAACCATTCTTCCATCTTTTATACTTTCCGAGATATTGGCGAAATTCGTATGGCGGCCATTTTGAATCCGCCATTTTGAATTTTTTTTCAGCTCACTGGCAGTTGGATGACATTTCAAATGACATTTGGTCGAACACCCCCCACCTATCTGCAATACCCTTGGCTGTGCTCTTCACCCGTCTTCGAAATCCTCAATCATCAGCTCACTCCATATTTTTGTTCTTAATGATTTTTTCCCCTCTTTACGAAATGATTAGTAAAAAAAAATTTTTTCATACAAAATTGTTCAGGAGAGGTGATCAATCAGTGAGTCAGTCAGCACAAGCAGCTATATATATAGTAATGGTGTTTGCACAAACGAAACAACAAATGACGAGTGAAGCAAGCTCGGGTACGAAAAAAAATTGAACTAGTTTTAAAAGAAGATTTTATTAAGCTTGCTTCATGAAATAAGCTTGAGTCTCGTGAAAAATAAAGAACTGGAAAAATAGACCGCTACCAATACTAGAACGAGTTGAAAATAAAATAATATGATTGCCTTTCTAAAACTTTATAAAAGTCGTTTCATAAAATAAATATGTTCCTTGCAAACATTTTTTCAGAATATATATATAGTGGTAGTTTTACTCGAGAATCTGTTGATAAAATAAAAACGACAAAAGAGAATCTGTTTGTTTTTCCATTATTCGATTGTTCATTGTTCCGTTATTAATGTCAATAAATGAAGTTCATTTAAATTAAATCAATATAAAATGTAGATTAATTAGAATACATTTTATCGATGCTAATTTATGATGACAATTGATCACTAATATTAGATGGAAATAATTTATGGTCACTTCACATTTCCGCAGCTTTATGATAACCAATATTAAGTTTTCATCTAAAATAACAATAACCAGTAACATAATATTATACACGCGATACATAATTAATTATTGTGTTCCTAAACTAATAAATAAGTGGGCTGAATATTTATGTAGCCATTATCATATTTCAGTGTTGGTCAAAATGGAAATATTCACGTAAACATTCCATAAAGGGTTGTGCTACATTAAATTGAAATTATGTTTTGATTGTAAATTGATTTCTGCCATACCGTTACTAATTTAGCAATGTTATCGTTGAATATATACATAATATAAGCTTGGACGAGTAAGTTCTGTTATTTTTAAATAGCTTAGTTATTACTAACGCTGGGCCTGTAGAAATCCAGATGCAGACGGATTGGGATTCTGGGGTCGTACCACCATCTCTTAAAACAGTAATATTGCACTACTGTTTTGACATTTTTATACTAAATATGTTTGTATGAAAATATTAAAACAGTACTGCAACATTACTGCTTTAAAAGTTGGTGGTACGGCCCCAGAATTAAAAAAATACTCACGCTAGAAGATATACGGGTTAAACGGTTATAGTGCTTTGCAAGTTGCGTTGCAGGTCAAAAACTATAAAGATAATAACTTTTGAGTTTTTTTGGAAAGCATTTCCCATTTTTATTTTATAGTTTTTAGTGGAAAACAATAAAATGCACAAGGCGTTGTAAAAATACCCAAATCGCTTGAGGTGTGTTCATAAAATCTGAAGAGATACCTCAAATTCACCAAGATCCCATCATCAGATCCTGACTTGATGACTTTAGTCATCAAATCAGTATCTGCTAGCAAATGCACCAGTAATTATAAAAAATACCCAACTCGCTTCAAGTATACTAGCAAAATTTGAAGTGTTCCCTCGATTTCACCAAGATCCCATCATCAGACCCTGACTTGATGACTATAGTCATCAAATCAGTATCTGATAGCATATGCACCAGTAACTATAAAAAATACCCAACTCGCTTTAAGTATACTAGCAAAATTTGAAGAGTTCCCTTGATTTCACCAAGATCCCATGATCAGATCCTGACCTGATGACCATAGGACAACTTGGAAAATATTATTCTTTCTAATAATACTCAAATAGTTTCATGTGTCCATATAAAATTTGAAGAGATCCCTCGATTTCTCCAGGAACCTATCATCAGATCCTGACCTGATTAAAATGGGACCATCTGGAAACATAACCCTCTTGAACAAAAAAAGAATTTTTCAAATCGGTCCACGCGTCTTCGAGTAATCGGTGAACATACATAGATAAAAAAATAAATAAAAAAAAAGATTCCGACGAATTGAGAACCTCCTCCTTTTTTTGAAGTCGGTTAAATACAAAAATATTCAACGCATCATGGTTTTGTATTGCAGCGCTCGAATCGCTGCAATCAACTTTTATGCATGCAGTCCATTAGAAGTTGCAATTGACTTGACGTTCATCTGCAAAGTTGAGATTAGTTCGGTACGCTCAGTCATTAATCATTCAATAGCAGCTCTGCAACTTACGAGCCAAGTCTTTCTTGTTCGTAAGATGTAGAACATCTCTCCAACTTCGGCGAATCCACGCTTCGCTTGAATATAGATCGACACTGATTTAATTGTATTAATTCAAGAGGAAGATAATATTTTGTCCTATCTGTAGTATGACTTTTCTATTTCCACAATTGATATAAAGATTGGTATGACATGTCCAATCGAAAAAATGATCACCTGACTAATCGATTACAAAATGACATTTTTATATATATTTTTTTGTTTTTTGTTTAATTTTCAATCATAAAAATAAGACCGATAAGTTAACATAGTTTTCCTTTCCTTTCTTAGCGGATGCTTACATCATAGTTATCTGATGGTTATCTGTATGTCAAATTGAATTTACTCCGAATAGAAAGACTCTATTTTTTTTTTGGTGGAGTTATTGGTGGTCTTGGGTTACGAATGTCTTCACGAAGTTTGGTTTTACACAAATATGAAAGATTAAAATATAACACCATACCTAAATAATATTAAAGAATTAAAATTATACCAATCTCATTTTTGATTTTTTGTTGTAGCGTATCAGACAAAGGTTTTTTATTTTATTCCTAAAATACGAGTACTTTCAGTGATATAATATTCACACCTATAGATTTTTTCATTAAATCTGTCGATGGTTTCTTGGTTAGTATTTGCGAAGAAATATCCATTAAAAGTTTAGATGGACTTTAAGAAGAGAAAAGTTGAAATTTGTTACCATTGAGTATCATTAATCAACGGACGCAAGTGCACGAAAAAGGTTTAAATTTTAAATTCCATTATAATATAGTGGTACTGATATTATCGCATTGTAATACAGTCGAACCTGAGTAAGGGAAAACTGGGTCCGCGAGAAAACTCTGTTGATGAGAGTATTTACCAGGTCCTGTCATTTTGCTCTCCTGATTCTGAAAGAAATCTCTAAAAGAGATCTCGGTCCCTTGAGGCTTGAGCTCTCACTTAACCAGGTTTATCTGTATTCACCAGAATACATGGATGTACAATAAGGATGGGGAAGTCACAAAGCTTATTTTTCGAAATTGGAACTCAAAAAATTATTCCCTTCAAGTCTTTAAATAAAAGTCAACAGTCTGTGTGAAAATATAATACAAAGTCAAAATATTGCTTTTTAACTGTAACGTTTCCTATTTCCTTTCCATTCATTGAATTTTCTATAGCCTCAGCCTTACAGCGTTGTCATTTTAGGATGTTTCGGGGAAATTATTGAGTGAAGCCAATTTACTTTACTGTGGAAGTGTCTGGTGTCTGGTATCCCAGACAATGAATTGTGTTTGGTGAAATACTGGCAGTACAATTTACTCTATGGCTGGAGGGAATTTTCTAATTTCCTATATCATGAAATTCAGTAATGACCTTCTTGAACATCACATTAATATTACATGGCATATTGTGTTGTGTATGTGTATTTTTGTTACTACTTAACGCTAAAACGACTGAAAAGATTTAGTTGGGAATCGAGATTGTATACTATATGATATATCCTGGGTAACGAAAAGAAGCGCGGAAAATCCATGGTTGCTGCGGGATTTGTGAAAAACTGATAATAACGCAAACGCAGCGCAACCGCAGGGCATCCGCTCGTATTTCAAATTTGAACCACCTAACAATAATTTAACATTAATTTATCATTAATTAATTATCTAACATTAATTTGTCCTTGCTATTGCAAAGGTTAAAATAAATAAAAGTAGATAACGTCAAAAATACTAAAGTGACCATAGTGTACCAAAGTGTGATGTATGCAATCGATAGGTTGCATTGAAATCATACTGCTTTTCAGGGTTCCGTACCAAAGGGTGCCTACTAATATGCATTCGCTGTGTTCCTCCGTCCGCCTCTCTATCAGTTAAAATAATAACTGAATAGGTCATAGGTAGATTGTTTTAGCAAACTTTCTTAAAAGTACCTTCGTATGTTTGCTTTTTTAAAAACTACGTTTGTAAGAGTACAAAGTGTTTCATATTTCGTATGAGACTTATACATCATGAAAGCTGAACCTAGAGCGAAACTCGTATCCAGTAATTTCGTGTGGCGCGATCATAAATTCAGTTGGCTGCGCGCTGCTTTCCTTCCGGCTGCGCTTTCGAGAGGACACAAACATTTTGTTTCCACTGCCCATTATCTGTGTGCACCGTGAGCGCGAATTTTTCGGGATATTGGCTTGGATTGTTTTCCCATATTTTTACACGGGTTTTTAACGATAAACGCAGTGCACCAATCACAATAAAGCGGCAATGTATTACGGAACTTTTTTAACGAAAAACATTTTCTGGCGTAAATTTTTTAAGTAATCAAGTATGATGCAATGGGGCAACTACTCGAATGATTCAGGATTCATAGAGAAAACAAGTAAATTTTTAATAAAAAAAGTCGTGTGGTACTCGTAGACTGCCGATGACTGCCGCGGTAAAGCTATTGCATAGCATTTTTTATCAACTTATTTATACCTCTAATATTCGTTACGGAATTTCTGGATTTGTTCTCCACGCTTAAGGCCCGCGATAGAAGCTGTGCAATAGCTTAAAAATTAAAAAAACACGACTGTCCTGTGGTAAGACGACTTTTTCCAAAAAATATAGCCTGATACTCGCAATGATGTAAGGATTCTAACGATACCACATATTATGTCCAAAACTATGTAGTCGTTCAGAAGTTATGGTGGAATAAAGAAACTCATATACATACATGAACCCTAAAAACATTACACTCCTTTTTGGGGCAGTCGTGTAAAACTGCACAGTACACTAACATAATTAATTATTATTCGATAGAGATTCTACTAATAAGTTTCTGGTTTTACATAGCCTCGATAATCACGATATTAGTTACGTCCCCTTTTGAAAAGTTGATTCGAACATTGTTTTAGATTGAAAACAATTGAAATACTTGTGTTTCATGAATTTCTAAAGCGAAAGAATGCTGTGAATATACGTGACGAGGATTGGGTTGTCTTAGAATAAGTTACTTTTGATGAAAATGGAAAGTAGAGTTTTTATATTCCGTTTCTTTTCACATTTAATTTGAAAACACAGACTTCAATGCAGTTCATCACTATCGTAGTTTAAAATACTACTTCTACTAGTAGCTACTCGTATAAATTCAAACGATTGCTTTCAGTCTTCAGAATTCAGATCTCTTTAAGGGTTCCACACCGCAAACAAAAATAAACGGAATAACTTTAGTTCATGTGTACACGAGATATCTATTACCACTTTTTCTTGCATTTTTTTTACAAAAAGATTGTATAAAGACAATCCTTGCCTTGGACCTTTAGAAGAAGTAAAAATTCAAGCCTCTACACTCAACCGAAGCAAGTATCTCTACTTATGACGTTAATTTTGCAGCTCACAAACTGAGGAAACTTTCGGTTAACCTAGATTCATGAAATGCATGAGCAAAGATTTTTTGTAATGGGAAAACAAGTGTTGAATGACAGAATGAAAATTTATGAACCGTTATCGAACAAAATAAAAATAAGTAGTTGTAGCCTGTAGCTGCTGTACCCCTGACCAGAAATAGTTAAACTTGTAGAGTTTGGCCGTACGGAACCCTAAGTGCGCTATTAGTACCGCACTTGGTGGATTTTTATTATTTTTGCTCAGTCACCGCCATCCAGCGTTCCAACTTTTGACTGACCACTCGATGTCCTTTGGCTTTGAGCCTTTTGTTTTGCGTTGCAGTATCCCCATTAATTTTTGCTTTTATTTTTTGAATAGTCTCGTGTGGTTGGAATAGTCTTGGTCAAATAAATAAGTGGTGAATACCTACTTACGCATTAACCTGCAAAAAACATGCATGTACCTTTGCACAAATGCATGCATGTACTTTAAGCATCATTTAACATTTATCTAAAGTCGAAAATAAAAGCTAAATGTTCATCAATATGAAGCTTTAATTACGTCTAAATGATTAGTTATCAACCGCAAATATGAAATGCCTGGACCAGCTCACAATTATTTTAATGAGCAAACTTCAGTATGTACCTACCCATTGTTGAAAAAGATTTTCACTCCTCTGATGGGAAATATAAGATAACTCGGTAATACAATAAAAGTTATTTTTTTATTTGTTAGTTGTTCCACATTAACACAAAACGTGTTAATATTGTATCTGAATTTCTAGAGGAAATAAATATCCACTCGTAAAAGTAGGCCTTTGGTTTTGATCCAGTATTTGTATTTGTTTATTCTACAATTAGCCTTTAGAAACTAACTGGGGTTTATAAACATGGTGTATATTATAAGTAAATGTATTTTAATAGTTCTGTCAAAATAAGACTTTATTGGCTTATTTTGACAGAACTTCGCTAAGTACTAATAAGTAGATAAGTACTTATTCCTAACCGAGGCAAACTTCTATATTATATTCTGCATCACCCTTCAGCTCTCAATCGCTGTTGCAGCCTGTAACTAGAAGCCAGAAGTGTACTACATGGGAACAAGTTTCGCTTGAAGAGTCCCCGAGCCGAGAGCATTCATTACTACAGGAAATGTTTTTGGATTACATTTTAACTACATTGTCAGTTCCATAGTTATAAAGAACACTTATTACGAATTTTTCAAAGTTCTATTACAATTTTTGGAAGATTTGCGTGGTATAATGTGTGATGCCATACAGGTTCATTTTTTGTGCGAATTTGGTACAAAGAAATAACACGTTAAGTAAGTTAATTAACATTGTTAATATGAATTTCGCGGATTATTTAGTTCTTCAAAATTCCTGCTCATGAATGTATCAGTACCCAGTTTGGATGCTTGATACTGGAGTAATAAACGGAGGGGATGGCATGAGTGATCATGCGCTGAATCGAATTGGCTGGAATTTGGCAACAGAGATAGCTTTGGATAGACCCTGGATTATTTTAGATGTGCTAGATAGACTCTATATTAACGTTAGAATTAGTTAAATATTAATTAAATAAGACGCGTTTTGAAATGGAGATTAATAAAATATTTTTATAATTACTTTAATTTTGTTATGTAACAGATGTAAGCAATTCATATCGCTCTCACCTATGTAGTCTGACAAGTGCACTACGTTTTAACGAGTTTCGCTTCAAGTGTCTTCAAGAGCAATCATTATTTTACGGGCCGTAGTCGAGAATTCTCAGATATTTTTTAATTGTTCATTTCCTAGGAAAATCAATTAATAACATTTTATCTCATTTAATTATAGTGAAATTATGGCAAAATTGTAAGTATTTTTTTTATATTATTGGCTCCTTTCATTTGAAAATAAAATATACTTATATGAGTCATAATCGCGCACTGAGGGTACTATATTAACGCTGCAAGTGTTTTTTAGGTAACTATAGGTATAGGCACAGTGTTAAAAGTTCCTCTTTAAACTGTGGTATAGGCTGGCGCTTAGCTATGATCACACGTGATGGAAAGTTATGATATAGGTAGTCTAAGGTGGAGTGCGATTGCCTAGGAACTGAAGGTGCCCAAATTCTAGGAAGTGAGATCTTGAAGTGAGATCAACCGTCTTCGGTTGCCGATACGAATACGTTGGTTGGTGTGACAGGCAGCATTACGCAAGAATTTCACAGAAAAACGACGTTTATTTTAACGTTAAAAACATGTTACTGTGATACTTCTTTACCATTTTTACTTGAGTTTATCTTTTGCCATTTGGACATAATAGAACCCTAAACATGCCACTGTAGATATAGTATTCAATTCAAAAACATTACAGATACAACAGAAACAAAACAGACAAGGGTAGAAACAGCGGCAGAACGTCGACCGCGGCGAACGTTGGATACTTCCACTTGGAATTACGAACTTAACGTTCACTGAATTCCTCCTATTACCAAGGCTGTAAAACTCAAGGCAATAAAAAGAATTTTACTCGCCCGATCTTTTGGCAGTAAAAGAGTAAGCATCCCTTTACTATGTTATTTTCTTTTTACACTCGTTCGCACGGCGCTCGCCGAAAGGAAATTCTTGTTCGCGAGAGTTTTTCTCGAAAGTCAGGCGAAAATTTAAATTGGCTCGTTTATCACATTACCGCTTCGGTTGCGATTATTCGGAATCGATAATCAATCCATCATGCATATCCTCTTCGTTTTTTCGAGGAACGGGAGCCAAATTTTCAGTTCGAGCTGAAATCGTTATTTGAAAGCCGCTCGCTGTCCAGTAGCACTTAATTCAAGCGAGGACATAGTATCTAAAGATTTAATCACTTAAATATAGTGCGCTTTTTCCTAAAATAAAAGTATCCTATGTTTGAAAGAATTTTTAAATCTAACTGGTGATTCAAGTTAAAGAAATACCAACAAACTAGAGCAGATTATAAACAAACAGGAAAGCTTTGTTAATATACAAACTTATTTTATTTTGGAGTAAATATACCTCAATCATATAAATAAATATATATCACACATTACACAATCTAGCCCCAAAGTAAGCTATAGCTTGTGTTATGGGTACTAGATAACTGATAAATATACATACATATACATAAATATAATATATTGAAAAACACCCAGATATTGGATAACATTCATGCTCATCACACAAACGTTTAGTAAATGTTATACAGTAGTGGGAATCGAACCCACGACCTCCGACGCAGACGGCAGGTTCGTTACCGCTACGGTATTCGGTCGTCAATATCGTATAAGTACATAGAAACGTTCCTTTCATTTTTTCGCCATCCATCCCATTGAGATAAAAGTTGGAAAACTCGGCACACGTATCCATGACAATAGGTACCTACTTAAACTTGCGTAATGCTAGAGAGGTGTATTTACAAGAAATGTGTTTGTATGAGCAAACAATAATAAAAACCGCTCATCCTATATAAATAGTCCTTGCCGATAAATTATAGTCTCCGTGAATACCTAAGTGGGTCAAGGGGTGATGCCATTATCGTCCTTTGCCCTTTACTAGCGTCTTTCAATATAAAAATAGCTCATACGAATATTAGGGAAAATTTTCCGCAACTTCGGTTTTACGTAAGGTTGTGGGCTTTATGTGGGATTATAACCCGGTCGATCAACTTTCTTTGAATCTACGATGGAGAAATGGGACGAGGGAAATTTTTGTATGGACGCACTTGAGGCCTCATGGGCATAGGTCTCAAATATAGATTAATTTCGATCTCACTTGAGTTTAGGAGAATCGTCTAGCTGTAAGTTTTCATACAAAAACCGATAACGTTTTCCTACCTGTAAATGTAGTCCAATTTTCATAACTTTTAGAAGTTTTGCAGACACAATGAATAACTATGCTTGTACGTTTTAATTTTAAGCAATACTAAAATTTAATCAAACTAAAATACTAAAAAAAACATACAACAATGTCTTTGTTAAACGTTTGGAGGCGTAAAAACGTTTCACTCGAAGCAATATTTCAAGAACAAAATGTAGGACCACCTCAGCTGGACTTGCATGATTTGCAACTCTCTCTATACATACTCATACATATAGGACATACTCGTAGATAACATTTATGAAAATACATACCCGTGGCGCGCCTCGTCACTAGACAATACCTAGTCTTAATAGAAAAAATCTACGTACTTAGATAGTATTGATAAAAAAAAAATGCTATTGGATCGATCAGTTTGCACTTTGCAAAATAGAAGAAATATTAAAATGATTTCATATGAAAGTAGGTTTGCTATTTGGCGAATTTTGTTGTTCATTGTTATTAATTGTATAATACCAGAACAGCCTATCCGAAGTGAGTCTCGGTGGTTATTAGAACCGACAGGTGCAGTAACAATGTCTGAGTGGCTACATTCAAGTAAATTTTTAATGAATTACTGGACCTACCTGCGAAGCGCCTTACTTAATTTCCCTAGAGAAAGAACTTACGGCCAATGCTAACGGCAATCAGAATATCAGCTGTCTGTTTTTAGACTTCTCACTATTGAGTATTGTAGTTTGCATTTGTACTATGTTTACTTAGACAATTATAAAATGGTTTTCCTTTTGTCCCCATTCTTTGTTGGATCTTTGGATCTCTTTGATACCATGTCAGGTAAGTACATGATATCGTTAGGTATAGGTAGGTATAAGTATATCCGAGGAGGTTTTTACATTTTATATTTTAAAACAAATTACAAACACTTATCACTATAAAAATATACCAAAATCGCTTCAAATATAGCTACTTGTTAAATTTGAAGAGATCCCTCGATCCCAGGTTCCCAGGATCCCAGAATCCCATCATTAAATCCTAACTTAATAACCATGGAACCATCTGAGAAGTATACCCTTTCAAACAAAAAATAATTTTGGAAATCGGTCCAGGCGTCTTCGAGTAATCAGGGAACATAAAAAAAACCGACAAATTGAGGACCTCCTCCCTTAGAAAAGTCGGTTAGAAAAGAAGCTATTGAATAAATTTAAAGAAAGCTGTACCTGAACCTACGTAGGCTAGAGCTACTTATACTTCCTTGCAATATAAAGAATTGGTAAGAACTCGAGAAAGCATACAGTTGACTATACTGTAGAGACAGTATGTGGATTTTGCACTGAACGAAACATTTTATAGGATTATTCAAATCGTATCACTTTGAATAGGTAGGTACGCTAACTCCCTCAGGAAGTACGAGTGGGTGTATGAGTAGAACGCAATATTCTCTGAGCGCCACAAACCTGAATCTCAGAGCCAGGGCCTTTGAAGGATTAAACTTAACGATGAAGTTTGATAGAAACTTCTTTTCTGATGGTCACAGGATCTCTTAAATATTTATAAAAATAAAAATACAGATTATGCATTCGAGTTTTTCGTTTCAGTATTTACAATTCAAAATAATACAATAGTAGTAAGCAGTGAGCAAGAAGCTTAGATTAACTCAAGCTAACTTTATTGGCCTTTTAATTTGAACAAATAAATTAAATTGGCAAAGGGCTCAACTTTCGTGATGAAAACGTGTTTTTGTAATGAAAAGTTCTTGTTTATATTCTAAAGTGGTACAGTATGTTTGTAAGAGGCAGTTTACACTCGAAGAAATCTTTTAATAGGTATAAGAGCTCTCCATCTTGATTGCGACATAAGTATCTACCTACATCTACCAATTCAAACGTAGTTCTTTTCAATGTACTAAAGCGCTTGCGCCAAAGTAAGAAGCCCTATTTTTTTGCAAATTTCAGACGAATTACTATTGCCTATTACTTATCGTAATGTTCACAAAATACTTTCAGATATTTGTGTAAAGATAGCAGTTTTATAATCAGGGATTTAATTTAAAACGTGAAAATTTTCACTTACTGTAATTTCTGGGGTATACGTTGGTACCTACTTACCTCTTTTTGTCTCTAGATATCTTCTTATTTTATGAGAAATAAAACAAATGTAAAGAGTAAGTTAGATTAATTACTTACTTTATTTTTGTTTGAGTAGTAATTTAGCCGTGCACTGGGTACTGTAATTGGGTACTGTAACATGAGTAACAAAGATTTCAAGACGCAGGCTACTGATGGGTTAATTGGTGTTTGTTACTCATAAGTGCTGTATTGGTTGAAATTTTCAAGGGTGATAACATTTTGAATTTGGATTAATTTGGACAAAAACCATGTCATCTAAAAGCTATTTGTATCCAACCCTTGGATTAGGTATAGAGGCAATTTTTTTTAAATGTTTTGATTAAGACTATTAACTAAAATTAAATGATGTAGGTAAAACTACCAACTACATGGATAGTTAAGTAATGTTAATTATAATATGTTAATAATAATAAATAAAATATATAAACTCCATAAATGTGAGACTTCATAAAAGTAGTTATATGTTAAGGTAGTATCAAAAGATCACGTTTCTAGCAGATTCACATTTTTACGACATAGGTAGAGAGATATTAGGTTGAGTAATCTAAAGAAATCTGGAAAAGGCTATGCAATGGGCTAATAAATGAGCGATTCTGGTCATCTGTTGCCCGATGGTTGCCCGTAAATATCTTTGAAACTAACAAAAAAGTTTCATAACGTATAAATTGTAGCATTAGGTTTATAATCTCAGGATCTAAAAGGCCAAAATGATAATTCGTGTATTTTAATAATATCTTTATCTAACGAATACATCACTGTGGCAAAAGAATAGATAATTTTGTACCTATGGTACAGCATCGTCCTCACTCTCAGAAGAATTCAATTCACATTGTCAATTGTAGCTTAATTAACTTGTCAGACACAATTGACGTGTAAATTGACATTGGAACATCCATCGGCGTGGGTACATTGCTACAGACTACTATATTATTATCGCTTACTGTAGGGGGGAGGGTCGTTAGAGCCAAAAAATCTTGTAGTGGCGACCGATGATGTTATAAAGCTGGTGGCTTAAAGCGGATGGCGTGAAGCGGTTGTGTGAGGAAGGTTCAGGACAGCTAACAGGAAGTGGTGGCATGCTTGGGAAAGTCTATGTCCTAAGAATAGACGTCCGCAAGCTGATATGATGATGATAGAAACATATCGCGATAAAAATTGGGGTAGAGTTTTTATTAAAATATATTCATGTATAGGTATACTCATACTCATATAATCAGCTTTTGCGACATCGTCCTTGTGAATACTCCCCACGGGAGCCCTTATTTTTTGTCGTAGCCCCTGCCTTGCCTCAACACCTCTGTATAAACTTCCAAATTTTAGCCAAATCGGTTTAATAGTAGTAGCATTCCCAGTAATAGTAGTGGTAGTTTTATCATTGATGTAAGTAATATTAGTCACTACAAAGTACAAATGGACTGTGTTGGTATGGTAATAATTACAATAAATGTTATTTTATTCCAATCTTTTAAAAGCATTCTTATCAAAAAATGCGAAAAAAAGGAGAAAGGCAGAGAACATGATAATAATTTCACTAATGTTTATTAGACATACGTTATGCGATCTGCGAGAAATTTAGGCATGTAGAAAGGTAATGCCCAGATTTTGAGAATAACACGTGCGTGTTAATCTCTCTCAAGTTACGTTCTTACGGTTCAGGAAAAGATTTCTCGATATTTGGAAGTCATACTCGCAAGTTGTTTTATTTTGATGATCTTCCGGGCACAAAACTTATGTAGTTAAATGAAAAATATCTCTGCCTTATAGTTCTTATCCCTTTTGTTCTACAACTTTTAATTTATTTCAAACAAAAAAAAATAAACCATGTACTATTCACAATTCACTTTAACGGAGCCTATAACAAGTAATGACTAATTATAATACTTTAGCTAGTTTCGGCTGAGATAAATATGTTCATTATAAGTTTCAACTTTCAATTAATATGTTGAGTGATTGGACTCAAGCGGGATTTATGTGGGAATAGAATCAGCATGTGCTCTATTCTAATAAATTCGATTTTTATCCACGATGGAACGTATAGACCTTTAGAGCACAGAGTAAAGATATTCTGTTCACTGTGTTTAGGGTAAGGGGCCGTTTGTTTCTTTGTGCGTATAGGTATTTATTTCAAAAAAGTTTCTCACCTGCTTCTGACACCTTTGTATTTAATAGCAATTTAAGCTGAATACATAAGTTAATTTTACAAGCAGATGATTTGTATTTGTACGCCATTATTTGGCTAATAAAAATTATTCTTATTCTTATTCTTAAAACGACTAGACCGATTTCGCATATTGAGAAAACAATATTAGGAAGGCATTCAGATGGTCATTTCATCTTTTAGGTAATCTTGGGTTATTTAACTTACTTAATGTTGAATTTGAGCCAAAATGAAATTTAAATATTGAGTTTCAATTAAATACTACCTATCTCTATTTAAAGTTGCCTTTCAATTATGATAATGAACCAAATAAATACTTTGTTTCCATTTTAATTCATTTTACCTTAGATTTCAAACAAGCGTCTCCTTTGTTACAATGCGAAAGGGGCGTAATTTCCGAGATATACAGAATATACAGCATCGTTGTCACGAGATAAGACCTGAACAACCGTGGAAGTTGCACCGACGAAAACTTTATGCTTACAATGTATCATAAAGCTTACTTTTGCGTTGTGAAAAGCCTTCTTTATTTTTTCATAATAATTATATTATATGGATAGGCTAGCGCTAGACTGTTATCAGATATCACACCAGATGCAAAAGTGATGATACAGTCTGTGGAGAGTGGTGTCAGTGGTGGAGCACACTTTCCGATTCTTCAAAATCGATTAAAGAACTGGGGGAGGGGGGGGAGGCGAATTAACTAGTATGTATTGGCATTTTATGTCGTTCTCATACAACAAATATATCTTTTTGAAAAAAAAGTGGAAGGTTGGTACGTTGAAGATGTTGAATAAGTAAAATTAGAATAATACCAACAATGTCTGGAGAAGCACGCATGTAGAAATGTAGATATTATGTTCTTTTGTTAAAATAAATCGGCCAAGTGCGAATCGGACTCGAGCACTAAGGGTTCCGTACCATTATCTATACATATAACATAGCGAGATGATGATGTAGAAGTCAGAACTCTCAATTGTACCCATACCACTAGGCACTACCTACTATAAAAAATAGAGTTATTGGGAGTTCTGAATCATCGACCAAAAACGAGCAAAATTTTCAATCTTTATGGTATACTATTTTTTAGTACCTATTTAATTGTTGTTATAGCAACACAACGGAAATACCTACATCATCTGTTAAAATTTAAACTGTGACACGGCAGCCTGAAGACACGGTGCAAGAATACAGATGGATGAATGGACGGGCGGACGAACGGCGAATTCTCAATAATAGGGTTCCCGTTTTTACCCTTTGTTTACGGAACCCTAAAAAAAGACGAAGGAGTCGGCGGGGAAATGTCGACGCAATCACGTTTCTCGATTTTTCCTCAACGCTCACTCACATGCAAAACATCCCCGAAGCTTTATTAAGCAATCGCGGATCAGTCGAGTCACATAACAGTAACACATTCAACCCTTTCCCTTTGCGATATCTCAAGGAGGTATCTCAGAATAACAAAACCGAATACAACGATTTTCAACAGTATTTTTCTTTTTGGGAAAATAAAAATAATTTGCTTCCTCGATGTTTGTTTGTTTTGAATAGCAAATTTCGATAAATATTCATCGCAGCTATTCAAATTTCGGCATTAAATCAACCCCCGGCTGAGTTGGCGTTGTTAAAATTTTCGGAGCCGCGGGTTGTTTAAGGTTCACGCTGCTAAATTGTTGTGCTCTTTATTTGTGTGCCTTAAGGTTCACGCTGCTAAATTGTTGTGTTCTTTATACGTGTGCTGGTTATACGGGGTGGGGTGTTTACGTGTTTTAGTCGGTTAGTCGGTTTCTTATCTCTGTGCGTCGCGGTGTGGCTGATGTGCGTAACGGCCGGCCACGCCCCCCGCGTCGTCTCCAGCATCACTGAAGATGCGCGCGCATTTGTACCCCTCGTAAGGCTTCGGGTACACAATACACGGAATTAGGATTGCTAAATTTTTTGTTTTCGTAAAAAAAAAGTTACCGTTAAGAGGGTTGTTTTCTCAAACTTACGAAAACGTTGGGTGGTTGGGTAAGGTTAGTCGTATTCCTCATAACAAGTTAAACAATTCATCAAAAAATTAAAAGTTGTAGGTACATACTTGAGGCACGAGGATAGATAGGTATCTCAATTTTTCTTAGAATAACAAAAACTTATAAAAAGACGAGTGCTCTTCTTGAGACAAGTATAGGAAAATGTGTGTAAAGTAAAACATGTATTTTTTTCAAAGGACTAAAATATTTAAGTTTATACCAAGCGTATTTTTCAAAATATCGAAACATTAATTACCCGAAACTTAGGATTGTATAAATAAATCATTTTGAGACAAACTGCTAAAATCACGAAATTTCATATGCGTGCTCTATAGATAATTTTTTGGGACAGTGCTACAAAAGGAACCTTCCTTCTTTTCAAGAGAAATAAATAATATTTTTCCATAGCTGGGGACACGGTAATGTCCCCGCCAAGAAGAGCTTGTAAAGTTGTAATTTGTACTATTTTCTATGTATGTATTAAGTATATTTAAAGTAATAAAATAATACGAAACAAAATATTAATATAACGTAGACACATCCTTATATTACGTGTCGTTCACGCGATGCGTTGGGAAAAATCTCTAGCTAGAATCAGCAGCGCAGCGCCACTGTACAGTCGCCGAAACTAACGCGACGTCACGCGCTCCGTGCGCCATCTAGCGGCCGACTCGCAAACGCAGCACACCTGCCGCGGCCGCCGGGACGGGAGAGAACGATCGACATTCACCGTCGCGCTCGCACCAGTGGCACGTAAAAATAACCTCAAAACGACTGGTCGTCGATCAACCGATCATCCAAAATATTGTCTCACGTTTATTTCGACAGTGACGTTATCCATGAAGATCCAGTGTGGACTGATATGTGTTGATGTGATATAACTGAAGGCAGTTCTGGATTAGTCGTCTGCTGTGTATTTTCGTGTGATCCTGTCAATTACGAAAGTTTGCGAGAACAAAATAATATGTTCGTTTTGGAGGGCTGTCGACGGGCAGCCCCCAAATTCTGTGCCAATATGTGGTGGTATTTATTTTTTTGTGTGATATATACTAAAACTATTGGTGTGTTCAGTACGAATACCACTGGATCTGTTACTGGCAGTAAGTATAAAAACAATATTATGTGTTTAATTTTAAATCAATGGAGATTTATTCATTAGGTAAGTGAGTACGAACTGGTCTATTTGAAACTAAAATTAAAACTCGAGTTTGTTTATTCCACCCGGAAACAGATGACGAAGAAATACATAACATAAATAACATAAAAAATGCTATCAAGCAATTCGTATTTACATACGCCTAGAACAGGTTTGTAACGCGTTCACGTGAAGAACATTTAGAATGTAAAAAAATATTGTTTACTTTGGAAAGGTTTATTTGATAAGATAACAATCAATGTCACGCCACACCACGCCACAATGGCTGAAGAAATGACTAAGCCTGCAAAGGAAACTTGAAAATGGAATTTACCTGCAACGGTTAGGAATTCAACTGCAATTAAAATCTTTAATTCAAATTAATTTATACTAAGGACGCTCATTTAGATCAAACTTGTGATACTCGAATTTGGATTTTACGGTAATTTATAAAATTCATTTATAGGTACTCACCATGATTCTGAATATTTAGCTCTAAATTTACAGGTTAATTTTACTGTCGTCGCTTATTACGTCAACTGTGAACTTGAATCATATTCAAACGTCAATAAAACAACAACAGGTAGACACAGAATTAGCTATAAGTATAACTCGGAAAGATTATCATGACGTAGGCTGCATTGGAATATCGCTTGCTGTCATGGAAGGATATTATCCAAGACAGACTTGATTGTATCAACAAACACTGAATTCATGACTAATGTTCGATCAATACGCTTGGTAAGTTCCATCGGATCATGTTACATGGATTGCACGTCTACAGGATGCTAATCTGCTAAATGAGTTTTGTCTTTACTAATTCCTGGATCCATTTCCGTTCCGATTTAATTTTGTATATCGATTACCGTTACTAAGGGCTAATCAAATACTTGTAATAGTAAGTACCTACTATTACATGTACGTATATGATTTTCAGAATAGATTAATATTTAATATGAGAGCCTATAACTATCTAACTGCCTGGATATATCTGGGTTGAAGAAGTTACCTGGGTAGATGGAATGATGCTCGATTTTTATTCGTTGTTCGTATCTTGAAATAATAATAATTTTATGCGCTGTTGAATCATTTTAAAATGTTGATTGAGAATTTTCAATATACCTAGTTAACTAATAAGAAATAACTTCTCATTTATTGATATGGCCTTACAAATAAAATAACGTAGGTACCTCGATACTATCTACGTCCTAACATCTACCCATAGGACGTATCTTATTGATTCCGTAGATAAATAATATATATGCCATCTATGCCATAATAATAAGCAAATTATCTACTATCTAGTAGATTATAGCCGATTGTCTATTATTGCCAATTAACGAACAATGATCTAAGTCTTAAAAGCCAATAATATTTGAAAACATTGTAAAGAATTCAACATCAAAAATGTACTAGACAGACACAATTAAAACATCTTTCATATACACATGTATAATCATAGAGTTCAATAAGAAACGCATATAAACAGAGTACTGTGCGCTGCCAAAATCCCAAAATACACACATAAACATCCGAAAGTAACTTAAGACATCATATTTCCCGAAACAGTACAAAGTTCACCATATACTTATACAATAAGTGTATGGTGTGGCGCATAGCCAATAAATTGTTAAATTGCAAACGTTAGCTCTCGTCTTTCTCGGATACAGGCACAGCACTAATTGAACATGATCCTTTTGTCAACATAAAGTCTATATTAGTTTATAGCTTATGCAAGCTATCTTTTTCACGTGTTCTACTGTGATGAATACGCCATTGTTTTATATATTACTTTCTACTACACCATCTAGTGGTACCTACTCATGATACACTATCATCTTGTATTTTATTGCTGTTGTTGTTGTTGATTTCTTTAATGGCTTTTAATCTTGTATTCTATTTATCAGCACTAAAAGTGCTCTAAATTTTTTATTTTATTTATCTTTAAAATTCTTTGCAGTCCCAATGTTAACAATATTGAAGTGATATAGAGGAAGGCTTATATGATAAGAATTGGTCAGGTAAACAACATTGTGCACTGTCTCAATTTTGCCATTCCGCAGCCGACAGGACGACTACAATAAAAGCCTCGTAGATGAAAGAGCACAATTGCATTGTGGCGCTATAAAATGAGCTTTGTGTCCAAAGGAGGCGCGTTGTCACTTGTATGAAAAATGGGAAAGAAATAAGACTTGTCATTTTTATAATAACCTACTATTTCGTAGTCTACGTCCTTGCCGCTATTTGGTTAATTGTCACGCCTTGTATTATACTTGCTGTATTTCCATTTTCAACCCACTTAAAAAAAAGGAGATTCTTAATTCGACTGTATGTTTTTTTTAATATTTGTTACCTCATAACTTTTGACTGGGTGGATCAATTTTGATGATTAGTTTTTATTAGAAAGCTGACGCTTCTCGTGTGGTCCCATTTAAATTATTCCAGTTCTGATAATGGAATCAATGAGAAAACAATACGAGTCCTAAATGTTTAATTGGAAAGGATGTATGCAACAGTAGTTTGATGAGAATTGAAGTCGGTTTTTTTGTTAATTATTGTATAACATTCGTTATATCATCTACAGTAAAGTACACAAAGCGTAAAAGGCAGTATAAACTCCGGATTTACGTATATTTCTTTCTTACGCCTTTCAAGTAAAAAAGTCAAGATGTTTTCTGCTCTTTTGTAATAAGGAGAAGAATGTCTGGCATTTAGCAATATAAAGCGGAATGAGGTAAGGCACCAGCTGGCAATCCATTGGTAGAGACATGTTCCAGATAGAAAAGCTCTGAATTTTCAATCTGAATGGAACAAAGACTTGAACTTGAGTTTCTATGTGTGTATGTTCATGCAGTATTATAAAAAAATAAAATCAGGCCAAGTGTGAGTCGGGCTCGCGCACTAAGGGTTCCGTGCTATGGAGGCCAATTCTCAATAAGTCGTTGCAAACTGTGCGTTTAAATGTTATAATTAGTAATTTTTTTAAAAAACTTTAAAATAATTGTTTAGTTGTCAATTTTAACAATAATATTTTACGGTTTACTAGTAATTTACATCAAATGTTTGGACGCTACAAAAGGTAACTCATAATATATCGTGGAAGTTCTTTACGGTTGTAGCTTTAAATATTACTCCGCCTCTTTACAATATTAAATTTCATGTTTTACGATACTAGTTGTTTGGACGTCACCAATTCGGAATTCCAGTTAATATGTAAAAGTTTTTTTCTCAAATATAGCCTAGTATTCATGGTTGGTTTTTATCCCCATTATGACATCGGTAGATATTAATTGTATGAAAAATTGATTAAAGACAAGATTAAAATCCGTTTACTTGTTTTGCTCTTTTTGGTTCTATGCTTAGTCTTGGTTAGTCGTTTGTTCTTTTACTTATTTCATGTTTTATTACCCTTTTGTAATTATTCAAAAATAAAATATTCTTACTATCAATATAAATATACAACTCCTAGTGAGGTTACAAAGCAAAGATAGTATTATTTTTTGGTGGATATGATTGAAACAACACCGAAATCTCAGCGAAACGTGATTTAAAAAAAATGTTTAGTTCAGAGTAAGAATTTATCAATGTTTATTTAAATTGACTCGATAACATTGGTAAATCCAAATGAAAGCTATTGACAGTCAGAAACATTTTGCGCTGACGTCTAATTTAAGATCATAGGCAACGAATATATAATATTGTCATAGGTATGGTATCACTATTATTACATAAATTAAAACGCAGAGTGACTAACATTGAGAATCAAGGTTAAATCTTGAACAACACAATGTTGTAATATACTTTTGTTTTAACATATCTTACGCCTTTTCAAATGATTCTTAATTAGATAATAATAATTTATGAAGAGGGTATAAAGCCGTATAAAATAATAATTTTATGTCAAAAAAGCATAGTGCAAGAGTTTTGAAACTTTAACAGGATTGGTAGGTGTATCTTTGTCTAAAAAAAAAGAACTTACAAACATATTATCCATCCCTGAGAGCCAAGCTTTGTGTTTCTTTTTTGCGCTTTTTGTGGTGTATCTTTATCGTAAAAATATATTCATGAAAGTAATTTAACAACAGGAAATACTAAATCGCACTCAGTAATAATAATCTTCACATTATGTTTCCTTTATTTATATTATATGTTTTACCTTATTGTTCGTACTATATTGGTTCGTAATATTTTTTTTTAATACATTCCTAATATTCAACTTAAAAGTCAATTATAATATTCCTCATAATATGTATATTTAACTAAAAATGTCATTATTCTGATGTCTACATTAATAAAATCAGAGACTGACTTCTAAACTTCTAATACCTAGGTAGTTAATTAATTAATTTCGCATAAATTAACAAAGTACTTCGAAGTTTGTGATTAATAGCGATACTTTATCGTAATTAGAATCTGATTAGATTAGTGGCTTTACCTTGTTCACTAATAACTAATTCATCAACGTATATTAGGGATATCAATTTCTCCGTCATTCAAAGATGAGACGATAATTATGTAATAAAACAGGATAGGCTCATTTAAAGAGGAAAAAAAGTACAGTATAAATTTAAAAACCAGCATTTATTGAAACATACGTACCTAAAAGGTTATTTAATAAATTCGAATCGCATACTTGAATTGTTACTTTTGGATCTAGTGCCATCACTTTGAGTAACAATTACTTAACCTAAAATTTATTTGTTTCCGATGACAACCATTGGAAACGAATAAAAAGCAATATAAGTTCAAGCAGCGACCACAAAAATGTATTGTACTGGAAATGTTTTTAAACATTTTGAAACAAAGTTTATTTTCGGGCGGTATCGCACAGAGGACTAGGCGAAAGAAATGGATTTTGTGCGTGACGAAAATCCCTTTACGAAGAAAATCAACGAAAATCTAGAATGAAAGTTTCTGTTAATAGTACTAGATTTTGTATGACGAACTTGTTAGTGCGGCTAACTGAAGACAACACCATCTATTGAGCGATGAATAAAATGACACGTGAAAATATTGAATGGAGCTTTGTTTTAGGTGGTAGAAAATGTGTAAAATTGCCAGATTCATTATTATTGTATTAGATGGTAATTATTATTAGATGATCTGATTGTAATTACTCATATATTATAATTTGTAATATTATTCAAACTAATCATAACAAAATAATAACTAAAATTGGATTGAAGCATGTTTATTTTTGTGGATGTCAATGGTATAATCAATTTGCCTCGAATGTGAATAAACCACGTAATAATTTTGCTACTGAGCTACGTAGTTACCTCTGCTTCGTCCGTTTGAATTTCGGTTCACGAATTCGGCAGGAACTCTGTGTTCCTGCCTTGTTCAGGAACTCAGGAAGTTATTCACACTTCACAGTTATACTTACAGAATATATACAATTTAAAAAAAGTACAGTCACGGAATGAAAAGGTTTGTTGATTTTCAAATTGATTTGGTCAACGTAAGTATCTCGAGCACATATTACTTTTTGAAACTATGTTACATTATGTTGTTATGTGGGCATAATGGACTCTTGCAGTAATAGTACAAGCGAAAACCGACACTAAAGTGACGAACCATTTCATTCCGTAACTGTACGTGTCACTCCGGAAGTGCCGATAGAAGTGAAAATTGGAACAATTACGTAAGGTTTTGGTTACAACAACAGTGCAAGGTTTCGGTTAACGGTATCACGAGTTCGATGGTTTTATCCCACCTTAATAAATGCCCAATACCTCAGCTAAGTCGGACTTCCGTATGGACGGACACTGACTTTATAAGGTGTTGACCTAGGTATATTCGTATTCCATATTTACACCAAATATTTAATCTTTAAACACAATATACATATGTACTTGTTTTTGAAACCAAACATTTAATAACAGTCCAACAAATAAGAATCACTGATTCTTAATTCGTGCTCAATCGCTATCTGGCAACATTAATCATAGATCAATTAAGTATACTAGGAATTCCAATCCGATATTCAATGTTGACCTCGATCTTGTATTGGTCTTTGTCATTAAACCCAGTGCTACTATCCCGTTTTATGGTATAAGTAGATAGGCAGCTGTTCGATATAAACGAGGGATAGATCGGGACTGCTAGGAGATGTGCATTGACAGCAATGCAATTCCGATCTTATTGTGATATGGTGAATTCCTTATTTTGCTTGGCATTGTACGTTCACACTTCACATCAGTTTTCGTAGCGGTCAATTGGTTTCCAACATTATTTCATTCATTGCAAACGCTTTCAATATAGTTTAGATTGTAATTTGACTAAATGGCTATTTCTAAGAAACATTAGGTACCATTAGATAGTTCTACAACTGACCTATCTGACTGACTGTACAAACTTCATTCTGGAAATTTAATTTTACCTGTTCGGAAGCCCTAGTAAAGTAAGGCTCTTTTTAATTTTGGTTCTAGGAAAATGAAATACATGAATGGGCATGACTTAGTGACGTGATTTGCTGTCAAAAATAGGTCATAGGTCGATACCGGTAGGTAGATACATCATAGGTCGGAAAATTTAAAAGAGACTGGAGAATAAACAGATTGTAACATCGCTTGGCTGAAGTTTAATAGAGGAGAGCTAGACGTCAGGCTTTACCTCTTCAAAAACTTAGACTTTGCGTCGACTAGCATATATTTCATAGAACATACACAGTATATTAAAGGATATTAATTATTAATATTAATTATTAATATGAAAAGGTGAGGTCCTTATTCGTAGAAAACAAGAAATACCGGGATTGGCTTTTCGATTTTAAGAATTTGGGCAGCAAACTAATAGTCGGTATAAAATTAAAGCCAAATGTTGCATTCGAAGATCGTTTAGTTTTATGGTAATGGACGCTGCCTGACAAGGGTGAGACATAATTGGTTAGTTGGGGTGTAAGGGCAGAATGCGGCAGGATGACCGTCACGGCTGACAATAGCCGTGACGGTATATCATTCGTTTGTTCCGCGTACCTACCTACTTTAAACAATAACAATTAAACATAACTAAAGTAAGAGCAAAACGTAATGAGCTTTCTGAATCGGAGGCGAGTGTCCACGCAGTAAGTACTTACTATGTTGGTGCTGTACGTGTTTGAGGGACTTCGGTACAGAGTTGGTCCCATCTCACCCGGTACCGGGCAGGATGGGACAAAAAATCCTGCCCGTTGTGCACCGTGTAATCGTTTGACGGGCAGGACCTTTTCTAATAATCTTTTCCCGTCTGGCCCGGTAACATACGCAGTAGAGTTAGTACAGGTTTTTGTACAAAGGATAGTGACCAAGCCAGCGGTTGCTGGCTTGTTGAGCCAAAGGATCAGTTTGTCAGTCAGTTTCAGTTAAGTGTTTCAGAGTGTATTGAAATAATTAAAACGAAATGAAAATAAAAGTCCAAATAAATGGAAGAGATTGCCTATGGCAATAAGACCGCCTTTTGCGCATCACGTGTCTTATATATAGTATATGTTTCTTATAATTATGTTTCTTTGTGCAATAAAGTATAAATAAATAAATAAATAAATAAATAAATAAAATAAACTTTTGTATGATGGCACGGTTCTTTTCATGATTGAGTCACAGTTGGTGTGTTTTGAAATTTATTTTCAATTCAAAAAAATTATATTTAAATCTACGCACTGGTTTATTAACTTTATCCAACCGATATTTATGATGGAGAGTTACAAAAATTTTCAACTAAAATTCATGAACACATGATTTGGAAACAAAATTATTGACTTGGTGTAGTTTTTGATCATATTTTTAACAATGTTTCTACAATATTAACGTGAAATCAACGGCTCTGCCCGCGAAATTCAAAATTTTCGTGGTTTTTTGCAATTTGTACGCTAATTAGACATGATAGGCTTATGGCAATCAATTTGCGAGAATGGCAGTATCATCTTTACATGATTATATCAAAACCTTTGCATAAAAATGTGTATCCTAGGAAATTAATCCGAGTATCGAGTTTTATGTGAGTAACTCGCAAATCTTGGACTAATTTCTTTAACTCGACACTTTCGAGCAGAGATTTTTATATAAACACGTGAAGCAGATATTGGGATTATCGCAATTTGACGGCCATAAGCCTATTATGTCTTATTAGCTTAAAAATCGCGAAAAACCACGAAAAATTTGAATTTCGCGGGCACACTCGTGGTGTGCTCCAATTTTTACATTTTTAATTATTATTTAGGAACATCACACAATTACCGTTTATTGAGACTCTATATTTTATTTAAGTTCAAATTACTTAAATGGTAGGGATATGCCGCTCCTATACCTATCAGATTCCATTTGCTTTGATCCACATCTATGCTTTGAACATACTACAATATTTATGGTGTGCCAAAACATGTGTGTATACACAATATTTGTGGTGTGCCAAAACATGAATTGCTATCTAGATATATCTACTGGTAGAACATACATATGCGTGTTGCCGTTTCAATTACCTTTGTGGAAACTTTTCGAGATATGTGCTGCACATTTGATTTTTAATCTCGTTTTGATTTATGTTCACTTTATGATACAAATACGATGTTCGGAAATATGTATGTCCATTGTACATTGTTTAATTTAAAATTAAATGAAATAAATGATTTATTATCGAAACTATCGATTCCGAGAAATGTAAGAAATTATTTTGTTTTGAATAGTAAATTTGTATAAACAGATAGGTACCTACTTACCTAAATACTGATTGCAATTACTATGCCATTACCTACTCGTGGGGTGAAACCCTCCTCTTATTCATAAACGTGAGAAAACGATGGAATACTTAATTATTCCCTCTTTTGTCTTTTTCCTTCCTTCGAATGTTAAATTACTGTTGACAAAAAAAAGACAAAACCATCAACCTAATACATTACACTAACTAATACACTACTAATTTTACAATAGAAAACATATAACATTGTATTTATTAAAATAGCAAAAAGTTAGATAATTTTTATATTCATAGGTATTATACTCATAATCCTGGAAATCTTTATGGCATATTTTATATGCAAAAAAGGATAAAACCCTGGACTACGGGGTCTTTCATTCGTTTAGGTACTTATCAGATAACGTGTATGCAGCATTTTTTGCAGTTCTTGTTTGTTCCACGATAATAGGAAAATTTTCAGGTTATAAGCGCATTTTTAAAACTATAAGGATAAAGTTTAATGTTTATTTTTAACGCTGTATATTATTATGCCATGTGGTAATGATCGCGCTTATTAGCAAAAAAAAGTAGATACGGTGGCAAAGGAAAAGTTTGATATGAGAAAAGTTTGCGGCAAGTTTTTGTCAGAGAATATTTGCTCCCAGTTTTGTCGGCTTTTATTTTGAAGTAGATTAATTTTGTTAACTTACGTAAAATACTTTTATACTTGGATTAGTTGTACGAATAGGTACATATCTAATGAAAGTATTTAATTGGTAGGTGCCAGCGCGTTTCTATTAAATCCTGAAACCTTCCAATTAAGTGCCACCGAGGGGGATTTTAGTGGGTAAAATTCCACAAAACTCGATGTCCCTACAAGTTAGGCACATCAAGGATTTCTTCCTTGTAATAAAAAGAAAAAGAAACCAAGTGCGAGTTAGACATGTGTACTGAGGGTTCCGTACTATCACTGAGTAGGTTGTTTACTATGATACCAACTGTGACGATTGACGGATGGCGGATGGATAAAGTCGCACCGTAACGGATCCATTTTTACCACTTTAGTATAGAACCCTAAAACATTAAAAGTGCTTTTGTTAATGAACCGCTAAAATGACTGTGAAAACTGACGGACAGATGGAGTAAGTCCATAAGGCTTCTATTTTATCAATTTGTTAAGGATCTCTGAAAAGAGAGACTTGCCATGCATGCTACTGAGAAAAACTCCAAGACCAAACAAGCGTAATCCGATCTGGGAAGCCGAAGCTCATGTCAGTTTTAAGCTTGAACATCACAAAATACCTAAGTAAGTAGGTACCTAGATATACGTATACCTAGGGGAAAGATTCTCGATCAAATGTAAATGGTATGCGCTCAAGCTAAAAATCAGCTCTCAGCCATTCAAATGCCAGACTAGTGGAATTTCAGGCACATTTAATTTACAAATCCGTACCAAACTTGTATCCAGGTCACATCCGACTTACCTACCTACCTGAAGCTTCGTATCGTCTCATCGATTCATATATAAAGAGGCTTTTATATAAACGCAGTCTAAGTCCAATGGGAAGATATACTGACTGATTTGAATGAGGGAAATTTCAGTTATTCTCAAAGTTTTAAATCGCTAGATGAGCCCGTCCACGTTTTTGTCTTGTGTGCGACACGTTGTCACTCTCCCTGTCACAAGTGCAACTATCGCATGCTGAGAGCACTCACGCAACATGTTTGTGGATATTTTAAATGCTCGCAATGTAGGCTTAAGGCCCATCTTGTGATTTAAATATTTGGTTATTCTTATCAGTAATTTTTTTTTTTTATAAAAATGTTACAATAAAACTTATTATTAGCTGATTCTAATTACTATAAAAATTTTGCCCGCGTGGAATGGTGCCAAGAATACTGGCTGCATTTCCGCGTTGAACAGCTAGGCTGATACGTTGCGCAAAAAATGAGCCAGCCCTTCTGTCACCAGTTGAGGCTATTAACAGCGGGGATAGCTCTCGAAGGAATTTTTTGTCACTATGACTCCATGGCCCCAGGGTCTCCACGGCAAACGGGACAAATATGTAGCTCTCTAAAAGAGAGGCATACTTGCGACGCTTACCGGATTCAGCAGTCTCAGCTGCGGCTCCCGGCTTTGATTCTGTCTCCCTGATATTAATCGAAGCCAATGTGTCAACGCATGTTGCATCCCACATCAGCGCCCGACCCCGTTCCCAGGGAACCAGCGTCAATCCATCAGGTCTCTTACCATCATCAGGACTAATTCCTGCTGGCTCCAATAGGGCAGGAATATCAATGGTGGCAAGAGCCCTTTTAATAACACCGTTGAGGGAACCATGCCGAAAAAGCCTACCGGCGCTCCTGTGGCAAGAGAGTCCGTGAATTCCAAACTGTCGCATCAGTCTTAACTGTCGTTCTTATCAGTCGCATTAAATTCGCTAATCTGTACAAAGTAAGCGCGTAAGTCTCAGGAGCCGTTCGGGATAAGCAGATGATACTGCGGCCGATTCAAATCGGAACTGGATAAATGCTCCTCAGCCACTGAGCCGAGGTCCTGTGGTTGAATACAAATGGAGCGTTTATCCCCAAAAGCCAATTTGTATGCAAATTACAGGTCCGTTTAACTATTCTCGTTAGTTGCTCATTTTCGGTATACGTCTGCGTTTTCGGCTCGCTAATTCCCGGTTCTTTGATTTGTACTTTTTAAAATGGGAACTATCGGTTTCTTTTGTAGCTATGTAGCACAAATCTATAGTAAAGCAATCTCGATATTTCCTTATTAACGTAGATAAGGAAGGTAATTTTATAACTTTCGTGGCACCATCTGATCGATTTAGTTCGTTAAATAAAATATTTATAAGTGTTTTAAGAATCTATATCTGTATGTAGATAAGTGTCTTATAAAAAACCACTTTAATATTAAAGTCATAATAGCGATAGATCATATAACTTTTTAATAGTAGTAACTAAGATCTTTTACAATATATTTATTGACTGTGGAGTGTCGACACTGACCCACTTTAAATATGCGATGACACGAACGTTAAATTAATACAATATTATAGAGATGCAAGTGTTCATAATATTTTTAAATTTCTTTGTTAAATATCTACTTATAGCAATATTGATAATCGATAATAATCAATATGATAAAAATTAATCCTTTACCATGGAAAAGTCGTATTAAAGACAAAAAGTTAATATTAGTGAAACTTCGCGGTGAAAAGCTACAAAACAATAAACATTCAGATATGAGATTACTAGAGACCTCATAATACCTATAGCGTCGCTCGCGAATAGCTTTAGATTGATAGATAGATAAACTCTTTATTGCACACCACAGAATAAAAATATAAAAAAGAAAGAAAGAAATTAAATACAAACAAATTTAAGAGTACAATTTAGCGGCCTTATCGCTACATAGCGATTTCTACCAGGAAACAAATAACGTGAAGGAATATTTAAAACTGGATACGCGGTTGGTGGTGACAGAATAAATAGCTTGTGTGTGTGTGGTGTGTGTGTAATTCTGTCTGTGTGTGTGTGTGTGTGTGTGGTGTGTGTGTAATTCTTATAGATACTTATATACTGATGTCTGGTAATAACAGCACAAAATTGCTGTCTCTAGCCATTAACACACAAGTGTAATGGACAGGATAGGGTCCATTGTCGCCAGCAGCTGAAAAAGACAAAGCTCAATTGAGGCGAATGACACGAAATGACGGACGCTCCCGTGCAAAAAGAAAATAAAACCGCCGGAGTTCAGGCGAGCTCTTTTGATCATGTTTTTGGTGATATTTTTGCAAATTTTTTACTCGACAGTAATGACGTGATATACATTTGGAATTGTCATAAAATTTCACAGCGTTGATGAAACTTATAATTGCTGACCTTTTTATTAAAATTTCTTACACCTTTTTGTTATAGTGTTTTTTAACCATTTTTATTTTAATAAAAGTGGAAAAGTCTCGCCAAGTGGCCAAGAGTCGTACTCGCCTATGAAGGGTTCTGTAGCGGCAAAATTCGGAAATCCCATTCTTAGTGCACCTTCATGACCTAATATCAACCTAGTTACCAAATTTCAGATCTCTACGACTTTTAGTTTTTCCGGAGTAGCTGGAACAACAAGGAAAATTTTACTTTTGTATGGAAAAAACCCTTAAATGCATGATTTTTAACCTTTTAAATATGAATTTCGGAAATTCCGTTCTTGGTACACCTTCATGACCTAATATCGATCTAGGTACCATTTTTCAGATATTTTCGACTTTGAGTTTTTCCGGAATAGCTGGAACAATGAAAAAATTTCACTTTTGTATGGGAAAATCACTTAAATGATCCTAAAAAACTATTTACTAGATTTGGACAAACAAATTTTCGGTCTAAGTTTGCATGTATATCTACATTATAGTATATTTTTTTAGTTTTATCATTTTCTTATTTTGGAAGTTACAGGGGGGGACACATTTTACCACTTTGGAAGTGTTTTTCGCGCAAACTATTCACTTTAGGAAAAAATGATATAAGAAACCTCAATATCATTTTTGAAAAGCTATCCACAGATACGTGGCACGTATGGGTGATGAAAAAAGTTTTTTTGAGTTTCAGTTCTAAGTATAGGGAACCCTAAAAATTTATTGTTTTTTTTTCTATTTTTGTGTGAAAATCTTAATGCGATTCACAGAAAACATATACTTAACAAGTTTCAACAGTATTCCGTTTTTTGCCATTTGGCTAGGGAACCCTAAAAACACGCCAAATAATTAATATTATGTATCCCCGACTCCAGTGTACTTAAAACACTACTTATAAAATTTAATTACTCGTATATTAGCACACAGTAGTCACGGGTTTTAACCAGAAAAAAAAAAGAGGAAAGCACAGGTTTTTCCTCGAACGCAATGTCTGGGAACGGAAGCTGAAATAATTATTATTTTCGTACATAAATGTGATTTGACTACACATAAAATTGGAAATATTCTTTAGTATTTACGTAAGCCATACCTAACTAATTTTTAAATTGATGAGGTATTCGGATTCATATAGTAATAATCTATGCTCCTGGCCATATGAAATATCACGCTTGTCTCTTTAGTTCTGCAATTCGCCTCTAGGTGGCATTGGCAACCAATCAAAAGTAACAAAGTCAAAAGTTTTAAACTTTCCCTTTATGCTTCCTATACGCTAAGGAAGTACTTAGATAATTAGGTATATGTAAGTTTCCTTTATATCGGCTTTGAGTGCAATTTTTCCTGAAGCTAAAAAATAAAAATTGAATGGATTTTTTTAAATAATATGAATAGTTATCTACTCAAACTTGCCTTACCTTCAACTTGCCAAGCTTTATTAACGTTGGAAGTTGTTACACAAACTTGAGTTCTTAATATTAAAAGGCGTAAAGTTTTCACGATCCAGTATATTTTCGTAATAATATTATCTTGGTACCTATAGTAATTATTAAATATTAACCGCACAGAATAAAAAATATAAAAATGGGAAATGCTTTCCAAAAAACCAACTTCAAATGCCACTACAAAGAGTGAAATAATTTTTATTTAAATTTTAGGTACCTACACCAATTAGAAGTCGGGCAATGTTTCATACAATCCCAAATAGTCCTTCATACTTACTTGATGTGCGAAGAAATGACGAAGTCATAGACAATCGCCCGTCTTCGAATTGGTGTAGGTACCTAAAATTTAAATAAAAATTATTTCACTCTTTGTAGTGGCATTTGAAGTTGGTTTTTTGGAAAGCATTTCCCATTTTTATTTTATACTTTTTAGTGGAAAACAATAAAATGCACAAGGCGTTGTAAAAATACCCAAATCGCTTGAGGTGTGTTCATAAAATCTGAAGAGATACCTCAAATTCACCAAGATCCCATCATCAGACCCTGACTTGATGACTTTAGTCATCAAATCAGTATCTGCTAGCAAATGCACCAGTAACTATAAAAAATACCCAACTCGCTTCAAGTATACTAGCAAAATTTGAAGAGTTCCCTCGATTTCACCAAGATCCCATCATCAGACTCTGACTTGATGACTTTAGTGATCAAATCAGTATCTGCTAGCAAATGCACCAGTAACTATAAAAAATACCCAACTCGCTTCAAGTATACTTGCAAAATTTGAAGAGTTCCCTCGATTTCACCAAGATCCCATCATCAGACCCTGATATGATGACTCTAGTCATCAAATCAGTATCTGCTAGCATATGCACCAGTAACTGTAAAAAATACCCAACTCGCTTTATGTATACTAGCAAAATTTGAAGAATTCCCTCGATTTCACCAAGATCCCATGATCAGATCCTGACCTGATGACCATAGGACAACTTGGAAAATATTACTCTTTCTAATAATACTCAAATAGTTTCATGTGTCCATATAAAATTTGAAGAGTTCCCTCGATTTCTCCAGGATCCCATCATCAGATCCTGACCTGATTAAAATGGGACCACCTGGAAACAAAAACCCTCTTAAACAAAAAAAGAATTTTTCAAATCGGTCCACGCGTCTTCGAGTAATCGGTGAACATACATAGAAAAAAAAAAAAAAAGATTCCGACGAATTGAGAACCTCCTCCTTTTTTGAAGTCGGTTAAAAATATAAGTATAAGAGTTTTACGTTACTTTAATTACGAAAACTAGGTAGTTAGGTACCACAAACTTTCACACACAGTAAAAGTTTTGCATAGATTTATAAACGTCGTCGCTGGCGGAAGTTTTGACTATTCTACTATAATACTATAGAGTGAAAATTAAATTAAAGCTTTTATATGTTTGCACGTTTGTTTCACGTTCACACCACGACGCAGTTGGTTGGCTGAGGAATCGAAATAATTTATACTGTGAATTTACATATAAATCGTTCGTTCGTCGTTTCAGCCGAAGGACGTCCACTGCCGGACAAAGGCCTCCTGCAATGATTTCCAGCCCACACGATCCTCCCCCACCTGTATCTAGCGCCTTCCTGCGACTGTTTACTGTCGTCAGTCCATCTGATCGGATGCCTGCCAACACTGCCCTTTCCCGTGGGGGTCGCCATTACAGCACTTTGGGTCCCCAACATCCGTCGGTTCTACGAGCTATGTGCCCCGCCCATTGCCACTTCAGCTTCGCGATACGTTGAGCTGTGTTGGTGACTCTGGTTCGTCTACGGATCTCCTCATTTCTGATTTGATCCTCTCCATCGCCTGCCGAGTGACTCTGAACTTATGACGCCCGTATTAAATAGTATATAAAAATGAACGTTTCCCGCGGGATTTGTAAGAAACTGCTATCTACGCGAAACTAACCATGCTGGACTTGACTAATTTATTTTTATTTATTAAAAAGATAACTTTCCATGCGTTTTTAGTTACGAGTAGTACTTAACAGAAATTTTACCTGTTGGTAAATCACGACTTTGTTCTCGTGTTTATTATAGTAACTTGCAAGGGCCAAACTATCACTACACAGGATCGTATAGCAGCGGTGAATGCTTGGCGGTGGGTCTAAGTTTGCTGGCAATGTTTAAACCAGGTGTGGTCGAAGCGTCCCACTAGAGGAAATCTGAGCCAAAAAGGCCCAACCATTGAAACTCAAAGGGCCACTTTGGGCCCTTACCGGGAGTCGAAGTCAAGACTTCGTTAACTGTGCCAGGGAGGTAGTAATATGTGGGAAATGATTTGCGCTCTAATTTAATTCAGTTGAGAGGATGGTTGAAAGTGCTTCAGCGAGTGACATTCACCCATGCGATGGCCTCGGCTGCTCTGACAGCCAATTTCAGTCGAGGGCCCTCGTGGTTGTCTCGTTTGAGGCAAAATAAATTATTTGATAATTGCTGACATATAATCATACGCTTTTGGTGCTTTAAAAATGAAAATAGTTATTTGTTATGCAAGGGCGCAAAGTGGATTTTTGGGCCGAGTGTCAAATTTGAATGCTGAGCGGCGAAGGATTCTAGGGTTGAACCCTGAGCGCAGCGAGGGGTTCAAAGAATAGAATCCTGAACATAGCGAGGCATTCAAAGACACGAGACCCAAAAAAATTTGCGCCCGTCCATAACACAAAATTTTTCATCTCACCACAGCGAGGAAAATCACCAGAAGAACACTTTAGATCGGCATTGCGATTTATGTTAAGTTGTTTTTGGTAACTCTGAATAATTTCACTTACTGAAACCATCTTCAATCATCACTCACCTTATTTCAAAGTTAAAACAAAAAAATAATGAATAAAGTAATAAAAATATTAGGTATTTTCATTTAATCACGATTGGGAACATAGACAACCAACACTAGACCAGAAAAAAAATGAGAAACTTTTTTTTACTTTTTTTTTTAATGCGTTCTGAACTTTGTTCTGAAATAGGAATTTCTAAGAACCAAAGATAATATAAAATTTTATAAATATTTTAACAATAATTACATAAACAACGAGGAAAAATTATGGATTTATTTAGATTTCTTTTATAATTAATAAAACTAAATAGGAGTTATTATATATATTGATATTCTAAGAAAAAGTAAAAATAAAAAAACTAATGTACCTATACAAACTCTAAGGTCGAACTTTTTTACTGAACGTATGTGTTATTAGAAAAAAAAGAAGTCTTCAGCTTTGACATTGACATGACACGAAATTCGAGTTTGACGTTGGAAATGCTTTTCGGCCCAAGGGCCGGAAGGGATTTTCATACTACTTTGTCTCCCTTGGGAAAAATGAAAATGCTTTGGCGGCCTAGGGAATATAATAGCATTTCCCGCCCGCATTTCGGGCTTTAAAAAACGCTTTTCCGAGCGGGTGAGATGAAATATTTATTTTTCACATAAGCTTATCTTAGGTAGAGGCGCTTACAAAAAGTCAAACTGAACCGCAAAGTTCGCAAAGAAGGTTCGAAGAAGGAAGAAAATGATAGGCAAGATTCTCATCTTATTTCCTTTTTTCAAATTTTCTCGATAAAAATATTTTCTGGAAAAGCTAAATAATAAACTTTGGTATAATGTCAAATGATACCATGCTACAACCACCAATAACATATACAATATCTTTTGTAATGTAATTTATAGATCTATAGGTAATACTTTTTCTGTAAAATATATATGTTTATATGTATTATCTATGTACGAAAGTATAACCACGACCACTCTGTCAAGAGTGAACGACTAAGAAAAAGAAGAAGATTTCTGTAAAATAATTGAAAATTAACGCTTATTAATTTAAATTAATTAAGGTGGAACACAACTTTAATGATTCATACTGCAGTTCTGCCTTAACTATGAATGGCTCATTGTTGCCCATATCGGATATGTAATGCATACAAAAACTGCTTGTTCGTAATAGGAACACTGTTGTTTCAAGTCAATCATCTTTCTAGGTAGTCAGCGCGCTACATATTATGTTAATTATTATCAAATACAGGAAAAATACTAATATTAATTATGAGGAAACCCACACTACTTATCATCGTAATGTCAAAAATCGAACTATGTGTGGTTGGGTATTTACTCAAAAAGTAGTAATAAATAATAAAATGATTTTATAAGGAACAGACTAAAATTTTATTGGAGAAGGAGTGCACATAGACAACTATCGAATTTCGACAGAAGGGCGCGATAACGATTAATTTTATTTAGATCTGCGGAATCCACATCAAGTAGATTCTTACGCATTTTATTATTTTGTTACTTACAGTCCGCGGCAAAGTGTACTTCCTCTGTAGCTGTAGGTCCGTTGTACAAAATTAAATTGTCTCGAAGTCGGTCCCTACTTACCCTCAACGTGCAGATCCATTTCTCTAAGATGCTTTTATCTCGAGTTTACTCGATGTAAGCAACAATTATATAGAACGCTGTTATAGCCAGCCGGGCCTGGAGCGTCTCTTATTGTCTAAACTCAGTTTTCTTGCCTTGAGAAGCGAGCGTCATTTTAGCAGCGGCATTTTCTACGTTTTATGAAGCTTTTTACAGTGTTTCTTGGTGCAGTTATGTTCTCATATTTTGTTGTTTTTTTTTTCCAAACATATTTTTGACGCCATCAGTTTTTAGGATTCTGCCCTAAAATAGGACCCCTTATAGTGCTGCGCCTTCAACCGTCCGTGTGGCTGCCTGTCTGTCACAGTCTTTTATTTTAGTAACTAAAGCTATCTTAAATACCAAAAAAAGATTCCGACGAATTGAGAACCTCCTCCTTTTTTTGAAGTCGGTTAAAAATATGAAGCTATTCATTATTTATTATGTACTTATGCAGATTTATTTCAAGGAATTGGGGAAGGGTTAAGCTAAAATCATTATTTCGAAGATATGTTTTTCGTATATTTATAATGCTACCTAAATATATACTAATCTTTTATGGTTAGATTATTCAGTTAAGTACATAAATAAGGATCCTGAATGCTAACCTAACTCACCACTTGACTGATTTATTAGCGTCCCATGAAAATGAAATTTAGACGCTCTTCGTTGTCATCTGACAGCGAACCACTTTAATTAAGTACCATGAGTATCCCGCAATATACGAGTACATGATGTGTAGTTAATTGACTTATTCGTTTTCAGATGTGTGCTCGTTGAAGCAGTTCCAGTGTGCGAACGGGAGGTGCATACCGATGCCGTGGGTGTGCGAGGGAGAAAACGATTGCGGCGACAACTCCGATGAAAATATTGAAGAATGTAAAAAAGGTAAGTGTAACTGAAAAGTATTTTAAAAACAAGAAACAGTGGCTATAATAAGTCCCTTTTTTTTAAGCTTCGAATTAGGTGTCTACTTAACATCACTGCTTTGCGGTACCTAAGGAAAAACATCATATAGATGAGGAACCGGCATGCCTGAGAATTTTCGCAATGGCGTGGTAGACATCGAGCATTATTGGTGGTATAGTAGCCCACTACGCTCATCGAATACCAATCCGTATTTGGTCAATACCAATTCACATTGGGCCTGGCCACTGGTTATAGTCGACTATCCTGACCAGACATTTCAATTTAAACTTAAAACAACAAACAACCTTCTCACTATGAGAGACCTTCACCCAAAAATAAGTTGTAAAGGTATTGAAATCACCATAACAAGTCTTTAAGTATTAAGTTCCTAGCATATTTGACGTATTCGCCCTTTTCAAGTATAGCGTCACACAGAAAAACAAAGGTTATGCCTTCGTTACTTCGTAACTTACTCTCGTCGTAATATAAACATATTTTTTGGTTTGTTAACTTGCTTCCCTGATTGTGTAGCGTCATCTATTATTTTTTCTATTTCTAGTCTTCGAAGTGCTTGAATGTTAGGTACTCTCAAATTGAAATGAATTTGAATATCCTTATAGTAATAAAATATTATGTATTACCATTTCACGAGACCAACCGTCCGTTATAGTACTTGGGGTTTCGAGTTGCCCTTCCGCATCTCGTCGCGCTCTCTAGCGGAATGTTAAGCGAGCCTTATTTCACGGTCGAGTTTAATTTCAGTGGGTATCTACCCAGTGTACTTCATAGCGGACATCCGGTTTTTTAAATTTCCCCCAGTACGGTTTTAATTTCGATTGCCTAACCACTTCTCATTTTTATTTCGTAAAGCTGAAAAATATTTGAACGTCTGTCTCGTCCATTTTTATGGTTCTTTTAACTTGGATTTCATTCATGCTGCTTACTTCATTATAATTAATGACGGCTTTTTACAGTTTTAGTGAACTGAAATAAAGAATTTTTTTAATTTTAAATAGAAAATATTATCTGTTTAAAAGTAGTTCAAGCGTCCATTATATATAGCCTATTGCCTAACATGATTGTGGAAAAAAAATAGAAATCCTTATAATATGGCAGAAAATAAGTATGTGAACATGGAAAATTGATACTCTATTAATATTTATTGAGGAAAATAACTCAATAAGTAGTTTTATTTTTATCAATACAGTCATAACTCATAAATAAAAGTTACTTTTCCTTATATTTTCCTGCAAAAATAAGCGTGAGACATGAATTAAACGGCAGTCTTTATGTTGTTATTGAGTCCCACAAAGTAGATATGTATTTACTGATTGCCTTTGTACAAACGGTACGCTACTAGCAAAGGAGATACCGTACAATAACGTATTAGGTATATAATTATGTATATTTTACTAGCTTTTGCCCGCGGCTTGGCCCGCGTGAATTTCGAGATTTTTACAAATCCTTTTTAGTGGATTTTATGGCATCAGAGCTATCTATCTATGTTTAGGCTATATTGCCGCGCCGCGGTTTAAAAAAATGATGATGGTGATGGAAAATTGTTATAATGATGGAAGTAAGTATGTTATTTTAGCGCACTCATAAATGTCGCTACCCCGTCCCGCCCGCAGTCGCCCGGCCGCGCCGGAACGCTTAGTATCGGGCACTCGGGGTTCACTATTTTGGCGATAATGGCTTACACATAAGAGTTGGATATATGCTATCGCGGGCTTTTTTATAGAACTATTTAAGATAAATATTTCCATCATACATTATATACGTGTAACTCCAACGGTTTTCGCGGCGTACGTTAGTAAAGGTCGCAGATTGCAATTTTTTCCTATTTACGTGACACTTATCGTTATATATTTTGGATAATTCACACTATATTTTTAAAAATAATAGCCTATGTGTTATTCTGACGTGTAAGCTATATTGTTGTAAAGTTTCATCAAAATCCATTCAGTAGTTTTTTCGTGAAAGAGTAACAAACATACATCCAAACATTATTACAAACTTTCGCGTTTATAATATTAGTAGGATACATTATATACGTGTAACTCCAACGGTTTTCGCGGCGTACGTTAGTAAAGGTCGCAGATTGCAATTTTTTCCTATTTACGTGACACTTATCGTTATATATTTTGGATAATTCACACTATATTTTTAAAAATAATAGCCTATGTGTTATTCTGACTTGTAAGCTATATTGTTGTAAAGTTTCATCAAAATCCATTCAGTAGTTTTTTCGTGAAAGAGTAACAAACATACATCCACACATTATTACAAACTTTCGCGTTTATAATATTAGTAGGATTAGTAGGACTATTTAAGATAAATATTTCCATCATACATTATATACGTGTAACTCCAACGGTTTTCGCGGCGTACGTTAGTAAAGGTCGCAGATTGCAATTTTTTCCTATTTACGTGACACTTATCGTTATATATTTTGGATAATTCACACTATATTTTTAAAAATAATAGCCTATGTGTTATTCTGACGTGTAAGCTATATTGTTGTAAAGTTTCATCAAAATCCATTCAGTAGTTTTTTCGTGAAAGAGTAACAAACATACATCCACACATTATTACAAACTTTCGCGTTTATAATATTAGTAGGATAGTAGGAAGTAGGATTATTCAATATCTCACATTATATCTTACATTACCCTGTAATTCTTTTAATGGATTTATCAACGAGTCAGGTTGATGTTTCTTCCGCTTTGTGTAATAATAGCCGATAGAAATATAATAACGTTACGAGTATTTTTCAAACATTTTTATGGATAAAATTTTTGATAATAACAGTAATCAGTTTTACATAAATGATAGTCAGAGTTATAGCCAGAGTACCTTTGTACCTAATTCAATTTTGTATTTGACTTATCTGTAAATTACCTTTTCATTAAAATACCAGGTTTAGATTTTGGGTGTTGGTGCTTCCATGGTTAGCTTTGTGACCTGGCTTTCATATTAAAAGGGGAGTGGTTAAACTGCATATTATACACATACTTATTTTTCTCTTTTGGTGCACAATAGAAAATTAATTTTATTTTTGCATCAAAGAGTCGTTGTCATAGCTGAAGAGGAATGCGCCTGTCACCTAGGGCCCTTATTCTGTATGTCAGTGATGATCACTAAGTGACCATAAACGAGCTCATTTGTCATATATTTTTATCCATTAAAGGTTCACCACCAAATCTTACTTTCATTTCATTATAATATACATTGCTGCTTTGTGAAGCAAAGCAGCAATGTATTACGAACCTTAGACAACAGTGATCATCACTGTTGTTTATGTAAGTGCGACAGAGATCGCAACAGGCGGCATTTCTTCGGTTTATTGCCCCAAGGGAAGCGACAATTCTATAATAATATGTAGGCATTTATTGGGTTGAGAGCAAATTAACATCATGTTATTTATTTTGTGAAATTAAAATGTTCAAATACCGAGCTTTAAGATTATATAAGATATAATTGAGGCGTAGGTACGTTAATAAAACTGTGGGGCTTGATCATTTTATTTGGCTTCCTTTATTGAAACATGACTCGCGACTCGATGGCGTCTGTAGAATCACATTGAGCGTGCCCTTTTACAATAGAATACCTACGTCGATAAATCGAGTAGGTACCTATTCCCATAATAAAGAAGCATCTGGTGCCCACGGCTCCACTCGCGTGTTTTTGGGCTTTTCCCAATCCCGTGGGAAAGATAAATATTTCATACACAAAAAGTTGCCTTTTTGTGTTTATTGATACTACGAGTATTAATTATCTATCTCCATTCTTAAATTCAGCTAAATCAGTTCAGTAGTTTTAGCGTGAAAAAATAACAAACATGTACGCAAATACTTAAGCACAACTTTGTATACTCGCCTATGTGATATTAATGTGATTTGATTCTGTAAAGCCATAACTCACTGTAAACTTCGAATGTAAACTTCTGTAGAATGAAATTCTGAAACTGGATATATAGATTTTTCCGACGCTTTCAGTCGCAGTCACAAAGCTTTGTATTGGTTCGAGGTTGGACTGGGTTTGTCTATATTAAAATATCGTTTCCAAATAAATGGACCTGTTTCACTTATTCAGAATACAGACAACTTTTTTTATACCAGCTTTCTTCCTTAGTTCATCATCATCATCATATCAACCGCTTTTTATGTCCCATTATTGGACACGAGTCTACTATTATCGGGTTAGTTGTACCTTTTTGTGTTAAAACTCAAACTTATGGTAGTCATAGACTATCCATCCTGTCGTCCAATCGGTATAACGCTGTAGGCTTGATCCAATCTGCACCATCAATTTATTTATTTATTTTATTTAATCAAATAAAAATACATAATTAAAACTGTCCAATCGGTTTTGAAGTTCAGATGAAGTCATGGCGTCACCAATAGCTACGCGCGTACGACGACGTCAACCACCGGCGAAAGTCTTGATCTTACTTAATGACGATCGCAAGCGCCATACACGGTCAGTATGAATCAACTTCGGTTTAATCAAACCAAAAGTGTTTGATTGTGCCGTCTAACATAACTGTCATACCAATCCACGTCCATAGTCCACACACAGTCAATTGGAACTGATCCAATCGGTAGCGTCATATCGATTGGACGACAGAATGGATGGTCTATGGCTACCCTTATGCAGGTTTCTTCACCATATTTTCCTTCACCCTAGTTTCCTTAAACGTACATAACTCCAGTCAGAGGTGCGTTCAGTTCGTGCAACCTCAGTTATTCGCATTGCAATCTGAAATCAAGCCACTTGTTGTCAAAGCATTGATAGTCGAATGGTTCAAGACTTCCATAACGTAATTGGCGGTGGGGTGTTACTTAGGAGATTTTCAGGCAATCACTTCTTAACTTTCGAATGGCTTTTGGCAAGTTAATATTATTATCTTAGCTGTGATGGACAACATTGTGAGAAATCTTCCATGCCTTCCTTATAGGGGATATGGTTCTTGAGTAAGAACGCTGCTCCAATACGGGTTGATTATATCATGATAGCAACCATTGTTTTCGTATAATATTACAGGTAGCAACAAATTTCAAGATTTCCATTTAAAACGAGAGAATCTTTAACTACGTTTCAGACGCCCGGCAGAATTCATTTGCGTCACTTCTTTTATACTTTGATTCAACTTCACCGAGAGTATAATATAATATACTTATATTGAAATCCTGCCTGAAGTTCTCGATGTCAGTTATTTATTAAATATCTAACATTTTATTTCAGAAGTAAAATCTTTTTTTTATGCAATCATCTGTATTTGATTGATCTAAATAATAATATTATTCCCTGGAAGATGTTTAAATTTTCTATTGTCACTTTTTTACTATTTAATGTTGTAACCTCGAAATGTTAAAAATATATTCCATTCGTATGACTTCAGTAGGTAGCATTGCTTGATATTTTTCCACTATGATGGATAGAATCCTATAGAATGATATGAATTGTTTCATCTCCGAAAATACCAAGAAAATGTTAAAAACTATAACCATAACCCATGTTTCGTAACCCATGATACACCCGTGATTCATGAGTGTTTAAAATTAATGTGGCTGAGGTGTCTCTGTCTAGGTAGATACTTGAGTTAATAGTAATTTAGGCGGACGAACTTGTGTGCAGCAAATAATTAATCAACGTGAAATATGTACGAGTACATCGCAGAGAATCTTCGTTTCAAACAACCCTCTGTATTTTACACCGGTTTCGCGTTTCGGACAATGTCTGAGAAATCTGAAATTACCCTCTTGGGTTTTATCTGCTTGAGATAAATTGGTTCCGATATTAAAGCCTTAAAATTTATTGTGGATCCTTGCAACGGTTAGGGGCTTATCAAGAAAATAATTTAGTGGGTCGTTTGAAAACCGTTTGAATTTAATTAATTATTTGTACGTACGTAATAGAATATGCTTTAATTTTTTTTTGTTAAAGTTGATGATCTGTATTATGGGGATCTTCTTTTTTAGAAAAAGAAACACACCGACTAATTACAACAAAAATTAAATTGTTTCTTTATTTAGGTTATAAAGAAACAACCTCAGAAATAATATGTACAAGCGAAGAAGAGAATGCTGTTCGTAGCAAAAACGAAATGATATTGGCCTTTGGATCATAATGAAAAATGTCTCTGAATAAATTTTCTAAGTATGAATAAATTGGGATAGTACTTCAGGCTTACTGTGAATTTTATGCACCATTAACGTAATATCATACAGTGACATCGTTGCTGGAAACCATTACAGAAGAGAAGCAACCTTAAGAGCAGGGGCGTGGAATAAAATTTTGGTTAAAGTGGATTATTTAAATAAGCTTCCTTATTGTCTATTTCCTATCTGTGATGAATTAGGGTGCATGAGCGATGACTTTCAAAATCATTTTTAGATATACTTTCCGAACCTGGCGGTAGAGTTTTGCCTTTTCATAAGAGGTTAAGATTATCTAAAGATTTTATCATTTTTATTTTCATTTTCAGTTTCAGAAATATATAATATGAACTAGCTTTCCCGCCAAACGTTGTTTTGCCATTATAGGGATATAAAATAATCATGATAATGCCCGACACTAATTCTTTGTAAGCGAAAAATATTTCAGGAATATTTTACTGAAGATGATGACTGTAAGTCAAATAAGTAAAGTAATCTCAGTTTCCAATAATCCATAAAGAAGCAAATCAGTCTTGAAATATTTAGGACGGAAGGTTGCTAGTAATTGCTGCTATAAAATGTTCTCTGATCCTGTGCACCAGAAGCCCTAATATTAAATTTTATTGCTCCTTAAAGTTTGCCCTTAAAATTCCGTCGTCTTCTTCCTTCGTGTCCATTTTAAATTCAATTCTGTTGAGTGTCCCGGGCAATTAAAGAGATTATATTATAGAGTATTTGTTTCGTATGGTTCCAATTGTTAGCGTGCTGAAGATTTATGTTTAGTTTTCATTAATATTTTGCGTCACCGTGAAGTATTTAATATGTATAATTTTTGGAAAACAAACCTCTTTACGATTAATATTATTTTTTATGGAATTTGAAAATAGAAATGTAGTTAGTTCTGTCTGTGATTGAAAAAGATATGTCGAAAAAAATGTTACTAATTGAATTATTGATTTATGAAAAAATACAAAAAGATAAATAAGTGGAAAGAATCTTTTATTCACAATCCTGGAACTGTAAACGAAAAGGAATTTCAATAATTTGGAGAAGACTGGGAAGAATTGCTTACAGATCTGAAGAGGGGGGACGACATCAGGGACTATAACGTACTACCGTTACCCTGGTGCAATTCTACGCCCACGAGAAGGTACATGTTAATGTATTTATGTTTTAGAATGTACAAGACATTCACAATTCCGCATTCTTTTATAAGGGTGTTTGCGTGATGGCTGTTAAAATATCAAAGATTTAAATCTTTGTAAAATATACAATAAATTGCCAAAAGAGATAAGAGATTGTACAACTTCTCTATAATCTTTATACCTGACACATGTATGCAAATAAATTGTTTGATTGATTGATTGATTTACAAATCTTTACCAGTTACCACAATGTGTGTACTAAATGTAAAGTAATTTTGGATTCTAAGAGATTCATGTTTCATAAGTTTATGGTAGGAGATTGAATGTACTACATATTATTGTGTGTAGGTACATAATGTGTAAAGGAGAGAGATACTCGTTGTTTAAATGGTTTCAGGTAAGTGACTCAAGATGCCATGTGATCGTTCCCGGCGTGAATGGATGTCCCGCGGTGCAGCCTGGTGGTAGCAGCAGTTGGTGTCTTACGGTGCAGCCTGGTGTCCCATGGTGCAGCCTGGTGGTGGCAGCAGTTGGAGTCTACGGTGCAGCTTGGTGGTGGAGCAGTTGCTGTTTCAAGGTGCAGCTTGGTGGTGGAGCAGTTGGTGTTTCAAGGTGCAGGCGAAATCGTCGCTGGCGGCAACGTGCTACGACAGTCGAGTACGTCGGTGTATGTCGCTCTTAGCAGTGCTGGCAGCTGGATGGCAGGCAAGACGGCCTGCGGTACAGCGACACACACCCCGTACATCACCGAACCGATAAGCGGCAAATAGATTTAGAGATAGTCATAGATTGCACAGGCGTCATACATTGCAGATGTTATCGAGACTTGAGCTTAATGGGTCGCGTATTCTCGTTTGTACTTGCGCTATTATACCTGCATCGCTGCAAACTATGTTGTTTGGTGATAACTGATAATGGTTTATGATTATTGATTATTATTAATTAATATATATCAAAGAGGTTTTATAATCAAACAACTATAAATAAGTAGAGAAAAATTAATGTTTTCATAAACATTCAATACAATTTAATTTTGTAAAAAAAAGTCAGTTTGAATTGAATCGAATTTTGAATTTAAATTGATCCAACTCGTACTAATCTCACAGTATAATTGTAATTTGCTATCTAAATATCGAATAATTATAATCATTTATAACTTGAAATAAAGTAAGAGAAAGCGCTGAAATTTATTGTTGGGTCAGCAAACAAACTGCTCATTGATATTATTGTGACTAGATGACTGAATTGTTTTAGATGAAGACATATTAACTACACATATTATAATTCAAGTCAGTTCTGCTTAAACAGTTTCTTTGGACGTTTATGTTATTTGGCAGTTATTAGTAAATACTTGTTATTGTTTACTCAAAAAGTAATCGACAACGTTGCTTGTAATTGGCAAGTTGTAACAAATTTTAAATGTCGATAATGTGATAGAGAAACACATCACAATCACATAGGTGGGTAAATTTTGGTACTAAAATAAAAAGTTATTAAAGAAGCATTACAATAAAGTTACAATCAACTTAGATAAAGAGTAAGCACTTGTAGGAAACGTTAGTGCAGTATGTGCACTTGATGTTATTTTTATTGAATTATTTTGTTATATAGTTATCAACACAACTATTCGGTTATTGATTCAGACAAAACTATTTCTAACGTTCATTTCTAATATTCTGTTTTGGTAGTTCTGCATTTTCGAATTATTCATATTTACATTATCTGATATTATTTTATCAACTCAATAGGGTTTTCTTTAATTGACTACGGATTTATTTACAATTGTGTACCTCGCAACATTGCTCAAGACTCACAACTATAGTTATAAAGGATAAAACACAACTAATGATAGTAACAAATCCTAAGACAAGTGACTTATGTTAACCATAGCGTATATTGAATACCTATTATCTTTGGATATTTCTTGGATAGAGTCGCTTTTTTCTTGATAGATATATATCTACTTAGATAAACTAAATAGAAAATTTAAAAATAATGAGTTAAGGAATATAGGCAGAATGAAATTAAAAGATATTTGTTATATATATATTAATAGAAAATATTCTCAACTAAAATTATGAATGGGAAGTCGTCATTGTTCTATTGGCAGTCAATGTAATAAAATAAATAATTTTTTGAGAAGGAAATTGTGTCATACGTAAAATGGCTAACTGAATAATTTGGCTTTACTAAAAAAATTGTGATTTTGTTAACTGAAATAAATATTTTATTAACTTCACCTAAATACGATTTATAAACGCGGTTGAAAAATACTTCGTATGCTTGTATAGAGAGAGTTGCAAGTCCAGAACCTAAATTTTATTCTTGAAATATTGCTTGAGTTTTTACCCATCCACCCAGTAAACGTTACCTACTGAATTGGACAATTTTGGTTTTATTAGATTCAGTACATTTTAATCTAGGCTCGCACGTTTTATTTCAAAAAATACTCGAGTAAGTTTTAAGGTCAAAAATATGGATATTTACACTCTAATAACTTTTAACATAAGCAATACTTCTTAAAAAGTTAAACATTTCTAAAAGTTATGAAAACCGGATTATACATATTTACGAGTAGGAAAACGTTATTGGTTTTTGTATGAAAGCTTACAGCTAGACGATAGTAAAAGTTTTACCAGTCGAAATTGTTTTCGTAACGATCTATGATTAAACGATATTATAGTAATGGGCACATCAAAAACGGTAATCATTGTATAACTTATTTTAATTGTGATATGAAGTAGTGTTGATAGTATAAGTTAAAATCTGTGGTATAAGTTTACAAATAGTTTAAAATTATGGCGATAAGCATTCATTTTTTCGAATTAACTTCATAATTACGCAAGTTTGGACAAAAGACAAAGTTGTCTATTATTATGAATTGGTACTGTGATTGTTTACTTACTAAGAATTTCGTTGAGCTAGGTCACGGAGTACATAATAGTACTAAAGGTACAGAAGGCTCACTCGGCAAGATGATTTAAAAATCGAAAATGATTACAGAAATAACTAGTCAAGTTGCAACTATAGGAGCAATCGCTTAAAGACTGTATGGGTAAAATTATTTTAGAACGGGTGATAGATTTTTTTGATTTGCTTTGACAGAAAGGAAATATAGTAAGATTTTCCGTTGCTACGTATTGAGGAATAGAGTGATCGTTCGGTTGGAAATTTTGTATAAAACCTGTTGAATTATATTATAACCATATAAATGAATATTGTTCAAGACACTAAGAGTAAAAAGAAAAGATCCTAACACCTGATGGGCAGTATGAATTATATATACCTAATACCTATAGTAGTTCGGTCAACCTAACTATTGAGATTTGACAATAGGATTCAGTTTTTTTTAACGAACTATTAATTTCGTCTTGAGAAAGCTATAAGTACCTACTTATACCATTTTATAACGAGTAAAAGCCCAGCAGTAGAAATTACTAAGAAAATTCTGATTAATGTCTATATATAATTGAAACGGTAGACACATGATTGTTCACCAGAAACTTGAAAACACAAGAATATGTAAAAAATCTTCCAGTTTAGAAGCAGATGATTGATGGATTTATGTACCTAAGAATTTTGTGTTTAAGCGCATCTGGGAGTATAAGGTGACTAAGGATGGATTAAGATACGGTAGTGCCAATGTGTTGCAGACGGCAAAACCTTAGCAATATTTAAAAAAAAAAACAAATAGTCTTTTTAAATACGAAAGTCATCCCATACCATATCGAATATTAATAATTATGTCCAATCCATTTGTTAGGTTAGTAACAAAGAGCTTGAGAAAGACGAAAAGGGAAATAAAAATGGTTGTCATCTATTTCTTTAAAAATATGTCATTATAGGAATATTCGTATTTATTTCACTTAAATTTGATACGTATTCACAAAATTGTGAGACTTCGTAATTAGATTAAATTCAGCACTTTATTTTAATTTTTCTGGCGGTCGATTTAGATATTGTGACCTCACATGTCCCACTGGTGACTTAAGGAAAAATTGGTTAGCACTGTTATTTTTTTTACCGCGTGTTAAAAAACACAGATGTAAAAAACAAATATTGTGAAGCCATTTCACGAGCTAAAAAATAAATGAAAACGCCATGTAATTATTAGTATCATGAGTGGTAATGGTATGCAAAAGTCATAAAAAAAGAGTTCAATAGATTTGATATAGAAAGAAACAAAAAACCGTTTGATATTAAAATGAGAGATCTAGTGAGAATTGAAAGAACATAATGTATAAACAAGGTTGCGATAAAAGTATAAAATTAAGACCGAAATGTTTATGTTTATATTATATATAGTGGAACTAAAATATTGCATCATGAGGATTGGAGGATAATTTTGTTACAAAAAAAAAGGATTAACAACATAATATTATTATCATTATACACGATTGATGAAGCACATCCTTGGTCCTGTTTTAATGGAGAGGGTAGTGAGTAATCCTTTGCGAGGATATACTGATGGTTAAAAATAAAATTTTGTGATTTAGATATGTGTTTCAGAGAGATTATAATATTAATTTTTTATTGTGTGGTTTTATGAAACCACAGTCCAACTTTCACTTTGTTCCTACTCGGCGGCCGACCGTCACGCGACTTGCAACACATAGACGAAAAAGTTTGAGACGATGTAATAAAAGTTTCACTTTAAAAATATTTGTTGACGTTATAGGATCTAATGCATGGAATGGAGTATTAATTTGTAACAGCGAGACAATGTATTGAGATGAAACATCGTATGTTAATTCTGCCTCATTGTGTATTAGTACAAACTGGAAGTTTGTATTTCAATTAGTGTAAAGTAATTTTTGTTTGATGTTTTGATGCAAACAAGGATTGTTCCTCATGAAGTTAAAATTGTAAATGTTTAATTGTAGTGCAATATGCACCTCGTTTCTACACTGTTAAAGTAGCATGATAGTGTAACAGACCATTTGAAGTGCAATGTGCACGTATACTTAGTTCTTACCCTCTACACTGCTAAAGTAGCATGATAGTGTAAAAATACCATTAATTCCGCACTGCTAAGGTAGCATGATAGTGTGGACGACCATTATTCCTACACTGCTAAGGTAGCATGATAGTGTAGAAGATCATTATGCCCACACTGCTAAGGTAGCACGATAGTGTGGAAGACCTGGAAGTGCAAGGTGCACGTACTTAAAGACTTTAAACGCAATACAATAATTTGATTTGTTTAATTTTGTTAATTAATAATATAGAAAGTGCATAAAGTGTATTGTGTGTTCAATGTTATTTGTTTAAATTAATGATTATAATAAATAAATAAATAAATGTCAATTATTCATATGAATGCAGGTACATTAGGTGGTCAGCAATAACAATTATTATCCTTATATATTCTGCCTTATGGTGTATGAATTAAAAAAAAACTAAATGTAAATATTTGTTTGATTAAATTAGAAATTATTTTTTTCATAATTTTATAATAGATATAAGTCAGGATGTCGATGACTGTAAATTGATAATTTATAAAGACAAAAATTAGTAATTCAGAATGTCAATTTGTAACTATCATTTTTCATAATATTGTTCGCTATAATTCAAGATGTCAATAATTGAAAATTCATAATTTATAAAGTCAAAAATTAGTAATTCAGATGATGACAATTAATACCTATGGGTTACCCTGAAATGTTTTGTAATTGTTACTAGTTTCACCAATTTTAATGTTTGTTTGTTTGTAATCAAATTTTGCAAGTTAAAGATCCACGTCCCGGTTACCGATTGAACTTAAATTTTGTATACATGTGTAATTGGATAACAATTATGACTTGGAGCTGATCTGATGATGAACAGGAAAGTTGTTATAGGAACTCGGTAGTTAAATGACACAACCCCATCGAGTTTAGACTCGTTTGATCCGTTTTGACAAGTACTTTGGTGCTAGATGGTAACCTGGATCTGGTGCTGAGAAGGATATTAATAAAATGTATAAAAGCTTTCTTTATAAAAAATAATTTTAAATGATATCATACGGTTTTGATAATATGATTCTTAGGTTATTTGATGTTTGTTTGTAACAGTGTTCAGTATTTCGCGGGGACGCGAAATGTATATCAGGATGGACGAGTTGTTAGCGTGCTGAAGATTTATGTTTAGTTTTCATTAATATTTTGCGTCACCGTGAAGTATTTAATATGTATAATTTTTGGAAAACAAACCTCTTTACGATTAATATTATTTTTTATGGAATTTGAAAATAGAAATGTAGTTAGTTCTGTCTGTGATTGAAAAAGATATGTCGAAAAAAATGTTACTAATTGAATTATTGATTTATGAAAAAATACAAAAAGATAAATAAGTGGAAAGAATCTTTTATTCACAATCCTGGAACTGTAAACGAAAAGGAATTTCAATAATTTGGAGAAGACTGGGAAGAATTGCTTACACAATCATCATTATTGTATAAGAAATGCTGTCTAAAAACACTTAAATGCTAAACGTCTGCAAGTAATTTAATTTAATTCAGTCCCTTTAGAAAGTATTTTTATTGCAGTCTGTATAGTTTTAAATGGATAGTGACTACTTATAGTAGAAATTTAACAGCCCCTCGTTTCAGACATTATCGTGGTATATTTACTTTCATTGCCGTATAGAAACCACGCAGAATAATTATACCACAGTTTAAAGATATCCTAAATCTTCTATCTATATATATAAAAGAAGAAACTGACTGACTGACTGACTGACTGACTGACTGACTGACTGACTGACTCACTGACATATCAACGCACAGCCCAAACCGCTGGGTCTAGAGACTCCAAATTTGGCACACATATTCCTTGTGAGGTCTAGGGGTGCACTAAGAAAGGATTTTTCAAAATTCACCCTCTAAGGGGGTGAAACGGGGGTCCAAAGTTTGGATTTTATCAAGTTAAAATACGGCTTCACGCCGCAACTGCTGTACCGATTTGGCTAAAATTTGGAATGGAGGTATATTATATCTTGCATTACCATATAGGCTATTTTTCATCCCGAAAAAATTCATGGTTCCCGTGGGATAAGTTAAAAACCGAAATTCACGCGGAAAAAAAATCTCACGCCGCAAGTACACAACCGATTTGGATGAAATTTGGAATAGAGATAGATTATATCCTGGGTTAATAAATAGTGTACTTTTCATCCCGGAAAAATCCATGGGTTTTGCAGGAGAAGGGAGAAACCGATATTCACGCGGGAAAAATACTACTTCCCGCCGTAATTACTGAACTGATATGGCTGAAATTTGAAAAAGAGATAGACTATATCCTGGATTAATACGAAGGCTACTTTTCGTCCCGAAAAAAATCATGGTTCCCGTGGGATTAGTAAAAAACCGAAATTCACGCGGAAAAAAAATCTTCATGCCGCAAGTGCACAACCGATTTGGCTGGAATTTGGAATGGAGATAGATTATATGCTGGGTTAATAAATAGGGTACTTTTTATCCCAGAAGAATCCATGGTTTTTGCAGGAAAAGTGAAAAACCGATATTCTCGCGAGAAAAATACTTCTTCACGCCGTAATTACTAAACTGATATGGCTGAAATTTGGAACAAACTTAGACTATATCCTGAATTAATACGGAGGCTACTTTTCGTCCCGAAAAAATTCATAGTTCCCGTGGGATTAGTAAAAAAACCGAAATTCAGGCGGAAAAAAATCTTCATGCCGCAAGTGCACAACCGATTTGGCTGTAATTTGGAATGATGATAGATTATATCCTGGGTTAATAAATAGGCTTCTTTTTATCCCGGAAAAATCCATGGTTTTTGCAGGAAAAAAGAAAAACAGATATTCATACGCGAAAAATACTACTTCACGCCGTATTTACTGAACTGATATGGCTGAAATTCACAATAAAGATAGATTATATCCTGGATTAATACGAAGGCTACTTTTCATCCCAGAAAAATCCATGGTTTCCGCGGGAAAACTGAAAAATTGATGTTCACGCGCAAAAAGTATTACTTTACGCTGTAATTACTGAACTGAAATGACTAAAATCCCAGCAAAAACATTTTCATGTAAAATGTTGCCAAGACGAGAACATGTGGCTCACACTATCAAAAAGTTATCAGATCTCATGTAGAGCAAGACTTCTAACTCTACACGCCCTAACTCTATAAATCCTAACTTTATAAACTCTACACTTTAGTCAAAATATATTATGTCTTGGCTGTTTCGGTACCGTCACATGGGCGTAAAGTGAAGAATTTATTCACTGTTCAGTACTTTTCTAATAGAGTTTTGCAAGTGGCATAATGGACCATGCAAAATTCAAGAAATTTCACATCAAAATTAAATGGTATTACCATTGTTATGGGAAAAAACTTCCATTTATTAAAAATATCCTCTAAAGCAAAGAAACACACTTTTGCAAAGTGTGATGAAGTATTTGAAACCAATGCAGTTAGTAAAACCTAAGTGCAGTTTCTGAGGAGACTCAATAGGTACCTATCTAATAAATAATCGTTACTACAGAAACTAGGTATTGTATATCAGAAAAGTACAAATTCAGTGAATAATATTTTTACTTTACACCCATGTGACAGTAACGAAACAGCCAAGACATAATATATTTTGACTAAAGTGTAGAGTTTATAAAGTTAGGATTTATAGAGTTAGGGCGTGTAGAGTTAGAAGTCTTGCTCTACATGAGATCTGATAACTTTTTGATAGTGTGAGCCACATGTTCTCGTCTTGGCAACATTTTACATGAAAATGTTTTTGCTGGGATTTCACTTCTTTTTGTAAGTTGTTTACGACTATATTTTTTATTTGGTTAATTTCCTTTTCTTTGGTGTATTTCTTGAATATCATTGCAAGGTGGATATTTGTCCGAATCAAGTATCCCCCCCCCCCTCAATCATTTAAATGAGGGAACCCTCCTTGGTTCACCTAGTTTATTTTTTTCTTTATTTGTAGTTTATTACAAAGAGTCCCTATATCAATTTTGAGACCTCTAGCATCAATATTTGCGGTAATTTCATACAAACTTCCATCCCCTATTTTAAGGGGTTGGGTTAGGTTAGGTTAAATTTCCAACTTTTGGAATTTTTTTGTTGGTTGTGTGCTAATACTAGCTTATATACCAAATTTCAGAAATTAAGTTTTTATTATACCTATATACTTATGGGAAACCCCATACGAACTTCCAACCCCCTAATTTTATGGATGTGGGGTGATTAACTAAAAATCCTGAAACACGTATTTAATTGTTTATTACAAAGAGTCCCTATATCAATTTTGAGACCTCTAGCATCAATATTTGCGGTAATTTCATACAAACTTCCATCCCCTATTTTAAGGGGTTGGGGGGTTAAATTTCCAACTTTTGGAATTTTTTTGTTGTTTGTGTGCTAATACTAGCTTATATACCAAATTTTAGAAATTAAGTTTTTATTATACCTATATCCTTATGGGAAACCCCATACGAACTTCCAACCCCCTTATTTTATGGATGTGGGGTGATTAACTAAAAATCCTGAAACACGTATTTAATTGTTTATCACAAAGAGTCCCTATATCAATTTTGAGACCTCTAGCATCAATATTTGCGGTAATTTCATACAAACTTCCATCCCCTATTTTAAGGGGTTGGGGGGTTAAATTTCCAACTTTTGGAATTTTTTTGTTGGTTGTGTGCTAATACTAGCTTATATACCAAATTTCAGCTTTCTAGGTCTTCAGGAAGTACCTAGGAATTTTGATGATCATCAGTGAGTCAGTCAGTCAGTCAGTGACGAAATTTGGGTTTTTTAGACGTCAATAAAATCTAAAGTATAAGACCTATAAAATTGAAACTTTATAGGTTTAATAAGTTCACTGGCGACATCATTTTCCGAGAATTTTGATTATCTGAAATAATTCAGGCCTAAGTTATAAGGGTTTAAAAATACGGCGAAACACTTCGAGAAAAGATAGGTAGTGCCCTCGCGCTTCGCTTGGCTCGTCTTGGCGGGGACACTACCGTGTCCCCAGATTCGGTAAGGAGATTCGGATTATTACATAGGCTACCATTCATCCCGGAAAATTCCATGGTTGATATAATACGAGTGAAAAGCTGATATTCACGAGGCAAAAATATTCCTTCACGCCGTAATTACTGAACAGATTTGCCTGAAATTTGAAACGGAGATAGATTATATCCTAGATTAATAGATATTGTACTGGGAATCCACAATTACTGCGGAAATAGTGAAAACAAATATTTATGCGGGAGATATACCTACTCCTTTACGGCGCAACTGCTGAATTTTTTTGGCTGAAAATTGGAATGAAGACAGATTTCGTCCCAAATTAGCACAAAGGCTACTTTTTATTCCGGAAAATAGATGGTTCCCGTGTGTAGGGAAAACTAAAATTTGCGCGGGCGAAGCTGCGGGTTTCTGCTAGTATCTTATAACTGCTTTTATACTATGTATTTTTAAGTATGTGTATAAAAATTTTCAGTATCCTAAGTTATTATAATTGGAGAAGTATGTACGTTGCTACAGTAAGAATGTATATCTTCATTATGTTACCGTACGGAACTAAGATATCACTAACTTGTATTAATATGTACAATCTTATAACCTGGACATGAAGTTTTGTATGCAGACCTAGCAAATTGTAGAATCAATCAATTTAGGGGCGATCCGAAACATTTTTAGCAAGATAGTGCTAGTAACAAACACCATATTTTATACTATATCCTGGCATGAATGCTGTCAAAACAGCCGATAGAATAAATTTAAAAGATTCCGCACCCTGATTCGAATTGCCTGTTTTTGGCGAAAGTGTAATGATGCTTTTCCGCTTCGGAGGAAGTCGCAGTCCATCTTGATTACGTAATGCTCGTCGAACCGATTAATATCTTGAACTTGAGCTTTGAGGCTGACAGGAAGGAATTCAGGCTCACAATGCGTAACAGCACGTTTCCATTGGGTGAAATAAGACTTCAGACAGCAATTTTTATTTGAAGTACTTATAAAATACTTAAAACTGCAATATAAATGAAAATTATACTCGTACTATGAGTATACATAAAGTACTTAATAGTCGTTCTCCAGTCAAATTATTTATCGCATGTCATTGATTATAAATTTCTGCACTCCTTCTCCATGGAATCTCTTGAAGGGAAGATATTCGTAATGTAGTTATATTATGCCTACTTGTATTTAGACTAGGTAGGGTTGAAGTCCCCATAGCATTCTGTATTGGTTTGTGGTTTGCCGGACGGTCATTTAATAGTTCGGCCTAAAATGAATGGATCGGTTTCGAGCTTCTGATTAGTAGAAATTTATTTATTGTAGAGAATAATAAATTAACGTGGAATACAATAAATGTCCTGTAAAGTTCAAATTTACGATCACGGCTTTCACAAAAAATTGTGTAAATTTAAAGAATTTTGTAGTTTACGGAGTTAGAAGGATTAACCGAATGGCAGATTTGCTTATTGTTGTTGGAAATCACGAAGATTCGGCGGTTCTAACTTATGAATAATACCTAGTTATATGCTTTAATGATCATGCTAAATAAGAAGTTATGAAAATAATTCTAGATAAAAATATCACAATAATTCTAGATCGCAACTTTCGAATTGTAAATTTTCTTTTTCATCTATTCAGATTTCAGTTACAGAATGCCTATACAATCGTTAGATTGTAACTTTTTTACGCAGCGTAAAAGCATAAAAAATCACATGCGATGCGACGGATTCCTTAAAATTAGCTTTCCATATACTGAGTTAGTTAGATTAGGTTAGGTCCGTAAGACGTCAGTTACGTATTTCAATATAGCTCAACTGTTTTAAATATGTTTTTAAATAGTCTTTTATCTACTACATATTCGTTGTAAACTCAAGTTTGCAATAGGTATCCTTTGTAACTGAATTTTCTCTTATTTCAATATCTTTCCCAGTGTCCGTTTTGTTACGCTTCCAAGGAAAGGCAGAGAAGTTTAATCAATGGCAATAAACGAGATATCCGAAAATCCATAAAACGCCAAACCAATTTCGCAATATTCACGACGAAGGTTGCCAGTAATTGCTGCTATAAAAGTTCTGTTCTGTCTTCGGATTTTCTGAACTAGAATCTACAATATCAAATTTTAGTGCTCCCTAAGATTTTGACCTTAAATTTTCATCAGTTGCCTTCTTATCTACCTCATTTATTTTTAAATTCAATTCAGCTGAGTGCTTAGGGCTATTAAAGAGATTAACGTAGGCACTTGTATCAAATATCTTCCTATTGTATTGAGCGTTGTCTGGAGTCATTCAATTTTAATTGTTGACGACTTTAAATCATGATAAACCAGATGTTTAATGTCCTCTTATTCAAGAATACTAACATAATTTAACTTTCGAATTTGCACTTTTGCTGTGTTTTGTTAAACATCAATGAACTGGAACACAAACAGTCAATACAAGTCAGTAAGATAACAATTTGAAATACAATGAAAAGACGTTTTCATTTTAAAAGAAACCCGTTAAGGTGGCTTTGAAATGCCTTTTATAAAATCACAGTGAAGAAGGCACTTCCAATTTAGTTTTTAAAGCGAGCCTCGAGGGCGTAAAGCCCTTCGTTGACCTGTTTTGCACTTCTGTTACTTCTGTCAGATTTTTTAAAAATTCACGCTCTAATTTCTTCTCCAAAATAGTAGTAGATATCATTACCATGGTAAATATTAATTAAACATTTTACGTTCTAATGTACCTACCGAAATTATTGTGTGATTCAACTATTATCATCGTAACACCATTTTAAAGTTTCAATAGGAAATCCTTTCGCTTTTTATATGAAATCTTCGTCTGAGGATGCATAAATATAGAGTTTAGAGATTAACTATTATATAAGGTTTTTCAGGCTAAGTTTAGGTTAAGTTTGAGACTAGAGATTGATATAATTTAGTTATTTAAGATGTCGTTATAAATTATTTATCAACTTATTGGTTTTCAATAGTTAACCTAGCGTGATAAATATAAGTATGCTTTTAACAACAAACTTATCTCATAATTTGTTCACGTACATGGCAACAAAGCAGGGGTCATACTCGTAAGTCGTAACTTAGCAAGTGATTGGAGGTATAAAATCTTGTGACATGTTGGTCGCTGCTAACACGGGATTTATGGCTGGAGAACAATACGATGGAGGTATAGTGGGTGATTTGTTGTTATCGATACGGACATGCTATTGTTATTATGGTTGCGAGCGAATACTCGTATTTGTCATTATCTGTAAAATGTATAGGGTGATTGATGAATATGATAATTGCTATTTACTAATAGGACATGCCAAAATGACCTATTTAAGGAGATACTTTCAGGCAAGTATTGTTTTCTATCCACAGACTTGTATACTAAAGACAGGGCGAACAGCGCGAAAAAATGTCGCCAGTTTAAGGGAGCAAGAATGACTATTTTGCACGCTCCTCCGTCAGTAGTCAGTATAGGTAGTAGGTAAAGACCTATTTCTTTTTTTTTTGAATTAATAATAATATTGCAGGCAAGGTGACCACAGACACATAAATAAAAAAAATATAAAAAATAAACATGTATTTCGAAGGAGTTTCGACAGATGGCGCTACGTTTTCTTGTATGAAGAGCGTTTACGTAAAATGTTCGGCCTATCTTGCCTATTTTTATCTATTTTTCTATCACATTTATGATTTAAGTATGGTACCGATTAAAAAACAATGCAATTCGTCTATTCTACACGAATCTCTCGCTGTATTTGACTGAAAGGCTGACTCGTAAGTCGGAGTGATGGCAGTTTGCAATGTAGCAAATGCAGCTAGTATTCTTGATACTATTCCACACGGGCAAGACTTCTACAGTAATTGGAATAAGGCAGCGATAAGTTTTATTGAATAAAAAGTTTCTTTTCGGAGGGTATTGCGCAGGGAGCTAGGCGGAAGAAACTGTTTTTTTTTTGCGTGACAAAGATCCCGTCACGAAGAAAATCTACGAAAGTCTTTGAATGTCTAGAATAAAAGTTTCTCTTGCTAGTCAGCACTATCGGCAAGCATGCAATCACGTATATAAATCAATGCTCCACGACATTTACATCTTTTTATTGTAACATTTCCCATACAAAAGTAAGGGAATTTATTATTATAAATAATTTATTTGACATCCTCATTTATTACATACTTAAACAAAGCCTTTAAGATACATGTGCAGATAGTTATGGTAACTCGAAGTATACGACAAGGCGTATTTGTTAGTCGGGTCACGCGCCGGGAGGACTGCCGCACTGTAAAATTGTACGCAGCTGCCTGAATTCACGATGCGACCCAATTCCCACAGAAAAAAGTCATAATTTCACTACTATTCACAAACTAGGGACAACAGCTGATGCAAACGACACACAATTGGAAGCGCTTCAGTACAATATGGGACGGACTCTACTAATGATACCTAGTAGTCGTAGGATTTATTGGGAGGTGAATGTTGTATTGTTTTTACATGTAGATAGTCTTACTTACTTGAGTTAATTTGAAGATGATGATTTGATTAGTTTCGGGCGGCGTACTATCAAGTTGTACACCAACAAAGTTAATTAAAACAAGTAAACAGTTAAAAAATTAATAAATACGACTGCCCTGTGGTAACACGATTTTTTCCAAAAAAAACGATTCTAACGATACACCATGTCCAAATCTATTCCGCCGTTCAGAAGTTGTGGTGGAATAAAGAAACTCAAATACATGCATACACGAACCCTAAAAACATTACTATAATATGTTGATTTATTATATGTTTTGATAATATGAATGTTTATACCATTATTATAGTTTCATAAATATGCTTTTTTTTTTCAGAAATTGTGTTCATTAGTAGCAGCTACTATACCCCTCGCAATAAAAGTAGCCTTCTACTAAAAAACCTCGTTCGTACTTCACCCAATTTACATGAAATTTCCGCTGTGAAGAATTATTCTTTTTCCTCGGCGCCTTTAAATGCTAATGAGCGCCGGTTGGAAATATTCAAAATCAGATTAGATTTTTGCGATGCTGCATTGTTGTTTATATGAATAATGATTGAAGATGTTTTCTAAGCCCGTTACCAAATTAGTGTAACTTTGCCACTTTGAACTGATCAAGTAGGCATTTTGAAAAAGTATGTAAAACACGTAATTTTCTGGGGGCATGTTTCGCGATTAAACGGAGCGTAACTTTATATTCGCAACATAAGGACACATTTTCCGCATAGCTGGCGACAGTGCCACGCCTTCATGACATATCTTTCCACATCTATGGTAATAACCTTATTAAGAAACAATATTGTACCTAGTAGAGTTGTAAGCCCTTTTACAATTGAGACTGAACAAAAGTTTTAAATTTGAATATCTAGACTTTCAAGGCTGTAATGCGAGTTTTGTTTCATCGCACCATTCCCATTATTTTTCATACAGCGTCGACTGTATCGGCAGCAATCGGATTTCCGAAGGTACCAGCAATCAGATTGTCGGTATTCTTTGATCGTAGTATTCTTTGTATAGAAAACCATACAAGTGCGACCACTGATCGGCATTCCGTATGTTGTATGTATCGGCAAAAGTTGCCTCTCGGAGCAACCGTGTCGGCATCGTCCGATGCGAATCAGTGGAGGCACTTGCATGATTTTCTATACAAAGAATACTACGATCCGTAAAATGCGTTGCGTCAGTTGCGTCGTTTGTCGATGCCGACATGTGGACACTTTAAAAGTGCGTTTCTAGAAAATTACATAACCGATTCGGATGAGCTCTACAAATTGTAACTACGTTGATAAATACTGAATCGGTGAACCCAATAAAATGAATGCAATTTCATCATCTAGTTTATAAAATCGTAGATATATAAGAACAAATAAAAACAGAGAAACTTTTAAAATTGAAAAAAAATTATAAACATTATAACTGGAAGGCGCCGCAGGACTGTGCCCCAGTTGCCGGTTATGTTTTCCAAACCGGGGTCCTCTGATGATTTGGAGGGGGAGTGTATAACCCGGCAACACCGTGGCAAGGGTATTAACCAGTCACCCCGAATGTCACGGGCTGCAAACAGGGTAAGCGCGGGAGCTACAAACCAGCCAACGGGCCGGTTTGCCGCCGACGCCGCTAAGGGAGGTAAACCTTTTAGCGGACCAATAGGCGAGCCCCGCGCCCACGCCGATCCAGGGACACTGGTGACGTCAACTTCCCGTTAAAAAAGGCGAGTGCGCGCCCCCTTCCGTTACAGGTCGGTCGCATAGTTTAATTACACATCTACGTACGCTAATCCACGAACCCCTTATTTGTAATTTCATTAATTCATTACCATTTATTAATTATTTGTGCTTTCTACCTTTGTTATGACTTATGTGTGTTACGTGTTTAGTGTTAACCTTGTTTGACTATAATATAAAGTACTGTAAAGTTATTTGAGCGTGTTTTACTCACTTACGTAACCTACACGTTAAATTTAGTAATCCAGTGTGTTGCAAAATAATTCTATAATAGGGGATCTCTATTTTGCCCCTTTAGGGTTTGAATTTTCAAAAGCGGATGTTTTTTTCAAGCATATCTAAAGTTACTACTAATATACCACGGTTCGAATCGGATAACCTCCCTTTTTTGAAGTTGGATATAACTAACAAAATTGTTTGATGAAATTGATTTAGCCAAAATTAAAATCGTTAAATTTGACTGTGTTCAAGTAAAGAACCCAGTCAGTTTAACTGGAGTTTAATTACATTATGCATAACATACCCCCCAAGTACCACACACACCCAAAGATCTCGGATCCAAGAGTTTCAGCAAATTTTCAGCTTCATTTACGTTGAGCCTTTCTGAAGGGATATAATAAACTTTGCCCGGGCACAGATCCATATTAAATGCGGCTCGATTTAGGAAACTCCGATTTCCAATGCGTTTAAACTGGGTGTAGGTACAATGGGTACAAATTGTTTTGACTGGAATAATTACAATGCTATCTAGACGCTAACATTTGATCAAACGAAAAATGTGAAGTTCGATTTTTGTCATTATAATCTATATACACTTCTATACTAATATTATAACGCTCAAGAGTTTGCTTGTTTGTTTATTTTTGTTTGTTTGAACGCGCTAATCTCAGGAACTACTGGTCCGAATCAAAAATTATTTTTGCCTTGGATAGATAGTCCATTTATCTAGGAAGGCTTTAGGTTTTAGGAGCGGATTATTTATCAATTAAAAAGGTTGCAAAAACGAGAAAACTTCCGGAGCGCTTTAATTGCGTACGCTGCGTAAACTTTGCTGATTAAAGCTACACTAAAATTATGTATAACGGAATTGTTCTCCTTTAAAAGGTTCAAAAAATATGAGACTCCACATGTCTGTCTTTTAGGTTGGCTTATTATGACTGGATATGTAGAAACCGAACTTTATGCCGGGCGATGCCGCGCGCATCAGCTAGTATGATAATAATGATTGAATCATTATTATTAGTAGTTAGAGTAGCCTCATTCGAATAGGATTCCTATGCAGTCTGAAGTGTTTATGTTTCACACTCCTTTATACTCTAATAAGGAACAAAAAAATAAGGTTAATTTTCCGTTTGCTCCTTTCTACGTCTGGAACTACATGCGGATTGTAATTCGTGTTGTAGTTGGAGTTTAAAATCTCTTGATGTTATGCGGCATAAGTTCGAGTTTTGTAAGTGTAGCTAAGTTTCGCGGAATTTTCAGCATCATTAACCTCTTTCGCACCATGCGAGTAAATTTCCAACGAACCGTGTTTGAAACTTTCAAACCGTTTGTTCCCGTACTTTTGAATATTCACGATTCAACGTATTTTTATATCGTAATTTATATTTATTTTATTTCTTCTGTACACGGAAATTTACAAATGAACAAAAATATAGAGAGGACATGTATAAAGACATCTTATCGCTCCAAATAAGGCCTCTTCCAGTTTAATGTTTGCATCCTACCTAGTCTTGTGGCAAGAATGTTCCATGAACAGAATCAGCAAATCCGCATTTGTTAACCATTTTATGATCTTGTCCAACAACGTGTAAAAAATCTGTTTGGTATACCAAACATTTTTTCATTTTCAGCCATAATCCTCTGTAAGAGGATTTTGAATCGAGTCGAGTAAAACATTTTCGAAGAATTTTTTCCCTATGTTGCGTAACCTACCTGTACGAAATGCTGATTTATTATTATCTGTGCTACTTATAAAAACCCTGTTAAAAATAATACGCTAAGGTAAGCCGCCTTAGCTAATTATTTTTTAAATGAAATGATACATACTATTTATTACTAGAAGTCACGTGGGTGGATTAAACTTGCTAGTATAAATTAATTGGCAGTTATCATGTTAAATAATTATTTTCATCCGCTTTATCATGCATATTGAGCTGATTTAAAAATGCCAGTCAAGAATACAGCCCTTTTCTCTCTAACAGAGCGTAAAGCCTGCGATAAGACACAATAACATTACTCTAACGGGGAGGTTTATCTAACCTACAACCTTCCAGATTTTCATTTCTCTTACACTATTTAGGACCATGGGAATTGGACAAATTTTCAAAATAGTCCAACAATTATAAAATGTAATTGAATTTGGCCAAATATGTGAAATCAAGCCAGAGTTCACCTGTAACTTTCATATTAATGGTTTTTTTTTCTTATGCTTCAACAAAATTATATAATAAAGATTATTACGATTGAGAACACAGATGAGAATTTGAAAATAATTTGATTTGGGGTTTATACAAAAACCACCAATGGTCGTTTATGCTTCTTCATTAAGCCTCTCATAGGAGTGCATGTAATTTTTTAACATGTAAATATACGATAGAACATTTTCATGTGTTGAGTAATTGGCATTGTGCGGCATAATCCGAAGTTGGTGCGGCCAATAGGCGGCTGGGGGAATTTCAGGGAATTTTCAACGCCATAAACTCGGCCCTGCCGTGCGGTGATGATGGCAAAACATATCGCGAGTTTTGCAACAACAGGGTGAAATTCAAGTCGAACCTCTTTAACCGATATGTTACATTATAGCTTGGCTATGGTTGCTTTACATTGTTAAAGCAACCATAATTTTGTACGAATTTATGCAGTGAAAACAAATAATCATTATTTTGTACGAATTTTTGGCAGTATCACTTTAATGAAAAACATCTGATATCAACGTGATTTTAGTCATTAGGATTTCGAAAGACAATAATGCAAAATGTAGGTTCTACAAAACGAATCATGCTTTCTCTATGTTCATTCAAAATTTCATCTTAATTGGTTCTGCAGTTGTGGGTATGAAAGAAAGAAAGAAGAAAGAAGAAAGAAAAAACATTTATTTCCAAATTGAAAGAGTAATAAAAATTTTGTAGGAAAAATATAAATAAAACTCACGCGCGAGTCAAGTCTGTCCGATTAGTTTCTTCCCGATTCCTTCTTCATAGAGCGTGTATAAGAAGGATTCCGAAAGAGTCCGACACTAGTACGACTCACGATAGCCTAAATTCTAAAATAGAGTAACACACAGACACACATACGAATTCAAACTATCGGCTATAAGAATGATTTTGATTTGTTTTAAACGGAAAGAAAATAAAAGTAAGGACTAGCAAAAGTAACTATTTCGAACTATACCCAACTCACGTTTCGAAAGAGTTCGGTAGGTACTCTTAAAAAATCTCTTGTCTTTTAACTCTGCAAACAGTCGCGATTGGCTCCGAATATAGCGGCCGTGTAAATTGGGTTACTTCGACCTGGCAAACTTTAGAATTTCTTTTTACTTTTACGTGATATAAGTACATTATAAGATTTTTTAAGGAAATCGGAGGAATATTATTATGGGTATAAAATCGGGACGTACTTTGTAGGATGTAAGTCCGAAATTTCCGTTGATTAATGCGGGTCACAATATCGCGCTCTCCATTCGTTAATGTCACGTTAGAGATAAAAGTATTAATTATGATTTATGGCAATGGACATATTGTACGAGTATGTGAAAACATTCTTTTAATGTGATTACATAATATTTTTCACATAATGTATTTAGCGAAAATGATTAAATGGCTGCCAATTTTCTAATATTTCTCCGTCATCTCTGGTACTTATCATTATATTTTTAATTTTCACAAAACATTATTATTGTAGAAAATACTGATATGCCATTAGCTGTTTCATAATATGTACAAGCATTACAATAATTTATTGCTCATTTGTAGCGATTACTGTACCTGATATAGACTAATATTACCGTGTAATTTGTAGGCGTCTGTACATTATAATTTATTGCTTGATAGTACTATTTAATGGTTGCTAGGTTAAGTACTCTTATTCGGTCTTAGAGGTTATAATTTATGTTAAAATATTCATTACCTAGATTAAAAACCTAATAGGGCATCAACATTTTTGAAATTGTTATTTGTGAAATTATTATCAAGTTATCTTGAACTCGTAGTAACTCGTAGTTAACTCGTAGTATCTAGTCAGTTGAAATCACAGAACATTATTACCCTTGTTGTAAGCTGCTTCAACTCAGCCTTAAAGTTCAAGTAGCATCTATCCTTTGCGTATACTTAGTCACTACGTGACACTTTTTAGTCTATAGTAGTTTTTGCGTAGGCTACGTTTTCAGCGATTTATATTACAAGTTCTAGGCGTTGTATATTTACGAATAAATGTTTAGTCGCTGAATGTTTGCATCAGTGAAGTACCTACTTACATTAGAAACATTAGAAATAACAGTGATTTTTTAAAGCGGTTATTTTGTCACATTCATATCTCGATTTTATTTATACAAAAAACAACCCAAGCCGAGAAATATCATTCACTTCTGATTTATTACTCACGACGGAACGGAGTACGGGTATATGCGTTTAGGGTGAGAGACCGTTTGTACATTAGTTGGTTGATGAAATTTTTTGATTGTTTGTGTGTTAAATTGTTCACATAAAACGAATATCCAATAAAAAAAATGTTTGTTTGTTTGTTTGTTTGTTTGTTTTTTTGTTTGTTTGTGCACATCCAATGTTCCCATTTATTTCCACAACGGCTGAACCGATTTAAATTCAGTTTTCTGTATAATGTTTGGTATTCATTGGCGATGGTTCGTAGATAGTTGTTACGAACATCGATCACCAGGGGGCGCCATAAAAAACATTTATAGTTCAAACGAATGTTCCCATTTATTTCAAAAACGGCTAAACTGATTTCGATACAGTTTTTAATAAAATATTAGTGACTTATTGGCGATGGTTCGTAGATAGTAGTTACGAACATAGCTCACCAGGGGGCGCCATAAATACATTCGGAATGCAAACGAATGTTCCCAATTTAAGCTTTTGACATAAAAACGACCGAATCGATTTGGATACATTAATAGATAGTTGTTACGGAAATCACTCACCAGGGGGCGCCACAATAAACGTTTCTTTATCATTTGGTAGCGAAATTTTCTAATGTGTCTTATAATGTTTCTAGTAAACTCCTAGTGTTTGAGATTGTTTGATATGTTCTAACGAGGCTCACACATTATATTTGGTGACGAGGACATTATATCTGATGATGCAACTTGGGATTGAGTGTTACTCAACAATCGTAACTATTAAAATACTTGGAGCTTGGGACCCATTAGGTTTCGTTTAACTATTCATTATAACACATTTGATCTGATGACGAGGGTCAATGATGCCTTTCAACGCTGCATAGTTAAAAAGTGGCTAGTTTAAAAATTAATTTTTATTTTGTAATAATATAATAGATACTTATACTAATTGAAAAAGTATAAAACAAGTGGAAAATTAAAAAAAATTTAAACACCCACGACTCTTATAGACTTGAAATTGAAAAAGGATAAAATAATATTTTTAAAACTCCCCGACTAAAGGAAAGTAAGAACTAAGAACCTATCAGTATAATTACAAATCCAAGAAAATCCGTCGGAGCTGCCATTGACATTTCTGTTTCCAATATCAATTTATGCAGTTAGTACCTATAGGTAAGCTTATTATAAGAAGTATCAAGAAATTGAATTAGTTACCAAATGAATAAAGTAAACACACACTGGTAAACAGCAACATCTTGCACCATCAACACCGGCACTGCAGGCAGAACATAGCAGCTCCGGCGGATTTTCTTGGATTTGTAATTATACTGATAGGTTCTTAGTTCTTACTTTCCTTTAGTCGGGGAGTTTCAAAAATATTATTTAATCCTTTTTCAATTTCAAGTCTATAAGAGTCGTGGGTGTTTAAAATTTTTTTAATTTTCTACTTGTATTTATTTCTTTTATGCGCGTCCTAATGGCTCCCTTTATGGAGAAGTTCTTTTCGGCTAGAGACAAGTCAACGAACAGCATCTCTTTACAATAAGAGCAACGACGCTTTTAGATTAAATTAAACGAAACCTTAATAACGCGGGATTACGAGGTCGCGTGCGGTTTTATCCCGGAGATGAACGTAATCGTCACGCGGGAACGGAGGGACAGGATATCATAGAGCGAGCTTATACTGTTGACAATCATTGCCCCCGTCTAATTCGTAGATCCGATTTTGTGCTATAAAAGTAGGTATTTTATATGTTATCATTAAAAAAAAAACATAATATATAAATTACGCACGTTTATCCGCAATTGACTCCTAAACTATACTTAACCGATTTTAATCAAAATTGCAAACCGTGTGCAGTTTGATCTAACTTAACATATAAAATAGCTTAAATCTCAATTCATTTATCAATTTTTATATTTATATCCCTAATGTCGAAACGTTTGCCGAGTCAACTTGTGTTATACTTTTTAAAGTGGAAGGCACAAGGCCATCGCGGAAGGTCACATCACGCGTGCGATGGTCTTGACCAAGTCAAGGGTGCTGTTGGTGGTCCCTTGCATGAGTGCACCAGGATCTCGACAAGCAGGGAGAAGTGGCGTATGCTGGTGGTGAAAAGGATAACATCTGCCTCAAATAGTATTTCCCAATGAGATGACCACGACCCCTCTGTAAAGAGCGAAACGAAGAAGAAGAGATATTTTTTATCCGTATACTCCTGAGCACCAGACCCTGGTTACCATCTAGCACTAAAGTACTGATCGAGACGGATTAAACGAGTTGAAACTCGATTAACTCCCGAGTTCCTATGTACACCTTCCAATCCCATCATCAGATCAGCTTCAAGTCATAATAATTTTGCATTGTCATTCGATATGCATAAAAACTTCAGCTCAATCGGTAAGTGGATCAAGTTTAACTTGCAAGGTTTGATTATAAAGCCAAATAAACATCGGGACCGGTGAAACTACATAAATGCTTGTAAATCATCGTCATCAATATACGTTAATTAATTAACAAAAAAAAACCACTTAAACTCTCATCAAACTACTATTGAATACATCCTTTCCAATTGAAAATTTAAGACACATGGTTTTCTCATGGATACCATTATCAAAACTGGACTACATTAAAATGAGACCACACGGCCCAAGGGATGCGTTAGCTTTCTAATAAAAAAAAGAGTCGTCGAAATCGATTACCCAGTGTACAGTTATGAGGACAATCATAAAAAAATACAGTTGATTGAGATTTGAGAACCTCCTCCTTTTTTGGAAGTCGGTTGAATAAATTACTGAACACATTTTGTATATATTTTGAAATTCATTGCGTCTTGTACGGAGAGTGTGGTAATGTCGACCATCTTCCTAACAGGCAATAGCGCCCAAATGCGTTTCGAAATTAATCAGTCTCGGAGTCAACTATAGTTTGAACCAACCAATCGGAATACATTGTACCTAGATGAATGTCATTAACAATGCAAGTATACAGTTTAACTATTGATTAAACATAAAATAGTTTAGTAGACGATTACGCTCAGAAGAAGTAGGTTCTTTGGGTATTTTCAGCTTTAGATACAGTATTTTTATCAATACGAGAATACTTCGACAATCTTTCGGATTTAATTCCATTCATAACAGTTGAAACTTTTTGGAGTAAAGAACGAATTTTATAACATTATACAACTATTTCATTATTAGGTACAACAACTTACTTATCAATTGAAACTCCTTACTCTTAGGCGCAAGTTTTTGGTTAGTTTTAATAAAGTGTTTATAAATATAAAAAAAAATGTTATAGACTTGAATTTAAGTAAATTATCCAATTAATTTGCAGTATGTATGAATACAATGAATATAAAATGTATGAATATAAATAAAGTATCAGTGATATATTTAGATTAACATTAATTTAAAATCAAATACTATGTAACATGAAAGGCAGACCATTAAAATCTGAGAGGTACGTGTGGCATCATTAATTCACAGGGGCAGTGTTTATTCGGTGTACCGCAATCGACATGTACCCGTATATTTGAAGTATTTACGATTTTCTGTTGCATTAACGAACTCGCGGGAATACGGCGTTTTATTACGAGCTTAGAGAGATGTTTTCTTTCCACTCCGAAACGGAAATAGGATTTGTTCAGACCTATTTTCACTCGCTTGGTCCGGCACATTCGTGTTTTTTATGCAACATATACATATTCGTAACTCCGTAAAAACATACACAAAAAAATTGGCCTAGTGTAAGTCGGACTCGCACATCCATACCATTATTATCTATACCTATGACACAGTACAAAGATGTTGTAAAGGATATTTTAACACTGTGCCTATAACGTAGCGAGATGATGATAAAGAAGCCAGAACTCTCAATTTTAGCCTACTACTAGGTACTTCAACTATACAAGTGGAGTAATAGGTATTGGGAGTTCTGGATCATCGACCAAAAACGAGCAAAAAATCACGTTTGTTGTATGGGAGCCTCTTTTAATCTTTATTCCATTCTATATTTTAGTATTTTCCATTATAGATAGCGGCAACGGAAATACATATATCATCTGTGAAAATGTTAAGTGTCACGGTTCATGAGTACAGCCTGATGACAGACGGACAGCGAAGTCTAAGGAATCGGGTTGCGTTTTTTACCCTTTCGGCACGCAACCCTAAAAATGTCGAGAAGGAAATACACGAACCTCAGATACTCGCCCTGAGAACATTGTCGGTTCAAGTTTTATGGAAGTAGCAACTCGTAGTTACCATAAATGGTGATAGGAACGATTTGTTGGGCATACCACTACAAATTGTTTGGAGGTATAAAGGGATGCCGTATAACCACCGACCCCCGACACCGTGGCGCAATAAATCAAGCGTGAATAGCGCTCGACGTAGATAAGACGCGTGGAACAAAAGGGCACCATAAATTCTGATTAAGTATTCCTACGCCCTACCCCTCTACTCCGTTGCAATCGAGCTTGCTTATTTTGATATTTTTTTAAAAGTCTCTGATAAATTACACTTGACCAATTACGAGTATAGACTGGCATCGTCTGCGCGGCGGTACAGAGGCTTTAGGGAATGAGAAAGAGCAGCCGACTCTACTGCGGGCGAAAACTAGATGGCGCAACTAATCGAAAACAAAACAATGAGCTATGTTCTAGAAATTGGCTTTAGGCAGCTTTTTACAGAATATAGTTAATACCGCTACAGTCCTACCCGCGTGGAATAGTGCCAAAACTGACTCGTCGCACAATAAATTAAAGTCAATCCATCAGTTTATCTGCCATCATTACGGCTAATTTTGCTGGATCAGTGAACATTTCGAAAATGGTAGTATTGGCTATAATAATAACTGCCGCTGATTTTTGTTTTCTCTGTACTAGTTCATAAATTCCGCTACACTACGTTTCGGTAACTCTGCTTATTTGTTAAGTATATGTATTATGATTTTTAATTAAGTATCTCCTCTTAAAGCTCTTTTAATCTATCGTTGTTTTTACTCAACTGAATAATACCTAACTGTCCTATTTTCTCTAGTACAGTCCTAACTGTTCATTTTGCATTTAATCCTTTGTTAGGTTCTAATTAAGTAATTCTATTTCCCAATATTGTGAGGCCTTAGTCTTACAAATCCTACTTGGTAAATAAGATTTAATATCTTTTGATTTACTTCCATAATTTCTGCAGTTATCTAGTTTACGTTTTATTTAGTCGTTTACTGATGGTATCACGTACAGGTACATGTAATTAAGAACTTAATATAAATTGTGGTAGATAAAACAATTGACATTTATTTGAGGCAATACAGAGCTAATATTTCAATGAACTTTTTCCATGACCATTGACCAAGTATTTAAATCTCTGTCGGACTTCTTGCAAAGAGTTTGTGAATATAAGTAAAAATATCTGGGTGACCGAGCTTTGCTCGGTAGTAAATCTACCCACAATAGAAAACAGCAGGCTGCAGGAGTCATATTGTTTTTGGTAAATTCAACATTTTCTAAAAATGAATCCTAGCTAGATCGATTTGTCGCCCCCAAAACCCCCTGTACAGCAAACACTTGGAAATTATACATTAACTAGAACAAACTTGAATTAATTTGGACCAAAATTATGCTTAAGTTGTCGAAAAAAATATCACAGCCATTTCGAGTTTCAAAACAAAATAATATTCTTCCAACCATTTTCATGTAAACTTTCTTAACAAAATTCTGACAGCGCATAGATCCATCATAAGGAAGGATATTACGTCCTTTACTTATATGAGGGATGAGCTCACGTTGACCTCCAAACACCTGACTAAACTAAATGTACCTATTTCTTATGTAACTTGCGGATAATGTATTGCTAAAGTCTACAACTTTGATAATATTATGGATGCGGCTCTCATTTTCTATGTATAAAACCACCACTTTGCGGTCATTTGAAATAAAGTTAGGCAAGCTTTTTGGTACGGAATAATTTATAACTCTTCATAAGTTCGACTTTAGCACCGATGTTTTCCAAAGTAAAACGTTAGGCAAATAACAATTTCTTACAATTATTATTTCATGCAATTTACGCTTTCAACATTATTTTTTCATTCAGCAATGAAAGGCAATATTCAGTTCTTTTGTGTTTGCATCTGAAGCCTTTTAACTTTTCTCTAGATGAAAGTGCTCAGTCTTTGATAGACATATTTAAACATCAAGTACCTACTCATTATTTATTAGTAAATGACGTAGATGATAGTTTTGTAGTTGTTATTAGGACCGAAGTGTAATTTTTGTATAGTACATCAAATTTTACTGACTCCAAAAATACTGGATACTGAGCAGTCAGGATGATTCGTTGCGTTAAAAATGTTCCAGGATTCCTGTCACCAGATGACGTAAATATTTATCTCAGAAACTGTTGACATTGTGTTGACACAATACCAAGATGACTATTTGGCCCGAGGGTCTGAACGGCTAACGAGATAAATATGCTGTCTAGTAGAGTTTTAGGGATATACAACTATGAATATTCCATTTCAAAGTTTGAATAAAGCTATTAAAACCGTACGCGGAAAGAAATAAAAGGAATAAAAATACCGTTTGTATTTCATCACAAACGTAGAAAGCGCGCCGAATACCGTAAAACGATTCCAAGGGAAATGCGTAACAAAATTTGCAATATTCAGACTTGAAGATATGAATCAAACAGAACGAGATTCGTTGGATATACTCGTAAGGTAGGATCAGTTACAAAGGAGTGTTTCTCTTCAGGTAGGTACATAAGTACATAACTGTTTTTCCAATGGTCAGTAATTTATTGGAGCGGGATCTAGAGATAGGAAAATACTGATAAAGAGGTTTATACAAATAACCATGCTCAACTGGCATAACTTAATGTTACATTGTGTACGTGATTTTATACAAAGAAAAATACAATGTTTTACAGAAAATAACAAACAGATAATTAAAATAGTATTAGCTAATAAGTATACTTCTGGAATGAGTGCAATGTTCTTTAATATTAGATTTGTTACCCGTTAAATTTTTTTTATTTTAATTTTATTAGCAATCTTATTATTATTTAAATCAGTAATGTACGAGTAGATTACATTTATATCATCCTAGACTTTCGCTCGCGTAAAAAATTTACAAATTCTTCAATAACCGTATACTCCCTGTTCCCTGCTAAATGGATTCATTTATATAGTCGTAGCAAGTTAATGGTTGTAGCAGAAACAAGTGACACATATCCAATCAAACAAACATACAATTATAAAATGGATTAAGGACGATATTCTAGCCGTTAGATTCGAGCCAGCTGAATGTTTAATACTACACGTACACAAATACGTCGTTTGCATAGCCTGTGCATGACTCTGCAATTTGATTGATGGCTGCCGAAAAAAAATAGCCGTGAAAGGTTCGAGCCCCTTTGATAGAGAAACATATTTCATGCCTCTGGAACTCAGTCGGGCGGTATCAGTTAGATGCCGCTTAGCCATTCACGGGTCAAATAGACGGGGATTTATGGATTTTACTGAATAGAGGCTCGGAATCCAACGCGCAGAAATGTTTTTAATCACTGGTCATTGAATATCTTATTGAACACTATACCCTTGGTACTAGTATCCTTTAGTGAATAGGATGTATGTCTAAGGTTAAATTATCCTATTTTATGCCCATTGAAAAGCTGACTATTGAGTAAACTAGAGGGTCGTTTCATTAATCGTTGATTAATTATGATGGTTAATTGGTGGTTAAACTATAAAATCTTAGTTAGGACTTACCTACAGTTGATTGTATTAATATTAAAAGAGGTTCGTGAAAATATGGTAGCTTTAGTACAATGGTGAACAGAAGAATAATTGTAAATATAATGTTCTAAATACACTAGAATATTACTTGTTAGTAATTAACAGTTGGCACCATTTTTTGGATTCTAAACGTTACTTATTTTAGCTCTCTGCGCTTCTTTCCAATTTCCAAGACAATTTCCATATTATGGTTTGTGTCGTTTTATGCCCTTGAAGAAAATTAGATAAAATAACGGTGAATTCACGTCCCATAGAAAAAAACGGGAACTACAAGAATCTCACAAAGAAAAGTTAGGAGGGATACTTAAGTTGTCTCTTGACATAGGAATGTAACACAAATTATGATATTCTGCAATTGAAATAAACGAAGAATGAAAGAAACTCATTTCGGATTATTCCAACGTTGTAAACAACCTGATTGATTTCGGATAAATCATTTAAAGCGGGCCAGCATTGAGATTTGATTTAGTAATCCTCTTAAGATACAGGCGGAATACAGACATTGTGAAAAATAAATTCGCCATATTTAGATTTTTTATTATCCTAAACAATAAAAAAACATTGATATAAAAAGAATTGTCCATTTCCATTTTATGTAGGTACAGCATAAAATCATTGTGGCCCATACATGTATGGCGTATAAAAAATACAGCAAAAATAATTATCCACATGTTTTCTCGTACAAAAATGCAATCTCGGAAAATAAATGGGTGCAGTAAAGTTAATGGCACGTGAAATTTGTATCCTTTTAAAGTAAAGCGCTACGTAATGTTGCTACGAGTACGTAGAGTTACTACGGCGCGGCGTAGCGTCTTTACCGCTACGTAATATTACACCATGTAAGAGGAAGAGCTTTGCGCGATATTTCAGTAACTCAGTTCATTATAATATTACAAAGCTTGTTAATTGTTATCTTACAATAAACTATAGTTATTGTTAAATATTAAAGAAATAACACAACATCATAATCTTCATGTTCGTATTTTACAAGTATTTTATTGATGATGCTTCATTCGATTAGTATGGAGCTTGACAGAGTGGGGCGCGTCGTGGATTGAAATATCTATACACACGTATATTTTCTATTCAAACATGTACTTGCAGAATGATTTCAGTCTTTTCTTAGACTGGGTTATATGGCAAAAGATACTTTCTCTTTTCCCTTCAAATATAATGAAAAAACCCGTCTTCGTTATTACGGTATTATAACATGGCGTTTGGCTCTTATTGCGTCAGAAGTATAACAAACTGGAAGCATTATTAGTTGCTCGCTGAACATGCACTGTCATAGAAGGCCGTAACGACCTGACGGACCGTGACACGCGTGTGCGCCAGATTAATTAATTTTGTATAAGAATGACTATTGCATGCTGTAGCATTTTTATTTCTGTTTTATTTGTTTTATTACACGTTGTACTAGGTAAAGGAACAAAACGTTAAACTATGCGACATATCACATAATACGACCGATACTTAATTCCGTGTCATGGCAGCCTAGTGTGGAATGTCGTAAAGTCCTTAATGTCTAGAAATACATTTGTTTTTTTTTTTTTATGTAGACTGGGAATACGGAGACCCGGCTGGAAGTGTGTTCCACACCTTAGCAGTTCGTATCAGAAACGTGGAAGAAAAACGTTCTGGGTGAGTTTTTTGGACGCCAACCACAGGGATGCCATCGCTCACGGCGCTTTGTGGTTCTTTGGTAGAAAGGTCAATTTCATCTAAATCTAGCAAGTATTTTAAAATAACAACAGTTTTGTGACAGGCAAACTGTCGCAAGATACGTAGGTGCTAAAGGATTTGGTTACAATATCAGCGTTGCAGTCTCGTCCAGGCCACAAATGCCACGGAAAACGTTGATTTTCCCAGGATAATAAGTTACTTGTTTGTTAATGCAGGGTATTGACTTCTCCAAAGAAGAAGTTCATGTTCTTCTTAAACAATCTGCGTATTTTTTACTCCTCAGAAAAAAAAAATATTATGCCGAAGTTAAAGAAAAAGCAGTCAAGTTGACCTTCCGATTCCTCGAAAGTATTTTACGTGAAACGCAATGTTGTCAGAGAGGATGCTACGCGGTTGTTAGGTTTTACTGTTTGTTGTTAAGAAAGGTCGCTTTTATGTGAGGAAGGGTCAGCCTTCCATTAAGCTCTGAGTATACAAAGAAACATAATATGTAATCGTAAAAAAATACGCAAATTTCAGCCAAAGATTTTATTTTTGTTATTTGATTCCCATAACTACTTGCGTGATGAACATGAATGCTTTCCAGTCTTTGGGTGTTTTTCTGTATAAATATTTATCAGTTATCTAGTACCCATAACAAAAGCTATCGCTTACTTTGGGTCTATAGATTGCTACGTGTGTGATGTCCTCATATTATATTGTATTTATTTATTGACATAAGGATGAAAATAATTAGGATATGGTTGTGTCGTAGGCACACCGTTTGTTTTACGTTAATAAACGTTATTGCCCATAATTCTCGACGCTCTTATTTACATTAAGTGTCTACAGTCTCCTTAAGCATTCGGGCTTACAAAATAAATGATCGGTTTTGTTATCAGAACCTTCCCGGACTAGTTTGCCGCTGCCCGTATCATAAAATACTTGACAAATATAGCCAACTGTAAACATTTCAAGATTAACCGATCAACATTGTAAGTTGATCGGTTATTTTTGGTTATTTTTATGGTATATGTTCGTATCAAGTATACGGTGTTCATTTTAAAAACTGAATAATTAATTGTTTCAGGTAAGATACTCGTAGAACTACGCGCGACAGAAGCTGTAGAAATTAGTATAAATTTTAAGCGGTTTGTATCTTATTCCTGTACCTATCAATAGTGGATCAATGGCCCTGTGTCAGTTTTCCTAAGACTCAAAAATGGTGATGTTTTAATGCGTTCAATGGTTTAGAATTTAGAGTTACAATTGAAAACGGTAGGTAGTCCACAGAGGGAAGTACAACGTCAGTCGGGTCAGCTATTTTTTAAGTGAAACCTTCTTAAGTTGGGCATTTTTGAGATGGAAAAACCATTGAACTCGTTACCGTAACCGGCATCGGAACACTTACCGCAACCGACAACTCTGTTTGAGCTGGGTAAAAGCCATTGAACTTGTTATGCCGTAACCAGTATCTGAACACTTACCGCAACCGACAACTCTGTTTGAGCTGGGTAAAAGTCATTGAACTTGTTATGCCGTAACCGGTATCTGAATACTTACCGCAACCGACAACTCTGTTTTAGCTGGGTAAAAGCCATTGAACTCACGACACTGTCACCGTAAGTGACACCTCTGTCGGATCTTTCGGAATGTGCCGTTCTTTTTTAGGGTTCCGTACCTCAAAGAAAAAAAAAACGGAACCCTTCCTACTAACCCTAAGATCACTTTGTTGTCCGTCTGTCTGTCTGTGTATCACGACCCTTAATTTATATGAGTATTTAAGTCTGGTAAAATTCATCCTTCGGAGACAAAGGCCGCTTTAAGCAGCGCTAACGTTTTCTGTCTGTGAGAAACTTGTTCGCCTCAAACAAATAAAATAAGTGGAGACCGCGACTTGGCAAACAGAGTATGAGGTGCCCCCCCACTAGGAGGAACGACGATATCAGGAAGAGGCTGGTATAGATTGTGGATAATGAATAATGATAAAATATTTACAGTCTCATCCTACGTCGTAAAAAATGTTATTACCACGTATACCTATGCCTTTTTCACATAGGTGATAAAGATGTGTGAAGCTCCTTCTTCAAGGATACAGGTCGCTTAAGAAAAAATGTGATACTCAAGACACGATTTTATTTTCATAGGGGACATTAACTTTCTTTATAAATACATAGACAAACTATTATTTTCAAGTCCATTCAAGCACTTTTTTTGTTCGATAGCACTTCCTTTCAAATGCTGAAAAATTTTATTATTTGAAAAAAATGTTGGTTTCAATAATGTAATAATTAACAGATTGATTTGTTTTGCTATAATCCGCTACATAAAAATAAATAATCAGTATGGTCCAATATGCATGAAGACCGCCCACATGAAACACTAGACACAATTCTTCCAACACTTTCTTCGAAGCACGTTTCGTCCTGACACCGGGACATTCTCAAGAGATGTTGACTTCACAATGCGAAATCGTAGAGATCGAACTCTATGCAGATTCTTTTCAAGTAGCGGATTATAGTAAAACGAAAATTAATCTATCCTGCTCATTATGGATTTCCGCAAAATAACGCCTGCTTCCATTCAATATTTGAATATGGAATGATTGTTTCCATATTTATAAAACAAACAAATATATATTTGAGACAAAAGTTCACAATATAATGTTACGCAGAAAGAGATGAAACATAAATTTACAGGACCCTTTTTACTTCACAAAAGTGAGAAATGAGTTCGTGTGACTTCAAACATTTCTTGCAAAGTGCGTTGTTTAACTTACATTATGAACATTTGCGTTGGAAAAATGGGCCTTTATTCCGCTTTGGTACCTAAAAAATGATTTATCAGTTGGGATGTTTACTTTGAGTTTTCGGAGTACCTACTTTATCTCATAAATTATATTTATCTGAAACAGGCATAAAGTTTGACATAAAAACATTATGCAAGGAACCTTCAAACTATAACCTTTAAAATAAGGAAACAAAATGTTAGTAATATTATGTTATCCGCAGTATTAATAATACCTATTATTGTGCTATTTGCTTGCAATCATTGCATTATTTATTTATGCTGAGAAGCTCAGTATTTTTATTATTATACTGTAAAACATTCACACAAAACACAATAAAAAATTTGTTAAGTGCGAGTCGGACTGAGAGTTCCTTACCATCAAGACTTCTCTATAATGGTATTAAAATAAACCAAACATACATGCCCACTAAATCAAAAACGAGTATAAAAATCAAGTTTGTATTAATTTTTATTTTTATTTTTACTTAAATATTTATTTCTGCAGTAAGTATTATATAATAAAATATTCTGTGAAAATTTGAAGCGTCTGTTACTGTTATCAATATCGAGCAAAAACAAGCTAAAATCACGTTTGTTGTATGGGAGCCCCCTTAAATATTTATTTCATTCAATTTTTAGTATTTGTTAACAACAAATAAAATAGCGGCAAAAGAAATCATCTATGATAATTGAGAGTCTGTAGTTACCACGGTTCCAGAGATACAGCCTGATGAAAGACGAACGGACGGACGAACGGACGTCTGGACATCCGTCCGGCCGTCCCTTTCGTCCGTTCCAGATGGACGGACGGACAACGAAGTCTCAGTAATAGGGTTGAAAATGAAGTTTTGTTCTAGGTTTGTTCCAAACTTCTTTTCTATAGTGTTCCACGAAACTGAACAATATCTCGACAATATATAATTTTTTTTATAATAAACATTGAAATCAAATATATTTGTTTCTACAGTAAAAGAACGAAGTGTTGTTCCGTAGTGAAAAGTTTAATCTAACCTAACGGTTACCAGTTTGTCCCTCGGGATGTAAAAGTTTCGGGTAAGGTTTCGTTGAATTTTATTTCGGCTGCTCTGCTTACTACGGTATGTGTGCTCGTCTACGAATACATTTACATACATTGAAGAGTGTCACGTGGGATATCAATAATAAGGAAATCTTGTAGGTACTTGACTTGGCAATCTTCAGATGTAACATGCGTTAAAAATAAAAATAAGTAATTAAAAAATTAAAAAAAACACGACTGCCCTGTTATAAAACGAACTAAAAAGTAAGAAACAAGTTATTTTAGTTGAACAGATAAATTCATATTGCAGTCGGGGGACCTCTTAGAATAGAAGGTGTTCCTCAGAAGAGCCCCCCGAATTTATACGATTGCAATGATGTTGGGTCACCCAACATCATTGCAATCGAAACTTAACCAATTTCAAGTCGATAGCTTTAATAGTTACTGAAATAATCGAGTGTAAATAGATGGACAAACGGGCGGAGAAAGTCTCACCATAAGGGTTTCATTTTTACCATTTTGGTTTGGAACCCTAAAAAGTGTTACGCTATTGGCATTGATGAAAGTTAATCCAATCCATGGAACAGTTACTGTATTTAAATGGATTAAATTTAGAAAAATATACAATGAATTAGTCTAAAAACTTTCATCTAAATAAATTCTTCGTCCACATGCATAAAATGTAAGTATCGTGCATTTCTATTTTGTGAGGCATAAAAGTAAAGGTCATGTAAAGTCGTAAAATGCGTAAAGGTATTGCCATGTCGTTTGAACCATCCGGGAAAGCTCCATATTTTCCCCAGGTAGCACTTCAGTTAATTCATTCAACCAAAAGAAAGAGCTCTAAGCTCAAACGTCGAACTCTGTAATCTATAGATTCATACAATCCATAAATAACAATTCAATGGTTAAAAAATATGTCTCAAATCACTTATAATAATGCTTAGTCTTCATAATTTTCTAGAATTTCACGGAAGTTTTTTATTTTCTTTTTACAACGCTTCCTTAAAAGAAAGGAAATGGCTAAAAAAACAGTTCAAAGAGAAAATGTAGGTATCGAAAAGTAATATTAAAATATACAAATATACCTGAGTTCTAGGTATATAACATGTAGTACGATGAGGTTTTCTTTGGCAAAAAATATATACCCAACATTCCTGTGTTTGACGAGTATAAAGACAATAAACGTTCAGTTAAATTAATGTTTCACATAATGTTATTCAGAATAAATTTTATACTACGAGTATACTTACTGTATGTTTTAGTAGAACTCGATATATTTCGTGATGTGGGAAAGTTACGTTGCGGTTGTTAGGTTTTACTGTTGTTGCTAAGAAGGGTTGCTTTTATGTGCGAAAGGATTGAGGCTCGTTCTATTTATTTTCAGTTCAATTGTTTTGTTTCGTTGTTGAATACTTAGCTCAAAATACTTCGGGCTTTTTTTAATTCAAGTAAAAACAAGAAAACGAGCTTTAACAACTTTGGCATATTCATGTACTTGAATGATGACTCTTTGAGAATTGCTTAAAGTTCAGTTGTTCAGCACTTTAGATGGGGGAAAAAATTTTTCGATGTAAAAAAACGACTCGTAACGGAAATTTCATCTACTATAAGCCTTAGGCTCGGTTGCTTGACTTGACTTTAACCGAAACGTTATAGTTAAATATGGCGGTCTGACTCTTATGTCTTTCGAAATAAGGGTCAGGCCGCCATATTTAACTATAACGTTTCGGTTAAAGTCAAGTCAAGCAACCGAGCCTTAGAGGTTAAATACCTCTACATTGATATTAATCGAGAATATCGAGATGTTTATACTCGTAATAGTAGTAGTTACTATGCGTTAAATCAAATTATAATGCTGAACGAGTAACGCTTCTGGTGAACATGATAGAACATTCAGAAAGTTATACTTCTAAGGATACCTTTTCCATTTCAGCTCTGTAAAGAATATCTGTAGCAATAAATATTTGAATTTATTAAGCACTAGTAAGTTTGCCGCCATATGACGAGTTTTACAGAGGTAAAACATGTTATAAAGCCTAATCAAAAACAGAAAAGGAAAAAAATAACCTTATATTCTTCGTGTTGGATAGTTAGTCCAAATTGTTATATTAAACTTCGTATTTTGTTTGTAAAAATATAACACATTTTGTCCGCTATATTTTTCCATTTCTTTCAACTCCTAACGGGAGTTTTGCTAATGTTATGACTTATGAGAAATGCCACTGAAACTCTCATCTCGGGCCTCTCCAGCCATCGTAAACGCGACGAGTTTCTGTGACTTTCACATTCATTGCAAGCTGTGTTATTCAACCTGCATTGAAAGCATATAATATGTCCCTAAATGAGTTCAATATTAAACTTTTAAAGGACACCATTAACGGTTTGTGAGACGCAATATTGTAATCTCTTTCATACCTACGAAGACGTAGCCTTTCCAAACTCATCAAGATTTTCAATAACTTTTTAAAAGATCTCATCAAAGTGTTCCGATTCTTACGACAAGTGAGTGGTTATTAATTCCATCAATTTTATTATTAGTACCGTTGTACCTTAGCCTTTACATAACAAAAAATAACCTTACCTGTAAAGAACCCCTTATCTGACATAATGACTGTCTAGCAAGACCGAAGAAGAAGAAGCAGCGGGGTAAGTAAAGAATGCGCATTAAACCATATTATGTACCAATTTTTTCTAACACACTATTTTAGAACTTTAAGTTTTACGTAACTGGTGTTCGTTACTTGACAGCAGATTCGTACCGGTCCATTTTAAAATTGGACAGTGACAAATGTTTCATTTATGCATCGCATCGGTTTTCACGCAGCTGTAGTTCTAAAACCCTGCCAGTTTTATTGTTTGGTTATTTATTTGAGGCCATACATTTCGGGGGATTTTCTTTCGTAAGCATTAGGATTACAGGAATGAATTGGGTTTGTCGATAAACACGTGAAACTGATCAACATTTATTTTCGAACGATTTGTGGCTATCATTAATAGAGTTGGAATCTTAGTCGAAATGTGACCGATAAAGTTAAAGTTTTTTTCACAAAAATCAAATTCAATTTTTTTTTATGAATTTGACACTTTTACAAATCACTTATGCTCGTTTTAACCAACATTTTAAGAGGCACCTAAGCCCTTAGGTGACAGTTGTTGTGAAAACTGTCACCTATCGGCTTAGGCGTAAATTGTTGGTGAAAACGGGCATTATTCTTCTGTGCACGCCAGATGATTTAAAAACCGTACAAAGTTTTCTTCTCATGGATTAAAATAATATAATTTGTAAATTCTGGAAAAAAAATGAACGGTGAGTTTTGGCATCATTGATTTATCGCGTTAGCTTTTTCAATGTAGATGGGCAAAAGGTAAAACGTTCCGATATCTGTCCTGTCTGTTCGGATGCGCTATATGGCCCCATCAATCTCGTTACTTTTTCATTCTGTCACTGACAGCAGCTGAATTGAATAAACTTCATCTATTATTTTCTATTCAGGTCATGACATTCGACAACATTGAAAAAATATGTTGATAGAAAAAATCTTTGGATAGAAATCAGAAAATAAAACTTTTCAGCATCTGTCATCTGGTAAGTCAATTAACAAATTGGCTGACGACAATGATTGATTGAAATCAAGTGCAAAGAACATGGGCAGAAATGTACACAAATTTAGGGTCTAGAAGTAATATTTATTACAAGACGATTCTTATAAATAACAGAATTTTTTCAAGGTATCACCAGTTATTGTAAAGGACGGGTCAAAAAATAAAATATTTAAAGAAATTCAATTGATTACTGATAGGTTCCGTTTCCACATTCCTGACTGCTAGTGTTGCCGGATGCCAAACTTTTCCACTTTTATGCTCCATCTTTTTGACGATCGGTCCACTTTTGTACGAGAACAACATGTAACAGACTATACTAAAGCAAAACCTATTTTCAAGTACTACGTTAATTCTTAGATCAGAATGTAGAATATCTACACGACAATAATAACTGTGTCGATTTCAAACCCCTCTTCAATAAAGATTAAAAAAAAACTGTGTCGATTTCAATCGTTCTTTTTTTTGCATTTTATTTTACTCGAATATATTTACATAAAAAGATTAAATTAGTTTAGGGTTTTCCATTGTAAAGTTCCATTTCCATTCCATTCCATTTGAGTAAAACTGAATATTATTTTTCCGTGTGAGCCAGTCTCACTTAAATAAACTGTTTGAATATTTGTGATTATTTGTCATAAAACTATACCTATTAGTAATACTGAAATCTATTACAACCGATTATTTTGAGGATAGATTATTTTGTCTTGGTAGTTTAGCGTTTCCGAAATACCCTTGTGATTCTATATTAATTTATTAACTCAATTAGATTTTTCTTTCAGTCGATTGGAGTTTTTTAATTCCGGCATCTCGCAACATTATCCGACAGCTACATGATGGCTACATGGTCTCAACTGTCGACAGTGACAAATTCTGGGACATGTGACAAGTATTTATCAAAGCGTATATAGTGTATTGTCTATGCTCTTAGATGCTTCATGGCGGAGGTCGCAGTTGTTTTAATACTCAGATACAATATTCTGAAAATAAATATTAATTTTTCTCCACTTTATTGTAAGAAAAATCTTTTAACATTGAGTTCAGGCTTGCAGGCCCAACCAAAAAAATATTTTTTCATTTATAGTTGCAATAGCGTAACGTGAGCGAAAGCGATGTATGGGCCCGCACCATTGTTCTTTATGGACCGATAAAAAAGACAGAGGCGAAGCTGTTTGGTGATTTTCTGAATATTAAAAGACTGTTCGGCTCCAATATTCACAAACTCGCCAAATTTGATACAGCGAACAAATGTTTGCACATTTAGCGAGAAAATTGTTACGAAAATTATCTTGTAGAATCGTTTGTAATCGACAGTTAGTTGATTACTAATAAAATATGTGGCACCTTGTATATGACAACGCGGTTTTAAAGAACTAATCTGTGATGTAACTAAAATAAGTTTTAATAATAAATTTTAGTTGCCACAACTTCAAGAAAATCGAGATATTTGCCTAGAGTTTTAATCACTACTGAAACGCTACAGCGCTGTGGTTATCTAGGGGTAAGTATAATTAAAGTAAATAGACAAATAAAATTAAATAGCTCAGTAAACTGTAACGAGCTTATAAACCTATACGCGTTGGTTAGCTGGTGTCATGAATACGGATTAATGAGGTTTAATTATTTTATGGCGTTTTTGCTCCGTTCAAGCTCAATCGGGTATTCGGGGCACGTCCGCTATACTCATCCCGTTCGATGCAATATTGTCGTATTACGAAAAATATATAATTGTATGATTTTGTGAACACAGCAAATCCAATTAATAAAATTAATATGAAGTTTTTTACTCCTTCACGGCATTACTACTGAACCTAATAAGGCTAAAATTTAGAAAAGATAGCGTATGCTCTGGACTAGAGAGCGGAGCGCGTGAGTCATTCACCCCCCTATTCTATCAGTTAGGGGATGAATTTCAAAATTATTTCTTAAATACGCCACATTTCAGCCAGAGCCGCCCATTGAGCCGTGCGCTTATACCTCAGTCTTTCAGTAAGTTAGGTGATCACCTTTCTTTTTAACCGACTTCAAAAAAAGGAGGAGGTTCTCAATTCGTCGGAATCTTTTTTTTTTTTTTTATGTATGTTCACCGATTACTCGAAGACGCGTAAACCGATTTGAAAAATTCTTTTTTTGTTTGAAAGGGTATACTTCCCAGATGGTCCCATTTTTTTTTGGTCAGGATCTGATGATGGGATCCTGGAGAAGTCGAGGGAATTCTTCAAATTTTATATGGATACTAGTAACGATTTGGGTACTGTTTGAAAGAGTAATATTTTTCAGGTTTTCCTATGGTCATCAGGTCAGGATCTGATCATGGGATCTTGGTGAAATCGAGGGAACTCTTCAAATTTTGCTAGTATACTTGAAGCGATTTGGGTATTTTTTTATAGTTACTAGTGCATTTGCTTGCAGATGCAGACTTAATGGCTATAGTCATCAAGTCAGGTTCTGATGATAGGATCTCGGAACAATTGAGGGAACTCTTCAGATTTTATGAGCACACTTTAAGCGATTTGGGCATTTTTTCAATACCCTGTGCATTTGTTGTTTTCCACTAAAAAGTAAAAAATAAATGGAAAATTCTTTTCAAAAAAACCGACTTCAAATGCCACTACAAAGAGTGAAATAATTTTTCAATGTAGGTACACCAATTCGAAGTCGGGCAATTCGTACAATCATAGTCCTTCGTATTAATCGCCCGACTTCGAATTGGTGTACCTACATTGAAAAATTATTTCTATTTCACTCTTTGTAGTGGCATTTGAAGTCGGTTTTTTTGAAAAGAATTTTCCATTTTATATGTATGTCAAAGTAAATCTTTGATGTATACAGATGAAAGCGGAGGCAAATTATTGTACGGGGAAATCCATTGTTTCTGTGGTTCGCATAAGCCAATAGCACAATCTTATAAAAAAACAATAATGGTTGATAAAATGAATGCATTAAACGGAAATTTTCTTAAGAAGGAAATATACGGCTATAAACTCACGCCTATTGGGTCAGGATCGCCCGACGAGTTTCAGACCCATCAGGAGTCCTTCTTCAGGGGCATTTAGTGAAATTTTCTTACAATTACCCTAATATTAAACACCTAAACACTCTGAAGGAAACAATGTTATGACCTACTTAATACCCAACCTGAATACGGATCGATGATCGTATGTCAAAGTAGGATATTCCCCCCCATAAAACTAAGATGTATGAGCAGTCTTTCAATGTGCGGGCAATTATTTTATGGAATGCACTTCCCTTAGAGGTACGGCAATCGAAAACCCTCAAAATATTTAAAAACGCTGTAAAAAAGCATTATATTGCAACTCTGGCTACTTAATGACGACTAAGTATTATTTGTTTATTTGTAACATAACAGACTATATACATAATATATTATAATTATTGTATTATTAGTATTGGTATTCAGTATATATATATTAGTTTTTTTATTTTTATTTTATTTAATATTTATTAATATTTATATTTATTTTATAGTTGTATAATCTAGTGTATGTAGTAGTATGTAATTATTTGAATTTAGGTATAATTATTGTAGTGTTGCACCACCTGCAGTCCGTGGTTCCTCTGTATTTTCCTAATCTGTAGGTTGCCTGGCAGAGATCGCTACCTAGCGATAAGGCCGCCTTTTGTACTAATTATTTTTTTTTTTTTTACTTCGTAGTCTTAGTTATGTTTTGTGGTGTACAAATAAAGTGTTAAATAAATAAATAAATAAATAAATATTCAAAAAAAATGCGTAGGATGAAACATCCTCTTCGCTCGAGTATGTGGAAAATGTAATAAAGCTACATGAATAAGAAATTCAATTCTGTTATAAAACGCCACTCCGAGATGGTCTCCTAGGTAACGCTCGCAGTATATGAGATAAACGTTCCTTTGAATTGAATATACGCTGTATAAGAAATAGTATAAGTTTCAGAATATAAACGGGCTATTGTTTGACTTTGCGACCCAATTTCAATTTAAACCAAGTTGTTTTAGTGAAGTTATCACTTACTAGATTTTGCCCGTAGTTCCGTCCTCGTGAATTACGGATATTATTAATTTAAATATGAATAAGTAATTGAATATTCTTAAAATAAACATCCAAATGATCATTTATGGGCATAGTAAAATCTATATAGACGCTGGCGCTATTACCTTTTTTTGTGGCTAAACTTAGCCGTTGAGCCAAATAAGCGCCAGCTCTCGGGTCACCAGATGCTTGGACCAATTTTTGGCATACAATATTCACGAATTTTTTAGTATACGAATATTTATTTATTATATAATGAATTTATTTGAATTTGAATTATAATTTCGAACATCATATTAAAACTAAAATCTAAATACTGATTTTGAATGTCATAATCTGTACACAATTGTTATTTTTTATGTTAATATTTATTTTAAGGAAGGATATTTGATTTTGCTCGGTAAATAGACACAAATTGTGACTAAGCGACATCTACTGTCTGCGAATAGAAAGTCGGAAAGCTCCCAAGTGGCGCGGACGGTGCGTTTGAATAAACTACAACTTCACTGGGAATAGCGGCATGTTGACAGTTGACACCTAATATTAAGTATAACGAAAAATATACTTATTCCTTTCTAAGGTTCCGTACCTGAAAAGAAAAAAAACGCAACCCTTCATATACTATTTAACCCTGTTTTTCGCCTGTCTCTATCTTTTTCCACCCTTTATTTCAGTAACTATTAAAGATATCAACATGAAATTTGGAATAGTTGTAGGTAATTATAATGACCCGATCATTGTAATTAATTGAAAATTGTTTTTATTTTTATTTTAAACGGGGGATAGCTGGGGTGTTTAAATTTCAAAATGAAATAACAATATTGATTAAGTAAGGACCTACAATTTATTAACATAGGTAATGAAAGAATATAAAGATATTATATTAACTGTAATTAAAAATTAAAAGTAGCTATAAAATTAAACTATATCTAAATTAAAAACTACGTATAAAACTAAATATATACAATTTAAAAACTAAAAAATATTATAAGTAAGGACCTTATATATATATATATATAAGACATTGAGGATCTCCAAAATGAAACCACAAGTTGTTTCTCTGAAATAACAAAGTTTTGTTTTATTACAAGTTTTGTTTTATTTTACAATTATCTAGTTATTATCAAGTTACGACAATTACACTTCTATCTCACCTGAAATAACAAAGAAACGACATTTAAAGTTCACTATATCTCGAGTCCTCAATCACATTCTTTCTATGAGTTTTTATTACGATAAAAAATGCACAAAACAATTTCAGCGTCCCTCGCCATTTTAAATCATCGACACAGATCACTAATCATAGGTACCTATGCGACAGACAGCTGATACGCGAAGCGCGGCAAATTCAAATGAATGAAATGTCACTCATTTCATTACATCTCCCCCCCTAAGAGCGAAAATTCTAAGCAATATATCTGTAAAATGTACTTATAATTCATCTTCATATTCATTATCATCTCCTTCATCTTCTTCAGCCTCTGTTATGACAGGTTGCAATTTTGTTATATGAAATAATGTTGATTCTGTTTTTCTGTTGCCTGTATCAATCCTATAAATGGAATTCGATATTTTCTCTATTATCTTGAAAGGGCCTATTTTTAATTCGTCTAATTTCTTTCTATTCAGTCTATTTCCATTTTCTACATATACACTGTCTCCTACATTAAATTCTTGCATTTTTCTATTTCTATCAAATATTTTCTTGTTATACTCATGAGATTTTATTGTATTCTCTAATGCCAATCTTCTATCAGCAATCCACTTGTCTTCCTTTTCCATCATTTTGAATTCATTTGGTAGAATACTGACATTTGTACCATCCAGTAAATATTTTGGTGCAAAACCTGTAACGGAGTGTTCTGTTTCATTATATTTTTGTATACATTCTCTTGCCAGTGTTGTCCATGTTCTCTTATTATTTTTCTCATTCATTTTACACCTTATTTTATTTACTATTGTTTGGTTTAATCTTTCATTCAAGCCGTTCGAGAATGGTGTATTCACGGCTGTAAAAATTAGTTTAATATTATTTTCCTGCAAAAATTGTTTAAATTCTCTTGAATTTATGCCCGGATATTGATCTGTCAGGATAATTCCAATCTCATCTGTCTTTCTGTCTTCTATCTTTCTAGTACTTTCTTTGTTAAATTTATAAAGTCACATGCATTCTGGGTTTTCGAAGTCGCAATAAATGCATATCTTGTGTAGTGATCTACTAAAAGGTGTAGATATTTCTTTGTAGACCTAGATCCTCCAAATCCACCAATAGTATCCATTGACATTATTTCAAATGGTTTGGTGGCTGGTCCCAGTTGTGACAGTAATCCAATTTTTTTTTGACATCTTGATTTATTTTTTATGCATATTTCACATGTTTTACAAATATTTATGATATTTTTTGTTAGGTTTATAGCCGTATATATTGAACTTATTTTTTTCTGCAGTTGTCTGATCCCAATATGGCATAAATCTTCATGCACCTTTTTTATAAGTTTTTTACTAAATTCTTCTGAGAGGATAATCTTTTCCTGTTTCTTTATTTTTTTATAATAGATATTATTTTTTAGTATTAAATTTTGTTTCTTTTCTCTTATTGTTTCATTTTTCTCTTGGTCTCCAACTATATCTTTTATTTGTATTAAATTAACTATTCTCAATGTTTCCTCTCTGTTATCTTCTGGTTCTAATACAGGGTTTCGGCTCAAACAGTCTGCTTCTACATTTTCTTTACCAGGTATATATTTTACGGTAAAGTCATACTGAGATAGGTAGTATGTGAGATCACCCAATTCTTCATCTGTCCTGCATTTAATGTTCATGTTCTCTAGAGGTTTGTGATCTGAGTAAATGGTGAATTGTTTTCCGATGAGCCAGTGCTGCCAATATTTAACAGCTTCTTTCATAGCAAGACATTCTAAATATATAGCCTTTTTCCGTTTTTGATGTTCATTCAATTTTTTTGAGAAATATGCCACCGGTTTGTCTTTACCATCTAGTTGTGTCTGTTTTAATATTGCTCCAATGCCCTCCAAAGATGCATCGGTAAAGATTTTGATTGGTAAGTCTTTGTCGAATATTTCCAAGACCGGTTGCGAACATAAATATCTTTTTATCAGATTGAATGCTTCTTCACATTTCTCTGACCATACAATTTTCTCGTTTTTTCGTAATAAATTGTGTAATGGATCTAAGATAATTGCACTTCTTGGTATATAGTCATGGTAGAAGTTTATTTTTCCCAAAAATTGTCTAATGTTCTTTTGCGTCTTAGGAGTTGGAAAGTTCCTTATTGAAATCAAATTGTCTTTTAGTGGTCTTACTGAATTGTTCTGAATTATATGGCCGAGGTATTTTACCGAGTCTGAAGCAAAGGTACATTTCTTAAACTTCAGTCTAAAGCCTTCTTTAATTATTGCCTCTAATACATTTCTAATGTGCCTTATATGTTCTTCAAAGGTAGACGAGTATATCAAAATATCATCAATATAGTTAACAGAGTATCCTGTGAGATTGTGTTTTCTTAGAATATTGCTTAAGATTCTCTGGAAAATTGCTGGTGATGTTTTCAAGCCAAAAGGGAGGCAGGTCCACTGGAAGTGGCCATCTTGTGTGACAAATCCTGTTTTACTTCTGTCTTCCACCCGTAATGGTATTTCCCAAAATGCTGAGTTTATATCTAGTGTAGTAAAATACTTGCAATTTCTAGTTTTGATAATTAGATCATCTATCAAAGGAAATGGTTGAGCTTGTGGTATAACTATTTTGTTTAACTCTCTGAAATCTACACATAAACGGGATTTTCTATTTTCACCTTTTTTAAACGCCAATGTCACTGGAGCAGCGAAAGGACTGTATGATTCTTCTATTAAATTGTTCTTTAGTAACATCGATATTTGCTCTTCAATTTCTAATCTATCTTGTATTGTACATCTGTATGGTCTTTTACTACAATATTTATTTACTTGTAAATCTATGCGAGCTTCATAATCTTTAACTGAACCTATATCATACTTGTCCTTAGCAAATATTGTTTTATATTCCTTTATAATTTTCTCTATCTCAATTTTCTTTTGATTATCTAAATGGTCTGTCATACTTATAAATTCCTCTGTTTCTATGTGTTCATTGAAATTTACTGTATATTTTTTTATATTATTATCTTCATTTCTGTTATCTTTAGACATCCTGTCTATTTTATTTGTTATTTTCTTTTGTTCTATCTGCAAGTTCTCATTTTGGGTTAATCTGAATTTCTTTATCATATCTAATCCGATTATGAAATCATCAAAATCTTCATTTTCTACTATGTATACATCCACCTCTTCTTCTAAATCAAATATTTTAATTTTTATTGTTATCAAGCCATCCATCTTCTTCACACCATTAACCGTTTTCATGTATGCTATGTTCACATCATCTTTTTTTTCTTTTACTTTTATTAATCTTGAATTTATTATAGAAATCTGTGAGCCTGAATCATAAATACCACTCACTTCTAGTTTATTTTCTAATAAAAGCTTGATTTTGATTAATGGTGTGCTTACTAGTTTTTTTTTCAGTATTTATGTCTACTTCAATTATGGAGTTATTGTTTACATTTTTAGTTTTAAGAACTTTTTCAGGTTCATTTTTATTTTTCTTGAACCAACATGACTCCTCCGGATGATATCTAATTCCTTTGTCCAAAGACTCACAAGTCTTACATGACTTCTTCTCATAAGTTTTATTTTTATTATAAAATGTACTGCTCTTTATGTTAGTTGAGTTTTTCTTATATATCGTGCCTTCATATTTTCTTATCTCGTTGAACAAGTCAGTAGTGTTGTTGAGTTCATCCCTGTTTAACTTATTTAAGATAAATCCAGGTAAACCAGTTGCAATAAGATCTATCATTGTTTTGGAATCTATAGATTTGTTTATATCTAATAAAAGCCGTTCTTTTTTTATGGCATAATCAATTAACTGTCCTTCTTTATACCTAAATGCGAGAGCATATGTGACTATGTCCCATCCTTGGTTTTTAAAAGTTTCTAAAAACTTGTCTTTCCATTCACTCCATTCAGAATTTATTGTTAGTTTTATGATCATCGAGCTATACCAATCCAAACAAGGTTTATCTAAAAATAACCTCAAAATGTCTATTTTTGTCTCATCTTTTGTTATATTAAAGCGCGCACACTCTTTTTCAAAAATTTCTATCCATTGCATCGCATTAGGATTTTTGCTTGTGAATTTTTCAATAATAAATTTTTCTGAGATATGTTTTAAGTTATGTTGACTTTCTTTCTTAGTTGTAGTTTCTATTAATTGTTCCAAGATTTGTTGCAAAGTGTCATTTTTGTCCTTTGCTTGTGTTGTGCTCACTTCATCTAAATATTGATCTAAAAATTGCATATTACCTTCCTCATCTACATATGTCTTCTTTAGATTTTCATCCAACTTTATCCATACTTTTCTACTCTGGTGTCTTTTTTTAATGCTATTTTTTACTTTTGCGAAAGTGTTCGTTTTAACAATATATGTATGATGACTCACCGGCTTCAGTTCCTCGGGTAAAACATAACATTTTCCTTCTTCAGTACATATTGAAGTTATGGCTAATACATTTGATTTGCCATCATTTGAGGCTATCATCGTAAACTCAAACTGAAGCCGGTCCATATTCTCTTAGTTCACAAAAATGTCGTTTTATAAGACATTGAGGATCTCCAAAATGAAACCACAAGTTGTTTCTCTGAAATAACAAAGTTTTGTTTTATTACAAGTTTTGTTTTATTTTACAATTATCTAGTTATTATCAAGTTACGACAATTACACTTCTATCTCACCTGAAATAACAAAGAAACGACATTTAAAGTTCACTATATCTCGAGTCCTCAATCACATTCTTTCTATGAGTTTTTATTACGATAAAAAATGCACAAAACAATTTCAGCGTCCCTCGCCATTTTAAATCATCGACACAGATCACTAATCATAGGTACCTATGCGACAGACAGCTGATACGCGAAGCGCGGCAAATTCAAATGAATGAAATGTCACTCATTTCATTACATATATAATACAATACATATATTATTATAATTCGTATGGAAATTATAAAGCTAATAAATGTTTATTCCAGGAGGATGACAACTGGAAGTAATACGAACGATCGTAAAGTCTTGCTTTATGAAGTTTGTAGAGGTGAAAATTAAATTCTAACAGGTGTCGTCGGCAAACTACGAGTCAACTCACATTAAACTGTGCTATTGCTTCGGTTGAATTGGCTCCAAGTTAGAAAATGGTAGCTCATTTGTTATTTGGACATTTATTATTTACTAGCTGTTGCCCGCGGCTCTGTCCGCGTGAATTACGTTTTTTTAACGTATAAGTACCGTGCAATTCCTTGATTTTTCGCGGGATTCTGTTGTGATGTTGTACCTACGGAAACTTGTTCCTATATTGCGCACGGATAACTTGTGGTGATTTTGAAAACTTCTTTTTCTTAATAATAAAATAAAATTTAATAAATACATAGTTGAAAGGTCGAAAGGAAACTTCGAACCAGCATAGAGAGGTCAACCGCAAGCATCGATGAAATTGTTCTATGGTGGGCGGCTTCCAGTCAGTGAGTGCCTCAACTATTTCCAGCCGATGACCGAGGAATTTACCTTGTGTGTGATTTTCTATTGTAATGTAAGTAAATAGCTTAATTGAATATCAATTAAGAAGTTTACTTACATTAAAAGTGGTAGATTTTTTAGAGGCTACTCCTTTTTCTTTATTATTCGCATTTTTTTCTTAGTCATAGCATCCACCAACCCAAGTGGTGTCATAAATTTACTGACCGCCTACGTTGTCATTGCTTCTCGTATCTGTATATGTATATTCAGGTTTGAGCTTAGTGTTGACAGGTCAGCCATTCAGTCAACTTTTCCTTTTTACTTATAAAACCTATTAAGCCCCTTGATTCTGCAAAAATACTGAAAGTAGCGACGAGCTTACGAGTACATCAATGTAGTTAATTGGTTAATGCTTGCATCAATAATGAAGCCAAGGCGGCAATAAGTTGGTGATCTCATGCGTTGCTATGTTTACCGGCGATGGTTGGCCGTTGTACAATTTTATATTTTCGAAAACCACATCCCAGATTTACGCAATTATAATACCAACCAAAATACCAAAATATACTCACGTAAGTATAATACTAAAATTCACGTAGATCAAAACCTTCATTTTGTTAAAAAATTAAATAATAAACAGATAGCCATGTGAATCGTTGACTCACATATTATTAGCAAATCAGTTACTACGCAACAAATATAGGTGGCTAATTAAGCGAACATAATTGAGTCTGCAATTCCGGAGGTTACCGAGGCATTGTTGGTATGCCCATTCATTCATTTACGCCTATTGAGACGACGCTCGGTCTGGATTTCCACTAACTTAGTTATGCCGTCTGTAACTCTACTAACTGAACTATTGCGTTATAGTAATGGATGTTAAGATTCTGTAAGTTTTATTAAGTTTGGTATAAGAACAACACAAAATGTCTAGAAATGTCTAGTGTATAAAGCCTTCAAAGCCAAAATATAGAAACTTTTTCTTTGAAGTCTTGTTTACGAGCAGAATGAAAATGATTTAAAATAACGGACTCTTTTAGGTTAATTTAACTCTTTTAAAGAAATGGTACGAAATTAAAATGGTAATGGTAAGAATTTAAATCATAATGAGTACCTTCAATTAAATAGTATTAAGTTAATTAATATTCTGAGTGCGAACTCTGATTATAACTTTCAACAAGAGCATTTTCTTGTTTTCTGTTATTGGGATCTGTTAGTCGTTATATAACCGCCATTGTTTTACAATAACATCTACCACGACGCGACGTAGTTTTCTTGTTCTCATAATAGAGATTTTGAATATTGCGTAGTACTTTGATTTTATAGAATTGATGATTAAATTAATAGGCATTTACATCTGTACGACCTTTTTTTTCCCTTTTCTGGTCCGCAAAATATTTAAATAGTGATCAATACCTCTTCTTAAACCGTTCGCGTTCTAATACAAAAATAGTATATTTCAATACGAGTATAAGTGCAGAAAGTATGACATTTTTTTACGAGAAAAGAAAAACTTTTCGGACGTAAAACATACTCGTATATGGAAAGTCTAATTTGAGCAAATGTTTTAAAAAGATATTTTTTCAGTATATTAATTAAATATTATTTAGAATACAAAAAACTTACTTACCAAATATACGGAAACTTCCGACCGCACAAGCGTCCCAGCATTGCATAATTTGCAAACTTTCGGAAGACCCTCCTTAGCGTATACATAAAGTTACATCTCCACAGAAAGTTATGTGTTACAGCCAGATTGAACGTTTGGGTTGGGATATATTGCTTTTAGTATTAAAAAGGCGAAAACTTTAAATGGTGGTTTTTCACTGACGAAACCTAAACTGATAAACATGTTGAAAACTCGGTTTTCAGTCAGCATGTCAATTAAATAACTGCAAAGCTTATTTACTACAATAGCCCGGATGGATTAGAACCTTGAAACTTTTAATTTTCAGTCTACCACTTTACTATTGAGCTATCAGGGCTTTGAAACGCCTACATTCTAGGAAAGATGTCTCAATAATCTGGAAGCAGTGTAATATCAGATTTGTTTATTCTTTTTTGGAGTATATTTATTTCATATTGGAATAAAACGAATCAGTTTGACAATGTTTTATGTATGTCTCTTTAGAGATTGCTACCAACAAAGGCTGTTTGCTCACAAAGCTTTGTTCGTGAACTGCATTGAATCGGCTTTATAACCGATCAAAAGTAAACCTAGAGAAGCACTCTGCACTATTATCCTAAAAGTAACATAACAAGGTCAACATCTTGGCTGAAATTATGTAAATCGTGGAGTTATGCAGTAAACTAAGTCATCTCACATAGTTTTTTTAGTCGACAGTTTTAATATACCCAGGTATTTACAAATTTTTTAGTAGTACCTTTGCTGTATTTCTAATATAATAAATTAGGGCTACGAATGCTACGTGTTGCTTACAGTTTCCAGGCGTTTAATAACCAATTTTTTAACTTATTAATAGAAAACAAATTGTAAAGGCATTAGTTGCCAAGACAGTGTTTAGATTTTTCACAAAGATTTTGCCGAACTAAAAAAGTGCCCATTTACGATACATTTCCCAAGCTGTTTACCAACTTCCAAAAAAAGTCTGAGAGTTCACTTTAGCTGAAAATATTAATCTATAGACATTAGGCAATGACATAGCACATTTTGGTTTTTGTTAACCCCATGGGATCCGATCCAGGACAAAAAATATCCTATGTTAATCTAGACCCTACATACATTTCCAATTCATATTAGTTCAGTAGGAAGTTATGGCGTGATTGAGAAAAAATTATACAAATTAAATTATTATTTACTAGCTTTTGCCCGCGGCTTCGCCCGCGTGAATTTCGGGGTTATACAAATCCCGTGGGAGTCCTGGATTTTCTAGGAAAAAAACAGCATATGTAACTTCAGAAACACGGTTGGATAAAAATTTCTCGCCAAAAAGTTCTCCCAAAAATTGCTCCAAAATCTCCATATTTCTAATTTCCATCGAAAACTACGATGGACATCATTGTAATTTTTGTTTTAATGTATCGATAAAAAATAATTCCCAAAAACGCTCAAAACGACATTTAAATAACTGGCTTAGTTTTTGAAGTAATTAGGTAAAACAACATTCTTCCGCAACGCTGCATACTAACCTAACCTAACCTAACCCACCAACGTATTCTTAAGAGTGAGAAGGACGAAAATAAAATCAACGTATCCGCTTAAAAGTGAAATAATTTCAGAACCTTTACCTTATAGGTATCCATTTTCGCATTTATAGCATAATTACTATCCCAAATTCTATTGCTCAACTAAAACACAAATTTTTAATAGCGAAACAGTTCTAATATCAAAAACTATACAGGAACACCTTTTTAGCATTATTAATCTGTATCCCATTGCTTAACCAAAACATACATTATAAATAGCGAAACAATTGTACTTTCAGAACCTTTATGGGTAGGTACCCATTTCCACATTTATAGCATTATTAATTACTATACCATATCCCACGGCTCAACTAAAACATACATTGTCAGTAACGAAACAGATGTTAGTTCAGAACCTATATCATATTATAGGTACCCGTTTTCATAGTTATAATATTATTAACCTGTATCTCATTGCTCAACTAAAACACAAAATGCTAATAGCGAAACAGTTGTAATGTCGGAACCTATAATACAGGTACCCATTTTCCATTTATAGCATCATGCATTATTTATAGCATTAAAGCATTATTATTTATAGCATTACTATCCCATATCCCCTTGTTCAACTAAAACACACTTGTTAAATGCGTACAGTGCTATGTTCAGAACCTACATAGTGGCCATTTTCACATTTATAGTGATAATAGATTCAGTTTTTGCCCGCGGCCCCGCCCGCGTCAAATTCGCTTTTTCATGAATCCTAAGGGAAACGTCATTTTTCCGTTATCGTTCCCTATTCCAACCTTTTAACATGCTTTCAAGCAAGTTCACTTGAACAATCTATCTATAGATGTAGCTATAGATTGCTCTAGAAAATTTGGTATTTTGAGTATCCCACGGGAACTACGGATTTTTCCGGGATAAAAAGTAGCCTATGTTTTAATCCGGGTTATAAGCTACCTATGTTCCAAATTTCAGCTAAATCGGTTCAGTAGTTGAGCCGTGAAGGAGTAACAAACATACACACAAACTTTCGCCTTTATAATATTATAGGATTAGGATCTTGCATAAAAATACCAAAAGTAAGAAGTGATAATTTTTGTTTTAAATTGTTAAAAGTAACGAGCCACAGAGTTTATTAGATAGCGAGACTTTATGACATTCCGCATTTTCTTATTAAAGTCTTAAACAGTAATCTTCTTAGCTTCCGCAACGTAGTTTAGATTGGAAAAGTGGAAAATCTGTTACCTAATATATGGTAACTCGCGGACCTTACGAGCGTCCCTCGCATGTAATATGCGAAGTTTTAGAATACCCTCCTCAGCGAATATAAAGTTACAAGCTTTAGACAAAATTATGTACGTTCAGGGCATGATTGCGTAAGAAAAAAAAGATTCGGATGAATTGAGAACCTCCTCCTTTTTTTGAAGTCGGTAAAAAACGTAGTTATCGTAATCGCTAGCGAATTCTGCCTCGCAATTGGCTGGCGCAAATCAAGAACCGAATCAGCGGGCAGAATTAGAAAATCGATTACGATAACGATGAATACGTTTTTCTTAGACAATCTAGGAGCAGATCTCACCATCTGCAGAGTACAGTGTCATAGCAAAGATTACAAATCCTTAATTTTCATCATCTCTCTTTGTTGTTATGTCTCCCAATGTCGAAGTCAGTTAATTTAACCAGAATTGGAAAACTCTGAATAATATTAATAGGTAGTCATTTCAAAAATTTATTTATGTGTATGTCAAAACTTTAAAAAGAAAACTGGTTTGAATAAGATTTTTAGTTACAAGACTTATAGCATTCAGTGCGAAAATGGATGAATCAGCTTTGGTCAATTTCGATTTATTTTTAAACGAAATAGTTGCCTTTGTCAAAAATCCAAATTTCATTAGATATTTGGATCCATTTATATTCGTTTATCATGAAAGTTGTCACAGCAAGCATTTTGTCATTTACAGGTAAGCACAGCACAGCAGGGAAATGTTAGAAGCAGTGAAAGTTTTCAGTTCATTGCAGTGCTGTTGTCAATGCAGTCTAACCACACAGAGCTCGAAAGTGTTGGTCATATGTAAATATCTGGGGTGTAAGATTTAGCGTCCAGATATACCTACATAGCTAGATACATACTCGTGCAGATATTTGACACTTTTGGTGTAGAAATCAAAATCAAAATGTTTATTCTTGCACACAGGACTAAGCACTTACGAAATGTTAGACTTTACAAACGTGGAAAGCAATAAACTATTGAAAAAACCGGCCAAGTGTGAGTCGGACTCGCGCACCGAGGGTTCCATACCATAAAAGAAGTAAAACATTGAAAGAATCACTTTTCTTCATGAATTTACGAGTACCTATAATTTATATGTAGGTACTTTTGTTGGCAAACCGCAAACGTAACTTTGTTTTTGGCGGATTATTGTTATTATCAAAGAAAGTATATTAGTCAGCGAGTTGATTTTATTTTTCCTGTAAAATATACGTTAACTTCTGTTGATCATAATTATTTCAGATTTTTCGATTGGTAAACTTCGGAGATAAGGGGGGGGGGGGAACGGTATTTTTTTCGACAGTTTTCCCAATAAATCAAAAACTATCAGACTTAAAAATAAATAAAAATTAGTTTTAGAATACACAAGTAACGCCCTTTCATATGATTCCCCACTCAAAATTGTTATCTCATTTTGAAATTTTATCGACCCAGTTTTCCCCCCTTTTTAAATAAAAATAAAAACAATTTTCAAATTTTTATGATTTTTATGACGTCGGGTCACTATTACCTATAACTATTCTAAATTTCAAGTCGATAGCTTTGATAGTTTCTGAAATAATCGAGTGTGACAGACGGACGGACGGACGGACGGACGGACGGAGAAAGTCTCACTATAAGGGTTCCATTTTTACCATTTTGGTATGGAACCCTAAAAATGAAAAGAGCATACATTGTATTCTCATCGATTTCATTCATTGTATTCATGCATGTCAGCGCCTGTCCATAGATGGCGCTAGGTGTAATTGTATGGAGGAATTCGATACGATTGTGCGGTGCGAGTCGACTCGAAATTCGTAAAAAACCTGTACTAACCCTACTGATATAACCGCTGAGCGGTCGCTGTGTAGATACTTGTAGCTTTTGTACCTAAAGTGCCAGTGAAACCCCCTGACGTGAAAGTTAAAAATTAGGTGGCAATATCTGAAAGAAAACGTATCAACAGTATCTTTCACGTTATTGGAGGCGTCGCGTCACCACAACGACATTGACGGACGGGGGGAGATGGTCGCGTAGAATGCGAAATAAGACTTATTGGTAGCGAAATGAGACTTACTGAAGATCGTTGTATTGGGGTTTTTGCAACCTCGCGCGAATTAAGTTGTTCCACCGGGTTCTAAGACTGGCCGTCCTGCAATTGGGTGAAAATTGCATGTGTAGAAAATTGTCTTACACTGGTTGGTGAGCGGCCTCTTGATCTTTTGCCCTCGCTGTTGCCTGTCTCAATAAGCTTTTGTGGTAGACTTTTACGAGTACATTTACTATGGCCGCGTTAGGGAATATTCACGATCTGGCTGAGACACCCGGTGACAGCTGCTGTAAAAATTTTATTTTTCGGCCTGTCTGTCGGATAAAGTTGAGGTATAATTACGTGTTAATATATGTCCTACAGCATTCCCTTTGAGAAAGAACCGCAAAATCCGGAAATAGCAGTAATCATGCAGGATACACAGCTAAGGTTTGCTAAGCCTTCTCATTAGACGAGTATTGTATGTATTTGAATACCGTTTCACGAGTGGCTTAGTTTGTCAGCATTGATAATTAAAATATTATGTATGTAATAGATATATACAATACGATTACAATTATAATATTATGGTGTAAAGTCCTAGAACATTTTATGTAGCCTCACGTTGAATATAAATTAGTAGAGACGGATTTTGTATACCTAATATTGGACTTCAAAATGGTTATAGTTCCTAATTCGATGTTTATATGATAACAAAAATCAGGTTCAAACAATATTTTTCAAAACAAAAAATTAGACTCCACGTATACAGGTAAATCGTCGGAGGTAAATCACAAACTGATTTCCCAGGCGTAATTGGATGGGTACTAGGCACAGCAGGCAATGTATTACGTGAATAACTCGTGTCGACAATGCTGCTTGAGTACCTACCTACTTTGGCCCTTATACTACTCGTATTATGTTTATTCACACACATAGTTAAACACATTTTTAATAAAAATGTGGTAGGCAGACAGAGAAGAAAAAAATATTTTCATCTCACCCGCTCGGAAAAGCGATCTTTAATGCCCGAAATGCGGGCGGGAAATGCTATTATATTCCCTAGGCTGCCAAAGCATTTTCATTTTTCCCAAGGGAGGGAGAGTAGTATGAAAATCCTTTCCGGCCGTAGGCCGGAAAGCATTTCCAAAGTCAAATGCGTTTGAGTTATCTGTGGTCAAACTCGTATTACGTGTCATGTCAAATGTCAAAGCTGAAAACTTCTTTTTTTTAATAACACATACGGTCAGTAACGAAGTTCGACCGAGTTTGTATAGGTAAATTACTTTTTTATTTGTACTTTTTCTTAGAATATCAGTATAAATAATAAATCCTATTAAGTTTTATTAATTTTAAAAGAAATCAAATTAAATCCATGATTTTTCCTCATTGTTTATGTATTTATTGTTAATATATTTATAAATTTTTATATTATCTTTGGTTCTTAGAAATTATTATTTCAGAACGCATTCAAAATAAAAGTAGAAAAAAATCACAATTTTATTTTCTGATCTAGTGTTAGTTGTCTATGTTTCCAATCGTGATTAAATGATAATACCTAATACTTTTTTTTTTGCTTTATTCATTATTTTGTTTGTTTTAACTTTAAAATAAGGTGAGTGATGATTGAAGGTGGTTTCAGTAAGTGAAATTATTCAGAGTTACTAAAAACAACATTTAACATAACTCGCAATGCCGATCTAAAGTGTTCTTCTGGTGATTTTCCTCGCTGTGGTGAGATGAAAAATTTTGTGTTATGTACGGGCGCAAATTTTTTTGGTCTCGTGTCTTTGAATGCCTCGCTAGGCTCAGGATTCTATTCTTTGAACCCCTCCTAGAATCCTTCGCCGCTCAGCATTCAAATTTGACACTCGGCCCAAAAATCCACTTTGCACCCTTGCTTATCAAATAACTATTGTTCACGAGACATTATCGGCCAAGTACCTACGTTTGGTAATAATTACGTTTGCTGTATTGGAGCCCACATTAAATGTTTGTTTTATTTTAATTTTATTATTAAATTTATTGTTAAAGTAAATCAAATATTCTGTGAATAATTAAAGCTTCTATATCTTTTGCCTTTATTAATGTCTAGTAAAAACGAGCAAAACATCGCGTTTGTTGTATGGGAGGCCTCCATTATATGTATATATTTTATTCTGTTTTTAAGTATTTGTCGTTATATCAGCAACAGAAATATATCATCTTTTCTGTTCTCCCTTTGTATGTGCGATCAGTCTCTTGACATTTATCAGAGAAATACATCATCTGTGAAAATTTCACCTATCTATCACGGTTCAAGACATACTAAGCTAAGCAGACAGACGAATGGACGGCGAAGTCTCAGTAATAGGGTCCCGTTTTTACCCTTTGGGTACGGAACCCTAAAATTTATTATTAAAAGCGAAAGCAGTTCGATTCTGAACCGATTGTGCTTAATATCAGGAGTTGTTTTTGTTATTCGAGATTTTCGAGAAGGTAAAAGGTAAAGGAATAAGCCCCTGAAATGCATTTTGCATTTTGAACGGTACCTACGATTGCTCCCAACATCGCTATTGCTTTCGGCATCTCGTCTATTGGGATATTGATATCTCTGACAATGGCGTTCAGGAGCCTCGTAGTCGATCGGCAAACGGAATGCAGTGATTTCGCGTGTTTTGAACTGCATACCTATAGTTCATTTTCGACTCCTTTAGCACAGTAGCCAGTAGTCCAGTAGTCGTTTTAGTAGAATAGGCATTTTTTATTGAGGCAGTTTTTATTAGGCGTACTAGCTGACCAAGCAGACGTTGTTTTGCCATTTAATGGTATGAAAATAGATAACGACCACCTCTCAGATCCAGTGATCATACACTGAAAATTTCATAACAATCGGTCGAGCCGTTCCGCTTCCGGAGGAGTTCGGTAACAAAAATTGGCACGAGAATTTTAAATATTAGTAGCTGATGTTTTGCCATTAGGTTTATAGATAATAGCTTACGACCTACTCTCAGACCTGCCGAACACCACACAGAAAAGGAGAATGCCTAAAAATGGGCTATACTTGCGTCACTCTGCGTCCGAAGCACGTATGCATGAAGAATCTTCTTTCAAATTTTAATATCGCATATTATATTTATTTTAGTGAAATGTGAACAGGGGTTTAAAAGTAGGTATTATAAAAAAAGTAATTAAACGTTTCGAAACATGTGGAACCGCCTAACCACTTATAAAACTTAGAAAATTAACCACTTAGTATATCAGATTATTAGAAATTCCTTGTTAATATCTTACTAATCTTTTTTTACATAAAATTGAGAATATTTCTAATGTTTTACCGATGATTTGGTTAAGACGCAAGGTATAGCCCAATTTTCGTACAAGAATCGGCATTTTCCTTTCACAACAATAAATCGAACCGTTTCGAAGGAGTTTGGTGACATAATTGGTACGAGAATTTTACATATTAAGAGAAATACTCGTAGTCATCGCATTCATTAAAACTTAAAAGTTTTTGGCTTGCATGTTTTCTAAATAAATAAGTGTATGCAACAAGAGCTTACCAACGCAACGGATAATAAACTATTTGGTTAAGACGCAAGGTATAGCCCAATTTTCGTACAAGAATCGGCATTATCCTATTACAACAATAAATCGAACCGTTTCGAAGGAGTTTGGTAACATAATTGGTACGAGAATTTTATATATTAAGAGAGATACTCGTAGTCATCGCATTCATTAAAACTTAAAAGTTTTTGGCTTGCATGTTGTCTAAATAAATAAGTGTTATGCAACAAGAGCTTACCAACGCGACGGACAATAAACTTTGCAAGTGCTTGAGTTATAAAAGCCCACGTAAATGGGGAAGTAACACTCAACCATCCCCTTGTTTAACACTGTGCAAAGTGTATTACAAGTTAGTTGTTAAACAAAAGTATCTTCACAACAAAGGAATGCCTACACGCACGTAAAGCAGGGATTGTTGTTCACTTGGCATGTTGCAGCTGATAACAAAGGCCACGGTGACTTTGTTATTCGGCTTTACCAAACGGCTTCACTATACTTTGACGGTACCAAGAGCCAGTTCATGGTTTTCTTTACTTATGCTACAACTTCACTATTTGGTACTGGCGTTTGACACAAGGCCCTTTCACTCCTGACGTCACGGAAATCGGATTTACCGACAGGTTGTAAGTCTAGTTAGTGACACAACGACAGTGTAGTCTCTTTGTTTTATACTTCCAGCGCTATCTAGTACGTACAAGATGGTAGGTTTAGGTACATATCTACTAACTAATTGATCCCCTCCTATTAAAATATGACCGATGGAGCGAAATCATGCCGCTTTGGTTTTTTCAATTATATTGGCTATGAGAACTACATTAATAAGGATAGTCAAATTTTTTTGTAATAAGTACATAAATTAGTAAATTATCTTTTCATGAAAAAATCGTTATTTTTACTTAAAAGTACAAATTTTATTACTTTTGTCACCAAATTGATAAATTATTACTATTATTATATCATTACCTTCAGTGTAAGAGAGGTTTGAAATTAGAAGTTCGGTACATATTTTCCCAGACCTTTGTTTATGTTTCTTTGTTTATTTCTAGTGTGTGACCTATGTTTATTTTCTTTCGTAAGACGTGTTTCCCTTGATCCTTATGTGTGTATTATGTGTGTGTTATGTGTGTGTTAATGTGTTGTGTGTGTGTGTTATGATTGGTCTTAATGAGTTCGCTTCGATAATTTAGATTCTTAATTTAAAACATGATACACAATAAAAAGGGTTTGACGTATGATTTTTCCTCATAACCCTTTGTATGAAAATTAATATACTTCTATGGTAAATAAATTAATGCCTATATTTTAAAACATAATATTATGTACGCATTTCAAATCGCTAAATATGCACCAGATAAACAACACCGTGTATTATATAGATATGAGCGAAGTGCTTTTGACAATAAACTGCAGTGGACGTCACAAAACCACTTCATTGAATTTCAATAAAATGCAGTCTATACTGCATTTCACTATAAGCTCGAATATGAGGCGGTTCTTTCAAATTCGACTAAACATTTACATATAAGTAGCAGATTTTGTCCGCGATATCGAAAGCGTGGATGTAGATTTTTCATCAATCTCGTCGGGAGCCGTGGACTTTTCCTGGATAAAAAGTTGCTCAACTATATTCATGCATAAATTATACGCTATCTTCATTTAAAATTTAACAAAATCTGTTCAATAGTTGTGGCGTAAAGAAGTAAAAAATGTAAGCAAAATTTCACGTTTATACTTTTTAGAATATTATTATAATATTATACTCAATGGTATTTTTCTAACATCCAGTAAGATAATGCCTCTTTTTAAATAATTGCTTATAATTAGAAATCATATTAAAGAACATTGAAAATATGAGGAAACTGCAAGAATAATAAAATGCGTAGGTACATACTTTCTTATAATGAAGAAATGATAAAACACCTTGAATCCAAATTAGACTGTTTTAACTGATTCTGACTATTAAGATTAAGTTTTGCTTTTATTTTTCTGTATAAACTCGTATACTTTTTATACAAAATTATATACTATTTTATACAAAATCGTACCTTACACTCTACATAATTATGCATAAAAAGTAAGTATTTTCTTCGCTAATTATTATTATTAATAATAACCTTTTTATAAAATGTAAGCTATTTGATTAGAGGTTTTGAAGTGTTCAAAACTACTTGGGTTTCGAACAACCCAGCTACTGCCATTAAATTAATTTATTCTTTATTAAAAGCTCAAGAAATTCCGTACAATGGAGGGAAAGTTTTCTGAAGTTTTTATCGGTCCTATTTTTCTTCGCTTACGTGGTACAGTCGTTAAGAAAATGGTGGATACCTATTTGATGAATGATTTTAATTAATGCTAGCAATGCAAATCGAAAAAAGTATTGATTTTAAATTCTAATTTTCTCTTTTCATTACGTTATAAATAATTATTTTTTGCCATTGACTATAAGTTTTATAGAATCTATAGATTATTTTTAATATAGAACAAATAACCATTGTCTTCATTACCCTAAAATAATAAGATTGAACTAGAATCTGAAGATAATACACTTGTTAACATCATACACATAATAATCAGCTTCCTTGTTTCGTTAATGATAGCAAGTGGAAGTTTACAAGAGAAGCTTAAAGTGGGGAACACAAACGTTCATTAACTACAAACAGCTTGCATAAACAACAAATCGCTTATTAGCGAGCTGCAGATTAAGCGGCTCAGAGCGATAATATAGCACATTAAGATGGATTTCAATTTACTTTAATATCTACGCCGGCATAGTTAATGTTTTCTGTTGAGAAATAAAATCAACTGTGTTTCTATTATACTTTTTATTATTCAGAAGTCAGAACTGTGAGCCGTCATTTAACCATTTGGAACAAGCGCAATTTTTAAGATACGAGAATAGTAAGGCTACTTATAGCAAATTCTTCCGCCCTCCAACTCTTTTTGAACCTTTCATATCTCATCATAGGTACTTGCTTTTTATATTTTTTATAGTATAGTTTAGTATGTATAACATAAATAAAAGAGTAAACAAATAATGAGACGGGTCCCATAAATGAAAGTAGACCGTAGCTCGCGAAGAAATAACTTATCAAACAATAACTTTGTTAGTGTTTCCGTGACCCGCAAACAAACAGAATAAACAAGTTCCAATTATTTTCCGGGTCCGAAGACGCTGGAAGTTAATACTTATTCTCACTTTTCCACATAAATAGTGTAAAAATTTTATAACACAAAAGTAAAGCTCTGTTTTTAGCTTTATTTTTGTGGGGTGTTCTGTTATTGAAATAGTAATCTGGTTGAGAAATGACAATTCTGTTGTACCAACTCTAAACTAATTTGAAGCGTGTTAAAAAAGTGCTTTTCTATGGGGAGCATTTTGAATAGGATAGACGTGTCAAATTAGTTTAGTTAAGAGGCCTGTGAACTACGATGTCTCCATTAATGCAAAATACTAAATCATTTGTAATTCGTGTATATTTCGATCATGTTGTGGTGTTATTCGGATTTATATAGTAATAATCTATGCTCCTGGCCATATTTGGTTCGGAAATACTTCTTTAAAACGAAGTAATAATCAATTTTGATCAAAATTTTTATAACTTTGGTCGAGTTCCGTAATACCAAAAATTATGAATGAAAACTTGTAACTTTCTTTATTAACTGGTGTTTTTCTTTAGCTGGACAATAAAAACTGTGCTCCTGAACTAATGCGACGTGAGATAGTGTTGTTTTTATTACAAAACAAATAAGTAGAAAACATGTCCTCAAATATGGCCAGGAGCATAGATTATTACTATATGAACCCGAATAACACCACAACATGATCGAAAATTGCACGAATTACAAATGATTTTGGTATTACGTTTGTATGGGAGACACCGTGGGTCAGATGACTCTTAAGAGATTTCGCACAACAAAATTGACACCAGTAACTATTTATTTAGAATATTAAAGCCCTTCAATGTATACTTATGAGATTTTTGTAGCATTAAATATATGTCCGTACGTATTAGGATGTAGTAGGTATACATCGTTTATCCATCACAAAGCTTCTACCCTTACAAGAGGTTCGCTTTACCTGAGCAAACTAATAACCGAGAGTAAGCTTACACTGTGATACTCCAGACCTAAAGCAAATCCATAAACTGGAAGTCCCATGGACATATTAAAATAAGGCATGGTCCCTGACGACAAAAGGTCCTAAAGTGCATAACGCTGTAAATATGGTCTTTCGTAACGCTATGTTTATAAACTTATCTTGCAGTATATAATGATAGCGATGATAATATGGATACTGCGAATTCATGTATAAATATTTACCTATCATGCCGACTAGATTTATTTCGCGGCATCGGCTTGGTTTTGGGTTTCCTTAAATTGAGGATTTTGGAGAGAATCGTGTATTTTCCGCTCCCGTCCCCACTTTATTTCTCTTCTTTTATACCTATACACAATTTGCTATAGCAATCTACTTATACTTGTACCTACTACTAATCTACTTATACATGGTTATAACCGGTTTTATCATTCCCGTTTTATCTTTGGATACTACAAACAGTAGCCCATGTGTTAATACCGCTTTTTTTAAATCTATATCAGGGCACAGGATACTATATCTATACTCATCCTATATATCCTCAGTTCAATAAGTTGTGGCAGGTAAAAATTAGTCTTATCGACTAACTTTTGCCTAGGACTCCGCCCGCGTGAATTTCATTTATCACAAGCATAGTATGAATTTAACTCAGCTTCTTTTGGAGTCCTAAGTGATCTCAAGTCTATGTCTCGATACTAGCCAACTTAGTTATCAAAAGAATAGTTAGGAGAACCTAATTCAAAAATAATAATGAGGCAAAGCATAATAATACCAAAGCAGAACGGTCGAGTACTGTTCTCGTCAAGAGAATGCGGGAGCAAAGCACTGAACAAGGCTGTTGAGGTTTACGCGAGCGTAAACTGTAAAAAATTGGTCAAGTGCGAGTTGGGCTCGCGCACTGAGAGCTCTGTACTATAAAGACCAATTCTTAATAGACCTAAACCTATAGTTGTATGGGATATGGGCCCTACTTAAATTTTTATTTTATTTTAATTTAATTATTTATGATGCAAGTGAATATTATAAATAAATATTCTGTGAACATTTGAAGTGTCTACCTTTTACCGTTATTAATGTCGATCAAACACAAGCAAAAAAATTACATTCATAGCGTTTATTCTATTTTTCGTATTTGTTGTTAGTATAGCGGGCAGCGGCATCGGAAATACTCGTACATCATGAGGTGAAAATTATAGATCTATAGCTGTCACGGTATAAAAGTTACAGCCTGGTAATAGACGGACGGACAATGAAGTTTTAGTAATAGGGTCCCGTTTTTACCCTTTGGATACAGAACCCTAAAAACAGTCGGTACATAACAAACAATATCCAATTGTTATCGACGATCCCTTAACGACGAGGTTTTGGGATAATTTTAATATTATTTTCATAGATATCTGCGATATCAATTTGCTTTCATAGCTTGAGTGTAAAAATAAGTATACTGTGTATTTTGTTTGACGAATAGAAACAGTGGCTGTATTTTAATTGTTTCGTATTAATTTAATTAATTCACGATAAAAGTAAAGCTGTGGAGATAGTTAGTTCAATATTCTGTGTGTTTTTGTTATTCGACAGGGTCAATAACTGTTTAGATATCATTTCTATACCAAAATGTTTTCATTCATTTATATTCATAAAGTATTTTTTTTAGAAATTACTCAAAACCATTATACCTAGTATTATTTTAATTTGTTTTTTAAAGTTAATTAAATTCAATCATTACAAACGTTGTCATAGTCACGGATTAATTTTATTAATTAAAGACAAAATGTGATTAACTTTTCTGTAAAATTGCTACATGAAGAGGGAGACCCAATGAGCTTAATACATATTATATCGATGGGGAGACCTAATTTATACTACGAGTATTTTTGCGATTTTTGTAAAGTTTAATATTTGGAGGATCTTTTGCAATGGTAGTGGTAGAAACACGCATGAATTGATTCTTTAACGCATTTTAAGTTTTGATTTATTTCGGTTAAATTAAAATAACGTTTTTTTATGTTCGTGAAGTCTTTCAGTAAGTATAAAAAGGTGTGACTGAAAGTTAATAGCACTTGAAGTTAGCAGGCGTTGAATTTTATTTACCAATGCTAAAAATTGTTGGTCACAGTTTTTTAACAAAACTGTTACCTAATTTATGACTCACTTCAACCGATCTTAGAATAAAAATATAGTTTTGAGCTACAGTTATTTATTGTGGGGTTTGCTCTCTGTTTATCACGGTGAAATAAATATCTTGATTCTTGACCCAAACATGAACAAATATTACCGTATTAGCATAAAAAGTGATTATTTTTTAACATAAGCTGTTTATCTCTTGGTCCCATAATATTTGCGCTTAAAGTAAATCCATAGGTGGGGAAAATCGAAACTTCAAAATGCTTTCAAGTTCCAGGAGTTATAAAGCATACTTTTCCACTTTACATCTGCACATAAATCCCCTTTACTCAAGCACGGATGAACGGAATATGTAGTGACGCGTTGTGAAATGCATTTTTAGTGTTCAACGTGATCCTTTACAAATAAAATGTCTAAAATCTAACCTATAACGGATTTCAATTTTTGAATTTTAACTTTCTGTTGTTTTCAAGGCTTATACTGTTGCTATTGAGTCGATAAGGCCGTTTCTCTACCGCAGCCATTACTAGGATATCACCGAAAAAAAGACGTGACGGCGCCGAAGTATCCATAATAATGGACTATCGCCACCTATGGCCTTGTATGGGAGATATGTGCCGACACGTCATCTTGATCGTTCTATGGTGGTGAATGAAACTATAGAACAATATTCATTATGAGGTGTTATCACCAGGCAGGACCATCGATTCTGAACTCTACAAAACAAGTGATGAGCTTAAAGCAAGAAGTTGAGAAAAAGCGTCCGGAATTAATCAACAGAAGACCTCACACATCTTTAGCCACTCAGCAAAAATTTAAAGAATTTGGCTGGGAGGTGTTAATGCATCCGCCGTATAGTCATGACCTTGCACCTTCAGATTTCCACCTGTTTCGGTCTCTTCAGAATTCTTTAGGCAGTGTCAGGTTAACATCACTAGAGGACTGCCAAAACCACTTGTTATTTGATCAGAAGTCCCAAAATTTCTATAGCGATGGGATCATGTCCCTACCTACAAGATGGCAAAAAGTTATCGAACAAAATGGTACCTACATAGGTACTTAAGTTAAACTTAAATAAACTGTACTAAAAATGTTTTAAATTTCTTAAAAAATGCGAAGAAGCCTTTTCCCCAACCTATAACCAAGACTTATTTGATTAGTAATAATAGAATATAACTCTGTGTGTCATTAAATAACATGCGTGTATATTGTAGTACATGGTCAATACGAGGAGCCAGAAGTAGGACGGGAACTCATCAGCAAAGCTTTGCAACGGGTTTACATATAAAAATCTGGAATATATTATAAAAACGATAAACTAATTTTGCTCTTCGGCATTTTCAAGCCGAGACAATTGATCTAAATCCACGTATAATTTTAACAACTAATACCGTACTCGTATTTTTTCCAACAATTTCGGATCAAATTTACATTTCAATCGCCTGACTTCATGTAAAAACATGAGGCTCATAGAACGTTGCCGACCTTTCAGAAGCTTATGAAATAGCGTTATTAACTTCCATACAAACCTTACCGTCTGTTTTTTTTTTCAGACAAAATGTATAAGCACCATAAAAAGGCAAACGTAATTAGGAATGAGTGTATAACAAGCCTCCCTAATATATGTAAACGATGCATGTACCTAATAAGAATATGCGTGTAATGTATGTAGGTAATATCGACTAGAAAATTACAGGTTGGTTAAAAATAAATTATTTTAGTTGATCTGCATATGGACTTAGTGAAAGATGTTCAAAGTTTTCATTGATTAAAACAGATATGGCAGTTGGGCGACCTCTTATAATAGGTGTTCCTCAGAACAGCCCCCAGTACAGTCGAATTGAGAACCTCCTTTTTTTGAAGTTGGTTGATAAGTAGACAAAATTATCGCTACGTGGACGCGCTGCAAACACTCATAGGAATTATTTTCCACTAATGAATGCTGTAACTTTAAGATGTAACTAAACTATAAGTTGTTCTATATGTGTTGTATATTTTATGTATTTGTTAATGTTAATAGAGCGTCGTAAGCGCTTAAGCGACAGCTCTATAAATAAAGATTAAAAAAAATTATTTTCCATGTTGCACTGTTGAAAATACTAATACCTATAAATGTTCTATTTTGTGGAGTCTACTAAGAAATCAGTGTTATTGGTTCTCTGAAACAAAACAATAATATAATTGCCAAGCGTGCTCCGAAATCGATATTAGTCCTATTTATAAGCGTTTGTTTGCTTTGACGCGAAAACTGAAACACGTGCCAAATAATATTCTTAACTAAAATAAGCATAAATTTTTTGTACGTTTATTTTAGTTAAAAATATTCTTTGACACGACTAGAAAATGTCATTTATTTGAAGTCAGAAGAAGCCATCGTTCATTGATCTCAATGTGGAAATTGCCTTTAAAATAGATCTTTGGACCAAAACAACGTTTAGAATTGATTATAGAGACGTTTATAATCAATTGTGTAAGATAAGACGTGGAGCCCAAAGAACCTTTAACTCCTTAAAGTTTTTATTGTTTCGCATAGTTTTCGCAGTAAAAACGTTGCAGTGAGTTTTCTTGTCGGCATGATTCTGTGGTTGTTACCTGGATTGTTGCCAAAGCGACAAAGATATAATCATCAAATTTTAACAGGGTTTTACTATGTAAATTAGTCGTAGACAATGTAGTGTAGACGTATCATTATTTGATTCTTTTTTTTTAACCGGTAGCTACCTAACAAACTACCGTAGTTTGGCATGTTTTAATAATGCTCGTTTTCACCAACACTTTAAGAAACGCCTAAGCCGATAGGTGACAGTTTTCACTTACAACAACTGTCACCTAAGGGCTTAGATGTCTCCTAAAATGTGGGTGAAAACGGGCAGTCTTTTATGTTTTTCAATTTGTGTTCTGTGGGGTTTTACATTACCTTATTAATTCTACCTATTACTATCTCTGTGTTCTTTTAACACTAACTACTTACATAGCCAACAGCATATAGGTACGAGTAGATTAATATATTAATTACGATACCTGCGTTTATTTTATTAAACTTAATTTTATAATTATCATTTATTGGGTTCGTTTAGATATTTTTAGGGTTCCATACCAATTTGGTAAAAATGGAACCCTTATGGTGAGTGAGACTTTCTCCGTCCGTCCGTCCGTCCGTCTGTCACACTCGATTATTTCAGTAACTATTCAAGCTATCGACCTGAAATTTAGAATAGTTATAGATAATAGTAACGCGACGTCATAGCAATCGTAAAAATATGAAAATTGTTTTTATTTTTATTTAAAAAGGGGGGAAAACCGGGTCGCCGAAATTTCAAAATGAGATAACAATATTGAGTGGGGTATCATATGAAAGGGCGTTACTTGCATATTCTAAAACCAATTTTTATTTATTTTTATGCCTGATAGTTTTTGATTTATTGGGCAAACTGTCGAAAAAAATACGGTTCCCCCCCCTTATCTCCGAAGTTTACCATTCGAAAAATCTGAAATAAATATGATAAATAGAAGTTAACGTATATTTTACAGGAAAAATAAAATCAACCCTCTAACTATTATACTTTTTTTGCTAATAACAATAATCCGCCGAAAACAAAGTTTTATTTTTAAATATAAATTATATATAAATTATACTCGTAAAATCATGAACAAAAGTGATTATTTTAATGTTTTACTTCTTTTATGGTATGGAACCCTCGGTGCGCGAGTCCGACTCGCACTTGGCCGGCTTTTTTTTTGTATTCGTAAGCTTCTTTCAACTCCACCAGTACATACATGATACAAACTATACACATACCGTCAATTAATAAGTAGGTATGTAGGTACAAACAAACCTCTTAGTTGTATTTTACCTACCGAATAATAATAAGTGTATATGAATAAACATTTGGAGCGCGTCTTTTGAGTAAATTTATCTGGGACGTGCAAACGATCTGAGCATTGGCAGCTTTAAGGAAGTCCGCAGGTAAAACACTCCCGTTGGAGTGCCTTTTTATGTTTCTCGAAACGTTTTTATCGTACACTTGCGTTCCCGAAACTCAGCCGCATCAGTTCGGATGTTATATAAATAACGGAGCGGTAGTACCTATCTACTGCCTACTCCTTAGGAAAATTGTATTTGAAAATGCGGGAGGCTCAGGCGGGAGGTATCATAAAACTATTTTAATATTTCGGTAACGAAAAGTGTGACCACGAATTCTAAACTCTAGCCAGTTTCAGTTGGCTCTTGTCTTCTATGTCATCACTATTAATTTTTTTTACACTAAGTATACAAAGTTAGTACTTGACTGCAGTCTCACCTCATGGTAAGTGATGATGCAGCCGAAGATGTTTTCGTACTAACTTGCAGCAAGCAAAGTCACCCCAACGGTTACTACACAGCATCGCACCTAAATCGCTTGGTGGTACGTCTTTGCTGGTAGAGTGGAAACTAGTCATGGCCGAAGCCTCCCAACAGACCAGACAAGAGCCAATTTAGTAATTATAAAATTCCAAAGAGGCCCGTGGCGGGAATCAAACCCGCAACCTCCTACGCGAATTCGAGCGCCCGTCCCCTGCGCCAGGGAGGTCGTCAAAAAAAATAGTTCTTTAAAACAGATTTTGTTAATATATTGATTAATATTCCGAGTTTTCAATACTTCTATGGAACCTTGACACTAATTATTTATTTAACTCTGTCGTCATGCTTAACTTGCAAGTTGGTACATAAATATACTAGTATGGCGCGTGAGTGCGCGGGCCACATGTGGCCCGCGTGCAGTCTTCCCGCCCATAACGGTATCGCCGTCATCTCCATCGCCCATTGTAATTCGATTAGCAGTAAGCTGAAAAAATTACCAAGGAGCACTGTCATGGTTTTAAAGATAGTTAAGGGCAGTTCGAAGAAAAAAATACGCTGAACCTCATCCGATGAGGTTCAGCGTATTTTTTTGTTCGAAATGCCCTTAACTATCTTTAAAACCATGACAGTGCTCCTAAATCATCATCCAAATCCTAGATCACTGTCTCTTCTCATACTATGGACATTTTCCATGGAAAGATAATTTCCATGCATCCCGTAGAACTTGAGATCATGATCACCTCTTGCTAAGAAACCACTCTCTTATCTTTTATACTTTCCGAGATAGAACAACACGAAATTTGTATGGCGGCCATCTTGAATCCGCCATTTTGGTTTTTTTTTCAGCTCACTGCCAATTGCATGACATTCCGATTATTTTTTGTTTCAGCAGTCCTCAACTAACTTTTATACCTTGCCCATGCTCGTCGACTGTCTTCAAAACCCTCAATCATCATCTCATTCCATAATATTTTCTCTGGGAGTCCTCCGAAAAACCGCATCAAAGTACTGCATGTTTTACAACTTGTGGTCTCTTGAATATTCCCCATACATTTTCTATGGAAAAATATATTCCGCCATTTTGATTTTTTTTTCTATCCATCAAATAGACCTTCGAGTCCTGATCACTTCTTGAAAAGAAACCATTCTTCCAGTTTTGATACTTCCCGAGTTAGACACCGATGAATTTTGTATGGCGGCCATCTTGAATCCGCCATTTTGAAATTTTTTTCAGCTAACTGCCAATTGCATGACGTTTCGAATGACATTTGGTCGAGCACCCCCCACCTATCTACGATACCCTTCCCGTGCTCTTCACCCGTCTCCGAAATCCTCAATCATCAGCTCTCTCCATATTTTTGTTCTTAATGAATTTTTCCCCTCTATACGAAACAATCAGTAAAAAAAAATTTTTTCATACAAAAATGTTCAGGAGAGGTGATCAATGAGTCAGTCAGTCAGTGAATCAGCACAAGTAGCTATATATATATTAATGAATAGTGCAGTTGGTCTTAGTGGTTTCTAGGATAAAGCGCCTTCAGTTCTTGCGACGACCGCGCGATGTCTTGCTCCCTGACAAATAGGTCAGGACATTTTATCTAAACTACCACTGCTGGCTTATGGTATTAGACGAAATCATTATTAATGTGCAGTTAACAGTTTTAATGTTAAAAGAGCATCTGCTTCAATTAGGAAAAATATCCATTTAATGACACTCTAATACACTAACAGCTAATATTTGTAGATCTGAAACATTTGACTTGAAAAAATTGTTGCCCAGGGTGAGTTGAGCCCGCGTTTCTCAGATGTTGCGACTGGGTGCTCTACCAATTAGGCCACGAATATTTACCCCCTGAAAATTCCTGCACGTGTTTTTTCGGTCTTTAAACAGAACTTCACTACAATCAATACTTTCAATCTGGGGATTTTCCAAAAACTGATCTATCGAATGGAACTCTTTTTGGATACGTACAAAAAATTTCGGGCTCTACGTTGAAGTAGTCGGCTTAATTGGTAGAGCACCCAACCTATCCCGGAAAAAAATCTAAAAGGTGATGTTGTTGATAAAGGTCAACCATAAAGAAAAGCTGCCTGGTTCCTGTACAGAAAAGTGTCCACAACATATAGAGCCGATTTACCATCATAATATTATACACATGATATAGGTTGCAAAGTTAATTACCTTCCAATTTGTGGCTTTTTAATGTAAGTTTACTTTTAAACATTATCTGAATAAAGCAAGGGGTCAGTATAGTTATCAATGGCTTATAGCAGACAAAGAGTTGTACAGAAGTTATTGTTCCTACGTCACGCGCAGGATTCATTATTTTATCCAACCGTTGAACTCCATAAACTTTTGTCTAGCAGTGTTTGCTTGGCATTAGCGTTGAAACTAAAACGAAAGCAACAAATTGCAGATAAATGAATTTGTATTTTAAATGTGAACACATGAATAAGATAATAAATTATACCTTGATTTAATTTGGATTTTGAGAAAACCTGGACAAGATTTCTTTTGTCCTTGTTCGAAATTCAAAAAACCTCATTTTAAAAACAGCATAAGTACTCGGACCTCAACAAATTTTATAGGTTATAGGAATTTTATAGGTTTACCTGTCATTTTCTTCAATGAAAGGTATCTACGTACAGGAGTATATAAGTATAGGAATATGAAGAAGACAAATGTGATGAAAAAGATACACGTGAGAAGTATTTTGTTACCGATTTAACCATAAAAAATGCCATTAGATTCTAGAGTAATAATTTGAAACAATCGAAAATTACACGTTTAATGCTAAACCGTATAACGAATGGGTTGGTTGTAAATTTTTTATCGTTCACAGCCTGTTTACTTCGCTACGAATAACCGCTTCGTAAAATTTACGAACTTTTGGGTCATATTGTTAGCGCATTACGATACGTCGCGTTTTTGTGACGAAAACTTTGTAGTATTAGAATTTGCTGATGGTGCCTTTTTTCAACGTAATAATAAATTATATGTTTATTGGAGTATTCGTAACCTCAAAATCGCTTGGTAGGTAGTAGTTACTTATATTCGAAATGTAAATACGAATGTTAGCAGCATCTTAATGTGAAAATAGACTATTTCAATGCTGAATCCAAATTGATGCCCAGAAAGAAGTAATCACATCTTTAATTCCTTCGTACCCTTTTTTTTAAAATGTTGGGAATGCGTTTACGCATCCCACTCGAGAGATGTTATCGAGAGGGTACGTGGGACTTGCTGGCCGGCCAGAATACCCACTCTCCCAACGGTACCCGCTGCGTTGCCTCTGTGTATTACGATCCAAAACGGGAATCAATCGAGAACTTCTGTTTAAATTCACGCGCACCATTTGCGCCAGAGAAGTCATCAATCATCATTAGTAAGTATTAACAAACATGGAACATCGTGTAGGGTAACCCTTTAAATGCCTCTAGGAGACTGTTTCCTGAAGTCGGGTATTAGTAGTCTAATGATCAGTATTGGTGTAATAATCAGTACGAAAGTTGCGGAACTTTTATAATGATGAGACCTTTTGTAAACTTCAGTCGTTTTCATTAACCTCCCACCTGATTGCATAAAATACAAGTAGGCGGCAGAGTGCAAAATGTGTATGGAATTTCCAGGAAACGGCCATCCTTGCTGTCTGGCCCCTTGCCAATACACCAGACCGATGGTCATTGATCACGGCGTGTAAAATTCCACACACGAGGTGTCTCGTTCGTACTTGAGAATATTATTGTCATTAGTGCTGTGTAAATTGTGACGCAGTTTAAACGTTTCGTTTTTGTTTTCTTCATCTATTGTAATTTGAAATCTTATCAAGCCGAAAGAAAGCGAGGGACGCTTTTTATTGTAATCGTTAAAACCTTATCTTCTGTATACATAATATATATGTTACACGTAAAGACAGAGAACGTTCACTGAGCGAAAAAATAGCTTACTGTAAAACATCCACATCCACCGAGATTCACGTTATAAGTAATTATCAAATGGAAACTCACACATTGTGGCAATCACGAAAAGCCCACATAGCGAAATTCGGCGGGCAATTTCGATCTTTTAGGGTAACATGAAGAAAAGAAAAATGTAACTGACTGATCTATATCAACATGTAGTAATAGCTCAAGCTACTGAAGTCTGTACTGGGATGACTGTGTATGTGTCATGATGATGTGATGATGTAGATAGATGTGGACAGATTTGGGCACCCACTTTACTTTTTAGACAACTGCCCAAAAAAAGGAGTGTAATGTTTTTTAGGGTTCATGTATGTATGTATGTAAGTGAGTTTATTTATTCCACCGTAAATTCCTAACGGCTGAATAGATTTGGATATTATGAGGTATCATTAGATTCCTTACATCATCAATCAACATAGGATATTATGCTTTTTTGGATAAAGTCGTTTTAGCACAGTAGTCATGTTTTTAAATTTTTAAATTATTTACTTGTTGAAGCAGTGACAGCTCAGTGGTTCTGCCTCTCAAAATGAGGTCGCGGGTTGGAATTCTGGGCTAGGAAACTAAATATCACTTGCTTAACGGTGAAGAAAAACATCGTGAGGAAACCTGCATGCCTGAGATTTTACAAAAATGTTCTCGAAGGTGTGTGAAGTCTGCCAACCCGCACTCGGCCAGCATGGTGGGCTATGGCCAAACCCCTCTCAGTCTGAGAGGAGACTCGTGCCCAGCAGTGGGACATAAAAAGGGAGATGAGATGACTTGTTTAAAGTTCAATCCCTAAGTGTGTGAAATAGAGGTCACGAAGTAAAGCTTAAGTAAAATATATACCTAAGGCATTGAGAGAATAGCAGCCGAGTGGAAACACTTATCCACTTGTGCCATGTAACAACAGTGACATAGGTCGACAGATAATTTCCCGCCTATACCGGCTGCTCTTTCCCACGAGATTTAGCGCCGTCTCACAACCTGGGGGTTTCCGGATATAGGACGTCAAGGCGGCCAACCTACGATGTTGGACCACTGAAATTGTTTCCGGCATAAATTCACAGGGCAGAGGCTCTGAAACGATTTTCATCAATAAACATACGTAGGTACCTTAAAGAAAAGCTCCTATAACATGTTAGTTTGAATTTTAGAAGCTGTTTGAATGACAACAATATACAAAAAATATGTGTATAGATAAAAATATACCTAACCTATTTATTTTAACCTACGACGGAATATGAGGGACAGGGTATATGCGTTTAGGGTGAGATAACGTTTGGTATAGTTTATTGGTGAACAACAATGGCTGGACCGATTAAGAAAAAGTTTTTTGTATAATATTGGCGATATACCGGCCTGCCAGTCTCCAGCGCACACCGTGCCTGGGCGTGCTGCCTGTCTTCCGGCCTGCCAGTCTTCAGCGCGCACCGTGCCTGAGAGAGCTGCCAGCCTTCCGGTCTGCAAGTTTCAAGCGCGCACCGTGCTCCAGCGCGCACCGTGCCTGGGCGAGCTGCCTGTCTTCCGGCCTGTAGTCCGCCTAATTAATTTGTCTAGTGTGGTGAGTCTACGCTCTTTTGTATAATAATTAAACAATTATACGAGCTAGTTTATTTATTTAATTATCTTTAGGCATACCTTTTTTTTTTAATTAAATAAACAAAGATTCCGACAAATTGATAACCTCCACCTTTTTTGATATCGGTTAAAAACACCTAGAGGCTTCAGCGATTATACTATTATTTATACCTATGGAATTTCCACAACATTATATCCAACTGTATTTTTAGTTATTCATCAGTTAGGTACTCTAAACGTCTAAACTCTCTAAGCTTACCAAAAATCAAATATGTTAGTTTACAACTTTATAACTCGGAGTTATAACATGAAAGGTCTCTAGAATTTAATTTTGCAAATAATGCAGTCCGTGGTTCCAGTGTATTTTCCTAATCTATGGGTTGCCTGGCAGAGATCGCTACTTAGCGATAAGGCCGCCTTTTGTACTAATAACTTTTTAGGTACTCCTTAGATATAGTATGATGGTTTGTGGTGTACTTATAAAGTGTGAAATAAATAAATAATAAAGGATGATTTTGTTATAACAACGGAATCCTAAAAATTGTGGGAACACCAGTTGGTTCCTTCACAGATGCATTTTAAATGCGGTCGCATCTGTGGAATAAAGGAGTGAATCTGCAATTCTTTAAAATGTTTTCCTATGAATGTCTCCAGGGTGGGAAAAACGAGAAAATTCTACCAACATTTGGCTTTTAACATCAGCTGTTGTTGTAAAAACTTTAAAATATTCATGATGGCGAAAGAAATAAATGAAACTTTAAATTTTCTTTGGTGTACGTTCGCAACATACATACAGAATTTTATTTACCTTTAAACTACATAGGTTACAAAAGTTTTGTTGGAAAGACAAATCTTACTATAACATACTTATATATATATATATATATATATATATATATATATATATATATATAATATACTATAACATACTTGATGTTACGAGTAGGTACATACTCTAATTACTACATGTTCAAAGTCGAGTTAATATAATATTGACAAAAGTTGGGTTGCTATTAAGTCTTTTTATAAAATCATTCATACTTTAGTTAAGAAATCAATTTGCTTATTTCATCCCACAATTAACCACATCACTCACGCTATTTAGATTGAATATTTGATTCATCCTTCCGGACAAAATAGGATATATGAGTTGATGAGTATATTTTATACCTACTCTTTTAAATTTCTCTCATATTTTATTTTGAATATTTTTACTTAAAACCATATTTTTTTTTATAAGTATCTAGGCTCACATGCTTTCGAAATCAGTTAATATCTCATCCAACAAGTTCCTCTTCAGTATTAATTGAATAACTGGAACTATTAACATCAATTTTATTGATATTTTTACGGCTCACGTTTGCCACAATCTCGTTCGATGGATATCCTCCAATTTATTGTTATTAAAACAATGAACGATATTTTTTCAATAACTATGATGCTTGCAATTTCGTCCACTTGGATGAAGATTGTATATCCCGTAGTTATTCCGCCTTTATTTGGGTCTTTGACACTTACTCACAAACATTAAGCTATATCGGAAGAAATCAAGTTTTATATTTATTTATTGCAAAACATTTATGTATATTTTCAACCGACTTAAAAAAGGAGAAGGCTCTCAATTCGGCCGTATTGTTTTAATATTTGTTACCACATAACTTTTGACTGGGTTTTGATTTTGATGATTTTTTGTTATTAGAAAGCTGACGCTTCAATTTAGTCCAGTTCTGATAATGGTATCCATGAGAAACCATATACTTAAGTCTTTTAAAATTTGAATTGGAAAGGATGTATTCAACAGTTTTGATGAGAGTTATGAAATGAAATGAAATGAAATTCTTTATTTATATAAGCTCTCATGAAATGTCAAGACTCTACCGCCAGTTGAAGTATATTACTCCATAATTCACGATAAATCACTGATGTATTGAAAAATGCCCTAATTTCATCCGATTGTGCCAATATTAACAGATCCAGTGCCAGATCGTGTCACATTTAGGACACAAAGTAACTTGTCACACATTCGGCGCCCTCTATTAATCCCGCGGTTTTGGGCGCAATCCAATCAATACACGCCGAAGCTAAATTGGAAAATTGAATACTGGCTCATCGCTTTTTCTGGCGTCCAATTTTAATTCAAAGGCTTTGTTGTAAATCTATTGCTCTCTAGGAGTTACGTAATTCGCAGTTCTGATAAAAAAACCGACTGATGGGCTATTTGTATCAGTACAAAATGACATACCTATCCACTAAAACACTTGCGCCAACCCGGGTTAGTGTGATGACTGCGGCCCACTTGCGTCAACCCGGGTTTGTGTGTTAAGTCAGAGTTAACACGCCAACCCAGAGTAAGTTGTCATGTCGTCCAATGAGAGTCATTGAGTCTAGGGTTAAAAACATAAATATTTAACCCCCGTTTTGCTCCTTTAGCATTTTGTTAACACGCTAACCCAGAGTGAAGATGGCGAAATTGTCCAATGAGAGACGTACTGACTCTAAGGTTAAAAATGTAAATATTTAACTAACCCACGTTTCGCGCAAGTGGATCTAAAAAAGGATTGTTTAGTCGCGGGCGTTCGCTAGTCGCTACGTACAAACGCATATTAAAACTTACATATACATTAACTTTAGTTAACCTTCTTTGTGAGGCATAGAGATGTCACGACACGTTAAAATACCTCTCTAATTTAGAGTTAGGCATCTGGGGTTTGACGTAAGGTAGAAGTATCTAGCCTTTGACCAAAGCGCGTTTGCCGCTGGAGGCATTTTAAGGTCCATAAATTAGTGGAAGCTACCCGCAAACGGTGAGACGGGTGCTTGCCACGTGAGTAATGGCCTGCGAGAGACCTCCTGAAGCTCGTAATGTTAAAAATTCCCTTTAGACCCTTAGCACAGGGCTTGTAAGCGTAAGCGTAGCGTTATCCTCACGTACGACGAGTGCAGTACGAGCACAAATATTTTCAACAATATCCGCAGACGAGCGGTGTTGCACCGAATCGTAGGAGACGTCATTGTCATATTGTTATGCGTAGTGTCATAACAATACGCTTACGTTTAGGAGCCGTGTGCGAAGGGGCTTAGTCGTACTCTATGCACACCTACGAGTATGTATGTGCGTGTATTTGTTGGGTCCGCGGTCTATGTCTACCCAGCCGTACACAACTATTACCCAATTTGGCACTGAAATTTAACGAATGACTTTTAAAACATAATCGCTCGTATTTAATTTAAATATTTTGTTTCAGGTAAAATTGTCTGTAGGAATCAGAAGATGCAGTAAAAAAGTACCTATACTTTTTCACGGTACCAGTACAAGTGTAAGTTGTATGTTAAGTTATGATTTTATTTACCCTTAATAAATTATTATTCTCTAAAAGGCAAATAGCCCGTGCTTGAAATTAATTAGCCAAAATAAAGTTTATTTTAAAGCACGACTAAAGTATTCGCAATCCCTTATGATTGCAATAATTTTTAGCAAGTGCATTTCCAAAAACGGGTTTCTTGTAAGACACAACCAAAACATGCAATTTCGCTAACCATGACAGCACCGTACTCTGGTAGTTTAGCAAGCGACCTACTCTTGATTTGAGGAAATTAGAATACATATAAATAGACGTTATCACTTACAGTTAAAGTTACATGACCAGTAAAAGTGTCAAGGTTTTATTTATACACATTGCACGTAGTTTACGTTTGGACCGAGATAGTCAAAACGCGTTAAGAAGACGATAAGTAATTAGGTCACATGAGATGAGGGTCGTCTGGTCGCTGTATAAGTTGATAACCACGGCTCGCGCACGCGTTGTGACGTCACATCTTGATAATTCGTGACAGACGAACCGACATAGATACGCCTAACATTTTAATATATTATCTCTATACAATGAATACTTCGACAACTAGAGGCAAAAATACTAGTCTGCCAAAATTGATAAGCATGAATAGACATAATATTATTATACTTGCGACCCGGAGGACCGAAAATGTCGCTAGTTTACTGGTGTCAAAAAAGTTTGTTTTGACATCAACGGCGTCCATAGTAAGCCAACTGCAGTATCGATTATGGACAGCGATCCAGGCCACAGGATCACTTCAATATATGTTATTAGTCCTCACGCGCGTTTTTAGGGTTCCATACCAAAATGGTAAAAATGGAACCCTTATAGTGAGACTTTCTCCGTCCGTCCGTCCGTCCGTCCGTCCGTCCGTCCGTCCGTCTGTCACACTCGATTATTTCAGTAACTATTCAAGCTATCGACTTGAAATTTAGAATAGTTATAGGTATTAGTGACCCGACGTCATAACAATCGTAAAAATTTGAAAATTGTTTTTATTTTCAATTAAAAAGGGGGGAAAACCGGGTCGACCAAATTTCAAAATGTGATAACAATATTGAGTGGGGTATCATATGAAAGGACGTTACTTGTGTATTCTAAAACTAATTTTTATTTATTTTTATGCCTGATAGTTTTTGATTTATTGGGCAAACTGTCGAAAAAAATACCGTTCCCCCCCCCCCTCATCTCCGAAGTTTACCAATCGAAAAAATCTGAAATAATTATGATCAATAGAAGTTAACGTATATTTTACAGGAAAAATAAAATGAACTCGCTGACTAATATACTTTTTTTGATAATAACAATAATCCGCCAAAAACAAAGTTACGTTTGCGGTTTGCCAACAAAAGTACCTACATGTAAATTATACTCGTAAATTCATGAAGAAAAGTGATTCTTTCAATGTTTTACTTCTTTTATGGTATGGAACCCTCGGTGCGCGAGTCCGACTCGCACGGTTTTTTTTCATATAACGGGATTTTTTGTCAGTTTACGCTAAAGTATTCAGATGGGCTCATTCGTAGATTCATAATGCAGTGTTTGCACTGGCTAAGTATAGCGTTGCGGATATCGGAGCTAATAAAACACCTTGAGGCTTTTTTGGCGACTTTTTCTTCTCTTCTTCTTTCGTCCTATGCCTAACGTTCAATTTTTTCACCGTTATTAATTAAAGCTAGAGTTAATATAAATAAATATAGTGTTACAAATACAGATAATCTATAATTCAAAATATTATAGTTTGTAGTCCGCTTCTGTTCTTAAGTATTTAATATCTGTGGGCTGTGGCGATATCTCAAAAGATTAGACACGCATTATAACTGCGCAGTCCTGTTGCCACAATATGTTGTATTGTGTGACGGGACTCAGAAAGAGTTTGATGCTTGTAACAAGATTAATGTCATGCTTATTAAACACCACCAAAAAAGGAGGAGGCTAAACTGTAGCGAATATTTTGTGTTGTATATGTATATGTAGTTATATGACGTAGGTAAAATGATTCCTCCAAGGTTCCAATTCTTATTTGCCTGATTCCCTTTGAAGGCTTTGCGACCTAAAGAGGTACAGAGGTTTTTCGGTGTACAGAAGGAATTTTTACTCTTAAAGAGTTTCGCAACTTACGAGTATCGTCGTGGTAGATTGAAGTAGATTGTTTTCATAATCGTAAACAGGCGAAAAAACGATCAAAAAATTCGGTCAGTATTTAACGAGTGTTTTTTTAATCGACTTGAATTTTCTGTTGGTATAACTAATGAAAATAAGCGTTATATAATGATAATTTAGGTATCCGTTTAGTACTTAACTAACTTTAGACAAATATAAATATATGGCGTAGATTTTATATTATTCAGTTTAAATACATCCTATTGATAAAAAGAATTAATACCCATTTAATAGTCATTATAACCTATCAAAAAAGGAAGTAGTTTAAATGATAAAGTGTACAATAATATTATGCATTTTGCAGTATTAACATTTTAACTATAGATTTTTCTCGCCGGTTCTTCACTCGCGTGGATTTTAGTTTTGTAGCGATCACTATGGATTTTTAGATAGCCTATATGTTTTTCTAAGCTAGAAGGTATCGATGTTCCCAGTTAAATTGAGTAGCTGTGTTGTAAATGAGTTACAAACAACCAAACATACAAAGTTTCTCATTTATTAAGTTGATATAGGTAGTCTTTAACCTTCCTTTAAAAAATATAAACGCAAATATAATATTGGTTTAAAAGAAGCTTAATGTGATAAAGAAGCATGATGATCAACATTTTTGTTTACCGAAAAAGCAGTGTTGCGTTTTACGAAGCTTTAGTTAGTTACAATATAAAGCCCTTAATGGGTTTTTTAGGCGAACTCCAGCACCGAGCTACACGTGTTTTTATCAACGCGCCCGTCAAAAACAATGACTTGCCGTGTTGCGAAAAGGAGTAAATAAAGGAGCTCATAATAAATTATGATAAAAATCCTTCAAAGAATTTATAAAGAAGATAAATTACAAAGCGTATATTTATTAACTCTTTTTCCACGCCACTAAGGCACGTCCCTATCTATTTAGATGTATCTTGGCGTAACTTTAGTAGCAAAAACAGCGAAAGCCTACAGTATCTGCGAACTGTTATCCAATGTTCTAGAAAAACTACAAAATTTTCGGAGTGTTTCTATACCTAAAGAATCACTTAAAGTAAAAACAAACAATATGAAAGCTTTCGATAAAATAAAATCATGAAAATAGTCAATACCAATAAATCTGTGGATACAAATAAATATTAAAAGTAATAATGAAAGAAAATAAATTTAATTCAAATCACAAACCTCAAACAGATAGTGAAAATCGAACCTATTATTTATTACTCGGTGCCAGCTGTTTTTTTTATAATTTTCTAATTTATACCAATTTTACAAAAATAATTAATTTAAGTTGTATAGTATGCTGTAGGTATATTATTTAAAATATTTTTATAATGTAATTAAGCTATAATAAGTAAAGTTAAATACAATTTAAAATAGTACCTGCAAGAAACTACTAAGATATCGTGTAATTTATTACTACTGTACTTGCCTCAGAATGGATTAATCTTCTACGTAAGTACCCAAAGCATTCAAAACTAGACTTTTTATTTCCGCTAGATCCTTGTCCCAATGGATTTTGCAGTTACGAGTATATATAAATGAGTATTCCCACTTGCTTTTGACTGCAAAATAACTTGCTTAGTCTTCTTTTAACATTACTTCAGTGTTATGAACGTGCTTATGGTAATCCATTGTAGTAGATTACATAATCATAATGGATCTTCTTCTTAATTATTTACTGAGTAGCGATTCGCGTACCGTTTTCACACACTGACTGAAGTGAAACATGAAGTGAAATAAATAAAATGAAAAATTAACATTGGAAAATTTAGCCGTACACGTTTTTGTGCTCCTCACTCTAACGAATAATATTTTGGTGGGTGCGACAGGCAGCATTGTGGAAAAAATTTACGGAAAAATGACGTTTTACCTAATTAACTAATCCAGTTTTCCATTAGGTATGAAGAAATTATTGTAAAATACAAAAATTAAAAAGCAAATCTTACATAAAATTCCATTAATGTTTCCGGTAAAAATTAAAAAATTGAGACTTTTGAGCAACTTTTGGGAAAATTTACTATAATTTTTTTTCCAAACGTGTTTCTGCCTCGAAGCGAATTTAAAACGAATACCCAAAATACACGTCATCTAAAGAAAGTAGGTAGATTAGATTTAACCTGTTAATTTTGACAATTTTAATGTATAAAGTTTGGCCTAAGAAACGAACTATTAAAGATGCAGCCGGCATCCCATTAAAAATAAACTATTCAAGTTCGGCATGAAATTCACTTTTAAGCTCAGATAACTTCATCTCAGCACCTGCGTCCCCGAATTTAGATTAGTGCATCAGAAGTTCGCAGCGGAGAAAAGGCAACTCTAAGTTTTCCATCTGAATCGCATAAATGTTAATGAATCCCAGACGACTCTAATGAGATTACCGTTCCCGTGAAATTGGATTCCCGTGGGACTTCTTTAATTTTCAGTCAACGCGAAAATTGGGTGGATCCGAGCGCGCGAACATTATAATTCATATCAATTCGGTTCAGTGAAGTGAGATCACATTTTTATCAAGGGTATCAAGGGTAGAGGCAAGTTTATATTTGTGTTTGGTTTAAAAAGCTAAAAATTACAAAGTGTTTTATTTTAGGTGTGTATTATAATAGATACCTATTTATATTCATTTTGTATATATAGTTGCAATATATATTTGCATTCTTATTTATTGTACTATTATGGTATTCCCTTACTTAAGTTATGCATATTCAATTTTTCTACTTCCCATATCATGTTTTAATTGCTCCCGCATCTAGGGCATCTGGAAGAGATCCTCATTTGTAGCGATAAGATGTCCTTGTGCATTTCTTCTCTATGTTTGAGTGTAGTTGTAACTTTCTTCGTACTAAATAAATAAATAAAAATAAATAGATGGTCGTACGGTGGCGGTCAATTTCTAGTCCATTCTGAAAAACTAATGTGTGCTCAAAGGTGCACGCTTTATTCTCACTATATCAGTTAAATGGAACGGCCCGAAATCTGCAAGCTGTAACCGCAGATCCAACACCTTGTATTGATGCAGGCCTTTAGAGGCACGGAGGAAATACCACCAATTTCCAAATCGATCGAACCAAAGACCTCGTAATCTGTAATCGATAGAAGCGACGAACTTGCTCTCAACTGCACCAATGAAGCAGGTGGACGTTCTCCCAACTGCAATAAAGCTGGGGAAACTACAATGTAGAAAATATGTTAGGCGAAACATACACAAGCCGTAATCAGTCAGGAAAGGTAGCACACGTCATGAATTTCACAGCAGGCTAGTGCGGCGCCCGCCCGTTGGTACACACCCACACGAGTGTGCTGCACCGAAACACATACATATTTATGTGTACAACGAACGAATTTTATTCGCTAAGCATTTTTTGCTCCATCTGTTTTATCCATTCATCATCCACTGAGCTGTGAATGTTTAATTTGCTTTGCATTTCTATACAGCCAACTCTTATAAAAGATGCAAGAAAAGAAAATAAACGAACAAAGAATAGCAGTGATAAATAAATCGCTTACTGCGTCTAGGAATAATTTTTCATAAAAAATAAATCCGTAGATTTTAAATATTATTTATTATACAGATCATAGATGACGGCTGAATGATCTACCAACACACAGCTTAAGTTACTGCTAAAAACTTACCTCGTATACTACACACCTCCTACACTAACAAAAATAAAACGAAAATTCAATCTCAAAAATCAGGGATTACGTAGGAGAATTTTCGAGTAGGTTGTTCTTTGTCAGCTAGATTTAAATATATATGAAATTTAAAAAACGGTGGATAGGGTGGCTATCCTATGAAAATATTTTTTTATTTCATACCGACTGTTCTTCAGCCTCTCTACCTCCTATTCGTATAATTAAGCGCATGATTAATTCCCCTTACTACACATGGAATAGCAGGGAGCCGGGCGATTAGTTAAACTCTCTTTTATATTTATCTATCATTTGAAATTGAAAGAAAGATACACATATCATATTTATATGATAACAAAAGAGAGTTTTTTGCCTTTGGAATATAGTTTATGCAGGTTTGCTTGCGTCATATTTTATTTAAACCAATTTATTTATTTCTTACTTGAAAAACTTTAATATAACAGTTCATAATACTATAACCTCAAACCGTTATTCTGCGTTTGTTAGTCACCGTGAGGGGTAAATCTTTTGCATCTAGAGTCCATATTAGGTACATGAACCAAACTTGTGTGACTGTTAGGTATAGTATAAATCATATTTTAAGTTTAAAATGATTTGAATCGATTTCATTTTATATATTTTATATATATTTATTATGATGATAGCAAGCATTGTCACTTTGTATGAAATATTTAGGTAGGAGCAACGTGCAAATTGAAGGATTTTCCGAGTCACTGCAGACCTTTGTATTTGTAACGCACGACTCGGGTACCGAGTATCAATCAGGGTAATGGAGGTTTGTCCGAATCTGCTGGGATTAGTCTCGGCGAACTGCGTCTATGGAAACGAACTTTTCAATCACTACCCAACAATCCTTTGTTGTCCTGATCGAATGACTTTATCAGTCGCCTCGAATTTGCTTCTCGTTTTACGATTTTATTACGGCGCAACAAGATTGCCTCGTGAAACTTTAGGGTTTCAACTTCGTGCCTACTATGAAACGAAAATATCGCGTTATCCGAAAGGTTTTTCAAAAGGATTTCCATCTGTCTTAACTTAAAGACTAATTATTTCATTTTAATTTTACATTCTAAAGGTTTCTATAATTCCCAACCCCTTAACAGGTACGTAAATATTTACGAGTATTTATGTTCTAGGTATGTCGCAAAAATTCATTTTCAGCTATTATTATTATAGATGCAAAAAAACAAAGAAACCTTATTAATATGTATGCAGAGAAATTAGTACAAGTTTTTGGATTCGATTCGTATCTTTTCTCTATATTTTATCTTCGATTCATATCTTAAACTGGCTCTGAATGTGATTGGGAAGTACCGAAACTTTTTCATTATTAGGTAGCTTTTAGTTTTAATTTTTTCTACGGCCCACAACTGGGCATGTTAAATGTAGTGGACTGACTTACAAGGTATGTAGGTAACAACTGCATTTAAAACACGATTAAAAACTGAATTGTAACAAACGCTCCGTAATTAAATTAAAACACAATTTAAATTTAATTCCGGTTTGAATATGCCAGTAATGAGTTCCGCGTTTTCAGAATACCACTATGTTTTTACGAGAGCAATTTGCACTTCATTTTCCAAGGGTCGAGCGGGCGCAGATTGACCGCGCATTTTTGTTCAATACCGCGCTCGCTCCAATAAGAACAATAGCGGCAGACCGCCCGCACTGTAACAAACGAAGGACTTTCGTTTCTAGTAACTCATGAACCGTCCACGACCCAGAACTTCCGACTCACGAGTAGGTTGCTACCATTAAACCTACAAGTTGTTGCCTAATTATGTTACGGTTTACATTTTTGTTACAATATATTTTTAAAGCACTTCTTTTGCGAGAACTCTTGTAAAGTCCGTCCAAATGTGCACAACTGCAGAGTAATTGCATTACATAAATGTGTTTCAGTTGTGAGGGTACTGTAGCCTGCGACTTTACATGGATACTTGGCATATTGAGACTTAATATAAACTGTTCGGGATAGCGATCGCAGTGCAGTGGAACGCTATTCAACGCTATCCTTGGAAACACTTCATCTGTCAATCATCTCTGTTATTATTTTTGGTATAGAAATTCAACTTCTTACGTACGTACGAGTTACGACGTACGTAGAGCATTTAACGAATTCCTAACAAGGAATCTACGTTATTGCATCATAAGACGAAAATATAAATAACTTCAACAATTAATGAGTATCTAGACAGAATTAAAAATATTTACCTAGTCGGAATTAAAGCGTTCTTAAAATATATTGGTATTTAAAATACTTGTGGATAAAATACTAAGGCTCTTGTTTCCAGTAAATGTTTTTGCCATTTTCTCGCTACTTTCCGCTTTTATAAATGTAACATTCAAAGATTAGATAAGTAGCTATTTACTTTATGCCTACATAAAAATTTTATCCTTTTAAACGCGAACATTGAAAGAAAAATACGTCTTTACTTAGACGAATTTTCGCCTTAACGTCTTACCAAATTCTTCATGAAGAAAACATCGGCTATACATTTTCTTTAAATACAAAACAACATTATGAGAATTTCTGAGTAGGTTCCACATAATTTTCGTAAAGGTAGTGAAGCTTGCCAATCCATAATGCCAGTGTTATGGGGTCCAAAGCATACTCAGATAAAATATGGCTCGGAACAAGAGTGATATATAAATTTTATTTTATCCACTACCTAGTTTGTTTATATAGATCCTATTTCCTACGTATTCTGTGATATAGGTAAACTAATAAGGATCAACTACGTTGTGGAGTTGTATTTCTGTGGATACTCGAGAACAAAGGACCATTCGGAGCATATGCAATAACATGAAAGCTTCGTAATAGCAAACCAATGACACAACTGAACCGAAGATATGTTCGTATTTAATATGTACGAATGTGTATGCATGGTCGTTCCCACTGCTGTTTTCGACACTGCAGATACGAATTAATTAAAAGGATTTTAATATAATTTAATTTTACTCGATATTTCTGGTATTTTATTTGAATCGATCTCCTGTTTTATTAACGCCTTGAATAAAACTGCAATTTGTTACAAATTCATCATCACTGTTCATCATTGATAGACACTAAACAGTGCTTATTAATCGAAGTTATTTCAATAATATCGTTCAGATTCCGTTGTTTTCTATCTCTTTTGAAATACATACCTAATATCGCTTTGGAAATAATTACAGTTTTCATGCATTTTAAATAAGTTTCAGTAGATCCCAACACAAAGTTGCGAGAAAAATAAATGTTTTGCTCCTGCTTTCCTTTGTCAATGAATGCAATGCTCTTTAAGCTCACTTCAATAATTATTATGTTTTAATACCTCCTGAGTTGCTAACACAAAGGCTTACTGAGTGTGAACACGAATCACGCAAAACGCATTTCCACAAATAAAATGTGAAAACATTTAATTCTGCATTCTCGTCATGTGAAAAGCGTTTATAAGCATTTTAAATACTAATTTGTGTAATCTATATATATAAAAGAATGAGGCATTTTGGTTTGTTCCACGGATTCCGCGTAAACTATAGGTCGTAGAGATCTGAAATTTGGTGCCTAGGTAGATATTAGGTCATGAATTCGTACTAAGACGGGGATTCCAGAAATTCAAATTGTAAGGGGTAAAAATCGTACATTAAAGGGATTTTCCCATACAAAAGTGATTTTTTTTCGTTGTTCCAGGAATTCCCGAAAAACTAAAAGTCGTAGAGCTCTGAAATTTAGTGCCTAGGTAGATATTAGGTCATGAATTCGTACTAAGACGGGGATTCCAGAAATTGAAATTGTAAGGGGTAAAAATCGTACATTAAAGGGATTTTCCCATACAAAAGTGATTTTTTTTCGTTGTTCCAGGAATTCCCGAAAAACTAAAAGTCGTAGACCTCTGTAATTTGGTGCCTAGGTAGATATTAGGTCATGAATTCGTACTAAGACGGGGATTCCACAAATTCAAATCCTAAGGGGTAAAAATCGTACATTAAAGGGATTTTCCCATACAAAAGTGATTTTTTTTTCGTTGTTCCAGGAATTCCCGAAAAACTAAAAGTCGTAGAGATCTAAAATTTAGTACCTAGGTCGATATAAGGTCATGAATTCGTACTAAGACGGGGATTCCAGAAATTCAAATCCTAAGGGGTAAAAATCGTACATTAAAGGGATTTTCCCATACAAAAGTGATTTTTTTTTTCGTTGTTCCAGGAATTCCCGATAAATTTAAAGTCGTAGAGATCTGAAATTTGGTACCTAGGTCGATATAAGGTCATGAATTCGTACTAAGACGGGGATTCCAGAAATTCAAATCCTAAGGGGTAAAAATCGTACATTAAAGGGATTTTCCCATACAAAAGTGATTTTTTTTTTCGTTGTTCCAGGAATTCCCGAAGAACTAAAAGTAGTTCAGATCTGAAAATTGGTACCTAGGTTTTTATCAGGTTATAAAATCAATTCGTACTCAGTTTTTTCGGGGATTCTTGAAATCCAAATTTTGAAGTGGCCGCCATTTTGAACTTTTTTGTTACTGGGCCGATTGCTTTGAAAATCGGTATTTGAGTATCGCAGCAAACATAGAGAACGAATTTATGGTCAGAATTAAAAAAAGTGGCCGCCATTTTGAAATTTTTTGTTACTGGGCCGATTGCTCTGAAAATCGATATTTGAGTATCGCAACAAGCATGGAGAAGGAATTTGTGGTCGAAATTTTAAAAAAGTGGCCGCCATTTTGAACTTTTTTGTTACAGGGCCGATTGCTTTGAAAATCGATATATGAGTATCGCAGCAAGCATAGAGAACGAATATATGGTCAGAATTAAATAAAGTGGCCGCCATTTTGAACTTTTTTGTTACTGGGCCGATTGCTCTGAAAATCGATATTTGAGTACCGCAACAAGCATGCAGAAGGAATTTGTGGTCAAATTTTAAAAAAAGTGGCCGCCATTTTGAACTTTTTTGTTACTGGGCCGATTGCTCTGAAAATCGATATTTGAGTATCGCAACAAGCATGGAAAAGGAATTTGTGGTCAAAATTTAAAAAAAGTGGCCGCCATTTTGAACTTTTTTGTTACTGGGCCGATTGCTTTGAAAATCGATATTTGAGTATCGCAGCAAGCATAGAGAAAGAATTTATGGTCATAATTAAAAAAAGTGGCCGCCATTTTGAACTTTTTTGTTACTGGGCCGATTGCTCTGAAAATCGATATCTGAGTATCGCGACAAGCATGGAGAAGGAATTTGTGGTCAAAATTAAAAAAAAAGTGGCCGCCATTTTGAACTTTTTTGTTACTGGGCCGATTGCTTTGAAAATCGATATTTGAGTATCGCAGCAAGAATGGAGAAAGAATTTATGGTCAGAATTTAAAAAAATGGCCGCCATTTTGAACTTTTTTGTTACTGGGCCGATTGCTCTGAAAATCGATATCTGAGTATCGCGACAAGCATGGAGAAGGAATTTGTGGTCAAAATTAAAAAAAAAGTGGCCGCCATTTTTAACTTTTTTGTTACTGGGCCGATTGCTTTGAAAATCGATATATGAGTATCGCAACAAGCATGGAGAAGGAATTTGTGGTCGAAATTTTAAAAAAGTGGCCGCCATTTTGAACTTTTTTGTTACAGGGCCGATTGCTTTGAAAATCGATATATGAGTATCGCAGCAAGCATAGAGAACGAATATATGGTCAGAATTAAATAAAGTGGCCGCCATTTTGAACTTTTTTGTTACTGGGCCGATTGCTCTGAAAATCGATATTTGAGTACCGCAACAAGCATGCAGAAGGAATTTGTGGTCAAATTTTAAAAAAAGTGGCCGCCATTTTGAACTTTTTTGTTACTGGGCCGATTGCTCTGAAAATCGATATTTGAGTATCGCAACAAGCATGGAAAAGGAATTTGTGGTCAAAATTTAAAAAAAGTGGCCGCCATTTTGAACTTTTTTGTTACTGGGCCGATTGCTTTGAAAATCGATATTTGAGTATCGCAGCAAGCATAGAGAAAGAATTTATGGTCATAATTAAAAAAAGTGGCCGCCATTTTGAACTTTTTTGTTACTGGGCCGATTGCTCTGAAAATCGATATCTGAGTATCGCGACAAGCATGGAGAAGGAATTTGTGGTCAAAATTAAAAAAAAAGTGGCCGCCATTTTGAACTTTTTTGTTACTGGGCCGATTGCTTTGAAAATCGATATTTGAGTATCGCAGCAAGAATGGAGAAAGAATTTATGGTCAGAATTTAAAAAAATGGCCGCCATTTTGAACTTTTTTGTTACTGGGCCGATTGCTCTGAAAATCGATATCTGAGTATCGCGACAAGCATGGAGAAGGAATTTGTGGTCAAAATTAAAAAAAAAGTGGCCGCCATTTTTAACTTTTTTGTTACTGGGCCGATTGCTTTGAAAATCGATATATGAGTATCGCAGCAAGCATAGAGAACGAATATATGGTCAGAATTAAATAAAGTGGCCGCCATTTTGAACTTTTTTGTTAAGGGCTGATTGCTCTGAAAATCGATATTTGAGTACCGCAACAAGCATGCAGAAGGAATTTGTGGTCAAATTTAAAAAAAGTGGCCACCATTTTGAACTTTTTTGTTACTAGGCCGATTGCTCTGAAAATCGATATTTGAGTATCGCAACAAGCATGGAAAAGGAATTTGTGGTCAAAATTAAAAAAAAGTGGCCGCCATTTTGAACTTTTTTGTTACTGGGCCGATTGCTTTGAAAATCGATATTTGAGTATCGCAGCAAGCATAGAGAACGAATTTATGGTCAGAGTTAAAAAAAGTGGCCGCCATTTTGAACTTTTTTGTTACTGGGCCGATTGCTTTGAAAATCGATATTTGAGTATCGCAACAAGCATACAGAAAGAATTTATTGTCAGAATTAAAAAAAAGTGGCCGTCATTTTGAACTTTTTTGTTACTGGGCCGATTGCTTTGAAAATCGATATATGAGTATCGCAGCAAGCATAGAGAACGAATATATGGTCAGAATGAAATAAAGTTGCCGCCATTTTGAACTTTTTTGTTACTGGACCGATTGCTTTGAAAATCGACATTTGAGTATCGCAACAAGCATAGAGAACGAATTTGTGGGTAAAATTTAGAAAAGTGGCCGCCATTTTGAACTTTTTTGTTACTGGGCCGATTGCTTTGAAAATCGATATATGAGTATCGCAGCAAGCATAGAGAACGAATTTATGGTCAGAATTAAATAAAGTGGCCGCAATTTTGAACTTTTTTGTTTCTGGGCCGATTGCTCTGAAAATCGGTATTTGAGTATCGCAACAAGCATGGAGTAGGAATTTGTGGTCAAAATTTAAAAAAGTGGCCGCCATTTTGAACTTTTTTGTTACTGGGCCAATTGCTTTGAAAATCGATATTTGAGTATCGCAGCAAGAATTTATGGTCAGAATTAAAAAAAAGTGGCCGCCATTAATTATGGACAGACGGGCAGACAGTGTAGTCTCAGTAATAGGGTTCCCGCCTTTTCCACTATAGGTACGGTACCTTAATTGAACTACGAGTAGGTATATTAAACTTTTTGTAACAACCTCATATTTTCAAAACCGATAAGTGACTATAGCAGCAAGCACAAAGGAAGAATTTGTCGTCTTAATATTATTAAAATAAATGGCAGTTAAGACAGGAATTTTAGTAATTAAATGCCTGAGGATGTAAAGCAGAGGTTAAACGCGAGCGAAGCCGCGGGCGTCCGCTAGTTAAACCTATATATACCTAATCAAGGAATTAAACTCAATTCAAATCATAAAGGAACTGTCAACGTTTGTAAATACTTAATTTAAACTGATACCTTTGCGTCATTATTGAACTTTACTTGTTCAAATTTTTATTTATTTTTTAAAATAATGAGAGTAAAGCTTGTGTATTTTAAAGCAATTGCACATATCAAAAAAACTTTTTATGAGTTAAAAGTACAGAAATAGTCATGAAATATCTGGATATTTTTAAATCAATGGTCATTTTTACTGCGCGTAAATAAAGAAGAGTTTTTTTTATATCCATTTGTGGTAATGGAATATTTCTGAACCGAGTAAATCCTTCGTAGGTTCCCGCAATATTATATTAAATTGAAATCACAATAAGCCGTTGAAGCTTTAATTTATGATTGTTTGTTGAAAATAAATTGAGAATATTATCAACGGAAAAAAAACATTTTATATTTGTGTTTTCACTTGTCGTTTGTATAATTAACAATTATATTATAAATGCGAAGGTTAGGATGTAATATTATGTGTGTTAGTTACCCTTATTAACACCAAACTACAAACTTAGCTGCAATTGGCAATGGATAAAACACATATAGGCTTCTATTTATTAGGCTTGGCTTCCATCTTCATTTTTAAGAAATCGGGGAGTAGGCGATAAGCACGCAAGCAGAGCAATCATCCTTTTGCTTACGGTTGTCGGGTACGCAGACTATTTTTTACTAAAATTTAATTTTAGTTTTTTAAAGACTTAAAATACTAATCTATTAGATTACTTACCTACCATACTATCGTTGTATCAAGCACACAATCTCACTGCTCTCGATGCAATGAAATGGAATCATAGGTGTTGCGCTCTCTGTCACACCTACGGGCTTTAGGCCCGGTTTCCACCATAGCGGAGCGGAGCGGAGCTATGTTTGAGTAACCAAATAGATTTCGTCATTTTTACATCTCCGAAACTGAGGGGAGAGGAGATGTCTAAATCCGCACCGCTCCACTTTGGTGGACCGAACCTTATGACAGGTATGCTGTTCATCCGATGCCGTCCTGTTTATTGTATCGCGGACAACAAGATTGCAGCGACTATAATGGATAGCTCAAGAAAATCTAGAACAACCTCTGCTATACGCATTCCTCAATGAAACTCTTATCCTCGACGAAAACTTTTAAGCAATCTTCTCAGCAAATTTGTTTTAGAATCGGCGCTCGTCAAGTGCTTGGGTTCCACCCCGCCGTTAGAACGCTTCGCTAGCCACAAATTGAGGAGTGGTTCAGTGCAAATTGAACGCTCACCCAGATCGCTACGGAGCTTTGTATATGTAACCAGCGCCATAGTGGCGAAAATCAATCAACTTAATGGAAGGTGGTCCGATTTGCTGAGATTAGTGGCGGTAGACTCGTACGATAAGAATGCAATGGAGCTAATCTCTTTTCTCTATTCATAATCCTTGCATACGACGAGAGCAGTAGGTACGAGCAAGAACATTTTCTAACGTATGTCCGAAGACGAAGCGGTGGTGCAGCGAATCGTTTACGAAACGTAATTGTCATACTTATTATTATGCGTAGCGTCATATCGATACGCTTACGCTTATGAGTGCATATAGGGCCTTAGTCAAAATTTTATATACATTTGGTATGATGTGTCTAAGCTCTGAGCATTACACCAAAACAAAAAGCGTGTGACCACCTAGAAAATATAAGAAAGCAAAATCTGTACATAACATTACTTACCTTATTATGAACTGGAGGATTAATTTTTTAGCTACCAACTTGTATCGCCCTACATCACAAATGCTACCGATAATGTCAGGAAATACCATGTTACATACATACATATTATGATACAAAATTATATTTAGCCTTGTAAGTTTTTTTGAGGCACAGTGGGTATAACATAATAAGTAGGTAGGTGTAAAAACCGTTTTGCGGTTTGCAGCTTGCAGTAATGCTATTTACAAATATTCAGCTATTTCCGTACCGCATTGTGCTCGCGTAGCCAAACGTGTCTTAGATTCATTCGTATGCCAGAGCTTAACGCCCCGTCTGGACTCTACGTGAAGACTACTGCTACCATGTTAAAAATTTATAAGATTCACCAAAATATTGTATATTATCATACTCGTAGAGTAGGTACTTGGCACTGTACATAGAAGGAATTTGTATGAGAAATTGTAAACCAATCAAATCTTTGTAAAATATTACGCTTAGTAATAATTTGTACGTATTTTTACTTCTTTCATTTTTTAACTTTTTCCATATAGATAGCTAGACCAGAGCTTAAAAAGTATAGCATTGAGAGCGTTATATTAAAACTTCTGAAGAGATGCAAAAGTAGGTATACTTTTTCAACTATCATATAAGTAAGAGGAAGAAGTTAAAAAATACATCAAAATACTACAAAATATAAATTGCGTTAGGTACTTACGCAACATTACTCTAATCACTTTAATTTTCGGACAACCTTAACATGTATTTTTTTGAAGATTCTAATATCATGACTCCGTAGGTACCTTACACATAAACAAATTCAACGCTAATCATACACATAAAATATTAACGTATACAATCATAATATTATATGTTAAGTACTTATTATTAATTTTCATCTTATATTCACATTGTTTTGTCCATTTACCTGTATCAATATGATATCAGAAATGCTGAGTTAAGCTCTACTTCACTAGAAATTGAATTAGCGAGGACAGTGGATTAGTGCAAGTTGAAAGCATTTTGAAATCCCTTTAAACTTTTCTATTTGTGAACACTGAATAGGCTCACAATACCAAAAATCAATCAGCATGGGCAAGCTTATCTAAATCTGCTGGTATTAGTGGTAGCTAACTCGTTCCATTACAAACGTTATTCGCTATCATTAACGTATTAATCCTTTGCTATCCCGATTTAATGATATCGAACAAAATTTTGCAACTTGGTTTATGATGATTAGAATTTTGATAGTGTTCGTTCGTTGGCGCTTTAAACCAAGGTGCCATTAATATATTTTGCCTGATATAGTATGAGGTATGGATTTTTAATATCGATATATCTCAGAACATTTAAGGGCCACAAGCTAGGGGATGCTCTCATACATTTTTTACTTGAATTAATCTTGAAAAATATACATTTGTTGTTAAATGTATTAATATTTACGATTTACTTAGGCCTTTTTATACCCGCAATTTCAATATCAGGCAAATATTTACTTTAGTTAAAAAATAATACAGCAATCAAAAAACGCCAAATTTAAAGATGTGTGGGTGAGAAAAAACATACCTATAGCTATGTTTACGTAGGTTTACGTGATGTTTACAAGCGACATCTATTATAACTACCTAAAACAACTTCATTTTGAACAACGCCACGCCATCTATCATTAGATGATTAAAATACTTCGCTAGCGCTGGCGCTGCTTAGATTTTGGAAATTCGAAAGGTTCTTATGTGATGAGTAATGAGGATGACGTATTTTTAACCGACTTCAAAAAAAGGAGGAGGTTCTCAATTCGTCGGAATCTTTGTAAATCTATGTATGTTCACCGATTACTCGAAGACGCGTGGACCGATTTGAAAAATTCTTTTTTTATTTAAAAGGGTATAGTTTCCAGATGGTCCCATTTTAATCAGGTCAGGATATGATGATGGGATCCTGGAGAAATCGAGAGAACTCTTCAAATTTTATATGGACACTTGAAACAATTTGGGTATTATTTGAAAGAGTAATATTTTCCAAGTTGTCCTATGGGCATCAAGTCAGGATCTGATCATGGGATCTTGGTGAAATCGAGGGAACTCTTCAAATTTTGCTAGTATTTACTTGAAGCGAGTTGGTTATTTTTTATAGTTACTGGTGCATTTGCTAGCAGATACTGATTTGATGACTAACGTCATCAAGTCAGGGTCTGATGATGGGATCTTGGTGAAATTGAGGGATCTCTTCAGATTTTATGAACACATCTCAAGCGATTTGGGTATTTTTTTACAACGCCTTGTGCATTTTATTGTTTTCCACTAGAAAGTAAAAAATAAAAATGGGAAATGCTATCCAAAAAAACCAACTTCAAATGCCACAAAAAAGAGTGAAATAATTTTGAATGTACCTACACCAATTCGAAGTCGGGCGATTGTCTGCTGCTTCATTCTTGTTTGCTGTCTGCTTCGTCATTTCTTTGCACATCAAGTAAGTAAGAAGGACTATTATGGATTGTATGAAACATTGCCCGACTTCGAATTGGTGTAGGTACCTACATTAAAAATTATTTCACTCTTTGTAGTGGCATTTGAAGTTGGTTTTTTGGAAAGCATTTCCCATTTTTAGGGTTCCATACCAAAATGGTAAAATGGTGGAACCCTTATGGTGAGACTTTCTCCGTCCGTCCGTCCGTCCGTCTGTCACACTCGATTATTTCAGTAACTATTCAAGTTATCGGCTTGAAATTTAGTATAGTTATAGGTAATAGTGACTTGACGTCATAACAGTTGTAAAAATTAGAAAATTGTTTTTATTTTTATTTAAAAAGGGGGGAAAACCGGGTCGACAAAATTTCAAAATGAGATAACAATGTTGAGTGGGGCATCATATGAAAGGGCGTTACTTGTGTATTCTAAAAATAATTTTTATTTATTTTTATGATTGATACTTTTTGATTTATTGAGCAAACTGTCGAAAAAAATACCGTTCCCCCCCCTTATCTCCGAAGTTTACCAATCGAGAAATCTGAAATAATTATGATCAATAGAAGTTAACGTATATTTTACAGGAAAAATAAAATCAACTCACTGACTAATATACTTTTTTTGATAATTACAATAATCCGCCAAAAACAAAGTTACCTTTGCGGTTTGCCAACAAAAGTACCTACATGTAAATTATACTCGTAAATTCATGAACAAAAGTGTTTCTTTCAATGTTTTACTTCTTTTATGGTATGGAACCCTCGCTGCGCGAGTCCGACTCGCACTTGGCCGTTTTTTTTTATTATAAATAATTCATTACTGCCAATTGCCATCAATCGTTACTGCTGCCGTTTTTAGGGTTCCATACCAATTTGGTAAAAATGGAACCCTTATGGTGAGACTTTCTCCGTCCGTCCGTCCGTCCGTCCTATCACACTCGATTATTTCAGTAACTATTCGATTAGCTATCGACTTGAAATTAGTTATAGGTAATAGTGGAACCCTCGGTGCGCGAGTCCGACTCGCACTTGGCCGGTTTTTTTTTTAAGTTTGAGTGTTTTGCCGCTAAGTTTGAGTGTTCTTCGTAGAACCATCCGAAATCCGAATTAGATAGGTACCTACTCGGATTTATAGCGTTCAAAATGAACCCTACTAACAAAATAGCGTATGGAAAACATCAATTTTCAAGTGCGTCCTATAAATCTAGGAAAAGAATTCGTTCCGCCCTAGAGATAACTACTGGTGAAACTACGTAAGTACATTCATGGATAATAATAGGTAGGTATTTAATCCGTTCGCAGAATCGTTTCGCGCTCGTCTGAGCGGCAAAGTTTCTTTGAACGGATAGTACCTACCTACTAATTTAGGATTGTAAGCTATTCAAGCACACCAGCAGGCCTCAAGCCACAAAGTCGAGGCCTTAGCCCCTTATCGAGGCAAAAGTATATCATCGAGAGAGCGAGGCTCTCCCGCGACATAACGCCAGTGTAAGGAGGCCGCTACGCTAGACATTATTGCGCCGCCGCTTGGATCCAACAGTTGTCACCAAAATTCTATGGTTGCCACGATGATGACGACGCCTTTGATCCCAAACAACGTCCAGCTGAAGTGCGGCGATGGTACATAATAAGTAATAAGTAGCCAGGAGAAGTGTTAGACGTTGTCATCCAGATATTTAGATATTTTTTTAAGAAGCCTAGGCCTATTCGTTGGCAGAACTCAGGGAACTAGTTTAGCCGGGATAAAACCTATTCGTAGGTACCTACCTAACCTATATCGACAATAAAACCTAGGGATCTCTATTTCCAGCAGAATAATTAGTATTTTTTATTGATATTTTTATACCTAATCGGTTTTCATTTTGTGATAATGAAACAGTCGGGAAGGAGTTTGTCGAGCATATAAAAAGACTAGTAGGGCGCGTGGAAGCGCGGGCCACATATGGCCCGCGTGCTGTTGTCCCGCCTATAAAAAACTCCCTTCAAAATTCCCCATACATTTTCTATGGAAAAAAATTCCGCCATATTGGATTTTTTTTTCTATTCATCACGTAGACCTTCGAGTCCTGATCAGCTCTTGTCAAGAAACCATTCTTCCATCTTTTATACTTTCCGAGATATCGGCGAAATTCGAATGGCGGCCATTTTGAATGCGCCATTTTGAAAAATTTGTCAGCTCACTGCCGTTTGGATGACGTTTCGAATGACATTTGGTCTAGCACCCCCCACCTATCTCCAATACCCTTGGCTGTGCTCTTCATCCGTCTTCGATATCCTCGATCATCAGCTCTCTCCATATTTTTGTTCTTAATGATTTTTTTCCTTCTATACGACATGATCCTCAAAAAAAATTTTTTTCATACAAAATTGTTCAGGAGAGGTGATCAATGAGTCAGTCAGTCAGCACGAGCAGCTATATATATATTAAAGTAACTAGTAGGGCGCGTGGGTGCGCGGGCCACATGTGGCCCGTGTGCAGTCTTCCCGCCCATAACGGTATCGCTGTCATCTCCATCGCCCATTGGAATCCGATTGACAGTAAGCTGAAAAAATTACCAAGGAGCACTGTCATAGTTTTAAAGATAGTTAAGGGCAGTTCGAACAAAAAAATACGCTGAACCTCATCGGATGAGGTTCAGCGTATTTTTTGTTCAAACAGCCCTTAACTATCTTTAAAACCATGACAGTGCTCCTCAATCATCATCCAAATCCTAGATCACTGTCTCTTCTCATAGTATACGTACATTTTCCATGGAAAGATAAATTCCGCCACAGTGAATTATTTTCCATGCATCCCGTAGAACTTGAGATCCTGATCACCTCTTGCTAAGAAACCACTCTCTTATCTTTTATACTTTCCGAGATAGAACAACACAAAATTTGTATGGCGGCCATCTTGAATCCGCCATTTTGGTTATTTTTCAGCTCACTGCCAATTGCGTGAAGTTCCGAGTATTTTTTGTTTCAGCAGTCCCCACCTAACTATAATACCTTGCCCATGCCCCTTGACTGTCTTTAAAATACTCAATCATCAGCTCATTCCATATTTTTCTCTGGTAGTCTTTCAAAACACCGCATCAAAGCACTTCATGTTTTGCAAATCGTGGTCTTTTATTAAAGAGACCACGAGTCTTATTATTCTTATTCCTCATACATTTTCTATGGAAAAATAAATTCCACCATTTTGATTATTTTTTCTATCCATCAAATAAACCTTCGAGTCCTGATCACTTATTGTCAAGAAACCATTCTTCCATCTTTTATACTTTTCGAGATGGACACCGATGAAGTTTGTATGGCCGCCATCTTGAATCCGACATTTTGAACTTTTTTTCAGCTAACTGCCAATTGGATGATGTTTCGAATGACATTTGGCCGAGCACCCCCCACCTATCTTAAATACCCTGGCCGCGCAATTCACCCGTCTTCGAAATCCTCAATCATCAGTTCTCTCCGTATTTTTCCTCCGAATGAATTTTTCCCTTTTATACGAAACTATCTGTAAAAAAAATTTTTTTATACAAAATTGTTCAGGAGAGGTGATCAATGAGTCAGTGGCCAATCAGCACGAGCAGCTATATATATATTAACTATTAGGGCGCGTGTGGGCGCGGGCCACATGTGGCCCGCGGGCTGTCTTCCCGCCAATAAAAAAATCGCCCCCATCTCGAATCTATATTCGCCATACATTTTCTATGGAAAAATAAATTCCGCCATTTTGATTGTTTTCCATCCGTCGAATAACCCTTCGGGTCCTGATCACTTCTTGTCAAGAAACCACTCGTCCATCTTTTATACTCTTTGAGACGGACACCGATGAAGTTTGTATAGCGGCCATCTTGAATCCGCCATTTTGAACTTTTTTCAGCTCACTGCCAATTGCATGACGTTTCGAATGACATTTGGTCGAGCACACCCCACCTATCTTCGATACCCCCCCCCCCCGTGCTCTTCACCCGTCTTCGAAATCCTCAATCATCAGCTGTCTCCGTATTTTTCCTCCTCATGAATTTTTCCCCTCTATACGACCACGGCCACATGTGGCCCGCGGTCTGTCTTCCCGCCTATAAAGGTATCACAACCCTCAGTCATCTTTTCCCATACATTTTCTATGAAAATAATAAATCCCGCCATTTTGATTTTTTTTTCTTTTCATCGAATAGACCTTCGAGTCCCGATCAGCTCTTGTCAAGAAACCATTCTTCCATCTTTTATACTTTCCGAGATATCGACGAAATTCGAATGGCGGCCATTTTGAATCTGCCATTTTGAATTTTTTTTCAGCTCACTGCCAATTGCATGACGTTTCTAATGATATTTGGTCGAGCACCCCCCACCTATCTTCAATACTTTCGCTGTGCTCTTTACCCGTCTTCGAAATCCTCAAGCATCAGCTCTCTCCGTATTTTTCCTCCGAATGAATTTTTTTCTTCTATACGAAATGGTCATTGAAAAAATTTTTTTTCATACAAAATTGTTCAGGAGAGGTGATCAATGAGTCAGTGAAGTCCGCCCTGTCCATGGTACATGTCTATATGCCGCAAAGCGACGAACACTCAAAGAAAAAAAAACCGGCAAAGTGCGAGTCGGACTCGCGCACCGAGGGTTCCATACCATAAAAGAAGTAAAATATTGAAAAAATGACTTTTCCATGAATTTACGAGTATAATTTACATGTAGGTACTTTTGTTGGCAAACCGCAAACATAACTTTATTTTTGGTGGTTTATCTGGGGACACGGTAGTGTCCCCGCCAAGACGAGCCAAGCGAAGCGCGAGGGCACTACCTATCTTTTCTCGAAGTGTTTCGCCGTATTTTTAAACCCTTATAACTTAGGCCTGAATTATTTCAGATAATCAAAATTCTCGGAAAATGATGTCGCCAGTGAACTTATTAAACCTATAAAGTTTCAATTTTATAGGTCTTATACTTTAGATTTTATTGACGTCTAAAAAACCCAAATTTCGTCACTGACTGACTGACTGACTGACTCACTGATGATCATCAAAATTCCTAGGTACTTCCTGAAGACCTAGAAAGCTGAAATTTGGTATATAAGCTAGTATTAGCACACAACCAACAAAAAAATTCCAAAAGTTGGAAATTTAACCCCCCAACCCCTTAAAATAGGGGATGGAAGTTTGTATGAAATTACCGCAAATATTGATGCTAGAGGTCTCAAAATTGATATAGGGACTCTTTGTAATAAACAATTAAATACGTGTTTCAGGATTTCTAGTTAATCACCCCACATCCATAAAATTAGGGGGTTGGAAGTTCGTATGGGGTTTCCCATAAGTATATAGGTATAATAAAAACTTAATTTCTGAAATTTGGTATATAAGCTAGTATTAGCACACAACCAACAAAAAAATTCCAAAAGTTGGAAATTTAACCCCCCAACCCCTTAAAATACTACTATATTTAATAAATAAATACTACTAATATATTTTGACTAAAGTGTAGAGTTTATAAAGTTAGGATTTATAGAGTTAGGGCATGTAGAGTTAGAAGTCTTGCTCTACATGAGATCTGTTAACTTTTTGATAGTGTGAGCCACATGTTCTCGTCTTGGCAACATTTTACATGAAAATGTTTTTGCTGGGATTGTTATTATCAAAAAAAGTATATTAGTCAGCGAGTTGATTTTATTTTTCCTGTAAAATATACGCTAACTTCTATTGATCATAATTATTTCAGATTTTTCGATTGGTAAACTTCGGAGAAGTTCGAAGAGAAGCAGTGATAGCTCAGTGGTTCTGACCTCTGCCTCTCATAAGGAGGTCGCGGGTTCGAATCCTGGGCACGCACCTCTGACTTTTCCGAGTTATGTGCGTTTTAGGAAACAAAATATCACGAAAACATCGTGAGGAAACCTGCATGCCTGAGAGTTCACAAAAATGTTCTCGATGGTGTGTGAAGCCCACCAACCCGCACTTGGCCAGCGTGGTGGGCTATGGCCAAACCCCTCTCAGTCTGAGGGGAGACCCGTGCCCAGCAGTGGGACATAAAAAGGGGTTGAGATGATGAGAAACTTCGGAGATAAGGGAGGAACGGTATTTTTTCGACAGTTTGCCTAATAAATCAATAACTATCAGGCATAAAAATAAATAAAAATCGGGTGTCACGGAAATCAACTGTTTTGTTTTTTAAAAAGGATTGCATTTACGTAAAATTTACGTAAAAAAATTCATTCATTATCGTCTGCTTATTTAATAAGCAGACGATAATAAAATCAAAACATTTTTTTGGAACAGTGAAAAACTAATTTTACGCATATTGACATAGAGCGTAAAATTGAATGTCTTTGAAAACGCAAGATCGTCGATACTCGTGTAATTATATTCAATGGTTCTGGTAGTGAGGCAGGTATGAGTAGGTAGATATGCAAATTTAGGCAACTTCAAGCGAGCAGAAGTTTAGGTACCTATTACCTATATATTCGACCTCCGCGGCGCAGGGGACGCACGCTCGGATTCGAGTGGGAGGTCGCGGGTTCGATTCCGGCCACGGGCCACTTTGGAATTTTATAATTTCTAAATTGGCTCAGGTCTGGTCTGGTGGGAGGCTTTGGCCGTGGCTAGTTACCACCCTACCAGCAAAGACGTACCGCCAAGCGATTTAGCGTTCCGGTACGATGCTGTGTAGAAACCGTTGGAGTGAGTTCACTTACCCCTTCCAAGTTAGTACGCTAACATCTTCGACTGCATCATCACTTACCATCAGGTGAGATCGCAGTCAAGTACTAACTTGTATAGCGTAAAAAAAAACCGGCCAAGTGCGAGTCGGACTCGCGCACCGAGGGTTCCATACCATAAAAGAAGTAAAACATTGAAAGAATCACTTTTGTTCATGAATTTACGAGTATAATTCACATGTAGGTACTTTTGTTCGCGAACCGCAAACGTAACTTTGTTTTTGGTGGTTTATTGTTATTATCAAAAAAGTATAATAGTAAGGGAGTTGATTTTATTTTTCCTGTAAAATATACATTAATGTCTATTAATCATAATTATTTCAGATTTTTCGATTGATAAACTTCGGAGATAAGGGGGGAACGGTATTTTTTTCGACAGTTTGCTCAATAAATCTAAAACTATCAGGTATAAAAATAAATAAAAATCGGTTTTAGAATACACAAGTAACGCCCTTTCATATGATACCCCACTCAATGTTGTTATCTCATTTTGAAAATTCAAAGTCCCGGTTTTCCCCCCTTTTTAAATATAAATAAAAACAATTTTCAATATTTTATGAGTGCAATGGCGTTGGGTCACTATTACCTAAAAATGTTCCAAATTTCAAGTCGATAACTTTGATAGTTACTGAAATAATCGAGTGTGACCGACGGACGGACGGACGGAGAAAGTCTCACTATAAGGGTTCCATTTTTACCAAATTGGTATGGAACCCTAAAAACAGCATATCACACACACCGCAATAATATAGCTCCAAGGTAAGCGATAGCTATAAGTGTTATGGGTATCTACTAGATAATTGATACAAATACCTATATATATAGGTACGCGTGTATATATTATATTATTTATTATTATTTATGTATATACATAAACTAGCTGACCCGGCAAACGTTGTCTTGCCATTAGGGATATAAAAAAATAGACCTACCGATCATACCTACACTGAAAATTTCATAACAATCGGTCGAGCCGTTTCGGAGGAGTTTGGTAACAAAGATTGGCGAGAGAAGTTTATATATTATAGAATAATATATAATAATATACTGAAAAGCACCCAGGTCCCAGACACTGGAAAACATTCCTACTTATCACACAAATCTTTACCAGTAGTGGGAACCGAATCCACGACCGACCGACGACGCAACGGCACTACCACTACGCGATTCGGTCGTCAAAATAATAGATATCAATATTAGGTATAGTATAAGTACTTAGATAGGTATAAACATTTCAATCCACGACGATGCACCCCACTCTGACAAAGTTCATATGAATCGAATGAAACATTAGCGATTTTCACAAAATGGGGCGTGTCTCCGTGGATGGAAATATCTATAGGTAGGTAATTACGTGTTAGATACCTACAAGTAAAATAAATAGAATAGGTGGATGTAATCACGCGCTCCTGGGTTCGATACCTGGGTCGGGCAATAACTAGTTTTTTTTTGTTTTTATTTATCAAGAAAATTTTAGTACCAGCTCGGAGTTTTGAATTTAGTGTCTTGCCCTTGATCTGTCACCGAAAATTTGATATTGTGGACTATAAATGATATCTCTGAGTATTTTAATTTTAACGCCATCTATGTTGCATCTATGTCTTTTTTACGCTTATAATTGATAGAACACGTAAGAACCACAGAACCTTGGATTGGAACCATAGCATCAATGTATGCGTGCGCGTTGTGTCTTTACGCTCACCGAGATGACAGATATTAATACTTGAACTAAATAACGAAATGGCTACGTTTTAGTTTGAAATAATGATGTGATAAAATAAAAGACAATGTTTAACTTTCGCAAAACAAATATTATTAAAAAAAGTTCATTACGATTGGCGTAAATGATTAAAAACTGTAACTATCGTAACAGCGCCATCTAGCGGCAATCTCTCTAAGGATGAGCCGTATAATTCACGTTAAGTTAAATGTATATTTAGTTTAAATAGAATATTATTATCTATTTATTTATTTATTTAGTACAGAAAGAACATGTGCAAGGAAACAAACACAGAAAGGACATGTACAATTCACATACATACTTTTACGTACATGTACATCAACTTTGTTTACAAAAACAATATTCTTCTTATTTAATTTTATATAGAAATAGAATATTTGCACTTGGTTCTCGAGTGTGGATAGGGAATCATTTCAGTCCTGCACGAGCTTGTAAAAGCTTTACGATGCTTTTATTATTTTGATCTCGATTCCACTCAGAAACGTTACTGTTGTTTTATAAACTTAAGGTACCAAAGTAAACTCGGCGAGTACACGCCGCTACATCTACGGTCTACAATAGGACACGGAGAACAAAACTGGGTACGGCGTATTAATTATTCCTGAACAATAACATGCTTCAGCTTTATAAGAATGGAGCTGCAATTTCGACAGACCGGTCGAAGCTTGCTAAAACTCCTGAACAAAGGAAAGTAGTTCGCGACTGTATGCAATTATGTGGGGACTTCGTTACGAGGCGTTCGGTCTCGCTGAATTCGACCTCAATGCGAGCATAAGTAATATTTGAATTACAATTTGAGTTGTGCCAGTGCAGTCGTTTGTCGAGCGAATTATTTATGATGTTTCACATATCACAATGTGAGTTCAATATATCTGCCATCTCGTACATTTAAATATATCAAATGATTCAAATCATTTTATGTAAATAATGTAAAATTCGGATCAGATTCATCGATTACGTCACGTCGGTCGGTAAATAATAAATAATTTGTTAGTTTTTAATTTCTAAAATATAAAATTCTCTTGCTAATTCTCGTTACCAAACTCCTCCGAAACGGCTGTACTGATAGTTATGAAATGTTCTGTGTTTATTCGGGATCGTAAGATATTTTTTATAACCTAATGGCAAAACAACTTTTGCCGGGTTTGCTAGTAATTTAGTATAATAAGTGCGATGTTTGCTTATAATTTAAAGTTTATGATAAGTAAATTCCATAATTTAATCCTTATAATTTAAAGGTCATGATAATTTCCATAATTTATTATTAAATTCAAGTTATAATTTTTAATTCCACAATTTTGAATTTTTTATGGATACTGCGTTGTAATTCGTGTTCAAAAATATTACATTTAATAAACAGTGTACGTGTCTGGCACGTTCTTTATCTTCTGCTTTTTAGGATGACTTTTTGCCGTACCATTATTAAAATACTTGAAATAGAATAAAGATAAAAGAAAGTAGAGAAAAAATAGAAGATAATAAAGTAGAGATAGAAGAAAAACTATCAAGGAAAGGCCAGATTTTTTTCACTAGATATACAACCAATTTTTCAGTTGTTGACCTCACGTATTACACTCGTATATAACTGTTTTATGATGTTTGGATACGAAAGTAAACACCGCGTTTTTCCCTTTTTCATCACTATTCGGAAACGATTTTTAATAAACAGTTCAGTCGCAAAATAATAAAGTCCTTTTACAGTTAACTTTACTGTGATTACTTTCAATAGTGCCACAGTGCCGACACGAAAATTTATTTTGTAAAAAAATATAAATTTTTATAACTGAAATCGTACGATTTTGTGTTGGAAAAAATGGATACTTGTTGAAACAACGATAAAAATCACTCATAAAAATTAAATGTGATTTACAAATATATATACTAGCATATTAATACTAAAAAATTTCTTGGAAATATAAACGGCTCATTTGCTAATTTAAAAAGAAATAAATTAAATTAATTAATTAGGTTTTTCAAATAAAGAAGAAATATAGAAATTTCTTGGATCTTGGATGTTGACCGGATTACCTTTTCAGATCTTCAAGCTTCGGATTCGCTAATGAAGGTCTATCAAATAACAAAATGAGCAAAGCAATTTCAACAATATGGACTTGTTTATTCAAAACCGGATGGGCAAGTTTTATATTCTCCTCTGCGCAAGTAATGAGTTTTTCGTTTTTGAAATACAATTATGTTTTATATTTTGTTTTCTAATTCTCATATCTACGCAAGTAATTTGCATTTTCAGAATGGTCTTTATTTCCCAAGGGGCGGCGGGAGGGACTCCGATTGAACGCGGATTTTTGTTCACAATTGTGACCACACCGAGAACAATGGACCACCACGTTATAGCACACATGGTCCGTAGTGAACTTAAAATAATTCGCTCGGCTTGGTTACGAATATAATCAAGAAACTGAAAGTTTAGGTCTAAGTATCCATTAAATTCATATTTAAGCTTTATTTTACTTATAAAAGAACAAATAGAAACTAATATTATTGTGAACAACCAATTGACGTAATTTGTAAACATGTTAGGGCCCACTCCCACTGTGAACTTATCGACTGACCTGTGTTAACAATTTTGTCTTTCCAATTCGACTTCTATTAGTCAGTAGCGTATTATTGATTTGAAAAGCACCGAGAAGACCTCCAATCACAAATAAGCTCTGTAAGATACATAAAAATTTAAAACCAATAACACCTATACTCTAAGTATTTAGGATCATAACGAATAAAGATCATACTAAGATTACAAGTATAATGATTGAAGAAAAGATAAAAATTTTGATGAGTGTGAGAACTCCGTGCTTGAATGTTCTTTTTCAAATTGTTCATAATGTATTAAATAATTAAAATCAAAGCTAATCTGATTGTGAGTGGCAATTATCATCAGCTACCGTTCAAAGACTTCGCCAAAATAAATTGGCAATGCTTAAAGGCCGTTTGAGTTCCTTATTGGGGCCCATTACGCAAAAATAACAGGATCATAACTTTATAATTACGAACAAAACTCTTTGATGGAGAAACTTTAATGCCATTGAAGTCAAAATTCGATAGCCTAATTGTAGGCACCGTAGTGGGTGCGGTAGGCATCTAATTAGTACAATTTTGGTATAAAATTTACTTCGTACTTCGTAGGCTACGTTGTAATTATTCAAGAACAATAATTTTATCGAATCTGCCCTAAGTTTACTGATAAAATTTGAGACCATAATAATATCACTGAGATAATTATTATGAAAATACCGAATACCTGTGTATCAAAATGTCCTATTCAATAGATTCTATCTTAAAAAATATGTTATATCATAGTATTCTTTTTTAGCTTGCTTTCCAATGCTTTCCAAAAAACCAACTTCAAATGCCACTACAAAGAGTGAAATAATTTTTATTTAAATTTTAGGTACCTACACCAATTCGAAGTCGGGCGATTGTCTATGACTTCGTCATTTCTTCGCACATCAAGTAAGTAAGAAGGACTATTAGGGATTGTATGAAACATTGCCCGACTTCGAATTGGTGTAGGTACCTAAAATTTAAATAAAAATTATTTCACTCTTTGTAGTGGCATTTGAAGTTGGTTTTTTGGAAAGCATTTCCCATTTTTATTTTATACTTTTTAGTGGAAAACAATAAAATGCACAAGGAGTTGTAAAAATATCCAAATTGCTTGAGGTGTGTTCATAAAATCTGAAGAGATACCTCAAATTCACCAAGATCCCATCATCAGACCCTGACTTGATGACTTTAGTCATCAAATTAGTATCTGCTAGCAAATGCACCAGTAACTATAAAAAATACTCAACTCGCTTCAAGTATACTAGCAAAATTTGAAGAGTTCCCTCGATTTCACCAAGATCCCATCATCAGACCCTGACTTGATGACTTTAGTAATCAAATCCGTATCTGCTAGCATATGCACCAGTAACTATAAAAAATACCCAACTCGCTTTAAGTATACTAGCAAAATTTGAAGAGTTCCCTCGATTTCACCAAGATTCCATGATCAGATCCTGACCTGATGAGCATAGAACAACTTGGAAAATATTACTCTTTCTAATAATACTCAAATTGTTTCATGTGTCCATGTAAAATTTGAAGAGTTCCCTCGATTTCTCCAGGATCCCATCATCAGATCCTGACCTGATAAAAATGGGACCATCTGGAAACAAAACCCTCTTAAACAAAAAAAGAATTTTTCAAATCGGTCCACGCGTCTTCGAGTAATCGGTGAACATACATAGAAAAAAAAAAAAAAAGATTCCGACGAATTGAGAACCTCCTCCTTTTTTTTGAAGTCGGTTAAAAAACAATTTATGTTACGTGTTTTTGAGAACTCGAACCTACTCGAGATTTTATAAATAAGACTTGCTCTTTTAAATATAAAATAAAATTATTTTAGAAATTCATATTTGGAACCTACCCGTTTCTAAAAAAATAACAGATATACCTAATGATTTACCTAGTTATTTAATGTTTGTTTTTTTTTTTTATATGATGAACAGCTTTTAAATCTTAAGTTATAGGCCTGATTAAGTTGTAATGGCCACGGAATCGCCGCACTTTGCAATGAATGGCCAGTAACAGCGCATTTCACGTGGCGCTGGCCAATTTATTTGCGGTTAAGTGCGCACAATAAATTTCTCAAATGGTCCGTATACACCAAAGGTTGTGTGCTATTTATTTCCTAAGTCCGGGGTTTATCGTCCAACCTGACGGACTTACATGTAGACATCTGAGATTAGGTACATATAATATTGTCATCCATAAAGTTCCCCTAACATTTTATGTAGGTAGGCAGGAACTTAGTTTATTTAAATGGGAAACTTACAAACTTACAATTCGAAAAAAGGCCAAAATAAATGATGACAAACTCTTATATAGTATGGATCTACGCAAACTAAGTAGAGAGAAAGAGTAGTATACAAAATAAGGCAAGTTTTAATTTTTAATTCAATATTTTTTTCATAGTTCATTTGAATTTTTCTAAAGAAAATTTTCCCGACTCAATTATTGTGGGATGAAAATTCACAAGAGAAGAAAATTAAAAAAAAATCATTATGTTGACGCAAAATCGAGTAGCTCGGCGAACAATTATGTGGGCTCGATGGAACCAAAAGTAATAAAAGCGCTGCGAACACAGGAACTCGTTAGTAGCTATTGAATGTTTCTTGAAGGTAAAGTGGATGGCCCAATCAAGCGATCAGTGGGCAAACAGCGTCCCTCTTTTTGTGGAACATTTATTTGTCTTGAAGTACTTACCTTTACCGTTTCAGTTGTAGGCATTTATATAATAGCGACGGTATATCTAAATGTATATTTCTTGAATACCTTTAAACGGTTCGACCGATTTTGATGGCTTTTTAAACATCACGTGGACGGTTCTTACATGAAGATTCTGTATGTAATTTTGACAGTCTGTGGCTTAGCTTTATGATTTGAAATATTTTTTAGTAACTTTGATTTTGTATTACGCTAAATACCTACCTACTTCGTGTTGAGAAATAAAAAAAGGATTTCAGTGATGAACTTATTAGTTTAGGCATCATATCACCTGTTTTATACGTTTAACTAAACTGTGTAGTCAAAATTTACCAGTCAGTGTCAGCACTATAAATTTTATGCATAACCCCACTAACGGTCTAATATTGCAAGCAAAGTTTGCGTGCGAAACTTTATAATTAACGTCCACTTTGAGATTCACAACATGTCCGGCTATGGATATGAAATACAGTATCTGCTTCTATATGTACATAAATGTAATTACGCGTAGAAAGAAAGGCATTGAATAAAATTTTTATTTGTTTATACTATAAAACATATCTATGTAGATGAATAAGTATCGTCACACTCACAGCCATTTGTTGTGGCCTATTACTGCACAAATCGTTTCAAAGAATGGTTTGGCCCATAACCTATTAGACTGGCTACAGGTAAGGTGATAAACTTTTGATTATATTATGGCGACCTTTCAGTCTTGCTGTGTTTTGCCATATATTCTACATCAAAGTGTTCCTCAAATCAGTTTATTAAAAGACAGATTATTATTATTATTTGTTTCTACGAGGTTACTAAATTTTCTGTGAGTATTAAAACACCGTGAAACGCAACACATAACAAAAGCTGTCATATAGCAAAAGAGAATTATTTGTACTTGAGGGTGGCATTTTCCTTCTCTGAGCTTTATCGACAGTTTTCCATACAAGACCCTCGGGGGTCTTTAGGGCCAAATTGCTATAGAATGACTTCTCAATGCGGCTTCGAAACTGCCCGGCCGGCGCTCACATAAAGTCTGGACTTCATGGAAGTTCAACCTCGTAAAGTTTAATACGTGTTGCATCGTGACGTAGTATATTCGCGCAGGAAGCTTTAATGTTTGAAGCAGTTGTTTCAAAGTCTTCGCCCTCTGTTAAGAATTCAAAGTGGAACAATGTGTTAGGGGATTAATTTTGTGTTGGAGCTCAAACTTTTCATCTATGCCTGCACGCGAAATTTTATATTTTGTATTGTTTGTTGTTGATGTGTTAAAGGAAATCAATGAATTGGAAACTTTTGACTGTCTATGACATCAGCTTAACAGAAATAAATAAGTAATTACTAGTCCATCAGAAATGGAAATATAGTGTAGAGCCAGAGTTAAAATATTTAAGAAATGAGCAGAATATTTCCACTTTACCCATTCACCTACTCAAGGTTTATCTAAAATCAGTTCATATTTTGTGAACAAAAAATCTCTCTCCGGAGGCGAATTTTCGTACGGCAAGTTTTCGTTTTAACATGAAATCAGATCTACTCGTAGTTACTCGCTCGCGAAGGCGAAGAAAACTTTGATTTGTTATTTTTACCGCAACCATGAATCTGGCGAAGCACTTCTTTATAAAGCTACGTATAAAATCGTGCAATAAAGCAGTAATTCACTGCTGAAAATTAGTATAAAATTTCCCGCAGTTACGTCCCTTTAGAGAAAATATGTTTTAAATAAGGCTAGCATGAAATACTGAGCAAAATTATTGTAGACCCTAATTGGAAATAAACTTTGTTGCGGCGACAATTCCCTACTGTAAAGGGTATGATAAATGAACTTGAGAATAGCCCTCTTCGAAATTATCTAAACGCTCCGACAGGACCAGAAGCTAGAGTTTGCTCAAATAGAATATTTTGAATAGTTCAGTTTACACTCAGATTTCTTTGGTTAATTCAATTTAGTCAATTTTATATAATAACTAAAATAAGTAGGTTAGGTATAACAGATTAATAGCCCATCAAAGTCGCAGGGTGTAAACTTTTCGTCATTCTTCTCAAATAATAGGAAACGTGTTTCTCACAATACTGGACATGATGTACCTGGTGATTATAATATTTAGTTCATTAAGTAATTTGCTTGAAGATGCTCTTTTGAATTTAACAAGGTTGGCAGAAAATCCTTATTATAATTAGAGTAAGTTAGGTACCTTCCACAATATGAAAACCGCAGACCATTTAAAGGATAAATCTGTGATGTTGAACGAAAGGGAGAAATGAGGCGCAAGTCCCGACACGACGCCCTGGCAGCAAGATCTACTGATAAAATTACACAAATGCTAATGAAAGTGGAGCTGCTTGGGCGAGATTAGCGTCCTCTGTGAAATTGCCGCTGTTTACGGTCTAATTTCACCCCGAGCAGAGAATTTTATACTTCAACCTACTTTAAAATTCTTTTCAACGAATTACGTATCGTATGGAATAAGGATCAATTTTTCACTTACAGCAGTGGGGTTTCCTGTGGCACTGTGAAAGACATTATAATTTATACCTCTGCTGCATAGCTTACCTGTACTTAAGTCTCTGTCTTCGTACATAAACTGTGGTGGTATTTCACTCTATAATCTTTGGTTATCGATTTTTTGTCTTTTTACAAATACCGTAGGAGCTGTTATTTTTCCGGGATAAAAAGCCTCATTGGGACTGTTGCATTATCCACGAAGAATCTACGACGTATCTAAATGCCCTTGTTGCAGCATTATTAAGTCAAAATGTTTGCCTCATATATATTATAGTCCAGGCGATTTCTTACCTTACAGAAAATAAGTACCGCTTTCCACGAATATATTAGAACTAAAATAGGTAAGACAAAATTTGGCCTGCCGAAGCTCAGCTTGGACTTTGGAGAGTTGTTTGCAATGAAGAGATATATCGGCAAAAATTTTGTCCCTGGAGTGGCTGAGATATCTCTTCACCTTTATTTTCAGCAATTATTCAAGCCAGCACAGCTGCTGAATTTATAACGATTACGATGCGATTTTATTACTCAATTATTCATAAATTTTTTTATACATTTGCATTAAAAACGCACAAAAAGAAAAAGCGTACTTATATGATGTGGGAGCAGCATAATGTTATTTCAAAGACAGTAGAGGTAGATTTACATAATATTAACGCCTACATTACCTTTTGTTTAATTACGAACACATGAAATGTATTTATGGAAATGAAACTGGCATTTCGCAATAAGAGCCACAGTCTTAACTTGTGGTTTTCCATATTTTTCAAGCTAATGCGGGTATAATTTATACGTGGAAATAAAATTTCTGCACAGCGAAAATAACTTCGCATTCGAGAATGGCGGATAACGATTTCGGTACACAAAAATCTGCAGGTTGGCAGTCAAGTGACATCCCGGATTTATAATGAACGGGACACTGTATCATCAACCTTTTTAGGGTCCCGTGACAAAGGATTTTATGGAAGCTACTTTTAAAAGACTGTTATGAACTAAAACATCTATGACAAGTTCGATTCGGCTAATATATAACAGGTATATTTATATCAACGTCTATGAGATTACAACTATGATAATAACATCAAGATGAGCCCATCCGAACATTTTACGTAAACCTTCTTCATACAAGAAAATGTAGAGCCATGTGTCGAAACTCCTACGTCGTTGTGTACGTACGAAATACTGCGTAGGCTTACAGCTTCCTACTGACGCCGGAGGGGGTTTTGCTCCCATAAACTGGCGACAGTTTTTCGCGCGGTCCGCTGGGTCTATAGTATAGGTGTCTTTGGATTACAAGCACTTTTAAGAGTCCATACATCCATATTATATTATTATGTAAGCCAAACGGATCTTACCTATGAAGGGCCAATTTCAAGTATACTCGCAAATATGTTAGAGGCATTGATATAATATTGGTTAGAGGCTAAATTTTACACGTGTGCGTGTATGTTTGTTGCTCTTTCACGTTACTACTAAACCTATTTAGCTGTAACTAGTACTAATACTAGCCTACAGCTAGTATTCTCATATACAAACTTGCAGTTTAGAATGCAAATTGCATATGAATTGGAACGCAACAATTCGCTTGAGTTCTATAGTCTGACGCTGCTGTCGAAGACCGCTGGAAGACCTATGGGGACTCTGTTACTATGTCCAAATTCTAGGAACGTGTTCAAACGTTTGGAAACTCTTATGTGCGCATGAAATGTAAATGTGTAGGTGGTTTATTTAGGCAAGTAAATAGCGATTGGTATAATGAGAAAAGTTACAATCACAATGTTATGACAACCCTGTGTAATCTCCAGCCGGGGAGGCAGCATAATCCCGTCCTATGAGTGTTTATTTGATATTTATTCCGGTTGCTGTCCCCGCTAATGAAACTCTTCTCCCTTTGTTATCTTTGTACGAAATATTTATACACATAACAAATGATGGCCTCTATTAATTATAAAGTCCAGGATGCTTGAAAAAAAGTAGGTACGTACGCTGTGCTACGCAGTATGTACACAATACTACACTGATGCGAGGACTTCGATAAGTTTTGTTTTCATGGAAATACTGTTTGTGATAAATGGAAATCCCAGCAAAAACATTTTCATGTAAAATGTTGCCAAGACGAGAACATGTGGCTCACACTATCAAAAAGTTATCAGATCTCATGTAGAGCAAGACTTCTAACTCTACACGCCCTAACTCTATAAATCCTAACTTTATAAACTCTACACTTTAGTCAAAATATATTATGTCTTGGCTGTTTCGGTACCGTCACATGGGCGTAAAGTGAAGAATTTATTCACTGTTCAGTACTTTTCTAATAGAGTTTTGCAAGTGGCATAATGGACCATGCAAAATTCAAGAAATTTCACATTAAAATTAAATGGTATCACCATTGTTATGGAAAAAAACTTCCATTTATTAAAAAAATCCTCTAAAGCAAAGGAACACACTTTTGCAAAGTGTGATGAAGTATTTGAAACCAATGCAGTTAGTAAAACCTAAGTGCAGTTTCTGAGGAGACTCAATACCTATCAAATAAATAATCGTTACTACATAAACTAGGTATTGTATATCAGAAAAGTACAAAGTCAGTGAATAATATTTTTATTTTACACCCATGTGACAGTAACGAAACAGCCAAGACATAATATATTTTGACTAAAGTGTAGAGTTTATAAAGTTAGGATTTATAGAGTTAGGGCGTGTAGAGTTAGAAGTCTTGCTCTACATGAGATCTGATAACTTTTTGATAGTGTGAGCCACATGTTCTCGTCTTGGCAACATTTTACATGAAAATGTTTTTGCTGGGATTTCACTTCTTTTTGTAAGTTGTTTACGTCTATATTTTTTATTTGGTTAATTTCCTTTTCTTTGGTGTATTTCTTGAATATCATTGCAAGGTGGATATTTGTCCGAATCAAGTATCCCCCCCCCCTCTATCATTTAAATGAGAGAACCCTCCTTGGTTCACCTAGATTATTTTTTTCCTTATTTGTAGTTTATTACAAAGAGTCCCTATATCAATTTTGAGACCTCTAGCATCAATATTTGCGGTAATTTCATACAAACTTCCATCCCCTATTTTAAGGGGTTGGGGGGTTAAATTTCCAACTTTTGGAATTTTTTTGTTGGTTGTGTGCTAATACTAGCTTATATACTAAATTTCAGAAATTAAGTTTTTATTATACCTATATACTTATGGGAAACCCCATACGAACTTCCAACCCCCTAATTTTATGGATGTGGGGTGATTAACTAAAAATCCTGAAACACATATTTAATTGTTTATTACAAAGAGTCCCTATATCAATTTTGAGACCTCTAGCATCAATATTTGCGGTAATTTCATACAAACTTCCATCCCCTATTTTAAGGGGTTGGGGGGTTAAATTTCAAACTTTTGGAATTTTTTCGTTGGTTGTGTGCTAATACTAGCTTATATACCAAATTTCAGAAATTAAGTTTTTATTATACCTATATACTTATGGGAAACCCCATACGAACTTCCAACCCCCTAATTTTATGGCTGTGGGGTGATTAACTAAAAATCCTGAAACACGTATTTAATTGTTTATTACAAAGAGTCCCTATATCAATTTTGAGACCTCTAGCATCAATATTTGCGGTAATTTCATACAAACTTCCATCCCCTATTTTAAGGGGTTGGGGGGTTAAATTTCCAACTTTTGGAATTTTTTTGTTGGTTGTGTGCTAATACTAGCTTATATACCAAATTTCAGCTTTCTAGGTCTTCAGGAAGTACCTAGGAATTTTGATGATCATCAGTGAGTCAGTCAGTCAGTCAGTCAGTGACGAAATTTAGGTTTTTTAGACGTCAATAAAATCTAAAGTATAAGACCTATAAAATTGAAACTTTATAGGTTTAATAAATTCACTGGCGACATCATTTTCCGAGAATTTTGATTATCTGATATAATTCAGGCCTAAGTTATAAGGGTTTAAAAATACGGCGAAACACTTCGAGAAAAGATAGGTAGTGCCCTCGCGCTTCGCTTGGCTCGTCTTGGCGGGGACACTACCGTGTCCCCAGATTTAATGCAGTAAATAACGACTAATAAAAGTTTGCAAGTTATCAGTAGGTATACCTTAAAAGTAAAAACACAGAGCCTATTGTGAACCCTAAGTTAGGCAATTGAATTTTGTACAAAATACCAGAGATCATGGTAGTTATAATGTAAAAGGAGATATAACTGGTTTTGGTGGAACCCTATTGGTGCCCGAAGCATATGATCGCAATTGGCTAGTTTAACTTCAGTTTTAGTTTGCAATTTTAATCCTAAGAAACAGTCATAGCTATCCTATGACTGTTTCTTATGGATTAAAAGTACCTACTTATAACGGTAAGTAACTAATACTTTGACTCGTATTTACGCCGATTTTCTCTCATTACGCGTCGTAACTTCAATGCGTAAAGTTAATGTTATGATTTCCATACATTAAAACCCCTCTTTTATTAAAATCTGAACATTTAGAATTTCATACGAAGAGCTTTAAAATACGGAGTGTGCGCTCCAAAATTATGAGTGTTATCATAAATAAGTATTTTTACTTTTTGTTAATATGCCTTATCGTGTACGGTTCAACTTTTTTCATTAAAATCTAAAAGAGGGATAAGTAGTAGGTTACCATAAGTACTATTGTAATTATAAAATTCTTATGTAGTTCAGTCTAGAGTCTAGATCACCGACATATATTGTACCTACGGTACTACAATATATGTCGGTGGTCTAGATTGAGATATTGAGCCCGTAAGAACTTGACAGATTTGTCGACTTAGATTAATTTAAATATTTTTGTAGAAAAAGAAAGAAGTGACCAAACTTTCCTTAACATGTACCTCCAGGTCTGTGACTCATTTCATTTGTAGGAATCATACACTCAGTTGGAGCTCATGATATGCAATAGTGGCAAGGAACCCTAAAAGAGCCGTGTCCAATGTCCAGTGCGAATATTTGAAGAGTTATAATGGATTTCAACAAGCGCGATGTTAGGAAAGTTTAGCAGCGAAAATGGCGTCGTGTACAAAGTTGAATTCGTGACTGCACTGCATATCATGCTGCCGACACATATTATGAGATAAACTTCAAGAATACATATTCGCTCTCAACGGCTTTACGAAACGTGGGCGTACTACGGGCCGGTTGTTGATCAGGCGTTTAAGAGGGCGTAATTTTTTTTGATAACCAATTAGTATATAAGTAAGTCTAACAGAAGTGGCCCTTAAAGGACTTAATTGTTATATCTGAAGGGATTAAGCTTCAACTTCAACAAGTAAATACCTATTGTTTAGTTAAACAGTGCACCGATATTAGGAAGTAAATACAGCATTGCTTAGTGAAACCTTTCTATTTCGTATCTCTCTTTTATGAAAATCGCATGAGTCACCTCCCAAAAAGAGGAAGCATTACACTGTTTCACTAAACCATGGTTAATTAGCTTAGCGATCTCGGGTCGCAAATCGCAATCAATTTCCCGGTAAAAGGGGTTGATAAAATGATATTATTAATTTGTGATTAAAAAAAATCAATTTCATCATTTTTATCGCAGTTATTTGAATAGAAAATCCTTAATTTTTGAGAAGTATTTTGCCAGGCCATAACCGCTGCCGATACACGGAAAGGTTAAGTCCAAATTAGGACGCCAATGAAAGCCAACGTTCCAATAAACGACTTGGACCAATTACCGTACTATTTAATTAATGATGTTGGGTCAATATGTTATGACGCCTTCACTGGCGCAATAACGTTACAGGGTTCGATTCCTAGCAATCCTAGCACAGGCCAGTTAAGATTTTTTTTTATTTCCCTATAATTTCTAAATAAGCTCAGGTCTAGTCTGGTGTGAGACTTTGGCAGAAGCTGCTTAAAATTCAGAGAAGAGAAAAGAGTAGAGGGTAAAAATTCAGAGAAAGCGCAATCGCCTGGATTGGTATAAGCAAGCACACGTTGAAAGATTATTATTGTTGACTTCGGCTCCAGATAATGCAGAGCTAAGTAATTCGTTTCAAATACGTATCTTGTGTAACGACGTACCTACTATATTGATATAGGTGTACTCCAATAAATTTAGCTTTCAAGCCTTGTGCGTAACGCACCTACGTGGTAAATGGTTCTCTCGTTATTTAAGCTACTTACCTAAAAGCTTCTGTGCTGTAATACTTTACACTATGTTTTAAATAAATAGATTCGAAATTAAATAGGTACTTTGCGACCCAATACCCTAACGGGCGTGTTATATGTATTAGTATATTGAATATTATATTATTATGACTATGAATAAATACCTACTTACTTATATGAAATAACACGAAGTTGGGTTCATATTTTTTTCATGCTAATTAATGAATAAAATATAAATATTTTGTAAAATGTTTACATATTAACTATCTTGTCGTCATTTTATCGTGAATGGCTGGATTTAGAGAACTTTATTTCTTATAGAGATGTTTGCCATGTAAGTCATTTCGTGTGATACTTCGGCTACAGGATTATAGGAAGGTATATCCAGGCTTAACGTCGAGTTTCCCTTGTCACCAATATTATTTGTCTTTTCACAAACCCAAATTAAAGCTTATTTATATGTGTCATGATGATTTATTTTGTTCTTTGTATTTTTTTAAGTGTGTGTTTCTGATTCATTAATTACAAAAACATACACTTGTTGTTGTTTGGATAATATATTTTGAAATCTAAAATTAATTAATCATAATAATTCATAAACTTTTACAGAAGGTTCTTTATGTCTAGATTTTTCATCGTCAATACTAATTTTTATGTATGTTTATATAATATAATTTAATGAAATCACAAATCCGCAAGGAAACGTGTTTAGCAAGTTAAACGCACTCATTTTATATTACGAAGATAACTCGCCGCCGATAAACGCAGAGTAACAATAGTTATAATGATTTAATAAATAATTTATTGCAACTGGTGTTTATTTCCTCTTGTTATAGATAAAAAGAATTAATAGTTTTTTTGCCCGCGGTGCGCAATAATTCTTCTATTGATAAATAATACGTACTCTGTGTTCTGTAATAATAAAATGGAGTTTGTTCAGGAAAAATAACTCTAATAAAAATTTTGTACCCATTTCACACTTGTGAGACAAATGCTAATGAAATAACTTTTCATAAGTTTATTAGTATCACCGAATATATTATAATAGTATGGAGAACGTATGCAATGTGCATGAAAAAGTAAATATAATATTTAGTTTTTAGTACCTACTCTTAAAGTACGACATACCTATAGGTAAGCATAATTATTTTTTCAGAAAAAATCGTAAAATAAAAGCATTATTCTGTATAATATAATTTCGTGAAATTATCGATCTAAAGTAAAGTATGCAGCTGCAGTGTTGGCAATATGACGTAGGTAGTTGGGTACCTGTCTATTTCATTGCAAAACGCTTCATCAATCACATAAATGAAGAAATGCCTATTAATACAACAAGTTCATATTAGTTTAATAACCTGGGTAACGACTTTTAGAACCTTTCTCTATAATGATAATAATTAATGTCAAGTCAATTTTATTATCAATATAAGTGGTTATTATAACAGCATAGTAGGATGGTACAGCATAAACTAGAAAGTAAGGCACACAATAATTAGGGTCATCAATGTTTTATAAACATTCCCCATACAAAGTTGCAATCTAAATAATATTATTTCAATGGTTCGGAAAATAATTTTATTGTTATCGCTAAAGTTAATAGTTTGTTAATATTTTAAGTAATTGTTTATTTATCTTAAAATTATAGATGACGGAAATCTTGAGTTTTATTAATTGACGAATTATTATTAAATTAACGCTAGCCTAGTACCCTTTTCGAATTAACGAAGTAGGTACGAAACGAACACAAAGCAGCTCCATTGTTCATATCCAAAGATTTTCAACGTTTTTTAAATGAAGCTTATTACGAATAATAGAAATAGAATTTGCAAAGATAAGTCATCGGAGATCTATGACGCACACTAAGATAATTTTTTGAACAACCAGATGCAAAACCAAAAAAGTTAGAAAATAATCATTGGTGAAGAATTAATGACGAGCAGCGTAGAAACTACGACTTCATATCCTAAAACTGGTAATCTCCTTTTTTTATTTTTGGCCCTTCTTTCTTTGGTTTTTGGAAGTCTAGAGCGCATGCGTTTCTACAAAGCCTCATTTTGACATCTCCGAAACGGAGAGATGTTGAAATGACGAAATCTGATTGGTTACTCAAACACAGCTCCGCTCCGCTTTGGTGGCAACCGGGTCTTACGGTTTAACTTTTTCTAATATAGGACGGAACCCTTAGTGCGCGAGACCGACTCGCACCTGACCAATTATTTATTTTTGGCCCTTCTTTCTTTGGTTTTTGGAAGTCTAGAGCGCGTGCGTCTGCAAACTCTCGGTGCACGCTGAACAATATTGATTTGACATTTTCATACTATGTTGGTATGTAAATATTAAATCAGTACTGCAACATTACTTCCTTAAGAGGTGGATGTACGGCCCCTGATGGCTTTTTGCACTCTATCTTTTCGCTTTTACTAGCTTTATGACAGGCCTGTCAGGCTATAGGAGCCGTCCTGTTGCCACATTTTATTGCACCACGGGCACCGAGATATTGCGATCAGTATAATTCAATTGCGCACTACACCCACGCAATATCGCTGTAGTTGATGTTAGACTTTATGCGTCGCAAAAACAACTTGTGTATGCTGTGATTTAACCTAAATACATACAAATGTTGAAGCAATCCTATCTTAGTGGACTTTGAACGAAACCAGTTAAATCTAGGCTCAATCGCAAATTACCAATTGCGTTCGCGAATTACGTACATAGACTAGGTTTAAAAATAAATCTCACATTTTTAAAGTGAAAACTTCTTTAAGCGCGTGGGTCATTTATGAGATGAGAAAAAACCATTGAACCCGCGACACTGTTATCGTAACCAACACCTCAATTGTTACCATAACCACGTAATTTTTCAAGTTTGCACTTCCGTCGGCGATCGGCACTCCTGGAGTTCCGCGTTAATTTTTTTTGTTTCCGAAATGTAGTTGTTAGTTGCATTAAGTAGGTAGGTACCTAGATAGTTAAAATTTGAACTGTCGACCATTTTATTTCTTCTTTTCGTCTTCGTTTTCATCTATCTTCGGCCTTCGCCAATATTTTACCTTAACTGCTCGGATCTTCTCTCAAAATGAGAAGGGTTTAGCTTTAGCCGCCATTCATGCCGGTCACTGATTTCTATTCTATGGATTAATCATTGTATACATATCTGATAGATCGTTTTTATGCCGCTTTGAAGCGTCACCCTCGAACGGTACTAAATTGAAATTTGTTGCTAGTGACCGTGGCGTCGTTTTGAATGTCATTTTATTTTAGTTCCACAGACGCTCACGCCACGTTACGAAACAATCAGCGCCAAAATGGCGAAAATCAAGTGTCTTCATTTTTAAATTGACCGTCAGCGATCTATAGAATAGAGATCAGCAGGGCGATCGGCTAAAAATGTATCAATCATTGAGCATCAAGAACTGTTTCAATGTCAAAACATGGTTTTTGACCAATCACAACACTTAAAAATCACGTTTTGACATTGAAGCAATTCTTTAAGGATTGATAATATTTTTTTAGCCGATCGCCCAGCAGGTACCTAATGCCGGCGTATTTGGGTTGATAGTTTTTCTTCATAGCTAAGCAAGTGATGTCGTCGTCACTGCTAGATGTGTTGGTTGCTGCAGTTATCGCACGAAAAAAGATTTTTTGAAGAATATCTGTCGGAAACAACGCAGTTAGCCGCAGTGAACTTTGACGCACTAGATAATGTTATCAATGCAGGAAATTCGATCATACGCATGAACGATGAATATTCACAAATAAAAACATTATCGCCTCTAAAGAAGGTGAAGCAGTTAGTATCTAATTATGCTCTGTTTATAAAACAACGAGATAATTTCGCATTACTCGAAGTCAATTATCTTGTAGATGTTTCCGAAGACATCAAAGCAATTTGTAAGGTTATCGTATAGAGTGGAAAAATATTATGGCGAAAAATTGAAACAATATTTATCACAGTTGGTATACCTACATCATTGAACTTTGATTGCAAAACGTATCATTAGTTTGATAAAATTGATACATACCCAATAATAACCTAATTTTTCTTCCTGGTTTGTTTAACTGGTACTGATTTTATAAACGAACGGAATCATAAATCAAATTAAATTAAAATATACTTTATTTCATATAGGCCTAGCACAGAGGCACATATTAGGAGTAACATCTCTAGGTCGTTACTTATATTTCAAAACTTAAAACTAAGTTGACGAGAGTTCGCAAACGCACCCTGCCACTGAGAAGAAGCCCTCAATAAACTCAGACGGGTATTCTTTTATCAACCGACTCCAAAAAAGGAGGAGGTTCTCAATTCAACTGTATGTTTTTTTTTATGTTTATTACCTTATAGCTTTTGACTATGGGTCAATCGATTTTGATGATTCTTTTTTTAATAGAAAGCTGACGCCTCCCGTGTGGTCCAATTCTTAATTTAGTCCAGTTCTTATAATACTAGTATCCATGAAACCAATATGTCTTAAATTTTGAATTGGAAAGGATGTATTCAACAATAGTTTGATGAGTGTTAAAGTCTATTATTTTTGGATTAATTAACGTATATTATTTGTTTACCATTTAACAACTATGAGCATACCTACATACTAAAAAGGCTAGTAAATTCGTAGAGCAATTCAGTATCACTCACAAGAGCTTGTGTCACTAATATAGTCCTTTATCGTGTAAGCAGGTAAGTAAGTATTGGATTTAGATATTATTAATGTTTCATAGGTGGAGAGCGATTTCTTTAAGAAATGTAAGTGTGTATTTTTAGATTACATTTGTCGAAAGCATTCCTAATTCACGAGTAAATTAAAGAGCTCCTTTATAAAACTTTTCCAATATTTTTTCATCACGTACGTAAACATTTCCTCGTGGAGCCACATTTCATCGAGAAAATATAACCAATGCTTGGTTTGACGTAAGAATTTTGGTATTTTATTCCAATTCAAAGTTATTTACTCAAAAGATAAACTGCGTAGTAGGTAATACCGAATACATAAATTACTTACGTACTTAATAGAGATCGTCTGGTTTAAAAAAAATGAACGCCCGTCCACTACATTTTTCTTTCACGAAGTTGGATTCAAGCCGTACTTATATAAATTAGCCTACTAGCTGTTGCTCGCGGCTCCATCCGCGTGAATTTTGGTTTAATACGAATCCCGCCAGAATCGTGGATTTTCATAGTGTTCCCTCTCCCCTTTATATTATTTACTTCTGAATAAATTTGTTATAATAATCTACATATACTTAGGTATATTCAACCGGAACTGTGGTATTTATCGGGATAAAGAGTAGCCTGTGTCCTTTTACAATTAAAATATGTACCCAAATTTTATCAAGGTACCTATGTTCAGTTTCGTATAGGCGTGCAAGCGTAACAGACAGATAGACTGAGCTTTCGCATTTCTAATATTATAATAGGAATTAAAATAAAAGAGCTTTTTTTTCATTACAATTGCAACAATTACTTCCTTAAAGTTATTTACAAGCCCGCATTCAGTCTTCGTTTGCGGCACATCACTTTTCATTAAACGTCCCTCGGACTAACTTTTGTAGATAGGTACACCTTTCGGCTACGACCTCAGGCGGAACCGCTGAGAGACTTCTTTGTGGAAACTTCTTTGGGAACTCGAAATTTACTTAGACGAGAGAAAAGACATTTCCTGGGACCGTACCACCATCTCTTACAGCAGTATTATTGTAATATATATTGTTTTGAAATTTTCATACATTTCATTGTAACAATTTTTGAAGTGTTAACTTCTGTATATGCAGTTCAATCCACGAAAACGCGTGCCACTTCTTCACAATCACTTAGGTATGTCATACGATTCGTAAGGAGTTTGTACATAAATGAACTATCTATAAGTGCTTTGGGCATTTTCGAGATGGTGAAAACCGTTGAACTCGTTACGCGTTACCGCAAAGTCTGTACATAATCACCCCCTTATTCAAAAACATGCAATATCGTTGGAATAGTTATACTCTGTTTTGTCTTTTTTGTGAACAGTAATTTGATATTCGAATGAAAGATACAAAACAGAGAATAACTTTTTCACCGCTATTTCCCGTTTATGAATAAGGGGGTTACTTTGTATCTGTAGTTTACTTACTGTAGTACGACTATTACAACACACACGTTATTTTTTTTCTTTTTTGGACATTATACAAATGTTCACGTTTTATTCTGACAGCACTTCAATATTATACATTCGTTGGCACTACCAGTTCCATACCCTCTTTTTAGGGTTCCATACCAAAATGGTAAAAATAGAACCTTTACTTTGTTCTAGTGTACAAAAATAATTGAAAATAATACTGTTGTGTGTAGGACAAGATTACACTTTCCTACAAATGTCCTACATACATTGACGAAGTAGGTCGTTCGTATCCGGACAATTATTATCAACGTCGCCACTAATGCGTAAATTGTTGATATAAGCCTATAGTCATTACTTTCTCTTTAATTTTACTGGTAATCGTTTTTCACACGATTTTAAATGATCACTTTTAATCAGCAAGAACATGAGTATTTTACAAGCTTTTATTTAGTTTTACCTGTCCTGTTTTAATTCTTGAAAGTTAACTTTGACCCACTTCCCGGTTACCGATTGAGCTGAAATTTTGCATGGATGCACATGCCTTATGGCGGTGCCCAATATTCAATCTATCCATGGTTTGCCTTACTAGAGATAGAAATTTGACATAACTTGTATGAACCTTATGTCACTTTGATATCTCTAGTAGGGCAAATGGAAGAAAAATAGAATATTGGGAACCGGCATTATAGTAAGCAATGCTTCAACTAGCTTGAAGCTTATAACATTAGTGCAAATTAATATTGTTAACATCAGTTCATGCCTTAATGGCGATCCCGATAGCCCTCCGGATACGCACGACCCAGTTCTGACGTCGGTACTCGGTACACGTGATTATGTGTTTGAAGCAATATACGATAGTGTTCGACTAAGTTATCTCTGAAGCATTTGCAAGCTATTTTGAGACACTTGAGCTACATTAAACGCCTCACTCCGAACAGTAGATATTGTTATATCCATACGCTAAACTTATCTTGCAACCTACTCTATGTAGAAGTATTTGAATTTCAATTTAGAGTATTGAAAAGAGTTAGGCCATAGCCATGTAAGTATGTAAGTATTATGGACTGCCAGGCTACAGTCGATTTTGAGAACATGGTTGTTAATTCTCATGCATTTAGAAATTTTCACGAAATTTTCCTTCACTTCACCCACTTCATAAGAAGGTGATACTTAATGACCACATACTTCAAAAAACTCAGAAGTCGTATTTGTGACATGAACACCGGTCCTTTGGTTATGAAGCCAGTTTTTACTACTGGGCCACTACTTACAATTAAAAAACTGTTGTATAAAATAAAATATTTGTGAACGTGTATAGGTACTTTTACGAAACTTTATACGAAATTTAAATAGAAATTTAAAAAAAATACAAACGCGATTTTTTATACCAGAAGAATAGCGATAGTCCCAACAGGATTTATAAAAAGCTAAATATTCGACGCGCTTTAAATCTAGTTTTATTCATTACAATTGTTACAATATCAAATTTGCCTTTACAAATATTCAAATGGAATAAAATATTGTTATGATTAAAGTAGTTTTTAGCTAGTTAATTTAGGCTAAGGGGCTAATAAAGCTCAATATAATACAAGCAATATATCTTACTCAACGAAACTTCTAAATAATTGCCTACATCGCAATTAGAAATAGAAACTGCTTAATTATTGTCAGAGGAAACTCTAGCAAATCGAGTAAACTTGTTATTTCATTACGTGGACGAAAGTGACCTTCCTAAAGTGTAACGTATTTAATTATTTATTCAACGCGCTTGAATGTGACGGTTAATTTAACTGCGATATGGGTAAAATGCCCAAACTAACAAATAGGATGGATCGTATTATTCGTACATAATGGTAGGTGATGATGTATACGGATATTCCATTTAGGTATATGCACTACATAATGGGACTGACTTAAAATAAGTATAATCCTTACCGGTAGGGTATATAATGGCAAAAAAAAAACTTTTGTATAGTAAACATTACGATCAACATTCAACATACCCTCTTACTAAAGGGATTTCTGCAGCGATAAGGCTGCCTTTTCGCTCATTTTATTTTATTCTGTTATGTTGTCTCTCTTTCTGTATGTTCCGTATATGTGTGTGTGTTAAATATTTCAATTAGTTAAATAAATAAATATTCTAAAGTTATTTTTAGGGTGCTCTACTTGCACCACACTTATATAGTAGGTAATACTTACTAAAATAACTGCATAGATTTAAGTACAGTATAATACGCACATATTTAACCCTCAAACCCTTAAAATATTATACTCTTACCTACTCTTCTTCTTGGGTAGTCGTTTAAAAAGAGGTGGTAACACTATAAAACCACAGTTTTCTCTGAAAGCACTAAGCTAGTTCCATAGTGTTTTTCTTAAAAAGTGAAAGTCGATCCGTTTATCTACAAGGGCGTCGCCACCGCGCTAATAGTTCTCAATCTCCAGCGTCGGGAAAATCTGCAGGGACCGTCGTGTTGACACGTTGAAATAACTTTGTGGAAAAGACATCTTTTGCTTCATTCCAACCATTGAGCTAAGTTATTTGATAGACGCCTTCAGTGGCGATTTAGCGAGGTCTTTACCAAGCTATCTGCATAGACAAACTTTATTACTGGCTACGTATCTTAAGTGATGATTTCTTAGAAATCGACGTTTCGTTTTATGGACTTTTACCTTAAAAATATCAATATTCACCTTTGATATCTCAACTCGTTATCACTTAAAACTACTTGGCACGGGTCTTTTCTTTAAATCGCCCATCACGCAGGCCAAGTCCAGACTAGCAGGTCTTAAACAAACCTGTGGGCCTACATAACTACGCCTTAACTTTTGCCACAAAAACACATTGTGTTTAGGCGTAGTATATTACTTTTAACATAAACAATAACACTTTTTTGTTATAACTTCTACAAAAATATTTAATTTAAAGATCTTTAATGTCTATAAACTGGTCCTGTTATGTTTGATACAGGTGTGTAGACAAATAGCTACATAAATTAACTTCAACACCGGGAAAGTTTTAAGGTATCACTTCTAAGTAAAATCTACAGAGGTAAATTATCTATAAATACAATTTATAAAAATAGTAAAGATAGGCCGATCCGAACATTTTACGTAAACCCTCTTCATATTATACAAGCAAACAGTAGCGTCATAATATGTCAAAATACCCACCGCCGCCGCTGACCGAACTACCGCGTGGCCTTATACTGTTGGTACTAATGACTCCCATAAACTGGCGACATATTTTCGCGTAAATACACAATTTTTGGGCTACCATTTCTACGGAAAATCTACAAATACAAACTTAAGTAACTACTTACCTTAAGATTTTTTAGTCATAATTGTGTTTTTCGTTTCACAATTTTACTTATGTTATAAACATACCACTCCCAATCTGAATTACCTATCTTACGTTGAACATTTGCTTACATCACTAATCCCGAATCTCTAACAAATTAACGAGATAGTCAGTCAAGTGTCACAGTACCGGGGCCTCATTGCTACAGCGTGAGACGGAACACGCGTGTGGTTGACACGGCCGTATTCCTCCCGTTTGATAAGTACAAACACCATCTCACAATTCATGTCTATCACTGAGACACACAATTTCAGTTGTAAATACACATAACATTTGCTCCTGTTTTCTAGGATTAAGATTTTAATTATTACTTAGCAACTATATAACAGCGTTACAAATCTACCTACACACTATCCAGAGTGTGAATGTCCCTTTAGGGTGTAATACAAGTTGGCCTTATTTCCTCATTTATCTACATCTTCATGTGTGCTTCTAAATTACTATCATTTATTTTCATTTTTAATCTTAAGAATTTACGGAAGTTCTCTCTGTGTGCAGACTTATACTTTTATTTGTAACTGTTATTTCTTTAGCAACAGGTTCATTTTTTCCATCGAAAGTCTGGTTTGATGATTGCAAGTTCCCAGTCTCCGCGAATGCGAAATTATTAATGCACCTGATGCAATTTCGAGTCGGCTGCCATAAGATACCAGTTATAGGTAATGATCGTGGTGATTTTTTCGTTAACCCAGTAGCTAACCCTTTTTCTTTAGTTATCATATTAATTTGATCCAAACCCTTTTCTTCTATTTCACTAAAGTTCCTATTTTTTACCAATTAATGATCAGTTGAATTTTGGGCAGACAGCAGTTTTATTCGTTTACTATCTTCAAAGATCCGTCTCGAGCAATGGTCACGAGTAACAAGGAACTGAAACTAAAGTTTATTAGTTCTTTACGTGAATTACCATGACTTTTCATGAACAACCATGTTCTAATTATTAATGATCAAGGTGATTCTGCCAGACTTATAAAAGTCATTTTAATTATAGTACCAAGGATGTAGGTACTCACTACAAACACTTTCAGTCTTCGAAGATTGTTATTCCTTTTGCTGTCTCGTTGAATTTCATTCAGAATATTCGTTGGTTATTCCCCAGACGTCTAGTTACATTACTTTCGATCGTTGACCTGTACCCGAACCTAGGTATATATTTAGTTTACAGGTAGATTTTTACATAGCTTGCTATATGGAGACAACATAAAGATTTCCACTACCTTGCCCGTAATTCTTGGGATTGATTTTAAAATTCATTGGGTTATGTTTTTAGTATGTTTTTTTTACAACAAGTCTAAATTTTACAATAACTCAGCAAACTACAAAACAACATTAATATACGTACCTTAGTCAACGTAAAATACTTGACGACAAATAATAATTGACTCAAGCAGACAAGGAACTAAAACCCTCCATGTAATCTTTTAAAGTGCAGTTTAATAAAAGTGCAGCAAAGTGGTGTAGTTACTAGAATGTAATAGGTACATAAACCGCACAATAATTACTATGTAATTTAGCTCTACGTACCCGGCTGGCGTAATGACCAGCCTGACGCAATGTGGTCGCAAGCGCCGTAAGAAACAGGAGAGAGCTTTAAGCTTCAAAAGACATGTTGGGGATCGTACTCTTGTTTAAGGTGCAGCGATTCAGCTGATGCAACTAACTTTATTCTTTACACAACAATGTAACAAATATGTACACAATGATAAATTGTAATTTTATTAGTGTTCTTACAAAAAGTCAGGGTTATTATTTATTTACTTAAACAGCCTTGACATTACATTTATCAATTAAAACAGCTTTGCAGGAAACACAGAAGCGTGATTTCACACGCGTGGATTTTCTTGTTGAAAGCTGTGAGCAATTTTGTGTTCTTATAAAATTGAAAATCTATGTACATTTGCTTTTAAATCAGTCTTAAACCAATGAGGCGTTATTCAGTAAGAAATATACTGAAAACGTGTTCACAAACTTTTCCGTATTTAACAGATTGTTTGCCACCTTTACTTAAATTACATATACATAACTAGGTAAGATGCGGTTCTAAAACTAAGCAAGAGAGGAAGTTAATTTTCAAATACGTACGCTCTGCTTCCTTTGCTTATTATTTATACTAAGTTATGTTTAAAACTTTTACCTTGTTAATGGTAACTTAGCGAGCTCGCAAATATTAATAATTTCTAAGCATGCAACCAGTTCTTGTTTCATTAAAAATAATTCTTAAGCTATGTAACTTTCGTGTTTCTACAGACGGGCATCCACTGCTGGATACCGGTATCCTGGAGGGATCTAGATCAAGTCTAAAACCAATAACGGCCGATACTGTCTTTGCTACAAATTATAGTCATCTGCCTTCGACGCAGAAGGTACTCTACACTAAATCGGTCGTTGATTTTATAAATTATGTCAAGTGAAACCCTTCGTCCACGATGGCTCGAATTTCCTCTAAAATTAAGGAAGGACGATCAAAGATGCACCGATTAGCGCAGAAGGCACTGCGCTTATCGGTCGTTGATTTTATAAATTATGTCAATCGAAAACCTTAGTCCACGATGGCTCGAATCTCCTCTAAAATCAAAGACGTACCACGCTGTCCAAAAGCTTAAAAGGCTTCAGAGATTAAGGAGATCTCTCAGGAATACAGAGGTAAAGATAAGATCCTTGGGGTTAAACAAGTGATGTTATGTTGCCACTAAAGTTCATAGCTACGAAAGTCAAGTGTTGCATCCATGTACGGGAATCAGATAACCGAGCTTCGAGGAAGCAGACGCATGCAACACTGCTCTATCACTGCTATAGCGCATACGATTAGTGAAAATCGACTGTAAGTTTTCCAGAATATCGACTTTCAGTTGATCGTCCCTGGAGTTCTTTTGCGCCGCAACGCGAGCAGATTTCGTAACATCTAATAGTAAACGATAATCACTGCTATAGCGCATACGATTAGTGAAAATCGACTGTAAGTTTTTCCAGGGACGATCAACTGAAAGTCGATATCGACTTTCAGTTGATCGTCCCTGGAGTTCTTTTGCGCCGCAACGCGAGCAGATTTCGTAACATCTAATAGTAAACGATAATCCATCGATTTTCGCGCAAAGCGGAGTTGGCGCTACTTCGACCCTTTTTCAATAAAAATCGCATTTTCTTTCACAAGTCAGTTGTTGGTGCCTGGGTGACATTCATGGCGGAGTTTAGTGACTTCCGAAGTAGCAGGTTATCAGACGTGGCGGGGCTGGGGGGGATGGGTGGTGGAGGGAAACTGGGTGCTCGGTGGTGGATCGCCCCCGCATTCGTGTCCAGACTCGCGGCGCGCCCGTCCGCGCTTTGCTCGAGTCCCTGATTACTGATTTATTTACGCGTCCGCCTGTATTTACTAACGTACACAGTCGAGCGTTTCCAATTATATCGCGTTGAAGGTTTGTTGTGGCTAATATAAGTGATATATTAAGTGGTACAGCGCTATTGTAATAAAATATTTCCTTAATTTTATAAGTACGAGTAATCAAAAAATCAAAATCGAATTAGGAATCTTAAGTAAAAAAAAGGAGATATGATTATTATCATGTGAGAATAAATGAAAATTATACATCAGAACAGTTTCTGGTGAAGAGAGCTAAAAATATTTTGGGAAAATCAATACATTTTTTTTTTTTATTTTAGAGTTTTTGTTTGAAAACAGAATTATATTATTTTTATTGAGGAGTCTTGAGATATTTTTCATAATTTTCAAACTGCAGTTTGAAACGATGAAGATATTAAGTAGGCATCAATATTTTCATTCTGAATAATTATGCCTGAAGATCATGTGTTTATGATTTCTAAGTTCTACCTTAGTCTATTCGTAACGAAAATACAAGTAGTTACGTAGTGAAATTCGTTTTAGTGAAAAGAAGAAATTAAATAATTTGAGAGGATCTACCTATCCGTAATCTACTAGGTCGCTGTTTCGAGTTTCGAGATCGTTTAATCGATCGTATCTATTTATAAGACGTCATCTTACGATCATTTTTCAACATCAAGCCAGCTCCCTATCGGACACTATCTGTAATTTTTCACGCGTCTTTCAGACGGTTTATCTTTTCCTCACTAATCCAAGCTTGTCCTTTGTGACATTAGACCTTCATTAATTAATTATTTTTTGGATCGAGTTCACAGCCTTTTTATCCGTTTTTGTATTACTTTACCGTTAATGTTTTTCTGTTAGTTGTGTAAGAACGTCCAATATACAGTTAGGTATTCTTTGTGTTTTGTTCAGGCGTTAGAGAAAATTTACTGAAATAAAAGAGGTCGATGTTTGCTAAATATTTCAGTCCATTAAAAGTAACTCCCAACCAACGAACTAGCAGGAAATACCATTTACAATAGGGTCCATAGTATTTTATGAACAATTTTGACGTGACAACGTCTTATAAATTGGTTTGCCGGGTGACACTTCAAGAAACTGCGTTACGCTCCGCTCACGTTATGCGCTCACAATGAGAGCGAGTGAGAGGCACGCGTCCCTTCCACTCGGGCATGGTTAGCCCACCTAAGAGCGAGAGAGACAGACATACGTTGTCACGTAAAACTTTCGCCCGTATACCGACTTTACAGGCAACCAATTTTTTTATGCTAATTTTAGCACTTACAAAAAAAGTAGGCAGTCTGATTGGTAGTAGAAGGGATTGAAGAATAGAGAAATGACTACTAAAATGAAGAAGATTTATTTAATATTATGAACATAATTGTTTAGGGCATTTACGATAACATGAATTCCAAGCTTAGAAAATTTTCAGGATAAAAAGGTTGTTAGGAAATTTTGTTTACTTTTCACGAATCTGGTGCTAGGTTTTTACGAATTGGTGCTTGTGGATTTGATTATCGCGCGAATAAAAAATATCTCATTTACCTAGATATGGTATCACTTCCATATTACCAACATGAGGTAAATGGGGATCGAAGAATAATGTGAAACTGTTATTAGCACGATTATCATATTATTATCCTTGTTATAAGTCAATAACGTATCATAGTCATAGTGTCTTTTCAAATATTTGTAGAGGTAATTAGAAGGGTTATAGGGTAATTATTCTACTTTTTGCGAATAACTGAGTAAAATTTTTACTTGATGGGGTGAATTTACTCAAAATAATATAAAATTGTCCTGTAGAATATACAACGTGTAACGAAATATGGCAATTATATTGAAATAAGTGAACCTGGCAAGGAATCCCCTAGTAAAATATTCAACAAAAATAACCACTTTATGTATGTAAATAATAATTAACATATTTATTTTTTCATACATTAGGTACGGAAAAATAAATATGCTTATTTTTATTCAATATTTTTACAGGATGTTTCCTTATCGAGTACAATTATTTGCCCTTGAATATTACTCGATTATTTGCGATATTAAATCTATCGCTAATATCTACTATATAAAAATAAGTCGGGTTTTCCTTCCTGACGCTATAACTGCAGAACGCACGAACCGATTTCCACGGTTTTGCATTCGTTGGAAAGGTCTCGGGCTCCGTGAATATAAATAATAGCAAAGAAAATTCGGGAAAAATTTCAACAGAAAAGCGGGAAAATCTTTTTAGCGGGAAAGCCATCTGCTGGCGAAACGGAGTTCGCCGGGTTTGCTAGTACAGGTATAAAATTCTCGTGTTTCGTGTTTGTTACCAAACTCCTCTACGGTTTGACCGCTTGTTATAAAATTTTCTGCGCATGTTCGGTAGGTCTGAGAATAGGTCTTAAGCTATTTTTATACCCCTTATAAGTGAGAAATCATTTATATAGCAAAACGACGATTGCCGAGTCAGCTGGTATAACATATAATTCCCAGTACCTGGATGACCGAGCTTCGCTCGGTTTTTTTTTGTAAATTGTAATTTGGAGTAGAAACTATATTTAAATATGAATTACATAGGTACTAATGTAATGATGAAATATGAAAAAATATTTTTCGATCTTATCGACATAATAATAAAAAAAAATATGAACTCGTAAGTATGGTTAAGGGGAAATCAACGACTCTGCCCGCGAAATTCAAAATTTTCATTGTTTTTTTGCAATTTGTTCGCTAATTACGCATTTGTGAGAATGGCAGTAACGTCTTTGCATGATTATATCAAAATCTTTGCATAAAAATGTTCTAGGAAATTAGTCCGAGTATCGAGTTTTATGTGAGTAACTCGCAAATCTCGGACTAATTTCTTTAACTCGACACTTTCGAGCAGAGATTTTTATATAAATACGTAAAGAAGATATTGGGATTATCGCAATTTGACTGCCATAAGCCTATTATGTCTTATTAGGTTAAAAATCGCGAAAAACCACAAAAAAATTGAATTTCGCGAGCACACCCGTGGTGTGCTCCTTAAATAAAAATCACGAGTGTAATTAGTTTAATATTTATATATTATACTAATACTTTATTTTTAGGGTTCCATACCAATTTGGTAAAAATGGAACCCTTATGGTGAGACTTTCTCCGTCCGTCCGTCCGTCCGTCCGTCCGTCCGTCCGTCCGTCCGTCCGTCTGTCACACTCGATTATTTCAGTAACTATCAAAGCTATCGACTTGAAATTTGGAATAGTTATAGGTAATAGTGACGCGACGTCATAACAATCGTAAAAATTTGAAAATTATTTTTATTTTTATATAAAAAGGGGGGAAAACCGGACCTTCGATTTTTCAAAATGAGATAACAATATTGAGTGGGGTATCATATGAAAGGGCGTTACTTGTGTAGTCTTAAACCGATTTTTATTTATTTTTATATCCGATAGTTTTTGATTTATTGAGCAAACTGTTGAAAAAAATACCGTTCCCCCCTTATCTCCGAAATTTACCAATCGAAAAATCTGAAATAATTATGATCAAAAGAAGTTAATGTATATTTTACAGGAAAAATAAAATCAACTCACTGACTAATATACTTTTTTTGATAATAACAATAATCCGCCAAAAACAAAGTTACGTTTGCGGTTTGCCAACAAAAGTTTTACATGTAAATTTTATACTCGTAAATTCATGAATAAAAGTGATTCTTTCAATGTTTTACTTCTTTTATGGTATGGAACACTCGGTGCGCGAGTCCGACTCGCACTTGGCCGGTTTTTTACATTACATCAACCAATTACGTAAGTTATTTTATTTCGAGTGTTTAAAATTATCGCTGCCAACGGGAATTGAACCCGTACCCCCTAGCTATCACAGCTGAGTGCCCTGCCAATTGTGCCATGGATTATCTTGCTCTGTGGATGGCACGATAATTTTGATATTGGGAAACTACGATTAAAAACCAATTTCAAAGGCCCATTATTTCGAATGGAGCTAGCTTTGAACGAGAGAATACCACCTTGCCCCTTTTAATGTTGTGCCCGCAAAACTCATTGCCATAAACTTACGATGTATAATTATTAGCCCACTATCATAGCTGGGCACCGTTAATCAAATACTTAACTTCGTTAATCGTTAATCCGTTACAAAATAAGTAAGCTTCGTTAAACGTTAAAGCGTTACTTTGCGGAAGAATTAACGCAAGTTAACGTTAATCGTTAATCCGTTAATATACCTACCTATGTAAAATTGCCTTTTTATATCGTTGCGTTACTGAATTAATAAAACCTGTTGAAGTTAGTTAAAAGTTAAACCGTTAATCAAAATGTTAACTTCGTAAATTAACGATTAACGGATTAACGAGTTAATGCCCAGCTATGCCCACTATTAGCAAAAACTAAATAAAATTTGAATTTTCGCGCCCAATTCGTTGACTCCATAAAAAAATTAGTATTAAGTACTTCTCGTCAATAGATGTCAGCAGAAAGAGTCATATTTATTGTGTCGTTAAAACAGTTGGATGCCTGTGCCATTATAATAGTATTGCTATTGGCCAATAGATGTCACGTTGTTTCCTAGTTTTCAATATATCGAGAAACAATATGAGGTAAATGAGTATTGTTGAGCAGAGTTTTGATTACAAATATGAGATGCATAAATGTTGTGTATAAACTATATAAACTTAGGATGTATAAGCCCACTAAACCAGAAAACTAAATAAAATTTGAATTTTCGCGCCCAGTTCGTTGACTCCATAAAAAAAAAATATAACTTCTCGCCAATAGATGTCGGGAGAAATCATATTTTACCTTTAGCATTATAATATTATTCTCGTTAAAACAAATGCCAGCCGCGGTCATTAAAATTCGTTTCACTATTCGCTAATAGATGTCATGTAGTTTCCCAGATTTCAAGCCATCGGGAAAAAATATGAAGTAAATGATTATACTTGGTTGATCAAGCTTTGCTTGGTAATATCACAGCCACTCACCAATAGATGGCAGCAGAAAATTACTGTAATAGTTTAACTTTTTGCCAATAGATGTCAGGAATAGAGTAACATTTTTTTTATTGGTAAATACGACATTTAAAAAAAATGAATCCTAGCTAGATCGATTTATCGCCCCCAAAACCCCTTGTATACTAAATTTCATGAAAATCGGTGCAGCCGTTTCCGAGATCCAGATTATATAGAAATATACATATATACAAGAATTGCTCGTTTAAAGGTATAGGATTAAAAATAATCTCTTTTTTGGGGTGCCATCCATCTATTTCACCCACAACATTACAAAATTTCGTCAGCACACTCTACACATACCAGACACTCCATGTACGTAGGGTACGTTGCACTGGTAAGGTACACTTACGCTCTACTCCACTTTTTAGGCATGCGGCCTTACTCGTTGCAAAAAAGCATAAAACCGCGCTTTCGATCCGGACCTTCGGACAAGTTTCTATCTCTGATGATAACCTAGTAAGTACGCTTGCGTACAAAATTAGGTCACATAAAATATGTCTGCTTAAAATAATAATGTATTGATAATACTAAAACTCAAGGCTACATAATACCTAGCTATCTGTTGCAAAGCTCGCTGACGATTTTTGGTAGTAGTGCAATATTTGATTTTTTTCTGTCATATAGCCTAAATACAACAGTCTGTGTATATTCATATTTTGTACATTATATTGTAACCTTTAATTAAAAACCGAAAATTAGGAAAAATACTCAATATATTTTTCTTATTTTCGGTTTTTAATTTTAATTAGATATATTGCAAAATATTTCTAACATCGAACGGCATATTAAAATCTTCCGTATCTAGTTGTGAATATAATCATTGAATAAGTACTACAGTGTATTATTTCAATTTAGCACAATGTAACATTTGTCAAGATGCTAGAATACCAAATTGGATTTTACTTTTACCCTCGAGTGTACCAATCTATCAAAAGCGTAAAGACGCATAGATATATTTTATCTGCAAAGAAAAGTACTTCGGTGAAATATGCTAACAGGCTTCAACACGATCCGCAACTTTCTTAATAGGTCTACGACAACCGTATTTAGCCACAAGACTTAAATGAGTGACTTAAGAATCTGTGTTACGCGCCTTTGGAGATATCTCAATTATTTACACACATTTATACTTAGACATCGATAAAATTAAAATATGTATTAAATCCCTATACCTAATATTATAAATGTGAAAGTTAGTTTATTATACGCTTTCACGCCTAAACTACTGAAACAATTTTGATGAAATTCGACATAGGTTATTTTCTACCAGAAAAAACTACAGTAACAATAGGATATTTAAATAATTGGTCAGGTGCGAGTCGGGCTTGCACACTACTCGTGAGGGTTCCGTACTACTTTAGAAAAAGTAAAACCATAAAAATCCCTTTGTTTACCGAACCGCAAACTTAACTTTGATTTTTGAGGTTAATTGCTAATACCAAAAAAGTATAAAAGATACAAAGTGCATTTTATTTTAAAACGGTTTTCAATTTTTAATGATTGCACTGACGGCGGGCCATCATTATCTACAACTATTCCAAATTTCATATCGATATCTTTAATAGTTAGTTACTGAAATCAAGGGCTGTGACACACAGACAGAGAGATAGACAGACGGACGGACAACAAAATTCCGTTTTTTTTTTTCTTTTGAGTTACGGAACCCTAAAAAACTTAAATTTCTACAGTAACCTATAGCAAAATTTATGGAAGATTGCTTTATAAACGTCCTTATAATTAGCTCAGACCTAAAGTTCGGAAACAAAGTTAGGGAGCGGGAACGGTCATGGGAAGTCCATCGGGGTTTGTGAAAATTCCACGCTGGTCGAGCCGCGGGTAAAGGCCTGTGTCTCATTATTTAACTCAGAGCTAAAAGCTTATTAGATATGGGCACCTACTTATCAGCCTACTCCACTGATGCAAAATGTGTCATACGCAGAGAAACAGTTTCAGCGTATTGAAAATGTAAATACTTGCCGAATATTCCCGTCACTCTACTTTATGAATTGTGATATAGTTTCCAAACGCGTAGCCGTTAGCTGGCTTAGTATAAAGTACATCTGTAATTACGGAGAATGCACACAAAGCTCGCAAAATCCGCTGATAAATTGTTCATTCCAAAGCTTCTGCTAAAACCGCAACAATCACAAGAATAGTATCTCATTGTCCAAAAGCAGATAGACAGCACTTTACAGAACATTGGTCTTTCTCTCGCAATTCCAAATTACCAGCTTGAAACGTCATTGTTGTTTTTAGTTGTGTTTTCTGAAAAAGATACTATCATTAGGACTATTAAGCTCTTTTGGGCATTTGAGCTTTGTAGCAAGAAACGACCGCATGCTTTTATACGCTTTGTTTTCTAAACACCCAATCAGAAAATGTTTAAGCAACATATTTTTGCTTCAAGTTATTTTATGGGGCTTTTCATTTCCCATATTTTCTCTTTAGTATCTTTTGATTCATATGGGAACTCTTTATGTATTGAAATTCTTTTGTACCTTTTGTGTTTTTGTATTCTTACATGATTGACTCAGATAACACGACCTTGGTTTAGTAAAATACAAACAGTTGGTTAAGTAAAATACAAAGGAAATTTACATTATTAAACAATCAAGAATCGATTTACCCAATCCGCATTCATTCCTGATTTAGAACAAAAAACTTCAAATTCATTCATTGGTTAGATATAGATAGACAATATTATAAACTAGTAAAAAGTAACTAAAAAGTAAAATATTATAATTAAATGTTTACTAACAGCGTCATGAACACGTGTAATTATGAAGTAAAACCGCAATGTTCTAATTTAAACCTCATTAACATTAAATGTAAACGTGCTCAAATAGTAATTCATGAACATTTCTGACACAAAACCCTTGGCCTATAAGCAAACTTATTATTCACAAGAACTCTAACATTGTAATGTAACCGAATTAAAACATTAGAATAGGTATGTGTTTATAATCCATGTACCTACTCGTATCATTAAAATCGGTTCTGAATAGACATGCATATTTCAAAAAGAATCCTATTTGGTTGCTTGGTTCAGAATTTATTTTGAATCAAAAATTATTGAAAGATCCTAATTATATTTTTAAGCGTACCATTCATTCATGTTTGAAATTATACGATTCCGATCCATAAGCTTTGGAGAATAATTCAAGATACCGCAGTTTTCAGCCCCCGTCTTGATTCTATTCAGTCGGAAATTTACAGCAAATTGGGCGTGGTTGAGGCAAGAATGATGGGTATGAAATTGACAGAGGGTATTAATTATTACACTTCGGTATAGTAATCTAGGGAAGGAGAAAATTGAAGCACTGACACATCAAGAGGATTAATTACATTTGGCCAAAATACGCCAAATTCGCGTGGAAAAATGTCTAGCAGCAAAACTTAGTTTACAACTGAATTTTGGCGCCATACCTAACTTTAAAATTTTTAATGTGTTATTTTTGTTACTTAGTAAAATCTTTGCGCAGAAAAATGTCTAGCAGTGAAAACTACTAAAGAAAATTTAACTCCACCTGACATTTTAGTAATTGCAACAAAAATGACCAACAATCTTTTACCAACAAAGTGAAGGAATTACGACAAACGTTAGCAGGATTTTATGGTTTGGAATTATGATAATGTGAGCGTAGATAAAGTAGTGTATGAAACTCTACATAATTAGGTATTAAAACACTAGTGTGATACTATTAAAAAACTCGCCTGCGGCTCGTTTTTTAAACTCACACCCATGTTTTAATACCCCCATTATGCATCCGTTTCATAAACTACTATTAGTTATGTCTAAAAATATATTATAGTATAATTAATTAATTTAATGCACACCTGTCGAAATAATCTGTTGTATCAAAGTTTGAACAGGTTCTATTGTGTCAGTTAAAATAGATTTAGTATATTGATTATTCTGCTCGTCTCGGCTCAAAAATAGGCAAGATACTACGTTTAAATATAACTATCTAAACAGAAGATTCCAAACATTCCCTGATATTTCGTTTTCAGTTTACTAGTTTACAATAGGTATTCAAGATAACAAAAAAAGTGGCAATAATTACAAATAGACTGGAAATTCCCTAAGTTAATGAAAAATATAGTATGTATACCTAATACGTACCTACATTAAAGTAAAAATAAATGAAAAAATAAAACCGGCCAAGTGCGAGTTGGACTCGCGCACCGAGGGTTCCATACCATAAAAGAAGTTAAACATTAAAATAATCACTTTGGTTCATAAATTACGAGTATAATTTACATGTAGGTACTTTTGTTGGCAAACCGCAAACATAACTTTGTTTTTGCCGGTTTATTGTTATTATTATCAAAAAACCGGCCAAGTGCGAGTCGGACTCGCGCACCGAGGGTTCCATACCATAAAAGAAGTAAAACATCCTTTGTTCATGAATTTACGAGTATAATTTACATACTTATAATTTAGGTACTTTTGTTGGCAAACCGCAAACGTAACTTTGTTTTTGGCGGATTATTGTTATTATCAAAAAAAGTATATTAGTCAGACACTTGATTTTATTTTTCCTGTAAAATATACGTTAACTTCTATTGATCATATTTATTTCAGATTTTTCGAATGGTAAACTTCGGAGATAAGGGGGGGGGGGAACGGTATTTTTTTCGACAGTTTGCCCAATAAATCAAAAACTATCAAGCATAAAAATAAATAAAAAATTGGTTTTAGAATATACAAGTAACGCCCTTTCATATGATACCCCACTCAATATTGTTATCTCATTTTGAAATTTTGGCGACCCGGTTTCCCCCCCTTTTTAAATAAAAATAAAAACAATTTTCAAATTTTTACGATTGCTATGACGTCGCGTCACTATTATCTATAACTATTATAAATTTCAGGTCGATAGCTTGAATAGTTACTGAAATAATCGAGTGTGACAGACGGACGGACGGACGGACGGACGGACGGACGGACGGACGGACGGAGAAAGTCTCACCATAAGGGTTCCATTTTTACCAAATTGGTATGGAACCCTAAAAAGTATAATAGTTAGAGAGTTAATTTTATTTTTCCTGTAAAATATAAATTTACTTCTATTGATCATAATTATTTCAGATTTTTCGATTGGTAAACTTCGGAGATAACGTGGGGAACGGTATTTTTTTCGACAGTTTGCCCAATAAATCGAAAACTATCAGGCATAAAAATAAATAAAAATCGTTTTAGAATACACAAGTAACGCCCTTTCATATGATACCCCACTAAATATTGTTATCTCATTTTGAAATTTTGACGTCCCCGTTTTCCCCCCTCTTTAAATGAAAAAAAAAAGATTTTCAATTTTTTATGATTGCAATAATGTCGCGCCGCAATTACCTACAACTGTTCCAAATTTCAGATCGATAGCTTTTATAGTTACTGAAATAATCGAGTGTGACAGACGGACGGACGGACGGACGGACGGAGAAAGTTCACCATAAGGGTTCCATTTTTACCATTTTGGTATGGAACCCTAAAATATAAAATATGGTAAATCGCCTACAACAAGGCGTCCACTGTGAGTTTACTAAACAATAAATCCTACTTCTCAATTAGAGATACATTTAGTTAGTAATAAATCGGATTCAAATATCTTTCTTCGTACAGTATCTACAAATAATCTACAAAGGAAGAAGGATTATTATCTTGTGAATACCTTTTAATTTACGATATCCCTGATTCATAATTTAGTAGTGCTCAAACAGTGAGCACGGTTTAGATACGCGCTTTATTTACAAAGTTTATTCTCCTAATCGCTTTGCGATTAACTTATGTTTACAGTTCTCCGACACAAAGTCAATTTAGCTGGGGGTCTATTCACGTTAACGTTTTCACACACTTAGTGCTGTGAAACGAGAGAAAGAAAATAAATTAACACTGAAAAAATAACTTTACGTGTATTGAGTGTAAAAGTGAAGGTATTGGAACATAGGAAATACAATGCTCGACTATTGACGCGATTAAGTATATTTAATCAGACAATCTTCGACCATGTTGCGTTTTGGACTACATTATATTTTGCGCTCTATGTCAATAACCGTAAAAATATTTTTTTAGTGTTCGCAAAAAATGTTTTGATTCCAATATCGTCTGCTTATATACGTAAATATCATCTTTTAAACATTTCACATCACGGAATGTAGGCGACGCGATAAGAGAATAGCCTAGCTGGAAAGATAATCTGTATGATCCAACATGCACTCAAGCACGAAATCCAAGTTCCCAAGGAAATAATGCCACCATCACCTAGTTGCAACACCACACAAAACCCTTGCACGACTCTAAAAAAAAAAAAACAAAAATAAAAGGGATCTATCGTAGACAATATTATAAAACACGTTTTCGTTAGATTGCTTTCATCCTCAAAGTACCCCGTGATATAAAAAAAAATGTTTAGGAACGCTCACGTGAATGAAGAGCAATATAAATATTTGGTGTAGGATCTCAAGGGATTCCTTTTTATAATAAAACAAGCGTCGCTTAACACCCCTCGTATTCAGGGGGTGTCGTTATAAAAACACTGCGTATCGATCGATATAAGTAGCTCAGCTAAGTATTTTTCTCACGCGGCCTTCATTTTTCCTCATTAGCACAGTATTATTGTATCAATTCAGTATTAGTAAGCGAAAGCCGTGACCCGCTTCCTGTTCCGAATACTAAACGATGGCGTACGTTAGGTAACACTGACTCGTCTTTAATTAAATGAGACGTTTAATTCCTGACGATAAAGAGGGTGGCATCCCAGTTACGTCAGCGTATATCAATTTATCGGGACGGCTAAGCAGCATGATCTAAATTAGATCGAAAGAATGACCCTAGTTTACTGCTTAACGGACCTTACTTAAGTAACTGGTATTTGCTTGTTGTATCTATTTTCCGATCTTGATATTTTTATCCAAAATATCTAACCTACTAAGTTTAGTTCACTTATCTTAGCCACAGATCTTTGTTATACTATTTAGACATTCTCATGAAGAAAATATAAAAGTGAGTTATTAAGTGTTAACAAAAGTGAGAGACTTCCAATGAAAATGTGGTGGGTGTTCTGGATAACTACTTACAGCCTCTTGATGCAGATCGAGGCGACAATTTACGACGATGACTACGACACTTATACGAGGACCAATCAGTACGCTACATCAGGTAAGAAGTTTCAGTCCGCCCTATTAAAGATAAGTACGTTTATTTACGGCTAAATGAAAAAGTGTTTTCACTTCTCATGCTCTAGTCTTACAGATCATTCGTAGGAGGAGCAAAATTCACATACCTCTAGAGAGTGCAATATGTTGTAATGGTTTTTTTTTCTTTATTGCCAACTGCCTACAATAATTAATTGATAATGTGATATTATATCTAATAATTTAATTTAATTCGGGTCTGTGCTGTTATTTTTCAAAATTGAACTAATTAAGGCGACCTACATTGCTACCTTGGTAATCCATTACAAAAATAATGTGTTTGTCAACAAGAAATCAAAAAATAGAAAGTTTTGGTTATGTGTATATAAACTATAGACTAATAACATTCATGGTCGATATACTAATTTGCATCGTTAAAAACTTTTAAGATCATTTGGCTAGTTTTATACCCTTGATGATTAAAATAATTTAAATGAATAGATTTTTGCCTGAAGAAAGTATTTTACTGTAGATACAATAATAATAATGTAGATTAATATTGTGATACGGGTAGAAATTCTTCTAAATTAGGAAAACCACATTTTATATACTTAGGTACTTAGAACGAAACCAGACTGTATCTATATACAGTATTCAGCTAATGAATGAATAAAACGAAACCAATCTAACCGATGGATGATAGACCAGAGACTCGAATATTGTCACACTTGTTGATTGAAGCGACAGCTGCTCTCTGGGACAAATTTTGTTACGCAATCAAACAGCCGAAGCTAGAGATAGCATACTTTGTCGTGTGAAACGAAAAAATGCAGAAAATCACACTAGAATATACTCGTATCATAAAGGCGAAAGGTGGTGAACATTTATTGCTCCTTCAGGCTGTAATTTCTAAACCGATTGGGCTGTTCGGTCATTATTATACCATGGAACATATCGTAATATAACCAAGCTGCCACTTTTGATCCCAGAAAAATCTAAAGTTCTCGCGAGATTTGTAAAAAGCTCACCGATAAGAAAGCTCAGGATATAGGCATCCGAACGATGTAGGTACGTAAACCTTTTTTCGTACACTGTAGTGTTATACACTACCATCTTACTCAATCAACCCTTCAGTAACCCCAACCTATAAACTGACAATCAGTTGCCTCGTCTGTAGCCTACGCCCACCTTCAAACCCCAAAGCACGTCACTAGATAATAAATCGGAAAAAGGCACGTCACTAACGAGACGTAGCCAACAGTCAGTCAGTCGCTCTCGGACAACCGATCCTCTCGGACGCGTTCAGTCCCTCCAATTTAAAACGGCTCACTAGGCCGCTATGTGAAGCCGCATCAGGGCTCCAGACTTCCCCTGGAGTGAGCACAAGTTTGCTGGTCGCTTCGCGACTGCCTTAAAATGGGCATCTAAGCCCCCCTCGCTGGCGCGAGCGACATCTTTTTCAACATGGCTGGTCACGCCGCGTGATCGCCATATTTTTTTATATAGTCGGCGCTTTGGCGAACGTTCGTTTTAGCTCTGGAATCCTACCGCTGATGTAAAGTAACAATAAGTGAAGCAGTGTGGTGAGGTGAAGTGATTGTCGAAAAAAGTGACGCCCTCGGGCGGACGAGCACGCCGCACCCGGTCGAACACGTGGTCGGGAGTACGACCATCAGCCCCGCTCCGGATGGTACAGCAGTGAGACGCCAGCGCGTACCCCGTACGCCCCTGCTGGTCGGCCGGACACCCAAAACCAATTCTTCACGACGCGCGCACCTCGGGACACCGGACAATCCGTATCGTAAACCCCTTTTTTCTGTGGACTTTCACCTACCCCTTTTTTTTCGCGAGCGCTTCTTATTAGAGTACTTCGTCACGCAATTATCGTCAAGAACGGGAATAACTCGGCCTCGACTTCTAGACTATTCGCCTAGTACTTTAGCCAGTAAGCCAAACGCATGTACTACTAACCCAATTTAAATTCTGAATATAATTGTGAATGATTTTCTGGTCAATCTCTTTGTTTAATTTAATTCCCGACGACCCTGAAGTTGCAGCCTCGACGAGCGACGGATACACGAACGGCCCTTGACCCGTAAAGGTTCAAGCTGGACACCGACCGAGCTATCTTCTTTCTATTTAATAATCAGCGTAGTTAGTGGCGTTGATCGGTCATCCTGGCCGACCGTAGACCGCGAACGCGAGTTAGTACCGCGCCACGCTACACAGATGGCGCCCGAAAGATAAGTATCATCTGTCACTCGCTTGTCTAGCAACTTCAGAGGTTAGTCGAACTTCATACAACTAAAATCTGCGAAAATATTAATCTGTGTAATCTAATGTCATTCTGTGTCTATGCCATGTCTATGCTTAAGTCGCACTGACGTTTCAACTCCATTCATAACAAATGACTTACGTCAACATGTCACTTTAATGACAAGCAAACGTCAATTGAATTTGACATTGTCATTATTTCTGACAAAACGTCAATCGAGTTTTTTAATTGTTTATTCTAATAATCAAAATTGGATCTTATCGATTTCTTCGACGTTTAATTAATAAACAAACACTTAAATCTTTGTTAATACCAGTTACTTAATAAAGCAATCGAGTGAAACGCCTGAGTGACAATTTAATATTAATACTAGACAATAATAGATTAAATTAGTGATAACAGCGGATTCCAACCCATATTTGTGACAGCAACGAACGATCACCAGGCCCACCGCGTCTCTTCGAAAAACAAATACATTTAAGGTAACCCCTATTCTATTATTTACAAAATTTTATTCAAATCTTCGAACTTAAAGACCGAAAAATGAGTCAAAACAATGATTCCACCGGTAACCCGGAGACCAAAACAACTACTTCTACCACTGGTTCAACAGCGAGAACCATAACCATCCCAACCTCTCAGCTCCCACCCCAATCACATGTTAACACTCAACAACATCTACACACAGGTACTCAAGTTACCTACTTAATCTCAACACTCTTACTAAAACCAAAAAATATTCTGGTTAATTTTGGAGCAATCCGAGAGATTCACTCCTCTTTTGCAGTCATTCTTGACCGCTTCCTTTTAATAAAAACTGACCACTTAGCAAAGAGTCATTTTTGTTTTTGCAGTCAAAAGCCACTGCCTTTCTTTTAATAAATAGTAACTACACATTGTAGAGTTTACACACAGTAAAACTCATTACAAAAACATGAATACTTTTCAGGTAAAAATTAAAACCAAGTTTTTACAATTAACAAACATTTATTCAAGGGAACTTCCTTGTTCACTGTGGATATATACCCCCCTGTCCACAGTAATTATAACCCCCCACTATAAATATACTTCCCCTGGCTACTGTAAATATAAATTCCCTATCTATAATGTAAATAGAACATTAATTTAAGCATTTGCAACACATAAAACTTAATTATAGTTCAACGAGAAGAGTCGACATATTTAACAAAGTAACGACCTTTTCTTCAAACAGAAACGCATGCCGTAGGTAATAACAATAATTTAAAAAAAAAAAAACTTATCTTAGTCTACTTAATTCTATTCAGTAAAACAGGCAAGAAAGAGAGGTGATCGACTTTACCCACATCTCTTTCCAACAAGTTACTAAGTACATGATTTTGGAAAACTCAGAATTTCCAAAAACAAATTACACATTCAGTAACTACATATTACACTGAATCATAATATATCAATATAATATTAATATGTAATATACTATTCAAATAAAAATTAAAATTAAGTTTTTTTCCCCTAATTCAAATACTAACATAAAATATTTAAAATAATTTTTTTCCAATCCTATGAGGTACCTCAACCATTTAGAACTTAACAAGTATGCTAGATATGATGAATGATAAAATAGAGTGATAGAGTCTTATTCAAAATTAAAAGGGCCCACAATCCAATTTGAATAAATTACAAGAATGCATGAGTAGATTAGCACAAAAGGAACAGTTCCATTTAGTTTAGATAATCACATAGGAAACCTAACACTACCTAAAAAACAAAAACTAATACATAAACCAAGTTATAACTAAATAACCCACTACTCACATAACACACTCAACTACAGACTCTACTATAGAGTCATCCTCTTTTTACCACTAACCGGCCTGTCCGATAGCCTTGCTATCTTTCTCCAAAAAACGGGGTATTGTAGTGTTATACACTACCATCTTACTCAATCAACCCTTCAGTAACCCCAACCTATAAACTGACAATCAGTTGCCTCGTCTGTAGCCTACGCCCACCTTCAAACCCCAAAGCACGTCACTAGATAATAAATCGGAAAAAGGCACGTCACTAACGAGACGTAGCCAACAGTCAGTCAGTCGCTCTCGGACAACCGATCCTCTCGGACGCGTTCAGTCCCTCCAATTTAAAACGGCTCACTAGGCCGCTATGTGAAGCCGCATCAGGGCTCCAGACTTCCCCTGGAGTGAGCACAAGTTTGCTGGTCGCTTCGCGACTGCCTTAAAATGGGCATCTAAGCCCCCCTCGCTCGCGCATCGCGACTGGCGCGAGCGACATCTTTTTCAACATGGCTGGTCACGCCGCGTGATCGCCATATTTTTTTATATAGTCGGCGCTTTGGCGAACGTTCGTTTTAGCTCTGGAATCCTACCGCTGATGTAAAGTAACAATAAGTGAAGCAGTGTGGTGAGGTGAAGTGATTGTCGAAAAAAGTGACGCCCTCGGGCGGACGAGCACGCCGCACCCGGTCGAACACGTGGTCGGGAGTACGACCATCAGCCCCGCTCCGGATGGTACAGCAGTGAGACGCCAGCGCGTACCCCGTACGCCCCTGCTGGTCGGCCGGACACCCAAAACCAATTCTTCACGACGCGCGCACCTCGGGACACCGGACAATCCGTATCGTAAACCCCTTTTTTCTGTGGACTTTCACCTACCCCTTTTTTTTCGCGAGCGCTTCTTATTAGAGTACTTCGTCACGCAATTATCGTCAAGAACGGGAATAACTCGGCCTCGACTTCTAGACTATTCGCCTAGTACTTTAGCCAGTAAGCCAAACGCATGTACTACTAACCCAATTTAAATTCTGAATATAATTGTGAATGATTTTCTGGTCAATCTCTTTGTTTAATTTAATTCCCGACGACCCTGAAGTTGCAGCCTCGACGAGCGACGGATACACGAACGGCCCTTGACCCGTAAAGGTTCAAGCTGGACACCGACCGAGCTATCTTCTTTCTATTTAATAATCAGCGTAGTTAGTGGCGTTGATCGGTCATCCTGGCCGACCGTAGACCGCGAACGCGAGTTAGTACCGCGCCACGCTACAACACGCAAACAGTAGCGCCATCTGTCAAAATTCTATATGTGACTGCTGAGCGAACTACAGCGTGGCATGTTGGTGGCAAAAAAAGCATTTTTGGCACCTAACTTTATAAACTGGCAACTTCGCGCCGTCCGCCCTTTCCACGGTACATGTCTATACTTAGGCGGATTAACGGAAATTTGAAATATTATAAGTGACGTACTACGCATTAAAATATCTTTCAAGAATGTTAAATCTATGAAAATCCTACTTCTAAGGCCCACTTGTATCAATCCGGGTTAGTGTGTTAACTCAGAATTAACACGCTAACTCAGAGTAAATTGTCCAATGAGAAACGTTAACTCTAGGGTTGAAAATGTAAATATTTAACTCCCGTTTCGCGCAAGTGGACATTAGGTGTTAAACTTGGGGTTACATCAGCGGGGCCGCGGGTGTTCGTCAGTTTAGTAACAATAATGATAAAATGGCAAAACACTTTACCAAGCAGCCAATCCCAGACGTAAAAACACAAAACATTCTATACGAGTATATATAACTTTGTTTATTCGCTGCGAAAGTTGTGTTTCTTAGATTTATTAACACAAGATTACTTGTATTCGAAGGATGAAACTCGTTGGTTATTAAAGTTCAACCACTAATGTCGACGATGGGAAATTATATCTTGCAATGTCATTTAATGAATTAACGATGCAGCCGAAACTGTCATTGTACTAGCTAGGAGAGTTAGTAATCCCTACACAGCATCGCACCGGTACACTAAATTACTTTTCGTTGTTTGCCAGTAGTGTGGTATCAGCCGCTGCCGAAACCTCCCATCAAGGAAATTCTGTAAAATTGACACTTGCAGTGATGATTACTGTTGTCTATGCCATGTTGCATTATTGTCGCAGCGCCAATAGATTTTGTTTCAAAACTTCGCAGACAATTGTATTCTAAGATTAATCAAATTTTTATTAATTTAAGATTAGTAAATTTAATGTGGTTTACGTGGTTGACGCCATGGTAAAAACTATTTCTTAATGTAATAACTACCCAAATATGTTTGACTGTGTCGTTGTTTGTAAACCCAAATAAATAAATAGATTATAGAAAAAAATCCTTTCTGTACCCACCTTCACAGAATTGAACTCATTAAAAGCAGCAAGCTGGTATGAAAAAAGATTCCACAAATGAAACGTACTCGTAAATAGGTTTTCTGAATAGTTTCACCAAAACTTGAAGAAATTATATTTCTTGTTCTGTTTATTCGAAGTTGTCGGCGGCGGCTAATAAATAATTAATAATTTTAACAATTCAGTATAAAAATGTGAGTAAGTTTTATTTAGGTAATTGTTTACTGTCTTTATTTTAGTTGATATAAAAGTTATGTGAATGACCAATGTATATAGTATGTACTTGGTATATGCAAGAGACATGAAAAGTCTGCAACATGCTTATAACATCTCCACACTCGCCACTTCTATATAAAGTGCCGCTTAATCATAACAAAACACAACTTCTGTGTTTAACAATACCAAGAGTATGCTCTGGACATTCGGCAAAGTTATGCTATAGTTTTAATTGCAACTGTAATGGTTTAGCATTAAAACACTTGCTAACGTACACAGTGCGAGTTTCGCAGTGCAAATCATTATAGTTTAGAAACAGAGCGGAACATGGATTACGTAATCCTCTCATATCCCGAACATACAGGGAACAGTCCACATAATCTACAATATGCAATGTCAAATTGCTCTTCAAAGCTGCCCGTTATGTCGGTAACGAATGCACTCATCGCCATCCTAGCCAGGATGCCACGGTAATACAATTTCTCGGCACTACAATTTCTCGGCACTTCGAAGCTACTGTCATCTTGGGGACAATTTAGTCTAATGCTTGCATCTAGCGTACAAAATAACGTTGCCTTCAAAGCACAATAAACAAAAGCAATTTTGTGCCTGGTTAATTTGAATCTGTGATTACATTAAAATATCCGCTTCTGTAACTTAAATCAGATTCATTCATTACTTAGCTACGAACTTTATTCGGGTTGTAAATAGAATCTGTAAAGAAATTCCATTTCATATTCACAAAAATTGAACAGTTAGAAGTCACATCTCAATGGACTGAAAAACAAGTTGACGGCAAAGTTCACAAAGTTTTAAGAGTTCTAAAAACAACATGAAAACTCCTCGCTGTCAACGTAAAGGGTTGACAGCTTTACCGTTTTCGTGATTGACTGTTCAGAAATACCAAAAAGCGAACAATAGCCGAACCTACATTACTGCGTCATTGAACCGAACAAAAGTATTATACCAAAAGCTGCCACACAAAATAAAATAATTGGTCAAGTTCGAGTCGGGCTCGCGCTCTGAGGGTTCCGTACCAAGACCATTCAAGACCACTTTACAGCAGACAGCGAAGTCTTATTAATAGGCTCTCGTTTTACACTTTGGGTACGAAACCCTAAGAATGTAATATGTGCATAGCTCACGTGACCTCTATTTAACGCCTGTAGGGGTTGAATTTTAATTTTTTGTTATAGCCCAGTCTTTTAATCTTACTTAATTTTTTGCATGAATATGGTACATAAAAACCTAATACAAAACAGGTTGAAATGAATGTAATAAACAGGTTTATTATATTAGTGTCAGGGGAAATGAATCGATAAACCTAGTAGAAAACCTGGGGACAGGCGCCAAAAATTGAAAGTAAAAATTGCTGGCACAAAAATACTGCTGATATGACTGTAATTATACAATGACCGATAGCATTATCTTTTAAGAGCAAAGCTGACAATAACATCAATGGCTATTGCGGAATGTAGCCCGAAGCAATTTTGTCAAGCCAATTTGTGTTGCTATTTTGATATTAGTGATTTTACTCGACGAAAACATTTCCTAGTAACGGGAATTTCTAGGGTAACTAAGTGGGATTCATTGGAAAGAAACTTATACCTACTCGTAGATAGTGATTTTTGAAGAATTGGGACACTATCTTTTCTAGATAGATCTAATAAACAAAGATTCATTTTTGTTTCTTTCTGTGTTTGGATACAATGAAACTAAGTTTCACCAAAAGCTGATACTCGTATATGATATCAGCTCGACCAAGGATCTGCGTTGGGAGCATATCTTATCAGGCATTTATTAGCTAATATAGACAAGGCCATAACAACGTAGACCCGAGTAGCCAGCAAAGCAGAACTAGCCAATTATAAAGATAACTACTGTTGCCTGCGGTACAGCCAGCGTGAATTCCTGTTTTTCATAAATCTTTTGGGAACTATTCCTATTGATTTTTCTGGTATAAAAAAGCCTGAAATAATTTCAGGTTGTAATCAATCTCCATTCCAAAGAATGCGTAATAAACACATACACACACGAACACACGCATCCACACACACATGCACACATGTACACACACACGCAAGCGATGTCGTATCAATTCAAAATGGGCCGTTATTTTCACTCATCATAAGAATGATGAGTGAAAATAACGACCCATTTTTCGAGATAAATAGGTACATAAATAATGTGATCGTTGTTCTAACTTCTAAGCTCAACCTGATTAGTGATTCAGTCACGGTCGGCATTAACGAACTGCGTCCCTGCATTGCGACCAATGGAGGATATTTACCATTCCGATAATGGAACCATATATCCAAGGGATTAATTAAACGTACACTATCTCTAATCTCTTTGTTCTATTGGTACGGCTTTAATGGATAACAGAGCAACCTCGACTATTTGGTGTGACCGAAATTTCTTTCTCTACAAAAAAGTTTAGCCTTTTATAAAACAAGTAAATAATTGAAAAATTAAATAACACGGCTGCCCTGGTAAAACTACTTTTTCCAAAAAAAATATAGCCTATGTTACTCGGATTGATATAAGAATTATAACGATAGCCCATATGTCCAAATTTATTCAGCCGTTCGGAAGTTATGGTGTAGTAAAGTACTTAACTCACATACATACATGAACCCTTAAAACATTACACTCCTTTTTTGGCAGTCATGTAATTACAATTGAGGGTTCGAAAATAAAATCAGCAATTAATACTATCAAAGCAATCAATTCATCAACCAACTAGGTCTGCATAACTTATTACAACTACATTGTAGGTACCTACCAACATACGTGTATACGTACAATAACTATTTGGATTTAAAGTTGAACCTAAAATTCCAACGGAATTCACCGTAGAAAGTAAGTAGCAACGGACTGACTTTGGTATACAACGGATAAAAGATAAACAGACGTAAATCTACACATAGTTCGGCATGTAGTCGGATCCGGGAATCTTATTTGAACTTACCTAAAATATTCAGTGTAGGTAAAAGGTATCTGTAAAGTAAATAAAGCTAGCTTTTAGAGATGTAGGAATGGGCGAGTGCAGAAAACGTTTGGGAGTTAATTTGCATGTGAAGATGATAAGCGGGGCTTAACACAGACCGTATCGCAGTGTGTAAACTCCACCTACCTGCGAATAAGTAAAGCACTTACTTTACGTGTTCAACTTGCTTATTACGCTACAAACGTCTCTAGCAATATAACTTTTAGAATTATGAGAACGCGTCGTCGTAACAACCTTTACCTGTTTAGGTACGTATTTTGAGAGGAAACTACACGTTGGTATTTTAATTTGAGTACTTTAATGATTTAAATAATAAGGGTACCAATTATTTTCTTTGTATTCAATGATCAGGAAATAAAACTAACGATTATACCTAGTTAAAGTATTCTTTAAGATTAGATAAGAGCCTTAAATTCGTAATAACCGCGGCTGCTCTAGCATGGTCAGGAAAACAGGTACATTTTATTCTCCGATTTGATCAGTTTCTCCATCGGCCACCACCTTTTGTACCAGTAAGTACAAAAGGGGTATTTTTTTATTTTGTTTACAAGACAACCGTGGGAGTGAAAACTTTTTATCCTCTTCCGACATGTAATATAGGATTGAGCGAAAGACGAATATTTGTGAAAAACGTCATAGTATCTCGTAACATGAAATATGCAAAGAAAATAAAAAAGATGTATAACAATATAGGTAGATAAAAGGCGAGAAAACTTACGACAGACGAGAGCTTGTTTCGTAAGAACAACGCCTTATACGATATAGCAATCTCTGGTAGTATACTCAAATTTATTACACGGGATACTGTAAAAGGGCTACGCAGCCGGCATTCGGGTGATATTATTCGGAGGGTGTGCGTTTTGCCTACAAATTGCCCGTCGGTTCGTGCGAATCACTTCAAGATAAGGCCGCCAATATACTTGAACATAGTTTGAAACAAAGCAAAAGCCGTAAAAATTATTTGATCCTTGCAGTAACAAGCATCTGTGGCATTTGTTCGTACTTACCAATTTCAATGTCTCCTTAAAACCGAAAAAATATTACCCATACCGGCAAGTCTATCCTATTAGGGAATAGCAACAAAAGCTCCATCGCAGCTTAAAAGCAGAGAATTAACTCATTAAATAATACGAGTATAAATATTAGCGTAAAGAATTGATAACCTCGTCCTTTATTGAATGGAAGCGACTTTTTTACATTCTTGAGAATGCGCGAGGATTCCCTGGAAGACGCACGGCCTTTTTTGGCTCCTATTTAGTTTAACTCCTATTAACTTTATCTCAATAAGTTAATTATGCTTTGCAAAAAAGTGGCTTCCATTCCATTCCGCTGCAGTGTAAATTGACCCTTAGAGTTAGTCTCTGAAATCTCATTCCATTCGTGATTTGCACAACATGAAAAATAAAATCCTGTTGTTGTTTATGTCAATTAATTTTTTAATGTAATATTCTCTTGTTCGCAGAGAGTCGCACGTGCACCTCGTCAGAGTTTAGATGCAAAACCGGCCGTTGCATACCGATGCTGTGGCGCTGTGACAACGAAAAGGATTGCTCCGATGGATCTGATGAAGAACCCAGCACTTGCAGTAAGTTATCCGAGTTATATAAAATATAAAACAATGCTGAAATTTTGAAATTACGGGGAAGGAAAACGTCCATAAAAATAGTTCCAATTTTCGGCAGACACTTTTATTATTCCCCAAAAACAATTATCTGGCGATTTATGTGTAAAGTTTGAAGGTAGCACGTTGTCCTTAACGCGGCTTCCGACGTGGATTAAAATCTTAATTACGGTTCGCAAGTTTCTCGGATTAATATTATAATCTTTGCCCTTTCGTCTACCTTCTTTCAGATATGAATGGCTCATTAGAATCATGTTTCAATAATTTTATTTGATAAGTACTTCCGTTTTTGATACAGTATTTTGATTTATTATTGAATGAAATAAATTAAATATTATCATTTAAGTTATAAGTTGTCTAGGGTTTATTGTAAGTTACCTACATTAATTAGAATCAGTAATACATAGTAGTAAGTATTGTGATATAGTATAGAGTATCAATTTTAAATGAAAACATAATTTGTGAATTCGTGTATTTATATTAGGCATAAGCAATATCTTATACGAGTACTCTAAAGAATAAGAGCTTCGGTCTGTGTAAGGGTAATTTTTAACTACTGTTTACAGACCTTTTGTGAAGATCGGTCAACAGTACTCCCTAAAGTGGTTTCTCTTTTCCACCAATAACAATACATATAAAAAGCTTGTGGGATTTAAGGTTTTATTTCAGTGCGAGGGTCGTTCCAACCGGCCGTCGCAACTTTGTACACTTAACTCCAATGTAAGTCGACCCCACATAATGGAAAATCCCTTTGAATGTGCCAGGACACAATGTTTTGTACTAGGGTTATAAAATAAATATAAATCGCCCGAGCAATTGACACTCAGTTAACTTTGGCTATCAGAGGATAACGCTATCACCGATATGAGATATTTGAAGAGACCCTTTATCAACTGAGCTGTTTTATATACATTTTTGTTCAATATTATTGTTATATTAGAGGTTACGAAATACGAGGTATACCTATACTACACAGCAGGAATATTAACCTAACCTCTACGTTAGGTTGAAGCAACGATAAATTTCTTCAAATAGAAGCTTTAGTTTCACGATGTGTCTAATGATGTTAAGCCCCTTCAGTTTGTTTAATTTATTAGAAGCTACGTTAGCAAGCTCCTGCTGGAAATAAGGACCGTTTAGTACATTAATTACGTTACTCTCCGTACTGAGCATAAGTATTCAGGAACCTATTAATGTAAATTTATATTCAGAAATTATGACTAAGAGGATGTTCTGCACAAAGGTACGAGCATTAATTTTAATTATCATGAATTTATTGACCACAACAAATAACAAAAAAATACAGTAGAAACTCGATTAACCGTCGTTAGGCATTTGAATAATCGATAAATACATGATAAATATATATCAACGAAATATCGAATATCACAGAGCAAAGAACCAAAAATAGTATCGGTGGCACAGTTGAAATTTTGTAAAAACCAACATTACAAAGCGCTTTTCAGGAGTTTATTTTTCGGTTTCTTTCTGGTTTTTTATTTAAATTGGTTGGTTTGTAGTCCGGATAGTCGGAAATCCCTAGAATTGAGGGCCTGATAATCGGGTTTCTACTATACAGGTCAATCAAACATTTTTTAACCGACTTCAAAAGGTTCTGTATTCGACCTATATGTTTGTATGTACGTTTTTCCGAGATTATTTCGCGTTCGTCTGAACCGATTTTGACAGTTTTCTGGAAAATTTTTGTTACATTCTGGAGAAGATTTTAGTATATTAATCGACTAAAAAAGCAAGAGGTTCTCAGTTTGATCGATATGTTTGTGTTCCAGCAATTTCACATTAATTTACTCAACTCTCGGTTATATAATATTGCATTTAAATTGTAAAAGACGCTTTGCAACTACATAATGACCTTTTTTAGTGATAAGCTTTAGGCTAGTACTAAGCCAAAAATTATATTATGTAGAATCACAACGGACATGCCCCGAACACAGTTTTGTGTGTGCCGACGGGCAGTGTATACCCGGCTCGTGGCATTGCGATGACACTCCGGATTGCACCGACGGCTCCGATGAGCACGACTGTGGTAAGAAAACCATTGAGCTGCCTACGCATGTGCAGCATGGGATATCATTGGCTACCATTGGCTTTGGGTATTCTAAAATTGGGATAAAACATGGTATCACGTCATATAACGCTTGGTTCGTTAAACTTCGTTCTGTGTCCTGCGTCTTAATGTCGACGGATCGTTGGCGCTGAAAAGATTTTCGAGTTGTGAAAAATCAGCATCTTTCCACAGAGCACTCGCTCCGAGCCCATTTTCGCAGCAAAAAAGTTCCAGAAGAGAATAATGCAATTAAAATTTAGGAGGCCGCCACAAACAGAGTGAAACGGAAGTCAAATTAAAAATTGAGGGGTCGTAAAATTTACTTTAAGAGACTGAGCGTTTACTTCGTTTACTAGAAAGTTTTTTGGAACACATTTTTCGGTAAAAAAAGTAGAGAGCAGTGAATTATGGAATTTAATTAACGTCTAGGTTAATTTATACCTACTCGTCTTTGTTGTTATTAAATGTATTTTCGTAATTTAACTACAGTAGAATGTTTTAAAATTTAGAAAAGGTATTCTATGGTATTATCTTTTTTTTTTGGCATAGGTATGAAGCAAAGTGTTATATCAACTTATAAGTTGGAAGATAACAGATATGGCTTGTGAAACATGCCTTATATTGGCTTTTTAAAATACCTCAAAAAATGTCTCAAAATATTAATAGTGACGTAAACAGAATTTGATAGATATTATAATTTGAATATAATGTTCAATGCAAGGATATTTTTGGTACTCTTTTAATAAAGGGAGTATAGAATCAAATCATGACCATATCGCTTTACTCAAGATCATGCATGGCTTGAATCCACAGAGGTGGAGTCATGCGGACCCGAAGAGTTCACATGCAGGGGCAAGCGAGGCGAATGCGTGCCTCTGACGTGGATGTGCGACGACAACATGGATTGCTCTGATGGTTCCGATGAAAAAGCATGCAGTAAGGGTATACTCATTAGTCATTACACACCAGTCTAACAGCATGGTTTCATGGCTTGAGGGATGCATTGTCTGGTCCGATTGCTTCGTCATTTTCAACAAGACAGCTGATGTTGCAGTTGCATGTTATATTTTGGATCAACTGTTGGCCAGTTCATTCAAAAATATAGTCGTAGACATAATAGCTGACATAGTAGTGAATACACACTGGGTCGGTTGTTCATTGATCCTGCCTTTCTGAATCAACGCCAATCATGCCAGCCAGCTTCAAAATGGGTTTTTTTTACACTATACAAGTTAGTACTTGACTGCGATCTCACCTGATGGTAAGTGATGATGCAGCCGAAGATGTTAGCGTACTAACTTGGAAGGGGTAAGTTATCTCACCCCAACGGTTTCTACACAGCATCGTACCGGAACGCTAAATCGCTTGGCGGTACGTCTTTGTTGGTAGGGTGGTAACTAGCCACGGCCAAAGTCTCCCACCAGACCAGACCTAAGCCAATTTAGAAATTATAGAATTCGAAAGTGGCCCGTGGCGGGAATCGAACCCGCGACCTCCCCCACTCGAATCCGAGCGTGCGACCCCTGCGCCACGGAGGTCGTCAAATATAGAAGGTCGTCACCTATAATGGTAACAGACTTGTTACCATTATAGGTACCTAGTACCTACCAATGACAAACCTGGATCAATGAAGAATGTTTGTTTTCTGTGGTAGTTTTCTGTTAACTTCCTTTCTTTTCATTTTTGATATTAGACCAGATAATGTGTAACTCTATGTATCTGCTATTTCTGTGAATTTCATGGTGCATCATCTAAGCTTTATGTCGTCTTAACTCATTTAACCTCATCAATTGTGTCTTTATTGTTTTCCTCTTTATTATACGTGTACACTGTACGTAAATTAATTTAAACTACTAACACGTTTTTATCTATATTATGTGTATTTGCGTGGTATATATTTTTTTTGTGTTAACCTAGCTAATGATTTCGTTAAGTCTGTAAGTACCTATACTCTGTGGTATTCCACTCACGATGGTATTTGTGGAAATCCCTTGTCCCTTGGCCGATGGCCACAAAGTCCGATGTGTAAGAGATAGTACCTATTTTAGACGTACTAAATGTAGAAAATATAATAAGCTTACCTACCAAATATAGCAAAGTTAAATTCCTGAACCCTGAATATGGTACTTTGATTAAATATTTAAAAGTAAAATTTTAACTCGTAGAACGTTTTTTCACTTTCACAAAACTTCCTGAGTGTTCCAATAACGTCTCCACAGTTGTGGGGTGTTGAACTTGCTCCCGCCGTCATATTACAGCCGCTCGATCAAAATTGTTAACTTTCGCAGCCTCCAAAAACTTTCTCTATAAGGTGAAACTGCATATACTTACATACGAGTATATAGAAGTATCTAAGTGTAATTCAGTAGAAAGGATACCCGTTTCTTATCAAATATTATACAAATTAATGGTAGATAAAATATTTCTATTAAGAGAAAATGCTAAAATGTCAGCTTTATCGTGCAGCAGGTCGTTGTGACAAATTGATTAAAAACAAATTGGTAAAAATTTACTTAAATGGTTAAAAATCTAAAACTAGTGTAGTTATACGAGTAAGTATGTGATAGATCTAATGCTTTTAGAAATGTTTGAGTTTAATCCACATTTAATCTAGCAATCAGACGCTCAGTCAAGCATTCTGCATAAAATCAATATTTGCACTATAATAATTTATAATATACATATTCATTATTCGCTGCAAATTATCATTTGCTAATGTGAACAGTGGAATGTAAATTAGGTGGTTGGTAAATTAAATTATGGCATATCGATCTATTTCATGACACCACGGCACTAGACGCCATGCAGAGTGGAACCAATTTTAATTTTCTACATTATTTGAATCCGGCCATATGCGACAGTGTTGTCACGTAGGAATACATTCCGGTTGAGAAAATATATAAGAGAACTTTCCAACGCGACAGCAATTTCTGCGATAAATTTTCCGGAGTAAAAATTTCAATATTTCTAAAGTAGGTACCTAACGTCACATTTAATTTCGCTACAAGTCTACATACAATATTAAATTTTCACTGTCTATTTTTCAAAACACTGCGAGATCAAAATGAACTTTATTTAATAATAATAGACTTAAGAATTCCTTCGTTGAAAAGTTTGCGCTGTCTCATGATTCGCACAGTGAAATTTAATTAAGGTTGGATTAGACAGGAGCATTCAATAAAAAAAAGAATTAAATAAGGGAAACATTTGAATTTCTTTAGGTATTTTTTTTATTTATTTATTTAGATTTGGCAATTAGAACAAGTTGTAACTAATACAGTTAAGGGTCTAAAATACTAGGTTTTAACTCTAATTACAACTCTTTATATAATTGCACATAGTAAAAGGAAGTTTTGAAAAATAAATTACAAACATGCGGGACGTTAAAAGAAAACAACGCTACAAAATACTAAAGAATAAAGAAATAAGATAGAAGAATTAATATGTTCTTGATTCTATAAACAATAAAAGAAGATAGAAATAAAATTAAATGAAGTAGAGCAATAGAGTAGATTCATGGTAAACATTGTTCTACTTAGGTAGTTCGTAGTACCAAATTCTTTGTGGCTAGATACAACAAATTTTCGTAAAGGGAACGTCCGCGTTACGGAGCGGTAGTATTGTTCGACATCGCCCAACATTTTTTTGTTTTCTCATTACAATGCTCTCAGATAATTATTCTTATTTTTCTCCTTCATTACTTGGCTACTTATAGCTTGCCTGAGGAATGTTTTAATAATGCCTGCGCCATTTTAGCTTGTACTACTCGCAAATTAGTTATTCTGTTAGAAATTATATCTTTTGTTGGGTTTTTCATTTTAAAGCATCTTTATGATTCATGAATATTAAAATAATTTAGTATTTAAATACCTACTATTAAAATTTAGCAAGAACTTAGTGTGTTTATTTTGTCGATGGAAAATAATTGTATATGTAAGATACGAGTACGTTTCGTACGTACTTTACTAACGTTTTTTTCGTTATATAAGTAATATATACATGGGACTGTTGGTTTTCTCTAAAATATTACTTTCAAGGTTATCAATACGAATGACTTTTGAATTCAGATATGGGACTTTTAAAAAATAATTACAAAATCTTCTAATTTAAAAATTAAAGCCCCTCCACGCGTATATACATAACATACGAGTACACATTGAAGTAATAATGTAATGGAGAGCACAGTCGATCAGTTGCAAAAGCTAAGCCGCACGTCCAATACAGCGTGTAACACTCAACTTTGTGATTAGATGAGACATGTCGGTCGGATGAGTTCACGTGCGGGAACGGCAAGTGCATCCAGCAGCGGTGGGTGTGCGACGGCGACGACGACTGCGGCGACGGCAGCGACGAGGTGAAGTGTCCCGCGCCCACCTGCCAGCCGCACAGCCACTTCACCTGCACGGACGGCCACTGCGTGACGGCCAGGTGGAGGTGTGACGGAGACGTCGACTGCCCCGATGGAAGTGACGAATTGGTGAGACACGATATTTTTATTAAGTTACAAAAATAGACGTACACACAGGACCCGGCGGACCGCGAGAAGAATGTCGCCAGTACTGGTGTCAAAAAAAGGTTGGTTTTGACACCAACAGCATCAGTTAAGCCGACCGCAGTATTGTCGGTCCACGTCACAAATCACTATTATAATTGTTACGAGTATTAGTCTGCACGCGAGTTTCCACAGGGACGATTTCCGCCATGTTGCGAAATATTAGCGGAAATTTTGGCAAATGGCGCTACTATTTCCTTGTTCGAAGATGAAGATTGTCGTAAAATGTTCTGATGGGCTCATCCTCAGGTTCACATCGGTGGTTACAAAAAACCTGGAATAAAGTTAGAACATGGACAACCCTCCACCACCCATGGCCCAATCAACTTCACGGTTAAGAGAGCCGGTAGGAAGGCCCTTTCGGTACTTGCTCTTGGCGTGTTCCCGGGGCGCCTTATTGACTCCCTACAAGACGTTTTCTCTCGCTTCTTGTCCCTATGAGCTCATTCTCCCCTTTCTGGGGCAGGGCGATACGATTACGGACTTGCCTCGCGCTGTCGCTGTCCTCAACAAAGAGTCCCTGTCCTGACACGCCAGTATAGAGGTTGAGTAGTCAAGTAATACTCTGTTCCGTCTTTTTTTTTCGATCAAATCACTGATGACAGAGAAATATAAAACAGAGATATTCCACCGCTATTTCACGTTATTAGAACATAATTTTTTCATCAGTTTCTGAAGCATAGACGGTGAATTTCTTCACAAGTCAATAACCATTTAATTAAAACTAACCTTACTCAATTTGGTCCAGAAACTAACTGTTGACAACTCACAAAATAAGTTTAGCGAGCGACGTTAAAGTTACAAACTATAAATGACTTTCAAGCTTACGGGTTCAGGTGTTCTCGACTGTAAATATGAAGTGCCATTATATTGCCGATTCATTTAATAGAGTGGCTCATTACGCATTTTAATGGCAAGCTATCAACGAAATGGTCCATAAATTGTAAAGATTCAAAAATACATTATAGTGAAGCCAACAGAACTTTAATTAGTATTTAAACTTACCTGTCTCTGATCTAACATGCTAGCGGCTGTTTCGATATCTTTTTCAAATCCATTTGCCACCAGAACATCCTTCGCATGGCTTCACCTCTTCTGGGCAGAGTATTTACCGTGCTAGCAGTCGGCTTCGTCTGTGTAGATACGGATTGGACATTGACAAGAGGAAACTTTTATGTTTAAAGCTCATACTGAGCATTGGACATAGAAGTTTTCTCCTCCTTTTTTCAAGTCAAAGCCCCGTCAGTGACCAGAATACTCTAAGTTTCTCCTTACCCTGCGCTACTGCCTTAGAGACCGCCTTCTTACGTAAAGTTCTTAAAAGCGCATTCGACTGAGGAAATTTCCCTTCAGTATTGCGTACTAACTGATTTATATACCTACTACTCTACTACTACATACTACGTTCCAGTAGATCTAGAAGCTAAAAAAATCCAGAAGGCCTTCAGGTGCTCCACTTTTATTTTCAGAAATGTCCAAGCGCACCAAAAGTGATATCACCGTGCATCGCCACAGAGTTCGAGTGTAAAGACCGCATGACGTGCGTGCACAGAGCGTGGGTCTGTGACGGTGACAGGGACTGCCCCGACGGCGGTGACGAGGCCCCTGAGATCTGCCACGGGAACCACACGTGCCGACTCGACCAGTTCCAGTGCAAAGATCACAGCTGCATACCGGGGGCGTTCTATTGCAACGGAGATAAGGACTGTCCGGATGGCAGCGACGAAGTTAACTGCAGTGAGTATAGATATATCATTTAAATCGTAACTTCTAACCAATGTCGCAGCATCTCTGGCGCAGTTAGTGCGCGCCAGAGTTGCTTTTGTTTGAATAGGCTATTTGACAACAATCAGGGGGCACGGCAGTGCCCCCGCCAAAGTCAAAGCGCGAAGCAAAACTGCCGTACCATCTTTACAGGAACCATTTCGCCGCATTTTCGGGCTACTATTTGAGAACCTCTGGATAAGACCAGAACGCTGAAATTTTCGCTATCCAGTAAGCTATAATCACATACTTAAAACCCAAAATTTCAAGTCTGTAGGTCATATAGTTCCGAAGTTATGCGAAAGCAAAGTTTCGCATTTTCGACACTGACTGACTGACTCACTCATGATCATCAAAATAGAACTAGTACTTCCCATAAACTCAGAGAGCTGAAATTTGGTACAGAGTTAGGGTTTAATGGCCACATAAAGGGAAAACTATAAAAACTAGGATAATCGAAGATCTGGAGTACCTCGTGATCACTGCATTAATAACTTTGTAATTCCATATAAATTATATGAGATTACAAAGTTATTTATGCAGTTAATGTATCTAGAAAAACGGACAGAAATATTTTGTAATATTTTGAAGTTTCTACAAAAAGAAGTGAAATCCCACCAAAAACATTCTGTAAAAAACTAGCCAAAGTCAAAATGGAGCTGCTTGTTTATCTCTAAAAAGTACTGAAATCTAGACAAAGTCGTGCCAAGTCTAAGGTTCCTTACTGCGATTTCTTTATTATTATAGTTAATGTTGTGTGACTTGGCCGTTGAAGACCAAGAACCGCTACTCATTGACGATGAATTCTGGCGACAGATTGGTGCAATGGTGTCATGGAGCACCTGGTTTGAACCCTTGTGTACCCTTCAACGGCCAAGTCACGCAACATTAACTATAATAATAAAGAAATCGCAGTAAGGAACCTTAGACTTGGCACGACTTTGTCTAGATTTCAGTACTTTTTAGAGATAAACAAGCAGCTCCATTTTGACTTTGGCTAGTTTTTTACAGAATGTTTTTGGTGGGATGAAAATATACCTGAAATTGTGGTAAATCTCACTAATAACAACGTAAATAAGCATATTTCACTTTATTTTAATCAAATATATGTATATTTTTCAGCAAAATAAGAGTTTAATAATGTTATAATTTTTGATATTTTACCTGTGACAGGAACGCCCTGTGATTGGTTGCAACTCTGGTGACGTCACACTCGAAAATTTGCGGGAAAACAACAGCTTTTTGTACTGATTTTTCTGAGTGTTTTATTTGGCGGGCGTTTTATTTTATCTTTTAGCTATTTAAACAGTAATTTTCTGGTTAACTTTATAACTAAACATACTAAGGAAATAAATAATTAAGTATTTCAAATCGCAGAATGGAATCAAATTTTGTGCGAGCTGATAATAGCAACCATGCTTTTATGGTTGCACTTTACTTTAAGGTGTTGCGGCGCTACCAGCCCGCGAAATTCAAATTTTATTTAGTTTTTCGCAAATATTAGACTTAATACACATTGTAGATTTATGGCAATGCATTTTGCGGGCCTACTTTTTATGCATCTACATGTTTTTAATAGAAACTTCGCTCAAAAGTTCCCACTCATCTCATATTAGTTCCCGAACGATATTTTTTTGCAGTTTCCCAGATTTCGAGCTATCGGAAACCAATATGAAGTAAATGAGTATTGTTGAGCAGAGTTTATATTAAAAACATGTAGATGCATAAATGTTGTGCCCGCAAAACTCATTGTCATTAGCCTTCGATGTATAATTAGCCCACTATGAGCGAAAAACTAAATAAAATTTGGATTTTCCCTCGCCCTTAAGAATAATGCTGATTATTATGGCGCGGAACAGAAAAACATAAAAACAGCAATGTAAGTACCTACCGCGTCGAACATATTAGTCCTTCCTTTATTTATTATAATCATTAATCATTATCTCATTTTAGCTTATGTTGACAAATACTCAGGAAGTTCATGGGAGTTCGGTTTATCATGGTACAGACACAAACACTTTTTGAGGGCAATTTATGGAGGTATTTGTACATAATGGTACTACACAGCATTTGTACACCATTCTTTCTGATAAAATATATTAATTTTTATTAAATTTAAAGAAAAGCGAAGAAATTCAACTAAACTGTACGGTACTGTAGTCTGTTTATATGCGTTTGACAATGTGTGACGTCACGAGTCAGATGACAAGCGCCATTACAAAATTGGCGTTTTTGGCGCGGTTTTGAAAATTGAAATTTTAAAAGTGGTTTTTAAAGGGAATTACATTAAATTTCCGCGAAATATCAATGTAATGTGCTTAATAGGTAGTAATAAATTCTTTAAAATCATTTTCAAAATTTAGTCAAATAGCCTATTATATTAGAGCAGCGATACCCGGTTTGGAGCAGTTTACGATTTAATCATTTCTAAATTGGCATAGATGTCGTCAGGTAGGAGGCTTCAGCCGCGGCTGGCAAAGACAAATCGTCACGTGATTTTCCGTTTATATTTCAGAGCAATGCTATTTTAGGCTGCATCTCCCACTTTCCAATAGTTAAGAGTCAAGTTAAATAAGACTAATTTAAAAACGGTAAGATGTCTCTCGCTCGAAGCTACTCGTAGCTCCATTTGAAATAACCTTCGAAAAATTGGATTGAAACTGTAACGTTTCACAATAGGTGGCGATCAGTTCTATCTAAAAACTCAAAGTACACATCCGAATTTTGTGTTCCAAATATTCTGGATTGCCTTCCGTGTCCGTATGCATTCCTGACAAAAGTATATTGAGGAGTAACTAAAAGTAAGAACTTTTTTAATTTTCAGCACGACCTAAACCAGTGTGCGACAAGAAGACAGAGTTCGACTGCGGCGGTGGCATGTGCATACCTCTGTCCAAGGTGTGCGACAAGCACCCGGACTGCCCCAACTTCGAGGACGAGCCCGCCAACCGGTGCGGGGAAGACGAGTGCGCACACAACAACGGCGGGTGCACGCAGCGCTGCGTCGACACCCCTGTCGGTTACTACTGCGACTGTGAAAAGGGGTACAAGCTCACTGATAACAGGACTTGTGAAGGTAAATAATTCTAGGAGTGTCGGTTCTAGTTTCACTTCTCAAAAATTTGCGATACTTAATTCCATCGAAATAAGGGAGGTTTCACTCACGCTGCAGGATCAAAGGTTATTTGAAGTACATAGCGCTGACCGCTCAGCGGTTTTGAATCGACCCTCTAGTGAGCCGAAAAGAGATAGAGGGGAAAATAAAATAACGCGACAGTAAGAGAGCACAACGCTTTGGCCAATAAGGTCCAGAGTCGCTACTCGTATCTAATTTAAATATTTTGTGGAGTAAATCTTCTGTACCGGAATTGAAATGAAGTCTTCTTTCAGTGAAATTCACTGTTTACAATATTTAAGGAACTTCTCCTCCAAGTGGCTGTATACCCTAATCCGGGTACTATACATAACAGTTTACAGCCTGCGGGAGCTATAGCCATAGTTTTAATCTATACCAGATGTAGCAAGATGTACGGGCAATATAATATTTCTTTTATTGCCCGTGATACCTCCCGTGGCTACCTACCCCCAGGGGTACCACGGGTATTTTTCTTGCCCGTGGTACTATTTTACTTTTGGGCCAATGGACATTTAGTTTTTGCAATTGCGCCTTTATTTTGCGGCCATAAAATTCTTTATACGTTTCCATTTTGCTTTACTTCAATTAAACTCAAATGTAGAGTTAAAATTGTTGTATTGGTGTATATCTCGTAATTTATGCAACATTATTAACTTCACAAATCCCGGGTCGATCTATGTAGGCGTCGAAATAGACTATTCGGTGCGCTCTGCTTTGGCAGAAATTAGCATTATTGGATCCTAAAGCTGATCCGGTGTGGTTTGGTTGGTATTTAACATGAATGGCCTCTAATCCGTTTGGTGAGCGAACAGGAGTCTATAATGCATACTAATAGAAGCGCCAATCAAACGGATAGCATTTGCAAATTGTATGAATAAGATACCATACTAACTACTATACCCGCATAGCATATATACTATATTCTATCGAATTTAGTGTATTTTATTTTTAATGTTATACAAATAACCTTCTTACTCATTTTGTACAATATCATCAAGATTGGTTTCAATTTAGAACTCATAAAGAGTAAAAAACAATAAATAAATACATAGGACATTAGACACATTGCAATCTAACTACAAAGATAGCTTGGTTATAAATACGACATTTTCTAAATTGAATCCCAGCTAGATCGATTTATCGCGCCCGGAACGCCCTAAATTTCATGAAAATCGTTGGAGCCGTTTCCGAGATTCAGATTATTATAATTAAACAAGATTTCTTCGTTTAAAGATTAAAGATATAATCGTAAGATTAGATATGTACATAAGAACATATCATGTTTAAATTATAAGCATATCATGTTTAAATTGCTCCCACATCTAGGGCATCTGGAAGAGATCCTCATTTGAAGCGATAAGATGTCCTTGTACATGTCCTCTCTATGTTTGTGTGTCTTATATTGTAATACTCACTGTGCAAAATAAATAAATATATAAATAAACATAAAAAAAACATCCAGACACTGGAAAATATTGATGCTCATCACACAAACGTATTCTAGTTGTAGGAATCGAACCAATGACCTCCGAACGCAAAAGACAAGAGTCAAAACCACTAGAGTACCAACTGCGCCGATTGACCAATTTTTTTTTCTAATTTAAAATTTCCTTTTTCAGACATCGATGAATGTTTGGACCCAGGATCCTGTTCGCAGATATGCATAAACGAAAAGGGCACATTCAAATGCGAGTGTCATTCCGGATACGCGAGGGACCCAAGGGACAGAACCCGTTGCAAGGCGACCGAAGGCCACCCTTCACTGCTTTTCGCCAGACGATTTGACATCAGGAAAATCAGTCTTGACCATCACGAAATGGTGGCCATCGTGAACGACACCAAATCTGCCACAGCGCTCGATTACGTGTTCAGGACCGGCATGATCTTTTGGAGTGATGTCATAGAAGAGAAAATATACAAGTAAGAGTAAATTTATTTATTTATTTAGAATACAATACAGGCCAGGATTATACAAAAATTGGTCAAGTGCGAGTTGGGGTTGCGCACTGAGAGTTCCGTACTATCAAGACACATTCTCTATAGTATTAAACTAAACACCCCTGCCCACCAATTTCAAAAACGAATAAAAAATTAAATTTTTTGTATGGGAGTCCCCTTAAATATTTATTTTATTCTATCGTTTAGTATTTGATATTATAGCGGCAACAGAAATACATCATCTGTGAAAATTACGGTTCAAGAGATACAGCCTGTTGACAGACAGACGGACGAACGAACGGCGAAGTCTCAAATACGGTTCCCTTTTTACCCTTCGGTTACGGAACTTTAAAAAATATGAGTTGTAGGACTCTTCTTGCGGAGTTTGTCTATATTTGTAAGTACCACCGCAGTGTCACTTTACCGTGAAGCAGTAATGTGTTACTGTGTTTCTATTGTGGCGCGATAACTGGGAAAAAAAAATCCTAACAACTGATACATAAAAATTCATCATCTCAGTCTCAATACATAAAAATAGTAAAGATAGGCCGATCTGAGCATTTTACGTAAACCTTCTTCATACAAGCAAACAGTAGCGTCATCTCTCAAAATACCCGCCGCCGCCGCTGCCCGAACTACCGCGTGGCCTTATACTATTGGTATTAATAACTCCCATAAACTGGCGACATTTTTTCGCGCTGTTCGCCCTGTCTTTAGTATACAAGTCTGTGGATGTCTCAGGATGATGAGCGCAGTGCAGTGTGCTGTATAATATTGCTATGCAAGATTATGGGACTCACTGCATTTAACATGGGTCTTGCTGGTCTCATATTTCATTGAAATTGATGTTTACAGGGCACCGATAGACGAAGGCAGTCAGCGTACAGTCGTGATAGGCGATCAGCTCATCACGTCGGACGGGCTTGCGGTAGATTGGATCTACAACCATCTCTACTGGACGGACACCGGCAAGAACCACATCGAACTGTCCGACCTGCAGGGCAACATGAGGAAGATCCTGATCCGGGACAAGCTCGAGGAGCCACGGGCGATTGCTCTGAATCCTCTTGACGGGTATAATCCTCAAACTAACTCATATCCAGTAAACTAAGTACACTAACTGGTCTATCTCAATGTCTTAGCAAACAGATACCTCGGAGATTGTCTTAGGCGTCTTAAAATAAAAACGGATCTACTAACTAACTGCCGTTTTGAAGAAAAGCTGTTAGTGGAAAATGGCTGAGATGGCTTACTCGCGTAAGATAGAAAAACATATGTATAAGCTTAAAAACTTAATTTTAATTTGAGATATATTTTTATGTGCACAGATGGATGTACTGGACAGACTGGGGTCAAGTGCCGAAGATCGAGCGCGCTGGCATGGACGGTTCCCACAGACAGACCATAGTATCCTACGACGTGAAATGGCCCAACGGTCTTACGTTAGACCTTGTGCGCAAAAGAGTCTACTGGGTGAGGAGCCTTTTATACTATCAATATTGCTAGGGCAATAGCAAAGATAGAAACAAATTGCTTTACAAGTAACTAATATTTGATTCGAGTGGAAGGTCGAGGGTTCGATAGGCCTTTTTAGAAGTTTATCATTCCTAAATTGGCTCAGCTCTGGTGTTGGGGATGATTTCGGCCTTTGCCAGTTTCCACTTTCCCACTACCAGCAAAGACGCACGACCAAGCGATTTAGGAATGTATGTTGTGTCTAAACTGTTTGGGATGAGATAAATCACCCCTTCCTAGTTAGTACGATATTATCTTCTGCTGCATCATCACTCCCATCATGTGACTCTTATCAGGTAAGATCGCAGTAACTAACTAACTTGTAGTATAAAAAGACCTCCATTGAACTAAACGGCCCTTTTATACTTTGACGACCTCCGTGGTTGAGTGGTTAGCGTGCCGGTTTTCAAGGCGCCGCCATCTCTGAGGTTCCGGGTTCGATTCCCGGTCGGGGCAATGTAGAAAAATAACTTTTCTATATTGTCTCGGGTCTGGGTGTTGTGGTACCTTCGTTGTTTCTGATTTCCTTAACACAAGTGCATAAGCTACTTACTAAGGGATCGGAGCAATGTATGTGATGTTGTCCTCTATATATTTATATTATATTGATATACTCGTAGGTCGACGCAAAACTGAACACAATCTCATCGTGCAACTACGACGGGACGGCGCGCCGTGTGATCCTCTACTCCACGGACTTCCTGCGGCACCCGTTCTCCATCACCACGTTCGAGGACTGGGTGTACTGGACCGACTGGGACAAGACTGCGGTGTACCGCGCCAACAAGTTCAACGGGAAGGACGTCGAGCCCATCACTTCCACGCACACGGTAATGTTAAAAATATAAGAATTTTTTGACAAATTTTGTTGCGAATGAGCGATCGACAGTTTCTTTGGCGATCGTTGATAAGTCATAACATAATAAGTTTATGAGCCGGTGATGTTAAGTTAAAGCAGACAAAAATTTATAGACGGACGGACGGATAGACACACAATGTTCTTTTTGAAATTCATATGGATGATATAATGGCTATTAGGACATTGGGGGTTTTAATATTGAGCAAGTTTTAACAACGAGAATCCCTTATAGAGGATTTAATTAAAGCAGGGTTGTAGATAAAATAATATTATAATGATTCACTATATAAATATATAAATATATAGAAGACAACATCACATACATTGCTCCGATCCCATAGTAAGTAGCTAATGCACTTGTGTTATGGAAATCAGAAACAACGAAGGTACTACAACACCCAGACCCGAGACAATGTACAAAAGTTATTTTTCTACATTGCCCCGACCGGGGATCGAACCCGGAACCTCAGAGATGGCGGCGCCTTGAAAACCGGCACGCTAACCACTCAACCACGGAGGTCATCAAATATGATTTTTTTAGATAGTAATTAGCGAGCATTCCTCACGTTTAATTTATCATCATTATACTTACTTATAGATGTTTTTATACTCGTCGAGTTTTTTGCGTTTTTTACAGCTTTTGCTAACTACGTATTAATTTAAGAAACATGCCTAAACAAAAGATAGCATTTACAATGGTAAGATTAATTGAATTTTATCATATTATAATTTATGATCACATTTTTACTTTATCTGAAAACTTGTCTTTTGTTAAATAATATTATTGCGTTTTAACAATGGATTAGGTACCTACTGGTTTTATGGCTAGGCAATTTCAATTTATCATCGGATTTGGTATTATTTTATTGTTATTGTTCTACACTTTATTTTGCAAGTTGTACAATATTCAAATTTAATATTTAGATTTACCAGAATGAGTTTTAATAGTCTCTTATTAATTACAATAGCAATTAATAATATAAAGCACAATAGTATTAGTCCTTGTTCCTAAAATATAAAAATACCTACTGAGAAAATATTATTTCTTGGAATAGCTATTATTTATTATAAATCGTTCACACTCTACCGCCAAATTCGGAAAGCAAGTTTACACCGAGAAGAACTAGAAAAAACTCTACACTTGCTGCTTTCAAAAAGTCATCTACTTAATACAATTTTCCGTACATATTATACCTTATGCGTAGCTTATGCTCTATCCATCATGTTATTCAAAGAATCTTTGACATTTAGGAATTCTTCAACAGTATACTAAACCCAAACTAACCCCCGATTTCCTAGATGAAATGAAAATCTTTATTTTTCACGTACGCCTAAAAATAAGCTCTTATTAAACTCTACCGCCAGGTTCGGAAAGCAGGTTTGCACCGAGAAAAACTGGCAAGAAATTCGGTACTCGGTTCTTTTCAAAAGTGTCATAATGTACAAGTTTTATAGTGTGAATAGGTATATATTGTATGTAAGATAACTTGGAAAAAATTAAGAAATTCGACGGAAAACACTATTGTAAAAAAAGGAACTGCACGCGGGCGGAGCCGCGGGCAACAGCTAGTAGTATGAATATATACTATGTATGTAAGATAGCTCGTGAGGAGATGGAATCATAAGTACCTATTTACTTCCAAGAATCCTTTTCATATAAAAATTCTTGACGACCTCCGTGGTTGAGTGGTTAGCGTGCCGCTTTTCAACGCGCCGCCATCTCTGAGGTTCCGGGTTCGATCCCCGGTCGGGGCAATGTAGAAAAATAAGTTTTCTACATTGTCTCGGGTCTGGGTGCTGTATACCTTCGTTGTTTCTGATTTCCTTAACATAAGCGCATAAGCTACTTACTAAGTGATCGGAGCAATGTATGTGATGTTTTCCACTATTTATTTATTTATTCTTCAAAATCAAAATCAAAATATCTTTATTTCACATAGGCCTAATATACAGGCTCTTGCGAAGCGTCTGTAAGATATTTGTTGCATAAGAATGGTGATAACTACGTACAAGTCGACTTAAAATTAAGTCTACGAGGGTTCCAAACGCGCCCTGCCGCCCTTCAATGGATGTTCTCTCACAGTTACCGTTGGTTGTCAAACAGCTCCAAAACCCGATGGTGATCCACGTGTACCACCCGTACCGGCAGCCCGACGGCGTCAACCACTGCGCGGCCGTCAACGGGCACTGCTCGCACCTGTGCCTGCCCGCGCCCCGGATAGGCCCCTTCTCGCCCAAGGTCTCCTGCTCCTGCCCCAACGGCCTGCGACTGCTGCCCGACAACCAGATGTGCGTCGAGGACAGTAAGTACCGCACGTTACTTTGACGACCTCCGTGGCGCAGGGGACGCTCGCTCGGATTCGAGTGGGAGGTCGCGGGTTCGATTCCCGCCACGGGCTACTTTGGAATTTTATAATTTCTAAATTGGCTCAGGTCTGGTCTGGTGGGAGGCTTTGGCCGTTTGACCGACCACCATACCAGCAAAGACGTACCGCCAAGCGATTTAGCGTTCCGGTATGATGCTGTGTAGAAACCGTTGGGGTGACTTAACTTACCCCTTCCAAGTTAGTACGCTAACATCTTCGACTGCATCATCACTTACCATCAGGTGAGATCGCAGTCAAGTACTAACTTGTATAGCATAAAAAAAAACGTTTACTAGCTTTGTATTCATAGCAGCACCCCTGTACAGGCATAGACAGCGGATGACAGTTATATCCTTTGATTATGTCCTCTGAAAAGGGATACAATTATTTTTTCACTGGCTTCACCCGAACAATTATGCTCGGAAAGTCGATATAGCTGTAAGAAGGAAAAACATTTACACAACTAAAAGAGGAATATAGAAGTCTACCCCCGGTTTACCAAGGGGGGATAATATCTCTGCAGTCCACCCGTACGTCCACGATCAGAGTCGATATAGCTCTAGGAACGGAAAACATTTTATCCTCTCCCCTAGAGAAATTGTCCCCAGCCCCAATGCTAGCCGGGCTAAAGAGAAAACTTCGAAGTAGCAATTGCAAGCAAAATAATAGTTATACCTACGGCATAGTTCAGACGGCAAACCGTCACATTTAACGGTTAGTTAGGTACGTGTCCAAAAGTAACCGAGTCCAAAAACAACCGAGCCTTAACGTTGTTGAGTTAACTATACCCACGTTGTTGAGCAGTTATTTGATTAAACAGTTGCTTAACAACGTTTTGTTTTTTCCTAAATCAAATACACAACGTTATTAATAGACAAGTAGATGAGGAATTGTCATAATTGATTAATTATGGTCGAATTGTGATCAATAATAGGGACCAGCACTTATAAATTTTATTCATTTGACTTTGTTCGCATCTTATATAATATTACTAGCTGACCTGGCAAACGTTGTTTTGCCCTTGGGGATTTAAAAAATAGTTGAATTGAGATTTAAACTATCCTATCTCTCAAGTTGGATCGAACTGCACATGGTGTGCGAATTTTATTATAATCGGTTAATTGGTTTAGGAGTCCATTGAGGACAAACATTGTGACACGAGATTTATATATATTAAGATTTTAACATTCAATAAACTTTAACGATACCTACATAATATTTGACGTGATCAACAAACGTCATTAAGTATTTTAAGTACCTACATCTATTTTTCATTCATATTCATAAATATGAAATGATTATGTGAAAACTACAAAGTATGATTAACTTCTCGAAGCAGATTTTGTATTGTAATTATAATAAGTACCTACACTTTGAGTTCATGGGTCATGAAATTCGACATAAATAATTATTATAATAATAATTATAGAGACTTAGAACTAATGTGTCTTAGTTTGATGACGTTTACATTTATGAATGGGTTTGCTGTATTTAGAATAAATTTTCTTGACTATGTCATTTTGATGATATGGCACGGTATAAATATAGCACATAAAAACTTATAAATATACATTTAAACGAGACTAGTAGAGTTTTTACTCTTAATTCTCATTTTACATATAACTGGACATCACGTTGGTACGTTCCATTAAATTAAGTATATTATACTTATCTACTCGTATTTAAATCTTCAAACAAATGTTTGTTTCAACCTTGGAAGTTAAAACCCAATTTTTCAAAAAAGGTTATGTAAATCTTGTGCTATTAAGCTTATCTTATTAACGTGTTAGTATACAAATAACATAAATTATATACGTAAACATAATATGCCTTAAAGCATTTTGAAATACCAACCGACGGAACAACGAAAACAACGATTTTTTTTAATAAATACCTATATCAAAATAATAAATATCTTATTCCATAAGTACCCGTCAATCAATATTATTAACCGACTTCAAAAAAAAGGAGGATCTGTATTCGACCCGTATGTTTGCATAGTATGTAATGTGTCCGCGATTATATTTTTCTGTAATATTTAAGTGGTAAGTGCGTACTTAGAAATACCAATAATTAAGTAAGTTAATATTAGACTGTTTTACTTTGTATCACAACATTTTAATTTCGAATTTTGTGAAAGTGCAATATTGTTCTATGGGCATTATTATTTTGTTATTATCAAACGCATCATAAAGATGGACGGAATTGGTTATGTATTTATATAACAACGTAGTAGGTATAGACCTTTGATAATATAGATATATTGATCTATGGTATAGACCTACTACACTGTATAGTAGGTACCTACTACCTTTAGGTACTAGGTATTATAGTTAGTAGTTACCATCAGTTGCTATGAGTACCTAGTTCAAAATAAATTAAAGCGGTTTGCTCTGGCAAGTCTCGTTGATTGCTCCATCTGTCGACAATTGAGGAGGTCAATAAAACAGTCATTAATTGTCATTGGCATCCTTCATGATTGATTAAAAGCGTTCAGGAATGCGAGCTGCTAGAGTAGCATCGAAATTGTCACAAAACATCTCAAAGCTTTTTTTACGAACAAATCTTATGTTGTTAAAGCCGATGTGTTTACGTTGTGAATAAAAAAAAATTTAGACAGGAAACTTTATGATTAAAAACTTCCTCGTGGATAAAACATTTCATACATTTACTTAGATATTTTATCCGAGAGGCTAACACAAAGTAGGTGCTAAAGGGAAATAACTTTCTACTCGCTAAACACATGAAAAAATCAACATATTTTTTTATAGGACAATGGCAAGTTCTAAATACAGGACTCAACACTTATAGAAATGAAGTAAAGAAAGCTAATTTATAAGTATTTCTTTTCAAATAACTTATTTACTGTTATCAAAAGCTAATAACTGAATCAAATTGATCGTTAACATTTGACGCATGCCTACAGTAATGACTATTGACAGGCGGACAACGCATCTCTTTATTGATGAGTCTGCACAAAGATTTCTTGTGTAGTGGAAATTTATCGTGGAATTTTATGCTCGAATTAGCAACTCCGTACCTATTATCACATTTTCAGATACGTGATCTATTCCAAACTCTAAGCCCAATTGTATTAAATGATATCATCGTCAAATTGTTATCATAATTATTACGGAGCTCGATGCGGGCTGTGACTTCACTATTTTACTCACAATTAGAAGAGGCAAAAAAGATTACTTTCTGTAGCGTGTTTAAGTCAATGTTTAAGTAGAGGTATAATTACAAATCCTTCTTTAAATCGAACAACCTATCGATCACTAGAATAAGGACACATTTTAGTCAACTTCAGCGATTTTTCAAATATGTTTAGTAAATGTAGAATTTTTTTTTTTTGAATCAACGATTAAATGCTAATTCCATACAATAACTGTATAAAAATTAGCAAATTGTCTTTTATTGTGTTTAGATAATATATTTTCTAATAATTCATTTACTGATCCTATTAGTTATATTTTTATCTTATCCTAAATACACGTTATTAATGATTTTTTTACCTATTCAGTTATTTTAAAGAGTCAGTGCTAATTATAAATGTCTAGAACGTTATCATGCCAATTAATTACGGCATTGGAATGATAAAATTAAGTTTTGCTATAGCTTGTAAAACCGTGCTTGCTGTTTATGGTTAGTAAACCGACCTACGAGTATATCAGCAATTTCCGAACTAGATTATATCCTGAAATTGTTTATCCCGGAAAATTCATAGTTACTTTGCGATAATTTGTGAAAAACTGTATTTCGCGTAAAAACTGGTCAAAAAATGCTAATATTGCAACGTTTGTTTCAACTTTTAGAAAAACCAAGGTATTATTAAATTTTTCGCTTTTTTTTACCAAAACAAGTTGTGATCTTCTTACAACGGGGAAAATAAGTACACAGTGGAAGTGGAATTAAACTGTTAGGTTTACTTCAGTGATATTAGAGCTAATACATAATTATATTATTTTAAATTATTGCTGAAGCCTGAAGGGCACACATAGTCGCAGAGCGGTGGAACCAGAGAGAGAGAAAAGCTATGTGTCAAAACTAAACAATGACTATGGATGGTCTATGGACATACCACAGAATACAAAACATTATACAATTAGAGTTACCAATTTCTTACATGAAATTGAAACCTAATCTACATTCTTAACACTTCCCCTCATGCGTAACATGAGAAAAAAAAACATTTCACAATGTAGAGTGACTCTAAATATTAATTAATTAACATCTCAGGTTAATTAGGACACAAAAAACTCCACATTGTTTATCTCATGTCTAGCATGACCATACCGTGTGCTAACTAATTTATACACCTCAAAACCATCCAAACTTATGATCTAGAAGACTGACTTACTCAAAAGTTTATACAGAAAAAATGCCTACTAGTCAACATTTTTCATACCTAAGTCATTAACAAACCCCAAATACTTAACACTAGATAAGGGCTTTGTAAACAAGTCAGCCAACATATTCTCAGATGGTAAATAGCTAACACTCACATGCTTATTCCTTACAAGATCTTTTACAAAATGATAACGAAGATCAATATGCTTGGTCTTTTTGTGGCAATATTCCCTTGTTTCAAGCAATTTTAATGCGCTTTGATTATCACTAAAGATACTACAATCATGATGTTTATTAAAAATTTCATACAAAAAATTCCTAATAAAACATACTTCTTTGCATGCATCACTTAGGGCTAAGTACTCTGCTTCAGTACTTGAAAGCGCAACACATCGCTGTTTGCGCGACTCCCAACACACAGTGGAGCCGCCAACCTTCACAATAAAACCACTGTAAGACCGCCTATCCACGGCATCATTGGCCCAATCAGCATCAGCAAACACTGACAAATCAAGGGTACCGGATTTAACAAACACCAATTTTTTATGAATGGTACCACTCAAATACCTTAATATTCTTTTTGCAGCGATCCAATGATCTCGTGTAAATGCTGTATTAAATTGGCTTAAATAATTTACAGCATAAGTTATGTCAGGCCTAGAACATACTGACAAATACATTAGACATCCAATCAGCTCTCTATATGGATAAACAGTGTCATCTAAAATATTATCGCTTGATCCTTTCTCTAGCTTATTAGCAATCATTGACGTCGAGACACTTTTACAGTTAGACATACCAAAACGTTCTAACAACTTTACAATGTAGTCTGATTGGTCAAACATAATAATTCCATTAGCTCTGTCTCTATGTATCTTAATACCTAAACAGTTCTTAACACAACCTAAGCGTTTGCAACTAAATTCAGATTCCAATAAATTATACAATATGTCCTTTTCCTTAGAACTATTAGTAAAGATATAAAAATCATCCACATATAATGCTAAAATTGTTAGTTGCTTGTCATTTCTTTTTATATAAACACATGGTTCACAATTATTTTGTACATAACCATTGTTAGTCAATAAAACATTAACACTTTTATTCCACAGCCTACTTGCTTGTTTAAGACCATACAAACTTTTCTTTAACAAACATACTTTGGTCTTGTCAGTTATAAAACCTACAGGCTGTTCCATATAAATACATTCGTCAAGTTTACTATGTAAGAAAGCTGTATTTATGTCCAGATGTTCTATGTCCATATTTAATTCATTTGCAATGCAAAACAAAATTCTAAGACTAGAGTGTCTTACTACTGGTGAGAAGGTATCTGTGTAGTCTACACCAGGCTTTTGACTAAAGCCTCTTGCCACAAGACGAGCTTTATATCTTGTACAGTTACCAGACTCATCAGATTTAAGTTTAAAAACCCATTTACAACTAACTATGTTGCCAGTTTTTGGTCTATCCACTAATTGCCATACATTATTTTTGATCAGAGAATTATACTCTTCTTGCATAGCGGTGAGCCAACAATCCTTGCTAGGACTTGCCATTGCCTCATTATAAGATTGAGGTTCGTCATAGACAAAACCGCTTACTAAAAATGACAAATCTGATGAATCAGATAAATCGGATAACTGATAATCTTGATACCTTACCGGTTTTCGATAGCGAGTAGAACGAACAGGTCGCTCGCAGCTAGCTCTAGGAGCCTCTAGCACTTCATCTTCCCCTCGAACGACTGTTTCGTTACTTACAGTTATGTCTGACTCGTTACTTTCTCCATCACCCGTTTCACTAGTTGCAGTCCCCTCAGCACTTTGGAAGGAGGGCTCGCCTGAAATTGGAGAAAAAAACACGTCATCATCAAGATTTTGACTAGAATTATTAGTTTCCTTATTACTAGTAAGGCCATTGTCATTGCTGCCATTACTATAATCATTAATATGATGCTCATCCTTGCTCTGCATAACTGTATCAATATTCTGTAAACTATTATTATCACATAACTGGTTGCTTTGCATACCCATTTTATTAATATTATCAGAATTATTATAAATTGTAATAGGATCAATGCTTTGCATATCCATATTAATATTATTATCAGAATTATTATTATATTCAATTGAATCAATGCTTTGCATATTCAAATTCATATTATTATTACTGATTCGGTTGCTTTGCATACCAACATCATTATCAATAAAAATACGACTACTCTCTGTACCACCATTTCTATCACAGTGGTTTATAAACTGGTTTTCAAAAAATATAACATTTCTAGAAACAATAATCTGCCTTGGGTTTGAGGGATCTATTAATCTATAGCCTTTTGTATGTTCACAATAACCAACAAAGATACAACTTTTAGATTTTGAATCAAGTTTATCTCTCTTTACTTTTGGAATGAGTGTCATAGCACGGCAACCAAAAACACGTAAATGGCTTATGTTAACTTTTTTACCTGACCATACCTCCTCAGGAGTTTTATTGGGAATAGCTGCAGTAGGACTTCGATTCTTAAGATATATAGAAGTAGAGATAGCTTCTCCCCAGTATTCTTTAGGAAGATTAGCTTCACGAAGCATACAGCGAGCTTTCTCAAAAAGTGTTCGGTTTAACCTTTCAGCTACGGCGTTTTGTGAAGGGCTATACGGAGCTGTAGTCTCATGGATTATGCCCTCTTTCTTTAAAAAATTGGAGAACTCAGCACTGCAATATTCTCCACCCCTATCAGTACGCAGACGTTTAATAAAATAACCAGTTTGTTTCTCAACAGTTGCTTTAAAAATCTTAAATTTGGACAAAACTTCAGATTTAAATCTCATTAAATAGCCATATGTCTTTCTAGAACAATCATCGGTAAACGTTACCAAATAACGAGATCCACCCAGACTACTTACCGGCATTGAACCACATACATCTGAATGTACGAGCTCCAACAACTGCTTGGAACGTTTTGCTAAACCCCTAGGAAACTTTTGCACTGCTTGCTTCCCCTCAACGCACGATACACACTGGTTAAGCATAGTATCGAGCTGAGTCGAGTTAACATCAACACCAACAGCAAGTTTACGGAGTACACTTACCCCACGGAGACTCAGATGTCCAAGCCGCTTATGCCACAGGCATAAATCTGGTGTATCCTTGGCTTTCTCCTCTGTGTCAAGCGAACTTTGTGGCTTTGGCACAGCATTCACAGCATTTACAGTATAAGAGTTATCCTGTAAAACATTGTCCAAAATATACCTACCACCCCGTCTAGTGGCAGACACAAGAAGAGATTTCCCACTGAAAACATAACATTTATTATTATTAAATTTCACAGATAAAGCCTTCTCACATAATTTGGAAACACTAATTAAATTAGTTGAGAGGCCAGGTACATATAGAACATCTGTTACTAATTGGGACTTGTTATTTTTCATGGGAATCATCAAATCACCATAACCTAGACACCTTAGGGTACTACCATTAGCAACTTGTACAGTCTTATCACATTCTGTTATCTTGATAAACCACTGCAAGTCTCTGGATAAATGAGTCGATGCCCCCGAGTCCAAAATCCAATCCTTACTCTCGAAGACTCCATAACATATAGCCGCCAATGCTGTTACTTTATCTTTCTTTTGTTTCTTAAACTTAAAGCAGTCCAGCTTTTTGTGCCCTGGGCGGTGACAAAAGTGACAAACAAGTACCTTTTTAGTCTTGTGTTTAGACAGCAGGGCCATGTCTTCCTTGCTTTCTGTGCGTCTTCGGCGTTCTTCTTCTTGTAACAATCTAGTACGAACTAAATCACTAGAAATTGTACCTGTGCAGGCGACAGCTTCGAGACTGGATACGATGATGTCATACTCCTGTGGAAGGCCACTCAAGATGATTTCCGCAACTTCAGCATCTTCTATAGCTCGGCCAATATCACTTAACTGCTGAACAAGAGTCGTTATATATTCAAAGTATGCACTCATACTATCAAAATCTGCATAACTAGCACGATGCAGCTGTCTCAACAATGCAACACGCCGTCCGAATCCTTTATCTTCGAAGACTGCGCTTAACTGATCCCAAGCTTGTTTAGCTGTATTAGCATTTCGAATATATTGCACACAAATGGGTTTCACAGCTAAACTAATGCGGGCTAGTGCGCGTAAATCTTTAGATGAATCGATTGGCTCTGTACCTTCAATGCATGACCATAAATCATCGATGATCAAAGTATGACGCATGTTAAATTTCCACATGTTGTAATTGCTCATACCTTCTAATTTGTCGAACGGTACGTTGTGATGATGCAGATGATTTGTTGATAACGCTCCTGCCATATTTCACGTTGTACTCACACGGGTAGATGGCAGACGCCACAGGCTTTGCGATGGCACGCCGCTCAACCACGTTGTCGTGACTCGTGACTTGTACTTTTATATTTCTTCCAGTGAGGGCCCCATAACCTCTTACAACGGGGAAAATAAGTACACAGTGGAAGTGGAATTAAACTGTTAGGTTTACTTCAGTGATATTAGAGCTAATACATAATTATATTATTTTAAATTATTGCTGAAGCCTGAAGGGCACACATAGTCGCAGAGCGGTGGAACCAGAGAGAGAGAAAAGCTATGTGTCAAAACTAAACAATGACTATGGATGGTCTATGGACATACCACAGAATACAAAACATTATACAATTAGAGTTACCAATTTCTTACATGAAATTGAAACCTAATCTACATTCTTAACAGATCTCGTTGTTAAAACCCAGAATATAGATCGTCAGAATATACTTACGAGTTAGCTTAGCTTTTGATGTGACTACATATATCATAACTCTAGGTTAAAAGTGATCTAAATCTTCTGGCTTAATGGGCATAATGTTAGGTCTTGACGAACCTATTTTTTTTTTCATTTGATCCAAAGAAAATTTTTACTGACTAAATAGATAATAATAATTAAGTATCTCATAAAGAAAATAATTTCTTCCTAAAATATCTTGGTTCTATTTTTTCTTTTTCAGAAGAAGTTTGGTCTGGTGGTTAAGTGGCAGGTGTTATTTATACATATACATATACAGGCTGTCTAGGGTAGATGTCTATTGTGCTCGTATATTCGATGTAGGTCTTTGAATAGAAAGTAAACAATTTTTTATACTTGTAATTTATATGTATAGCAAAACAAAGTTTGCGGGGTCAGTTAGCAATTATAAATGTTCAATCACTCTATGACTTTTGATCGTATGACAATTTTTTACTCATGTGCGCATCGTAGTTATCAACTAATTTGTTTGTTTTTCCTGTGTCATTCATCAGTTTCAACTGAATAACATGTACGCATATGATACGGAAAATTCCGGATAAAAACCACGGGAAGAAGGACGTCAGTATTTTTCTCATTTTAATCTATTCTACTGCGCATTATCCGGTTCATTTTTAGATATTAGAATAACGAAAACAAAATACCTATTTTTTTAATGCATTTGCTTAAATAGTACCTATACTTTTCTGTTTGTGTTTTGCGTGCGAAAGGTGTTTTTTTTTGCACTAGTACCACGGAATACATAATAGTACGTAACGGTACAGAAGGCTCACTCAGTGGGATGATTGAAAGAAATAGCGACTCTAGCACTTACACAAAAAGTGCAATACAGTTCGCAATAGCGCATGGCTCCGCCTCCGCAAACAACACTCAACAAACCCAAATTTGTGGTCCCTTTCTAGTTAAGTTAGTAGTTGTTACTTTATCTTATTCGACGTACTAAGGTTGTCTCGCAATCGGGCGCACGCAGTGCATGAAATAGACCGTACAAGAACTAACACGAGCAAAGTAGCCGGAGCGCGGCAGCCGTCTGAAATTAGTACGTCGAGACAGCCACCTGTAGTTTCTTGGATCACGTGATAATTGAACCTGGCCTGCTATTACGAGTTGTTTTCCTCCTGCATTTAACATACAAATGCATGATTTTAATGATTTTAATCAAAAACAATGCATGTGCTTATATAAATGTATTGATTTCCTTTTCCTGTCTTTCTGTAATAAGCTTCCTTTATTAAATTAATCACTAAGATATTTTTGCATAGAATGTGATATTATACTAACATTAATATGACCTCAGTAAAGAGTTAGATCACCTTTTTGAATGATACATTCAATGATTCATAATATCTTCAGAACAAAAAAAATAAGTTCCTTTGCTTTTTGATCGAATTTCTCGCAGACAATCTCAAGGCTGCTATTCGCTAGGTTTATGAATTTTGTTTAAATGCTATAAATAATGGTTCATTGCTAGTTATTTTTACCACTTTAACCCGAAAAAATAAATTTTACAAATCTATTCAACAATAATATTAGATATACAAAAACTCGTAGCTAAATAACTACGTTATAATAATATAAATCTACTAGCTGACCCGAAATCCTAATCGTTTTCTTATTACTCAGAGGTATTAGAAATAAGTAAACGTAATACTTTCAGACCGACCGAAGAATATTATACAAAAAAAAATCATGAAAATCGGTCAAGCAGTTTCGGAGGACATTTTTTACGAATACTGTGGGCTGGTTCTGTATCCTTCAGATTAGGTTTAGGTTGTTACGGTATCATTTGTCAACAACAACACTAAACGAGCAAAAAATCCTCTTTGTTGTACTTGTATGCGAGCCTCCTTAAATATTTATTTTATTGTATTTGTTAGTATTTGTTGTTATAGCGGCAACAGAAATATATCATCTGTGAAAATTTTAAGTGTGTAGCTATCACGGTTCAAGAGATACAGCCAGGTGACAGGCGGACGGACGGCGGAGTCTTGATCCCGTTTTTACCCTTTGGGTATGGAACCCTGCAAAGGATTTTTGCCTCCATTTTCTTAATTAATAACCCAGTGAGGGTTGCTTAAACTAACAAACAGGTACCTACTGTTATCGACAAAAATTTGTGAGTATGAAAACTTTAGACAATTGACATCGTTAGGTACCGACTACCGACCATTGCATACGATGTATGAATTCATCAGAAATTATACCTACGAAATTGCGTTTGATCTTTTGCACCAAATTCACAATAACTTATTTAGGACGTGTCTTTTTATGTGCATTACATAATAAACCATAATTGCGGATTCAAGGCACTTGCCAAACCTTTTGAACCAACTTCAAAAAAAGGAGGAGGTTCTCAATTCGTCGAAATCTTTATTAATGGACATGTTGTTAACTTTTTTGTCGCGCACAGATAATCGCGTAAGTATTTCATTGTATCCAGTATATCAAAAAATAAATCATTGAGCATTACAATCAATTTAATACCTAATATTTAGGAACAAAAAATTCTGTAAAATGGGAACTCAAATGCGCAAAACAAAAATCATTTTTTTTTTTTTTTTTGCTTTGCGCATTAATTGCTGCATGAGGGCCAGGGATAATAATTTCTCTACAGGGAGAGGAAAAAATGTTTTTTCTCGTACATCTTTATCCACACTCTGAGCAGGGTGGAAATAATATCCACCGTGGATGAAATAAACAAAAAGACTTCAAAATTTCTCTTTTGCCTTGTCGGTGGAAAACCTAATTTATCCTCAAAGACTTCTATAGGGATACCTACATAGAAGTCTTTGTCTTTCCCTTATCAGAGTATTCTACGGATTTTACGTAAAAATAATTAAAAACTTTTAACTTTATTGATAAAGTTGAAGACGCCGTAAATTATTTATTTTAGCATGGGAGTTATTCATTGCGCCAAACAGTGTAGATGACTAACCCTTCCAATTCATACGAACGCGACACGCGCACGTTTTGTCACAGCAGAGACGAACGCGAGTTGCGGTCGTCTGAAGTGGGAGGAGTACCGGCAAACCTTCTGCGCACGGGTTGTCAGTCTTATAAGTAACTAAGCGAAAGTCTAGTCTCGCAGAATAATAAAAGTTCTGCTATTTTTTGATAGATGGCAAACTAAAAACTAAAAAGTTGTGGAGTTGCGCTTCTTGCTTTCATGCTAGCCTAGTACCAAAAGCTCTACTTTAGGAGTGCCAGGTTATTTTCGTTACGAAATTTCTGGATTCGGTCTGCACCGTCAAAGCCCGCGATAGAAGCTATGAAATAGCTTAAAAAATATCAAGTTGAACATAGTATAGCAATTTCGTGATTTAGCATGCGCAACATTTATCAGTGTGACCCATTGAGTCGATTGGTCGCACGATTCACTACGCTAGTTATACGTGGTTAGTCAATTATATTGTGGTTAGGTATACGGCAGGTTCCTACCTACAGTCCAACAAGGCTCTTTTGGCACTTGAATGACATTGACAGGAGGGCGCTGTTATACAACAAAGGCACCCAGAAAATTAAATCTCCTCAATTTTACTTCAATTTTAGTTAAAATATAGTTAATAGTAAGCAAAACCAACACAACAAACAATAGCGATATACCGACAGAGTGAACTATCAAACAGTATCACAAAATAGCGGCCTTAGTACCGATTTTGGCCACGCGCCAGAATAGCCTTGTCGCACTGTACATCTAAACAGCTGGTGCCTGCCCACGCAACTAACGTATAAACGCACACGTCACCTGCCTAGATGACGCAACATCGTACGATGTTTTGACTGCCATAATAATTTTGTTTTGATCCGTGACTCGTGAGAAGGCAGTTTCCACCGAAATTTGTGGTTCGATAGCGATATACTAAAACAATTATTAGCACAAGTATGTTATCTGATTATTTTAACGTTATCACCGTATAGATACATATTTTAGGGTTCCTTTAGCACTTCCAAACGGAAAAGTATGGATACTTGATCCGATTCTTAGGAGACGACACGCCTCCAAATTTATTTTTGATATTCTTCTTATTTACGGCGTGACTCACGATTGTATGAGGTTCAGAGTAAAATTGAATCTCTGAGAAATGAAAATCTAGAGTTGAAAGCTGTTTAGTCGTTTGAATATTGTAAAAATATGTCACTGATACAACTTCTCTTGGTCAAAATATCTCAAGCAAACTAAAGAATTGGAGTATTTATGGGAGAGTGAATTGATCTCCCAATAATGCAGAAAAATTCTCAGTTGTTACAGACACATCCAGGTAGATGATAAGGTACTGAATATGAGTATAGGTACTCATATTCAGTAACTCGTACATATCGATTTCAATGTCTAATACGTGGGCGATAGCGGGTTCTGCGAAACATTAAGCGAAACATTGCTTGTTTTAAGAAAGACAAGTAATATGATAGGTATGACCACATAAACGAATGTTAGTCTTATTATTTAGGTATCTGGAATACCGAACTTGATCGACTTTGTGACAAATGACAACTGACCATATCAGTTGATGCGCTGTAGTCGGGTGTGATGACTCGGGTTCAATTTTTATGAACTACTTAAACAAAGAATCGCCAAAGAATAATGTCAGATGCAATGCATTCAAGGATTTTGCATTGACGACACACTTTTTTTAATAAGTAGTCAACGCGAGCAAACGTTCGGGCAGGTCACGTGATGGTAAGCGATCACCGCCGCCCATGGACATTTGCACTTTGCAGCACCAGAAGAATTGCAAATGCGTTGCCGAATGCCGGCTCTTCCGCCTCTTGAATAACCTCATGCAATAGTTTTGAGGGAACGGTGTTGCTGGTAGATGGTTCCATAGCCGGTAATTTGGTATTTGCGTGGAAAGAAAGATCTGGCATACCGGGTGATCGCTCATTATCCTGAAACTTTGGGCTCAATATGTTCCAAAATTTCGCCGGTTACAAAGCCATTCGAACTGAAACACATGCAATTGCTGCTTCACGGTGGAAAATCTGGCACAATAATGGGACCTCTACCTAGTCGGACCTATCCTAACGCAAAGGGGGGTAAAATTTTCCGGTACGTTCCTGATTGAGAGAATCAAGATATTTATCGTTGAATCTGGTGCATGCTATGCAGACTTCATTGTAAAAAAGCAATAAATGGGCGTTATATTTCGTGGCTCATAAAGATCCATTCAAGACAAAAAGTTTAAAGTCCGTCCAATCCAAGTAAACACGGATTTCACAGACACTTCATGTTTTTTTGCATAGGAACCTGTCTTTAATTTAGGAACAATTCTACAGTGCAAATTTCATTAAAATCGATTTGTGGAGACATTTTTTACACAGCTTCCGAGTTCCGTCTGAGGTTAAAACTCGTAAAAATAAGTACCTACTTACCTAGGCGGTTAAAGCTGTGCCTGTAAAGTCGGTTAAACTACAAACATTTGTACGGCACGACTTTTCACTGACCATTTTGTAAGTAGATAATAGAAATGGAATGACTTATATCTGTATTTTCTCCGCACGTGGTCGCAATATGTAGGTATAATTCTTATCTTTGGAAATACCTACTCTGCACGTAAATGTTATCATGAGTAGGTAGGTATAGTAGTAATGCTTAATTGTTGTAAATAGATTATATTTATCAGGGTATTTCTCACTCATATTAGTTATTAGGTATGTAATAGGTACCTACATGTATGTATTTACCTACCTTCTTGGTAGGTGTTTTTTATTTTGATAGGTACTTATGTCTGTCTTTATTTAACGCACGAGTGCACGGGTATTCGTTTTGGATGATTTCTTGTTTTAAGTATTAATTTCTTATGGATGGACATTGACTTGACATGTACCTACCTACCTACGTCCGTAGTTGTCTGGAATACGATTAAATAAGTACCCCCCAGGGATTTCTCGGAAGAATTTCTGTACCTACCTTTCGATCATAACACTGATCAGTACGAAGTTATACCAGGAACCAATGGTAATAAATCACATATCAAGAATATGTAATCTCCATTTATTTGCCAATAACGAGTCGAAGATTACTGAAAAAGTAAAAAGAATACTTAACTCCAGTTTATTGCTGTACACTTTACAGTACGGTACCAATAAGGTTCAATTCAGTAAAAATGGTGACGTGACGTCACGACATCACGCCACCTTTTGTTAGTCAATCATCGCGCGATCCGGCTCAGCGCTCGTACTGCCGGTGGGCTCGAGTCTCGACTCGACCTCGACAGATAAAATTAGATAAGTTTTCTGTCTGAGATTATTTCAAGGTAGAAACGTTTTTAAGCAGGAATATTTTTAGTAACTAAATTTTAATATCTGAATAAGTTTTATAACTTACTTAACTACATAGTTTACTTAAGGGTTTTTACGCTTACACTTTCTTATGAACCGAAACGCAATCAGGGCAGGTCGGGAATCTGTCAAATACGTATACCTATTTCCCGATTTTGCCATTCAGTGTGAATCTTTAATGCCAGTCTAGATTCTAGCACCTATAGGTAACTATCACATCACATCACAAATAAAGGTGGAATATCTGTTTATATTTTAAACTCAACAAACAAAATATAGTTTTGTCTTTGTCATCATAAGGTAACTTAAAATGAAAAAACAGCGCGATCTATTCCACGTTTACTTATAAGGGGATTAAAGACTAAAATAACTTGCGCGCCACTATATTCTAGTCTAGGTCTATGGTTAGAAGCCGGATCGCACGCAGTTGTACATGTAACCGAGCGGTGGGCTGGGGAACGACGTGGAACGTCACTTGAATGGAGCGCGGTCGGCGCGGCGTGGAGTTTTTGGCTTGTCATTTCTCTCCGCACAGTGGCCGACCGTGCACGTGTTGATCTCTCACGCGCGCGTCGTTTACGTTTAAGTAGTGATTTAAAATAAAAACCAGTGTTTACACAGTCCATAAGTTCCAAACAAACACAAGTTCCATTTAGCCAGTAAGCGAGGACATTTCATGAGGTTGTTTTATAATAACATCTACAGATACACTAATTCCTGAAGTGGAGGTGCATAAACCTGCTAATGAATCAAAGAAATCTGTAGTAGTTGAGGAAAAGCCTAAGCCCAGTGAGTATATTTGTGAGCCTATTCCTGTTATCGCCTAATCCTTGCTGTCCTGACTACCCTAAATTTTTTGGGTGACGGTTTGAGTTTGCGGCATCCGAGGTTAGTGCGATTGCAAAACGATAATTAAGAATGTAGAAACGCGCGAATATTGCTTGCATTAAATCAATTATTTCCTTTGAAACGATCGCGTTTGAACCTCGTGCCTCGAACTTGAACCCTGGAATGCTTTACTAAACGGGTTGAATCACCATATCATTACATCTGATAAGATAAATTTTGGGCATAACGATATAAACAGGTGTTCAGCTCGTACAGCGACAGTAACATTCATAGCTCAGCACTAACCTGACCGTTCACCGTGAATGCTCCGATATCTGTGTGTCTTCAACTTGGGATTCATTGACTGTTTCACAGGGCATGCCAAACTCCTAGTTTACCAAGTGATCAATAGTATTGAAAGGGATTAATAAAACGAGAAGTTTAACACATATGCAGAAGTTAAAAAGAGAAGGGCTAAGCCTTCTCTTCAAGTTGGGACGCGCGATCGCCGAAAGTGAGGACAGCACCGAAGAGCCTGAGGGAGTGTCCGTTCCAGCAGAGGATATCAAAGAGGAGCCAATGAAGGCTTACTGGGAGAGCGATAAAGAAGAATATAGGAAAAAGAACCAACCGTTCATAGACCTGTTTCTCAAAGACGTCGCTTTGGAGAGGATACCGGACACAACTGAGAAACCCGTCAAAGAATCTCATTATAGTTACGACACACTAAGCCGTGTTTATTTGCCTGAAGTTCTCAAAAATTTTAACGCTAACAAGGGTAAAGTATCGTGGTCATTATTAACTTCAACATTTTAATTTCATACACTTGGGTAGACTTAATAATGGGAAGACACACAGACGCTTTCTAATAGCGCAAGCGACATTCACGATATCCATTTGTGCTATAACTGTGGGTGTCATTTTACTTCGCATAACCCAATGTCACTAATCTACAATCTAGTCTTATTAAAATTTTAAGGTCTAATTTAAAAAGTTATCGGCGCTTGAAAAAACAATAAAATGTTTCGTCGTTTTAAATTCATACATTATGTATTCATCCAACTTGGGATAATAGTCGAACATTAGCATACCTAACAACATTAAACAATTGTTATTCAGACTAATCATGGGGCAGCAATGGGAGGCTTAGTTATTTCATTGTACATAGTACCTATCTGATTTTTCTCTGAATGCCATGGTATGCACATTTTAACAAAAGCAACTCTTCCTGTCCCATCTGTTGTGTGATAACCAGTTGTTAAGGCCACTGTGAATAAGCGTCACTTTCAATTAGGTGGAGATATTTTAGTTTATTTAGTTAAGTAGCAGACAGAGTTGGCACGTTCAGTTGACGCTGTCTTGAAATAGACTTCAGTGGTAACTGGTTGCTCGCCCATCGATATCCTCATTGCGATTTATTATTACAGATTTTTAGTTCACATGTTTGTAGCCAATTAACAATCATGACTTCCTTCTGAACAGTAGAAGGTTCATGTATGGCACACGATTCTGGTTTGGAAAATTAATTATCAAGTTCATTGATTTTAGTTTCTACTTTAGTAAAAAAATCTTACTGGAGAAGAAACAAGCCATTTTATATTTCCTCACAAGAAATAACATAAATACCTTTCACTGAATAACAATATTCACAAATACCAATAGCTAAATATGTTGTCAGTTAACAGTTAGCACAATGTGGTTAAAAATATTTACCGACAAGATGCGAAAGAACATTTTGTGTGTTACTCATCGTTCACTCTAGTACTACAAACTTACTTAGGCCTACAAACTAATAAATCTAAACAAACACTTCAAGTTCAACCTATTTGTACAAATGACATTGCTTTTCGTTTTAACATCCTCTCGGCATTATTCAACGCTTGCTATGGTGACGGATTTCTGTATCATAGTGTGAATCCATTGTGTGAATACCTAGTATTTAACTACAAACTTTTTTAGTGTTATTTTCCCTTTGATTTCTTAAAAAGTAAACATGTTTAAAGATCAGTATCAACAGTATTTACTCTAAGAATGCATCTTCAGACTAAAAGTGACGTAAAAATTCAGAATTACGTGCAAGATATCTGTAACGTTATCAAGATTTTCCTAAAGTCCACTTTTCGGATATTTGTGTTATGGCATTACTGAAAGATTTTCTTCTTCTACAGGCGTCCCTGACACTACAAGTAAAGCAGGGTCAGGAATCTCAAGCAGCGGGCGCGACGCTAGTGTTGTTGCTGGCATCGTTGTCGCAGTAATCTCAGGAGTCATAATACTTGGAGCTTTGGTAAGTTATTGCAGGACACTGATATTTGAGCATGTCCTAAATATAAACTATATTTTTTCCATAAATTTAGCTGAACCTGGTTTATGCCTAAGGGCTTCAGAAGAAGGGAGTTTCATGGCGGCATTAACTACTCGGAGAACCGGAGTAACCGAGCACATTATTATCTCGTTAGAACGATGGCAATTATGGTACCAATGTGCGGAATTGTTTCTCCGCAAAAGGATACGCATTTGCATGCCCTCACCAGTTAAGACTGATGAGGGCATGAAAATATCAAGATAATCGGCATTCCACGATTTACGGCTAGTTCCAAGCCAAAGGGTAGGTACATGTTAGAGATGACTAGAAGATCTTGTTTCGCTTTGGATGACGTGGTTGTTTAGTATTTCGAACAGTTATTCGCAAAAGTTCCCGAGTGACCTCATAAGCAAACCAATCATCTTTTTAATCAAGTGAACAATACCAAAGGCATACTTACGTATGTATATAACCTAGTTTGTCACATGTCTTTTCTTTTATGGCTTCGGTGTGTTCTTCCAGAGAATATATTCTTCGTTTCATAAACATTACGTGTAATTAATTACATTAGAATATTATGTTTTTTTGTATATTGGTACGATATGTTTTCCTAAAGCCTTCCGTTTGACTTTCCTTGTAGACTGTACTTAGCAGTTATCACAAAATTAAAGCATTACTAAAACGAAGCGGATAACCTTTACTTTTAACATATTTACAACAAAAAAAGATGATTTACTTACAAGTAGACAGGTATATTATGGTAATAATAAATAATTGGTGCAGATGTAGGAAACGCGATTTTGCGATTAAAAACTTGTTTTAATACTTATTCCTTCAAGACTGTTAAGCGAGTATCAAACTATGGACTATCGTCGATGACCCTAGTAAGTAGTATGTTGAAAAGTTTAAAAAATTCGCGGCACGTGTAGTAGAGTAGAGTAGTGGCCTTGCAATCGCGTTTCGTATCGACCGTTCGACGGTTGCTTTCGTCTCGAATGTCTACCTCTGCACCTAGTAACTAGTCGGTTATATTAGCTGGTATAGTCACCGTTTTTACTAATAAGGCAGTCAATGTGTAATTCAGGTTTTTTATCGTTTTAGTGTTGCTCTGTAATGATCTTTTCTAAAATGTTGAAATTTATATCAATTTCAATATTTTCATCAAATTTAAATAGGTACACAAATTCTTATAAACATATTTTAGGCTAGGACGTATAAATATTGTTATCAAAAACAAGTTATAGTGTCTTTGAAAACAATACGCATTAAACTAAAATGTCGTCCTAAGTATTTTAAACGACAGAACAAAAACTAGCAAGGCGTGTTCTTTTACTGATCTATTTACTAATTTAGGGCGAAACTAAATACTTTCTGGCCTTTGCTTGATAAAAATAAAATGTAACGTTAATTTAATGCTTGATTGACATTTTTTATATGTAATTGGTTAATTAATCTTGTTAATACATCGTGAAATTTTATTTCCGCCTTATTACGTTTATCAGATTGATAAAATTAAGTTGAAGACTTTAGGTATTATAGTCCATTAATTGATAACTCTGTTTATTTTTATGCGATTATACCTATCTAGAAAAAGCTAATTATATCTGTCTCCACTCTCCGCATTTAATTATCACTGTAATGTAAACAGTGATTCAACTAATTACTTCAGTCGTTATGGATCGCCAGACATTTCTATCTAATTCATCGTTGTTATCAAAGTCTATCTATTTCGTCGACATCTCTATCTTCTTAATATTCTCTTATTTGTTGTTTCCCGCGGTTCCGCTCGTATGAGTTTAGATTATTTACAAATTCTGTAAGAAAGGAACCAATAACCATGGACTTTTCCGAAATAAAAAGTAGCCTATGTGTTCATGTATACAAGCTATAATAAACATTGAACACACACAGATTTTATGTACACAATACATAAAAACTTTCTCCTTTATAGTAAGGTGTTAGGGATTTCTGCAGCAAAGAATATGCCCCGTTAAAAATTGTTAAGTTTGGTTGGTAAAAAATGGTTTGTTGTTTTCAGTAAGAATTGTTTTGCCTGTAGAGTCACTTACAGGAATATGGGGTTTCTTAATATCTTAACCCACTGATTACTTACTTTTTATATCATTGACGAAGGGTGGGAATTTTAAAATTGGAAGACTGAAACATTTGTTTTGTTGTTGGTTGTTGTTATACCAACTCTCAAAAGTGCCGCTTTTGAGCTTATTCGACTTCTATGGATATGGACCTTTCGCCACTGCTACCTGTAATATATCATGAGCGAAATTGAAAATACTTATTTTCTCCATTCTTCACAGATTGCAGTTGTCATGTACCGGCATTACGTACACCGTAATGTCACCTCTATGAACTTCGACAACCCCGTGTACCGCAAGACGACGGAGAACCAGTTCGCGCTGGAGCAGAATGGCTACGCACCCGGGAGCAAGTTATACCCCAGCACGGTGGGAGAGGAGGTGAGAGCGCTCACTGCCATGGAATGCACACTCAACATACAAAACAGCCTTAGATAAGGCGACCAAATCGAAACTACCCTCCACATTCAAAAGTTATATTAAGCCCCAAAGCGAAGTCTGCCCGCGGAATTCAAGTTTTAGTTAGTTTTTATATGCAGTTTGTAAGCTTATTACACCTTGCAGGCTTACGAGTTACTACATTAAAATTGCGGGAATTTCGGTATCTTTTTCTCATGTTAAATGGGTTTTTAAGCGATTTTTAGCGAGTTGCAGTTTAAAAACTATAACGACAATTAATTACTTTGAAAGTAAAGAACGTCGTGTATTTTGGGTCATTAATCTAAGATAGCTCTGAAGCTGAAACAGGATTGGACAAAATTTTCTCCACAGAAAATTATCCCAAAAGTTGTTCCAAAATTTTTCAAATTTTTATCGGTAACTTCAATGGATGTATTTGTATTATCTGTAGTAGTAATTATCCAAAAATGCATAATTTATAACTGGCGCAGTTTTTTAGTAGGTAATTAGGTAAAAGGTTGTTTTTCTGGTACTTTGACCGCATCTGGTACCGCATGACGTACCCACCAACATACCGAATACTTATTTGTAAGAGGGAAAAAAACAAAAATACTCGCAAAATCGAATAAAATTGAATTTCTCGGGCTGACACGTTTTAAATTATTGTAATCATCAGACTCTCTTTTTGTTTCCAATATTCGTAATTAGGTATTATCTACGAACTTAAGTTTCAAAAACTGACAACTACTAATTTTACGTACAATGGATTATGGAACAATACAACCCCTAAGTTAGTACTTGTGGCCAAAAATATAATGTAAATAGAAAAACACATATTATTTAAAAATAGGTAAGGATAAGGTCTGCCTAAGACATTTTAAATTCGATGTATGTACTTAGTCCTATTATATTAATATTTTAAGGAATTTATAGAAAATATTTTCGTTAGTGTTTAAGGAAGTGGCGATAAATTGTGCCAACATTTTTACCGCATCAGTATTAAATGAATAGTTGCCAAAATTGGTATTTGATGGTAGGTGTAAACTGTAACGTTGTAAATATAGAACCATCCTAGCGTTTTGTCCTCTGCATAGTTATAGGCTATATTTATTGCTGAGATGTTTATTTTTCATGCCTTATCATACGAGGGCTTTTAATTTCGGTAAGTTTTATGTGATAGCCAAGATTGGGCATAGGAACTAAATCAAGATGATTTTAACACGCTTGAATGGAATTTGCAATTGGAAAAATTTTCTTTATATTTTGTAACTCTTTTCGTATTTTTGCCTCTGAATACTATCAACAGTTAAAAACTATATCACTTATATCAGTGACATTCAAGAAGAACTATTTAGTGTTGCCATCTACTATAAGATATTATTATTTAATTTCATTAAGAAGAAGGTCTCTAAAATTCTTGAACCAGCTTTAAGTTCTACAGTTTAAACTCTTTCTTATGAGGGTATTTTAATGTTACTTCATATCAAAGTCGAGCCTCCATACAAAACTTACACCTTGTTCTAACAAAACCAACGAGGTTTGAGTGTGTCATAAATCTAATTTTATTTTTTTCGTTTCAGAGTCAAGAGCCGCTTAACACACCTGGTACAAATGACTTTGTATAGTGCACAAGCCGGGAGTAAATATATAATTATGTCTTTAAATGTGAAAAGAAAAAGAAGGACTTGTGATACTTAAAAATAGTGTAAACCAGTGAAATGGGGACGCAACTGACTTTATGTAGAACGATTATTGTTAGTTTTAGTGCAGTGAAGTGGGGGAGCATTGGAACAAAGTTCTTTTTGCTATCAAGCTATCGTTTACGTGGAAACTCGAAATTAATGCATACTACATATTTATTAACTCTGTTATTATTACATGTCTACTTATTTACAACACTATCGCTTATTTTAATATTTTGAGATCTTACTTTTGTATTATTCACGCGTTTGTATCACATAATGTATTAGAATAGATGATCATATCGGCTAAACTTTACAACTTATAAGTTATAACCAATGGGATTACATAATAATATATTATCTGTAATGAACATATCGCATGCTCTTGAACTAAAGGTACCCCAGTACGAAATGATAGGCATTTCGTTTGTCTATGCTTGTCAATCATTTTTCGCCTATAAATTAATCTTTTGATATAGTTACTATGTAATATCGTTGGATATAACTCAGAAATTATGCCCGGTGCATTGCGATTATATGAATAGTATTTATGAATTGTATATTCAACTTTTAGTTTAGGGTTTTAAAACGCTTTTGTGAGAAATTACAAACCCTTATATAAAACGGAAGCAGCTCGTATCTATTTAAATTGAAGACCACTTGATTAAGCATAAAGGAGCATACTTTTATGTAGAAAAAAATACCGAAGATTGAAAGTTACTAATTTAATCATTTTAAATCTGTTTTTTTTTTTATCTAGATAATAATATTAATTTATTGGAATTATGAATGTTTAAATGAAATGTCTAATGTAAGTTACATAAGCTGATGTTAGGCTATTTATTACATCGCTGTATTTTATGTGCCAATTTGTAGTGAATTCAATTAATTAGTCGCCAAATGAATGTTTCTAAAATATACTCATTTTTATATCTCAATGTATTATAAATTCGAAAATAGTTTATTTAAATGTTATAATTATACTGTTGTACAATATAGCAGTTCTAATACTTATTTCTTTATATATATTTTATATAAAGGTTGGGTTGTACTATCTATGATCACAATATAGGCCTGTATTCGGACAATGAAATTTCAAGCAAAATCCTGCCAAACCCTCTAGGTAAATCTATATTAGTTCGTAATACACCTATTTGTAATGTAATACAATTACATAATTCGATGCACATTTCGTATGATACGCCTAGCTCAATAAGTGTGGTCACTAAAATATGTAAATATCGTCAATAAAATATTATGTAAAATGTGTTAGCTTACGTATTTCATTTCACAACCTGTAACCCTCAAGTCACAGATAATATTATATGCCTCAGATAAATAAATCATTTCTGCAAATCGATTAAATGAAAAGGCTGAATTAATTGTACAAAACGTTTATTACTAAAGGTAAAACAATTGAGGTGTACTACTTATGATATATTTAAGTTATTGATTTATGCTTAAAATCTAGTTCCCTCCGCAAAATTATTTAAATCGACTCTAGCGCTGACACGATAAAGTGCAATTCAGTTCGTTACAGCGCCTTAAGTCGTTATTAACCTAAACGTTTTTGTCTCTTTCTTTTCCCTTACTTTATCTGCCCTCTATCCCTTTTCGGCTCGCTGCAGGGGTCCTGATAAAACCACTCAGCTATGTACTTGTAGCTTTTGTACAGTCACGGAATCAAAAGGTTCGTCGATTTTCAAATTGATTCCTTCAACGCATCGCGAGCACATAATATTACTTTTGAAACTATGTAACATATTATGTTGTTAGGTTGGCATAATGGATTCTTGCAGTCCTAGTGCCGACTAATGATAACCGACACCAAGGTGACGAACCATTTCATTACGTGAACCTAAAACGCCTAGTGAAACCCCCCCTCGCTGTGGTAAGGCTAAAGTAGGTAAGTGATGTTATTGTTACACCAATACACAAACAGAAATACTTAGTTGAATACCAATGTAATAATAAGTAAATACGCGAAATAACAATAAGTAAAGTAATAAGTAAGTTAAAGTATTATTTTTAAACAACCTGTTGTCTTTTATAGACTTTATTTTTGGTCATTCACAGCACTCATACAATAAACCTAAGCTAACAATGTTAGTTTTATAAACCAAAAAAACGTTGGAAAGGGTGCGTTAGTACCAACACTTGAACGTTACAAAGTAATTTCTTATACACCCTTTCGCAACTGCACATAATATTAATTTAATACACAAACAAAACGTATGGAAAATGATAATGTTTGTTTGTTGATTTGTCCTTCATAACAGCTACGGAACTATAGATTGCCGTGATTTTTTGCATATCATTAAATATCTGTAGTGCTAAGCAAAAGTAGCCATTTGATATTTGCGATCATAGCAGAAACCAGTCCGATCGCTCAAATGGAACTAAACCCAAAAAAAGAGAATGACATTTCCGATCGATAAATTGATCACGTGAATACCGCGTAGACAACTGTCATTCTCAGACTTTTTTAGAATTTCGTTGCATTTGAGCGATCGACAGCAGCTTATTATGGCTTTGACTCAATTTGACTTCTATAAGTATTTTCTATTTTATTAGATACCCCATTAGAATATCGATTTTATAAATCGATATAAAATCTACGCGGTCTATCAAAAATACTTAAATAACTATGAACTGTCTCTTAACCTGTTTTTGGTATGCAATGTTATGTTTCACACATCCAGTTTTTTCACTGACCTCTACAATAGTCAGTGAGTTTTACATATTGAAACGTTTAACATATTGAAACCTAACCTAATCTAACTTTTAATCAATTATTAACCATCCAGATTTTATTATTTTTTTAAAGAAAAACGTGAGATAGGTTATACATGTCATGTGATATTTTTTTAAAGAGGAAATTTTTCTTATTCTTTTAAAAAATAAACTTGTTTATCAGATTTGATAAGTATACAATTTCCAATTGATTTTTTTTTTGCTAAAATAAATAATATTAAAAAATATCCACACGAAATAAATAAATTATTAACCGAAAATGTTTTGGAATGTTAGTAAGATTTTCCTTAATTTAAATTTTTAGGTACTTTGTTATTATGCAACTCTTTTCTAATTTGCCAATTTTTAAAAAAATCAACATTACATTTAATTACGTCGTTAACTTGGCATGAAAGGCATAAAATGCTTAATAAATAACAACAAAAAACTAATTTCAAAAATACGAACTAAAAACAGACTATCACATAGTTACACAAAAAGAACTAGTCTGCAATGCCTATTTAAATACTACTATTTCATGTCATAAAAACTTGTACTACATGTGTAGTCGTAATAGTTCAACAGTTGAGAATCAAACTTACGATCTTCTAGATTTCTGGCCCTCTCAACCGATGAGCTATCGAAGCATTTCATTTAATGAGGAAATAATTTGACTAGTTGGCGCCACTAACACATGTAAAATGATTTTCCAGACTATGTTTGCAATTTTGCATTGTACAGGTCACATCTGAGGATTCTTCAGTGTGGGGACAAAGCTTGCGTCGAGAGTAGTGTGATTTTTTTTATTTGATTACTTGACTTTCTTGGTCATTGAGTTGGTGATTACAGCAAAATAATTAATATAATATTTTATTTGACGAGTTTGTATAGAATACATTAAAAGAGATGTTATTTGAAAACTGAGAACATAAAATAATCACTAGTTATAGCTCTAGAAAAAATATTCACTAAGTAAATAAAAATTGTTAATTAATGTTTTTAATCGAAACTAAATAAATAATAATATTATATTGTTTTTTTAACTATCTTGTTTCTAACAAGCCATACTTTTGTCATAAATAAATAAATAAATTCTTTATTTGCTTAGATTACAATAACAATAAAGATCGTAAGACTAATAGTCACAGTGTATTTGCCTTATTAAGGCGTGCAAATTTTATCTTATTAGATGAAATAAATAATATCTCTTATATTTATAATTCTCGTCTCTCGTTACAAAACTCCTCTGAAATGGTTCGACCGATTGTTATGAAATTTTCATTATATTATGTTCAGTACGTCTGAGAGTAAGTTGTAAACCATTTTTTATATTCCTAATGACAGAACAAGGTTTGCCGGGCCAGCTAATAATAAAAGCCAGTAATTATATACAAGACCTCATGTGCTTGTGGCGACAACTAGTCTCTTACAACGGTAGCCCCCATTATGCGCTATTGTTAGTATGATTTACATCTTCATTGACACGTTTCTTCTTGGTCTGTTGAGCGCTCGGTTTGTCCGTATGTATGTTCGCTCCGTTGGACCCCTTATGTCGATACGGTGCGAAGTCCTTCAGCAGTTCGCACTGCTTCGTGATGTGCTGTTTGAAAATGGCGAACGTGTTTGCTGCGATGTGCCGCCGCGCGTGGTAGAACATTCGGTCGAAGTGGTGAAGGTTATGTCTGAAAGTAGATAAGTATTTATTTATACTTGAAAAGAGCAAGTGCCGAGTTTCTTGCCAGTTCTTCTCGGTGCAAACCTGCATTCCGAACCTGGCGGTAGAGTTTTTGACTTTTCATGGGCGCCTATTATTTAGGGCTATGTGAAAAAATAAAGAATTTCATTTCATTTAAAAAAATTCATTTCATACCAAAAAATAAAGATCGAAGTAACCGATCGACTAATAAAGATAAAAAATAGGAGTGAAGTTATCACTAACTCTGGTCGAATTAGAATTAAACTAGGAATGAAGTCACCTAGATGTGAGATGTCATTACATCAGAGAAGCATTGAATGATAACATTGTGAAGAAAGTAGAGTACCTGCAGACTGAAGAGATGACTGCAGATATTTTGACGAAAGCTTTACCGAGATGCAAGAACGAGTTCTGTGTGAGAGGAATGAACTTGTGTGCTTGATGATGATGATAGTGATGTAGTGATATACCTATATATTTGGTTGATGATTTGAATGCTGAAGATTTTTTTTCAGTGCAGTCTTCCATTGAGGAGGAGTGTTGTTAAAGAAGGTTGGTTGCAATTGAAAGATGTTCAATGTCGACTGACCGAATACAAAGTAGATATTTAAATATGTGACAGAGAATTGGCATAGTGTTTTTTGTTTACTTTGTCTAATAAAATTTATCATGGTGTAATCTCAATTTTCTTATGTTATATAAAATAAATCTATTTTATAATATCCAATGTGTGTTGACTACAGTTAAACTTACGCCACTACTCTGCAAAAACCTATTCGTAATAATTCGCACCCAACTGAGAATAGGGTAATAATTGACTTAATTTATTTTTGTGACTTTTATAAACTAAGGTAATAATAATAAGTCCACAAAAAATAAAACTAAAGTCAAACAAAGAAATACGAAGGCATGTTCAAAACACTATCATAAATGAAATTTAATAATGCCTCAGCAACCTGATACCTAGAAAAAAATTACATGTGGTCAACGCTGACAAAAACGAGATTTTTGCGATTTTCAGCAAAATTGTAACTTTTATCATAAAATTAGTTGAGACAAAATAGTAGCTGTAGAAACTTTTAAATGACTAATTGTTGTAGTTTAGCATTCGGATATAATCGAAAATTCGGATAACCAAATTTATGAAAAAAAATCTACTTTTTTAGCAACCCACAGGGCGCAGGCAGGGTAATACCAGTTCCGAAACGTTTATGTTTGTTTAATTCGACTTGTAGGTATTTAAATTGGTCGCGAGTGTTAGTTCGGATAATCCGTATAACCGAGGGCCGTATAATTGAGTTTCTACTGTAAATGGTAGCTTACATGCTCAGTAGCACAGACGCCAGCATCTCCCGTGTGTTGAGCAGGTGCCGGATGTACGCGCGCGTGTGCTTCCTGCACGCGAGGCACAAGCAACCCTCTAAAATCGGTGTGAAGTCGTCTTTATACCTGAAAATGACAATACATCTTATCTATTTAAACGAACTAATCTTGTTTATAAACATATATCTACCCATATAAATTTATTCCACAGATCTCAAAAACGGCTCTTACGATTTTGATGAAATTTCGTGTAAAGTTCATACATAACGCAACAGTAACGTTACGCCATCTCTAAAATTTAGGTGGTACTTGAATGTTTCTTTGTGAGATAAATACTTTTATTGCTATTATTTGTCGTCATGTAATTGACTGTTGCCTAAAATCTTCTTGAAATGGCATTTAAAGAGAGAAATGCCTATTCTATTCGCTTTACAACCAATTTCATTATTTTTAGTAACCAAGCAAAGCTTGATTTCCCTGGATGTATGAATAAAAAAAGTGAACTCGCCAGTTAAGATGAACTAAACGCACATGTTTGCTAAATTCAAATTTTATTTGGGTTTTCGCAATTTGTAAGCTATGTCAGTTAAATTGCGGATATGCCAGTATCATTTTCACATATTCTTATCAAAAATTTTGCTTAAAAGGATCCATTTTAGAAATTAGTTCGGGTATCGAGTTTGATATATATTGATATGACGTGAATAGGTATAATTCACGATTGTCAGACTAATTTCCTAAAGTGAAAATTGTTAAGAAAAGATTTTTAACTTCCTGCAATTTTACTGTCATTTAATATAAGCCTTACTTGTGGTGCGAATTTTCGTAATAACTAATACTAGATATTAGATAACTGGGTAATAAAATACCTCTCATCAACCATGTCCATGAGGTACTCATTATCAGCATCTTTGGTAACATCGAACTCCAGTTTCAACGCAACTCCAGCGTTGGTCAGCTTCAGAGGATACGACCCGTCAAACACGTCCCAGCCGTGTTCTATTGCTGACAATGTTATGCTGGGGTTCCAAGGGCCTTCAAATATGCGGATCCAGTTCCTTGGGATCGCTGCCTGTAATTCATTTTTTTAATAAATTAAATATAGCAAGGTGATTTTAACGAAATATTACAAACGATTTTGGGATTACGAATGTATGGGATAGATTAGGGCATCCTTAAATCAATGGCTTTGGGGGTTATATGCCTTCTATTAAAAACGAAAACTTACTCCAACTTTTCCAAAAATGTCCTTCAATTTGTCAGAATCAACATCCATAGACTCATCCGTTCCATCTGAAATACTTTGCAGTGCTATTCCACTTAAACAATCAGCATGTGTTAAAATATTCTGTATACTAGCTTCACATTTCTTTGGGTTACCAACGCCTACTACAACACCTGGAACGTAGAGAAATGATTTATCATGAATGGTTATTATAGTATTTAAATGTTCATTACAAATTGCAAAACACATGACATTGTGTGATCAGGGGGCCTACCACCGTGACCTTAAGTAATATTATTGTAATATTGTTTTGACATTTTCATATCATGTCAGTATGGAAATTTTACAATATTACAATAATATTGCTTTAAGTCACGGTGGTAGGCCCCCCTGCTCTGCTATCCTATACAAATGTTTATGGGTATTGGAATACCGAAAATATAATTTATAAAACACAGGCATGTGCTTTGCAAAAAACTTGTAAATTTATTTTTTATTCAGTATTTATCAATCTTGCCTGATTAACAATGCTGCCAAAGACGTAAAGGTACTAAAATGAGAGTAGTACAATACCTCTAAAGTTTACAACACAGCATTGCACTGGGATTGCACTACATACGAATGAAATTGTAGCCGGCATAATAAGACTTAAAATCCAATTAAGCATGATGATGAGCAGTGTAGTGCCAAAATAAACATTGCAATACTGCATTGCAATACAGTCTTTTACATCAAGTGAATGCTTTGTTTATCTCATCATTCTTTGTAACAAAAAAATAAGTATTAAAAACTGATCAAGTGCGAGTCGGGTTCACGGCCTGAGGTTTCCATTCTTTCACTCCAATTATGGAATTGGAACCCTCAGTCCACAAACAATATTGTCCGCAGTTTTGTATGGACAAAATAAGCAAAAATTCACATTTGTTGTATGAGAGCCCCCTGAAATATTTATTTTATTATATTTTTAGTATTCGTTGTTATAGCGGCAATAGAACTTCATCATCTGTGTAAATTTCAAGTCAACAATCAACTATCATGGTTCCACAGATATAGCCTGGTGTCTGACGTACGGACACTCGGACAACAAACCCTTTGGGTACAGAGCCTTAAAAAGGAAATTTCTTTAAATATACAAACCTATAAGCAGACTGCTCTGCAGTTTTTTGGAAGCCTTGAATCTGTCCGCACATATTTTGAGCATGCTACAGCTCCTTTCCACAGACTTGGATACCCGCTTGCTCGATTCATTGAGGGATGTGCGGCCATCTGCAATCGCCAAAATTATGTCTGGTTTGAATATTTCCATTACATCCATATATCTGGAAATTTTTGTTTGGACTACTTTAACCATTCAATAAACTCAATTGAAAATAAGTCAGTGAAATATTTTGCTTCAAACCCTTATTTACAACATACGAACATATTTATGAAGCATGAGTAGACTAGTAATATTAAGTTGAAGTTCATAACTATCGACTGGAATGTTGTGCCATCAAGACAGAAATTTATCAAGGATGACAATATTTACTATTTATCACTATATTCTATTTATTTTATATTTATTTATTTTATATTTATCAAAGAATGAATTAAATAACAATATCTGGTTGACCGAGCTTCGCTCGGTAGTTTAACTACTGGATAATAGATGGCAGCAGAAGTGCTTCGCTCGGTAGTTTAACTACTGGTAGTTTAACTACTGGCTAATAGATGGCAGCAGAAGTCATATTTTTATTATTTTTTTATTGGTAAATTCGACATTTTATAAAAATGAATCCTAGCTAGATCGATTTATCGCCCCCAAAACCCCCTGTATACTAAATTTCATGAAAATCGTTGGAGCCGTTGCCGAGATCCAGATTATATAGAAATATATATACAAGAATTGCTCGTTTAAAGGTATAGGATATAATGGAATGTAGAAACATGACTTTCATTTAATCATGAGTTCACCGTAGTCATCAGTAAAAGTTACATATTACATTATTGTGTTGACACTTACAACCAGATTTCTGGTAACTATACTGACTTCAAGAGCTCCTATAATGTCACATTAGCCTTTGAACTTGTTAGTGCTATATATATTTACCAGTAGGGTGGTAATCAGCCTCAAAATTAAACTAGTAAGAACTTAACAGTGTGACAACAATGTTACCTATTGGCTGTAATCATTTTCTTCCCATTCTTTGTCCACAACGGCACTCTATCAAGCTCAAAGTGCCCCGATGGTGTTACTTCAGACAAACTATGCAAAGTGGCACACGTCACATGTCCTGGCAGACCTGCAAACTTTGCTACTCCATCATTTTGTAATTTCACACCTGTCTCTAATTGTATTGAATTGGAAAGCGGAAGCCATAGTAGCTGTGTGTTGGAGAACACTTGAGCTAAAACTTCGGCTGTTAAATGGACAACGCTGCCACCCTGGAAATGGAAAACAGAACTCTGTTTAATCAATGCTTTGATGGAAATTAATTATGGTACCATTAGCACTGAACTAATAATATTTCTTTTGCTTTCTTCATCATACAGCTACAACAAATTTATATAATACTTTTTTTGAGAGGAATAATTTTTTAGCTATCCATCCAGGATAGGCTACTAATTATTTGTACACAAACAATTTTCCATTCAACCACATTTATTTGATTGTAAATCTATGATTGTGACTGTTGATAAAAATTGCAATTTATGGTTATAAATTGAGATTTTCGATTCATAAGGGGCATTTAGGACGTTAGTTAAAATAAAATAAGTATGGGTAGCTGTAAGGACACTATTCATCATACGACCACGTGGTTAATCATCGATAACTACTAACCTACATGCCTGCAAAAGCCGCTTACCTGGCTATTATTGAGAATAAACTTTTTGCTTGTGTTATAATAAAATCCCAATAAATAAATTTACCTGAGTAAACAAAGCTGCTGTGGGTGTTTCAATTTCCGCGCCGGGAGATCTCAGGAAACCTGTGAGGCTCCCAATTCGCTCGGTGCTGTAGCCCGTTTGTTTCACTATAAAACGCATTGTTATCCTTTCTTCAAGTGATATTAATAAGTTAAAATGCTTTAATGCACTTCTTAGTTCTTTTATAAGTAAAATCAAGTAAAATATAACCAAATCGTCAAAAAATCAATATAGCCAAAGAGTAAAGAGCTCATCATTGCCAAAGACAAAGACTGTATAAAATAATATACAGTGCGACAAGGCTATTTTGGCGCGTGGCGATAATCGGTACTAACACCGCTATCTTGTGATACTGTTTGATAGTCCGCTCTGTTAGTATATCGCTATTGTATGTTGTGTTGTTTTTGCTTACTATAAACTAATTTAAACTAAAATTGAAGTAAAATTGAGGAGATTTTATTTTCTGGATGCCTTCTATAACAGCGCCCTCATTCAAGTGTCAAGAGAGCCTTGTCGGACTGTAATCACTACGGTCTCGTTGTCACTTGCGTATAAGTCTCATCCGCGCTCTACACTACTAGCGAAGTTGACCGAAGTTGAACGACGCGAGCAGTTTGGAGGGGTACTTCGTCTAACTTCGCCAACTTTTCTTAGTACTTCGGTAAACTTTCTGAGTACTTCGCCGAGGAACTTCGTGAGTAGTGTAGAGGCGGCGATAGATTTATCATTTCGCGTTTACCCGTAGAAAAAAAAGGGGGGTCTTCTCCGACGACCGAAGTCCGTCGGCGGTACGGGCCTCGAGGCTTGGCCTCCTTGCCCGGGCATGTCCTCACAGGCAGCTCCACTGCCTGGATATTCTTGTTTCAACCCTTCTAATCCAGGCTGAGGCCGCGTCTGTTTGGCGTCGGCCTTTGAGGTATGGTTTCACGTGGCCGTGTCGGATTTTGTTGATGGGGCATCACGTCGAACGCGTCGTCTTCTTCGTCATCGCCACAGAAGCCACTGTTGGAAGGCACCGTTGCTTGAGGGAGTAGGAGCTCGCGCGGTAAGGGACGCCCATTTGGTGGTCTTTCTTGCAGCGGGGCTATTCCATGGAGGTGCACCCATGCACTAGTGTCCGCGCGAGCAAACATAGTGCATGCTAAGTGGCGAACAAACTCCTCCACGGTTGGGGTGCGGGTGTCCCTGTGGATAACGTCATTGCGGACGTATCGCGGCGCTCCTACGATGAGGCGCAGACACCTGTTCTGCTGGACCTGGAGTCGTTTCTTCTGATACGCGGGGCAGAGGGCGTACCAAGCTGGAGCCGCGTACGTCAGACGCGAGCGGACGTAGGCTCCATAGACTCGCAGTTTCGTTCTGGTGGTAAGGTTGGATGTGAAGAGCGAGTGGAGCATCGATCGAGCCGCCGCTGCCTGACATACCACGTGATTAACTGTGGCTGCCATGCGTAGATTGCGATCGATGTAGCACCCCAGATACCGCACCGAGGTCTTCCACTCTACGTCCTGTCCCCGACTAGTTTCAGCTGGCGTAGTGGCCTGGAGCCGCCGGTCAGCAGAGCGGCAGTCTTCCCAACATTGACTGCCATTCTCCACTTATCTAGCCACTCCGGAAGCAGGTCCAGTAGGCGTTGCATCTTGTTGGTAGCGACGATCTGGTGGTACGATGACGCGAAAAACGCACTATCATCTGCATATAGGGCTAGCATTACATCCTCTTCACCTTCCCGTAGATGGTCACGCAGGGTGGGGATGTCATCCGTATATGCCGCGTACAAGCGCGGCGACAAACAGCTACCTTGGGGTACTCCGGCTCTGATGGGGCGTGGTTGAGAGTCTATACCCTCCACCGAGACATGGAAGCTTCTGTTTTGTAGAAAAGACGCCAGCACTCGCACAATCGCGGGCGGCGTGGAAGTATTGAGCAACTTGGCTAGTAACCCAGCGTGCCACACTCTGTCGAAGGCCTTCTCGATATCGAGGAAGACCGATATCGAGGAAGACTCGTAGAAAATATGAACGGAAATACAGTTAGGACCGTGGTCGAGAGATGGCGCTGTTGAAAATTTTGAAAATAATTTATTATCTGTCCACATATCTGATTTTTTTTAATTTATTTAACGGCCTGGAATCAAGTCTTTTGTGGCCTTACATTGATGTCATTCAGGGTTACCACTTACCATTATCAAATTATCGGCATTTAGGCTACTTTGGGGGTGAAATGACAACTTAAAATTCAATTAGCTATCAGTAGTGCAGTAGCCATTTAGGCTAACTAGAAAATAAAAACAGTTGATTAAAGACTATCCAAAAATCAATCGATACATATAATAAATCTGTAAAGGTTGAATTTCTGTACAAATAAAAAAAATGCTCAAAACCGAGTCAGGAGGATCTAAGAAGTGAAATAGAACTAATTTAAATTTTTTTCAAATTTTTTGTTTCTCTGTTTGTCTGTTTGTCTGTGTGTTTGTACGGGCTAATCTTTGGAACGGTTGGACCAATTCTAATGAAATTTTGTGTGGTGGTAGCTTCCCTGGTCAACTTATAGGACTTTTTATCCCGGTAAAATAAAGAGTTCCCGTGGGATAGTTAAAAAACTGTAATTAATTTAACAGCTTTGTAAACAACAACTAATGAACTTAATTAAGTAAATTTTTTTATGCTGATACCGTTGCCTCTTAAACAAAATATATATATATATATATATATATATAGTAAAACTTATTAATGCAATCGAGTTCCCGCGGGAAAGTAAAACATTACAAAAACAGTCAGCAGGCGTCTTTCAAGTAATGGATTTAAATGAAATTTTATGATCGTACTTTATATGCCCGGTCAACATTTAAGATACTTTTCATCCTGAAAAATTAGAGAGCTCCCGTGGGATAGTTAAAAAAACCTATAGCTACTTATCTAAGTAGTACTTATAGTACTTATCTACGTAGTGGCACAGGTCACACAGGACTTGTACCAATGGATCGAAATATCGACAGTTTAAATCGTCCTTTTGATTGTGCAACTAGGTATAACTATACAAGATAACCCGTGCGAAGCAGGAACGGGTTGCTACACAGCAGCGCACCAGAATGCTTAATTACAATATCTGGGTGTTGGTATCCTCTCAGAATAAGATGAGTTTGGTTAGTATAGATATTTCAATCCACGATGACACGCCCCACTCTGTCTTCCATGCGAATCGAATAACATAAGCGATTTTGACAGTGTATAAGTAGAGGAAGACCAAAGATCTAAGTGAATTGTGTGAAAAAAGATTGCACGTTGACAGGAGAGTTTGGAAGAAGGCTCCCTTGCGGGTCCATCGAACTCAGGTAGGTACCACTCATTTTTCTTGGGAAAAATTACCAACCCGAATTCACTCATTTATCTTGGGAAAAATTTAGAAATTCCACGGGAAACATTTTTGTAAAAAAACGAACTGCACGCGGGCGGAGCCGCGGGTAACAGCTACAGTGCGACAAGGCTATTTTGGTGCGTGGCCAAAGTCTGAACTAACGCCGCTATCTTGTGCTACTGTTTGATAGTTCGCTCTGTTAGTATATCACTATAGTATGTTATGTTGTTTTTGCTTACTATTAACTATTTTAAACTAAAATTTAAGTAAAATTGAGGAGATTTTGTTTTATGGCTGCCTTTGTTTTGCAGCAGCGCCCTCCTTCAAGTGCCAAGAGAGCCTTGTCGGACTGTAGTTGTTTAATCATTTCTTGACAATAGCTACGAATGTTTATTAGGTACTAAAATAGTCTGCTAGTAACTAAACGCAATATTCGGGCACGAAATTCAGCCAAATTAGCCCGCGAAATTAAATTTTTTTAGTTTTTTGCCAATATTAAATACTTACCTACTTAATACTTATAGAAGTGATAGCTTTTATCACTTGCTGGAATTTACATTTGATGGAAACACAGATTTTAGATGGAAAGCAATGAAACCGCGTTGTTGATTTTTCAAACGTTTGAATCCCTGATTCAAGATGTGGCTGAAGCTGACTATCTAAATAATTATGTTTATTATTTCTACGTCATTAACACTATATTTTTATTCTGATTGGCACTATTTGCCTACCTACTTACCTACCTACTGTAATTAATATTGCTACCGTTAACCCTCATTTCAAGGGTTGCTCACCCTCCGAGCATCATTGCGAATATTAGCTGAATTATTAAAATCGTTATTAATTTTATTTCTCAATTAATATAACGGTAACTCACGTCGTGTACCTACCTACTAAGGTAGGTAGGTCGGTATATATCTACTTACCTATCTTTTTCCATGAGTGGTGTGATGATGCAGCCATGCGCGTTGGTGCATTAATGCCTTAAAAACTTAATGCAAGCTTGCATACACGCCGCTCGTGACCGTAATGAGCCTGTACCTACATACTAAATTTAGTAAAAAATATTTAAATTTTATAAAAATATTTTAGGTACCTATAAGTACTGTACCTATATACCTAAAGGTGTTCGAGTAACGGGGGAAAACGAACTCTTAAGAAACGAATTGACTGATTTTTTTTAATTTTTATTGCGGTATTCACTAAGCGGGAAATAATGTATATGGAAAAACAACGTTTGTCGGGTCAGCTAGTAAGTTTATTAAGATAAATTAGATACATATCTATTCTATAGACTTGCTCACTGTTTCTTATAACTTATAACCCGGATTAACAGATAGGATAATTTTTATCCCGAAAAAATCCATTCCCACGGGATTTGCGAAAAACCAAAATTCACGCGGGCGCAGCCGCGGGCAACAGCTAGTAATAAATGCTTCGTTCCCTCGCGGGTAAAAAGCATAGTTCTACAATAAAGTTAAGTTTAGCGAGAGACAATGAGACTACATCTCATCACTAAACACGTTTAATACTCGTATTTACAAAAGTTAGTCTTTTTACATAATTAAGTAGTAAGTTAAATAAGCTACCCCTCTAAACATTTCAGTCGCCGCGGGACGTTGGATGGCGTTGCAAAACTTTCCATCTGCCCGACTGTACAGCTAAATCCCTAGACACCGTAATCCAAGTAACGGGATGGTTTGACAATGGACCCAAATTATACAGATGGGAATTAATCAACGGGGTTTGAAACAGGTTCACTGAGTTAAGTCATAGACTAAAGGCTGTACTTACTCGTAGATACCTACTGCTGTATCCAAGGGAATGATTTACCTACATTTCAAACTAAATAAAGTTTCGCTTTGTTCTTTTAGGGGTTGAATTCGAATTTAAAGCAGGTAGGTATTTTTAGGCATAACTTGAACCTGTAGGGCGATTGGCTAAAAAAGTATAAATATTTAAAGAACTGCATCAATGTCAAAACGTATTGTGTTGTGAGTGTTGGTTGGTGGACATTGACACAGTTTTTTAATGATTGATACATTTTCAGCCGATCGCCCTGCTCGCTTGAGTGTCATCTCATAACTCACTCCGAGTATTAACCTATTTTCCCTACTATGACGACACTTAAAAATACAGAAACCCAGAGTCCAGTATCGTAATGGAAATTATGCGAGTATCTTGAAATATTTCCATAGTACATCGATGTTATAATGAATATCTTTTTAATAATTATAGAAGTCTGAATAAAGTAGGTCAATATGTGACACATTTTGATTTCATAATTCGAACTCTAATAAAATAAAACAGTAAAAGAAAATGTTCACGCCAGAACTTGGCGTCGCAGCACTTACGTAATCAGTGTTCGGCGTAACATATTAAACTTTTTCCGCGATCCCGGCGATGGGAAAACAAAGAGAAACTGCTTTTTGTGCTGCTGAAAAAGTGGTGTCATTTATTTCCCCTTGGTGCAATATTTACCGCTGTCCATTACTTCAGTTCGCGACCGAATATAATTCACGGACGTCCATCTTTTTTTTCTAGCCGACCGCAGCGCGCACATACTTCGTATATTTTTTATATTGTTCAGCATATTATCTAAAAGTTATATTATATTTATTTTATTACTATGAATTAATTTAGTTTTATTTTCCAGATGTTTTGAGTAGTATGCTCTTTGCTTATTCCAAGGACAAGAATAATTAATTGAGGGCATAAGTAACTGCATTGGACTTTCATATACCTAAGGCACCTGTTTATTGTTAAAGAAAATAATATTCGTTATAGATGTCCGCGGTTCCGTTTACGAAAAATTTTGTTTTTTTCAAATGTAGGAATCATTGATTCTTCTGGGATAAAAAGTAACATGTGACTCCACGCGCTTTCCGCTTTCTAGCTGTTATGTGTGTGTCTTTGTGTGTTACTAGGTTTGTGCAAAAAATCACTTTACCCGCGGCTGCTCCGTTGTGGCTTGATTGAAGGACACACAAACAAGTCAACAAACCACACCCACAATACATTAGTAGATAGATAGATAGATAGAAAATACTTTATTGTACACCATTACAAAAAGAAAGAAAAAACAAATAAAATAACCAGAAAAACAAATGTACAATATGGCGGCCTTATCGCTACACAGCGATCGATAGTACTTAAGTAGATAAGTCAATCCATATCGGATTGACTAAGGTGTGACTTTTTGTCAGTTTTCTTGGATCTGATCTTCAATTGTACATTCGGGTGATATCGTTGCATTCGAGGTATATTATCCAGACTAGAGGCTACACAAAAAATATAAAGTACACGAGAATGCAGAACCCTCGCAGCTGAGAGCGTGGAGTGTTGTCACAACCTGAAGGCGGACGTCCGCCGGCGCCGCATCGCTAATGCGACTGGCACTTAGCTGTACTCGGCTCAATCACCTAAACATACGAGCTCTAAGTACATATTGTAACAAGTACTTAGCTCGTAAATGCACTGTCGCGTCCCTACTCCTAGCTATTCCTAGGTAAATAAGGGTGTGCACTGTGCATTGACTCGAGCAGTGACTCTCTTCACTCTTACAAATACGTTGTGTGCAACAAGGACACATTGCGCTAAATATCACAAAAAACTGTTTTTCTAAAAAATTAAGCCAGTTATAAAAAAGTTATTCTCAGCGTATTTGGCAAGTAGGATATCCTCACACCAACAATTACAGAAATAAATAAAAAATACATAAAATTACATCCAGTAACTGAGCATACATTTAAAAGCGATGTCCAGATTGTCCACCACCTACCTAGTCACAGGTGACGAGGAAATGTACTATTTGCAAGAAGCCCTTTGATCCATCATCCAGTCTTTTATAAGGATCATAGATCTATATAATATGGGAACTAACTGAGGTTTGGTCCAATATTGACATAAACTTAAACCAGACAGGGGATCGAAGTAGATAGGTAGTTTATTCGATATAAACGTACTCAGAACTTAACGATCAATTAAGCTCTATTTTAATTAAATATTGTGTACCTATTTAATATTATACATAGCCCAAAGCTTCAGTCTAGAAAGGCTATCTAAAAGCAAGTGGCCGCTCTTTAGTATGCATGAATCAAGCGCGCGGTCGCCCGCCGTGATTGAAACTTAATCCCGCGGAACACCGCTCCCTGCCGCCCTGATTACTGCCCACAACATCACGGATACACGGATTAGGACTTCCCCTACAGCACCTACCTGTCTATTAAGTGTTGCCAGTTTACATTACAACCTACTATTTAAAAGTTAACTGCACTTTTACAATAATTTGCTAAACTAGAAAACTCTACTAAAAGCTCTGAAAATAATTAAGTAGATTAATTTAGTAAGTAATATGAGTAGTTCAGGAGTAATTTTCATTTCATTTAATTTCAAGTAGATGTAAATGTAATGTGACCAAGTTGATCAATAATAATCGGTCAAGTGCGTGTGGGGCTCGCGCACGTGAGGGCTTCTAATATTATATATTCGTTGGTACTATATCAAGACCAATTCTTAGTAAGTAGTTTTTAGCCCACCAAATTCAAAAACGAGCAAAAATCGTTTGTTGTATGGGAGACCCCCTTAAATAATTGTTTTATTAAACTATTTATTTTCAAAGTAGGTCTTAGCAATAGGGCCCCTTTTTTAAAGTTTTGGGTAAGGAACCCTAAAACAAAGAAAATGTGATTTGCTGAAAAGATGACAAACTGCTGAGTTTCTTGCATGTCCTCGGTAGAAAACTCGTTGTGAATGTGGCGGTAGACTCTTCTGATATTTCAAAATTGTCGAAAAAATATTACGAAGTTTGAAACAAAGTGAGTCATAATATAGGTAAAGGTAAATAAAACTGTGTTGATAAACATTCCAGTAAAAAGGTTAGTGTTTTCTTTTTTTTTGCCTTGACAAGTGTGTCTTAAAATATTATAAATTTTAGTAGGATGAATGATCTTCTCAACAAAAAAAATAAATACTGAATATTTGGATGACATTAAAATAACATTAGAGAAGGCTGCCATTCAATCGTTTTCTCTAGACCCCTGAAGTTTTATTGGCCTAAATACGGCAAAGTGCATTATATTCCCATTTACAAACGACGCCGGCGGATATCCGTCTTCACTTTTCCGATGCAGCACAAAACCTTTCATGAATTTATTTTATATTTCAATGGAAAACTTACAGCTAAATCTTACAGACTAGTCTTACGACTTACATCCAATTATTATCTTACAGCTAATCACAAGTTTTCACAAATAAATAAAGGCAAAAGCAAGAATTCAATGGTTTCATGTAAAAAGTAACAACAAACCTAAAATAGAGGATTGTAATACACATCAGTATTCATTTAAATATAACTACCAGAAACCCGCGGCTTCGCCTCTCTCTAGATGAAGTCGCACTATATTGATCACATTTGTAACCATTTTGGTACGGAACCTTAAAGCTCATTCAGTATTGAAACACACTATGAATATGACTAATAGCTGTTTAGTATGCATAACTCTACGAACTGGTCAGGCCCATGATTGTTACTAAATCCTACGGGATTCCGCCTCCTGCCGACTGATTACGGCCCTCACAATATTGCAGCACTCTCCACCAGATAAAATTGCGCGCATCAGATAAAAAAACCGGCCAAGTGCGAGTCGGACCCGCGCACCCAGGGGTCCATACTATAAAAGAAGTAAAACATTAAAAGAATCTTGATTTTATATTTCCTGTAGGCTGTAAAATATACATTAATGTCTATTGATCATAATTATTTCAGATTTTTCGATTGATAAACTTCGGAGATAAGGGGGGGGGGGCGGTATTTTTTTCGACAGTTTACTCAATAAATCCAAAACTATCAGGCATAAAAATAAATAAAAATCGGTTTTAGAATACACAAGTAACGCCCTTTCATATGATACCCCACACTATTTACAATTTTTTGTGATTGCACTGACTGCGAGCCACCATTATCTGTAGATAATGTCAAATTTCATATCGATATCTTGAATAGTTACTGAAATAAAGGGTCGTGACAGACAGACAGACATACGGACAACAAAGTGAACAAACGGTTCCGTTTTTTTTCTTTTGAGTAACGGAACCCTAAAAATGCAAATCTTGAGCGGCCCGACACCTAAATCTCTTGTTGGTAAAAATTAATTTTTGCTTACATTTTATAAACACTCGTAGGAAAATAAAGCGTCGTTGAAAACAAGTTGACTGACGGCAATTAACAGGCGAAGGCTCAACAAAGCAGTCTTTTACTTAATTAAAAAAATTGGTCAAGTGCCAGTCGGGCTCGCGCACTGAGGGTTCCGTACCATCAAGAGTATATATTCCCTTTGTTTATAGTATTAAAGTAAACTAAACACCCCTGTCCAATAAATCAAAAACCGTGCATAAAAATCACGTTTATTGTATGGACCCGCCCTAATTTTTTATTTTATTTTAATTTAACTATTTATTTCTACATTAAGTAAATAACTAAATACATATTCTGTGAAAATTTTAAGACTACCTGTTACCGTTTTCAATATTTAGCAAAAACAAGCAAAAAAATCACGTTTGTTGTATGGGAGCCTCCTTAAATATTTATTTTATTCTATTTTTCAGTATTTGTTGTTATAGCGGCAACAGAAATACATCATCTGTGAAAATATCAAGTCTGTAGCTATCACGGTTCCAGAGGTACAGCCTGGTGACAGACGGACGGACGGACAGCGAAGTCTCGCTACTAGGGTTCCCTTTTGTACCCTTCGCGTATGGAACCCTAAAAACAGAAAAGAGGCGTGAATAATTAATTATTATTTATTTTTTAAATAAGACGAGCGAAGCAGTGCTATTGTGAATAACAGTGGGAATGTGGAAACAATAAATTTTTATCTATTGTTAGCAACTACTGAAAAGCGTCCTTGAGTTTCATTATTTCCATTGTACGTCAATCTAGGAGAAAATGAGGTTATTGTAATAAAAATACGATAAATTTAGAGTAGTGGGCTATGACTTTTGCATTGAATTTAGGGTAAACTTCATCAGAATGTATTGGTTAATCGTAAGATCAATAAGTTTCTAATAAATTGCATAAAAAAACAACTTGTGATTTATGTAGGTATAATTAAAGAAGATAACGGTACTGATTCTGTTCTAGAGTTTTTAAATTTAGCGCGTCTTAAAACGTCATGATTTTGTCTACCCATACCATATGATGAAATGATCAATATTAAAGAAAGGAAAGGAGTTAGGAAGAAACACAACCATTTCATGAATTGACCGCCCAACACGCACGATCTTGCGCCGCCTGGCGCCAGCGACACGACTTTCTTTATGTCGTCGGTCCACCTGGTAGGGACGACACTGCGCTTCCCGGTGCGTGGCCACCATTCCAGCACCTTATAGGGTCCCCAACATCATCCTTTTCTACGACCTATGTGCCCCACTCATTGTCACTTCAGTTTTGGAACACTGTAGTAAAACACCACTTGTTGATTCCAGCAGGGCGATCGGCTAAAAATGTATCTATCATTTAATAACTGTATCAATGTCAAAACGTGATTTTCAAGCGTTGTGATTGGTCAAAACCCATGTTTTGACATTGTTACAGTTATTAATTAATGATTGATACATTTTTAGCCGATCGCTCTGCAGACTGTTTAATTGACATTTATAATTAGACTACCCACGTAAAGAATCTGTCACATTATAATACATTATTACACTACATCTTTTCCCTTCTAAAATAAAACAAGTTCTACTGATTATACTTCCCTAAAATTATTATAATTGATTTTACTAAATATTACATAGAAATGTATAATATCCTTTATCCATCTTCTCACAAAAACAAATTACATTTGTGACAATAATATTACCCTGTTTATACAATCATCAGTATCTTCATGTCGATCACTTTGGTTCTTTTGCGGATCTCTACATTTCTTATTCGATCGCGCAAAGATACTATTTTAGACTTTCGAGAATCATACCCTTGATCAATCCTAATATGGCCACGACACGTACACCGTGTACACACCAATGACAAAACCTTGGCTACGCTAAGAGGACGGGAAAGATGTGACGTATGTACAAGTCAAAAAAATCTCAAATATGGCGTCGCGCGTTGAACCTTTCGGTACCGCTGTCAGTCGCCTACATTAGCGCCATTTTACAGTTTTAACAAATTAAAACTGCAGCTTAAGAGTCCTGAGAACTACGATATCTACATTCATTCAAAATATCAAATCATTTGTAATTCGCATAGAGATACTATATGGTAATTTGTGCATATAGTATCTATCATATATTTCGATCATGTTGTGGTGTTATTCGGATTCAAATAGTAATAATCTATAATGTTAGTGCTGATCCATATGTTTAATCAATGGTTCTCACTCGTATGGTCTTACAAAGTATGTGTGAATTCAAGAGCACACCAGCTGCGCCTATGGTTAAATATCCTCTAAGTTTAGTTGCTTTAATTTTCCGGACGCAGTGTGGGCACAATGGCCGTGGCCCGCAGCCATCATTACTGCGGGCGCGCGTCTGAGCCGCTTTCATCCCCGGCTCTGCTCCGCCAACTTCGTTGTGCTATGCGTGAATGCATTTCGGGATATTAAAAAGTCCCATTCCTATTATGCAAGGATATCTCGCTGTTGGTGTGAGTATGCTGCTTACTGGGCTATTAAATTTTTTGTACGTAGCTACTCGGATGAATAAAACATGATGACTTGATACTAAAATTAAGTTAGGGAAGGAAATATTTAGATTTTATGATAAGTCAAGTCCCATTTTTGAAACCTCAATGAACTATTTCTTATATTAGTATACGCTATATATTACCCTACTACTTGTACACAAGCATAAAATGTTTTTTCTTATTTTGGGAAATAGATATTAAATGCTAGTCCATGTAGAAAAGATTATACTTACTGTCTTTCTGTACCTGTAAAGATATTGTCATTTTTTAATGTTTGAAAAATGTGAGGTTTTTGTTGAGGCATTAGTTTGTATTCATTAACATATTACGTGAAACTAGTTTGTGAAAATAACATAATTGCTACCTTACGGGTAGCAATTATGTAATTTTCACAATGTGCTTGCATGTATTTTAAGATTCCGTAGCCTAATAGGAAAAAACCCTCAAGAAATTCATCTTGTTCATATTTTGTGTCTGTCTGTCTATTATTTAATATCATATACTTGTATCATAGCATATAATTTTTTTATGATATTATAAAAAAATGAGGCATAGAAAACTTTATTAAATTTTCCAATGAACTTACCTAACGGTAAAATCCCGTCTATGCGCGAGTCCATTATAATTTAATCGCACTTGGCCATATTTATGAATTTTGTAATTATATCCTCATATTCGACGTAATACCACGAAGTAAAAACGTCGTATTTAATCATAATCTAATGATACATCACAGTAAATACCTTCGTTTATTTTTTATAATAATTTCTCATATGAAAACGATTTTGCAACATAAGTATAAATATAAATCGAAAACTTTGATTTTCGTCTTCACAAATTAAGAGACATGGTAGTGTCATCGCATAAATTATCTCAATGCTTTAAAGTTAATTTCCTATTTCTCAAAATTTTTGCAATATGGCCGGGCCAAAACCCGCATAGATATTACAAATACTACATGTTTCTTTTCATCTGTGTAAATCTTTTCATTTATAATTTTTTGTTGGTACTTAATTTCATTTACACGCCTCGAGTTATCGAACTAATGATTCGGGAAGTCTTGTTCGTATTCACCGAGGTCGCAGTTATGGGTAAAGTTTTTATGGTTCTTCGAAATCGGAAGAAACTTTTTGCCGCTTTCGATATATTAGATTGCGAAGCTTTTAAGGGCAACGATGAAGCAAGTAAACAAATGTTACAAAGAAACGTTTCGAGGTATAGAAATGGTCTGAAAATGTATACTATTTTAGGGCATTTCTCTTATTGTTCTTCGGTGTTACTGCCGATATTCACACATTTGATATTCAAAACGAGTATGGATTTGCCGATATGTAAATACTATTTCTTAGACAGCGAAGTAGTTCACCGCTATTTTGCTATCTGGTTCGTTTACCAGGCCATTGGAATGTATAGCCATATGCAATATAACACTCATATTGATACATTGATCTCTGGATTTCTGTATTTGGCAATATCACAGGTAAAGTTATTACAGCGTGATCTCAAAAATTTAAAAGTCTTACAAGTCCATAACAAAAATTCATCAGAAGACGATATCTTGCAAATGATTGCGCTCAAAAAGTGTTTGAAGCATTATGAACTTATACTAAAGTAAGAAATCTAAGATTTTTTTTAGTTTTAAAAAATGGTTTTTTAGAGGTATGATATATTCAATTATTTTTGCAGATATTGCGAGATTATTCAGGACATAATTGGAATTCCATTGTTTATTCAATTTGGCATGGGATCTCTAATAGTTTGCGTTGTATTATGCGGATTTCTTCTGGTAAGACTATGGTACTTATATTTTTTCCTGAGAAAATTTAGAACAAAACATTGACAGAAAGAAATACCTGCGGATTAAGGCGCGACACAGCATAAACGTCAGTATTAATTTACAAATACTAGTTAAAACTATAAGTGATTCTTAGAGGTGTTATCACAATTTATTTTAATCGAAATAAGTAATGGGGACATGTTCTGGGTACAATATGTGAGCTCAAAAATATGATAAAAATTAACATTTGCTACTTTGCGTGCTGCACAAAATCAATAATTCGGATCAATTTATTTTCTGAAAGAGTCTATTTGGTGTCTCCAAAATAGATTATAGATTTCGGGATTTAGGTACTCCTTTACGGTCGAAATTACCGACTAAATTGGTATAGAGCTTATACGCAAATGTCTCTATCTGGTAGGACAAACAATTCGTAAATGTTTCAGCTGGTTTTTAAAACCTTTGTATTCTCTTCTCCAGTCATTCCAGGACCTACGTACTTGAAAAAAAATACTAAAATATTAGTTGCTTCTACACCGCTTACAGTAAATTCAATTGTGAAATTTTTACATTGTTCATAATACTACTGGGATTTATTATTGTTCTCTTGCAGACTTTACCAATCGAAACCAGGTTATTCTTGGTTGGATATCTGAGCGCAATGACGTTACAAATATTCGTACCATCATGGCTTGGAACACAGTTGAGTAATGAAGTGGGTTTCTTTTGTATGTACATCTTATTTAATAAGATTAGAATATTTCCTGAGATTTGTTATCGAGTTTTGAAGAACAAATATATTTTTTTTAATTTCGCGAAGGTACCGGTACGATTTTGTTTTTTTTTTTAATTCTGTTGGAAGGCCAACTTCTGCAATTCATTAAGTGTTAACTTGTACTTAAAAAAAAGTTTATAATCTAAAACCCAGGTACATAAAAATTTCAAAAAATGCCTACACACATTTATCGCTTGAATTTGCAAGTAAAGCATAAAGATGTAGCTATTAATATAAAATTATATACCTACATTATTTAAAATAAGGTAATAGCCTAATTGCCCCTAAAAGGATACCTTAATCTAAGATTACCTGCTATAATAATATTATGTAAATAAAAGGACACAATAGAGTAACAAAACTAGGTAATGACTATAGATACCTAGTAATAAAATATAACCCTTTTAACTTTGCCGTGGGCAAGTTAAAAAAAAACTGTACCAGTACACAAACATATGAATTGTAAGTGCTCCATATTTTATAGAGTCAGCAGCTAGTCTCGGCGGCTTACTGTAGCGAATGGATACCAAGATCGGAGGAGTTTAAAAGAAGTCTCAAGCTCTTTATGACGCGAGCAAATACGAGCATCGTAATAACAGGCTGGCGGATATTCCCGCTATCCCTTGACACCTTCATTTCTGTAAGGAAATCTACTCGTTCGTTGAATTCTCTTAAGACTTATTTTGATAGACTATCGTATTACTTATCAATAAGTAATAACAATAACAATCAATATTTTCTGAACTCTGTTTGGTAGTCTAACTGACCCTTTGAAACTTTGTTTTGTCATTTAGGGGTATGTATAATAATAATATAATAATAGATTAAGACCTACGTACCAAACGGTAAATACGACTCGATCGAGGAGTTTCGGAGGAAGTTGGTTACAAACATTATGATACGAGAATTTCATCTTTTGTTAGTCATAATCTCACAGACTTATTATTTAGCTTTTAGCTGATCCTGAAAACTTCGTATGTCATTTAAATTATTACTCACTTAAGGCTTTAAGAAATAATTTAAGTCCCATTCTCAGATCTATCAAATATGCACACAAAACATTTCATAAAAATCGGTCAAGCCGTTTCGGAGAGGTTTGATAAGAAATTTGATACACGAATTTAATAGAATTTCACATGCGAAGATCAAAAACCTGCATAAAATTTATATTGTGATAATTTGTTTCAGATTATGAAAACAGCCTATTCATTCTTTACTCTGGTCAGAGAATGTTCAGAATCAGGGGTCTGATTGCATAAGATAAACATATTCATCGTTATCGTAATCGTTAGCAAATTCTGCGCCCCGACTGGCTGATGTACCTAAATCAGGGAACCAATCAAAATATTTTACCTATTTTATTTCAGCGGTATATTTTAAATCATCATGATATTATTATTATTGTTCATTCTATCTATTTAAAATAAAATCGTTTTTAACTTATATTTCATTAAGGTAAAAAAAATTGTAAAGAAAACTTGTCGAGAACGCAAAATAAATCCTTTTCACATACGAGTGCCTATAACGGATAACCGAACCGAATGTGCAAAGTCAAAGTCGTTAAATCGAAAGACGTTAGTGCTTATCTAGCGTTAAGCTGACATATTATTTTCTTTCTAATATTACTTTTATATTGCTGATTTCAACAAAAGTTACATTTAACAAGCAAAAATATAATTGAGTGATAAATAAAATGACTTACCAAATAAAGCTGTTCATATTATAAATTGAGCCTTTTGTTTTCTTTAAAAGAAGTAAAACATTGTAACTGCATCTTAACACTATGCTTGTAGTAGAGCAGAGTAGATTAACTTCGTTAAAATTCTACATTTTCTTACAAGTTTTATTCTCTGGGTTTTATAAAGAAAAGATTTTTAATCGAGCATAGTAAAACGATTATTATTCACTGCACATCTTAGGTTAGGGTACTAAATACTCGTAGATTAGTTTCGGAATAGAGACGAAGAATTTCAGCTCTACCACTCCCCAATTCGACCTCTGCAATTAAAACGCATCCGAAGGGTTGCATCGCTTACAAATTGCAAACACGTTCATTGTTTTAATCTACTCTGTAATCCACAAGAATATTACACGGAATGATAATGTGGTCTGCCCTAGCTTGATCTTTCTCTTCTATAATTTAGATGCTAGTTTCTATTGTAAGCAAAAAAGGCCGAAGATTTTGTGTAAAAAATTCATACTATTACAGGTACAATAAAATGGACCTCACCATAACTTAGTGTTGGCAGGTGAATTTACAAGCACGTCGTCAATGAATAATATATTCAGGATCTTGAGGCGTTTTGGATCGGATTACATATTATTAAATAAAACACGACCACTTCGTACAGCTAACCGCCATTTAATGCTTCCCTTACCCCTCTACAGTCAATACAATATGCTTACATAGACTAAAGTCCTCTTACACACACTACACCACGGGGGTGCGAGAAAAAAAAAAAATGATGGTTACATTATTTTTTTTTGAAATAAAAGAAAACTAACTCAAAACTTAAAATAATGAAATCTTAAGGATTAATTAACTAACAAAGAGTTTTGTCCTATTCTTATGAACTATTTCGCGTTTTCCGTCTTTTAATATCGCTACATTTGGTTCTATATCTTCTAACACTGTATATGGTCCATTATATAAAGTGTCTAGTTTTCCACCAGTTTCATTCTTCACTAGTAATAAGTCATCTTTGTTATACGTCACTGAGTTCACTTTTTCATCGTACTTCACTTTTCTATTTTGTTTTGCTTTACATAAATTTTCTCGCGCATCCTTATGAGCTAATTGTAACCTATATCTTAATTCTAAGCTATAATTTTCTATGTTATATAAAGGTTCTACTTTACTAGTTATTCTACAAGGAATTTCACACGTTTTTCCGAATACTAATTCGTAAGGTGTATATTTAGTAACGGTATGTACCGTATTGTTGTATGAAAAACACCAAAAGGGAATCCATTGACTCCAAGTCTCTGGATGTTTTTCACATTGGATTCTGAGAAAAGAGCCTAAGTTTTTATGAGAGTTCTCCAAGGAACCTATTGTTTGATGATGGTACGCGGTAGAAATGATTTTTTGAATTTCTAGCAATTTGCAGACTTCTGACATAGTATTCGACAAAAACTCAGTTCCACGGTCAGTAATTATGACCTTGGGAATAGAAAATCTTAAAATAAAATTATTAACTAAAGCTCTAGCTACTGTAATAGTATCTTTACTCTTTAATGGATAAGCTTCTACGAATTTACTTAAATCACACTGTATGGTAAGTATATAGATATTACCTTCTATGTCTTTATTTAAGGGACCCATTACGTCCAAATAAATTTTTTCAAAAGCAGAGTTGGCAGTTGTCGTCACAACCATAGGCTCAACTGTATGTTTTGAATGTTTCATTCGTTGACATTGCGCGCATTTGCTAATAAAATCACGTACGTCTTTTTCCATATTTGGCCAATAAAATCGTCTTTTTATGTTATTTATCATTCTGCGTACCCCCGCATGTCCGCTAGTGGGTAACAGATGATAGTCACTAATAATAAAGTTCTTATCGTTATCATTGTCAATTCTTTTAACTCCTCTTAAAATACAAATCCTAGGACCTTGATAATTATCATTACTTTTTATTTCTTTAATTAAATCTTTTATAAACACTTCGTTTGTTTCATTTTTTATAATGCATATTTCGTCGACTTTAATTTTTTTTACAAAAATTGCTCAATTTGACTACAAATACGTCTCGCGTGAATTGTAATTTATAATTGAGATTTATATATATTTCTTTTTTTGTATCATTGTATGTAAAGCATTCACTCTTTATATTTATTTGTCTATCTTTCTCTAACTTTTCTAACTTTTCGCCCTCTATTAACTTCATCTCTACTGAATTATTTGGTATCCTTAATATTTCTACGATTCGCGGTTGATCAGGCCGTTTATCGGTAGATACACTAGGGATAACACTTTCATCCTTATTAATTTCATTCATCACTTTCTTTTCTTCCGCTCTTCTCTTCTGTGCTCTCGTCATTACTGTCATAATTTTACTATTCATTTCCTTTAATTCATCTGATGTAATACTTATCCGAGATAATGCATCCGCTATTACGTTATCTTTGCCTTTTATATAAACTATTTTGAAATCATATTCTTCAAGTGTTAAACGGAACTTTAATAATCTACTACTAGGGTCCTTTATGCCAAATAAATATACTAATGGTTTGTGATCCGTCATTATAGTAAATTTTCTACCAAACAAATATGGTCGGAAGTATTTAATTCCCCAAACAACAGCGAGCATTTCTTTTTGGATAGTCGGGTAATTTTTTTCTGAATTATTTAAAGGTCTACTAGTATACGCTACAGGTCGTAAATTATTATTCAAAAGCACTGCTGAAATCGACATATTTGAAGCATCGGTTTGTAAGATAAATTCTGATGAGAAATTCGGATATTGAAGTATAGGTGGTGACATTAACGCTTCTCTTAATGCATTAAATGATTTTCCACATTCCTCTGACCATTTAAATGGCACATTCTTCCTACAAAGTTTATTTAATGGTAATGTTAATTCAGCAAAGTTTTTTATGAATTTTCGATAGTAATTACTGAAAGCAACAAATCGTCTAACATCATCTGCATTTTTTGGCGTTGGGTAATTTTTTATCACTGCTATTTTATTAGGATCGGGTAAAATTCCATCTTTCGTAACCGTGTGTCCCAAATATAATAATTCTGTTTTTAAAAATTGACATTTGTTTGGGTTAAGTTTTAAATTAACTTTTCTTAATCTTTCGAACACATCTAAAAGATTTTTATTATGTTGCTGTAAGTTCCTTCCAAAAATTATAAGATCGTCTAAATATATGAAACATTTTTCGTATGTGAGTCCTGACATAGCTACTGTCATTACTCGTGAAAAAGCACTAGGGCTAATTTTTAAACCCATTGGTAATCTTTTCATACGATATTGACCCGTGTTTGTCGTAAAAGCCGTGATGTTGCGACTATCTGGAGTCAAGGTAACTTGATAGTAAGATTGGCTAAGATCTAGATGCGAAAAATATATGGCTCCTGATAAAGAATCGAGTATCTCATTAATATTTGGTAACGGAAACTTATCGTCTTGTATTGTGTCATTTAATTTCCGATAATCCACTACTAATCTCCAATTTTTGCTACACCCGGTTTTTTTTGGAACTAATAATATAGGACTAGACCATTCACTGCACGTTTCCTCTATAATGTCGTCATTTAACATTTTATTTATTTGACTATCGACTTCCGATTTTAAACTGTTAGGAATACGGTATGGTTTCGTATAAACGGGTTTTGAATGCGGTTTTAAAATAATAGATTGTTCGTACACGTTTGTCGTTGTAAGCTTATCGCCCGGTAATTGAAAGATGTCAGCATATTTTGCACAAATGGACTCGACTGTTTGCCTTTCGTCAGAATGCAAGTGATCCAATTTCAACAGCGATAACAATGTTCGTGCCCTGTGCGAGTTTGATTCGCACTTATTAAATGAAAGAGTTTGATAATTTTCTAATGATTCTAAATCGGGTTTGAAAATAGGTAGTAAAATATTTTTATCGCATGTATTAAGTATTCTAATTGGGATAATATTATTTTTTGGTTTTACTATCGAACCTGCCAAAAATATATTTTCTTGAATTTGTTTTGGGCATATTACGCAGTCATGGTTTATGTTACTATCCAATGGTATATAATGTATAGATTCACATCTAGGCGGAATATTTAAAAATGTTTTGCTGATTTCCGGTTTCCTATATAAGTTTAGACTGTGACTGTTTTTCCGATCTTTTAAAGTTAATAAAGAGTTTTCTAAATCAAATTGCACCGAACTAAATTTATCGAAAAAATCTTGACCGAGTATACCATCTGATTGACAAGGCAGTTTCTCGAACAAATAAAATTTATGTGTGAAAAACGAACCGTTATAAGTTTTCATAGTTAAATAAACATAGCCTTTAGAAATAGTTTTACCTCCAATACCGTTTATAATTATATTATCGTTATAAACTTGCACACCTTTAGGTACGTTACATGCATTTAACGCTGACAAAGATGCCCCGGTATCGAGTAACATGATACAGCGGGCGTTGGTCACGTACTCGTACAACGTGACATAGTTCGCATTACTTATGTCGCATGTTAAAATATTATATTCTTTAGGTACGAAAAAACTGATGCGTATTATTTTGTACTTCGGAATTAGGATTTTCTCCCTCATGAGTCTCTTGCGCAAGATGTATGTTAGCGCGGTTATATCCACGATAATAACCTCTACCTTGGGTCATTCGACCTCGCCCGCGATTTGACTGCGAGGCGGGTCCGCGCGGTGGTCTCCCGCGGAAATTATTGTTATTGTGGTATCCCCTGAAAAATGAGCTATTATTACCCCAGTAATTGAAATTAGGTTTTCCTCTGTGACCCCTAAAATTATAATTGACTCGACCATAATTATTGTAATTGTACGGCTTACCTCTTCCACGGTGGGAAAACTGCATGACTTCAGCTTTTGACGATGATGCTGTATTCAGCTCTTCGTCTTTCGCAGCCTGGATAGCATCCTTTAGATGGTCGTAATTGCGTGCCGCTATTATAGTGCTTAATCGTGTGTTTCTTAATCCGTCCGAAAAACGCTTGACGGCAAGCTTCTCGTTGATGGGTTTGAGTACTGTATAATTTTCGGGATTTCCATCTGCCTGTGCTATAGTGAGGTCTGAAAATAGTTTTTCGATTTCGCTTCCGTACTGCTCTATCGAGCGATGACCTTGATAAATATTTTGTAATTTTGATTGTACGGCCGTAGCCGATTTTTTTGTAAGTAGATTAGTTTTTAAATCTTTAATTAAGTCATTCATAGTGTTGTAATCGGATAGCATGCGTAATTTCGCGCTTTGCGTTAACCTACTTTTTAAGATGAATTTAATAAGCAATTTTTGACCGGACGGTGACAACATGTCCGAATACATTTCGATAGAGTCAATAATACTAATAATGGTTTGTTGATCACCCTCTAGTACTTTTATTAGGTTACATGCGGTCTTTAAATCGAACTCCATTTTGATACTAATTGAATGGCTACTGGATTCGCTATCGCTATTACTATCACTATTATATTTCGTACATAGGTTCAAAATTTCCTTATAAGTAGCATTTATACTTTCTATAACAGAACTTAAAGAATCCGAAAATTTTATGTCTTTACTTTTATAAGGAAAATTCAGTATTTCATCTTTCCTCTTAATAATATTTTCGCATTCACATAACTTATTTCTAATTACGTTTCCCTTATACCTTAATTTCCCTTTCTTAATTAAGTATTTTTTAATATTAATTAATTCCTCTAGGATACTTATAAGGTCCTCTTCCATAACTCTAATAAGAAATTATTGTAAAAATACATACCTCCATAACTATCGAGCTTAAAACATAACTTAATATAATTATAGTCACTTAATTACCAATAAGTCCATACTTTATTCACTCATACTTAGTTCATTTGTTCGAAACCGGTGCAGGCCAGGGTACACGCTTACACTTGACGCGATGTTTGATTTTCCGGACTCTCTTGATTTCGGCCGGACAGCCTCAGTCGGAACCTTTTCATAGCGTCTTCCCTAATTTCTCTCCTTATAATGTTCGTGTGGCAGTTTCGGTATTGTTTATACATGAAGAATAACGTTGCCAGCAGGCATATCGCTATCAGCGTGGAAATCAGTATGTTGTTGGACCAGATATGTGTAGACGAATCGGCTCCCGCTTCGTTTGCTCCTCCACCATATTGCGATAGAACTGTCTCTTTGTTTTCACATATGCATTTTGCACATTTGTTGCCCATTTTATTTAATTTTTCTTTGTCCGTCGACACTCGACACGTTTTCGTCGCGCGCAATAATGTTTTGCATTCGCGGAAAAATAAATTCTTATGGAGTATTATCGCGAAAACCGCTTGCGCTGTAACATCGTCGCAGGCAGGGTCGCCATGAGGCGTTTTGGATCGGATTACATATTATTAAATAAAACACGACCACTTCGTACAGCTAACCGCCATTTAATGCTTCCCTTACCCCTCTACAGTCAATACAATATGCTTACATAGACTAAAGTCCTCTTACACACACTACAATCTTGACATTTTGGATCTTCTTATAAAGGCGGTCTGGCGCGGACTGGGACCCTTTTATTTAAGCATAATATATTATTACAACGTGTCCCGTCCTTGACAGTGAACATTTTACTTCTTGACGTGATTCAAACTTTTAAAATTTGAAAAATATATTGAAAAATATACAGACCAGGAGTGTGAGCATGGGCAGGGGACTATTTTGTCCCCAAGAAAAGGATTTTTTTTTCATCCCTTTCCACGTTTTTGTATATCCCCCTAGCATTGGCACAAAGGTGGAGAAAATACTCTTACTTAATACTAACGTCGTGTGAAATGTCAAATAGTGATAAAGGAGAATGCCAGAAAATGGGCTAGATTTGCGTCGCTTTGCGTCTGAAGCACGTATGCATGAAGAATCTTCTTTCAAATTTTAATATCGCATATATTTATTTTAGTGAATATTGAACAGGGGTTCAAAAGTATTATAAAAAAAGGTAATTCAACGTTTCGAAACATGTGGAACCGCAATGCCACTTATAAAACTTAGAATAATAACCACTTAGAAAATCAGATTATTACAAATTCCCTGTTAATATCTTACTAATCTTTTTTTTTACATAATATTGAGAATATTTCTAATGTTTTACTGATGATTTGGTTAAGACGCAAGGTATAGCCCAATTTTCATACAAGAATCGGCATTCTCTTTTCTCCCCTTCCCCGTTGGCCATGCTAAGGCGACTATTTTCTCCCCTTTCAGAGGACAAAATCGGGGGAATACGATTTTATCCTCTGCCCATGCTAGGGGTTCTGGGGCTATTCTGGTAACGTTTCACGCTTCATAACAATCGGTCGACCCGTTTCGGAGAATTTTGGTAACAACCATGATGTGAATTTAATATAGTTATTTGAGTAGATAATAATTTATGTCACAAATGTATACTTAATGTACGGTAAAAGCGACGAAGATTCGCTTTGCAAATATGTTTCGTGACACATTTAATGCAAATAGATGGTCGGGGTGTTAGAACTTCGCTTGCGTGTAGAATTAGTTAAATAAGTCCCTGAGCCTTTTAAAGTGTGGGAGTGAGACTAAAACAAAGAAGCATTAGGCTCGCCATTTAAATTAATTTTGCCCGTTGCCAGACCTAACAGTACTCACTAAGGTCTCCTCTGTTATTTGCTAAGGTTAGTGTTTTGAATTTTGTAACAGTCATGTTATGTGACACGTCCAATATTAGTTATATTGCAAGTACCTATTTGTTATATACATATTTAATTTTCGTATTTGTTAGTTTTCTACATGTAATAGTACCTAATTATAACTAAATTAAGTATGCTTAATATTTCTTTTCAGTAATAGGATTTAAAATCGTCATTGTAATTATTCTACAAAGATAAATGCAGTATATTATTCTTTCCAAGGATCCTTATGACATTATTCAGTAAAAATATGGGCTTATTAATATAAAATTGCGCTTATTAGTCAGTTATAACGTATTCATTTCCACTAACACTTATATAGATCTTCTTCTGTAAGTTCTTTTTATTGGTAATTTATTATTTAAACCTACCTACCTAAAATATATATAAGGTAGCTTCAATTGTCTTGAGCCACATTCGTTTTCTTCTTCATTGATCTGAGGTATTCTTGCATTGTAATAATGACAGTAACAAGTCAATTAGAGAGCTTGAGCAAAACTTTATTTTGTTGGAAAATTCTCGGTTTATGGCCTGGAGAAACTCCCAGTCGCATATACAGATGTTATACCATTTTGTTCTTATTTTCAACGTTAATAATAAACGACACAGCTCTTACGGTAAACTTGTTTTGTACACCGAGAAAAATTGAGTTGTTGATTCAAGAAGTTACGTTCTTCTTCAACGTTGTGTCTATTACCACGAAGGTTTTGATGGTTATCTTCTTGAGGAAGAGAATCGTTGAACTTCTGAAAATATTAGATGGAGAAATGTTCCGACCAAAGGATGAAGCTACACGGAATATATTAGCGCAAAGCACAAACGCTTATATTTTTTATAGAAACACACTCTTTTTAGTAGGACACTTTGCGTATTCCTTCAATTCTGTAATTCCAATCATTGCGAAATTGATAAAACCTAATTATGAAATAAAATTTCCCACTTCTAACTATTACTTTTTGTCCGAAGAGATTAAAACACATTACTTTACTCTCGTATTTGGATATCAAGCTTTCGGAATCTATGGTTTGATGCTGTCCGATATTTCTGTTGATACTTTTATCAATGGGTGCTTGTTTTTTACTATAGGCCAAATAAAAGTTTTGAATCATACTTTAAGCAATCTCAAACCGAACAAAAATCTGAAAGTGTCAAGAACAATAAAAGAACGAAATCAAATAACGCAATTAAATTTGTGTTTGAGGCATTATGATTACATTTTAAAGTAAGCTCCTTGATTGTATTTAATGGCAGTAATTATATAATGTTTCAACATTAAATTTATGAATATTTTTAGGTATTGCACCGAGCTACAATCTATAATAAGCATTACTTTATTCGTTCAATATATGATGGGAGCTATGATTATATGTGTACTTTTATGTGGTTTACTTTTGGTAAGCATTGAAATGCCATCATTTGAAATAATTTAAATACTGATTTTTTTTAAGTTCTTGTTTTATGGTTATAGCCGTTAACATCTGAAGAATACACGTTTATGGTGACATTTATAGCAGCTATGATAATGCAAATTTTCTTACCAGGGTGGCTTGGGACACAAATTTCGTATGAGGTAAGAATCCTAGGACAGAGTGAAGAGATTTTTGTGTGAAGCTTTGTGAGAATTCTACTTTAAAGCTTTCAACTGTTGACGTTTTCTTTTAGAGTCAAGAGTTAGTGTTCGCGGCATACAATAGCGATTGGATCCCTAGAACGGAGAGTTTCAAGAGGAGTATCAGGATTTTTACAGGGCGCGCTAATACCCCTATTGTGATGGTTGGCTTGAAAATGTTTCCATTATCTCTCGAGACATTCACATCTGTGAGTTGACAATTAACAAGTCTTTTCATTTTTTATAATGAATGTGTTATGTATGATGACTAATGATTTTATACTTATTTCATGATAGATCATGAAGACGGCGTATTCCTTCGTGACGCTTGTTAGAAACATTCAGGATCGTGAGGAATCTTAAGTAGGTATAAAACGTAAACAATAATAGATTCTTCTTTTCTTTAATTACTGGTATTTGAGAAAACAAGAAAAGCAAATAGTGTACAATTTACTTACAACTTTTAGAGTTCGTAGGTGATGAGCCTACGTCCATAAAAGTGTATTGAAGTCTATTAAATCCAATACCTACTACCCATCTTTAAAAAATCTATGATAACAAGGTGATAATAACTTTGATCTTGACGCGTTGTTGTGAAGGAATAAGTAGCTTGTGTTATTTACGCCTAATGCAGAATCGCACATGTTTAGCAATGAAGGATTTCTATCATCGATCGCAATGTTTCAACAACATGTGGCATGAACATAAAACTATTAACTGTTTAACTATTTAAAGTTACTATACAATTGCGATTAGTTTAATGTGTATTCATTACGCAGAGCAATTAGCTCCACGCCGATATAGCGCTAGTAATTTTAATCGACGACAATTCAGAGTTGTCGCTAATGAATTCGCTAGCAGGTGTCGCTAGCCATTAGCCGAACGGAATGGCGCCGTTTGTAGTTCCTTGGATTTATCAAAATTGGCTAATGGGTAATCAAAAAAAGTAAAAAAAAAAAACAATAAAGTACGATTCTTTGCTTGTTCATCCAGGGTCCGGTACTTACAAGAGGAGGTATAAACGATTTATTTTTCCGATGCCCTTAAAAAAATTATGATTCAACTCAACTTTGGGTTTTTTGTCAAGTATCATGGTTAGTAACATGGTTAGTAACGGTAGTGCGCTGCGCGTTCCAACGGACATACCTATTTCTGGCAGACAGACAGATAGACTGGCAGATTAAAATTGTAAAAGCACGTGTATGATGAATTCTACACTAATTAAATTAATTCTAAGTTACAGACATACACTTCAATGTTTAGGAGTTACTTATTTGTCTAGAAGTGCAGATGTGGGCACTGATGTTTCTAGATAAGTTTAAATATGCATGATACGAGTATTATGAACTTTAGTCATGTGATCTGCAGCCGAAGCCATACGTCATAGCGAGTCGATTGCTAGAATGGATCGAAATTGAAGAAAACATATGAAAATGACTGAGGTCGCTCGCTAAATCGATCACGTGACTTCGCGCAAACAACTGGCATTCTCATACATTTTTTTAAGTTTAGTTCCATTATAGCGATCGACAGTTTTTTGCGACGATCGCAAATATGTCACAATATGGCTATGGCTACGGCAGAGCCTTTCAACACTATAGATGCCTACCTCCACAAAACCACAGGGTAGTTGCAAATCCAGTGCAGCGTGTACCAAAGACCGCAGCCGCTAATCAGCGCCGGCACACGACGACAGTATCTATCGCCGAGCTACTCTGTAAATGTTGCTTAGATATTCTTTTATTTAAATACAACAAAAACAGAAATACCACTTCCTCTCATCTTGTACACGTACCTAACAATCTGTTTAAAAAAAAATAACATAAAATCTGCAGAATCAATCTTGATACAGTTACGGGCTAAAGAAATCCTGAATCATGTAATTATTTATTCGCTGAGTTACTATGTAGGTATAAATGTAGCTTAGATATTCTTTCATCTAAATAAAACACAAATAAAAATACAACTAGGTATCTACTTCCTTTGATCTTGTACCTAACTGCACATAATGATATGTTTAATCTACTATTGTGATTAAATGATTACTTGCGGGACTAAAAGAACAATCCTAAATCATACACGTGGTGCTCAATTCATTATTATCTAACTCATAATCGGTCAGTCTAAACCTTTAGACCTACAGATGCGTGCAGAGGTTTCCTTTATAACGTAGATGAGGGATAAGGTAATATTTCTTGAAATTTCCCAAGTTAGACGGGCGGAGTCTCTTATAAAAATTTTCTAGAGTGAAAATTGGCTTTTAAATCCAAACTTATCATTTTATACAATGTTTAAGACATGACCTCCGTGAACAGTTCAAGAGGAGAAAAGTCCCCAAGTAGAGTCGTTCGACTAAAAGTTTTCAACAACAGTTCAAACATTTTGCGGCGCGGGTACAGCGTTCCCCTTTCAGCGGGTATACCGGGATTGGGTCTTGGAGATTTGTGTTGAATGCATCATCGATTACTTTGTATAATAAATTGTTGAAAAGGGTGAGGTTAACTTTTACTACTTAGTCTAATTGCAGCAGTACCGCAGTACTATCCATGGCTTCTTCTTAAAATGATTAAGTTCATATTATATTCAAAAGTTACAATCCACAATTTCTCTCTTAAAATAGTTCAGGGGTTTCCCGTTGTTAGACTGCACCAGCCATTGATTTATAAACTAAGGATTGTGGGGCAGCGCTAAAAAGTGTCCGAACCGAATGACATGCAAAACGCGAAAAGACATACAATCTCACTTCAGTCTCGTGTTTTAAAATTAGGCTGTACTTATAGTAATGGTTTGAGACATTTAAATTACAATACTATGTTTATAAAAATACTCATGTATCCTCATTTATACAGGTTTCCTCAGGACACTTTTTTCGTGAATTTTGTATTACACCTGTCGTCCATAGCCAGTATATATATCTACTGGTAGCTTAGAAAAGCTTATTGTGACAGCTAGGTAACTCTCAGGGCAAAAGATTAAGAGGCCGCCCACCTACCAGATGTTCAGACCAGCTAAGGGATTCTCCAAGTGCAAAGAGGAATAACCAAAGGTGGTGTCAAGTTTTCTCTTAAAAACCATTGGACAAGGAATTTGTTTTTGATATCCGGAATTTACTTTGGCATACAAAAAGTTACCTTCTTTTCAATGCACATATTTTCCTTTTCCCACATTTATTAAGATTTGCAAACTTGTTTATGTGTCTATAACTTTGGAATCCGGATTTTAATTAGAAAAATACTTTATGTTCACAAAATCCTCAAGTCCTTTGTGATCAGAGGGCAAGAAATCGTCACAGGGCAAGTCATGTTTTCTACAATACATAGTATTCTGCTCGAAAAAGACTGATAAAATTGAGAGATACATGAGTCCTTACTTAAAAAATATGTTAGCCAAAATACTTAATAATGGCAAATACTCAAATTGACCTATGTATGACGAGTAGTTTATGAAAAACCAATTTTGTAAGCTTGACTCGAATATGTAAAATTTAATTACATTGGACGATAACATAAACTCTATTAAATTCTGCTTCATGAATAAATAAGTATTATATTTCCGAAATACTTATATATATTCTGATTTTAGTTGGTCAGTTTTATTAATTACTTTGGATTAATATCATCCATTTCCAATATAAAATATTTTCGTGTCACAGTGTTTGTAACCAATTTACTTCTGCAATCTCCTTCGTAAATTGTTTCAACCTTCGAAACCGATTTTCATGAAATTTCTTGTACACATGCAATAGGTCTGAGAACCGGACATAAACTATTTTGTTAGTTGATAAAAAAACCGGACATAAACAAAAAAAAAAAATTGCATAATAATATAATAATATCGTGTACCTCGTTATAAAACTTAAACAGTATTGTGCTCGAAAAATGTTTTTAAGAACTTTGCGAATGAAAACTGCCATTAAAACTATCCAGCTCTGAAAACTTGCCGGATCTCTCGTTACAGTTTGTGTACACTGTACAGTTTGCTCCCTGTTATGATGAGGGCTCTTCAATGGTGCTAATGAGAATGCCCATTACTAGAGAAGGGGTAACGGCAGGGAAGAACTTTGGTGAAATTTGCTCCTGTTGTTAAACTTTTTTACGGGAATAGGGAAGAACAGTGTAATTTTGATTATTAAAAAAATCTTGTATCGCAGAAAAAACTCATAGACTATTTTGCATACTTCTATTAGGTGGGATATAATTTACTAATATGGCAAAACGACGTTTACCGGGTCATCTATCTAGTCTGAGCGCGAGCGACGACCTATTAGTAATCTATGATCATTCCTATCGCAATTTGACATGAATGGCTGCCATATTATGCGTCGCCATAGTTGAATATGTGTCTCGTTTGCCGTGGAAACTCGAGACCATAGGTCACAATGCCAGAAAATCCATACCTCAGTCAGGAGGACCTTTCAGACAAAACTGGATTTTCAGAGAGGACCCTTTTATTAAAGCATATATTACAACGCGGCCAGTGGGTGACACTGAATAATATTGTCCTTGTTGCAAATATTCTTTGCGAATTTCTTTCAATTTCAGCGTTTATTGCCCGAGCATTATTTATTGCGTTAGCAAAAGAACTTTAAAAACGTTAACTTGCTCTATCTGTGATATTACCACAATGTCACAATGTTAAATTATTAAAGGAACTGTGTTGTGGTCAGAAGCATAATCATTGTAACATTTACATAAATTATTATATTATGAAGAGAAGAAAATAACTTTTTACATTTAAATTTTTAACTTTTTGTAGAAATCATTATAATTATGATAATAATATAATAATTATGTTAGGTTATGTTAGGTGTAACATAACCTAATATAATTATTATATTAGGTTATGTTAGCACAAACTCTTCTTCTCTCTATCCTTGACTATGTGGATGCAAGTTTTCTCAATCTCACTGAAGACCAGCTTAATAAACTTGAGCGTCTCCAAAATCTTGCGATTCGGTTTATATTTTGCCTGCGCAAATATGACCATATATCTGAATTTCGACAGAAGCTCAACTGGCTCCCTATTCGACGTCGCCGGGATCTGCATGTTCTCTCTCTTCTGTACTGTGTATTATATAATCCTATAGAACGCCGTCCTATCTGAAGGAGAAATTTAAATTTCTGGGAGTGCATTCAGACCTAAGGCCGTCTCGTACATTGACTCTCACAATTCCCCCCCATAAAACTAAGATGTATGAGCAGTCCTTCAATGTGCGGGCAATTATTTTATGGAATGCACTTCCCTTAGAGGTGCGGCAGTCAAAAACACTGAACACATTTAAAAACTCCGTCAAGAAGCATTACTTTGAAACTCTGGCTACTTGATGACGACTAAGTATTATTATTTGTTTATTTGTAATATAACGGGATATATACATAATATATTATAATTATTGGGTATTGAGTATATATTATATTAGTTTTTTATAATATTTATTTTATTATTTTTATTTGTGTAATCTAGTGTATGTAGTAGTATGTACTTATTTGAATTTAAGTATATTTGTTATAGTATTGCACCACCTGCAGTCCGTGGTTCCTCTGTATTTTCCTTATCTCTAGGTTGCCTGGAAGAGATCGCTATTTAGCGATAAGGCCGCCTTTTGTACTAGTTAATTTTTACTTCTTAGTTGTAAAATTATTTTGTGGTGTACAAATAAAGTGTTAAATAAATAAATAAATTATTTACTTAGGAATAAAAAGTACCTACTTATGCACCAATTGAGAACCTTCTTTTTTGTTTCTGAAGGTGGTTCTTCTTAAAAAAAATTAGGTGTTTATAAAAATAATTATATCAAAAAAAAGATTCCGACGAATTGAGAACCTCCTCCTTTTTTCGAAGTCGGTTAAAAATTTCATTGCAACAATCATACAATACACTTAATGAATTTAATCATAGCTTTATATGAAATAAATTACCCAGCCTTCAAGAATTTCCAATTGCTTAAAACTACTGAACTGGTTCAATTAAAACTTGAAGTTAGTGGCAAAGTTAAATAAATGTTTATATTGGAGTAAGGCTGTGAGTTCAAGTTTGGCTTGTAGCTAACTTAGACGCGTTTGGTAATGATGTTAGGTATAGGTACATAATGTTAATATATGCCAAACACACTAGTTTTCACTAATAATATAACCATTTTACTGCCTAAATAAAGCATTAGAGTTAGAGTTTTAATCAATAAAACTTTTCATCAGATATTGTCTAAACTAATCGAGTCCAATCGCATGGCGGCACTTTTTATTTTTACTACGCAGAAATAAAAGTCCAGCATTTTATGTGTTTCCGGATCAGGATGAAAGTGTCTAGCGAGTTAATACTCAAAACGTGACTAGTGTATCAAAATTACTCAATAATCATTGACGTATACTCTAGACGCGGCGGACCGCGCGAAAATATGTCGCCAGTTTATGAGAGCAAAAATGCCTATTATAACTCCCTCCAGCGTCAGTAGTAAGTTGTAAGCCTACGCAGTCTTTCACAGGAGTTTTGACACATGGCGCTACATTTTCAAGATGGGCCTATCTTGACTATTACTATCAATGTCAACAATATTTTCCTCGGTCCCAACTTATTTTGATGTTCTCTGATGTCTCTCGTAACTGAACGCTGATGTTCTTTGCTGACCACGCATTTTTTTTATGCAACGAATCAGCCCGATTGTCAGCGCGGAAATTCAGCCTGTATTCTTGGCATCAATGCACGTGGACAGGACGTATTCAGTTATAACTATATAAAGTTTATAACTATTAATTATGTAGCGATAAGTTTTACTTAACCTTTTTATAAGAAATATGTACATACAAATAGAAAAAGCGTAGAAAGGTACCTAGTGAGTGTAATATCTTTTGTCCAGTTGTAGATTTTAGATTTTAGACCAAGTACGTGTTATAATAAAAAAAGTTTGATTACTCATCATCTCTTTCGTTACGCTCTTGTCAGGGCGGTCGTGGTCATCACTTTTCAGTGACACGCTTGACAATTCGTCTCCATTCCTCCCGGACAGCTGCTTTTCTGGAGCACACATGTAAGGGGACGTCCACTGCAGCCTTTATTTGGTCCGTCCATCTCATAGGCTACATTTGATTACTACGTGCGAAGTAATTTCGAGTAAATGTAGTTTTAATCGCAATTCCATCCAACTCGCTATAAGCAAAGTATCTTAGATATTATGTAGGTATATTGTTGAATATACAGACGTTTTCAGCACCTCGTTGTTTGACTTAGGCTAGACGAGAAAGTAAAGAAACTAAAGACATTCCGAAACTAACTAAACAGTATACTCATAAAAAGATCTGTAGCTGCCATACCTACGGCACTACATCACGTACCTACCTACGTACTTCAGAAGCCGCCTTCACCGTCTGAAACACCAAAACGGGCAAGACAACTGATCTTCATCAGCGAATTTACGACTGACATTCGTCATATCAGCGGAAAAGACAACCGTCGTAGCAGATGCACTGAGTCGCATACCTATTGAAAGCATATCAGTGCCATCAACACTCGACTATAATAAGATTGCGCAAGCTCAAGAAAGAGACAGAGATAGTATCGAACAACTTATGAAGGACAACCAAAACATCCAACTGAAGAAAATCGCTTTACCAAACACGCAATCTACTATCTACTGCGAGACTTCAACATCATTCGCTCGACCTTACATCCCTGCAGAGTATAGACGAGCCGCATTCGACGCCGTACATAACATCAGTCATCCCGGAATACGAACTACGCTCAAATTACTCACACAGAAGTTCTTCTGGCCTTCGATGAACATCGATGTTAGAACATGGGCAAAAACCTGCATACAATGTCAACGCTGCAAAGTACAACGCCATACATCGAGTAGTCTTTCGGCATTTCCACACGCCGATAGATTTCAGCATGTCCACATAGACATCGTCGGAAAATTACCTACGTCACCCGAAGGACATAATTATCTCGTCACGATGATCGACAGAGCAACGAGATGGCCTGAAGCTATACCTACCGACAATATCACAGCAGAATCTGTAGCGAAGATATTCTACGAGTGCTGGGTAACACGATTTGGTTCACCATCCTTCGTCACGACCGATCAGGGAAGAAACCTGGACTCACGCCTATTTGCCAAGCTACTCAACGCCATGGGATCGCAAAAGATACGAACGACTCCGTATCATCCTCAGGCAAACGGTTTGCTGGAACGCTGGCACCGTTCACTCAAGGTGTCCCTGAAAACACGCCTTTCGCAGAATAAGAAGTGTATAGACGAGCTACCTACAGTTTTGATGGGACTACGCGCTGCAGTGCGTTCCGACACAGGCGTCAGCGCTGCAGAACTCACATACGGACAAAATCTACGACTACCGTGTGATTTTTTCACATCAACACGCATCGAGCAAAACTATGACTACGATTATGTCGATAAACTGCGAGAAAACATCAATTCCGTTATACCCAGTCAGATATCGCCACACGGGAACAATAGACCTATCTTCGTCCCTCAAGATCTACAAACCTGCGAGCAAGTTTTCGTACGAAACGACAGCGTGAAGAAACCACTCCAACCAACGTATGAAGGACCGTACCGAGTGTTAGAGCGAAACAGCAAAACATTCAAACTGCAGTTACCAGAGAGACGTTCGGCAGTCATTTCGATCGACAGACTGAAACCTGCCTACACGCTCAACGAGAACATCTCAGATAACAACTCGCTACCGGCTAATGCAAGCAAAACAACAGCTACACCCACTTCAACTTCAAAGAAAAAGCAAGACGCTAATCCAGTGCCACCAGCCGACCAACCTAAATCAATTCTGAAGACAACTCGGTCTGGTCGCATTAGCAAACTACCGTTTTCACTAAGGAGGGTGTTATGTAGCTGCCATACCTACGGCACTACATCATTGCATCACGCCTCTGCGTCCACGCACGTCTGCATCAGTCTCGAGAAACTCGGGAACAAGGTTCCTTGTATGAAATTCCTAACCTTTTTTAGCCAACATTCAGAAATTATGCCAGAATTGACAATTGACCAACATTGACCACCACAAGCATGAATTCAATATGTCGGCCGCCATTTGTCAGCTGCCATTTGTGATGAGAATTTTGAGTTGATTGCTGTTTCTATTTTGTTGTTTTTAGTTTTTACGTTCGAAATTTCATCATAATTAAATGTGTGTGACTCGCTGTTTATCGTCATTCGTCGTGTTGAGCCATTGTTCCTCCGATTCCTCACGCATAGTGCACGAGGGTTGACTCTTTAGTGATTTAGATAAAACGAGATATTGGACTCTATTAGTTAGTGTTTGTTATGTATGAACGAGATATTGGACTCAATTAGTTAGTTTAATTAATAATTAGTGTAAATAGATAGTTAGGTACTTTATTATGATGAAACCAGTAAAGGTCACAGAACCTGTGAGATTTGCGGGATCAAAGAGTGACATGATGAAAGCCGCTTGCTTTTTTCATCATTTCCACTAGAACGAAACCGGTGAGTGATACTGTCATTACAGTAATTATGATCTATCCTTTGTTTTTAGTATTTAAGTCAATGTGAAGTGAATAATCTGCACTGTACTGTATGTCCTAGCTGTTCCAGATGAATATTGAAATATCGTCACAGGATATTTACAGAGGATTTCCTATTGCTCTCATTTTTAATAATGATAAAAACTTTATATTAAAACAATCATTTTTTGTGACTCTTCTTAATAATAATGAACAGCGGTCATGACAATGTGCACCAAGAGGTTATTGTGCAGCCTGGTCCTTAACCTTCCACTCTCTTTCAATTGTTTGCATCTCATAATTTTTACATTCCAGGTGTCGAGAATGGGTAAAAGTAGTTGGTAAAGAGGATCAATAGAAAAACTTAACAAGAAGCGAAATGTGTGTGCTAAACCACTTTGAAACCAAATACCAACTTTAAATTTAGCTGCCTCGCCTCTAACTGACAGACAATTGAAGGAATTACCCTTACAACTGTATCTGCTTACAGAGCCTAAAGGTAAGAAAAGGAAAGGTCAAATAATATAAAATTCGAGCCAACAAATTTTTTCATCACTATCACTATACGTATATTTATATATGTATAGTTAGTTCAATCCACGAAGACTTGCCCCATTCCTACCTTTTACCATACCATTTTTACCATTACAATCGCATGAAATACAAGCGATTTTGAAGGAGTGGGGTGCGTCCTCATGAATTATATATAGATTAAGATATAAGATACCAGGTTTTTCCCCTTTGCTCTGTGCAATTGTATTTCAGTCTTTACAATAGTGTTGTTTGAAGAATTAGTGCCTTTTATTATGTTATTCTATTGTAACAATATTATTCTCTCAGATATTTCAAAGTAATATACATTAAATAATATTATTAATACATATATGTATGTGTTGATTATTTCAGAACACCTCCCAGAAGCAGTGCCATCTACAAGCCAACAAAAAAGTAGCCCTGGGGAGCTGCCTCAAATTGGTGTGTATTTTATACATTTGTTTAAAGGTTTAGAAAGTTGATTTCGCAGAAATTGTCCTGCTCTGTGGTCCCAACCCCACCTAACAGGTCCAAATTTATCATATTATCTTTTAAATTGCACCAAGTTTTAAGTATTTGAATGGATGATGATTAATACTGCACCAGTCTATCCTCTTCCAAAGCACATATCAGGATTGCACTTTGATTCCCACTACTTGAAAATATTTGTGTGGTGAGCATGAATGTTTTCTAGTGTCTGGTGTTTTTCAATATATTGTATTTATGTGTATCAAATATCTTATACCTTTTAAAGAGCAATATAAATGTATAATATACAAGAATTGCTTGTATGTATATAATCTGAATCTCGGAAATGGCTAGAACGATTTTCATGAAATTTAATATACAGAGGTTTTCGGGGGTGATAATCGATCTAGCTAAGATTCATTTTTAGAAAATTAAACAAAAAAAATACCGAGCATAGTCCAACTAGTTAGGTATATTTATCAGTTATTTAGTACCCCATGTGTGTCCTGATATATATTTTAAATATTTATGTACATTTCAAGCAATTTACCAATAATAATTATCAATTGCAAATGTTATTTATAATTTACATTTTATTCTTTCAGAAAGGACACCTGCGAGACCTGTAAAGAGATCTGGTGAAGTTCTTTCAAATAAAGAAAAAGCAATAAAATTATCACAAGACAACATCACTATTTTTTTGTAATAATATGAACTTGGCAGGTATGGGCGTAAATTTAAGGAGCACACCACGGGTGTGCCCGCGAAATTCAAATTTTTCGTGGTTTTTCGCGATTTTTAAGCTAATAAGACATAATAGGCTTATGGCCGTCAAATTGCGATAATCCCAATATCTGCTTCACGTGTTTATATAAAAATCTCTGCTCGAAAGTGTCGAGTTAAAAAAATTAGTCCAAGATTTGCGAGTTACTCACATAAAACTCGATACTCGGACTAATTTCCTAGGATACACATTTTTATGCAAAGATTTTGATATAATTATGTAAAGATGATACTGCCATTCTCGCAAATTGATTGCCATAAGTCTATCATGTCTAATTAGCGTACAAATTGCAAAAAACCACGAAAATTTTGAATTTCGCGGGCAGACCCGTTGATTTCACGTTAATAAAGATTAATCAACTGATAATTTTGTTTAATTTTCCTATTTCATCTTCGTGCAATTCTGAAGATAATATGTAGGTAGGTAGGTACGAATAATTTATCGATATCGACAAAACCCTAAATATCGACAAGTGTCACATCCCTTGATACGTTGCACATCCCTATTTGACAGAGACTACAAAGTTAGTCTTTAGTCTATGCTACTCAGGGAAGTTCATCGGTTGGTAGCAATGTTACCTAATTTAAAAGGTTGGCTAAAGAAGGTTAGGAATTGGTGAAAAAAACTTATTGTTCTAAGTTCCGTCTCTTAAAACGTAGTGATTATATACTCTTTGGTCTGCATCGTTCGCCGACCGCCTGCCTGCGACTGAAGATCCGTGCGCGTGCGCGCGCTATTTACGTTGGGCATTATTTATACAACCTCGCCCCGCGCGCGCAGCCGCCGCGCGCCAGCAACGTGACGTCACAGCATGCGTTCCTCCCGCAAGCCTCACCTCAACGCGCGCTATTGGCCAGCGAGAAATATTACTTCTCAACATACTAGTTTGTAGAATAGAAAGTAATTAAATAAAAATAGGCTAAGTTTGTACATATGACATGATCCAATGTAATCCAATATTTTAATACAATTCTCTAACCTTCTGATTCAACCGCGAGTTTTATTACTGCTGATCATCAATCAAACACCTACCAAAACTGCTGCTAAAGATCTTAATTATAACATTATAATAGTTTTTCCATCCAACTTTAAAACCAGATTCACATAAACTTTTCATCTATACCAGCCATGCCTATAGCTTCTTTTAAAAGCAACTTTCCTTAATTAATAATGTAGGTGACCGTAGCAAAGAATCGGAGACGCTTTGAATACGAGACAGTTCCACCGCTGGCTGAAAGGTCCTGTAAAAAGTGTTACAGCACCCTTGTCACGTTCTGACATGTTATTTATCTAGTCGTGGGCAAAATAGTTGTTTCCTTCGTCGTTCGGGAAAACACACCTTATTTGGGACGTCGTCTAACAGATGACCTGCCATTGTCTTCAATGTATTTGTGTGACTTTTGTTAACAGTATGGAGTGTGGACCCTAATTTATACTAGTTATACTTACGGAACAGAACTTATTTTACTTTTTGTGGTGACAACTAAGTTAACTTTACTTTGCTAGTATATTTTGATAAAAGTGTATAAAATGGTGTGACACCGCTCTCGTAATTAAATGCGTTCATTTATTATCTATTATTCAAATAATTTGGACAACTTAACGCCAAAATTTTGTACACACTTACCCAATAATTATCTAAAAGACGCCAGGACTCATCAAAGTGTAAACAGAAAGATTCATTGAATGCAACTTTAAATGAGAAATTAAAAAAAACGCTCCGTTTCAGTCAATCATCACTTGTAGCGATGCACCTTGTGTGGTTATTGGTTTCCCAGCATTAATAAGTCAACAAGAAATATTATATTAGTTTATTAAAGGAAAGATCGTGAAACAAGGTAACTAGGATTTACTTGAGAGATCTACCAATCTCATCGAGTCAGTAAGTATTGTGACCGACGACCAGCCAGAAGAGTGATAGAACTGGTATTGTAGAGATTGTTTCGATAATTTTAGTTATGCTAAAGTTTTAATTTAAAAATGTGTTAGATTCCATTTTTTATTTCATGATAAGTATTAGAAAGATGGACTAAATTAAAATTGATGATTGTAAATTCTACCGTTGACTTTCGTGCTTATAACAACCTTATATCTTACATAATCTCCTCCTAAATATACCTAATAATAAAAAAACCTATATGTATCATAAATCCTAATATATAATAAAAATCTATCTGTAGCTGAAAATGCGTAAGATATTATATTAAGTATAATAATTTATTTTATTTGTTTTCTTTCGTGTGATTCCATAATAGTGAAGATTTTAGTCTTAAGTGATTGATTTCACTAATTCAATCTTCTCGTGACTGCATGTGTCGTAGAAGTGTATAAAATGAGTACGCCGAGTTCATTATCTGAAAATTAAATGAGTATTAGGTACTGTTGCATTAATGAAATTCCTAATCACTATCGGCAGTTCCTATCTTCTGCAGAACGAGAGAGTTGCTTCGTTAATAGATATAATTACAGAAGTGAAAGTGATCAGGGAAAGCGGAAACATTTTCCAGCCAGTAATAGACAACGGTCGATTAGCTCTTTCTACGAAGACTCTCAGACTGCTCTTGAAACGTCGAGATCGCGCCGTCCAGTCGCAAGCGTAGATTGCCTGAGATAAAAAGCAACTCTGAAAAAGAAAGAAATTGTAGTAAGTACCTACATTATCTGATAGTCACAAAAATGTATCGTCATAGGCGTCTCTGGCTATGGCTATTCCAAACATCACATTTAAACACAGGCTACTGAAACTTATGTACTCGTATATGACGTTTTTTCAGGAGATCAACCAATCGAATAGATATGTCATTCCCATAAATTTTGTAGTTAGCGATCACAGAAAGAGTATCGATATAAAGAACGGAACATTTTTTTTTATCAATACTCTTTGTGTGTGTGTTCTCGATGCCAATTTTGAAGTGGATGTTAAATAGCATACTACACAGTAATTCGGTTTGAAAATTTAAAATACATATTCAAACTTTGTACCTAATACATTACTACAAAAATAATAAAATAGGTACCTTATCCATTATCTGTGTTCCAAACCAACAAGGCCCGAGAATCTGTATGATCATTATAATAATGTATCCTCCTAAGAAAACGTAGTACCCTGTTGATGCAGGCTACAACATTACATATTTATTAGCTTATCAGTTCAACTGAAAAACCTTATAAATTATTTTTTTTGTACTTACTAAGGTAAATCGGAATAAACAGACGCAAATAACAAAGGACGCCATGTTGAATTGCACGAACAATGTAACACTAAATACTTCTTCAAGCAAACTACAAAATCTAAAACAAAATATATTAGCACACTAATATTAATAGGATTCGCTGTAATTTGGAATAATTGTTGCAGCATAATGTGAAAGATCTTCGGGCCAGCAGAGCCGTGGGAAAAAGAAGATAAATTCAAAATTAATGATAACGATTGATTGGAGTTAACTCGAAAAACTATGATGGTTCGCAAATAGCATGAATGTCATTCGTGAATGATATAACGTCCTATATTTAATGTTAATATTTATTCATGACATAGGTTATTTCACTATTTTATGTATTAAAATAGAGTAAACACCAAAAAATTTATGCATACGTAGGTACTGTCAATTTATTAATATTTACTTACTGGATAACATTGTCGTAATGAATGATAGCTTTATTTAATTTATTTATAAAAACTGCTTCATCTGATAAATTTATAGTAGAGTTAGACAAATGCCCTTCTTGGCATGAGATTGCTTCATTGGCAATTGTAGACAGTTTCTCTTCAAGCAATTCCAATTGTGCTACAACTAAAATCATAAGGCCCAGGAAAAACGTGTCGATGTTCACGTTATATTGCATGTTGACATGAATCCCAATGAGTTGATAAATAAATATAGGAAAAATGTTTTTTTCCTTAAAATCTTCGTTAAGGAATGAGTAACTGCTAACCCCCGGAACGAGTGGAGCTGATGTGAGAAAATGAGCGAAAAGTGGGGTCCAATTATGAAAAAAATGTGATATATACGAAACCGCAGCGATCACTTTCCAATACCAGATATTAAACATCTTCGCTTTTGCTATAATTTTCATCCCTATTTTGGTCTCAGGTCGGAACATTTCACCGTCGAGTATTTCGAAAATTTTGGCGAATTTTTTCTTGGCTACGACGAATGTGAGAACTTTGGACATAACCGATATTACCGTGAAGTAAAATACCATCTCTCCTACTAGCTGGTCTAAATTCCGTCGTATGCAAGGGAAATTAATAGTGATTAATCCGTCAAATAAAAATACAAACAAAAAAATGAAAATTACGGAGTAAACACTGTATTTCCAATTAATGTGAAATGGATATATGCCGATAATTCTAAAAAACAGCAATTGTATACGAAAACAATCAGTTTGTTTAATGAACTTCATTGTTTTTATTTTCAAAACTTTTGAATTTTATTTGGAAATATAATTTTTATTTTATTTATAATGTTTGGAGTTCTACGAGTCACCTAAGAATGGCTCTCAATCAACCTTTTCTTTTTGAACATACATATATTTTTTTTATTAAAAGCTGCTTTCAAACAACACGCTAGCATTGTATTTAACGATTTAAGTTTATTATCATGTATAGGATGCTAGCTGTTGCCCGCGGCTCCGCCCGCGTGAATTACGACTTGTACCAATGTATCGAAATATCGACAATTAAAATCGTCCTTTTCATTGTGATTTTTATTCTGAAACCACGAAATATGTCAAAAATTATTAAATCATGTGAAAAGTTGTACTGGTGGTAGAAATCTTCTTTCAGAGTTCGGCCGGGTAGATACTACTGGGATAAAATACTCTACTAACAATATTCCCCAGCCCAACATAAGAGTCTGTTAAAAATCTTTGCTTCATCTCAATACAATCCCAAGTATCAGAATGGGCAATCGCTATATATTTCTTTACGTATAAAAGACCTATGACGGTCAATCGGTTAGGACCAGTTAAGACCTGAGATTTAAAAATATTTGTGAACCATTATTTTTACTCTTTCCATGTTGTGGATGATAAAAAAAGACGTGGCACTCTGGGAATGTCCACAAAAGTGAAAACTTTAATCTGTTCATGTCTCAACAGTGCCATCTTAATTCTTAATATAAAGTCAAGGAACAGTACATTACATGACAATTATGAATTAATTATTATTAACAAAAATTCAGTAGTACCTATCTCCAAGTTTTACATTCAAGTTCCACATAATTTGTAGAGATGGCGCGATACGGTATAACGTGGTTATAAATTCATGATTTTTGTTCACCCTAAAAGTGAAAAATCTTAAACCATACAAAATCTTCTGCTAAGCATATGTATTACGGTTGTAAGGGTACTCCAGTCTGACTTGAGCCCTTACGTCCTAGCCCTAGGTTCTTGTCCATTCCGAGTTTCAAGTCACCTACTTGAACTCATCGATAAAGGTTCTGATGTCTATAATTTCTGAACTACAAAAGTGATGATGATAAAATTTATACGGAATAATCTTTAAAGAATCTCCTTTCTAACAAAAAAAGAATGAATGAAATCGGACAGCGGGTTAATGAATTATAACTAAATACACATTTTGACTTTGATGCCGTCTTCCAGGGAAACCATGATGAATTCCGGGACAAAAAGTATCTTATGTCCTACCTCGGAGTATGAACTATAATCATGTCAAGTTTCATTTAAATCCATCCAGCGGATTAGCCGTGATGCGCGGTCGTGAAACAGACAGACAGACAGACAGACAGACAGACGGACAAAAATGAAACAAATTACAGTTTTGGCTTCAGTATCGACTAAATAGTGTCCTCCAACAAAAATTTTCAAAATATCTTTAATGTACAGAATTCGACCCTTTACAGTTTTATTATAAGTATATAGATTTATTAAAAAGTGCCCAGCGCACTTCAAAGGAGCGATTTAGCAATAGGTTTGTATTATAGGTACCCGTTGCAAATGGATGTAGGTTAATTGCAAGTGCTGTACTTTTAAATGAGACGCAATTAGTGAAGGTGACTACGTCCACCTGCAAATGAGTCTTGGAACTCCGTCTAATTGCCGGCCTCGCGACGTACTTACCTTGGATTTTCTTCAAAATATCCCTAAATAAAAATAATGCTCCAAGCACCACTAGCTGTTGCCTGCGGCTCCGCTCACGTGGTTTTCGGGTATTCACAAATCCCACGGAAACCAGGATTTTTGAGGATTAAAAAGGCTTATGTGTCAATCCGGGTAAAATCTATCTACATTTTAAACTTCATCCAAATCAGTTCAGTAGCAGCTGCGTGAATGAGTTATAAACATACACATAAGTACCTAAACACACACACACAAAAACACTTACATAAAAACTTTTGTCTGTATTAGTGTGATACTCGTATTATGAATTTGAAGATTATTTTTTGTTAATTTTTGATGAATTAACAACTATTGGATTTTTTCCTTTTTGAGCCATGAGACCTTGTATTTTCACTTTTGCATTATTTTAGTATCCTAGGTGAATGAGAAGTACCCTATAGGTCAACGAGAGGTACCCTATTATAGTATAAATGAGTTTGGGACAGATTACCGTAGGTTTTGGTGGCGTTGCCTTCCGTCACCTTCCGTGTTTGAATTTTTACACCTCAAATGTACTATAGAAATTAATTATGCAACATGATAGCTTAATCCGCTTTTGAGAAATTTAGTAGTTAGTACCTGGCGGACCTGTAAAGTTTGAGATACGGTTTTCTGAGGAATCTAGAAGGGGTAACGGAACTATTATTTATTTTCTACATGATTTGTTTCGAACCCGCTACACTGCTACGTCTTCGCAATCACCTCCTAACCTCGACAGTAAATATTTGTAGCTGAATTGAGTTCATAGTTGCAGAAAATAAGCTTATACAGTTGATATTTTCTTTGCTTCACATTTATTCAAGAATTATTTTTTTAATAGTTTTATATACCTTCCAGGTCATGTGGAAGGTAAGTACTTATGTGAAATATTTTTTTAACTAAATACCATTTAGATTATTATTACTTTTAGACTTTAATGTTTCGAAAAGGTAAAAAACCCATACATAGTTGACGTACCAAAAACGCGTACGAAGTGGTTTGATTCCTCGTTCCTGATACGCACTGCAAAGACCTGGAATACCAGGCACTGTCTTTTCTGCCACTTACAACCTGGGCGCCTTCAAATCGAGAGTGAATAGGCATCTCCTAGGCAAGCGCGTTCCCCCTAGACTATATGATTAGGTACTTTTCCATCAGGCGTGATCACAGTCAAGACGTGCTCGCCATATATAGTTTTAAAAAAAATGGTAAATATCTTGACTGTAAAAATGGTAATTACCTGAAGGTGACAATTTTGAAACTTCTCCAACTTCCCCCCACTGCACCAGTACGTGTAATTAGAGTGTGAGAGAGGCCTTTTGTTTTGTGTACGGGGCGATGAGCCTCACACAAGCCCCACTTGATTTTCTGAGGGCGTACAACAAAGGAGAGCACGTTCCTGCACAGGTATATTTTCAGGCAGCATCATTAGATCGCGCAACTAGACGATACTTTTATTCAGTAGATAGAGCATGCCTCGGGCTGTTCGTTACAGTCGAAACCTCCTTTCCCAATGGGGCTGTACCCACTCCTTTTTCGCTATTGTTAACCAAGGACTAAGTAAAATATGGACGGATATTTCATAAAAGAGAAGCCAGTTTGGTAGAGGTCGTGTAGGCTATGTACCCATATTGAAATATTCCCTGGACAGGGCGGACGGCGCGCGAAAAAATTTCGCCAGTTTACCGTTGCCAAAAATACTTGTTTTTCCAACAACAGTAAGGCCGCGATGTAGTTCGCTCAGCAGCCACCTATAGAATTTTGACAGATGGCGCTTACCTATGTTTGCTTGTACGAAAAAGGTTTTTGTAAATCGATTAAATGCCCATATCCTCAGGTTTCTTATCGTTGAAATGTTTACTGCATTACTGCATTACTGTTTATTGCATCGCAAACACGTTTTTTTTAAAACTCCATTCACGTTATTCCTAGTTCACAACCATATTACCGTAGATATAACAACTACAGTAAGTTATCTATAGTATATCTTTTGTATATTAACTAACATAGTATACTCAATTCCATAAAAGTCAATATAGAAAGCCACAATTGGAAAAATCGTTAATTTCAATAGTCCTCCTTCGCTTGGCTTCATATTGCTTTTCCCTGTTATTATTTTACTATCGACACTACTTGCTGTCTATTTTTCATCTTGAGTCAGTGTTGTCAGGTTTGCTTTATAAAGCAGCTTCTTTCCGACAATTTTAAATATTAAACCCCGTTTTGCAATCGCGAAAGAAGTTTATGAATTTTTAAACAGTTGATAATGAGCAATTTGTCTATTGGGTGGAAATTTTAAATAAGTAAGTACGTATTCATTAAACTTTTGTTTATTATTTTTGGATTTTATAAATTGTTGTTTGTCAAAAATACTTAAAACAGCGACGAGCGTACATCTATGCATCCATTGATATAAGCTCATTGTATGCATCTATGAATTTTTCAGTTGTAATAGAGTACAATTTTGCATGCCATCTTCGGCTTGGCAGCTGTCTGACAGCTGTTTCAGAGATGGACATTTTGTAGAATAGCACTGCTGTTTTTAATTTTAGGTAATAGATCCAAATGTTTATTTAAATAGGCCTAAGAGCTCCTTTGTGTCAAAAAGAGCTGACTATACAAGCACTTGTTCCTGTAACAGGCGTCTGTAATGGCTACGCTCATTAGCACTATTCAAGAGTCCTCATATAAACAGATAGCACACTCAACAGTGTACACAAACTGTAACAAGAGATCTACAAACTTTTAGAGCTGGATAGTTTTTAATGGTAGTTTTCATTCTCAAAGTTGTTGAAACATCCTCTAAGTGAGATACATACATTGTAGAAATGTTTCCACTAGCGAGCTTTGTGGATATAAATATTATCTAATTAGATTTCATATGAGAAAAGTTATTAAGTCCATTTTATTGAACACTCTAATGCAGAGCTGCATAATGTTTCATAAAGCACACTAGATAGTCTAGAATCTAGATACTTAAATAAACAAAATTAATTAAAGAAGTACTTTTTATTACACATATGATTGTTTAAAACGTATTAGATCACTAAATTAAAAAAATGGTCAAGACCAATTCTCAATAGTATTAAAGTAAACTAAACACCCCTGCCCAGCGAATTCAAAAACAAACATAAAAGCACGTGGCAATACGTCGTCTGTGAAAATTTGAAGTCTGTACCTATCACCGTTCAAGAGATACAGCCAGGTGACAGTACTAGAGTCCTAATTTCACCCTTTGGGTACGGAATCCTAAAAAGTACAAGCATTTAAGTACATTGCTTATCTCTATAATACTAAAATTTATTCTAAGAGCGAAACCGTCTGGAAAAATTCTAATACGAATAAAGCGGCAACTTCTTTACGCCGAATCTACTTAAGTAAGGAAATTATTTCTGCCGTTATGAAAACGAGGCAAGAAATTAATATTTCAATCAAGTATAACAAAACCGTGCTCCAGGAAACTGGGAACGACCAGCGCAGCGTGAGCCATCCTCACTAAACTATTCCTACAAAGCTAATGAGAAACGGGGGTCAAGGTACGCTAGAAAATATTTATTATCATTTTATATAATCCTTCCGGATTGCGAAGTAGATTAAAACAATGAACGTGTTTGCAATTTTGAAAGCGATGCAACCCTTCGGTTGCGTTTTAATTGCAGGGGTTGAGTTGAGGAATGGAGCCGCTAAATCCCCCGTAAAACTCTGCGGCAGGTAATTTGATTCATTCGGTGACTGGTAACTAAGGTCCTATTATTTTTGTGTGAATTTTATGTCAATTCAGAGCTTATAATAAATATTGTCTAAAGATAATTTTGAAACAAAGTGTCTTTTCGGAAGAAAATCTACAAAAATCTTCGTAAATCTTAGAGTGAAATTTCCTCTTATTTCTTAGTTTTTTTACCTACTCTAGCGATTTGGTATGACGAACTCGTAAGCGAGAGCTGAGTGAAAACATGCCATTTATCAAGCGATTAAATATAAATTGCAAAAATTCCAAAATCCATAAATATATGATTGATATATTATTACCTAAAATGTATACCTAATTTTTATTTAGTTGATTCTGCAAGTGTGGGAATGTGTAGGTGAAAAATATTATAATAACTTACTTTTAATTTTTTTTTAATAATCTCGTTTAAATAATCGTAATTCGTTCCTACTAAAAGCAGTTTAGAAGCCGAGGGAATTAACTTTAATGATTCTATAAATTTGAACGGCAACCCCTTACGTTATTAGCATTCACGACGCACTATGCTCTGGATAAAAGGGTCCGATCTCCAAATATTTTAGGTCAACTTAATTTGTACGAAAATTGCAAGTCTAATTTCTTCATGTTAAGAGTCCATTTCGCTTGCTTCTCGAGGTCCTCTAATTAATTTAGTATGAGGAAATCTCCATTTCGTGACAGTGTTACAGCATTTGCTTTGCCATTACTTTTGTTCATATTTCAAGGAAACGGCTAAGTGTTTTGAGGAAATTGTTTTTAAGCTCGCTTTATAATTCATTCGTTAGCGCCTTCCTTTTTGTTATTTATAACATCCGCAGCGGGTCAATTATTATTTTTTTGGCGTTGTAACAAGCACTTATAAAGTTATTGTCGTAGTTTCAACCAATAAAGCTTTACTACTGGTCATTGGTTAATTTTACCGATTTCCAATCTGAACGACACATCTGTACAACCCTCACGACATTAACTCATCATCACCAAAGCACTGGGTACTTGGTCAATCGAGCAATTTTTCAATCGGTGATGGTGAGAAACAGCTCAAACCTTCGATTCCTTCTGCAATCCATCAATCTACTGATTTTTACGTTTTCTTCAGCCTCTAAGAAGTATTTTTCAGCTTCTACCTCAGTGACAGTGAGTATATGGTTAAACATAATTATGTTATTTGAAAATAAGCCTTCTCTTCTATACGTATATCATACATTGATACCTCATAGATAAAATTAATAATTAATCTTTTAAGATTAATATAACAAATCTTAGCTTCGTTTAATTTGACGAATGGTAAAAATTAATCTAACAAATTGAAAGGTACTAATAAAAAATACTTCTCTTTTATATTGTGTAGGTACACATTTATCTTTATTTTACGTTCAAGCTATCGAACATCAGTATATTTTCAGTGAGGAAATGCGACGTTGAAGCTACGCCCTAGGGAGTGATTCGTCAGGCCGGACCGACAATCTCTTCGATACAGTATATCAAGAGTAGCGCACTTCTAAGGGGCCATCATTTCAGATTATGGATCAAACAACTTCAGCTATTTTTTATGAGCCTAGTTATGCAACTTTCTTTATTCGTACCTTAGTAAACTTTAAGGAACCAAGTTAATCAAAATACTTCTGACTGTTAAGAAGTGATTCTTCTGTGTACAAGAAGTGAATAAGAAATTTAGTTTACTTACTTTTATTCCGATGATTATTTGTACCCATTGGCATTTTAATCTATATACCCCGGGCGAATACAATATTCACGAAAAATTTATTTTTATTTACAAACTATATAATTGTGATTTATGTCTTAAACCATTATTATACAGCCTAATTTTGCTCAAGTTCGATTGGAACTCTTTTCGCGTTTTCGCGACACTTTTTAGCGCTGACCCGAAATCCTTAGTTTATATATCAATGTTTGTAGCTATATTATTCGTGTTTTTCTAGACATGACGGTCTTCCTAAGAATTCGTTTTTTATTTTTAAAATATTTTAAAGAAAAGGATGGTTGGTGTCTTTTTCAGCCAATGTTATACCGACGCCCTGGGGAGTGCTTCATTAGTGTGAACAACTTTTGACACTCACGAACTTTGCTTTATCTGCTGCTACGAGTAGCTTCTAACTGCAACTTTGTTTATTTGTATGAATTAATATTTTATTATGACTATTAAACAAATTTACGAAAAATCTGTATTGGAAAGGTGTAAGCAAAAAATTAAATTCTTGTAAAGCGTGCGAGCAAAAAGCTCTCTACACAAGCGCCCTTAGACCAATTTCAATACGGAAAACTATGTAGTAAACCCTTTATTGCAATAAAGTTTTATGCTGAAAGTGGCGTTTATAAGAGCATCTCCGCCTAGCTTTTCGTTTTACACCTTCCAACGGGAATTTATTAAAAATTTTAATTGAGTATCTAGTATTTATTATTACTAGATTTTCAATAAAGTAAACTACATAAAATTTGGCTACAACTAAAAAAACACATAATTAAGTTCTTCATGTGGACAATTTAACAAAATAAAAAGGTCAATTACATACATAACCCTCAGTTTTCTCCACACATTTCACCGAGTTGCGACACTCAAGCGACGCCCTCGGGGGTAATTCATCAGACTGGAGTAGGTATAGTCGTATGGACCGACACTCTCGATGTTATTCTCCTTTTTAAAACTTCAAAAAAAGGAGGAGGTTCTCAATTCGTCGGAATCTTTTGTTTTTTTTATCTATGTATGTTCACCGATTACTCGAAGACGCGTGGACCGATTTGAAAAATTCTTTTTTTGTACAAGAGGGTTTTGTTTCCAGATGGTCCTATTTTAATCAGGTCAGGATCTGATGATGGGATCCTGGAGAAATCGAGGGAACTCTTCACATTTTATACGGACACATAAAACTATTTGAGTATTATTAGAAAGAGTAATATTTTCCAAGTTGTTCTATGGTCATCAGGTCAGGATCTGATCATGGAATCTTGGTGAAATCGAGGGAACTGTTCAAATTTTGCTAGTATACTTAAAGCGAGTTGGGTATTTTTTATAGTTACTGGTGCATATGCTAGCAGATACGGATTTGATGACTAAAGTCATCAAGTCAGGGTCTGGTGATGGGATTTTGGTGAAATCGAGGGAACTCTTCAAATTTTGCTAGTATACTTGAAGCGATTTGGGTATTTTTTATAGTTACTGGTGCATTTGCTAGCAGATACTGATTTGATGACTAAAGTCATCAAGTCAGGGTCTGATGATGGGATCTTGGTGAATTTGAGGTATCTCTTCAGATTTTATGAACACACCTCAAGCAATTTGGATATTTTTACAACGCCTTGTGCATTTTATTGTTTTCCACTAAAAAGTATAAAATAAAAATGGGAAATGCTTTCCAAAAAACCAACTTCAAATGCCACTACAAAGAGTGAAATAATTTTTATTTAAATTTTAGGTACCTACACCAATTCGAAGTCAAAATATAAGTTAAAGAAATCAAAAAGCGTTTGTCCTAATGAAGTGCGATTGTTTCCAACACCACACCTGATGTCGAAGCGATTTTTCCTTAACGTTCGTATTCCTTAACAAAAGCGAACTTGAAAAACGTGAATTGAAAATGTTGTGTATTGGAACAACCTTTCCGCACAGTTACATTCGTTTTGTATGGAGATCGAACGCGAGTAATTTTTAGCGCAGTTTCAATCTTAGTAAGTGTAGGTGCTCTTTCATACCTACATTACGAGTATTTTATACGACGCTTGTTAAGGCTTAAATGATTTAGGTATTTAAATACCTACATCCTTTGGAAATAATTTATAGATAGCAGCTAAATTAATTTAAATATATACGTTTTAACGAATAAGATTAACTGGATTGCAGCCCTAATAGAATGGACAAAACGATATTGATCTTCGAAGGTAGCTCTTTCTTTCTGTTGCAAATGTCACATCGCAAAAGTCATCAGAAAGAAAGAAAGAAAGTTTTATTTTCGACAATGCCACACATTAAAAAGTACATAGTTATGTACTAGAACGATGCCTAATGCTTCCCCCACCGGGCAAAAATAACCAGTTAAAGCACTAGACACCGCTTGTCTTGTGTGGCATACATGACAAGCGTGCAATTAGCATGATGCTGTGTATACCTACCAAACTTTACGAAAAAGAGTACACAGCGCAGATCAGTCGAGTCTCTTATCCGAGCATCAGCCAATTGCTTGTGTAAGAAAAACGTATTCCTCGTTGTCGCAATCGTTTAGAAACTCTGCCCGCTGATTGGTTCTCTGATACGTCAGCTCATCGGGGGGCAGAATTTGCAAACGATTGCGATAACGATGAACACGTTTTTCTTAGGCAATCAGACCCCAGATCTTTTTGCTGCATAGTATTCGTGACCGTGGCTTATTCCTACGTGATTAAAGACTATGAACAAAAATTGATATATATAATATAAAATATAAAAATTAGATAGGTATAATATATTTTTGTAAAGAGTAAAGAGGAATGATAGATGGCCAAATTATGTAATATTTGTTTTAGTGGAAATGTGGTTTGCAATTGGACGTTGCCCATCGGAGCGTCGTTTTTTCTTTCTCCCCCGTAATAAATTGTACATAAAGGCACGCGAGCGAGTCACGCATAACATCTCATGGATTTATATCCCACACTTCTGTCGAAATTTAGATTTAGTGGCCCGCAAGCCCATAACTCTTGGCGGTCCTTGGAGTTTTTCATTGGAAACGAAAGAACGAGATTGGTTAAGATTATATGAAAAGTCATAATGCGGGTAATAAATCACGAAAAGTCTTGCAATTTTCGCCCGTTCTCGTTGAGATTTTGTTATGTCTACACATTTTCTAAGTAATATTTTTTAAGCTATGACAATTCTTCCAAGAAATTTAGAGCAGGATGAAGAATCCAAATCCTATACCTTAATTAATTCTTTCTAATGAAACAGGAAGGTCGAAACCAAGCTATGATATTTTAATGGGCTGTATAATCAATACAGTTTCTGAATATGGACATAGATGTGTTTTTTTTCATCTGGTTTATATTCACTGAATATGTTTTAGAGTTGCAGCTGAACATTAAATTAAATTTTCTCGTTGAACGCTCTCACTTAAGTTTTCCCTCAACTTGGTAAAGCAAAATTTTCAGCCAAAATTGCACCATTAGAGCGCATAGCACATACCAGACTGACGCCCGGCTTAATAAAACCGGCGCAGGGGTCCGAGCATATTTATTCCCCACTCGACCACTCGCATATGAGTTCAACTTTTACGTCATTATTTCAGGAAATTTTTCAAAGCCCAATAATTTTTCCCGCGGCGCGGCGTCCCGCAAGCTTTAATCGTACTCGTTAACCTTTGCCACGGGCGCGGCAATTATTTCGTACTGCGCCTATCTTTTTTAAATGATTCGATCAAAATGAAAAATGTGAAATGACCACAGTAGTCACGAGGTATGTGAAAAAATAAACAGATAATAATTGATGGTAACAAGTTTACAAATAAACAGATGATTGAAATCGGTAGGTGTCGGTTCCTAACTGGATATTTAACTTTGTTAAATTATTCTTAATTTGACAAAGTATATGAAACCAGATTTCACTGTAATGAAAAAAAATAACACATGAGAATATGTCATATCATATGTTATCTTTTATATTTTCATTATCATAAACCTACCCGTGTCCTACCTACAATTAGTAATATGCGAGCTCTATTTGAATTCTCAGCATTATAGAATACTAGCTTTGAAGACAATAGGCTAAAGGTATAGTCTCTTTCATACTCGTAGATGTGGAGGCTGAAAGAGTGACTTGACCGTAGAGCGTAGACCCTCTACGCTGTTTCAATGCAATTTGTAGAAGTTATCAAAATAATATGTTTGTAGATGGATGCCCGTCGAAATTTCTAATGGCAACTATTCTTTAAGCCTTTTCTATTGCCTGCCTATTAGGGTTCCATACCATTTTGGTAAAAGTGGTAGCTTTATGGCGAGACTTTCTCCTTACGTCCGTCCGCCGCTGTGGTCACGCTCCATTATTTCAGTAACAATTAAAATTATCGATCTGAAATTTGGAATAGTGAAAGGTAATAGCCGTACTTCATTGTAGTCATAGAAAAAATTAAAATCATTTTTTATTTTTATATAAAAAGAACAGATATCGGGGTGTTGAAATTTATAAATGAGATGACAATATTGAGTGGGGTTTCATATGAAAGGGCGTAACTTGTAAATTCTAAAACAGATTTTTATGCCTGATATAATTACTTTTACTAATTAGTTATTCTTAATACTAGTAGCTCTTGAAAGTTCCTATCGTAGTTAGTTTCCGATGTACTCAGCGCTAAAATAGTTAAACATTATTACTAAAATCTGACTCACATTGCGTGTCTAAGCTATTTGAATTAGGTAAATGAAAGCAAAGCAAAGTAAAGGTACCATAACTTCACTGAAGTTAAAATTTTAAGTTGCTTTTCATAGGCATTTATTATTATTAATTTTAACTGAAGACAACTAATTTTTCTTTCATTTAACTTTTCCTTCACCAAATACATTAATCAGAATTCAGGGCTACATTCTATAGGAATTAGTTAAGCCGTAAGGTACGTAAGCTGTCAGCAAGTTCCTTACGGCGAGGATTACATCGTCTTATCGCATATAGCCATGACTCAAAGAACGCGATTATAACATACGACTAGATAAGGAGGGTCAAAAAGACCCTAGGATTAAAAGCTGGCTGACTGCCCATCCAATTTTCTTTGTTGTCGTCTCTAGGGAGCCACACCGAGATTATCTTAACAAAGCTAAGACGAGGCCAAGTTCGCACGCCCTGAGAAACAATATTATCTACTAAGGGATCTTGTAAGGAACACAGCACTTTTTCTTTTCATTAACGCATTATTTTTATCTCGGGAATGAAAGGGGGAGTTTCATTACGTAATTAAACGATACAACCACAAATTTAGTGTAAAGATAAAGTATTTGGGAGCTTCGATGAGAAACTTTACTTAGGTGTTAGTACTATAAAACGCTTTTTATGACTTGTTTTGTGAGTAGGTGTGGTAGGTTTCATGTGAATGAGAAGTGAACTTTTTTACAGACCCCTAAACACAGATTTTACCCCTAAATGAGAAATATTTGCCGGGTCTGCTAGTGTCCTATATCTTATCACCATAAAAATATTAAACAAGGAAAGAGTTGGCACTCGTATATACCCAATACGTTATAGCAGAAATTCTGAATGCTGCGACAATAAAGCTTACTAATAATTTACATCTTCCTAACTGAGACTTGTAGTCTCCTCTCAGATTGGCTGTAGCGAGATAAGAACAGCCAATTGGCGAATTGGATAGACATACTTCACAAATCTTGAGACTACTGTTTAGCCGGCTTTTCTGGACATACATTAAAATCTAGCCACAAAGTAAGCGATTTCTTGTCTTATGGGTACTAGAGATTTGATAATGTTTAAATGTTTTGGGAATCGAATTCACGACCTCCGACCATTCTCCGACGCAACGTTCTTTACTACCGGTGCGCCATTGGATCGTCAAACAACTTTTAGGAATACCTCAAGCAAACATATTATTCTTTATAGCAAGCGATGAGTAAATTGGATGCGATGGGATTGGGATGGGATGGCGAATTGCTAGCAGTTCGTAAGCCTGAAAATAGCATGAAATAAAGTTACAACGAAAAATATATTCCAAATTACGTCATACAGGCGACCGCGACATTTCTTGTAGGCAAGGCAAGTACTAATTTTTTGAGCTCAGACCTCGCGTGACTTTTGACACTTGTCGCGTGAGTTGACGTTATAATTTGAATTTTTATTTTATACGCAATTAACAACCACTTTGGAATTACTTCATTAAATTTTCAATGTTTCACCTCCCTTTAGTTCCCCTTGTTTAGGTAATTTTTATTGCAAAATGCGTAGGTATGGTAGATATATTGTGACGAACGTTATGTTATAACTCGTCTTTTAATATTTATGTCAATCGAATCTTGTCTGATTGGCTGACGGAAATCAGGGAACCAATCAACGAGCAAAATTTATAAACGATTACGGTAACGATGAATAGGTTTTTCTTACACAAACTAGGGTCTGTTCTTAAAACTATACGAACAAGTAGTCTCAAAAATACCTACTTAATTAAGCATAGTCACAGGTTTGTCGGTTTCAAACCCAAAATTTATACACAATACCCATTTTCACTTTTCACCAACCCCTTAGGTGACAGTTTTCACTTACAAAAACTGTCACCTAAGGGCTTAGGCTTAGGTGTCTCTAAAAATTTTGGTGAAAACGAGCAATAGTGTGTTATAGATATATTTATAGTGATAGTTATGAGCTGTCACTATTCACTGAGCTAGGTCTAAATTATCGCCGGCCAGTTCATCCCTCGCTGATCTCCTGGTAACGACCGGCGGAAAATCCGAACGGTTTCCATTATCAATGCGATATTGCTTCGAGGGTCATCCAACAGTCTGCAGACGTCTGGTTACGGCTTTCTCAAATACCGGACGTTGTATCGCGTCCAGACTTCAAGGAGTCCCTAGAAAATTTTATGGCACATTCTTTGTGTTAAAAATTATTGTACGGTATAAAATCCGGTATACAATATGTAAATAAGTAATTTATATATACTAATTGACGCAGACAAAGTTGTGTGCAGGACATATTTTGCCTAGCAAAAGAAAAACATTAGTATAAAAAAAATACTTAATTATTATTATTAAGTTAGATGTTTGCAACATTGAAACCCCCATTTTTTACAGTTTATTTATTGTAAAAATGTAAAGAATGAATTTTATTCAAAAACTCTTAAGGATTAGAAAATACTAAACAGAAAAAAACTTACAAAGCACATCCCGTATAAAGTAGAAATGTATTTTTTAAACTTACTCTACTTCTATCATAAACTTCGAATCTTACGCTAAATGCTGCACCCAACTTCGTCATATTATGAGGCATTTTATCTACTTAGTATCGCAGAGTTAAATTTATTGAGGTGCTAAACCACGATTCCTCGGTACAACATGTCTAAATACAGCGCAGTGATTTGCTACCGATCACAAAATGCATTCCTTGCGAGGGTTGGAGGCATACACACTTAACACTAGAGTACACGCGCGGCCTACTATAGTAGACCAGGGTTAGTTTTTTTGTCGTAACTTTTTATTTTTGCATGCTAGAAGCTTGCGATTCCAGATAAGCCTCGTCTGGTATATTCTTCGCAACCTTAGTACCCAACACAATTCCTGCGCAAACGCATGTGCGAGATATTTGGCGCCAAAAGCGCAGGCCTACTATAGTAGTCCGCGCGTGTATTGATGTACCAAAATCAGGTAAGTAACTTTTCGTGTATTATCGAATTATAACGCTAAAATAATATTCTCCAGCTATGTTATGTATATATACTTATACCTTTGTTTAATTATTGTTATTTTAAAATTGGAAAATGTCAATTTTTTATTTTTTTACAGATTTATAACATTAACGTCATGAGTGATTCACAAGTGTTTCCACTTGTGAATCTTTGTTGCTATTTAAGCTAGACACTGATGATGAAGATGTGACAGAGAGTGAAGATGATAAAGTTGAGCCAGAACCAGACTAACAACAGGCCCTGGTTATGCATGAGTCAGAGCTTCAGGAAAATGAAGAGGAAAGGTTAAATGAAAGGTCTGACGAAACAACAGATTCAGATAACACTCTGAAAGGCGCGGTCTAATCTACAAAATGACGAACTGAACCATTTAGCACAAAAATATACCATCGGCAACGCGAACTCGAACCCAAAACCTAAGCATTAGATAAGCAAGCCCAAAAGGAGATAGAGCTAGAAATGCTAAGGGTCCATTATCCAGTTTCAAACAACCCGAACCCGACAACTTAAATTGAGGATTGGAGCACTTTTTGGCAGCACAATTCAGGATTCCCAAGTATCTAAATCATGATTTGACACCAAAGACAGCACGAGATGGTCGATGTGCACTCTGCTCGAGAGCCCGAAATCGGTCGACAAAAAAGTGGTGAAAGACTTGCTACTAGAAGATTTTTCACGATCACTAAGCAGTAGTATATCCTGAATGCTACAAAAATGAAGAAAATAGTAATGGAGAGTGGTTTTAATAAAAACAAAAATACGTTGATCTCAGTATTGCCATTTTTGTTACTTTTTCGTAGATATTTAATTAATTGCTAATTGTTCACTATTTTAAATATTGTATTTAAATTGTTTTGTTGTAATGTTAACTTAAATAAATATTTTTTCCATTCCATTTGTTATTTTAATCAAATAGTTATAAATATACAATTTATTGACTTTTTAAAATGGGCTACTATAGTAGGCCACGCGTGTACTCAAGTAAAAAAAAGAGGCGCGTGTACCGTAGTGTTAAGGAGATTACATTTGTTGAACGATTTCTCTCCACGCTCTCACAGATACGCTGTGCGATTGCAATGGACACTAATACGTTTGTAATTTTCAGAAAAGTTATTTACTACAGGAATTAATGAGCTAGTAAGTAGTAACTAATTTATCTTGTATATTATCTTACAAAAAGCAAAGCGCAAAACGTCGCGAATAGCAGAAAATCAATCAAAATTGCGCTCGAAACGTTTCTCCATGACATGTTAGAACGTGTTTCCAGCGTAATATTTTTATGTGTGTTCTTTGGCTCTTGGAAACTCAGAGGCCTTCAGTGAATACGATATATATATGCATGTTCAAGCTATACTACCCTTAATATTTACGAATAAAACGTATGTATAGCGACTATAAGGACTGATTTTCAATCGCCAGATAAACTATCTGAGGAAGAAACATAATAGGTATGCCATACAAAATCTGTCAAAACGTCATAGTCATTCCATATTTAAAGTTAATCTGGCGATTGAACAATAGGCCCTAATCCTACATAGATTATCCTAGTCATAATACTCATTCAACAAGCTTTTATTAAAATTGATAATTATTCTGTATGGTTAAATAATATGACGGAATTTTAAACCAACGATTGCCCTGAAATTTTGTATGTGTAGTATGTGCCAATATCTCCCCTGGAGATCTCTTGGTCCGATGAATTACAATCCATCCTATTGATGATGAATACTGAGCTTACAATAATTTAACTGGTTTTAGAAATGATAATAATATATACTTATTAATTCGTATTAATAACAGAGGTAGGACACCAAAATTAACATGTTTACATTTGGTATGTTGATGATACTTGCAGGGGAATTTATTCAAATAATCATTTGCATATCCACGTCGCGGTCCGGCGACACTGGGCGGCCATTACAGATGGTGCAGGCCCTTCGTCCCCTAGTTTCAGCCCAGTTTTTGGGACAAACTTCGCAAATTACGCTGATACATCGTGAAAGTGATACAACCTTAAAATATGACTTTTTTATTTTACGTTAAAAGTCTACGAGGTATTTATCATTAAGATTCAAGTTGATAAAGCTAGGTATTTTGTATACCCATTTTACACAATATTGTGTATCTCAATTATTATGGTATTTTAATTTCATCCCAGTAATTGCAGTTAGCATGAATTTAATTTCATTTTGCACGCACTATATTTTTTCAAAGAATATCATTACAAATAGACGTACCTAAGTCAACGTTGAGTAGGTTTATAAATAAAAATAAACAGGCTTATGCCTGAATTTCAAGCGAGAAGTACCTGCTACAGTGTATACCAATATACCAACTGCATCAGAAGGGTTGTCAAAAAGGATTCCGTTTCCGACTTGTGTCACTTTGGTATGAGCGCGCAAATATGCGGGATATGGGTCGGTACCTGCATCATCCTCTAATGGCACATTACGACAGACAGTTTGAAAGAACCCAGCCCGCGCCAGATGCCTCGTATCCTCGCGCAAGGGTTAAACGAAATGAACCGAAACTCTCCAATTAATCTTGTCATTTATTGTTAGCCTGAGTCAGTTCAAAGCATATTATGCCAATAGTTTTTGGAGGGCAGTGAAGAGAATTCTCTGATACCTGAAAGGAACCAAATCACTAAAACTTAGTTATTCAAGAGAAGCGGTGCAGGGAGGATTGATTGTGAGATATTCAGAAATCAGATGCTGACCAATGGCCATGCCGGAACCCGAAATGCAATTTCGGGTATTATAATATTAAATCTAAATCAGATTTCTTGTGTCAAAAAGGAGTAGGAGGAGAAAAAGATGTTGGAACAGTCAGCTAGTTATGTGGTTACGAATTTAATTATTTGGTGCTGCCAAAACTCTGAGTGGTGCGAAGTGATTGAGTAGACCCACCTGCACCACAACACCATAGAGTTAGCTGTCACTGCCTTATTATATACACTAATTGTATATCATGACATTTTTGAAAAGAATATAAAAAAGTGCCGCGTTTCTTGCCAGTTCTTCTCGGTGCAAACCTGCATTCCGAACCTGGCGGTAGTTTTTGACTTTTTATGGGTGCCTATTATTTAGGCCTATATGAAAATAAAGAATTTTATATAATTTAATTTCAATTCACTGCCGTATCCTATGATCGCTATAATTCCTTATCAGTCGATATTCTTCAGGTAGGCGAGATAACATTACGTAGATACCTACCGAGGGTGTTAAATAATAAATGAGAGCGGCGGCGGTGTGATAGATACTGCCCTAGGGCAATCATTGAATTTGTGGTTTCTAGTTTCTTTTCGTAAATGTAAAAAATAATAATGAAAATCCTGTGTAATTTTGACCTTTGGATTTCAGCAAAAGTTGTTTAAGCTTTTAATTTAAGTTTAAGTTAGGAACCACAGAATAATATAAGTAATAGCTGAAACTAAGTTAATCGTAATTCAAGCAGTAGACATTACGCAATACGCATTGGAAAGCATTTTCATTGAAACTAGCTACCAAATAAAATCAGTAAAAATACCTTTATAATAAGGGGTTATAAAGGTACTTGACTGATTTTATATCATTTAAAATTTGTTGTTATTAAAGAGGATAAAAATATTTGATCTTCTTAATGACTAATTGATCTTTTGTGCATGAGCACCTTTAATAAATGAATAAGTAATATAAAGAGTCTTATACCAATGAAACTAAATATATATGCAATTTGTTAACGAATATAAAAGCGGTCGAATTTCCACAAGAACTCGGCTACTGGCATAATTTGTGTGCCAGGAGAACAGGAAATGGAAGATAAACTATTAATTAAGAGCCCCCGGTCATCATCCAACAACGAGACAGCTGTCTACCCGCTCCCCCATCTGTAAATGACGGGTGGTTTTTTTTCAGGCAGTCGTACAATTGGGGCTTTGTTGATGAATTTCCTTATACGCGTGTAAGGTTGATAAATGAATTTTGTTAATGTTTATTTTATTTGGTTCATGATTAAAGTTATTTTGCCAGGATTTTTCGTTGAGTAAACCTACCTACTAAATACCTATTTATTCATCTCTTTAAAATCTATCCCCTAAAATTTAGGTGTTACATATTAGTTATGGTGAACATAAATTATACCTACCTATCAATGAATTTATTTATCTTCTGCTTGTATTGTTTTTAATACGGTTCATAGAGTTAAATAAATTAGTGCATAATAATAATTGGTGAAGGTTAACTTCATTAACAGTTAAGACTTGACTTTACTAGAGTTGAGTATCAGAGTACCATCCGTAGCATCCGGGATATGACAACACATTCTTCAAGAAAACGTTGTTAAACTAAATAAAATTTGAATTTTCGCGTCCCATCGATGATACCCATTCACCATAAGGTGTCTCGGCCCTACCAGCCCGCGAAATTCGAATTTTATTTAGTTTTCGCGAATATTAGACTAGAATACTAGACTAGACATTTACATGTTTTAATAGAAACTTTGCTAAAAAATGTTCACTCACCTCATATTGAATCCCCAAAGATATTTTTTGCAGTTTCCCAGATTTCGAGATATAGGAACCAATACCTATGGAGTAAATGAGTATTGTTGCGCAGATTTTTTGTTAAAAACATGTAGATGCACAAATGTTGTGCTCGCAAAACTCATTGCCATAAGCCTATGATGTATAATTGATGATTAAACGAACTTACCTTAAGTGAAGTTCTATCATAATTTTATGAATTCCTGTATGAAGATATTAACATGAATACTAATAGGTATTTACGCCAAGTGATAGCCATTCAGACACTAAAGTTGAGAGAAAAAATAAAAAATTCCAACATTTTTCATTACGATATCTCACGCTAGCAACACTGTGTCTGTCCTTTCATTTAGTTCAGAGTAATTATTATAAGAGTGCCTTTGTGCTTCGATAAGCTCGTCTTGGTAGTAGCACTACAGAGCACCCAAATATGTATCATATACCTAATATATACATAACTACACAATATTATACATAACCACACAATATTATATATGTAAATATAATAATATATATATATGGGTTATGTTGTCTTCAATAAATATTTATTATTATTGTAATATGTACATTTTTTATTTACAAATTCATACATGGGTTTTTCCACAAAACAGGGGCGGGAGGGTGTTAATATCTTCATACAGGAATTCATAAAATTATGATAGAACTTCACTTAAGGTAAGTTCGTTTAATCATCAATTTTAATTCATTCCTGTATTTCGATATTAACATGAATACTAATAGGTAGATGTTTAGAGCCATGACATTTGTAAATAAGAAATGCTTTTAAATTAATAGAATAATAAGCATAATCGGTTAATATTGAGCAAAAAAATAAAAATAACAACTTAAGTTGATATTCAAAGCAAATTAATAATTAATAGCATAATTTTGTAGAAATATTAAAACTGTAATAGATAGTAAATCAATATTATTAGTATAATATATTAATAATAATATATGTACAAAAACATATATTTTTATATGTGCGAATACCAAGGGTATATTAAGACTATATTCTAGCAGTACTGCTCGTATGTAGTCTTGACGATTAAAAGAGGTTTTAAACCTCTTTCAACAAGCTTGAAAATATTTGTATCAGTTAAAACTTTTAAATGCAACACTTGATTAATCGTAATAAATTGAGCTGTTAATATGCAACCATGAAATATATATTTTAAACAGTAAATTGATCACGAATATATTTTTATAAACTTGAGTAGAATAAATATTACCGAGACATATTTTTGGAAAGAAAAAAAAAATAAGATCAATTTATTAATATATAAGATTAATAAATCTATGGGTTGCAGAGAACTAGTTCGTAAATTTTTGTTCATCTTGACTTCACTTTACGAAAATACAGGAGTAGGCATTAGTATTTTCGTAAAGTGTTGTTTAATTTTATTCATAGCTCTTTAGAGTTATTTCTATTAAAGGAGTTAACAATGATATTTTTATTTAATTTCCATAATAATATTGTTATTTGGGTTTTGGTGTAGGTACAGCTTTAATAAGGTCATTAAGATTTAAAGTGACCTTAAATTATATTTTTAACTGAATAGGGTGAAGTAAGAATATTCTCAAGAGATTTTAAAAAAGCCATAGAGAAATCATCTTATAAGTCTATTTTAAAGTTGATTCTGAGACAAAGGCTGATGAAGTAACTATATCTACTGTTTATTCCTGAGTTCTAATAAAGTGATAACAATAGAAACTGAAGATAGTCTGAAAAAAGCATGTTTTCTAATATTGTCAGACAGTAAACATCTTATACAATATTATAGTATATATGTATGTATAACCGTGTTGAGTTTCTCATTTCACATAATACTAAAATTTTAACTGAAGGCATAATTGTTATTCTTAACAGTTATTCATGTTATAATAATGTTGTTTAATATCATTAATTGTTATTTTAACAGTCACCCCAACACTACTATCGCTGTTGTACTGGTTAGTTGTAAACAAAAAACCACATATACAATTGGAATACAAATATTATACAGTACTTTTTAAGTTCTTCAGTTTCTGCATCAAGACCATTTTTTAATTTATCAGTCTTTCAGTTGAAAAATGTGATCTGATTTTTCCAAGTTGATAATCGCAAAAATCAACGAGCAAATATAACATGTAAATAGGTAGACATGTCGAAATGTTATTCGCGATTGTTCGCGATTAATGTTTTTAAGACTTGTTGCGACGATGAAAAAAAAAATATATTTTTTTTTTTATTTCCACTGTCATCACAGAAGATAAAAGTCTCTAATCTTCGTTTAATAATAATCAGTTAATTACATACCACAGCTGAAGTACTACTGTACTGGTATTCAAGTTCCTAGTGAAGCAGTGATGACCCAATTTTCAATTATCATTTGACCTTGGTCAGTCATCATCGAGAGCTAAATCCTTGCAGCGGCGTCATCCATCGACATGAAAGTTAAACAAAATATTAGACTTATTTAATAATGATTAAATACAGAAAACATAAAATGTAGGCTATGTATCAAAAAAAAAAAGTTATGATACATGCAAGCCAAAATTATGAACCATCATTGTTCATATTATCATAAATCCAATGAAGTATTTAATGATTCTATGATCTTATATATCTATTGGTAATTTCCAAATCCTTTAACATTTTTGATGCATAGATAACCATTAGTTAATTAGCGGCGCGATCGCCTGAAAATAAAAATATTTGATCTAGCAAAAATTAATTTGGTCTTTAAATATATTTTCCATTGCGTTAAGTTATTCCTAGGTATGGATACCGATATTCCTGTAGATACAGGTACAAGGATACCTAAAATAAATTTAAATAAACATATCATCGATTGTTTTATAAGGACTCTACATTTTCCATATTTAATATTCATTTAAGAAATTTAAGAAATAGTCAATTATAGAAACTATAAATAACTTTGATATTCAAAAATATTGCATTCTTTTAAAAGCATGCATCCTAACTCAGTTAAAGCATTGATAAATTTGATGTAATATCTAATACATCGAGTTACGATGAAAGAATGGTTGTATTAAAAACATGTATTTGTAATGGAATAACAAAAAAAAAAATTAAGTATGTTATCGAATAGGTTGTCTCATATTCAATTGTATGTGAACAGAATATAATAGCCGAGTTTTTTGCCAGACCTTCTCAGCGCAAACCCGTTTTTCAGATTCAAGCTTTCATAAAAGCCTGTAAATCAAGCCCATTTGAAAAAAAATCATTTTCATTTTTAATTACTTAAACATGAAAATTAATTGTAATGTTAATGGTTCAATCGTTTATAAATCTTCATAATATAAAACCTTTTGTATAAAAGTAAATTATTATGAATGAAACTAGGATAGTACCTAGATATCTAAAGTGTCATTGCACTACATGCGAACTAAAGAAGAGAAAAAAAATACACATTAAATTCTGTTTATAGTTTTGAGAACATAAAAAGAGAAAAAAATAAATTTTCCACTCATATTTAAGCACGATAAAATAATATCATCAGGCTCGAATATTTTTTGAATGCGGTTATTCTATAAACTAAGCGGCAAACGTACGAGTAAGTAGGTGTCGTTTATTGCCCGTGGTACCCCCGATGGTCCCCCCGGGGTACCACGGGTTGCCTTCTTACCCCGACCCGACTATATGCGAACATGCGCGAGTCCGCACGAGGTTCGAAACAGCGCAGCGCTCCGCCAGCACTCCGATCGGCGGCCGCGCGGCGCCTGACATGACAGGTCGACGGAAATGTCAAAAGAGGACATCGATAAGTACTTGCAAGGCTGTTTTGCTCCTGGTGCTGTTCTTGTGGGGAAATCAAGACTCTTCTGTCCTGGGTAAATCTTCGAGAAAAGTCGTCGCAAGAGACGAGTGCTGTCCTGCGATTTGGCCCGTGGGTCCACCATGGACCAACAGGTGGATTGCTCAGATATTCCTCCAGTGCCAGTTAATATTGGATCTTGATTAACTGTATTTCATATTATTGATAAAAGACAATATACACAGAAGTTATTAGAATATTATATTATCAAATAAAATTTTTGTGTCTCACTCGTACATTTCAAATTTTGAGTAGTATTACTAGTTGATTTTGTAAGACGTTGTCAATGGACTTTTTATTGATGTATCTATAAATAATGACCACAACAAGAAACGATTCGTGTGGAAGACTAAAATAATTGTAAATAGTGCATTTGATTGCGGGTACTTTTCAGACCTGGTCTAGTAAAGTAATCTTGGTTCATTTAAATTAGCAGACAGTAAAAGAAAATATTGATATGAGGGTATATCGAAATAGTTTCTAAAGGTAATCGTTTTGATCCTTTATATCATTCCAATACAGTTAGTGATAAAAAAAACAGCATCGTGCGGTGTGCCCAGGTGGTCACCCATCCAAGTATTAACTGCGCCCGATGTTGCTTAATTTCGGTGATCGGACGAGAACCGTCAACCGGTGTTTTCAACATGGTATGGGGGCGTTTAAGCACCAATTTGCTATTTTGGAAGTTGCTTACAGGATAATCTTGTCATTTTTGGGAATGATTAATCCATAGGCGTTGTCCCAATAACCATCCTCAATGTATATTGTCGTGAAGGTCACACTCTCTAATGAAGTGTACCCAACACTGAAGCATAGACTGCAGAATATATTATGTTGATTGACTTTTTTGCAATTATTACCTAATATAGAGACGATAATCTTATTAACTCACCCTCATGTATGTCGTCGTGATGATCACATCCTCTTATGCAGTGTCCTCAACATAGATGCTTTGCAATTATTTTTTGCAATTATTAATACAAAGGCGATAGTCCTCAGGTTTTTCACCTACCAACTACCCTCAATGTTTGTTGTCGTGAAGGTCACACCCTCTAAATGAAGTGTACCCATCACCGAAGAATGCATCTTGATTAGCTCCTCTTGCAGTAATTAAAACAAAGGCGATAGTCCTTCCAACTACCCTCAATGTATACTGCTGTGAACGTAACACCCTCTAAGAGGTGTACCCAACACTGGAGCAATATGGATTTTCTGAACCAATAATAACAATTCCGTAGATTTCACAATTCGTTTTGACGATGAATCCGATTATTTTGAATATTTCTTTTCGGATACTTTGATTTCCGCAAGAAATACTTATAATCACTCACTTTTTTTATACGAGTTTAATAATGTTGTGTTGAACGGCCGAGCACTAGAACGCTAATGGAAGGACAGACACAGTGTTGCTAGCGTGAGATATCGTAATGAAAAATGTTGGAATTTTTTATTTTTTCTCTCAACTTTAGTGTCTGAATGGCTATCACTTGGCGTAAATACCTATTAGTATTGTTAATATCGAAATACAGGAATGAATTAAAATTAGCCCACTATTAGCGAAATACTAAATAAAATTTGAATTGGGACATGGTATACCCATCCCACTTAACATCAATTGCTTATCAATCTTATTTTCTTGCCTTTTACGTTTATTGTTACGATCGACAGACACGTGACGTGTTTGAGTTCCTTAAGTTCCTATTCCCTCTGATATTCCTTATTTTCCTAATGAGGCTGTTGATGTAACTCTCAACAACAGTGGCAGCTTGAGAAAATAACGGCATTTGTTTTTTCGCTTACTCTGGATCTGTACTGAATCGTTTGTTATTTACAAGACGCGGTGTTGTAATTTGCTTAAGTTTTCATTTTTCTTCGATGTTATTTATGTTGGTACGGTTTAAATATTGCCCTACTTACCTAAGTAGACATTATCAGAATTAAGTATCCAAACGAAAACATTGTCATGCATTGCCATGACTTCCTGACTGGCTCTATCTAAAGTGTTGTTAGGCCCGGTTTCCATCAAAGCGAAGCGGTCGAAGGTCTTGTGAAGAGCCGAACTCTTCTCCTAGAACCAAATTTACAAATCCTGTTTCTTGAAAAAAAAAAAGTTGTAACCTAGCCTAAGTATAGTATTGTTGTTAGTAATAATTACTACCAAGATTGAGAGGGAGTCTTCTGACACAGGCACTTGAAAGCTTAAAAGAAGACCTCAACAACTGAGATATTATTATGTAACCTGATATTGTTACTGACAATAAACAAATTTATTGTTAAATTGTTATAGTTATTAAATAAAATTAAGAACATAATATTATCTGCTGTATTCAAAAAATGGGTCAGAAGTGGCTGCCTACACTATTTTACTGGTATGTACGACTTTATATGCTTTTCATTTTATATAAGTACTTACCAAAAATATTTTTAGTGCTTATTTTGTACCGTCACTTTTAATATTTTTTATTTATTCTTTTGAACTTTGATGAAAAAAAGAAGATTATCCATTTATCAGAGAAGCTTGTGTTTAAAGGTATTTTTATATAGAAATTGGTAACAATGTAAGGCTTTTAAACAGTATGAGAGTACCTAGACATCTTATATCCATACTAACTTTGTAATAAAATTTCAAACAGGGCCATTTTGCGGCTGACTTCCTCAGTCTAGTACCCACTTTTGCTCTTATTTATTACAGGGAACGAACGTGCTCAACGCGAATTTGTTTTCATAATATTTCTTACGAGCACCGCTTGAGCATTATGTGCTGTTCTTACGTTCAATTTTAAACCTTAACAATTGCATGTAAGGCGTAAAATCGAACGCGAGATTACAATATGAGTACATTTGTCTACTTATTTACTTTATTGCGACATTTTATAATATTCTACGTTTGTAAGATAAGACTCAAGACTCATCTGTTACAATATGAAAATGCTTTTTGAGAATACTAAGATGTCGCTTTGGACGTTGAAAGAATTAGATGTACATTGTACATAGGTGTATATTATTTATAGTAGCGATAAATAATAACCTAACAATATCAGTTAGGTATGTGTTAATTGATGTTTATAATACGTACGTATACTTAGCTAGAAAAGTTTTTCTAGCTACTACTGTTCCAAGGTAGAACAGGTGTTCTTACTTATTACGAGTTATTCCGTGCCACATTAATGATTGCAAATTTCTCGAAAGAACAACCTAACACACTGTTAATTGGGTTTCACACCAACCCAGACGATAAATAAACCTTTGCTGCAGTCAAAACTCGAAGAAAACGGGTTAATCCGAAAGTACTTTTACTACATTTTCAATCTTCGTGTCAGTCAGCAGTAGTAAGTAGTGTCTTCGTTGCGTTCTTGAAAACTTCTTTCATACAATCTAGTTTTTTTGCTTTTCTGATAGTTGTTGTTAGACGAAGGCGGAAGGTAAGCGGACTTCTCTTAAGTCAGACCAAGAGTTAGGTGCACAGCCGCGTGGGTTTTACTTCCCATCTTGTTATGGTAAAATTCGTAGTTTTTTTAAGATATTGGAAATATGACCAAAATAATCAGAATCTTCTGGCAACAGAACATTCAGAGCCTAATAGTGCTTACACAAAGCTGCTTCAGAACAGAGATGATCTTTTGTTTGTCAACAGTTATATAAGAAGCACCCTTCTTTGTAGTTTCACTTTTGACAGAGATAGTGCCAACGTGTCGCACACAAGACCAAAACGTGGACGTTTTTGGAGGTTTAGGGCCCATCTAGCGATTTCAATTTTTGCCATTACGCTTGTAACTTGTAATGCCCTTAATTCAATATAGAGACCAACAGCGTACTGGCTAATATTGCGCCCAGTATAATTACATCATTGTAATATTATTTATGTTTTCGGTGCTCATAGTTTCTTCTTAGTATTTTTCAATAACCTATAAGGCCATACCAATAAAAACGAAAAAAAGGACAAAGTAAATAAAAATAAAATGGAATGTTTTAAAGAGTTGTTCAACTATCCGAGTCCCGTGTAAACACCTGCTGCGTCCCGCTCGCGTCCTATACGACCCAACTTTCAATTTCGATGAATGTTTCAAAGTCGTTTCTGTTGTTATTGCTTTCCATTACCAAAGTTCAACAGCAGAGCTGCGGGTGACTGGACCTGATCGCAGAGTTGAATGGTCTAACTTTTATATAATACTAGCTGACTACGCGAACGTTTCTTTGTCCTTTATACAAAAAATCATAAAAGCTGGCCAAGCTGGTTCTCTATTATATCTTTATGGCATACTATATAATATAGAACCAGCTTGGCCAGCTTTATATATTAGCGACACAACCCCTTGGAAGTGACTGTTATGTAATAAATTGCTCTATTGTTGTTCCTAGCCTATTAAGTATTTATTCTTATTTTGTTAAATAGTAGTAACATAAAAAACCCCGGCTGAGTTTGTGGGCTTCTTCTCAGCGGCAGGGCGCGTTTGTGAACCCTCGTAAACTTAGTTTTAAGTCGACTTGTAGTTATCACCATTCATATGCAGTTAATGTCATACCGACTTGTCACAAGTGCCTGTATATTTTAGGCCTATGTAAAATAAAGATATTTTGATCTTGACTTTTGACTTTTGACTTTTTATGCTTGACTTTAGTATTAAAGTGCGATGGTGTACCAGAGACACTTATTCATTGCCATCGTAATCATTAACAAACTCTGCCAGCTGATTGGCTAGAAAAATTTACCTAACATCTGGTTCTGCCAATCAGTGAACAGAATCAGTTTAAGATTGCGATAGCAACAAATACATATATCTAATTTCCCCCGTTGTCTTCTGCTGAACACCTAAATAAGTTCACATTTATTATCAAAGAACTATTTAAGTTTGCGTTAAAACTTGGGATAAAAGATATGTCTTAAAAATAACCGATATGAATCTGTATCTATAAATTTCATATTATTTCGTATAGATTCACATTTCAAATTTCCAGTTTAATCTCTACGTCGTTAATCTTTGTGAAGCATAATAGCTCTACAGTACGTCTTTCCTTGTAGCAATTGAAACAGAATCGATGAATTGATAATACAATCGAATCCTAATCAGCTTGTTGCAAGTAATAATTGACTAACAATAGGCATACTAACAATATTAGAACGGATTACTGTTTTATTGTACTTTTTTCAGAATATAGCGTTTTAAAGTACAACGTAAGTACCTATTTTAAGAAATTATATATTTTTTCTTCAAATATAAGTAAAACTGTTGACTACGTTTGACCCAAAAAATATGTAGTACTTCATCCATAATTCACAAAGTAAAACATTTAACACGACTTTATTAAAGCCGAATTACTAAAGTCTACTAGCAAAATCGCTTAACGAACCGAAAAAAATAACGTGCAAGCCGGCTTTAATTTTAAAATGAATTTATTGTCAACATTGTGCGCGCCACTTGCAGTGTTTTCCATTAGCAATATATTATTCATATCTGCACAATCTTAATCTTGTGCAAACAAGGGAAAATAATTAAACGCAGCCGACGCGACGCGACGGTCGCAAGTTGGAAACTTGCCATAAATCCTTCAGAAAATATAAACGTCGACGCAGTATTTCAAAAGGCTTATTAAAAATTATTAAGTTCTTACACGATATAGGCGTTTCGGCTTAGATCATAATATTCATAAATGGAATTTAATAATAATGGAGCATTTTTATTCCAATGCTGTAGGCATTTGGTAGGCATATTGACGCGCTCCTGTGCATTATTTATATTAACCTTGCCCTTAAGTATTTTCTTCTCGGTGTTTTCTATATTCTTCCAGTTTCCAAACAGGTAAGGATAAATCACTTATAGGATGCAAGAGATAATGATAAAATAGAATGATGATGAATGCAATAAAATTATTCGCTATCAGTCTAAACTTTATATCAGAAACTATAAGCAATTTGCACAGTTTTCTCCGTAAGTTATCACAAAATACTTAAATAAAATCGACTACAGAAGAATACCGAAAAAGAAGCACTTTCAATATTAACATTTTACCTTTACTAAATAAAATTTTAAAAATCATTAAAACATTGCCCTAACAAAAGGATTATTTATCTAAGATAGTAATAATAAAATTTTGTGTTACAAATGTAACTGAAAATCAGCCTTGTCCGAATTACCAAAGATTCTTGTCAACTGGATTAATTCTGTTAAACAACCGAAGTAAATACAGCCAAAGTTAGATAAGGGTCCCGGAAATTGCCTTAGAGTAGGAACCGAGTGGCCATAGCCAGTGGCGCAAATGGGTGATGGATCGTAGCTTCGCATGACCGAGTAATTGTTACCTCACGCCTCAGGTGAGTTGGATAGGTTTAGCAATTACGGACCCAATTTTTTCGGGACATCCTGGAGATGACATTTAATTGATTTTTATTTTTTTGTAAGCTTTTTCAGTATCATTTAAAGCGAAATGACTAGAAATAGAGTGATGTTTTCGTTAGCTAATTGACAATTTTTAACTCTAGCGAACAAGCAGGTTATATTAGCCTTAACCGCCACCCATGGACATTTACAGCACAAGAGGAATCGCGAATACGTTGCCAGCTTTTGTTCAGTTATCTGCCCCTTGAATAACTCCAAATTATAGCTAAGAGGAAACACTGCTATTGGTAGTTGGTTCCATAGTTTGCACGTGCTCAGAAAAAATAATCTGGAATATCGAGCAGGAAGTTCATTGTTTTTATGCTTACATATTGGCTCTCTTCTCTTCTCTTAATAATACAGAAGCGATTTGGTTGAAATTTTGAATTTAGATACTAGAAGCTGCTTTTGTTCTGAAAGGTTTCTTAATCCCGAAAAACTCACGCTGGCGAAACTTCTTTTTACAATCTACCTATCTAGTGTCATTCTTAGCTTTATTTTCTATTTCCTGGTCTGTAAAAATATACTTCTTGTTGAAAGCTTCAGTGGCGATTCCACGTATTCCTGTGAAGTGGTCACTTTAGCTGAAGCGGCCGATCGCGTGCAACACTCGCCTTTCTTTAAAAATAATCCAAGAACTTTTATTGTGACACCTAAGTGAGTCGTAGCAGTAAATAAAGGTTATGGCTATTTATAAAAAGCTTATAGTATTAGCGTGAAAGTGCAGGGATTAGTTAGTAAATTAGATTGAAACAAGTAGGGTGTTCTTCCGACTATATCCCCGTGAGGACTTTAGTTTAGGATATTAGATTTTTTGATTGAATATCATTACTTTCAAGAGTATTGTTGCCAGTTTGAACAGAGTTATCTTTTTGAAGCACTGTATCTGATATTGGCATGTGTATCACTTAATTTCAAGTGACCATCATACTCGTATTATCATTCTTGGGAATAAAAACAATACTATTCACTGCTGTCCACGTGTCTTCTTTCAATACGAGACACATTTGGTATCTCCTCTCAGTTTAAATAAAAAGAGCATAAATATAGTGTCATATTTAGAACCCTAATTTTTGAAAACTCCCATGATCTATTCTTATATAGACTTTTTTGAGGCAAATTTAAGTATTGAGGACAAATCCTGTTGTATTTGTACGCTAGCGAAACAAGCAAATACGCCGATGACGTTCTGAATACTGTAGTTTGTTTTTGATTTCGTTCAACAAAGCGTACTGTGTCGGGTGCTCGTTCCAGCCTGCATTTGTGACACATCGCTGCTCTGCTGTGAAGCTAATAAATTGTGCAATCGCAGCGCAATGAATATTTTACTGACCAGCATAGTTTCAGATCTCAAATATCCTCTAAATAAAGCTATGATTCAATAGGTGCCCGTTCGCAGGTGCTTTGCCAATGACTTCCCCTCCCACTTCATACGACCGCCGCCCGCGCGAACCTGTTATGAGACAAATGCGGATTACGGTTATATGAAGTGGTCACCGGCAAAGATTCTGCGAACGGGTTATAATATTATCAATGCGCAATGTAATTAATAACCTACTTACCTATAATTATCTATAACTTATAAGTATTTGTTTTTTACCCAAGACTGAATTGAGGTCGGTGTATTATGCGTTTATTATATTATTGATGACCGTTTGTTGCTTAATACTGCAATTATTATGAAAGTTAGTGACAACTATGTTCTAGCACTAACAAGCATACAAGTGCATATTTAGAAAACCCGACTATTGCATACCTAAACTCTAACACACTCTATAACATAACTCTAACATTTATAACAGAATGTAAGTATTCGCACTTATAATTAGAAACCGCTGTACCTAGCTAGTTCAGTTCTATCTAAAAATGCTAGTATTAAGTATAACTCTAGACTCCCTAGGTTTTCACAACAAAAAATGAACTGCAACACGCTGCGAAACATAACTATTTTGTTGGCTGTACCACGAAAAACGCTAAAACGATCCACACAAACAAAACCAATATAATAATCCTAATCCATACGGAGTTAGCTTCATGCTCATTGCAGCGGACGCGCGCCGCGCTGCCGCGTCTGCGTGGATCATCCATACTTTTCAAGCGGATGACGCGATTATGCACATCGGTGCAGATTTATTTCATTTAGGTAGTTGGTGCACATTTAGAATGATCTTATGCTGTTTCGGTCAATTGAAATGGGTCACATTGGTATTATACAACGCGTAGATTAATTAGTCGAAAGCCTAATGGTAGGGAACGATGTATAGATGCATGAAAAAATATCACAAGTGTAACTCATATCCTGAGGGAACTATAGGGAGATCAAAAATGTACCATATAAGTGACATCCCTCAAAATAGCTGGTTCAACATCAATTAACTGGGCATAATGAAAATGATGAGGTTTGTCGATATCACAGCTAGGGTTGCTAAATTTTAGTTTTCTAAATAAAATAATATGTTTTGTACTGAAAATAAAATAATTGGGATTTCCCATCACGTAAATGTGTTTCTAGGATCAAGTTAAAAAGTTAGCTGCGTGCACACTATACGAATTAACCCACACCTTGTATAATATTATGTGCGTTGGATTCAATCGCGTTACATGCCAATAATGTAAAAGTCGCAGAGAGTCATTATTCCTCTTTCAAAACTGGAAGATTTTACAAAAATTCAACATTACAATTAACATGAACGTAAATATTGAATTATTAGTGTAAAGTTTTGTTCTCTACGAATTACCTGACGCAGTTACCAGTGCGTCTCATTACTTTATTTACGTAATTAGGTAGATCATTATGTCAATATAAAGTTACTATAATTTCGTTCATCGACTTTTGTCTTTGAACTAGTTAATTAATTTACAATAACGAATGTTTACCTAATTAATAACAGAAATATTGTAGTTACGTAGTAATATTAGTGAAAAATAATAAAAAAAATTAAATAACAAAGTCATAATCGAACAATATTTTTATCTTAAGTGCTCATGCTAAACTCATGGCTCCCATAAAGCATTCGGGCAAAAATAAATAAAATCATTGTTCATCTCTGAGCTTGCAGATTATTATTACTGACATTACGCCATGCATGCATTATTCATAGCAGTTTCCTATTATTATTACATGCAATATTTTAGCACTGCCCATGTTTTGAGATCTTATATTGTATTATGGTTGTACTTGGTTATTTATGGATTAGTATACTCTCTAAATAAGAGTTATTTGTTTAAATATATAAAAGTAAACCAAATTAAATTAAACGAAAAACGCAGGTAAACAAAGGTACTAACTACACTTCATCACCACAGCGATTAAAATTAATTTTAAATCGTGATATAGTTATCACTAAATTATAAATGAATATAATCATATTATTCTTTATGGTATGAGCTTGTAAGTTAGACCTACTCGTATATGCAAAAAATTAAATCCCCTATATGAAATAATCAATTAGATCAATTGATTTTAGATTTTGATTATTTATTAATTTATGATGTCTAAGAAGCACTTTATTAAATAATTTTTTAACTACCGCATATTGGCTGGGTGGTGTTGAATAAGTAAGGGAGTCAAAAAGCCGTGCGGTAGCCGCCATTATGCCAATGGCCGAAATAGAGGAGTTTTTATGCTTCTCAACATATTATTATATTATCAAGAGAGCTTATTATATTATCAAGAGAGAGAGAGAGAGAGAGAGAAGATTATAGTTAAGAGAGCAGGTCAACATGAGTAGAGTAAGTCATAATGTATCTATTGTTTATAATAATAATAATAATCACTGAATGACTAAGGGAATACTAAGCAACTTATGTACAAAATGCCAATGTAAGGGCAATTTAGCGTGCAATGAGATAAGCTCTAGACTCCGCCAGCATTAATTGTCCTGGGCTTTAATAAATAAACGTTTATTTAACTTGATAACTTAAACATTCTTTTTGTTTTTTGTTTTTCTTAAACGATCTCAAATGAATAATAACTATGTAAATAAGATTCTGGATTTCATGAAAAATAATGAGAATACCTACTGAAATCACTGCTATTGCTTTCAGAGGAGTTGATAAGTTTTCTTTTTCTTTTTTAATCAACATTTTGATTGCTTTGTTACGGATACAAGTTATACGAATATTAATAAATCGTCTATTCAAGTATGCCTAAGTTATTTTTTCTTTAAAGTTAAGCAGTAACTTATTATGCCTAGTATTTTTTATGTCTAAAATACCCTTCAAACAAAAACAGCAGTACTACCAACGAATATATAATATTACTAATATTACGCAGTCACTATACTGCTACACGGTAGCATGGGCAATGCAGTTGGATTCTTTCTGGTGGACTCCACAAAATATGTCCAGCTGCTCCTGTATCAAATCTTCAAACATGGTTTTGTTGATGGGACCAGGGGCCCTTCCATCTCTTATACAGTAATTCTGCAGTATTGTTCTGAAATTTTCAGACAAACTTAATATAGAAATGTCAAAACAATACTGCAGCATTACTGCTATAAGAGATGGTGGTAGGACCCCTGGTCCCATCAATAAAACCATGTTTGAAGATTTGATACAGGAGCAACTGGAGAATAAGCTGTTAGTTAAACTAATAAGTCTTCAAAATCAGGATACTACTCGTACCTATATGAATAGTAAAATAACGCTACAATAAAAAAGATAACTTTCTTGAACATTGGACGGTATAAGTTACTATTAATTTGATGTACTTAGTTTGAGCTCTGATAAATAAGGTATATTGTATAGGTAGGTAGGTAGGTGCGGCATATTTGTAATATAACTTTGGATTAAAATAAAACTGAAATGAGACTTGACCTGTGAATGAGTTATAGTATTAAAAATACTGATTCTATGTCTCGATAAGACTAAAACGCGCGAAGCTCAATTAAAAATTGTGTAAAGCGACCAAAAGTAAATATATTGTCGATGTAAAGTAACTTGTCCCCCATTTAAAAGAATTTAGAAAGGCGAAGAAAAATGCACGCAACCCGTCTGCTGGGTTGGCTTTTATTCAAATTGTGTTGTCTCATTGTAAGTAACAATGTAGCATTGCAGTGTTTTCAATTTCCCGTAGTTATGGCGTGTTACTTCCTTGGAATTTTATACGAATTTTACGTGTCGCACTCTAAGTTAATTTAAAATATGTTAGCCGTCCGACACGGCTCTCTTGGCACTTGAAGGAGGGCGCTGTTGCAAAACAAAGGCAGCCATAAAATAAAATCTCCTCAATTTTACTTCAATTTTAGTTTAAAATGGTTAATAGTAAGCAAAAACAACATAACATACAATAGTGATATACTGACAGAGCGAACTATCAAACAGTAGCACAAGATAGCGGCGTTAGTTCAGACTTTGGCCACGCGCCAAAACAGCCTTGTCGCACTGTACCTACCTATAGACATATAAGTGTCAAAAATATGACCATTGATATAAATGCGTTGAACTATTTCAAAGTAATCTACATTGCAACTACTAATTTTCTTAAAAACGTCGGGCGTGTGTTTAACGTGAATATGTATACTGAATATTTGATTTATTAGTTAAATAAAAAACTAAAATTTGTATTTACAATATAAGACACCCAGGAAATTGAATTTCATAAAAACCATTAAAAAAATCCCGAATTTCATACTTTGAGCATTTCCGCTCTTTGAGACAACACCGACGCACCAAAATTCATTCCCTAATTTTATTACCAATAGTTTTTTGAACTGCTTTCCATTATAGAAGTTTTATTGTTTCGTATTTATTTATTTAACACTTTATTTGTACACCACAAAACATAATACTATAACTAAGTAAAAATTAATTAGTATAAAAGGCGGCCTTATCGCTAAGAAGCGATCTCTGCCAGGCAACCTACAGATAAGGAAAATACAGAGGAACCACGGACTGCAGGTGGTGCAACCCAATAATATTTATACGTAAATTCAAATAAGTACGTATTACTACATACACTATGGTATTGGTATGTAGTTTTTCCAGGAATTAACTTATCTCGGTGCCAATTTTCGCCTGTATATCGGCCTTGCATGGAACAAATACCAAACAAAATATACTTTCGCAATTATAAAATTAGTATGGATGTATGCAAACGACTTCATTGTTGTAAGGCACATAGGATAATAGCAGTCGTTAAATTTAAGCTATCGCGTGTACCGCGCAGTCGGTGCTTCGACGCGTTTTTGTTAAGTGTGAAATTCTTTTTGGCCTTTCGTTTAAATTACAAATTTTGCTTTATCTACGTTGATATTAAATGCAAATTCAAGTACCTATATTATGTACCTATATTATGTAAATATAAAAATATTATGGGGTAATAAAATTTGGGACACCTTTTTATGCCTACCTAGCCAAAATTACATCACAAGCCTTTGACAACCTTATACAAAACCCTCAGGCATGATGCAGATTTTATCACAATTTTTTCATTCATCGATAAGAATTCAATAAATAATTAGTTAAGTATACCTAACTTTCAGAGATGCATCGCATTAGATTTGAAATCTATTATATTAGGTTTTATGATTACCGTTAATGTCTACGACGCAGAGGCTGCGCAACCCTATAATTTTTATACTATTTATCACAAGGCCATTTTCGACGGTCCATTTCGATGGCATCGGTGTTTTACTACAGTAAAATGCTTGTTCAATTTTCGTTTTTTTGTTGCTTAATTTTTAACTTGCTTTTAAATTGTCTTAGATTTGACAACGTGTCTAATGGTATAATGTAAAAGCTTTGAATTTATTGCTGTGAGTAGACTTTTGTTGAGTTCTTAAAATAGGTTTTAGCTACCAAAGCTGTACCTATACGAGATTAATATTGATGTCGAAGAGATTAACGATAACATTGCCTAAACACTACCACTAATGTCACTCGATATTCCACATGTATTTCACGCGAATCGAACAGTAAAATCGCAACCGAAACAGTATAACAATTCAATTTAATGATTTTCACAAACCACTGTGTGGTTACTACATATAGTTCCATAAATACTGAACAGCGAAATCAGCGAGTGTAATTTACGTAGTTTGTTATCGCGTCTGTCGGCGTTTGTGTAAACAAAATATCGCGAAATTTGCATTACACTAGCTCAAGGAAAGGCGGGGCAAGGGTTTGTCATTAATAATAGAGCACAAAGTTGGAGGGCGTTTCCCGCCCTACGGACGAGGTTAATAACCCTTGTTAAACTGCGGAGGCAAAGTATAGTTTTATTTTTCATTTACAATAACTGTGTTTTATGTTTGCCGCTTTTTTAAAAGCCACTCAGGAATCTGCATTCGTAATTTAAACGTGAAATTATGAGGTAAACATTTCAAAGTGTACGTTCCTACACTCGAAAACGTTTGATGCTCTATATTTTTATTACGTTTCTGTTGAAATTATTTTCGTGACAAGACTGCTGTGCTACACCGATTAAAGCTTAAATACTTTATATTTACCATTGTAGACTCGACATTTAGGTTTCGTTCGTTGCTATGCACGTAGAGCGATGATTCAATCACCGTCGTCATTTATACGATGGACATCTACAGCTGGATATAGACCATCAAATACCACGATTTAGTACCGCCTAAAGCGACACCCCGCAAGACGTCTCATGATGTCTGTGCTCCTAAAGTGAAGGTTCTGCAACTATGCGCATTCTGTAGATAGCCGCATGTCAGCGACTGTCCATGGATGGTGCTGCCTGTAAATGTAAGGATGAATTCCATATGTTTGTGCGATGCAAGTCGACTCAAAATTAATACAAAAACCTGTATTAGCCCCTCTAGTGCGTGGCTGCCATTTCAGCACCTCAACATCCATTGGTCTGACGAGCTGTAGGTAAGCTTCCCCCATTGCCACTTGCACTTTGTGGAAATTACACTCCATTTTTTATATATTCATAATTGTATTGCAAGTGATTACCCATAAATAATGAAAGTCATTATAACATTAAAGATACGTAGACAGTTCTTACTCGGGTTCCAGATGACAAATTGAGATCAGGCCGGTGGGCGGCAAGTGGGTAATAATTCAGGCGATGCGGTACGCGGCCGGCCAGCCGCCGTGAAATTGACTGCGCCTACTTTAAAACCATTTCGCTATTCGTCGCCACTGCCTTTTTTGTAAAATCGAGTGTTATATTGTTTAGGTTATGAAGGCCTTAATTCAGACTTAGCCTTTGATCCGATGATCCCTATTTCAAAATTCAGGAACGCATTTCGATTAAGGCTTTCAATTTTTTTTTAAATGTTGTTATTTGGTGTGCATGCCAAGCCACACTTTATGCTCATCTTAGACTAGTTTTATTATGGTTTTCATTCTGAGAATTATCTCCGTACCGAATACGGTACTCTGGCGACTTTTAAACTTCGTGGTGGGTTATCGTCCGTCCGTCGTGGTTGAGTTCGTTGGAAAGCAATGATGAGGTCTAGGTTGGAGCGCGCTTGCCTAGAAAATGCCTATTCACTCTTCTGTTGAAGGCACCCAGATTGTATTTGGAAACTCGGAGGTTGGAAAACGTTCCACACCGCTAGCGGTTCGTATAAGAAACGTGGAAGAAAAACGTTTCGTGCGAGCTTGTTGGATGTGAACCACTAAGGATGCCACCGCTGTCGGCGTCTTGCGGAATTGCGTTGTGGTGGGTGGTCGGGTTGGTGGTGGTATTCGTGGTGGTGGTGAATAGTGCGACTGATAGCTTGAGCTTAAAAGGACATCACCAATGAGATAGTACCGCCAAAAGTAATACAAATTAATAGTCCTGATAATAAAAGTGGAAGTGTACCTACTCTTATATTATTTTAATAAAATGAGAATAATGAAATTAATTATTGCAAGATGTAAGCCGTTTACGATCTCAACAAGATTTATTACAAAGAAGGGTGGGATTCATTCCCGTAAGCTGATTATTTTCACATAAACACACCGACTAAATTAATTTGTAACGTCAGGACAAGATCGTAAGCAAGAAGGTGAGGTATCTACTTGCTTACGATTTCAAAGTGTATATTCTACTTATGATTTCACATATTTTGTGCCTAGAATTGATTTGCATTACATTTGAGTATGGGTAAGACACATTAATTTAAAAAAATCGCTGTTAAAACCTTCCTTCACTCGATACTTGATAATAATTATTACGTTAAGCTAAAGGTATTTCCTTTCTTTGAACTCAATTTTTTTTAATGGAATGGAAATTGAAGATCCTACTTACTATTTTACGTATCAAATAAGCCGTATTAAATCCCACCTACTGTTTCAAAATATAAGGGAAAAATATTATTTAAACGAATAGAATACAGCATTTCTTTTAAACTATAGGTACATTTCTGGCCTTTAAACTGTCTCATATATTTACGAGTATTATAATTATTATTAAAAGGGTTTCATAAATCCAGATACAGATATCAAAAAAACGAAATGTCAAGTATTTAATTTCACGAAACTCCTCGCTGAAAGAAAAGCGAGTAAGCTATTAAAAGTGGCACCGAAGCGTGAGAAGATGGACTGAGTTTGGAGTTGAGAAGCGGTCGATCACTACTGAGGACACTTCTTACCGAAAACTTGGAACTAGCATAATATCTTCGAGACTACTACTCGAGTTTTCTTTTACCTTTGTCTGAAAATCGCACCTATAATTTTTTTTGTTTTCGAGATTGAAAATTTGATTTTTATCAACTGGGCTAATTTAAAAGTGCTTTTTCAAATAAAAGAGTTTTTAATCAAGTTCTGTTTAGGTATATTATACTCTCGTTTAACGTTTTTGCTACCTCTATCTATATTCTATGTAGTATCTCTCTCAAAAATTCGTTTTAAAATTATTAATTTCTTTTGTGAAAATTAAGAGCACTTAAGCCATGCATACAAAACCACGCGTTAAAAGCTTACTGCACTTAGTGGATAATATTACTACAAAGTATATCATATAATACTACATTTGGCTCCTAAATGTATTTAAGTATAATTAGGTACTTATTTTGAAATTATGCTAAAAGCTTTGCTACATATCATGTAATTTAGACAAAAACATTACTTTGTATAAAACATGATACATCCAAATGCCCTTACTAAAAATATGAAATAACTATTGTTTTAAAAATACTCCACAAACAGTTTTTATCTATATGTCGCCGGTAGAAATCACCAGATTAGTAAGAAAAAAAAACAGGAGAAATACTGTTTATTAGTTATTAAATATACCATTTCTTAGTTATTTCCCTTCAAAGAATGTACGATTAGGTACGAGTATATATTTGACTGCATTGTTCCTTACCATCAAATAAGGTTACATTCAAGAACTACTAAATGCTTTATTTGTTGTTTGTAACGTTTTTTGTAACGAACGCACATGCCTTATTGTGGCGTATCTCGCGTATCCATAAATCTTGCCCGAATCAGATCAATTAGCGGATATCCTGACAATGCCAGAGCATCACTCCGGGATAATTAACATGTTCTGTGCCGCCCACAATGCCGAAGGCACTTGACCGATAGCTGTGTGTCGCACAATCGACGACAAATGGCCGTTCATAGCCCGTCCAAGTCGTTAGTCATAGCTATAGCTATTGAAGTTATAGAATTTTGATATTTCGTCCTCTGTTGCGTAATTTTTTGAAGGTTAAATTCTTCGTACTAGCCTTAGCTTATGATTTGACCAAGTTTTATACAAGTTACTTATTTGTTCCCTAGAAGCACAAATCATATATAGATACTATCGGCTTATGAAAAGGCTGTAGGTCAGCTCTTTAATAGACCTGCTTGATTTGCTTCTGTTTTAGTTTTTAATCTGAACAACACTGCAGCGCCCTAAAGACCAAAACAAGGTAATACATTGCTTCACGGCAAAATATCTGGCACTTTGGTGGTACCTACTCGGACTAAAAGAACGAGTTCTACTACCAACTTTAAAAAAAAATTCAAAATTAAAAAAAAATTTATTCTTTCACATAGAATTAATTCATCATAGAGAACTCTGTCTAGATCTCTTAAAAAACTGACTGATACAAACACTATTCCCGTTTCTATGTAGATCAATCTCGTAAAATACCCATGTCAGTTGATAAATCCGGCCCGATATGCGTTGGTGTTTTGTTTGGTGTGTTATTAATTCATCGGTTGCAAAGAGGATGCAATGAAAATCAAATGGACGGGTTATACTGATTGGATTTCAGTGATCCATTTTCATTTATGGCTAGTTCCGTGTGTTAGTTTTTTTATCTGAGCTGAATTCATGGATTTATCCCATTAACTTTTAATATAACCTATGGGCTATGACGTAAATATGGTTTTTAACCGACTTCAAAAAAAGGAGGAGGTTCTCAATTCGTCGGAATCTTTTTTTTTTTTTTTTATCTATGTATGTTCACCGATTACTCGAAGACGCGTGGACCGATTTGGAAAATTCTTTTTTTGTTTAAGAGGGTTTTGTTTCCAGATGGTCCCATTTTAATCAGGTCAGGATCTGATGATGGGATCCTGGAGAAATCGAGGGAACTCTTCAAATTTTATATGGAAACATGAAACTATTTGAGTATTATTAGAAAGAGTAATATTTTCCAAGTTGTCCTATGGTCATCAGGTCAGAATCTGATCATAGGATCTTGGTGAAATCGAGGGAACTCTTCAAATTTTGCTAGTATACTTAAAGCGAGTTGGGTATTTTTTATAGTTACTGGTGCATATGCTAGCAGATACTGATTTGATGACTAAAGTCATTAAGTCAGGGTCTGATCATGGGATCTTGGTGAAATCGAGGGAACTCTTCAAATTTTGCTAGTATACTTGAAGCGAGTTGGGTATTTTTTATAGTTACTGGTGCATTTGCTAGCAGATACTGATTTGATGACTAAAGTCATCAAGTCAGGGTCTGATGATGGGATCTTCGTGAATTTGAGGTATCTCTTCAGATTTTATGAACGCACCTCAAGCAATTTGGGTATTTTTACAACACCTTGTGCATTTTATTGTTTTCCACTAAAAAGTATAAAATAAAAATGGGAAATGCTTTCCAAAAAACCAACTTCAAATGCCACTACAAAGAGTGAAATAATTTTTATTTTAATTTTAGGTACCTACACCAATTCGAAGTCGGGCGATTGTCTATGACTTCGTCATTTCTTCGCACATCAAGTAAGTAAGAAGGACTATTAGGGATTGTATGAAACATTGCCCGACTTCGAATTGGTGTAGGTACCTAAAATTTAAATAAAAATTATTTCACTCTTTGTAGTGGCATTTGAAGTTGGTTTTTTGGAAAGCATTTCCCATTTTTTAGAATCAGTGTTTACAGTGATTTCAATTTAGATATTATTTTGATGCTTTCTTTTTGAATTTAATGCATACTCTGCTAGAAATTTAATACTGTAAATTATATCATAGTAGGTGTAATTAGGCCGTGGCATAAAGACTAAGCTTTTGAAATTTTATATTTAATATATATATTGGAGAAAAAATAAGTCAGCGGTCATATGATCTAAACTTTTGTTTTTTAGAAATAATCGAGAATAGGGATCTTCTTTAAGCTTTGACACGTTTTAAAAATTGTCCCTAGATTGTCCTTGTCCTGATTGAAACCCAAGTCTCGTCAGCTCCTGCGTCTACCTATTGCACCACAAGTACCTTATCGACAACAGTAGCGACAATTATTATATTATGTTACGTACCATATTCAGTACTTACGAAAAACTTTGATGGCATATTGGAGGAAACAATGTAGTATAAATATATTTTCTTTTCCTTAAATACCACTTCTGGCAAAGTTTAATAGGATTAGGGTATCTAAATATACATATAGTAGTCTAAGACTAGAAAATTTAAATATATCGTGAACGATAAATATCTCGAATTTTATAGGGTGATGCAGTTCCAGCTGTTGTAAGAACTTCTGGAATAGACAAATTATTTAGAAATCAATTTGCGGCATACAGCACGGCTGCAATAGGGTATTTGACTCCAATTTTTTTATTACTTTATTATAAAGTAGAATTAAAATAATGACGTGCACTGAAAGAACTAATTAAATCGATCAAATAACAAAAAAGTTATAAGCATTTAAAGATTTGTGATTAGACAGAGATAGCAACATGACATTGTGACGTCACAAAGTACCAATGCCATAGTAGCTTCGTGCGGCTTCATACAAATTTTCGTTTTGCGAGAAAGGGATAGAAGATCCCCCCACTCCAAAGTTTAAACGCCTGTAACTTTGTAAATCTTCGTTGGATTTTAATATTTCTTTCCCTGCACATTATTATTTTTATCCTAGTTTATAATAAAGTAATATTTTTTATCAAATTCAAAAGTAGTGTAAGACCCCATTGAATCGCGCCTCGCTTGCAGCGATATTGCGAATTTTATTAACTGTTCCTTCGCGGGATTATTTCCACTTCAGCCAATACCAGAGAAATTCTTTGGTAACACCGACATGTTGTAAACCTGGCGTAACACTGGCAGAGTAATTCTCGTGAATGAAATTATACATCACTTAAACATTGTTGGTGATCATAGCAACACAGCCATCATCACCATCCACGACCACCATCCAATCCAGCCAATTGGTGCTTACACTTGCAACTATATACCTACGATTTTAATTCCGAAATTCAAATCTAGTCTAGATATTCTAGACATTTAAATTTTGACTGGGTTTCGATGAGAGAAGTGATTAAATGAGGCAGGACCTAGTTTACGCAGATAAATAACAGAACGTATTTTGTCTGTAACTATGACAATTTGGTTTTATGAAGACCTTAATCAGCCAGCAAGCTCTTAAATTATCTCAATGTTATAAAATAGCTCGGGACAGGATGAGTTGCTGCTTTTGAAATTGAGGAGTGTAGGAAGTTCGAAGACAGCAAAATATCTACGCTATAGGTTGTCTAAAAAAGGCTAACTATCGCTACAAGCTATCTGCATTTTGGTACAAAAATTTTTTAAAGCTTTGAGAGGACTTAGTAAAGGAAATTTAATATCATAAGCGAGTGAAGCTACGCCGCCCGTTTTAACTTTCGCTAAAATGCATTCACTGTTCACTCGAATCTGTATGAATATTTTAGCTGGCCACAAACGATTCAGAGGCGTCTTTATTGAATCCACTTGCGGGTGGTGATATTAAAATATTTCATATTGTGCAATTTCTTTTATTTGACTGACAATGGAAGACGCGTAAGAACGCATCACTCAACGTCAAGAATAGCACAGAGACTGCGAGTAGGTGTGTATTTTTGCACCATCATTATACTTTGAATGGAACGATTTTTGTTGTATAGTGAACAAACGTCGACGTTTCCTATTTGTTTGGCAGCTGGGTTGATGTTTTTATTTATAACGTCATATTATGTACAAGTCCTTTATATACCAGGGTACATAAAAAGCAAATATACAGTTCAGTGGAAAAATACACCGGGAGAAAACATGCATATCTGAGTGTTTTCCGTATTGTCAAAAGTGTGTACAGCCTGCCAATCTATCCATTTAATTTTAATTTTAATGGACCGACAAAAGTTTTTAGAAAAAGAATCTACTTCGTAGACAAATTCGTACTCTATTTCCTCCGTTCACGCTAGTGCATAAGTAGTTATACAACCCACAAATACCAAATAGGTACTTTACATTTACCTACAGAAGATGTCCTCCACAAAAAGATTTTAGTATAAAGCGATTCTAGATATAATAAGTAGATCATAATAAAGTGCAATAATTTGATAAAGTGCAATTATGCTGATCACAGCAGTGCTTAGTTAAGCCCATTGTGCATCAGCGCTATTTACTTATTACATACTTTTAGCCTCGCTTCTAGCTTTACGAGTAAACCTAAAATTCTGCGCGCGTCTAGCCTGATACAACTAAGGTATTGGATTTATTTTGATCGAAGAGGAACGTGATATTTCTTAAATCGGTAACATTAATCAAATATCAAGAAATCGTTGCTGAAATAAAATGCGGCAATTCATAGTCCGCAGAAGCGTGCTGTCAGCAGCGATGATGTATTTGAGCGTTTCCGCGGAGCCGCGCTGAGCGCTTTGTCAACGTCCGATATTAGAGGTCATCGCTCATTGCGCGGGCAACTGGCCGCAGCAACACTTTAGAGGGTAAGGACCACACTGAATATTTAACGCCGGGTCTCTCTAACGTAAAAGAAAATCTTGATCTTTATTTTCGAAGATGTTATATGCCTTTGTTGGCTTATTAAAAATATCATTAGATTATTAAATTACTTACTTTATCAGCCTATAGACGTCTATTGTTGGACATAGGCTTTTCCGAAAGCGCGTCACCGCACACGGGCTTCCGCCTTCCTGATCCACCAGCGACGTTTTTGAGGTTGTTACTTCAGCGGGCAGGAGGTTGTCCTACGCTGCGCTTACCGGTACGCGGTATCCACTCCAGAACACGTCTACCCCAACGGCCATCGGTTCTGCGACAGAGATGGGCTGCCATTTCAGCTTGCAAATCCGTTGGGCAATGTCGGTTACCTTGCTTTTCCTACGGATGTCCTCGTTGCGGATTCTATCCGTCGGAGAAATACCCAGCATAGCCCTGTCCATAAAATAACAACCCTCCCATACAACAAACAGGATTTTTTTGCTCGTTTTTAATTTGGTGGGCAGGGGTGTTTAGTTTACTTCAATGCTATTGAGAATGGGTCATGATAGAACGGAACCCACAGTGCACGAGCCCGACTCGCACTTGGAAGATTATTTATTCACATTATGTCGCACTGCATGTCGCTCATGTGATCTTATCCTACGACTTTGAGTTATAATATTTTCATTTATTTGCCCTAGGGTTGAAGGCGTGCTCTGTTTGTGTCATTTTGTGGACGTTTTATTTTTCTTACTTATGTATTTTTCTAGTTCACATTGCGATAAATTCATCTCTCGCATTTAATGAATGTCCCTTAATTCGGTATTTACTCGACTTACATTCTACGCAGGAGACATTATTTTTGTTAGTTTATTAAACTCGTGTAAAAAATCAACTTCATTTCTCACGTTATTGATAAGAGTAGTTTCGGTAAGTGTAAGTAAAGAAAAGCGTTTTTTAAGAAAACTTAGGTAAAAGATCTTGCTTTGTATCATCTGCTTTATATTCACCAGAAAAGTTCGAATCCAGAATACAGGGTACGCAACGATATCTTCCTTTACCAACCGAGTTGCGGTCGGAAGTAGTTTCTTGTTCGACTTTATTTTCTTGGCAAATCGTGAAAGCGATCATGTGGCAAAATACTCTTATGGATTTTGCCCGCGGGAACTCATACTTGCGAGTTCTATCTAACAGTTTGTAGGAGCGGAGATGCTGTATGTTTGAGAGCAAAACGATGTTCAGATGTTGCTTCTATTAGTAAGTGTGTATACTGTTTTTATAGTTACACTGTACAATACTTTAAAATGTTGCTGAAAGTATTTTATTAGGTCCCGTCCGTGTCTTCTTCTACAAAGAGTAAATAGGAAGTCAATTTCGTGACCGCTATGACCAATCTTTTACCTTTAATCTACTTTGCTTGTTAACTATTATTTCTTTGATTTGTAGATACTGGTGTAATGCGAATTAATTTAGTATCATAAGTGAATAACCTTATTTGATAGGTCTAAAAATATTGCTACTCTTCTCAAATATTCTAGAGCAAAAACTAAAAAAGCACTTTACGATTTTTATTAGATATATAGAGATATAGAGATTTTAAGGAAATGCACTAATGAGGCCTTAAATTCTTTGGCTTACACTCTGGGCTTTACAGCATACTGGTTGACACAATTTTATATTCTACATAGTTACGTAAAAATATGTTCACTGAAAAATTGCCATTACCGCAACATAGCATGTGTCAAGAAATCCATTGAAGCTCTCAACAGCCTGGTGAAAATGTAACCAAAATATGATACAGGGTTACTTAACCTGAAGGTGGGTTAACAAGAAGAGATCCACTTTAATGTGGTAAAGGTGTTAATGGAAGGTACTTTTCAACAGTGAAATCTTAGCTGTAGGCTAGCAATGATAATGATGAAAGGATAAAACCAACCACTCAACAAAACAAGGCAGTCTTCCCAGAAGATATTTACAGAGCGATTTGTCTTAATAAACAAAATCGCTGAGGCATTGTCGGGGTCCACACTAATCCTTATCGGATCCTCAGTCAGTGTCACGACCGCGCACTTTCACCCCTGCAACCGTATAACCTATAGCAGGATTAGCTAACACATGTCCGGCTTTGTGTTTTAAATACTTAATTTCGTTATTTAATTATTTTGTATGTATAAAAGGCTATCCTCTAGTGCTGCTGAGGTTCTATGTTATGATTTTGGCATTAATCAATCCTTTTGCGTCCTTTTGCTGTTGGCGTTACTTTGCAATGATGCAAATCATCTCAAGCAGAAAGCAGTGTAGTGATACGAGTATGCTTAAATTGTGTGAATCGTGGCTGCTCTTCAAGGAGTTATGATGATGAAGTTTCCTGCTTCTTTCCATTTATTGTGTTTGTTTGGCAGACAAAAGTAACGTACCCATACTACTTAACCTACCTCGTCTTCTTCCGATTAAGCTTCGGGATAACGCCAATCCATTGTATAAATCTAGGAACCAACCAGTTCAGTAGATTCGGTACAAATTGGCTGTGACAAACGAACAAACTGACATATGTACTAGTAATCCTATGAAGGTTCTAAATCAAAATCAATAATGAAAAAAGTTATTCTTTTATTTATGCACTTGTGAAGATTCTACTGCCATTTTCGGAAGGCAGTTTTGCATCGAGAAGAACGGGCAATAGACTCGAACTTGCTCCTTTTTTTTTAACAATAGTGTTTACAATTTTGTTTTAAATAATACATTTGATGATTATAATAAAATCTGAGCTGACGGAATATACACTACGAGTACTTCCGAGTCTTTGCCATATAGAAGTTTATTGTATAGTAACCCTGACTCATTCCATTTTCCACTAGAGTACTCAAATTCTACAAAAATGAACGTAGTTCTTGGCATACTTTTTTCTTAACGTGTGCGAATAAACCCCTCACGAAGGGGGGATTGTGCAGTGAGCGATAAACTCTAATATCGGACATTGATAAAGCACTGCGGCAGTTGCTATGAAAATGTTCAAATGTTCAGCTTTGAACACATTATAAACACAGATTATAAATGGCTGATTTATTTTTTGTTCTTGTTTCAACTTTGCTGCAACGTTTTAGTAAACGTTCAACAGTTATTTTAGTTTTCATTTAGAAAATGTTATTCCGTCACAGAATGAAGCAGTTATTATGGTTAGGCCTGTGGGTTAGGCATATATGTCTTTTACTTCCTTACCTTTCTGACCTGTTGGCAGGGCGAACTATTATAGAAAAGTTAATGAAAATATTTTATTATTAAAAAAAAATCTTTTTTTACAAACTGGCCCTGTTATTAAAAGAGTGATCAAAAAATATTTATGAAGGGAGAGTTAAAGGTTTCCAAGAAAGTGTTGAAAAATCTTATATTCGAGCTAAGACAATTTTTGCAGTACGTATTCTAAGTTATTACAACTAGGTTGAAGATAACTACTAATGGACTACGTCAGCGAGTAAGTATTTTTTGTTGATGACAATGAATAGGCAGTGGCAAAATACGACATGACGAGGATAAAAATATATAATATTACTAGCTGACCTGGCAAACGTTGTTTTGCCCTTGGGGATTTAAAAAATAGTTGAATTGAGATTTGAACTATCCTATCTCTCAAGTTGGATCGAACTGCACATGGTGTGCGAATTTTATTATAATCGGTTAAGTGGTTTAGGAGTCCATTGAGGACAAACATTGTGACACGAGATTTATATATATTAGATATTAACACATTCGTTCGTTAGAAATAATATTCTAGCAGTGGACGTTATATTGTGTGTAGAATAAACAGACATTTAGACCTTAAAATATTGTACAGCTTCAACATGGGACACTGTGATCCTCCATTGTGATAACGAAGCCAGTGTTGGTCTCACTGCAAATATTCAAATTAGACCGTCACCGGTGGTAGCGCGGTGGTCCCTTTGAGTCGCCTACGAGCCATTCTATTTGTAGATGCATTGTTGAACAGTTTCTAACATAAGAGTACATTTTGTAAAATATTAAAAAAAATACTTGTTCGCCAGGAATCACATTTCTGTTAGAACAATGAGTGAAAGTTCTCAGTTTGTCCATTTTTTAAAAACATAACATGCAAATGAGACAAATGAATAAAGTAAATCACAAAGTAACGCATCTAATCAAAAGACTCAGTCAACGGTGAAACGACGCATTTCCTCTTCATCCATATATTGTTCTAATGTCATCACTCTTTCAATTCAATAGACATAATATATCCTGGACAGGGCGAACGGCACGAATAAATGTCGCCAGTTTATCGGTGCCAAAATGCTTGTTTTGCTACCAACAGTTAGGCCACGCTGTAGTTCGCTCAGCCACCTACAACTACAATAAAGTAATCTGTGTTTTGACAGATAGCGCTACTATTTGATTGTACGAAAAAGGTTTACGTAAATCGTTAGGATGCCCATATCCTGAGGTTCCTTATCGGTGTTTAACTCTCAATATTACATATCTATTCATTTCTGTAAATATACTATTATAAATTGCACGTAATAATTATTTATTTAAACTTAGGTACTTTATTATATTTCAAAAGTATTTATCGCAATAGGTTTAATAAATAAATTATCAGATGCTTTTGTTTTTTAGACATTTGTGTTTGCCAAGTTATTTCTTACGACATTTGTAGTGAAAACAATAATTTCGATTCCAATGATTTGATTTAAAATCTTTAAGTACGTAAAAGGGTCTTCCAATTAGCGGCAATATACCAGGCAAGGGTGAATATTTATTAATTAAGGGCTGGAATGTGTACTTGGCATGATATGCTTTGAGGGTGTAGACTGTAGTATAGTCATTTAATGAGTTTTGTGCCAGACTAGCTACATAGATGGCAACGGTAAGCCTATTGAAGCGTTTATGAAATGTCTTTGATATTAGGGATAGTGATAGTGTCAAATTTTAATTAATTTTAGATTTGGCCAGAGAGCAATATGATTGGCGTTTTTACGTGGTTTTACGTAGTTCGCAAGCTAGCGACATCATTTGACTAAAAGCAAAAGTCACGTTTGTTGCATAGGTGCCCCGTTTAACTTTAACCGACCAAAAAAAGGAGGAGGTTCTGAATTCATCGGTATCTTTGTATTTATTTATTTTTTTAATATTTGTTGTTATATCATCAACGGATATGAATCATCTGCGAATATTTAAAGTGTGTCACTATTGTGGTTCCAGAGCTACAGCCTGACAGACGGACGGACGGAAGTCTCAGCAATAGGGCCCGTTTTTACACTTTGGGTACGGATCGCTAAAAATCAGATACCTCCAAGTCACGGAGACGTCGGTAGCAAACGTCATTACGAGCGTACAGACAGATCCCACCGTCTTAATATACATAATATAAAACCAATTAAAAAGAGCTAATTACATTTTGATCAATTTAAACTATACCCTGTGTTTCAAAAATAAATTCCACTCGTCCTTTCCAAATTAGTTACCTACATACATTGCACCTTGCACTGCGGTAATTTCGCTTCCGTATTTAATAAAGTTCAAACACACCGCTCGTGCCACTTACCCTAAATTACTTAACACTCATATATTTTTTATGGGTAGGTAATTCGTTTACTTTGTAAATTTCGCGCCACGGTTGGCTATTTACGGTGTTTTTCGACGTACAAATACTCATTTTTCATAAAATATTTCTCAGAACATTTTAATGTTTACGTTGTTAGGGCGAAGGCTTTTAAGTTTATTGTCAAAGTATTTAAAATATATAAATCCAACTCGTAATTGCTAATACAATTATTTAAAATGACAGGGTGCAGGCCATTTATGGCTTTTGAGCTGCTGTTTTGTATGATGATAATGTCATGAGTCATAAGTTAGTTATCGTTTTAAGTAAAACAAGAATTTTTAGATATATTATGGGCAAAAAGGATAAGAAGGATAGAAAAATTGGTACTATATACCACTTTATATTTTCTACTTTCCATGCAAACACCTAGATTATAAATGTGATAAAAAAATTATAATGATTGCAGATTTCCCTCCTTTTTCCAGACTCGTCACACAATATAGCCGGCCTATATTATATTTCATACATTTAACAAAATTTATTAGGAATGTAACGCGCATAAAATGCGGTACACAAAAGATAATAGCTGTCCTACCTTTTATGTTGCTCTCAAGAAAATCCCCATTGGGGATACAGAAACTCTGAAATTCTTTACCTATCCAGTAAATGGCCAACTTTATATTCAGAGCGGCAATAAAACCGCCTCAACTGTTTGAAAAACCTAAAAAGAGCGTAAAGGGTACAAAAGCAATCGAATGTCCCTGAAGATGAAAGAGGCGGTCAATCGAAACACTGAGAGGACTCATTAAATGGGTCTGTATTCTTTCTTTGCTCTCACAGCGCGTAATACGATTCTAGTTACGAGGGTTGTTAGTCGATAAGTTTTATTGAAAAGACTGTCGACTTTGTAGACATTCTATACTTTTACAGATCTCAAGCCATTTTTAGGGGCCCATTACTGGGTCCAGGTTACTTTCCAAATTAGAGGGAATTGGTTATAGCCCACGACGTTGATCATGATCATGTGTCAGTTAAATAGACTACGAGTATAGCCTGGATTTGGCGGACCGCGACAAAAAGTGTCACCAGTTTACCGGTGTCAAAGATGTTTGGTTGACACCGACAGCATCAGTAGTAAGCCGACAGCAGTATTGTGTATAGACTGATGCCTTATCAATAATCTGCACGCACGTTTCCATGGAGACTGTTTCCGCTATATTATCGTGGCATGAGAAAATTTTAACAGACGGCTCTACTTTTTTTTTGTATGAAGAAAGTTTGCGTAAAATGTTTTGATGACCTCAGATTCTTTATTGCTGGCTATTTTGTAGGTTTACTATTGAAGGGTACATATTTAATAAGGAATCACCCTGTACATAAGGAAAACGCCTGCGCCCATAGTTCTGATTTCTTTCAGAACTATGGCAGTCGTTTACAAAAAAATATTAGGAATTTGGTTTCATAGATATGTCTCAGGGATTTGCTTTCAAATACGCTCAATGTATCCTTCCATAGGTTTATATCAGGTCGTCGCTCGCACTACGACTAGATAGAGCCCTTCCTAAGAACGACAGCTCAGTGAGTGTGGCAACTTTTTCTTGTAGTGTGATTGTGTCAATTTGAAATTTGTATGGTGTGCACCACCATATCCACGCACCATACAAATTGCGTTAAAAATTGTATAGCGACTGCTTGGGTTTACCAATTTAGGCAAACTTTTTTTTGCCGCACTTTTGCTGTCAAGGGCAGCCTCTTGTACCTCTATGTATCCTTTCATACTATTTAAAAATGTCATGACACGTTGTATAGAACTTTCAGGCACGACTGTTTTCTCGCGATCCTTTCTTTCATCAGTAAATGTACGTATTTATTATAGTATCCAAAATGTATTCAATGTATAAGTCACAAATAGGAAACTCTGAGGTTGCACTTCATTTCATAACTTTATAATCATTTTACTCATTTTGAATAAAAACTTGTCATATTTACGAGGTTGTATACAGCCAAACAGCGAAGTTTTTGATACAGTTGCTTGTAATTTGGAATAACTCTTGTTAAGCTCTTAATTACTTTTGCTGGTTGTCTGCAAACATCAATCTATACTCTCTCTCTGTAAATATTTACTCCTTAACGAGAAACCTGACTTGTTCGTTCGTAACGCAATAAACTTTTCTATTGTGTTTTCATGTTTTGTGTACCTATCAAATGTTTCGTTGAGTTATTAAAACTTTCATATAATTTTAATGAATCTTTTTAAATCTTTCTTATATTACACATAACACTGAGATCCACGTATTTTAAAACCTATTAAAAAATTAAAAAGTCTCTTTGTCCGAAAGAAAATAAAACATACAGTTTAGTAATTTTTTCTCTAATACATAAAAGTCTCGTAACCAAACTCCTTCGGATTTTTATGATTTTTTTTACATTCGGTAGGTCTAATACTTTAGGTCGTAACTCGTAAGCTATTTTTCATACCGATTGCCCGGTTAACTAGTTTCTCTCAAAAATTTTGTTTTCAGAAAATAATATTAATCTTAAATCCTGGGGCAGTACCACCATCTCTTACTTATTCAGCCTATGGACGTCCACTGCTGGACATAGGCCTTTCCGAGAGCGCGCCACCACACAAGGTCCTCCGCCTTCCTCATCCACCCGCTACCAGCGACCTTTTTCAGGTCGTCCTACGCTGCGCTTACCGGTACACGGTCTCCACTCCAGAACACCTGTGCTCCAACGGCCGTCGGTTCTGCGACATACTATGTGGCTTCTGAAAAAGAACTTCAAGTTATTAAAATCTAGTAATAACCTAAATATTTTATATCATGTTGCAGTAGTATAAAGTGGTTTCCAGTTTAAAATCCCTCACCATATTGGCCGTATGTCACTGGTGGTCTAGAATTCCCCCAGTATTGGCAGAAGTCGAAATAATCCCGCGACGGAGCGGTTTATTACGTTCGCAATATCGCCACGGAGCGAGGCACGATTTGCACTCGCACTGTGCGCCGCAAATTGATTTCTAAATAATTTCTAATGCTTGCGATGTTGAGAATTTCGCACGATCGCTTGAGCTTTTAGAGTGGAATGTAATGTCTTGTAGGAAGCGAAATTTTGTTGATATTATAAGATTTGCAACAATTTACGTAATTTCTTTTATGGTGTCTTTTTGTTCTTAATGGGCAAAAGTAAAATGAAGAACAAAAATTACTTTGCTCTGCTAGTATAGAATAAAATACCGTGAATATTATTAAACCTTGGACCATTTGGTTGGAGTTTACCTGGCCTCAAATGTCGAAGGAAAGCTTTGGATCCAAGGGGTACAAAAATGAGAAGGTTGTAGATCCTTACTTATATAAAGCACACACTTATTTATCGTTAACTGCATCTAGTACAAATCATCCCTTTAGCGACGAATGGTATTGATACGTTAGTAATATTATATATTCGTTGGTATTAATAATAATAGGTATCGATGCAATTTGCGCGTTCGGGTGAGATACTTAATTAACTGCGTGTCAAACTATTGTCAAACTACAATACTACACCATTATTGATGTTTAATTGTATCTCGTACCCAGAAAATAAAACTAAAATCCTTTTCATTGCGTTTCGGCCTTAGCTACTACGGTTATGACGTGAGACGTGATCGTATAGTGAACAACCATTTATTGTTGACATGCTCCACGTAGCTATCGGCCGGGCAGCCTCGATTGTGCGGAACCGAACACGTTAATTATGTTCCGTGTGATGCCTCGGCAGTGTCACGAACCCGGTTAATTGTTCCGCTTTCGAAGGGCGGATTTATACGCGTGTCGCCAATGCGTGCGGAATGGCCATTACCAACAAATGTGTTAGAAGATAAATCTCACATAATCGGTTGCAGTATAAAAATTTAATGATGTATACGAGTTATTGCACCATTATCACCCATTAGGCACTGCCATATAAAAGCTATATGTACCTATTTGTTTTGTAGCTGCCTATCGCAGTTACGAATGACTCATACTTATGTAGACATTTCAGCATCGCAATCAACAGCCATCGTTTACCTCGAATACCAATTACCTTAGGTTACCTTTACCGGGAAAGAAAACGATAGTAGCATTACAGTGATGTATCACATCACAGAACACAGGCAGACAAATAATATCCAAAGATACCAAGCCACATAATTGAACTTTGAAGCATCTCAGCCTTAACAGAGCCAAGTGTAACCAAAGCTGCGGCTACTCGGCTCCTTCGCAAATACGGTTTCAAACAGAGATGTAGTTACATTAACTTGCCTTCGGATCAAAGAACTTATAGGTTGCATAACTTAATTTCACTTCCCACATTCTTAGAATGCACACTTCGATTCAATATGACATTCCTTAACCAACCAACCAGATCTTTTCCTTTTGAGTACCGATAAATTTGGAAACCAGCTGTCTTTTGGTGTTACTGCTGATCTATAACAAACACGTGACGATTACAAATTCTTGAAATACTAGTTGGAGGTTCTCTGGTGCTGCAAATATAATTCTTATTCCAGTCACAATATCAGGAACTTTTTACACGTCTTATTTGAAGCCAATAATTTATGAGGAAAAAAATGTTAACTGAAAACTTTTTGAGTTCGTACTTCTTAATGCTCTAGTGACAAAGACAATTTAAGGCGAATTTTTGGACTATATTCTACCAATTAGTCATACCGCAATAACATCAATTAGGCTTAAGTATTTACCCAAGAATTTAATTCTATTAGAAATATTTACTGTAGCAAATGTCATTAGAAGATATCCAAAAACTCTTGGAGTTCGTAATCACACTATGTTTGCAAAAGTGAACTGGTGAAAGAAACCTCCTATGATATTTTACAAATTGACTACAATTCAGTTAGGCTAATAATATTATAACCATAAGTAACTAGCAAACCCGGCGAACTCCGTTTCGCCACCAGATGGCTTCTTTTTATGTAACATTTTTAATTTGTAGTTTCTTTTTTTTTAAATTTTTCCTGAATTTTCTTTGCTATAAACCTCACGGAGCCCGAGACCTTTCCAACGAATGCAAAACCGTGGAAATCGGTTCGTGCGTCCTGGAGTTATACCGTCAGGAAGGAAAACCCGACTTATTTTTATATAGTAATAAGCATAACAGCTTAAACTAAAACTAAATATGTATACAAATACCTATCAAAAGCCAGACTAAACTAGGCATTTCAAAATTTGTTTATCCTAATATCAAAGAGCGGCGCGGTACGTTTTCATTTTCATCAAGGGCAGGAATGGAACGTGAACATTGCGTATCCTTTTGTGGGTGTGGTAATTTTAATGAGTTTTGCGCTAGACTAGCGAGTAGCGACACAGCCCCAAGCGAGCCTGTATTAGTAGAGAGAGTTGGAAAAGCCTCCGCTGCGCGGCCTCTAAAATAAACATAGTGCTGTATCGCTTCCTATTTTATCGAAAAAATTTATTGCAAGTTTAACTGCGGGCATCGCTAATTAAAATATCTGGTTAAAATTAGTCTTTTTGATAAAAATAACAAGTCCATTATTCATTTCGGTTTTTACAGTTAACCTCCAAGCATCTTTATACCTACGTGCAATGAAGTTTTTTTGATAGCTTTTTTCAATAGCTATATATTGATGTATAGATCTACGGTTTTTTTTCGAAATCCTGCCGAATCCTATTTGTCTATCCAATATTAGCCAAAATTTTACCCAAATAAGTGTAGCGTGGTTGTAGTGGGTACAATAATATTCGAGCGTAGATTTAACCTACCTATATTTATCAGACTCAGTATATTATTGTCAATCTTTTGCTGTAATTCAAGAGTACGCTCTTGAAGTACGCTAAATGCAAAACTAGGTAAAAGACGCCACTTGAATTTTTGGTCATAATTAAATTAGTGGAAATTGATTTTTTGAAGAAACATCCTAATTTCAACAAAGTGTAGGTCTGAATGATGTTTGTATTATATTAAAAACAGTACAGAATAAAGGTAAATCCTTTTCTTATCGATATTTTCACCAGTACACCCCTAGTGCCGCTATTAATTTCGTCAACCGTTATAAGCGAAGCAGTTGGCGTTATTAGCCTCACCCTTTAATGCGTAATAATTTACTGCACTTTATATTAAAGCAGAATATTTAAAACTTCCCCAACATTAGGGGGTTAACATACTCTACCTACTCGTATGGTAATTCAAAAGTTTAAGTCCCTTGAGTACTAATTAGCAAATAGGTTCAGTTCCTTGGTTTTATAATGCAAAGTTGGAGATATAAAACTCAGGCTATGCATTTCAATATCGTACCTAAATTACTAGATTGCGTTTATCTTAATTTGGAAAATTACTCGTATATTCGAATTTAATACTTCCGACCATAGATCAATATATATGTATTATAGAGGATGTGTTACAAGAAATTTCAAGTGAAGCTTCCGGGACCAAATAATGGCCGAATGGGCGGAGCCTAAATGACTTTTAGGGCTAGGGGCCTATCGATAATTTTAATTTAAAAAATAAAAAATATCGATAATTAAAAATATACACTACATAAAAATATCAGAAACATTATTTAAATATTATATTTTAAGCAATTATTGATTAATTACTAATAGGTGGATACCTCAAAAGTCTCCCTGGACAGTGGGTATATTTAAACCTTATAGGGTCGAAACTATGGGACCGTGGGGGCCGGGAACAAAGCAATTTTTAAAAGAAATTTCCTTACGCCCGCTCCGCAGCGCGTGAACAATATGCTGGCCTCTACTTTGCCCAAAGATTTGTGTAATATAATCACGCGGGGGAAATATTCCTTCCGCGCCGCAACTACAGAACTGATATGGCAGAAATTTTAAATTGAGATAGATTTGATCCTAGATTCATACATAGGCTACTTTTTAGGGTTCCGTACCCAAATGATAATAAAGGAACCCTATTATTAAGACTTCGCTGTCCGTCCGTCCGTGTGTCCGTCTGTCACCAGGCTGTATCTCTTGAACCGTAATAGCTACAGACCTGAAATTTTCACATAATAATTATGATGTATTTCTGTTGCCGCTATAACAACAAATAATAACAAAATAATAAAATTTAAAGGGGGCTCCCATATAACAAACGTGTTTTTTATTGTTTTTGCCTTATATCGATATAAATTGTATTATATAATGAAACAACTTAACCTTTCTTTATTTAATTAACTTATAACCTAGCAACAAGTATGGTAACAAGTAGTAATATTTCGCTTTAACCAATATAATGCATGGAAAGGTGCACAGTGAGATTGCGGAGGGAAACGGTCGGTTGCGCATGATGTGACGTCATTGAAGCACTGGTGCAGGCTTAAACGCTGGTCTCCTTATATTATTTAGCTATTTAGCCCTTACTTCAGAATTTTTCGGGAATCTGAAATAAAAATAAAAGGTAAAGGTACATTTACGAGTATATACATGCATGATGCATACATACATACACGCATGAATACGTATATAAATACGTACATAAATTTTCGTAATAAATTAAAACTCGGTTATCCACGTGACACCAACTACTGACTGACGTAACCAAGACGTATCATAGATTAAACCATACTTAAGCAACAAATATCATATTGACGTTTTACAAGAGCCTGTACGTTAGACCTATGTGAAATAAATATATTTGACTTTTGACTTTAAAGATCTGACGTATAATACCTCCCTCAACGTGACAAACAGTACGAGTGGTACGTTTTATTTTTATCGATACTCATTTTTTGGTAAACAATACAATCCCAACACTATATTTACATTCAAACAAAAACTCGAAAAATAATCGAAGTTTTTGATTATACCGAATAAATTTGAGTGTTTTGAATTAACTAAAGATGATTTTGAGCTTTACTTTATCGTAAAAAGGCAAAATACTCGCTACAAAAAGAAAAACTAGAAAATTTTATGACTTACCTGTGAAATGAAATTCCTGGTTTTTTTCAGAGCTTTTGCTGTTAAAGCTTAAAACTGAGCATTTTACCATTCCTTATTGTTTATGTAACAACACTTAAATTATTTATAAATTTCAACAAAATAAGAAATCAAATTAAAACTGACACCGGAAAAACAAAAACGGCCATGATTTGGTCCCAGAAAAAAAGCTTCGTTTGGCAGATCGTATGACGTCATTTGACATTTGCGTATGCAATAACATAATCCGCCTGTCTCGTTCTAATAACGTAGCTTTCCATAAATAAGAAAGGCTTGGAAACAGGTCTATTTGTTTCATTCAAAAAATACGTCATTTATCTATGGCTGAGTAAAATGCAGCATATCCTCTCTAATATATATTGATCTATGCTTCCGACACATAACTGTACCTACCTCGCACCATCCAATATGAACCACTTTCATCTTGGGTAAGTAACTGTTCGTTATCTAGAAAAGATACGGTAGATATGTTGAGACTTCGTTCCGGACACGTTCCATTTAACAAGTTTAACACTTAATTGGTAAAGTTGAATCACCTAACTGCCCTGACTGTGACATGTCAGAAGACGTCTACCACATATTACTGGAGTGTGTCCGGAACGAGGCAGAACGTTGGGAGACCCTCGTCCGGTTCCCCGCGCTCAGGGAAGTCGGAGGCTGCAATAGCGCCCTGGGCTGCCCCCTGTCGGAGGAGGCCAAGGCCTTGTTGCGCCTGTATAAGAAGGGTAGGCGAAGAATTGTTTTATAGCTAAGTACGTTTATAAGAATGATTAAATAAGTTTGTTTGTAATAGGTTAAGTTCTTTTGTACGGGGCGACTTAGTCCATGGTGGGACCAAGCCCATAAATAAAGATTAAAAAAAAAAACTGTACCTACCTACACATAACAATAAATCTTTATTTATTACAAATTAAAGGGATTGACGGTGAATACCGGTACCTTTTCTGGTTTATTTACAGCGAGACCGACTTATTTTTTAGGGTTCCGTACCTCAAACGATAAAAACCGGAACCCTTATAAAATCACTCTGTCGTCCGTCATTATATTTAAATGCACATGCGGGTGCAAAAGATACAAATATATCTCTATGACACCAGAGGCCTAATAAGAATATGCCCAATTATAAAGTACTAACTCTTACCGGCACTATGAGGTATATAATGAATACGTAATCTAACCTAACCTAAGTGTCCACATGTCGACATCGTACGCAACGGACGCAACGCTTTTTACGGATCGTGTCTTTGTATAGAAAATCATACAAGTGCGTCCACTGATCCGCATCTTACGGATCGCAGTTCGGCAATGCCGACACGGTTGCTCCGAGGGGCAACTATTGCTTATTACGTCATACGGAATACGGACAAGTGGACGCACTTGTTTGATTTTTTTATACAAAGAATACTACGATCAAAGATTACCTGCAATCGAATTGCTGGTACTTAAAGTCAAGTCAAAATATCTTTATTTCACATAGGCCTAACATACAGGCTCTTGCGAACGTCGGTATGTCATTTCTTACCTTTGGCAATCCGATTGCTGCCGATACAGTGGACGCAGTATGAAAAATAATGCGAATCATGCGATGCGTCCGATGGTAACATGTTAACGCTTAGCATTTTATTCTATGCAACTGACTGAAACCAACCACTTTCTGTATATATTTAAACATTATATGTATAGATAATAACCTAGCCATAAAAATATCAATCTCTATATTTATTCAAATGTTTTGTCCAATGTCGCTTATATAAATCACTAGACCATAACAAAATTTTATCGAGTGGAAAATGTTGCGTCTCTCATCCGGAATTAGCTCAACAAGTCCCTAAAGATTGTCTCAGAACTTTTGTATTGTTCAGATGGTAGGTACGCTTCATGGTTTTTATAGGGTTACTAGCGGACGCCCGCGGCTTCGCTCACGTTGAACCTCTGCTTTACAACCTAGGCGTTTAATTTCCAAAATTCCTATCGTAACTGCTATTTATTTTAATTTTAACGACAAATTCTTTCTTTATTCTTGCTGCTATATCGTTTTCCAAAAATGTAAATGGAATGCCATTTCATACGCAAAATGTGTGGAGACCGAAACACGCATATTTGCGGTGTATTGGTATAATACTCGAAAAAAGTAATATTTTGTACTATAAGTTGGTCAACTCAGATCCGTGATATATACAAGTACAAGATACAATAAGTACAAGATTTAAAGAATGAATGATGAATTATTGACAAATGGATGAACGAATTAATGAAACAATGGATGAATTAATGAATTATGGAAGAATTAATGGACAAATGAACGATTAATGAATTATTGACGTATGGTTAAAAGTATGATGAATGAAAGAAATACTCACAAAAATAATGTAAATTATAGTGACATACTGCCCTTATAGTGATAGACATTATGAATTTTATAAGAAAAATTTGTAATAAACAGGGCCTTTGTATATCTGGGTAGGGCAAAACATGGTGGATAACAACTAAAAAGTTATATATAACGCACTATTAAAAATTTAAAACTTACATAAATAGAAATAGACAAATAGGAAAATAGAATTTCTTGTCTATAACATGAATAGGCAAATGACGTCACAATGATGATCCTATGCTCACTCTACGTAGATGATGGCAGTAGTCGTGTCATTTAAAAAAAAACATTCCATTCTCAACCTCTAGTGGCTTTTATCAATTCTTAAAAATTATAACTGTACGTACGTACGAATTTTACATTAACTTATTTATCGCTATGCGCATATGCGCTTATAAACAAAACATCGATCACAAAATAAAATTCTACTTTTATGCTATAGTGTTATCTTACAAAAATAATTATAACTAAATCAAAACTGCCAAGTTTGTAAACAAAAATAGAAATACATGAAAAAAAAACTATATTCAGGTAATTAACTGATATTTAACACAAAAATAAGAAATGAGAAAAATTAGAAAACATAAATCATTATTAATTGAATGAAAGAGAAACAATAATAGTTTATTAATAATAATAATAATTAATTCAAGACAAACTCAATGTCACAAAGTATTTGAAATAGTGGCAATTTTGAGCGCTACATACGTACCAGACGTAAATAAGACGAATTCACTATAACTATAATAATTAACTAATAATAATCATCATCTTAGTTTTCTCAAAAATTGTCCATAACAAAATATCGAAAAATTGTTTTTATAACTTGGTTTCCGATATTTTTTCTATAACCCTGTATATATAAAAGAATGAGGCATTTTGGTTTGTTCCACGGATTCCGCCTAAACTATAGGTCGTAGAGATCTGAAATTTGGTGCCTAGGTAGATATTAGGTCATGAATTCGTACTAAGACGGGGATTCCAGAAATTCAAATTGTAAGGGGTAAAAATCGTACATTAAAGGGATTTTCCCATACAAAAGTGAATTTTTTTCGTTGTTCCAGGAATTCCCGAAAAACTAAAAGTCGTAGAGATCTGAAATTTGGTGCCTAGATAGATATTAGGTCACGAATTCGTACTAAGACGGGGATTCCAGAAATTCAAATCCTAAGGGGTAAAAGTCGTACATTAAAGAGATTTTCCCATACAAAAGTGATTTTTTTTCGTTGTTCCAGGAATTCCCGAAAAACTAAAAGTCGTAGAGCTCTGAAATTCGGTGCCTAGATAGATATTAGGTCATGAATTCGTACTAAGACGGGGATTCCAGAAATTCAAATCCTAAGGGGTAAAAATCGTACATTAAAGGGATTTTTCCATACAAAAGTGATTTTTTTTTCGTTGTTCCAGGAATTCCCGAAAAACTAAAAGTCGTAGAGATCTGAAATTTGGTACCTAGGTTGATATTAGGTCATGAATTCGTACTCAGACGGGGATTTCAGAAATTCAAATTTTAAGGGGTAAAAATCGTACAATTAAGGGATTTTCCCATACAAAAGTGACTTTTTTCGTTGTTCCAGGAATTCCCGAAGAACTAAAAGTAGTTCAGATCTGAAAAGTGGTACCTAGGTTTTTATCAGGTACTAAAATCAATTCGTACTCAGGTTTTTCGGGGATTTTTGAAATCCAAATTTTGAAGTGGCCGCCATTTTGAACTTTTTTGTTACTGGGCCGATTGATTTGAAAATCGGTATTTGAGTATCGCAGCAAGCTTAGAGAACGAATTTATGGTCAGAATTAAAAAAGTGGCCGCCATTTTGAACTTTTTTGTTACTGGGCCGATTGCTCTGAAAATCGATATTTGAGTATCGCAACAAGCATGGAGAAGGAATTTGTGGTCAAAATTAAAAAAAAGTGGCCGCCATTTTGAAATTTTTTGTTACTGGGCCGATCGCTCTGAAAATCGATATTTGAGTATCGCAACAAGCATGGAGAAGGAATTTGTGGTCAGAATTAAAAAAAGTGGCCGCCTTTTTGAACTTTTTTGTTACTGGGCCAATTGCTCTGAAAATCGATATATGAGTATCGCAGCAAGCATAGAGAACGAATTTATGGTCAGAATTAAATAAATTGCCCGCCATTTTGAACTTTATTGTTTCTGGGCCGATTGGTTTGAAAATCGATATTTGAGTATCGCAGCAAGCATGGAGAAGGAATTTGTGGTCAAAATTTAAAAAAAGTGGCCGCCATTTTGAACTTTTTTGTAACTGGGCCGATTGCTCTGAAAATCGATATTTGAGTATCGCAATATGCATGGAGAAGGAATTTGTGGTCAAAATTTAAAAAAAGTTGCCGCCATTTTGAGCTTTTTTGTTTCTGGGCCGATTGCTTTGAAAATCGATATTTGAGTATCGCAGCGAGCATAGAGAACGATTTTGTGGGCAAAATTTAGAAAAGCGGCCGCCATTTTGAACTTTTTTGTTACTGGGCCGATTGCTTTGATAATCAATATATGAGTATCGCAGCAAGCATAGAGAACGAATTTATAGTCAGAATTAAATAAAGTGGCCGCCATTTTGAACTTTTTTGTTTCTAGGCCGATTGGTCTGAAAATCGATATTTGAGTATCGCAACAAGCATGGACAAGGAATTTGTGGTCAAAATTTAATAAAAGTGGCCGCCATTTTGAACTTTTTTGTTACTGGGCCGATTGCTTTGAAAATCGATATTTGAGTATCGCAGCAAGAATAGAGAACGAATTTATGGTCAGAATTAAAAAAGTGGCCGCCATTTATTATGGACAGACAGCGTAGTCTCAGTAATAAGGTTTCCGCCTTTTGCCCTATAGGTACGGTACCCTAATTGAACTATATTAAACTTTTTGTAACGACCTCATATTTTCAAAACCGATAAGTGACTATAGCAGCAAGCACAAAGGAAGAATTTGTTGTCTTTAAATTATTAAAATAAATGGCAGTTAAGACAGGAATTTTGGTAATTAAACGCCTGAGGATGTAAAGCAGAGGTTCAACGCGAGCGAAGCCGCGGGCGTCCGCTAGTAACACTAATAGAAATAGTTAAAATAAAATGAAAATTTGAATTTGGATGGCAGACCATTGCATTGAGCCTTAAGACACTTTTAAGATGAACATAATAATTTAAAATAATAACCATCTTATCACCAAATATTATATGAAAAGTTGATTGTAGAGACGACTTGACAAGACGAAAGTTTATATTTCCGAGTGAGGTTCTCAAAGTAAAAGGAGTTTTGCTGTCTAAATAAAAAACTATACCAAAACTAAACAGCCAATCCACTTCACGCCTCGTAACCTATTTATCGACTTAAGAATATATTGCTGGTAAATAAAACAAGTGGCCCAGTGACCGATACCCGGGATATTAATCCTCCGACCCATACTTCGTCACTGTCCGGTGCTCCGATGCTTAACCGGGCTTAACAGACATGTTTGAATTTAAGGCTTTGGAAAATGCGGTCGGCGTCCCGGCCAATTGGATCAATCCCGGGCTTCTGACCCGGGTTCATTACAGTTTAACCGTTACGATGAGTCGTTACAAAATTTAATTAATTGAAGATTTTACCAGGGAGACCGAGCTTTGCTCTGGATAGATGTAAAACGTCTAGCTACTTATCTGTATGGGCTAGAATACTAAAGAGCATAGTATGTGCTTTGTTTAAAATCATGGACAACACGAATTTTCTGAGATATCAATTTTCCCCGACAATTATAGTTCCTACAATTCAGGGTTAAAAAAGCTCTCGGCCTGCATTTGTTTACATTAAAACTAACAACTTTTGTTCTACGACTTTTTTTAACTCTATAATGTAACATCGGCAAGTGGAAAATACTGATGTCGATTTAAATAAACAATGAAAAAAAAATTTCGGTGTAGTCATTAATATCATATATATTCACTATAAATGAAACTACAGTACGCAAATTTTTCTAATATACTTCTCTACATACGTTTCGCCCTAACAACGGAACATCATCACAAATATTGATGTCTCCGTCATGCCTTAAATTTTCCACGTCTATCTTTCTGATACATAAACTTCTCGTGCCAATTTTTGATACCGAACTCCTCCAAAATGGCTCAACCGATTGTTACGAATTTTTTTTTGTATGTTCACTAGATCTGAGTGTAGGTCGTAAGCTATTTTATACGACTGCCCAAAAAAAGGAGTGTTATGTTTTTAGGGCTCATGTATGTATGTATGTATGTATGTATGTATGTATGTATGTATGTGTGTATGTACCTATGTATGTATGTATGTATTTATGCATGTATGTATGTATGTATGTAAGTATGTATGTGAGTTTCCACCATAACTTTTGAACAGCTGAACGGATTTGGACAAATGACCCCATTTGTCCAAATCCCTTAGAATACTTACACCATTCTGAGTAACATAGGCTATTTTTTTGTTTGGAAAAAGTCGTTTTACCCCAGGGCAGTCGTGTTTTTTAATTTTTAAATTATTTACTTGTTACATCCCCAATGGCAAATCAACGCTTGGCAGGTCAGCTAGTATATGTATATGAAAAAAAAAATATATGAAACAAGATGGAATACTCTGAAGACACTCTTGGCCAATAAAACAAAACCTACTAACCGTCTTCTCATTTAAAATTTTACCTCAATATCATGCACCTGGACGGAGAAGAAAAGTACCGAAACTGAGGGAAAGAGTGAAATAATTCGTGCCATAAATTTAACTTTTATTGCCACCGAGCGAGCGCGGTCGTCGTCGGCTTTAGACGCCACATCGACGTAATTTAACTTTTTCTTATTATCTTTAATGCTGATGTCGTTGGACGCCACCCTCAGAATATTACACTGTAAGCGTTTCTGCTGTACAATGTAACAGTTCTTTGGATTTAGGAATTGTAGAATTTTCTTCATAAAGTTCGACAACGGCTTTTTCTTTCCAGCATCCAATGGAGAATGCATTTTACCCTTTTTGTCCGGACTATCATTATTATTTTACCATTAATAATATCTTCTTTATTTTATTGGTAATAATATTTATCTAGAAAAGGTCATGGTGCCTGCGGGATTTTGAATAAATTGGGTTATAGCAATCTTTATAGATACCTATATCTGGGTTCAAAAGAGCAGGAATAAGAACAGGAACAGCTGTGCTATTCTACAAAATGAAATAGCTGCCAGACAGCTGCCAACCCGAATATGGCATGCAAAATTGTACTCTATTGCAACTGACAAATTCATAGATGCATAGATGTACGCTCGTCGCTGTTTTGCAGAATAGCACGGCAGAACATGGATCAGATAACGAATATAATCTACAATTTGAAAAAAGCGAGAAAGTTGCGGGCTAACCCACGGGAATTTAGAGCTTCTTTTATGCCACATATCGAGCCACATAAACTTTTCCAGAGCTTCTCGTACATTTTATATTTCAAAGTCAAGGGCTGACACTGGATCCAATCACCCCTGTAATCCGAAGTATAGTCGTGTGAAGCACGCCAAATGATTTATCGGATCAGACACTTCTAATGCGTCTGATACTCAAGTAATACAAGAATACAAAGCTGCGTTTTAGTTTAGGGTACCAATTGTTATTAATTTAAAACCTGCGATAGTTTGTGACTCTTCTTTGACGTAAAGCTACAGTTGCTTGCTTAGCGGTGAAGGATGAGATCGTGTGCAAACCGGCAAGCATGTGTTTTCCTATAATGTTCTCAAAAGTGTGTGAAGCCTGTCAACATTTACTTGGCCTGCGTACTTAGTTAGCTGTATCCAAATCTATTTAAATTTTGGAAAAGATAATAAAATTTGTAAGTTAAAAATCTCAAATTAGGTACCTACACAATTACCTTGAATATTAAAGTGGGTCAAATAAAACAAATATCAACAATCTCTCTCAACCCTATTTTAGTCCCACTGCTGGGAATGGAGCTACTCTCAGAATCACCCAAGTCACAGAATACAATAATTATAATACCCAACGTTACAAAAGGTTCACTCCACGAGATCATTTACAGAAATAGCGACAAAAAATGCGATTCGGTTCGCAATATAGTGCCTGGCACTGCCTCGGTTATACACCTAAAGTTGCGCTACCTTGTAATCGGGAAATAGACCGTACAAGAACGAACGCGTGCAACCTAGCCGGCGCGCGGCAGCCGTCTGAAATCGGTAGCGCTCTTGATTACGTGTCAAGTGAACATGGCCTGCCCAAGAACTGCTACCTTTGAGAACATTATCGTGTAGTCTCAATTTTTTCTTAATATTATTTAGTTTCCACAAATGAGAATGTTTTTATTAAAATAATTACTTCAGATAGTTTTATCAAAAAAACTACAATTAAGAATTTCTTACAATAAAAACAGGGCTAAGCAATACATCATGCCCCAGTTTCCCAAGTATTTACATTAGTACCATAAATTCACAAGAGGTGAAGAATACCGACACGCACCGCTCCCTTCCAACAGAATAATTAATGAGTCTGCGAAATATTTTGAATGTCTAAACACCTCTAGCATCTGACGAAGAGCCAAGTTCAGACCAAGTTGTTGTGAACTCGATTATGAAATAAATACTACAAGATCCAAGCTGGTATATCATAAAGCCTGTGCCAAATTAAACTGTTGAATGATCTTAATTTATTGCGCAGTTAGTTGGTCTTCTGTAATTAATTATTCAAAATAATGAATAATACCCTAAGTGTTGATATGAATTCTACCTTGACTTAAATGTCATGTATTAGCCATAGAAGCTAATTTCTATCCTTTTTCAAACAAAATACATTTTATTATTGGTCGTGATAGAAATGTCTTTTAATAATTAGTTTCTTCACATAAAGCTATTAAGTGCGAGTCGAATTCAGACATTAAGGGTTCATTTTAGTATGTACACCGAAAGCTTCATTACAATTTAATTAGGGGAATTCCCTCTACCGTGAATATTAACTATTGATAATATTATGTCCATTTACTTTGAACTAAATAGTCAGCTATCACTTTTAGTAGATCCAATAAAAGGATGCTGACAATAAGACTCAGCGAGACAGTGAGCACGTCTATTTCCTTAATTCAGAGAAAATACGAGTCGCTACGAACGCTTGACCTATTTCATTTAATTTGACAACGCCGTCTGTTGCATCCTCTGATTAACTTCCTGTTTCAAATGAATTCCCCTTTGTCAATCAAATTACAAATAAGTATCTTTGTTTCTGTTTCGATATAAAAATCGTTAGGTAACTTGAAAAACATTTTTGTGGTCTGCCTATGCTTAATTTTCATTCATAATTAGCTTATCTTCATAAAATAAGTAAATCTTACGTTTTTATTCCGATTATTACTACGTAGACAAAATATTTGTGGTTATAAAAAAATATGTTTTTCTAATGCCATACTTAGTTATTATAGCTGGATAAAAAAAAAACCGCTGTCTAACTATCACGGTTCAAGAGATACAGCTTGGTGAAAGATGGACGGACAGACGGACGGACGCAAGGAAGGATTGACGGACGGCGACGTCTCAGTGATCGGGTCCCGTTTTTACTCTTTGGGTACAGAACCCTAAAAATGTGTGTTTGGGTCACTTTCGCCTAAAAAACCTTAATATTATCAGCTCATATAGAGGCAACTCATTAAATTACAAAAAGACACTTTAATATTTCGTAATTCGTTCTTAATTGATAACATCATGGCTAAGATTGAACATAGTACTTCAATTATAAATAACTAAAACTTCTGTACAATTCAAAGCAAGATTCTTGTAGTGCTTCAGACGTTCGCATCGCCTCAAGATATTTGCCTCCAGTCAACCGGTGTTACCACTAACTTCTCTCTACTTGTTAACTCGTTATGACTGTAATTGACAGTTTTAAACATTCAGTTTCCTTTGAAAACTAGGTTTTAATATACAAATTATTGTTGTAGGGAAGTATTAAAAATTGAGGAAAGTCCGATAGATTAGGTATCTTAATTTAATTTGATACAATGTTTACACACAAATACAGATATTAATAATGAAGCAGTGACAGTCCAGTGGCTCATACTTCCGTCCGTCCGTCCGTTCCATCCGTGATTCAAACCCCGAATATTCGATTAGAAGAATCTAATATATACGGGATTTGAATCACGGACACCTTTGACTTTTCGGAGTATGAGATGTTAGTTCCTTTTTTTCACGATTATTTATTATTTATTTAACTAGGACACAAACAATATACACATAGATACAACATATTTAACAACGTATTTTTTTAAATACACTTTCACTTATATGTATATCTATAATAATATGACTAGCTGTTGCCCGCGGCTCCGCCCGCGTGAATTACGATTTTTTTTACATATACCGTAGAATTCTTTGATTTTCGCGGGATTCTGGTGTGATGTTGTACAGAAACCTGTTCGTTCTTCGCACGGGTTATCTTGAGGTGATTTTGAAAACTCCTTTTTTTAATAAAAAAATATACAGTTTCATTAATACGTAGTTGAAAGATCAAAAGGACGATTTTAACTGTCGAAATTTCGATACATTGGTACAAGTCGTGGTCACGTAGTGACCACGACCTGTGCCATTGGGTCGTCGTCCTTTTCATTGTGATTTTTATTCTGAAACCACGAAATATGTCAAAAATTATTGAATCATGTGAAAAGTTGTACTGGTGGTAGAAATCTTCTTTCAGAGTTCGGCCGGGTAGGTACCACTGAGATAAAACACTCTACTAACAATATTCCCTAGCCCAACATAAGAGTCTGTTAAAAATCTTTGCTTCATCTCAATACAATCCCAAGTATCAGAATGGGCAATAGCTATATATTTCTTTACGTATAAAAACCTATGACGGTCAATCGGGTTAGGACCAGTTAAGACCTGAGAGTTAAAAATATTTGTGAACCATTATGTTACTCTTTCCATGTTGCGGATGATAAAAAAAGACGTGGCACTCTGGGAATGTCCACAAAAGTGAAAACTTTAATCTGTTCATGACTTAACAGTGCCATCTTAATATAAAGTCAAGGAACAGTACATTACATGACAATTAATTATTATTAACAAAAATTCGGTAGTACCTATCTCCAAGTTTTACATTCAAGTTCCACATAATTTGTAGAGATGGCGCGATACGGTGTAACGTGGTGATAAATTCATGATTTTTGTTCACCCTAAAAGTGAAAAATCTTAAACCATACAAAATCTTCTGCTAAGCATATTTATTTACGGCTGTAAGGGTACTCCAGCCTGACTTGAGCCCTTACGTCCTAGCCCTAGGTGCTTGTCCATTCCGAGTTTCAAGTCAACTACTTGAACTCATCGACAAAGGTTCTGATGTCTATAATTTCTGAACTACAAAAGTGATGATGATAAAATTTATACGGAATAATCTTTAAAGAACCTCCTTTCTAACAAAAAAAAGAATGAATGAAATCGGACAACGGGTTAATGAATTATAACTAAATACACATTTTGACTTTGATGCCGTCTTCCAGGGAAACCATGATGAATTCCGGGACAAAAAGTATCCTATGTCCTACCTCGGAGTATGAACTATAATCAAGTCAAGTTTCAATTAAATCCATCCAGCGGATTAGCCGTGATGCGCGGTCGTGAAACAGACAGACAGACAGACAGACAGACAGACAGACAGACAGACAGACAAAAATGAAACAAATTACAGTTTTGGCTTCAGTATCGACTATATAGTGTCGTCCAACAAAAATTTTCAAAATATCTTCAATGTACAGAATTCGACCCTTTACAGTTTTATTATAAGTATAGATTATAATAGTAAGTTTAATATCACTTAATTAAAGCCACAATATTTTTACGTTCACGTTAACAAACATTTTTGTTTGCAATTTGAAAAACCCCGTATTTTAAAAACTGTTATCGAAAAAAGCTTTCAAAACAATCCATAATGGCTGGTAATCGAAGCGCGGGAAAAATACGTTTGGTGAATAGCTAGAGGGGCGATTGTGAAATTGATGCGTTATGTTATCGAAACGAGACTGGCTTGATATTCATCAATCACGAAACTTTTACACTCGTTAGCGAATTTGAACCATACCCATAACTCTCACAAAACATTATATACAAGGGTAAGTTTTAGTAAATGAAATCTGTGTATGTGTGAGGGATGTGTATTGTGTATGCAGGTGCATGATGCTTATATTAACATAGCGGTGCATTTTTGGAAAAAATTGTGAAAATCAGCCACGGCCGAAGGTGCCCACTAGACTAGAGCAGAGCCAACTTAGAAAATATGAATTGAGGTCGTCCAAAATAGGTTAAATTAAAATAAGATTTTTTAATTCAATATTTACTAATATTTACAACAGCAGAAAATGTTAATAGATAAGATTGGTGAAAGGTTTACCGCTTCATCATATTACACAGTCCATTTGCAAAAGGCGGAAGCGACGTAATTAATCGAACCTCATTACCGCTGACTTCATTCTTTCCCGATTATCATTTGTTTTATCCTGAGAAGGGCCTGGAAAAGTACATTACGCGAGGCTCCAGCATTTGTCTTCGTCGCCTTCGCTGCCGACGTTAATTAATATGGAATACCCTTTGGGTTTCCGGGTGTTTACCGTTACTTGATTTATGTCTCTATTTTCAGTTTTTTAATACCGTTCTTGGGTTCCCAAGGCGAATCGCAAAACATTTAAAGTTTTGCTTAGTTTTAAAAATAAATTTTTATCCATGTAAATCAACAGATTTTAATCTATGAAACTGTACCTACATAATATCTACTTTGAAAGTGTATCCTCCTTCTAAATTTTTAACTGTAAGACAAATCTAAGAAGAAATTAAAAGCACAACAATCAAAGTCTTAAACGATCCTATGGATTATTTATTTATAGAAAATAGTTTTTAGGGTTCCATACCAATTTGGTAAAAATGAAACCCTTATGGTGAGACTTTATCCGTCCGTCCGTCCGTCTGTCACACACGATTTTTTCAGTAATTATCAATGCTATCGACTTGAAATTTGGAATAGTTTTAGGTAATAGTGACCCAACGCCATTGCACTCATAAAATATTGAAATTGTTTTTATTTATATTTAAAAAGGGGGAAAACCGGGACTTCGAATTTTCAAAATGAGATAACAATATGAAGTGGGGTATCATATGAAAGAGCGTTACTTGTGTACTCTAAAACCGATTTTTATTTATTTTTATGCTTGATAGTTTTGGATTTATTGAACAAACTGTCGAAAAAAATACCGTCCCCCCCCTTATCTCCGAAGTTTATCAATCGAAAAATCTGAAATAATTATGATTAATAGACATTAATGTATATTTTACAGGAAAAATAAAATCAACTCCCTAACTATTATACTTTTTTTGATAATAACAATAAACCACCAAAAACAAAGTTACGTTTGCGGTTCGCCAACAAAAGCACCTACATGTAAATTATACTTGTAAATTCATGAACAAAAGTGATTCTTTCAATGTTTTACTTCTTTGATGGTATGGAACCCTCGGTGCGCGAGTCCGACTCGCACTTGGCCGGTTTTTTTTTTCATACTCCTTTAGTTGAAAAAACTTTCCGTTTCGTCTTTGCTTTGAATCAACGTAATTTTTAGCTGCGAAAGTTATAGGTATCATCAATCTCTATAATACCGAAAATATTCAATTATTTTATATTCTTACGATATCTAAGCATAAAGTGTATGCCTAAGATTATGTTCTGTCTACAGCTTGAGCTGACTACATTACCTACACTACATTTCATTGCGCATAAGCTATCACAGAGCTTCTAAGTGTAAGGCAAGTAAGCGACCAGCTAAATTCACACTGGACAGGCAGGCTCCAGTGGATTGAACCTGCATCTCACAATGCCACCTATTTCGATGATTATTCAGCCATCCGAGCCGCTTAGGCGACGTGCTGAATTGCCTTGATCCTGAAACTGACTTGTTAATGTAATATGCTTAATACATTTCCTTCCCTAGCTATCACGGTCATTTCCAAAAACGTAAAACAAGCAAGCAAAGCCTGTTTACCGTTCCTTTTTTTTCGTTTTTACCTTCGAAAATTAACAGTTTGAATTAATCACCGAGACTTTATAATATCAAAATAATTTATTTCATATAATCCTTACTTACAATCACTTAAGAAAAGTCGTTAAATAATTATACTTATTTAATGGTGATAACTGTTTCACGGCTTAAAACTAAGTTGACGAGCTTCCAACTTGCCCTGAAAATCTCATAAAAACTCAGGCAGTTATCTTTATTTTATCTGACTTTTTATTTATAGTGGTAAGTACCTGTGTAGCCTTATAGATCTCAGGAACTATCTGAGAATAACTTTGACCGGTAGTACTAAAATCAAGAGTGATAGAAAAATAATAGCTCGTAGTAAAACTTTAATTAATAATCAAATGCTATTTTAATTTCCTTAGTCATTTTACTCGTAGCTCTTTAATAAGTATATTGTAGATATTTCTAAAATATATGTACTTAGTTCATTTTTTACTTAATTTTAAAATGCTTACTGGATTAACAAGCGATCAGTCTAATATACGACACTACGCTAAAGTGCGATAGTATCGTCGCAGTCGTGAGTGATGGATGGAGATGTCGTCAAGTGAATTTCCTTTATGCTTCCATTACTTAGATCTTAAAACTCTACAAAAGTGCAAAAGAACTCGTGCAAATGTAGTCATCATCATCTAAAGTTGTTTTCTACATATAATAAGTGCTAAGTAAACCTCGAAGGGTTGACATTTTTAAGAGGGTAGCTGGTGATGCGTTTTTCTTTTGTTTTGGGAAGAAAAAATTGTGAAATTTAAAAAGTTACTAGTTAATGAGATATAGTATATATCCCATTTTCGGGTAATACCTACCTATTATGGACCCTTCGCCACTAAGTTTAGATCTTAAGTAAGTAAGCCGGGAAAGGATTCAAACTATGTTTTTGCAATAAGTCTCTTTCTTATCATCGTCTGTCTTTAAATTGAATATTTCCAGTATTTTATTCTAATACAAGGTAAGTTGAAGGTTGCACAAAGTTATGTCCAGTCCATAATGTAAGTTGTTCGTAGATGTTTGTCCATGAATAAGATCGGAACTAGAAATGCCTTGTACAGTTTCAAATATTAGTAGATTATTATCATTATGAGTATAGTTAGGATTGCCTTCAATATTATGTATTTGTCATTACCTCAGTAAAACAATATTTTTTTTTAATTTTTTCATAGAACGACATAGGCAGACTCTTTATTGCACACCACAGAACAGTCATAGTAAGGATTCCTGATATAACGTGCAAAGTGAGATCGGATTGTATAGTAATTTATATCGGTTGATAATAATCGGTTAATAACGACGAATCTGTCACAATTACTACGTTCCAGGTGCTGTTTTTCATTTTAAGACCTAAGTCTATTGCTCTTAACTAAATAATGTAACTACGTCTATATGCAGGTTCTGTATGAAACACTGTTACACGTGGGTATATCCAGTCACAAACTCTTCATCTTTGTTATAGAAACGGCTGCAAACTTTAAACTGCAGCTAGATCGTGTCTTAGACGGGCAAACCCTTTGAATGGGCTGAAGACATTTGCTTCTTAGTCTTCCACTGTTTCTTCCAACTTTCTCTGCACTACGAGTAACTCGAATACTGGAATTGGCAGTTTAAAATACTTGATGCAATTTACTAACTTCGTCCTCCTCCAATGATATACAAATATCCATAGTTGTACACAAGTTTCTCTCGTTTATTCGAAATATCTTCACCGGAGGTTTATTACTCGTAGCATAGGTAAACATACTTAAATCGCCAATTTACTGACCATGATAGCTAGAGCAGCTATTAAAAGCCACTCTAGTTATGCTTTCATCTCTTCATTTTCAAGGAATGAGTAGGTAGTAAAACTCGTTCGCTCGTTCGTTTCAGCCGACGGACGTCCATTGCTGGACAAAGGCCTCCTGCAATGACTTCTAGCCCACACGGTCCTGCGCCACTTCTATCTAGCGCCTTCCCGCGAGTCTTTTAATGTCGTCGGTCCATCTGGTCGGAGTATTTTCGGAGTCGTCCAACACTGCGCTTTCTCGTGCAGGGTTGCCATTCCAGTACTTTAAGTCCCCGTCGATGACTCTGGTTCGTCTACGCATCTCCTCATTTCTTATTTGATCACGTTAGACTCGTGAGGAGTGCTAAATTAAGGCATTTATTATTCCCCCACAACATTCCGTTATATTGCAGAACAAATGTATGATTTACATTTAAATATCTTTTATCTAATCGGTTTAGGGGGAGTGCTTGATTTATAGCGCGTCTGATAAAGCTGCCAGAACTACCTATACTTACATTAAACAACCTAAACTGGCGAAAATAAAATTACAAGTATAAAGCCCCTCTTTTCACTAAAAATATCCTACGGGATAACAGTTTTTTTTTGCCTTTTAGCTTAAAGGTTACTTTATACAGCCGCAAAGTTTTTCTATTCAGTTTCATCGAGGGTGTTTTAAAATGTGTAGGTATTTAAATACAGTGTGAAAATGAGTATAGTACTTAAATACAATATAATATGCATAGGTGCATGTGTCTATGTGTATCTTTATAAATCCCTGAATATGCAAATATCTGAACCGCTTGAAATTTATAATTAATATAATATTATAAAAATTCTGATTTTTAAATACTGTTCAAGTATTTGAAAATGATTATATTTCATCATTTATGCTCCATTCAAATTCCATTTATCATCAAAAGTTAAAGTGTGCTGTCATTTATAAAACCTTCAAAGCATTCCATCAGTAATGGCACCCTATCCGAGTGCGTGAAAAATACGTTTCGAGTCTCCCTTGAGGTCCTGATAGCGAAATTAATGCGTAATGTTATCAATTCGAGACGGGACGAGATCTAATATTCATCAATCACAGAACCACTGAACTCGTTACCGAGTTTCAAACAAAATATACGAGTGGGTCTCTCATTCGGTACTTTACCTATTTGAGAATCTATTTTATCTTCGGAAGAAAGTCATAAATTGTTATAGCTATCACTCACAGCTCCACCCGCGCGTATTTCGGTTTTTCATAATCGTGATAAAATATACAATACCTAATAATAATATGCTCAGAATTATTATTAATTCCTACATTCAGTGTGGTGGAAGCTGCGGCCACGCCAAGTTATTAACTCCTATTTAAATTATTAATTATTTGTAGAGTCGTACTGCTAGAACATATAGATATAGAAATTGATTATGGAACGAGCATGTTTCTGTGTAGTTTCTACAACATTATAATACTATTCTTATCCGCGCGAAGTACTAGATCAATTAGTTGCACATCAAATGAGTTTTCTATTCAGATTATACAGACAACTACTTTAAAAATTAAATATCGAATGGAAGCAGGCGTTATTTTGCAGAAATCCATAATTAGCAGAACAGACTAATTTGTTTTGCTATAAGTCGCTACTTGTACAACTTGTTGCTACAAGTAGCGGATTAAAGCAAAACAAATTAATCTGTCCTGCTAAATTAAACATCATTTTTTAGCAAACTGCGCAGTACCCGACGTAAAATTTTACGGCTTAACATCTGTTCGAAACATTATGTTAAACGAAAGTATCACTCTATGATTTACTTATGACGACAAAAACATGTCTAGACCAAGTTAAATATACAAGAAATAATGAATATCTCTAACGAGACTATGAAAGAAATACAAATAATGTACTTAATTGAGCAAGAAATAATGTTTGTTAGCTTGGAAGAAGAAATTGCGTCGGTACCATGTGGCCCCTAATTTATAAAACTGGAAGTCTAGACTCTAGAGGATTCTAACTTTGAATAGCATCTGTATATCATAAGAAGTAAAATAAATCCAAATAAATTGCCTGTGTGACATACGGACATATTATATCGTAGACGATTGAATAGAGATTGAACTGAGAAAATGAAATGGGTTCATTTTTCAATTCTGCCGTAGCAATTAATTTTGTCAACAACTTTCTATTCAAAAATGCACACCACTATTTTTCCTTTTACAGTACGTTTTTAATCACGAGAAAACTTAATTTGACAGTAGACATGCAAATACAGTTAATAGAAATTTGAAACAGGAAGTCAATCCGGCGCTGCAACAGCCGGTGCCTTTAATTTAAGCAGGTCAAACGCTTGTCGTATCGCGTTTTGCAGCTTCGAGTGAAAATATACGAGTAAATACAATAGCTATTATACGGTATACCCTCTACTCAGGGCAATTTTATTCATTTTGAAATAAATTATTATAATTAAACGTGATTCTCTGTCACCAGGGAAAGACGACAAATTACTTTTAATGAGTCTGACAAAATCAAAATACAAAGTGCTCTTTAGAAAGGGAACTGTGCGAGATATGCGCACGTTGTATACTTTATATCTTTTTAAATATTTCTTTAATGTACAAATTTCATTAAAATAAAAGTATTTAAGTAGAAGTGCTTAATGTTTGATTTAAACATTGAAAACCTGCTTTCTAAAAATCTAGACATTTATTCACGTTTGTCGATTATGGTTCTCTTTCTAAACAGACTCTATCTTTGTCCCCAGCAGGACTATGTCGTTTGTATAACAAAGATTATTTCAATTATTATTAATCCAGCAACCGACATTCTGCTGAGCTCAAGGATCATCATTCACATATAGACTAAAAATAATAGGAGAGGATCAAACCTCCCTGCCTCACACCACACTCATGGTCAAACAGTGTATTAATCCACCTAACGTATTAACGTTTTCATATTTTGCGACAAAAATCAAAACTTCACAACTTCCAACATAATTATTTTCTTTTCAGAACGTATTTACAAGCTGGCAAATAGCTATCTTATCCTTGGTTGATAATATTATTATTCTATTGCTATTACACGCTGACGTACTTACTTTAACGTTAGCTGTCGGTAGTTATTTCAGCAACTTGCATTCCAATTTTCCACCTCGTGTTATCCTACATGTATTCGTGATAAAGTTTCGAACAAACTTTGAAACTTGGCTCGTCATCGGACGCTAGGTGTTCAATGTTCATGCATCCAAAATATTTCATAGTCTCATTAATTATTCCGTTGGAAGGGGATCCTTTGGCGCGTGTTGGTATTTGCATCTTCTAAGTAATATATTTTATGACGCGAATCTTAACATTTAGGATAGGTATAGTTATTGGCTCTAACACGATGATCATGTACCGTCCTATATTTTTCAGATATTACATAATTATTGGATACATATAATATAATATGCACCAGCCCGTTGATTTTGCGAAATGACCTTCATCTATGCAGCAGCTGATTGGTTAATGTTTGCGTCAATTATGAAGCCAAGGCGTCAATTGTCAGATGATGACTGCGTTGATATGGTTACCCGCGATGGTTGGCCGATGTACGTTGTACACTTTATATTTTTGAGAATAACACTCTAGGTTCAACAAGCGACGCGATGTTCAAGTAGAGTCTGTAGTCTGTTCCAATTACTATGCCTTCTATTCATGTGAACGTATCTGCAACAAAATTAAAAGAAAACTATAAATTTTACCTACATTTTCATGAGGTTATCTTGTTGTGAGATGCATTACACATAATGCACAAACAGAGATAATAATAATAGTTACAGTTTATTTTCATTATGACTAGGCTTAAGTAATAAAAATGCTCCAGTTTGCATATTCCTGCCTCGTAAGTCTAGACAAAAAGAAATTTATCCCAATCCTTGTCACAAAGCCAAGAACTTGTCTTTCGTAGCCTGACATACCTAATAACTGATAAACGAGGTACAGTCCGAGAAGGCTCTCTTGGCACTTAAATGACATTAACAGGAGGGCGTAGTTGCAGGACAAAGGCCAGCGTATTCGCAGCGTATTTTAGTTAATAAATAAATAATAAGCAAAAACCCGTTAGTCCCGATTTCGGCCACGCGCCAAGATAGCTTTGTCGCACCGTAGTTAATTATGTAAGTACCCAAGTCCCAGACTGTATTACGCAGTGACTATTCATACGAGGTAAATTTCAAAGTACCTGCACAGAACAGCTTGAAGGCAGCTAAGTAAATTCACACCGGACAGGCAGGCTCCAGTGAATTGAGCATGCAAGCCGCACAATGTGGCCCATTTCAATGATTATTCAGCCATCCAAAGCAGCTTATACGTCGTACTAAATTTCCTTGGCCATCAGTGACCAAGCTGCTGGCCGAGTGGTCTGAATCGTCCATAATACATGACATTAAAGCTATTGCATACACATGAGCTTTGTCCTCATATTACAAACTGCAAAACAGATTTATATTTGCAATGAAACTAATACGATTTCTAAATAATGAAAATGTATTACCTACAACAATAGGTAACCACTATAATAATTTTTTAATATTTAATTCGTTTTATTAATAAATAAATATTCTCCTATGGAGCGTTACCTAACCCTTACACTTTTCCTATTCCTTAGTGAAGTAGATAGAGTTCTATTAGTTAAGAGTTAGAAACGAGAAAAATCGGACTCAAATGAAGCATTCATTCAATAACTGACTCATTCTTATCGCCTTGCTTACAACAGAAAAAGTTTCCTTTCTATAAAATTATCAAAATGTATGTAGGTATGTGAGGAATATCTATAAGAAATAATTTTCTCAAAATTACCACGTCAACCTACTCACTCGAGGAACACAATATGAATGGGTCAACTTGTTTTTAATTGTAACTTTTTAGCCATCGAATATTTTTAAATATCTCATAAAATACAATTATTACTAGCATAGCTAAGGTTTTCAGTTTTCTGCCAAGACAACGATTTCTTGCAAAATTTAATTGAGCGCCTTGCAATAATTATTAGCAAGCCACTTTAATAAACATAGGATCTTCATTTAATTTCATAGATTAGGTATCTACTCGTACCTACGCATTTTACTTTACGCTTGAAATATTATAATATTATTTTAAGCTTTCCATTTTGTAAGCTTAGAAAGACAGGGTTGTTGTTGTACCTAAGTTAAATATTCATCAAACCCTTTTTATTGTAAAAACAAGAGAGGTAAGTATTAAAAAATTGCCACTTAGTAGAGACAACAATTGAATAAAGTACACGATAAGCGCAAAAGAACGTAAAAGCCAATTCGTGTCGTCCTTTTCAGTGTGTTTTAAGTAGCCGCAAACCCGGCGACATCGACATTCCCACATGGACGGGAAACGCCATTTGTTTTCCCTGGTCTGCGTCGTTAATTTCCTAATTACACTTTCAGAATAAAGCCGTTTTTATTGTGTCCCATCTTTCTTTTACCGCGTCGTTAAAGGTTCAGTTTTGTTAGCCACTACCAACTTTTCCTACAATTTTTTCTCGCCACGCAAATATTGCTAGCAAAATTAGGAAGGCGTAAAAATTAATTAAATTTTATCATTTTAGGCAATAATTGCTTCTGGCTTACTAGGTTTACGGTTTACCATAATTAAAAAAAGAAACAGATTTGGATATTCTTATATAGTTGTGCTGAAAATGAGACTGGAATAGTTAATACATGGATTTTTGTTTTTAATAGATAGGCTCTATTATAACTATAGTACCTATCTTTAAACTACAGAAAACTATTTGTGAGTTTGGTAAAATTTCATAAATGTTGAAACTTGGTAAATTTTCAACTATGAATCTATCTACTCAGCCCTCAGGTAAACAAGATACCATTATAGACGTACCGCGAGCGATGACCTATATAAATCTATGGTAGATACTCGCATACGAAAAACTTGCATCCTACTTAGAAATGTTTGTACTAGCAGTAAATTGACCCGTATAAAAAACTACCTGAGATGCAGAGATACATTAGTTAAATAATTTATATCAAATAACTTGCATCGTTTATAAATATATTTTTGCTAAAGATCAAAAACTGAAACAGTCCTATCAATTTATTACTTCTTCCTAAAGATCAAATAGAAAGAAGAAAAAATTGATACGACTGTTTCATTTTTTGTCAAGGGAATTCAGTCGTATAACTAGAGCTTAGTCAAAATAACCTTTTATATTCGCTGTGCAAAAGATTAATGAAAGAAAAAACACGATGTACAAATTTACATACCATTTTCCTCGTCTCCTACCGAAATTAGCCCTAGTTCTGCATTCACGGCTTTGTTTAAATTAGGTGGATTTCGTGATTTGGCCGTAATATTCACTTTAAAAATTCCTTTTTCTGCTTGCGTTTCGTATTTTACGGAAAAATTTTCCGTGTTTGATTAGTTAGAGTAGTTTTTATCAAGAGATCTTTTTTATATTAGTTTTATCGTCCTATAATATTTAGAATTATTAAAATGTTAATAATAGTTATTTAGCTTATTACTGTACTTTTGTTGCTCAAGTGAAATGTTTCCAAGAAAAGCTGCATTAAATACCATTTATTTTCAGCACTCTCTAACATTATGACAATTTAGATCCTATAAATAGAAAAGCGTTTCGATATTATTCAAAGAAAAAAGTAAAATAGGAAACTAAACAGAATCTTTGCAAGTAATTATAAAATATCCCTATAAGATCAACAAACCAGTGAGGGCTTCTTCTTAGTTCGGGGCGCTTTGAAATCATCGTAAATTCACTTAAAATACCTAGTTATCACTAAAAAATAAGCGTTACGTAACAAGTATTTGACTGATTTTGTGCCTGGTTAAGTTAGACCCATAGATGTTATCAAACATTTGAATTTGAAATAGAATTTTTGTATTTATTAGGTGGGTTACACATATTTAATCACATATTAAATATGTGTAACCCACCTAATAAATACAAAAAAGTGTAATTCCAGACCACTAAACTTTGTTTATATTGACCGTTACTGTTTCGAATATCTGTTCCCAAATTAATATGGAAGTTACCTGCTCACCGCCGCAATGATGAATTGGATCCTCGCTAACCTGTGGTCTATTGATATTGATCCACTTGAACCTCGTGATCATTACAGAGTTAGCAGAGCGCAGTTTATAGACATATACATGTTACAGTCATAGTGATTAAACAGCTATTATTAATAATGACTGATTACTATGGATAATAGCCAAATTGACTAGACAATTTGATAAATTAATCACTTTATCTGGATATTATTCATAGGCGCTGGTCACAGTTGGCGAAAGTGATAATACGGTCTATTAGGCTTGTAAAACCTCCCCCCGTTCTTCATCCCGCTGCCGCGTGGCGTGATCCGTGGCTGACTAAATTGTTGTTACGTTGATTCTTAAAATAATTAAAATTCTTAAAATACTAATTAAAGTAATAGTTTTCGTAAAATAATTTTTTTAAGTTTTAAAATTTTAAGGTCAATAATTTAGTTTTCCCTTACACTTTTCAAGGCTCGTTCGACGGAGCCCCGCGAAGCTATTTCTGGGTGGTCATAAAAGAAAATAACCACTCTTCGTCACCTAACCCAACCGAGTCGGGGTGCCCTCAAGTCCCGAGCTCGCTTCGCTCGCTCCTAGACCCTGTATTAATACTATTATTTCATTAAAATATTAGCAAACTGGCAAAGAAATACGTTAAATGTCGTCTGAAATAACCTAACAAATTATGATTTTTAATAATAATTTTTCTTATTACTTCTCGTTAATTTGAGTTATTTACGAAAGCTAGTGACATTGTGAAGGGAATTAAATAAAAACATTCATAAATAAGTTAGTAAACAGGTAAATAATCTTTATCCATACTTGTTTTATTACATTATCCAAGTTTTCGAAGATGGTATAAAAAATAGCTGGTTAATGTGATTAATTCTATGTCAATTATCACTTTATCCAAATTGAGTTGATATTATTAATAATGGCCAGATGATATGTATAATATCCGGATTAATCGCTTTGGCTGTGACATACACACTAGACAGGACCCGGGGGACTGCGTGGCAAAATTTCGACAATTTTCTGGTGTCAAAATGTTTGTTTTGACATCAACGGCGTTAATAGGTAACTATTAGTCCACACGCGTGTTTCCACTGTGACAGTTTCCGCCATATTGTAGCGTATTATTGTAAATTTTGAGTTTTTTTTTGTATGAAGAAGGTTTGCGTAAAATGTTCAGATAGGCTTATCTTGAGGTCCAAATCGGTGATGGCCCCTTATAGTTTAATTGTAAACACACGCCAGCAGATGACTTCTTCACAGATTTTAACTCAGAAGTCAGAACCATCTAACATATAAAATAATGGAAAAATAGACAAGAATTAATTAACTCTGCAATCTGCGTAGTAATAGTAGAATCTAATCGACCTTGCGAATATTTTGTTATTTTCTGCATTCCTACGTTAATGATTTGCATTAAAATCAATGTTTATGTTTCCTTCTTTATTTTTACATGCTAGACTAGGTATAAAAATATTCGGAATTTGGACACTCCTTTTCTGTATTATTCCATAGCAAACGCTATTCCGAGGCTAATTATTTTCAAAAACGGCGTCCATACTTATAGGCAAGTTTATACACTAGACTGCCTCATAGAGAAACTTATATTGAGACTAGTTGACCCGGCAAATGTTGTTTTGCCATTTAGGACTATGAAAAACAGATAACAACCTGTTCTCGGACCCAGTTAGCCATACACTGAAAATTTCATAACAATTGGTCAAGCCGTCTCGGAAGAGTTCGGTAACAAAGGTTGGCGAGAGAATTTTATATATTAGACTAGCAGTGCCCGCGGACTCCGTTCCGCGTTAGAAATATTTTTGTTCCACGTAATACCCACATTCCACTTATGCTTACTTACGCAACGGCCGCGCCGCAACGGGCAGCGCGCACCCTTTTTGTTTTGCTAATATCTTTGAAGATATTGGTTGAAACCTATGATTATAACATCAAGATGAGCCCATCCGAACATTTTACGTAAACCTTCTTCATACAAGAAAATGTAGCGCCATCTGTCGAAATTCCTGCGAAATACTGCGTAGGCTTACAGCTTACTACTGACGCCGAAGGGGGTTTTGCTCCCATAAACTGGCGACATTTTTTCGCGCAGTCCGCCTGGTCTATCTATAGTATAGGTGTCTTTGGTTTAAACTGTATAGACTCTATACAGTTTAAACCAATATAATCTATACTTACTATAGAGTAAAGGGCACAAATATTCTACATTAAATTTCCATTCTAAAAAACGTATTTACAAACATAAATAATACCATAAATTAATACCATATTATGGGCTAGATAATCTTTACAAAAATTATTTGTTGTTTAACCACAATTTTAATCCGTTACCCGTAGGACCCGTAGGACATATTATTATGTTATCGCGGACTTTTTTTACAGATTTTTATACGCTCTTTAATATTGTAGAACATTGTTTTGTTCTATCCTCAATAGTTTCCGCAGCGTACGCGATGAAAGCAATTTTTTTTGCGACTTGGATTACGTTATTCAAGTTTTAGTAAAGATGCATAGTTGATTTTGGAAATTATTATAGCCTATGACACTCCACGATAATGTAGCTTTCTATTGGTGAAAGAATTTTGAAAATCGGTTCAGTAGATCCAGAGATATTACCCCTTACAACGTCACAAACTCACAAACATCGTTACGCTACCTCTTTATAATATTAGTATAGACTCACAATAGACTATAGCTGACCAGGCAAACGTTGTTTTGCCATTTAGGGGTATGAAAAATAGATAACAACCTGCTCCCAGACCTACCTTATCGGTAGGTCTTAGAGCTGGTTAATATCAATTTTTTTACACTAAATCATCAACATCGGTCGAGCCATTTCAAAGGAGTTTGGTAACAAAGATTGACGAGAGAATTTTATATATTAGATTAAAAAGAATAACTTTACAATGTATTCAAAATGGTAAAAAATAATATCTACATACTTCCTCTATCGATAATTCGAGAAGCTTTTTAATTACGACAGCGGCGTCAAGATCAATAAAGATAAGCGTTTGTAAGTATCACTAATAAAAATTATATCTAAACAGGCGCCAGAGGAAGTTATCGATACAGCCCGCAACTTGAAACTGGTTTGAGTCCGGTGGGAAATTCGCAATCTTGGCCTCCCGCTAACAAAGTTTTCAACTAAAATCCTATTGTATTCTGTGTCATGGGAAACTGTGAGCACTTGATTAGACCAATGCCACAAGCAGGGAAACTTGTCCATTATTTATTGCTGTTTTATATAGTTCGTTCGGTAGAGAACAAATACTTTCATGATACAAATCACTTGAAGATAATAATGCACACTAAGATATTTTTAAAGTTTTACTCGTGGACTTTGAAATGTAGAGCAAATATAGGAGAGAAATCATCACAATTACAACTTCTTTATTTTACACAGACTTAATTACAATCACATAGGACAAGGTTTCAATGGCGCTGTACTCAGAAGAAGCACAACAAATTCAGCCGGATAAAATCACTTCTATTTTATTTATTCACACACTTTAGGCGCATTGTGGCTACATTGTTCCACTCTCATATTATTAAACCAAATGACTTACAATGAGGGTGCGTGATAGAAACACAGAACACTTTTCACTTTTCTATTTCAATTAAAAATAATTTTTCATCTCACCCGCTCGGAAAAGCGTTTTTTAATGCCCGAAATGCGGGCGGAAAATGCTAATATATTTCATAGGCCGCCAAAGCATTTACATTTTTCCCAAGGGAGAATTAGTATGAAAATCCTTTCCGGCCCTAGGCTGGAAAGCATTTCCAAAGTCAAATGCGTTTGAGATATCTGTGGTCAAACTCGTATTACGTGTCATGTCAATGTCAAAGCTGAAGACTTTTTTTTTTAAATAACACTTGTAGTAGCACATACGATAATAACGAAATTCAACCTTAGAGTTTGTATCGGTAAATTAGTTCGTTTTATATTTACTTTTTCTTAGAATATCAACATAAATAATAACTCATATTTAGTTTTAGTAATTAGGTAAATCCATGATTTTTCTTCATTGTTTATGTATTTATTATTAACTAGCTGTTGCCCGCGGCTCCGCCCGCGTGAATTACGATTTTTTTACATAATATACCTTCCTACTGGAATTCCTTGATTTTTCGCGGGATTCTGGTGTGATGTTGTACAGAAACCTGTTCTTACTTTGCACGGGTTATCTTGTGGTGATTTTGAAAACTCCTTTTTCTTAATCATAATATAAAGTTTCATTAATACGTAGTTGAAAGAGTGGCACAGGTCGTGGTCACTACGTGACCACGACTTGTACCAATGTATCGAAATATCGACAGTTAAAATCGTCCTTTTCATTGTGATTTTTATTCTGAAACCACGAAATATGTCAAAAATTATTAAACCATGTGAAAAGTTGTACTGGTGGTAGAACTCTTCTTTCAGAGTTCGGCCGGGTAGGTACCACTGGGATAAATTACTCTACTAACAATATTCCCCAGCCCAACATAATATAAGAGTCTTTTAAAAATCTTTGCTTCATCTCAATACAATCCAAAACATCAGAATGGACAATGGCTATATATTTCTTTACGTATAAAAAGACCTTAGATGACAGTCAGTCGGTTAGGATCGATAAGACCTGAGTTAAAAACATTTGTGAACCATTATTTTACCCTTTCCAAATTGCGGATGATAAAGTTTAAATCTGTTCATGTGTTAACAGTGCCATCTTAATATAAAGTCAGGAAACAGTAAATAACATGACAGTTAATTTTATTTAAAAAAATCGGTAGTACCTATTTCAGAGTTTTACATTCAAGTTCCACATAAATTGTAGAGATGGCGCTATACGGTATAACGTAGCGATGACGCCAGTTACATGATTTTTGTTCACCCTAAAAGTGAAAAATTTTAAACCATACAAAATCTCCTGCTAAGCCTATTTATTTACGGCTGTAATGGTACTCCAGTCTTACTTGAGCCCTACGTCCTAGCCCTAGGTTCTTTGTGCATTCCGAGTTTCAAGTCACCTACCTACTTGAACTTAAAGGTTCTGATGTCTGTAATTTCTGAACTACAAAAGTGATGATGATAAGATTTGTATGGAATAATCTTTAAAAAACCTCCTTTCAAACAAAAAAAGAATGAATGGAATCGGACAACGCGTTAATGAATTATAACTAAAAGACGTTTGGACTTTGATGCCGTCTTCCAGGGAAACCATGATGAATTTCGAGACAAAAAGTATCCTATGTCCTACCTCGGGGTATGAACTATAATCATGTCAAGTTTCATTTAAATCCATCCAGCGGATTAGCCGTGATGCCCGGTCGTGAAACAGACAGACAGACAGACAGACAGACAGACAGACAGACAGACAGACAGACAAAAATTAAACAAATTACAGTTTTGGCTTCAGTATCGACTAAATAGTGTCCTCCAACAAAAATTTTCAAAATATCTTTAATGTACAGAATTCGACCCTTTACAGTTTTATTATAAGTATAGATAGCTGTTGCCCGCGGCTCCGCCCGCGTGAATTACGATTTTTTTACATAATATACCTTCCTACTGGAATTCCTTGATTTTTCGCGGGATTCTGGTGTGATGTTGTACAGAAACCTGTTCTTACTTTGCACGGGTTATCTTGTGGTGATTTTGAAAACTCCTTTTTCTTAATCATAATATAAAGTTTCATTAATACGTAGTTGAAAGAGTGGCACAGGTCGTGGTCACTACGTGACCACGACTTGTACCAATGTATCGAAATATCGACAATTAAAATCGTCCTTTTCATTGTGATTTTTATTCTGAAACCACGAAATATGTCAAAAATTATTAAACCATGTGAAAAGTTGTACTGGTGGTAGAACTCTTCTTTCAGAGTTCGGCCGGGTAGGTACCACTGGGATAAATTACTCTACTAACAATATTCCCCAGCCCAACATAATATAAGAGTCTTTTAAAAATCTTTGCTTCATCTCAATACAATCCAAAACATCAGAATGGACAATGGCTATATATTTCTTTACGTATAAAAAGACCTTAGATGACAGTCAGTCGGTTAGGATCGATAAGACCTGAGTTAAAAACATTTGTGAACCATTATTTTACCCTTTCCAAATTGCGGATGATAAAGTTTAAATCTGTTCATGTGTTAACAGTGCCATCTTAATATAAAGTCAGGAAACAGTAAATAACATGACAGTTAATTTTATTTAAAAAAATCGGTAGTACCTATCTCAGAGTTTTACATTCAAGTTCCACATAAATTGTAGAGATGGCGCTATACGGTATAACGTAGCGATGACGCCAGTTACATGATTTTTGTTCACCCTAAAAGTGAAAAATTTTAAACCATACAAAATCTCCTGCTAAGCCTATTTATTTACGGCTGTAATGGTACTCCAGTCTTACTTGAGCCCTACGTCCTAGCCCTAGGTTCTTTGTGCATTCCGAGTTTCAAGTCACCTACCTACTTGAACTTAAAGGTTCTGATGTCTGTAATTTCTGAACTACAAAAGTGATGATGATAAGATTTGTATGGAATAATCTTTAAAAAACCTCCTTTCAAACAAAAAAAGAATGAATGGAATCGGACAACGCGTTAATGAATTATAACTAAAAGACGTTTGGACTTTGATGCCGTCTTCCAGGGAAACCATGATGAATTTCGAGACAAAAAGTATCCTATGTCCTACCTCGGGGTATGAACTATAATCATGTCAAGTTTCATTTAAATCCATCCAGCGGATTAGCCGTGATGCCCGGTCGTGAAACAGACAGACAGACAGACAGACAGACAGACAGACAGACAGACAGACAGACAGACAGACAGACAAAAATTAAACAAATTACAGTTTTGGCTTCAGTATCGACTAAATAGTGTCCTCCAACAAAAATTTTCAAAATATCTTTAATGTACAGAATTCGACCCTTTACAGTTTTATTATAAGTATAGATAGAAGATATATTTATAAATTTTTATATTATCTTTGCTTCTTAAAAATTATTATTTCAGAACGTATTCAAAATAAAAGTAGAAAAAAATTCTCAATTTTTTTTTGTAGTTGTCAATGTTTCCAATCGTGATTAAATAATACCTAATACTTTTTTTTTTTGCTTTATTCATTATTTTTTTGTTTTAACTTTAAAATAAGGTGAGTGATGATTGAAGGTGGTTTCAGTAAGTGAAATTATTCAGAGTTACTACAAACAACATTTAACATAACTCGCAATGCCGATCTAAAGTGTTCTTCTGGTGATTTTCCTCGCTGTGGTGAGATGAAAAAATTTGTGTTATGTACGGGCGCAAATGTTTTTGGGTCTCGTGTCTTTGAATGCCTCCTTATGCTCAGGATTCTTTTCTTTGAACTGCGCTGCGCTCAGGGTTCAACCCTAGAATCCCTTGCCGCTCAGCATTCAAATTTGACACTCGGCCCAAAAATCCACTTTGCGCCCTCGCATAACAAATAACTATATTAACCGCAATGTTACCTGATAGTAACTGATGACGTAGACTGATGACATCTTAAATCCATCCATCTGGGTTAAACCCAGTACAAGATAGTAATCTTGTAATGGGTTTAACCCATGTTTAACCCCTATTTATTTGTATAAATAAAACTTCAAATACCAATTAATATTATTTTGGTAAGATGTTTTTCTGATCTTGCTACATTATACATATTTTCCCTTCTCTCACAGTTGTATAAATATCGAATCTTTAGTAGGTTGTTAATATCTACCTACTAAATATTCTCAAAAAATACTGAGAACGTCTGATAAAAACAGTGAAAAATCTCGATTAAAATTATTAAGCATCGAACAAAGAACTCTGCTGGATAAGGAGTAATAAATGAAAATAAATTTATTTTATAAGAGCGTGTCAGATAAATAAGTTGTGGATACGAAGCACTTACTCACTGTAGGGTTTATGTGAATTTGTCATGTTTTCGGCGAGCCCGTTATAACGCGGCGTTATTTTTCAAGGTTTACATTTAACGCTAAGAAATTGTAATGAGTTTTATTATGTGAACTTATTTGGGTATTACGGTATTATCCCCTTTGATTGATTGTAATACGAGATCTTTTACCGTCGAGGCAATCGTTTAAACGTGTTTTAAGTTTTCATTTAACATACTTCCTTTACCTAAAGGATAATTGCCCTTGATCATTTTTAAAGTTTGAAGTATAAAAATGGTGAACATGGAATCCTCATCGTGCGCCTTCATCCATCCGTCTGTCTGTCAGTCACAGGCGATTTTAATAATTAAAATGGCGTTTAATTAAATAAACCTTCCATTATTCAAATAATTACTTCACCAATAGGCTGTCACAGTTAATTGATAAGCAATTTACTCAAATTGAAATTTATTAATAATTTTGCGAGACTATTTGTCACGAGATTATCAATGCTGAAGATATAATCATCATCAATCTCTCTTCTCAAAGCTTCATTGAACTTAGTTATTATGATAAAGTGGTTCGGCAAATCAAAATACTATGCTATTTTAATTTTTTCGTCGAAATGAACGTAAAGTTAAAAGTTTGTACGCTTAGTTGAAAACAGTTTAATCGTCATGGAATTTACTCGTATACATGAGCTGTTATACTAAACTTATTTTACGTACATATCTCTTGTCTTTTACCTAGACTATCTTGGCAGCTTCCATTGCACAGAATTAAAGTCCCCCAGACGGCACATGAGCGTATAACCGATTGAGGTTAAAAGAAAAATACTGCACACTCGAATATGTTTACAATTCCCTCGAGAATCTTTCACGTTCCCAGGTCTTTTCAGTTTAAAACAAATTGAAACTCGTAAACTGATACGTTTTAGATGGTCTCATATATACTGCTGGTGTACGTTTTATTAGGTTGTAGTTCTATGCATTTTAGAAAATACAAATAAAATAAAATAGTGCTAATATTACCTAAAATCAATTTCAATTGCATTCAAGCTTAAGACTATAATAACATTTTTTTCTGCGATTTGAGAAGAACTTTAAGTTCTAACTGTTGATTTTATAAAAAAGAAGTATTTTTTTAGTTTGTCTGCAAAGTTAAAAAACCGGCCAAGTGCGAGTCGGACTCGCGCACCGAGGGTTCCATACCATAAAAGATGTAAAACATTGAAAGAATCACTTTTGTTCATGAATTTACGAGTATAATTTACATGTAGGTTATACTTTTGTTGGCAAACCGCAAACGTAACTTTGTTTTTGGCGGATTATTGTTATTATCAAAAAAAGTATCGTAGTCAGCGAGTTGATTTTATTTTTCCTGTAAAATATACGTTAACTTCTATTGATCATAATTATTTCAGATTTTTCGATTGGTAATCTTCGGAGATAAGGGGGGGCGAACGGTATATTTTTCGACAGTTTGCCCAATAAATGAAAAACTATCAGGTATAAAAATAAATAAAAATTAGTTTTAGTATACATAAGTAACGCCCTTTCATATGATACCCCACTCAATATTATTAACTCATTTTAAAAATTTGTCGACTCGGTTTTCCCCCCTTTTTAAATCAAAATAAAAACAATTTTCAAATTTTTACGATTGTTATGACGTCGGGTCACTATTACCGATAACTATTCTAAATTTCAAGTCGATAGCTTGAATAGTTACTAATATAATCGAGTGTGACAGACGGACGGACGGACGGACGGACGGACGGACGGACGGAGAAAGTCTCACCATAAGGGTTCCATTTTTACCATTTTGGTATGGAACCCTAAAAATTGAGAATACAGCCGAAAACATTGACTTGAAAGAGGTATAACCAGGTTAAATCCTTGTATCAGAACAGCATCCTAAACAGCATCGCGCCAGACAACTAAATAGTTTTGTAGTATACGTATAATCTGTAAGTTACCAGATGTGGCCGAAACCTTCCACTAGATATTATACTTGAGACCTCGCACACGTCGAGACGAGCAAAGTTCAGTCAGTTTTCAGTGACCACTGACCAACCTGCTCAATATCAAGCCACATGCAGTGCATCCAATTACTTTGCATTGCAATATCCTACGACGTAGTACTCTGCGCTTGAAATCTTGAAATATTGGTCATGTTACGAGTAAGTTAAATGTCGTATAATTTCATGACGTTGGTCATTTTAGCCCTGCAAAAACTTCAAAATTTCCTTTACACTTTAAAGCATTTACCTCCTGTAAAAAAATTAAGGCCTACTGAGTAGTAAGTCGACAAACTCTTTTATGCCCAGTAGTTCAATTGAGCAGTATGCAGCTAAGTAATATCAACTCTACTCATCATCTTTTTCCTGATATCTGACTGTCTATGTACTTCATCAGCCACATTGTTAATATTTGCAGTTGGTACGATCGCATCCTAAATTAAACAGTCTCTCTCGATGTCTCATATTACAAGTAGGTACATGGGAAACCGATTGAGATGAGAACGAAAATACTTCACATCGGCTACGTTTACAATTCACTCGGGAATTTTTCACGTTCTCCGATATATGAAACTCGTATTTCTAGATCGTCTTAAACAAATTGAAACTCTCAAAACGATTCGTTTTCAGATTGCCTCATATAGAGGGACCTACATTTTGAGCGGGAGATTTCAGGTATTTTAATGTAGACTTACTTAGATATTTACATTGAAACTTATTAATTTGTATAAGTATAACATGTTATGTTACAATAATCTTTGTAATGAATATAAATATAACTACCTATGCTCACTCTTTCTCAACCTTCTTAAATTCCATAGCTGAACGCCTCCTTTCAGTATGAGAGGGGCTTGGGCATAGTCCACCACGTTGACCAAATCTTTAACATATTTGTTTAAATTCATTCCGGTTTGTGATTCAAAAATTTACAGGCGATTGCATTGACTAAGCAACATTTATTCAAGTGTAATCTTGCGTATAAAGGTGATTTAACGTGAGAAGAAGAGTGAAGCGCGCTTTAAACTAGACCTCATCATTGCTTTCCATCAGGCATGATTGTAGTCAAGTGCAAGCCTAAAAAGGCTGGATTGATAGGATAGTCCTATGAGATAGTTTTTTTCATAACTGCGTTAACGTGTAAAGTGATATAATTTGTATACTATTGATTTAAACATTTTTAGTTTATTTAATAAAGCATTTTATTGCTGGATATGCCAACCTATTATGTGCTTTCTCAGACCATGTCACATGTCTAACGGTTATTTTTACACCTTTTATATCATTTCGACATTCCTTTCTAATTAATATGAATAATAAATTACCCGTAAACTTCGAATAACCCAATTATTTTGCGAAAACACCGTGCTCCAAAATATTTTGTTGTTTTAGACTAAGAAAAACATACCTGTTTTTACTAAAATTGACTTTAATGTAAATTTTCTTATCATAATTAGGTAGTACGGGAATTTCGAGGTAATAAAACCAAAACTCGATAAAAGTAAAAATATCTGTGGAATTTACGATATAATGAGTTCAATTGAAAAAAATCTTGGCGCTATAATAATTCGATATATTTACAAGTATAATTAATTAATTAATGGCCAAGTCAAAAAAACACCGTCGTCTATGGCATTTACCTACGAGTACCTACATACTCTATGGAGATGTGATAATTTGCATAAGGTACCACTATTCACTTAATAGTGTTGTTAACATAATATTATGCTAAACACTTTGGGGTTAACAGCATGTTACCTGTTAGTAACTAGTACGTATAACTATAATATATTCCATTCTATTCTATTAATCAGTATCTAAACTCAGTTATTTTATCCTATAATTATTGTCAAGTTAATTAAAATATTAAATCTATACAAAAATATAAAGCTGGACTCATTCAGTGAATCCTTATCGCTTAGCCTCAAGCCTAGAACGCTGTTGCAAACACGCACATGCAAACTATGGAACCAGCTACCGGCAACAATATTCCCTCAAAACTATATGTACCATGGAGTTATTTAAGGGGCGGATAGACAAATTTATTATTTATTAAGAGCCGGTAACGTATTTTGCAGTTCCTCTGGTGCTGCAAAATGTCCATGGACGGCGGTGATCAGTTATACCATCAGGTTCCCGCTCGTTTACTTGCGTTGACTATCAAATAATATGTCAGTCATGAAGATTTCATTTCGGGACCATAAAATTGTCATGCAAGAAAAATGTAGCGCTCTCCCGTAAATTCGCCACAATACGGAAAAACCTATCCCTGTGGAAACGCGCGTGCGGACTATAGTAACATAGTGACGTGATCTGTAGTGTGGATCGCGGATAAATGACACTGCAGTCGACTTACTATTGACGCCGTTGGTGTCAAAACAAACTTTTGGACTCCAGTAAAATGGCGACATTTTTTCAAGAGATCCGCCAGGCCCTGGGTATATACCTATTTACTCGGTATGATAATTAAATTGCGGTGGTACCTTTACCCGGACGAACCCCGCAAGTAAATTCCGCCAGTCTCTAATAAATAAATAGGTGTGTGACGCGGCTGTCGCTAGAGTTGATGACCAATGCATAAACTATTTCCCGGTTAGGACCACTACGTCCACCGTAACAAGCTTTATGATGATGAGTCTATAAATAATATATGTTAATTAGATATTCATAGTGCTGCGTCTGTCCAACCTCATCGTATGAAGTACTAACTAGTATAAGCACATGTGATATGATTAACAGCTTAACTTCTGTAATGAAAAATATCTAAATACTACATAACATCTATTTTTTTAGTCGCCGGGCAGCAAAAATTATAAGAATCTCATATTTATTAAATTTTTAGAACGAAAACCTGTTTTATGAATATTTATTTGGAGCTTCTTTGTCTTTCGCGTCCTTGCGGTTATGAAATAAAGGTCACATTCTGCCAATCTGTACTAATATTATAAAGTCGAAGAGTTCGTTCGTTTGTTTGTTTGTCTGTTTGAACGTGCCAATCTCAGGAACTACTGGTCCGAATTGTAAAATTTTTGTGTTGGATATAGTCAATTTATCGAGGAAAGCTATAGTAGGCCTTAATACAATATCACGCTATGACTAATAGGAGCGGAGGCATCAAAGAAAAATGTGACACTTGTAACGAATAGATAAAAATAGTCAAGATAGGCCCATCCGAACATTTTACGTAAACGTTCTTTATACAAGAAAATGTAGTGCCATCTGTCCAAACTCCTGCGAAATACATGTTTATTTTTTATATTTTTTTTATCTATGTCTGTGGTCACCTTGCCTGCAATATTATTATTAATAAAAAAAAAAAGAAATACGTCTTTACCTATCTACCTATACTGACTACTGACGGGGGAGGGTGCAAAATAGTCATTCTTGCTCCCTTAAACTGGCGATATTTTTTCGCGCTGTTCGCCCTGTCTTTAGTATACAAGTCTGTGCACAAACGGTTTTTTTTTTGCTGGGAGAGCTTTCGTTGCGTGAGTGAACGGATAAAGATATAAGTAATGCAAAAATCATGTATATTGGAATTGTTCTCTTTAAAAGTTCTAAACAAAAGTTTGCAACACCACATGTCTATATTTTAAGGTTGACACATTACAAAGGGGTATCTATAGAAACCTAAATTCATGCGCGTGAAGCCGCGAGCAACAGCTAGTTCACAGATATTTTGTTTGTTTCCAAATAGTCGCGCGAGTTCGCGCCACATGTTTCTGCCTTGCAAGTTGCAACACAAAACACAACGTGTATAGTTTTTCCACTTGCGAATTACGTTCGAGGCTCTCGAACGCGATTGACTCTTGCCTCTTGGTGGTGCTGACTGCTGAGTGATTCGTAAAATGTAAACAGCGTGCGCTTACGTCATTGCACTACACGTAAACGTATATAGAAGACAAATGGACTTAACACCAACAAGAGCTTAGCTTAGCACCGCAAGATGCAAGCTAAGAGAAAATTTTGTCGATCTTTTTCTTTAAAACATGTCAACAAAATTTATCAAAAGTTTTCCATGTTAACTTAGATTTCGATATTTAAACTGTAACTTTAGCTGGTGCTCTCGCCAGTTGCAAATTCGTGATATGTCCGGGATTTTACGAGCATAAAATTAATTTTTATCAACAAATTCCTCCATAATCAGCCACTATAATATTATTAACTACGGAATTGAGGCTGTCGATTTTTTCAGATCAATTCAGACAGATTTGAACTTGGACCTGTGCTAAATTGCGTAAACTGTTCAACAGAAGTCCCATAATAATATGACAGGTAGATGATAAGCATATAACGGTCTAGTGAAAAAAAAATACGGTTACGTACAAGTTTTCGATAAATCCTAAATTGGATGCGCGTAACCCTAAAATTAAACCGTCCCGCTACAGGGCAAGGACCACTAACATTGTTTTTTTTTCATTCTGAGGTGATTGGCCCTCTGATTGCGTTATAAATCGGGAATCAGCGGACTGGACAGGAAGTCGGTCAGTGATGTAGATATAGCAAAGTAGGTTTTCTTTCCGTTTTTTATCTTTTCGGATCTTATAAAAACGTACTGAGTTTTTTTTGTTAAAAAAATAAAGGGATCTTATTTGAATAAAAATTTTCCTTCTTCTTGAATAAAACCCAAATACATTCTCTCTCTCTTTAACTCATATTTTTTATACCTTTTTGAGCGTAATTGCGTAGTACAATGTACAGTGTACACTTATGTGTAATGTTCTCGTATAAGACAATTCAGATTTAATTGTGTAAGAGGGGTAACCCAGTCTCAACAGCGCAAATTAATTAGATTGAATTGGTTAAACAATGTCGAACCTAGTCGGTATACTGGTTTACAGACTTTGAGGATTTCAATTCAGCCTTTTCTATCCCTCGTGCCTATAAGTACCTTGTAGTGCACGTCAAATTGTTAATTCTGCTTATAATAGCTAACACCTACATCTAACTCTTAGCCGTTATATGACTTTATGTACCACCGTCATAGAATTTGAATAAAACCCAAATACATTCTCTCTCTCTTTAACTCATGTACAGTGTACACTTATGTGTAATGTTCTCGTATTAGACAATTCAGATTTAATTGTGTAAGAGGGGTAACCCAGTCTCAACAGGTCAAATTAATTAGATTGAATTGGTTAAACAATGTCGAATGTACAGACTTTGAGGATTTCAATTCAGCCTTTTCTATCCCTCGTGCCTATAAGTACTTTGTAGTGCACGTCAAATTGTTAATTCCGCTTATAATAGCTAATACCTGCATCTAACTCTGAGCCATTATATGACTTTATGTACCACCGTCATAGAAACATTTCGATTGTTCATCCTACGAGTGTATCTAAATGCAACGAATTTCCATAATATTTATAGGAGTGACAAATTACAATTAATATCGGATCGACAAATCAATAAACCCTCTTGAATACATTACGAAATAAAAACCTACGTCGATTGCTATATAGTATAATATACTTACAACTCACCCCGATTATTTATAAACTGTTCAAGTATTTTTTGTTTACGTAAGTTTTATATCGTGAGCTGGATACAATTCACCCGCATTACCTATTAAACACGTAGTTCAAGCGTCATAATATTCAAGTTAACTTGACGCTATTTTTAACTTTATAACTAGCTTTTTCCCGCGACTCTAATTGCGTGGGTATTTAGTAGGTATTATAAAATTTCAGATTTTATAAATTTTTAATAACCTTAATCCAACGGTTTTTACCCCTTAAAATTTTAATTTCGAAAATCCCGTTCTTAGTGCACCTTCATGACCTAATATCAACCTAGGTACGAAATTTCAGATCTCTACAACTTTTACTTTTTCCGGAGTAGCTGGAACAACGAAGAAAATTTTACTTTTGTATGGGAAAATCCCTAAACCCAACGGTTTTTACCCCTTAAAATTTGAATTTCGAAAATCCCGTTCTTAGTGCACCTTTTTGTGACAATCATGCCGTTCACAGAATACATCTACTTACCAAGTTTCAACAGTATAATCCTTATAGTTTCGGAAAAAAGTGACTGTGACATACGGACGGACAGACAGACAGACAGACAGATAGACATGACGAATCTATAAGGGTTCCGTTTTTTGCCATTTGGATACGGAACCCTAAAAACCGTTTCTATGTAAACAATCGCTATAGGATGCCGTAGGAATTTGCGGAATCTCATTATGAAACGACCTTGCCGTGCTCTGATTATAATAGATCACCGAATTTTAATGATAATATCTTCGCAATAAAGCAAACCGGCTCGGACAGGACATCTCAACAGCTGTTATGAGATTTTTTCACAAATTTATTGCTGGAGCCGACCGACGCGTCTGGCGTCTGTAACTTATCACCAGTTTGGTTCTTTGAAACAACCTCGTGAATAAATTAAAATTGGCAAAGTTGATAGAGTGGAAACTTCTGAATCCTGCGTTGCGAGTGTGCCTTACTATGAAAGATTTACAATTTTCTTGTTTTATGGAGATGCTAAAGGTATCACACACTGTCAAAGCTTCGACACATTTGATCGTCGGCAATTTACGACCACGCTAATCGATGCGGTTGAATGTTGCTAGTAGTCATTTTGAGACTTATATCCCCTTACAAATAAACGCGGAATAGAGGCGGTATACTTACTCTGTTTTGTCCATGGTTTTGTCTTGTTCCTCCAAATGTCAATTTGATGATAACAAAGAAGGACACTAAACTTTTGTTTAATAAATAAAGAACAAGTATATGTGACGCCTATAAAACTTGGGTTGATTTGGGTTTGTTTTAGTATGGGTTTAAGGAATTCGTTAAATGTAAAGCACGGATCTTAATACGTCGTTAAAGGCGAAATTAAGTAAACACAAGTATTAAAATTAATGGAGCATCGAGAAAGAGTCGTATTAAATTATCTCAATCTGTCGATATTTATTTTATAACCGTATTTTGATCTCTTAAATTAACAACTTGACATTTTGATGGTCCATTTCAATCCTAATAAAGAGAACATTATTCTGCAACTTTTCGTAAGATATTTCGTATACTGTATACAAATAAAAATTAGTCAAGTGCGAGTCGAGTTCCCGCACTAAAGGTTCCATACTACCAAGAGCCATTCTAAATAGTATTAAACTATAAACACCCCTTCCCACCAAATTCAAAAACGAAAAAAAAAATCAAGTCTGTTTAATGCGAGCCCCCCTTAACTTTTATTTTATTTAACTATTTATTTGTAAAGTAAATATTCTATGAAAATTTTAAGCGCCTCGCCGCCTTTGCACCTGTTACCATTACCACTATCGAGCAAAAACAAGCAAAAATATCACGTTTGTTGTATGGGAGCCCCCTTAAATATTTATTTTATTATATTTTTTAGTATTTGCTGTAGAAATACAACATCTGTGAAAATTTCAAGTAGCTATCTCGGTTTAAGAGATTACAATCTGGTGACTGACTGACGCGGCGGACGGACGGACGGCGAAGTCTTAGTAATAGCACCGAATAAATATTACAATAGTAATAGAGTCCTTTTGTTTTTACCCTTTGGGTACGGAACCCTAAAAAAGACTGTTCACCTGATAAATAAATAATATTTTATGACCTACTTTACCTTTCTAAACATCTTGTGCTATAGATATAAAATAAGAAATCATTATTAACATGTGAAAGAGAAGTGCCCTTTAACGTTTTTTCTTTAATCAAAGCGACAGTACCTACGACATCCAATATTAACAACCGGATGCTATGATAATCGAATATGTCAAATACCATAGTTTCAGCCATGAGATCATTGATCTATAATATATACCTACTCTACTCTTACCTCTTTGCATGAGATATTCGTTGATGACAATAGGAACTACGAGTATATTCAAAGATGAATAAAATAAGGAGTAGCTTATGACTATCAAACAATATTTATGCTTGGATAGTTAGAACATTGTTTAAAAATTATTTTATATTTATTTTTCAAAGGAAAACTTACAGCTAATTCTTACTGACAAGCCTTACATTTTATATGCAAACATCTTAAAGTTAATTAAATTTTTCACGGGTAGGTATAATCTTCTTTTAACCCGTGGACCTATAAAATAGGTCTACTGGTCTATTATAGAAGATAAAACGCATGTTTAAAATTAAAATGATCTGAGTTTAAAATGCTTATCCATCCCTGCAAACTTCAGAATTTTTGTGCCAAACATATGACGAAATGAGCCATGCATGAATAAAATGGACAAAGAAAATTTCTCCTTAACCCTGTTAGTACTTTAGCCAGTGAAGAAAATAATTTAATTCCCTAACACAAGATTTAAGCGGGGATAGTTTTTTATCCCCTGCCGATGTAAACTGCAGTGGCAATAATTTTTGATAAGCTCTGAGTTCCCGCATTACTTCTGCTAATAATCCATTTTTCTTGTGTGTGGCCAACAATACTACCTTAATTTACTTAAATACGCCCCTAAAATGTCTTTGCTGAAATCATACCCCTATAGACTCAAGAGTGCGGATGTATTAGCACACCCGGATGCGGTGCTAATTGGAGATGTCATATACGCCAGTGGCTTACCGCCCACAGATTTCCGACTTGCGCTTACATTAATTATAAGGAAATGACTGTGGTATGTTGTACAAAATTATATAATTGTACTCTACAGTAGTTCAGCTCCGTGGCTATTCCCTTTTTTGGGATAAAAGTAACATTATTCTTCAGTCTTCTGCTAAACTGCATGTAGACTGAAATGATAATGGCTTGGTATTCCGTCGCCCTGTTGCAGTTCGATGGAAGGAAAATATCGTGGAAACCGGCCAAGGATCATATTTTTTTAGATCTTTTATCAGTAAACTTCACTAATAAGTGGGACACAGTATTTTTCACAGTTTGCCCAATAAACCAAAAGAAAGAATATACAAGTAAAACCTTTTCAAATAATACCCAAAAACGGTAAAGTTATCTCACTTTGAAACTTCAAAGATGTATCCACCTTTTTAAATACAACTTAAAATAATTATATTTTTTTGATTCCAATGACGTTGGGCAACTAATATATGCATAACCATTCTAAATTCTCATGTAAATATAGCTTTTATGGTTACTGAACTTACCGAGTGTAACGGACGGGCGGAGTAAGACTAAATACATGGGTTCCAATTTTGCCATTTTGGTAAGTAACCCTAAAAACCATTTTCGAAATCACTTTTCTATAATTATTTTCCTTATATAGAGGGAAGCATATATGTTAATAAACTTTTATCCCCCAGGTTCCTTTAGTATTTGTTGACAGAAGGTTGAACTTAGTTTTGCAAACTTACTCGAACTCAGTTACATAAGTTGGAAGTTTCTTAAATTAAGCTTCCAGACTCAACATTGTTTTGCAAGAACACTATCATTATTTAATCTACTACGTTCAAACAGTGAAAAGTTCTTTGTTTAAAGTTTAAATAAAACATTAGGTATTTACCCGGGACTCTGCTAGCGTGTAATTCGGTGTTACCTATACAAATTCGAGAATTTTTCCGGAACAGAAATGACTAGGGTAGACCTCATAAGGTAAACGTACTTATTATTATCAATTCGGCCGGTATATTGTTTTTAAAGGTATATATTTATATGGACATGAAACGTTTTTACTATTTATTGGCAGTCAATGTTTAATATTTTATAATACACAAACTGATCAGGTTAACGTTGTTTTGCCATGTAAATTATTTCTTACTTCCGAGTTTCGAAAATATATATAGTATATCCTATTTTCAGACCTACCATGAAAAATTTATAAAAATCAGTCAAGCCGTTTCGGAGAAGTTTAGTTGCTAACACTGCGGACAAGATAATTTTCGATGAGACTTAAAAAGTTGTCACAAGAAAATCGAGCTAGAAGCACCGCCACGTCATTTTCGAATGACATAAACTGTGAATATTCGACAGAGGGAAGGCACTCGTATTTTTAACGCATTCGAGAAAGATCTGGTGATATAAAAGTAATTCCGCCGCTTAAGAGTTGCCTGGCAGCATTGATTGATGGAGGTGGCATCGCAAAATTCACATCTTCAGAAGTTCCAATGTTACATATAAAAAGTTATATCAATGTCTGTCTGATAAAAATAATAATTTTTTTATTATTTTAGTAGCTAATATAAAAGGAATTAAAAAATTATAAGTCTCCTATGATATTAAGCGGAGACGTAAATATTTTACGTCTCCGCTTGATATCATAAACTCACTAACCGCTGTCACATAACAAAGAATTAAATGCCGTAGTTAAGATTATTATAGATAAGTTTTAAATAAACGCAATTATATTCACACATCATACAGAATGCCCTTCCTGCTTCTTTGTACTGCGTAACTACTCGTATATATTATGAAATATTTATGCATAATTGCTGACCAGGAGTAGGTAGTAGACACATTAAATTATTTCCACATTCCAGTTAAAATGAAATGATTTTCTTAGATGGTTTTTTTTTTTAAAAAAACAACCCCATAATAAACATAAGTTTTGATAAATATAAACGTAATTCGGGACAAACTAAGTGTAATTTAAGTAAGTAAGTGTAAGTGTAAGTAATGTATTTTAATAAAGCTCGTATATATAATTTTATACTGCAGTATTGCCAAAAAAATGTGAGATTTTATTACAATAATTCACTTATACACCGACTTTATTTCCATAGTTTCATCCTACACTAAGTGATTCTTAAGCTAGATTGAATTTAATATTTTTGTTAAAACCTGTAGCAAATGTTAATTTGTGAGTTGAGCCTAAATAAAGGTAAGTAGGTGCCTACTGGAGACAACTACTCACGGAAAGTAAGTCTAGTATATTTAAAGTGTTTATTAGTAAGTAATTAATTAAATAAGTATCTAATTGAACCTTAAGATTGTGTTTTGCACAACCCTTAAAGAAAGAGAATTTAATTTAGACTTCATTGTCAGGAGTTATAAAGGTCTTAACTCAACGCAACCCGGATATATTATGGTTTCTTTGCGAGGGCGTGAATTATTGGGTACAGTGATTCAAATGAGGATGCGAAACTTATTGATCACATAGCAATTTAGGGTCTTTGTGAAAGTGATACAGCATTTTATCGCCTGCATATATTTTGATACTGCCATTTGCGTATGGGTTTTATGCACTACAAACATAAATCACGCATTTATTTCGTGAGGCACGGCTCTCTGTGGCTGTGGTACGTGCTTATCTGTTATTTGCAGTGGAATGCGGCGCTCCAACGATTTTGGTAACATGTTTATATAAACTTTGGGGGAACACTTACAATAACTTCCCTATTTGTATTATATTTTATACAGGAGATAAGACATTTGATGTATTTATACAACCATCGATCATAATATGTCCAGCAGCAGAACCGTACCTTGCTTTGAAGTAGTATGTCTAAGATCAAACGAGCGAGGCTTCATTGGTCTCCGTGTTATATAGATATTTCAATCCACGATGACGCGCTCCACTCTGTTAAACTCCATATGAATCGATTGAAACATAAGCGATTTTGACAGAGTAGGGCGCGTCTTCGTCTGTCTGAGTCTGTCGGGCATATCATTCAGTTTGAATAGGTTTTAAAGCTTTTACGACCGTTGAAAACTGGGTATCTGCAATATCTACTCTATAAATATGGGAAGGTATTGGTTTGCGGTACACGAGCGGTCAGTGTGTCATTCGATTAAAATATTCAGTGAGCCTTTCAATTTGAATGTAATAACATTTTGGCATTTCTCTGATTGCCTTTCGTTAATCGGTCGGCAATAAATAAGTTATGCTTTATAACGGTAAAGCGACATTCGCACAGAGCTTTGTATAAAATAATTAAAGTTTTGTAGGTACCTAGTTATTGCAAGTTTCATATTGAAGAACATTTACTCTTAGAATTACTGTACGAGTATCAACAACGTAAACGGTTATTTGGTGATATTACAGTTTCAAAACTATTACATTTCTTCCAAATTTAAACAAATGTATTTTGGGTCTTTAATCTAAATTCACGAAATACAATTGGATAAAATTTCTCCATAAAAAGATTTCCCAAAGATTGCTCCAAAATGAAAATTTTTCAAATTTTTATCGGAAACTTTAAATGGATGTAATTGTAATTTTTGTTAGTAATAATATCCAAAAACAATCAGATCAATCTCTGATAACAAGCTTCGATTTTTTAGTAATTAGGTAAAACGTCGTTTTCCCGCAACGGTCGCGCTGCGTGTTGCACCCAACAACGTACCTATTTGTAAAAGAGAGAAGGACACAAATAAAATCAGTGTATTCTCCGTGCTGCATGTCGCACCCACTAATGTATTCGTAAATAAAAGAGAAGGACACAAATAAAATCACTGTATTTTCTAAGAACTATTTGCTGAAAGATATAGTGCAGTGTGCCAGCTACGCAATTTTAATCCCTGATAATATTCGTATCACGGATTGTGTAGCGCGTAACACGGTGGCTAGTTCTGTAAACACCGACAAAGCATCCATCAAAGCGGCTTAATGGCTTATCAAAATCAATTACGAGAACAAACTCAAAGCGTTCGTTATTAGTTACGTCTACTGCTATAATATACGTACATACACTACATAGTAATACCGTATCTTGTCTTATGATTAACTTTTCTACTGGAAGAGCTTCATTATTTTCGTATATTCAAATTTTCTAAATCAAAATAATACTAAATATTCCTATGTTATACATCCCATCATACTAATATTATAAAAGTCCAAAGTATGTATGTATGTGCATGTGTTAATAATTTATATGTACATTCATTCCTTCACGCCATAATTAATTTCTAGAATACTAATATAACATACTAGCAGAAACCCGCAGCTTCGCCCGCGCAAATTTTAGTTTTCCCTACACACGGGAACCATCTATTTTCCGGAATAAAAAGTAGCCTTTGTGCTAATTTGGGACGAAATCTGTCTTCATTCCAATTTTCAGCCAAAAAAATTCAGCAGTTGCGCCGTAAAGGAGTAGGTATATCTCCCGCATAAATATTTGTTTTCACTATTTCCGCCGTAATTGTGGATTCCCAGTACAATATCTATTAATCTAGGATATAATCTATCTCCGTTTCAAATTTCAGGCAAATCTGTTCAGTAATTACGGCGTGAAGGAATATTTTTGCCTCGTGAATATCAGCTTTTCACTCGTATTATATCAACCATGGAATTTTCCGGGATGAATGGTAGCCTATGTAATAATCCGAATCTCCTTACCGAATTTTAGTCATTTCAGTTCAGTAATTACAGCGTAAAGTAATACTTTTTGCGCGTGAACATCAATTTTTCAGTTTTCCCGCGGAAACCATGGATTTTTCTGGGATGAAAAGTAGCCTTCGTATTAATCCAGGATATAATCTATCTTTATTGTGAATTTCAGCCATATCAGTTCAGTAAATACGGCGTGAAGTAGTATTTTTCGCGTATGAATATCTGTTTTTCTTTTTTCCTGCAAAAACCATGGATTTTTCCGGGATAAAAAGAAGCCTATTTATTAACCCAGGATATAATCTATCATCATTCCCAATTACAGCCAAATCGGTTGTGCACTTGCGGCATGAAGATTTTTTTCCGCCTGAATTTCGGTTTTTTTACTAATCCCACGGGAACTATGAATTTTTCCGGGACGAAAAGTAGCCTCCGTATTAATTCAGGATATAGTCTAAGTTTATTCCAAATTTCAGCCATATCAGTTTAGTAATTACGGCGTGAAGAAGTATTTTTCTCGCGAGAATATCGGTTTTTCACTTTTCCTGCAAAAACCATGGATTCTTCTAGGATAAAAAGTACCCTATTTATTAACCCAGCATATAATCTATCTCCATTCCAAATTCCAGCCAAATCGGTTGTGCACTTGCGGCATGAAGATTTTTTTTCCGCGTGAATTTCGGTTTTTTACTAATCCCACGGGAACCATGATTTTTTTCGGGACGAAAAGTAGCCTCCGTATTAATCCAGGATATAGTCTATCTCTTTTTCAAATTTCAGCCATATCAGTTCAGTAATTACGGCGGGAAGTAGTATTTTTCCCGCGTGAATATCGGTTTTTCCCTTCTCCTGCAAAACCCATGGATTTTTCCGGGATGAAAAGTACACTATTTATTAACCCAGGATATAATCTATCTCTATTCCAAATTTCATCAAAATCGGTTGTGTACTTGCGGCGTGAGATTTTTTTTCCGCGTGAATTTCGGTTTTTAACTTATCCCACGGGAACCATGAATTTTTTCGGGATGAAAAATAGCCTATATGGTAATGCAAGATATAATATACCTCCATTCCAAATTTTAGCCAAATCGGTACAGTAGTTGCGGTCGTATTTTAACTTGATAAAATCCAAACTTCGGACCCCCGTTTCACCCCCTTAGAGGGTGAATCTTGAAAAATCCTTTCTTAGTGCACCCCTAGACCTCACAAGGAATATGTGTACCAAATTTGGAGTCTCTAGACCCAGCGGTTTGGGCTGTGCGTTGATATGTCAGTGAGTCAGTCAGTCAGTCAGTCAGTCAGTCAGTCAGTTTCTTCTTTTATATATATAGATATATAACAGCTTAAAATCGGAATAGAGAAAAAATAGAACCTGGTTTAACAAAAAGGCGGCACTAGGATTTTCCTAGATTTGTTGCTATACTTAGTATATTTTGATAGGTTTTTACTAATGAAACAATTTTGCTTGAACCGAATTCTTCGATTAAATAGTGTAGTATAGGTTTTGATTAATTACTAGTGTTGTATTAATTACATAATAGTCGTACCTATATGATAAAAATAATATTGAAGAAATAGTATCATCTTCATAACAGTTAATGTTACTGAATATTCTATAATAATTGATATCGCAATATCACCTTCGACGTCAAATAAAAATAAAATGAAATATAGCTTTGTTTAATTCCTAATTCTATTATTATAATTACATTTGCATGTTTGCGAGAAGTCAAGGAATTGAATAAGTTATTAATTTTCACGTATCTCACGGCTGAATAGTTTTAATATGTAGTAAATCAATTTGTCAATTATTAAATAATGGCTTTTAACTTATATTTTAACTACTCGAAAAATATTTTATTAGTTCACGAGTAATAAATTTTGATGCCATTCATATTGCTAACAAAATCTGTCAATGAAATACATATGTATTTAAACAATAGTATCAAAAATATAATCATGATTGGTTTGTGATTGTGACCCCAAAAATAATTAATAAATAATTAATTAATTTCCAGTAAATTGCGAAATACGATAGTTTGTTGAGTCAATTTTGTTGAAATGACTTACGTTGAAACAGGAAGGATTGGAATTGGGGAAAAAAACTGATTCACAGCGACCTTAGTTGTCATTACTCGTACGTTTGACTCGTCATTCCTTAGAGATTCATTCTTTGAAACAAGGTTTAATTTATATGGTTACTGACTATAATATTGTTTTAAACTTTTAGAAAATCCAAGAAAATTCAAAGTATAGCCCCAAAAAAATTATGTTGTCCTTATTGCTTTAATACTACTATGGTATTTTAGGGATTGACTTCACAACTTAATGTCGCTGTCTCTGTCTAATCAGAAATATTCAAATACTTATAACTTTTTGTTATTTGGTCGATTTAATAAGTTTTTTCAGTGTACGTGATTATTTTTATTCTACTTTAAAAAAAGAAATATTTTAATCAAAAGTAGTGTCATACCCAATTATTATAAGCATCAGCCTACGAGTATTATCTGCAAAGTTCCTAAAACAAGATCAAATAAATATAATTCACTAGCAGCCCGCCCCGGCTTCGCACGGGTATTATTAGGGTTCCGTACCTCAAAGAAAAAAAACGGAACCCTTATAAGATCACATTGTTGTCCGTCTGTCCGTCTGTCTGTGTGTCACGACGCTTTATTTCAGTAACTATTAAAGATATCGACATGACATTTGGAATAGGTGTAGATAATTATGGCCCGCCATCAGTGCAATCATAAAAAATTGAAAATCGTTTTTATTTTTATTTACAAAGGGGGGTAAACCAGGTCGTCGAGATTTCAAAATGAGATAGCAATATTGAGTGGGGTATCATATGAAAGGACGTTACTTGCGTATTCTAAAACCGATTTTTATTTGTTGTTATGCCCGATAGTTTTTGATTTATTGAGCAAACTGTCGAAAAAAATAACGTTCCCTCCACTTCATCTCCGATGTTTACCAATCGGAAATTCTGAAATAATTATGATTAATAGGGATCAATGTATATTTTACGGGATAATTAATATCAACTCTGTATCTATACTATTTTTGGTATTAGCAATTAACCTCATAAAACAAAGTTAAGTTTGCGGTTCGGTTCGCATTAAAACAGAGCGGAGTGGAGCTGTGTTTGAGTAACTAATCAGATTTCACCATTTTGACATCTCCGAAACTGAGAGGAGGAGGACGAAAGCTGATTGGTTACTCAAACCATGGATGTAACATAAAGGATCAGCACTAAGTGACATGACGTATGTATTTTTAGGCTCCGCCAAGAAGCCGGATTTTTAATTTGTCAAAAGTGTACAATGCCGCCAATGTAAGCGCCCGACAGCGGTATGTGCTGTCAGCAGTACCGAAATGTACGACGCGCGAGGCCATATTTGAGACATTTTTGGCTTCAACATACGTCACATCTTTCCCGTCCTCTTAGCGTAGCGTATTTCGTCATTGACTCAAACACAGCTCTAGTCCGCTTTGGTGACAACTGGGGCCTTATGGTTTTAACTTTTTCTAATATAGGACGTAACCATAGAGCAGAAACAAACTTTGTTTCTGCTCTATGGACGTAACCCTCGGTGCGCGAGTCCGACTCGCACTTGGCCGATTTTTTATTTGTATTATTATTTTTCTTTATTTCTCGACATTGACCCCCATCTCGTACCCCAGTGACGGCTACATCCTAATATTATAGGTGGCAGTTAGGCAGCGGCGACCATGCGACATTTTTCAAATAACTTACATTTTTAAACTTGTGATATCTTTTGAATGGAATGTCCAAATTGAATTATTCAAAAAGTTATATAATGGTTTTGAAGCAGACTTAAATATAAAGTCATTTATTTTGATAAGGATTAATTCCAAAGTATAAATAATAGAGCTTTTGTAGCGGTAGCATTTATATCTATTTTTTTAAATGAAAAAACACTTATTGTGACATAACTATAATAGTTAGACATATGCTGTCGCGACATTTTTTGTAGATAATTATGTGTTCTGCAAATACGTAGTACATTACTTTGTTCTAAAGTCAATAGTTTTCGCAGCGCACGCGATGTAAGAAAGTTTTTTCGTAATTTTTTCACACTTTGGGTTACATTATTGGAGTTTTAGTACGGATCCCTAACTTTTTTCAAAATTTAATATAGCCTATGTTCACCGGAGATAATATAGCTTCCCAACAGTGAAAGAATTTTTCAAATCGGTCAAGTAGTTTCGGAGCCTATTCAATGCAAACAAACAAAAAAACAAACAATCAAATCTTTCCTCTTTATAATATTAGTGTAGATAGTGTAGATGTAGATAAAAAATATTTTCAATTTATATATTTTGTTATGATTAATTCAAATATTATTGAATGACACCGTTGACTGCTCCGAATGCATAAAAAACTATTAAATTATTTCCTAAGCGACCTTCTACATCAGAAAAAAAATACGATTTCAATACATTTTGCTATATCTGATTTACATACATATTATACAAAACAATAGGCCAATCATAAGAAATACAAAATTAAAGCTAAATTCTAGTCAATTTTATAAATAAACAATAATATCATCTTATTAATATGACTCTACTTTAACTAGAAATACCTTAAATAATTCAATTATCTCATCAATCAGGCAACCAGTAAATGCTCTGAAAGGATACGCAAAAAATGGAATAGTTTAGTAAATTATTCTTCAATTTTAACTGTATATGGAATAAATGAAGAAAAAGTCCATGTTGACTTAACTATGCAATATAAGTACTGTAATAACTAATAACACCTATAGCACTAAATAAGAAGGATTCGCATATTTTTTTATGCAGATGTTGCCACGCGATTTATGTAGCGGATTCTCTGCGGCAGCCGGCAAGATTTTATTTATGGATATAAATACTATAACAGCTATCAAACGTTCAAAGCCTTCACGACAGTAAATATGGTGGCAAAATTTTTTGTAATGTTGTAAATATTGTGGCACCCACATTTGAATACATTAACTTTGTTTTGAAACTGCTCCAGTTTTTTTAAACGTTCATTAAGTACAAAAACATAAAAATCAACATTTTCGGATTCTTCATGCAAATTTGGATGTTTAGATGAACTTATATGGATCAACATGATAATTTTGATAAATTTTCAATTCAAACCATTTGTAGAGTTGTTAATAAATCAAATTATTTTATTATTTTTGGCACTGGAAATAACTGCAGACTTGTGTTTGCTGTACAGACAAGTAACTGTACGAACTAAAGAGTTAAGTACGAACTAAATATGAAGGTATATTTTTAATTCCATAAACAAGTAAATTACGAGTAGTTGCACCAAAATGTACTTACTCTCCGTATTATTAAAATAATATAGGTAATACCTACCAAACTTCACGACCGGTGTCCGAGTTTGAGGTCATCGGATTTTGATCGGCCTTGCGCGGTCAGATCGCCTCGGTCGCCGACCAAAGACGACACGACGACCTGCCGTTTTTTGAATTCTCCATCCCGTAACCTAAATAAGGAGTCTTAGATAGCATAAATAAAACTGCAATTTTTGAAGTCGATAATAAGGTATTTTTAGGATTTCGTATTTCAGATGAAAAAAACGAACTCTTCGATGAGGATTAGGATTAGGATTGCTTCGTTGTCTGTCGGTCTTTCCGTCGCACATAGCACCTTTTTAGGAACGGGCAGAGCCATCGAATTAAAATCGAGACGAAATACTAAGGTTTTTAGTCCCTTGAAGATAAGTTTGAAGCTTAGACGCTCAATTAACAGTTACGGCAACTTTTGTCGTTTTCAGAAACGGTACTTTCCGTTGACCAAAAATCGTGAAATCTAGCACATGTACGGCTCTTCCTTCCTTGCCTTTGTAGATTCTTCTAACACAAATCAAACTCTTAGTAGTCTCCTAGAAAGTTGTAAAGAAAACTCTTAGTAGTCTTCTAGAAAGTTGTAAAGAAAACTCTTTGTAGTCTTCTAGAAAGTTGTAAATATATATTAAAAAGAGCCAAAGGTAGGAAAACTTTTTGGAAAATGTTTGGAAAATTCGATGGGTGACCACGACGCGTACTTGCCGGTGGCACAGTTTCATTTTTTGAATCTTTCAGAAAGCTTTAGTTACAGTAGGTACCTACTCTAACTTCGATAAGCTGATCTGTTTGTTTATTTTGTCTGACCTAAAACTCGGATTTTCAGTACCCTGGTTTATATTTTACTACGAGCATTAACTTTTCTTTTTACTACTGTAATAATATAAAATTTGCAAGTATATAACTGTTCTTGACACTTGTATGTGCCAATATGACTGGTTAATTAATAAGAAAGTAAAAAATTAATGTATTTAAATTGACATGGGTCAGAGTGTTTTTAAAACTGCACTTTCATCGTCAATAACAGTTATTTTTAGGCTTGAGAACACTTAAATTCCATTTTAATTGTAACTTAACCCGTGCCCGGATTACGTTGTAGGTATTTAATTTACACATAATAAAATAAAAATACAAAAACACTATGAAGTCATAAGGAGTTCTGGCTTCAACTGGCATAAAAAATAAAACTAGCCATATACACTAGGTATTACTCAAGATGCCAACGTGGTTTCAGGATAAGTCGACCTATGTTTAGGTATTAATCACGTCATGAGTGATAGATTTGACCGTCTAGATGAATCATTTACGCGATATATGTCCCTATAAATAAATATTTTTAAAATATTTAATGCTTTTAGTTGAATTTCGAAAACAGTTTTGTTGACCCAGCAGATCAGGGTTAATCTCTAGACCCATAAGTATCGCTGATAGCAGTTTGTGCTTGGAATTTCACGTCTACTGGCGAAAACCGTATCAAAATTGGTGCTTTCAGTCACGAGAAAACCTCAAAAAACTTGAGTCTGTCGACAAGTAAGCAAACAAGCAAGCAAGTTAGTCGGAGCGATAACTCAACTTGCAAACAACCTATCAAATCTCAAATTACCTATATCAGTACCTATTAATAATATCCTAAATATAAAGTGCAAAGTTTTAAGTTATATTATGTTAAGGTATAGGTACCTACTAATAAGAGAAAGATGACTGACTGACTGACTGACTGCTCTATATTAACTTAAGCTCAAACCACTGAACGAATCGAGCTAAAATAATATGGCATACGCCGTAACCACTAACCATATACTTACCATACGCTTAGAAGTAATTTTCGAAAATTAATTCCCTAAGGAAGCAAAATAGTCACATGAACCGTAATTGTAACTGCCGGCATCTGTTTGCTTATATACCTTAAATATTTCATATATGGATTTTTTATTGTTTAATTAGCACTCACTCATCAAATATCACACATACTTACTTTACAGTTACATCATTATTAAGAGGTGTGATAAAGTTGAACTGAACCGTAAGAGTAGTACTTTTTTTTAATTTGAGCTTTATTTGCGTCTCGGCGCGGCTAGTAAGCTACGTTCCTGGGTTCGGTTCATTTATCGAACGTACGAGGCAGAAGTTTAAAGCTTTTGTCTGGTCAAGAATTTTATATTGTAACCGAATAGGAATTATAACATCCCTTCAAAGAAACATCAAGCATCTTTGACTACATTTACATCATATGATATCTATGATTTTCCAAAAATATAAAGCTACAATCTTTTAAACACGGTAGTTTGTTTTACGTTAATGCGTTTTTTTAATCCTTTATTTATAATTATTTATAACTAGCTGTTGCCCACGGCTCCGCCCGCGTGAATTACGATTTTTTTACATAATATTCCTACTGGAATTCCTTGATTTTTCGCGGGATTCTGGTGTGATGTTGTACAGAAACCTGTTCTTACTTTGCACGGGTTATCTTGTGGTGATTTTGAAAACTCCTTTTTCTTAATAATAATATAAAGTTTCATTAATACGTAGTTGAAAGATCAAAAGGACGATTTTAACTGTCGATATTTCGACCCAGTGGCACAGGTCGTGGTCACTACGTGACCACGACTTGTACCAATGTATCACCACTGGGATAAATTACTCTACTAACAATATTCCCCAGCCCAACATAATATAGGAGTCTTTTAAAAATCTTTGCTTCATCTCAATACAATCCAAAACATCAGAATGGACAGTGGCTATATATTTCTTTACGTATAAAAAGACCTTAGATGACAGTCACTCGGTTAGGATCGATAAGACCTAAGAGTTAAAAATATTTGTGAACCATTATCTTACCCTTTCCATATTGAGGATGATAAAGTTTAAATCTGTTCATGTGTTAACAGTGCCATCTTAATATAAAGTCAGGAAACAGTAAATAACATGACAGTTAATTTTTATTTAAAAAAATTCGGTAGTACCTATCTCAGAGTTTTACATTCAAGTTCCACATAAATTGTAGAGATGGCGCTATACGGTATAACGTAGCGATAACGCCTGTTACATGATTTTTGTTCACCCTAAAAGTGAACAATTTTAAACCATACAAATTCTCCTGCTAAGCCTATTTATTTACGGCTGTAAGAGTACTCCAGTTTTACTTGAGCCCTACGTCCTAGCCCTAGGTTTTTTGTGCATTCCGAGTTTCAAGTCACCTACCTACTTGAACTTAAAGGTTCTGATGTCTGTAATTTCTGAACTACAAAAGTGATGATGATAAGATTTGTATGGAATAATCTTTAAAGAACCTCCTTTCTAACAAAAAAAGAATGAATGGAATCGGACAACGCGTTAATGAATTATAACTAAAAAACGTTTGGATTTTGATGCCGTCTTCCAGGGAAACCATGATGAATTTCGGGACAAAAAGTATCCTATGTCCTACCTTGGGGTATGAACTATAATCATGTCAAGTTTCATTTAAATCCATCTAGCGGATTAGCCGTGATGCCCGGTCGTGAAACAGACAGACAGACAGACAGACAGACAGACAGACAGACAGACAGACAGACAAAAATTAAACAAATTACAGTTTTGGCTTCAGTATCGACTAAATAGTGTCCTCCAACAAAAATTTTCAAAATATCTTCAATGTACAGAATTCGACCCTTTACAGTTTTATTATAAGTATAGATACTCATTTGGATAGCTGCTACACCAAACTTTACGCCTCAATTTTGTAATCATAGGTTTCTGAACGCCCCCAATATCGAAGTAGGTACGATCTCATGTCAAAAGTGCGCTAAACCCGGATATTATACCTGACATTAGGTATAGCAGCACTTAGTAGTCCACAATAATCAATTCATTATAATATCTTCATTCTGTGAATGCTTGATACTATCTCTAGATTTGAACGGTGGATAATAATTATTAACTGATAAGTGTACCGTTGCCTGGTAAAGGCTGTGATTACAGTTATAAATTCTGTTTTTTTTTTCTTAATGATCACCTAACACGTATCAAATCGATAGGTACCTCATACCATGTACAACAAAAAATATTCTATTATGCTCAAAAAATCTATGTTACTGAGTTAACCAACAAATTGAGAGGTCATCGAACGGTTATATTGAAATTCGGCCATGTAGGAGCGTAGGCAAAGAAAAATTATAGGTAATATTTGGGAGGTACAAACAGATTTGGCTGTTTTTTGAGGAGAATCACACTAATATTATAGAGGCGAAACTTTGTATGTTGTAACATTTATTAAGGACTTTCCACTTATTTTTGAAAGTTTCCCCTTATATTTTCAGCAGCGTATAATTGTCTATATTTCAGGGTTTGAATTTAAAAAATACTTTCTAGTAAATCTGCGTGCAAATTTTTTTAGGGTTTCTTAGAGATGATTATTGTGTACGTGATCAAAACATCAAGGATTCATGTGCTTCGACGAAACATAAAACAGTCACCAATAATTTCCTCAAACCTGATACATATTTAACGACTTGGCGCCGGTCTCAATATCCAAAACCGCAAACAAGAATCTGAAGGAATTTAAGGAATGTATCGACAATTTAGTGTCCGGGCGCATGAGCGGCGCGGCGTGGCGTCAACACGGGCGCCGGCGCGGGCCGACTTGCGGGCATAAAATATACACATCGTCTTATTGTTGATGCAACTACGCTCTCCATCATTTGAAAAAAAAAAACAAAAAAAGTAAAATAAATGGTTGAAAGAAAACCAGCGAAATGGTTGCAAATTTCAAGGAAAAGGTAAATAAAAAATAGTTTGTTGAATAAAGAGATTACCTAATGTATTTTAGTTTTTTTTTTTACAGTTGCAGCTTTATCTTTGATGCTTGAAAAAATATAGCAGGAAATTACTTTATCATAAATATTGATACCTAGGTACTTAGTGTCGAAAGACAAGATCCTCTTTTACTCAGCTAAATAAAAAATTGTTATTGAGCTACCAAAAATATTTGGAATGTCATGGTTGTCATAGATATACGGCCGTGTGAACTACATAAATAGAGTATATAAATGGTGTTATTCTGATCGAGATGACATATAAAATGAAGAATGAATACCTAAATCTATGCCCTGATTTTGGTATCATCAGTTTTCTCCTCCTACCTTAGTTCTGGTACTCCTCCTTCTCTATTGGAGTTCGGCCATCATCTAAAAAATATATTTTTCCAAGTGAAAAAATTGGGCTATTAATAATGTACTCTTGAATATGTTAATAATGTACTCGTAAATGTTTCTGAAACACGACTTTCTTTGTTTGTCTCACATCTATCGCAGCAAATAGGGCGTTATCTCAAAGAACATGCCTACGTCTTTTTTAACGTACCTATGAATAGTTCTACTACTACTTTCTTCCCATAATTTTTACTAAATACTAGCAAACCCGGCGAACTCCGTTTCGCCACCAGATGGCTTCGTTTTATGTAACATTTTTAATTTTTTTTATTTTTCCTGAATTTTCTTTGCTATAAACCTCATGGAGCCCGAGACCTTTCCAACGAATGCAAAACCGTGGAAATCGGTTCGTGCGTTCTGGAATTATAGCGTCAGGAAGGAAAACCCGACTTATTTTTATATAGTAGAAAGAAAAGATTAGTTTTATTGCTATTATCGCTCATTACTTTACTAGGTTTACATACTTAGTTGTTTATTATAGTTTGGTTAACCTCAGGACATGTCCGAAGTTTACAAAATCTTGCGTTTACTTATTATTGCATCCCGTAAACAGGTTAAATATCGCGACACGATTTATGTAGATGAGGCACTTCGGTGACATACATTCTTAAATATTCCGCTATAAATTCGGACGAGTCAATTGAACGGCGATTTTTCACGTTGTAGAATTTTTCCGGTTGCGTGTAACTTTTAAAAGTCAAATGGGACGGGACTACTTTACGTTTACTTATAATGATTTTAATGTTGGAAACTGGTATCATTAGGGCTATTTCAGTACCGCCGGTAGTTTTAATCATGCTTATGTTATCATTAAATAATAAAGCCCAATTTATTAGTGAATTAAATATTAAAATTGGATTAAGATGTAAATTATTATAGTCTAAAACTACTTACTACGAACCAATAGCAATAAATAGTACCTACCTACTATATAACATCTTAAACTTTTGCCCATATATTTTAATAAAACATACATACATTTATCATCGCTCGCGCTCCGACAAAATAGAGCCCTAACTAACAACAACAGCTCCGTGAGTCCGGCAGCATTTTTTTGTTTTCGGCAACTTTCAGAGTTATAACAAGAGTAACGCATGACGGCTGCATTTTTCCAAGAACTTGTCAAAGTAACAATTTGGTAATGATTAAGAAAACAGACTTCAGTATAAAAATGGAATTTAATCCTGGAAGATGCCCATTATAATATGTACAATGTACATAAGTATTTCAATCGCTGTTTCATTTATCTTTATTTATATATAAAAACTATCACGATAGCGTATTAACTTTAAATAATGGGAGGTTAAAAGGCTTAACTGACGTTAATATCCCCATACTTAAATAATTATAAAGGTTGCTTCCTTACCAAAATCCTACTAATATTATACGATTATATTTAAACGCGAAAGTTTGTAAGTATGGATGGATGGATTGATCTTTGTGACTCTTTCACGCCGCAACTACTGAATCGATTTGGGTGAAATTTGGAACATGGATAGCTTATAACCCTACCTAATTCTTTATTTTATACATACATTCTACTACACATAAACATGGGCATACTTAGGACATGGGCTACTTTTTATCCCGGAAAAATATATTGTTCCCACGGGATTAGCGAAATACCGAAATTCACGCGGGCGGAGCCGCGGCCAACAGCTAGCTTTATTCTACAAAAGAATAAAGTAGTAAAGATGAGTCGAGCAAGATTTTGATGCGCCTGCCCATTTCAGATGCTGTGCGTTGTAATATCATCCGACGCACTACACTTATACATACCTATACACACACCATCCTGAGACGTTAATTCTTAATTCTCATTTTGCCCTTAGTATACAGTGCCCATCAAACAGAAACACTGTATTTAATGAATACATTACCGCTTCATGGTAGAACTCCACAGGAAGAGTCCTACTACTATATTATTATTCACTTACATACAAAAAACTTTCCAGCCCAAATCTTTTTACCTGGAAACCTTAAGAATTAGGCTCCCGTTATAATGTAGATAAGTCATATTTAAAAAATACTTGGTATGATTTTGTAAATCACAATGTATTACGTGCAATCAGGCAAGGTGGTTCACAACCTCGTATTATTATGAATTAATTATTTTTTATTTAAAATTTTTTAAATAGCTAACGAGTAGCGCTACTAATGACAGTATAATAAATCAATTACTGTTATGAATGGCTCCATAGCACATCGTACAGTATTTTTAACAAGAGGTCGTCAATTATTTATGTGTGTTCATATTACTTCAACGTAAGCGTTGAAAGGTGTCGACAGTTCAGGAAGAGAACTAAGTAAACAAGTCTTTTCAATTGATAAAATATTACGACCTCGTTCGGTCAGATTGTGGGATGTGTTGGGGTTTATACGGATAATGATTTGATTTCTAAAGAATTCTTAGGAGTTAATATCAGCAGCATTATAAGAATGACATGCGCCTCTTTGTTACTTGATATTTCGTTAGCAAAAAATGATTTGTTGGAACTAGTAAGTGATTAATAATTTCATATCATACTGCGGTCAAACGTCTATCACTCAAAGTTTAGTATTTTCAGTTAAACTTTGAGCATGGATACCAAAATTTTAAATGATGAATCTCCTGCTTCATGATCCGTCTCTTTTATAGGAGACCTGTCATCCTGTGGAGATATCTTGAAGAGTTAAAATCTTTCACATGATACAGAGAGCATCAAACTGTATTTACTTGATGGAATCCTCCATCTCCTATTCTAAAGTTCAATAACAAATATAGGTTTAAGGTCTAATCTCTCTCAGATTAAACGTTAAACCTAAAACACTGCTCCAAAGGAAGAATGTTGTGATAATGTTATTGAAAATTACATCCGAGACGTTGCGTTATAATGGGGTTGGGTGATATCGCAGAAGAACGAAGAAACTACACAACTCATTCATTGATCTGTAGTTGATATACGAGTAATTAACGCTGTCTTAAGATGAGACTGGTACCTATTGCAACTGGTCATAATAACCTTACAGCCTTAACTATTTTTTTAAAAGAACCCAGCACTTCGTAATCGTGCTTACTATACTACAGCAACAAGGAATTTCTTTAAGGATGGAACCCACAAAATGTCACGGTTGGTGGGCGAGACAGCGGTGCCCAAATTATGTCGAGTAAGGACGAAGTGAAGGTCGCATTCCATTATAAAGTTTCCTAAAGGCACAGAGGGTTCAATGCACAGCTTACAAAACATTCACTTATACAAAGCTGAGTTATTTTTATAACTTCTTTAACGCCTGATCACGTCATTTTATCTGCCCAATAGTGATCAGAGCATTGTAAGACAAAACTATGGTAGATATCTCCATCATCATTACTCGAATGATAGATGACGTGATCAGACGTTAAAAGAAGTTAAACGTAACGTAACTCTATGTTTTGAACAGACTATTATATTATCATTCTTGTTAGTATATTGCGGTTTTCGTAACAATAATAAAGTTCTTCGTTTATTTACAATACTGAAAAGCGCCTCAGTAAACACGTCGCATGGCCTTTAATTTGATATACCATAAAATCACACGATTAATCCTTCTTAATTGTTAATTGTACCTAAAATAAAATACAACAAAAAAATATGTCTTTATATCAATTGCTTATCAAAGAAAAAATGTAAAAAATATTGAAGATAATAAAAGAACAATAAATTAGAACTTGAACTTATAAATTGACACTCTATTGATTCGCAATGCTTTGCTGCTTTCTCGAATATTAAAAATATGTTCTGTTGCCAACAACATCAAAATCAAGGCCAGCCAAGGTTGTCGCATTTTACAATATGTTATTAATGTCTCGTATTGATACTGACTGTTGATGATATTATTATGACATCAGTATTTTATAGAGCCAGGTTTCGCTAGATTGTTTTTAGTGCAAATATTTATTCTATACGATGATAATAGTAAACATATTTTGTTCATTCATTTGTATCCGCATACTTTTTCAAAATTATAATATCTTGCCAAATGAAAACAATATTGACGACAACATAATAATATAAATAAAGCTAATGATAACATTTAAAACTAAAACCAATAAATATGAGGGAAATTTTCATCTTACGTAGGCATTTGGCCTTGCTACCGAATTTGTTTTTAAAAATTTGTGCGTCAAAATCTTATGACACAATATATAAGTATTTACAACTTCCTACTCCACATAATAATACGGAATTCATAAATTAGTCCATAGTCGCGTATGTACTTTTGCTCGCGGAATTAGTATTTGTGTAATAGCAGACGAAATTAACTGAGAATGACGTATTGATACTGATAGGTTCTTGCCTTTAATTTTATATTAATCATTCTAAGAACTTTGAATCCAGTTAAAGAAAGTAGTATCATTTTAGATTCAGTTAAAAGTAATTAAAATTTAAGCTTATATTTAACCAGACGTGTCTCATTATAATTTATCAAAAAAATTGTATTATTGACGACCAACAACTGTCATAAATTATTGCTAACTGACTTTTTTGTGTCATAATTGATTTATTTTCCAATTACTCACATCTGAATAATATATTATAACCAAATCAAATTTTAATTCCCTGTGCAAGGCATTACTTTATCCGATTACGAGTGATGCTTACTCTTATTCAATGTTTATGATTTTATGAACCTCAATAAATATATTTAGCTCTTTTGTCCCGAATTCAACAGTAGCGGATCTTCTTATAAAATCTAAATAAAAATATAAACATTTTATTGTTTTAGTGTTCAGCATTGTAAATTTGATCAAAAGTGTTCTCTAAATTTTATGGTCACATACATGGTGAGAATTTATTAAAACATAATTTGCATTGTATTTTTTCCCGTTAAATTATTTAGGTTAAACAACAGTATTGTGACTGATTCAAACTATACGGAGTTATGACTTGTAAAATTGTCAAACTTTAGGTCAACTAGAAAAACAAGAGATTTTAGAAAAGTGAAATAAACGAATTTCAAATTTTGCAAATGTCCTCTTTGTGTTTTTTCTCAAAAGCTCCAGATAAACTTTTTCGTGGTGACCCATTATAAGTAGAAATTTTTTACTAAAACATAATTTACTAAAGCCGAGTCAATCATAAAATAACTAAGGCGTAACAATGATGATCTTTTGTTTTGATTACCACAAGAATTATTATTAGTGTCTAGATTATCTTTTAGGGTATGCAATTAATGTCACTTGCAACTAATGGTATAATTTATCTCAGTGTGAGTATGCAGCTCACATTATTACCGATTTACAATTATTGGAATTTAGAAACAAATAAAACGCAATTTATCACTCGCATGAATATTTCGCATGATATAAACTAACTATTAAATAATATCTTATACCTTTAAACGAGCAATTCTTGTATATATATTTCTATATAATCTGGATCTCGGAAACGGCTCGAACGATTTTCATGAAATTTAGTATACAGGGGGTTTTGGGGGCGATAAATCGATCTAGCTAGGATTCATTTTTAGAAAATGTCGAATTTACCAAATATAAATAAAAATATGACTACTGCTGCCATCTATTGCCCACCGAGCGAAGCTCGGTCACCCAGATTTTATATATTATGTAATGCGTACAAAGTAATATGACATTTATAAATTTTACATGATTTTCATTGAGTACAATCACAAGTTTAGGTACTTCCAATAGTAGGGACTCATAGTTTCATTTTGTCACGGCAATCAATATGTCGCAATACCTAATTAAAGTATGAAATACCTAACCTAATAAAAACAACAAGGATGATAGATTTTTTTAATGATCAATGATCAAATTACAGCGAGAGCTTGAAGCCAAAACCGGCAGCTAGCTGTGAATAGGAATAACAAATTTCTTCTAGCTTAGATCATCACTTAGTGCCTAGCCGTAAAATAAGTCTTAAAAGGTCGAAAGAAGGCGCTGACTTTTAAGCACATGCCACCACTCCTTGGTCAATAATTACTGGTAAAAGTCTAGAATTCGATTTTTATGATATTTTTGTTGGATGTACCCATTATGAGCCCTGTTAAAATGTATCTGTAAGTATTTAAGTAAGCCTTACGATCATTCATTTTTATTGCTTGAAAATTGGCAAGTAGGGAACTATCTAAATATCCAAAAACCGACAAAATATTGAATTTAAAACACCACTATGATCCAACGCTCCAAAAATTGAAGAACCTTTGCGCGAAATGCAGGAGTCAGGATTCAATATTCCGAAAGAAGGCATGGTTTTGGGAAGTATTTTTTCGTAAGATATATGAAAAATTAAATGAAATTGCTACGTAGATTAGTTAAGGTAGTTAGTTTCCAGGGAAATTCAGATTGTTTCTTACTCATGATAGTGTTATTACTATACAGTATAACATGTTAAAAGATTCATTTTATCAACTTGTTACGAGGCTTAAGAAGAAAGTAACACAGTAATTGAACAAAATATCATGTATCCTAAACTGCAGTGTTAAATTAGTGTATTCTACATCAAATTGCGCCTAAATATTATTTTACACTTACAACGCAGTCATGCCGCTGACTGGCGTAGCGGTAGCGAACCTGCTTCTGCGTCGGAGGTCGTGGGTTCGATTCCCACTACTGGAGAATGTTTGTGTGATGAGCATGAATGTTTTCCAGTGTCTGGGTATTTTTCAATATATTATATTTATGTATATTAATATGTATGTATATTTATCAGTTATACCCATAACAGCACGCTATCGCTTAGTTTGGGGCTAGATTGCGGTGTGTACGAGTATAATGTCAAAAAAATTAAGTTTCCCTTAGCGGCTCATTAAACTTGTAAACACAGAAAACAATACACTAACAGAGGAAAGAATATCTTTAAACTGTGCTAATAGTCTCCCGATGGAATTTTGTCTGTAAGGCTATTATGAATTATCTTCCGTTAAAAGTATTTTTGCCTTAGTAACCAACTTTTAAGGGACATGTATGCTGTATGCTAATTTACCTTCTTTTTAAAGAGTTCTGTATCCAAAGGGTAAAAACTGGACCCTTGCTAAGACATCGCTGACCGTCTGTCCGTGTGTCACCAGGCTGTATCTCAAGCAAAAAATCACGTTTGTTGTATGGGAACCACCTTTAATATTTATTTTATTATATTGTTTAATATTTATTGTTAGGTAAAGCGGCAACATAAATACATAAGTCTGTAGGTATCACAGTTCAAGAGATACATACAGCCTGGTGACAGACGGACGAACGAACACTAAACCCTCTCCTTTAAGTATGTTGAACAAAGTCGGTTGCATTGTCTAATGTCTTAATATCCGATAATTTTTTTTTTCATAAAACTCCTTTTTTGGAATTGGTTAAAAATACTAGGCTATAAATAGAAATAAGAGAAATCCGATAAGGTTGTATTTAAATAAAAAAAAATGTATTCGAAATCTTTGTTTCCTTATCATTACTCGTAAGTTCATAAATTAAGCATGTTAGAGAATGATTGAAAAATTAAATACACAACACAATTCTACCTTCTTTTACAATTATTATCTTTCATCTTCGGAAGTGACATTGTATTTGCGTTGTAAAGGATTTTAATGCGATTCATATAGTACCACCTTTTTGTAATATTTACCGTTTATTGCCCGTGGTACCCCTGTAGCTTCCAGGGGTACCACGGGTAAAAAAAAAATTACCCGTGGTACCTCTGCAAATCAAAAAATACAAAAAAAGTAAAACGCAATTATAAACCGTTTAAAGACTATCCTTTATGCTTAAATTGAAATAATTGATTAAAGTGACAAAAGAAGACACGAAACTTAAACTAGAACTGCAAAGTTTTTTAATAGATCCTTAAACTGAAATATTTATTATGTACTCATTTTTTTATATAAAATAATCAATAACACTTAAAATTAGGACAACTTATATTTTTTCAATTCCTTTCACACTAAAATATTTGTTAAGTACGAGCCTTTTTATTTAAAATAAACTGACTAAACAAACAATTTAACGTAAAACAAAACAACTTACATAATTTCAGTTCCTGAAACTAATTTTTTTTAAAGTAGATATTGTGATATTGTGAAATTGTGTGCGGAAAGTTATACTTTTCTGCACAAGTGCTTTTTCATTTTCCACCGCGCCCTCGGCTTGGGTCAACAAACTGGGACTCGTAAAGAAATGACAAAATTTCCGCACTTACGAGTATATTGAAATGTAGTATTATTTAGTAGTATTTAGTGTGCTCAAGAACTCCACAATCTAGTACCTCCTTCACCTTTCTACCAAAGAACCGCAAGACGCCGGGAGAAGTGGCATCCTTATGTGGTTGATGTCCAGCAAGCTCGGACAAAACTATTTTCTTCCACGTTTCTGATACGTACCGCTAAGGTGTGGAACACCCTTCCAGCTTTTGTGTTCCCAGTCAAGTACAACCTGGGTGCCTTCAAGAGAAGAGTGAATAGGCATTTTCTAGGCAAGCGCACTCCATCCTAGACCTAATCATTTCTGTCCATCAGATATGATTGTAGTCAAGCGCAAGCCTATCCATAATAAAAAAACCGGCGAAGTGCGAGTCGGACTCGCGCACCGAGGGTTCCATACTATAACAGAAGTAAAACATTAAAAGAATCACTTTAGTTCATGAATTTACGAGTATAATTTACATGTAGGTACTATTGTTGGCGAACCGCAAACGTTACTTTGTTTTTGGTGGTTTATTGTTATTATCAAAAAAAGTATCATAGTTAGAGAGTTGATTTTATTTTTCCTGTAAAATATACGTTAATTTCTATTGATCATAATTATTTCAGATTTTTCGATTGGTAATCTTCGGAGATAAGGGGGGGACGGTATTTTTTTCGACAGTTTGCCCAATAAATCAAAAACTATCAGGTATAAAAATAAATAAAAATCAGTTTTAGAATACACAAGTAACACCCTTTCATATGATACCCCACTCAGTATTGTTATCTCATTTTGAAAATTTGACGACCCGGTTTTCCCCCCTTTTTAAATAAAAATAAAAACAATTTCCAAACTTTTACGATTGTTATGACATCGCGTCACTATTACTTATAACTATTCTAAATTTCAAGTCGATAGCTTGAATAGTTATTGAAATAATCGAGTGTGACAGACGGACGGACGGACGGAGAAAGTCTCACCATAAGGGTTCCATTTTTACCATTTTGGTATGGAACCCTAAAAAATGTAGGTACTCTTTTTTATAAGAAATAAGCTGACAAAATAAACCATAAAACTTAAAACAAAAACAACATACTTTATTTAAGTTCCGTAAACTAATTTTTAGGAACTAAAATAATGTAAGTTGTTTTGTTTTAAGTTTGATTGTTTATTTGGTCAGTCCTCAGTATACTTTTCCGCACGAGTGCTTTTTATTTTCCACCGCGCCTTCGGCTTGGGTCAACAAACTGGGACTCACAAAGAAATGACAAACTTTCCGCACTCGTATTGAAATGTAGTATAATATAGGTACTTTTTTATATGAAATAAACTGAAAAATAAACCATAAAACTTAAAACAAAAACAACATACTTTATTTTAGTTCCGTAATATTTATTATTTATTCCTTAAATATATAAAAATAGCAGCTTTCCTGTGGCTCTTCCCGCGTACATGGAAATGTCTTCTTTTTGAGCAAGTATTAAAAAATATTTTAGTTTCAGATACTGAAATAATGTAAGTTTTTTTGTTTTACGTTAAATTGTTTGTTTAGTCAGTTTATTTTAAATAAAAAGGCTCGTACGTAACAAATATTTTAGTGTGAAAGGAATTGAAAAAAAATATAAGTTGTCTTAATTTTAAGTGTTATTGTTTATTTTAAATAAAAAGGAGTACATAATAAATATTTAAGTTTAAGGAACTTTGCAGTGTTTTCCTTTGTCACTTTAATCAATTATTTCAATTTAAGCATAAAGGATAGTCTTTAAACGGTTTTTAATTGCGTTTTCCTTTTTTTGTAGGTTTTGATTTGCAGAGGTACCACAGGTAATTTTTTTTTACCCGTGGTACCCCTAGAAGCTCCAGGGGTACCACGGGAAAAACAATTACCCGTGGTACCCCGGGGGGACCATCGGGGGTACCACGGGCAATAAACGATATTTACTTGATACCGATACTTTGACATTAACCGAATTAAAGAGACCTCTGGGCCAAGTTTACGACTTATATCCAAATCGGTATTTAGGCTATGTGCTAAAATATTTGCAGTACAGTTTACAGTAGTACGTGGGTGGTTAAGTTTTACTTTTATACTTGTCATATTATAAGTTATTGTAGATTTGACCATGTGCTACCTGTGTTGCAATTAATCTAAAGCTCGTTTTCACAAACACTTTAAGAAACGCCTAAGCCGATAGGTGACAGTTTTTACTTACAAAAACTGTCACCTAAGGGCTTAGGTATCCCTAGCATAATTTTCGTTTTCACCAACATTTTAAGAGACACCTAAGTCCTTAAGTGACAGTTGTTGTAAGTGAAAACCATAGGTGAAAACTGTCACCTATCTATCGGCTTAGGCGTTTCTTAAAGTGTTGTTGAAAACGAGCATTAGTGTCATTACTAATGACTCATTAGTAAATAAAATTCAATACGAGTTATAGTCAAATCGGTTCAGCAAATTTAACGTGAAAGAAATGTGATAAATGTGAAAAGAATTTAGATATATTATTAAAATAAACGATTAAAGAAGGTACATCCTTATCAATGACTCATAGGCTCTTATATGATCTTGGAAAACGTTTGATCGCATATCAATAATAATCGAACTTGATGATTTACCGCGCGAACTCCGAACTTCCAATTAAAATAAATATCTTCGAAAATCCAAACTTAACTTCTTCGAAGAAAAAAAATACTCTTAACAAAACTTGAGAAGTTTTTGTTGCACTTTATTTTTCCTGACCACGAAGTACAGTAAAAGATCTCTACATACAATATACATACACTTTTGTTTCTGAAGAGTACTTCACAAAAAACTCTCTAATATCAATAAAATTAATGTCCAAAAATATGTTCCACGGAAATTTAATCTGCCGTTTTACACTCGAAACACAAAACATGTCTGATTGTATGAACCACATTGAAGTGGGCCAAGTGTGAACATCATCTTTGAAATTAAATTACTTTTAACTTACGGCAAAATCCGGCTGGAATTCCTTGTCATTATTGTTCACAAATGTAGGGTACGAGTAATAAGAAATAAAAATAATATTATGATTTCTTTAAGGCACCTAAGAGGTGTCGATAAGTGGGATAAAGGTTTCGGCTTTGCTTGTTATATTTGAAATCTGTTTACTCATTGACAGTTTTCCTTTTCCTTATGGTTGAGGATTCCTCGTGCATATTTTTTTTATCGAAAATATTACAATTAAACTTATCATTATAGCATAATCTAATTAAGTACTTGTACAGTCTAGCCCGATTGGAATGACACCAAAAATACTGCTTTTCTGCATTAATATAAAATGGAAAATTCTTTTCAAAAAAACCGACTTCAAATGCCACTATAAAGAGTGAAATAATTTTTCAATTTGGCATTTGAAGTCGGTTTTTTTGAAAAGAATTTTCCATTTTATTTTTTACTTTTTAGTGGTAAACAACAAATGCACAGGGTATTGAAAAAAATGCCCAAATCGCTTGAAATGTGCTTATAAAATCTGAAGAGTTCCCTCAATTGTTCCGAGATCCTATCATCAGAACCTGACTTGATGACTATAGCCATTAAGTCTGCATCTTCAAGCAAATGCGCTAGTAACTATAAAAAAATACCCAAATCGCTTCAAGTATACTAGCAAAATTTGAAGAGTTCCCTCGATTTCACAAAGATCCCATGATCAGATCCTGACCTGATGACCATAGGAAAACCTGAAAAATATTACTCTTTCAAACAGTACCCAAATCGTTACAAGTATCCATATAAAATTTGAAGAGTTCCCTCGACTTCTCCAGGATCCCATCATCAGATCCTGACCAAAAAAAAAATGGGACCATCTGGGAAGTATACCCTTTCAAACAAAAAAAGAATTTTTCAAATCGGTTTACGCATCTTCGAGTAATCGGTGAACATACATAAAAAAAAATAAAAAATAAAAAAAGATTCCGACGAATTGAGAACCTCCTCCTTTTTTTGAAGTCGGTTAAAAAGCAAAGCTACACGTCATTCGTTGCGCAGAAAATTAGCCAGCCAGTCATTAGTCACGCGGAGAATTGTATCGAAGGATTTTTTTGGGATTATGACTCTATGGCCCCAGATACTCCACAATAACCTGGAAAAATATGTCACTGTCTAATAAGAAGGCATACACTCAGAAATATAATACGGGTAAACATGTAAGAATTCCGTTTTAATTCTTCATCCTTCTATCACCTTTAGCCTGCGTTAGTTTTAATTTTTTCACCCGTGGTTAAATCTTTGTCCCGCGCTATTTACCCATACCGAACTGCTACCTCTATAGTATTTATATACCTAGGTATTTTCCCGGTGAAAGAGTACCCTTCGTCCAGGGTATAAGTAATACCTACGTATATTTGTAGAGGTATGATACTGTAACCAAGCGTACCAGGAAAACACAGGCATTTCAAACCAAACAAAAATAATCATGTATTCGGACACGATGACAGTTTTGCCCGACATCCTCGTATATTCCCACTTTTATCATATTTATAATATGAAATAAAATTTTGGAACTCAATATTGTAATAATATTATTATTTGTAATTTTCGTACGAATATTGGAAACACATATTAATTAATAAGCAAAACTATTAATTATTTGATCTATATTTTGCACAAGATTATCCACAGTATTCACCTAGATTACTTTGGTTAGTGCCTTATCGTGGTGCTATAACTTATAAGAATTGTTTATTTTTCGTGTAACTGACTGACTGTGTAGCACGTTTGTTTTTTTTTAAAGTAATAAGTATGTTTTTTTAAGAAGAAGAGTTTGTGACCGTTCACTTCAGTAAATATTTTAAAAACAAATTGAGGAGTCATATATTTATAATTTAAAAAATAAATAAACTACGAAAAATTTTTGATAAGAGTTCAACCACGAAAATGATACTAAATGTTATTATGTTTTTGCCTTTTCATCATTTATTTTAATCATTCACATTTAGTTCAGTTACTTAAAATAACTAAGAGTTTATTCAAATACTTTCTGTATACTTTGATGGACAGCTGATATCGATATAGGTAAGTAATTAAAAGATCAATAAGATATTGAACCCCGATAAAAAATGATGATGCTCGAGAGTAATCTTAATGTTACATCTCGGCGATTATCAAAAACCGTTCAACTTCACTTTGACTCCCCGGTTAATAAAATAGGCGCCATCATACGCCCTTTTTATTTACCGCTATCGATAAATGTTGTACGTACTTTTAAAGGCAAATTAAGGCGTATTCACATAACCTCCTGTCCTAAATCAATCAATAACATGCATGAACTTATGAGCTATGATCACGGCAAAAAGTACAACGGTATACTGAAGAAAGGAATCGGTGACTTGCATTGCTTTGAAGGCACTGAAGGTATATTTTTTATGCGTGATAAACTAGCGCATATGTGCCACCACATAACAGAACTTTTCAGAAGAAATAATCATCGACACTAGCTTGAGTTGCGTAGTTGATTCCCATTCATATTTTTTATCAATGACAGAATAATGAAAACTCAAGTTAACGCACGTGATGATGCAGTCTTAGTTGGAATGTGCTTACATATAATGAGGTAAGTATGACTGATATATACAATGGTATACGTAGGTGAACTTAACTGAATGTTAAGATACGTTAATTTTAAGTGCTTGACAGTGATAATATACTTATGGTAATTATATTAGGTGACGAAGCAGGAGAACATCACTATGACTGGATTGATTTGGATTAATTGGTTTGTAGGACTAAATGCTAAAATCAATTGCTGATACGTCGAAATCTCTCCATATCCATACGGGTGGTCCCTCGATTGAAGTCTCCCACCAGATTCATGTACTTGAGGCAATTTAAAAAAATATAATATACTAAAATATATTAGTAACAACGGATAGGTACTTTACATTCAGCCAAAAAATTGCTGTTAGTTAGTCATGTGCCACTGGGATGCCAAGTTCTAAAATGCAGCGTTGAAAAAGGTCATGACCGATCAATCATCGGGAACCTTATTCTGCTGACAACCAAAGAAGTAGACTCATTTTATCAATCAAACCTGGGACTTAAATCTTTTAAGAATTAAGAGAGGGCGTTATCTTATACTAGTAGATGATAAAATCCCGCTGCTAGGGAGGATGCAAACCAAATGCGAAGTAGGTAAAATACGTTCGATAAGGAATTTTTCGCATTAGATATTTAAAACAATTTGTTCCGAGAAACACATCCTGGTAGTACCACCTTCAGTCATAACACCTTCACCCGCGTTATACAAAACAATAATGTCCAATATTTATCACCGCGACTACCTGACAAGTGGCGCCAAGGCGATGTTCCTCTGCGTCAATATGAAATACCCAATACAAAAACTTCCTAGAAGTTCAAAATATTCACAACAAAATTATAAGAACTATACCGTGACACATAATCCAATTAATTGGAATGATAATGTTCTTATAATTTACGGATATTTGTATTAATTAATTAGGCATTTCCGAATGTAACATTATTATAATTAAAATGCTGATAAGTTCCTTGCTCCGAGTTTATCAGGAACAAACTATAACAACGTTTATTTATACATTAACTTTATGATAATATAGTAATTTGTAGTTTTTATGTCTTAATCCTGCGACATAACAATAATGGATTTTGCACGTTCGACCCCCAAATAGCGTTTAATCTACATACATAATAGGAAATTATACCATTATTATGTACTAATTAAATTGATGCACTTCAAAATGTCTCAATCAGTGGTAACATTATTTTTCAATTCATTTCCGATAACAACTCTGTTCCCGGCTTTATAAATTCCGTTTTGGAATCATCGATACTGAATTTATAATAATAGATTTTAGATTTATTATAATAAAACTTCAATATTTTAATCGGAAGTTATTTAAATAAAAAAACACTAATTAATTTTAATCACGTGTTATTTGTCGTATTAGCCTATTTAGAAGTGAATACAACTGACACTGATTTATTGATATCGGTAATTCGATAAATCTTTTCAAAGAAATTCTAGAGCTTCACACCGGCTGTAGTAAGAGTGCAAGATATTTAGTTCCGTGGGCAAATCCAAACATTAGGAAAAGATAGTCTGCAATCTAGGCAGGTATATCCTGTTTCACCAGGCTAAAAGTTTTTAATCAATCAATATGCTTTATTTTAAGGTCACGCTAAAGAATGTGGGGTTAATATATTGGCTACTGCGCGTGTCTTTGTCTGCTTAGGTTTTAAAAAGCAATAGATTTTGTGTGAAGGAATAACAAACAAACTTTGACGGATGAATGTTCTTTTATTGGGATTATAAAACGGATAACTTTTGGAAATGTCAACTTTATTGTTACGATTATTGCTTTTGATAGCTGCAATAAAACTTTTTCTTATGTTTTCGCTATAATTTATTGCCTGAATGTGTTATTTAATTAACCCACTCTTTAAAATATACCTAACAAGGTTTTGCCAGCATTTATCTGCATGAATTTTCTTTTTTCTGTTCTTTTTTGCATTTCTGGAATATTTAGAGGAAGTTTCCTTTCGTAAGTTGCGTAAAAGTTTCAATCTAATTAGTTTCAAAATTAAGCAATTGATTTTCAAATCAAAATCAAAACATGTAAATCATTATGGAAAAGCCGCATAAATAAAATTCTTTTGTTTATGCGGCTTTTCCGCGTTTAATATAGACCTCCCAGGTTTCGATATCTTAGATTGTTACTTAGGACATATGGCAGGGATTCGTCTTCCTCCATGTAGGACTGTCAGTGACTTCTTCATTTTTTTCACTGGAGAAATGTTGGTTTAGTGGGCAGCAAATGGGCAGTGCCGTATTATATTGTCTACCTATTATTCTTGATTTGTCTATGCTAAGTCTTAGGAGTTTTTGTAGGTCCATAATTCACATTGGCATTTATGGATAAAATGATACTATAACCATCAATAAGTATTTATAATGGTCATTATCGATGATTTTATTAACCGTTTTATATTTTGGTTAATAAATTAAATGTTAACATTTCCTCATTCCATGACACGGTTAAAATATATAAAGACATTATTATGACCGCTGAGAAATTCCCTTTTCCAAAAAACGCCTTGAGCCTTTGTAAGAGAATATTTATATCTACTTATTCGGTATTTGTAGCATAAAATATATAATGTAAGCTGATATTTTGAAATTTTAACTTCCTTCTCTGAATTACATTATCCCGCACAAAATATATCATGACGTGTATTTTCATTGCATAGTAGGTCCTGTATTTTGTTTTTATTTTGTTAACTTGTATCATAGTATCAAATTCCCTTTGTACTTACTACTTAATTTTATTATTCCACTTTTTTGGCCGTTATTTTACAAATAATAATAACAGAGCACTACACATAATTTTTATAATTTATCGTCTGCTAAGTACTTTAAATGAGACTATACACTTTTTAACTATTTTTTTTTTTGAAAAATAACCAAAAGTTATGACATACTAAATCACAGAATGAATAAGGATTTAAACACATGTTTACACAGCAAACAAAATTTTAACGAGTCCATTTTCTTAATCTCTTGATTGGTTTTACTCTGCATAATTAGTAGTATTAACTGTTGATACATAATATAAGTAATTAATTTCTAATGTATAAAATTCTCGTGCGACGGATTGTTATGAAATTTTCGGTGGATGCTCGGTAGACTTTCGACTTTTTTTTTTACATCTCTAATGGCAAAACAGCGTTTGCCGGGTCAGCTAGAATGTAATGTGAAAAATGATTTAAATAAAGGATATTCTTAAGAATTTCTTATAAACAACTCCAAAGAAAAATAGTTGAATGTGATATGGATAAATTATTTCGGCATGACACGTATATTCCCCAATAAAGTCAATCGGATCAACAATGGTTGGTATGCAGAGATAAAAATTACGTAGGCCGCGCGTGTGTGTGCGTGTCGCGTGTGACGCAGATGGGCCGGCGTGTGTTCTGGTTACCGCAAAGAGGATGAACCGATGTAGCTAAATGTATAAAAGCGAAGCGCCGATTTCGAAATCAACATAATGTTTTGAAATTCTCTAAGGAGTGTACACATCAGTTAGTGAATAGAGTTCAACATAGTGATCGCTACTTCAGTGCAAGTGATTGAACTGTAACGTTTTTCAGTGACAATAATATTTTTTGGATAACGAAATATATTAAGTGCATTCAGGATGAACTCTTACGTGGTAATTATATTTTGAACGAATATTTTTTTTGGCTTTGCAAATACAAACTACAACTTAATAATTTTCAAATATAAAATGTAACTTAAAAAAATATGTTTCCTAATATTTTATACGGTGTCGATCAATCATTTTTTTCTACTTATTTAATTTTTTTTAATTTTCTAATATTATAAAGTAAGACAACTTTTATAAAAATTTTAACAAATTACTATAAGAAACTCATAATAAATGAAATAAGTATATTAGAGCAAAATTTAACTTAAGCATAAATTAACCGTGAAAAGCTTTTTTTTTTCTTTAAAAATATAGAGCTGGTGTTTTAAAATAAAATGCATTTAAGTTATCTATTTGATGTTAAAGCAATTCTGTTGTTTGTTTACAGCTCGCTCTTGCCCTATACGCATGCGCAGTCGCCGGTTCACCTATCGAAGACGGCAAATGGCATCCATATAAATATGGTGACTCTGGCAAGTAAGTAAATGTCACTAAGAGTAAATCTATGCACATTATACTAATAATGTAGGCTGTTTCTTGGTACAAAAGCTGCAGTAAACAAATAAACTTACATTTATATTGATAAATGTGCCTACTACCGGCATTTTAGAATTAAATACATGCGAAAATGTAGAGGTTAATCTAATGACTTTTCATGTCGGTGTTATATTACAATAAAAAAAAAATATTTAAAAATAAATGTTAATGTATTTAAGTCAATCCACATTGAGTCATTGCGAAATATTTTTCATTATAAATTGTTTCGGATTGAACAAAATTAATTGAAATATTTTTAATGATCTATAAAATTTTGCAATAAAAAAGCACTTATTTTTAACCGAAAACAAGCGGCAAAATAAGTATATTTTGCTAAAATGCTTTATACAAAATTGGATGCTATTTTCTACTAAAAGTTCTTCAGGCGCTTAAGTAAATCATACTGATAATCATCCTCAATCTGATACAATACAGTCAAACTCCTAAATCCTTCTCTGTCTTCTCATGAAAGACTGGGGCTTAATACTATAACCCACTATGTTGGCCAATCAAGCATTAGCAGGCATTGCATACCTTTTTGAACTCTCAGGAATGCAGGTTTCTTCACGATACTGTCGGTATTACCGTTAATGTCGGTTCATAATAACCCCAGGGTAAAGTTTAAAAAATCTTAGGCGCAACGAAGGTGTTAAGGTAGTGCCATTTAATTTAAACGAACATTTGCCATTTAATTTGCATGTCAACGAAGCTGACATTAAAGCTTTTCTTTTCCAGATACATCCCAACAGATGAAGGCAAATACATCCACATTCCCAATCCATACCTTCACATGGACAACCCATACGACGGTGGTTACGGCCCATACTCGCACGACTACGAGCCATACGTGGAGGCTGCGTCACAAGACGTATACAGACACGTGCTGCACCCGCCGCAAGAATACAACCCATACTACAAGGATGGGTACTACAAGAACAACGGTATCAAGATCCTGAAGCAGAAACACCACTATGATGAGGACAAATACGATTTTCTGTAAGTATTCCTACCCAGTCACTGATATTAAAACTCTGGATATGGGCATCCGGATGATTTACGTTACCCTCTATCGGACAAGCAAACAGGCAAAATTCTATAGATGGCTGGTAAGCGAACTAGGGCGTAGCCTTACTGTTGATGGTAATACAAGCATTTTTGGCACCGATAAACTGGTGACATTTTTTCCCGCCGTCCATCCAAGTCCATTTGTCCAGGGTCTTGGGATAGTATTTATGTCTATTTACCCAATTGATTTTTTTTAAATATACTTAACTAAGCTTTCTTTTCCTATAGCTACTATGAAGAAGAGGCCTAGGCTTAGATTTCGTACCTTGAAGGATAAAGGATAAATAGCAATAGGTGCACTTAACTGCTTACTATGAGTTATTGTTTCAATTAACTGTAAACATTGTCCATCGTCACCTTTAACATTTTAATCCAAGGTAGTTCGGTTATTGCACCAGATCCAGTGCACTTGGATCAATTTTTTGCGTGGATATAGCAAAAGTGATAAGCTTCAGAGAAAAGTAATACCTAGGTTTCATCCAATCGGGTGAAGTCGCGGACAACAGTTAGTAAACCGATGTAGCAAATATGCATTAACTTTACTTAATTCCAAATATTCTTGTGAAATCAAGTTTGTATTCTAAAACAATGCAGCCAATCTAGAAGCGTCACCGAATACATTCCAAACTATCGATAAAAATTATACGGTGCTAAAAATAATAAATTAATGTTAAATTATTTTAAAACATTTGGTCATAGAATTGTTTTAAAGACCCCTTCAATAAAAACCATAGATTTAATTTAATTTAATTTATTAAGAATATAAGCATTTTGAATATTATGTCATACTTAAAGTTCAACATCTGTATTATGTATTATATAGTATAATTTGTAGGCATAAAAAACTGAAAAATAGTAATTTATTACTCTATTTCCTTATGATCAGTGACTTCTATGGTATAAATCACATTCTTGACTTAATAACCGAAATCGTTTGCCGCAACATAGTTATTAACATGCAAAGTATTTAACAATTTAGTAGATTAGTGTCGCTTTAACCATGTCGACCTTGCATAACTGAATCTTGGACTTATAATAATTAACAACATAATTTTAATTGCATTATGTGCTGCGAAGAACATTTATGCTAATCAGCCGGCATCGATATTTTTTGTAGCGTAAAACAGAAGCTCGTTCTCAAGGACGATAGTAAATTTAGAAAATGATAAACATCCGCAGGAATTCAATGACCTCTAGAGATTAGTTTGTTGTTGGAAATAAATTAAACAATTTGCGGTAAATAATAATTTATTTATTTAACTAATGCAATAAATTATGAGTTCATTAAATTATATTAACAAGTTACCTTGCGAAAATTAACGATAGTTGCAGATAAGTATAAAAATAAAGTAAAGCATAGTAATTAGTAGTAATAGTAAAACTAATAGTAATAGTAAACTATACTAAAGTAACTAATACATCTTTAACGATATTATGTTTGAATTCTTCAGGAAAAAACTGATTGATCATAAATGTAGGCGTTCACATATTTATCTCATAGCGCGCGTCGCGGTCAGAGTTCAAATCCATTCCTAGTCATTTACGACACTATATTACTATCGATCTTGATCCATAAAATATTGCACAGTTTATTGATGAACCGTACATAATTATAAAACTGTCGAACTGGTTTTATTAAAAATTAAATTTGTTATTTAAACTTCGGTAGCTGTAATCGGTAACAGACATCTAAACATACTAAGAAGAAACTGACTGACTGACTGCCTAGAGGCTAAACTTGGCATAAGGTTTTCCTAAACCCCCTAGGGTGATGAACTAGGGTCCAACGTTTGTATGGAGAAACACTCCTTAACACTATAACTACTGAATCGATTTAGTTTCAACTTGGAAAACAGAAAGATCTTATCCTGGATTAAAACAAAAGCTACTTTTTATCCCGGAAAAATAAATGGTTCCCGCGGGATTTGTGAAAAACAAATTCACGTGAGTAAAGCTGCGGGCGTCTGCTCGTATTTTATATGAAAAAAAGGTCGTGTCTTTTATTTAATCCTTCTATCACACCAAAATGGTCTTGGAAAAAATTCGCTTGTGCTTAAGAATATTTTTGCATTGTTTGCAGTTTTGAAACCGAAAACAAAATTCGCGCGAAAGAGAACGCCGTGTTGAAGAACCCCAACACAATCGACGAGGGCATCGCTTCAAATGGCTTTTACGAATACATCGGGCCTGATGGATTCATGTATAGAGTCGACTACACAGCCGACGAGAACGGCTTCCGCCCTAAACTGAGGAGGCTCGAGACCCCTTACTCCGGTAAATGGGTGCTAGAAAAGGTCAACTAAAAAAATTGCACGTGATACCAAAAACGAGATATATCCTAGCAATCTCCTCATACACATCAGTATTTTGATTAAGTAATTATGTTATGCAATTTTCATGCACTGAATTACTCGATGCATCAGTCACGAACGAAAATATGTCACGATTGTGACATTTCAATATTGCCTGAATTATTTGGAAAAATAGTTTCTGTGTCATATAATTTTATGCGAACGAATAGATTTAAATGGGTTAATCTGAAACTCCAAAGTTGTACAAAGTAATTTGACATTTGGACATTAATGTTCCTCATGTAGGAAGGATTTTTGTCTGTTTAGATTATTTTAATTTATATAATAGTTTTAAGTACTTAGTAAAATCGAATTTAGATACATACTTATTTATGAATTGTGATAATAAAATAATGTTTCAATATTTTATGTCTTTGATTTATTCTGCATTTTTTCACTTTTTTAATGTTAAAACATAATATTATGCATATTTTGAAGAATGTTTCAACATTTTTCATAAGTTTCTTAAATAAAATCATAATCTTAAGCGAATAAAAATAAAATGGCAATAAAGATGTAATACCATAAACTGCGAAATAAAATGCTTTGGCAGTTTTATTCGATAATTGAACTTATACTTAACAATTTTGTCTCATAAAAGTTTTATATTATTTTTGTTTATTCAACAAACCTTTTTCATTTCATTTATATTTGTTTCACGTGTTTATTTTATAAGGGTTCCGTAATCTTAACCCTAAAGACATTAGTGCATTATTATGATTATTAGGACACTGCTTGAAACAGTACCTTTGCTTCATATGTGGCAACAATTCAGGTACCTATTCAAGCTCGTGTAAATTCTTTGAACATGTAAATCACACCAACTTAACCTTTTAAAAACATCATATGTAAAAGACAAAACCTGATACGCCTTATAGTATTTATTCAATTCTATTCTAATGTTGCCAAAATGTCATCGGCTACGAATAATGAATTATTATTCTAGTCGTAGTTTACAGATGCTAGCGAATTAGTAACACAAATATACCTATACACAAGTGGAAAATTAAAAAATTTTAAACACCCACGACTCTTATGGACTTGAAATTGAAAAAGGATTAAATAATATTTTTAAAAACAGGTAATACAGAAACGTTTTGGTTCATGATTCAGGTGGAAATAACTAAAAACCAATTAAATAATTTTCGTAACATTATTCTCGAATATGATATTATTGGTCCCGATTCCCGCTCTTGCAGTAGCCCGCTCTCATTTTGTTTCGTGCTTCGGGAATTACTGAAAAAAAAAAGGTTTCTTCGACGTTACAAGACTTGAATGGAAGATCGTAAAGTCACGCGTATTAGGGCAATTGCAAGGAGTTCGGTGATATTGTTTTGGCTCAAGATTGCGGAGGCTTTATGGGACGGGGGACGTTGACCGAGAGCAACTGCCAAGTGGCCGGCGCCACTGTGCCCGACGCAATGCGATCCTGCTGGGTGGTGCACTGCGTACTGCCTTATTTCTACACTTCCTCGCCGACGATATACAACACCCAAGACTACCATAACTCTTAAATTTGACGGAGCATTCGGATGCTCTAATGAATGTCGCTTACAAACCAGTAGGGTCGGTCTTCCGTAGACCTATTCTTTCGCCGCAATAGTGAGGTAACAAGTAGCGGAAGTAATGCGCTGATAAAAAGATTCCTACTGCGAATCAAATTAAAAAGGCCCCTTATGAGTACTGGAATAAAATAAAACAGCAACAACGCCAGAGATGACGAGGACCTTGAGTCAGTAACCGTCACGACTATTGTGAGTTGGCGCTTCTTCAGGTAAGGTTTATTCTGTATCTACACTTAGCACAGAGTAACTGAGTGTGATACGTATTATTATTAATATATATTATAACGGCATCTTAGTGCATTATGTCGTGTAAATCATATTTTAATTACTTCCAAAACCAAAAACTTGTTTTAAAGTAATATAAAATTGTTAGAATACTCGAGTGCATTTCTATGCAGCGTGAACGTATATCTCGGGATTTTTACATCAACGTTCTTCACCCAAATAACTTACGACCGTTACGATACATTCCATTGCCAAATAGGTCCAACCCATTCCATTATTATTATCCCAACCAGTTCCCTGAACTTTTTTACGGCGCTAACGGCAACTGGGGCGTAAATTAAGGAATTACCACTCGCCGATCTTAACGGCCAATTTCGGTGCGTCGACCCGAATATTTTCATGGAAGGTAGTTCAGCAGCTATTAAGATCTTATGACGCTGTGTTAGTGAGCTTAATCAGCTTTATCTGGGCGTAAGAGCTAATGGCATCGAATAAACCCCCTTGACGACCTTCTAGGCACCCTGTCAGATGTAAGCGGGAGGTACCGGGTTTGATTCTCATAAATAAATAAATAAATAAATAGTGGACAACACTACATACATTGCTCCGATCCCTTAGTAACTAGTAAGTAGCTTATGCACTTATGTTAAGGAAATCAGAAACAGCGAAGGTACCAAAACACCCAGACCCGAGACAATGTAGAAAACTTATTTTTCTACATTGCTTCGACCGGGGATCGAACCCGGAACCTCAGAGATGGCGGCGTCTTGAAAACCGGCACGCTAACCACTCAACCACGGAGGTCGTCTCATCAAGGGTTAGTTTCTCATCAAGTGGTAGGTTTATTAATATTTTCTAAATTAGTTTAGGTCTGATCTAGCGGGAGGCTTCGATCGTGGCTTGCACCATTTAGCCACCACCACCCTATTGGTTCAGACGGATCTACCTAAACGATTTAGCGTTCTGGTGCGATGGTGCGTAGCAAACATAAGTCGATTTTCCGTGTTCGCACCATTACGAGTACATCGGGATTACTGCATGGCTGCATTGTCACTTACCTTAAAGGAGACTGCATTCAGGCACCTATTGTTTAGTAACTAACTTGTGGAGGATGAAAAATTCTGGTTACTATTGAGCATTGTACTTAACTTGTTAGTCAAATTAATACTTTGTTAACTGATCTAATAGCAAATAAATCAACCTCAAGCAATGTTTAGAGTACGTAATGCAAATAATACGCATAGACATTAAAACATATTTTCTGATTAATAATAATATTATTGTTATTTTAAATTTAAATATGTCATAAAACTTATGAACCGTAACGGCATAACGTTGGTACCTAATTTTAATATTACGTTATATATTCTATTTTCGTTATTTTCAAATTAATTTTAAGACTTCAGACAAACTTAGGTCCAACGTACTGCAGGGAAAATTTGATAGAAAACAAGAGGCGATAACTAGCTTAGTTACACAAAGCCTGGCGGAAAACGATTTAGCGGTAGCGAGGTGCGGAAGACGGGCGGACGTCGGCGCCTGTTGGCTTAATTTGGCCCCGACCAACTTCCAAAAAACCCTCAGAGGACGTGATGCGTCTAAGCAGAAAAGAATATAGAGAAACTATATAATTTTTTGGCTCTTTTGGGGTTCCTTTAGGTATTTTTACGGTCCGCTGTGGCCCCGTTGCATAGAATGTTAAATAAATATTATAATATTAAGATATTACCCAAATTAAGCAGTAGTTTGTTTTACTAGATAACAGATGTACATGATTATATTAAATATATACATAAATACACCCAGACACTGGAAAGCATTCATGCTCAATGCTCATAACACAAACATTTTCACGTTATGAGAACCGAACCACGACCTCCGACGCAATTATTTTGTATGAAATTAAATTTAAAACTTAATGTACAAACGTTTTAGTTTACTGATGCTCGTTTTTACCAACATTTTAAGAGACACCTAAGCTCTTAGGTGAAAACTGTCACCTATCGGCTACGGCGTTTCTTAAAGTGTTGGTGAAAACGAGCATTAGAATGCTATATGCACTACGAAATTCATGTCTGTCAATTCTAATACTTTTATCATAATAGATAGCTCCGTGAGAGCGGCAACTTTTTTTTAGTGTGAGTGTGTCAATTTGAAATTTGTAGGGTGCGCGGATGCTAGTGTGCGTGAAAAAATCCTGAAGCGACAACGGCTCGGGTTTGCCAATTTGGGCAAAGTATTTTTGCCGCACTTTTGTAGTCGAGGGCTCCCTCTTGGACTTTCATCAATTCAATAAATTGATGAAATGTCTGAGTTTAATATATGTATAACAGTGAAGTTGATTGTGCAGGTTGTTTTGGCATCTATATTTTATTAAACTTCTTCGCGCTTGATCTCTGGTTTTTCATCAAATTCAGCTACGAAAAACTTTTTGGAACCCGCTAGTGTAACTTTTTCGGCTTTCGAAACAGATCGTTTCTTTTCATCCAATTAAGATGACTTCTTTTAATTCCTGTATTTTAACTTTGAATAACTTTTTGTTTATCTTTAGTTTTGATTCATATTGATGACCACCTCCGCAATCAGGGTGGATGTAAGCTTTTGCTCTTCTAGTTTTAATGCTATTAATATGTCTATATAGGTATGAAGTTTCTATTTTTAATTAGTCCACAATATTCATCGTGATCGTGAAAAACAGAATAAGATTTTAAGCTTAGTGCTCGAAATTGGAATTTACGACTACAGAAATCACAACACAGTTCGTCCATAAAAATATTAATTTAACAAAGTAGGCATCACCAGTACAAACAGTTATTTTGGATAAAATCTTCAAACTGCAACGAAAATTAGAACAAAGCATAAGCTACTTTTAGTATAAATAAACAGTATTTACACGCTAGCTTTTTAATTGTTCATTCTACGTTTAAAATTACTTTGTTACAAATTTTCCGGGCGGGAGAAAACTCAAATAACCACACACTTTTACGGCACATTAACAAAGCCCAACAAACTCTATTTACCTTCCTGCAAATTGACCATCGAAAAACAATTCTTCCAGTTTAGCCACATTGAAATAACATAAAAGTTTGCCTGCGAGCCTGGACCGATTCCAAATAAGGTAACTGTCGACGACATCCACCGGGGCCAAGTGTGTAGATACCAATGCTAACTTTGCGCTTTTTACAACCTTTTTTGTAAGGATGTAGAGTCCGAAATCCTTTGTTGGAGAAGTTTATGCTAAGGGTCGACCAAATGCTCGCTTCCGGAGTCAGTGGCTACTCGTTGAGTTTTATAGGTAATGGATTGAATTTGTAAGTGATTATTTTTGCCTTTTGAGGTATGCACGCTTTTTAAGTGATGACGATTGCAATATATTTTCGTGGAGTACTTTTTACAAGCAATTTCGTCAAGTACTTTTAATTCAACAGTTCAATATCGTTCGAAGACGCATAAATGCGATACTAATAAAGTTGAATCTATTTTATTGTGAAAAATTGTTAAGAATATGATGATCAAAATTATGGTCGGTTGGCGTATAGTAATTTATCAACAATTATTTATTCTAGTGTTTTATACAAAACAAATTACCTATTGTAAGCATTTGTTTAGTCAAAAACCCACTCACTTATTACTCTATCTCGTTAAAACTGTCGCAAAAAAATGTTTTAAATATTTTATTGCCTATATATCACAAATCGACCTTCAAACGTTTTCTACTAAGATATAACTTATTACGAGTTATTTGGCTTCAGCGTATATGGAAGTTCCCGAGGATTCGGCCTACGCAAGAATTTTTACTTTTGTACTAAAATATATTATTATGTCTTGGGAATCCAATGCACTCTCTGTGAATCAGTGTATTATTATGAACATTAATATTGTCTGATTTGGTTGGATGAGTGACATTTTCGAGGATCTTACAAAAAGGAACAGATGAGAAGCTATTTAAAATAAAATTCAGGGCTGTTGTATGTACATGGTTAAATACTTATCTCCGCGAAAACTATTCGATTTTATCGAAATATATTTTCAGAACCCATACTTATCCAATCTATTACCGTTCAACAAGTGAATGAATAGAAGATGGTAATCAAATAAAATCTGCTGCTTCTGTAGTTCCTTCTATTGACTGTTACATCGTTATATGGTTAGTGGGAATAACCCGATAGATTGCTACACAGTATTGCACTAGCTAGAATCGCTTGGTGGCATGTGCCTATAGTAACCTGCCACAGCTTTGGCCTCCTACCAGGACTTGAGTCAAATATTGACATTGTCGCGAATCGAACCAACCTGAAACCTCCAATTTAGTTTCACATCTCACCACTATCCAGAGAATACTCAATATTTTCTACAAAAATTAACCCTGATCAAGTTTTCTTTAAAGAAAAAATAAACGTTAGTGGAGTCATTTTACGTTATTAGTTACGTTATTTCCACCCAGTATAAATTCACTTAAGCACAGCAATGAAAATAAAATCCAATACTTTCACAGCTGCTTTGGACGAGTGTTGCAAATCCCCTCCCCTATACCTACGATCGTAAAGCTGATCTAACTCCCGTCTTGAGGGTAACGTATGCTAAAAAATGCAAACAGGAAAATTTAATGGAACGTGAAGTATACCAGGCGGCAATAAAAATAAAGCTCCCGGGATTGTTGCGTAATATTTCGAGGAATAACCACTAGTTTTCATAAGATTATTATAGGTACTGCTACTTTGTACGTGAAACTTTTTATGGTCACAGAAAGTAGCTGAGGCAGCCACGCTGTATAAACGTAAACTTTGAAACCGTTTTCAGGCAAGGTACTAAAAATATAAATAAGGTATTCATTTTCTGCGACTTAAATGATTGAAACTTTTACTTGAAATATCTTTTTATGAAAGCCAAGTTAGAAAACATTAAAAATCATTTCCATAAAAAAAAGAAACTTCCCAACTTTGATTGATATTTCATGCTGAGAAAAAACATTATGAAACGATAAATAACTTGTTGAAAGATGTAACAATGAAAAGAATAAATAAACGAAGTCCAAAGTTATAAATGAGGCTCAGTCAAACACACGATAAGGGTCGCAGTGTATAACAATGTTTCAAATAAATTTTCAAAGCGATGATATTTTTTGGACTATAGCCAACCTCATGCAACTTCAAAGCAAGATCAGAAGGCCACGCCAAACCACTTATTGGTTTCATTTCTACACTCAATAACCCCAAAAGCCCACTAACGCCAAACTGGGTTAGAGGTTTAACCCAGAGTTAACACGCTTATCCAGGATGAAGTTGTCAAAAATGTCCAATGAGAGACTCTGGTTTAAGAATGTTAAATATTTCACGCGCCGTTTCGCGCAAGTGGAAAACTCAGAAATGCAAGTTGATCACTTGATTTCTCGATAATAATTATCCGGTATCCCCATACCTGCAATTCTTAGTTTTCTAAAGCATTAGTGATTTTAAAAACAATATGGTCCATTAAGTAGTCGCTCTGCAGTGTGTAGTCCTTAAGGTAAGAAGATTACGAATTGAAGACGACAATTTATGAAAAACTTTATTTTACATTTTATCTCAAAATCGAGATCGAAATGGGAACCAGTGGTAAATCTGACAAAAAATTAAAGCACCATTGTGTACATTGCTTTAATATAACTTGAATCGCTTATTATTCTAAGCTATTATTGACTCGAATATGAAAATTGCGTTTAGTTTTGTTTATGGAGGGTTAGAAAAGGGTGAGATACTCGTGTATATTATGACAGCTTCAAACTTGAGAATGTAATGTATGTACGATGCTGCATATTTTTACAGTTTTATTCTGGAAATTTTAAACTTTTAAAGTGAAACCTTTATTACATCGTCTCAAACTTTTTCGTCTGTATGTTGCATTTCGCGTAACGGTCGCGCGGAGTAGGGATAAAGTGAAAGGCGCTCGTCAGAGCAGCCAAGGCCACAAAAACTTCACTTTTTCCGTGGTTTCATAAAACCACACAATCTTTTTTCATCTTAAATGAGTCAGTTTTGCAGATGCAACTAGACATAGGTCTTCTTATAGATTAAGAAAGGATTATTATGGCCCACTAAGCTCACCCAGTACAGGGACAGAATCCCAGTGATGGTTACGCAGTGACCGTCAACAAGCTCATTTGACGTATGTAAAACCAATCATACACAATCATCACTACAAGTATGAATTTTACAGAATATCGGCCCAGCTCTGCCAGCTTTATCTTATACACATATCGGAGAAAATTAGGAAACCAAAATTCGGTAAATAGATAGACTAGAGCTTGGAAAAGGACATGGAGCTCGAAAAATGAAACGGTTCCGTGGGATTTCAATCTAAGAAACTAAAACTATTTATATTATTTATACGTATTATATCAAATTTCTTTGAAAGCAGGTATAAAGATTGGCAAAGGGAGCGGGAATGGCAACAGAAACACAATTAATCCCAGGAAAATCTACGATTCCCGCTGGATTTGTAATGTAATAATAGTATACTAACAATGCTCAGAAACAAATCTTTGAAAGTTTTATATTAATTAGGTGAAACATGGTTTTACTTTGTTATATTTATCCGCGACGCTGCATGTCGCACCCACTAATGTATTCGTGAGAGTGAGAAAGACAAAAATATATTCAATATAATATCCTTTCATATACACTACTGCTTAACGCTATAGCAAAACTGTGACACTGTGGTGGTACCTACCCGGACGAACTCCGCAAGAGCCCTACCATCAGTTAATAACAGTTAGTTAAAGGCACAAATAAATAAACATGATTAAACTAACACAAAAACGTTCTGAGCAGCCACTTTAGTGCGTAAAATGTTGCTGAGTGTCACTCCAGTATTTAATTAAAAGAAAGCGAAAAGGAAACTGAGAAGGTAGGGTGATTTGTCAAATGTAATTAAAAAGAAAACGAAGGAACTGACGAATTACAACGACTGTTAGGGCGATGCTTCATTGCCGCGCAAGAATGTGCTAAACACGTAGTACTAATAATAATTGCTAGGCCTATATGAAATAAATAATTTTTCTATTATATTCTATTCTAATTTTCATTGTTTTTGAGCACACGTACGAGTAAGAATAAGTATTTGGAAGACAAGCTACGCAAAAATACTAAGTCAAAATCGGCATTATTAGGTGAGTGGTGATTTTACACTACTAAAGAGAATTTCATAATTCTTTTGGACTTAATATTATCTGAAAATAATATGATTTAACGTTAGTTTATAACGTAAAGTATACACCAGACAAGAAAGAAGAAAGTGACCTTTTGCAATTAAAACATGCGTGGATTTTTACCAGATTTCATTCAGTTCAAAGCACAAGCAGTTACGAAATTGGGCCTTAACAGCGACTCTTAAAAACACGATGGGCTCTGAAGTATTCGCTAAGTTGCAGACGTTTGTTTTCGAGCTAATTACATAGTTAATGAGACTGGCGATGTTTAAGTAGAAAGAAAATATCGAAGACGTGTTTTTATTTTATACTAGCTGTTGCCCGCGCCTCCGCCCGCGTGAAAAGCTATCTTTATTTCAATTTTTAGTCAAATCGGTTCAGTAATCGCGGCGTGAAAGAGTAAGAAAATTATAATTAGTACATACAGTGATTATTAGAAGTAGATTTTAATACATAAACTAATAAGTAAGTACCGTAAAGTAAAATAATTCATTAATTACCAAAGACACCTATACTATAGACCCGGCGGACCGTGCGAAAAAATCTCGCCAGTTTATGGGAGCAAAACCCCCTCCGGCGTCAGTAACTATAAGTCAGTAGCAGAAAGCTATAAGCCTACGCAGTATTTTGCAGGAGTTTCGACACATAGCTCTACATTTTCTTGTATGAAGAAAGTTTACGTAAAATGTTCGGATGGGCTCATCTTGATGTTATAATCATAGTTAATTACTCGTATTATTAGTAAACTTACCTAATGAGCCTAGAGTTTTAGTTTCTATCATGTGTCTAAAATCTTCAATCGTCTAAAAGCTTTTCAAAAGTTTCCAAACTAATTACAGAAGAAGTAGCCTTCTAATTTCAATTAAGTACGTTACATAAAGAAAATTACCTTATTATTTCGACCTCTGATAAAGACAGCTAATTATTACCAAAGCCTTAATGTAAAATCTGTAATGTTCATTACAAAATCTTTTACATAAACATTATATATAACCACAAAACATTACAAACCTGTTATTTTTCGTCTAGATAAGAAGTGAAATACGCCATCAGGTATATTTTGTTGTAGTTTGATCAATCTAAGAATTTTGCCGCTGTATCCGGGAGCGATTCGTACATACAAAAGGCCGAATTGCCTTCTCTGATTGAATTATGTCTCCCCTAACCCTGGACGCGTCTTGCCTTTGTAGGGTATTTATGTTAAACTAGTCATAATAAAACGCCTCGATCTCTTCAATTTAAAACCCCCAAATTTTCAATTTTCTCTTACAGTGCGTGGGATAGATGGGTACTCTCTACTTATTTAACGAAATCGACTTCTTATGCGGAAGCTTATTCGTGGCTTAGTATTTATTATATTTCAGTCGGTTCGATATATAGACGTATGCATCCACGTATGTATATTACGTTTTTGACAACCTCACAGGGTATAACATAATTATTACGATTACAGATCCGTAACATAATTTTGAACTGACTAGATTTCGTCTGGTGAGAATCTTCGGTCGCGGCTGGTTACCTTCCCAGTAAGGACGTGTCGTTAAGTGGTTTAGCATCCGATGCACAATGCTGTATAGACACCAATGTTTCTTTTTCAGCTGCATCTTCACTTGAATATACGATGAGAATTGCAGCAAGTATCTAAGTACCTCCTTGTAATAGAATGAATGAGGTAAGTGGTTCAAAAAATTCAAAATTATTCATCGTTCAAAGATACAATTTTCCTCTAGTAAAGATGTATTATCCATAATATTAGAGCTTGTGAGAAGTCCTTTTTTTTTCTTTTTACACAAAATATAGTGAAACCTGCTTTTAAAAAATGTCGATCACAGATTAAGTAGGCGCACAACGTTTTTGGAATCTTGTTCTCTTGTTCGAAACAACCACAAATAAAACAAAAGGCGAGACAGTACTTAAACAATTTTGGACATCGGAATTTTTCTCAATTTTAGTCGTGATCTAAGTTAATCTAATTACCATATTATATCACTTTTTGGTGTCCAATTAGGAGTAGACAGAATTATTTTTCGTAAATTTTTTGTAATGCGATCGTGCTAACTGATTTTACGCTGGATTCTTGGAATTAAAACAAATAGATATTTAGAATTATGTGATGTTGTTTTAATTTTTAGATTTCTTAATATTGTACTGTAACATAAACAAGCTAGACTATCAAAGCGAACATTTAACGATAATAATAAATAGACAAACCTACAATAATAATAGGCACTAATAAAACGATAACGCAGTTATCAGTCTTTCAAAGAAAACTCAGTTTAAAAAGAACTTTTAAAACACTTCAACGCTTCGAAACCCGCAAATGCAATTACCGTCGGAGGAAAAATGGATTAAGAAGGGGTCCATTATAAATAGAAATCGGAGTCACTCAGGGGCTTTCATCATAGACGAAACTGAAAAATAAAAAAGTTGATGAAAAAATATGAAAAAAAAAAAACGGAAAATAAAGCGGAAAGGAAGTCGTCAGCAATGTGTCGACCCCGAACCAATTGAATTTCAAAGCTGACAAGCGTCTACCGCGAAATTTATTCAAAGAATAAATCTGAAAATTTGTAGATCTAAAGGCATAAAGGCAAAGTGGTGGCAACGCGTCGACACAAAGGAATTTCTAAATTTCACGGCTTCCGCCTCAACTCTTTGTACGTTTATGTTTATAGGAAGGGAAAGAAATGACAAACGGGTGAGGGGAAATATCTAAAACTACAGTCTAGTGCGTATAAGCAGCCAATGTCACACGTCGACACCACAGGGTTCCACGGGGAATCTAAATCCTAAGTTCTAACCGTAACGTTAGCACTCATGAGTTCGTGATATTCTAGTGAATATCTATTACTGAATAATAAAAAACATGCACTTCAAATTACCTTTATAGTTCATAGCTATGATAAAATATATCTGTTTTTTGCTCTACCGGACTGTAAGTATTTAAGCTTGATTTACGTACTTTGCTCTTTGAGTTAAGAGTCCACCCCCACCCACGATGTCTCCCATACAAACGTAATACCAAAATCATTTGTAATTCGTGCAATTTTCGATCATGTTGTGGTGTTATTCGGGTTCATATAGTAATAATCTATGCTCCTGGCCATATTTGGTTCCGAAATACTTGGTAAACGAAAATATAAACGAAATTAGTTTTGCTTATTTTTATGACAAAGAGGACATGTTTTCTACTTTCTACTAAAAACAACACTATCTCACGTCGCATTAGTTCAGGAGCACAGTTTTTATTGTCCAGCTAAAGAAAAACGCCAGTTAATACAGAAAGTTACAAGTTTTCATTCATAATTATTCATTATATTATATTTATTATGTATTTATTATAATTATATATTTATTTATAATTTTTGGTATTACGGAACTCGACCAAATTTATAAAAATTTTGATCAAAATTGATTATTATTTCGTTTTAAAGAAGTATTTCCGAACCAAATATGGCCAGGAGCATAGATTATTACTATATGAATCCGAATAACACCACAACATGATCCAAATATGCACGAATTACTAATGATTTGTTATTTTGAATGAATGGAGACATTGTAGTTCACAGGAGCCTTAAGCATTTCTGATAAGACAGAAACTGCGAGCAGTTTTTCTAATACTATTATCACATAAGTACTTACATACTTTCAATATGCATGTAATCAATGTATGTATATATTATGTTATTAAATAAATAAGTTGGTACCCGTAGGCTGTAGGTAAAGAGAGTTTCATAAGAAAATCTGGAGTCAATTATTTCATGTCTAGGATTAAGTGCCTTTATAAGTACAGTGTGCTATAAAAATACTCATTTGTTGTTGCAACAGACTATAAGCAATTTTAATAAGCTCAAGCATACGCCTGTACCTACGTTTGTACCTGGGTTTCGTAGTGTAGCAATTTTAGAGTGCAGTTGCAAACGCCTAGCATTTTACAAAGAGCAAAGTGTTATTTGCTCAACAAAAGTTCCTGGCGCTGTTAGCAACGAGTTCCTTACAACTTACAAGTAACACTTGCGTTTGAGAGCGTTTAACTGTTACTACTTTTCGTTATTAACATTATTACCCGTGATGTTTGAAGTAAACGAAAGTTTTCTTCTTTTGTATACTCCAACCTGCCCTGTAGTTAGGTATTTAGCAGGCGGTATTTTAATCACAAGTGTCTAAATGATTAGGATTTATGTACAATATCCTACAGCTTCTAACCAGACCCTAATCCCCACATTACTAATGGGTAATGGCAAACTTGGCTTGGTACGTTTTTCCATGGATATCGTAGGTACACGGCGTATCCTCCTCCGGAATAGCTAAGGCGAGAATCGAACGTCCCGGTCATCCTGATTGATAAGTACACCAACTGCTTCAAGGCCAATGGACGCCAGATGACAGGGAGGGACAGTAATCCTGGAATAATTCGCGTTATTTTTTCATCAACACAAGAACAAGCCTATTCATATGTACCTACCTAGGTACAATCCCCCTATTTATTAATAAGCCAAATATTTTTCATCTCACCCGCTCGGAAAAGCGTTTTTTAATGCCCGAAATGCGGGCGGGAAATGCTATTATATTCCCTAGGCTGCCAAAGCATTTTCATTTTTCCCAAGGGAGACAAAGTAGTATGAAAATCCCTTCCGGCCCTTGGGCCGAAAAGCATTTCCAACGTCAAACTCGAATTACGTGTCATGTCAATGTCAAAGCTGAAGACTTCTTTTTTTCTAATAATACATACGTTCAGTAAAAAAGTTCGACCTTAGAGTTTGTATAGGTACATTAGTTTTTTTATTTTTACTTTTTCTTAGAATATCAATAAATTTAATAACTCCTATTTAGTTTTATTAATTATAAAAGAAATCTAATTAAATCCATGATTTTTCCTCGTTGTTTATGTAATTATTGTTAAAATATTTATAAAATTTTATATTATCTTTGGTTCTTAGAAATTCCTATTTCAGAACTATTTCAGAACGCATTAAAAAAAAAGTTTCACAATTTTTTTTCTGGTCTAGTGTTAGTTGTCTATGTTTCCAATCGTGATTAAATGAAAATACCTATTATTTTTATTTCTTTGTTCATTATTTTTTTGTTTTAACTTTGAAATAAGGTGAGTGGTGATTGAAGGTGGTTTCAGTAAGTGAAATTATTCAGAGTTACCAAAAACAACATTTAACATAAATCGCAATGCCGATCTAAAGTGTTCTTCTGGTGATTTTCCTCGCTGTGGTGAGATGAAAAATTTTGTGTTATGGACGGGCGCAATTTTTTTTGGGTCTCGTGTCTTTGAATGCCTCGCTATGCTCAGGATTCTATTCTTTGAACCCCTCGCTGCGGTCAGGGTTCAACCCTAGAATCCTTCGCCACTCAGCATTCAAATTTGACACTCGGCCCAAAAATCTACTTTGCGCCCTTGCATAACAAATAACTATTTCGAATAATTACAGCAACCCAGGTAGGTATCTTCTTGCGCTCCATAGATACTACATTACACCACTGGTAAAAATGTATGGTTTTATAGTTCACCTTACTTTGAAGCCAACACAAAGCATTGATTATTGTTTGCAATTTTGTAAGCTTGGAACTTAGTCCGTAAATGTTTACCGCCATACTAAAATGGATCCTGGAAATGGCAGTGTTAGTGGTGGTCATGCTGTCAACGACATAGTGGTTCAGTCTTGTCCTAGCTACCTAATATCTACTAAAATTAAGCTTATGCAAACATTAAAGAAGGCAAACATTCTCATCGACTAGATTTAAATTTTTTGATAGATTCTTATTCGATTATAACGTAAATTTTTAATTTCGCGCCCGGAAATGTTGAGTACAATCTGTATTTTGATAAAATTGTTTGAACCTACCGTATGTTTATGGGCAAAATTGCATTCCAGTACAATAGTAATTACTATATTGAATTGTTAAAATCAAGCGCCTTTGGTTAGCTCTAATGCAATTTTTGTTCCAAAAGATTTAGGTGTTTGAATTCTCGTCGTCATGATAATGCGTTTTTATTAATTATTTTACTAAAACGAATAGGATATCCATATAATATAAAATAATTTTAAGCGAAATGTTATTAATTATAATATACTGCTTACAAACAAAGTTAAAATAAAAAATATACTTAGGTATTTGATAGTTTAAAAGAAATAAGTCGCGTTTAAATTAACGTTATTTGAACATAGTCCCCAACCGTGACCAATTTTATTAGGCCACGATGTAATTTTCACGGCCCTACGTCCGCGTCGGCGCACGCGTTGTAATAAATCAGAAGAAATGACACCGAGAGCGTTAAGCAGTCACCAGCTCGATGGGTGGTCGGCATCTAGACGCCTTTACCGAAATAAAATCATTCGTTCACATAGTATACGCCGTGGAATTAATTGTAATTTGTATGTTAATATCTCATAACGTGTGAAATATAATATGGGTAATAGATGCAGGCATCATTAAGTTTATGGTTGCACGCTTATATTTGAACTACGCTAGAAAATGAGTTTTCGTTAAATATTACTCCTTTTATTTTAAATTAAAGTTTGAGTTTCAGAACGGTTATAGTAAATTGAATATGCTAGTAATAAAAAAAATCGTTTATGTAGGTACGCGCGAGTTAGCATGATCTAACTAACTAGGTATCTTGGTAAGTATTCAAAGCAGTAATGCATAACTATAAGGCCGCTATCCTACTGGGCGTTCTGCGAGCGTCGGCGTTTCTCAACGCCATAGAGACTCTCAAGCTCAACGTTGACGTCACGTCAACGCAATGACGACATCGCATCGCTGCGCATTCATTTGAAGAAACGCTAAACGCTCGCATAACGCCCAGTGATCCCACTGGGCGTTATCGAGTAAATAGAACCAAGACTGTACTGAAGAATAATCTCTCGCTGTATTATAGTTAACAATAGATGCAGGCGTTCGAACAAAATCTATTGCACTCATAATGATATACTTAGTTGAATGGAGAGGTCTGGAATACTCTCCAGACTTTCGTATTCCTCACCACCTCCAACTGGGATACCTTCAAATTAAGGGTGAATAGTCATAAATCTCTATCCATACTAATATTGTAAATGCGAAGATGACTCTGTCTGTCCGTCTGTTACGCTTTCATGCCTAAACCACTGAACCAATCTTGATGAAATTTGGAACATAGATCGAAAAGAGCTAGGGAAAGTACATAGGCTGCTTTTTACCCCCAAAAATGCCACGGTTCCCATGGGATTTTGAAACATCCAAAACTATTATATTATGTATAGCTAGAGATTCTTATAGAAAATTTATTTGAAAGTGGATATGACAGTTAGAAAAGGGAACGGGAACAGGAACACTATTAATCCCAAGGAATCCATAATCATTTTATTTGTAAAATCCTAAATTTACGCAGGCGGAGCCACGCGTTACAGCTGGTTTAAAATATTTTAAAATATTAAAATACCGTACAAAGCAGTCGCGCTGTAGAATAATAGAATGAAGTTAGTTTGAGCGGAATTTTCTGCACCTAAATTTTACGCTTCCGTTTAGTTAGTGCTCATCCAGTGTGAGAAGATTTCTACTGCTTCATTCCGTTGGAGGTTTTTAATTTCTTTCTTTGAATTTAAACTCACTCAGTGAATGCTTAATTCGAAGCACTCGAGGCATGATTCTTATTGTCCTATACCGCTGCGGAAAATGAATATTTGAAACATTTATAAATCTACAAATTCCGCCAGATATTTTTTTAATATGTAGGTACTTAGTTAATTGTAGTAAAAAAACTAAGAGTTGCTTAACCTTGTCCTTTACAAGTAAACGAGTTAGAAAGATACCTAAAGCGTACTACTTGCTGAATTTGTATTATTAGATACATCATACACCCACGTCTTCACTTCAGCCATCCACAGTCCACATACCATCGTCTTGCAATAGGTATGTGCTGTTATCATAGCCCATGAAATCCTGAAATTATCGGAAAATTCTACGCGCACAAGTATTTCTGAACATTTCAGAGATCTGGGGGACTATTCACGTAACGTGTCGGCTACATTTAATGATGTGAAATGTTTAAAAAGGTCATGCATATTTTTACGTATATATATGCAGACGATATTATTCAAATTTGAAACCAAAACGTTTTTGCGAACACTAAAAATTAATTTTACCACTATTGACATGGAGCGTAAAATTAAATGTAGTTCAAAACGCAATATGTTCGAAAATTGCTCAGCTTACAACACCGTCGCAATGTTGCCTGTTTAGCGGTTTTTTACAGGATATACTTTGGTGAGTGTGCTCAGGAACTACATAACCTTATACCTCCTTCACCTTTCTACTATAGGACTGCAAGACGCCGAGAGCGGTGGCATCCTTGTGTGGTTGACATCCAACAAACTCGCACGAAACGTTTTTCTTTCACGTTTCTGATACGAACCGCTAAGGTATGGAACGCCCTTCCAGCTTCCGTGTTTCCAACCAAGTATAATCTGGGTGTCTTCAAGAGAAGAGTGAATAGGCATTTTCTAGGCAAGCGCGCTCCAACCTAGACCTCATCATTGCTTTCCATCAGACATGATTGTCGTCAAGCGCAAGCCTATCTATTATAAAAAAAATCGTGAAATTAAATTTACTTTGTGCGATAGGTATTTCCTATGTTGAAGTTGACATTTAATTGTACACTCTAAACCAGAAGTTTTTGTGTTATTTTTTTTATTTTACTTCTTGATTCACATGACTCAGAGTGTGAAAATCCCCCTTCAGTGAAAGATAAAAATCAACAAAGCAATGCACACTTGGCGTAAACGAATCACGCTTCTGTACCAATCACAGTTTTTCTTGCGTATTAACATCCTCTATGAGCTGATATCCCAAGTCTTATAAATGACTCAATTATTTCACCAACGGTTACGAATCCATTCGGGAATTTGCACCGTACCTACCTTCCTACGCTCGCGAAGAGTAAATCACTTGCATTACTGTGATTACATTTTCTAATTTATTTAACGGAGAAAATTCCCGCCTTGCAAATCGCTTTCATGAGAGATACGTACCTTTGTTTATAAATAAAAATAAAAGAAAGTACTCTTTAATCAGATAAACTAATACAAAAACTGTTAGTTTTGTTTTTTGTATTAGTTTAGCTCAATAAAGTAGTTCACCACCATCTAAGTACCTCTGAGAACCAAAGAGCTTAAGATTTTAGCCTCTTGAGTCCCGAGATGTAGGCACAATTTAAAACTTATATGGCTGAACAAATCGCCGCTTTTTAGGCAGAACTCTTTAATGATTTATCCACTGTAATAGATGACATTTTGTTCGTTCCAGCCACTACACCTACATCGACTGCTGGATATAGATATATAAGCTTCCTGAAGGAATCTGCAACCTTTATTATGGCCAACATTCCACATGGTAGTCACCACCCAAACGATACCAGCTTCTAGGGCTTCTTATAATATACAATTATTATTTCCTTATGGTATACGGACTTCAAGGGCATCAAGTAATAGTAGTAGTAGGTCAATAGATCTTTGCTGCGAACAGCGACAGCACGAGGCGAATCCGTAATTGTATCGTCCAGCCCCAGAATGGTGAGAATGAGCGAAATGACAAAGAGTGAAAGGAAACAACTTGTAGGGAGTCAAGAAGGCGCCCCGGGAACACGCCAGGAGCAAGCACCGAACGGGCGCCCTCCCCATATGACTCTGTCCCCATTACCGCGATGTTGATGGGTGGTGGAGGGTTGTACCCATAATACATCATAACTCACAAAACACAGTTCTCATATTTGTGTATTTAGCTTAAATATTATAATAATAAATTATGCACAGAAGATATTAATTTACAGTAAAATTAGGTACATACAAAGTTATTTTAATATTATCTCAGGATCTAATTAGTAAGTTAACCCGTGGTATGCATATTAGCTTCAAAATAACACAAAGTGACTGTCGGTGCTCATTAAATTCGATTGTGTTTTGTTTAGTTAAATAACTAGACATCCATTATCACACTAGATATTATATTTTATACAGATTCATATAAAACTGAATTTCGCCTAACACTGTCGATGATACAGCAGCGTCAAAATAGTATTGGGTGAGAATATACCGCGTAGCAGCATATTTCAGAAAGGACAAGTTGAAAAATGCCGAGATGTGTCATCTGTCAGTCGGCATTTAGAACGATATGTTATTTTGAAAGTGGCTACTTCTGTCGCGTGTTAAATGGACGCATAGCTGTCTTGTTGGTAGTGTTTGACATGTCCTCGGTCGCTTTTAAGTTCTTACGTCATTTCAAATTAAGACGTTACAGATTTGGCCATAGTAGATCAAACATTAAATTTTTTTCTAGTATAATGGTGCTCTTCCTGACAAAGTTTTTATTATTGGATGACATAAAATAAATTTTACGATGTAAATTTTGTGACATATGAGATTGAATGACGCTTTTATATCACTTTTCTTTTTTATCACTTCCAAAATGGAAACCAGTTACTGGTTATTATGTCATTTGTGACAATGATTTAAATCGCTAGATGGGCCCTAAGCCTACATTGCGCGCATCAAAAACATCCACAAATATGTTGAATGAGTGCTCTCAACATGCTTTAGTTTCACTTGTGTCAAAGAGAGTGGCAACGTGTCACACAAGACAAAAACGTGGACGTTTTGGAGGTTTAGGGCCCATCTAGCGATTTAAATCTTTGATTTGTGAGCTTTTTTTCAATTGAACCATTAAAATGATTGAAACAAAGTGAAAAAAAATCTCATTCCAATTATCTATCCGGTTGACAATGCTGCTAAACACAAGCGGGGTCTGATTTGGTAAGAAAAACGTATTCATCGTTATCGTAATCGCTTGCGAATTCTGCCCTACGATTGGCTGACGCAAATCAGAAACCCAATCAGCGGGCAGAATGAATAAACGATTACGATAACGATGAATACGTTTTTCTTAGACAATCTAAGGGCTGGTTTCATAGTACCTAACCTATTAATCATACATTTACTCGATAAACGTCGTCGCAGGCGCTATGCTATTAATATATAGTAAATTGAATGATGATTAAATATCATCACATTGCACACATTGGCCAATATTTTGAAATTAATTTGGTGGAACTGAAGTTTTTAGGTAATTATTTTAGTTTAAATATTATCTGACATTGAACGTGGAACTGGTAAAACAATTATCCTTAGTAATTACGTATCAAAGTTTCCAGCTGGAGCTAAGATATTATGCTCCAGTTAAATGGAAACAACCAATTTGTACAAGTATATTTAATCATTGATTAAACATTTAAAGGATCAGCACTTTCTGACGTCACGCATACATTTTTTGGCTATGTGCTGTCAGCGGTACCGAAATGTACGACGCGCGACGCCATATTTGAGAAATTTTTGGCTTCAACATACGTGACATCTGTCCCGTCCTCTTAGCCTATTTCGTCATTGCTTATAATATTACAATGGCATAAAAACGCAATTGATTGAGATAGTTCACTTATAGGTAGGTGTACCGATTAGTATAGGAAATTTCTGTCTTACCGGAGTTTCGCAATTTGAAGCCAACGAAGTTAAACAAGTTGTTATAGAAGAGAAAAGTAGGTACGTGGCAAAGGAAAAGAGAAAGCCAAGCTAAGTCCTATCAAGGCTGTCTGTGTCAGTGGTCGAAGTTCGGGATTTCAGCTATTTATTGCGATCCCACAGGATTCGAGAATTTACGCCCCGGGAGATAAAAGATCCCGGTTTCATGCTAAGGCTAGCGATGCACGATGTTTAAAAACGCCTTTGCTGTCTGGCACATTTATAAGAAGCATAGAGTTTTAAACTATTTTTTTTTTATTTTTTTTCCGTATCTGACGTAAATTGGGAGCTCTAGAATCCCAGCTTGACGAATACCGTAATCGGTGACCAAAATCACACAATAATATTATTATAATAAACCTCCTGCTCTACTTCTAAAACATTCTTTAAAATATCAAGTTATATTGCTTATATCTATTTCGTTCTCAAGTAGGTTACTGAATTTTCCGCTGGGGCTGCCTTTTGCAACTATTATACATTAATATATCTACAGCCTTTATTTAAATTTAGTTAATAATTAATTATTAGTGTTGTAAATTAAATAAAAACGCTTAGTACGAAAATTACTTTGTATAAGATGGATATAAAAAAAATTCTAGTTTCTTGCTCTATCATGAAAGCCTTAAGGATGTAATAAAGTAAACGCGTTAAGTTGTTCGTAGAGATTTTCAGAAATAAGATTTTTTTTTTGTTAGCAGTTTTTTATACGTGGGTTTTTGAATTCGAAATTAGAAAGCATTTCTCAGACAAAGTTTACAAGTTTGACTTGATAATAATGTATTTCTCGTATTTTGCACCCTACAAAAGACAGTCAAAATTCGCATTAGTTAATTATTATTTATGTAGATGTGTTAGAACACGCTGTAAATTAAAATTGTTCACAACATATTTTGAAGACAGTTGTTGTATATAAATTGTGACAAGGTGACATAGCTGATACTACCTGTCAATTAAGTTGGGAGATTTCTAGGGGATTTTATAAGTATTAATAAAGGACAATAATACTATTTCAACAAAAGCACTGTTGTATGGTTTGTATTTAGAACATTAGTCTGGATCTGGATTTGATTTGATCTCACTAAACAATACGCATGTCGCGTATAATATCTCTCCAGTTAAGCGTTATAACTAATGGTTGTACCGTTAATAGAAGTTTTGTTTGTCTAGAACTTTGCTCTCAGCGCGGTATTGTGGTCCGATGATTCTGCAAGTATTATTTTGATCCTCCATTGTTTGCGGCGGCAACGGGCAGACGCGTGGCTGGGCGATGTATTAACATTAATACTGTTTGTATTGCAATGCAAACACTGGATTTTCATTTGATTATTTCAACCCCCCTGTTAATAATGAAATCATAACAACCTATGCTACGAAGGCGGGAGGAGGGTGTGGTTTTATTTTGAGTTATGGTGTATTAATTTGGAACTCGAGTATGTATAACTCAAATATTTGCATAATATCAGCGGTGTAGGAAGTTCTGACATAGAAACATTAATAATGTAAATAATATTTTAATATTTTATTTCTTTTATTCGGACAGACACATCACAAAATCTGATAGGTAAGTAAGTTATGCTAATATTCGTTTGTGATAATCCAGGAAATTATCTAAATTCATGTACACACATGTACAAACTTTCGCTTTTACAAGATTAGTGTGGTAGGTACTTAGGTACTTGTAGTATGCAAAAATACGTTTTCCCTAGTGTGTGTTTGCGACAAAGTTTTTTTTTATTTAGTGCAGTTAATTTCTCCCGCGGCCATTCGGGTGTTTGTACTTCAAAGGGTGTATTTTTGTTTGTATCACAAATTACGTTCTGGAGACAAAAGGATTACACAGCTAAACGGGACGCAGTGAACCAAAAAATACGAATCAACCAGAGACCCGGTAGGTACCGAGACAAATAAAGTATCAGAGAACAATGCTTGGCGACTGACTGAATAATTTTAGACTGACTTCGGGTTGCCAAACGTTTTTATTATTTACTGGACACGATATTAGAAACTACAACTACAAGTATTTATTTCACTTAGCGATCAGAATATATCAGTTATCAAGATCCATAACACAATCTATCGCTTATTTTGATTGCGTTGTGTAATGTCCTGATAACAAAATTGTATTAATTTCAGTTTATGAAAGTATTTATTTTGTGCGCTCCAAAATGCGCGCGCGCGCGCTGCGCGCCCAAATTTCAAGCGGCTAGGTATAGATCTAACTTTACTCATGGTCACCCCTTTTTGGTATGCTACCGGCGTGCCGGCTGATACATGGTCCAGAGAAATAAATTAATTGAGGAAGCGTTATTAACGAATTTTTGTTTAGAATGCGAGCATAGTAAGAATTTAGAGAGTGAACGAATATAAAATTTGATGTCTCTCTGTAATTCAGGTTAAATATTCCCTTTGAGTAGTTTCGGAAAGGATTTCAGTGTATTTAATGCTGTTTTATTTCGTATTTTAAAAGTGAATCTGAGATGTTTTAAGAGAGCATAAAGCTTTATGTTTCTCTTAAAAAATGTAGCGAGCTTTTCAGCGGATCTGTTCTTCTTTGTTGTTTTTAATGGTTTTAGGACGTTGTGTTTTAAGACCAGTTGTTAGTATATTGGAGGAGTATGAATTAGGAGAAAAATTTCCTCTTATAGCAAATGGGATTCTAGAAGAGTCAATATAACCTATTAAAATTTCGGATAAAATTGAAATAACTCATTAATATTCTTACTCATTACTCCATAAGTAGAAGGTCGAAGATACGAGGTTCGATTATCATTTTGAGATTGAAAAAATCTAGTAAGACTTAAATCATTAAGAAGAGCATTAACTTTATCAAAGTCTTTAATTACAGGCTGTTTTTACGGTACCCAATGAATTAATAAAAAAAAAAACGAAATCCATGCAATATAGCTAATTTAAAAAAAATTTACTGAGCACTTCCAGTAAGAACTCTTTTTTTTGTATACTTCCTTGGGCGTGCAGTATCTTTACCGCCCTCGGGGGAAATAACACACTGTCACGCGGAATATACTGCCCCACCGCAATTAGAGATCGCCACAATTGCGTAATTAGAAACGATTAATCGATCTCGCATACGACAATGTACTTCCCCCGCTGCGGTCCTAATTTCAGATACGGATCGCATTGTTTCGGTGACAGTAAAAGTTATTGCACCCACTTTATGGCGTCGTACCAAGATAGATGAATTGTACGGAACATGTTTGTAGGTAGATTAACCGCAAATGGCTGCATGTGAAGGGTTCACACTGTGCAAGTGTGCACGTGAGCAGTCCGACTAAGTGCAAACTGTGGTATACTTTTCCGCGTAACGTCTATGTCAACTTGCCTCATAGAATCTCGCTCGGATTTGTTCGAAACAAATTCAAAAATGTACTTAGTAAGAAATGTCATGGTTTATTAATTATTTAATTTGTTTCAAACAACTCATGGTTGTCTCTGTTAATTAGTGTTTCATTGTTCAACTATAAAAACTTGGTAGAAAATCACTGCTACATAACGAAATGACGAGAGCCCTTGGACTGAAGCTTCAATCACAGGTACTACTTTATATAAAAACGTGAAAAAGGAAAAATTAATGATTTTTATTGGATTTGTGGAAACTGAAATTCACGAGGGCGGAGCTGCGGGCAAAACCTAGTTACCTATAAAATTATTCAGACTCGTAGGTTTTGGTAGAATGAATACGTCGTCCAATGACAATATTTTCGATGATTTCTTAATTAAAACGAATCAAAATTATTATAATTTAGGAGACATGGGGGTCTATGCTGTAACGTACCTAGTGTCTTTCGAAAATTTTTGGTAGCCACCAAATTTACAAATATTTTTCTAAGGTTTGCTCTGAACTAAAAAGTTGTTTACTGATAATATGAAATAATGAATTGTTAGAACTGAAACTAAAATACAGCTTTTAGTTACTGTTATATAAGCTAACTATGTGGTGTCTTTATCCTTGCTACTTTTATACCTACGTATAGTAGCAACCGTCATTTGGGAAGCGCAATTTAGTCGTCCATCGGCCCAATTTTCTATTCCCAGCCTCCGGAAGCCGCATTGTCGAAACACCCCACATTTGGCGGACGTCCACTTTTTTGTCAACACCATCGCGTTCACCCTAACCGCCAGAATCGCTGGATGATCACTGGGAAGAGTAATGTTCGTAAATGGCAGGAAATTACCGAGGCACCTTATCGTCCGATTCAATAAGGCTCCGGGGGGAGAATAATGAAAGTGCAACTAAAGCTGCTATTCCCTTTATGTCCTTTTAGTGCGCCTTCAATAGAGGTAATTGCCGCTTATTCGTTCTTCTTACGTGCTCGCCTCTATACGAACTGCTGTTTTAATAACAATAATGGTAGTTTGATTTGTTGATCGACTTTTATTTTGGAGAAACATGGAATTGATGTTAACAAAAATGATGTTGTTACAAAAATATTTTAAGCTTTAAAGTTTCTGAGTTTGTTACTTGTATGTGAGTTACTTAATCACGCTGCAACGTGAACCGATTTGGCTGTGGAATGGAGGTTGATAGTACCCTTTGACTTGTAGGCTAGTTCCCGAAAAAATCCATAACTACTCATATCATGGGATTTATGAAAACTGAAAACCCGATATTTCCTACAGCAAGAATATAGAAAATTCCTTAAAGTTATCTACTTTACCAAAAAATCTGAATTCCGAAGATTGGTTAAGACAGCCAGAACAAAAACGGGTAATCCACGATCCCCTCGGGATGGGTTACAAACCCAAAAAAGAGGGCAAGCCCGCAATACCCCTCATTATAAATAACAGTATTAAACCTAGCGTTTATGTATGTTAACATATACCCGTAGATATATTTAACGTAGGCATAATATTATTATGCAAAGGTAGTTTGCAAAACAAACTACTCGCTACAGGTAACTACGTTATAATTAGACATTGGGATTAAGCTGGTTTAATTGAGTAGGTATTCACGCTACATTGTTTACTGCGCCTACATCTACCGTACTAGGGTGTAACCTGCAGTTAATATAGACCTTTTGTAATTAACGTATGTTTTACTACTTCTTTATTTATAAAAGTTATAATAAAGACGGCGGGCCAAAAGTCACTGGAACAAATTTAGAATGACGAGTTAGCTATAACAACCAAAATTACTGAACGAGGTTTAAAATTCTGAGATAGACAACATAAGGACGAAATAATCTGTACAACATATTTGAAAATTCTAAGTTCTCATATTATGAGCCTGATGTTGTTTGTTCATTGGATGAAATGTATGATTCCTAATAATTAAAGATCGGAAGTTATTATAATCCCATACAGTTAGTACGAGTATGTCTAGTTTTTGAAGTCACATATTATGTCGATGAATACCTAGAAACGAAAATAATATCAATTTGTATTCTTAGCGGCAATCGAGAAAATCGTGAGCAACTCTAAATCTAAATTCTAAATGTTCTCCATAATTTTCTCACCAAACACTCCAAAATTTTTGAGATTTCATACTAGTGACTAATGTGTATGCTGTATAGAGGGTATTATAGAGAAAAGTCCTAATTTTGATTCATTCCTGTATTCGATATTAACATGAACACTTATTAGGTATCTACGCCAAGTGATAGCCATTCAGACACTAAAGTTGAGAGAAAAAATAAAAAATTTCAACATTTTTCATTACGATATCTCACGCTAGCAACACTGTGTCTGTCCTTCCATTAGCGTTCTAGTGCTCGGCCGTTCAACACAACATTATTAAACTCGTATAAAAAAAAGTGAGTGATTATAAGTATTTCTTGCGGAAATCAAAGTATCCGAAAAGAAATATTCAAAATTATCGGATTCATCGTCAAAACGAATTGTGAAATCTACGGAATTGTTATTATTGGTTCAGAAAATCCATATTGCTCCAGTGTTGGGTACACCTCTTAGAGGGTGCTACGTTCACAGCAGTATACATTGAGGGTAGTTGGAAGGACTATCGCCTTTGTTTTAATTACTGCAAGAGGAGCTAATCAAGATGCATTCTTCGGTGATGGGTACACTTCATTTAGAGGGTGTGACCTTCACGACAACATACATTGAGGGTAGTTGGTAGGTGAAAAACCTGAGGACTATCGCCTTTGTATTAATAATTGCAAAAAATAATTGCAAAGCATCTATGTTGAGGACACTGCATAAGAGGATGTGATCATCATGACGACATACATGAGGGTGAGTCAATAAGATTATCGTCTCTATATTAATAATTGCAAAAAAGTCAATCAACATAGTATATTCTGCAGTTTATGCTTCAGTGTTGGGTACACTTCATTAGAGAGTGTGACCTTCACGAAAATATACATTGAGGATGGTTATTGGGACAACGCCTATGGATTAATCATTCCCAAAAATGACATGATTATCTTGTAAGCAACTTCCAAAATAGGAAAATTGGTGCTTAAACGCCCCCATACCATGTTGAAAACACCGGTTGACGGTTCTCGTCCGATCACCGAAATTAAGCAACATCGGGCGCAGTTAATACTTGGATGGGTGACCACCTGGGAACACCGCGCGATGCTGTTTTTTTTTTATCACCAACTGTATTGGAATGATATAAAGGATCAAAACGATAACCTTTAGAAACTATTTCGATATACCCTCATATCAATATTTTCTTTTACTGTCTGCTAATTTAAATGAACCAAGATTACTTTACTAGACCAGGGCCCGTATTCTGTATCTCGGTGCCTATCAAAGAATGATAGCCACTGGCATATGTTATGTATTCATTGAAAGTTTGCTATGAAGTAAAAGTAACATTTCCTTAGCAAAACTTCAATGGATGAAAAACATCTGCTAGTGGCTATCATTCCTTGATGGGCACCGAGTTACAGAATCGACACACAAGTCTGAAAAGTACCCGCAATCAAATGCACTATTTACAATTATTTTAGTCTTCCACACGAATCGTTTCTTGTTGTGGTCATTATTTATAGATACATCAATAAAAATTCCATTGACAACGTCTTACAAAATCAACTAGTAATACTACTCAAAATTTGAAATGTACGAGTAAGACACAAAAATTTTATTTGATAATATAATATTCTAATAACTTCTGTGTATATTATGTCTTTTACCAATAATATGAAATACAGTTAATCAAGATCCAATATTAACTAGCACTGAAGGAATATCTGAGCAATCCACCTGTCGGTCCATGGTGGACCCACGGGCCAAATCGCAGGACAGCACTCGTCTCTTGCGACGACTTTTCTCGAAGATTTACCCAGGACAGAAGAGTCTTAATTTCCCCACAAGAACAACACCAGGAGCAAAACAGCCTTGCAAGTACTTATTGATGTCCTCTTTTGACATTTCCGTCGACCTGTCAAGTCAGGCGCCGCGCGGCCGCCGATCAGAGTGCTGGCGGAGTGCTGCGCTGTTTCGAACCTCGTGCGGACTCGCGCATGTTCGCCTATAGTCGGGTCGGGGTAAGAAGGCAAGCCTACTTACTCGTACGTTTGCCGCTTATAGAATAACCACATTCATAAAATATTCGAGCCTGATGATATTATTTTATCGTGCTTAAATATGAGTAAAAAAAATATATTTTTTTCTCTCTTTATGTTCTCAAAACTATGAACAGAATTTAATGTGTAATTTTTTTTCTCTCCTTTAGTTCGCATGTAGTGCAATGACACTTAAGGTATCTAGGTACTATCCTAGTTTCTTTCATCATAATTTACTTTTATACAAAAGGTTTTATATTATGAAGATTTATAAACTATTAAACCACTAACATTACAATTAATTTTCATGTTTAAGTAATTAAAAATGAAAATGATGATCTTCATTAATTTTTCACATGGGCTTGATTTACAGGCTTTTATGAAAGCTTGAATCTGAAAAGCGGATTTGCACTGAGAAGGTCGGGCAAAAAACTCGGCTATTATATTCTGTTCACATACAATTGAATATGAGACAACCTATTCGATAACATACTTAATTTTTTTTTTGTTATTCCATTACAAATACATGTATTTAATACAACCATTCTTTCATCGTAACTCGATGTGTTAGATATTACATCAAATTTATCAATGCTTTAACTGAGTTAGGATGCATGCTTTTAAAAGAATGCAATATTTTTGAATATCAAAGTTATTTATAATTTCTATAATTGACTATTTCTTAAATTTCTTAAATGAATAATAAATATGGAAAAAGTAAACAATCGATGATATGTTTATTTAAATTTATGTTTAGGTATCCTTGTACCTATATCTACAGGAATATCGGTATCCATACCTAGGAATAACGTTACGCAATGGAAATTAATATATTTAAAGACCAAATTAATTTTTGCGAGATCAAATATTTTTATTTTCAGGCTATCGCGCCGCTAATTATTAACTAATGGTTATCTATGCATCAAAAATGTTAAAGGATTTGGAAATTACCAATAGATATATAAGATCATAGAATCATTAAACACTTCATTGGATTTATTATAATATGAACAATGATGGTTCATAATTTTGGCTTGCATGTATCATATTTTTTTTTGTTCTTTTAGAATTGATACATAGCCTACATTTAATTTTTGCTGTATTTAATCATTATTAAATAAGTGTAATATTTTGTTTAACTTTCATGTCGATGGATGACGCCGCTGCAAGGATTTATCTCTCGATGATGACTGACCAAGGTCAAATGATAATTGAAAATTGGGTCATCACTGCTTCACTAGGAACTTGAATACCAGTACAGTAGTACTTCAGCTGTGGTATGTAATTAACTGATTATTATTAAACGAAGATTAGAGACTTTTATCTCCTGTGATGACAGTGGAATTATTGGGTAAGTGACAAAAAAAAAAAATTTTTTTTTCATCGTCGCAACAAGTCAACAAAGCATTAATCGCGAACAATCGCGAATAACATTTCGACATGTCTACCTATTGACATGTTACATATTTTGCTCGTTGATTTTTGCGATTATCAACTTTGAAAAATCAGATCACATTTTTCAACTGAAAGACTGCTAAATTGAAAAATGGTCTTGATGCAGAAATTCAAGAACTTAAAAAGTATTGTCTAATATTTGTATTCCAATTATATATGTGGTTTTTTTGTTTACAACTAACCAGTACAACAGCGATAGTAGTGTTGGGGTGACTGTTAAAATAACAATTAATGATATTAAACAACATTACATTATAACATGAATAACTGTTAAGAATAACAATTATGCCTTCAGTTAAAATTTTTATATTATGTGAAATGAGAAACTCAACACGGTTATACATACATATATACTATAATATTGTATAACATGTTTACTGTCTGACAATATTAGAAAACATGCTTTTTTCAGACTATCTTAAGTTTCTATTGTTATCACTTTATTAGAACTCAGGAATAAACAGTAGATACAGTTACTTCATCAGCCTTTGTATCAGAATCAACTTTAAAATAGGCTTATAAGATGATTTCTCTATGGCTCTTTTTTTTTAATATCTCTTGAGAATATTCTTACTTCACCCTATTCAGTTAAAAATATAATTTAAGGTCACTTTAAATCTTAATGACCTTATTAAAGAGCTGTACCTACACCAAAACCCAAATAACAATATTATTATGGAAATTAAATAAAAATATCATTGTTAACTCCTTTAAAAGAAATAACTCTAAAGAGCTATGAATAAAATTAAACAACACTTTACGAAAATACTAATGCCTACTCCTGTATTTTCGTAAAGTGAAGTCAAGATGAACAAAAATTTACGAACTAGTTCTCTGCAACCCATAGATTTATTAATCTTATATATTAATAAATTGATCTTATTTTTTTTCTTTCCAAAAATATGTCTCGGTAATATTTATTCTACTCAAGTTTATAAAAATATATTCGTGATCAATTTACTGTTTAAAATATAAGTATATTTCATGGTTGCATATTAACAGCTCAATTTATTACGATTAATCAAGTGTTGCATTTAAAAGTTTTAACTGATACAAATATTTTCAAGCTTGTTGAAAGAGGTTTAAAACCTCTTTTAATCGTCAAGACTACATACGAGCAGTACTGCTAGAATATAGTCTTAATATACCCTTGGTATTCGCACATATAAAAATATATGTTTTTGTACATATATTATTATTAATATATTATACTAATAATATTGATTTACTATCTATTACAGTTTTAATATTTCTACAAAATTATGCCATTAATTATTAATTTGCTTTGAATATCTACTTAAGTTGTTATTTTTATTTTTTTGCTCAATATTAAGCGATTATGCTTATTATTCTATTAATTTAAAAGCATTTCTTATTTACAAATGTCATGGCTCTAAACATCTACCTAATAAGTGTTCATGTTAATATCGAATACAGGAATGAATCAAAATTGATAATTAAACGAACTTACCTTAAGTGAAGTTCTATCATAATTTTGTGAATTCCTGTATGAAGATATTAACACCCTCCCGCCCCTGTTTTGTGGAAAAACCCATGTATGAATTTGTAAATAAAAAATGTACATATTACAATAATAATAAATATTTATTGAAGACAACATAACCCATATATATATTATATTTACATATATAATATTGTGTGGTTATGTATAATATTGTGTAGTTATGTATATATTATTTGATACATATTTGGGTGCTCTGTAGTGCTTCTACCAAGACGAGCTTATCGAAGCACAAAGGCACTCTTATAATAATTACTCTGAACTAAATGAAAGGACAGACACAGTGTTGCTAGCGTGAGATATCGTAATGAAAAATGTTGAAATTTTTTATTTTTTCTCTCAACTTTAGTGTCTGAATGGCTATCACTTGGCGTAGATACCTAATAAGTGTTCATGTTAATATCTTCATACAGGAATTCACAAAATTATGATAGAACTTCACTTAAGGTAAGTTCGTTTAATCATCAAGTATATGTTCTAACAACCTCTTGAAACTTGAATACTCTTATATCTAAGTTACTATCTTATCCATATCTTAGAAACAACGCAAATATTTAACGTAGTTGCATTTAAATGGAGCACAAATTAATTGTGTAACGCGTGTTAGCTGCGAATGTGTGCACACGCGAGGCTGTTTGCAGTACACACAGTCCATTAACGCATACACCTGTGGAACTTGTATCAAACGTATTTAACCTTCAATAGAACTCGTGCTACACAATCGCAAGTAAATTGCGACTTTTTATTGCGCGGCTAAACTTTCAGTCACATAAACACTTGATTGATAAGCCGCTACGGCGTAATTTTGACTGAATGACGCGTGCAAAACAGTTCGAGCGTATTGCGAATAGACATATAATAACGCTGGACAGGGCGGACGGTACGAAAAAATGTCGCCAGTTTATCGGAGCCAAAAATGCTTGTTTTGTAAGGAAACGCTGTAGTTCGCTCGGCAGCGACTTATAAAATTTTGACAGATGGCGCTCCTATTCGCTTGTACGAAAAAAGTTTACGTAAATTGTTGTGTTCAACACCTTAGCGGTACGTATCAGGAACGTGAAAGAAAAACGTTTCGATCGAGTTCGCTGGACACCAACAACAGCATGATGCAAGGATGCAAAGCATGCATTAACTCCAAAGTATATGATTATATTCAAAGTAGGTATACAGTGAACAACCTTCTCTAGTTTTCAATTTGGAATACAATGAAGTTTTGTAGAACCTCTTCACTGGCCCATGGTGAAAGCAGTATAATATATAATGGTCTTTGTTATGGTTCCATACCAAAATGGTAAAAATGGAACCCTTATGGTGAGACTTTATCCGTCCGTCCGTCCGTCCATCCGTCCTCCGTCCGTCAGTCACACTCGATTATTTCAGTAACTATCGAAGCTATTGACTTGAAATTTGGAGTAGTTTTAGGTAATAGTGACCCAACGTTATTGCAATCATAAGATTTTGAAAATCATTTTCATTTAAAAGGGGGGGGGGTAAACCGGGTTGTTGAAATTTCAAAATGAGATAACAATATTGAGCGGGGTATCATATGAAAGGGCGTTACATATGTATTCTAAAACAGATTTTTATTTATTTTTATTTAGATAGTTTTTGATTTATTGGGCAACCTGTCGAAAAAAATACCGTCCCCCCTCCTTATCTCCGAAGTTTATCGTTCGAAAAATCTGAAATAATTATGGTCAATTAGACTTAACGTATATTTTACAGGAAACTAAAATGAACTCTCTAACTATTATACTTTTTTTGATAATTACAATAAACCGCCAAAAACAAAGTTAGGTTTGCGGTTCGCCAACAAAAGTACCTACATGTAAATTATACTCGTAAATTCATGAACAAAAGTGATTCTTTCAATGTTTTACTTCTTTAATGGTATGGAATCCGCGGTGCGCGAGTCCGACTCGCACTTGGCCGTTTTTTTTTACATTGATTGACTTTAACGGGGTATCTAATGAACATTGCTTTAGTATTTACTCAAATCGTCCTTTTGCTAATCCATGATAATATTACCATAAACAGGGAAATTAAATCGGATTTCCGACTTTTTGTTAAGCGACAAACTGCTAGTGTAAGTTGCTTACACTTCATCTTCCAGAACATTTGTTCGTGAAAATGCGTGACGAAATTTTGGACGCGGGACAATTTTCCGATCGCACCCACACTTGGCCCGACACTTAGCTTTCCCTTTTCAACAATTTTACGAGCTTTTTACATCAATCCCGAACAATATTATGTCGCGAATTGCTTTATTTTAAAGTGTCGTTACGTGATGATTTACTCGCGTGAGATTTTTTGGACTTTTAACGATGTTTTTGTGTTGAGTATGTATGTAATGCTTTACAATGCAGATAATAGAAACATATAGATAATTAAAGAAGTCAATAATATTTAGCTAGGTACCTACTGTAATCTGTGTGTTTCCCAGTTTTTAAGTAAGTTTTTTTTACACTTTACAAGTTGTTACTTGACTGGGATCTCACCTGATGGTAAGTGATGATGCAGCTGAAGATGAAATCGTACTAACTTTGTAGGGGTAAGTAAACTCACTCCTAACGGTTAATACACAGCATCGCGCCGGTACGCTCAATCCCCTGGCGGTGCGTCTTTGCTGGTAAGGTGGTGGTAACTAGCCACGGCCGAAGCCTCTCAACAAAATTGTAAATATTAATAGATACAGATAATTTTTACATGGGTTACATCTATTTTCTATTAAATTAATAAACTCAAAATAACGCTTTGTTTTACAGAATAAACACAATATTGTAGCGCAGGGTTCGCGGAGGTTCTATTACCGTAACAACTTGATATTACGTTTACCCAAAAACCTTTATAGCGTGGCAGGCCATTCCAGCCCCCGACCTAATCAACCGACGCTCCTTTGGTAGCAGTTAGTTCTTACGTTCGCCTGTTTGTAACGATATTGTGACTATGCTGGGTTAACGACGTTTACTAAAGAGGCCTTTTTCGATACGATACACTCGCGTGCAAGTATGTGCCTTTTGTAGCTTAGTATAAAAGAACATGCATAAAATTATTGCATAGTCAGAACAAACCCTGTATTTGTAGAGTTAACATAGTATTCCTTTTCTCTACAACAGTTAGTAAGATAAGAAAAATGGCAATGCTATTGGTATGCCGCAAATTCGATTGTTTTGAAAGTATCGTAAGAAAAAATACGTAGATATTAGTCTCTGTAACCAACAATCACTATCAAAATCATAAGGTAGGTACTCAAAATGTTGATTGAATAATAATTATTTCTAATCGACCACAACTCAATTATTATTATAGTGTAGCATCATGATAAAATTGATTGCTCCAAATATAATATTTACCCTAATCACTCAGCAATTGGACAGGAAAATGAAATTGTTTTATTCCATGGACACATTACTTCATTTACACTAAATTATATTATTGTGTCAGATTTGTGGGAGTAATTATTTGATATTCAACTGTACCTCGTAAATAGTAAGCCTACACGACTGATATGAAACAATTTTTGCAATCAATTCGAACCGTTCGCGACCCGAAACTAAATTTATTTAATAAATATTGTGAATCAATTAATTGTGTGGACAATTGGTTGGGTATGGATAGTTTTATATTGATTTACAATAGCGTCTGGCTGTCCACATGCATATCGATGGAATAAATATAAATACATTTAGGTTGTTAACTTTTTTAAATACTACACGTGGAAAATATTTTAGGCAAATTCGTATACATTTGCATAACTAGTAACACAAATAAAAATTTACCTTTGTAGATTTTCTGATGATATTTCTGAGGTCTTTTCCGAAGTTATGATTCACCTTTAGCCACCACCGATTTTTCAGTATGAAACTCGTGCTTTGGAGAGACATAGACACACGTCAATAGAATGGAGAGAATGTAGATAGGTAGGCAGACCTGTATTTTTTAAGAGTATCAATGGATCTATACTATAATAGTATATTTCACGAAGAAGGCTTATCTTTGCAGACGAAAATCATTGTCTTTTCCTATTTATGGTTCAGCACCTAAAATGTGACAGTGGGTCTCTATTATTAAACCCGTGCTATCGGTGCGCCTTGTCCGTTCGTTTGTCTATCACCTTTTTTGTTTTGCTTGGCTACATCTAAAGAAACGTTATAAAAACACAATTGTCGCATAGCCGTTACTCATTGCTATAAAAACATTTTCTTAAACTATTTAACATACACATTATCCTCCTCTGCGGCGCTCAGTCAAGTAAAAATAAAAAGAGAAATCCTTAAAAAACCTGTTTTTTGGGGAGTTGAACAGTTATGATCTTGCGGGGCCAGACTCATTTGAACTTATCTAGTTGGTTTTTAATACAATAATCCAAACGAGCTTCATTTAAGCAAAGTAAATAATACTGGGAATAGGAAACATCCTGCTTTGTAGATTGTATAAATACAAGCGAGTCGGCATTTCACGTCCCAAATATTACGGATTCGCTGGGACGACAATCTAATGAAGTCCAAAAATATAAGGCATACTAACAGCGAAATCAGAATAGCTCACATAGTTAGGATTTCAGGAGCTTGAATAATATTTCACGATACCAGACCCCGTGAAGAAAATTATAAATTTAACCTTTACTTACATTCTTGTAAAATAGATAATAATACGTACCAACTCGTACATCTTTTTTCCCATAGAAATAAATTTCACGTGTCACAGTACATCTATTGGTTTAAAATGATGTTTAAAATGTAAAATAGAATGTTTGATCATAGGAAATACAATGCTTGACTTTGACGCGCTTATATGTCAATTCAATTTGACAATTGTCTATCATGCTGCGTTTTAAACTACATTCAATTTTGCGCTCTGTCAATAGCCATAAAATTAATTGTTCAGTGTTCCCAAAAATGTTTTGATTTAAATATCTTCTGCTGATATACGTACTTACCAAAGCCTTTTTAAACATTTCACATCACCAAATGAAGCTGACCCGTTACGTGAACGTGGCTATAGCGGTAACTTTAGTTCTCACGGAATCCCTCATGACCAATGACGAAATACGCTACGTTAAGAAGACGGGAACTATGTGACGTATGTTGAAGCCGAAAATTTCTCAAATATAGCGTCGCGCGTCGTATACGAGTATATCGGTACCGCTGACAGCACATACCGCTGTTGGTCGCATACATTAGCGCCATTTTACAGATTTTACATCCATGCCCATGACAGATAAATCAAAATAATTGTCAAATCGAAATGAATCTACATTTTCCAATTTTCATATCAAAATACGAGTATACCGTACTCCCATGATCATACTGGGCTGAGTTTTTTTTAATAGTTCCACGTTATTTCATCATTCATGCTCACAGATAAGATAATGCGATTTCGTGACTGGAACCAAGAAAATCATTGAAGCCCTTGTCAATATTGGTAGGAACTTAATTTATTTAACTACTTTTGTTTACAGCAGCTACGAGTATCTTACAACAAACCTCTTGGGAACCCTTAGTACTACTTAACAGCTTATCTTATTGGTAAATCTAAATTGAATCCTGAGGGGTATACACTCCATAAAATACCCCAATGCAAGTAAAGTATCGGAACGTATATCTTTGTGTGCAGATCTTAATAAGAGATCCGATATCTTTATAGGAAAGCGTTTTATTTTGTTTTCTTTACAACAATGAATTAAATAAACGTTTACTGATAAATACCTAAAATGTGCCTCCATAGGCGCATAATTTCATTTTAGATTTAGTAGGTCAATGTAAACAGAGGTAAATGGAAACACACGTAGGTTTAATTAATAACAGTTTCAGAATATACTGAATCTATTCAGACATTTCCAGAACATAGTCTATAGATGCGTTTCGTTGCACTTTGAAACTGATATTAATTAAAACTACGAAATTATTGAATGCGTTTCCATTTACCTCTGTTGATATTTACCCACATTGACTATAATTTAATCACTTTTCTTCAATTCCTTGCATTATTCGATTTTAACTATTTTGGCCAGTAGTTTAATTGATGCATTAATCAAAATTGGAAAAAAAAATTCTAGTAAGTAGTTCAACGGTTGATGATCAATAAAAGTGAATGAGGGTTCATTTTGCTTGTATTTTCTTTTGACATCATATTTATTCGATTCGGCAAAAAGTACTTGGGTTAATATGACGTGAAATTGTAAAAGTTGGGTACCAGTACGTCACCTTTTTCTGGATCGTTCGCTGTTCGACTAGCACAATGTCATATTGATATCCATTCTATTATTGTCTGGATAAAACTTTGATTCGATTCCAAACTTCTGTGGTATTACAAAAGACTTTACTTGCTATACTTTATCGAAAACTTCTTCGAGCTGATGAAGTAAGTTTTTAATAACTTTTAGATGTCTGAAATTTTATTTACGGAGATAGTTTCTCCCTCGGAACGTTCAAATTTTTTATCTCCCGATTGATTTCTTTGCAGCGGACTGAGTATAAGTTTTTATGACGCAAGTCCATAAAGTTCTGAAATGAATGTTGTTTTGGGCATACACTTTTACGATTCTCAAGTATTTATAAACATCAATAGTTAAAAAAACTTATACATGACGATGTTAATAATACATGAAAACTTTTAAAAATAATATAATGATATATAAAGTGGCCATTTATTCGTCAAACTTTGATCAATATCCATTAAACTCTAGCTTTTAGCACTCCTTCTCCACAATAGGTTCCAAAGTACGAAGTTCTATTTCACGTATTATATTTATGAGTGTGATAAAAATTATTCTATCACAAGACCAAATTGATGCTCTAGCAACTATGCTACGCTACTCTACGCTACGCTAGAGTCTACGCACCGAGTTAAGCACTCGATTTATGAATATTATTTGTAATAAACATGGGTGTAAAACAGTATCTTTGCAAAAAAGTAATCTCATAAAAATAATCCAGCCAATTCTTTCTCCAAGTATTTATGGAAATAGACAATAATACGCAGCCGCCGTTGATAATACGGAGCATATTTCACAAACATTGTTAGGGCACAGTAGGAACCCGTTGTTGGGATAAGATAAAATCTTTTTCTTTATTATAGTTGTAACATGGAATGGAAGAGGGACTTTTCGTTTTCAAATATTTAGTCCTGACGCCTTCCCAGGTGGTGCGGCAGCTACAAATGATGTATTTCTACTGAAGTGGAGCAAAGCGGACCGAGGATCAGCCACACCAACAATTGGTCGGCAATCGGGGTGACCGATCACAGATGATGACACAGGTTGACACACTATGATGCCAGTCCAGATTCCAAGCAAGCTAACTGCTGTCCAAGGACGCAAGCGATGAGAAGAGACGCGATGCGTTACTATAAATAATTTGTGACTGAATGCGACCAATCTTGATGTTTTGGCATCGAGTCAAATGTCATAGCATCGCTTTACCGCATCATTCAACTAGGTATGCTTAAGTGTATTAAATCATAATTTTATAACAGTCTTGTAAACTAATATTCATAAAATAATTAAATCGACTGCATTGCAACTGCGAACAAAAAATTATATAAATATAGGTAACTGCGAATAGAAAAGAAAGGAAATATTAAAATGATTTTGCTATAATCCGCCAACAGAAAAATGTGTATGAAACATACTGTGGGAACATAGAGCAAAAGCTAAGCACCACTTACTTTTCCAACCAAGCAAACAAACTGAAAAGCTAAAATTCGTATTTAAACTCGTGCTTAAATGAAAACTGCTTTCTAGTAAACCACTGAATATTTATTAGTGTTATGTTATATATAGAGACCCGGGTTGTAATCCCGCCGAGTATGACAACTTTTATATATTAAAAAAAATTGTAGAATGGTATTAATTAAATACATAAGTATTACCTCATGCCACAATTTAAACGATTAAATTTGGCGGAAACAAAAGCCATAACAGAAAACAAGAAGAAATTTTAAAACAATAATTCAAATAATACGAAGTGACAGGTCTCTTAGTTACAGTATCCTTGGACAAAAGGCTTAAAAATAGGTAGTAAGTATTCAACATCTAAAAGTCACTTACCACTTATTTAAGCAAGTTTATCAATAAAACATTTTGTCCAAAGACATATCGCTAGCGTGGTTCAATTTCAGGTTTTTGAGAGTGCGTCCGGGGCCCATAACTACCGCTTCCCCTAGGAAATAAGTTGACATGTCCCGAAGGAAGCGTGTTCGGTCGCTCGTTGGATTTAGTTACTGTACCTATTATAAGTTCGACAATTTTTCGACGTTTTGTTCATACAAAATATTCCTCTTTCATTTTAAATAACTTCTATCGACTTTGCCACTGTTCCAATATGCAATATAAAGGATAATGTTGGTAACACAAAATGCTTTAAACTATTAATTGTATAGATGCATAATTGTTATTTTAAGAGTGCAATTCAAATAACCTAACCTCACTCCTGGCTTACCTATAGCTTGTTTAGCATCTTTAATGGATGAAATCTTAAAAACAGTTTAGTACCTACTTAGTCTTCTAATACTTAGATACTTATACTAGTCGGTAAGTTTACGTCTATTACTACTATCTAGTTGATACAGGCTTTATGATTAGGACTTTTAACTCTTAAAGCAATATTATGTTCTCAGTGTCTGAATTTTATGAGAATTCTATTTCATAAAATTCTAATTCTTACTAATTTGATTTCTTGATTGATGAATAATTTAGATTACGTCCCTACAAAACCGTTTTAGAAGAAGTTTGAAAGAATAATTATGATAACAATAATGTTCAAAGTAATCATGGCTGTATTATTCACGATAACTATTCTAAAATGTGCAATACGTTTTTACACAGCGAAATAAAGCAGCATTTATTTAGCGAAACGCAAATAGTATTAATAAAAGTCCCGCATTGGCTTAAGGCAATTTACTTAAGGCTAGTTTGCATAATTCGCGCGCTCTATTCTAATAAAAACAGCTGAGGAATAAAAAATTCATTCATTCATAACACGGAGCCACAAGTCACTCACAAAGAATTTGAGGTTATTTTTCTCATTTCAAATGCTCCGCAGACGAGTGGAATCGTAAAAAGAGGATTATGCTCGGTGCTCGCGTGGCGGATAGAATTCGCGAGAAAGAGCCGAGTTGGCAATATGGCTCTTTATTTACTCCTAGCCACTAAGCTGCATATAATGAAAACGCACTGTCGTGTTCGCCCGTCGCGTCGCCGTCACGCGTCGAGTAAAAATTTTCACACTACAACCAACGAATATATAATATTACTAACTACAACTATGCTGTCTTGATACTTAATTACAATTAATAACCATAGATTTATAAGTCGTCGCTCGCGCTCCGACTAGATAGAGCCCTACCTAACAACGACAGCTCCGACAGTGCGGCAACTTTTTTTTTGTAGTGTGAGGGTTGTGTGAGGGTGTCAATTTGAAATTTGTATAGTGCACGGATGTTAGTGTACGTGAAAAATTGTGTAGCGATGGCTTGGGTTTCCAATTTAGGCAAAGTACTTTATGCCGCATTTTTGATGTCGAGGGCGGTCTCTTGGACCTCTATGTTAATAATATTATTGATATCATAATTATTTTAAACTTCTTTGAAAACATTATCAATGTTATTTGATTCGTACGGACATTTTCTGAATTATTGATCCGTATAAAATGAAATCAAATTAGCTTTCAAGAAACTGAAATAGCACTTTAAACCAAACATTTCACGAAAATCAATACATAATTTAATGTAAATCAAAGAATAATTCACTCTGCTCCACCTCTGCTCATATTATTATTTAAAATGTATTATTTTTTGTCATCATTAGTTGTTTTTAATAATATTATAGTCCATTCGAAACAAAACTAAATTGAGTTTCGTATTGAATTTATTCTTTACGTGATTGCAATTGCAAAAAACTCGTTTTGCTTGATTTTTACAAAATTAAAATCGTATTACCTTAATCTGATTAATTTTTCTTTGTATTAGTATTGTGAAATTTTATTTCAGGTTTCATAATAATACTTTTTATTGTTTTGAAGTCACAGTTTCCATTTGTTTGAATATTAGTCTATTTAGTTATTACAGTAACATTTATTAATCGATTTATTCCTTCATAGCTTAATTTATGAATGAAATAAAATAGTTGCTTATAAACATGAATTAAGCATATTTTATAACTTTTATTGCTTTACGTCTAAGAATCATTTTTGAACATGCTACGTAATTTCGTAGCATAAACTTGTGTTTGGTTACACTTATGGATTGTTTTAAACTTTATAATTTGTCGCAACTGCATAATTTCTTTAAACATGCAAACCTGTTATTTACTATTGCAATTTGGTTATTTCCCTGCTCCGTAATTTCATAATAAATTCCGACATATTAATCTAAAGTCAGCTGCTAAATTAATATTGCAAACGGCACTTGCACTGTGGGTTAAGCAAACACAATAATATGACCGTAATATTATATTATGAGTAAAGTGAACTGAAGTCATAATATTATATGAAATACGTCTGTAATACTATTACATGTAGGTCTTAATCTTCATGGACATTGAACACATTGCTTACTGTCCTAAGTGCATACTAACTTCTGAAGGTATATTTTAAAATCGTATCGTATTTCATTTTATGAATATTATTCACCTACAGAAGATTATAGTTGTAGACATTAGGGAGGAAGTGTTTGACCATTAAGCCTAAATGCCAGTTAAATTGAGATTATCACCTTGAAAAATATACGCACAGACCTAAGGAAGCAAGATTGTATGCGATGTTGCATACGACCATGAAAATAGTAAAAAACTTACAGAATTCAAATATTTTATGATAATCCATTCCGTTCCGTTCGCATTCCGGTGCGATGTTGCGTAGAAAACTATAGGGGTGATTGTACTTACCCCTTCCAAGTAAGTACGATATCATCTTCTGCTGCATCATCACTTACCATCAGGTGAGATCGCAGTCAAGTACTAATTTGTATAGTGTAAAAAACGATATGATGATACTACGTATTTGCATAATATATCATTATTTTAATATTTTCTTGATTAAATGAACTTGAGTGACCTTTTGTGTATTTTAGTAGAAATATCAAAACTACTCAATTGCTCTAAAATATAGTCCGACGCGGTTGCTTATCCTTACACGTAGTCTTGTCACCCGTCACGCGATCTCCCCAGTTCGGAGAATCCCTGCTTTTCCCGTTTCCATTCAAAATGTCACCCCACCCATATTTCCTAATTGAATTAAAAGGTATGTCGATTTAATCTTGAGATATAATAAAAATTTTGTGATTGCAGACATCTTTTGATATATCTTTCACACCTAGACTTTGTGGGATTTAAAGGAGTTGAGGATTAGGTTTTTTTGTATGTGTTTTACATTAACATAACAAGAGGTAGTAGTATATTGGATAAATTACGATTTGAACTTCAATTTGATTTCGCCATGCAAACTAGAAATCATGCAAAATAGGAAGTAATGCAATCTAAAAAGAATGAAAAAGCGTATCGTATATGCGGGTATTAACCGAGAATGTATCTCTCGAGTTTTGAGCATTCTTGTATCTATACTAGCACTGCAGACAAAATATAAAGTATTAATTTTTAAGTCTTTCTTTATGGAATTGCCACTTATATATAGGAAGATACAAATTTAACCATTTAAGCTTCAGGAAGTCATTATGGAATTTCATTATTTTGTGAAAATATCTGGGGACACGGTAGTGTCCCCGCCAAGACGAGCCAAGCGAAGCGCGAGGGCACTACCTATCTTTTCTCGAAGTGTTTCGCCGTATTTTTAAACCCTTATAACTTAGGCCTGAATTATTTCAGATAATCAAAATTCTCGGAAAATGATGTCGCCAGTGAACTTATTAAACCTATAAAGTTTCAATTTTATAGGTCTTATACTTTAGATTTTATTGACGTCTAAAAAACCCAAATTTCGTCACTGACTGACTGACTGACTGACTGACTCACTGATGATCATCAAAATTCCTAGGTACTTCCTGAAGACCTAGAAAGCTGAAATTTGGTATATAAGCTAGTATTAGCACACAACCAACAAAAAAAATCCAAAAGTTGGAAATTTAACCCCCCAACCCCTTAAAATAGGGGATGGAAGTTTGTATGAAATTACCGCAAATATTGATGCTAGAGGTCTCAAAATTAATATAGGGACTCTTTGTAATAAACAATTAAATACGTGTTTCAGGATTTTTAGTTAATCACCCCACATCCATAAAATTAGGGGGTTGGAAGTTCGTATGGGGTTTCCCATAAGTATATAGGTATAATAAAAACTTAATTTCTCAAATTTGGTATATAAGCTAGTATTAGCACACAACCAACAAAAAATTCCAAAAGTTGGAAATTTAACCCCCCAACCCCTTAAAATAGGGGATGGAAGTTTGTATGAAATTACCGCAAATATTGATGCTAGAGGTCTCAAAATTGATATAGGGACTCTTAGTAATAAATTACAAATAAGGAAAAAAATAAACTAGGTGAACCAAGGAGTCTTCCCTCATTTAAATGATAGAGGGGGGGGGATACTTGATTCGGACAAATATCCACCTTGCAATGATATTCAAGAAATACACCAAAGAAAAGGAAATTAACCAAATAAAAAATATAGTCGTAAACAACTTACAAAAAGAAGTGAAATCCCAGCAAAAACATTTTCATGTAAAATGTTGCCAAGACGAGAACATGTGGCTCACACTATCAAAAAGTTATCAGATCTCATGTAGAGCAAGACTTCTAACTCTACACGCCCTAACTCTATAAATCCTAACTTTATAACCTCTACACTTTAGTCAAAAAATATTATGTCTTGGCTGTTTCGTTACTGTGACATGGGTGTAAAGTAAAAATATTATTCACTGACTTTGTACTTTCCTGATATACAATACCTAGTTTCTGTAGTAACGATTGTTTATTAGATAGGTATTGAGTCTCCTCAGAAACTGCACTTAGGTTTTACTAACTGCATTGGTTTCAAGTACTTCATCACACTTTGCAAAAGTGTGTTCCTTTGCTTTAGAGGATATTTTTAATAAATGGAAGTTTTTTCCCATAACAATGGTGATACCATTTAATTTTAATGTGAAATTTCTTGAATTTTGCATGGTCCATTATGCCACTTGCAAAACTCTATTAGAAAAGTACTGAACAGTGAATAAATTCTTCACTTTACGCCCATGTGACGGTACCGAAACAGCCAAGACATAATATATTTTGACTAAAGTGTAGAGTTTATAAAGTTAGGATTTATAGAGTTAGGGCGTGTAGAGTTAGAAGTCTTGCTCTACATGAGATCTGATAACTTTTTGATAGTGTGAGCCACATGTTCTCGTCTTGGCAACATTTTACATGAAAATGTTTTTGCTGGGATTGAATTTATTCTGAAAATGTAGTAAACATAAAAATATCACATAAACTCACAGTAATCCACAACATAGCTGCAAACATGAAAAAGTACCATCTACTCGTATAGTATGTATCTGCCGTAAAATAGAATATACTATTTGCTTGAAATATAATTCTGCGTTCGCCACAAAAGTTGAAGCCATTTTCCATCAGAGCATTATTTGTAAGAAGCCGGCGTCGTCGCAGCATAATATATAAACGGAATGACTTGCTTCAGAACACAATTTTATATGCGACAGTAAATCGGTTGTTCTTATTTTAGCAGGCAGCTTGGAGGCGACCATTTCTGTACTCTCATATCAGTTGCCATAAAAATGTTTTATGTTAGTGGCTAATAAATGACATCAGCAAATTCAGTAAGACAATGCGAGAGGCTCTATGCATCCGTTTCCTCCTTTTATTTCCTCCCCTCGCAATCATTGTTTCGCTTGCGGACGGGGGCGCCGAGCCGCCGCTTTTGGCAGACGCTCCCGATAATATTCCCTTGTTTATGTTAAGATTTGCCACTGTTTATACCGTAGACGTATTCCTAATTGGATTGGGTCATCTAAACAACGATAAAAGCTTTGATATTGTTACTATTATAGAGAATAGAGCGATCGCTTTCGAGCAAAATTTCCATCCATCTACGTCGATGACGGAGCCAGTTTGTTCCTCGCTTTGCTGAGTTTCAAATCTCTCCATTGTTTGAATTTCCCTTTGTACGCTCACGCGAGATTAGTTTTACTCTTTTACACATATGGATATTGTTCTGAGATTGCACACGTCATTTTTCAACTTTACCGCACTTAACTCGTGGGGTGTACTAAAGTGATTTCCGTTACATCGCCCCGATGTTTTTTTTAATTTATTGCTCAAATTAAACCACTTTTACAATTTACATTTTGCCACCCTCATACTCTTTATTGTTTGTTTGTTTGGATTTGAATATCGTAAATTTAGTTACTCACATATTTTTTAAAATGGTTCAACTTTTGGTTTGAAGGTAAACATACATTTGATCATAATAATTGCAATTCTGATTTAACATCAGTTTAATTTAAAAGTAGCGCAAAAAATCGTAATATTACATATGCATTATGAAAATCCCGATGTTATGAAAGAAGTTTGAATCAAAGCGCAAGCCTTGAGTGGGTACACGTTATAAAAACTCCTCGTGTATGCCGAAAAAAATATCACGGAAAGAAAATATCCCCGATTTCTCCCCGATGTTTACTGATGGTGGTTAAGCTGCATCTAATGAAATCTCCTGTCAGGATATCCTTGCACTAAAGTGTACTGTGATTAATATCCTTGATACTTTTTTATGTGACAAATGGTAATGTTTTTTACTGTTTTTACTTTCAGATATGTGTTGATAATAAGTGATGAATATTATAATTTAACTAATTTTCTTCCATCATCGAACCTTAGCCATCAAATGTATTATCTAATGTGGCCATACTAAATACAGCAAGACAGTTATCATTTTAATCTGAGTGAATCTGATTATCGTGATGTTGGAATTGAAGTGATATTTATTACGTGTGTGTGTGTGTGTGTGTGTGTTTTATTCCTTCCGGAATACCTCAACATTTTAAATCAGTGTTGAATATTTTAGTGTTGTTTGAAATTAGGTGATATTTGTGTGTGTGTGTGTGTGTGTGTGTGTGTGTGTGTGTGTGTGTGTGTGTGTGTGTGTATCTGTGTATGTGTATGTGTATGTGTGTGTGCGTGTTTGTGTTTAATTCCTTCCTATATTTTGTTCTTACCTGAATATCAATGAGAATTAGTCAAAGTTAATTAACTACTTACAAACGAAATTGCAACTGATGAAGTCACAAGTATCAAGACTGGTTCATGAAACCGTTGACAGCCCATGTAAGTTTGAGTCGGTATTTCCAGTGTTCTTACACACGTTCGCTGTTAGCTCATTCAGGGTGTTATTCCGATCACGAACACATGCATCTCGTTTATTAAAAATAAACCCCTGAATCTAACGGTGGCGATATCATGAACAAGAATAGATTTGCAGAATTAGAAACAGAATAACACTATAGTCACACAAATATTAAAAAACTGAAAGTTTTTATGCGAGAAAGAGAGAGAGAGAGATATATCTTGTATACTGTTTATGTCTTTGTGATTCGTCGCAAGTCGCAACTACTGACCCGGAATTGGCTGAATTTGTCTATGAAAATATATTATACCCTACATTGTGTTTTCAGCTGAAAAAATCTATGATTCCATAAATCCCCAATGGAAACTGAAATTAGCAGCTATTTTTTTTTATAATATTGTTGAATAACTTGACGCTACAGTCTTTTAACTGATTGTTACTTCTGCGATTCACATAATTTCTTTTCAGTAAGGGGATTGATTGCTATAATGTCACGATGGTCATCCCCATCGGTACCACTAAAATCTTAACGAATCTTTATTAAAACCTTACCTATTCTATAACCTAAAAGTCATTGAGAGTAAAATCCGATTATATTTGTGTATTTTTTGTTACCTTTGATATTATTTATACAAGTGCAAACGTATTTGGACAATTCCAAATCCATTAATCCGTCTTGTTTCCATAGGCATCCGTTTCAAAGCCGCACAACGAACGGTCTTTATCTAGCTTTTCTCGAAGCTTATCGCATTCAAAATTCGAATATCTACGAATAGCTGTCAAATCGTAGCAAATTTTCGAACGCTATTACTGAACTGAATTTCGCCGTATCTATAAGTCCCCTATTGAACAATAGAGCGTTTCAGCCTAGTGGACATCTAACGCTTGACCAATTTTCTTTTGTGAATGCCTACGATTGCCGAATACCCGAGTTCATAAGGGTTTGATTGAGGCACTTTTTTCGGAAATGCATTGATTTTACCCGATCCACTGAGCACTGCGAGGGAGAAACTTTCTTGGATTTGTACAGTGTTGATTCGTAAAGTGTGTCCGCCCTTTTCTCGTTCGTGCCCGTATATTGTGCGCAGTCGACTACTCAACAAAATTTACGATTGAACAATTTTATAAAAATTTGAAGCTAGTTTAAAAGTCTCAAAGGTTTAGTTTACTTTTTTCCCACACGTTTCTAATGCACCGCTAACTAGTTTCCGTGTTCCCAGCCAAGTATAACCTGGGTGTCTTTAAGAGAAGAGTGGGCATTCTCTAGGCCAGCGCGTTCCATCCTAGACCTCATCATTGCTTGTCCATCAGACATGATTGTAGTCAAATGCAAGCCAATTAATAATAAATATAACATATAGTAACATAGTACTACTCCAGGAGTTCTGGGAAAACTTGTACCGCTCATTGCCACTTCAGCAGCCGTAGCAGCGTATTATGAACTATTAATTCGATTAGATTCACTCAAATGGAACCAAATTCCAAAAAAGTATGTCTGCGCAGAAGTCGTCTGATTAAATTAGCGATCGTAGGGACGAGTATATCTCATTCTCGTGCTCGTTAGGCAAATCTGTCATAATATGGCTAGAACGGCATGCTTACTACTACATTAGCTGTGTGTGCCCAGTCTATCCACGGACCTGATAGATTGCGCGGAGATACTCCGAACATAATAAAGCTCCCTCCATTGCTCAACGAGAAACTGAGCCTTCAAAATGGAGCCCACAGTTTATAGGTGTAAAACATAAATCTAAAATTGTTGAGGATTTTCAGTATCAAAATTCCAATTCAAATTTGAGCATATTCAAAAATGTGTTATATTCAACCGGTGCGGTATTAACGCGAAAATGAAGCGTAAAAGCTTATGAACCAAAATAATAAGTCAACTTATATCATTGGTCAACATTTACTTTATTCACGTTGTTTTTTTAATTCTTTTCTTTCATCGTAGCTTGAATAATAAGGGAAATAGGTAGGTAATAATATACCTACCTCAAAAATTTCTTACTATTAGGATTTGCGTCTAAAGAAAAAGGCGTTCAATTTTGGAATACACGTAGATTTTACGTAAATACCTATTTCGTTTTCCAAGCTTTATTTATCTTAATTTATTTATTTTTCACATAGGCCTAATATACAGGCGCTTTGTTCTTCTACCCGCGAAATAACTTAAAAGCGCGATGCGCCAAATGATTTATACAAGGCACGCTCATCCCGCTTTATTTACGGCCCGTTCCGTACAATAATTACCGGGCCGTATAAACGTTTGTAAATGTAAACAGGGATTACCCCATAACAATTGTGGTGGTTGTAATTTTGTTTAATAAAAACGAGCCTGTAGTCAATTAGAAGGTTTTAAAGCTAAATTTAGTATCGGTTCGGTTTTTATTACTCCAGTATTACCTATGTGAATAGACATACATAACCCTGGACTGGGCGGACGGCGCGATTGTCGCCAGTTTTACCGGTGCCAAAAATGCTTATTCTGTCACCAGCAGTAAAGCCACGATAACCCTTAGTAATAAGTAGGTAAGATACGGAACACTCTGTGCGAGAGTCCAACTCGCACTTGGCCGATTATTTTTGGATGTAAATTGGTAAAACGACGTTTTTTCTGTGAAATCTCACGCAATGCTGCCTGTCGCACCCACCAACGTAGGTTTTCATAAGTGAGGAGGGCATAGAATATAAAATCCGACTGCTTAGAAACAGCTTTAGACGCGAATATTTTGTATCCACTATTTATGTTGAACTCTTCAACTACAATAAAAACAAACTAAATATAAATTAAGAAACGCAGTATTGCTTACGATTCCAATGTTTAATGCATGCAATGCAGGAATTAATTATTATCAATAAGAAATAAGAGGGAATTAGATATCAATTTTTAATGCAAAGAGTTTATCTATTAAACTGTGAACCCATAGCTACCAAAATTATTTAAATTCTAACATAAGACGTAAATATACGAGTATCAATTTCTTCAAAGTTAATTTAGTTTTGCTTTTGCGGTATCCACTGAAATCCCGCCCATGACTCGTAGGCAATGAACTTAACCACTTTAATAAAATTGTAATTGAATTTTGGTACGAGCTCTCCATAAACTTGAAGATGTTTAATTAGTAAAATTTATAACTTATGTGATTTTCAAAGAAATCTACATAAGTAGTATATAAGTATTAGTAGTTGCGGCGTAAAGAAGTAATAAAACACATATACATAGTATATACTCACGTCTCACAATATTTTATGATATTGTGAGATAGGGTGTGATAATATTATACTTATAGCATACCCTACAGAATTGTAAATTTTTCGATTTAAAGGGAACCTATACAAGTATAACACGTCTTAAACAAAGGTATATAATATGAAAAACCCTCAGTTGTTTGATTCCTCACAACCCACATTTAATTAAAGGAGAAACACACACTTTAAAGCGAGGCATTTGAGCACGAGGCAAGACACGCGCGGCGTGTCCTGAAAACGCTGGGCAATATTCCAGTTCTGGGATAAATTTTAATTTGCTGGATACAGGATTATATTTGGATACCGAAATTTAGCAGGTTCTCTGAAGTACTTCAAGAGAAATATTTCCATATAAAAATTGTGTGCATATGTAGAAATTTTCTTATTAAATTAGTCGTTTATAACTTTTATTTAAGCCAATTTCAAGATTTTATATGATCGAGTAAAGTTAATCCTATCATGTCAAAAATTAGCACATTCTTTAGATAATATCTTTAGGTGTATCGTATATTTTTTGTAAAACCGGTACTAAACAACCAAACAACCAAACAACCAAATTAATTGATTAAACAACCAAATTATTCGATCAAAAAAACAGTTTTCCCCGCGTCATGTCCGGTGACTCGCCTTAAGATTACTATAGTTATTATGTTTTCTTTTCTCGCCTTCTTGTACCACGCTCGCCATATTCCAATTTATAATTGTGAACTCATAGTTTCAGGCTAACGAAACCAACACACCGCAGGAACCACGATTTTATGCAATAAAATAAACAATAATTAATCTTTATTTTCACAATCAGCCGTCCACGAACCGGCCTAGCTTTATATACCGCAAAATAAACAATTCTCAGCGCACCAACAAAAACAATAGAAAGAGAAACCCAAACATTTTAGCTCATGACGTTTTCCTGTGAAAAAAGTCCTTTGCTCGCATTCACCCGACTGCCGGCCATTGTTGCCGCGATCACAGCCTATTCACGGCTGGCTGAGCAACTGGATCTCGAAAACATTGAATTTGTACTGCAGTGAGCTTTTTAGCGTTCCGTATCTCAAATTAAAAAAAAACGGACCCTAATAAGACCACCTTGTTATCTGTCCGTCAGTGTTTCCGCGCTAAACACTAAGGTCTAAGTTATCAACCCACTCAAATGTTACGTTATGTTGCCTTTTTTGAAAACTCAAATCCTATTGCGTAAAAAGGTACTCCCCGATGTTCAAAACTCATGAAAGGCAAGAAGCAATATGGCTTTATTTAGGTTCTATAGAACAAGCGATGGAAAAATCCGAACTAACTGTATTACAGCTTTAAACATACATCTTACGGTTTAATCGCCAGAGTAGAGTGGTAGAGACGTACCGCATTAAATCGCTATAAAAATATTTTTTTATTTAATTAATAATTAATAACTAATTAATTAACTAAGAAGATTAAGCCAGAGATTTTAAATACTACACAGTTCAATATTTATTAAGTATTAAAAAATGGAGCAGTCTACAGCAAATACAACGAAAGAAAAATATAATATCAACATGTTAAGCTAAACCAAGGTATAGGATGGAGGTATTCCCATTCCGTTCCATTACCACATGCCGAAGGTTTTTACATATTTACTCGCGGTCTCGGAAGCCCATTAGGTGTAGGTACAAATTTATAATGCAAATACGATTACGCGCGCGGCGCGCCCGAGAGCTAATGCACTGCGCCCGCTATGAATTGCAAACTGCAGGCGAATTCAATTCAATACATAAATAAAATATTGAGCATCTTTAAAAAGGTTGTTTACCTCTGTCTCTCGTACTCCAACGGTAGTAGGTAGGCAATCTCAAAATTTTTGGAACCGCTAAAAAACTATTATACTACGAGTACTAAAATATTACGTTTGTATTGTATTAGCAATATTTGATACTAAGACCGGAGCTCACTGGGCATTGAGCATTTTCTGCTTAGTTAAACATTGTAATGCAATCCTTTTTTGACAGATAATAATATGCTATCTTTAAAACAAGAGATAAGAGAGCAGAATATTTTATACTAGATAATTGTATAATTAATAAATAAATTTCTTTATTCGTGGCAACAGAAGCCCAAATTGGTTAGTAATAACAAATAACTTAAAAAATATGTTAGTAAGATACACTTGGATTTTTTTTTTCATTAATTGGAAAATATATATTATCATTTCATTTAACGAGAACCTTCACGGTATGTGCTACGAATGGAGAGTTGAACTTCATCGCTAACATTTTCAGGATACTATTGGAGCTCGAACGCAGTCTTACCAGGATGGATGAGGTCTTTTCCGTATTACTGCAAAAAAGTCATCAATTCGTTCTTGCGCGAACATGCCTGACGCTGGGCAAAACAGCGGCAAGCCCAACAGTATCCTGAAACCACTGTTATATTGGACCCTCAACGTGTCCATAGCCTTCTGGGTGTATTTGGTCCACAGGTCATCCGTGTAGAAAGTCTGACAATATGCCTTAAAGAGCGTCATTTTTAAGGCATATTGTCAGACCTTCTACACGCTACTCTATAATCGCTAACGCTGAACTGCAGTCTAAGAGTGCTAAATTAACGCTGAACTCTGATCTAAGAGTACCAAATAAATGCTGAACTATAATCTTAGAGTGCTAAATCAATGCTGAACCATGATCTAAGAGTGCTAAAATTAACGCTGAACTCTGATCTAAGAGTAATAAATTAACGCTGAACTCTGAGCTGATCTAATAGTGCGAAATTAACGCATGTAAGAGAGCAAATAAAAAGCATTTTGATCAAATTTGTACTCTTGAGTAATAAATTTTACGAAGAATGCCACTAATAATTACTTAACTTGCAACTTTTCGAAGCCAAAATAGGTACTCATTGAAACCCAATAACCAAATAAATTGTGTTATAAAAACATCGGCCATAACTTTATTGTATCTCACCAATCTAATACTCATTGAACCCATCGTCGCACAAAATTCTATAACTTGCGAGCAAGAAATAGAACGAAATTTCTGGATACTGAGTGACAATATTGCTTCGCGGAATTTTCATTGCCTGAACTATTGCAAACTCGAGGAAATGAAATTCGAAAGGTCTTTGGATTGAACATCACCCGCCGCTTTTGGCTATCACGTATTTGTCTGTCTGGTAATTTAAAGGTAACACATAAAAAATGTTATGATAATATGTAACTGTTTATTCGCACGAATGAAATACGTTTCATTTCTCAGAAACTAGAAGATTGCTTTAGTAACTACTGCATTATTTCTTTTGAATTTATGAAATTGTAAATTTCATCAAAATTAATTAATTGGTTATTTTAGATACCAATGAAAATTATGGCAACGAATATAGTATAATATTACTAACTTATGGTCAATTTATTCTGCGGCAGAATGGAATGAAGCGACATTTTTTTTAGATAGCATAATGAACTTTGTGTCAATTGTATAAGATAAAAACTAAATAGGGGCCAAAATACTCCGGGGAATCCTCGCGCATCTACAAGAATGATTTATTTTATATGTTGTTTTACATTACGTGGCATAACGTTCATTATGCTATTTAAAAAAGTCGCTTCCATTTCATTCCGTCACGGTGAAAATTGACCCTTACTTCTAACACAACTCAATTTTTGCTCTAGCACTGTTTTTTTATAGAGTTCAGTAGAGTTTTACCTAATCTTGATGCAATATAATGAATACCTATGAACCGAGCGGAACATTGTATCATAGTGGTCGACCGAAAATTCATGCCATTCGCATAACTGAGGATGTTATGCGAATAGCACGAATGATAAGTAAATAATTAGCAATTCAAAAACCCTGATACATCGGTTGATGCATACCTATTAACAAAGTGTTATCCTTAGAATGCAGGATAGAGCATCCCGTTATCAATATTGTTAAGCTTTAAGGCGCCCTTTGTAAACTCGCAATATTAGTAGGAGTCAAAGGAGAAAGTCCGAGCCTCAGACTTCTAAACTAGGATAGGATGCACACACATTATTAATTACGAGCAATGCTATGTTCAAATATGTATTTATCCACATATTTGTAACCACATTCTTGAAAACAGCTCTAATTACGATCATTAAGAAGTAGTGACTCAGATTTCGACCTCTGCCTCAGATGATTTAGATATTCGCTATATCTTTGGGGTTCGGGAATTCTAAACTTGGACAAGCACCTCTGACTTTTCAAACTAAGGATTTAAACATTTCATTAACCAATCCGTGTCTACGCGACTTGCCCGATGCACGCATTAACCAATCAACTGCACTAATGTCGTCGATACTGTAAGAATTTTTGCTGCACGTCGAGAGTAAACCACAATATTCTTATTGGTATGCGAAGCCCGCCAATTCTCACTAGGCCAGCGTGGTCGGAGATATGGCCAAACCATTCATTCTGTGAAGATCCAAGGAGAAGACCGATACACTAAAAAGTATGTAGTTACCATATACATATTCCGAAACAAAACTCGTTACGATCTCGGAAAACCCCAAAGTGCGTATAAGTAAGTTTGCACCAACCAAGCCTGCGAGGTCATTAATGCACCCCTCGAGCAACCCTCTACTCCAGATAAGTAAGTAAAACAACTTTATTTGATGTCGCGTCACTGGACGGGAACAGACAGACATGGAATGGGGAATGGCGATGGGAAAACTTTATGGTGTTTTACTTACATTTTGGACGTTAATGTGCACTTGAGCTTGACTGCAATCATGGCTAATGGTAGGAAAACCATAATTCCAAAGAACATCCGCTTATCGTAAAATAAAGCTACATTCTACCCAATAACCAAAACAGATCCGTAGGAAGTTTACGGGTCAAAGTATAAGGCCCTTTCAACAGATCCTAAAATGACAAAATTATGTATCACCACAAAACTCTCTTCTGGTATCTACTTACCTATACTAGTACGAACTTGATATTTTATTGATTCATACCTACCCGCAGCCAGCTACCAGCTGCCACCAGCAATGTACTAATCTCTAGTGCTCTCGAGACTTAATTATGCTGATACGGTGTACGGACCTAGACTTTTGAGTAGGACAAAAAAGATCATACAGCGTGTACAAAATGCCTGCGCCAGATACTGCTTCAACATTCCACCACGCACACATATCACACCGTATATTAACAAGGCGGGCCTTTTGAAAATGGAGGCACGTAGAAGACTGCACCTTGCCACGCTGCTCTTCGGAGTGCTGAAATCCGGAATCCCAGAATATCTGCGACTAAAGTTGATGTGGCGTAGTGACAGGTCAGAACGCAAATCTAGATCCGCAAACTTGTCAATGCCAGTTCATAAAACATCAGCATTTACAGGAAGCTTCAAGTTTGCGGCTACTAAGTGCTGGAATGACTTACCGCCACCGCTTAAAATGTTGGGACTTTCTGTTGGGACCTTTAAATACAAACTTAAAAGCTATCTCTTGGCCCAACAAAAGCTGATAACATAGATCAGTCCAGCACTTATGTACGAATTTGCTACTGTACTGTAAATTTGTGTCTCATTGCGCCGTTAATAATATTATCGTTTTTTTTTTTTTCATTTAATTTTTTTTTTTTTTTTAACTTTAATAATTTAAATGTTGTTCAGATTGTTATGCATGCCTGTTTTTTTTTTTGAGTATTTAATTGTTACTATGTTTTTCTTTTAATATTTAATATTTTGTGGGGAGTCGTGGATTGCGGGTCTCGTCCGTGACCGCACCCATCTTAGGCTCCACTGAAAATCAGCGCTGCAGCTTGCTGCAGCTTAATGCTGAGTGGAGACCTATGTTTGGTCACGCCCTTGAGTTAATTAGTTATTTAAGTCTTTCCTTAATTATAGTCATAAGTATTATTTTGTGACCATTAAGTTGTGACCAAATAAAAAGTATTTCTTTCTTTCTTTCTTCTTTCTTACCAGCACTGCAGCAATGTGCTGGAACCAGCAACCAGCACCAATGTACCATTAAAATGATTACATGTTAAATTTATTACATTCAAGGGACTACAAACAAGCTCTTTAAGAGCCGGCAATGCATTAGCAGCGTTTCTGATGCTTTAGTTAAAAAAATACCTGACATAAATTATAAGCTTCTGTCACATAGTTGCAAAATCTACTGAAAATGTACGTTGTATAGGCTAAACGGGTTTATAACACGTGAAGGCTTCTTTCCTTTTAACATTTTCCCACTTGCGTTTAAAATTTCAAAATACTTTGACTGTACCGACCATATTGTTCGTATTCCTACTTTTGCGTAATGGAAGTTCTTCTGCCGCAAATGCATGGCTCGATAGCCTATTTCCATCCGCCAGAACGTCGCATACAGACAATTGTTCTTAAGCGTCACTTAAAACGTCCCACTTTCCCCCACAAAGGGACTTTTATGAATGTTCCTCATCAAGTTCTAGCTTGTGCGGCCTTAATGAATTCACGAGTCAAACGAATTCGCGGCTATTAATAAAACCATTACTATTTTAAAGGATAACATTTTTCAAAGTAGAAAAAAAGTGTTGGAAAAAATCCATTCTCAAGGAATATTTCAGAATAGGCAAGCGCGATTGACAAGTAATAATAACAAGTAAACAAGTAAATAAATAAAAAATTAAAACAGAGGACGTGGTACTAGTAGATAAAATTATAAATTAGCTAAGAAGCCTTGAACCTCATCTTATGAAAAGAAAAGACCTGCTCCTTCCTTCATCAACGTCCATCCTGTCCAAATATGAAAGTTTTGTATGAAGAGTATTATAAACGAGAAATAAGCAAGAGTTTTAAGACATTATTTTCCATGGTATCGTTTGAATAAAGTAGTTGAGGAAAGTGGGGCAGATAGTCTACATAAACGTTGTCAAGTCAACATCTCTTGATGATGATCCGGTGTCTGGAATAAACTTACTTTTGGAAATACTTGTTGGTCCGGATGTGTTATCTGTATGCCCACATTAATCCAATGTTGAGACCTGCTAGGAAGGAATTATTTTTTGGTTCATTGATTAGAACTTTTTGAAACATAACTTCGTTCTGTTCACTCGACGGTCGAAACATCAAATCAATCACTTCAACGAGGCCATCGGGCACAACCGCCAGATGGCGCCGCTAAATCCACTACAATCCTGAATTTATTATCTGTTTTCACCCATTCGCTGTTGCGCTGAAATTCGAAGCCTTCGGAATAAATGCACAGACTCTCACCAATCTAGTGGTGTAAACTGTACCCACGAGGAACATTTTAGCTAGGTTATTAAAATGCACAATGAAAATTAACAAAGTTTATACTATTGCGGTTTTCTTTTTAAGTCTAGACATAATTATTATCCTTTTTTTTAAGTCTGTATCATTATTGTAGAATCGTTACGCGAAAAGTTTTTCTATCTCTACAAACGTCTTTTAATTTAAGGTAACTTTTTTGATGAACTTTCCTAAACTAGTGTCCTTTTAATTGAATTACAAATTATTATTTTAATTAACTGCAAGTTTAGTTTATTTTTGTGAAAATGCAGCCGAAAATATTAATGCACATTAGCTTAGAAGGAGTATTTTACTCCTTTCTTGGAATACTCTATCACTTAGCGGTACTTCTTTGTCCGTAGTTTGCTAACCAGCCACGGCCGAAGCCTGCCGCCAGACCGAAAGAAATTAAATTATCTCAAAATAGCCTTTGCCGGCAATTGAACCTTCTGCTTAAAGAATAAAGCGCGTCGTGTGATCATTTAAAATAACCAAATGGTTGCATCACACTGACCTCTATAATACAAGTACGCTGGACTAAACATTTTATACAATCTATCTTTGTTGTGCCGATTTGAAGCGCCCCCATCGAAGGTCCAAGATACTAATACCTATTGATATTTATAATTAAAATTTGCAAATGACCATATAATTTATTTGACCAAGGAATAACTTTATTTTGTTCTGTGCTTACGCCACTGTCTTCATTTTTACGTTGACAATCCAGCGTTCTTGTATTATGGACTATAGAGGTCAGTGCTACATCAACAATAACAAAATTTCACTAGGTTCCGTACGCAAAGGCCGAGGGAATATTTGAGAGCTGCAAAACCACGGCGATTAACCGCAAGCGACGTGGACTAAGCCGGGGCTTAGCATCGGATTTGTAGCACATCTGCGTCACAGCCTGGGTCATTTAAATTCTCTTGACACACTTGTGGTGCAGTACTAGAAAAGTATCTCCTTTTGAACAAGTTTAAGTAATCAAATCATACGTATTTCTGAATCTGAAAGACGTTAAATATAAAATTAGAGAGTTGGACCTTACCCTAACGTGGGTTGGTATAGCCTACTTATCGTTCGATAGTTCGTTTAAGCCGACGGACGTCCATTGCTGGACAAAGGCTTCCCGCAATGATTTCCAGCCCACACGGTCCTGCGCTACTTGTATCCAGCGCTATCCCACGGCTCTTTAAATGTCGTCAGTTCATCTGGTCGGAGATCTGCCAACACTGCGCTTTCCCGTGCGGGGTCACCATTCCAACGCTTTGGATCCCCAACGAACGACAGTTCTTTGAGCTAAGTGCCACGCCCATTTTGAGCTAAGTGCCACGCCCATTGCCACTTGAGCTTCGCGATTTTTTTTTTGCGGTAGTTTAGTGTGAACCGAATTTATAGATCCTCATGCTTCACTGTAGTACATGCAAGTCACTAAGTCAATAGGCAGTTTATGTATACAAGAAATATAGGTAAATTTCGCATCATCACCGAGTTGTAGGTTCCACTTGCTGCAACATCAATTAAAAGAAAACTCAATACCGTTCCTGATTCCATCATTAATTATTTCTCTCTGAACCTGTTTATAAATCTTAAAACTTAAAATTTTGGCAGCAAAAAATTTTACCCATATTTTTTACTCTCATATTCACGTGCTCTAATTTAGCTCAAAGGCAAACCCCTAAAAATTTTGGTGCCAAAAAAGTAATTAATATACCAAGCGTTGCAAGCTGGGCTGGCAAGTATGTCAAGAGACATTTTAATGGGCCGCTGAACTAAAAAGGTAAAATTTGAATGAATAGTTGCTAGCCCGGTAGGATTTTACATAGTTACATATTAGGTTCACATAGTTAGTAAGTAAAATTAGAATATCAATCATCACGTTGGCATTCTAAACAAGTATAAGAGGTATTTTCACGTTCGAACAGTTCCATACTACTGTATCAGGCTCAGGTGCGTTCGTACATGGAACACTGTAACCCCCGGGGATGACTCTTGCAAATACCAGCTCGGTGAGTTAGACTCGGTTAAGTAATTGTCACACCCTTTGAATTATTGGTATGGAATTTCGTGGATAGGCATAACTTCACACCATCCTAATCAGACTTGTCTGATCACATCTTGGAGGGTGTAATCGGGACCCGTACCACCAATTAGGTGTTCTTCCAGCATTTGCATTTTCTGCAACTAACAATTAAGGTGCCTTGAATAGAAGGTGAACAATAACTTTTAGGTAACCTCCTCAAATCCCATTTAAGACCTCATGATAACTTTCCATCACGCATAAATAAACGCAAACAAAAAAGAGTCTTAAATGTAAGTTATTTCATTGGTATTCCTGTGGATAACTTGATACCAATTGTATAAGACTCTAGGGAACATAACAATAGTGGTTTAGTATCCGACACCACAACTATCGCAAACGGTAACTGAATCTATAACACTTTACCCTCAGGACGTAACAATCGTGTGAATACGAATAATATAAAATCATACATCTAGTTTGAAGGACGTAGCATGCAACAACTAACAAGTGAAGTGACTCAGTTTTCTCAAGAATATGTTTCGTGTTACTTTAGCAGTAGGTAGTATGTTTTTGCATATTTACTTATTATTACTTTAACTTGCAAAATTTAACCACAGCGCTATTATTACTTTCGAGTTTCCACTTTCATACTGATTTCAATAGAGACTATAAGTACGTAACGTAGAACGAATCCTTATCTCTAAAAATAATATAAGCAACCCCGCAACACAGAAGTGCAAACGAAACTGCTTTGCGTTACAAAATAAAGGGCCCTTGACATTTGTTTGTAGAACTAGAGAAAGTGGATGCATTACTCACCCCATAAGGATTCCCTTGTATTGAAAGATTCGTGGCCCTCGCCCATGAATATTTGAGTGGCCCTTATGATACTCAAAGTGCTGGATGCTATAAGATCAGAAATGGAATATATTTTCTTCTCTTAATATAATTTGAATATTATGTGGTTTATTATATTCACAGGCAAGGCAGAATACCAATAAGAGGATATTCTTAATCTCGTAGGTGTTACTTTTTTTTTAAATCCATTCAAAATTATTTTTAACCTACGATGAAGAGGGAATGCAATGAGTTTAAGATGTACCTGTTCTATACCTGTCTGTGACATCAAAGCTCTCGTCAAGAGAAAACAATAATAATTTTTATCTACGCTCATTGCTTAAAGTTCGAATTATGAAATCAAAATGTGTCACATATTGACCTACTTTATTCACAGACTTCTATAATTATTAAAAAGTTATTCATTATAACATCGCTGTACTATGGAAATATCTCTAGAAAGTTGAATAATTTCTATTACGATACTCGGCTCTGGGTTCCTGTATTTTTATGTGTCGTCATCACAGACCAGGGAATAACTTTCTTTTCTCTGTGGTCGTCATAGCCAAAAGAGAGTGTAGAGCCAATCCTCAATTTTGTTTTTTTTATTTATGGAGTCCACAGACAACATTTAGTTGGTAGTTATGGGATGGGCCACGATCGACCATAGACAACAATTAATTCACGGAAACAATAATTTCTCCCTGCCTTATATGACTGATTAAAAGGTGTGTTCATACAGAATGTTGAAAAGAATTATGTATAATTTTTGATTATTTAATTATCCACTAAAAATATACTTTATCTGACTTGTATAAATATTTTTCTACTCTTTTTTGTTTCAAGACTTTTTTAACAGACTATACACAGTTTACAACTGAATTTATTGCCATACCTAACTTTTAAAATTTCAATGTGTTATTTTTGTTACTTAGTCAAAACTTAGCGCGGAAAAATGTGTAGCAGTGAAACCTACTAAAGAAAATTTAACTCCACCTGACATTTTAGTAAATGCAACAAAAATGACCCACAATCTTTTACCGACAAAGTGAAGGATTTACGACAAACGTTAGCAAGATTTTATGGTTTGGATTTATGATAATTTGAGCGTAGATAAAGTAGTGTATGAAACTCTACATAATTAGGTATTAAAACACTCGTGTGATACTATTAAAAAACTCGCCTGCGGCTCGTTTTTTAAACTCACACTCATGTTTTAATACCCCCCATTATGCATCCGTTTCATAAACTACTATTAATGGTTACTTTATGGAATATGTTCTCTATAGCTATGTTTCAAGAAAATCTTTTTAGCAGTTATTAATTACTTATTTAAAGGTTATTTTTTACTTAATAAAAGCCTGCGGGAAATTGTGATCGACTAATTAATGGAAGGTTAATTAATTCATTTCAAGAATTTGGTGTTGGACTGTAATGAGTAATGAAAAAACAATTATATTATTGTTGATATAAAAAACTTAATATATCACACGAGCGAAACAGCTCGCTTTACGAGCGACCGAACGCGAAATATGAGGGTCGTGGCGACATTATTTATGTGTCTCGATAAAATTTATTGGACGCAAATTTTTATACATGGCCACATTAGTTTACGTTAACCAGGTCAATGAAATATGGTTAACATTTATGACATGACCCTATTTTTAAACTTAACTAAGTAAACATTTTAACTAGTTGTCGCACCCATTGTTGTAAATTCTGTTTTCTTATTAAGTTATTTGGGTTTTTCCCCATAAAACTACGACTGTGGACGCAATGAGCTTTTAAAGTTTTATTTACATAATATAGTAAATCCTATTAACTCACGGAAGCGAAAAGGCAAAAATTTAACAACCTGCGATACCTGCACTAAAGGTCAGTTTTACTGAAAAGTGAAATCATATTATTTGCAACTTTAAAAGATTATTTTCATTTTGGTTTGGCCCTGCTTGGAGACTCTGCTTTGAGGCTTGCAAATCAATAAATCAAACAACGCAAATACAAAGCTCTCAAAAAATTTGATTTACCCAAAACGGATAAATAGGAATATTGATAAGAAAAGAAAACGCTGTTGTAACTAACCAATTTACAAACACACAATATATCAAATCAGTAGAATTGGATATATCTGTGACGGATATCTATTATAACTAAAAATATGAGAATACATATCCTAAAGAATAATAAGGCCGTGGACAAAAACCCATTCGGAGATAATTACGTTCGATAAATTTATTAAATTAACAAAAACAATTTCCGCTTTTGAGCCAATTGCACCCAATCTAGCTTAGTCCGATCGTGATAAACGGCTAGCTCCGTTGTTAATCTTCGCCTAGCGTTTATTGCATCAGTCTAGCGCTCCCGGTGCTTTTCGCCAAGAATAATGTACTCAATTACAGCAAAACAAAGATAGGAATCTTTAATTTTAAATGCGCTGGAATAAGCTATGAGTTAAGTAATACAAATTATAATACAACATGGCGCAATAAATTTGCACCTAGAGTAATAATAGGTTTACCAGGAACAAGGGCTTTTTACGCATTCCGACGTAGTGAGGAAACTAGTGTCTAGATTTATTACCTAGCTGCTAACAATGTTGTTTTGTAGTTATATGCCTCAACAACTTTAATTGTTCTCTACTGACCAAGTGTAAAATTCACACGACTTTTAATACCTATTTTTATCATCCGCCCATTTCAGTACACTGCCGGACTAACGCCTCTCTATTCGCACGCCATTCACTTCTGTTAAGAGGGCTCATGCCGACACTTTCTTCATACAAACATAGAACTGTGATACTACATTATTTCACGTGGTAGGTTCAAAATAAAGTATAATATCGATTTATTTCATCATTATCTAAGTTGAAAGATATTTAAAAAAATATATTGATTTTAAAGTTACGAGCCTCGAAAGATTTTTTAGACACTAAATAAGAAATGGCAACTTTATGTAAATAGATAAATACATAGCGTAAATACATAAGATTAGGAGTACAAAAACTCTAATGAAAATGATCATTGAACATAGTTTAAATATTCTTGAAATAAGTTACCTTTGCAACCATTGAGTAGTTTTTTCTGAAAATCACTTTAGCCAAACGACTGTTCAACGCTTTCGCGAGCTTGATTTGAGTGCAAATTCGTGCCCGCTCACTCAAAACGGAGCGAAATGGGGGACAGTATCAAGGAATTATGTGCGCATGCACTCTCTGCACTAAGTATATTCCTTTCCCATACAAGTTAGATGAAATAGCAAACAACTTTGCCACGTGCGCCGGCAACTTCGGTCGAGCGTCCTGCGTCACCTTAAGTAGTCAATTCCTTCCCTCTACCTTGCTTAATGATGTCACATGTACTTTGAGAATATTAGCGATAGACAAGTGGATTTTCTTGCGATGTTTTCCTTCATCGCTGAGCAAGTTTTTAGCAATTGATATGTAGTTACAAACACAGGTAACTATAAATACAATTAGTGCATGCATCGTAATCATAACTTCTATTCAGAGCCTCTATTCTAAAAGGGATAGAGGCTATTATTTGTCCTCTCAATGACGCACCAATGAACCCACCAATTTTTTATGTTACAGTTATACTAACTTTGAGAAAGGTAGGCTACAAACGAGTTCACGATGATAAAATGAAGTAAAATAGATCTGTTAATTAAAGTTAATAAAAATTTTCAAAATATTTTAAAAGCATCCATGAAGTTTTAAACAATTTATGTAGAAATCTGCGCGAAACCGAGCTGGCTAGACGGTTGAAACATAAAACAATTTCACAACGTTCACTCTAATACCTACCCGAAATTGAATTTCACTTGTGAAAATGAGCACGGGCATCTAATTACCATAATCAAACACGTGAATTATTTCAAGCGAGCACTTATCAGGGTGTTGTTTCACGTCGCCGGCTGAAACAACAGTGTATCGGATATCTCGTGTCCGGTACGTTCAGGATTTGATGAGAAAGAGAAACAATGAATTAATATCAGAAGTTTTCACTTTAGCAATCATCTCAGGTTTTTCCTTTTTTTATTAATTATTATCAAGATGAAAGTTGTGCGTATCTGTATTTCTCTCTCTCTCTCTCTCTCTCTCTCTCAGTGTGTGTTTGTGTATTTAAAGCTAAGTACTTCTTATCTCAGAATTAAATAGTTCTTGACGGGAATTGAACCAATACCCGTCAAGAACTAATTTAACTGCGCCAAAATACAGAGTTGTAAAACTTTTTTTGTGTGTTGCGTGTGATGTCTAAAACCATTATCATTATCATAATTCGTGTAATTCACGAAAAGAGCTGCTTTTAGCCACGTGTGTTGTTCGCTACACTTTTCCATTACGTTAATGACGGTCAGAACAAATGAAATACTGTTCTTTACATCTCAAATGAACGGAATTTTGTTCTTCGAGCAAACAGGTAACTTAACTTGCGACTATCACAATTTTGTATTTACAAGTAGCTGGTGAAAATTAGGAATTAAATTGACTTCCTATTTAGTGAAAACGTTGTAGGTATATGTTAAAAGTTGATGACGCAATTGACGAAGGAAAAGCTTTAATTCAGTAACTTTTATTTAGTCAAGCGTGAGTAACACAAATTGCACATTTTTGCGTTGCTTGGATCCCTAGCGATTCCTCCCGACTTTTTAAATGTCGTCAGTCCACCTTGTTGGGGGTCTTCCAACACTGCGCTTTCTAATGCGGGGTCGCCACCTCAGCACCTTAGGTCCTCACTATCCTCGTCCATCGGGCCTGCGAGCTATGTGCTGTCTTTGCGACACATGGAGCTGTGTCGGTTAATTGAGACTATGGGAGGTAAAATCTGTGATGGGAGGTTACTTACATCTTCCTGTCACACTTCTCGCTTCAGTTGGATTAGTCGTAAAGATCGTATCGTAGTCTGGCCGTAAAGAGTTTCACATTTATAGTAATAAATATTAGAAACAGAACTAATAGAGCTAGTGCAAAACATGTGAGTAATCAAAAACTAGCACCAAATGAAAATTAATACGACGAAATCTTACTGGCAATATTTCGAGCGCACATAAAGCAGTAATAAACAAAAGAAACGACGCCGCGCGTTGCTCTAACAAGCGTATTATACCGAAACTGAAATTAGGTACCTTAATACAACACACACTTTTGATGTTGTCATTAAAGAATATACCTACTAATGTTATTAAAATTAAAATCGACGATGACAGTCACTTAGCTGCACACGGGGCAGTAAAATGGGAAGGCAAGACGGCGCCTGTTGCCTGGCAAGTTCATAATAACGCACGTCGCAAGAGAAAGCAACATTTGGCCTAATTTCTCATTGCAACGCTGGCAGCGAGATATTGGACCGACTACAATAGGATTTTGTACATGGCGGACTGCGGAGCACTATGTGAGGTATCTTGTCAACATACTTTATTACATCATCAGGTAGGTACCAAGCGGTTTCAGAAATGGGCTGGAATCACAGACTTGTATACTAAAGACAGGGCGAACAGCGCGAAAAAATGTCGCCAGTTTAAGGCAGCAAGAATGACTATTTTGCACTCCCTCGCCGGTAGTAGTCAGTATAGGTAGATAGGTAAAGACCTATTTCTTTTTTTTTAATTAATCATAATATTGCAGGCAAAGTGACCAGACACATAGATCAAAAAAAAAATATAAAAAAATTAACATGTATTTCGCAGGAGTTTAGACAGATGTCGCTACATTTTCTTGTATAAAGAACGTTTACTTAAAATGTTCGGATGGGCATATCTTGACTATTTTTATCTATTGCTGGAATACTTCAAATTTTTCATCTGATGGATAAAATGGGTAGAATACCCATTTTCACTTATCCTATGAAGGCCACTTTTCGAGATAAAATACAGCCAATTTATGTTTTCATCCAGGGATTATCCATCTCTTTTTCAAACTTCAGCCAAATCAGTTCTGTAGTTACACCGTGAAGGAATAACAAACACACATTTACACTTAACAAATTTAACATCCTTTTGTATGTAAACTTTCGCCTTTATATTTTGTTGTGCAGTACAGTAACATTATATCCAATTGTAAGTTAGCTAATTATCAAGTTACCCGGACATGGTTAGAACCGATCAGCGCCCTTGTTCCCGAGCCAGAACAACGCTGCGGCGCTGCAAACTGTAATTTCGAGCTGTTCCCCTGGATAATGCGACATAGCACGTTGTTTCGTTATTATTATCAATTTAATTTAGCCTCTTGGATACTAAGACTTTATTGAATACGAATTAAATTGTTTTACCTCGTACCTTAGGCACATACTTACTTATTGAGTTTTTAGAGAGATGTATATTTGAAAGTGAAATAACAAATACGGACTTTATAGCTTAGGGATAATGTCATGTTTCTAATATTTAATTCTTGTAATAAGTAGTATTAAGTAAGTATAGTAACACACTTTGCATAGCAAACAAGGCCCCAGGTCCATATGCGATGGAAGTATCACTAAAGTAGCCAGTCCTTAGTTATCAAGCCTGGATGCCAATAATATGCGATTTTTCGAAGAGTTGCCAGAAGAATGTCAATAATTAATACTCATTGATTTGCTCCTTACCAAAAGTGATGAAGTGTGGAAGATTATAGAAGTAATTCTAGTAAATCTGATGGAATTCAAACTGCTGTAAGTTATGTCTATGTGAAAGAATAAACAATTTGACTTGCTGGTGGACTGTGAGGTGGCGAACAATAAAAAAGGCCTAAGCAAAAATCTGTGGGCCTAAGTCGAATAGTGGACATCTATAGGCTGATTAAGGATTATTATATCAAATACCTATATGGTACGAATGTAATAGTAATAGGTTCTTGAACTACGAAAATTACCGCAGAACATAATAAACATGAAGTAGTTAAACTAAACATTAAATGGCTTTCGAAATAACATCAGATGCTTATAATTTATACACCAAAAACAATAGCAGAACAAAGGATAGCCACTGAGAACGCGGAATAATACAGAACAACAGGTCAGAAAAGTACAGATAATGGTACAATACAATACAGCAGCATTATGTTCACGCTGTGATAAGTAACGCGAACGCTCGAGGGCGTCGGTGACAAACGATATGCGGGCAGACGCCTTTCGGAATGTCGAGTTCCTTATCTGTTTGAAATGATGCAAAGACGAGAATTACACCCGTGGCGTATTGCGGGAAACAATCATTCACAAATAACAGGGAATTTACGCTAAAGTAACAACACATCAAGATTGGAGTGACAATTAAAGTCGGTGTCTTCGTAATGTAGAGATTAGAATGAATCGTATGTTTACTACGAGTATATTAACTATCACCTGGAACAATTGACATCTACTCTAGACAGGGCGAACCGCGCGAAAAAAAATATTTTGACAGTTGGCGCTACTGTTTGCTTGTATGAAAAAGGTTTTCGTAAATCGCTCGGATGCCCATATCTTGAGGTGAGTAATCAGTGCCTGGAACACTGAAATTCGCTCTCTACTATAGATTTATTTAGAGACTTCTCCCCATATTTGAGCCATAGGGCAAATTTAAAAGCATTAATCCAACACACCTGGTTAACACAATTTATCTTAAAAATAGTATAGGCATTTTGAATATTCAAATAATCCAAAATTCAAAAATTAATCCTCACACACGCACATACACGCAAACGATGTCTTTATAATATAGCTGTGACAATCGTAAGCCAATAGATCTATTTCATGAAAAAATAATAATAATCACGATTTTTATTATTGGTTCATTGATTTGGTTAGTTCGGAAATTAGCACCTACTATAAGTAGTTCACCAAAATATGTCCCGCACAATAGTTATCCGTTTACGTTGCCTATTGTGCCTTAAATTCATTGAGGGACATTTTTTAAACTAAATAGGCTAGCGCTTAACTGTGATCACACCTGATGGAAAGTGATGATACTTGCCTAGGAGATGCCTATTCACTCTTGATTTGAAGGCGCAGGTTGTAAGTGGCAGGAAAGACAGTGCCTGGGAGAATGTTGAAGGCCTTTGCAATGCGTATCAGGAACGAGGAATCAAACCGCTTTGTACGGGTCTTTCGTAGGTACTCTATACGTATGGTATGTCGACATCATAAAGATAATGTAAAATGAGTGCACCGGGAATAGACATTCTTCCGCCCCGCAACGAATATTAACACCCGTATAACGTGCAATAGTCGCGGAGATAAATTCATCCGCGCTTCGGGGAACGGTTCATTTTTCACAGCACCTAACGCTAGGTGTCACACGCTCCGCGAAGACGCCGTTACTTACTGCGAACGTGAGCCGAATTCAGGGGCAGCCTGTGTATTAGCTTTCGGTATTCTTTCGCCGAATATTACTCGTCGCTGTTTCCATCTATGACAACTCATATCGTATTGCAGTCGGAACTCGGTTGTGTTTACAATTGGAGCCCAAGTTTGACGGGCACTGGTGTAGCTTTTTTTATAGACGGAAAATGCCGTATCGCACAACCTTCTGTGAGGGAAAACGAAGATGTTATGTGGGGCTTGCACTTGCTAAAACTGTCTGTTTTCACGACGGACCCGCTGGCTGGAGTACGGGATCCACTATCGTAATCACTACGCAGCAATATCACAGCAGCGAGTCATCAAAAAGGCGCGCCCGTATCTTTACGAGCCACCTCTTGACCTGGCACTGATATAAAAGTAGCTAGTGAAATAATTACTTTGAATAATGAGGCATAAGAACTGATGTCTCAAAGTGCAGCTCAGTACGTCATATGATATCTATTGCAATTTATGATATAACAATGATTGCAATGCAAAATCCTTAGACGCAATGCAGGCATGGTACTTTATATTTCAACTAAACTCGCACCGTCCAAAAATTAGAAGAGCAACATTAGCTATTATTCCTACCCTTATTTAGTGTGTGCCCCTTGGTTTAGATTCTATCGACTCTGCGAGTAGAACACCGCGCATTGGTTAATGGTGGGCTTGAAGGACCGACAGTGCATCTTTCACAAGATATAATAAAAATCATGTAATTTACTTTCATATCTCCAAGGAAAAATTATTGAAAAGAACAAGTGACAAGTATCTTGTCAGTTCTTCGCAGAGCAAATCTGTTTTACGGAACTTGACGGAGTTTTGACTTTTCATAATTAATGCATGTTAATAGGCCTGTGTGAAAAATAAAAAAAATCTTATCGCGTCCTGTCAATCAACAAGGGATCGACATCCCTTATTGATTTGAATTCTCAGGAGCGGGGTTTTATTTTCGTATTTCCTCAAATTCTCAGGAGCGGTTTAATTTTCGTATCTCCGACCTCCGCGCGCACGATAAGCCGTAGAGGTACGTCTTGCGGGTCGCTTCGACCGTGGCTGCCAACCGATTTAGCATTGCAATACAATGAAATACAATGCTATATTTTGAAGCAACCGTTAAAGAGGTAGTGTCAAAAGAAATCTGCTTTTGTCTTTTTTCCGTGTATCGATAATAATAATTGGACTATAGGAGTTCTTATTATCTTTATAATTGCAAATTAAACCTTTTTATAAAAATATAAGCGTTTGTCTAGACAACTGGTCACGACAGTTGAGGAGGAGGCCTAACTTCAAAACATAACGTATCGGATGTCGGAGTCAGGGGTGAGATACTGACGAGGGAAACGTCAAGAACATTAGCGGGAGGAGGACATGTAAACAAATTCATTTATTTATACATATAAATGCTATTGTTTAGGTACTTGTTAAATCTGTTTGTTCTTACCTCTTTAATTTCAGTTAATTGCCTACATTTTATAAAATAATTACTGCTACTTCGGAGTTCAGTGGTTAATTGACATCCCCGAGGTACTGCGAATCGCTCCTACGTACCCAATTATTACGTACTATTAAGTTACGTACCAGTTACTACTAATTAGCGTCACTTTACAATCACAATTGATCTAAATATGTATATCCAAGGCAGAAGGGGCTGACGCAGGCGCCTATATAGATAGAGAATAGTCCTCAAGTAGCAAAGTCCACATTTTTGTTTGCAGCAAATTCTAACTTAGGGACTCTTTAGGTGTCAAATGAGGCATCATTGGTTGTGTGACGAATGAAAATGGTCCGTTGCTAAGGCAGTGAATACCGTGTTTCAGTCGGAGTTAACTAAATTACCCCAATTAACCAATAAAATAATTTGGATCAAGAGCTGATATTCCCATCGAAAAAAGGTCCTTCATTGTATATGCCACTAATCTTAATCTACATAAGACAAAGTTGAGGCAATATATTTTAAGGAGGCACGTATTGGTGCATACTGCTTAATTATTCATCTCATTATTGAAGTTTCCAGCCTTCCTTTGTGAGTTCCTGTCGAGTAGGAGTGCGCCCGATAGCCTAGTTTACTGCCAACTTCAGTGCAAAGGAAGTTTTAGAGTGGGTATATGTATGTCGCTCCAAGTTAATACTTTACAATTGCTTGTCGTTGATAGTGTTAGTTTGAATTATTGAGGTCCCCGCGGCTACAGCGCGAGCGGCTGAACTTCTCGAGACTTAGTATTCAGAGTTCTGACGCTGGTATTGTAATAAGTTCATAGCTAGAAATAAAGCTTTGTTTCGAAATGGCCTTTTGACCACATCTAGGCTTAGGTCCCCTTTATAATGAGAAGACTGAGCCATAGCCTCACTTAGATGGATTATTGTGGATTAGTAAGCTTTAAACACCTTTGAGGACATAATTTAAGTACAAACCAGAAGTTTCTGCGACATCACTCCACGAATTAAATGCAAGGAATTATATATTGTTATATATTGTGTTAAATAAGATGGTTGCTGTTGTTGAGACATAATACTCGTTACAAGTTAAAATAAACAGACAATCCTTTTACATACCCAATGGCGGATTATCCTAAAGGCAAACTAGGCACGTGCCTAGGGGCGCGAGGTTACAAAGGGGCGCGCGCGGCGCGGCCCTTAGGTACATCACGATCGCGCGCGCGCGCGCGCGATCATGTGAGTTGGATCGGTGAGAGTTTGCGTTTCGGAAATCTTCGTATCTATGCAAAACCATTGAATACTATATTTATGTTGTATTATGATAAAACAAAACGCATTTTTTCAATTCTAATCGAAATACATTTACAAGGGCGGCGGGCTCCGCATTCATGTGTTCCCCCGGCGAGCGCGGGGCCCGGGGGCGGGAGTCCCGCTCGCGTTGTTATGGTTGTGCCGTTGTCGTCAGTGATCAGGTGGTGCAAACTCTCATACAAGCAATTGAATTCCTAAGGGGGCTGAAATTGCCATTGCTGAAACTTTAAATAAAATTGTATATTGTTTAGCATGGCAAGTATGCAGTTGACTTAAACTTCTTATTTTTTAGGGTTCCATACCAAAATGGTACGGTAAGGAAGTCTCACCATAAGGGTTCCACCCTTATGGTGAGTCTCACCATAAGGGTGGAACCCTTATGGTGAGACTTCCTCCGTCCGCCCGTCCGTCCGTCCGTCCGTCTGTCACACTCGATTATTTCAGTAAATTCTAAAGCTATCGACCTGAAATTTGGAATAGTTGTAGGTAACTGTGGCGCGCCGTCATTGCCTTCATAAAAAATTGAAAATATTTTTTATTTTTATTTAAAAAGGGGGGAAAACCGGGTTGTCAAATTTTCAAAATGATTGAGTATCATATGATCAAGGGCGTTACTTGTGTATTCTAAAATCGATTTTTATTTATTTTTATGCCTGATAGTTTTTGATTAATTGGGCAAACTGTCGAAAAAGATACCGTTCCCCCCTTATCTCCGAAGTTTACCAATCGAAAAATCTGAAATAATTATCATCAATAGCAGTTAACGTATATTTTACAGGAAAAATAAAATCAACTCCGTAAATTTTATACTTTTTTGATAATAACAATAAACCGCCAAAAACAAAGTTTGGTTTACGGTCACTTTCATTGTTCGCATAGTTAGGTTAAGTTATCCCTACTAATATTTTGAGTGACCGAAACCGCCTCTTCTTTTGTATAGAAAAGTGTCAAATGATGTTCTTCACTCGTTCGAGATAGTATAATCACCAACTATAGTAAACACTAACTTGTAGCTACCAGCTATGCAATGAGACGATTCCTCGTGCTTTCGAAGTTAGTAAACTTTTTGATATTATGGCTGCTAGGGGGGCGCCCATGAGGTGCTTGCCTAGGGCGCTCTCTACATTTAATCCGCCTCTGTACATACCTAATCAAATATTTTAGCAATACCTCTGTTCTATTTACACCTTTGTATTTTTTAATGAAATAACTAGCAAATATTTAATTATAGGCAGGTGTCCGAAACATTTTTGATAAAAATAAATAGTATTAAAAAAGTATACGTAACTTAAACAAATAAATGAAATTATTAATCATGATACCCTTTGTTTTCTGTGATTTATTGGATTAAAGTTAAAGCTGCTTCACACTGATAGCAATAACCGTGACACCTGCACGTCATTTGTCAACCCGTTGTTGTTCTTTCAGTGAGCCTGTTCAGTTATCTGCCCTGTCGACTTCCCTCCGTTTTCACGCCAAATTGCTTACCGATTCAGATTGCAAGGGCTTAAAGTGTTCAATATGCGGGCGCACAATTCGTTTAGATTGATGGGCGGCTGTAAATAAAATGGATCGAAAAATTTTCATTCGATTCTTTTAAAGCGGGTGAAATAAAAGGGAATTGCTTGCCGTAATCAAATATGATCTGGACGATTGTATTCATAGAAATCTGATGTGTATTTTTAATACATAGCTTATACGGAACATTTGTATAGGAATGCCATTATTTCGATATCAAAATCTCCGTAAAACGTTTTGCTTATAATAAAACTGTCTGTTTACAATCAGATACCGCTTCTGACATTCCCTTCGTCAGAACAGATCCTGCTCTTGACATTCGATATGTAATACACAACACGGTCTAAAAAATAAAAATGTTGACGATCTGTTTCTATACAAATTATTTTAATTCCGCTGTAAGGCTAGTTACTGTTATGCGATTTCCTTAAAAATTTGATATTTTTTCGGGCTAATTGGCAATTTATTTTAGGTCACAGAATACTTTATTTACAAATTATTGAAGACCTAGAAATAGATCTAACATCAGTATTGTACTAACACAGCTGTCGAGTATCGCTCGTGGTGTCCACATTTAAATAAAAATTAATATTACCAATGCAAAAATGTCAGAAAGAAGCTTTCAAATATTTTTTAAAGAGTGTTTCTGAGAGCACACTAAGCTAGCGTAATTGTGATAAGAACGTAAAATATGCGCTCTAAATTCTCTCAAATCCTAATTAAGTATTAAAACATTTTTAAAAACAAAAGCCTTTTAATCCGGGCATTCTGCTTTGCTGTTATTTACTTTATTATTTGCCCGAAAAGAAAATAAATGGGCTAATGTAGTTACGGACTATGTTTTTAACATTATTTTTGTTATGTACCTACGTGCATTGTACGAGTGGGTAGGATTCCAGTTCCTGCAATGGTACCTACCAGTAACAATGCTACTAATAATAATAGTAGTAATGTTACTAGTTGCCGCTGTGGGATGATCGATAAAGCTATTGAGACAGATTTGCATTCAGTATCGTAACCTGTCAAGAACCTAAAACCTAAAACCTGCTAAAAACACTCTGCCAAGACTGAGAAGAGAAGAGAGGGCTAAAAATGCTGAGATGAGCAAGACGTACAGTGTACACCTGATGTTAAGAGTTATGCCTACCCATACCAGATAACACAGCAGCGTGGTCTTCTCCGCAGGGAACGAGTCCCTTTGAGGGTACGGGCCTCGAGGATTGTCTCCTTACCCCGCCGATGTGTCGCGGAGGCGCAGCGCTCTTCTGGTGTCGCTCTTCTAGCCCACGTAAGGGGCTGAGGCTCTGCCCCTTATGGGGGGGGGGGGGGGCTCCGGACCTCTGGGTTTTGATTGGCTGGTGACCCCGCGCGGGCAGTGGGCCTGGGACGCGATGTCGGAGTCCAGCTGAATGAACCTCGCGTCGTCATCATCGTCTCTATCGTCATCTACGCGCAACCACGCGGGGGCCGGATACCGCAGTAGCTCGCGAGGTAGCGGACACCCGTTTGGTGGTCGATACTCGATCGATGAGTGGTGATAATATATGAACATATATATAATTTGGTGAATCAGATAATAATGCAGTGAGTCAGTGCATTCGCAATGCTATAACGTGACTTTGCTATAACCACAGATTTTAGGTATAACGTGTATTTTAATAAAAGTGGCAAGATTTTGTTTTATGAAATACAAAAAAAAATTGATAGTTAAAAATCCAAAACTGTTAAATGCCCGCGATGGATTGTTATATATATAATTAATTTTCTCGACACGGCGACGTGCTTTTACTCGTATATAAAACATATTCTGAGCCGCGGTTTTTCGAATGTTTTATCATTATTTAATTCGCAAAAATGACCTCGTTGAAAATTTTAAAGCGATGACAAAGGCAATGTAGTGAAAATATCAGGAGACCGCAACGCCAAACCAATTAACCGTATCTCTGCCTATAATTCCCTCCACTAGGGTTGGGAACAATGGCGGAAAATATGACAAAAATCGCATACGAACCAGACGCCAGTAATTCGATTGTCGCCGGTCCGAACTGATCAGCGTTAGGTAGATTAACGTGAAATCTGATATTTTGAGGGATGGCCAATTTCCTTGCCTTGTTAATGGATAGGGACCCCTCCCTAGCGTTAATAAATTATCAATATCATTAAGACAAAATATGGAAGATCTGTAACTGAAAACTATAACAACATTTTTAATACTTGCATATAAATTATTGTATGAAACAATTTATCTTAATACAAAATATTAAAAAACTAGAAAATTCTGCTTTACTCATTTCTGCACATCATGGAAATATTTGCCAATTGTAGAAATCGGACCCGCGACCTCCAACGCAACGCATAAATAATAAATCAGCGCTAATCGGTCTATTAATATGAGAAACCAAGAAAAACTATACGTACTGTAAAAACTGTAGGAACTGTAAAAACTATAGACACTGTACATTTCCTATGAATGGGATGTTTCGTCGAAATTTCCATGTCGTATGGTATGTAAGAACAAGAAAATTAGAACTTTTTTTCCCAACATCTTGAGTTCCGTTTCAAAGAACGAGACTCAAATAAACAAAAAATATTGCTCGTATCAATAGATATTCGGCGGTGCATCGTGGCCGTCAATTGTAATGGCCGACGCGTGTAAGTGGTCATGACAAGCCAGCACGCGTCTACATGTCGGCGAGTCCCCCGACGCGTACAAATAATTGCCTCCTTCTGCACTGCATTGATTCCAATCGACAGGCTGGCCACATGCCGTTAATATATTATTAGCATGCTTTCATCATTATTATCATCTCTGTTGGTGTACCTACATCGCACCATCGAGGGTCTTTTGACCCAGAGTCCTCTTGAAAATGTCTTTCTTGATGATATCATCCGTCAAACTGGTGGGAGCACCAACATGGGGTTTATTTTAATGGATCGCCATTCTATTTTAGGCTCCTGACATCAATCAGTCTTTGAGCTCTTTGTTTCTTCAGTTCTACGACACATTGAGCTATGCCGGCCACTCCGGTTATTTTACGGATGGCATGGCTAAATAGTCCAATCAGCTCACTCTTGTTAAAGTCGTCCACGGTCTTGGCCAGAGTCAAGAATGAACTAAATGCTTACTGTCAATGTTTAAAAATGGCAGGTCTATTTCTATCCAGATATGCGCAGCTGAATAACTAAAAACATGTAGTGTGTAACCATATGTAAAATAAAAATTTCTTTTGATTTTTCTCAGCTAATTATCATAAAGTACGAAGATTATTATAAAGTCATAACATTCCTGGTACCACAGCAACAGTGTAACACAATGCCGTTTGAATTGTAACAAAGCGAGATTATGGTTTATAGCAATTCAGCTCTATTTCTTTGTTCCTTTGTAAAGCCTCTGCAGCTAGACCGATTTTGACAAATGAGGTGTCAAGAGTTTCTTATTTCGCCGAGTGCCGCCGGCAAGATAATCTTCCGGCGGTTCCTGCTTGCTATTCTGCTGTGAAAATCAGTTTTCCGCCATTTCGTTGGGAGCAAGTTGCAACTACACGTTACAACAGAATTATTTAAAAAATAAAATCAAATAGCTCAATAGGGGTTTAAGCGGAGTTGAAATTTTGTCTTTATCTATCTCTATATTATCTCGAATTTCATAGTATATTTATGCAAAAATGTAAAACTCTATACAAGTAATTTATATAACAATGGTAGCAGACTTTCACTATTTCACACAGCGAATTTCCCCCGTCCAAAATAACATCTATCCGTCTGTATCTTTGATTAGTTATTATAGTAGGTCTGTGTACCAAATCCAGTGGTTTATTAAGCTGAACTTGGACAAATCAGTCTTCTTTTCAGTCAGTAATCTTTTCCTTAAATATAATAACATTCTCTCCTTAGCATCAGGACATCGTACCGAAATCTAATACTGGGGAAATTTCGGTAGCGAATCAGCAAAACTTGTCTAAAACCAAGTTTAAAGTGACAGTCGGCTAATGAGTGTCTAGTTAAGACGGAGGCGCTTGCTAACGTGATAGGCAAGCGATGCGAGTCAACAGTGTCACCGAGTTTATGAGACTAACTTTGACGGCTTTGCTGTGATAAAATTAGTAGTGCTTCAACACTGTCAATTACGGTATTCAAAATTTCGCATTATCATGATTCAAAGATTCAAAGATCATGGAATTATTAAGCAGCATTTTAAAATTTAGGCTATAGAACAACATAGACTAGAATTTATAATTGTAAAGCACCTTGCACCAGTATGCATGGTAGCAGTTTCGTGCTTCACATGTACTAAGTTCTCGAGAATGATTTCTGAAAGAGTTTAAAGTTAATGTTAAGTAAGTTGGGTGTAATCAGACCAACTTTGACCGCTTTACGCTGATCAAATTAGTAGTGCTACAACAGAATTCAAATTTTCACATTTTGGAATCATCAAATAGCAATTTAAACAGACTCTGGAGTAACGTTGTGTAGGTAATTTATAATTGTGATACATCTGGTACAACAGTTTTTGCGCATCGCATGTACTAAGTTCTTGAGAAATGATTCTGAAAAAGTCTAAAGTTCTTGGGTGTAGACTGATACAGTCTGATGCAAGAAATAATCTAATACTAATAGGCCACAAAAATACTAAAAGATTCATTTTATAAAGGTTTTTGTTTTTAATAAATGGAATAGAGACTATATATATAAAAGAATGAGGCATTTTGGTTTGTTCCACGGATTCCGCCTAAACTATAGGTCGTAGAGATCTGAAATTTGGTGCCTAGGTAGATATTAGGTCATGAATTCGTACTAAGACGGGGATTCCAGAAATTCAAATCGTAAGGTATAAAAATCGTACATTAAAGGGATTTTCCCATACAAAAGTGAATTTTTTTCGTTGTTCCAGGAATTCCCGAAAAACTAAAAGTCGTAGAGATCTGAAATTTGGTGCCTAGATAGATATTAGGTCATGAATTCGTACTAAGACGGGGATTCCAGAAATTCAAATCCTAAGGGGTAAAAGTCGTACATTTAAGGGATTTTCCCATACAAAAGTGATTTTTTTTCGTTGTTCCAGGAATTCCTGAAAAACTAAAAGTTGTAGAGCTCTGACATTTGGTGCCTAGATAGATATTAGGTCATGAATTCGTACTAAGACGGGGATTCCAGAAATTCAAATCCTAAGGGGTAAAAATCGTGCATTAAAGGGATTTTTCCATACAAAAGTGATTTTTTTTCGTTGTTCCAGGAATTCCCGAAAAACTAAAAGTCGTAGAGATCTGAAATTTGGTACCTAGGTTGATATTTGGTCATGAATTCGTACTAAGACGGGGATTTCAGAAATTCAAATTTTAAGGGGTAAAAATCTTACATTTAAGGGATTTTCCCATACAAAAGTGATTTTTTTCGTTGTTCCAGGAATTCCCGAAGAACTAAAAGTAGTTCAGATCTGAAAATTGGTACCTAGGTCAGGTAACAAAATCAATTCGTACTCAGGTTTTTCGGGGATTTTTGAAATCCAAATTTTGAAGTGGCCGCCATTTTGAACTTTTTTATCACTGGGCCGATTGCTTTGAAAATCGGTATTTGAGTATCGCAGCAAGCATAGAGAACGAATTTATGGTCAGAATTAAAAAAAGTGGCCGCCATTTTGAACTTTTTTGTTACTGGGCCGATTGCTCTGAAAATCGATATTTGAGTATCGCAACAAGCATGGAGAAGGAATTTGTGGTCAAAATTAAAAAAAAGTGGCCGCCATTTTGAACTTTTTTGTTACTGGGCCGATTGCTTTGAAAATCGATATTTGAGTATCGCAGCAAGCATAGAGAAAGAATTTATGGTCAGAATTAAAAAAAGTGGCCGCCATTTTGAACTTTTTTGTTACTGGGCCGATTGCTCTGAAAATAGATATTTGAGTATCGCAACAAGAATGGAGAAGGAATTTGTGGCCAAAATTAAAAGAAAAAGTGGCCGCGATTTTGAACATTTTTGTTACTGGGCCGATTGCTTTGAAAATCGGTATTTGAGTATCGCAGCAAGCATAGAGAACGAATTTATGGTCAGAATTAAAAAAAGTGGCCGCCATTTTGAACTTTTTTATTACTGGGCCGATTGCTCTGAAAATCGATATTTGAGTATCGCAACAAGCATGGAGAAGGAATTTGTGGTCAAAATTTAAAAAAGTGGCCGCCATTTTGAACTTTTTTGTTACTGGGCCGATTGCTTTGAAAATCGATATTTGAGTATCGCAGCGAGCATAGAGAACGAATTTGTGGGCAAAATTTAGAAAAGTGGCCGCCATTTTGAACTTTTTTGTTACTGGGCCGATTGCTTTGAAAATCGATATTTGAGTATCGCAGCGAGCATAGAGAACGAATTTGTGGGCAAAATTTAGAAAAGTGGCCGCCATTTTGAACTTTTTTGTTACTGGGCCGATTGCTTTGAAAATCGATATATGAGTATCGCAGCAAGCATAGAGAACGAATTTATGATCAGAATTAAAAAAAGTGGCCGCCATTTTGAACTTTTTTTGTTTCTGGGCCGATTGTTTTTAAAATCGATATTTGAGTATCGCAGCAAGCATAGAGAACGATTTTGTGGGCAAAATTTAGAAAAGCGGCCGCCATTTTGAACTTTTTTGTTACTGGGCCGATTGCTTTGAAAATCGATATATGAGTATCGCAGCAAGCATGGAGAACGAATTTATGGTCAGAATTAAATAAAGTGGCCGCCATTTTGAACTTTTTTGTTTCTGGGCCGATTGGTCCGAAAATCGATATTTGAGTATCGCAACAAGCATGGAGAAGGAATTTGTGGCCAAAATTAAAAGAAAAAGTGGCCACCACTAAGCGTAAGTTTTCAATTGTCGACACCTCACGTCCTTAATTATGTATATGCCCTGTGGTCAGCTCCATGCATGATCCCTAATTTTTAAACATTACTCTTTGAATCAGATTTTCAAGTGGAATAATAATGATTTTATTTGATTTGTAACTAAAAAGTGGATGTATTTACATTTTTTAAAACACTGTCATTTTATAATTAAAAATTACTTGTAAATAATGTTGAGTATGCCTACAGTGTTACAGTCGAACTTATTATTACTAAGGGTAGATAAAGCATGGTTTCCTCCGAAATGAAAACATTGGTTATTCAAGGAAAATAAGGGATATTCAGCATTCACTCCATTGTAAAACTGTCACGAAATCCAACAATCGTCTGAGGGCACAATCTCATAGAGTAAGAGCTAGTTGTTTTAAATTAGTAAGTATCCTTTAATTTAATTTTGAAACGGAAACACAACCATAACAAAAGGAACAAGATAAAATTATCAAGAATCAAGACGGAGAGAATTTTATTATCTTTGTTATTATTGACAAAATTGAATACCTACTAAAGCATTGTTTTATACAAAAAGTTGTTAACACCAGTTTTTAATAGAGTTTTATAAAGCAGCGGTCTGATTGCTTAAGAAAACGTATTCATCGTTATTGTGATCGTAAATCGCAAATTCTGCCCCCCTATTGTAAATAAATCGTAAATTAGGAAACCAATCAGCGGGCAGAGTTTCTAATCGATTACGATCACGATGAATACGATTTTATTACACAATCAAGGGGTAGTTCAGCTTGAGAATTGGATTTCATCTCTATTTAATGCATTGCGTTTCTGTGTACAGGAAAAAATCTGCGAGTAATTTTATGCCCTGAACATTTTTATTCACGAATTTACGAGCACGTTATCAGTTCAGTCTAGTTCAGGTGGCCACCAGCTCATTGTCTATTTAGGACACATTCAAATGATAATCCGGCCATACGCTTTGCAAATTATTCGCACAGCAATAGGCGGGACGACGTTGTAATGTCACATTAGGTTGATTTAGGAGCTTTACCTGAGCACCCCGTGTGGAGAGAGCTTCCTTGATTTAAATCTTGCCATATCCTTTTAATATAGACGGAGGCACGGTAGAGCTTGAATCGTTACCCTGGTGGTTTTTATGTACTTATACATGTACTTATAATAAATGTATTTAAAATAAAATGAATTCATATTCTGTAACTAGGAATATTAGTCTAGAAACAGAGTGCTCGCCATAATCACAGATTACCAAGCAAGTCCCCACCAAAAACCTTTGCACTCGGGTAGAGAAAGTATATTTGAAAAAAAAACTATTCATGATTTTAATACGATTGAACTACGTGAATTTATTGAAATAAATCTCTTCAGCAGTTGAGGTACGATTCAATAAAGACAAATCGACTTTAAGTGTCTTTACGTAGTTACTGTTATGTTTTCTTTTCGGCAGTAAAACTCAATTTTACATTACAAAAAAGAGAATTCTGTGTATAAGACATCCCGCTTCAAAACTCCAGTCACGTTATCATTATCTATTGTACTATACGCCACCGCGCGTACCTACCCGCACCTTAATTCACGTACGTTTTTGGGTTTAACAAATTGTGCCCAAAACGAAAGGTATTTTCTTTAGGGACATTTAGATTGTTCGGGTGATTAGATTTTATCTTCAGAATTAAGTGCTTTCAGTGCGGGCTTGCGCTGAAAAATTGTGTTTTCTATGGTTTAGCTGAGGGCGTTATTTACAAAGTGGAGGAATTACCTACTTAAAGCTGCCTTTTCGAAATAGGTGTGGTAGGATTTGGAGGTTGCTCTGTTGCTGCTTTTTGTTACATTTTAGAAAGAAGAATGACCAATTCTGTTTTCTAATTTTCTTATGAACCAAAACCAAAAAAAAATAGGAAAATAAAATAGTATTTTTAATAACATATTCTTTTTATTGTGTTGGTTACTGGTGATTTTTGATAACTGTTTCCTTAACATTATATTTTTTAGTTACTGTTTATTTCCGTAGGTTAATTTGCGACATTTTACATCAACACTCGCATTACGCATTTTAAAATAATTGAGCTATTTTGGCGTGACGATCACTGCCTTAGTGAGTGGATGAAAGAGATAATAGGCTCCCAAGATTAGGCTTCTAATTTTAATTTAGTTCCGTGGTCTTCCACGGTATGCTAATAGGCTCTACAGCGGGCGTATAAGTCTAAAATCAGAGGAATATAAAAGTAAAAGAAACAAACCAAGAGGCCTGAAATGACCTCAAACAATGTTAGGAGTTCATCATACCGTATGCAGATGATACGCTAGGAGCTGACAGTTTGCGGAAAACGTACGCACTCTAATCTCTCCATCTCCCTCCACCACATTAGCTATGATAATTGGAACATTTGCTTTGAGACAGAATGGCGTCTTTCGTAATGAAATCTTTATGCTTAAAGCTAATATACTTTTGTCTAAACATGTTGTAGAATCACCAAAGGAGGTCATGATGATGTTAACTAATTTTTATTGCGTACAGTTTATTTGGTACAAATCATGAATAGTGTGAATATTGAAAATCTTCCAGTCTGCTTAAATGTGCCTTAAAATTATCTGATTTTTTAAATAACATTACAAAAATTTTAGACATAAGTATGTATGTCATAGATACCGACTTACTTATCTCGATAGATAAACACAAAATGTAATAACGAAAAGGAACCAACATTGTAATATCACAGTTACAAAGTAGAATTCCTAGGATATTTTCTTTGAAGACATCTTTGTTGAGAAATGAATCTAATGCGAGTGCTATTCAAATTCAAATCTCTTAACATTGTGTCAGTGGGATGACAAATGAGGGTAGGATACAAAAGGAAGGATATATAAACTTAGTCGATACATACAATGAAAGCGTCTACTCATGTCTGTTTATTGATGTGAGTGTACAACGATTTAGGCCATCTTCAGTAATTTTATTGACCCCAAGACTGGTTGTACATCTCGCTATCTCGTCATGATCATAGGCCTGTAAATGACTTAGGTACTTTTGATTCTGTGGTCAGGAGTTCAGGACCCATATGATATGGCACATTAAATGCCCTTAATATATATTTATGATCACGAGGATCAGATACTAGTTCAATACAGAATTTAAAAAATTGACTTTAAAAGCTGTAAAATGGACGAGGTGTGAAAATTCTTAGGACACTCCGCATACCTACCTCACTATGCATTGAGGATGACTATCCCCTTGCGTTTGCACAGTCGAGTAGCGTTCACTCCGGGTGACTGATGACCCGTTAATTGTCCGGGAAAATGTAATAATTGTTACTGTTTGAGGAGATTCATAGTAACAGCTATATAAAGATACACCAGGTATTCAAAAAAATGGGAAATGCTTTCCAAAAAACCAACTTCAAATGCCACTACAAAGAGTGAAATAATTTTTATTTAAATTTTAGGTACCTACACCAATTCGAAGTCGGGCAATGTTTCATACAATCCCTAATAGTCCTTCTTACTTACTTGATGTGCGAAGAAATGACGAAGTCATAGACAATCGCCCGACTTCGAATTGGTGTAAGTACCTAAAATTTAAATAAAAATTATTTCACTCTTTGTAGTGGCATTTGAAGTTGGTTTTTTGGAAAGCATTTCCCAGTTTAATTTTATACTTTTTAGTGGAAAACAATAAAATGCACAAGGCGTTGTAAAAATACCCAAATTGCTTGAGGTGTGTTCATAAAATCTGAAGAAATACCTCAAATTCACCAAGATCCCATCATCAGACCCTGACTTGATGACTTTAGTCATCAAATCAGTATCTGCTAGCAAATTCACCATTAACTATAAAAAATACCCAACTCGCTTCAAGTATACTAGCAAAATTTGAAGAGTTCCCTCGATTTCACCAAGATCCCATCATCAGACCCTGACTTAATGATTTTAGTCATCAAATCAGTATCTGCTAGCATATGCACCAGTAACTATAAAAAATACCCAACTCGCTTTAAGTATACTAGCAAAATTTGAAGAGTTCCCTCGATTTCACCAAGATCCCATGATCAGATCCTGACCTGATGACCATAGGACAACTTGGAAAATATTACTCTTTTTAATAATACTCAAATAGTTTCTTGTGTCCATATAAAATTTGAAGAGTTCCCTCGATTTCTCCAGGATCCCATCATCAGATCCTGACCTGATTAAAATGGGACCATCTGGAAACAAAACCCTCTTAAACAAAAAAAGAATTTTTCAAATCGGTCCACGCGTCTTCGAGTAATCGGTGAACATACATAGATAAAAAAAAAAAAAAGATTCCGACGAATTGAGAACCTCCTCCTTTTTTTGAAGTCGGTTAAAAAAGATAGATCGTGCAACATTGTACAATTTAAGAAAGCATTAAAACGAGTCTCCGTTGATTTTGATCTGAAAATACTCCTCTTGAGGTTAGTGTAGATTTCCTTCCTTGTAATGATTAGCGGATGATCTTAAGCGATACTGGAGTAGTCGAGTACAGACCAAACGAGGATTTGCTGTGTCAACAGTTTAAGGAACTGGCTGAAGAAGCTGTAGCCAGGTTTGTACTTATTTTCGAAATAGGAATAGTAATCATGGTTTGCGTCCCTGGTTTGATTCCTAGTTTGGAATTAAATAATTTCTATGTTGACTCGGATTTGGTCTGGTATGACTTTGGCAATGGCTGGTTACCATCCTACCGATAAAGACGTACTGCTAAGTTCCAGTGGTCTCAGTACACCAACGTACATATAAAAATTATGATTGCTTTAAGACCGTTTTGCTAGTCGACGCTACTAGAATTTAATAGCAGATCAGCTAAAGTGAAGCTATGTCAAAGTCATAAATACAAAACAGATACATGATATAGGCGTATAAAGTTAAATATTTATGACACATCTGCGTTGGAAAACGAGAGCATTTCTCACTTGTGTTGCGTGGGTGGTAGTAAACACTAAATATTTACCACTTCGTCGCTTTACATTTGCAATGTCTGGCAGCGCTAGATTTGCATTGTCCGGTATTATTCGCGTGTCACAGATAATATTTATTACTTTCTGTTTCATAACTAGCGTTTCTTTTGAACCTTGTACTCATGTTCTGTAAAACCTTGAAGTGACATGATAATGCATAGAGCCTAAAATAATCAACAGCTTACCAAAATGTTATTAAAGTAGGATGAAGAAGTTTGGTTATGCTTAGAATTTCAGAACTGTTAACAGTTTACACAGGAGATCAGAGAAATAATCTTGTTAGGTAACAACCTGCGGGGCAAGGGCTCTCGGCGAAGTTAGGGCACTCCTCACTCAAGACTAGTTTCGCACTTAGTTTATACAACTATGATACACATTAACGACTAAAAGTTGTAAGAATTCACAAAAATGCTACAATCTTTGTTTTCGACGATCTACTTGACGCAGTTTAGCTCACTGTTGTAATAAAGAGGTAGTACGTGGCAATTAGGTTGACCCAAAATAGCGGCTTTCGGCGCAAATACATCTTGACATACGCCTTTCGCCCTGCCGCCGGCGTCCTCATGCTCATACCGCACCTCAGTTGAGAGCCGAAAATGTGTTTGTATCAAAAAATTGATACAAACAATAAACCTTAGTATAAAAAAAAATTAACGTACTACAGCACAATCTAAGAAACAAGGGATTTTATGGAGCTATACGAATATTTGACCGATTTTTTGTGACCAGGTACCAGGGTTTTGTGAGCAGGTTAAAAACTATGAAGAGAACTAATTACTTTCAAACTTCATGTATTTTGGGCTTTTAATTTAAATTCGCTTGAAACACGATTGGAATTTTTTTCTTGATAACAAATTTTCCAAAAAGTAGCTACAGAATCTTAATTTTTTAATCTTATCAGAAACAACAATGTCTTCTAACTAATGATTTCAAAAAACACTCAGATTTTTTTAACAACTGGCTTACGACCGTTTTCACCAACACTTTAAGAAACAACTAAGCTGATAGGTAACAGTTTTTCCTTACAACCAACAACTGTCACCTAACGCTAAGTAATAGTTAAAAGTGAAAAGCTTAGGGGTCTCTTAAAATGTTGGTGAAAACGAGCATCAGTTTTTAGTACGGTAAGACGTCGTTTTTCAGTCATATTATTGTTCCGTAATATTTCATATTCTACTGCCTTTCGCTTTCACCGACGTATTCGTGAGAGCGAGGAGAATAAGAAGTAAAACAAAATACGCCCTACGGCTTTAAGCCATGCTTTTAAGGTTTAAAAACATTTTATCGAGCGACATGTCGTTGCTGTAGCTTGACGGCTTTACGTAAGCACTTATCATTTACACTCGCGGCAAGTTTCGCGCCTGGGTGATGGTATTATTGTACGGCGTACGCGACTAACGAGACGGGATTGCTTCTGTAATAAAGCTCTTAATCTTACAGCAATGCAATGCAGACGTAGTAGGTACCTACCCACACGTGTGTTAAATCTTATCTTTTTATATTCTTCTTCTTAGAGTTTAGGTTGGCAATTAGCAAGAGCTTGGACACCGCCGCTCTTAATATTCCACGGATGCTCCCCTCAGTCATTGGAGTTCCTTTGTAAAATTATCCTTCTGTGGCCAAACCACCTTCCATGGCATGATAAATTAATGTAGGAGCTCATACTTCTGGGTGTTACGCATCACATGCCCGAAATACACGAGTTTTCTCATATTCATGGTTCTAAGCACTTCCAGGTTTTTCCCCACTTTTGGAGCGCGGTGCAGTTTCTAACGCAGTCTAGACAAGAAACTATTCACTTTTTGGATTTATAATCTGTCAGCGGCTATGCTTCCACACCGAAGAAAGAAGGGCACCGATTTCTTTGTGGAAGATTGTATGATAGTATATTTTGATGTTTGTTAGCTGATGACACCATAAGTACAGAACCGATTCAGCTTAAATCTGGATTAAAGATAGATTATACTCTGGGATTAAGGTCTAGGCTAGTCAGCTTAACATAGTTAAATCGCATTAACGGAGTAGGACTGTAAACTGTATTAAGCTAAAATACTTAAATATGGTTAAATATCGATAATATAATCAGTGAACCACAAGTCAACATTTTGTTTAAAAAATTCTGACTTGTATTTTCAAATAAAATGATATTTTTTATATGTATTAATCGGCATATCTGAAGTTTCTTTGAAAACTTATTTATACAATTTACACACAAATAATTCTGAATCAAATTACACCGGTCGCAAGGAAATGGTAGGCAGGTATTAATAATGTGTCTGTATTAATATTGTGTCCGTTTTATGTGCCCATTACACAATAATTACACGCGTAACTGATTACCAATATAGGTTTATTATTATTATTAAGGCAATAAATAACAATGCTTAATGGTACGTTAAGCTTATCGAGGCTTAATCAATAATCCATATTTGATTATTAAAATTTACTAAAATATTTTTTCTGAAATATGAATAAAAACTAAAAAACTAACTATGTATTCATCAAACAAAAAAAAAAACAAATAAAAATAAAAAATTCGGCATAAAGTAAAATTGACCTTCCTAATATTGATTAGCAGGTTCAAAAAGGACACCCTAAAAGTCAATCAAAGCTGCAGTTCCAGTATACTTCAGTGCAGTAAAACTTCCCAATTGACACAAAGTTGCTCTGAGCATCTGATCAAATTATTGCCGTGTTGCGGCTGCCGACTACACTGCACCGGTAGAGTTGCTTTCAATAATTTTCAAATAGTCATAAGTTGATACACCACATATCCAAATTTCAACCTTGTGGCAACAACTCATAAGACTTCCACACTTTTTAACGATCTAAACTCTCGTCGTCTTAAGACCTTTTGATTTCGAGTGTTAAAGCTCGCATGCTTTTGCACAGAGTTGACAAGACTGATTACCAGCTGACTGGGTGTGGGAACTTCTTAATATGTCTTCACATCATTTGCATCACTTTCGTAACATTACACGTAGTTTCTTCATCTTAAGATTTAATATACTCGTAGCACTGAACAGAACTTGCGTACATACTGGGTCTGTTTAAATTTATAGTTCTTCTAAAGGTATATCAGAGTGATAATTTTTGTTGACTGTTGAAGAAAAAAAACTACGTTAAGTATAATAAAACTAACTAACTAAAACTTATTCATCGTACTCTACACACTTTATACATGAGATTTCCATATCAATACGTAAAGCCTCGTCGGCATGCAATAATACTTTGTATCGCCCCCGCAACTGTTAACAAAAAAAATCAGTTTTCATTTTCCCTGAACACAGCCGCGGCGTTTTCCCGGGCATTCCCGGGTCATCAGTCACCGGGAGTGGATACTCGACTGCGCAGACACGAGGGGGTTGTGGCCCTCTATGCACTTTTACTTTATAAATTTTACGAGCGCGTTCTCCGTAACCTCGTCCACTCCAAATGAATTGGAGCTTTTTGTATTGAGAGTAATATCAGAAAGGCGAAGATTGTATTAGAGACGTAAAGTTACGAGATGCTTGACGGAAATGAAACATATATTACCATCAAATACGTACTCTTACCACTAAAGTAACTAAGAGGATTTTACAGCTTCATTTGCACGATTCTTGCTTGATGCGCGGCCTCATACGTTCTTTATTTCTGACTACAAAGCACTGGGGCCGTACCACCATCTCTTATAGCAGTGTTATTATAATATTGTTTTGACATTTTCATACAATGTCAGTATGAAAATTTTAAAACCATATAAGACATTGAGGATCTCCAAAATTAAACACAAATTGTTTCCCTGAAATAACAAAGTTTTGTTTTATTACAAGTTTTGTTTTATTTTACAATTATCTAGTTATTATCAAGTTACGACAATTACACTTCTATCTCACCTGAAATAACAAAGAAACGACATTTAAAGTTCACTATATCTCGAGTCCTCAATCACATTCTTTCTATGAGTTTTTATTACGACAAAAATGCACACAACAATTTCAGCGTCCCTCGCCATTTTAAATCATCGACACAGATCAATATCATAGATACGCGACAGCTGATACGCGAAGCGCGGCAAATTCAAATGAATGAAATGTCACTCATTTCATTACATCTCCCCCCCTAAGAGCGAAAATTCTAAGCAATATATCTGTAAAATGTACTTATAAGTCATCTTCATATTCATTATCATCTCCTTCATCTTCTTCAGCCTCTGTTATGACAGGTTGCAATTTTGTTATATGAAATAATGTTGATTCTGTTTTTCTGTTGCCTGTATCAATCCTATAAATGGAATTCGATATTTTCTCTATTATTTTGAAAGGGCCTATTTTTAATTCGTCTAATTTCTTTCTATTCAGTCTATTTCCATTTTCTACATATACACTGTCTCCTACATTAAATTCTTGCATTTTTCTATTTCTATCAAATATTTTCTTGTTATACTCATGAGATTTTATTGTATTCTCTAATGCCAATCTTCTATCAGCAATCCACTTGTCTTCCTTTTCCATCGTTTTGAATTCATTTGGTAGAATACTGACATTTGTACCATCCAGTAAATATTTTGGTGCAAAACCTGTAACGGAATGTTCTGTTTCATTATATTTTTGTATACATTCTCTTGCCAGTGTTGTCCATGTTCTCTTATTATTTTTCTCATTCATTTTACACCTTATTTTATTTACTATTGTTTGGTTTAATCTTTCATTCAAGCCGTTCGAGAATGGTGTATTCACGGCTGTAAAAATTAGTTTAATATTATTTTCCTGCAAAAATTGTTTAAATTCTCTTGAATTTATGCCCGGATATTGATCTGTCAGGATAATTCCAATCTCATCTGTCTCTAGTACTTTCTTTGTTAAATTTATAAAGTCACATGCATTCTGGGTTTTCGAAGTCGCAATAAATGCATATCTTGTGTAGTGATCTACTAAAAGGTGTAGATATTTCTTTGTAGACCTAGATCCTCCAAATCCACCAATAGTATCCATTGACATTATTTCAAATGGTTTGGTAGCTGGTCCCAGTTGTGACATTAATCCAATTTTTTTTTGACATCTTGATTTATTTTTTATGCATATTTCACATGTTTTACAAATATTTATGATATTTTTTGTTAGGTTTATAGCCGTATATATTGAACTTATTTTTTTCTGCAGTTGTCTGATCCCAATATGGCATAAATCTTCATGCACCTTTTTTATAAGTTTTTTACTAAATTCTTCTGAGAGGATAATCTTTTCCTGTTTCTTTATTTTTTTATAATAGATATTATTTTTTAGTATTAAATTTTGTTTCTTTTCTCTTATTGTTTCATTTTTCTCTTGGTCTCCAACTATATCTTTTATTTGTATTAAATTAACTATTCTCAATGTTTCCTCTCTGTTATCTTCTGGTTCTAATACAGGGTTTCGGCTCAAACAGTCTGCTTCTACATTTTCTTTACCAGGTATATATTTTACGGTAAAGTCATACTGAGATAGGTAGTATGTGAGATCACCCAATTCTTCATCTGTCCTGCATTTAATGTTCATGTTCTCTAGAGGTTTGTGATCTGAGTAAATGGTGAATTGTTTTCCGATGAGCCAGTGCTGCCAATATTTAACAGCTTCTTTCATAGCAAGACATTCTAAATATATAGCCTTTTTCCGTTTTTGATGTTCATTCAATTTTTTTGAGAAATATGCCACCGGTTTGTCTTTACCATCTAGTTGTGTCTGTTTTAATATTGCTCCAATGCCCTCCAAAGATGCATCGGTAAAGATTTTGATTGGTAAGTCTTTGTCGAATATTTCCAAGACCGGTTGCGAACATAAATATCTTTTTATCAGATTGAATGCTTCTTCACATTTCTCTGACCATACAAATTTCTCGTTTTTTCGTAATAAATTGTGTAATGGATCTAAAATAATTGCACTTCTTGGTATATAGTCATGGTAGAAGTTTATTTTTCCCAAAAATTGTCTGATGTTCTTTTGCGTCTTAGGAGTTGGAAAGTTCCTTATTGAAATCAAATTGTCTTTTAGTGGTCTTACTGAATTGTTCTGAATTATATGGCCGAGGTATTTTACTGAGTCTGAAGCAAAGGTACATTTCTTAAACTTCAGTCTAAAGCCTTCTTTAATTATTGCCTCTAATACATTTCTAATGTGCCTTATATGTTCTTCAAAGGTAGACGAGTATATCAAAATATCATCGATATAGTTAACAGAGTATCCTGTGAGATTGTGTTTTCTTAGAATATTGCTTAAGATTCTCTGGAAAATTGCTGGTGATGTTTTCAAGCCAAAAGGGAGGCAGGTCCACTGGAAGTGGCCATCTTGTGTGACAAATCCTGTTTTACTTCTGTCTTCCACCCGTAATGGTATTGCCCAAAATGCTGAGTTTATATCTAGTGTAGTAAAATACTTGCAATTTCTAGTTTTAATAATTAGATCATCTATCAAAGGAAATGGTTGAGCTTGTGGTATAACTATTTTGTTTAACTCTCTGAAATCTACACATAAACGGGATTTTCTATTTTCACCTTTTTTAAACGCCAATGTCACTGGAGCAGCGAAAGGACTGTATGATTCTTCTATTAAATTGTTCTTTAGTAACATCGATATTTGCTCTTCAATTTCTAATCTATCTTGTATTGTACATCTGTATGGTCTTTTACTACAATATTTATTTACTTGTAAATCTATGCGAGCTTCATAATCTTTAACTGAACCTATATCATACTTGTCCTTAGCAAATATTGTTTTATATTCCTTTATAATTTTCTCTATCTCAATTTTCTTTTGATTATCTAAATGGTCTGTCATACTTATAAATTCCTCTGTTTGTATGTGTTCATTGAAATTTACTGTATATTTTTTTATATTATTATCTTCATTTCTGTTATCTTTAGACATCCTGTCTATTTTATTTGTTATTTTCTTTTGTTCTATCTGCAAGTTCTCATTTTGGGTTAATCTGAATTTCTTTATCATATCTAATCCGATTATGAAATCATCAAAATCTTCATTTTCTACTATGTATACATCCACCTCTTCTTCTAAATCAAATATTTTAATTTTTATTGTTATCAAGCCATCCATCTTCTTCACACCATTAACCGTTCTCATGTATGCTATGTTCACATCATCTTTTTTTTCTTTTACTTTTATTAATCTTGAATTTATTATAGAAATCTGTGAGCCTGAATCATAAATACCACTCACTTCTAGTTTATTTTCTAATAAAAGCTTGATTTTGATTAATGGTGTGCTTACTAGTTTTTTTCTCAGTATTTATGTCTACTTCAATTATGGAGTTATTGTTTACATTTTTAGTTTTAAGATCTTTTTCAGGTTCATTTTTATTTTTCTTGAACCAACATGACTCCTCCGGATGATATCTAATCCCTTTGTCCAAAGACTCACAAGTCTTACATGACTTCTTCTCATAAGTTTTATTTTTATTATAAAATGTACTGCTCTTTATGTTAGTTGAGTTTTTCTTATACATCGTGCCTTCATATTTTCTTATCTCGTTGAACAAGTCAGTAGTGTTGTTGAGTTCATCCCTGTTTAACTTATTTAAGATAAATCCAGGTAAACCAGTTGCAATAAGATCTATCATTGTTTTGGAATCTATAGATTTGTTTATATCTAATAAAAGCCGTTCTTTTTTTATGGCATAATCAATTAACTGTCCTTCTTTATACCTAAATGCGAGAGCATATGTGACTATGTCCCATCCTTGGTTTTTAAAAGTTTCTAAAAACTTGTCTTTCCATTCACTCCATTCAGAATTTATTGTTAGTTTTATGATCATCGAGCTATACCAATCCAAACAAGGTTTATCTAAAAATAACCTCAAAATATCTATTTTTGTCTCATCTTTTGTTATATTAAAGCGCGCACACTCTTTTTCAAAAATTTCTATCCATTGCATCGCATTAGGATTTTTGCTTGTGAATTTTTCAATAATAAATTTTTCTGAGATATGTTTTAAGTTATGTTGACTTTCTTTCTTAGTTGTAGTTTCTATTAATTGTTCCAAGATTTGTTGCAAAGTGTCATTTTTGTCCTTTGCTTGTGTTGTGCTCACTTCATCTAAATATTGATCTAAAAATTGCATATTACCTTCCTCATCTACATATGTCTTCTTTAGATTTTCATCCAACTTTATCCATACTTTTCTACTCTGGTGTCTTTTTTTAATGCTATTTTTTACTTTTGTGAAAGTGTTCGTTTTAACAATATATGTATGATGACTCACCGGCTTCAGTTCCTCGGGTAAAACATAACATTTTCCTTCTTCAGTAGATATTGAGGTTATAGCTAATACATTTGATTTGCCATCATTTGAGGCTATTATTGTAAACTCAAATTGAAGCCGGTCCATCTTCTTTTAGTTCACAAAAATGTCGTTTTATAAGACATTGAGGATCTCCAAAATTAAACACAAATTGTTTCCCTGAAATAACAAAGTTTTGTTTTATTACAAGTTTTGTTTTATTTTACAATTATCTAGTTATTATCAAGTTACGACAATTACACTTCTATCTCACCTGAAATAACAAAGAAACGACATTTAAAGTTCACTATATCTCGAGTCCTCAATCACATTCTTTCTATGAGTTTTTATTACGACAAAAATGCACACAACAATTTCAGCGTCCCTCGCCATTTTAAATCATCGACACAGATCAATATCATAGATACGCGACAGCTGATACGCGAAGCGCGGCAAATTCAAATGAATGAAATGTCACTCATTTCATTACAACCATATTACAATAAATATAACTGCTATAAGTTGGTGGCACGGCCCCAGGTCTCTTCGCAGACTCTTAAAAGGGTTTGGTCCGTGTTGGACCAGACCCTTTTAAGAGTCAAAGCTGGCAGAGTGGGGGATTGCGGGTATAACACAATTGTAGGGAAATCTCAGATTATGCATGAAAATTTCCTTAGGATGTTTTCCTTAACTGTGAAACAATTAATATTAAAGTAGTACACAAACGCATAAAGCTCTGAAAGTTGACCTGCATCTGCAGCCATCTGTCCGATTCATGCGTTTTTCTCAGTTGGCCGTATTGAATCGATTTCGAACGAAGTTCAAAACATTGTATAAAAACGAGCGGAGCTCACTTGATCAATTTAGCGATCATTTTCATAATTTTATTAATTTCGTTCCATTTCTATCTTTTGAGCGTATTACAAAATGCCATATCGCTTGACGGGCTGACTCTAAATAAGGAACAATTGGGATAGATTATTAGGATCCATTATGGAATCATTCGTTGTTTATTATAATCAACAAATCAGTGTCTAAGTAAATAAATTAATCTCGATTAACTTATCCGTAAAACAAGTCAAGAACTTATAAACACATAACTGAGCATGGCAAATAACTGATAATGCCTGATCACCGTAAATATAAGTCACAAAAACAAAAGCGTTTTCCTTCAAAACTTCTCGCCCATTATCTTAATTCACACTCGTGACTAATAATGAAAACCATCATAATGTAACTTATCATTTTCAAGTCTTTATACTCAAGTCTGAACACGACCGCTATAAAGCTACCTTTCCAGTGAGAAAGTTTAATAATATTGAATAATAGCAAATAAATTGGCTGGTATATCACAAAGATGAGACTGAAAAAATCACTGTATGATTTATTTTACTTTCTTGAGATCTAACCACATGATTATTAACATGATTTTTTGATAGTCCCCTAAAATTACGTTACCGTACGACTAATGCTAATTTTATAATATTTATATATTATTGATGTTTTAAAGTTTATATTATACCAATAACAACTTCTTCCCATCTTTTAAAATGTGTTCCTTGTCTTCACTTCCAAAGTACGCAGGTTGTTCAATAAGTTTTGTCGTGCGACCATATATATTTTTTTTTAATAAATATCAATACAATTTAAATATTTATCTATGCAGGAAGAAGAGGGAGGGAGGGAAAGTCACCGGCAAAGCTTCTGCGAACGTGTTATATGTATATATCAGTTAATGACAGTTAGAGTCCATCTATCACACTGTATTGGCCCGATCATCCCCATTTAAGTTTTTATCGTGAATTTTTTTCCTTTCTTATGTTCCTCATATCATTACAGATCCTTTAGATTTAATTCAACAAAGTTTCTCTTCCTTGTTAGAGAGGTAGCCTTAAACAGCTCGTGAGACGAAGGCGAAATTTTTCCTCAAAGCGGGCCATCAGTCAGGTGAAGTGGTAAGCTCTAACTAAGATAACTGAGTAGAGATTCATGCCATACTATAGCTGGCGTGCGATGATAAGCTTAGAACTTAGAAACTTGACTTTGTTTTACTTACTTCATTTTGATAGTGCGACTACTTTTGAAGTCGTTGTCGAGAATTAATGAACTAAAGTTTTTTATTTCTATTCTATTCGCTTTAAGCTAGTAGGTACGTAGGGAAAAGAAAGGAAATTCCTCTCCTTATGCGTCTTTCTGCGTGCATAGGTTGATCACAACAACACATATGAACACAATTACGTGTGTATTTTTTAACGATACTTTTATAGAGAGGTGTTGTTAACAATGGTTTTTTCCCATAAAAATAACCAAGCGCGCCTAAAGATGTTTAGAATTCAAAAGTGATACTATACCTACTGAAACTTATCAGAGGGGTTAGTAATGGTTTTAGTACGAGTTTCTAGTCGACTATAGCATCTCACAAACGAATCGAATTCATTCATTAATTTATAAGAGCTAGTGCCATCTATTGACTCGAAATTCGTACAAAACCTGTACTTACCTTACTGAAAATTTGCTGAAAAATCGTATCATGAAAATGTAGAAAATGTATATTCACTACTAGTAATTTAATCGAAAACAAAAATTAATCTGATCACAAAAATTTTCAGTAAATAAATATTTCCTACCTCGATTTTTAAACATACAGGAAATTGCGCAGTCGGTAAGTACCTACTACCTACGTTCGAAGGTAGAAAGTATATTAAAGCAGATAATGATAACGTGACCGAAATTTTAAAAATCCTTTCATCCGGGTTTTCGCATTTATCTCGCGAGACGCATAAAATCGAGTTTAACTGCTTGCAAATAAAGATGTCCTTTTAGATAAAGTACGCGCAAGGGGCAGAAATAATTTTCTAGTTTGCCTCGCAGGGTTCGGACGTCGACTGGTGACAATAAAATTAGATAGGTAAGTGCAGGCTCGTCCCGTTCCGGTCTAGCGTCCGTCTTGTGGATGGTATCAATCGCAGTAAAACTCGATACCGGAACACCGATACACGAGAAAATCTAAAAAAAAAATCGATTCCATTTTCAACCTTCGACCCACGTAATAACAAGCTTGATAAAGTTTTGTAGACGCATAAATAAAATGGCATCCTTGTATATCAGCCCTGCTTCACTGTAATGACACGAAACGAGTGGACTTTAAACGAAAACTGGGATATCAGTTCAGATAGCTGCGATCTCTTTGAAAAGTTGAAATTGATATTAGTTTAGACTACAGAAACTAACCTCTATAAGAAATAAAGGAAAACTGGTTTACTTAATCAAATACATTTCTTCGTGAGAGCTTCTTCTTTCATCTGAACACATTTGCGTTGTGTTGTGGTGATAAATTTAAACAGGAGTTCCAGAGTTTGAGTCCCTGCAAAGATCTTCCTCCACTGACGTATCTTTTTATTGAACAGATTTAGAGCTAGTCTTGTCGGATGGAAGCTTTTATCACTCCTGATACCTTCAAATAAGTTTAGCATAATTACTTACTTTAAAGCAAAATAACTACCTGTGTAAGTTAGCTTAATGAGCGAATTTAGGCTTAAAAACTGTTTAAGATCTCTTGCCCTGACTATACTGATCAGCTGACATACCTCGCTATATCAGGTGCCTTATATTATTAACGTATAACAGCCTGGTCATTCCGCATTTGGTCAGTTCCAAAAGCCGAAACTCTTCACATTCAAAGAATCTCTCGTGCTTCATACTATAAGTATTTAGTAGATATAGCTTCAGTGCTTATGGATATGCTAATAATAGCTTCTATAAACAATTCTTCAGTATCTGGATCATTATCCATCATAAATCGAGATAGTTATTTACGTTTGCAAAATATAAACACCATTGAAACATCCTTTGTGTATAAAACTCTTAAAAATAATGACGTTTTGAAAGGTTGCAATAATTCTAACCGATATAGATACTACGTGAAGATACGCGTGGTGGTGTGAATCCCCATTATAGTGTGGCCACGAGAATTGCTGAAGTAAGCGATTCATTGAGATTCCAATATGTAACGTGTAACGCATCAAAGTACACCAAATGCGCCAGGAAAATTAAATTATTGTCAGCTCAAATCTACGGTGATTTTAACTTATACCATTTTGAGGTAAACCCGGAGTAACATGCACAATGCGTGAAAAACAAACTTTATTTTAACGCTTTGGATTCCTTTTATCAGTGACAGGTCACTCGTTAGAGCATGTCTGTGAGGTAATTGACAATGCAGTCGATGCAAGAGTAGATAGAGAGCCTAACAAGAATCCACTCAGTTTAGGTCCATATTCGTACGCTTATTTTTTTTTTTTTGCGCATCATTGTTCAGTTTTTCTGGATTACTAAAATACCAATTGCATGGTCGCTCCCTATTCTAGATAAAAGTCACAAAAAACCTTCACCCTCATCTATCACAATTTTCGTGATACGTTTATATGTAAATTCATTAATTACATTTAATACATTTTTTGTTTACAGAAGCGGAATTATTTGTGTTTTATCGATTTTTATCACAACCCCTTAGGAAGTATGAAAAACCGTTAGACCTGTGCCTGACCATTTTGTGGTCGTCCCAAAATATTTTCAATCCTTGTCTAGTGATGTACCAGAAACTGCAATTGCAATTACATCTTTCGTGTTGAACCCAAAAGAAGGTTTACGTTGATAAATCCATTAGTCAGTCAGTCACTTTTTGGCTGCATGGGTGATATTGAAACAGAAAGTACAACTATGTTTGAGCATATTCTTATTAACTGTAAGTTGTAACATCTATGCATAGTTGGTTAGTGTTCATCAAGATTTCCGCCATCATTGGTGGAAAATTTAGCAGTTCAAGGCGGTTTATAGCACCACCAGTCTCTCATGGTGTAAGCAATCTCGTGGCCCCCATGGAGTGTCTATGGTACGCCATTAAATAAACATCTTTGGCTCCCGCTAGTTATTAGCGCCTCCCCACTCGACGCTGGTAGATACGGCACGCAACGGATGCGGGGCGAAATCAATTTCGCTTTTTGACACGTGCATTAATGCTGTGGCGATTGGGGTCTACAGGATTTCGTGTGACGATAAATGTGTTTATGTAATAAAATTATTGGTAAAGAGCCTCCCCTCAAATCGTGCTACTTAACTGGATGTTAATCGAAAAACAGATCATGATACCCTCACCTCTAGCTCTATATGGCATTTTGCGACACGCTTAAAAGATTGTAATGAAATGAAATTAAAATATTAAGAAAACGATCGCTGAATTGTTTTCGTGACCTCTGCGCATTCTTATATATTATTTTTTTAATTTCGTTCGAAAGCTATGCAAAAGCAATCTTACAAAAAAGCATGGATGGGTTAATATATGGCTATCCAAGAGTAAGTGCATCAGAGAAATGTACTTACTCTGTGATATTTAAGAGGGACGTCCAAAGTCTGATTTTAAGTATGAGCTAGTATCAGTTACTCTAGTCCAGTGGATGGTTTTACAGTTATACTGCAGCTAGATCTTCGGCTGTTTTTAAATCTGACCATCAGAAGATTGTTACCTTGATGATGATTAGGACTAGACTAGATGATGATTAGGACTACGAGTACGAATAGTATCCGAAAATCGTCGAGCTTATTTATATCTAGCTTTATATTTTGTGTGAAAAGCTACAATATTCATGACGTCGAAGTAAACTAACTTTGAGTAATTAATTTTACACAGATTAACAACACCTTGAAACTTAATTACATTACAGTGGAGCTATTATGAACAATTTCCCGAAATTATGCCTTCCGAAAATTTTCACAAGTCATCGGGGACCAATCATTTCAAGGGAACGAAAAAATGAGAACACTTTGTTAATCTCCATAAAACAAGGCGAAGAATGATAAAGCATGAACTCTGTAGGTACTAAATATTGATTCGAAAACAGTGGAATAAGCTATTTTGCACTTCCTATCTTAATAAATTAAAACTACAATATACGCGTGTCAACGAGTATAACAATTTATGACTTTCTTTTTCGAAAAAGTAAGTAGTTGTTGATTTTATTAGTTTATACAAAGAGCGTACAAATCTAATTTGTTAATATCAATAACAATACTGATAATTGTGATTTTAAACTAAGTGTTGCCCGCAACTCCATCCATTTAACGAATCTTGATGGAACCATAAAAAAATCTGAAATAAATTACTCATAATGAGGATTTTTCTTTATTAAAAATCCTAATCGGTTAAGATGTTTAAACATAAGGGAGTAACAAACATACACACTCACTCACACCTATAAGTATTTCAGTGTCTGTTTGCCGTGTCTTGGCGATAAATATTTGAAACTAAGCTTAGATTGTTTCAACGTTGTTGCAAAGTTGAGCTCAGTGGATGTTCGCTGCTTATGCAGTGCACACCATAATTTCTAAACCAATTTGACTATAATTTATAATGAACCTCGTATGATGAAGCTTATATTTATATATACCTTGGCTATATTGTGGCTTAGATTAAGAGTTAAGAATTTAGACAGTTGAAATTTTCACAGAATGTATTTCTGTTGCAGCTTTAATAACAAATGCTAAAAACTTTGCCAGTTTTTATCGTCTCTACGGAAATTCGGGTAAAACTGCGTACGTGATATATGATCTAACAGGGCACATAAAATTATTCAATACATTGTTACATTTAATTTTTCTCTCAAATAAAATAAGAATAACATAATAAGTACCTAAATAAACGAAACAGCTTACTTCTCAAATTCGCCTCTACAAAGTGCACATATGAAGTTGCAAATAGAATCTCGTGTACACTACGAGGCGAAAGCTCAGTGAATTTTATCTTCCGGATTGCTGGCAGGAGAAATGAAAGTATCGAGAAAATGAGAATTGTGCTGAAATTGATTTCGCCTCTGGCCCAAGGCGATACCTTACATTACCTATTTCATTTCAAATAGCAGTCTATCTTTTAGTTCATCTAAATGTGATTTTCCTTCAGTTGTACCAACGAATATATAATATATGGTTGTACTAAGAAAACGTGTGAAGATAAGAAAACTTGAAAACGTGTTTTCTTCTTTTGTAATTTTTCGCGTAGTCTTCCTAATAATTTTGTACATCTTTTATGTTCAAATATGAGAATTCTCAAAGGAGCTTTACGTTATCTTTTAGAATTTGATGAAAAATTAATCTCATAATCTTCAATCGTGTAAGAATGGTGCAACGAACTTAGTGACTTGAGTTTTTTTTAAGATAAAACGTGATACCCGTGGGGTTATACAAAACGACACTACCTATCTATAACTAGCTATCGATCAATATCAGCTGCTAGTTAAAACAAGAAACGTATCGAAAAACACTTCAGGGATTTAGCCAAACCCTACATTCCCTAAGGGAAAAGTCTGGAATGAAGTTCTTAAAACACTATTTTAAATGCCAGTCACTAGTTTCTTGTAGTTAGTTTGAGCGGGGACTGCTGCTAAACTGAACTCAAAAGCGAACGGTCAACTGCAAAGCTCTCACGGAATATATAACGTGGTACGTGTGACTCGAATGTTATCCTGCGCCTTTGCCAATTTTCTTGGAAACAGCAGCTGTTTGTATTCTTTTACCCTTAGACTAGGTATCGGTAGAAATAGATCATTTTAGTCATTGTTCTTCGCTATATTCTAATTTATTACCTGCCAGCTGTCTATCTCTAATAGTAGGTTAAGAACACGAAAATTTGATACGAATAATACAAGTAATGTCTTAAATACTTACCAATTTGCGAATCTGAAAATATTCAACTACAATCTATAACACCGATAATACTACGTTATGAAAAAATATTTTTTTTATACATTCCCACTATACTTGCCTGCGATCTTATCTGATGGTTTGTTATGATTCAGCCGAAGATTTTATGGTACTAACTTGAAAAGAGTAAGTTAACCCCCTTACGATTTCTACACAGCATCGCGCCGGAACGCTAGATCGCTTGATAGTGCGTCTTTGCGGGTAGGATGATACAGCTTACTTAGCTTTACCTTTAAAATAACCCCAGGCCGTTTTAATGCCCAGGAAAAGTCACGCTCATATTAAGATAATAAGTGAGGACGGTAATCGCTTATTTCTATTCAGCTATTGTCTATATACCTACCTACCTACATAATGAACTTTCATTTTAATAGGATATAGGACTGAAAACACTCATCTAAAACTTAAAATTGCTATGAACTATTGTTAAGTTGGTACAGGCAACCAACTTAATATCAACTCTACCACGTCAATATGAGTTTGAACCTACTGTATCAATACGATAAAGTAAAGGTTCACTTTAGACTAGTTCTTTATAACTTTGAATCGAATGCTTTACTTCTGTCCGCTCTTGCGAACAATTATTCATTGCGATAAGATAGGTGGCTTGATTTACTCCACTCGCTTGCGCAGAAACATTTTCCCTGTTCCCTGTAGGTATCTAATCTATTGGAGTAAGCGGATCACGTCAGCTTATTTGTGTTTGTTATGAGATCGGAGCCGCTGGCGCCTTGCAGTTGTCTCTCCAGCCCTTTCCATTACAGTGAACTAGTTTATATCACTCGTAAAGACAATAGCGTTATTTATTTACTGTCCTTTGCGCCTTTAGACTGGATTTATGGTGTGGCGATGCAAATCTTAATCTTGTGCTTGTCTCGCGTCTGTGTTTGCCCCCCGCGATGTTTCACAAATATGCAATATTGGCAGCAGTAAACTAAAAGCAATTCAAACTTGTTAACTGATTTTGAAATATATTATCTAAAGCATTTAGATTTATGGCAATAGACTTCGAACTCACCAATATTTTTTATTTCTGATGTTTTAAGTTTTTAGAGTTTGTAACAAAACTCCACAGAATCTTCTTGACTGAATTTTAATATTTTTTTTTTGTGTATATTCGGTCTGAGAATAGGTCGTAAATTTTTTGATTCTCCTAAGTGAGATCAATTATGTGACAAAACAAAGATTGTCGGGTCAGCTAGTAAAAAAAAGATTGTAATGTTATCAACTTTATTCAAGTTTTGTTTTTCCTTACAAACTAGGTACGAATGAGTCGTATGCATTGATCTCTATTGTTTTGTGGCTTAAGAGTGCAATTGCTTAGAAAATACTTATTCAGTACTTTCATGAAAGTGGCCAGATTACACATGTATGTCACTAGAGCGTTCATAAGTTAGCGGTACACATGAGAAATTTAGAAGAGATCTGTAGATTCGTGAGAGTTTTTGGAGATCAATTATACAAGAATTTGTTTTAATTTTTAATTTTAATTTCACATCTGTTTATGACATCGTGTTTTTGACTTTTCATAAGAACCTATTATTTAGGCCTATGTGAAAAATAAAGATTTTCATTACACAAGAATGCCATTGCTATTGTGATGATGCATTGGATATTGTGCCTCGGTAAAACTTCGAGTTTTACCGAGGCACAATATTCACTTATTATGCCTGTTTTGATAGTACTCGTACGTATTCTCGCGATCGTATTTGAAGTGCGGCTGCCCTTTATTCCTTAGTCGAAGTGTCGCCTTCCCTGAAATAAAAATAAAAGATATTTAAGCCAATAATAATGAATTAATCAGTAATCATTGAAACAAGAGTAAATTGTCTGCCATATCCATTAATACAAAATGGGTCGTACAGTTAATAACGTAGGCCGTTCTATTACAAGATCAAGGGTTAAGAGCCAAAATCTTTGCACGCTTGTGGTTCGCTATGTGCCTTAGAATTCCAATTACGGCGCAAAGGGACCTAAAACAAGCACCTACCTAAACATAATATGTTTGGGCCGTATAATGGATTAAAGGATAGCTGTATGCCAGTACCTACACTTGGTTTTTCAATTGATAAGAGGAAGAATTTTTCATTAGAAATAATTTCTTTTCCTGGCAGAGATCGCTACTTACGATCGCCTTTTGTACTTATTACTTTTTACTCCTTAGGTATAGTATTATGTTTGGTGGTTTACAAATAAATAAAATTTCTCAAGTAAACTGTACATTTTTGCGTGCTGGCTGCTCCAGAACTTTGTCCAAAGATCATCTAAACTAAAAATAACGGCCCTCCACGTATTTACACGCGCACTTTGAATGAAAATGTAGTGGAGGGGCATTCATTTTTGAATTAGAGGATCTCTACCTACTTTTATATTAATCATTATCATCAGCAGCAACTCCTTTTATGCCTCTCATTTCAGGGCACAGTTTTCCACGCAGAATCTCTCGCACATATATAGCTTGTAGACAGATAGGCTACGGCCGGCGTCCTATGGCTAAACCAAGAGAGGCAAACCAAGAAGACGCTTGCCTTGTACGAGTTGGCACGCCTTACATACCTTTGAGAACATTATAGTGCAGAACTCTCAGGCATGCAGGTTTCCAGATGCATGCTCGAGATCGAACCCTAACTCCCTGACAAGAAGTAGAGGTAGAGGTGAACTAACGGACTATTACTATTTGTTATATTAATAAGGTCCAATGGACAGTCCTTTCCATCCGAGACATGGTCGTTTACTATGGGCCTCATAAGAAGGCTCAGAGTCACTCAGCGGGCGATGGAGAGAGCTATGCTCGGAGTTTCTCTGCGGGATCAAATCAGAAATGAGGAGATCCGTAGACGAACCAGAGTCACCGACATAGCTCAACGTATCGCAAAGCTGAAGTGGCAATGGGCGGGACACATAGCTCGTAGGACCGACGGACGTTGGGGACCCAAAGTACTGGAATGGCGACCCCGCACGGGTAAGCGCAGTGTTGGCAGGCCTCCGACCAGATGGACTGACGACATTAAAAGAGTCGCAGGAAGGCGCTGGATACAGTTAGCGCAGGATCGTGCGGGCTGGAAATCATTGCAGGAGGCCTTTGTCCAGCAGTGGACGTCCGTCGGCTGAAACGAACGAAACGAATGGACAGTCCATCCATCTAATCATGACCGCTACGTAACTGTAGGTTTGGTTGATGGACGGCCGTAGCCTATATCTGTCTACAAGCTATAGGTGATTCTAGGATTATTGTTGGAGTGAACACTTAAAATTCACGGGTTAAATAGGTTTTCCCTAAACAAAATTGTCTATTCACCATCACGGAAAACGAATCAGCACTTTGTAATACGAACGGATCTCCGGAAACAATATAACGAATCGTTCCCTTGCTGATTCATACAAATCTTATCACGACCGAGATAAAGTACAACTTTGGGAATTTCAGACAATTGTGAAGTCAGTCCAACCTAAGTAAACGAGACGATGCCACCCGCATACGACTAAAAGTAAATTTTATTGTTAGATATTGAAGTTGTGCGCGTTGATATATAATACTAAGGATTTCGGGTCAATGCTAAAAAGGGTCCGAACCTAACGTAAGCCAAAACGCGAAAAGATTTCCAATAGGACTTAAGCAAAATTAGGCTGTCTAATGGTTTAAGACATAAATTAGAATGTTTTAGTTTGTTTATAAAAATACACATGTACCCTCGTTTATATAGGTTTACTCGGGACACTTTTTTCGTGAATTTTGTATTACACCTGGGGTCCATAGATTTATATGCCAATGTTGTGGCGCTTTAAAATTCCAGTACGTCATAATAATGTAAGTTAAATTTAAATCATATTAGCTACACGGTTTATTCTTCGATCACACTAACGGAAATTGAATGGATCGACCATATGCATGGATACGAGTATGTTAGTAAGAAAGAAGGTACTACTTGCGTCCTTGGAAAAGAAGTATAAGTTATACTTTCTTTATATCTCACGAAAATTACAATTCCTTAGGAATTTCCATCGGCTGTTTACCGCAGTTGAATATAATTAAAGCTATTCGTAGATACGTACAAGTTATTCAATAAACGCGCATAATATACTGTAAATTTGCGTTGAATAATATTGTGTAGTAGGTGTTTTAAATAACATCTCTCGATTATTAAAGGAACCTATTCGTACCTCAAATTTCCCACGGATTTAGATGCGTATTATTTGCCGATTTCTAATGTGTATTGTCGGCTGTCACATACAAATATCGCTTCATTTTGCTATTAAGAATAAAGTTCATATCGATTTATTAATTATAAGAAATACACAACAATACTAAATGTTGTGTAGTAATGTGTGATTTTTGTAAATATATAGGTAGGTAGGTCACCAAGCGAAGTATTATATAAAGTGTACAATAAAATTTTAATATTTTCTCGTTCAGAATACCTCTTTTCCTTTTGAACTTTTTGCCTTCTTTGCATTCTATATAAACGTGCTATGTAAAGAATGTCGATCGATATACCCACCTACTCTGGCACTTTAAAATTCCACAAAATAAAACTACAAGAACATAGTTTTAATCGCTGCGAACTTCTGCACAGTTTTAATGGCTTGAAAACATCTTTAGTTTTGAAAACAAAATGCCTCGATGAAATTTCTCGTAAGAAATTTCAGAAGAAAATTTGTACAAAAGATAAAACAATTTCATAATAGAACACCTAATAATATAAAGAGGTGGGAAGGTTTATTAGCGCTATGATCTGACAGTTTATTAAGAGCTCGTCACTTTTGATTATTATTTTATGAGATGAATCTTTCTCAGTCTTGCCTTTGTTGCCAGAATATTATAAGATCATTTAAGTGATGGAGATTTTAATAAGTAATATGAGTTTTGCCTTTTGTCGAATTTTTTTTATTATATTTTTATTTTCATTATATTAATAATAAAATTATCACTTCCGTACTTATTGTGAGTGAGAGCTTCGTGGAGTTAGGGTCTGTTTCACAATCACCAGATAAACTTTATCTAGCAAATATATTTAAAATTGTGACAGTTTTTGTATTGGGAATCTGTCTAATTGTCAAGTTTATTCGATAGACACAGGTTATTTGGTGATTGTGAAACAGGCTCTTAAAATATTTATTTAGAGTTAGGTGAGATATATCATGTCCCGGTGCATGTCCAGTTTGATTCCCAGTTTGGTATCCATATTTGATTTTGACAGCTTTCCATATTTTGTGATATTTTTGGGGTCTATAGTTCTTTACCAAAATGAAAAAAAAAAACCTGAAATAATTATGATCATTAGGGAATAAAAATTTTTACTAGAAAAAACAAATCTCTATCTAGCATACATAAATAAATAGCATAAATTAACAATAAACCTCTTTAAAACAAAGTTAATTTTGGGGTTCGTTAACATAAAGTGATAGTCTTAACGTTTTAAGTATTTATTTTGTAGTACCTATTGCACTTAGGTAGTATGGTACCTATGCTTACCTAATCTACTTTTTCTTCTGTTTATTCTACTTTTTCTTTTCGCCCATATTTATTCTACTTTTTATTCACTCGTCCGAAAAAGACACGTTGGGTTATTTATACCAAAAGTGAGACCAAAATTAGCATAAATTTCTAGCATTTATTAGCATAATTTGTGACATTGCTAATTCAATCAAATCGAAAAGTAAATCAGCTCCAATTAGCGGTTGCCAGCAGTCAGCCCTAGCTGTCGGTAACGCGTAAACACAAGTCGCTAACGAACCGACGCGCGACGCAGCCCCTGCACAAATTTGCAATTTCGATCGGGGATGTTCACGTGTATCTAACTGCATTGTACTCGCCCCTCACATTATCAGTGATATAAAAATGCTAAATACTCATGTAAAGTAATTATAGGTTGATTTTCATTCTATTAGCAGTGAATAGCAGGGCTAGACAAAGTAACAGTCGTTTAGCGTTCACGACTGTAGATAAAAATGTATGGACAAACCACGTGACTGTAGAAAAACCACGTGACCGAATAGACTATAGAGGAAAACACGTTGTTTTTGAAAATCGAGTACGACAATTTGAACGCTCCCTGGCGTTCTCGCAGACTTGTAGGTAACTTAAGAGTAATGCGCGTGCGCATGCGCATGTACGAGTAGCGCGTGACAATTATTGTCAGCCGACACTGAACATATCTAAGCATAGAGTCGATTTTGCTAACATTTGTTTTCTATTTGTGGTCACGTGGTTTTTCTACTGTCTAGGCCAGCGGATTCTGGGCTCATATTTAATTACGAAACGTACTTTTATTTTCCTAAAGAATTGGTCTCGCGGTTAAAACGCATGCTGCGTACCGCAGCATGCGTTTTAACCGCCAGCCAAGTGCGAGTCGGACTCGCGCACCGAGGGTTCCATACCATAAAAGAAGTAAAACATTAAAAGTATCACTTTTGTTCATGATTTTTCGAGTTTAATTTACATATAAGTACTTTTGTTGGCAAACCGCAAACCTAACTTTGTTTTCGGCGGATTATTGTTATTAGCAAAAAAAGTATAATAGTTAGAGGGTTGATTTTATTTTTCCTGTAAAATATACGTTAATTTCTATTGATAATATTTATTTCAGATTTTTCGAATGGTAAACTTCGGAGATAAGGGGGGGGGGTATTTTTTTCGACAGTTTTCCCAATAAATCAAAAACTATCAAGCATAAAAATAAATAAAAATTGGTTTTAGAATATACAAGTAACGCCCTTTCATATGATACCCCACTCAATATTGTTATCTCATTTTGAAATTTTGGCGACCCGGTTTTCCCCCCTTTTTAAATAAAAATAAAAACAATTTTCAAATTTTTACGATTACTATGACGTCGCGTTACTATTATCTATAACTATTCTAAATTTCAGATCGATAGCTTGAATAGTTACTGAAATAATCGAGTGTGACAGACGGACGGACGGACGGAGAAAGTCTCACCATAAGGGTTCCATTTTTACCAAATTGGTATGGAACCCTAAAAATGCCAACAAAACACTCAGTCAAGCCATCGAATATATTATAATATGTCAAGTTAAGACCCCGATTCGCACAAATGTATCTAAATATTAATCAGAAATAAATATTTATCATTCAGAGAAGTATGATAAGATTTTTCAATCCATAGACTTAAGTGTCCTCTCATAATCTCATAATATATCTACCGCAATGCATGCAATGATTTAAAAAATGCAAAGTCCCATTGTAATGTTTCCAGTGTGATTTTTTCCGCAGACAGCTCTTGTTATGCTCGTTACTTTCAAGTGCGTGTTTTTATTATTTTTTAAGGGCTCCTAAATTTGAAGGCTTCGAACGCAACCCTATAGTATTCGTCTGCCTTCTGTTTGCCCTTATTCAAGAGGTTTGTTATCACTAAAATAAATCTAATGAGCGCTTCAGATCGATGCCTTAATTATATGTAAAAAATTACTGACTGACTTTAAATGAAATGAAATGAAATACATGATGCAAAGTGCATATAATGCATGCGCGCTTGTCTAAGATATGCCTATTTACTCTAAATTTGAAGAAACCCAAGGTGTAGGTGATGGAAAAGACAAAGGCTGGGAGGGTATTCCAGAGATTAGCAATGCGTATCAGCACATACAACACTAGGATGCGCGCGTAGAGATTGTCTATCTACTTTTGTCGCTCTCTTTTCTCTTTCTGATCCTCAAACCTTATTAAATAGTTTTTGAGTAAGTACACATTTGAGAGTTACGTTTGTAGATTACATTTTATTCATAAGCAGCTCTCCAATACACTGTATACTCTGATAGAATCATAAAACCATCTTTATGCGATCTCCGAACATTGCCACTCCCATAGGACTTTGTCACAATGTTATTTTTTACGAGCTGAATGTAAAATCAAGCGAAGGTGGCTCGGGTCGGTTTATTCTCTCAATGACTTGCTACCTCATTATTTCGATGTGGTCGAACATTCGAACTGAAATAAAATGTTTTGAAATTGTCCGCTTCATATAATTAACTAGCTGTTGCCCGCGGCTCCGCCCGCGTGCAGTTCGTTTTTTTTACAAAAATGTTTCCCGTGGAATTTCTTAATTTTTCCCAAGATTTCCCGTACAAAATGAGTGGTCCTTGGGTTCGATGGACCCGTAAAGGAGTCTTCTTCCAATCTCTCCTGTCAACGTGCTATCTTCTTTTACACAATTTACCTATATCTTCTTTGGTCTTCCTCTACTTATACACTCTGTCGAAATCGCTTATGTTACTCAATTCGCATGGAGTAAGATAGAGTGGGGCGTGTCATCGTGGATTGTAATATCTATACTAACCAAACTTATCTTATTCTGAGATGATACCGACGCCCAGATATTGTAATTAAGCATTCTGATGCGCTGCTCTGTACGTAGCAATCCGTTCCTGCTATGTACGGGTTATCTTGTATAGTTATACCTAGTTGCACGATCAAAAGGACGATTTAAACTGTCGCTATTTCAACCCCGTTTTGATTGTGCTACGTAGATAAGTAGCTATAGGTTTTTTTAAACATCCCACGGGTGCTCTCAAATTTTTCAGGATGAAAAGTATCTTAAATGTTGACCGGGCATATATATAAAGTAGGATCATAAAATTTCATTAAAATCCGTTACTTGAAAGACGCCTGCTAACTGTTTTTGTAATGTTTTCTTTCCCGCGGGAACTCGATTGGATTAATAAGTTTTACTATATATATATTTTGTTAAAAAGGCAACATAAGGTATCAGCATAACCAATTTTACTAAATTAAGTTCATTAGTTGTTGTTTACAAAGCTGTTAAATTAATTGCAGTTTTTTAACTATCCCACGGGAACTCTTTATTTTACCGGGATGAAAAGTATCCTATATGTTGACCAGGGATATAGGCTACCACCACACAAAATTTCATTGGAATCGGTCCAGCCGTTCCAAAGATTAGCCCGTACAAACAGACAGACAAACAGACAAACAACAGATTTATTATATGTATTGATTGATTGATAACCTAATAAAATTGAAGTTTTTGGAGATCCAAAAGAAAATGCTGGATTGCTTGCTTGCCTCTCCGCATACATAAAGGAGTATAATGAATAAAGGAGACAATAGTATAAAGGAAATACAAAGGAGGTATAATGAATGAATGTGCGTATAGCTTCATTGGCTAAGCGGCAAGTAAGTATCAGTACTCAAATATTTATGCAACTGAAGTTGGACAAAACTACATACGCCTTACAATTTTATGAACTAGAAAATTTCTTAAAAGTAATTTGTTTATTTAAGAGCACATCGAGTTTTTTAAACTAGAAAAAGGCAACATTAATAAAACAGCTTCAGCGTTGCAACAGCGCGAGTTACTAGCGAACTCCTCAAAACAGGCTATACGTTACAAAAGCAAAGAGGTAATGGAATAGTATTTTTATTGAATTGGCGTGTTCGCTTTAACCAGTCAGTCGCTCTGCAAGCTTAACAAGTTTTCAGTTATTCACCGTCACACGACCGCACAGTTTCATTTTATTGCCGGTACCTACTTGCTAATCGGCCGTTTTATTTCCCAATAACTGTTCGCTTGTTGCATTTCTTTTTCTATGATATTGTTTTGAAGGTGTCCCAGTCTAAGTGGAAATAGGCGGGGCATGTAACTAGGACTTCAGACGACCAATAGACTCGTTCGCTACCTACTTGAATGGAAAAACGTCTGGTTGCAGAAACGTCGACTGGAAACCAATACGTTGGTCTGACGACATTGCCCACTCTTGGGAAAATGATGGAGGAGAGAATTGCCGAACACCGCAAGGAATGGTATTATGAGGAGACCTGTGTCCAACAATGGATCAAAGAAGGCTCTTAAAGAAGATTTGTAATGCAATATGCAGGTTTTGGACGTTTTAGTAATCATTAATGCCTTTATACACCTGCTACGCCTACACGAGCTAGCAGACTCAGCCACATTTTACTACTAAAAAATTTTCTCTACAGTCGGTGAAGATACTTTTATTCACCTCAACATAAATACAGTGATTTTTGTTAAACACTATACAAACTTTTGCACCTCATTAAAATTCAATATTGTCTAATCAAACTTGATCACAAGGAAATTTTCGTAGATACAGCTTAATTGAGATATAAACAAGTCACCTGACAAATATTTTATTTAGTAACCGTGGCTGATGTTTATAAAAATAATATGTAATTACAAATAATAATTGTTACTAACTATACTGCTAAATATCGGCTTACTAGAGCAGCTGGGTCTAGATAATCCAAGCATAATTTATGTGGAATCTGTCGAACTTAATTAGAAACTATCTAATATCAAAGCTTGCAAATAAATAACTTATCTCGGACATCTATTACAAATCGGCAATTGCAGTGACTGTCATGATAATGTACAGCTCCAAACAACAAACACTTTCAAATCCTGTACTCTCTATAATAAATAATAGTTCATTGTTGCAATTCCGTTTGCTATCGAATTTTGATCAAAGTATTATTACCATATATTTATTGCTCTTACCCATTGCCTACGAAGTTTTGGAAAGCTTTAATAACCCTTTCGGTGTCAAACATAAAAAGCATAGAATAGACTGTCAAATGCTTATGAATAAACGAGGAGTATTATAAAATTATACAGCAGAGTGAAAGAACCAGAAAAAAAGGAAAAGGTACAGAAGTTCAATAAATAGTATGAAGTATACTAGCTTCCGCTATGCGTGAATGTTAAAATACCAGGTTTGTAAAAACAATATGTCTCACGTGTTAAAGACGATCTTTTCTTGAATTTATATGCAATTTCGGTCATTTGAAGATGTCACTAATACTGTGCAATTTTCCTATTTTCTCATAGAAGATAGGCTTCATTCTACATATTGCATTCTAGCCAAGATTCTCTTCACAAGGCTCAAGGCAGTACCTCCCGGTGAGCCTTGATCTGTTGCTGGTTTAATAAATACCATCTTGATTATCAATTTATCGACACTCAGTCATGAGGATATTACTAAGAAGAAGAAAAAGTCATCTGAAAGCGAGTTGATAAGCTACTAAGCGAAAAAGTAATTATTCTTTTATCGGTTATAAATAAACTGGCCTGCAAAAGTAAGTATCACACTTTTCAAATTAAATTGATACAAAGTGTGATACTTACTTTTGCAGGCCAGTGTATTAAAGCTCTATTTACATTCTAATTTTAATAATTAATTATTATACAAACCAAAACAATTTTATCAGGCTATGATTGCCATAGAGTTGTTAATTGTTACTGGGCTATCTCATGATTTCCCTCGCACTGTTAAACTCTGTGAAGGTTTATTATTTTGAGTGTTATCTTTCAGCAATATGTAGTTACAAAATAGCAGTTAGTTAAACAAGTGGCGCGAGCTTTGTTCTCGTCGCGAAGGCTGATTAAACTCGACGAGCGGTTGCTGGCAATCAATTTTGGTTAAACAATATTGGGTTTTAATTAACTGCGTAGCACTAAGGGCCTCTAGCGTGGTTATCGGTTTTAGACATATTACACGGTCTAATGCTTTATACGAGTATATATTTCATACAGAATTAAATTTACCAATGTAAAAAGAAATTTCCAAACTGTTTCAGATTTTAGGGATTTCTCACGAGCCTAAAATATAATTGGATCACCTTTACTACATAACATGTACAACATCTTTTTTCTATACTTACTTAAAAAAAACTATTATTATAGAATGAGAAGGGTTCTGTCATAGCCCATCATACATTTTTTTGCCTCGATAATTTTGTAGGTAATATTAATAAACGTTGCGTCGAATAACAAACAGAAAATTAAAGTATTGCTAAAGGTACAATTTACACTCCTACAATTTTCTATTTTCTGAAAGTAAATTAATTAAATTGTACTACTAAATTTGATCAGCAATTAGTCCAATTGCGTGAAAATTCCATTTTGCGTAAATACATTTGGCTCTATTCGAATTCAACAAAACGTAGCCGTTTTGCACGTTATTTAAATATTCAAATAGCGATTTCGACATTACGAAATCCGGGTGGAAATAATAACAAAATTCAATTTTGCGATTCATATTAATCTTTCGCTAACAGAAGGCCGGAATTGATTCTTTGATTCTGCCATTGAATCGGAGTTGCGTGTTGGGGGGCTATTCACGTAACGGTTTCATACACTGAGTGATGTGAATTAAGAAATAAAATAAAAAATTAACACTGAAAAATTAACTTCCCTTTTATTGAATTAGCGTGTAAAATTGAATGTTTTTTTGACATAGGAAATACCATATTAATTATCAATCTTATATTCAATCTAATCGTGGAAAGATTTCACAATTGTCGACCATCTTGCGTTTTGAACTACATTCCGCTCTATATCAATAGTCGTAAAAGTAATTTTTCAATGTTCCTTTTTTACACTATAAAAGTTAGTACTTCACTGCGATCTCACCTGATGGTAAGTGATGATGCAGTCGAAGATGTTAAAGTACTAACTTGGAAGGGGTAAGTAAAGTCACCGCAACGGTTTCTACACAGCATCGTACCGGAACGCCAAATCACTTGGCGGCACGTCTTTGCTAGTAGGGTGGTAACTACCCACGGCCGAAGTCCCCCACCAGACCAGACCTGATTCCAAAGTGGCCCGTGGCGGAATCGAACCCGCGACCTCCCACTCGAATCCGAGCGCGCGTCCCCTGCGCCAGGGAGGTCGTCAAAAAATATTTTGATTTCAACATCGTCTGCTTATCTACATACGCAGATATTGCCATAATTTTTTAAACATTTCACTTGACAAAATGTAGCCGACGCGTTAAGTGAATTGTCTACCTGGACTCGAATTAATCCGCAGACAATACTGACCGTGAAGTCCGTGTCATAACGCACTGTGTGTTGAGACAATACCGAATTATTCATACTCCGTGATGGAATGTAAACAGAATATGATTGGCTGTTAGCATGCAGGGCCCTCTCCCGGCGGACCACCGAACGCACTGGGGCCTAGAGATCATCCCCCACACTATTAGCAACTCGCAACCTCCAACTTTGTTCCTAACGTATTCCGAACTTAATTTAATTAATTACGACCCCTCCTTCTAGAGTCCATTTCGCTTAATATCATTCCGAGTTGAAGGGACTGAGATCAAACGTGCGAGTATTAACTCACGCCACGAAATATTTATCAAAGAAAACAAAATGGCATTATTATATACGGTCATCCGGGGTTATTAAAAGCGTACTCCTGTCGCATTTGACTGAATTTTATTGATCATTATTCATTATGAACGCCGACGTAAACTGGCCTGCGTGATCATATTAAGTTATTAAAAGGGGTTTACTGCTCAAATATTTTTGTTGTTTGGTTCAAACGTGGTGCAAAGCGTTATTAACTATGTGACTCCTAAAGTGACATAAGAGATGGTATTAGATGAAACATTAAGACCAGTCCTTTTCTTGTTAGGATCAAAAGAACTTTGTCATAGTACCTACTCTACCCGACACTTTCGGAAAGCTCCTTTGCACTGAAAAGAACAAGTTAGAAACTCGGAACCTTCTTTTAAATAATTATTAAATGTTTATTATTTTGTTTTAAACAATACCTAAGTGATAAAAAGCAATATGATTTCACGTAAATTTATTTGAATTTCAGAAATATTATTGCGATCAATAACATCTTGACTAAGCACGAATCAGAATATAAACTTTTGGATAACTCAATTTATTCAACCGAGAAAGATTTTGCTATGGATGAATTATTGATTAAAGAAAAGAAACTTCGTCCGTATTTAAGAATTCAAAGGTCTGCCATTTTTAGCTTATCGCTTATCAAGTTATGCCGAGGCTGGCAGTTAACGAAGCAATACTGCACACATTTGCAAGTTTGATTGGCACCGGATAGCCGGCGACAAGGCAGCGACACTCGAGGGTCCGTTGTATTACCATTTAATCTGATCATAACTTTTGTTGAAATACACTTTCGCGTTTGTAATATTACATTTACTGTTTGAACTGAACTGAACTGAACTTTGAATTTGAGCATTGGATTGGGCCACATTGGACTTGGACTTTTTGATTGGACATAAAAAGGTTTAAAATGTCAGTACATCTTATTTCTTAAATACTACATATGTATAAGTTTTATTTCAAACCAGTAAAGTCATTGCTTTTTCTGAGAAGAGAGAGTTTTAGATTTCCGTACCTCAAAAAAAAGCGGAACTCTTATAAGATCATATTGTTGTCCGTCTGTCTGCCTGTCACGACCCTGTATTTCAATAACTATTAAAGATATCGACATGATATTTGGAATAGTTGTAGGCAATGATGGTCCGCCGTGATTGCAAATCATAAAAAAAATAAAAATTTATGGGGATAAGTCGAGAGTCGAGTAACAGCAAAGCTGCGGAAAAAGGTTCAGTGGTCATTTCAAAGTCATCATTGTTACATTTACGACGTTGTTCAAATATATAGAGTCTGGCAGTGAACGATGCAAATAGCACTACTGCACACATTTGCAATTTTGATTGGTGCTCGATAACCGACGTCATGGCAGCTACAGAGCGAATGGCGAATTAAAAATTAATCACTTTTTTCCAGCCTTTGGCGTAGTGATGTAAATTTCCGATGTAGAAAGTCCCGTTTAAGTTCGTTGTGTTGTAGAAATCTCTGTAAGTCTTTTGCTTAGAATAATCTTTTAGTTCACGTCTTGAAGAACACAGCATTAAATCTGCAGCTCTATAACCATTTCTCCCACCCATTTGTTCCCCAATTTGATTTTTATAACATCGCTTTTACATCGAAATTAAAGACGCTGAAACGTGTCTTGTCTTAAAAGTTATACCCACTTTGACAGTTGCAAATTATCCGATATTGCAAAGTAAATTGTACAATGTACATATTATAACCACAGATATGAATGTGATCTTTGTAGATAACACAAGATAGTTTTTGAGTTTAGTTAAGATTAAAATAATCAATAATAATTGATACTTGTCTGTCTGCTTTCAGCTTATAAAGACAGTAACTTTCTTTAAACTTTCACATTGTAAGTACAGAGGACTTGCTGACATGCGGCTGTCGATAGATGGCGCTGGCTGTATATGTATTCGATTCGTTTGTACGATGCGAGTCGACTCGAAATTCATAGAAGAACCTGTACTAACCCCTCTGAATCTTATATTATGTTAAATACACAACTTATCCCACAATTTCTCTCGAGATATGCAAGTTTCATCACGAAGTTTTCTTCACGTGAGCACGCAAATTGCGTCATGAATTGTAAATATTGGCTTTTGTTTCCATAGGATCAAATAAAAGAAACTAGAATAGTTTAAAGTTGTTTTGTACCTATTTATATGCAGGTATGCTTTTAGGTAGATTGCGCTACACTTAAAATGCTTAAGTATGTGAACTTTTTCTAACAAACAGAAAAATAGTCCTCTAAATAGCTTTATATTCTATAAGATTTATAAATATATTGGTCAAATATCTTGCCTTTTTCCACTTTCTATACCTAGTTTTCAATTATTTTGTCATCGTGGATTAATAAATAAGGTGCCTCTAAAACCATGTACAGAATAAAATCTGTGGTACAGAAAGGTAAAAAAGTATAAAGTTTCGATTTATTTAACTGTATAACAGTACTTATACAATTCTAACATGGTCGTAAGTTATAAAAGTATTTGACGTCTTCAGACTTATTATTTGTGTTGGTTAGCAACAAATATTACATAGAAGACAAAAAGTACATTCTTTGGTGAAAAATATGTTATCTACGTGTATTCTGTTATTTTTTAAGCTATAAACACTTCTTTACACTGGTTTGACGGAAACGACTACGTGGGTTCTCAATGTCGCATCGATTTCTTGTATTATCACTTTAAATGCAAATAAAGTACGGCTCGTATTTCATATTCAGCCATGAGAATATTATGGAAACCGATCACGTTCTCTCTATGTAAACTTTTTGAATACTACTGTGGGAGTCTCACGTAATATTTATTAGGTAAGTTAATTCCACGAACAACGGTGTGTGCTTAAAGTTTGAAGCTCATGAAACTTATAATATTCACGTTCTAAGAAAATATAACATAATGCTTTAGGTACTGTAGCTTAGAAGAAAATTTATTGTCTTGTTCCCCAGGATGGTTAAACGGTTGTTAATCTCCATGGTGATTTAGCCAAATATAAGGGAGATATTATAGTGTACAAGTATTTGCACAAACAAAGGTGCATTCTCTATTCCCTCATCTGATGGGACAGTAGCTCTACACGATTGGGGAGAGATTAGGGGGCCTACCACCGTGACCTAAAGTAATGTTAGTGTAACATTGTTTTAAAATTTTCATACTGACATTGTATGAAAATGTCAAAAAAATATTACAATAATATTGGTAGGCCCCCAGGTGCAAGATCGGCGCGACGGCTTAATGTGGTCTCCAATTTCCAAAGTTTTTCGCAAATAGTGGACTAATTAAACATCGTAGGCTTACAACATTGTCAATGTATGCGCGCATAACGTTTATGCATCTACATGTTCTTCATCTTCTTCTTTTCGAGTCGACAGTCACCTCAAACACGGGTAGCCCAAAAAGCTGCAACCGCGATAGCTCTATCGGTAGCCTCGTACAGCTCCTCGTCCGTGCAGGTTGTCGGGCACGCAGGTCACCCGGTCATGTGCGCGATGGTCTGTCTTGGATGACCACAGAGGCACTCCGTATCGTTTTCGGAAATAAAGCCCTACTTTGCGAGGTTTGCTTTGGACTTTCCCACCCCTGACCTGAGGCGATTGAGTGATTTCCAGATAGGCCAGCTGAGGTTGTATCCTTCAGCTAGCTTTTCCTTTACGCTGATGTTTGGGTTAGGGGTGTTTAGCCGTGACCTCCACAAAGTGAGGCGCATAGTTTCAGCGGGCTGGTTGAGTGGGTGCACTGACTGTAGGAAGCTTTTCCTGGAGCGCAACCTGGGTCGGGCCGGTGTATGGTTGAATAGGGGGTGGCGTTTGTCCTGTAACTGTTTGGTTCTCTCGATTGAGCTCGCGACCGTTCTTCGCACCTCTGGAGGGGCTATATCGGCTAGTTGATAAAGTCTGTCAGTCGGCGTTGGCTTCAAACAGCCCGTTATGAGACGACAGGACTCATTCAGTGCTACGTCAACCAGTTTTGCGTGTGCCGACCTTTCCCATACGGGGGATGCGTATTCGGCCGCGGAGTAGCAGAGCGCTAGGGCTGTAGTACGTAAAACGTCTGGTTTGACTCCCAAAGATGTTGTAGTCAGCTTTTTCGGGAGGTTATTGCGTGTGCAAACCTTTTGCTGGGTGTTGGCGCAGTGCAGTTTCATAGTTAGGCTTCGGTCGATGGTTACGCCCAGATATTTGGGTGAGCTGTTATGAGACAATTTAGTATCCTGCCATGTGATCTTAAGTTCCCTTTTGGCGTCTTTATTTCGAAGATGGTATGCGCAGACTTCGGTTTTGCTTGGGTTAAGTTTCAGTCCATTTGCAGTGTAATATTCGCCAAGCTGGTTCAGAGATGAAGTTAGTGTCTCCTCTACACTCTTAAAGGTGTTCGCTTGAGCTGCCAGCGCCAGATCGTCTGCATAGATGAAACTTCTGGTACCCTGTACTCTAGGTTGGTCGTTTGTGTATATGTTGAATAGGGTTGGCGCCAGGACGCTACCCTGTGGCAGTCCGTTGCGCTGATTCCTCCATCGGCTCTTTTGGTTTTGTAGGACAACCTGAAATCGGCGGTTACTTAGTAATTGCCTTACAATCTGGCAGAAACCATAATCAGCCGTGATTTCATAAAGCTTTTGTATCATCGCACTGAAATTAACGGTATCGTAGGCTGCCGATAGGTCCACGAAAGCGACATCCGTGATATTCCCTTTCTCGAAACCATCTTCGATATGCTGGGTCAGGTTGAGAATTTGCGACGTGCAGGATTTACCTGGGTGAAAGCCTGCTTGTTCAGGGATAAGTTTTTCGTCGATGTACGGTGAGAGTCGTTCAAGAAGGATCCTTTCAAAAAGCTTGTATAAGTGACAGAGTAGGGAAATCGGTCGAAAGTTTTTGAGATCGTCAGCGGATTTGCCAGGTTTAAGTAACGCAATAACCCGGGCCTTGCGCCAGATTTTTGGGATTTTGTTAGTTTGTAGGCATACGTTAAAAAGTTTCAGAATCCAATCCAGCGTCACTGGTCCGAGATGCTTTATCTGTTCAACTGTGAGGTCGTCGAATCCACAGGCCTTGCCGCTCTTCAGCTTCTTAAGCGCAGCTTTCATCTCACTGAGGCTTATGTTAGTGCTTAGAGCATCAGTTTCTTCATAAAAAAGCGTCATGTTCTTCATAAAAAATACCTACTCATTTCATATTGGTTCCCGATAGCTCCAAATCTTGGAAACTGCAGAAAATAAATAATAATCTTTCGGAAACCAATATGAGGAGAATGGGAATTTTTGAGCAAAGCTTCTACTACGAGTAAAAACATGTTGTATATGCATAAATGTTATGCTCGCAAAACTTAATGCCAGAAGTCTACGAATTACGATGTATATTAGCTTACTATTATATTATTAAAATTTGATTTTTGCGGGCCGAAACACTTTCAAAAACAGAATTTCAAAAAACCAAAAACTATTACACAAAAGTCCTCTCATTTGGTGTTTAAGTACCTACTTAGTAGAAAAATAAAGCTAATTATATGTAGCAGGTTTAAATAATAACCAATGTATGAACAGCTGATGCACTTCGGTTTGAGTACTTGATACTTCATATACATTTCCCATTTGCACACCATCTCCCAAGTTAGGATTTACATACCACAATACAAAGCCTTAGCGACGATTCAAATTAATATTATGGTAGGTTGTGTACATTTACAGTTTACTGTTTATGTCTTTCAGACAAGACTTCACTTCCCCTACATGGTACGATTAATTAATATCGTGTTCCCTCACAACTGAAGCATGCTACAAATAATTGAAATCCACAATAACATCCCTTAAACCCACACGGATTCATTAATAATTGTATGAATATTTCTTTTTATTTTTAAAAATTTAGCGTGGTCTTCTGTCACCATACACGTACATAGTGTGTTGTTAATAATATCTATATGAATTTTGGCACTAATGTCCCATTCTTTCTATCCCTGTTATTTCATTTTTAGAGTTGTATCTACTGAAGATGCATTCGACCTGATCACTTTAATAGAAAATTCTACGTACTTTAGAGTCAAGACGCTTTAATAACCACGACTCAATATTCAAATTCTAATCGAGTTTTAAATTGCAGCCATTCTCGTGTTCCGCTCGCTTCGGACTGAGCTGAAGTTTCGTCTCCACTCGTCCCTTTCCTCGTTAGCTTCTCCTTAAAACTTCGTTCAACTTTCGACGTCAAGTTTTTCACTACACCAACTTGATTTTCGTGATTAATTAATTCGTTTGTACTATGTAGAGTTGTTGGCGGGTGATCGTTACAAGTGTTCAGAGATACGCTGTATTTCTCGATAACAGTTGTATTCTTTTTTTACACTCCACAATTTACTACTTGACTGCAATCTCACCTGATGGTAAGTGATGATGCAGCCAAAGATGTTACGTAACTTAAAAGGGGTAAGTCACAGGGGTAAGTTACAGGGGTAAGTAAATTGAACTCTACCGGGTTGTACACAGTATAGCACGGGAACGCTAAATCGCTTGGCGTCCTTGCTGGTAATGTGGTAAATAACCACAGCCGAAGCCTTCCAACATACCAGACCCGAGGCAATTAAGAAATTATAATATTCTAAAGATGTCTGTGGCGGAAATCGAACCCTAGACCTCCCATTCGAATTCGAGGGCGTGCTACTGCGCCAGGGAAGTCATCAAATTTTACGTTTGTTTGTATTAAAGACGACGAGTCGTTTATAATTTCTCTAACTATCGAGCTTACAGCTTCTTAATTGCACTTCAAAATTGCTGAAGGTCTTGAACAACAAACAATATAGATTAGATTCTAACAACACTTACGTAAAATTTTGTATGGCGTGAGCACAAATTGGTAAGGGGAAGTCGTAAATATTCATGAATGTTACGTGTCACAATTATTTTAATGACGTCATGATACAAAATTATTGTCACTTCGTGGAAAGTGGTGAAAGTCAAGGTGTTAGAGGTGAAACATTACTATTTCCATAAATTCGAGGTATATTTTTTTATTGGAACTATAACTCATTCCTTTGGGTGGATTTCACGTGAAAGTATCTTTCTGTACGCTTTCAAATACTTAATGATAAAACATGAAAATTTCAGCCCGATCTGTCCATTAGTTTGAACCGGCTAGCATGCCGCACAGTACAAAATCAATCATAAGACTTATAAGATATAAGATATTTCAATCCACGAAGACGCGCTCGACTCTGACAAAATCGCTTAAAGTTTCATTCAATTCGTATGGAGTTTGACAGCGTGGGGCGCGTCATCGTGGGTCGAAATATTTTATTATCTTCTTAATATATATAAATCTCGTGTCACAATGTTTGTCCTCAATGGACTCCTAAACCACTTAACCGATTATAATAAAATTCGCACACAGGGTGCAGTTTGCTCTAACTTAAAAGATAGGATAGCTTAAATCTCAATTTATCTATTTTTTTATATCCTTAAGGGCAAAACAACGTTTGCCAGGTCAGCTAGTATTATTATAAGTTGCGTTTGATATTTTTGAAAGACAATTAGTACGAATTGGCGGCTCCCATGGATTAGTATTTTCATGATTGTGAAAATGAAAATTATTATAAATAATAGAATGATGCTCCGAAACGTTGAAAGCAGTTATTATACCAGACATCAATATTATTGTAATGGCTAAACTACTTCAATTCTGTTTAAATTCGTAAATGTAAATAGATTGTTAAACACAAAACAACGATCATAACTTCTTAACTTTTCCGTGAATTCGTATCAGTTTTTGAAACAAATTATCGTAAATAAAGAAGATAAGAATCCTTATTTAACAAAATATTTTGGACAAAACATCTCGGTGCGATGGAGACTAGGATTGTACGATATCGTTTTAAAATCGATGTATTTAAAAACAAACCGTAATTAAGTACAAAATGTAGATAGAACTGTTCTAATTTCAAGGTAAGATTAAAATATGATAAAAAAATATGCGAGGAAAATATATATTCATTTGTTCAGGAAAAAAGTATTTATTTCAGTGACAGAACAGACGATAAGAAAATAAAGGAGTAAAGAATGGATTAAAAAAATAATAAGAGAAATAGTATAAGAGTTGTTGTTTCGTAGTTTAATTCAAACTAATTTTCGCCGTACCCTATACCTAGAATTATTTTGGAGATTAAAAGAATATCCTTGGAATATTAAAAACATTAGAGAGAGCCACAACTTTTGAATCGTGGTTTTTTTTTGATTCCTCAACAATTTAGTTTTACTTACTTTGTTGTAAAATACAAAAATTTTGCATATTTTATAGCTATAAACTTTAATTTGGGAACGGTAGAGGTTCCAACTTTAAATGCAAAACCAATGGACTGCACGGTAAATAAAGCTCGCCAAAAAAAATCAATCGGACCACCGATTCGAAACAAATACTTTTTCACGTGAAAATTAATTCGTCGCCGGACAGTGTTGTTTACTATACGGCTGCTTTAAATACGTATTTTGTACTTTTTCCTTTTTGTACTTGCGCTTGACGTCAATCATGCGCGGCAGAAAGTAATGACTTGCTTTAGAGTAGAGCATATTAGTTTAAACAATTAATGATCTATGTAAGGTATTTGTTCGCTCTATATGAACAGACTGAGACTTCGGGATTGATATTGGAATGTATGTTAAACGCCACACTTATGTTGAAGCACACACGCCCTAGTGGTAAAGTTTGCCTTCACTTAATCATTAAAATTTCTTTCAGATTATTCTGAATATTATTATGAGTTGTTACTGTAACCATTTCATAAAAAACCTTTTGTTGAACCCTAAACCTAATAAAAGAAAATCAATTTAAATTCACGCTTTAATTTCTCCTAGCGATTTATTTTCAAGACCCGAAAGGGTTTGTTATTGAAAGTCATGTTATAGATATGAAGTAAGCATTAAGTACTGTACATTTTCTAATAAACATATCCATAACGTAGATATGTTCTCATTATGTTTTTCTTTACCCGCTTATAGTTTTACACATTTTTGTTTTATTTTATTTCGATCCCATAAAAATAAGTGGTCATATTTTGATATGTGAAATCACAACGTTTTTACTGTCTACAACTTGCTTATAGATCTTACTACGACCTAAGCCTAAAAGGATAGAAAAAACAACGCTAAAAATTTTATCTCTGGCAATGATCTCTGGTCAAAATGTGCAGATTGGTTTAAAGAGCTCGGCTTGGATTAATTGTGTAAACTAAAAAATAAACATAATAAAGGTTATTATGTTAAAGGATAGAAATTATTTTCCCCACAATACCTCACCCCCAGTGGAAAATTGTATAACTACCGGTTGAAATAAGTATACTGTTTTGAATTTTAGTTTTGTAACCACACGATTGAGTGACAGAAATTATCCTAATTTGGTCCTAATCTTTAAAATGTATATTTTGTCTCATAATTTTTCAAACTTTGATATATATTAGGTTGAGCGTCATAGAATGTTCTCCCAAGTTAACGAATACAGACCCGAAATAAGTAGGTACCAGCTTCCATTACAACCGACGTGATGCATAACCGCAAACATTCAGACGCAATCATAACGCCGTTCCTGAATAATGTGCCCATTAGCGATCCACGCGTGGGAAGTTCACCAGGGGCTGAGTTAAGCCCGTCTTAAGTGCCAGGGAGTACCGCGAGGTGTTTTATATCGCGTCTTAATTAAATTACATTGCGTGCCGTGGAAGCCGCAACTCGGGCGAACGGGTATTTATACGAGTATTTTACTGCCGGTAATGTCACCGGATTATGTGCCCGCACAAAATTCTTTAACTGTACCGGATTAAATCAATTAATGTGGCTAAGCTTTCGTATTAGTAATCTACCCATATATATATATATTCAGGCTTAATAATAATTTAAGTGCACGGTGTATTTTACGTAGAAGTTGCTGGGAAAGGCCATTTTGATTTAAGATTTCTTAATTTGCTAATATTAATTTATGAAATTGGCTAATATAGATCTGGTTTCATCTAGGAGGCCATGGCTGGTTACCAATAACCACTACTACACCGCCAAAGACGTTGAACAATTTAGCGCTTGGTAGAAATAAAGTTAATCTATCCTCTAAAATTCTAAAAGAATCAATGGGCCAAGTTATATGCTCTACTTCCAATTATATAAAATTAAAAAAAGATATTGTCTTTTAAACTTGAGGACAGTCCCACCCTAGAGCTTAGGTCACAATATTCAACACTATAATATTATTACCTACATACATATATTTTGTAGGTACAAAACCCAACGTTTATGAACGATACTGTTTTTGGATTTCAATTAAACCAAAGCAGCAATACTGCAGAGTAATGACAAGGAAATTTTAGTCCCCTGTAACTGGTATTTACCAGCGACAGTCCCGTGCAAGGAATGCAATCTGCGGTGGAATGCTCTGAGTGGAATTAAATTTGAACCATCCGTGTGCATCGTACCGTGTAGAGCACAACAGGTGACGATCTATACTTTGTAAGATAAAGAGAGGCTAGCTATAAATCTACAGTTTTTTTTTCTGAGATTCATTCTTTTTTTTGTGATTCCATACCTTAATAGATTAAAGTATGGACTATTAATTTTTGGGAGTTTTGGGTTTTACTCTGGCTCTTTAGATTAACGTGTATCGTTGTAGTAACTCAAAACCTACCGCTTCAAGTTGGTCAGCGTTGGGCAGTTCGGCTATAACAAAACCCTTCTAATTTTGAGAGGTAACCCTCACTCAGTAGAAAAATTGGCCGTCAAAAGCCGTAAAGACATACAAAAATTTCACTTAGTAGGTACCCATATTAATCATCGCAAAAGCACTTCGACGTGAAGCATTTCAAATTATTTCCCAAAATTTAGTTGAAATCAAAAACAGCTTCAGTTTCAATTTGTAATTAGTACGTCTTAAGTTGTACCCGAGTCGAGCGGACGTCTTTGATCGCAAAATAAATTCATTAAAGCACTCCCGCGTTATTAAAGATGATGATTATAAACGGCGGAAGAAGTCCGGGCCGCGGTCCAGGGGTGGCGGCAGGCGGGCCCGGTCGAGACACCGCCGCAGATTCATTTCTCGCATTTGCAATTCTAAAATCTACTCTATCGTGTACCTCATTCGTATGCCTCGCGCAACTATCTTTTTCATTCCCCCGAAGCGCCAATACTAGCATCTCTCTCCCTCGCGATTACTTTCCGCAGCAAACATTTCGCAGACACTTTCTTACAACGGTCAGGCGTAGAAATTCAAACGGACACCGTAACCAGAAGTTTATTTCGAAAGGATTAGCAATAAATAGTTCTTCCTCATTAAATTTTCATGAATATTTCCGCTCCAGTAGTTGATTTATGCAGAAAAGTTTTAGTTCGTTGAATATAATATTATAATAATTGTGTTTATGCGACGGTATTGAAATGAAGAATAGACCCGACGACACTTTATGGTTAAATGTAAATATGCTAATGACCGATACGAAATACAAAACAACCATAACAAAGTTATAAGGTAATTTAGCCTCTAGTCTTAATTCTATGATAAAATGAATATATGGAAGCTTCACTGTTTATATACTGTACACTTACATTTGTTACGCCTTTACCTGGGTTACTCGTTATTCCGGAAAATTATTATATTTAAGATCCTTCTAAAATCGTAAATAACGTGGGGTCGGTGAAACCCGCAGGCAAAACTTTTTTAATAATAACACAAAGATAATAAAAGCATGAATAAAAATGGATTCTTTTAGTTACGACATCCTTATATTTTTTATCGCCTACATGGACAACTGTGTTAGTTGTAACACTGATTAAAATGCAAATGGTATAAAAACTGCTTGCAATCTTCCAAGCAATATATATCTCGTTTGATCTCTACAATCGATACAGTGAACCGCATCTGAGCCCCTGATTGATCTAGATACAACGTGCAGCGATCCGGGAAAAGTTCTCTTTAAATGAGGACATTCTGTAGTAAATTGCATTTTTTTTCGAGATGCGACTAAAGAAGTTTATGAAAAAGATCTTATAAGGAATACTGTTGTAGTTCCATGTAAATTTCCACGTCTTTGTGTTTGAATCGATTTGATTTTAGTTCTGTATGTAAGTTTGTGCTGTTATTTGCGTGCTAAAATAAAGAAAAATAAATTTTTAACGCAGTATTTACAAATTATTACTTGATTGCAAATCGCACCTGTTATTGTTGTAACAGTAACCATGCAGTCAAGCTATTAACATACTAATTTAGTAAGAGATAGCAACTCATTTAAAGACAAGTGCCTTTTCCACAGGTATCATTACGAAAGTTCTATTTTTGACGCTTTTAAGTCAGAAACTCTAAAACCGACTCATTATATTATACTTGGTCAACACATAAATATAATATGGTGGTAGTTTAAAGTATAAAACAAACTATGGTTGTAGTCTAGATAGAGTTAACCCAAACGATCAAACATTTTGAGCTGGGCATCAGTCAGCGACATAAATTCTTTGCCACGAATGGGTAGCAGCTGATATTCCGCTTAGCTGCATGTTTTGACGCAGCGCTCCATTCGCTCCAACGAGCTATACAACTCAGTTGATGCGAATTTGTGACATTTTTTGCATTTAATCGAGTTTATAAGGAATAAAAGTGGCACTCCCGGGCGTGCCGATAGAGGTGAATAATTGTACCCACACACCAGGGAATTACTTTACCCGTTATCGTGAGTTCAATGGTTTTCCTATCTCAAAAAATGCCCAACGCACCCAAAGAAATATTCACTTCAAAAAAATTTACATTACTCTAAACGTAGTACCTATTATTTCTTGCAAAAACTATCTATACCTATTGTGAAATTATTGAGTTCACTTTACTTTTGTGTGTCTTTTCCCTGTTAATTCATTTCCTGAACCAAGTAGGTATCATCACTGAAATCTTTTATTTTAAAATAAGCATTAAAATATTGTTTTTTGATTTTTGTTTTTAAATATGAAATTACTGATTGTGCTGAATATTTAAAAAATTATGCAATTTACTAAAACTGTATGCGAAACTAAAATTGTTACAAAAAGGAAACTTTGGAATCGAAAAAGGCATGTCTCTTTATTATTATTCATGAATCAATGGTAGTCGTACAACTCAATGAGGCAAAAGGCAAAAACGATGTAACAAAGGGCCCAATATTCGATGACCCTCAGTACGAGTGCATGCAAATTGATATTACTGGAGGATCGTGACAAAGTCGAGAGTTCTGAATATCTATTCAGTATCTATATTATGTTTAAAAGTAATGTAACATGGAACTACATTACGGTCAAGCGATCGGTATGTTAACTAAGTAAAACTAATAATGATAATATTGAATACAAAGTGAACACAATCAGGAAAAGTTTTTCTTGTAATGTGAAATTTGCATGGTGCGCGGAAACTAGTGTACGTGAAAAATTGTGTAGCGACGGCTCGGGTTTGTCAATTTAGACGAAGTATTTTTTTGCCGCACTTTTGAAGTCGAGGGCGGCCTCTTGGAGCTCTATGGAGCAAGATATGCGTAATTTTGGAAAAACAAGTACACAGGAAGCAGTTACCTAGTAATACTACTAACTTTAAGGCACAACATTACAAACATCAAAGGCAGTTAATGATACAATTTACATACCAATAAAATTAAAGCGTGCTGTAGAAAGAAACGTTTCTAAGTAACTTCTCATTCGGCTCACGTAACCTGACAGAGACAGGGTTAAAGTGACAGGAAACGACCTTGATTTTACATCGTCGTTTCGTAAATGGGAACAGCCTAAGTTCTACGTGACTTTGTTTTGCGCCATTCGCGGAATGTGCCTTTTAAATTAAATCTTCAATGAGAAATCACCATGAAATTAGGGTTTCCAAATTCATTGAAGACGTATACATTGGAAATCTACAAAATATGTGACTTTTGTATATAGGTATTTCACTTCAATGGCGGTCCCCTTCAACTTAGAAATCCTTTAAAACTTAAATATACTTTCCAATCTACTATTTTTTTACAGTCTAGATACTAAATGACGTCTTTGATTTACTTACTGTGAAATAACTTTGCAAGGTTTTATGCGTGCATTCATTACTATGAACAGATACCCAATGATACATACTTCGGTTCTAATCCTAGACACCTCTGTCTTTTCTGAGTTACCTGTGTTTCTGGCTTTTGGTTACTAATTAATACTTCTTCTTCGTGCAACATGATACCTGAAAGCCATAATATTCTCAAAGGTATGTGAAACCTGCCAAAACGCACTGGAGCAGACGTGTTGGGCATAGCTTTAGGTCATTTGAAATATAATATATGGATTAATTAAGTACTTAGTGAATTACTTGGCATGGATGTCGCATTCCTTAAACTTAATTTAAATGTTTAAACTGGATTGACTTATTTGGTTCCCCCCAAAATAACTGTAACAATTTCTTTAACTCGTATCAAATTAGCAATAAAGCAAAGCCAAGTCGTAACGCGTAAAGCACTTAAGGGCTTATGCACACAGCGAATTTCTAACGCACCGATGACACGTGTTTTACAAACGCTTGCTCACGGCGCTATAGATCACCACACAATGTGATCGATTCTGTTGTGCAAAATCTCCAAAATAAACTAATTAAAAATAGTGCTATCCTTTTCCATCGCGATCAGTTTGAAAAGGATAACACTATTTAAAATTAGTTTAGTTTAGAGATTTTGCACAACAGAATCGACCACATTATCGCACATTATCGCATTGGTATCGATTCAAACGCATAAAACGATACTACCCGTGCGTAAATCGAGTTAAAAGTCGGAAAAAGAGCAGTGGGTGGTTCTTTAAACCAATAATAATAAAGACAACTTAAGCAATGTTGTCTCGACCGGCCATTTTAGTTCTCTTGAAAAGTCTGGTCAAAAGTTACTATTAGAGAATACTGTAATCCGCAGGTACTAGACATACATTTAGGTTATGCCTTGCATCTACAGACCACAGTTCTAATTGGTATATCGATGGACCACAGTATTCTCGCTGTATCAGCGCGATTATGCAAATTAGCGTTTCCGGCGCCACTTATTTCAACGTGAGCAAAGGTTTTTTGTCTGCGTTTGAAGAGCGTTAGCGCGCGTCATCTGCACGTCGTCGGCGCGTTAAAAATACGCCATGAGTAAAGGCCCTAATTCATAATGACTTTCGAAATTATAAAACCAGCTCATTAATATGATATTATGGGCACACTCAACTCCACGCGTGATCCCGTCAGCCCTGAGCGGGAACAGGCACACGACAACGAAATTCCATCAGCATTATGATTATAATAAGTCACCGCGAAAATTTGCGGCGCCTCAAGCGGCTTTTCATTAAGCGCGTATTGCCGCTGGGATGAACATCCGTACCGTGCTGTTTATCTCATGTGTAATATACTGGAATATGGTACATCTGTAATTTAAGAAGTAAAATAAGCTTCAGTTAGTTTCATGATAAAAATACATATAAGGATTTGAAATACATTTTGCAATATTTTTGTGCAGGTATGTGCCTCTGCAAAACACCTACAAATATACAAACTTCCGCATTTAATGTTATAAGTGAGATGATCGTTAATTTTAAACTTCAATTTCATTACTCCAACAACGAATAACACTTACCTATTCATATTTTTCACTCTATGTTTGTTTGTTCTAATTATAGATTTTAGTTCTAGGTTAAGAGCAATATACTTATCAAAAACTCTGCTGCTACTTTCAAAAATATTCTAAAAAATGTTGCACCTTCCTTTTGGGATCACTAAAATTTCAAAAGCCGCGCCTGTCGGTTCACTTTTATTCATATGGCACTTGACATGAAAGCTTATCTTTGCTGTCGTTTTTATACACCATATGAAATTGCAAAACAGTATTTTAAAAATATTCTCCCGGAGTATAATTTTTTTCATGGTGGCAGGGTTGTTTTGTTCATGTAGGAACCTAATTTTGTCTCGACCGACGATGAATTTAGGCATCGAATCGAGAGCGTTCTCCTTCTTCTATGTTTTACTAGAAGACAACGAAATAACATCATCATGTATTTTACTGTTATGCGAATGATATTAGCACTAGACCGATTTTTAACACTCAGCGCTGTCAATGGGATTACAATGATTATGGGCTGTGTCTCACAAATGTAGATTTACTGGATCACCGCTCCAAAATTCTCGACGGCAACCAGATACTGGTCAATTTAAAACTGTAAAGTATCGTAACTGTAGAAAATTCGCAAAAGTCTGAAACCCGTATGTACCTACTCAATTGATTTACCTACTAAGAAGTTAGATTCTTCAGTATTTGTTCTAAATTTACATCGGTTTGGTATACGAATCAGCATGAAATACCCGTCCAACATCTGCATTTTCTACTATGTACAATAATGATAACCCTCAAAAACAGGCCTATAGGCATTACCATAAGTTCGCTTCACTTTCCATCAAATCTAATAATAGTCAAGCACATCCCTTTATATTAAAAAAAATTGCAAATTAAGATGTAAACGAACTTAAAAGCACTGAAAATTGTAAAAGTTAACCAATAAACGCTACAAGTAAAACAACAAGGTTAAATAGTTCTGTTACGAGTACTTTTACGTAATAAGTTAAAAACCAACACTAAATTAAATTAGCCAATAACTACGGCAAACTTTTCCCGACAGCGAAAGGGTATACCGGGGTCGACTAGATTGTAAAAATTTCTGATGTCCCCTCGTCTTGGGAAAAATTAAGTCTTTACATTTATTTTAAAATGTTGCAGACTTCATGAATCTTTCAGCAGCTTTATGGTAATTTACAAAAAATCGCCGCCGTACAATCGATATTCTTAAAAAAAATTGTTTGAGACAAAGACGCTTAATGAAGTTAACTTTGAACTTCTTTGTCTTCTTGGGTCGGCTCTTTGAGTAAATGAGTCTAAATCTAAATAATTTACTAGTAGCACTTTGTTCATTGCCAACCTTACCTCATTCTATACCACGGCCGGAACAGTCCTCATAAAACTTCTGTTTTTTAGGGTTCCATACTCAAAATGTAAAAACAGGTAAGACCCTATTACAAAGACTTCGCCGTAAGTCCATCCGCCCGTCCGTCCGTCGGTCCGTCTTTCATCAGGCTGTATGTATCTCTTGAACCGACTACAGACTTAAAATTTTCACAAATGATGTAAGTATTTCTGTTGCCGCTATAACAGCAAATACTAAAAATATACCCATAACAAACGTGATTATTTTGCTTGTTTTTGTTCGATTATTTACAGATATTTACAGATTATTAAGTTTTATATTTACTTTAAAAATAAGTAAAACAAATATTCAAACGGGTGTCCCATGCAACAAACGTAATTTTTTGCTCGTTTTTGTATTTGGTGGGCAGGGGTATTTTACTATTGAGATTTGGTCTTGATATAGTGCGTAACCCTCAGTGCGACTCGTACTTGACCAATTGTTTTAATGTTACTAAATTATCCAGACATTTTTTGAATTTTCGAAGGTTTATGTATTTTTTGCAACTATAAATAACACTTGCAACAATATTCACTTAGTGAAGAAAACTTGCTAACTTAAATTTGGTCAACGTCTGTCAGCTACGGCCAAAGTCAAGTTTTCATTTTGAGAGGGAAATCCATCGCATTTGTAGTAAGTAGGTCGTAGCGTAAAAAAAGCCCTATACAACTTCAGACATGGTGACTAAAACTCTGCCATAAAAAAAAAACATTTACATCGCGTAGTTAGGCCATTTTTAAATCAAAAACACGAACTACATGCTGTACAAACAATAAAGTTATTAATTTTAGGTAGTAACAGAAAAACTTTGCCAGCGAAAAAGTTGGCTCGCCTGAAAACATTAGTGAAATAAACTGTCCGCTGCGAATCGTGATACTAACGGAATTGCTTTTGGTTGTTTATAATTTAGTCTCGTGTTTCATAGTATCCAGTTACTGTTTTAGATAGTTCCAGATTGAAATTATATTATTTTTTGTTTCAAATTTCACTTACCAGCTTTGCGCAAAAAAGTTAAAAATTAATATGAATTAATTAAGAATATTTTCACTGTCTATCGGATAATGCGTCCACCTTTTTTTCTTCTTTACTTGACTATAGTCTTATTTGTTAGCAAGTGCAGAAATTGGGGCACTCAAGATTTGTACAGAAAATTGTAAAATTCGAATATTTTTAACAAGCAACAAGACAGTTTTTTTTAGAGATTTTACATGAAATTCTTTGACTGAACTTAGCGTCTCATTAGTTTCCGGGGACGAACACATTCCTCCAGCCTCCATGACGTAAGGGTTTTGGCATCCGTCACACAAACTCCAACGACGTGTCAAGAGGGTGAAGGAGTCTGCAGCTGATTGCAACTGCAGCAGCTTGGGTAGCGGGTCGTGAGTGGGTGTTAGCGCAGAGAATACCCAAGTGTATCCCATATTCTCGCCAACCTTGCAAAATGCCAGTTTTTGTGGGTGCCTCGCCTCACATAGCAAACCCCTTCGTTTCTCTGATCGAGGCAGGCATATGCGTCAGGCATTTTCAGTGTATAAAAACTAAGATGTATATCAATAGGTAATAATACTATGGGGCACTTACAAATTATTTCCGATTTTTAGAAAGGCAATTTCACGATGACTGTGTGCGGAAACTTTCCCTTTGTTACAAAAGTAATAAAAGAAACCACGAATACCCGTCATCTTTTGGAGAAATACAAACAAATATCTTTTCTTTCACTAAATTTTATTCACACTGCACACAATTTCAAATTTTCCCACTGATAGAAAAAGAAAAATTATTATCGCCGTCAAAATATTCATTAAAATCCCCGGTAATACGCTCCGCCAAATTGAACTCTGCTGAATTTTCGCGTAAAATGAAAAACGTAATAAGAAATTGTAATTTATTTCTTATTGAAACGAGAATAATATACGTCCAGCGCGCATTTGTATATAAAATCCGAGATATTTGTCTCGGTCATAATTTACGTATGCTTAAAATTATTTGCGATAATATCAATTTAGTTTACCTATATTATTTTCTTCCAAATCCATAACATTTTTGAAAGACCAGCCCTTTCATTATGCAAAAATACAGCAGAAATAAAGCAGGTAGCAGCGATGCAATTACATCTATGCAGCTGATTGGGTAATGCTTGCATCAATTGGCTGGTGATGGCTGCGTTGCTATGGTTACCGGCGATGTTTGGCCGATGTACATTTTTATATTTTTGAGACTCACACCCCTGTCCAGCTCCATCAACGACTCTCATCATGGAATTAAAAAAAACATTCTGTACTCGTGTAAATAATTTACATGTAGGGGACGATCCCAAAAATTTTATTTCAAGATTTTCTTGTACAATTTTTTGGAAGTGACTATTAATAATGTATACCCACTTTTATGAATCATGCCAAATTATGAGCTCAGTCCTCACCTGCATACAATCAGACAAGATTGTCGTCCGTCGCTAACTTATATCAAAAATCGTATCTATGGGTAATACCCATTGGGTATAATATCAACAGTAAGCCCAAATAAATAGGTAGCAAAATTGTACCCCGCAGAGCCATGCCCCGCCCCCCGCGGAGTCGAGGTACGAGTATTAACATTAATAATCCAATTTGTGGTCCCAACCGAGGTGAAACTCATTAGGAAACTTTCTGCATTATTGCATTTGACAATGGATCCGTGAGCTAAGACCAAAAATTAATGGGACTCACACATTAGACATATAACCGACAGTTGATGCGACAAGTTGACCAAACTTTTTGGTGGTCAGATACGAAATAGAATAAAATCGTCTCGTGGTCAGTATCATATAAAGCTACTTTTAGTAAAAATTTTAATACTAAAACTACGGCCTTCTGAATTCTCCTTCGGGAACTTTTGATTGGATTCGTGCGTCTTATTACATTGTCTCAAGTACAAGTACATCCTTAGTCAAACAGAAGGTACTTTGTTCTTAACAACCTATACTTAGTTTTCTATCTGCACTAAAGACGTAACTGTAACTACAAAATATTTACTGAGTAAAACATAAATAATACTATGAGCAATATAATTCATTAAGGGCTGATTGTTCAATCGCCAGATAAACTATCTGCGGAATGAAACATGTGCCATACAAAATCTGTCAAAACGTCATATTTATTCCTTAGTTAACGATTATCTGGCAATTGAAAAAAAGATACGATATTCGGGCATTTTATTTAAATTAAATTAATTATTTTGCGACTGTCTTGTCTCAGGTCTGCTCTATCGTGTACCTACAATGCATTTTATAATGTAATTCGTAAAGCGGCTTTAATTCGCTTGCGGAGGCGCCTAATAAGATTCCGTTATGCATCGCATTACTGTCAGACTTATTCCAAAGAAAATTGAATTACAAGCTTTTATTCTGTTGAAGTTCCTAATGTTTCTATAATACCTACTCATAGATTTATCCTCCAATCTGACTAGATAGAGCTCTATTGTGGCCCTACCTAACAACGACAGCTCCGTGAGTGCGGCAACTTCTTTTTTTGTAGTGTGAGCATTGATCTAAAAAAATGCTCTATGAGTTGTTTGTATGGTTTGCCAATTTAGCAAAGTATTTTTTGCGGCACTTTTGAAGTTGAGGGCCTCTAAGAACCTAATTAAGTGAGTGATAGTGAGTATAAAGCAAAATGAAAGTTTTGAGAACTATGGTAATAAGCAGGACTGATTAATTTGTTTTGCTATTATCCGCTTCTTGAAAGGATTCTGTATGGTGCAATATGCAGGAACACCATCCACATGAAACACCACACACAATTTTCTATCACTTTCTTCGACGCACGTTTCGTCCCGACATTAATCGTAGATCTCTACGATTTCGCATTGTGAAGTCAACATCTCTTGAGGATGTCCCGGTGTCGGGACGAAACGTGCGTCGAAGAAAGCGATAGAAAATTGTGTGTGGTGTTTCATGTGGATGGTGTTCCTGCATGTTGCACCATACAGAATCCTTTCAAGAAGCGGATAATAGCAAAAAAAATTAATCAGTCCTGCTAATTATGGATTTCCGCAAAATAACGCCTGCTTCCATTCAATACTATGGTAATAATAAAGCGAATCAATTGTGTTTGTCAAGATACGTTGACCCACATCAAAAACAGGATGACTTCCTCCTAACCTCTGTGCCTCGTAGAGTACAATGGGTTATACATCCTGTTTATTCTTTAATCTTAAAAATAGTAAAAAAAAACTCAAAGTAAAACCAAACTTCTTAAAGCTCTCTTTGAAAGGAAAATAGTTAAAATAGTCGTTTAATAATTCAGCATATTTCATAAGCCCTGATTTTTATATCCTCCATATTTTTTTTCATAACTCTTCTCGATAAAAATGATTTATATTTTAGAAAGTCTAATTAATTTGGCTAAGAGATTTTTCAAAGCAGAATTCGATAAAGTTGTGCGTTTTATGTTACTCCCCTTATACAGATTGTAGTACGTCAATATTTTATTGTTAAAGATCCAAAAACAACTAAATGCATCATTTTCCTCTTAGATAACACGACGAATTAGATATTCTTATTTATTATGATTACGAGGTTTTTCTTCACTGGTTTCCCTCCAAGAATCTGCAAAAAAAAATTAAAGACACGTTTTACTTGTAATTTCTGGTAAGTTAAAGTAGATTACAATGTTAATTTTATTGATGCAGAGCTCGCCCTGCGCCCTGGAGGATAGAGGGCTACTACCATTAGTATGCTGATGGTAAAAAAGATAAATTCGTTTTTCGGAGCGTTTAATTTATGCCATTTTTGTGAAAGCGGGTTGGTGGTAGGTATATTTATTTAAAACCCGCGCTTGTTATGAAACGCGAGTTATAATGATTCGTCACAATGACAAAAAATTCATCAAGTGCGAATCGGGCTCGCACACTGAGGGATCCGTACTATCAAGACCACTTCTTAATAGTATTAAAGTAAACTAAACACCCCTGCCAACGATTTAAAGAAAGCATCCCTGCCCAATAAATTCAAACACGAGCTCCCTTGATTTTTTATTTTCTCTTAATTTATACTATTTAAGTATTTCCACAGTAAGCGTCTAACTGTTACCGTTACCAATTTATAGTAAAAGCAAGCAAAAAAATCACGTTGTTGTATGGGAGCCTGTTGTCACTTTTGGGTGTGGACCCCTAACAAAACAATTTATTTTTTAATAATGTAAATACTATATTTAATAAGTAGGCTAAATAACCAAATTGGAGCTCTTTACTGTGGTATGAAATTTATGGAAACTTACTCGTATTTGAGTTGGTAGCATTAAGATTTTTTGACTCGTATACAATATGAGAGAATATATAAAGTAGACCCACGGTTGTTATAACAAAATTACTGAGTGATATAATTCCAATGCCGTTGGGTCCTTTAGTCCTTCATAAGACACACCGATTCGGTAGTTTGTGATAATAATAATATCAGGTTCTATTATATCATGTAACGGGTATATTCATTTTGTGCTCTACACAAATTAAAAGCCGTAGGGAATGTAGTTTCAAAGCGCATTACTACTAAACCTTATTTATGCAGTTATTCATAATTAATAATTTATTCCTTTACCTATGCTTCGTTAGATTAGAACTTTATTTGGATAATTAACGAAGGAGTAACTATTTCATCTCAGTTATTTTAATTCCAGAGGACATCATTTGTTCAAAAAGACTTTTGATTCCCAAGGATCTCACCTAAAATAACACACAAAAAGTGAACGGGTTCTATGAATAGGTAATAATAAAAAGACACATGAGTTTTCAGTGTCTTATAAATAAAATGAATAGGTACCTAACTAACCTAGATATCTACTGAAAGATTACTCTAATTCATTATGGTTAAAGAATTTAATAACTACAAGTATGAAATACTACGTATGATAAAAATTCTTTTAAGTAAAACAGCTGCGGATGCTATATAATGCAGCTCTCAGAGGATTTGAATTGTATATAAAGCAGTAATTCTACAGATGCAACGTACATTAAGTAAATGAGTACCTGCGCTTTAGTAAATAATATAATATTAACAGGTAACATTTAATATTTAAAATATGTGTGGTGTATAATAATAAATACCCCAGCGGTCGCACGAGCTTGGCTCACAATATGACCCTCTATTTTACCCCCTTGGGCTTAAATTTTCAAAAACTTTGTCGAGAAAGTCACCCTATCTATAAGCCAAATTCAAGCTTTGCGTTGGTAGAGCAATCAGTCAATCAGATCTGCGATACAAAACTTTCAAAAATGTAAATTTTTGATATTTTTGTATAGGTAATACCCGATTTAGGTAAGTACAGTAATTTTCGACAGTTAATATTTATTTTCGGAGAAAGTGCATACAATCTCCTCTTAAGTACCTTTCTAATCCTTATACTACTGAATATGCTTGGTTTCAAAATCCATGCAAAGAACTTTCATCAAAATAATATACCTATAGAGTCATAGAATTTCATAGGCTTTATCAGGGTACCTATTCGGATTATATCTTTGCCGGGATAAAACAAAGTTAATGAGACGGGAGACTATGATGTTAGTCACTATTTGACATATACGTTACGTATATGTCAAATAGTGATGCTTCCATCGTATTGCTTCAAAAACTAAGAATTATACAAAAACCCTTTTGAAATCTCAGTAGGTAAAATAGAAACAAATATTAAAATTTATTATACAATGTCTGTACACTGTGCAGTCTATATGGAAATTGCTCTCCGCCTTTGCGTGTACTATCGAAAACGTTCGTTTTAAAAACGAGCGGAACCACCCCGAGTGTATCGAATCCTTTTAAAAAACAGTAAAATCCGCGCTTCTCGAAACATTACCATGCACGAGCCAACTATCTCACTGAAACCGCCGCTGATCCAGCTCGGAAAGGTTTTAAACACGCCTGTGTTAGTACTTATATATCAGTAGGTACCAACACAGATACACATACGTTTTACTTATTGTTAGTGGGCATACTCTTTCATTCACAAATGTAGCGTACTTCATCATTATTCGCAAGAGTACCTTATGTACTTACATTGTACATTATGTACTTACATTAATATCTTTGTCGCAGTATAATTTAGGTATTAGACATCGTTTCATCATACATAGGGAAAAACATACTTACTTAGTCAGCTTTCAACAAGTATGTGGGTTTTTGCGATTTTTCATTTTTGTAACTATTGTGACTTCTAAATTGAATTTTTCATCTAGGAAGAGATATATACTCACAAAATTACCGAAATATACAGAATACGACATCAAAACTGATAAATTTAATCAAGAAACAATCATGCATAGAAATTAATGTGCTGAAATAGAAATATAGGACATGATTCAAATTGTATAGCAATGCAAATGCTGCAATTAAATTCTATTTAAGAGTAATTTGCTACAATTGATTTCTATTCTGCATTTTCGGCAATACCAACTGTGACACAGTTGGTTGTTCTATCTGTGGGATACCCTAAGTTTATTGTTACGAGCCCTCTTCGAATGTAGTTGTAGTTAACTAATTCATATTATCGTAACTTGTATTTTAACGGCCGAAATTAATACACCTACTTATTCAGATTTGTCCAGTCAGAGATACAAATTATGTCAAAGGAGAAATACCACAGGTATTCAAGTTTTCTCACGTTTCAATACCAAAAAATAGTTAAGGAATTGTTTTTTAAGAACTATTGCTACTCAAGAATTAGTTTTTCAAGTCTGAAATTTAATTTTATGAAAAATAAATTACTTTTTTTTCAGTGCACAGTCATAAAGATCGTCACAAAAATGCTCGTGAGAAGTAGGTACAATGTATTAATTTCCCTATTATATTGGAATAAGGAACAGTAAATCAAAAATAAAAGTGGAATTTAATTCAGCTTGGTACTAATAAATAAATACTAATAAATATAGGTACTAGAGGACAACATCACATACATTGCTCCGATCCCATAGTAAGTAGCTTATGCACTTGTGTTATGGAAATCAGAAACAACGAAGGTATCACAACACCCAGACCCGAGACAATGTAGAATAGTACATTGTGATACAAGGGTGCAAAGTAGGTTTTTGCAAACGAGCTGTCATTAACAAGCCCGAGCCGAAGGCGAGGGTTTTTAATGTCACGAGTTTGCAAAAACCTATACACCCGTGTATCACACGACGTTTTTCAATACAGTTGTGAGAATTAGTAAAAAAAAATCAAAGGGATATGTTTGCTCAAGATTTTGGGGGCCAATTTTCATCTTGTTTGGTTTTTACCTTAAATAAAATATCGAAGATCGAAATCGAAGGCGACTTCGAATTCGCGATATAAAAGATAAAATAAAAAAGATAAAAAAAGATAAAAGAAAACGTTAACTAAAAACTCCTTGCTATCAAAATTTTTATATAGTATTGTAACGAGCAATTCCGGAGGTGCGACGAGAAGAGCCGACAAGTGTCGAAGTTGGTCGAGGTGAGGAGGCGAGAGGGAGGCGTGACGAGTGTGCGTCCATAAAATGGGCGAGCGGCGAGGCATGCAGGCATTATTATCAGTCGTGTACCAGTGCAAAGTGTTACTGTGATTAATTTGTAATTACTGTGATATTTAAAAAGTTAGAAAATATAATTGAATGTGCGATTGGTGAGACGTGTTTCATTTCTGGCTCGTAACAGTCAGAAGTGGTATACTGTTCACCACACCCACAGTGAAGCGAAAAGCCGGGAACATGTGACGTCACGTGACGTCAAAGAGGTTGCGAAAAACTGAAGAAAATTGGACACCCAGCGAAAAGTCTCATGTAAGTGCCGATGAAAGTAGTTATCGTTTCAAAAATTGCTTGAAGGCGATGCATGATGAATACGTGAGAAAGAAAAGCCGTGGAATAATTTTTTTACTTGAGGGTACTTTAAAAAAAAAATCGGAAGAAAATATGATAATTGCTAAATTGTACCCGATTGTAACCCGGAAAACCGTGATATATGTGAAAAGGAGGATTTACAAGATTGAGTGAGATTTATCGGTGGAGTGACAATAAGGGGTCAGGCGTGTACTCTGTTAAGCCGGTTAGCAACAATGGCAGCATAGTATACATTGCAATTTCATTTTTGTGAGAAGATTTGACGGTACATTTGATGATGACATTTTGTAATGGTGGAAACAAAAAGGAAGCGGGCGGTATCTGCTATAAGTGTGGTTGTTTCGTCCAAAGTACAGCTAAAATCAAGTGAATGACTTCTGAAAGTTTTCAATGCATTTTACGTGGCATAAAAAAAAAAAAAATCAAAGTGGAACAAGATATGAGTGCGGGTATACCGCAATAACGAGGGCTGGGATTCCTGAGACTGAACGTAGGATTTTAAGAAGCTTTTTGGTAATGTATGATCGTTCCAATATTACAACGAGAATGTAACGTAGGCGTTGCTAATATTTGTTTTTATGTTTCATGAACAACTGATGAACTGATGAGTCTTGCGCGCTGGTCAGCGTGTCGCGTCGTGCATGTTGACTCTCCGTGCTATGCTGGAGCTGCATCTGTGCGCTGGCCACGTGTCTCCACGTGTATATGATGTCATGTCACGGAATGTGTGATGTCATCAACCAGATGGCGTCTCTGGTGAGCTGTATTTGTTCCAATTGTTATTTTGATTTAAATATTAAACATTTGACATAGTCCACTGCTATACCGTCGGGCACTGTGTTCATTTTAACTCACAGTAAAAAAATTGTGTGAAACTGTGTGATCATATGAGTTCAGATACGTTATTTATGAAGGTACTTGTGTAGTTTCTAGGGAGTAAATTTAACAACCACCAGTGATCGAAATGTTGCGTGATATACTAGTAGACGGGAAGTACCTACATTTGTAGAATTTAAGAGCCGTCCAATATAGTCGAAATTATATATCGTATCAATTTTCAGAGTTGTACCTATGCAAATGAGTCTTAAAGCAGCGAATAAATCTGAAAGCTTATTAATAAAATCTTAGAAGGTAGTTTTGTTGGGATAAGGTAGAAAACGTAAATTTTGGTACTAACAGTTTTGGTATAAAGGATCTAATGACACATTAAAACAAAAGTTATTTGCGTGCGTGTATGTACGCGTATGTTTGTACGTGCTTGTACATGTGAGCGAGGATTGAGACTTCTCGCAAGTGTGCTACACTTTTGGCGGGAATTTTATGTGTCTTACTACAGAGGCTCGAGTCGATTGTTTGTTAAGAGGTTATCAGGATTTTACGATAGTAGTAGTAGGAGTTCTTACGTGTAGCTATTTGTAATGAGGAAAATGAGTAGGTTACATTGTGAGTATAATAAAGCGGTAGGAAATAAATCGTTTACAGGAATAATTAAGAGGGTAATCTCAGTTGGGTGGGTCAAAGTTTTGGGAAGTAAAAGAGATAGGTGAAATATAGACGACTGGTGAAATTTGACATAGATGTAAGGTGTGACGAGAATGGATAGGATGGATAGGACAAAGGACACGTATGTTAGTGAAAGTTTTAAAGTAGCACTTGTTACCGATAAAATTAATAAATGAGGAGGTTAGCGTGGTACGGGTCATATAATACGTAGACTGAAAATCACGTAGGTGTAACAAAGAATAATGTAAACGAAGATAACGTATAGGTGGATGGATTGTGTAAGAGGATACGCGTATAAAAAGAGTGGATTACAAGTTAACGGCTGATTTAAATGAATGTAGGAATTGTGAACAATTATGTTGAGGACAGGCCTAAGCGTACATTCAGACCTGACAAACAGTTCTTCATTAATCCGAGCTGGCACAATCACATGTGTTCAAAATGTTCTTATGTTTACAGTTACTATGCTGCGTTCGAGAGAGCCTTGGTATCCGAGATGCATCATCAGAGAAGGAAAGCAACTCCAGCAGTTATGCGGCGGAGGGTCGCTGCTCAGGCATCATTCGCGAGTCCTTCGATGCGGAGGAGACTCCAGCCTGTTAAGTTGAGTACCTAGTATCTAAATTAGTAGTCTTATGATCTTGTTGAGCGATGCTTGATTCAAAGCTTATATGAAGCTTTTTATTTGCATTGCGCTGCTCTGTCTCTCTTCTCTGGCACCGGGAGGCGATGTGGCCAAGCAGGGACTTGATTTGAAGGGGCAGTGACGTGACCGAGCGTGAACCTGATTTGTTGTATCTTGGTGGAATGGGAGGTTACTAGTATTGCGGGTTCTGTCTCATAGTGCGACCACCATGAGTGTAGAGAGTAACTTTAATGTTTCATTTAGCGTTTTAAAAGAGTATCTTTCGATAAGTTAGTTGAGTTTTAATTTCCATGTTAGGTTATAGTTATCAGTTAGGAGTTTACTTCTGTCGACTTAAATTTAATAGTTAGCTATCGTTTGGCGAGTCCTCCCATGAGTTTTGATGAGATGAGAGGTTTTGACTTTTAGATTGGATTTATATTTTTGAGTTAAAGTTAAGTTAATCAGTCTTAGCCGGTATTATAAATTTGGAATTTCGTTTAGCAAATTTACATTGAGTTTAGTATTTTGGCAATTAAGAAACTTAAGTTTGAATTAGTTTAGTTTATCAGTTTTAGACTGCATTATCGGTTGGGAGTCTGCTTGAAACTTCAATTTTGGAAGAGCTTAGACTTGGTGGCCACTTGGTTTTAAATTAGAATTTAGTTCGAAATCAGATTGCAACTTCTATCGATGAGTTAAACCGCGTTTCTTTAAGCTTTCATTTTGACTTTAATGGGAACTGGAATTTCATATTTTGAGCTTAATTGGTTGCGGTCGTCATTGGAGTTTACTTATAGAGTTTACTTATAGAGTTTACTTATTATAGAGTTTACTTATAGAGTTTACATATAGAGTTTACATATAGAGTTTACATATAGAGTTTACATATAGAGTTTACATATAGAGTTTACATATAGAGTTTACATATAGAGTTTACATATAGAGTTTACATATAGAGTTTACATATAGAGTTTACATATAGAGTTTACATATAGAGTTTACATATAGAGTTTACATATAGAGTTTACATATAGAGTTTGCATATAGAGTTTGCATATAGAGTTTGCATATAGAGTTTGCAGATTAGGGTTTGCAGATTAGGGTTTGCAGATTAGGGTTTGCAGATTAGGGTTTGCAGATTAGGGTTTGCAGATTAGGGTTTGCAGATTAGGGTTTGCAGATTAGAGTTTGCAGAATAGCGTTTAGCAGGATAGCGTTTAGCAGGATAGCGTTTAGCAGGATAGCGTTTAGCAGGATAGCGCTTAGCAGGATAGCGCTTAGCCGGATAGCGCTTAGCCGGATAGCGCTTAGCCGGATATCGTTTAGCAGGATAGCGTTTAGCAGGATAGCGTTTAGCAGGATAGCGTTTAGCAGGATAGCGTTTAGCAGGATAGCGTTTAGCAGGATAGCGTTTAGCAGGAAAGTGTAGCAGAATTGTGTTGAGCAGGATAGTTTTGTAGGATAACGTTTTGAAGGATAGTTTTGCACATAGTTTTGCTTTGGATTGACTATGAGGTTGAGTTAATAATTTGAGCCTGGAGTTTGGGTTTGTCACTTGGCCGATATTATTAGACTGATATTATCAGATTAGAGAAGTAATCTCATGTCCATCATTTGATTTGAGAGTTCGTCTCTGCCTAGGTATTGTCCTGGTTGGTTTTGTGGCACTTCTAAGCAGGTGTGGTTTTGGCTGTCAAGTTAATCCACGGGGCCGAGATTTGGTGGTAATTTAAGGGGATTTTTATTAAGGGACTGTTGAGACGTGATGATGTGTGTATGTATGAAATTGAGAGCACTGAGTGTAAGGTTCACAGCCTCGTCATTGTTTCTGCAGGTTTTCTGGGGGGGAACTTACCGTAGTGTCATTAACGTGCTCTTAACAGTTAACCGTGTTGCAACAGTAGTATTGAGGCAATCGAAACCTGAGATTGACTTAATGGATTTACTAGAGAATTAAAGTGTACTCTGCGCCAATTGCGGCGCAATTGTTACAGGATGGCCGACTGTAACGAGCAATTCCGGAGGTGCGACGAGAAGAGCCGACAAGTGTCGAAGTTGGTCGAGGTGAGGAGGCGAGAGGGAGGCGTGACGAGTGTGCGTCCATAAAATGGGCGAGCGGCGAGGCATGCAGGCATTATTATCAGTCGTGTACCAGTGCAAAGTGTTACTGTGATTAATTTGTAATTACTGTGATATTTAAAAAGTTAGAAAATATAATTGAATGTGCGATTGGTGAGACGTGTTTCATTTCTGGCTCGTAACAGTATATAAAATAATGATCGAGCTTTTAAAAGTAAGTTACGACCACGAAAAAGAAAGATGCCTGTGCGTAAGATTTAACTTTCGAATACTAATGACAGCCTCTGAAAGTGCGCCATACCATACAACTGTATTGAAAAAGTTATTTTTCTACATTGCCCCGACCGGGGATCGTACCCGGGTACTATACCAGGTCCATACATCCAGGAGGGCAAGACAGTGTGGAAATTTTGTTTTTTTTTTATTCCAGCCGAAAAAAAATGTTTTGTCGTTAAAATTAAGTATCAAACTAAAAAAAACAATGAGAGGGCAGACACCGTTTCATCGGGAGATAATGCAAGCTAGAACAAAAACGTTAACCCTCTCAGTGGAAAGCGAGGCGATTTGTTATCCTTTTTAATTTAAAACAACAACGCATCATTTCCCATGAAATGAAACGTTTCGACGCAATGTAATATGCTAATAAAGAAAATGCCGAATAATTATACAAAAACTGAACTTTATTTTTGCAATTTCATTGTAACTTTGCGAAAGGACTTTACGAAATAGCCATTTTTTCAAACTGGCCGTTTTGAAGTTAATTAGAAACTCAATTTGGATCTATGACTTGCTTGTTTTTTTGACAAAAAATATAACCATAATAAGCGCTCCTCGACTCAACACACCCCAGGATTTTTCGGTAACAAAGTTTGTCTACGCATTGCAGCAGACTGTTGGAATGCCACAAGTATTAGGCATACATATAGTAAAGTATACTTTACTATATATTATGTGAATTACGGGAAAGCACAGTGTTGGCAGGCCTCCGACTACATGGACTAACGACATTAAGAGAGTCACGAGAAGGCGCTGGATACAGCTAGTAGCGCAGGACCGTGAGGGCTGGATATCATTGCGGGAGGCCTTTTCCAACAGTGGACGTCTGTCAGCTGAAACAAACGAATACATGTCTTGTAGTATAGCTCATAAAAGTCATCCAAAAAGTTCTTCAAGAAACAGCGGCAATAGTAATGAAATCAACCAATGACAGTAAATAATTTTTAAAAGATTGGAAGGTACTCGTAAGTACCTAAGTCTATATTTCATCTGCCCACAAAATCCTAATGTAATGTGATGATTAGATACTTAAAATAAAGTCTCAAACACAATTTTTTAATAAAAGAACAGGTACCGAATTTCTTTCCCGTTCTTTGCAGAGCAAAATAGCTTCTCAAACTCGGCAGTAGTCTGACATTTCTTAAGTACCTGTACGAGTAAGTTAGGCCTATGTGACAGAATAAACATTTTGATTCTGATTAATCAGTTGAACTCCATACACAAAGCAAAGAGATCGTATATTTCGTCGATATCACAGACCAAGGAATAACTTTATATTGACTATTTGTTCTGTGGTCGGAATAACGAATAACCAGCATACCTGACAGTAGTGACAGTAATTAGGATATCAGGATCGCCTGAGCGGACAAGAGCGGGTCAGCTACTAGTGTTATATACGTTAACCTACCTAATGTTAACTAGTCGTGTAACACGCACTGGCTATTGCGTGCAAACGACTACACACTCACAGTACCTACGTGCGCATTTGAACCTTTATACAGTCTACTTGTTAAAAACACAAATACAACCCCCAACGCAACCAGCCCCTGCACGCGCATCATTAGGGGAGTGCCTCTCGTAAACCACGCGTAATGGGTTTTATCTTGGACTATAAAATTTATTTACACTTATACTACTAACATTATTGGAACCTCATTCCCTAATGTGCGTCGAAGATACGAATAGGCGTGATCAACCCGGACGTCTTGATATCGAGTGAAAAATTAACCCTTCTTTATGGGGACACTAATGGTAACTCGGGAAAACAGGCCTTAAAAACATAAAAGTAAAATATATAGTGGTAAACAATAAAGTAAAAAAAACGGTTTTATGAAGTTTTGATTTCAGACAACTACGACTGATTTTATAATATAAACAAAAAATAATTATACTACGTAAGTAAACTCGAAATATGGTGATATTTATGGTGATAAAACGTGAATTTTGATCAGTAATAATATAGTGTATTCACAATCAGTATTATCATTTATAGAACTTTAACGTAGTCCTGAAAATTCAACGTAGAGATACATAATAAATATCAAATAAATCAAACACTAAACTTTTGTAACAAAACTTTTTCAAAACGGCTTGACCAATTTTTATGAATTTTTGTTTTACATTCGGTAGGTCTGAGAATAGGTCGTAAGGAGCTCTTTTTCATACCCCTACCCCTACATGGCAAAACAACGTTACCCGCGTCAGCTAGTTAATAATATATTAACAAAATTAGTGCTAGTGAGTCGTGTTTACCTTGTCAAACGTGACCCACTTTAGGGCTAGGCAGGTAGTAGGTACACAAAATGAAAACATTTTAAAACTTTCTTCGTGTTGAAAATTTTAATTTTAATTACAAAGCAATTAAGAGCACGTAACCACATCCAATCTAGATTTGCACGAAGCTACTATAACTTATTTAGAGGAAGCTACGCTATGGCTACGTGGTACACGTACCGATCACGTAATGCCTTAACTACCAATTAAGACTATATACAGTATACTCGTACACACTTTTCATCGTGGTTCAAGCAAAAGTTACTCGTACTCGTACCAACCTTAAGACGTATGAAAATGGCAGACGTACCTAACTTTGCTGATGAAAGATTAAAAGTACTAAATGGCGATGACATACTTGCGTGTTATGTTTTATTATTTTTTATTGAATGGAAGCAGGCGTTATTTTGTAGAAATTCATAATAAGCAGGACAGATTAATTTGTTTTGCTAATTATTATTTTTTGTTTCAATTTTTTAGGGTTCCATACCAAAATGGTAAAAATAGAACCCTTATAGTGAGACTTTCTCCGTCCGTCCGTCCGTCCGTCCGTCCGTCCGTCCGTCCGTCCGTCTGTCACACACGATTATTTCAGTAACTATTGAAGCTATCGACCTGAAATTTGGAATAGTTGTAGTTAATTGCGGCGCGACGTTATTGCAATCATAAAAAGTTGAAAATCTTTTTTATTTTTATTTAAAAAGGGGGAAAACCGGGTCGTCAAAATTTCAAAATGAGATAACAATATTGAGTGGGGTATCATATGAAAGGGCGTTACTTGTGTATTCTAAAACCGATTTTTATTTATTTTTATGCCTAATAGTTTTTGAGTTATTGAGCAAACTGTCGAAAAAAATACCGTTCCCCCCCTTATCTCCGAAGTTTACCAATCAAAAAATCTGAAATAATTATGATCAATAGGAATGAACGTATATTTTACAGGAAAAATAAAATCAACTCTCTAACTATTATACTTTTTTTGATAATAACAATAAACCGCCAAAAACAAAGTTACGTTTGCGGTTTGCCAACAAAAGTACCTACATGTAAATTATACTCGTAAATTTATGAACAAAAGTGATTCTTTGAATGTTTTACTTCTTTTATGGTATGGAACCCTCGGTGCGCGAGTCCGACTCGCACTTGGCCGGTTTTTTTTTAACCTCGTATCAGTTATAATTATTATACCTACTTACACGAAAACATAGTCATTCGACTGCGGCTCCGCTGTTTAACACGTTGAAAGCTGTATTGAAAAGCTAACTCATTTTTCAGATATTCTTTCCTATAGCCAAAAAGGTTTCCTGGAAGAGATCGCTTGCAGCAAAAGGTCGCCTTTGCATACCATTTGATTGTTATTCTATTTTGTTTTTTGTATCTTTATTTGCAACTTTTGGGTGCAATAGAGTGTTTCTTCTTCTTATTTTCACGCATATCGTCACCCGTCTAGATGAATTGAACTTAGTTTAATAACTTTACCTCGATTACTTGACAAGCTTTCCACCGCATAAGAGTAAGCCGACTTATCTGAAAGTTTGTGAGGAGTAGTTTATTTGGATGTTTGTGCGTTATGCGTAGCTATAAAGTTACGGGAAGGAATCGGGAACGGGAACGGCAAATCCAAAATTCCCTCGGGATTTGTGAAAAACCTGTGGAGTGTGGTGTAGTCGCAGGCAAAACCTGGTTTTCCATAAATATAAATAATGCTCTAACTATTTTGTGGGTACACATTTATAAAGGTACACCATCCCTAAAAATCAATTGAGATGTGCTGATCCTTTGCTATAAAGAAGATATAATGCAAGTTGCATTCACCGTCCCTTTAGTACTATAACGAGAGGTGTCGTGAAATAAATCTTTTCACCCCTGTAACGGTACAGCCTCCTTGCGGTCGGTTAGGTCTTTATTTTTCCCGTTAAAGCCTCTTGCGTGATTTAGTTTAATTGTTCGGAAGTTATTTCCAGTTGATTTGGTTTGACTTTTATTTAACTTTATACCCTTTTAAATTAAAAATAAACACTTTCTTTCGCAATACGGAAAAATACACAGAGCTCAGTTTTTAAAAAAATATTTCGCTCGTACGAAATTCCCTGGGGTAATAACCCTAATTTTATAACCATCTCTGGTATTAAATATTAAAAAGAAACAAGTCATAGTTGTTCCTTTGGAAACTGGAAAATCTTTTTGAAGTCAGAAGGAAAACGTTGTTATGAATTCACGAAAAATATGTTGGTTGCATTTATATCACATGCATTCTTAAAATCTTTTGGCAAATATTCATCATTATTAATGCAAGCTTCGCACTTTAATTTTCCACACACTGCGGGCTTAAACAAGCTACCATAAAAGCGAGTTAAAACAATGGCTAATTGTAATATAAATGTTCTACACGTTTACTCCATTACATGGGGCTAGTGGGTTTACTTTTCAGAGTAATTTTACTTTTCGACGCACCGCAATTTGAGCGCTTTGACATTCATTTATCTCCATTACAGGACTGCACAGGTTCCTGCTGCCCTTACGCGCCCTTTTATTATAGGAATAAAAATAAACAATAAATGCACCCCATTATGGAGGAAATGTTCGTGTGCATAAAAATAAACCTTTAAACAAAAATATATTAACTCCCCTTTTACAATCCATACATATAGCTATAATTAGTATTACCTAATATAACATTCAACATAATTATTATGATTCAATGAAAATAAATATTTAAAAAAGGTGGGCTTGGTTTGTCAGGTGACGATAATGAGTATGCGGAGGGCCATAAATTTTTATAATAGCCTGTTTATCAAGCCATAATTAAGTCTCTTCGTTGTTAGAGTTATATAGTTAGAGTTGTTGTGAGTCCATACGTTCCTATATAATCACTTCATGTATTTTCCTAAATTATGTGGACAGTAACTATTACAAGATTTTCAAATTGAGATAAGCCTCAAATGCTTAAAACTGTATCAAAGTTTACGTGATTTTCAAATGTTTTCAAGTGGTTAAAAGCCCCACGTTTTGAGATTGATACAGTTGTTTATTGATTGATAGCATTTTAACGACATCGGGGGGCAGTATCTATCGATATTGCTTGACGAATTTATACTTTACGACTTTGGATTGTGAAGTCAACATCTTGTGAGGAAGTCCCGGTGTAGGGACGCAACGTGTATCGAAGAAAGTGTTGAAAGAATTGTATTGTTCCTGCATATTGGACAATACAGAATCTTTTCAAGTAGCGGATTATAGCAAAACAAATAAATCTATAATGCATATAGAACTTATGTTAAATTTTTTGCCTGCACCTGGTATTATTTGCGTTCATTTTGCATTAGTTGATATGTTGTAAAAATTGCGTTGCCGCTGCTATACAGATTTACAGTCAGTTTAATAACACACACAGAACTCCAATGAATTTAACACACGTTTTCGTGATAACTGAACTACACAGAGCATTATTAAAGCTATTTAATATAACAAGAGACGGGATGTTCGGTCATCGCCTGCCAATGAGCGTCATCGGCTGATGCCGGCGCAAATGACTTTATCATAATCAACTTGTTGCTAGTGAAACTCATTACTGGAACGCGTTTACCTCCTGTTTTCCGTTTAATGCGAATAACGCATAATTTTGGTGGAATAATTGAATTTTTAACGTGCTGCTGACAAAGTTACGTTTAATTTTACATTTCGCGAAATAAATACTTGTGACCTACTCGTAATTAATTATTTGCCGCACTTTAATCAGAATTCGAAACGTTTTTGATTAATTAAGACTGGGTTTTTTCGTGTTGTTTTGAATATTAGTCTTCACTCGTACCTGCTATGCAGATTTTTGTCATAAATTTTAATAAATCGTTGTATTAGTACAAGCGAGCTCGCGGTCATAAGGCCCAGCGTCCTCTCGGCACCCCTCGTGGGCGCCGTATTGTCGGAGGTAGCGCTGGACTGTGGGGAACACGCTCGCGTTGGTGCGCTGGCTGTAGAGGAAGTCGAGGTGGTTCCACTTGCGGTCGGCGACGACGTGAAGTTCGACAAGGCGTGGCAGCCACGCCGCCAGCCAGCGCACCTCACGCAGTGCTACCAGCCGATCGCTGGTGCCATGCAGCAACACCGTGGGCACCGCCACTCGTCTCAAGTCGTAACTAGGTGGCCGCTCGCTGCCGTACCGCCTCAGGTTCTTCTGCTCACCGAAGTCGTATTTCTGGAACGCCCCGCAGCGTATCGCCTGGCCGAACCGCGCCAGCGAGCGCACAGAGGTGCCGGCCGGAAAGTGACCGAACAGAGTCTCGTACGTCTCGTCGGCGATGGAGCCGGGATGCGGCGCGTCGATCACCTCGAGGAAACCCCTGCATAGCGCGTCGCGGATCACGCCAAACCTGCAGAATCGCTCCGCGAGCCTCCGGACCAGGGACGCTTCGGAGAATACTTCAAAGACGCCGATGTTGGTCAAGAGACCTTCGAACTTATCGCTCGCCCATAGTAGCCAGCCGAAATAGGAGGACCCGTACGAGACCACGGTGGGCGGCGCGGCGGCGAGCAGCACGCCGAACTTGCCCGCGTACCACGGCCGCTCCGCCAGCATGATGAGTGCGACGGTGCCGCCTTGCGAGAACCCCAGATAGTTGAGCCTGTCCGCGCCCGTCACCCGTAGCACGTAGTCGATTGTGGCGGGAAGGTCGTAGGCGCCAACTTCGTCTGCGGAGAATCGCCAGAAGCGTTCGTCGGTGGGGTCGAGGGTCCGGTGCCGCCTGCCGTACGTGCTGCCGCGCACGTTGCCGAACCAAGTGTCGTGGCACGCGGTGGGCAGCAGCAGGCCGAGCGCCGCGCTAGGTCCCGACGTCGACGGGCCGACGCGTGCCCGGCGCCGCCAGCCACAGCACCGCCGGCAACACGCACTGCAATGCGACGACGGCGAGGACGACCCACCGACTCACCCAATCCCACGAAAATGACTTCGCTCGCATGTCGTGGTCTGTGCCGTGCGATAGAGCTCCAGATGCTATTCAAATGACTTTACTTCTTCACGATGTTATGATATTATAATCGTGCTTCTTTCTAACGAATAACACCAATTGTTACGTGCTGGGTTCGACGATTTGGAGAAAAACACCTGGTGACTCTTGAGAACACTTTATTCTGCACTCCCAGTATCCAATGTCCCTGGTCTTCCAAGTAGTTCGCTTCCTCTTCGCTCTTGATCGCTTGCTTCGCTTGTTCGCTCTTCTCGTCCCTCGATCAGACTAAAGGCGCGGGCACTCGAACGCGCTTACATACCCATCCGAACGAAGTTCGAACATTCTCGAATATCACTGTTTATATGAGGGGTAGAACTTGCTAGATATCGCAGGTACCACAAGTCCAGTTATCAGAACTATAACTGTCCTTTAGATAACTCAATCACTTCATAAGGAATGTACGGTACTGAGTGCTGCAGACGACAATAAATAATATGATTGTGTTTAAGTATTCTTAAAGGAATTATTACTGACATAATTTACGTCTTACATAATTTCATAACATTTTTGATAATAAATATTCTCGATATGATTATGTTACCGATGATTTATTATGATAAGCGATTATGAGTGCATTATGCATCACAAAATCGCTAATCAACTTATCATCTTTATATTACATTCAAATAATTTAGCACGTCACCAATGATTGATTTTATAATTGGAAAAAGGGATCGGTTGCGCTTAAGGTGTTGCGGCCCTACCAGCACATTCAAACTCACACATTCAAACTTTATTCAAATTTTATTAAGTTTTTCGCAAATATTAGACGAACTATACATTGTAGATTTATGGCAATGTATTTTGCGGGCCTACTTTTTATGCATCTACATGTTTTTAATAGAAACTTTGCTCGAAAGTTCCCACTCATCTCATATTGGTTCCCGAAAGATAATTTTTTGCAGTTTCCCAGATTTCGAGCTATCGGGAACCAATATGAAGTAAATGAGTATTTTTGAGCAGAGTTTTTATTAAAAACATGTAGATGCATAAATTATGTGCCCGCAAAACACATTGCCATTAGCCTTCGATGTATAATTAGCCCACTATGAACGAAACACTAAATAAAATTTGAATTTTCGCGCCCGGATAGTACCCATCGCCATTTAACCCGGTGTGAGTGAGGCAGTTGATATCAACTTCCTATATTTTAAGATGTTAGTTAATAACTTAGTCATAGTTTCTGAATATCGGTATTTTTTGCCGAAAAATACTAATTTGTTAATTAAGACTGTAGTGTGATCGACTGTTCGCATAACAACTAGCCTAACTAACAACGAGCGAGCATTATAGACTGGCGTCTAACGTGGCGTATCTTATAGTTACGAGTACTTATAGTTTTTAATGGCCCAACTAAACTTGGCCCATTTTCACATTTATATTTTTCATGGGATTATTTGCCAATATACTATACATACTACCTACATACATAAATTGACGACCGAATGGCGTAGTGGTAGCGAACCAGCTGTGCTATTCTACAAAATGAAATAGCTGCCAGACAGCTGCCAACCCGATAATGGCATGCAAAATTGTACTCTATTACAACTGACATATTCATAGATGCAGAGATGTACGCTCGTCGCTGTTTTGCAGAATAGCACGGCTGCCGTCTGTGTCAGAGGTTGTGGGTTTGGAAACACAAGGTTAAATAAACTCAAGCTTACTTTGGGGCTAGATTGCGATGTGTATAATGTCCTGATTTATATTTATTTATTCACATTTCGTAGATCTGTGGGCTGATTCTGTATCGTTCACTTAGTTAGTTAGTAACCCTAACTGGGTTATTAACTAAGAAAACGAAGGCAAAAATCCTATTTTTGCACAAATTACTAACCTAGGTCGGTATGGTATCATATCAGTATACCATGCTAGTTGCTATCTTGTACAAAAAGAATACAAAAATAGGATTTTTGCCTCCGTTTTCTTAGTTAATAACCCAGTTTGGGTTACAAACTAACTAAGTGAACGATACAGAATCAGCACACTGAAATCTAAAATCCAATAGGATTCCCGTATACCTACATAGTTGCCAGACATAGCCTAAGAAATGTTTTTTTTTATTATTATGTGTGCAACCTATGTAAAAAAACCACATACAGCTAAAAAACAAAGCACACCTTTCCTTTTTAGTTCTACAATAGTTTATTAGATTTCGTTGGGCCAATGTTTGGCACCAACATACTCGTAATATGGTTACAGTCCTTGCTCAGGGCTATAGGGGCGGAAAATCGAGAGTGATAAATGTTTTCAGACTCGTGACGCTTGGCCATTTCGGTTCAAATCTGCAATCCGGATGGACGGACAGTTTTAATGGTCCCGGTAAAGGAGCGAAATTGTAGTATAAATTTCGAGGCCCCTTCCAATTTTTCCGAAATACGTTTTCCTGTCCGGCCCGCTGTCTATTGAGTTTTAATTTATTTGTTAGAGCCACAATCCTTTAAAATCACGTGTCGTTTGTACAGTGTACACTGTCAGTGTAGTCATAAAAAATGCATTTCCAGCTCTAAAGTCAATTACGATCTCAATTTTCCTGCACTATCTAATATTTAGGCTTATGAAATGTATTTAGGGCCGATTTTTCAATAGGTAGTTCAATAGATAGTTTATCTGGCGATTGAAAAATCAGTCCATACGGACATAAGGACATCCAAAGGAGAACTAAAATTACCGAAATAAAGCCGGTAATTTGTTGATAAACAAACTGATAACTGCGTTCATCCAAGGATACTAAGGAAGATATTTTGAGATGTTAAAACTGCATGTAACTGAGACTATTTTCTCTGCCCATCAGGGCCGATAATCTGAAGAAGCTGGCAGATGGATAAATAAGGTAGAGATCCTTGTATGATGCACTTTTGCACTGATTGGTCTGTAATATTCCTTAGATAAATACAAGACGTATGCACACTATCCTAAACCGAATAAAGAACCATACTCGTAGGATGTACAACTTATAAATGAACCTATTTTCCTTATAACTTACTTTTAAACAAATCTTTGTTTTTTTTTCTAAATGACTAAAAAGGGGCAATACTTTTCACGTTACACGCTGTGTAGACATCAAAAGGGAAAAGCAGCAATCAACAGGCAATAAACCACCGACCAATCAAACTACATCACATAAAAGGCTTTAACGGGAAAAAATAAAGACCCTTTTATCCGACCGCGAGGAGGCTCTGGCGTCGTTACTCGTTTCTACTAGGGTGGGAAGATTTATTTTGCGAGACCACGCTTAGGGTCGGTGCTCATTGGAGACTGTCCAGCTAACACCAAATTATTCCTGAAATTAAATGTTAGTAACTGAATGTACCTAGCTTATCCCAGGCTTATTACAGAGAGTATATTTTTACACGAATAACATTAAGTAAGAATGCTTTAGGGTTGTGGTTTTTCGATATTCAAAGAAGACTGTTTTATTTTAACAGTTCCCGAAGGATTTTATGTGTTATCACTTTTGGTAGTTTTACTATTTATTTCTAACTATGGCTATTGAAAGCAGTAAAAGCGATGGGGTTTTTATGCAAGTAGATTTATCTATACATGCATCCCCAAGAGCATGAAGATATCATTCAGGTATAACATGTACATATATGTTATACTTGAACAATCCAAAAAAATCGACAACCTCCGTGGTTGAGTGGTTAGCGTGCTGGTTTTCAAGGCGCCGCCATCTCTGAGGTTCCGGGTTCGATCCCCGGTCGGGGCAATGTAGAAAAATAAGTTTTCTACATTGTCTCGGGTCTAGGTGTTGTGGTACCTTCGTTGTTACTGATTTCTTTAACACAAGTGCGTAAGCTACTTACTAAGGGATCGATGAGCAATGTATGTGATGTTGTCCACTATTTCCATTTATTAAAAAAAAAAACTAAATATTTATTCTTTCACCTAACTTATATGCACTAACTATACACCTAACTTATAGGCTCTCTACCTTCTGTTTCCAGGTAAGGCGACCAACGAGGAAAAGACTCAAATGATTCATTGCTATCGTAGTCCTCCACGGCGAACTTGTTACTAAAACATAAACTAACTGTAACTAATAAAAAAAAACTAACTGTCTAATAGACACCTGCTCTAAAATCTAAATACAATGTCACTGACGTAAATGTGCGTAAAATGCCGACATTGTCTTCTGGACCACGTCAGCGACAACTAAGTTGGCTGTAGTTATTTACGCCTATCGGATCGCCAGGAGGCTTACGCCTTATTTCATCTAGGGCGTAAGATTTATTCCGAGACACCGCGCGTTATGGCGCCGCAGGGAGAGTCCCGAATGCAGCCTGCAAGGGATCATTTCCCATTATGTTTGCGGATCAGCAAATCCCGGTTAATATTTTGCGGGATTGTGTGTGGGAATTGGGATTAATTTGGATTGTCTTGCGGTGAAAAAGATCATAAATCATACACATAGTGTTCGCAGTGTTATGAACTTTCTGTTAAACCGCTCGGAAGACTGAGCCTTAGCCATATTATGACTTATCCGCCATCGTCATAGAAACCTTTTGGGAATAACATCTTGGTCACGTAGCTTTAGGCTTATAGAAATACCGGTCGTACATTCATTTTTTTTAATTTTGTTCAATATTGATATGAAACGAGCGATCAAGAGGTTTCTGTTACGATCGTCGATTTAATTGTTAACTAGCGGACCTGACAGACTTCGTCCTGTCAAAAAGATTTTTATTGTGGCAGTTTTTGCTCCTACCTTTTTTATAGTTGGGGCAAAAAAATCTCCCAAATTGACTCTTTGACGCTAGGAACACACCTGCATTGCTTAGACAACAGTGAGTGCTTGTAATTTAATATGAACTTTATGCAATAGCAATAAAGCTCAAATTGACTCTACGTTTTAGCAGTTTTAGTAAGAAAACGGGACAAACAAAATAAAAGGGCTGTATTTAGGGGTTTTACGGCAATTATTCGAATATTTCTCGCCGTAAAAACCATCCTTGAACTTCATCGAACATTTAAAAAAAAGAATTGGCCAAACTGTTCCAGGCGTTGTTGAGTTATGCGCCTACCAATACATTTTGGGATTTATTTTTATATGTAGAGATTTTGCGTACCTACTACACTAATAAAAGATTTCTTAGTGCTGTCTTCCATAAAAAAAAATTAAGAACTGTGGTGTTGTAAAAAACTATGATAACTATATTATGCCTATGTGCATATTTATGTACATTAAACATATCTATAGAAATACACCCGATATTTAGTTCATCATATTATAATTATACACAACATTATGTAGTAAATAACTTACCTGTGAATACTTACGTAACTTTCTACTTCGACGATGATGGATCTGATTTAATTAAGTGCCGCTCGCTCATCTGGCAGTAAAGTTATTTTTAGGTATAGTAAGGAGTACCTAATTTAGTGGAGTGACTACCTTATTGTGTAATTTTGTATGAAATTAGTTTCATAAGAAAAAACATGACGAAACTGAATCGAAATTCGAATCAAAAATCTACCAACTTGTATACTAAACCCCCATAACATTACAGCTTTTGCTTTATTGTTACTATTCGGACAACTCACTTTACAGCTAAATTAAGAAGTTTTACGAAAAAAGATTGTTGTTTTTATTAAAATTATCAAAATATTATGTCATGATGTTATTATAAAGATTTTAATTTCAGAATTCATGTGTGGATGTAGGAAAAAGTAAAATCTAAATAAATGTTTTAATTGTTTATTTGTCGTTTGTTTCAATGCATTATATATTTGAATAAGTTTCATAACAAAAGTTTAAAAGTAGTAAGTATGTATAAATAGTCTTACACTATCACTATGACTGTACTATCGACTGAATAGGTTTATAATGTTGGTTATGAAGTAGGCATAGTTTCATGAAACGCATATTATGTGTTATATAGAAAAAAGTATACTGCAAGGTTAATTTGTAGCTTTTTTATATCTGGTACGGTTCGAAGTCTCTAACATCATGAGAAATAAAGTAATATTACAATAAAATAAGTATTGGTCATATTTAATAACCATACAATTTTTAATAGTAACAAAGTTATATGTGGAAACTGGTTAATTGAAGTTAATATTTTAGTCGTTCATATACGAGTACATTGTAGTCTTCAACTGAGTATATTGAGTTCAAAAATGACAAAGTTAGAAACTTCGAGCCAAACGTACAATACAATAAATATTCCCTAAGTATAAAAATATTAATTCTTTTCAACATAAGTAATATTCCAAATAAGTTTTTCGAAATGAACCTACAAAAATAGCCAATAAATAATGTACTTATTTCATTTGTACCCCTCACCATCAGAGCAGCTGGTTTGTTTTACGTCTATGTTATGATAAATTATCGCGGATACACTAAAACATTTGCTAGTACAATATTTTGTTAACAAAATTGGATTTGGAATGAGGAAGTTTATGTCTATTTACACACGATATTTGGATGATAGCGACTTCAAAAACAATGCGACCCCGTGATTTATTTTGTGTGTATAAATTATTATTTTCACACATGAAAGCATTTGCTAAATTTGTACGCAAAGGAGAATGACTAAAGGTGGTATCAAGTTTTCTCATGAACCAAAACCAAAATAGTATAGGAAAATAAAATAGTCTTTTTTAAGAACCATTGGCATTGGAACCATTTGTTTTTCATATCCGGAATTTAATTTTGCATACAAAAAGTAACTTTTTTCGATGCACGTTTCGTGTCATACTGATTTTACTAAGAAGTACAACTTGTTTGTTTGCCTTTAACTATAGAATCCGGATATTAATAAAAAAAGTAATAATTGTAGGAGTTAATGTGGAGACAAGTTAGGGTTATATTCAACTTTATACGGGAATCGATACACCCATGGTCATTGTCCTTTGCAAATGATGATGAAACCTGATGTTTCTTCTGTGTCTAAGAGAATTTACATTAAAGACCCAAAAAACATGAAGTTTGAATGTAATTTTCCTTTTTTGTAATCTGCAGGGCACTAAAAGTCCTTTAAATCGTTTAGCTTGTTAAATTAAAAGTATCACTTTGTAAGGATATTAGCATGCAAAGTAGCATGCTTTTGTAAATAAAATCTAACCACGAAAGTGAAAGGTTTTTGAATAACAGACCGAAATAGTCAAAAATTTATATATATATATGATTTTATTGATTCATTACGATGATAAGAGTGTTTAAAGTAAAGTAAAGGTAAAGACGTATACATAGCACCCGGCGGATTGCACAGAAAAATATCAGCACTTTACTGTTGTCAAAAGTGTTCGTTTTGACACCAACAGTTGTAAGTCGACCGCAATATTGTCTAATGAACGCGGTCCACGCCACAGATACTTGTTATTAGTCCGAACCCGAGTTTCCACAAGGATTATTCGTTTGATTAGTTTTATTCAAAACTACTAACTCAAATTCTCCACCTTACAAAATATATATAAAAAAACTTCATAACGGTGTGGTGATATCATAATGACTTATGATGATTCAATTCAATTATTACGCGAATATTAGACTAGCAAATTTTAAGTGTCTAGTGCTATGTATTGTAGATAGGCTATGTTTTGTCTAAGCAGTACTCGAAACAGATTTTTCTGTTTTTTTTTTCTTTGCTAAATACAATTATTATACGCTATAACGTTTTAATAAAAATTAACATATCATTATAGTATTTGAAATTAGTAACCTATATTGCTCATAATTATTTGTACAAAGTTCTCATCATGTTTGGTGTTCTAATTCTGAAAATATATTTATAACTACTATGCAACACATTGGATTCACATAATAATTACAAACATGAAATGACTATTCAACTTTACAAATGGATTCACAAGGGAGAGGAACTAGAAAACAAAACGATCTACAATATTGTTATATTTTATGTACATTAAGTCACGTCTGCTCATTATTCTGTACCTAATTTTTATATGCAAACATAAACAACGTTTTTTTAAAATTAAAATAGATTAATTGGCGAAATAAGTCGACGTTTAAAGATTCAACATTACTAAAGAATTTAAGTACAAAATCGAAATTGTCTTTATCAGTAAAAATTATTACATTTTATATTTACATATCTATATACAAAGCTATCACATATTACAATTACTTAAACATCACTATTTACATTATTGCAAAATTCATTGACTCCGTCGATCACTTTTTCATTTAAATGTCCTTTGTGTAACGACGAAGTATAATTGTGATTACGTTTTTCAAATTGTCCGTAATAGAAAACTTTTGTTAAACGTACACTATGTGCGGTTTTTCTGGTGTTCGGTGGTGAGGTATCGTTTCGTACGCAAACTGTTGATAAATATGCTCCTCACTATCTTCTTGGTAGTACGGACTTTTATCAACACTATTCCAGGGTGGATTTAAAGAGTGGAAGTTATTCGTAACTGCTACCGATCCGATCATCAGGTACCGGTCAACATCTCTCTTAGACTCCTGCTCTCTACTTCGCGTCGAATATCCCAAGCCATTTCCTATTTTGGACACATCGCCATTCAACATAACACTGGTCATCACTTGCTTCGACTTGCCACCTTTACATCTTTTTAGAGGGCCCATAAAATACAATACGCCTCCCACCACACTTATAACTATACTTACAGCTAGCACCACAACCGCAACCACCACCCATCCATTTGAGCATCCAAATTCAGATTCCGGAATTTGTACAAATAACACACCTTTCAAGTGTCCCGGCGCAGAACACTTTACATCTTCATAATCTATTTTAAGTATGGCACTTGTATTATCAGACTTTTTACCGCGTATTTCACTGTTTCTCCCGAGTTTCCAAAGCCATAATAAAGAGCAATTGCATGAAAATGGATTTCCAGAAATTTCAAGTTCTTGAAGCGTGTCTATTGGAAAGTGTGAGGCTTCGAGTGTTTCCAGTGCATTATTCCTTATGTAAATGTGTGTCAACTTTGGATTACCGTGAAAAAGTCTCGAAGGGACTTCTCTTACTTTTAAGTTTTCGTTCAGCCATATCTTCTGCAAATTGATATTATCCACGAACGCTCTAGAATCAATCTTTTCCAAGTCGTAAAGCCTACTCAAATGTAAATGTTTTAAGTGGAAGAGACTTTGGAAAGACAGCGATGAAATGTTATGAAAGAAGTTTCCGCTCAAGTACAAATGCGACAAGTTTGATAGTTTCGACAGTGCAGATGTAGGGATCGATGTCAAATTGTTGTCGCTGAGATCCAAATGGCGTAAGGAAGGCAAATTGTGCAGGCCCAACTGATCCACGCTTTCAATAATGTTGTTGTTAAAGTCTAAATGCTTTAATTCTTTTAAAAATGGCATCCCATGTTTTTCAATGCGTTGGATTAAATTTTCAGACAGATCCAAATATTCCAAATGAACAACGAAAAATAGATTCGTCGATGGTATTTCTAAAATAGAATTGTTTTTCAGTGACAATATTTTAAGCGACGATAGGGGCTCGAACGTTTCAGGTTCAAAACTAACTAATCTATTGTTCGATAGGTCGAGCCTCTCTAAAACTGCAAGATCCTTAAATGTCTGTGGGTGTATATTCGATATTTCATTATCTGATAGATCTAAATCAAGTAATCTCTTCAGTCCAACGAATGTATCTTTGTCTAGTTTCTTGAGAGCATTGTGGCTCACATTGAGATGTGTCATCTCCATGTTATTGTCAAAGTTTTTACTACCTAAGTCCTGTACCCTGTTGTAGGAGATGTCGAGGATGGTGAGCTGCGTGTAGAAAGCGAAGGTGTACAGAAGATCTGCAATAGTGTTGTGGGTCAAGTTGATGTGGGTCGCTTCTGGGTTGAGTTGGATGGGGACGATTTCCAGGCCTGCGTTGGCGCAGGAGGCAGCTCGTAAGGCATCGTCGCACGCGCATCTCGGCGGACATAGCGTTCGCGCTGTCGCGCTGCATACCCATGCTGCGACTACCACCAACCAGCGCCACTTTCCTACGCCGCGTGAGCCCATAACATCTCATGTATACGCCACCTGAGATCTGTAATGAAAAAAAAAAACAAAACGTTAATAATTTTATTCTCTGTCTAAAATAGCAGGACATAAAGAGTATCCCGCCTAACCGCACTTCTGAGTAATAATATCCCAAAACATTAAATATAATTATTCGAATAAAAGAAAATCTCGTTTCGCGGATATTTTTCGCTTTGAAGTAATGTATCGCTTTATGTAATTTCCGCTTAAAATAAAGCGCCCGTGAACAGCCTCGGAATAGGAAGAAATAAAAAAATATTTACAACGTTATCGTTAGACACGATCTTAATAAAATTTCAACCGAGGAGTGCTGATAACAAACATACCTTACATCGCTTACGTAAGAGAGGTAAAATGGTAACCCAAATTAACGCGATAAAAATATTCTGTTGTTCGTAACGTCTTGAGATATCTTTTTGGCGTTACCAAATTGTTTGTATGTATATTTCTGAAAATGTTTACAGGATTTTCCATAAACTAGAAGTCTTTAGTTATTTTACACTTTGTGTGTTAACCTTTCAACATAATACCTTTAACCTTTGTTTGGTCAAAGACCTTGAACTAGTGGAGTTTAATGTTCCTGAAATAATGGTTGATTGCCCTTTGCACGATAACAAATTACTCAGAATCATACCAACAATGAAAGAGATATCGTTTTCTATTTTGAAAGTTACCCGTATTTCATAAACACATATTGCGCAAGTTTCACGTTCCCTATTTGAGGAAAACCTTGCCCGACCTTTACGTATTACGCGGTCCACGGTTAGATGAATGTTCCCTATAAATTCGTAGCTAGAAGCTAGAACCCGTTTCGCTAATCCGCCAGCGCCCAAATGATTCCACAATACCTTACACAAAATGCTCCAGTGTTAAACAAAGGAGCGTTTGGTACTTTAAATTAAATGTTCGGCTTTACAATTCGACGGAATGTATAATGAATAGCACCGTAACATCTGTTAACGAAGGCGAACGATCTCGAAAGTTTTCACGCGCGGGAATAACTAATTGCGAAGGTTGGAATTCAATTTATGGCTTCTAGTGCGCCTCTCGGGAGATCACGCCATGCCAAAGTATTAATAATGCAAAACAGTGTCACGGAAAGTTTTTGATTCCGAATGCAAATTGGATTAGGAAACAGCGTCAGAATTATGGAGTTCATCTTGTCGTTTTGTCAGTTATCGTCGGCTCGGCGACAGGAGCTGGTGGTCCCAGCGTTTGTTTTAAACATTGCACTCATAGTTTTACTGATGATAGGACTCCGTCCGTTTAGGTAACGCTACCGGTAAAGGGTTTTATTTTTGATCTATCTATCGCCGTAGAGTCAGTTAGTTTATTTGCAATTAACGTGACTGCTGAGTTGCATCTATATATATTTTTTAATTAGATATATTGTAACGTTCTATAGTCGCAACATTTACTTTACTTGTATTGTTAGAAACGTCATGAGCACTATTGCCATTTATTGCCAGGGTCTTGAATGCATTAAATGCCAGTGCTGCTAAAAATGGATCCATTTAATCGTTTACAACACCAATAAATTTGAAAGCTATTCTTCTGTTTGTGGTAGCCACCTATTTAGAAATAATGTAATAACTAACTAAACCTACAACTCAATTAAATAGGCATAAGATGTTTAGAATTGATACTTTGTGAAACCGAATTTCAAAAGTACTTTATAATAACGAGACGTAAATTCATCCCTAAGAACATGAGAAGTTCCCTTAGAAATTGGATATCGTGCCGTTCGAATGGATTATTTCAGCTCCCCTGAATTACAGAAACCATATGTCTACGCACATTCGATACACATTAGAGATTCCCGTACAAGACCGGATTAATTCCGGTGTATTCAAAAAGTACCTTTAATCATATTATTATGATCAAAACATGCTCGTATAGATGCATGTAGAATGATGAAGTCAAACCAATTCCACAGAAATCTGAAGTCGGAAAGCTTTCACTAAAGTCTTGTTGAACTATTAAGTAGGTACGACAGTTTTTATACAAGGTGAGTACGTTCAACTTGTTTTTTATTATTATTGTTGATGGGCTTGCGAATAAGTGACTAGAATGCCTCATCTTGCTTGCTAGGCCTCATCATTGCTGTCCATCATGTCTGATGGACAGCAATGATGAGGTCTATGATGGAGCGCGCTTGCCTAGAAAATGTCTATTCACTCTTGAAGGCATCCAGATTATGTTTGGCTGGGAAAATAGTAGCTGGAAGGTTGTTGCACGCCTTAGCGGTACGTATCAGAAACGTGGAAGAAAAACATTTTGTTCGAGTTCGCTAGACCTCTCTCGGCGTCTTGCGGTTCTGTGGTAAAAAGGTAAAGGAGATACTAGATTCTGGAGTTTCTGAGTGCGCACTCTCCAAAGGATAAAAAAACTAAACGTTGCCTACTTTGTGCAATTTTCAGGCAATTTAAGGCCAAGCAAATAGCTATAAAGGTATTCCATAACTGAATGTAGATTTTATAGCTTTCCAAATATAGTTAGGGTAAATAGCATCCGTGAAAGCGTCCAGGTCGTGACTACTGTACGAAGATTGGTGTCATAACCGTCACTAAAGGCCTATAATGAGTTTTAATAACACCGTTCAACTCGGTCCCTCGGCCTAAGGTGATCGCGGTTAAGCGGCCCCCGATAGAGAGGCGAAAGGGACGCCCCGTCCTCTATTTCCGAGGCGCATTGTTCGGAGCGGCACTCTTTTGTCTTTTAATTTCCTGTCCGCCAGGGCGCGCTGGCGTCGTGAATTTCGCTTTCGTGAGCTTCGTTAACTTGTATCGGCCTTTGTTGTTGCCTATTGAACTTTTCCATTACAAACGTCATCGATCGAAACCGCTAAATTTGTTGGAAAATTTCACTCCAGTCCGGAATGAGCAGTGGCCCGCTGCTTTGATTTGCCTTTTATGAAAACGAATGTGAATAAAAACTTTTTTGTGCGTTCTTAAACTGTAATGGAATTTAAATGTTTTCTTGTTGAAAAGTTGGCGGGCGCGTTTGACGTTAAGGGAGGATTTCGATAAGCCTAATGGACTTCTAATTCTTTACTGAAATCCATTGAATATGATTTGCGAAGTTTCCAATCAACGGAATCCGATAACGTGAAAGGAAATTACTGAAAAGCTTTATGTAGATACATACATATTAAACGAGCCGTATTTGCTTTAAAATATATCGAATTTTGTATATGACCCTGCAAACGTTGTTTCGCCATATAAATTATTTCTCAGTTAGTAGAATGAAAAATAGTTTACGTAATTTTCTCGGACCTAACGAATATACACAAAAAAAAATCCACGCAATTTCGGAAGGATTTTGTTAGTAAGTAACACGTTTTGTTAGTGTTACGAAAATTATGAACACTCAATTTAGACCTGTGATTTAGTCTATACAAATCCGAAAAAGACAGACTATGTTTCTGATAAACTGGCCAAACAAGAAATGGTCCTAAATTGTTTGTATTGTAAAATCGAACGACTTACTTGCTAGTGTAGGTACACAAAAGACACTTTTAACAGTTTTTTATTTAGACAATACTGTGTAACGCAGTGATACAATCGCAAAACGTGCCGCAATAACAATTACTGTTGTAGAGCGCGCCGCTTCAAATTGAATACCCGCGACTAACTCGACTTTGAATTGCAGATATTATGATCGGTTATAAATTATTATAATCTTATTATAACTTATAATAAGACATTAAAATAATCAAAGTAGCCGACCACTGGGTCTAAAAATTTTATTGATTACTAGCTTTTGCCCGCGGCTTCGCCCGCGTGAATTTCGGGGTTTTATAAATCCCGTGGGAGTCCTGGATTTTCTGGGTAAAAACAGCATAGGTATGTGTTAACCTAACTTCAGAAACACGATTGGATAAAAATTTCTCGCCAAAAAGTTCTCCCAAAAATTGCTCCAAAATCTCCATTTTTCTAATTTCCATCGAAAACTACGTTGGAAATAATTGTAATTTTTGTTTTAATGTATCGGTAAAAAATAATTCCCAAAAACGCTCAGAACGACATTTAAATAACTGGCTGAGTTTTTGAAGTAATTAGGTAAAACAACGTTTTTCTGTTATATTCTTCCGCAACGCTGCATACTTACCTAACCTAACCTAACCCACCAACGTATTCATGAGTGAAAAGGACGAAAATAAAATCAACGTATCCGCTTAAGAGTGAAATAATTTCAGAACCTTTACCTTATAGGTATCCATTTTCGCATTTATAGCATAATTACTATCACATATTCTATTGCTCAACTAAAACACATATTTTTAATAGCGAAACAGTTCTAATATCAGAAACTATACAGGAACACCTTTTTAGTATTTTTAACCTGTATCCCATTGCTTAACCAAAACACATATTATAAATAGCGAAACAATTGTACTTTCAGAACCTTTATGGGCAGGTACCCATTTCCACATTTATAGCATTACTAATGACTATACCATATCCATAGCTCAACTAAAACATACATTGTCAGTAACGAAACAGATGTTAGTTCAGAACCTATATCATATAGGTACCCGTTTTCATAGTTATAATATTATTAACCTGTATCTCATTGCTCAACTAAAACACAAAATGCTAATAGCGAAACAGTTGTAATGTCGGAACCTATAATACAGGTACACATTTTCACATTTATAGCATTATGCATTATTTAAAGCATTATAGCATTATTATTTATAGCATTACTATCCCATATCCCCTTGTTCAACTAAAACACACTTGTTAAATGCGTACAGTGCTATGTTCAGAACCTACATAGTGGCCATTTTCACATTTATAGTGATAATATCATCAGTTTTTGCCCGCGGCCCCGCCCGCGTCAAATTCGCTTTTTCATGAATCCTAAGGGAAACGTCATTTTCCCGTTATCGTTCCCTATTCCAACCTTTAAAAATGCTTTCAAGCAAGTTCACTTGAACAATCTATCTATAGATGTAGCTATAGATTGCTCTAGAAAATTTGGTATTTTGAGTATCCCACGGGAACTTCGGATTTTTCCGGGATAAAAAGTAGCCTATTTTTTAATCCGGGTTATAAGCTACCTATGTTCCAAATTTCAGCCAAATCGGTTCAGTAGTTGCGGCGTGAAAGCGGAAAAAACAAACAAACTCACTTTCCCATTTATAATATTAGTAAGGATAAGGATTTTTCAGAAAAAAAGTACATTTTTGCGTCAACATCAACACTTTTATTGATTTATCCAGGTCACTGAGACCAAAAATTGCACTGAGCAGACGAAGTATTATATTGTAGAAAACTGTTATTGTAAATATTACGAAAACATAACAAATTATTTTAGAAAGCTGCATCTAACTTCTTCCTAGTTCCAACTAATATCATAAATGCGAAACCCAAAAAACACAGAACCGATTTATATGAAATTGGAAACGGAGATAGATAATGTCCTGCATTAACACATAGACTACTTTCCATCCCGGAAAAATCCATGAATCCCGCAGGATTTGTGAAAACCCAAAATTTTCCGCGCTGGTGTGGGTTGTGTGGTGTGGTAGTGAATCACACATACAAGTGTACAAGTGGGTAAAATATTGGCATTGAAAGAAATAATTTTGCATACCTAATGAACCTAATTTTTAACAATGGAAAAAGTATGAGTCAACGTGAAGCGCACTACGATTATGTAGTCTGTACAGATAATATCGGTACATGCAACGAACAGCACGTGCACAGGAAATGCCATGCAGTGCATGCCTCCGTAATCACACTCGGCGTGCGCATCGTGATGTCCGTACGTGTTGCTCTATGATTAGAACTATCAAATTCGCACTAATTGCGGGTAAGGTAATCAACAACGGTGCGTAGCCGAACCCACTAAAGTTATCACGGTGTTAATACAACTTGAGACATTACTAGCACAAAGGACGGTTTACGAGGGACGCCGGGACAATAAAACCGGTGTAAAACTCGGCTAACTGCGCTTCCCCCCAAGAAAATCGCCCAGCCTCCGCTTTATGTGTTGCTCAAGTCATGCGTGCCTGTTAAAATGGTACCTAACTAATGCCTACTGCTATTCACAAATACGTTTTAAATCATCTGATACTAATGCTCGATTTCACCAACACTTTTCACTTTCAACAACTGTCACCTAAGGGCTTAAGTGTATCTTAAAATGTTGGTAAAAACGAGCATAACTATACTCAATATTTAGATCAGAAGTAAAAATAGTAGTGTCTGCGTGATCTATTGTTGTCTTGATTAATTGATCCACAACATCTATGATCGTTTATTTTAAGGGGAATTATCTACGGTGTTGTACAATCGATTTTAAATTTAATTTTAATCATTATATTTAGCAATGAAACATATTAAACGGATCCCGAATTCCAGACGACCATTTTAACTTACGTATCACAGTTATACTTCAATGTTCAAGTTGGTTTTTGTGGATGCACTAGCAACACGAGATGCCGCACCTCTGTTTCTCTAACTAAAACAAAATACAAACAGTCATATAGTTTGGCTAAAACTTGTTATGACTCTAGCTAGCCTCTGTTTGTAAATATTTTGCGAAACACTCAAGCACGTATGAACAAAGTTAGTTGTATAACCGCAATGCAATGAACAAACATAAGCGACGTGTGGCGAGTGCCAGAATCAAATTGGCCTCTATAAAAGAATGAAATTTTCTGCTCTGCGGTCTCTGTATTTTGCGGTATTTTGTATAAATCTTTTTAGTCAATTTGAAATGTATATATATATATATTGTAATTCTTTAGTCATAATAAATCTATTCTTATATAACCGTAAAGTATCTATTATATTTTGTGAAAGTAATAAAAACAATCTGTTATTTAATTGCAAATATCAACTAAACACAATAAAGTGAAGAATGTATTCCTGTCTTAAATGAATTACAGTTATATTTCATACATTTTATTCTTCAATAATAATAAACACAATCAGGTATACTTTCATTGTACTGGCAATTTCGCACTTTTATTTTTTTTGTTTTTTAAAACTGACCACCCTGATGGACACGCTGTCCCAGCCTACGTCCGCGCCATGCTCCATTCTTTTATTGTGCGCGGCAATGAGCACTCGACTACAAAAACACGTCTCGTTTTTGTTAATTTAGGTTCAAAGTAAAAAAAAAATTAAGTGTTCAGTGTTAAAACTTGCTTAATTTTCTATACTGATAATGCTTAGACGCTAGTAAAATTTATTATTATAACAAAAATAAAATCAAATCAAATCATATAATTGTGCATTCATCTTCGTCAGACTCCGAGGAAAGAGGGTAAGTGAAAATTAACCTTTTTTCCCAGATATCACATCAACTCAAATATCAATGCTGACGAAAGTGTGTCCAAAAATTGAAATCCTAAGGCATCTCTAAGCTAACTTGGAGGGTATCACATTGAGGTTATCACGAAAGTATAGCATGATGCGCGAAATAGTCCAGGCATCTCTAAGCTAGCTTGGAGGGTATCACGTTGAGGATACCACGAAAGCATAGCATGATGCGTCAATGCTCCTGGAGGTTGACTGCGGGTCAACACGAAGGATTTTAAAAAAACCTCAAAGGACTTTGCGGATACCAACGGGGGACGATGTCGGTGTGGCGCTGTTCTCGGCTTCACTACAAGTGGCTCCGCATGACCTCCCGGACTTTGATCCCGAATTGCTATCGGCGCTCAGTCACAAGAACTATATTAATGGTTAGTCCCGACAGTTGTAAAATTCTAGCCGACCTTCATTGCAAAGAATCAAATAGTTTATTTGATATACTTGCCTGGCTTATGAATAGCCAGTTAAATGTTATAGCCTTTTATCAGTGATAACTATTTCACGACTTAAAAACTAATTCCACGAGGGTACCAACGCGTCGAACTTTTCTAACTATGTACCTACAACAATAATGTTTAGATTTTGTGGTGGAAAATAATTTTACTTACTTTCGAAAATTAATGTTCAGATTGTGTAATGGGATGATAATTTAACTATTAGCTCAAAACTCAATAAGTTAACAATATTATGTATAATGTACCATTAGTCTGAAAGTTTCATTGAAGTGAATTGTTAAATTCTTTCTGAAACTAATAAAAATCTTAAACCACAACGCGTCCAACTGATAAGAAGCTTAAGTATTGACAAATGACATTTTGTTTCGACAAATGACAAGTAATTAAAGTTCACGAACGGGACCAGATGTTTTTTCGGAGAAATAGTTTCGGGCATTATACTAGTTTCAATGGTTACTGATCGTCAGGTGTTGTAAATAAAGAAACCAGCAGGGCGCGGCGGGCGACTTTGCTATCGACACCCACCGCTGGGACAGCGCAATCTCGTTTCTCGAGAAACTAGCTGGCCCCCTCTCGTTACGGCTCGGCCAGCAGGGGGGGCGTGACACACTTGAGTATTGGCGATCAGCCGCGAGGAAGATGCGACGTGGCAGCGAGTCTCCAGCATCAGCCACAACAAGGACCAGGTTCATCGACGACGCTAGACATTAAGGTACCTATATGCCAGTTGTCTTCAACATTTTGAAGTTTATTGGTTACATATCACTGACAAGGAATCCGTCACGATCTATAACATGATCTAGAATTTCGGGAGTTATAATAAGTGAAGACTATTTTTTGACTTTCACTAGGTGTACAAATGTACGTACATTCAATAAAATATTTTAATGAATTGAACAAATTAAGGAACTAGCTCCAAAAAATTATTATTACATAATACCATTTTAAAAATCGTACACTAACACAGTGTACCGCCTTACACGTTCACAACAAAGAAAAAGCGACAAATGTCTTTGACAATCGACATTTCTTTTTTGGGTGAGATAATGTGGGAGTGAGTCAAGTATGTTCGATTATAGTTAAGATGTGTCTAACCTCAAAATCTTACGTGGTAAAAGATACATTCTAAATTTAAAGGCGTTGAATGAATTTGTAGTTCAAAATCCTTTGAAATTGATAGTTCATAGAACAGCTTACAAGCGAATACTTAAAAAGGGTTTTATGCCTATGAACTGAAGAATCTTATTTTAAAGTACCGATTCATCCTTGGTAAAATACATAAAGAAGTTGTGACTCATCTCAGATACTTACCGCGGTTTTTTCATGAAGATTTGTTAGGTGTTAGAGTGTTAAAGTTATTTACTACCCTCAAAACATGCTCAGTTTCCTGGTTTTATTTTAATTTCTGACGATATGGCAGTATCGTTACCCAACCGCAAACTATGACGTGAATTATGTAACAATTCAAATTCTGTAAAAAAAATTATACGCTTAACTCGTTGTATCATCTAAGAGTTAAGCTTAATTCCGATTAAAAGTCCTAAAGTCCACTTCTCCAGCTATTAGGTATGGATGGGGTTACACAGAACGTCTGTAGAAACAAAAAATGTAGCCCGTAAGAAAAATTAGACTTTAGACGCAGCTGTTCGTCCATCATCGGTTATCCTATCAGATGGCCAGTGGTTACAAAACATTTTTTAAGTCATCTAACTCCCTTAAACCTAAAAGGTTGAACTAGTGATTCACACGATTTCCCGGTCTAGATGAAGACTAATTCTTTTCATTAGAGGGATTTTTGTTTTTGTAATAATTAACGTTAAGATGAATCGAAATACCTCTTTACAGAGTTGATGGCCATATTTTTCGATACATCTATTTTGATACACATGATTTACATCAGTTGCATAGAGGATATCAAATATCCTCATTTAAACGATTGGGTTAATTGTTTCTTATATGGAAATTAAAGATAATCAAAAGCTGACCAAGAGTTACATCCAGTTAATGGGATTAAGCTATCGCTGTAAAATTATATACTTCAAAGTTATTCAAAGAGTTCAATCCAGTTATTGAATTTATCGCTTCTTGCAATAATGCGAAATGTAATCAATATGAACCCAGACGTCTTAGAAACAGACGCATTCTGAACATTTTGGAACACCAAGTTTACCTTTGCTCTTCTATACATTCTTCTAGAGGTAGAATGCTTAAAAATACTATTATAGACAATGCTTTAGACATACATCGTCTAAGGACCTCTACAACTTTGGATTTCCTTCTTTTACATAAGGTGTCAAAAGACTTACTTCTTATAGTACATTTATTGATGATAAATAAATAAATATGGTCTTTCCCTAGAGAACCACAATTCATAGGAATTACTGGAGGAAGTTCTCTGAAGGCATTAAAAAAAAAAAAAAAAAAAGGACATTTTGTTGGAATTTTTAATAATCTATATGTTTCAAAAATTTTGTGTTATTTACAAAGTTTTGTTGTGGCAATACTGCTTTACTAACGACTGAGATCCGTACAATCCGTACATTATAAGTCAACCTCGTAATTTCCAACAGAACAACTTGTTAACGACGTAGCATATGGTACGATTACTTGTTATCATTCGGCATTGAGTTTAATTCCTGCTGATGATTTTGGGTCAAATAAAAAATATATATATATATATTATATTGCGAAAATGAATAGATAAATTAACATCAAACACCACATAGTAGCACACAATATAGTATGCTAACACATTGCTCAATGGGCCTTAATAAGAGTTTATTCATTCCGTAACTTTGCTTTGCTGATCTTGTAACTTTTTAAGCTTTAGGCAGTAGACACAGCACAGAATGAAAACATTAGCATTAGTTAAAGTTAGTATTATTGTTTTTATATAATTCAAGGGAATTATTGAGTTTATACAACGCCAGCTACTACTCAGGGCGAACCAGTTTTAACTATACCATAATCAAAACTGAAGAGAAAGTATAAAAATTTGCCACAGCTTTGAAAAACAAATCGATATGTCGTTTACAAAATCTTAGACCAAGATATATAATAGACAACCTCCTGATAATGTTGAAGCGACCTCATAAGGTCGCCTGCAGGCAGACCACCGTGAGAACGTGTCTGCCGAGGAATATAATCTCTCACGAGAGAGGTCTGCGTTTCAGTGTACTCAGCACCAAGTACGCAACACTTCCTCGGCGAGCACGTAGTTTGTTGCTTGACCTCATCAGAAAAGCAGTCTGCTGGTAACAACCATTACGGACGTTACCTAAGTTTTATAACCTCTTATTGAGCGATGATGCTTCTGTCGCAATAGCTCTTTTGCTCTCTAATCATTAATCATTATAATCTATCTAAATATAAATTAAACCTATTTGTAATGTGACTGGTTTATTGATCCAGGAATTGAACGAAAAGATTGTGTTAATTAAATACTTCTGTGGTATAAAGAGGACCTATTTCCTATTATAATAGGAAACAATTTACTATCTGTTAATGTCCATAATTTAACAAAAATTTTCATCTCTAAACATCTACCTGATTGTGTTTATTATTATTGAAGAATAAAATGTATGAAATATAATTGATGATTAAACGAACTTACCTGTAAGTGAAGTTCTATCACAATTATGTGAATACATTTTATTCGAAAATAATAATATAAGGTCCCTCCCATACCCAAAACCCATGAGTATAATACGAAAATTTTGTTAAATATTCTCTAAAGAATGAAGCATGGCGCGGACGTAGGCTGGGACAGCGTGTCCATCAGGGTGGTCAGTTTTAAAAAACAAAATAAATAAAAGTGCGAAATTGCCAGTACAATGAAAGTATACCAGGGCCCCAAGTCTGCTAATTTAACATTTTTTGGCAATCCAACTGAGATCCAATTATAATGCAAAAAACTTCAATTGTCATTAAGTGACAGACTAATAGTAGGGGAGCCCACGATGCTAAATCGGTAGTTACTCGAGCGTCGTGAGGTACCTATTGCATTGCAAACATTAGGTACTAAAATGAAAAAGAGGCTATTTGAAGTTTGCTATTTCAGTAGTCAGCATACATCACATAACCTGAATTTTTAACCTCTAATATTGAAAATCCAATAGATCCCTACGACGCTCGATTAACTACAAAAATCTCCTCTTGGGCTCCCTTACTATAACAATATTATAATTGACGTGCGATCAAATTAGTAGACTAGCAAAATCGGTAAATTATAACAATAATGGAGCAATTGAGTGGCTATTGAGATGTAATTGTCGTAGCAGACTTGAGGCCCCGATTGTGTTTATTATTATTTTCGAATAAAATGTATTCACATAATTGTGATAGAACTTCACTTACAGGTAAGTTCGTTTAATCATCAATAATATTATAAAATTGGAGACCATTAACCGGGACTGGGAACCTACATTATCTAGTAATTTGGATAATTATTATTAATTACTTTACTGGTAGTAGGACTCTTCTTGCGGAGTTCGTCCGAGTAGGTATCAAGAACCACCGCAGTTTCTGTTAATTCTACTGTGAACCAGTATGTATTTCTGTTTCGGTTGGCAGGGTGTAGATATAATTACCCGACATTATTATTTGGAAATATGAGATCTAACAACTGATGTCGCTGGATGATGAGCGCAGTGCAGTCTGTCGAATGATATTCAAAAAAAATTATGTCACTGCATTTTTTATTGGTTGGTACTTATGTGGTTGATGTCCAGCAAGCTCGAACGAAACGATTTTCATCCACGTTTCTGATACGTATCGCTAAGGTGTGGAACACCCTTCCAGCTTCTGTGTTCCCAGCCAAGTACAACCTGAGTGCCTTCAAGAGAAGAGTGAATAGGCATTTTCTAGGCAAGCGCGCTCCATCCTAGACCTCATCTTTTCTGTTCATCAGATATGATTGTAGTCAAGCGCAAGCCTATTCATAATAAAAAATAAAAAAAAAAATTGACATGGGCACGCGTATCACTTATCAGGTGAATGTCTTGATCGTCTTACTACTCTTCATTCTAAAAAAATACAACATGTTTGTATAGTTCGGCAGAATTACAACCCGATGTTTGATGTGTCTTTATTTACAAGCTCTTTGCAGGGATTCACATAAGAAATCTTGAGTAGTTTCTATATGTGAGAGTGGCGTCGGATTGTAAGTGGCGTAATGAGCAAAGTTTCGACTAAGAAGTCGGACTGCGCGAAGGCAAACAAAACCAAACTGAGTGACATGTTCGGTGTTCACGTTGCGATTGCAAGTTGCAACTTCACACCAAATTGTTGGAGAATAAATGACAGAACTTTCCGACTTCCGAGAAAAGTTGGGAATTGAATTAGTTTGCATTTAAATTTAAATGAGCGGATTCAATTAATAGTTTTTTGTATGGAATTAATCTCAGATTTATAAATCTTACTTGGAAATGGGTATTTAACTGTACATTGGATTTTTTTTCTATCGTGCTGTTTTATTGTAGAAAAAAAAACTGTAACGAAGGTAATAAAACACCTTGATATTTAACTTGAAACATATATTTGGATCAGCTGAATTGATTTTGAGTGATAATCCTAGTAATAATTTCTCGAATAAAAAATAATTGGTGAGCTAAACATGACATTAAATCTGATGTTAGTAAAAGTACACATGTTTTTGTAACAATACCAAATTAATTATTACTTAGGACAAAACGTAAATGCTTTTACTATTTTAGTAATAACATCGGTGATTAGGGTCGTTTTAATTAAGGTGATATGAAAGTTAATCTAAATAAACGATGATAAAGTGTCCACACCCTATTTCGCCACGGCCGACCAATTTTCATGTTACGAGGGAGCCCACCTGCCAATACTTACACTACCTAAATAGTAGGGTGGCCATATTATAAAAAAATATATGATTTATAAAATATTTAAAAAATCATAATAATTAGGTATATAGTTCATCTCTTGATGAAATAATAAAAATTATTGTAATTATGAAATGAAACTTTTTTCTCCACCTTCGAGAAAATGAACTCCTTTTTTCCGAATTCATAAGTTAGTAAGTACTCAGTAAGTTATATCACGGGTAGGGTACAATCTTTTTTGGTGATTGATGTGCTGTTCATTCATAAAAGAACTTAAAAGTGCGATTTAAAAACTAAACTTATTAGCTGAGCTTAATTGATTTAAGTTGACATAGTAAGTATAGCCATTATTATTGCAACGGTCTATCTATCCTATGGCTCTACAGCCCCTTGTGGGCCCTGGAAGCCACCACAATATTCCCTGGAAGCCACCACAATATTCATCCACTTGTCGCAGTCTTTCGTCTCCCTGCATCAGTTGATGTATTTACCCATGCCCCTTAGATCTTCTGCCACACCATCAGCCCAATGAAATATGGTACAAATTATTACGAAGTATGATTATTAACGTTTTGTTATCAAGACGTATCCGAAATTGTTTCAAATTTATGGCAATGCTACTTGTTATTGATTTTATAATCAATGCCAGATTAGAACCCCCGTTTCCTTTTCACAATTATTATTACAAACAGATTCGTTAATTTACGAAATAGACACAAATTGTAAATGATAGTTTGTATAATCGGTCTTTATATTTTTTTAAACAAAATAACATTTCAATGCCATCCACGTTTTTCGTCGACCCGGTTTCTTCGAAATGCGACGCTTACTTTCACAAATTGGGTCCTAAATCATAATTCATAACTCTTTCCTTTTTCTCGTATTCATGTGAAAAACGAAGGAAATGTCACGTCGTTACGAGCAAAATACACGCCGTTACCGCGAAATATCGCTCTTTAGATCCTACCCCCAACACGAGCTCAGCTAAAAGGATAAAAAGAACTTTACTCCAACAAAACGTGTACACAATCCCATTTTCTCTTTCACCGCAGCCAAGCGAGTCTTAGTGAATCAGGCTGCTCTATGGACGCCTTTATAAACGCAATAATGAGGAGTGCTAAGGCGGCATTCAGCCGTGTGCCCTAACGAGAGGCGTCGATGAATCGTCCATGAGGCGAGCACAAAACTTGCCTCTTGGCCCGTAATGGCGATGCTCCGACATGGCCGCTACCCCACGTGCTAATTCGCCGAAAGCGCTTAAAGCGAACACCAACTTGCTTTGCTTTGCTTTGCTTTGACTTTCATCGCTCGGATTACGCTCAACTCGCCCCGATTGGATGCAGCACACGGATGAATAGTCAATGAACGAATTTGGGCTAAAACGTACGGCTTGGATTAAAAGCAAGCTTGTATACTAACCCGATTAAAAAATACTCAGGCGCTGAATGCTTCGTTTAGCCAGGCCTTATACGTATTCCGTAGTGTTTGTATGAAGTTTTCGCTTTCCCACATTACCTTGTAGAGAAACTTTGTTTTATAAACTACTTGGTTGTGTTCCTTCCCAAGGGCATTTAGGTATAGAAGCGATCACGACGTATGTAGAGTACCTTGCCTCTACATCTATACAAAGTCTGCGTTGCTATAAGTGCATTATTAAGTATTTTGCGCTTATTATGTTTTTAACTATAGCAAAATTAAGTCTTTTAAAATAAAGGCAGCATACAACAGCAGTTATAAGTTTTATTCTTAGTATCCCTATTGAATGAAATTGAAGGATTTGTGCTAACGAAATGCTTCCGTGGTTCTTTAGCAAAAATCCTAAAAATAATAAAATGATTATAAAGTTACAATTTATGATTACATTATCATAATTTCACGTCAGCCGGATGAAGTGAAATCGTGGTATTTTATCGTGGCGTCTCAGGGAACTGCAAATGACGTGCTTACGTCGGCGATATCACGCGGATCGACCTCTAAGCCTGCCAAATGGCCCCGGCCTAATGAAGACTCGCGACACTTCCAAGGAAATACCTACTAGAAAATTAGTCAATCCTATCGCAGTATCTCTGCGACATCGGGGAGGCTGAGTAATGAAATACCCCGTAAACGTTCGGATACGCCTTATCAACAGCGAAGCCATCGAAACGCCGGCGAAGCCCGAGGAAAATCTCTCCAATCCGTGTGAGATATCTAGCGGCTCTTTTAGGGTTATTAAATTGAGTGGGTTTTAAGGAAATGAGTCGCAAAATACGTTCGAATTCCTTTTATGTTGAGGAATCGGTGTTCCCAATAAATAAAACGCTCCCATAAAATAAGCCGAACACTTTGACTTCGTTCAATATTCATGAAGCCTTTATGCAGATAAAAATTTGTAGCCTCTTATGGCGGATTGCCAATTGGAAATAATGAAAATGGCGGTTCCATTAACAGGGGCAATGTAAAACCTTAGTACCCTAATAGAATGTAATGTGGAGCAAATCTTTACTTGCGAAGCTTTGTTCTTAACAACGTATAAAATAATTACAGGCTTGATCATTATTAATTTATCGTCAACAGTACAGCACTGCCACTTGTATTTTTTAACCCCCAACGCAAAAAGAGGGGTGTTATTAGTTTGGCGTCGATGTCTGTCTGTCTATGTTTGTGTGTGTCTGTCAGCCTGTGGCATCGCAGCTCTCAAACGTATGGATCGATTTCGATGCGGTATTAATCATTTGAAAGCCATTTCCATACACACACACATTTGATTTCCTTGCGGTGATTCTTGGCTATGTTTGGATTATGAGAATAAACTCTTTTCCAAAATGATGTAAGACATGTTTGACATATAATTACAATGATAATTACTCAATTAAGTGCTTCACGTGTGCCAGTATAATTATAGCGTAGGGGATTTTTTAAATTTTAAATTTAATTTGTCTTAAGTTTATAATACATTCAGATGCAATATTTCTTTACTGCTCTCAAAAACCTAGCATCAGCTTTGTTTATTCGTAGGTGTTACTTTAGTTTTATTAAAGGAGAATACAAAACCCAGACGCCTGATTCCCGCCGGCTGCACAAAGCCTGCACCCAAACGGCTAAGCTCCTCGTCTGGTAAGCGTAACTTTCAACAAAATCCAACATTTCACTACCCATCCCGCATTGAAACGCGCGCGGGATTCTACCCATCGTATCCCATATTTGCAGCAGAGACGGGGTTAGGACAGCCAGCGACGGTAAATGCGTTTTATGAATGAATGGACGGATTGCATTTGAATCCATTCAACCCTGCGACGCGACGCCGCAATGGATAAAGCGAGTTTTTTCGCTTGCCCTAGAGATTGCGCGACACCTCACGTTTGCCTTTTAGTCCAGGCGCTGGACTTGAGTGAGCAAAATCCGAGTACTACATTCTGTGAATGATTTTAAACTCATAAACGTATGAATCTGCAAGCATTTCTGGGTATTTTTAATTTTTAAAAAGAATTTGATATTGCCACTAATACATTTTTTATAATGATACCATGTGAAACCCCCCCGATGGATTCCAATCTTGTCGCGATGGGGGGGCTCAGTAGCCGTGGTTGGGCCCCACGGTGAAGCCAAAAGGAATCCAGGAGGGGACGCTCGGAGTGGGCCTGGAGATGGGCCCGCTCTGGATGCGTCCAAGAGGGGTGCGGGGGACAGAGTTTTCTGTCTCCTGCAGCCAGGAGGGGTCGCGGGCGGAGAGGCGTGTCGGTGTGTCGTTGCCGCTCGCCCTATCTCCCGCGACCAAACGGTGGCGCACCGTTAGATGCGTCGGCGGCGGGGCCGCAGGGGAAGAGGAGTGTCGGTGTGTCGTTGCCGTTCTCCCTGTCCTCTGCGGCCGTTTGGTGGTTTGCGGCGGAGCCAAAGATCAGATCCGCCGCGGGGTATGGGAGGTCGATGCCTGCGAAGTGCAGGAGCAAGCTTCGCAGGTATCGGCTTACCCGTGCCCACGGCCCCTGGGTGGCGGTCCCGGGGGGGTCCGTCGCCTTACGGATGGGCGCCGAGGAGGTAAGGCCGGCTTAGGTGTTTCTGGCGGGCCTTGCTGTTGGAGGGGAGCTCCATGCTCCGCCTCGTGGAGGGGCTGCGCAAGCGGCCGGGCACCGGCGGGTTCGCGGAGGTTTGCGCAAGCGTTCCCGTGTTCCCGTCATACGGTGCGAGGAGGAAACACCTTTATTTACTTGATGTCTAAGGAAATGGGCTGTAAAAAATTAGGCCAATATACTTACCTCCTGGCAACATCCAGATCATAATCTACGTGTTTTTCTAAGTTCACCGCAGTCCTCGGATTTTGCACACTCAACTCCATCCAGTGCCTGGACTATTTTAGTAATAAAACCGATAAAAATATACGAAGATTTGATAAGCAATACGCGTTCCGTAGTAATAAAGATATTACGGTTCCGTACAGCTTGTCGCTGGAGTGCTGCGAGTACGTTGCAGTTTTACGATACATAAAGTTAAGAGCTGAGCTGAATAAATTTGAGATTTTCCAATGCAGAATACAGAATACTGTAACAGTATTTCACATAATCTGACTTTTGGTGCCATAACTCCAGAGATTCGGTTTTACAGATGGCAATAATGACTTCAAGGGATAAAGTGTGACTTTACTTGTGTCGTTCGGAGTCAGGCGAGACGGTTTTATGTCAAAAGTTTCGAAAGAATTTAACTGAGTGATTTTGTCAGCTTTTTTGTATGAAGCGCAGTATTGTTTTATTTACCTAATCTGCAGCGTTAGCCTCTTACTGACGAATGCTCAAATAGAATGATACCTATTCGAAAAAAGTATCCAGGGGCTAAATTGATCACATGACTTATCGAAGCCAACTGTCATTCTGATATATTTTTTGAATTTCGTTCTATATGAGTTATCATCGGGTCTAATCGGGTAAAAATCGCAGGTAAGTTATTTGGCTATTCTCAGTATGTAAAAGTACCTTACAAAAGTTTATTTACAAATCAATGTACATATCAAGTAATTAGAGTAAAAATAAACGCGATCCAAAAACCAAGGTGGATTTCTAAAGGTATTAAGAAATGTTGTAAGCGTAAAAGGAAATTGTTATGGCAATTAAGGAAAAGAAAGACCGAAAAAAATAAAATGTACTTCAAGGCCTACTCCAAGCGTCTTAAAAAAATCATAAACTTAACACGAAAAGCACAGAACAACTATTATATAAAGACGGCACCAAACAAATCCAAAGCAACTTGGAAAGTTATACATGACCCTAGAAATAAGCTTCCTGAAGGTAATATTGAAAAAATAAAAGTAGGTAATAAATTAATTACTAATCCGTCTGACATAGCGCACGAGTTTAATAATTACTTTATAGGGCAAACTGATTTCGCAACCCCCGTTACTAAAACAAACTTTAAAGTACCCACTAGATGCAAATCTATGTTCCTAGGTCCAACTACACCTATTGATATAATTCGTTATATAAGGTCACTAAAAAATACAGGAAGTACAGGGTACGATGACATATCAACTAAAGTCATAAAATTTGTATCTACGAGTATAGCACCTATACTAAGTTACCTAATAAACATGTCTATATTAAATGGAAAATTTCCCAGTAAATTAAAGATAAGTATAATTAAACCCCTCCACAAGAAGGATGATAAAGAAGATATGGGCAACTACAGACCGATTGCTTTAGTTCCTGTACTATCCAAAATATATGAAAAGGTCATATATGACTATATTTATAATTATTTTGAGCAAAATGATATGTTCGCTAGTCAACAAATGGGTTTTAGAAAGAACAGTACTATTAATATGGCAATTTTTAAATTCATTCAAGAAATCGTGTCAAATGTTGATAAAGGGGCAACAGTTTGTGCTTTATTTATTGACCTCAAAAAGGCATTTGATTACGTAGAACATAGCATTCTACTAGACAAACTTGACAGTTACGGGGTTAGAGGTAATGTTTTAGACTTGTTAAAATCCTACCTAATGGATAGGTCCCAAATAACCAAAATAATGAAATTACACTTAAAATCTAAAACAGAAATAGCTTACACGTCTAGTCCTCAACTCATTCAACGTGGCGTACCTCAGGGCAGCGTACTAGGTCCGCTGTTATTTATTATATACATAAATGACTTTCCTACCTTTATAAGACATCCTATTTTCATATTTGCAGATGATTGTAACGTAGTTTTTAGTGACAAAAATAAAAATGACCTCGAAAATAATATTAATAATACATTGAAAACTATTTTAAATTGGGTGACAACTAATAAACTGACATTGAATTTTACAAAAACTAAAGTTATGACATTCGTAAACAAAAACAAAGTTCGACCATCTTTAAATATTCAGTACGAAAACATCAGCATAGCTGAAACTAAAACAATTAAATTTCTCGGGCTTCAAATAGACCAAGATCTGAGTTGGAAGGCACATGTTGAGAGCGTCTGCATTAAATTACAAAAATTTTCGTATGCGCTATATATGCTCTCTAAAACTGTAAACAGAGAAACACTGCTAGTTGCTTACCATGCTTATGTCGATTCGATTTTAAGATACGGTATTATTTTTTGGGGCAACTCAGTAGACCGAGAGCATATATTCAAATCACAAAAAAAGTGTATTAGGTCAATTTGTGGCCTCAAACAAATAGAGAGCTGTAGACCGTACTATAAGGAGCTAAAGATCCTCACGGTGCCTTCTCTTTACATTTTTGAGTGTTTATTATTCGCCAAGAAGCACATGCATTTGTATTTGCATTGTAACAGAGAGCGCCGTAAAGACAAATTTCAAATCCCTGCTTCTAAAACGGTTAAGCACAGTAAATGCGCATATGCAATGTTACCTAGGTTGTATAACAAATTGCCGATTGAACTAATGAAAATAAATGATTTCAATATATTCAAGACCAAATTAAAGGAGCATCTTCTAAATAAATGTTATTACTCTTTGAATGAGTATTTAGGGACATTGTAATTATTATTATCCTATACTTTGAAATAATGATTTATTGTGAAGTTTTAATACTACGGTTTACTGACGCATTGTATTTTGTATTTTTTAAGGATAGATATAATTGTTAATTCTTTTAATCGATTGCATGCCTTTAAAGGTGAAACTCTGAGACTATTTTGTTTATAACATCTGTTTATTTATACGAGTTTGAAGCAATAAATAAATTATGAATATGAATTAATTATGAATTATGAGTAATCGCAACGTTCAAAGGCCAAAATTGTTTAAACTCAACACTTGGGACACTGATTGCAATTGGTGTGAGACTAAAATCGATTCACTTTGCGAGCGATATAACCATTCGGCCAAAGAATCCGCCATCAACAAGTACTACATCCAATTTAACAGATAAATTCAAAGAAATGCTTTGCTTCATCCGTTTTTGTTAAGACTAATCTCATTTTTTATCCACTTTAAAGCTTGATTCTAAGAAAGTTCATTTCGTTAATTTCGACATCAAAAAGCGCTAAGACCTCCAAATACCGTAAAAGATCAACGTTTTACATTTTTTTAAGTATAGGTTTTACGTTTATTTACGTAAGTTCATTAGATGGAAATATAGGAATTCACTTTTAAAACATAATTTAATTGGTCGTACTGTGAAATGTCCTTGAAATATGTCTAAGTTACGAGAATGTTACTACCGCAATGTTACAGCCGTTAACAGGTAGATACTAGTGTCTACCTGTTACTGGATACAACCATATAAGAAACTATAACGTAACATGTAATTCCTCTAGCGGGTCAGCATCCTGTGCGAAGAAAAACGTGAATGGAATAACACTAACAGTAAGATGAATGCAGGTCTCGATTTGAACTTGCCTTATCATCAGCTGTTTCCTGAGGTCAACGCACTGCCGATAACACTATTACACTAATATTGATGGTTTCCTTCCACGCTTTGTATATTTGTGCGAACGTCTAATGTCTTGAGTTGTCTTAATTACCCTAGAAACCCATTTTAATAAAGAATAACTTTAAACAATAAGAGTAAATCGGTAAACAAGAAATGGCTGAATCGAGACACATTTTTGAGAGAGACACTGAGTTTTATACAGCTGAAATAAGCCTAAAAATTTACCCAAAATGTACACGTCTAGTTTAATGGCATGCATAGAATTTAATACATATACTTAATAAAAGATACTAAAGTACAAAAAGGTAAATATTCATACTGAGCACCTACTAAATAATTAACGTCGTATCCGGGCACATCTCTAGTGCGAATTATGTGAACAGAAACATTTTTAATGTACAAAATACCGGTTTCACGACTCTCTAATGAGTTTGTTTGACTTTTGGCATTTAATTTATATATCCTTCTGGCTTTGTAAAGTAGCCTCGGCGCTGTAGAATTTGTCATTCCCGTGGGAACCTATATCTGCATAATTAATTGATATGAAAGACACGTAACTGTTCCAACGTTAGATTAATTAATAATGTGTTGAGTTTCTTGGAAAAAAATTAAATTCACGTAAAGTTTGAATTTACAATATACTTCAACACAACATACTTACATCCATTACTTGTGGGTGTACAACTTGTCTACTCCCATTCATATGTATTGTACATACTTAATGTAAAAGATTTTATATTTCTTATGTCACTTTCTTTATGTCACAAGCTATCTACGAATACTAACCAATTGAATGGAAGATTCAATAGCGTATTATTAAAGTTTAAGTATAACCGGCTACTTTATACCTATACTTACAACAAAAACGTATCCATTTACACTTTAATATGATCCCCGATTTTTTAAACATCATTAATTTACCTCGCTTAAAATACTTAACAAATTAAATCATAACATAAAGCTTTAGAAACTGAGTTTTTCAAATAGTTCCGAGCTCCGAAAGAAAAGCGCTGTAGATAGTTTCTTTCCTTTATAAGTCTGTGGCAACATTTCTACAAAGTAACAGGATTCATTAAAATAGCTAAGTGAACCCAGTGGCAAAGACTTCGTACAACTGGCGTCGTTAAAATATAGACAATCATGCCTTTGAAACAATGAAGAGATTTTTAGATAGAGAACAAAATACTCACTTATATTCATTTTTACATATTAATATTTAGACATGGTTTTCCATTAAGAAATACTTAGTACCATGTTGGATTATTTTCTCAAAGTTATATTAATTAACTTTCTTGGCACCTACCGACAAACTACAGTCAAAGCTCTTTCTGTGAGTTGGAACTGTGTAATACGTCTTCTCACTAAGTGGATGTATTTATTATGTACGTAAATATGTAGTAGGTACTGAATTCGCTTTATGCAAGCATTTTGCCCGTATTTAACTAAGGTCTCCTCATTATTCTTACTCAGATCGGACGAGCTTTCAGATTTTATAGGTTGCCTGAGAATCCCAACATATCTACGTACCCTGCCAATTTAGAAAATTAGGTCAAAGTAAAGACGAGTGCATACTTATAAGTCCAAGGCAAGTCAATTCAAATCGTAACCATAGTTCTACCTATATTCAATGAACAAAATGATGGTTAGTAAAGCTAATAAACTGCACCTATATTCAAATAACAAAATCATTATAAGTAGAGTTACGAGTAATACTGCATCAAACGCCTTTTGTACGTGGTACGTTGCTAAATTATGACTGCACTATTTTTTAGCAAAGTTTAAGACACGAGCCATGAACATTACTGTCACCTAATTAACCAATGATAATGTAAGACAAGGGATACGCCTTCTTAAGTTCACATAGGATTTTAATAAAAATAAGTCCAGACAAACGCAGTCGCTCAAAAATCCACATGTGGTCAGATCTCATTATTTGTTACCACTAAGTATTATCATCGTAAGATTTAAAGACGCATTTTTATAGTCACTAATATGCGTCTATTAAAATTAACCGCTTGAAATTAATAACGACCCAAACTACGAGTATCAACAGACGTAAGCTTAATTTCTGGCGTAACATTCCGTGTGTTCTATTTTGTATTACCGTGATCAAATCGAAAATTTGTTCCCATGAAACCTCAGTTAACGTCAAAATAGGTGTATAGGTGTTTATAGACTCCCACGAGTGTCTACCACAGTGGCCGCTCTCAGTTATCCAAAGATCTGTAATACACACGAGGCGGTATCGATTACAGTTTATTGGACTACGTAATACTGACATTTATTGTAACGTATTACAGTTTCATTTGGCTTCAACAGTTTCGTGTACAAATTCGATAAGTGTGCGGTGAGCTGTACGTGCGGTACTTAACCCGTTGGATGACTATCGGATATCAGACGCGGTATATTCAAATTTTCTAATAGATATTGGGATATGGACCATGAAACCGCAGATTAAATGTAAATAAAAGTATCCAAATTTTAGGGAATCAAGCACCCACTTACATGAAATATAAATGATTTGTTCATAGTCATATTGAGTTAGTAAAACTTACGGATACGGCTATGACTTTCGAGGCATCTAACTATTAGCACTGTAATTACAAACTTACATAAAGGTACAAGGTTTTTTAACTGAAGTTAATTATACTGCCGACCGCTCAGCGGTTTATTATGGACACCTGCAGCGATCCAGAAAGAGATGTAAAAGATAGAGGGTAAATAGAATAACTCGACAGAAAGAGAGCACAAGTTTTGGTTATATTATAGGAATTGAATTGCACTTTATTGTGTCAGTATTAGAGTTGCTATTTATTTAAATCATTTTGCGGAGTAAATCGGTACTATTTAGTGCTAATCGGTATCTAAACATATTTTCATAGAAAAAAGTTATGATATTTTTAATCTTTCAAATTGGTAATATCAAAGAAACCTACAGCAATACAACGTCTTCCATAAGGCAGTTCAGTTGGGAGTAAATGAGAGAACAAAATCGAAAAAGAAGCATTGATGTTTAATATCTACGTATACTATAAAGACTCTAATATCTTAGTGGAAATATATTTTTTCAATATAAATATAAAACTTGCCCAATTGCACAGATTGAGACTAGGATTACATCTATGATCCTCATTTTCCCATTAAATATCATTCGACATAGTAAAAAAAATAGAGCAACAAACGTATAACAATTACTACAAAGTAATATTTGTACCGCACGTCTTATCCAGTCCTCAAATCCAGAGTAACTCGTGACGAATGTTTTAACTTTTAATCGTTGTATTGGTTCACGAGAGAAATAATTATGGGACTTTGAAATGCTATATTCACGGGCGTTCCAGCGAAACGGTGGGAACGTTTTAAATTTGGCTTAATCTACATTTGATCCGAAGTCCAAACGGAACTCTTAGTGGTTTTTTAGACCACAACGTGGATACTATTTTTATTACAAACGTGACGTGCTTATATTATAATTCTCAGTCTAGTGCCATTTGATTGAAAATAAAAGTTTTGTGAAGTTTCAGACAGTCTTCAGGCTGTCTGAAAGAAATGTCTTTTAAGATCGAGTTTTGGCCCTAACATTCATACCTACCTACTAAATTTTTGATACATTAATACTTATAAAGACTATTAATGTATATTTAATATTTAGTTCTGCAAAAAAGAGTAAAAAATGGGGGCGACACTGTTCATAGTCGGTAAAAATGCAAGTAATTCTTACAACTCATATTGCCTTAATAGAACGCTGCAATGTGGCTAGCGATTAGCGACGCTCTACATTTAACTCTATCCCTTAACTCGAGAAACATATTATGCAAAGTGGGAGATCTTGTGGCTTATTTTTCTCGAAACTGCTATACAGGTTCAATTACGAACACATCAAGTATGCAAAGCTATCCAGGTGGCCAGTGAAGCCTCGTTTTCCATTTCCAAAACCAACAATAAAGTTAGAAGCTATTTAGTTCGGAGGTACTCACACGATATGCATATTTCATTCAGCCGTTTTGCGGGGAATTATTTATTAATCAACTTCCTAAAAGAAGAATTTTTCCAATTCCATCCCCATGAATATTTTAAATCTGTCCGCGCATCTGTTCAAGCATAGATGAATGAATTTTTATACACCGCTTGTGTACTTTCGCTGTAGTTTTTTCGGAAAGAGGATACATATTTATGGCGTTGCTGAAATACTAAATCTATGTCCTCGTGCTACTCAATTTACTAGTTGCATCCTATGCTAGCTGCACAGAAGGACTTTATTTACGTTGTTCTTTGAGCTTTCACATTCGTATCTACTGTCTACGTAACGACTAACGAGACAATTTTAGTGTTACTGTATGCTTTTTACGGGGGGAACCATTTTGGTACGGATAACGGATGTAGTTACCAAAGTGGTTAAATAAGAGAAATCTTTATGCTGTGACGTTATACGTCTGTCTGTCAGTCTGTTTTAGTACAGACAGCAGTACCTACTATTCTCCCTCTGACTAACAAGTCTAAATTAATGAAAATTACATGTATTTTCAGTTTCTATTTTCCAATAAATACATTAAACTTTTTAAATACTTTTACTAAAGTGCAGCAACACTTAAAACTTAGATATACCTAAACATAATAATTAAGGATGTATATCTATACATTATATCTAACGCAGCAATTTCTTTAATCCTCAATAGATATTGAGGATTAAAGAAATTGCTGCGTATGATTAAAGTTATTGTTGATGAATAAAACTAAAATAATCAACATGTAACTAACCACGTATACCACAGCCCAGGTCACTTAAGGTTCATAGTACCAATAGTACGTAGTTTATGAACATTTAATGTGTACCACACATTTTTTGATGCAAAGGAACTTCTCCTATTGCATGCATTAACATTGAACTCGGCTATTTCGTGCATTCAGCGGCATGTAAGGCTCATGCAGGAACTCTTCAACGACTTGCCCTACAAACTTGTTGGAACGTAACAATATAATCAAGAAACCATAGCCCATACAGGACCGTAGTACAAATGGTCCACCTGGCTTAGTGCTACCAAACGTTAGATTACCGTAGGATAAAAACAAAATATAGGCTTAAAACAGACAACTAGGTATTCGTACAACTAGGTAATACCTGAGTCACAATAAGTGGTGGCGGAAATATAGAAATAATCCAAAAACAGTTTTGCGTTTTTTTGCACTCATTTTATTATTTTGCAAGGCTAGTACAAGATGATGATGATGATGATCCCCGCGTAAAAATGTAGAAAACGTGAAACCGAATCGCGATTAGAGTCATCGAGCATCCCACAAATTGTATAAACCCAACTGATCTTCATAGAGATGTGCTACAAAAAATGTACATATCATCAATATTTTCTTTGACATTGTAATAAACAATAATGTTTACAAGCTCAGTAACTTTTGAATAACTGGTCTTATTAAGTAAATATGAAATATATATAAAATATAAAAAAAAAATATAAAAGGTAAAAAAATTTAAATAAGTTTCTGAAAAAAAAGCTTCTTTTTTTCACGCTAACTTTCACTTCCATTCTCTGAACGTTTAGTAGTCAAAGCATGAACATTCTTATCTACTCGTATGTCAAGTTTTTATGTGATATTTTAAAATATATATCCCGTTTCCATTTATTCCCAAATGGCGATCCTAACTTCATCGGAATTCACGTCAAGTCACCGTATTTGTAATTCAACGCGGGGTCCCACGCGGCGTACGTACTCGTATAGTATTGTTTCACCTACAACCGCTAAAGGGGAAGCACTGTGTTCGTAATACATTTATTAGAAAGGTTTTTTAACGTAATAGTTAGTAATAATGAGATAGGAGATAACGCAACAGAAACCGCAAGCCAAGAAACAACACCTTAAGTAATTTTTTAAGTAATAGACTTCTTAATTTTATTAATAAAATGTTACATATTTTTATTTTAACACAGCTTATCTTTTGCTTGTTTTGACTTCTAATGTTAGTGTATATCCAATAGAGGATGATCATCAAGCTGGAGTGATATGATAATACGAGTCTTATTATCATCTCAGATAGGATATATCCTAGCGGGTAAAATTCTTACCGAATTTCTTTGTAATGACGGCTCATGTCCAAATTCATAATTTTATTTTAAACGAAAGTAGTTTCTAAAGATCTAATTTCACGATGAACTGTATTTTCCTCGGATTTAGATCACACCTTATGACTAAGCACTGCAATAAGAGATAATAAATATATTTAAATTTGTATTGTGCTCGAAAAAAGATCTTTATGTTTACAATTAGATACTTTATATTAAGGGTTATTCTTCTGTATGTACTTGTATACTTGATTGAATGATCCTGCTAATGAATTCGCTACTTTTAAATTAAGATGAAGTAACAGGTTATTGAGACGTGAACAATAGGTTGACGACTCAAGTTTATAATTAATTTAGTTCTTCAAAAGTGCGAACCTGTCGAGATTGAAAGATTTTGATTAATTAATATTGAGCTTTTTAATAATATACTGGCGGATTTTTGTTATTGAGACCTACTAGTAACAAAAAACTTTTTGACGTAAATTCGTTCGTAAAGTAAATCTAATGGTTGAAAAAAACATTTCATCCACTGGAATAACTTGTTTTCAAGAACCATAGATCGTTATAACCATATAGAGTTTGCCATATAGAATGTCATGATATCACTGTAGATAATGAGTTCTAAGCCCTTACATTAGCTAAAGTAAAGGAGAATGCCAAAAAATGGGCTATATTTGCGTCACTCTGCTTCTGAAGCACGTACTATGCATGATATCTTTCAAATTTTAATATCGCATATATTTATTTTAGTGAAATGTGAACAGGGGTTTAAGAGTATTATAAAAAAAAGTAATTAAACGTTTCTAAACGTTTCGGAACCGCCAAGCCACTTATAAACCTTAGAAGATTAAGCACTAAAAAATCAGATTATTAGAATGTTAATATCTTACAAATCTTTTTTTTTACATAATATTGAGAATATATCAAATGTTTTACCGATGATTTGGTTAAGACGCAAGGTATAGCCCAATTTTCATACAAGAATCGGCATTATCCTTTGAATACCGAATAAAGTGGGCAATTACCCACATACCAGTAAATTATATGCTCGACACACAGGTAAAGCAATTTAGAAGCGACTCTAATTTCGTACTAAAGCGTTGAGATGACGAACATCGGCCTTCGAAGTCCGAGGAGTCTTCATTAAGAGATAGAGTAGGGGCTCAGCAGAGAGAGGGGAAGAGGGGAAGCGATGGCTTTATGGGACAATTTGCATTTACACGAGCCCAGCACAGATTACGCCAGCACTTATCCGCCTGCCGAAATGAGGTACACCTCCCCCGAACACTACCAAACAAGCCTTTGTTTATATATTCCTCTTGAATTTTTCACTCGCCATTTGTTTTGACGGCCCATTTGTGAAATGCGACGGTTTTTTTCTCACAAACGGTTCTCCAGTTGGATTTTTCCCTATTGTCGCCATTTTTCCCATTTTCTAATAAAACGCGATAATAAAAAAGCATTAGAAATATAAACATGTAACTATAGAATTTGGAGGTACCTACTTCGTTATAAAATGTTGATTCGGCGTCTCTTTTGGTTATTTTCCTATGTATAGAATGGTTTTAATTATTTTAACACTACTGCCCAAAAAAGGATTGTTATGTTTTTAGTGTTCATGTATGTATGTATGTGAGTCTCTTTATTCCACCATAAATTCCGACCGGCTGAATAGATTTGGACATATGGATATGGTTTGAATCCTTACATCACTCCGAGTAACATAGCTATATTTTTTTTGGAAAAACACCATAGGCAAGTCTTGTTATTTAATTTTTTAATTATTTACTTGTTCTTATATTAGAATACCATGATGTAAATTTACTCTCTAGAACAGTTTATTTATGGCATCGCCTTGCATGATGCAGTTTTTGGTAGGTAAATATTTTATTGTAATTATGTACAAGAAGTACAAGATATATTTATATTAGAACTTAAAATAGTAGAAACTTAAAATATAGCACATCCTTGTTTATTTATATAATCAGTGATAATTACTAGGCTTATTAGCCTAGTGTAGTGTACTAAAAAGACATTTTTGTTTACAGCCATAGATCACCTTTATATATTATATATCATTGTTTACAGCAATAAATATTATCTTCAAATTTCGCAATTGCCATGAATCAACCAAATGACTTTTAGGAGTTTGCATCACTTACAATTATTATCAGTTCTATCACAAGTCTATCATAACCATTAATGGTTATGATAGAATTAATTATCTAATGATCCTCCCATTCCTTGTCAGCAGGTCTTGGTCCCCCGTCCCATTAAAATGATGTTAAGTTTAAGACGAGATTCAAGGAGGTATTTGTACACAAGCTGCGGAGACCGGAGTACATTTACCTAAAATGCCGCACAGAGTCTGTGCTGACCCACTTTCGGATAACTACCTTTGAATCGGTCTGACAAAAGCCCGTCGATGTAGGAACATAATGTTCGGCCAGTCGCAGCCCCAATTTAGAGCCCGTATATGCCCTATCAATGTCAGCTCGAACCACAAGGCAAGTGGACTGAATTGTCTTAAGAACATCTACTGGGAGAATGGACAAAGCATTGAAAAGCTTAATCTTGTGAAAAGGTCATGTGGTTGCAACTTACAAGCATTTCAAGCTCTCTGTCTCGGTCTTAAAAATACGCTGACAATACTACGTAGGTGGTATGTACTCGTATGTGTATGCTGTACACTGAGAATAAAATGTCGTTATAAAATTCCATTATTATTTCTGGTTTTTCGGTATAGCCCTATCAGTAGCCAAATCGGTTCAGTAGTTGCGACGTGAAGGAGTAACACACATTATATACATACACACTTACATATGAACTCGTCATTATAATAATATTAAATGTGGTAAGAAAGTCTGCGAGTTTTGATATATTATGTTTGTTACTTTATAGGTATATATTATCCGAGTAGTTATCCAAAGATAGAATATGGTAAACACGTGTAGCGCATACTAAAAATCAGCATTCATTTTTTGTAATCGTGATTCTAAGAATAAAAGATGAATATTAAACCAATCCCACGCAATAAAATGCATTTCTATAAACTGCTAACACATCAATTAAAATAATCGGCGTAAGAATGACCTATAAAATTTTATCATCCGACATTCTGTTTGATTCGGACACCCATCGATGCGTTTAATAGTGAACACCACATAACAAAATTACATTGGGAGTTGACAGAATTTTGCATATTAAAAGAGAGATTTAATTTTGTGGTCGCTCATTTATTTCTGGGAAGAGCGATAAAATATGAAAGCTATAATGTAATTGATACGTGAATAAGTAAGGGATTATTTTTGAACAGGAACTCAAAAATTATTTCGGTTAAATTCGTTTACTAAGTACCTACGTAAGTTACTGTTTTTATTTTTGTGGTAGTGGCATAATATGGATAGTGGTGTAATAATGAATTAAGGTCCAGGTAAATTATATTTAACTTAATGATTTTATTCATTTGTTAAAAAATATCATTCTGAGATTCGGAAGGCTTATTGACCCAATGTCTTTGGCTATGAACTGATATCTGAAAACTAGAGTTTCATATATCTCACTAGGATAACTATTACGAGTAGTTACGTAACTACAATAAATAAAAGGAAATATTGTTGAGATTATGTATATTATTCTATGGTGAAGGATATAACGAACACTATTCACTATGCCATCAAACAACTTTCTATTGAACTGATCATTATTTAATTGAACCCGTTCTGAAAGAATTTCACGCTTATAAAACTATTTCAAAGCATCTATCTTTTTAATAAGCATGGTTTAGATAGGCGATAATCCGAGAACAACATTAGATTACACGTAAATACCATATCCAAATATTAAGCTAGGCGCACATACATATTCATGAACCACGATCGACCTATTTGCCGCGCTGTCGCCGCCACATAGGTAGCGAAACCTTAATCAGGAAAATTGAAGTAAGGGCTCTGTTACACAATGCAAGTACGAGTAAATGACACCAGTTGCTCTACAGAGCTCTGGTTGAGTATTCAGTGGTTAGGAACGCTGTGACTGAATTAGGCTATATAATGTCTTACGAACGTCGCGTCGGTCAGTAAAAAATTAAGATAAAAAATTATGTCCTTCAGACCAATCGGGCCACGAGGTCAAGATCAAGATCAATCGGGTCAAGATTTTACATCAGCGCGGCTCTCTGAAGCACAGGGGTGAAAAAACGCCAATTTCCAAACTACGGTCTAGTACCTACTAAGAATTTCCTACTAGAAAATCCCAATACTAAGTTTTACGGGCTCAATCCGGGAAATCCGGGAATCAAAACCAGGGCCTCGTAATCTGCAATCGGACATGTTCAGTACTAGGCCAATGTGGCAGTAGGTATATATTAATAGAGCTAAAACAACCTTATATTTCTTGTGAACGTAAGTGATGACTAGATTCATTTTCGATGACAAGCTTCTTACAGTGATTTTATGATTAAAATAATGCTTATCTTTTAAGCCACAGAGTTCTTTGCTTAGCTGTTAGTTAAGTACTCATCATGTACACCATGTACGAAGTTTTGAGTTTCTACACAAGCAATCTTCATAGCTAATTTTGAGAAGATAGAATTAATACTTAAGGATAGAAACAAGTATAGCAAGTGACTAAGTATATTATTTACTCTCAAGTCTGCGATTGCAACTTGCGTTGTATAACAAAGCCATAACTTGGGCCATAATCTGGGAAATTGCTAAGTAATAGAGCTCGACTAAAATTTGTATGATAATAAAACCGATCGCAACGTTTGAATACCCGCCGCCCCACAGAATTTCTAACTGTGAATTCTGCACAATTTCATTTTAATAACGTTCGAAACAAAATTTCAAACATTACACTCCCTTTTGCTTGTTAAAACTTTGACCCTGGATGGATTTGTCTTTGAAATATTTTCTAGGTAGATTCGCGTAGATGAAATCTTCATCTACTCAGAAATTACCGGATTTTCGAAAACCTAAATATATTAAAGAAGAAACTGAATATCTGACTTATTGGTGTCTGACATATCAATATCACAGTCCAAACAGCTGAGTGTAGAGACGGCATTAAGTTTCTTATCCTTAAGTTTAGGGTTGCGCTAAGAAAGGATTTTTCAAAAGTCACCATGTTGACACGTTAAAGGACAGATATTCCTTCACGCCGCAACTACTAAACCGATTTAACTGGCATTTGGATTGGAGAATCGATTTGATTTTTGATCAACATACAGGTTACTTTTTATCCCGGAAAAATCTATGTTTCCCCCGAGAGTATATAATTTTGTACTATTATCAATAGGTATAACTTAACGATGAAAACCACATTATAAATAGGGAAAAAGCTTTAGGACACATATTGTGTTCAGTAGTTTATGTTTCAAGTTAGGATTTTCAACAAACTATGTTATAATTTAGAACAATACATGAAATACACTATTTCACTTATTTATTTATTTATTTATTTAAATATAACAATACATTTTAATTTGCTTATAGTTAATACTTGACGGTGTAACAAAAACCCAATTGGATTTGTCTGTACACCGACATTCGTCGTTTAGCACTCGGTAGTTTCATAGATGCAACAAAAATAACACTATAGTAAGTAAGTTAACAAACGTAAGTTTACATTTACTAAACATTGAGGGTAGATGAATAAATTGAGACGACAATTCGCCTTCGGTGTGCTAAGTAGTTACGAATTCACAACTCAAGCCGGTTACACTCCACTGCTACTACAGGATGCTTCTAGTAAATACTATAATATCAGTTACAATCTCAGTTACAATATATAATCAGTTATAATTTCAGTTACAATATCGAGTTCAAGAGACCTCGAGACAAGAGACCTTTGGTCCTATCTTGCAATTGAATGAAACAAAGATCCCGTAATTTAGTACAGTCGTTAGTTAACTAAATGGTCTAATGTTCTCTTTTCAAAACATTTATTATTAGAGAACAATAAATACTTTAGAAAAGATCAGTGAGGGCATAGAGCGTATAATAAATGTCAAATTCATCCTTTATTGTATAGAATTTCGTTTATAATGGATACGTATGCAAAATATGTCCGAATAAACTTCGAAGCTCCATCATCTCTATGTGATATTAAAACTCTAACAGTGATTGTATTTTAGTTCCTAAATAAATGCCATAAGCTAGAAAAATGCATATACCAATTTATTTTTTTTAGTAATTTTTATTATAATCACTGTCATGAATCTTTGTCGTTGTTACTTTTATGAAGGCTCTCGTTTCAACGCAACGCAAGGCAAAGGTGGTCACCAAAAATTTCTAGGCAAACACAATCGAGGATCGAACTTTTCACATTGGTAAAAAAACGATTCAGCAATTTATCATATTTTTTCATGCACAACTATAATTCTTGAGTAACACCATAAGCACCACATAGTCAAAAAGTTTTCCCCATAGTGTTAAGTTTATAACCTTTCTATGCTCGCGAAACATAATAGGTAAATCCAAAAAAATACTGAAAAACATATTTTTTAATTAAATTAGTCATGCATAACTAAAAAGGCACTTTGACGATACTCTCATGGGCCTATTACAAATAACATCAATCTAAGGACCTATAACAACCAGTACCAGAAAGGATTTGTAGTCTCATTGCTGTCTACATGTCATATCATTCAAAAGACCCTCATTTATAGTCCACACGATTGGACATTTCTATGAAGTCATGCCGTACTCCCCGGTCATTTAAACGCAGTCAGACGTGGAATTGACATATTGGAAAATACGCATCACTCAAACGCAGCGTTTTGAACGTCCAAAAAGGGGGTTTCATTGAAAAATGATTGGTCATATTTTGCTTGTGGACACATTTGACAGTGTGTCATCGGCGCAGTGAAGCGTACAATCGAAATTGATTTAACCCTTTGATGTTCTTCGTAACTGGAATCTGATTGATTGGTTGGTCGGTGTCGGTTTTAGGACGTGAATTATAAACACGGTGGCCTCTATCACGAAGTGGTGCTAAATCAATAATTCGGGTTATATTCCGTTTAGTTCAAAGTACAGTTGTTAGCGATTCGGTTTAGATTCCTAAAAATCTGCTCTCCCTTTCACATCGTATCCCGCACAGCCTGGTGGGAAATGAAAACACTAATCCTAAGAAGTAGCACAATCCTTTTTTACATGTACTATTGTAAAAAACAGGTAATATTTTTAGACACGCTAAAACAGACTCAAAAACGGAAATGTGATTTTTATTTAACCACTGTCATTTTAACTACACATGAATGTTGAATTTCAGTACAAGGTTCAGATTGAAATAATTTCGAATTCATTTTTAAAATTCCTACCTATGAAATATTTACTGTATTTCTACAGTCTAACACAACTAAAACTAAAGTCGGATTTTCTAATCATCAACGTTTGAAAAAACGGTACAATATATTGCAACATCGTATGGCTTTCAGCGGACTCACTGAAAAGACGAGTTTAAATGGATTTGGACGCGCAAAGCGGAACCAAACTGTTGCAGTTGTACAAAACAGTTTTTCAATCTAAAGCTACAAATGGTGGAACATTTACAATACTCGCAGCTTAGAGGGAACACCGCACAAATGGCTCCCAGGTGTTGGTATATTGAAAAAATTGCCGGGGTCCAATGCACGTTTCAAAGATTGATGTCGGTTTGGGGCCGTTATTAAAAAGATTTATTCTCACTAGCCTGTGTAATGCTAAGGAAATATTAACGCGCACTAACTTTCCTAGTTGTCTATTTTTCTTTTTAAATGAAAAGCTTTTAGTCATAGCTTTTAAATAGGTATAATAATAATTGATACATTCTAAGTACTGTAGTGTGAGTTTTCAGAAACGATGGAGGCTAAATTAATGCTAAACTACATAAATAGGTGATCAAAGGTGTACATGAATAGAAAAGTTAGTCATGAAAATGTATTGCAAAGCACTGATTTAAGTATAACATTTAAAATTTAAGATGAAAGTTCTATGCACCTAAACTTGTTTTTATGTTCTTTTATTGAAATTTTACAATAAAATTTAAAAAGCTTATTCCTGTGGCTTATTATTACTATACAAGTCTTGCCCGCATGGAATGGTGTCAAGAATACTGGCACCTAAGCTAGACATAATTTAATAACGTCTTTTTAAATTGAAAACTATAAATAGGTAGATATATTATGTCGATAACTTATTTTAAAAGCTAAATTATATCATGTTATGAAAAATATCATAATTTTTTTCTTATCTAGATGATACGAAACGAGAATCTCTTTTAAAAGTTCGCAACCAAAGTCCAATACAAACGTTTCGACTGCAAATAATAAAAGTCCGATAAAACTTACCTAAGTGTAGGCTTGATGTTATAAACTTTTGCTATTCGCGTACAGAGTCATGTGCCTCAGTAGTTAGGCCAACTTGTATAAGTACGTCTGGAACAATAAAAAAATATGTTACAAAAACATGATGTGTAAAATAAAACATGCTTTTACAAGAATAAACATTGAAGATAATCTTCTTTATAAAATAAAAATAGTCAAATTATCTAGGTAGGTTAGTAGGTACATCTGCAGGAAGAATCCTGTAGAGTCATAGGCTTATAAATCTATGGACGGCGGGTGTAATACAAAATTCACGAAAAAAGTGTCCCGAGAAAACCTATATAAAAGAGGGTACTCATGAGTATTTTTATAAACAAACTGAAAACATTGTAATTTATGTCTTAAATCATTACTATTCAGCCTAATTTTCAAACACGAGACTGAAGTGCGATTGTATGTCTTTTCGCGTTTTGTATGTCATTCGGTTCGGATACTTTTTAGCGCTGACCCTAACTCCTTAGTTTATAACTCAATGTGTAGAGTTAAACAAATCGTAGATGGTAACAATGGTGGTACGATTTTAAACTATATTTACACGTAATTGCAGCTTATCATTTGTGATATTAATGTAAATAAAATTATGAAGTTGAAAAGGTACTATGATTTTTTATTCCAAATTGTTCATTATTTCGATTTTGGTTCACCAGCTTGGGTCAATGTCACAGCCTATTTTCATTGAGGATCTAAGCCCTAAAATCCCTCTGCCTTATGAGAGGAAAGGCCTCTACCGACCTCTGGGGCATTGAGGCCGAGGATAATGATGATCCTCTAAAATGCCACTACCGTTATTATTTTTTTTTATTATAGATAGGCTTGCGCTATATATATCTGATGGACAGAAATGATGAAATCTAGGAGGGAGCGCGCTTGTCTAGAAAATGCCTATTTACTCTTCTCTTGAAGGCACCCAGGTTGTACTTGGCTGGGAACACAGAAGCTGGAAGGGTGCTGTGTCCACACCTTAGCGGTACGTATCAGAAACCTGGAAGAAAATTGTTTCGTTCGAGCTTGCTGGACATCAACCACATAAGGATGCCACTTCTCCCGGCGTCTTGCGGTTCTGTGGTAGAAAGGTGAAGGAGGTACTACATTGTGGATTGTTATATTTTAACAATCATATTTAAAACCATAATTTTATACATTCCTCCCACTTAAAAAAAAGTCTACCCATACCGGTAAGTAGCTATAGATTTCCCGGCGTTATCTTATCAAAATATTCGGCGATGATTAATAATGGATGTAGCCTATCATATTTATTATCTATTTGGGCAGCGTTACGGCCCTTATAATGAGTCGATAAAGGATTCTCACGTTTAGGACTCATAAAACAGACCTCCATAAACAAGCAGTACTTTATGGATGTACGTAATTCATGATCCCTTTTACTTCTTCCGAGTTTCATCCAAGGTTACCGAGTTATGCCGATGCAAAAATATTTCAGTTCATTAAGAAAATAAACTCTCAGTAAAATTATGTTCGGGCATCTTCGCGAAAAGGGTTTTTCTCGCAATGAAAATTGAAGGCGTAAATGAAGTAGGTACTAGAAGAAACCTTTATATTCCTTATACCTACTATATGTAAATATTACAGAATATAGGCGGATCGTTACCACAGCATTAATTTACAGATTACTATATTGTACTCCTATATCGCAATAAAAAACTATTAAAATTTAACACGTCCGCAATGTCAAATATTTTATTGGCAATACCAATACACACATTTTTCACAAACCGGAACAGAGCACGAGTTTTCCGACGTAATAACGGCCAATGGAAAAATGAAAACTAAGCCAAACCAAAAAATAAAAGTCCAGTATCAAACTTGACAACTATAGAATTGCGATTAGGTGGTTAAAAAGCCAAATGTCGCCCGCATTGGTGCTGAACGATGAAACTTTGTCAAGTCCGATTGAAAAACAAAACGCGTAGAAAACTTCCCTCTGACACAGGTGTGTCGGCCAACTGTCGTCCTCTAATCAAGTAGAAATGTTTGCTTGGACGGTTCACCGAATTCGAATGAGACCGGACTCGCCGACGATCTATTTATTTCGTACACGCAGCGCCTTCGCAGCGCAGTACAACGTTGTTTCAGCCTCGAAAACGTGGACAAATTTGCTTTTTCTATGTTACTTTTATCGACTTTTTATATCGATAGGGATAAGTAAAAGTCACTATAAAGTCTTAGTTCAGTACTGTAAAAGATTATTGACTTAAATTCCTTTAGGTTATTCAGTTTTCTTAAACATTACTGGATGTAGAAATAGAAAAGATTAAAAACATGGAAAGATCTTTAGAGATAGTGAAGCTAAATAATTATTATTGATGAAGACATTACCAAAATCTCCACTTTTTATTATTTTACCGGAAACTACAATGGATGTACAATGTATATTTTTTCAACCGACTTCAAAAAAAGGAGGAGGTTCTCAATTCGTCGGAATCTTTTTTTTTTTTTTTTAATGTATGTTCACCGATTACTCGAAGACGCGTAAACTGATTTGGAAAATTTTTTTTTGTTTGTAAGGGTATACTTTCCAGATGGTCCCATTTTTTTTTGGTCAGGATCTGATGATGGGATCCTGGAGAAGTCGAGGGAACTCTTCAAATTTTATATGGATACTTGAAACAATTTGGGTACTGTTTGAAAGATTAATATTTTCCAGGTTTTCCTATAGTCATCAGGTCAGGATCTGATCATGGGATCTTGGTGAAATCGAGGGAACTCTTCAAATTTTGCTAGTATACTTGAAGCGAGTTGGGTATTTTTTATAGTTACTGGTGCATTTGCTAGCACATACTGATTTGATGACTGAAGTCATCAAGTCAGGGTCTGATGATGGGATCTTGGTGAAATTGAGGGATCTCTTCAGATTTTTTAAACACACTTCAAGCGATTTGGGCATTTTTTTCAATGCCCTGTGCACTAGTTGTTTTCCACTAAAAGGTAAAAAATAAAATGGAAAATTCTTTTCAAAAAACCGACTTCAAATGCCACTACAAAGAGTGAAATAATTTTTCAATCTAGGTACACCAATTCGAAGTCGGGCAATTCGTACAATCATATAGTCCTGCGTATTAATCGCCCGACTTCGAATTGGTGTACCTAGATTGAAAAATTATTTCACTCTTTGTGGTGGCATTTGAAGTCGGTTTTTTGAAAAGAATTTTCCATTTTATTTCCGTAAAAGTAAAAACCGTCTTGGCTCCTAATAATGTAGAGTCAACATGCCACAACCAAACAACAGCCAGTTTGATGGTATACATTTCTGCAACGTCGAGATAAATGGCGTGCATAGAGGCTTATAGAATAACACCTCACTCTCTTATTCACCTGAACGCCACCAGCCCTACCGACCGGCTTGAATCACTCATTCACTCACAATCGGTGGTTTCGGTGAAAGGAGCGGACTTTTCCATTTATCTGCCCGGTTCCAATATAAACATTTTTCTGCAGAATTTTTGGTAGATAAATAGACTTCAGCGTTAATAGATTAATTGTTTACCATTAGCTTGTCACTTAACTGTGTGTAATCTATATATATAAAAGAAGAAACTGACTGACTGACTGACTGACTGACTGACTCACTGACATATCAACGCACAGCCCAAACCGCTGGGTCTAGAGACTCCAAATTTGGCACACATGTTCTTTGTGAGGTCTAGGGGTGCACTAAGAAAGGATTTTTCAAAATTCACCCTCTAAGGGGGTGAAACGGAGGTCCGAAGTTTGGATTTTATTAAGTTAAAATACGTCTTCACGCCGTAACTACTGAACCGATTTGTCTAAAATTTGGAATGGAGATATATTATATCTTGCATTACCGTATAGGCTACTTTTCATCCCGAAAAAATTCATGGTGCCCGTGGGATAAGTTAAAAAACCAAAATTCACGCGGAAAAAAATTCTCACGCCGCAAGTACACAACCGATTTGGCTGAAATTTGGAAAGGAGATAGATTATATCCTGGGTTAATAAATAGGGTACTTTTCATCCCGGAAAATCCATGGGTTTTACAGGAGAAGGGAAAAACAGATATTCACGCGGGAAAAATACTAATTCCCGCCGTAATTACTGAACTGATATGGTTGAAATTATGAAAAAAGTTTGATTATGTATTGGATTAATATGAAGGCTACTTTTCATCGCGAAAAAATTCATGGTTCCCGTGGGATTAGTAAAAAACCGAAATTCACGCGGGGAAAAAATCTCACGCCGCAATTAGTACACAACCGATTTGGCTGAAATTTGGAAAAGAGATAGATTATATCCTGGGTTAATAAATAGGGTACTTTTCATCCCGGTAAAATCCATGGTTGGCTAAAATTTGGAATGGAGATAGTTTATATCCTGAATTAATGCCTAGGCTACTTTTTATCCTGGAAAAATTCATGGTTTCTATGATAGAAGTGAAAAACAGATATCTACGCGGGAAAAATATTCCTTCACACCTTACTTACTGAACTGATGTGGCTGAAATGCGGAATTAAGTTAGATTTTATCTTGGATTAATACATAGGCAAATTTTTATCCCGGGAAAATCCATGATTTCTAAGAAAATAGTTAAATACCAGATATTCATGCGGGAGAAATACTCCATCGTGCCGTCACTGAACCGATTGGGCTGAAATTTGGAATGAAGATAAATTATATCCTAGAATCAACTACTTTTTTCTCGGGAAAATCCATTTTTTTCGTGATAATAGTGAATAACAGATATTCATGCGGGAGAAAATTTATTCCTTCACGCATAACTATTGAAAATTATTGGTTTAAAGTAAAAATGAAGATAGATTTCATTTAAATTAACACAAAGGGTACTTTTTATTCCGGAAAATGGATGGTGCCCGTAGAATAGTTAAAACTAAAATTTACGCGTGCGAAGCCGCGGGTATCTGCTAGTGAGATTTAAAAGAGGAAGATTTCAATTTGCCAATGACACAAATAATATTCAATGTCAATAAAATAACATATGGAAACGTTATTTTTAGCCTAAAAATTGTCCTACTTTCATATATTTTAATGTTCAAAAATATTTATTTCATTTATGCCTAATTTACAGGGGTTTATAAAAAGAAGATAAAATAAAATATGATTTAAATTTATAAAAATACTTATAAATATTCGTTTTAATTATAATTTATTTAATGGTGATACTAGAGATAACATGATCGTCAAGTCAGCTCGGCTAAACTAAAGCACAGTTTAAAGATATTTTTAATACTGTGACTAAAGTGAGAACTTTTCAATAAATACATAGATAGATGCATAGTATCTACTAAAAGTTTGCGAAATTCGTCAAGTCAAAAAGCCCACCCTCGGCTCTCAAACCGAGTTAAGACAAGTGTTCCGCTTAACTGTAGCCCTTTAATCAGGTAAAAGTATTTGCTCGAACAATTTCATGAATTCAAATAGCCTGAACGAGCCCTGAGTTCTTATTCAGCTGAACGCAACTCACCCTACGAAATTTGAATTACAATCGAGGCATCGGTAAAGTCGAAAGAGGCCCTTCTCTATTCTATTTTTCCGCATTATTCAACGTGTATTTGTGTGTACGTGGGCTATGGCCAAACCCCTCTCAGTCTGAGAGGAGACCCGTGCCCAGCAGTGGGACGTAAAAAGGGGTTGAGATGATGATGATGATGATTCAACGTGTAAACGTCATTACATCACAATACATAAATCTACGTCGGTTTTTTTTCCACAAAATACAGGGCCCTTAGAGCGAGACCCAGGATTACCAGATACGGTGTGATGGTTGTCTGTATGTAAGATTTATAAGCCTGGATTAGAAATCGGACCAATCGACACAAATCAAATAACACAGCGCACATCCCTAAATCAATAAATCTAAAACTTCTTCTAAAACATTTAATTAATATAAAAACTTAAAATAGATTAAAAAAAGATAAGATAAAAAATAAACTATTATTAAATGTGTCTGAAACACTAAAACAAAAATGTAAATTAATAAATTAACAGCGGGAGACAGAATAATGGAAATTTCCTACATTCAATATAAGAATCTTAGGTTAAATTTATGACGGCTCAAGCACAGGCCTAAGCTCGCTTATCTTAGAGAAAGGAGAACCAGAGTTGCATGCATACCTTAAACAAATTGAAAGATAGTAAGCCTACAAATTTTCAAAAAAATATTCCAAGACAAAATGCACAGTTTTCAATTTACCATTGTTAATTAACAATTATTCAACTGTAACTAATAATACTCGTAGACCAATATCCAAAGACCAATAAACAAAAGACGTCGTAGTTTTATTTTAGGCTGAGATTTAATTCGAGTTAATCATGTATGACTTCCTCAAAATCTTCATAGTGCTATGGTCAATATACGAGTACGAAATTTAAATATTTCAGATGATTGGCGACCACTTTAATTTAATTTTCAAATGCATGTTTATCTCGGTATCTTGTACATGTAACTCTAGCCGCTGTCTCTTGTATCAGTCACGCGCTGCGCACGGTTAAACGTAGCTCGTTACCTCATACATCCGAATAAACTTCTGACATTCCGCTAAAGGGTTCATTTCGGTTGATTAATGTTGTAATTCGAGCGGTTGCGGGCAAAAAAGAAACTAGAAGCGTTTATACGGTGACGGCTTGAGAGCGTAAGAAATATAAGGAAATTTATCTGAATGCGTATATTATATCGTTGTAGGTCGGTGAGAGCCTATTTAATGTATCAAGGCTGACACATACACAATGTAGCTTAAGACAAGTTTCTTGGTAGAAAAATTGCTACAAATATATTAGAAAACTTCACACCTATTGCTTTCTGCCTTCTTCTCTCCGGCCGTTCGTCTGTTCGTCGCGTCGCTTACTTTCTGAGATGTATTTTTCCATCTTGTTTTCCACAAACTAACATAATATATTTTTAGTAAAAAATTTCTTACCTCATAAACAGTGTTGATACCTTACTTAAAGAAAGTAACAGTAAAAACATCAGCTATTCAAACAATATCCCAAGAGCCTTTTAAATGAGGTTGCTAAAATGACGAAATGTCCATTCATTTCTCGTTAAAAGAAAAACGCCTGCAGTGAATTAGTCTGTCGCATGTAGTGCATTGCGTTGTCGAACTGACAACAGCCTAAAGCGCTGGGAAATTATGCACTAACGCACTCAAAACTACTGCTTAGTAAAATCATATTTAGCATTAACGAAGTTTGTACAAAGCCATGTCTGCCACAAAGCAAGCGTCAACCAAGCAAGTCTAGCTCATTAGCGCCGAGAATTTCCTTTAACTCGAAAAAAGTGCAGATTAATTCGAGTTTCCTCTAATTTTTTGAAAGCGTTAACGAGGTAACTGTGTACGTTACAAAGTTTGGCGATAGTTTACTGCGCGCCGTCGTTAATTCCCCTTTAGAACTCTTTAAAGCCATCGTTCAAGATTCGTGAGTCGAAAACTCTGAAAAATTTTCATAGCGATGCTGCTTCGTTGTACAGTAGTGTTGCACCTCGCATTTCAGCCGAGGTTTTGTATGCAGTAATTGCCTTGTACCTTGTGATTTATCTCCTTTAAAGTCTAAATGCATTTAACGCGACAATTCTATGGACGACTGCATGTGGTTCAGTTAAAGCTTTTTAATGTTGGTTGCTTTGTACCTTTGATTTGTACAGATAAGACAGCGTTTTGCGTCCACTGATAAGTGAATTGTGCTATGTTGGTTTTTCTACGCATTATTTCATTTTTGATTTCAAACCGATAGGTTACGGAAGTTATTTAAAGCTTTATAGCTATTTCAAATCAAATAATAGAAAGTTACTGCAAACTACACTAATAAAATTAATCGCTTGGTCTTTTTCAAATATGATAATAATGTCTATCATAACTGTTTCTAAATTAAAGTAGATCAATAAAGTTTGTACTCATTTCTGTACAGTAACAGCAATAACTTCTCAATATATTCCGCAAATCGTGACTTGTATCGAGAGTACAATAATTTTCTACTTCTACTTCTAGTACAACCCGGTTTCGAATTTATTGCCACTTATTGCTCTGTATCTGTGGAGTTAATCTCTATACTGGTCGTATTCTTACAGATTTGTCAAGACGGGTTATTATCTGTACTGAGAGGCGTTAAGGACGCGTGGGTAGATTTATTTAAGGGACATCTTCAGAGAATCTATACAGACATTCACTTGGAATGTTATACAATACACTTATCTTAACTTGTATTTACAGTTGTGGTGACTCCGAGTTTTACGACCACACAAAATTGGGCTCGGTGTTACATTATGTACCTCATTAATATGTTTTTCTTGGAATAACTTGTAACACTGGAGTGGTAAATTTTTTTAATATCTTGAAATTTCTACGTAGTTTTAACAGTTTATAGCACGCATGTTTCTTCATTTTTATCTTTATGTTAACCCATTGGGAAATACTACTAAAAATAGCAACAATAACATAAATTTAATGTCAAACTAAATATACAACTATTAAAAAAGTAGTTGCAATTCAATTCATATCGATAGGTAGTGAGTTTGGTTAGAGTTTTTTATAATCTGTGATTTAGTATATTTTAGTAGAGTGATTAATATTAACTAAGTACTTCAGTTTCATTTATTTTCAGCTGTACATTCTTTATTTCATAATTAGCTTTTGAAATACGACTCAAATAAATCTAACTTTGTACACGAATAAATAAAACAGACCGATGTGTGATCGGAATGAGTCAAAACATTTTATTCTAAGAACGAAACGCAACTCAACGACATTCTGAGAAGTACTCTCAGAAGCCACTCAGTTCAACTTTATAATTATGATTATGTAGGGTACTTACCTGTCATTAGGGCTTCAGGCATCTTAATAAATCATTATCATCAAGTCAACATCATCAGTAACTTCTCAGAATTAAAAGGGTCAAACGCTTGCCAAATGAAGATAGGTTTGAAAGAGGCTCTATATACCTTTGAGATTACGGAGATTATAATATTCATACTGAAGGATGCTAATACTAAATCAAGCTAAGTAGTTTGCTTATATAGCTGCAACTAAGTAGCCAAAACATAGACGCTTTGGTAGTATCAAAAACTCATCATTATTATATTTGGAGCTCAAAATCTGGGATAATTCCATGGTTAATAACAGGTATACATACCTCAACTTTGATTTCGGTAGGTACATATAAGAGGTTTATAGCCTGAAGGCGTGACGACTGTGTAATTTGATGCACTGGACATAATTATCTTGGATTAAGCTTCCATAAAAACATGTGTTATTTGATCCTTTTAAGGTAGGGCCGTTTAGATCCGTAAGCTTGATGATGGTGTCGATTTATTTTCATTAAAACTTTAAATTAAATATAAATTAGGTTTACGTGTGTTGACGGGCGATTCTCGGTTTGGGCTATAAAAATACTTGGGTATTGGGTTTTTCTGTGAAATATTGTAATATTTATGAGCATACCTACGAGTATATCTTATATCCATTACAAGCTAACTAGCCCAATTCACTTGGACGATCTCGTGGTAATTCCTTATCCTTATAAAAAACATATGTGCGAAATTTCAGCGTTCTGGATCAGAGGGTTTCGATAGGGCGATGATGAATCAGTTTCTTAATTTTATAGGTAGTTCAATATTTCTCGTACGACTACGACACGCCCCAATACTCATGCAGAATCGCATGAAGCATAAAAAGATTGAACTATATAAAATATTGAGGTAGGTTTATCTATTTATTTATAGGTATAGATCTAAGGGCTATAATCCTGCACTATAGTATCTCATAGTAGTATACAATTGTAGATAGATTCCCAACTTATGGAAGTCTTTTCCATGAAAATTTCGGCAGGTGCGTCTCAGTACCTACTCTCAGTGTCTTACTTACACTTTTATTTGGAGTATAACATGTCGTAGTGGGGCTTTCGTTCCAAAAAATCCTAATACAGTATCATGTTTACATTCACAATTCGTATGAGATTTAACTAATACTGTGTCTGAACTGTGTACGCCACGTGTAGGTAAGTACCTATTTTATTATTCACTTATGCGTATATAAGCGCATGGCTAAAGTCGTGTTCTCCCTTAATTACGTTTATCCCCCATTAATTACGTACGACTACAAGTACAGACTAAAATAAACGATAATAATAGTGTAATGTGATGTAGACAAGTGATACAAGTGAGCGACCCCACCTTGCGCGACGCACGTGATACGGGTTTTGTACAGTCACACACAAAAACTCTTCAATTTGTTTAAAATTATAAACTCGGACATTACAATAAGATTTAATTGCGCTCGTTTCATCGACGGACGTCCACGACTGGACAAAGGCATCCTGCAATGATTTCCAACACACGCGAACCTACACCATCGTCGATCTAGCACCATCCCGCGACTCTATGTCATCAGGCCATCTGGTCGGAGGTCTGCCAACAATGCTTTCCTAAGCACCCATTGCCAATTCGACATTGTGATACTTCGAGCTATGTCGGTGACTTTAACTACCCTACAGCTCTCCTCATTTTCCATTTAATCATATAGATATATCCCAAGGATACTTAGCTCTCTCCATAGCCCTTTGATTAATTAACATTTGTATGTATCAAAAACATTAAAAAAAAACTTAAGGAATAAATCATTGGTTAGGTACGCAAAATATCACAAAAGACTAACGGAAACATCAATTTCTAAGCTTCTTTAAAATAGAAGAAACCGTTCAGCTGTAGATACAATCGTATTTTACGTATTTTACTTAGGCGGTAAAATAAAAGAAAAATATAAACCGATCAGTTTGTTGTCTGTTCTCCCGTTCAGTGTTTTCAGCGCGTATAAACTCCTAACCTCATTACTGGCCCGCTTCTTTGGATAGTAAATCTTTTTTTTAACAGCTGCCTTTGCCTCTCTTTCTAGGTTACGTGAACAATAAAAAACCATAAAGGTATGTATCGTATCATGGATCAATGTTTCGTTACAAAGCTTTTAAAAGGGGTGTAAAAATGTTATGTTCGTTTTATTAATGAAAGATTAAAGAATTCTTAATTTATTCGAATGACTCTTTATAACCTTGTATGAAAACATTGTTTATTATATACGGCTTAAATGTGTAAAGCCAAATCAAGCCAACCAAACCTTGAATTTGTCAAGAGACGTGCAACACGCAATTTTCCACACACACGGAAAGAGTATAATTACGCTGTAACTTTTCAAGATAGCACTCACTGCCCACATTATTGGTTGGAATCATATTCAATATTTTAAATACAAAAGTACATAATGTTTGTTTTACATTGACTCTAAAATACCTACAGCAATTCAGAAATAGGACCGATGGCGTTGAAAAATTGGTTTTCATGTGGGACAGTGAAGAAAATAGTACGAGAGTACGATATATCGTAGTGTTGCCAATGAAGAAAATAATAGTGACTATCTAATAATTTCCGCTTTTAACTACTACCTACTTGATTAGAACTGGGGTTGCTTTTCGGAAGTCATGAACTACAAAATTATTTTGCTAAGGATAAAATAAGACCGGAAAAAATCCAGTTTTGTTAGTGACAATACGAAATGTAGTTTTAAAGTACACACGAGGACGACCACATGTCGTAACGGTTTTAAGTTGAAAAATATGCAAACCATGCGGTTAAGTTCGAACCCCTATAAATGGTTGTTACCCTTCTATAAAATAGAAGCCCACCTGTTATATAGACCTCCCTGCAAAGAATTGGTCACCCTAACTTCTAATGATTGAGGAAATATATTCCGCCCAATCGTTCATCACGAGGTTTTTATATCATTTTTTACTATGCAATATGCAATGTCAGTTAGTACCTACGATATTTATTTACGCGTCTCTACATCGTTCCTTTAGGATTGCAGTCAAGTATTTACCTACTTTCAGTGAAAAATAAAAATCTATTTCTTCCTACTATTTACTAAATAATCCGCGCCAATGAATTCTATTCGTAGCTTTCCTTAAGTATATCGAGGTGAAAGTGTGTATGAATTGGCTAAAATTTTTAATAAATATTCCTGACTACTTTATGAACCGGAAAAATCAGCGATTCCCGCGGCTTATTACTATATTTTACAGCATAATACTATATTTTACGGTGTATATAGTATAAATGTTTTGTTGATTGATCATTAACTATTGTAATACTAAAGAAAGTATAACCACACAAATACTTTGCAAAGTCTACCTTCATAACCTGACGTGAGACATTATAGTATAGCTTGAGCATAGCAGCCGCAGTAGATGTTATATGAGTAAGAGTGGCATTTGTCAGTGCCCGTGCCGCGCAGGTGGGCAGAGGCGTATGGTTATTACTTTATAATATTTTGGAGGCGATATCTTCTTTAAACGCAAACATATGTCATAACGTCCCGCATAACCGTTTCTTTTGTGCTCACACAAACCAGGCTCAGGCGATATAATACTCGTATATTCGGTATGTCATGTACAATCTACAGTCTAGTGACATCTTTATATCCAACGAGTTTCTATTTATTTTATCCAACCTCATATCTGGTTACAAGTGAATATGAATTTTAGTAGTAGTAGTAGAAGTAGTGTACTACTGCATATTTCAAAAGCCCTTTTCGGTTCGACTGTACTTTTTGTTTCATATTCTTCTATTTTATTTCCTTTAAAATTTCTTGCTATTTGAATATCTGAATTCAAAATACGCTCATCTAAAAGTCTCATAATAAAACCCCATCCCCTTGCAGGTAGCGGGATAGACAATATACATATTAAATGTCAGATACGGGATAAGTAAGCAATAATACCGTCCAGTCATTGGCCGGATCATAACCAAATCTTCAGTAAGTAACAGCGGAGTCACGGGCCGGTTGAAAAACGACGTCCATTAAGGAAGTGAATACATTTAAAATAATCGGCTTAGTTGTCCGACGTTTACGTATATTCGTACTTACTCGTATCTTGCCGAGATACCGACACAGATATCCCGGGTTAATCCTTTACACAAATATCTGGAAGAGACTCGGCGCTCCTTGAATGTAGAACCGAAGTCGGCTAGGAGTAATTGAATGGGTCGCGTCCGACTGCGATTGGACAAAAGCACCTAATAATTTATGCCTATAATCTGACGTTCGCCCGCTACGCTAGTCGCCACACTTTTATTCGTTTTTGGAATCGGGAGTGCGTTCGCCTTTGTTGGATTCAGATATTAACTCCACAATAGCGGCGACAGTCACAATATTACCTACACACGCGCTTTATTCAGCTCTTTATTTGCTGTCAAGCAGCAATATTTATACGATGCGGGATTAACTCCGTTACGTAGAAGTAATATTTCAGAGAGCGTACAGTGAAGTACAGTTTGTCTCGCTTTGTGATGCGGACAAAGATCGCAGATCGGCTCCCATTGCTTCTAATGGAGGTACCTAAATCGGGTTGGAGCAAAATATAGCTCTGTGTGTCACGGAACACATAATAATAGTACCTAACGGTACAGAAGGTTCACTCCGCAAGATGATTTAAAGAAATAGCGCTGACACAAAAAGTGCAATTCAGTTTGCAATAGCGCCTGGCTGCGCCTCCGCAATCAACACGCAACAAATGCATCTTTGTGCATGCATGTCTCTTTCTATCGCGTTATCTCATTCGACGTACTAAGGATGCCTCACAATCGGGCGCACGCAGCGCGTGAAATAGACCGTACAAGAACTAACGCGAGCAAAGTAGCCGGCGCGCGGCGGCCGTCTGAAATTAGTACGTTGAGACGGCTACCTGTACGTTTCTTCGATCAAGTGATAAGTGAACCTGGCCTGGGTATTTAAGAAATGGTTATATAAAAAATTCAAAACTGATCGTTCAAAACTACATGCCATTGAAAACGCCATTTCAAAATATAACGTACATACAAATTTCAATATTGTGAAAAAGATTTTGAATGAAACAGTTGTACGTGTGATAGCAGACGCAAAAGACAACGAGAATATTCAAGTACGACACAATAAGGACGCTCTCGTAAATTTTTAAGCACTTCCTCTAAGCTCGAGAGCTGTTTATTTTGACAAGGTAACTTTAAATGAGGGAACAATTCGTTGACCCTCGAAACTTACACATTGCCAGCTTTATACGAAAAGTCACAGCGACATAGGAAACAAATACGTTGAAATTTTTTATGGCTTAAGAGAAAATAACATATAGTATCAGATGCACCTAGCAGTATTTTATTAAAATAGCATATAGTAACAGCTGATGCACCTAGCAATGTTTTATTGCACAATCAATGATTTCTTGGGGTTTTTTTGTGTAAAAGTTCTGGATTCGCGACAGTATACCTGTATATGCAGCAAATATGTGTTTTCGTATTTAGGTATTGAGCTGTATTTCCATATTCATTTATTTATTAAGTTAAATCGAAAAAAATATTAACAAACCCGATTAAACAGTAAATTGCATAGAATTGCCTAATAGAAAAGTTTAATAAGGTCGTATTTACTTTGATAAACGAGGAAGGCGAAACCAAACTAATTACATTAATCCAAAATCGATACAGCCCGTTGTTCTGCATTAGATAATCTGGAAGGAATGCCGAGGTGGGATAAACGGCATAGTAGTATAATAAATATTAATCAGACTTCAGAGGTAGACGTTAATACAAATAATTTCCTATTAATTTTGATTTGTTTTATAAGTTTAACAAAGTTTCTAAATATAAAATATAGAATCATGTTGATAAAATTAATAAAACACAAAAGGAATCTTTTAACACAAAAGGCACTAAAAATAATTGAAAGATACAAGTAAAGCTCATTAAGGTTCACACAGAGATAATATAAAACAAAGAAATGGTTTGAACACGGCTATCATTAGAAAATATTCGTGATTATATTTATTATATTAATAATCATGTACCTATCTGTGAAGAGAAATCTTTGTGATTTGTACCAATGTCTAAGCATGATAATGTTATTGTGTAAGTATATGAAGGAGATTGTATATAGGGAATGGCAAAATTTCGGTCAAACCTAAGCCAAGAGTTTTATCATAAAATATATCCTAATGATTTCCCGCGAACAAAAGCTTGACGAATCCCCAATGACACATCATCATACAACAGATATATTATGTGGAACAACTTTTTCCCAAGTAAAAGAGCACGGGAAAGAGCCAATTCCGTTAATTAAGAGATGGGTGTGGTACGCCTATTCAACTTCGGCGAAATGGCAGCACCCGCCGATTCCCCTGGCGTTTAATCAAACAAGAACTATCGATTTCAGTGCTAAAACTGTAGATACGTGTCTCCAATTAGTGCTTACGGCTACAGAATATGAACGTTAGTTAGGCTGGAATGGTACCGTTACGAAGTACGTGACGCAGCGAGTTTATGTCGGTTTTATTGTGGAAGCATATACGATAACATTTTCGTATGGGGCCATAAATGTAATGGTTTTCGGTAGCACTCATGTACACCATTGTACCCACTACGTTGTTGGTAATATTTCGTTAATGTGGAAAATAATACCCACTCATTAGTCCGTACAAGCATTCGTGAGAGTTAAATTTTAGCCCGTCCACCAACATTGGCGCACTGTGGTGGGTCTTAGTTTTATTTCTCTTTTATAACGGAGAATGCGAGTCTTACTGGCATAATAAATATAATGTATATATTAATTTCAAACAGATCAGAAATGTGTAGATTGATTAGTTTGTGTTGGGCATAGCCGGCTGAGGTTGTTGTGGGCTTCTTCACAGTTCAAGGCGCCTTTAAATCCTCGTTAACTTAGTTTTAAGTCGTTAAATACATCGTCACTTCTAAATGATAAGCATAATCATAATATTTTACCGACAATTCAGTCAACAAGTATATAAAATAAATAAATCATTTAAGTTTCATTTGTGAGCAACCCTAAAAGGTTGCTACATAGCATCGCACGGGATCACTAAATACCTTAACCTTCCACCAGACAATCAAAGCCTCCAGCGAAATAGTAATATTTCTGGATCAAAGCGATGCAAGCCAGTACAGATTGAAGTTTCCAATGGGAGACCTATGTCCAGTAATGAACGTCCACTGGCTTAAAAGATGATTTGCCATATAGTAACTTTAACTTTCTTCTTTCCTAAGAGTTGTCCCTTGAAAGGAGAAAGTATCGTACTCACCCTGTGAGTGTGTGTACATGATTGAACATCAATACCTAATAGTGGTCCAATTAAATAAGTATTCGTTTATTATTATTGTAAAAAAGGAAAGCTAAATGTAAACAACTATAGAAACGAAAGATAACAAATGGTAAGAATGACAAAAATATCTCGTTGAATGTAACTTTCGACATCACAACTGCACCTTTACTTGTTAGAGGCATTTAACAATTTATTTAGGGCTTAAGAGCTGTCTCTTGACGACTATTTTTAGTTGCCTTATAAAAATAATGTTAAGGTGAGTCCCAATGATACTTAACAAGTTTGAGAGTGCCACGCCGGAGCGTCAGTATGAATTATGGAGAATCTAAATTTGAAGTAGTTTCCGACTTGTCTTCTCTTAACAATTAAGAGACAGAAAAGTAAACTTAAACACGAAAGCTATTAGAGCCACGTCTGCGTGGATGATGTGTATCCAAATTTATCCTTGAGCTTCTGATTTGAGTGTACAAATAAAGACGATTACGATGACAGTTCTTATAGACATTGAGTATGAAGAGCCTACCTGTTGAAAGGAATTTTTATTAATTATTCTCTTGCGTTAGTTTCATTATTTATTCAACAATGACAGCTTATGTATCAATCATAATATGTAGGTAAATCAAATTTTTCAAAAGACATACTTAGCTTATAGATTTATTAACGTCATAAATGTAAATTATAATAAATAGGTAGTCATAATATGTCATGTTTTAAATGTCTCTAAATTTTCAAAAAAATCACCCAGTTTTATTAAAAACTTGAAAGTTTTGATAATATCACTGAAATAGAAACATCACAAATAGGGGTACTAATTATTTATCTTAGTATAATTGCAGAGAGGTAAAGAAAAATACTTATTTATCTAATCGTAGAGTAGATTGTTACATTAACACTTTAAAAACTAAAGTCAAGTACCAAATGCATAAATAAAGACATCAGTGCGTTACTCTCCATTTAAAGCTGTCTGTAACGACAGACCCGTTGATTGATACAACTATTTCAGTTCGAAACACCGGTGGAGGGTTTTAAAACGATTATCCTTTTAAGCTCACATCGGAAATAGCTACCGGCTGGAAAGGCAATCAGTAAGCTTCTAAAAAACGTCGATAAACTGTAAATACATCCACGGAAGCCTAAAAAGGTCTATTAATTACCATGACATTGAGACACTTGCAGAAAGCCCTTTTTAACCATAGTATTTATTAGACAGAAAAATCTATCCTTTGCTAATACTTTGGCTGTTATTAGTAGCATATTCAGTACATAAGAAGTAGAAGAATTTTGAAATGATGATAATTTTATAATATTGTATGTAACGTATTCATACTTTAATGATTATTGTACAAAACTGAAATTATTATAAGGCAAAACTATAATGATATTTAGAACTGATCAAATTAATTTCATTTGATTATTTGTAATATAATACTAGCAATTTGATTATTTATCTATTCAAGTCAATACAAATAATAATTTATATTATCAAATTCGATAAACGTTACTTATTTCGATTTGATGTTATTAAATTTCAATATATTATCTATGGGTATCATAGTTAATTTTGATCGGTAATTGTTTTAATTTTATAATTAAGGAAACGTAATTATTAATCTACCATAACATTATATCACATTTTGTATTTAGAGATTTTGTGCCAATTCCAATCTGAATATCTAAAATAGCATGAAAAAATGACACCAACATTTACTCAGAGTTTATCACATAATATCGTATACTAGTGCACGAAACGGGCTTTTCCTGCAATATTGCCTACGTACTTCATAGTGTACAAGTACAACGTTAAAGCTATCTTAATAAGCCGACATGTTCACAAGTTGCATTTAATAAAAACAAATAGGTTATTACAGAACATACCCGGCGCCCACTCAAGTAACTAAAGCGTCGGTTGTCAGTACTATAGCGACGTTTAGAAAATATCCTCTTCCGCACCGTCGACTCTGACGAATTAAGTTATTAACGCTCCAAACAGCTGCTCTACACAAATCAAAGTGCCGATCGCCCACCACTCGGGAAGCACGCCCGCTCTTAAGTTTAACAGACACTTTACTACCATTTTATGAGCTTCGAGTTTTGTCGACTCCGGCGCACAGAGATCGCAAAAGTCCCCCACAAATAGACATATACCCTGCCTGAAAAGGCAGACGGCGCCAAAAAATGTCGCCAATTTATCGGTGCCAAAAATGCTTATTTTGTAAGTCCACGTTTAGCAGCCACTTTGCTTGTATGAAAAAGTTAACGTAGGTAAATCGTTCGGATGCCCACATCCTTAGGTTTCTTATCGGTGCCCTTGTAATACGAACAGCATACCTAGTGTACAAGTTAACTTTATTACATGCCGAATCCGTTACACCATATTTACTAAAATAAGTCTTTTCTAAAGGTTTGGGTCCCTGCGTCAAATGAAGTATCTAGTTACAAGTTGACCCCTTATGCGTTCAGCGTATTTATGTGATTAAGCGGTGATAAATCACGAATGCAAAATAGTTGGTTTTAAAGATAGATTTCCCCCTTTACATTTCAGTAATCTGCGATCAATTTTAGTTGGACGGCATCTTTATGGTTTACAATCAGGTGAGAACGGTCAGACGCAAATCTGTCATCAAAAATAATCACGCCGGCTCTACGCCGACTCTTTACGACTGTTTTACGAGCTATTTTATTTCAAAATTTAATACACTGTTTGAAAGGCCGATTGTTTCCAGGACGAAATAAATACTTCACTCATACAACAACACGCCCTGTCATATCTTTGAAGATCCGAAACAGTTATTACTAGTCGTCGTCACCTTTGATCAAGCCCTAAACGAATTTTGATTACGTATTCGTCATTCAACCAATGCTGTATTGGTTGCGAGTTCTCGAGTGGAATATCGCTTACGTTTACCTTTGAAGTGTCGGAGAGGCAAAATTACTAAGCCTCAATGAGAAAATGTAACTACTCGCACAAGCTCGTCAGCAATAATTCTACCTTATACCAGAACTCGTGAGAGGGTGTTTAATCTCCGAAATTCGTACACTCGAATTTGTATGTTAACCAGGCAATGGAAAGTTCATTTTGCTCCGGCGGAGGTTAATAGGCACCTCGTCTTGTCAGGTGGCTCGGTGTTTATTCCTCTTGCAATATCTTTACGCGCGACCCGCCTTGTCATCGCACCGCGTTAGAAACGTCGTAAAGCGAGCGGTTATAAATTATTTACAGCTTCCACACGAATGACCCGTATTTGTCACCTCGGGCCAAGGTGAGTTTTAAGATATTGCTTCGTATTCCTAAGGGCCTCATTACGTGTCGAGCGGCACGCGATACCCCTAATATTAATTCATCCTTAAAAGAGAGCCATGATGAAAGTGCCACTAGAAAAACAGCTCCTTCTGATATGATTCATGGTTACACAATATTATGATCTTATTTACGAAATATTTGATTAGCTGTATTCTGCACGGTCTTTATTTCAATAGTAATAAAAATAAAAGATTCCGACGAATTGAGAACCTCCTCCTTTTTTTGAAGTCGGTTAAAAATTCCTGGGAACGATTTGCGAAATGCTTGTTCCTTTGGAAATAACATTTTAGATAATTGGTGGATACGTTTAAAGATTACTTTTAATAGCGTAAGTGGTCTTTTGAGACTACTTCAGAGCTATCATAGTCAGGTCGCCTCGGGCTGTATTTTATGTGATTCACGATGAAGATGAATACGAAACTTTAGGCATCCAATAAATTGTCCATCACGATTTATTGCATAACAAACCACCTTGATATAAAATTAAAAGCCCCTAATTTACGAAGACTTGATGTGGACATCTGTTAAAAATGCTCCACATAAGTTCATAAATAATTGAAATGCATTTAAACTGCTATTAAGCTATGCACAACATGCCGTTAAACTATCTAGCGGGCAAGTATTACATCGAATAAGAAGAAAAAAATGTTGTTCCATCTGCGTAAGCAATTGCCTCAGCGCCCGCAGCATCGCAGCATCAATTTACTCACAAAGAAGTTAATATAATAAAGTCATCTCGGCCCAGTGAGTAGAGTAATAATTTTCATTACATACGCATTAAAGAAATGCTATTTGATGGTATCTCGAGCGTGAGTCGCGTGTGCGGGAGGAAGCTGGGAGAATATTAAAAAAGCACATGTGTGGCTCGAGATGCGTATCGCGTCGTCCGTTAATTACTTTTGACATGCAGCATATGATTCAATTATCATATGATTTATACGGAACGATGGTTCGGCGGGGGTAGGCCCGGGTTATTTGAGCGTTAACTAGCGCATTAATTTCGTCGTATCGCCTTCCCGGCATATGGTGGGCAAATTCTCACAAGAGCTCAGAACGGTAGCCGATTTTTTCTTGTCAACTTGTCGAACACGCTACCGTTTTGTGTGGGCCGATTGTGTTTCGTCATCTCTCAAACAAACGTTGTTGATAAAACAAAAATTTAATTAATTTTATCTATATTTATTTATCTTTCTCGTCTCAAAGTTTATCTCGTTAAATATTTCGTCAAACAAGCACGGTTTCTTATAAAGAACTTCCGTGGAACCTTTTCTGTGTTAATTAATGTCTTGATTTCGTTTTTCCTGAATTGAATCGCCGCTATTTTTCATACACTTTTGACAGACTTACCTCACAACAGTAAGAAGATATAAATTCCGCCACTATCTCAGGCCACATCTAAGACGGCATGCCCATTCGAGAACCGCTTTAATTGCTCAACTCATCCATTCTTTGACCACATTATTCACTCCGACCGCTTTCAAACTTGAAACTATCCCGTTCTGAGAATAAGGCTTGCCATACTTTACAACTAAGTCATTATCATTTATAAAGAATGGTAAGTAGAAAGCATCAGCAAGTACTAAGATTCTGGAAAATATTAAAAGCACTGCTTAAATGGACCTAATTCTAAAGAAGCAACATTCAAATATCTTGATACAAAAGTTCGTGTCTTTCAAATTCAGAGGTATAATGTGATGACAAAATATTTTTAATAAATACTGTGCATAATTGTCGGTAAAGGACAGATTGGTTTTGGACAAGTTTATTTAGAAACAAAAAATATAATACCTATAACATGGGTTCTGCCAAATATGGATTTTTGATTGGTACTCGCAACAAAAAATGTATGGCAGGGCCTTAATCAAAGCAAGAACTTGCTAGCAATAAATACTAATTACAACCAAAATATAATTGATGATTAAACGAACTTACCTGTAAGTGAAGTTCTATCACAATTGTATGAGTATATTTAATTCGAAGATATAAGTATAACACACTTGTATACTTTCATTGTATACGGCAACTTCGCACTTTCAGATATTCAGTTTATTATCTATTTTTAAAACTTACCGCCCGACACACCCACGTTGGAACACGTCTTCCGAGCGAGCCTCATTTTTTAGAGTACATTTAACAAAATTTTCGTAATACTTATGGGCTTTGGGTATGGGAGGGACCTTATATCTTCGAATTAAATATACTCATACAATTGTGATAGAACTTCACTTACAGGTAAGTTCGTTTAATCATCAATTGCATTTTGTATATTTAATTCTCAATATAAGTATAACACACTTGTAGATGTTTAGAGATGAAAATTTTTGTTAAATTGTGGACATAAATAGATTGTAAATTGTTTTCTATTATAATATGTCCTCTTTATACCACAGAAGAATTTAATTAACCAATCTTTACGTTTAATTCACTGGATTAATAAAACAGTCACATTATTTAAATAATGTTAATGATTAATGATTAGAAAGCAAAATAGCTTTTGTGAATGAAGCATCATCGCTCACTGGGCGGTTATAAAACTTAGCAAAAGTCTGCAATAATTGTGACCTACCGACTGTCTTTCTGATGAGGTCAAGCAACAAACTACGTGCTCACCTCGAAAGTGTTGCGTACCTGGTTCTGAGTGAACTGAAACGCAGACCCCTCTCGTGAGAGAGCATATTCCTCGGCAGACACGTTCTTATACTGACCGCCGCCAGCACCTGTTCCGTGGTGGTCTGTTTGCAGGCGACCTTATGACGTCGCTTAAACGTTATCAGGAGGTTGTCTATCGTATGTTTTAGTCTAAGATTTTATAACCAACATATCGATTTGTTTTTCAAAGCTGTGGCATATTTTTATAATTTCGTTAAAGTATGTTATGAGTTACACTAAATTTATAATTAAAAAAATATTAATTTAGTTACGTTTTATATTATTGATTGCATAGGTTATTGTTCATCTTGCTTTTAATTAATCTTAAGAAATTTAATCAAAGAATAAAAAAGGCTTTTTGTATTATTTATTTATGGTATGAGTAAAACTGGTTGGCCACGAGTGGTAGCCGACGTTGTATAAATTCAATAATTTTCTTGATTTATAGAATAATGCTAACTTTTACTGATATTAATGTTTTCATTATATGTGATGTGCATACTGCCTAAGGCTAATAAAGTTACAGGATCAATTAACTCTTATTAAGACCCATTGAGCAATGTGTTAGCATACGATCTTAGGATCCTATGTAGTATTTGACGTTAATTTATTTATTCCTTTTAGCATTGTTTTAATTTGTTAATTTGACCCAAAATCATCAGCAAAAAATTAAACTCAATGCCGACGTCACAATGCTACGTCGTTACAAATTTTTCTGTTGGAAATTACGAGGTTGACTTATAATTTACGGATTGTACGGGTCTCTGTCGTTATTAAAGCAGTATTGCCACAAAACTTTGTAAATAACACAAAAGTTTTGAAACATATAAATTATTAAAAATTCCAACAAAATGTCCTTCTTTTTTCTTTAATGCCTTCAGAGAACTTCCCACAGTAATTCCTATGAATTGTTGTTCCCTACGAAAAGACCATATTTATTTATTTATTATCAATAAATATACTATAAGAAGTGAGTCTTTTGACACTTTATGTAAAAGGAGAAGACCCTAAGTTGTAAAGGTCCTTAGACGATGTATGCCTTAAGCATTTTCTATAATAGTATCTTTAAGCATTCTAACTCTAGAAGAATGGATAGAAAAGCAAAGGTAAACTTGGTGTTCCAAAATGTTCAGAATGCGTCTGTTTCTAAGACGTCTGGGTTCAGACATCATTCGTATTGATAACATTTCGCATTTTTGCAAGAAGCGATAAATTCAATAACTGGATTGAACTCTTTGAATAACTTTAAAGTGAATTGGAATAAATTCTTTGAATAACTTTGAAGTATATAATTTTACAGCGATAGCTTAATCCCATTAACTGGATGTAACTCTTGGTCAGCTTTTTGATTATCTTTAATTTCAATATAAGAAACAATTAACCCAATCGTTTAAATGAGGATATTTGATATCCCCTAAGCAACTGATGTAAATCATGTGTATCAAAATAAATGTATCGAAAAATATGGCCATCAACTCTGTAAAGAGGTATTTCGATTCATCTTAACGTTAATTATTACAAAAACAAAAATCTCTCTAATTAAAAGAATTATTTTTCATCTAGACCGGGAAATCGTGTGAATCACTAATTCAACCTTTTAGGTTTAAGGGAGTTAGATGACTTCAAAAAATGTTTTGTAACCACTGGCCATCTGATAGAATAACCGATGAAGGACTAACAGCTGCGTCTAAAGTCTAATTTTTCATACGGACTAGGACTTTTAATCGGAATTAAGCTTAACTCTTAGGTGATACAACGCGTTAAGCGTATAAAATTCTTTACAGAATTTGAATTGTTACATCGTTCACGTCATAGTTTGCGGTAACGATACTGCCATATCGTCAGAAATTAAAATAAAACCAGGAAACTGAGCTTGTTTTGAGGGTAGTAAATAACTTTAACACTCTAACACCTAACAAATAATCTTCATGAAAAAACCGCGGTAAGTATCTGAGATGAGTCACAACTTCTTTGTGTATTTTGCCAAGGATGAATCGGTACTTTAAAATAAGATTCTTCAGTTCATAGGCATAAAACCCTTTTTAGGTATTCGCTTGTAAGTTGTTCTATGAACTATCAATTTCAAAAGATTTTGAACCACAAATTCATTCAACGCCTTTAAATTTAGAATGTATCTTTTACTACGTAAGATTTTGAGGTTAGACACATCTTAACTATAATCGAACATGCAGTGACTCACTCTCACATTATCTCACCCAAAAATGAAATGTCGATTGTCAAAGACATTTGTCGCTTTTCCTTTGCTGTGAACGTGTAAAGGCGGTACACTGTGTTAGTGTACGATTTTTAAAATGGTATTATGTATTAATAATTTTTTGGAGCTAGTTCCTTAATTTGTTCAATTCATTAAAATATTTTATTGAATGTACGTACATTTGTACACCTAGTGAAAGTCAAAAAATAGTCTTCACTTATTATAACTCCCGAAATTCTAGATTATAGATCGTGACGGATTCCTTGTCAGTGATATGTAACCAATAAACTTCAAAATGTTGAAGACAACTGGCATATAGGTACCTTAATGTCTAGCGTCGTCGATGAACCTGGTCGTTGTTGTGGCTGATGCTGGAAACTCGCTGTCACGTCGCATCTTCCTCGCGGCTGATCGCCAATACTCAAGTGTGTCACGCCCCCCCCTGCTGGCCGAGCCGTAACGAGAGGGGGCCAGCTAGTTTCTCGAGAAACGAGATTGCGCTGTCCCAGCGGTGGGTGTCGATAGCAAAGTCGCCCGCCGCGCCCTGCTATACTACTACTATACTGCTGCATATACCTGCTATACTGCTGCGAAACTATTTCTCCGAAAAAACATCTGGTCCCGTTCGTGAACTTTAATTACTTATCATTTGTCGAAACAAAATGTCATTTGTCAATACTTAAGCTTCTTCTCAGTTCAGGACGCGTTGTGGTTTAAGATTTTTATTAGTTTCAGAAAGAATTTAACAATTCACTTCAATGAAACTTCCAGACTAATGGTACATTATACATAATATTGTTAACTTATTGAGTTTTGAGCTAACAGTTAAATTATCATCCCATTACACAATCTGAACATTAATTTTCGAAAGTAAGTAAAATTATTTTCCACCACAAAATCTAAACATTATTGTTGTAGGTATATAGTTGTAGGTAGGTACATAGTTACAAAAGTTCGACGCGTTGGTACCCTCGTGGAATTAGTTTTTAAGTCGTGAAATAGTTATCACTGATAAAAGGCTATAACATTTAACTGGCTATTCATAAGCCAGGCAAGTATATCAAATAAACTATTTGATTCTTTGCAATGAAGGTCGGCTAGAATTTTACAACTGTCGGGACTAACCATTAATATAGTTCTTGTGACTGAGCGCCGATAGCAATTCGGGATCAAAGTCCTGGAGGTCATGCGGAGCCACTTGTAGTGAAGCCGAGAACAGCGCCACACCGACATCGTCCCCCGTTGGTATCCGCAAAGTCCTTTGAGTTTTTTTTAGAATCCTTCGTGTTGACCCGCAGTCAACCTCCAGGAGTATTGACGCATCATGCTATGCTTTCGTGGTAACCTCAACGTGATACCCTCCAAGCTAGCTTAGAGATGCCTGGACTATTTCGCGCATCATGCTATACTTTCGTGATAACCTCAATGTGATACCCTCCAAGTTAGCTTAGAGATGCCTTAGGATTTCAATTTTTGGACACACTTTCGTCAGCATTGATATTTGAGTTGATGTGATATCTGGAAAAAAGGTTAATTTTCACTTACCCTCTTTCCTCGGAGTCTGACGAAGATGAATGCACAATTATATGATTTGATTTTATTTTATTTTTGTTATAATAATAATTTTTACTAGCGTCTAAGCATTATCAGTATAGAAAATTAAGCAAGTTTTAACACTGAACACTTAATTTTTTTCACTTTGAACCTAAATTAACAAAAACGAGACGTGTTTTTGTAGTCGAGTGCTCGTTGCCGCGCACAATAAAAGAATGAGGCTCGCTCGGAAGACGTGTTCCAACGTGGGTGTGTCGGGCGGTAAGTTTTAAAAATAGATAATAAACTGAATATCTGAAAGTGCGAAGTTGCCGTATACAATGAAAGTATACAAGTGTGTTATACTTATATTGAGAATTAAATATACAAAATGCAATGATAAAATCGAGAACATAACTCTTACATTATAAAGCAGCTATAAGCGGAGTCTACATTTAATAAAAGGCGGATAAGGTTGATGCCAATTGATCTATGAGGTTCCGTGTTGATTTTGTATTAGAAAATTATTTATTATAAAAAGAGTATAAAAAATTAAGTTTTTAATTTAGTACATACATTGCTTTACACAACATCTGCAGAAAAAGATTCTCGATACGCGATGTGTTCTTTCTTTTACCTTAGTTGCGTTTTTGCCATTTGCGGTATGGAACCCTAAACCGTAATTACCATACACAATATAAATCTTTAGACGCTTAATGGTCTCACTGCGCTCTTTATATATGTAACTTACATAATGTAAGCCGGTTCGTCTGAAAAGTTTAATAAATATTATCACACGAAGTCGTCAACAAACGTGAGAAGATAGCTCCGTTGACCCGCTTCGTGATATTTGTCTCGTTTTAAGGATTAAAATTGATCGCTCCCGAACGACAGTCTTTGTTGAATGTGTATTAGATGTAAGATTTTACAGACGTGCAAACTTCCAACTTTGCACTATGTTGGGTGGCATTTCACATTCTATTAATGTCGGTTGTAGTGATAGCCTTATATTTTTCTACGAATATTGACCATCATTATTTACCAATTAGACAACTAATTTACATATTAAACAATGTTGTGGTATCGTTTTATCTTCCCTAGCACAAGTAATTAGGTAATAACGTAGACAATAACTTGCAATCGTTCGTTCTCATTTTGTTGCTAATGATGAGATAGTTTTGGGTTACTTCTCAGTGCAGGGCGCGTTCGAACCCTCGTAAACTTAGCTTTAAGTCGACTTGTAGTCATAACCGTACATATGCGACAAATATCATATTGACGTTTTACAAGAGCCTGTACGTTAGGCCTATGTGAAATAATTTAGACCTTTATATAAAATACGCTGCGTGTACAGCGTATACCTATAGCTATTGCCCAGTTTAACTGACTTTTAAAAGTCAAAAGTCAAAATATCTTTATTTCACATAGGCCTAAAAATACACGCACTTGTGACAAGTCGGTATGACATTTATTGCATATGAATGGCGATAACTACAAGTCGACTTAAAACTAAGTTTACGAGGGTTCACTAACCCTGCCGCTGAGAAGAAGCCCACAACAAACTCAGCCGGTTTTTTATGTTATCACCATTTAAAAAAATAAGTATAAATAATAAATACGCTAGGAACAACAATAGAGCAATTTTACGTAATGCAAATATTGATTCAAGTCATTGGGACGAATAACGTGAGCTGCCGACTTGTTGCCTCGTCTGTACATGCTTTATCCGTTGTTGAATGTGTTTCTAATGTAAATAGCGCAGATGGCTTATGAATCTTTCACTTGGAACATCTTATAATAATTAGGTAGTGCCGGGACGAAAGAGCTTTCGAGTGTCTTTCAATCTTCAATAACAGAAGCGGAATGAAAGAGATTTAAGCAAAGAATGCTTGTTTGGTTAATTCTAAAGATATCACGTCATTGGAAAAGCTTTTTGTGCATCCGATTAAATTAGTATTATTTGTGCAAGTATAGTAGTACTTCAAAATATCAATAGAGCTTCCACCTGGTTTTTACTAATTTATACCTAGATGATAAAAACTGGGCCTTTTTAATTTTCTACTGATGTATATTTGTCTTGATTTTAAATCCAAACCTTTATTAGGTTCTTCAACAACGTTCATATTAAGTTCTTTAACAACGTTCATTTCACCTTCTAAATAAAGTTCACGAAGAAATTAGTATAATGAAAGGCTATATTAGTACACTGAAAGCAAAATTAAATTCATTAAATTTGTAAATTTTGTGCTAAGGGTCTAATTAGCATTCACAAATTAGTCACTACATTAATCATTGTTTTCTTTACTCATTAGTGAAACACGAATGATAAAATAAACGAATCGTAATTAAAATCTGTGTGCCTCTGAAGCGGTTAGTTTGGATACACGTAAAACAAAATGTATTCAACAAAGAATTAAAAACACGCATGTGCTCACAAGAATTTAAATGTATGTAACATACCAAGAACGTAACAATGGTGTAACAAAATCATTTAGTGAGGCGGCGTCTTGGCGGTGTTCCCACATTTGGCACCACGTGGCTCGCATTAAAACCTATCTCCAATACCATCCAATGCAGTATTCAATAAATCCGGATTACTGCTACTGATATATGGATGCGCTCAGTTTTTTCGGAACACTTTTAAGTGTAAAGAAACAAGGTTTACTCTGTTGCGAGCCGTTGTTCTCTTCAAGACCAAGGAAGTGGCTGTTATTGCAGCTTATACTAGCGTTCCCGCTGCGTCGTCGGAGTACACCCGTGCGTTTTTTGTGACAGACCAACCGAGTGCCATAAATAATAGGCAGGGGTCGAAGCTTTGTAATAAATTGGATGCTCTTTTGGTTGCGAGCAGCGATTGAATTATGGTGATGCGTTAAGCCAGCTCGCTGCTGGATTCCTCGGCTTTATTTTCTTTTCGTTTCGCTAAGCTGCATCTGTGCGTTTGTATCGTTGATCAGTTCTCCTAAGTCACGTACTGTTGCTATTTAGATTCAGTACAATGGTATTTGTTCGTTTTATACCGCTCCATCCTGTTCGGAGGAGCGGATCGGGTTACGTGTATTCCCGGCCATTTGAAAAAGACTACACGCAGATGGTACCTACATCCGTATTGGTTTTCTCTTAAAACAGAAGACTTTTAAATCTTGCGGGACAGTCAATATTGTCTCGTAAATAAACGAATGTATCTTGGCTCCTAAGTAAGATGGATTATCCGAGTTCACATGGACCGACAAAAGAGAAAGAGCTCACTAGAATCTAAATGTTTTTAAGGTGTTATCTATTTTTACTCTAAATAAAAGGCTATAAAATTTTTACCTTACGAGGTACGATTCACGGTGAATATATTTAACTTTATTACTTTAGCTTACGGATATAAGCATACCTGTAATTTATAGCGCCTGTTTCTATAGAACTTACATAAGTTATTTCCAATAAGAAGTCGAGAGTTTTAGTACCTATAGTATAAGTATCACCTGCATTACAATGACAAATTAGATGCCGTTTAGATGTGCTTCCGCCTAGTTAGGGATATATCTTTAATATGCTCCGGTAACATTAAAGCACCACTATTTTAGAGCCTGTCACCACCGTTGCTTGCCTTCCTAAGCAGGTATAGAGTTACCTCGCGGGGGAGGCGGCCGCGTCTGCCCGTGCTTCGCGCGACCGCTCACGTCGCGAGTGCCTCTCAAATTTCCCCCGGATAAGTCAATCATTAGAAACGTCCGCATACACGTCCACGTTTGCCCAAAAATAAAACCCGCCCGAACGTTGCGTGCGGCATAATGCGTTGCGACAGCCGACATGTTTTGTGCGAGAAAATAAAATTGATGGCACGGGGACCGCTTCAGATTTAAATAGCTCACTATGCGTGTTAGAGCTAAACGCTTTTGTCTATTTTATGACCGACGTCATGTCTGACGCGCTCTTTTTGTTCGCATTCCCGTGTAACATATTAGTTTCGCGACGCGCTCCCGGCGCACGGAAATTGCCGCGTCACAGAGGACCGACTCGGACGGGGGCTGCCCTTTATTAAAACGATTGCCGCTTGAACTTGTTGAACAGTTAAACTGCTGAAAGGAAGTAATTCGACGAGTGTTAGCGCGGTCGAATCCGTCCGCGTCGGCGGCGCTCAATTTCCTGCTCCGACGTTAGTCTTCGGGTAAATAGCTCTTTGCAAATCAAACAAGGGACCGTCGGCGAGTCCACATATCAACTTCGTATTGTTTCTCGCCCAACGTTCGGCCGTTTTGCCGGAGAGGGCTCGGGTCCACCGCCCTCGGCGAACAAAGCCGCGACCGCAGAACCGAGTCAATTACATAGTTCAACAACTCAGCCCTTATAACTTTCATACGCTACCACCGGAATACAGAAAAGGGATCTGTTTTCAATACGCGCGGCGCGATGCGATTGACCCTTCCGAGTGTCCGCATTGACTTTTAAATTACTAATCCCGCGGGAGCAAACAGAAACAGAGCCTCGGGCCGCGCTTGTTTACACGGTCGAGTGCACTCGCATATCTTCATTAGCCACCGAGCGCCGACTTGCGTTGCTTGCTCAGCACTCGGGCGGCCATTCCGCAACGAAAGCCCAGCCCTCAAGCTATCCAGAGCCTCTTGACACACATCCTTCATTTCCATTGTGTTACTCTTAAAGTTCCTATAGCGACGACCTCAAGTTTCCCCAGATCTCTGCACACGTTAATTAAATACCGTGTACCTACAAACAAATGTGTGTAGTCAAATTAATTACATTAAACAGATTTAATTAATATTAGTAGCGCTTTCGTTTCTACTTTGAGTGTTTTGTAGCAAGAGTAAACAAGTTTAATTAATTACGTTAAAAAGCTCAACTAGCACTGCCACTGCGTGTACGTAAGACTGATAAGATCTCAGCACCAGTCGAACGCTTATTCCGATAAACCCACACAGACGAAATACGTATAAATCGTTGCCCGGAAATAATTGAAACAAGGGAACTTTCAGATAGAATAGGGACCTATTAATGTTTATCTAAACATCGGAATAAGAATGCGTCGGACGGTTGAACCGGGCAGGCGCCCGTTGGGAGTCAGCCATGCGCGTCTATTTCCAATGATGGCTTCATACCCCGCTTTTTTTACGTCAAACACAGTCTACCCTTTCATGCCGAATGAATTACTTAATTTCTCCACGCTAAACGGGTCTGCGGTAGTGCGGATGTCGAAATAAATTAGCGGCATAGAAATTATGAATGCGGAAAAATTGAAAAGGTTGGAATTTTCTAAAGGTGCATTGGAACGTGAACTAGTTCAAATGCGTATTAGTCTCAATAAGTTATTCAGTAATAATACGAATATGAAGTTGTAATATGCAGGGTTATACTCATAAATATTTCCCTTTTTAGTTGCTATTATTAAAATAGTCATATTTTGTGTTGCATTTAATTACTTCTTAGTTTTTCACAGACATTAATTTACAAAGGGCTTTTGATACAATTTTTTAATAGGTATTATTCATTTAAACTTAAAGAACATGGGCAGAAATGTACACAAACAAAGTTTAGCGTCTAAATGTAACATTTATTACAAGACGATTCTAGTAAATAACTGAATTTTTTCAAGGTATCACCAGTTATTGTAAAGGACGGGTCAAAAAATAAAATATTTAAAGAAATTCAATTGATTACTGATAGGTTCCGTTTCCACATTCCTGACAGCTAGTGTTGCCGGATGCAAAACTTTTCCAGTTTTATACTACAACTTTTTGACGATCGGTCCACTTTTGTACGAGAACAACATGTAACAGACTATACTAAAGATAAACCTATTTTCAAGTAGGTACTACGTTAATTCTTAGATCAGAATTTAGAATACAAGACAATAATAACTGTGCCGATTTCAATCGTTCTTTTTTTGCATTTTATTTTACTCGAATATATTTACACAAAAAGATTAAATTAGTTTAGGGTTTTCCATTGCATTGGAGTAAAACTGAATATTATTTTTCCGTGTGAGCCAGTCTCACTTAAATAAACGGTTTGAATATTTGTAATTATTTGTCAGAAAACTACACCTATTAGTAATACTGAAATCTATTAAATTTTGAGGATAGATTATTTTGTCTTGGTAGTTTAGCGTTTCCGAAATACCCTTGTAATTCAATATTAATTTATTAACTCAATTAGTTTTTTCTTTCAGTCGATTGGAGTTTTTTAATTCCGGCATCTCGCAACATTGTCTGACAGCTACATGATGGCTACATGGTCTCAACTGTCGACAGTGACAAATTCTGGGACAAGTGACAAATATTTATCAAAGAGTATATAGCACAGAACATTGGTATATAGTGTATTGTCTATGCTCTCAGATGCTTCATGGCGGAGGTCGCAGTTGTTATAATACTCAGATACAATATTTTGAAAATAAATATCAATTTTTCTCCACTTTTTTGTAAGAAAAATCTTTTAGCATTGAGTTCAGGCTTGCAGGCCCAACCAAAAAAATATTTTTTCATTTATAGTTGCAATAGCGTAACGTGAGCGAAAGCGATGTATGGGCCCACACCATTGTTCTTTCATATTTTAGTTACGAAAAGTTTTTCTACTTTTTTGAAAGATCTCGACTGGGCCCGGATTCGGAGCTTCTCTGAACGTAAGAAAGTTATGCCCACGCGTGCCTAGAACAAAGAGCATGTATATAGTAGAAATCCATTATCTTTGGCCTAGAATATGAACCTGGCAGACATGTAAACTACTGAGCTACTAAGAAAATTGATTAAGTAATGCGTTTTGAAAATTTACCGGAAAGTTCAAAGTAACTGAAATACACACGATCCCGAAAGAATTAATCAAGGGAGAATAAATATTAATTACACACGCGCCTCGCAATTAGAAGCCCTTTTTATGTCACGAAACATTATTCGACCGGAATGAAAACATTAACTGTTATTAATGTGTGTAACGATTCAGTTCAGAATAATGCGCGACTTCAAACTTCCCGAATGCGTAAAAGCATCCTCCGCCGCTCCACTGATTATTAATGAAACAAAATTGTTATTAACGGCTATTGATACACACAAAAAATCTATTTAAGAATGTTAAATAGCCGTGACGAATTTCAACTCGCTTCGGCTGTTTGGCCTTTGTTGTACGAATAATAGATGTGTTTATGTTTGGGTGAACCTTTTTCTAATCAGGAAAAAATCGAACTCCCTCATACCTGCGTAAAACCATCCATCACGCTTTATAACTAGAAATTATTATCCGGTTTTCATTGCCGTTCATGGAAGCGACGTAATAAAATATAGGCTGACGTCTTTATTTGCAAAACATTGTACTGAAAACTCTATTATCCGACCCTCGTAAAAATATAAACGAAATATTATATCATTCGGACAATAACTCGGACGGCTGCTGGAAAAAATAATGACTCTGTTAATGAAATTCTGTTACCGACTTTATTTATGCATACGAACTAAGTTGGGACCGGATAATTAAAAGTAGATACTTTATCCGGTTATTTAAAAGGGTAACTGGGCCGTAACCCCTAGTATTTAGGGCGCCGAATCGCTTGGCGAATTGGCTAGATAAAATTGTTTCGGTCCCATCCATATGCAGATTAGAGCATGGATTCTTGTCACTGCCTTACGATACGTTTCATGGAGCATACATTTGACCGCTTACGAAGTTTAACGAAATTGATATTTAAGCTATTTAACATAAAGTGTATATTGCAGCGGAGTGGTAGAGAGTGGTCTGGTGAGAGTCCACGTAGAAATTATCATTGTTTAACATGCGTTGTGCTTGGGGTGGAATTCATGTAAATTTGTATTAGGCACGATGTTTAACTAAGGGAAATATATTCCAGTGTTTCAGCACAGAGTACCTACCTATGTGTTTTGGAAAAGATTCAATGTAAGCCAGCGACTCTTATTTGAGTAAAAATCAGGCACCAATTTTTCTTCTTAAGGGGCGCGACTGCGGAAAACGTGAAAAAGGGAGTTACGGATTTAACTATATTGAACCACTCGCTTCATTATACGACATCAAAAAAAAAACTCAGATGGATAGTAAACGAGTCTACACAAACACCGCAAAACATTTATAAAATAATTCTTGATTTTTGAGAAAAAAAATGCGTCACTTAGGCAAAAACATCTAAAACAACCTTTTCTATTTTAACTCTGCAAGCCATTTCGTTATTATAATTGAAAATATTTTTGGTTAAAACATAGGACGAAAGTATAGATAATGCATTTACCGTCAAAGTTATTTCTAATTCAAACCACAGAGCAAATAATATGACCTCCAAATCAATCATCTTTTTATGCGAAAAACGCCATACATTTTACTATGAAAAAATGGTCTCCAGAAATCGCTTTATATTAGAGAGTCCGCGGCATGAAAAATTCAGTGCTGTCTCAGTTTTCAAGGCGAATCCACGTCTGTTTGAAGAAGCGCTTCGTTTTCGCGTCGCTCGCGATTGAAATTGTGTGTCTCACTCTATCCAAAACTGGGTGGGTCGTCAGTGCCAGCGTGGCTGCTGCCAAAATTATATTATTTGTATTTTTTTCGAGCAAGTAGACGAACTAAACTAAGCTGACCCGACAAACGTTGCTTTGTCATATATACATTATTTCTCACTTAGGGGTATAAAAATAGTTTGAATTCTATTCTCGGACCTACCGAATACTCACACAAACAATTTCATAAAAATCGGGAAAAGCCGTGCAGGAGCCATTTTGTTACTAACACTGTAACACCTGAGTGACCTTGCAAACTTTGTATTGCCTTTAAATCTGTTTCTCACTTATATGATAGGTGAAGATCGAAGTCAACTATAGGTATTTAACGCGCTAGCGGCACCGCCGCGCCTCCGCACCGGTAAGCGCGAAGCAGAATTAAAATGGTAAAAGTATTTTTTTGGAGTTTCACTGATATTATTTTTATTTGTTTTTGTCGTATGAGTAGGTATTTCTATTCAAATATAGGTTGTTGACTGGATGATCGACTTCACATGACGGGAAGGTATTCTGCCACAAACTTTTCTTGCCCGGTGGCCAAAAATGGAACTAACGTCAAAATTTCGATTTACTCATAAATTATTCCTTTAGTTATAAGAACTTACGCGCGAAATATCAACACCATAAACGTCAACTACCACAATTCTTAAAAAATTGAAAAACCTGCAACAAGCGTGCAAGGAATTAATAATATGCTTACTTACAAAATGGCCGCCATTTTCAACTTTTTTGTTACTGGGCCGATCGCTTTAAAAATCGATATCTAAGTTTCGCAGTAAGCATAGAGAAGGAATATGTGGTCAAAATTTAAAAAAGTGGCCGCCATTTTGAACTTTTTTGTTACTGGGCCGATTGCTTTCAAAATCGACATCTGACCTTGTCAGCGAGCCAAGGGAAGGAATTTGTGGTAAAATTTAAAAAAAGTGGCCGCCATTTTGAACTTTTTTGTTAATGGGCCGATTGCTTTCAAAATCGACATCTGACCTTGTCAGCGAGCCTGGGCAGGAATTTGTGGTCAAAATTTAAAAAAAGTGGCCGCCATTTTGAACTTTTTTGTTACTGGGCCGATTGCTTTCAAAATCGACATCTGACCTTGTCAGCGAGCCTAGGGAAGGAATTTGTGGTCAAAATTTAAAAAAAGTGGCCGCCATTTTGAACTTTTTTGTTACTGGGCCGATTGCTTTCAAAATCGACATCTGACCTTGTCAGCAAGCCTAGGAAAGGAATTTGTGGTCAAAATTAAAAAAAAGTGGCTTCCATTTTGAACTTTTTTGTTACTGGGCCGATTGCTTTCAAAATCGACATCTGGCCTTGTCAGCGAGCCTAGGGAAGGAATTTGTGGTCAAAATTTAAAAAAAGTGGCCGCCATTTTGAACTTTTTTGTTAATGGGCCGATTGCTTTCAAAATCGACATCTGACCTTGTCAGCGAGCCTAGGGAAGGAATTTGTGGTCAAAATTAAAAAAAAGTGGCCGCCATTTTGAACTTTTTTGTTACTGGGTTGATTGCTTTCAAAATCGACATCTGACCTTGTCAGCGAGCCTGGGAAGGAATTTGTGGTCAAAATTTAAAAAAAGTGGCCGCCATTTTGAACTTTTTTGTTACTGGGCCGATTGCTTTCAAAATCGACATCTGACCTTGTCAGCGAGCCTAGGGAAGGAATTTGTGGTCAAAATAAAAAAGTGGCCGCCATTTTGTACTTTTTTGTTACTGGGCCGATTGCTTTCAAAATCGACATCTGACCTTGTCAGCGAGCCTAGGGAAAGAATTTGTGGTCAAAATTAAAAAAAAGTGGCCGTCATTTTGAACTTTTTTGTTACTGGGCCGATTGCTTTCAAAATCGACATCTGACCTTGTCAGCAAGCCTAGGGAAGGAATTTGTGGTCAAAATTAAAAAAAAGTGGCCGCCATTTTGAACATGGCAAAGATTATGAAAATATTGCTCTGGGGCAGTTGGAATCTTATTTGGGAAATGTTAACGGTTTCCCTTGTCACATAAAAAAGTGCGGTTTATTTGTGGATCCTGAAATACCATACCTTGGAGCAAGTCCAGATGGATTATTAGATGACGATAAAATCATCGAAATAAAATGTCCATATGCGTCTGCCAATATGTGTATAGATGACGGGGTCCATCTAAAAAAAAACTTTTTGGAAGTGCAATCCAACTGGAAACCTGATAGTAAATACGAGTCTTGACTGGTATTATCAGATCCAAGGACAACTTTATATTACGCAAAAAAGTGAATGCATTTTTATGGTTTGGACTAAAGTAGACTTTAAAATTGAAAATATTAAAAGAGATGACGATTTCTGGAAAAAATTCATGGAAGAAAAATTGAAAAATTTTTACCTAGACATACAGTCTAGGCTCCCAGAAATAATTGATTCGCGATTAGATAGAAAAATGGAAGTAAGAGAGCCTATTTATGTGATGGATGCAATTAAACGGAGAGAAGATATGAGCGATGCAAGAAAACGTAGGCATGAAAATTTAAAAGAAATAGTCAATAAGAAAAAAAGAATCTGATGGATTTAATGTCAATTGACTTTTGTCATGCATACAAAATGGCAAAAAATTAACTTGGGGAACTAGGGCTCGTTTTCACAAGAACTGTAACTTAGGTGATCCTTAAAATGTTGTAACCGTAACCCTTGGAATAAAAATACACGTGAAATACTTTAAAGTTACCTTTACATTTGAAATTAATACAATACATTACAATATTGACGTTTTACAAGAACCTGTACGTTAGGCCTATGTAAAATAAAGATATTTTGACTTTGACTTAATTAAGTTTCGATTGATTATTATGTTATCTAGTTATAGCTTGACAGCTATAAACTTGGCCCTCCCATGGTCTGCGGGACGCGGGGCGGGAGCTACTCAACCACTAATCTCTATTCTATGGATTAAACATTCTATACAATTCAGGCTGGGTCACTGTGGATCCATAGAATAGGGATCAGTGCACTCAAATAATCAGCTGTCAGCTGTGACTGACGTGAATAACGCTACACACGACAATATTAATCTTGCGACGTGTATTATGATACATACTCAAGAAAATACCATAGGAGAATTCTCAAGATGCGAGTCATTACATCGTATCGTGTATAGCCAATCGCACACCCGCCCCGCGTCCCGCAGACCATGGGAGGGCCAAGTTTATAGCGGTCAAGCTATATTTATCCTATCTTCTGATGTAACTTATGGCATTTTTATACGTATTTATAAGATCCGGTATAGTGAGGCCTATGTGAAATATTTTTTTTTTAATTTGAAATGAGTTAACTTCAGATTGATTATAATGTTTTGTACTTATCTATATTGTCTTCTGATGTAATATATGGCTTTTCAATAGTTCCTAAGTAGAAAATGTAAATTTTTGAAATCACTGACTTGTTTTAAACTATATCAACCTTTAATTGTAATTGTTCAGTACTGTAGCATTGAGCGCGGCAGCACACGGTCGGTCCGCGACATGACGCATTCACACTGTGCCAACCAATACCTTATCATAATCATTGTTAATATTTAATTCATTATATACATTAACTGCCTATCATTTGCATACAGTGTAGCATACAACAGTAATTACAATAACTATCACACATATCACGTATGAAACCCTTACATAATATGGATCAAAACATTGTCAAAATTATTCATTAAAAAAAAAATAAGTTAACAAACGCGTACAATTTGACCCCGCCTTTTGCATCCGGGCGAGCATGGATTTGCCTACGGACTTCGTATTGCGATAAGCTAGTTTCGACGTACACTGCGCGTTTTCTGCGACAGTTATTAACTTACTTCAAATACTAAACCCGTGATGGACATTTAATTTATCTGAAGTATCGACATTATATTTTTACATGGTCAGGGTACTTATCATACACCGCGCGCATTGCGTTGGTTGAGTGGAAAATATCAATGTTGTTGTGTTATCGGAAGTTCGCTTGCTCGCAGTCGCCAGTCTTAAGGTCCGCGGTTTCGCCCTAGTAAAATATGGTTTTTCAATAATCCAAAACAATCCAATGAATAATATAATTACACACATCTATATACATTATACAATCTTTCGTTTTATCATATGCCGATTACATTTAGATTGAAACTGAGAAATAAGTATAAGATTTAAAATCTGAAAGTGGCAGGATCCTTTCGAATCCAAGACGCCGACTATCTAAGCCATATAACTATCCAACAAAGAAAATGTTAAATTCATTGCCATGTAGATTTTTATGAAAAACTAGCTGTTGCCCGCGGCTCCGCCCGCGTGAATTACGATTTTTTTACATAATATACCTTCCTACTGGAATTCCTTGATTTTTCGCGGGATTCTGGTGTGATGTTGTACAGAAACCTGTTCTTACTTTGCACGGGTTATCTTGTGGTGATTTTGAAAACTCCTTTTTTTAAATAATAATATAAAGTTTCATTAATACGTAGTTGAAAGATCAAAAGGACATCGTCCTTTTCATTGTGATTTTTAATTTTTTATTCTGAAACCACGAAATATGTCAAAAATTATTAAACCATGTGAAAAGTTGTACTGGTGGTAGAACTCTTCTTTCAGAGTTCGGCCGGGTAGGTACCACTGGGATAAATTACTCTACTAACAATATTCCCCAGCCCAACATAATATAAGAGTCTTTTAAAAATCTTTGCTTCATCTCAATACAATCCAAAACATCAGAATGGACAATGGCTATATATTTCCTTCCGTATAAAAAGACCTTAGATGACAGTCAGTCGGTTAGGATCGATAAGACCTAAGAGTTAAAAATATTTGTGAACCATTATCTTACCCTTTCCATATAGCGGATGATAAAGTTTAAATCTGTTCATGTGTTAACAGTGCCATCTTAATATGAAGTCAGGAAACAGTAAATAACATGACAGTTAATTTTTATTTAAAAGAATTCGGTAGTACCTATCTCAGAGTTTTACATTCAAGTTCCACATAAATTGTAGAGATGGCGCTATACGGTATAACGTAGCGATAACGCCAGTTACATGATTTTTGTTCACCCTAAAAGTGAAAAATTTTAAACCATACAAAATCTCCTGCTAAGCCTATTTATTTACGCGGCTGTAAGGGTACTCCAGTCTTACTTGAACCCTACGTCCTAGCCCTAGGTTCTTTGTGCATTCCGAGTTTCAAGTCACCTACCTACTTGAACTTAAAGGTTCTGATGTCTGTAATTTCTGAACTACAAAAGTGATGATGATAAGATTTGTATGGAATAATCTTTAAAGAACCTCCTTTCTTACAAAAAAAGAATGAACGGAATAGGACAACGCGTTAATGAATTATAACTAAAAAACGTTTGGACTTTGATGCCATCTTCCAGGGAAACCATGATGAATTTCGGGACAAAAAGTATCCTATGTCCTACCTCGGGGTATGAACTATAATCATGTCAAGTTTCATTTAAATCCATCCAGCGGATTAGCCGTGATGCGCGGTCGTGAAACAGACAGACAGACAGACAGACAGACAGACAGACAGACAGACAGACAAAAATTGAACAAATTACAGTTTTGGCTTCAGTATCGACTAAATAGTGTCCTCCAACAAAAATTTTCAAAATATCTTCAATGTACAGAATTCGACCCTTTACAGTTTTATTATAAGTATAGAAGATGGCAACATTATGTTACTATTATATTATGGAAAACAAGATTTCCTTCCCGGGCACTGAGCCAGTTTACACAATAATTTGGCTTGCATTCAAAGAAAATCCAACGATACAAACTCCTGCTTTATCAAACTTTGCATGCGAATTAAGAAATAATCTTGTTACAGTACCAACTTTTAGAAAATATTTTGCTACATTTAAGATAATAATTACAAGCCTGATTTTATTAATACACAAACAAAATGGTTAACAATCTTATGTTATGTAATGTTGAGTATTTAATTACGGAGTAGTTATTTTTTACATAAACATTAGATCAAAATGAATCTGTAATCTACGAGTATAGCCAATGACGTTAACATTGAGTATATTGACCATTCGACACTAATTCCATCAATAAAATCAGGTGGATATCATAAAACGGTTATAGAAACAAGTTTGCGGCCGGATTTGGACCACTTCATCAGTGATGTCATTCCCATTTGTAAAGAAATAAATTCGCACGGCAATAATTATTATTCTAATTAAGAGAGAGCTTCCGGAGCACGTTTGGGTGTGGACTGTGGAGTAATTCGCCACGGACGAAAACCTCGCTATGAACCCGCTACCCGGACAGAAACATGGAATCGTACGTGAGCGTCCGTAATCGTACGTATTACAGGTATAAGGGTTTGTAAAAAATTCAATAATTATAGCTCTCGGGCCTCGGCCTGTTCTTGTTTTACATTAAAAGTATCAATTTTGTTGTACGAATTTTTTTTCACTCGATATTTTGAGAAATATCAAATATTCAATATTTAACAGATATACTCTTATCTCTAAGAAAATTTACTCTTAGATACATATAATGTAGCGCTAGCGAGACATCTTTATCCGTCTCATTAGCATCGCGTATTTTCTAACTGCTTGCAGCGGTTTGGGAACTGGGACAGCAGATTATGATGACTGTTCCGCTGATCACATGTATTTGGTTTCACAGTGTAATGTCACTTTACAGAAATAATATAATTTTTTATAAATCAATTAATACTGACTTTTGAAAAGTCTTGGAACAAAAGTTGTTAGTTTTAATGTAAACAAAAGTGCAGGCCGATGACGATTTGGTATTTTTTTATATGACCCTGTATATTATGGGTACACGATAAAACATAGCTGTATAGCTTTAAATAAACGTGCATATCATTAGTGATTAGACTAACAAGAGGTGCGCAGGCGAGCGAGCGTGTGGTCCCGCACCGATATTCAATGTATATTTCTTTTTTGTTTTGGCTCACCAGATTGTTAGGGATAAGTATTCCTTTAGATGCATACAAGAGCCGGATTTTCATTTTAATGGTTTTTGAATTTCTATTCACTAGTTCCGGTTCCATAGTATGAATGAAGCATCGCTGTAGGTACTATTGCAGGGATTCTCTCGGAATCTGAATATTATGAATTCAGTAAACCAAAACTGAAAAATATGTGACAACATTATTTTTCAATTGATTATAAAATGCAAAACTGATTCACATGTAAGGTATAGTATTCAATATTTTTTTTAAGGTTACAAAACACAAATGCCGATATTACAAGGTGGGAGTTACAAAAAAACAAATATCGGCTACAAGGTGGGAAGTTGTGGGGCATTTAAGTCATTATCGTTATTAGCGGGCTTGACTTTGGGGTCGGCTCAATTAATTGAGCTTTATTTACAAAAAAATATAGTCTAAATAAATACTTCGAACACGTAAGGCGTGCCTTCTAACTTTGATTTATTTATTACTATAGGCCGCCCGTCCCTTCTCGCTTCGCACGATTAGGGGTTGAATTTTGAAAAATCATTTTTAGGCGCATGTGTAGTGTGTACTGTGTACGTCTTAATATCTGTTCTGTTTCTCAATTCTGCAGTTCTGCAGTTTGAGCTGTATGTTCATAGTTGAGCCAGTCAGCCCCCCTTTTCTTTCATTCTGTCCCAAGTATCTATATTATATTTGAGATATTAAACCTAAAGGGTAACCATTAAATAATATAGAATATCATTACCCAATAAATGATAAAAGCAAACGTGGTTTTGATTTAGTTAGCATAGTAACATTACTTTAGGCTTATTGAGAAAAAATACTTAGAAATCTTAAAAATCATACTCTATCAGTCTCAAAACGTTGTAAGTGAATCTTGAAGTATTTTATCGGTTTATAAATTTTAAGTTACAGAAAATATAAATATTTACCGAACACCAAACAAATAATGTATTCCCCGTTTACGACTCTATCTACAGTTCAGACCAGGAAGTGGAGGACCGGGATCGGTATCTAGCTATTCACATTTGTATGGTAATGTATTTGAGCAATGCCACACGATGTGATACGCTTCTTCTATGTATATACTCATACGTTTATATTTATTCATTGATAAAAAATACGGAGTGGGAAGAACAATGAGTAATTAAGGAATACATTTATACAAACCAAAATCAAGATAAAGCTTTTCAAACTAAGTAGATTTAGAAAGTTCTGCATAAAAGCACGCAATGTTCCATTCCAAACAATTTATTTCTAAGATGTTGACTGTGAAATCGGATATTAAGCCTGCTTTATTTTAGAGATTCCTGGTTTGACTTCCAGAACATGAAAATTTGTAAATCTGTAATTACTAAATTGTCTTGCGCCTTCAGGCTTTATTTATGAACATTCTTAACCAGTACACATCTGAACGCAGTAAGAGCTTATAATTCCGACTTTCAAAATATATTTTATCTACGCTCATTGCTTAAAGTTCGAATTATGAAATTAAAATGTGTCACATATTGACCTACTTTATTCACAGACTTCTATAATTATTAAAAAGTTATTCATTATAACATTGCTGTACTATGGAAATATCTCAAGATAGTTCAATAATTTCCATTACTATACTGGACTCTGGGTTCCTGTATTTTTATGTGTCGTCATAGCCAAAAGGGTGTGTGGGGCCTCTTCAATTTTGTCTTTTTATTTATGGAGTCCACAGACAACACTTAGTTGGTAGTCATTGCCGAAAGTATGGACGGGGCCATGATTGACCATAGACACAAAAACAATGTCTGTTGTCTATGGTTTTGCGCGCACATACGCAGTTTATACCTATGTGTTCTGTGTACACAGTTTACAACTGAATTTTGGCGCCATACCTAACTTTTAAAATTTTAATGTGTTATTTTTGTTACTTAGTCAAAACTTTGCGCGGAAAAATGTCTAGCAGTGAAACCTACTAAATAAATTTAACTCCACCTGACATTTTAGTAATTGCAACAAAAATGACCCACAATCTTTTACCAACAAAGTGAAGGATTTACGACAAACGTTAGCAAGATTTTATGGTTTGGATTTATGATAATATGAGCGTAGATAAAGTAGTGTATGAAACTCTACATAATTAGATATTAAAACACTCGTGTCATACTATTAAAAAACTCGCCTGCAGCTCGTTTTTTAAACTCACACTCATGTTTTAATACCCCCCATTATGCATCCGTTTCATAAACTACTATTACTGGATAACGCCAGTTATATTCCATACGTCCGTATGTTGTATGTTGTTGTATGTGGGTTGTGCCATGCGTGATAGGTGTATATACTGTATGCTTGTTATGTGTGGCACAATTTGGAAATAAATGTTTTTTCTTTCTTTCTTTCTTTATACGTCCCATCGACATGACAGATAGGTACAACTGTCATACTAAATCACTCTAATCTAACTGATCCTTGATCCTTGATCACCATCCTTCCTAATGCTCAATCGGCATGACGCTGTCGATGGAAGAAGGATGGTGTATGGCCGGCATTACACAGCTATACGGCTGATACTCAAAGAAAAAAAAGAAGTATGGTCCTACGTCCCGGTAAAATTTCTTGTTGTAACACCAAGTTAGTGCTATGCTATCCCATCTTTGAAATCGCAGTTAAAGTGCCTTTAAATAAAACCTACAATAGATAACCTCTCCAGCTGCGGCTTTTCAACGCGTATTACTTGTGACGTACTTGTAGCTGCATACTCATCTGTGTACTCAAAGTTACAGGCTTGTATCAATCATATTAAAACCTTGTAATGTTTAAACAATAGTCTTTCCTATCATGATGAGGAGCGCTGTCGTTTCTGCCAGTCACTCCGTGTTCATATCAAGTATTGTTAACGCGATGACATAAAAAACTTAACGGTCGAGTGTTAGTTCAATAACAGTCTCATTTTAATAACACGAGTTATAATAGGCACCCCACATCAAAAATAATAAATTATTATTAGCATCATTATATAGGTACATACATTTTCTTTTCATAAAATTGTTCCTGGGCTTATTTTAAATCATCGCTGCCATTGAAAAATATAGTTTTAGCTTTTTTATTAATATATTTTTTATTCAAAGATAGTTACTATAATTGGCAACTTTTGTAAACAAAAGTCACAAGCAAAATTATAATCGTCATTTTAGTTCTATAAGATTCATTATTCTTAGTAATAAAGCTTAGCGATATATTAAATAAGTCATACCCTGATACACATTCGTAGAAAATTCCGGAAAATCCATGGTTTCGGTGGCTGAGTTTCATGCGGGCGGAACCGCGGGTGAAAGCTTTTATCTAAAAGTCGCAGATTTTTAGCAACCGTTCGTTTCATGTAATGTAAGAGGATGGATGAGCTTCATTCTTTAAATTGAACTCACAATTGACGCCCGATTCCGATGCTTGTTATTTTCAAACAAATTGGATGTATTATGCTGTTGAAGCAATTTTGAATTTGGGGATTCATTATCGAAACAAAAGTCGGTATACGCCGTCGACAGAGGAATGTGAATCAATGATATACGCACTCTCTGTGTAGGCTTTTGTTTGAATGAATCGAATGAAATGAATCTATATTGTAATTTGCATTGCATGTGGAACTGGAACACGATCGTACCGCAATACACTTGCATTTCATTCGATATTGTTCTTTATTTATAATAATAAATAAATCAGCCAAGTGTAAATCGAACTCACGCACCGAGGGTTCCGTACTACTTAGATCCATAAGGATATAAGGGTTCAATTTATTGTCATTTGGCTACGAAACCCTAAAAAGATAAAAAGATAAAGAAATCCAAGTTTCAAAAACTAATAGTCAGAAGAACCACAAACATAATTCATTAGATTCATTCTTATTCATGTAAGTAAATAAACTTAAATAAAATATACCTATCACATTTCGTTTTTCAAAACCCGAATCAGAGTTAATGGACATCAATCAGAACAGAGGCCAGTACACGCTAACACGGCTGTAATTGACTGAAACAATACGGCAGTTGTAATAGAATTACTAAGTAATTTCCTACGGGGCCCATCGATCATGCGTAGGATACGATCTTATCTGAAATGAAACTCATCATTTATAGATCTGACCGTCGTCGGCACTAGTGGAATATTATTATTAATAGATATCTATCCGGTCAACCGAATCTCGCAAGTACAATCTTTGTTTGTCGGTATTCGGTACGTACTATCGATAGCTAACAAATTATAGACTCAGTGTTCTATACGCGTGGTATGTAATGACCGAAATCAGACATATCATTATTTGGCTACCAGATAGTGCTACATATTTTTAAAACCATAATTTTGTAACCCAATGATTTCGAAACGGTAATTCATATAATTTATCTTAATGCATTAAAACTGCTGTCGATAATTGAGTTGGTATTCGGCAGAGTAACTATAGCAGATCACAATTAAAGAGAAAAGCAATGGATGCGGCTGCCTTAGGTTTCCCCTAATTGTTTTCCAATAATGACTCGCCGAGTTCACCATAATTAAGTACTTTGCGAAGCTCCCGAAGTACTTTTTAATACGTAACAAGCATTTGGAAGTTCCCGCTCTTTGTCAAACTATACTGAACTCGAATACATTAATTACGAACTACTGGTTGCGAGATAACTTTAGTTCATTTATATCTATCACGCCGATTGCTTCTCGAATGCGCTTCCTATGTAAATGTTCGATAAGAAGTGATCGATTTATTTTAATGATAAAATATTTCCATTTCGAAAGTAGCACTACGATCGAATATTTGATACGGCCTGTAAGTCACCGTACAATACTATAAACTTGTTTTCCCTTACTGCATATATATATATATTCATTTTTAAAATTGACCCAAAGGCTCTATTACGCAGCAGAGAGCTTATCATTTTGTTGATCGAAATACTTAAACATCAAACATCTAAAACCAAAGACAGAAGCTACATTGATAAGTTTTGAGATAGATGTAATACAAATCGTTTATTTTAATAAAAGATTTAAATGATAAACTTTTGATAGGTGTCTCATATTTCCATTCCGGATGACGAACAAAGACTTTCCGATGCGATAATACGAGCATTCGTCCTAAGTGGCAGTTATGAAGCTCTCAACCGTTACGACACCGCATTAACGGCTAATAATTCGTCCAGTGACAATTACGAAACGTCACTGTCCGGGCATTCCGTGAGATGCAAGATTAGCGTTACTGACAGCAGCGATAAGTTAAAAACTTTTTTCTTGTACTCCGATAATCACACTGAAAGGCTTTGATAGCCCCGAGATGAGAGTTGGAGATAAAAAAAAACCTTGTCAATATCATTACAGTACTAAGTTAAGTAACGCAGCAAGATTGTAGGCTTCGTAGCACGATAATGAATGTACTTTATTACGTTTTTTATGTTGGACACGAATGGGCTAGTCTGTCGTTTTATTATTGCGCTTTGATTAAAAATTTAGTTAAGTCCGGAGATTTGGAGTTAAATAAGTATTTGTTTATTTAGATAGGTATTTCGATAACTTGTTGGGGCAGCTATCGCAACCGATAAATAAAGGCAGCAATATGATGTTTCCACCCAAAAAGATTGACAGCAACAGAGCAACCCTATATATACAGTAAGTAGTAGTAGTAGTAGTAGTACCATTGATCTACAATTATATAATTACTTACCTATACCCTTGTTATGTTCGTGAAACTTATATTTGTATTGTTATACTAGAATCTCTATACGAAGTACACATCTGTGGTTATAAAAGCTGATCTTTTGAAATATTCTTTGATATTATGTTTGTTAATATTATGCATTGCCAGCTGGAGCTTTCAATGTAATATCATATGTTGTATTGTTTATTTAATAAATTTACAATTTGATATCTATATAAAACTCCGTTCCAACGAGTTTTTCACAGCTGAATTTCATTATTGCATTTAGATAATTGGGTGTTTAGGAGTTTCCTATACAGTTGGATTAGAACACTCCGTTAAGTAATAAACTTTAAAACGAATTAACGAGTGAAACTAATTCTAGATTCAGTGATAACATCGCAACAAGTTAATACTTACAAATGCTTATTTAAATTATTGTAATCCCATAATCGCTTAACTGCCACGTACATCTATCAATTTACATAACACCTCATAGCAGTTTGCTTATATTAATAAGTTTACATACCCGAGTGCACTCCACTGAGCGTTCAAACTGACTTGCAGACGTACAATACTATTTAAAGATGCCTTCTCAGATCACCTCTATTTGAAGAGACACAAGGATGAAATTTAAATAATTTTGTGATTATACTCTTAAATTAAATTCAGCAGGTGTCCACAATATTAACATACGATTTTAAAAGGCCCATCATAACTCCCTCTTACTTGATGGAGATCCGATGTGTTGAGTTTTGTGAATGCTCAGTCAATAACACGGTTATAGTACTTATATGAACGAGATTATTTAAATGAATATAGAATTTTTAAAATATTGACGATTCCTCAATTAGAATGTAACGCTACGTGCTACGTATTATGAATGAATTAAAAAAATACGTGTATATAAAATATACCTATCCGTCGTATTATTAATTTTGTTGAAAGACTAGACCGTGGTAGAAGCCTTTCAAAATGGTAAAAAGTGAAAAAAATAAAAATAAAGTAGAATTAAACTCACTGCAAATGGAAGGAAATTTAACACATATTAAAGAAAAATTACGAGCGATCTAAGGTCCGGACGTGGAAGGGAGGGGGTTTCATCCTACTATGATTTTTTTTATTCAAATTTATCTAACCTAGTCTACTAATTCATGTGTAGAGCAAATTATTTTATACTTATACTCCCTGTCTGGAATGAATACGGAAAATTAGCCCCAATCTTACGTAATGTAATGGGACAGGCGTTAAACGTTCCTTGGAATAGATGCGACAGTCGGACAAGACTTCATATATAATTACACAAAGAAAGGTATGCAAGTGGGTTGTTTGTTGCTCTGTATTATTTGTGTACACTAGTTATTACGAGTATTCAGCTTGTCGAGTTTAAGTGGAATGTAATCTCTATACCGTCTACACTACGAGTATCTTGTTTCTAACGGGGAATTTCACACCTATAGGTACTGCGCCTAGTCCTAGACTTAAACCTAGACCTAGAAGAGAAAGATAATATTACCTATCGTATAGTATTACAAGTTACAACTAAGCAGTTATCTATGACCCGTATGTACGAGTATGATATGTATATGTTACATATTGGGAACTTTAAATTTTCGTTGTCTTTTCTCTTACTTTATCTGTGGATTTAAGAGTATGATCATAGAGGTTCTGCGAGCGAAAACCTATTATATATCTATGAGTATGATGTATCTCACGAGTTTGTCTGTCGATTAATAAGAAACTGTAAATTTTTTATATTATTTTAGGAGGAAACGTGTTCGGTTAATACGAGATTTTATCAGCGACTTTATTGGCGTGGATTATAATTCCCCGAAATGATGGATTTTCTAAAAAAAGCATAAGTCAAGTTGTACATCATTCGAAACGCATCTTATCATTCAGAGCGGAACGTCAAATTTGCTTAGCCTCTAAAAACCTGAAAAGCCCTATCGTCACGTTCAAAGTGTACATGGCAATCGAGTACACCCTGGTTATGTTGCAGCCTATGCTTGAGCGTTATTGTTATAGACTTATAGATTGGACATCGCTTTCGAACGAAACTCATAAAATGTGCATAAGAATGTGCGGAGTCGCGTAATCAATTTAGCGACAATTTTCATAAATTTTTCAATTTCGTTCCATTTTTATCTTTTTAGCGTAACGCAAAAACCCTTATGGCTAGAGGTGCTGGTTATATTGTAGTCAAGTAGGTTCTAACTTAGAGTGTGTAAAAAGTATGAAGAATGCAATAAGTACCTACTGAAAGTTCTTTCACATTTTCCTCCTACCGCTACCGTCATATAAAATGTAAGGTAAACAAAGCATATTACAAATGTAGACCACCCTAACACAGCTCGGGGCTGCGCCGCCTACATTCGCTTCGTGACTTGCACTGCCTATTGCAATAACTATGCTTGCTCCCGGAAGCGGGCGGTTTCCTAACGGCAGGATTACGAATACAATAAAAACGACGGCATTTGATTACGAATACAATAAAAATATAATAAATTAATAAATATAAATATAAATAAATATAAATATATAGTGGACAACATCACATACATTGCTCCGATCCCTTAGTAAGTAGCTTATGCACTTGTGTTAAGGAAATCAGACACAACGAAGGTACCACAACACCCAGACCCGAGACAATGTAGAAAATTATTTTTCTACATTGCCCCGACCGGGGATCGAACCCGGAACCTCAGAGATGGCGAAGCCTTGAAAACCGGCACGCTAACCACTCAACCACGGAGCTCGTCGTACGCCGTATTATACATATAATACCCGTTAAGTCCGAGCATTTTATGTAAGATCGGAAAATGACCCAATCACCTTACAGCAGAAATTACTGCTTGGAAACACTCACCGCTGAAGTTACTGTTTGGTCCCTCCTTTATTAATATTAGTAACATAATAAAACATCATCAAGTCTAAAAAAGTCTCCAGGGAAACTTCGCCGGGGATAAAGAAGTGTCTCAAAATAATGAGACTTATAAAAAAAAGTTCGAGCATTTTATGTAAGATCGGAAACTGACCAATCACCTAACAGCAGAAATCAAAACATATACTTATAACCAGCTGACCTGTCAATCATTGTTTTGCCCTTTCTTTCATGTTTTGAGTTCGATCAAACCGTGTGCAAATTTGATTAAAATAGGTTAAGTAGTTTAGTAGTCAATCGCAGACAAACAACGTGACGCGTAATTTATATTTTTATATATATTTATATTAAAATTTTCAATATACATGTAGACCTATAAAGGTGTTAAAACTTAAAACTCTTCATGATATCATTGATCATTCCCAACCCTACCAACATAGTACATTGTGATACAAGGGTGGAAAGTAGGTTTTTGCAAACGAGCTGTCATTAACAAGCCCGAGCCGAAGGCGAGGGTTTTTAATGTCACGAGTTTGCAAAAACCTATACACCCGTGTATCACACGACGTTTTTCAATACAGTTGTGAGAATTAGTAAAAAAACAAATCAAAGAGATAATATGTTTGCTCAAGATTTTGGGGGCCAATTTCCATCTTGTTTGGTTTTTACCTTAAATAAAATATCGAAGATCGAAATCGAAGGCGACTTCGAATTCGCAATCGAAAAGATAAAAGATAAAAAATAAAAAGATAAAAGATAAAAGATAAAAGATAAAAAATAAAAGGTAAAAGATAAAAGATAAAAGATAAAAGATGAAAGATGAAAGATAAAAGATAAAAGATAAAAGATAAAAGATAAAAGATAAAAGATAAAAGATAAAAAGATAAAAGATAAAAGATAAAAGATAAAAGATAAAAGATAAAAGATAAACGATAAAAGATAAAAGATAAAAGATAAAAGATAAAAGATAAAAGATAAAAGATAAAAGATAAAAGATAAAAGATAAAAGATAAAAGATAAAAGATAAAAGATAAAAGATAAAAGATAAAAGATAAAAGATAAAAGATAAAAGATAAAAGATAAAAAGATAAAAGATAAAAGATAAAAGATAAAAGATAAAAGATAAAAGATAAAAGATAAAAGATAAAAGATAAAAGATAAAAGATAAAAGATAAAAGATAAAAGATAAAAGATAAAAGATAAAAGATAAAAGATAAAAGATAAAAGATAAAAGATAAAAGATAAAAGATAAAAGATAAAAGATAAAAGATAAAAGATAAAAGATAAAAGATAAAAGATAAAAGATAAAAGATAAAAGATAAAAGATAAAAGATAAAAGATAAAAGATAAAAGATAAAAGATAAAAGATAAAAGATAAAAGATAAAAAGATAAAAGATAAAAAGATAAAAAGATAAAAGATAAAAGATAAAAGATAAAAGATAAAAGATAAAAGATAAAAGATAAAAGATAAAAGATAAAAGATAAAAGATAAAAGATAAAAGATAAAAGATAAAAGATAAAAGATAAAAGATAAAAGATAAAAGATAAAAGACAAAAGATAAAAGATAAAAGATAAAAGACAAGGTAAAGGATAAAAACAAACGAAAAAAAAATCCTGTGTCCATCCCATCCCAATGTCCATCCCATTTTATTGTACAATGAAAACTCCTTGGTATCAAACGTTTTGCAAAAGTAATGATCGAGCTTGTAAAAGTAAGTTACGACCACGAAAAAGTAAGATGCCTGGGCGTAAGATTTAACTTTCGAATACTAATGACAGCCTCTGAAAGTGCGCCATACCATACAACTGTATTGAAAACTAATTAACGTCATCCACAAACTTTCTAAAAAGCCCGAAAGTATCAAACTTATTCCACCGCCCGTATCAAATTAGGAACTTTATGATAAAAAGGCCAACACATATCACACTGCTGTTACAAACTTATTACGCCACACCCGCATATATTGGCCAAACTCTACATATTATAGGGCCGTAACACATTGCTATTTTCTATCCCGACTAGGTTGAAGATTTTTTTACTCAATACAAGTATGTAAATGTTTGACTACAATCTCACCTGATGCTAAGATGCAGCCATAGGTGTTATCCTGGTAACTTGGAAGGGGTCAATATAACCTCTAATGGTTGCTATACAGCATCGCAACGGAACGCTAAATGACTTCTACGTTCTTTACCGGTAGGGTGGTATATCAGCCATGACCGAAGACTTAAGTCGATTTAAAAATTATAAAATTTCAAAATAGCTCGTGAGTCGTGACGGGAATTGGTACATACTCGTACCTCCCGCTCAACGTTGGTGCCAACATCTGCGCCAAGAAGGTGGTGACCTATGTATACCTACACATAAAGTGTATGTGATACACAAACATTTACATTTATCAAAGTAATAGAATCGTTTCCCAGTAGAATACTGGCATATACCAACGGCCAACGATTCCACGCCAACATGAGTACCAAGTTATCTGGTTATGAAGTTTATTATTTTGGGGACGACTTTTATTGTGCAGTAAATATTTTATTCAGCGATAAGAGCCGGTCCCAGATAAAACAAATTGATCGGCCCATAGCATCGCCCATAGACCCATACACCGAGACGGAGGAAGGTTTATGTGATACGTGGGAGGGTTAATTGAAACGATGAGATTGTGCGAACGACGCACTACATATATTAATATTTAATATCCTATTTAGGAGTCTTAATGTATAATTATTCAAGATAAACCATCACGAATCGCCTACATTTGAAATGCATTTACTTTGTTTGAATACATTAAAGAATGTTTTTACTGGTTCTCTTTTTAGTCACGATGAAGTTGAATACATTGGAACAGTGAACTTTTGTCTTAACTCCAACTTACGGTCAACTTCTGGGTACGGACTGTACCCAGTCCTTTCAGAATGAGAGCGGTTTACCCATTATCCACCCATCACCCATTATATTACCCATTTACCCACAGCCTAATAAGGGTTCATACTAGTTTATAGGCACTACTCACATTATGAAAATATTACGTCACTCTCACGTCCTGCGGATTTCTTCTGCAGCCATATAGCATTTTGCGATGAGATGACTGTCTTTTACCTCATAGCTGCTACAAATAAAAGCCCGCACTGAAAAGTCTGCTGTTGATTAGAATCCTCGACCTTTGATTAGTAGACAGACCACTGAACTACTGGGATAACACTGCCTTCATAGCTCTTACACCACCTCTACGTGATTTTAATCAATTCTGCTAAGTGTTGCAATTTGCAGGAATATTGAATCCTATCAGATTTATTTGTGATATAAAGTCGACAAGCGTAAAGCAAAATCAATACAATTATATACGGCTAGCGAACGTAACTTTGTTGATTCAACCCAAGATAAGCCTGGCACGACTCCTACACGCGAATCATAAGCAACTGTAATGAAATAAGGCTTACAATAATAATTTTTAAGCGTATATATTTTAGTGATTGGTCTCCTATCCCTCAGGCAACTGGCAGTACTTATCGCAATCTATCATAGAAATAGCTTTAAAGAGCTGTTTGAAGTGATTCCTCCTTGCACTTTCTCTGTGCATACACTCCGGCCTAGAAACATGTTGCATCCATTCCACCTGGGTGGCTGGCAATCCACGACCACCCGGTATGTCAGATCCAATTTCTTTTCACGGACATGCAAACTATGGAACCAGCTACCAGCTACAGCAGAGATTCTCAAACTTATTTATTTACCGCCCCCTTTGAAAATCAATTATTTTTCAGCGCCTCTAAAAAACTTAAAACCACAATTTCATTACTTTAATTTAGTTATGGTGGTTTAATTAATTTACGTCAATCAACTAGCCGATTGGTACCAAATGTGTTATTTGACAAAAGCTTGTTACTAGATTGCGATTTTTAGATTTTATACCATCATACCTAAACTAATTATTTGATATTGAGTAGTAGTACCTACCAAGGTGGGTTTTAATTTTTGTAAATTTTAAAATATAAAGTATAGTGTATACCAATAGGTATCCCCATTTTTTGTCTGGGCCCCTTAACGCCCCCTTCTAGGTGTCCAACGCCCACTAGGGGGCGTTATCGCCCACTTTGAGAAAGACTGAGCTACAGTGTTCCCTCAAAACTATAACATGGGGTTATTCAAGGAGCAGTTCTTTAAGAGCCGGCAACGCATTTGCAGTTCATATGATGGTGCAAATATCCATGAGCGGCTGTAATTGCTTACCATCAGGAGAACCGCCCGCTCGTTTGCTCGCGTTGACTATATAAAAAAAATAGAATAAATAGGTCATAATAATTATTGGCTACGGCTGCAGCGGATGACAAGAAATCAAAATTTGATTTTGGCCCCGCCTAGAATCGAACCGGTGACTCCCCACTTGAACACCACGCTAGTGAAGTCGTCAAGGTTACATTAACATCGCATTACGAATTCCCTTATTTAGGGAGAGTATCTTTTTATTGAGATTTAATTAAGCGTCGGAAGCTGACGGCATTAGAGCCGCGCGTGTTGAGATTACGGCATAATGCCCCACATTGTAGAGTTACCACCCATTAAGATTATATAAAAAATGGGAAATGCTTTCCAAAAAACCAACTTCAAATGCCACTACAAAGAGTGAAATAATTTTTATTTACATTTTAGGTACCTACACCAATTCGAAGTCGGGCAATGTTACATACAATCCCTAATAGACAATCGCCCGACTTCGAATTGGTGTAGGTACCTAAAATGTAAATAAAAATTATTTCACTCTTTGTAGTGGCATTTGAAGTTGGTTTTTTGGAAAGCATTTCCCATTTTTATTTTATACTTTTTAGTGGAAAACAATAAAATGCACAAGGCGTTGTAAAAATACCCAAATTGCTTGAGGTATGCTCATAAAATCTGAAGAGATACCTCAAATTCACCAAGATCCCATCATCAGACCCTGACTTGATGACTTTAGTCATCAAATCACTATTTGTCGTCGTCACTGGCAACTTAGTTTTGATTATAGGGTCCATGGTATTGGGAGGATATTATATAATATGTATTTGTATGTGTTTTATATTTTTAGTATGTGTAAGTATTTTATATTTATTTGTATTTTGTATAATATAACATATAGTATTATGTATTTTATGTTTGTATTATTTTGTGTACATATATATTTATTTATGTTTTAGTTATTTTTTTATGTATTTGCACCACCTACCTCTAGTATCTGCAACAAAAATCCTTTACAGCATTGGTTGCCTGGAAGAGATCGCTAGGTAGCGATAAGGCCGCCAAATTGTGTACCTATTCTTTGTAATTTTTGTGTTGTCCTTTGTTTGACTTTGTGGTGTGCAATAAAAGTATATTCATTCATTCATTCATATCTGCTAGCAAATGCACCAGTAACTATAAAAAATACCCAACTCGCTTCAAGTATACTAGCAAAATTTGAAGAGTTCCCGCGATTTCACCAAGATCCTATGATCAGATCCTAACCTGATGACCATAGTACAACTTGGAAAATATTACTCTTTCTAATAATACTCAAATAGTTTCATGTGTCCATATAAATTTGAAGAGTTCCCTCGATTTCTCCAGGATCCCATCATCAGATCCTGACCTGATTAAAATGGAACCATCTGGAAACAAAACCCTCTTAAACAAAAAAATAATTTTTCAAATCGGTCCACGTGTCTTCGAGTAATCGGTGAACATATATAGAAAAAAAAAAAAAAAAAAAGATTCCGACGAATTGAGAACCTCCTCCTTTTTTTTGAAGTCGGTTAAAAAAGCACTTGTGCCCGTTTCAAAACCGGATTCTTATTGGTAATAATTTTTCATGGAGCATCACTATAATATTATGTAACTAAACATGTGGTCTTAAGGCCAAGATTATCCAGATTCATTCATATCGTACCTACACAAAGTTGCGAAGAAAGCCGTATAGGTAGTTCAATCCATGAAGACGCACACCATTCTTTGACATGCGCTTATTTTATCCGATTCGTCAAGAGTTAGGAAGAAGTGGGGCGCGCCTTCGTGGATTCAACACACTATAAGAGTCAGTATGACTTTCATGCCTTTACATTTCATACCTTTCAACTATATTTCATACCTTTTTGAAATTAACGCGTCTTTACTTTTTCATATGCCCGTTTTTTTGCTTACCTGAAATTGAAAAAAAGACAGTGATTAATAAGGTTAATGATTGATGTACTATATTCTATGAAGGTGACGGGAAGTAACATAGATGGATGTTCCTATATTGATCAAGGCTCAATAGTTCTGTCAATAGATCGAAAAACTCGTTTTCTTCTTGGTGCATAAAAGCTTTCCGAACGTGGCAGTTTAATATCTGACATTACATAAAAGATGTAAGTTAGGTCTAGAAGGTATGTGAAAGAATAAACACTTTTTTTAATAGATTCATGAATTCTATTTTTACGATTGCTAATAGACGTAAATTGAAAACTGTATGCGAATGAGATTTGTCATCGATTAGTCACGTGATCGATTTGTCGATCGGGTGTAGTATTATCATTCGTATACAAATTATTCAATTTCCTTATATAATCAATGTATAGGATATAGAAATAGGATCAATAAAAAAAGATGACTACAGTTGCGGCTCACATACTTAGTTAGTGAAGCAGTCGATATTCTTATTTTTTTTTCATTTATTTATCTTAATAAATACAAAATATTACAATGATAATAGTTCCGTCAAACTGCAAAGCAGTTTGTTGACGGAGCCATTGCTCTCACTGCTATTCTAACAATATTTATTATTTATTAGAAGACATATAACGCACATCATGTATTTATGGCTGAACTGTAGGCATATACCTACAGTTCAGCCATAAACACATCTTTAAGTTTCTTTTTAATTAACTTGCTGGATGCAGGACCTGCAGAGTCCCGGGACACGTACATGGGATCCCACATCAGCCGTGCTATTCTGCAAAACAGCGATGAGCGTACATCTATGCATCTATGAATTTGTCAGTTGTAATAGAGTACAATTTTGCATGCCATATTCGGGTTGGCAGCTGTCTGGCAGCTATTTTATTTTGTAGAATAGCACAGCAGTAAATAATGTTAAAGTTATACTGGTCTTGATTTCGTTGACAAACTTAATGGCACCCCTACCTTATTGTTAATAGTAAGCCATATTAAACGTGCCTTAACCCTTCCAGTACGCTATCGAGCATCTTATGTATTATTCAAAGGAGATTAACGGGCGCTGCGAGCACGACGAAGCTTAGAAATTTTCTTCATATTGATATTAAAACAATAATTTCAAGCATATAAACCCTATGCCCGCACGGAACGTCGACGAAGCGTATTGGAATAATATTATTGAAGTGTCTTGATTATGATTAATTATACGCCGCACTGATTTCAGAAACCAATATTAATTGCTCTAATTATATTATACTCTCGAAATAACTCATTACTGTTTAAATTTAATTACTATCGCTAGTATAGGTATCTACAATGTAAACACGAATACCAAAGTATAATTACATTACATAAGTTGTAGCAACATCAACCGTGTATAGTATTCTACAGCTTTTGTTCTTTACACCCCGGTGATTCATCATCAAAGTGAATAGAAAGTGAGTATAAAACCAAGGCACGAATAGCCCTCGGGCGATGTTTAATCCAAATTTTTGATTGGAGTTCATACCAGAGTGTATTTTACATTCATAGCGGACACAAGTCGGGCTAATTCGGCGTTACGCCAGAAAATACCATCTAATTACAACCCACGCCGAGCGTAACCGAACACAAATTAAAAATGATGACTGTGAGTTGAAATTCTGGAATTCGTTATTACAAAAGGAATATAAGTCCGTGGCCGGATCGCCCGGGCCGGCGTCGTCCGCCCGGCTCTGGGGCAGCTGCAGAATTGAAATTATGGGCATTTTTATCCCTCGACCGCCGGACTGCGCACACCTGCCTGCCCGCGATTGACACCTACCCCATTATACGACGACCGCGATAAGCAAAAAGAAATCTTAACAATAGCCGCCATACAGCCGCATGAGAACTTATTATTGGCCCCATACAAACCCGGCTATTCAGTTTTTACATCTTCATACAATCCTGGCCATTAGCAGAGGCGTGTGGGTAGCGTAGGCTCGTAGCCAAATAAAATGTATTGTTAGACCTATAACAAAACGTCCAAGTGAACATCTTTATATTTACGTCTCTATCATAGGCCATTGTTAACGCGCATTCCCGACGCCCGAACAATGTTTTTAATCGGAATTTATTGCCAATTTCACGTAGTGTTTACCGAGATGTGACAGGATTGTAGGCGAAGGAATCGCTTATTGTAATGAAATAAAGGACGCCAGATTGGAAGCGTCCGATGAAAAGCGACGTTGACACGAGGAGGTTTGTTTGATGATAATGATTTATGGCGACGACGGAAGAACGGCGCGATTTTCGCGCGTTAACGCTGAGAAAGATTAATGTCCCGATATTTTCATCTAACAAAAAAAAAATACAATCCCCTTTAGTTAATAATTCACGTCCCCCTTTAAAATAGTATCACAATACGATTGATAGCATAAAACAGAATTGATACTGAGGTAACTTGGAAACTATTTTCAAAAGTGGCACAGACTGCGGTTAGGTGAGAACAAAAAACTGGTCACCGCTGAAGAAGCGTGCAGTCCGCAAAACTCGTTTGACTGCAATCATCTCTTATTGCTATTCTATATTTAGAGTGACGCCCATGGACGTTCAAGACTGGATTAGCGACGCTGCAAGGTGCAAACTGTCAGTCTCTGCTACACGCGCCGACGACACTTAAAGCATTCGCTTAGTGGAACCATAAACCAGAAGAATACAATGTATAGGAACAACTTCGAAGAAAGATTAACAGCAGTCGGGAAACCGTGTCCATAATTAAAGGGGTCACAAAACTGTACTACGCGGTAAAAGGAATTAAATATAGCCAACGAATTGTCTCCTGTGAAGACGGTCTTCCCTTTATGAATTCTTTACGAAAACGAATAATAAAGGAGCAAAGCCGAAGCGAGGAAATATGCAGCTTGTCCTCTTACTTTTTTGATTATACCTTTATGAATCGTTCAATTTGCGATAATTACTCGTACAATGCCATCAAACGAAAACTTCAGCCAAATAGATTTATTAGAACGTCGGTAATCATGCTCAGTAATACTCGTTCAGTTCTCAAGACGACAAAGTGTAGGCGATTACACAGAATGAGCCTCCATAAATCACGAGCTAACAATAAATTCACGATTAAATAGATATTTTATTTGATTCTAAACGGGCGCCTTAATTTGTATGCATCAGCACGCAGGGCCTTCCCATCACGAAGTTATAATATCCGCTGGTATTAAAAAAAACATTATTATTCTAGAAAATCACGTGCATCACTCATCCTGTCCAAAATCGGTCCTTTTAATGGAGTATGAGTCAAGAGTTAATATTCGCAACTCACGTTACGGCCACTTTTAGAATAACCGCAGCCCTTTTAATATTCTTCGCGAAACAATGGGCTCCTTTATTATAAACTTTTCTCTTTATAAGGACTTTATTGTTTTTTCTCCTCGAGTGTCGTTTAGGCATTCTGTCAGTCAGAGCGAGATAATTCAAATTAAATACACCTACCGCACGCGAGCGCTGCCTGAATGTTAAGAAGCGTTGCGAAGCTCCCTCGATGGAATTGAAAATGAGCGTGGTTGATGTTTTGTTTTAATAAACTCACATATTTACCTTCAAAGTAAAAGCTTTTTTATTTGATTTGTTAGCCGCGTAAACGAGTTCCATTTGAACACGCGTGGGGTTGGTGCGTACTTGGTGTTCCTTTGTTTTCTTTGCATAAATTGGTGGTTAAACACAAAACTCTACGTTTGTTGTTTGCCCAATAAATTGTTCAATCGAATCTATATTCGTTTTCCATTGTACACTGTTCAGTGCGTTTGCATGATTTTTTTGAAGCCTTAATTATTACATGTCTTCAATGTTTTTAACCAGGTAGCATTTAACTGTGATGCTATTAATTTAATTTAACTCTGATATTATACCTCTAATCAGGCCACTAACAGAACTGTTTCTATAGGCAAGAATGATTCACGTATTTTTCGTGTATCACGAACATCGTAACGGGCGCGATGGCCGCAATTTTGAGCGTCGATAAGCCGATATTCAGGGACGATAAAGTCACCGATTAATCAGCTGTCTCTTAACACGTAACCTGATACCGTAAATCGGAATTAATTGCGTTTTCCTTGTTGATACAAAAAGTAAGGATTACCCGAAAATCTCGATTGCAGTTGGAAGATAGTTATTCAGACATAACTACTACTACTATTCATATGCTTGAACAATTGCTAGGTTATTGATTTTTTGACATAATAATTCAGATCCGAAATAATGGCATGTATGTTTATTTTAAATTTATTCAAAAAAGCTCATTAAAAAAAAATCAGGAAACATCTATAAATACATGTTAAACAAAATAATATTATTCGTAAAAAGCAAACGTTACTTATAAGTAAAAGTGAAGATAACTTTGTTAAATACGGATGATTTTTCTCTTTAAATGACACCTGTATTTGAGGATTTGCCAAATAAATTGAGCCCTAATATTCAAGCTTTTAACGCGAAATAGGTAAAGTTTCAGGAAAGTCCTTTCGCGCTTTGTGTATCGATGGTAGGCTTACTTTTATTTGGCCGTGTTACAGCGCAAGGATTTATGGTATAATTATATCAGGTAATTACAGTTACAGTGGGATGAATGTTAGTGGTAGTTTGCTAGATTTACTGTGGCGTATCACGCCAACAATAGGCCGGTGTCTTGTGTTCGCCGGTCCTGGTGCATTTGTTTTGCTCTCGCCACGTTATTCTCAGTCTAGACTCTAGACGTAATATCTTCTCAGGAACAATAATAGCCACAGACGTATCACATAATTTCTAATTCCTATCGCGTGTAGCGACGCAGATTCCGTGTCTATAATTACGGCCGTGTGGTGTAGTTTATTTTTTCTGTAGTAACTTGTTTTGTTTTTGGATGCAAGCTGCATTGCTGCAGCATTTTTGGGAGGAAAATATTCGTTTCCGCGCAGGAGAGTGGCGTAGTTTTATGTGTGTTTTGCCATTTAAGGGTGTGAATCTGACCTATGCCCAGACCAACCGAAAAATTCCGTTAAAATATCATTAAAGTTTCAAGTCAAGCCATTTCGGAGTTTGATTACAAACACTGTTACACGACTGTTCAACTCTGTAATGCAATTAAGACCAAACAAGTGTCAAACAAAGAAGCTTTGCAGTGCTAATTTTATGACAGCTATACAGCTACAGATTACCAACTCAAGGAACGAAGGCCATGGACATACGTTTCCATAATACGGCTCAGTGTGTAAATAGTTACGGTGTATTTCAGTCCGCATTCATTCCTTATTCACGCGGAGTACCACACCTGCAAATTCTTTTACTTTCCTCGCCCTACTAAATCTTGTCTCGGCTTCGCTCGTATCGATCGATCTAGGCGCACGTTATCAAATAATTATACGGCATGGCGGCGTACGTCAGTCGGTAAAGGTTTTAATTAAGCAGTATTGTTCAACGAACTGCGGCATGACTTTTGAAAAGTTTGGCTTTTGCTTGTTTCCCTATGCTTTCGTCGGATAATCGGTACGATTTGTGAGTAATATTAATGTTTAGATGTTTTCAGAGTATAGAGTCAGTAATATATAGAGTAGATAGCTAAAATTTTTTATAAATTCTTATTTATTTTCAAACTTCTGCTTACGTTCAGTGTTCGCTTCTGACACGCTGATCAGCTGACACGACGGGCGTCAACTGCTGGTCAAAAGCTTCCTACAAATATTATATACTACAAATATTATTTATACAACCTGCAAGGCCTTACGCCGCATCAATCCAGTCACCAATGGCTTCCAGCGATTCTCTTAACGTCATCTTTCTATCTGGTCGGAGGACTGCCAATACTACACTTTCCTGTGAGACATCGCTATACCAGTACTTTGAGTCCCCTATTGTTCGTCGGTTCTACGAATTATGTGCTCCGCCCATTGCCACTTCAATTTCGCGATAGTAGCTTATAGCTTTTTTATCAACCGCTGAGGAACTCTGGATATCACTATCAGTGTCAATAATATTTGAGTAAAATCTGGTACAGTGGTTTTTTATACCTACGTATAAGTTCCAACTCCCATACACTAATTAGTTACCAAGTAGGGACTAATTTAACAGAAGTACAAATAGACATAACAAAACAATAAAATAATTGTAACGGACAACTAGGTAACGAGGTAAGTAGACACTTACTCGACTGCATTCTGCTCTCTAAAATGGAAAGCACACTACAGTTATTGGGCTCTATTTTTATACGTATTAACAATATAAAACAAAAGGCAACGTTTTTTTAAAACAACCGCTATCTATTTGATTTGTAAACAGGGCAATGCAAAAGGAAACAAAAGAGTTTTGGAAGTGAAAAAGTTTTAACCCGACGGGCGGGCCCGTTATTCTATGAATGGATATTCGGACACGCTTCTACTCGTATATTGATTTCATGTTTTGATATCGCAATCCGTTTTGACTGCCTGTTATTTTCTTATAACAATGGCTTAAGTATTTTTTTTTTAATTTGAATTCCATTCTGAGGCGCTGTTAATAGGTAATTGATTTTTCAAGAAAAACATGGGTATAATGTATTACAATTTACTTTTATTTGATATTGCTTTTCAATGACTAAGTCTAGTTCCAATTGAAGGCAATAGATAAATAATTAGCTACCTCACTACATAGCATGCGTTAGCTTATTTTAGCATTTTCTCTTGAAAACAACGTCGTAGAACCAAAGTTTGAAAAGTTTTTAAAATAAATAATAAGTTTACTACACAAAACGAAAGACTTTTCGCTTCAACTTTTAATCTAATATGCTCGTCGAAAATCCTCTATACCCGTACATAGCTCGGAACTAAGCAAGCTAAGTAAAAAGAGAACCTAATTCCAACTGCTAAACAAACAGCAACTGCAAGACTTACGCCAGACAAAAGTAAAATAAAACTGCTAACGCGAATAACGTTCGCGGCGCAGTCGGGGGGTTAAAAATTGGTTTAGTGCGAATCACCCGCGTTCCTGTGGGGTTCCGCAGAATGTTATAACAAGAATGTCTACATTCGGAAGGTTTTATATTTCTCTACATTTTCCTTTCCCGCTGGACTTGTCATAATCTTTTGTAGCTGTAGCACTGGCTTTGTATTTGTTTTCGCGATATGTTTATGGTAATGTCAGCCATCCTCCAAAACTTTACGTTTGTGTAAGCATGATGAGTCCTCGAAATCTCTGCATTTCATATTGGAATTCAGAAGGTAGATTCATTCCGAGAAGATCGTAATTGAATATAATTGCTATATAAAACAAAACTTGATTTCTTTTTTCATAAATGAAATTAACTTGTGTTAAAAGCAAAAAAATGAATGTAAACAAAGCGGCAAATACTCGTATTACGATCTAAATCCCATCTCTGGCATACTATGATGTATTCCGTGTCCCAAGTGTTAAAAAATAAAGATATAACTGAATACTAATTTAAAATTTAAACAGGTCATTAAACAAACAATGGGCACCTAGGGCTAGTTGCTACGTAGTCCTAAAGGGTTAAAATTTCTATTACTTTTAGTTTGAACCCTAAAAAATAATAATATCATCCGAGGGAGACGGCGCACACCATAAATTACACCTGCCCGATGAAATATAAAGAGATATTGTTTTAAGAGTGAGTTCCGTACTAGTGACTGAGGAGGACCAGCGCGAATAGATGGAGAGATAGTGAACAAAATATGAGCAAGATATTTTAATAAGAATATGCTATAATATAACGATATAACACTCTATAAACTATCATAAACGATACTTTGGTACAACATTATTTATTATTTGAATAAAAATGAATAAAAAAATTAATGATAGTCCTATAAACGTGTGTATAACCTATAATAAATCTTTTCATATTATGGCTTTAATGTCAGTGACGGCCGGAACAATATTCAAAGAAAGAAATGGACGAGGTTGATGCTTGATAAATACAACGCAACGTATATTAATTATTATGTAATCCAGTAAGTAATAAACATAAATATGCTAAAAACATTTCAAATTTGGGCATGGTTTCGTAGACGAACGTCGAATTTTAAAACGCAATAAAATTCGTAAAAGAGCTCCTCCGGCTTGACCGACATTCGTTTGTAAAATATCCAGCTGCCAGCTCAAATAATTCCCGTTCTATCTCGGCGGTCGGAGCACGAATACGAGAGATTCTTTATTCAGACAAAGACTAGCCCGTAGTGGAGTTAACGATAACTGGCTCTCGGTGTACAACTTCAAATTCCAATAGTTTTTGCGCCGGTAAAAACTGGTATAACTGATATTCCACCGGCCGTATATTGAGATAATGTCGATCGTGATTGTATCTCTCTCTCTGTTGCTCTTGGGGGTGTGAGCGAGATGCGATCCGATTCAGTCAGGGTAGGTTGAATCGCATTTTATGGTGAGTTGGCGGGTCGGCAGGTGTACGCAATGCACCTGCGGCGTGGTCGGACCGTGAGACGAAGGACAACGAACCAGTCATTAAACTGAACGGAGATGAGATCTGATAACCAATATTATTCCCTGCATGAGAAGACGCTGTCTCAATTTGTGTACGTACAACAAATATGTATGCTCAAATAAATCAATCCTTTGTTCTATAAACTACAACTACAAGTTAGTACAGTAAAGCCAGGGGTCTGAGTGCGGAAGAAAAACGTATTCATAGTTATCGTAATCGTGAGCAAATTCTGCCCCCTGATTGGCTGACGTAAATCAGGGAACCAATCAGGGGGTTTCGCAATCTTTTAAACGCTTACAATAACAATTAACACGTGTTTCTTACACAATCTAGGGGCTGGTTAAGGGGTTTCAGCCCCATAGTAGCGCGCGAAATTCAGTAAATTTAAATTATCGCGCCCGGATGATACCTTAAGTGAGAGCTCAATGGACCGAGATATCTTTTTTCTCATAGAGATTTCTCACTCACCGAGTTTCAGAGTTAGGAGGGCAAAATGAAGGGATTTGGCAAATACTCTATTACTTAATAGTTTTCTCGCTTACCCAGTTCTCACTTAGGTAGGTACTCAGGTTCGACTATGCACTTGACTGCCATCTCATCTGATGGTTAGTGACGATGCTGCAGCCGAAGATGTATATTATCGAACTAACTTGTAATGAGTGAGTTAAGTAACCCTATCGGTTTCTACACAGCATCGCGCCGGTACGCTTAATCGCTTGGCTAATCATCTTTGTTTGTTACCAGCAAACCAAAGCCACGGTTGAAGTCAGAGGCAATCGCCAAGCGAAGAGCTTCCGATTTAATTTTTTAAGTTATAATAAAATTATTATCAATGAATATAATTTTCACTGCTAACAAAGCCAACCGTCGAGTTAAAATCGTGGTCCCAGTTCCCGAACGTAAATTGAATGTAATTGCATGTGAATCGAAAATCAATTGGAATTTCTCAGTTCCTAACAACTTAACCAACTACCAAGGCGTCTTAACGAGTATCTTAGATAAGAACAGACACGCAAGCACTTCTAGCTGATCCAAAGTAATTTAACTAATGGCATATGCAAGAAAGTGCCTTCATATTCTTGCGCACGTAATCAGTTCTATTTTGACATGAATCAGTACTAAAAGGAACAGTTGTAAGCCTCAACCGATTTTGATAAAATAATATATTTGAGGAGGCTCAGAAATATAGGGGAGGTCCGAGGACTGAGTTGTACGCCTCAACCGATTTTGATAAAAAATCGTGTGTAGTTGAGTGGGCTAAGATAGGTAGAGGAGGTTTGGAGACAGGAAAACGTTTGTCTTATCAGTAAAAACGTATTAATATATATAATACAACATTTTAAGTCTATTATTATGATATTGCTGCGTGGATTTCAAGTTAATAAAAAAGTGTGCAGGGGCTTTTTCTTATATATAAGTACACGTAATAATGCAATATAAATTTTACACAAATTATTTATTAAATGTATTTATGAATGTTTTGACTTATAGCTGTAGATTAAATTGAATTGTAGTATTTGAAGAAATATCTGTGGATAGATTATGACGCAGTTTGCTTAATTATTTTAATCATTTTGATGGATTTTCCTTCTTAAGCTTACGTTTCAGAATACACCGCAAAGGAATTAAGAAGAGTATACACTTCAGCGCGAAATTATTTTGAACACTAACCACTTCTGCTGCGGAAGGTACAAGTTTTCGGGGGTACACATGAGCGGAAACTTCGTAAACACTATTTCTGAAAATTTCCTCGTGTCGTCTAATAAACTAAATTAAAAGTTAAAGCTTCTTTCAAACTGCGAAACGGGAACTACGTAATTAAAATTTCGTCTCATGCATCTACGAGAGGTATACCTATTTGCAATGTATTTAACTACGTTTGAAAATTTCACTGCACTTTTTGTTAGTTATAATACAAAAATATATCAGGAGTCAGGACATTTCACACATCGCGATCTACCCCCAAAGTAAGCGATAGCTTGTGTTATAGATAACTTAACTGATACATGTACATATTTTAAAAACAATTAGATTCTGGAAAACATTAATTATTTTCATGACACAAACATTAATTCTAGTGGTGAGAATCGAACCCACAACCTCCGTCGCAGAGGACAAGTCGACAACCGCTGCGCCATTCGGTTGTCAAGATTATTGTTAGACCATTTTGAAAAATAAAGTAAAGTTGAGTTAAGCATATTAAGAAGTTGAAGCAGCGGGAAGACGGATCCGGTTATACACGTTGTGGGTATATCCGGGTACGGAAGAGGAGAATCTGTCCGGATATTGAATATTGATCGCATACCCTTAACCCTGATGTGTCGGTCGTTACCGGCTCCAGATACTGAGCTATTCAGCGATTATAATATCATTTAAAACAATGGATACGTTTAGACTATGAATTACGTAGCTATACATATTTTAATACCTATACTCTACAACCTAAAAGATGAATGAGATTGATTTATTATTTACTAGCTGTTTTCCAATCCCGCGGGAACAATTCATTTTTACGGGATATTTTTTCCAGGATATTTCCGGTAAAAAGCCTGCCAACCAAATCGGTTTACTAGTTTCATTGCAGTGTGAAAGAGTAAAAAACAAATACAAATGGTGACCCCGCAAACATTGTTTCGTGTAAATTATTTGTCACCTACGGGTATTAAAAATTGTTTACCTCCTATTCTAAGATCTAATTAATGAATGTACACTAAACAATTCATAAAAATTGGTTGTCTTTGAAGAACTTTTGGTCTATACATGACTGTAACTCAAGATTTTTATTTAGAAAAGTGTAATATGATTTGAATATTATATAGCTCCAGCGGTAAAATTACGCCACTGCACTGTAACAAACTATTCCAACATACTTCTACACCGGATAAATATGAACACTAAGTGTATTTTGGCATACATAATCTTACTTGAAAGAATAATTTATCAAAAGAGTATCCATTAAACACCAGCTATAGATGCCTAGACATACTCGTAAAGTGCTCGTCATACAAAACGAACAAGCAAGTAAATAAATAATTTATTCACACAAGCTGTATTCATGTTCGAACATTATGTGCAAACTGCTAATATTATATAAAAGGCTACGGCATTTACCTCACCATAATATTTTATCCTACTACATAGTATTTATGTGCTTAACAGTACGATATTTTCTTTATTGATTTTCAATTTATGGTAGCAAAGAGTGCTCTAGATTTTTCTTTCTAGGTGAGTGGTTATTCAGATGCATTGCGGTTAGGTCAATGCAAATCTATAATTTGATGTAATAAGTATTTTTCTAATGAACTGCTTTATAACTCTTAAATATTTCCTGTTTGTTACAGTGTAATACATAAAACTCATTAGTGTTAAAATATTGTGTCTGCATAAACTTAAAATCTTAAATAAGATTACTTTATTATTAAAATATAGGTACTTAATGTAAAAACATAGATAGCACAAAATTATCACTGAATATATTATCTTAATATATATAAATCTCGTGTCACAATGTTTGTCCTCAATGGACTCCTAAACCACTTAACCGATTATAATAAAATTCGCACACCATGTGCAGTTCGATCCAACTTGAGAGATAGGATAGTTTAAATCTCAATTAATTATCTATTTTTTATTACCCCTTAGGGCAAAACAACGTTTGCCAGATTTTTATCAAACATTGCCCCTTACAACGATATAAAAAAGGTAAAACATTTTTTTAATTACAGTGGAAAGTATAAAACTACTAAATCTTACTACCTATAATTTGAAGATTTTTTATTTACGATGATAGATCGCCGACGAAAAATTTCTCAAAGTTGTTATAAATTTTATAACCACTTAAAACGCCTATCAAGTAACGTTTAACTCCTATAAGAGGTTATAAAATTAGTCCATAAAGGATGTTACTTCTCTGATAAGTGACAGTTTATTTGAATAAAAGCCAATACGGAACGTCATAACATCGCTTTTACGTATCATAGAAGGAAATAAATGTAGGCATCTACATTTTGAGATACGACTGTGTTCTTCTAATGGCGTCGTTACATAATTAGGGATAAGGTTACTTAAGGGTCTGAACTTAGTTGTACTTGTATACAATACACAATAGCATAATTGTAATATCTTGGATAAAACGTAGGTCTGACATAGATAAATGTGGAGGAATAGAAATGACAATCAGATAAATTGATTTCACGAGATTCACGCTAGCAATAATTTAAAACACATACATTATTGTACTATACCAACTCCTTGACAAAAACTTCTATACTATACTAAATTGGATCTAAAGACCACAATTTGATCTACAATATTAGTTAATCCTTTGTAATTAACTTGTTAATTTAAATTAGTAAACTCAACAAAAACCAGTGGTTAATACCAAATATTCGAGTTAATAGAAAACAGCTTCAAATGTTTTAGGCGTGAAATATTAAGTGTACTGGAGTCGGTCGGGCTCGGGAGTTCGCAAAGTAAAATGTTTATGAATGTAAGAATAAAGTTACGAGTTTGTTTAAAACTTTTAACTCCTTTCGTGGAGTTCGGATTACATGGAAGCTTGAACTCTACCATGCTAGTTGCGACTGGGTACCTACTGACTAATGAGTCTAGACTCTAGGCGATAGCGCCTATGTAATAAATCTTACCAAAAATTCGTCGTCTTGATCCCTATATTGGCAGCTGGGCATGGGTCTCCTTTCAAAATAAGTTTGGCCATAGCTCACTACGACGGCCAAGAGCGGGCTGGCAGGGTTTACACAACGTGTGCTTTACTCAGTTTTTTAATTTTAAACGATATTTTCTTTCATCGGATATTTATTTTCTAAAAACGCGATAAGCAACGGTTAGTTTATATTAAAAATTCATGTAATAGGTAAGTACAAATTACAATCCCTTAAAAACGTAATAAAATTAAATTCGTTCTAGGAAGAGCACACTACAAAACTCAGTCTTAAACCGAATTTAAAATTCCGATTTTTATAGCAAAACAACTTGAAGTTGTTTTATGCCATATAATATCGATAAATTAGATCATGTAATTGAAAGCCCACCCAATTTCGTTTAACCTTATAGGGATATTAAATTTTTAATTGAAACACACCACCACGAAACCAATTAACAGTACTGTAATAACATCTATACACACAAAACGATAATTATTAAAATAGCAGCCACCTCAAATAATATCAAATTACTCATAACATTACAAATTAATATGACTGGAATTCACCGCAATATTAAATTCTAATGCGAAATACATTTAGTCCTGAATAATCAAAATACAAGTTTTTCACATTATTTTGTTTGTCTGCCTTTTTGAGATCTTTACAAGTTTTAAAACTCATACAGGCAAAGCTGCAGTTTTGCGTTATTAGCTAGTAAATTATACCATTCTAAAGTTATTAATCAAACTTGTAACTGAGTATCGACTACACTCTATGATAATATATTATATTAAAAGAGGCAGATATGGGACAAGTGCGCGCATTTTGGTCTCAAAAAAGTTCTAATTGTAACTTTCGTGATTAGTTAATTAGCGTCGAGCGCAAGTTCGATCGCTCGGCAGTTCGGCACAGATTTAAAACGCAATTTACTATGAACGTAACGTATCTTATTATTTTCTCGTCGTTCAATATAGACTAACTAATTACAAGCAATCACAAATCAAAATAAACAAATAAAAGGCACCACAGCCAACGCACCGCCTCGCTTCCGCAATATTCCTTCTTCATTAACCCGCAGCAGCCTGTGGGTAGTTACATAATTCACGCCGGTTCATCAACATAACACTAAGCCAACTAATTGGTTCATTTATTATTAAGATTCTATCGATTTAGTTACGCTGCACTAATTGGTGATTTCAAGAGCTTTATTAACAGCCAATATATAGGTAAGCATCAGAAATTATTATGCTTATACATAAGATAAGTATAAATATTTCGAATAGAAAAAATCAGTAGCGATCAGATCATAGATAATACAAATGTATATACTGAGATCAGATTCAGAACTTTGTTTTAGTTAAATTCGGTATAATTGGATAAAGTTTATAACAAAAAATATACTTTTTATCTTGTTTTAAAAAACATAAAAAAAATGTTACTGTGAGTCCTCAGTCCATGTTAGATACTATAGTTTACGTATGTTATTCATGTTATAGAAATAAATCCCATTAATTTTACTGTAGATTTTCCGAAAAAACGAAACCTTTCTTATAAAACTTATAAACACAGCTGCACATTTCTACAAAAACTACTAAACTTAGTAGTTTTTAGTAGTGGACCTTTTGACTATTTTTTTCCATAGGCCATATTATAATGCAAGCAGCTCCTGCTGGGATTCCCAATAACTGAAAATCTCGCAAACAAAGCCTCGGGCAATAGCTAGTAAGTAGGTGCAATAAAAAATCAACCTGTCAAAAATCGACGCTCATAAATACCGGTAACGAAAATAACGATCGCATTTAGTAGTGATTTTAAGTTTTTAATGATCGTTAGAGTCGATATAAACCCGGTGCTATAGAGGTCTCTCCAGGGCGGTCTGGTCAGATCAATTTACTGTTTACAATCGTCAGCGTCTTACCGCCGGCCAGCTATCAAAGTAAACCGCCTTTACCGACTAATTGGTGGTAATAGTATACAGAGCGACCCGAGCGTCCATTAAATCTTAAGGCGAAATCATTTTATCTCGTCTTACACGATATTATAACGTTTGAGGAGATACAACAATTTTGTTTGATGTATCGTGAAGGTGTACAATGATTTATTTCATTTAAATTCTTTAGTTTATTGATGTACTTAGAGTAGTGATTGAAGTCTGATGAAAAATATTAACATCGGAGGGTGTAGGTACAAATGAATTTCAATTAATCAATTAATTACTTAAATATGAAAATTTATTGAAAAGTCCTTTTCTATGCCTTGTCGACATTAACTGCAGTCTGCAACGCTACTCTAGGTATACTATAGAAAATTTAACTTTTTAGCTCCTAAATCTAGAGTTGGGGCTGAATATTATAGAATAGATAGTCAGTGAGAGTTTTGTTTTTTATCATAAAAACTGGTAATAAATTACAATTTTAACCGAAGCTTCGATTCCAATTTCAACCGAAATCTGTCCGATACAGTCCCTAATGGGCGTAAAATGGAAAATGTACTTCCTGGTATAGCCTAAGTATAGGTTCTTTTAGAAACGAAACGACTAAGCCACATATTTTGAGTTTTCAACTAAGGTTAATTTGTTGAGTTAGAGCTTAAATATAATGTTAGGGCGTGTAGAGTTAGAAGCTTGGCTCTACATGATATGAGATATAATATTTTCGATGGTGGGACTCATAAGTCATAACGGCTTGGAAAATATTTTGGTGAGATACTAATTTCAGTGTCCAAAATAGCGGAACTACTAGTAGGCAAAACTAATTTAAATTTTAAAATGCTTTGTGTTGTTTTCAGATGTTTAGTGTGTTATATTTTCAAACATCATTAAACGTTTCATTGGCAAATGCGTTCACGCGAAAAAGAGGGATTCCATTTCCTGTTTGAAGCATTCTGAAAATTGTAACAGAGACCCTTTTAGCACAAATGTCAAACAGCCGCAGATGTGAAACACTTCTAACGATTTTTTGCTTGGAAAGCGTTTTGAATGAAGCCCGGCAAGACAACCACCCCGATGTAGATGCTTAAACGGTGCAGCATTACCTAAATTACAATTTACAACTAATGACTACATCTTATTTGCTTTTGCCAAAAATTGTGACGTTGTGAGTTGTGACTTGAATTTTTCAAATTGTCCATAATATTAATTTGCGTTTACTTCAGTTATAGGACAATAACGTTAAGAATACAAGATACAATAATGTTAAGAATTAAGTAAGTAAAGTTGAAATACGATATAGGTTACTTCCTAATCCCGACATATAAGCACTTAACCCCAGTCAAATTGTTAGTCTTACGTTAGCCATGAAAAAATAACAAACATCCAAAATTCCAAATACAAAGATATTACGTTTGATTTTTATTATAGACTAACTTTTGCCCACGGCTCCGCCTGTGCGATTTTGGGAGCTTTTAAGGGGAAAAAGTATGCTGATTTAATTTTATAATAATGAGAGTGATATTCATATTACTTATAAGGTAAGTAATAATATTGTAGTGTTCTTTTCAGTCTAGGTATGAATATTCATCCAGCCTGCAACTTTTTACTTTAAAATAATTATGTACAGGTATGAGTAAGTACAAACGTTTCTATGAATGTAACAAGCTACGATACACTTCGCTCGTATTAACTTTCGAAATATTCATTACCCTTCCTGCTTACTTAACATTAACACAAAGAAAACGTATGAACCTTTATATATTTCCTTATTAAAGAACCCTTTACATAAGCTACTCGCTTTTAACAATACACTATACTTCATAAGTACAGCTACCCTATAAAAATCAAACAGCGGGCAAGGTAAATAAACCGTATCACGCACCCCCAGAAACCTTTCGCGGAGTTTTTGTAAATACCTAAAGGCGAATTTTCCTGTCGGGCGATGTCCGTAAAGTGGAAATTCTTCGCGCGCCTCACTTCACCGGCGCTCACTGACCGGAGATCTAATGTTTCAACATGAAAAAGATACGGCAATAAACATCTTATACGAGTATCTACATCACATTTGCGATACGGACTATTCACGTAATGCTCTATAAATTATGTAGGGACCGCTTTATGAATATTTCCTGTTCTCTTTTGGGTATCAAGTGTCGCTTGTCACGTTCGTCGACATTAATTCACAACCATTAGAAAAAAAATGGAAATAATAGTTCGTACAAAGAAATAGAGACAGACGACAAACAGAAAGTTTAAGTGTCTACTTACTTGATGCGAGTTAATTCATAATTAATGAATAGTGTCTTTTCGACCTTTTGTTTGTATACTATTTATATATCTACTGTTTATTTATCTACTGTTGTAAGTTGTTTTTTTTGTGAAACACGTGTCACTGTCCAATAACCATCGATAAACCCACTGACCCTAACGATAAATAAATTAAAACGGAGATAATAAGGTAATAAAAAATTCCGGTACGCGCCACAACAAACAACACAATGAAGCGACCGAGTGAAATGGCTGATTGAAACTGCTGATATGGAGAATTAATAGCAATAATTAACAGTTGCACGTACCTTTAACTCGCATACAAATAGCTTCAATTTTCAATAAGAGTCCATTCACACGGGGAAACGACAATTATTAGATTGCCATTCAACTGTCTCTAAGCTCGGGCTAAAATTGCACGCCGTAGCACAAACCACTCCAAATCCAGTTCGGGCACAGAACACAAAATTAGAACCGTATTAATTATTTTCCATTTATGTTAATTACGGGGATCGTGCGTGCGTCGACGCCGGTAGAGAGGCCGCGAGACGTGCGCTTCGCCTGACAGTGAACCGTAGACTGTCGGTGGCGGGTGGTCTACACTCTACGGGCTACGGCCTGAAGCTTTCTAAATATACACCCCCCGATGTTTCCCGCGCACCCTACGAGCGCAACGCGTGTTCCATGCAATTTTCTATAAATTTTCGCGTAAGCTGCAAAGCCAAGCTGTCAAAAGCTGTTTTTGCTGGAGCTCAGCCGCTCGCTTTGGGTGCAACGCGGTAATTGAATTACCTTTACCTAATTCCGAATTTATTTAATGTGTTTTTAGAATTAGAACACATTATAACGTTTAATTCTGAAACTGCTTTTATTATAATATCTTAATATATATAAATCTCGTGTCACAATGATTGTCCTCAATGGACTCCTAAACTACTGAACCGATTTAGTTCAAACTTCGTGAATATCTGTCATTTGGTCCAACTTAAAAGATAGAATAGTTTTTATCCCACGTGGACGAAGTCGCGGGCATCAGCTAGTTATATTATAAACGTAAATTCAAGCTTTTATGTGTTTAGTCAAATTACAATTTGTAGAAACTTGATACTATTATTAAGAGCAATTTTCTAAGTACTCATCTACCTACTCGTAGATTTAGACACGATCACTATATGATCAAACCTTTAGGTACCTACTATATAAACACAACACACACTTTTCCAAAACTTTCTTTTACGATTTCGTACTGTGAAGTCAAAAAAACATTTCCTGGGGATGTCCCGGTGTCGCGACGAAACGTGCGTCGAAGAAAGTGTCGGAAAATTGTGTGTGGTGTTTCATGTGGGCAGTGTTCCTACAAATGGTACCATACAGAATTATTTCAAGTAGCGCATTATAGCAAAACAAATTTATCTTTCCTACTAATTATGGATTACCGCAAAATAACGTCTGCTTCCATTCAATGTAAGCTCATAACTCTTTACGTATTCAGTGATACAAGCTTTTACGTTAGGAAACATTTTCTCGTAGCACAAGTTTTCCTCTGCTTAGTGCTTCTGAATGGCGTCGGTTTTGCTCGACACAGCGGAATGGGGAAAGGTTTTTATTACATTTAGTGACCGTAAGTAATTCTGATACATATTTCATAATACTAGTGGCCGAGTTATGGTCGAAATATGAGCTTTTTATTTTTTCTCTCAACCGTTATAAGGTATTGCATATTTGTATAATTTCTTTGTTTGATTGGCATAGAAAGTATCACATAATATCCTTGGCAAATATACATTTTTTGTTATTTACTTGGCATAGGTAGGTAATGACAATGGAAATCTCCCAGAAGAAAATTGTTACGTAAAAGTCAATGGTAAGTACTCTACCTACTTGTCTACAGATAAATGTTCTAATGAAAGGACTTTTCTTTTTAAGCACAAAGTACAAAGTTTAAAGACGAATAAAGTTAAATGTAAAATTGTGTATTTCTTTACTTTTAACAAAAGCTTCACCTGCCTGTTCAGTGATCGAAGCTTTTTTAAATAAACAGAACATAACTATAATGAATGTCGAATCAAAAATAAGTTTTGCAGATGTAGGTACATAATTAAAACTAGTAGGGCGCGTGTGTGCGCGGGCCACATGTGGCCCGCGGGCTGTCTTCCCATCTTTAAAGGTATCGCAACCCTCAGTCATCCTTTCCCATACATTTTCTATAGTAAAAAAATATTCATCGCGTAGACCTTTAGGTCCTTATGGTATAAAAGATGGAAGAATGGTTCTTCATTCTTCCATCTTTTATACTTTCCGAGATATCGACGAAATTCGAATGGCGGCCATTTTGAATCCGCCATTTTGAATTTTTTTTCTGCTCATTGGCAGTTGGATGATATTTTGAGTGACATTTGGTCGAGCACCCCCCACCTATCTTCGATACCTTGGCTGTGCTCTTTACCCGTCTCCGGAAACCTCAATCATCAGCTCTCTCCATATTTTTGTTCTTAATGATTTTTTCCCTTTTATACGACCCCATTCGTGAAAAAAAAATTTATTCATACAAAATTGTACAGGAGAGGTGATCAATGAGTCAGTCAGTCAGTCAGTGGCCAATCAGCACGAACAGCTATATATTTATAGTAATAGTAATAATTAATAATTTTAATGTTTCGTGTACTTAATTATCCACCCGTCACTACTACACTACTGAACCAATTTAACTGAAATTTACTAATCATACATAGGCTACTTTTTACTCCGGAAAAATCCATGGTTTCCGCGTGATTTGTGAAAATCTGTCTGACTTTATAATATAAAAAAGTATAATAGGCCAGTTTCCAAGCCACCCAAGAGGTACAGCCTCAGCTCGTTTTTTTTACGTGGTTCTCCCATTCTCAGACGTTTAAAACCAAATTGAAATAAAAATAATTATGATTATTATTTTTAATTTTACGGTGTTTAATATTATAATTGACCAAAGCTTAAAATAATTTAAAAAAAGTTGTTTACGACTGTAAGAGAATTCCTGGCCCAAAGGTTTTCCATACAGCTGGGTAATGACGCTAGTCCGCTTTTGATTTGACTTTTGACACAGGAATAGCCCAGGGGCGCGGATTCTTTTAACTATTTTTTTTAATTGACATAACTATTGTTAGGTATTATTTTAAGAAACTGTACAGTTAAAATATAATACTCCGTAAAATTAAAAAAATTATTAAAATTTCTGCATGCCTGAGTAATGAGACCTATTGCAATTATTGAGCAAAAATATTGTTTGAAAATATTTTTGCCTCCTTGCTCCACGATAAATAGATAAATAGAATAATTAATATTACTTAAATATTCTTATGAAGATCATCAAATTAATATGAAGAACATCATAAAACTAAAAAGATATTGTTATTTATCTATATATTAAATTGCTAAGTTTTGATATTACTTAGTAAGCAAAGATCTAACAATTCAGACCTTTAAGATGTTCAAGTACCCTTACTGTAAGATCTTAAATGTCTAACTACGATTTTACTAAAGTGACAACTTAATATTATTTATAGTAATGATTTATAAACTATATTTTTTGTAAGCGCGTAATTTCCGAAAATTCTTTCTTGCGGTACCAAGACGCTCAAATCGCGACTGTGTCTTACTCTGCCTAAAGCGACGTACAACTGTCCATGTGAAAAAACATCGCTTCTCAGATCTACTCCTACACGATCAAGAGTTTGTCCTTGAGATTTATTAAACGTCATAGCATATGCCAACTTGACGGGGAACTGCTTGCGGGTCATTTCTACACCATTTCGCCCAATTTGAAATTTAAAAGTTATGCGAGGTATGACGACATGCTCACTACTATTTGGGTGATGTGCTAAGAGAGTGAATTTCGAAACTTGATCTATTATAAGTTTAGTACCATTAACTAAACGGTGTGTGAAACTGATGTTACGAATTAATAATACGATCGCACCAACTTTTAGTTTCAAGTCATGATCTGGCACTCCGGGTGCTGTGAATGAATTCAAAATGCTTCCTTCTAACTGTTCTGCTGAATTCTCATTCAGGTGATTGGTGGTATCAGCACTGTAACACATAATAATTGGTCCAGGTATCAGCTCCAGTATTATTTGATTAATATCTCTAATGTTTTCATTAGTTCCCGATAGAATAGCCCTTTTATATATTTTTTCTGTGTCAAAGATTTCATCTTGTGGATATATATTGTCAATTAATTGTTGTAAACTATTGACGTAATTGATATTTTTCAAAATGATTAAATCTCCTTCGATCGATTCTGCTTCACCTCCTCCAATATTTAATAAAAAGTTAGCGAAATTTGGGTCTTCTTTCGCACGCTGATTTTCAGTTAGCTTGAATACTTGAGTGTAGTGCCAAATTTCAGAACTCTTTATTGAAGCCCGGCATATTTCACGCTCTCCTGCTCCTGTTATAACGGGTGGTATTTGTTTAAAATCACCGGCAAATATTAAAACTTTGCCTCCAAAGGGTCTGGAACTGCATTTCATCAGATCTTTGAGGCCTCGATCAATAGTTTCAAACAAATGCTTGTGTGCCATTGGTGCCTCATCGATAATTATCAGTCGTGCGGCTTTGATCAATGCTGCTCTTTGAGAGTTATTTGAAATTCCCCACACTGCATTACCACCATCAAAGTCTAACGGAAGCTTAAACATTGAATGTGCTGTCACACCTCCATCATGATTTAGTGCAGCTATGCCAGTGGAAGCCGTACACAGAACAATATGTCCGTTAGAGCGAATTTTAGCAGCAATCACGTTAAGCAAGATTGTTTTTCCGGTTCCGGCGGGACCATCGATAAAAACCGGGGGCGCATCCTCACAATCATCTGCAGTAAGTAATATGACTGTATTATATATAGCCCGTTGCTGCGAGTTTAATTTCGACTCCCATTTATTTAATATATCAGTCGCTTCTTCGTTCCATCTTCCAGTTTCTCGTTCAAGCTCGGTAATACTGTGTCTTACGTCTGGCAAACCGAAATCAGACAGCGAGCGCCCATGAGCACGAAGCATTTGTTCAATGTCTCGAAGGCCGTGGTCAAAAGCCGCTTCCATTTCAGATTCACGGCCTCTGTGATAGTCATCGCACAAATGGTCACGATATTTATCCCATAACAGAAGGGCTGGGGCACCGTCCATAATAAGTGCGAAGAAAAGCTGACGCAGACCTTTACCGCTTTTGAAGCCGGCTGCTTCCTCTATTGCCGATGCGTATTCTTGGTTATCGTTTAGAATACCACGTTCGAATGCTGCTTTTTGAAAAGTGTCATAAATTACAGTATTGACAGTTCGCAGTTCTTCATAGCTCCGGCACGGGTAACGCATAAGCAACATTCGCAGAAAATAAAGTTCACCGAGTGTAGGAGATATAAAGACTATCCGAGCTACAATCTCGCCTCGTACTCTTTTAGTTATGAAGTATTTTCCGGATTCATGAGCTAGCACCTGAACAGTAGCATTAGGCCGGACTTGAGTTTCAACATTGTACCTTTCATAAAACATTATGTAAGTACATTCGTCTAACTCAGGATCTGAAGGTCTCGTCATGTAAATTTTTAATTTGGACATGTAATTTTCTGATGCCTGCGCCTCGGTCCCAGTACGGAAAATAATTGCATCTCCGTCGGGTAAATGTACCGGTAGTGCAATGACAGTTGGGTATCTACAGCTGATGTCAAACTCTAACAGGCGCCACATTGCATCAGAGGCACTTACATATCGATATTGAGCGTAGTGTTCTATTTCGTCGATGACCTCTTCAGACACAGTCGCTCTTGCATGATCAGGACCTTTGTGCAAGTACTTGTAAAGGTATTTTACCACTTTGGAGGTGGATGCAATTTCCAAATTGCAATGACATTCCATCAATAGTAGTATCGCAGGGTTATATGGCACAATCCATCTATGAGTGACTGAAGTTTGATTTCGTTCACTAATTGCTGGCTGGTCACCTGCCGGACGTTTATAGTGTACTGCGCCTCGTTCATCTGTGTACGTCACTTCAGTGTAACTTTTAGGAAAATGTTTTGAACATTTCTTAACAGCTTTATCGTAGCATGGTGACCTTTCAGATCCACAGGGGCCGTGCACCATATGTTGCAAAACCAGTTGTCTTAGCCTTCCCTGTTCCGGTGGAGGTATGGTCGCTTGAATAAATTTGTCAATATCCATACTGTCTACGGGTCCTCCTCCTTCAACACGGAATGTAATGTGTGCGTGAGGTAAACCCCGCTTCTGAAATTCTATAACATGTAGAATTGATACAACGGTACCAAAGAAGTTGTGGGATCTAATTTTTTTCAACAATATTGACAATTTTAGTTGAAATACTCTCACACACAAATCGGGGCGATCTGTTGGCTGTTGACCGGGATATAAACTCTCGGTTATTTCAGGCCATTTCGGGTTACATGTAACGGTGAGGAAAAAGCTTGGTTTTCCCAACCGTGCAACAATTGCCATAGCGTCATGGTATCTGATTTGCATATAACGCGGGCTATTCGTAAGACTCGCTGGTAAATATATTTTACCAGGTCGGATACCTTCACCTGCGATCGTTTCGTCGAGTTCACGTCGGGTTGCAATTCTTAATTCATTTTGAATTCCTTTGAAATACTGTAACCGTTCTTCCTCCGTTCTACACCACATATCTATGAAATACTCTTGGGATAGGCGCCGTAAAATCGCAAATCGCTCTTCAGATAAGAGTTGGCACCGATAGTATTTTACTTGGCTTAGTTTGTTGCCTGCTTTATCTTTAATATCAAGGGAATATCTTTCGGGAGCTGTAGGAAACAGCAAAGGATATTGAAAGGCTTCATACGCGGGATGTAAATAGTGTACTGTGTGTGGTTTTGCTTGACCAATCTTCCAAATTACTACTGCTCGCGGGTGATGTTCGTTAGAGGTTTCAATCAAACCCGCAAGCTCGGTCGATACTGGTCTGTCTCCTAGTATAGGTCCATGAGTACGTCGACTTGTATTTTGAAAAATTAATCGAGCTTTTGTACTCGGGTGATTATTTAATAAGTGCAAATCTTTTATCAATGGATTATTATTTTTTAAGTATGCATAAATCTCTTTGATTATACTGGGGCACAGATTTTGTTGATTTCCTAATCTTTGATGTTCTTCACCATCGTGTATATATAATGCTGTATTATTTGTACTACCATTATATGACAAATCAAAGACGCGGTGGTAAATGCGCCCTTGAACTTTGACTAAGCTAGGACCGTGACCCACAGGTCTTTGGAAGCCATGAGTTGTACCTAGTGCTGAAAAACTAAACAAATTATTATATGCTCTAGCATTTTTTAAAAAATGTTGGTTAGCGTAAAACTCGGCATCTAGTGGTCCAAGTGGGTCAACGTTATATTTGCCTTGTCCACAGCACCATTTTGTGCGAGACTTTTCTTCATCGAAAAGTCTTGCGCCGCAGTGAATACACTTATAAGTTTCATCACACAGAAGAGAATGCTTTAAGCGGATCGGTTTAATATTCTCTAAATCCTTGCTTTGAAGTGCACCCGTTAAACCTAGCTCGCGTACTTCTGAAGGAATATTTCTGCTGCACCGTATTTTGTCTCGATGTGTTTCAGAATATCTAGTAACACATTCTCGATGAACTTGAGGATGCAAGTGTTGGTATCTTAACGCTGCCTGTCTATTTACTTCAGGATGCGCAGCTGTATATACTTGCACGGCCTCTCGGTTCACTTCGGGGTGTGCAGCGTTATACCGTTGCACGGCCTCTCGGTTCACTTCAGGGTGTGCAGCGCTATACCGATGCACGGCCTCTCGGTTCACTTCAGGGTGTGCAGCGCTATACCGTTGCACGGCCTCTCGGTTCACTTCGGGGTATGATGCTGTATATCGTTGCACGGCTTTTCTGTGCAATTGTGGCTTACGTTTTTGATGAAGCAAAACAGCCTCCAAATGCTTAATTTTTTTTTCAGCCGCAGTTATTTGTTTTTTTGGTCTACCACGTGAACGTTTGCAGTTTTGTTTTTGATCAGTTTTATTAAAAAGTAGTTCTGCTAGATATGGGTTATCAAGAGGCAAACGCTCTAATACTACTTTACATGGATGAAGGTTATGTATTATACTACAGGATTGCGACTCCGTAAAAGTTGGAGATTCACTTATATTAAATAGTGTTTGCTTATCATTTCGCAAATAATATTCTTTGCTATTTGTAAATGATTCACCGCTTAACGAATTACTATTAAGATTCAAACTATAGGACTGTGACTCCGTAAACGACGAAAATTTCGTCTCATTGATTTGCTCACCGCAGGTCCTATTGCACTCATCATCTGCAGTAATAGTTTGTGAGTTGATACGTTCTTTGCTAGCTGATGTAATTAATGAGGCACTACCAGAATTATTAAAATTTAAACAATACGATTGCGACTCTGTGAAAGTTGGAGATTCTCCCTCATTTATTAGTATTTGCTTGCTACTCGTATTTGGCAAAAAACATTCTCTTCTATTAACTGTCATTAACGAATCATTGCTCGATGAATTACTATACGTATTTAAACTAAAAGATAGTGACTCCGTAAATGTTAAAGATTTGGTTTCATTAATTTGCCCACCGCTAGGTGAATGGCTCTCACTTTCTCCAGTCATTGTATGTATGTTAATATTGAGCGAATGGAGATCATGAGAGTTGCTTTGTGGTAAAGGGAATTTATTAATATTATTTTCAATGAAAACATCAAAATGGCCGCTCGTGAGATGCCCAGTAAAACCGATCATTTTTTCTATTGTGCCTGCGCCGAATGTTTGCGCATAAACGCCTTGTATGTACAGTTTAAACTTATAATCTGCATATATTTCCCCTGCCATCGTCAATTCGGTGGTAGTGCCGTAAACTCCGTTTTGCATCATTTCATTGCAATATTCTTCAGCCGACACATACGGGCTTCCGTCACGACGCATCGTATACATCCCATATCGATCCCAATTCGATGTAATCCCTCTAACTATTCGCGATCGTACTTCCTGAGATCGGTTTATATGACCGTATATATGAAATGACAGTGCCGAAAACATGCAGTTCCCATCACCGGGAATTTTATACAAAAAAACTGCTCGAGTTGGTGCATCGAAGTTAGCAGTTTCCTTAATTTGTACGGTGCGAAGAGAAGACGACATTATCATACCTCAATAATAAAATGTTGTCACTTACCACGAAATCAGCTACAATACTCACAAAATAATTAGGTACACAACACAATAATAAACTACAACTTTTAAGTAAATAAAAAATAAACTTTTTTATTTTCCCACTGAAAATTTCACAACAATTTTAACACAATTTTTCTGAACCGTATTTCAGATATCAACTTATAGAAATAAATATATTAAATAAATACCTAGTTCATACTTAATAATAACAGTATATCTCAATCAATAATCTCTATATTATTCACGTGTAGAACAGTTAGTAATTAGCACATTCTACGCTGTAGAAATACAACGAACAATGAAAGATAAAAAGGAAAATTTTACCGCCTTTTGTTTTTTTTTCATCCTACGAAATTAAAAAAAAAGAACGAAAATTCGAATTGAAAAAAGAAACATCATTGTCGCTTTAATGCTTAATCCTAAACAGTAAAACAGCATAACAATTTATCACAGCGCTTTAACAGCACTGCTAAAAAGTACAGATGGTACAGATTGAGAACCACAGATAAAAATAATAAATAATATGTATATTTTTTTTTTATTTTTTTTTAATCGGATTGAGTAAGAGTAGATTTAGACTAACAATATTATTCCTATTATTAGTAGGTATCCTTGAATTGGTTAACATCAAGCGTACAAACTCCCTAAATATAATAGTAAAGTTTTCATACTATTATAATATAAGTACTTATCATATACAATACACATAGTTCGTGCTTTTATTGTCAATACCAATCGAGTCAAATAAATCGAGCGTGACGGACGGACGCATGTATGAAGTCGCACCAGGACCCAGGGTTGCAATTTTACCATTTTGATAAAGAAGCCTAAAATATCTCACATTATTATTTAATATGAAAGTTTGTATGATTGGACGCGTGTGCGTGTGTATGTGTGTGTTTTCACGATTTCCGCGCGATTTGAGAAAAGCCGAAATTGATGATTCAACGTTACTACCAATATAATATTATCTAATTAAAGGATATAGTTTCAATCAGCTGTACAACATAAATATTACTATCAATTTGTTTTTTTTCCTCTCACTGACCGACTGATCTCTTTTTGTTTTTTTTTTAATTGTAAGGAGGATCTCTGGGAAGTTGTAAAACATGGTAGACAGCGGTAGAAAGTGGAAGAAATTTGTGGACTACAGTACCACAAACTTTTTTGAACCGATGGCAGAAACTGGAACTAACGTCATGGATGATTTATTCAGTTTGCGCTGTTGTTGTTTAAAGTGTAATGTAGTAAGTAAGTAGTAGCGTTATAATTTTCACTTTGTTGCTTTATCTGCCAGAATAATGCCTATAGCAACAAAAAGTGATATCCGAAACACCACCACAGTTATTGTCAACAGCGACACCCTCACCTGGCCAGATACGTTTCTTAAGTTGGTAGGCTTCCAAAGATTTTTTTTGTATTTTTTTTAGGGTTCCATACCAATTTGGTAAAAATGGAACCCTTATGGTGAGACTTTCTCCGTCCGTCCGTCCGTCCGTCCGTCCGTCCGTCCGTCCGTCTGTCACACTCGATTATTTCAGTAACTATCGCAGCTATCGACTTGAAATTTAGAATAGTTATAGGTATTAGTGACCCGACGTCATAGCAATCGTAAAAATTTGAAAATTGTTTTTATTTTTATTTAAAAAGGGGGGAAAACGGGGGCTTCGAATTTTAAAAATGAAATAACAATATTGAGTGGGGTATCATATGAAAGGGCGTTACTTGTGTATTCTAAAACTGATTTTTATTTATTTTTATGCTTGATATTTTTTGATTTATTGAGCAAACTGTCGAAAAAAATACCGTTCCTCCCCCCCTTATCTCCGAAGTTTATCAATCGAAAAATCTGAAATAATTATGATCAATAGACATCAATGTATATTTTACAGGAAAAATAAAATGAACTCCCTAACTATTATACTTTTTTTGATAATAACAATAAACCACCAAAAACAAAGTTACGTTTGCGGTTCGCCAACAAAAGTACCTACATGTAAATTATACTCGTAAATTGATGAACAAAAGTGGTTCTTTTAATGTTTTTCTTCTCTTATGGTATGGAACTCTCGGTGCGCGAGTCCGACTCGCACTTGGCCGGTTTTTTTTATTTTACTTCTTTGACAACCTCCGTGGCGCAGGGGACGCGCGCTCGGATTCGAGTGGAAGGTCGCGGGTTCGATTTGCGGCACGGAGTCGATTTTGGAATTTTATAATTTCTGAATTGGCTCAGGTCTGGTCTAGTTGGGGCTTCGGCCGTGGCTAGTTACCACCCTACCAGCAAAGACATACCGCCAAGCGGCTTAGTGTTCCGGTGCGATGCTGTGTAGAAACAGTTGGGGTGACTTTATTTACCCCTTCCAAGTTAGTACGTTAACATCTTCGGCTACATCATCACTTACCATCAGGTGAGATCGCAGTCAAGTACTAACTTGTATAGTGTAAAAAAATGAAATACTGCAATTTTGTTTGAGAATAAAGACAGCTTCTTTCTAGTCTTTTTCCAAGGAAAAATAAATACCTCCATTTTATTTTTTTCTTCATTCATCCCCTAGAACTTGAGATCCTGATCACCTCTTGTTAAGAAACCACTCTCTTTTCTTTTGTGCTTTCCGAGATAGAACAACACGAAATTTGTATGGCGGCCATCTTGAATCCGCCATTTTAGTTTTTTTCAGCTCACTGCCAATTGCGTGAAGTTCCGAGTATTTTTTGTTTCATCAGTCCCCACCTAACTATAATACCTTGCCCATGCTCCTTGACTGTCTTTAAAATCCTCAATCATCACCTCATTCTATATTTTTCTCTGGTATAGTCTTCCAAAAAACCGTATCAAAGCACTTCATGTTTTACAACTCGTGGTCTCTTCAACATTCCCCATACATTTTCTATGGAAAACTAAATTCTGCCATTTTGATTTTTTTTTCTATCCATCGAATAGACCTTCGGTTCCTGATCATTTCTCGCCAAGAAACCACTCTTCCAACTTTTATACTTTTCGAGATGAACGCCGATGAAGTTTGTATGGCGGCCATCTTTTTTCCGCCATTTTGAAATTTTTTTCCGCTAACTGCCAATTGCATGACATTTCGAATGACATTTGGTCGAGCACCCCCCACCTATCTTTAATACCCTCCCCGTGCTCTTCACCCGTCTTCGAAATCCTCAATCATCAGCTCTCTCCGTATTTTTCCTCCGAATGAATTTTTTTCTTCTACACGACCCCATTCATGAAAAAAAAATTTTTCATACAAAATTGTTCAGGAGAGGTGATCAATCAGTGAGTGAGTGAGTGAGTGAATCAGCACGAGTAGCTATATATATAGTAATACCTTCCCTTTGGTAATAACTTATTATTACGTAATCGACATAATCGTCCGAATAATTTAGAACTATGTAGTTTAAACACATATAAAACTCGCTTTAGTTTAATGTATTCGACTCGTTATAAACAAATCTATAGATCCCAAACTCGAAAAGTTTATATTAGGTACTAAGCAATGAAGAGTTTCACAGTTTTACAATATCACTTATCACTACTCTATTACTGATATTCCTAGGTACTATTTCCCTAGAAATATGTACCTTTTTCTAGAAAATCTATGCAATTCCTAAACGGCTATAAGAAATATGACCAGAGCATAGGAATGGAGTGTCCAAATCAGCTGTAAAATAGCGACCAATTCGGATAAGTGACGTCTACGGCGCTGCAGGAAGTGCTCACCTCCGCTGCCTCGGCATGTTGGTCGCCATTGGCCTCTCCTCAGCTTTACTACAGCGGGCGGAGGCTGCTCCCCATCCGCGCCTCCGGCTTAAAAAACACTCTAGGAGTAGGACAAGTACCTATAGTGTCGGTAAGGCAGTTCGGTTCTATGACCATTTCAACCATGCCAATCCAATACGATTTTGTAATTTTAGGGGTCCTAAACGGGACTATTTGAACCTACAATAATCTAATTTATATCAAAAATCTTTTCACGTATGGTTTTCGTAAAATATTTCCTATTGCCGTTTAGGAATTGTATGGAATCTAGGAAATGTTTTATTTATTATTACATAGATTTCCGGCCGATTTTAGGATTCCTATAGATTTCCTAGGAATTTTATAGAATTCTTGATTTCATACATTTCCTTCGACATATTATACAAAAAAAAATTAATGTTGGTTGTTGGAATTGTGATACTTACCGTGTATTTCTACAATATTGCAGAGTACCTACTCTGCAATATTACTCTGCTATATAAGTACCTATTACAAATTACCTTATAGCAAAATAAGTAATTTGGCAGTTAATCGTTTGATTGATTTTGTAGATGTCGCAGGCACTTTGAGTTGGTTAAGAGCGAGCATTTCCAAACTTAAACTTTGCATTCAGCATATTAAATTGGCGAACGTTTATTATGACGTAATTACACCTTAAAGCAAAAGGCGATATCGACGAAATCTTACAATATGCCAGATATATAGATAAAGTACTTGTATTTTTTACTTGAACGCACTGAATTCACAATCTTAGGTATCAATCTTAGCCCGTCGCCTGGTAGGCGGTTACAAACGCACAAACTGCGAGCCACGACAGTTAGTTATCCTGATTCTGACGCCAATGGGTAGGCGTAGGCAACCTGCCAAGAGGGAATAATATAGAATACGACAGAACAAACCGATGTGTAATATACACGACTGTCATTAATCTTTTTTTGCCATTGTGTGTCCTATTTGACCAGCATTTATAGGTAGGTAAACTGTAGACACCCCGGATAGGTACCACCGCAGACCAAGGAATAGCTTTATGGTAAGTGGCAATGGGTGGGGCAGCCGCAACCACATTAGACTTATGATATACTAGCTGATCCAGCAAACGTCGTTTTGCCATTAGACACAAAAAAATAGCTTACGACCTAATATCAGACCACACATACACAGGAACATATACAGGAAATTGCATAACAATTTGGAGTTTTGGAAGAAATTGGTTAGCCTCTTTAAAAACAAACTTATTAGCAGATTCCTCGGCAAGCCACAGAGATGGAGAAATCTTGCTCATTTATCACAATTCAAACATTATTATCATACTGATGTTGGAAGAAAGTCGCCAACTGTACTTAACATCTTATATGCCGCTAATAGATTTCACCATTGCCCACAGATAAAATGTCAAAGTTTATGTGTTATGTTACAGCTTATTATCGACAAAATAAAAATAACAATATATTTTGACATGTCATTTTAAATATTGTGGATTCGATAAAACGGATACGGTAAGTTGAAAACATTTTTCAATACAGTTGTATGGTATGGCGCACTTTCAGAGGCTGTCATTAGTATTCGAAAGTTAAATCTTACGCACAGGCATCTTTCTTTTTCGTGGTCGTTACTTACTTTTACAAGCTCGATCATTACTTTTGCAAAACGTTTGATACCAAGGAGTTTTCATTGTACAATAAAATGGGATGGACATTGGGATGGGATGGACACAGAAGGAATTTTTTTTCGTTTTCTTTTATCTTTTACCTTTTATCTTTTATCTTTTTATCTTTTATCTTTTTATCCTTTTATCTTTTTATCTTTTTATTTTATCGTTTATCTTTTTATCTTTGTATCTTTTTATCTTTTTATCTTTTATATTTTTATCTTTTATCTTTTTATCTTTTTATTTTTATCTTTTATCTTTTATCTTTTATCTTTTATCTTTTATCTTTTATCTTTTATCTTTTATCTTTTATCTTTTATCTTTTATCTTTTATCTTTTATCTTTTATTTTTTATCTTTTATATTTTATATTTTATATTTTATCTTTTATCTTTTATCTTTTATCTTTTATCTTTTATCTTTTATCTTTTATCTTTTATCTTTTATCTTTTATCTTTTATCTTTTTATTTTTATCTTTTATCTTTTATCTTTTATCTTTTATCTTTTATCCTTTATCTTTTATCTTTTATATTTTATCTTTTATCTTTTATCTTTTATCTTTTATATTTTATCTTTTATCTTTTATCTTTTATCTTTTATCTTTTATCTTTTATCTTTTATCTTTTATCTTTTATCTTTTATCTTTTATCTTTTATCTTTTATCTTTTATCTTTTATCTTTTATCTTTTATCTTTTATCTTTTATCTTTTATCTTTTATCTTTTTATTTTTTATCTTTTATCTTTTCGATTGCGAATTCGAAGTCGCCTTCGATTTCGATCTTCGATATTTTATTTAAGGTAAAGACCAAACAAGATGGAAATTCTCTTTGATTTGTTTTTTTACTAATTCTCACAACTGTATTGAAAAACTTCGTGTGATACACGGGTGTATAGGTTTTTGCAAACTCGTGACATTAAAAACCCTCGCCTTCGGCTCGGGCTTGTTAATGACAGCTCGTTTGCAAAAACCTACTTTCCACCCTTGTATCACAATGTACTATTTAAGCTTGCCTCTAGAGCCTAGGATTGAAAAATTCCCAGAAGTTCATGATTTACAAAATAAATAAATGTATAATATAGCAACTCGGTTCTCTTTACTTTTAGCCGAGAAGAATAAAACTGTAGGTAGGTATGTACTCTAATAGATTTTGATTAAAAAATACTCAAGCCATACTAAAGGATTTATCACAGACATGAGGATTGAGGAAACACGAAATTGATTTCGGAGCGTACGATAGGCCAATTGGCGATATACCAAACAACAGTGGCCCAAATTGGTCCATTAATGTCAGATACAGTAAGCAGTCACCAGAGCATTGTTACTGCCCACTAAACAATTACATATGCAATTAATTTAAATCTAATACACATACTCGTAGTTTCATAAGTTGAAATATTTTAACAGCTAACAAGCGAAATTATTTGTGGGTATTAAAAATGAAATAATAACACGAGCTGAATTTTTCATTAATTTTGTACCTATTTCATTATTTTTATAAACCCCTTTAATAAAAGCTTAATTTTGCTTGAAACCTATGGGTGGGCTTAGAAGAAAAATCGCTTCTTCTTGCTAATAGTCAGAAATAGAATACAATATTTATTAGACATGTATTGTAGTTACGTATATCCAATTCAATATTTCTATATAAAATCAACGTCCACTTTATCTTTTCTTCTGTTACTGTAAAGATCGCGACTATTTATATTCCTTCTTGTATCCAAAAGCAGCGAATGCTCAAGTTAGATAAATCGTTTCGAGGAAGACATGTCAATTCAGGGCCGGCTATGAAAAATTACTGCGGCATTCTAAAGAATTATACCCGCACAATGGCCGGGCGTCGCAACGGGGCATGCGATTTTTTTGCTTTGAATCCCTTTCTATTAAAGATATTCTTCTGACTACCTTTATACACAGAGAGCTCGTGAACGAGTTGAACAAAGAGGTCATACCAAACATATACATACATACGTAAAAGTCATTTAAGTAGTGACTTCTCTGTCAGAGCCACGCTCAACGGCCATAAGAGTTTGTATTCAACGAAAACTCACGTTTTCGGATTTTCCACTGCTCTATCAAACTTAATTTTATTGATGCTTGATTGATTGTCCGAAAAAAAATGCAACTATGCTGATGATAATTCAATCTGAGCTTTTAAATTTTTTAACTTATAGGTACCTGCTTATATTCGTGCCTACTATTAGATCTAAAAATAAATTAATTTTACGTATATTCTTAAGCTGCCTAGATGGTCAAATGATTTAACACTGCACAAAATACTTACTTAAAAAAATAAAGCTTTTATTTTCATTCCTTACATACTATAGAAAACTTAAATACTCTCTTCTAATAAGATACTACATGCTCATGTATCATTTATGGGAAAATACTTACCAGCTCTTAAACTACAAGAGATGAAGTCTATATTTTTACACCCGTTCTTGTTACATCTGTCATCACAAACATAGAGGCATCCGCCCACTTTTTGTGTCGACTATAAATTATAAATCAGCTGCCGTGGGCTTCTTCATTAACTTTGGTAAATATTTAGCTTTATCATTTTTTAGAAATCGGGATGAAGCAATTGTTATGTGTATTTTGACTGTTTTATTAATTACCAACAACGTTTGTAATCTGTATGTTTAATTACTTAACGGTAGTTAGTACGTCAGTCGTAGAGTTTTCCTATGAATAAATATCTCTTACAGTCCTATTTTTTTTAGAAGTAGAGTTTTAGTATAATGATTTGGAGAGTTGCATCGACATTGAAGTTTTATAGTTACTCAACGGTTATAATAGTACCTTACCCATTTCTGGCACAATTTTAACACTTAATTGGAGGAGAGATAAAAATCATCTTAGTTACGTTGAAGGAGAGAATATTAGTTTTTCTAATTTAGTCAAAGATTTGAATCGCTAGAGGAGCCCTAAACCTCCAAAAACGTCTACGTTTTTGTCTTGTGTGTGACATGTTGTCACTCTCTCTGTCACAAAGGAAACTATAGCATTTTGAGATCACTCACTCAACACGTTTGTGGACGTTTTTGATGTGCGCAATGTAGGCTTAGGGCCAATCTAGCGATTTAAATCTTTGAATTTAGTTTTGTATTCCCCAGGAGGAGGAGGTCGCTACGCGTTTGTTCGTTACATCAATAAGTGAAGGTCATAAAAATAAAAATTATCCACTATACATGCTTCTTCGTTTCGGAAGTTGCCAAAGTAATTCTATTTTGTAGTCTTATAAATACTTTTTATTTAGCGTATCACGAAAACGACTCACTCTTGTATAAAACCTTTTTTAGGGTTCTATTACTCTTTTACTAAGACTGTCGTCCGTCTGTCCGTCCATCACCAGGCTGTATCTCTTGAACAGCGATAGGTGCACAGTTTAAATTTTTACAGATGATGTATTTCTGTTCTATAACAAAATATACTAAAAAACAAAATAAATAATTCAAAGGGGCTCCCTTACAACAAACGTAATTTTTTGGCCGTTTTTATAGACAATGGTACAAAAACGTTCGAGGCGAGTCGGATTCGCACTTGACCGGTTTTTTTTGTTTATTTTACTGTGTAATACATATCTACAGTATCCCAGTTGAAATTCTTGAAACTAACCACAGAAACTAACCCATATTATATAACTCTATACTTCTAATCAAAGCAACGACTAATCATGTGAATATTTCTGTTGAGGAGCATTACTGCGCTCAAACTAATGTCATTTGCGTGCTTAACTTTGATGCGCCAGCTCCAAATAGCAGCCCCGCTAATGAATTTGAGAACCAATTAGGAGCAGCGGCATAATTTGTTAGATACAAGTTCACACGGACTTTACTGTGATTCGTTAAGAAAATTGCCTGTTGTTCGAGGGTTGTGTTATTTGTGTTGCTGATTTGGAGTAGAAGCGTGAGAACGGTAGACCACAAGTTTCGTTTCTGAGACTTTATATATATTTAAAATAGACGTAGACATTACACTTTTTTACACGAATTACTTTGACTCGAGGACTTTCCTTTATACTGTAGGGAAATAGGGAAACTTCTAGAATAGGGAACCTCTAGAAGTTTCACTTGTATAATATTATGTTTATTCCCAGTATTTTTTTAGCTTTGATTGAAAATTTTCGTAACACTGTCTTAAAGAATTGTTGAAAGAAGTGCAAAAGAATTGGCAAAAAATGCATTGTAAATATAATAAAAGATTTTTTAGCTTTGATTGAAAATTTTCGTAACACTGTCTTAAAGAATTGTTGAAAGAAGTGCAAAAAAATTGGCAAAAAATGCATTGTAAATATAATAAAAGAAATCAATATTATAAAAGATCCTTGAACAATATTTAATTTTTTCTTAAAACCTATAACCTTGTGTCTTATTATTTTTACCTACACATAGTATTCACTACTAGCGTATGTAATTCATTTAAAATCATTTGAAGAACGCAACAATTAAGTTTTTTATCGTAATTTTATATTAGCTGCGATGGACGAGTGGCGCTTATCAAGTTAATTATCAACAATTATCTCTTGACCGACTCATATCAGAGCTTCTATTCACTATTCAGTGATTGATGTGCTGCGACTGAGTGAGCTGTGCTTTGGTGGAAAAGTTTTTAGTTGTGTTTTCTGGTTTTGACAGCATAATTACGAAAGGATGTCCATTGTAAACTGATTATCATGGTATGTTTTTCATTCATAATTGATAGTTTGTTAGTTAATGAAACATCGATTGATTACGGGGATTTTCAGTAAACAAGTAGGTAATGATTTATTTATATGTATGCTATGACTAATGAGAGTTTTGTTTGTTTTAAACATCTGGAATTTTTGATAAGTCGATAATAATCGGTTGATTCAAAGAGTTTTACTATTTAGTCACATATTTGGAAAAACGCAGTTTGTACCTACCCGTGGCATTTAATGGCAATTTTTTCCATGTGAAAACATTTTGAAGTAACAAATATTATTTTTGGATGGTCAACTAATGATTTTGGGTACAATTTATCTTTACCCGATATTGTATATTTTTTCATTTATTTTGAGATTAATCTGTGCTACTTCTTCCCCGGAAAACATTTTCCCATTGGATATTTTTAACCTAATATCTTCGTCGAATTTCTCTAGGTATTCAAATCCCCATATAAACAACACGTTTATCTTAAATTTATCTTGTTAAAGCAATTAAATCAAAATCTCACAAACCCTTTAAAAAAAAGCTAAGGTTAGAAATAAACACACATACCTACATATTGCTCAAACATTTCTTAAGAAATTGTTGTTATTTTTAATTACGGTTTATCTTTCAAACAGCGCTACTGTTGCATTATTACAAACTTTAATAACATTATGACATATGAGTCATCAAATATTTAATTGGGTTCTAGGTACAAAACCGTGATTATCTTTATGTGTAATCAAACATTGTTGGGATAGCACAAAAATAGGAATTCTTTAAAAAGATTCGATAAGAAGTGATAAGATTTTATTCTGTTAAGTTACACCAATCACGCATCTACCTATTTATCGAATAATAAGAAATTTATAGCAAAACATCCTTTAATATGAACTATCATGTACATATAAATTTTATACACGCTTAAAAAAAGTACTAACTAACAATGACTCTAAGTTTACGAAACCAAATAAATGTATACCAACGCAAAATACATTAGGCATAATTTCGATAAATAAATAAATAAGAGATAGATAGGCGATAGTGTAAATTGGTATAACTACCATGTAACCGGCAGTCTTTCCCAAAGTGGGCGATAACGCCCCCTTGTGGGCGCTGCAGGTCTCAAGGGGGGCGGTAAGAGACCCAGAAAGAAAATGGGGGCGTTGTGTCGAGGCGGGGGGGTGATTTGTAATTTTATTTAGCTAGTAGGCCTCTTAAACAACCTCTTAACTGCAAGAGCTCTCGACTCTCAACAACAACTTGTGAACATCAACTAATATGAATTAAAAGATTGCTCAAACTCGATTCTATATTTCTCTCCGCGTAGTTCATATATCTGTCATATTTTATTGAATATAGAAAAAATGAATCATCATGTCAATCGGTCGCTCCGTTTCGTAATGAAAGTAGACACAAATAAAAAGGCAACAGACACACTTTCGCATTTTAATAGTTATTAGTACTCGTAGATATCTATCATGTTTTAACAAGTTTTTGTTAAATAACCCGAATTGTGCATTCCTGTAGCAGTCGGATGATTCATTGAATACTTGTTCGGACTTGTTGAGTACGATTGAGCGTCGAATGAGATTAACGAGTTTATGCATGTTTGTTTTATTCCTGTCGGTGCGTGCTGCTTAAGCATTTCTATATAAACAATGTAATATTTATTTTATTTTCATTTGTGGTCTCGCGCGTAATAGATGAGCACTACTTACACCTCCTCTACACTACTCGCGAAGTTGAACGTATTTCTCATTGCAAAACAACGTCGGAAGTAAAAAAGAAGAGACGGCAATACTGTGCGGAATATATTAAATTCGGATTTATTGAAAATCCCACAAACCCATCGTCGCCTTTGTGTCTTCTATGTCTAAAAACATTTTCGAATGAAGCAATGAAGCCTTCAAGGCTGCAAGATCATTTGAATAAAATGCATCCAGATAAGAAAGACAAGAATGTAGCATATTTTCAAGACCTAGAGAAGAAGCATAATACACAGCCAAGTGTAGCAAAACTATTTTCGGCGGCTGCTAAGCAAGATGACGACGGACTTCGAGCTTCGTACAATATCTCTTTGTTAATTGCTCAAAAAGGCAAACCACATAACATCGGAGAAGAGTTAATATTGCCAGCAATAAATGAAGTAATAACTACTGTGCTTCATAAACCGGCCGCAGATATTATCCGAAAAATTCCTTTGAGTAATAATTCTGTGCAAAGACGAATTGATGAAATGGCTGAAAACATTGAAGAATCATTGTGCGATCACCTGAGGACAAGTCAATTCTCAATTCAGCTCGATGAGTCCACTTTACCAACTAATGAAGCATTGTTGTTGTCTTACGTGAGGTTTATTAAAGATGAGAAAATATGTGAAGAACTATTATTTGCTAGAAATATAGAGACCGATACAAAAGGTGAAACCATATTCAATACATTGGAAAAGTTTTGCGATGAGAAAGAGATTCCTTTGAAAAATATTATTTCAGTTGCTACGGATGGCGCTCCGGCTATGACAGGGTGCCATAAAGGCTTCATAGCGTACTTAAAAAATAAAATTCCAGATGTCCTTGGTGTACATTGCGTTATTCATAGACAACATTTAGTTGCTAGAAACTTAAGTGAAAAACTATTTCAATCACTGCAATATGTCATCAAAGCAGTCAATAAAATCCGCAACAGCTCTTTGAATGATAGATTATTTCATCAGCTTTGTGTTACTAATGACGAGGATTTCAACCGTTTGTTGTATCATACTGAAGTTCGTTGGCTATCAAGAGGCAATTGTCTGACTCGATTTTACAACCTGTTTGACTCTGTTATAGAGTTCTTGGAAACTAAAGATACAGAATTGCACGACAAGCTCATAACATCAAAAAATGATATAGCTTACATGACAGACCTGTATAAATTATTCAACGACATGAATCTCCAAATGCAAGGCGATAAACTAAATTTAATTAAAACAAAAAACGTCGTTGCTGCTTTCGCAGCCAAACTGCTTCTACACAAAAAGAATCTGGGCAGACGTGAGTTTCACAATTTTCCAAATTTATCAGTATCATGCAGTAACGACGAATTGTTTGCCTACTGCCAACATTTGGAAAACCTCCACATTGACTTCACCGAACGATACCAGGACATTTTGAACTTGGAAATACCAGACTGGGTGTTGGATCCGTTTTCAAATGTCAACACAGCAATGTCACCTCAGCTGGAAGAAGAACTTATAGAATTGACAACAAACGAGGAAATAAAAATCAAGTTCAAAAATGGTTACCAAGAATTTTGGCTACAAAAACCGATCCCGCAATTGTACCCTGGATTGTGGTCAATCGTTCAACGATTCTTGATAGCATTCCCATCGTCATATTTGTGTGAACGTGGATTTAGTGCTGTGACAACATTGCTTACTAAAAAGCGAAATCGTTTGCTTGTTACCGAACGTGGCGACTTGCGACTGTTCTTGAGTAAATTGGAACCTGATATCAACAAACTTATTAAACAGCATCAGATTCATCCTTCACATTAGTTTTTATATAAGGATTGATTATTTTAGTTATATTTTTAATAAAAGATACTCTGTTTTAATACTATAAAGTTGCGTTTCAATAATCATTCTTATTGGCAGGTGGAGCCCGTAAGAGTTAACTTGAGACCTTAAGCGCCGTTGTATGTTACCTACTGCGCTCAGGTTTCAAGTTGCGGGTTATAGTAAAAGTTTCGTTTAGAATTCTCCGTTAATATACATATATAGGTCACAATAATTAATTAATTCAATTTGAAGTTATAGTGGTTTTTAAATAGGTGAAAAAATGGGGGCGCTAAAAAAATATTTATTCTCAAAGTGGGCAGTAGACAAAATAAGTTTGGGAACCACTGAATTGTAACGGAATAAAAGGGTTACGACTTACGAGTATTTAAGCAATTTTTAGTGAGCTGCAGGTTGAAAACTATAAATACAATTACTTTCATTTAAAATCATGTAATTTTAGGTCTTTAATCTAAGTTCACTGTGATACAGAAACAGGGTTGGATAAAATTTTGTCGATAGAAATTTCTCCAAAAAGTTGCTTGATAATCCCCATTTTTCTTATTTTTATCGGAAACTAAAATAGATTTAATTCCAACGTATTCGTTAGGGTGAGAGGGACAAAAATAAAATCAAAATATCCTCTTAGTTATAGGAATTTATTTCAAAACATCAAAATTTTATATGAATTATCATGTACGGTAAGTGCTTACGCATAATTTATGCACTTTCAAAAATAGTAACTTTAAATAAAACTAACAATCACGCTAAAGTTACGGAACCCAAAATTTTACCATTGCAAAACAATGATATATTATCTATTAAAAATGTTGCAAAATAAATAGCGCATTGGTATAAGTACGAGTTAAGTTAAGTTCACATTTAAGCAAGACTTTCTACAGGAAATATAATATCGCATTACAACAAATGCAATAGAATCGGCGTGGGTTTAGGTGTAAAATACAATCGGTTACAAATCCGATCGCGAACTTTGATCATTATTAACAAAGTCCAGCTGTACCTACTATAACTCTAATCTCGCTGTATACCAACACTGCAAAATTTCGTAGATTTACTTACTAAAACTGGATGTTAAAGTTTAGATACGAGACAATGCTTGAAGCTTAAGTAACCTTCTAAGATCTCCATTAGGTACTTTCAGCTGCTAATATGGACTGTTAGAAATACCTAACAGATTCAAAATAAAGTTTTATATGCAAGTACATTTTTCGCACTAATTTTGATGGTTACGTGATTTTCCCGTCTTTCGTGCGTAATTTTTTCATATTGTGTCTCTGCATATTGTGTTTAATTGGTATTTCTTTCATTTTGCTAGACTTGGAAGCTGGAATTATGAGTGGAAGGCAATGTACCTAAATTAAACTTTACCATACCTTGTACCGTGGGCAGAAAAAAATTTTTGAACTCGTACGAGTATGCATGTACAAACCATTGACAGAATTAAATAGCGCGTATTATTCCCAAGTATATAGCACCTATGGTACCTATATACCTACTAGGGAATAATACGCGCCTATCCCTGGTTTGGAAAGAGCACCCGTAGTTCATTTATGAGCAGCGGTATCCAAGATTCAAATCGCCATGATGGTTGCCAACCTTTGATAGGAGACAGCACTCTAAGAAGACGATATAGGCACCCACAAATTGTGTTCGTTTTTAGGGACCTATACCCAAAGGAATTCTATATTTTTCCATAAACACGAAAAATGTTCATAGGATGATGGCACATGGTCGAGGACAACGGGCTCTGTTGTGCTCCAAGTGGGCGCCTTGGAGCTACTGGCGCGGTATTCCATGAACTCCGGCAGAGCGACCAGCGTTCTATCATCTCTACACGAGTTCAGGAGCCAGGAGTGCGAACAAACTGGTGGAAAGCAATGGAATTGGAAATATCTGAGGGTGTGTTTCATTTAAATTAAATGCAAGATATTGCTTGTCCAATCTCAAATTAATTATATTTTTTTACACACTCGACACAACTGATCTCGCTCGATGGTAAATGTTGATGCAGCCGAAGATATTATCCTACTATAGACATTGAGTACGTTAGTACATAGTTACTCAATGTTTATAGATAACGGATTCTATACATCATCGCGCCGGAACGCTGCCTATTGGACTGACTAAACTGATGTTGTCTCTATCAGACCTAAACAAATTCAGAAACAATAAAATCTTAAAATTCGTCTGTGGAATCAAATCCTCCGGCCCTTCCGTTTAGGATACCACTGGCATCGTCAATTACGTATGCCAAAAATCCTGTAATTATGTTGTTTCTAATTACCATTAAATAAATATATGTAAATAATGTAATGCATCGACTTAGCTGCACTTAACAAATGTCAAAACTGAATAAAGCCGATAAGAACGAAAGTACAGGCAGCTACAACGTACAAGTCGCATTATCAAACAATTTGTGTTTATAATATTGAAAATCACACGTTCCTTATCGGATACAAAATGTTTCGCCGAGGTGACAATGTAGGTACTTTTTGCACTGATAAATTACTATGGATAATAATTAGAAATAAAACAACCTGTTTACATCCGTAGACTTTTAACTAAGTTGGTTTTGATGACTAGAATAACTAAATATTTGTCGGGTTATAAAGTATTTAGTGAAGCACGAGTTGGGCTCGCGCACTGACTTTTCCGTACCACCAAGACCAATGTCAACCAATACGAAAGTACCCGTCACTCTGACCATCAAATTCAAATTCGAGCAAAAAATCTCTTTTGTTGTATGAAAGCCCCCTTAAATATTTGTTTTATTCTACTTTTTGATATACATTGTTATAGCAGTAACAGAAAAACATCATCTGTGAAAATTTCAAGGTCTAAATATCACAGTTTAAGAGTCCTGTGAACTACGATGTCTCCATTCATTCAAAATACCAAATCATTTGTAATTCGTGCATATTTCGATCATGTAAATACGGAAATACTTCTTTCAAACGGAATAATAATCAATTTTGATCAAAATTTTTATAACTTTGGTCGCGTTCCGTAATACCGAAAATTATGAATGAAAACTTGTAACTTTCTTTATTAACTGGTGTTTTTCTTTAACTGGACAATAAAAACTGTGCTCTTGAACTAAAGCGACGTGAGATAGTGTTGTTTTTATTACAAAACAAATAAGCAGAAAACATGTCCTCTTTGACATAAAAATAAGCAAAACTAAATTCATTTACAATTTCGTTTAAAAAAAGTATTTCGGAACCAGACATGGCCAGGAGCATAGTTTATTATATGAACCCGAATAACACCACAACATGATCGAAATTTGCACGAATTACAAATGATTTTGGTATTACGAATGTATGGGAGACATGGTGGGTAAGCAGACTCTTAAGAGATACAGCCTGGTGACAGATGGACGGACGGCGAAGTCTTGATAATCTACTTAATAGGGTCCCATTTTTACCATTTGGATACGGAATCTAAAAAAAGAAAGTGCAGATTTGATATCATGACGACATGAAAATGTATCTACCTATAAAGTCCCTCTTATAAAGTTACCAATTTGTTTTAATGAACATCGTTCGTCTATATGCGAAATATCCCGACGGAATTTATTTTATAAAAACTGGGTCAGTTACAGTTTGTATGATACGGAGTTTTTATTGGGATTATTGACGAATATTTTTTCCAAGCCAATAGCTAATGAGACGAAAGAGGCCTCTTCATATCCATATATATAAAACTTTTGAATAGCTGTAACTTTTTTCTTACTCGTATTCTTGCCATAACTACAGTAGGGTTAGTATAGGTTTTTGTACGAATATCTAGTCCACCTCGCGACGCGCAAACGATTCGAATTCCTCCATACATTTACACCCAACGCCATTTATTGACAGCGGAATGTCAGCAACTGTCCAAAAGATGACCCTGGATGTAAATGTATGAAGGAATTCGATTCGTCCCTCCGATGCGAGTCGACTCAAAATTCGTACAAAAACCCGTACTAACTCCTCAGAGCTATTTCCGTGTAACAATGCGAAACATTCTGTTCAATATTATGTAATTTGTTCGTGTAAAATCTTGCGGCTTGATTTTGAAGCAGATATCTTCAGCCGATAGAACTGAAATATAGTATACACATTTGGTTTAGATGACAATGCACGGTTAACAGTGTGACGTCATTTTAAATCCAACATGGCGGTACACACAAGACGGCGGACTAGTTATTTTCATTAAGCTTAATAATATTGTTGCAGGACCAATTTTATCAAAAGGATTTGGAAGGCTTATATCGAAAGTACGACGACAAATTAAGAGAAACACTGATTTATATTTACGTGTCACTGCTTGTGATTTTCTCGACAGTTCACATTATTGTAGTTATAGCATACACACACAATGAGGTAGGTTAAAAATAATAATTAATAAGCTAGTAAAACAGTAATTCCAGTTCAATGATATTGGTCAATACTATATGTGCGATTATTCTCCGGGTACTGTTTCTATATGTAGTACGTATGTATATAGGAAAAGGAACATAGCGAGAATCACAGACCAAGGAATAACTTTATATGTGGCGAGAATGCATGTATTGTCACGAAATACATAATAGTACCTAACGGGATTTTTGGGACCCACCGAGAGGGGTAGAGTAGGTACATCATGGAAACGTTTTACATCGTAAGAAAACTAACAAAAAAGCAAATAGTTAAAATCAACACAGGCTTGCACGTTTCCGCGCAATGTTTTTAGGTCCTGGCCATAAATGCACATAGCTCCACAGGTACGCTGCAAAGAGTATAAGATGCCATTACTTGCAATTTTTTAACATCTTTTCAGCAAATACAGTGGAAGTCAACATATATATCAATGGGAATGTATGTCCTGAGAATAGCTTTGCCGTGCGTGTTCGTCTGCAAATGTTTCTACAACCCACTGAGGAAGCGGTGGTTTTGGATACCTATACTTTGCTCATTTATCCTCACAGCAGATCTTGTAGTGTCAGGTAATTTAAACAGTATATTTTAATTACATTTTTACAAGCTGTTGTCAAGTAATTAAAACTTATTCTTGGTTATCGCATCAGCAAAGATGTAGCAAAATTAGCAAAAAAGAAGAAAAACAAAGAAGTCGTCAACATTTTAAACCTTTAATTTATTTTCAAGGTCAGCACCTAAGAGAAAGGGACCTCTACATTTGTATTATCGACCTTAATTTGTATTTTTATCAGCGTAATCTATATGCATTGGAATAAATTAATTATAATACAACTGCAAACTGAAACTGGTAGACTTTTTGCATTCAAAATAAGACTCTATTTCCCTCCGGTAGAACTAGTAGACTAGCTGTAGTGAGTTGAGTATGATGTGAGATGTCCTTGCGAAGGTTGGTAAATATGATGTACGAAATACGTATAACCCGCAATCGGCTAATGATAAACCACGGGATGCCTCGTGTAGGTAGTTCAATCCATGAAGATGTCATGCTCCCAACTTTTTAACAATCGCTTATGTTTCATAATATTATAATTGGTAAGGTGATAGAAGGATTTGAGCGCGTCTTCGTGAATTGAACTGCGTATACCATAGATAATAATATATTAGATTATGTGACCCAGCAAACGTTGTTAGGCCATTATAGATATAAAAAAATTATTACGACCTACTGTCAGACCTACCGAACCTACACAGAAAAATTCATTACAATCGGTGGAACCGCTTCAGAGGAGTTTGGTAGCAAAAATGCAGGGCACGAGAATTTTAAGTATATATATTATATTGTTTACAGATATTGTCGTGGCAATCTTCACCTCGTATGAAGGAATGCTCCTCCGGCCGGCATACTCTACCATGGCCTTGCTATCGGTGTACATATTTCTGCCCATGAGGAACAATTTCCTGGCGATATTCCTGGGTGTGCTAGTCAGCGTTGTATACACCTCCGTTTTCGCGTTTTTCACGTATTATGAAAACCCTTACGTGGGGATACTGGTGAGGGCTAGATTTATTTTTATTTTTCAAACTACACATTTTAGTGTCTATGTCAGAGTCATCAGCAGTGCTCTCTCAAAGCTATAACGGTATAAGGGTATATATGTATGGGTTTATTCAAGGGGAGTATAAAAATCTCTATAAGTCGAGCCGGCAGCAAATTTGCAATTCCTCGGGTGCTGCTAATTTATAATATGGGCGGCGGTTATCGTTTAACATCAGATGACTCACCTGGTCGTTTATTCGCGATCACTATAAAAAATAAGGGTTCCATTTTTACCATTTTGGTATGGAACCCTAAAAAACTTAGTAAATCTTTTCCTTCGCATCGTCTTCTTGTTTACTTCGTACATTCACATTTCTCAATATACGAAATACGAGTATAATATTATATTGTTATGATTGTGAAATGCACTAAAATACCCATTCAGTATTAGGTCCACTATCTTTTTGTTCTTGTTACAATGAATTTCATTAATGAATGATTGATACGGTATAATCCTTTAAGACCGAGATAGGTATATTATTATTTATATCATAATAATATAAGTAACAAAGTAAATAATAACAAAGGAGTGTATTTTATATAATTGTACCTATGTGTCATTTCTTCACACCACGATACCTAATAATAATAAAAACGATCTTTGGGGAAACCGAAGGTTTTGTCTGTGCAATTATGGATGAAGTTATCAAGACGAGGAATTATCGGAAACATATTATGAAAGATGGCACTATTGACATATGTCGAGCGTGCCATCGTCCTGGGGAGTCCCTCAGGCATATTGTTTCCGGTTGTTCCCATCTTGCTAATGGCGAGTACTTGCACAGACACAATCAAGTAGCCAAGATCATCCATCAACAACTTGCTCTTCAGTATGGCCTCGTAGATGTTGAGATACCGTACTATAGGTACGACCCTGCGTCAGTTCTGGAGAATAGTAGTGCATTGCTCTACTGGGATCGGTCGATTATAACTGACAGGTATATTGCTGCCAATAGACCTGACATAGTAATAGTCGACCGTTCGGCGCGCCGTGCAATAATTGTGGATATCACCATTCCACATGATGAGAATCTCATGAAAGCGGAGAAGGAAAATTATCAAAGTACTTAGACCTTGCTCATGAGATTACCGCCATGTGGAGTGTGAACTCGACGATTATTGTTCCGATAGTCGTTTCAGTTAAGGGTCTTATAGCGAAAAACTTCGACCAACATCTTAAGAAGCTTTCGCTCAACTGTTGGATCAAGGGCCGTATACAGAAAGCAGTGGTCCTGGAAACGGCACGCATTGTGAGGAGGTTCCTCACTCTTGAACCCTGACCACTGGTAGCTTGGGTCGTTAAGGCTCCGCGACCAGTGGTGGACTCAATTTTTTAATATTTTTAAACGTGTTTTTTAATTTTTTAGGAACTTTGTTAAAAATATTATTTAATTGTAATGAAAATAAATGATAGAAAAATAAAAACGAAATAATTAAATAATGGAGGAATAAGCGAAAACATTTCAGTTTTTAACGTTAAGGTTTTACGTAAAGATGAAATTTGCGTCTAAATCATGGCATATTGAAAGGAAACCTAGACCTATAATAATAATAGAAGGGAGGTAGATAGGATATTACTGCAAAGTGTGATTAATAAACACGGAAGCCCTCGTTCCAGGTAGCATGTGAAGTTATCTACCTAATTGGCGTCAACCTGATGGGCGTCTACTTCAGATTGATGAACGAGATAGTCACGCGACGCTCTTTCCTGGACAGACGCGCCTGTGTGGAAAGTACGCTGCGATTGAAATTTGTTAAGGACCAAGAGGTAATTGTTTAGATACGAATATTTTATACTGTTTACCACGTTCTTAAGGGGTTTTGGACCTACCGGCCTGCGAAATGCAAATATTACACTAACTACACATTGTAGGTTTATGGCAATGAATTTGGTGGGCATAATATTTATGCATCTACATGTTTTTAATAGAAACTTTGCTCGACAATTCCCACTAACCTCATATTGGTTCCTGAAAGATATTTTTTTGCAGCTTCCTAGATTTCGAACTATCGGGAACCAGAATGAAGTAACTATTGAATTGTATTGTAACCAGTATTGTAGAGCAGAGTTTTCATTTACAACATAAATGTTGTGCCCGCAAAACTCATAGCTTTAAGCCTACGATGTATAATTAGCCCACTATTAGCGAAAAACTAAATAAAATTTGAAATTCCTGACGGTACCCATCCCCCTTAAGGCGGCCAACTATCTTTTTAGCAAAATCATGTAACTTTTTATTTGTACTTTACCTTCTGGCCGTTGCACGTGCAAATAAACTCTGCTGAGAATTTAGTTTTAAGCAGATATCACTTATTTTCTCGGAATAAAAGTTACCCGATAACTCTGTTTTTAACAGATAATAATAATTGTTAACAGATACACGTAAAAACACGTGTAGATGAAACTCAGTTTCTGCGTGATTGACGGAAAATTTACAGTTTATACTCTAACTTTTAATTCGATTTGTAAAATGACGTTTCGTATTTTTCTAAACTGCAATAAATCGCTATATTTCACTTTCACATATTAAAAAAACGAGTTTTCAAAATCACCACGAGATAACATGTGCGAAGTAAGAACAGGTTTCTGTACAACATCACACCAGAATCCCACGAAAATCAAGGAATTCTACGGTGTATGTAAAAAAATCGTAATTCACGCGGGCGGAGCCGCGGGCAACAGCTAGTTTTATAAAATAAGACGAGGCTTTCTTAACAAAGTTATTTTATGTAAAAATACTTGGATTTTATACTTTATTTAGCTTATTTAAGTATCTAAATGACATTTAGAAACTCTATCTCATACGCCCGGATTTACTTTTTATGATTATTTTATTTTTTCACAGGAACGTCTCATGTTGAGTATTTTACCAGAACACATTGTTGCAAGAGTAAGACAGGATATAAGGACTATGTTCTTGAACATAAGGTCACCAAGCCAGAGTCACGCCATGAAATCATTTAGGTAGGTACCTTAAAGAACTATAAAGTTGCTAGAACACGCTTTTAAGTTCAACAGTGAGTACCTAAAAACCTATTGCAGTTATACTGTATTAACTTTAACTGATTAGAATAGTTATACATTTTTCTTACACAATAAACTTACATCATTAAAATAATCTTTTTAAGTGAAGATTTAGTGTCAATATCTTTCAATATTTATCAACCCAATAAATTTTCGCTTGATTTTACTAATACGCATTAATTAATTATTATTAATTTATTTATTTATTCATCAATTATTTATAATGTTTTATAAGGCCTTAATTTTTTATCATTTATTGTTAATATATTTTACGACATATTTTTTTCAGTCAACTTTATGTAGAAGAACATGAAAATGTGAGCATATTGTATGCAGATGTTGTGAACTATACAAAAATATCAACTACTTTGTCACCCCTGAGAATGGTGGAGCTCCTAAATGAACTGTTTGGAAGATTCGACGAAGCCTCTGAAGTAAGCTGATATAATATTGTTAGGCATATTTTACTCCTGAAATCTGTTCCACCTAGTTTACTTATATGTGATATAACTAGATTTTTTTCAAAATTTTCAAGTTTCTAATTGTATAAATAAATAAATGGCTTTTACAGCAACCAAACGCATCATATTCCCTTTGTATTTTTGTATTCAAACTGTATATTTTCTTTTTGTCTACTTACCCCATATTATAAAAAGATTTTCTGTCCGTGGAATCCAAAACGGGTACCTATAGGCTATATCAGTTTAAATTATTTTATGTTTGGTGTGACTCTTAGCTATGTAGCTTATGTAGATATTCTTTTTCATAGCTTAAATGTTTTTCAGGAACATGACGTTTTACGAATAAAGTTTCTGGGAGACTGCTACTACTGTGTGAGCGGTATTCCTAAACCAAACGACCAACATGCCAAGAACTGCGTTGATCTGGGACTAGAAATGATTCATATCATAAAAAATGTTAGGTGCGTAAACTAAGGTAGTGCTAGTGTTAAGATCCTAAAGAATATCTTTAAACTGTGGTAGTGCGGTAACATTTTATTGCATCCCTTTAAATGTTTTGTCGTACTTATTCAGAGAGCTTACTTCACTTTTCATTTTCTAAGTTCATCATAAGTAAAATAACCATAAACCTACTGTGGGTTTAGTAGGGGTTTTTGTACGAATTTCGAGTAGACTCCCATCGCACAAATTAATCGATTGCCTAAATACATTTACAGCCAGCGCCATCTATTGACAGCCGCATGTCAGTGACTGTCTATAGATGGCGTTGGCTGTAAATATATGGAGGAATTCGATTCGCTTGTGCGATGCGAGTCGACACGAAATTCGTACAAAATCCTGTACTAACCTTACTGTACTGTTTTGACAATGTTAAATGCTAAAGTGTACTTCCATCGTCATTTCTTTTATGGAACAATGTGAGACAAAAATCAAAATAGACTCATCAGTCAAAATAGACTCATTTTGTTCGATCATGTTTTGTTTTACAGAACAAATTAAAATGCCCCATACAATGTACATGGATATGTACATCCATATACAATGTATATGGATGGATACAGACACAAATGTACAATGTACATTTGTGTCTGTATCCATCGGGCACTTGCAAGTAAACTGCATCCGTGCGAAGCTCAGTTTTCACTAGCAATAAAGAAAATCTCATATCTTATGTACATAAAGCTATGCATTAAAACCTTAAGCACGTTCAGCACCCACATTATATGAATATCATACCTCACCTGCAGACAATAATCTTCTTGGCGAGCAGCCAAGCTCTTGGCTACGAGTAAGACTTCATATTACCTGTCTCCTTGAATCAGATTAGGAGGCAATACTTCGTCATGAAAGTTTTTGTAAACACGAATAAAATTAATCAATAAACCACACCTACACCACATAAGTAGGTATAGATCTTGCTATCTAAAAATGAATGCCCCTCGACGTGTTAACGCTTGCACGTTGAAAGAATAATGAAGTGGAAAGGCATTCATTGTTAAATTAGACGATCTCTCCTCATTCATCACATGGTAAATGTGATAGATCATATTGTGATAATAGAAAAACTCAATTTTATTTAAAAAATCTCGATTTTTTTACCCAACTTCACGCTGCAATAATGAACAAAATTGTCTAAGGAAAGCAATTCATAAAATAACATAGAATCACCGATAAGAAACTGAGGATGAGCCCATTGGAACATTTTACGTCACATTTCTTCATACACTAAAAAGTACGCCATTTGACAAAATTTCCGCAAATCGTCCCTGTGGAAACTCACGAGTGGACTAACAACAAGTGTAGTGATTTGTGGCGTAGCCCATAGACTAATACTGCGGTCGGCTTACAACTGACGCTGTTGGAGTCAAAAAACTTTTTGACACCAGTATGTAAACTGGCGACAATTTTTTATGTGTGGATTACACCGTAAGGCGTAATCGCAAACCATACCTATACAATGCAACAAAAATAATAAAAAAGATAGTATCTCTATGTAAAAAAGTCGCCTACCCTTTTACTTGCAGAGAGAAGCGAGCCCTGAATATTGACATGAGGATCGGCGTGCATTCAGGTAAAATATTAAGCGGTTTGATCGGCATTCGCAAGTGGCAATACGATATTTGGTCGAAGGACGTCACTATTGCAAACAAAATGGAATCTACGGGAAAGGCGGGGTGAGTTGACACAAATATCTGTTCACTTGATAAAAAAAATGTTATGCCACAGATATGGCACACTACCATATCCTCAAATCACAAATATGGTGATAAACTTGCATAAAAGTAAACATTAATAGATACCAAAATATTTTATTTACTTTTAATGATATTATATTTTTTATATATTATATTTAAAACAATATATAGATGCTAGGATCACCAGCTTCATGATTGAATTAATAATAATAATGTTCCCTACACCGATGTTATAGGCGACGGTGGTTATTACTTCCTTGAATATTTAGCCAGGTACGCGGGAGATATTATTTTGCACAACAAGGATGTGCGCAATCACAGGTGCACTATCTATTCCCTCCTCTTTCTTCTTATACTCTTTCAATCCTTATACTCTCCTCTTCATACTCTCTTTGTTCTTTGGTATGGTAGCTCAGCATGAAAAAGGCATAGAGGCATATTCTTGACATAAGAACTCAATAATATTTTATACTCTCTCGATTTCGGGACTCGAACCCATGACTTCGTGATCTGCACTCAAGCATGGCCACTAGACCAATGAAGCATGTTATGAATAACACGAAGAAAAGTTCATTTTTCACAAAATATAAGTAGGTACCTACCTAATGGCCTTACTAAAACCAGTGCGACACGGGTAATGGAGCACACCACTATATTTCACTCTTACCCCAGCTTCCACGTATACGTACACTGCACACTGCAGTGTAGTCTGGTAATTGTTTTGGCCCACAATATATCCTGACGCGCATGCACAAAGGCTGAATTGCTTGTCATTAAAACAATAGTTCTGCAATTTCATGCAGACAGACCGACATGGGACAGAGAGATTGATTATCTGCATGCAACAAAACGTTGAATACTGGAACTTGATTCGTTGGAATGCTGCAGTGTAAATTGAATAAATAAATCTGATGCAATTTATGCACTACCTGTACGTACCTACTTCGCGCTCTTCATTTGTTGATATCGGAATGAGAAAGAGAAATAAGTTGAATTCGTCATCCCCAGCGAATAAAATGATACCTATAAGAAAAGTCACAAATGTTCAGGAAATTAAAATAAAAAACGATTTCTGATAATCTCCCAAAATAATAGAGTCTCAAATGAAAGCTATGTCGGAAGATAATATCATGTCTTTAGTGTTTTAATAACATACTAGCGGACGCTCCTATCTCCGCGTGGAAAATTTGATTTAAGAGAGATCAATCCGTTCATCCCCAGTACAACGTCTTCAATATTCAAAGTGATTTAATCTGGATCTTGCTCATATAGACCACACCAAATGTGTTGCCTGTACTCGAAAACTTCACAACTCTTACAAGCGCTTTGGTGACGTTTTTATTCTATTCAGTAGTTTAGTAGTTTTAGTAGTTTTTAGAATATTCAGTAGTTATATTATGTGGAAATGTTTGCAACACCTTAGGCGTTTAAGACTGCTTGAAACAAATTACTTTCTTACTTAATACACTGAAATTTTGTTATAGAAAAGTTCACATTACGAAACAAACTTTAGATCTGCTATTGGACTATGCAGGAGAATACACTATAGAACCAAACTTTGCAGCCCAGAACGATCCATTTATAATGAAGAATAAGCTACAAACATTTCTACTCTCGAGACCGCAAAAGGTAAAGTTTAAATTACCGTAACATTAGTTGAATATCATAGAATATTATTAACGGCATTAAAATAATACTTGTAATAAAAGTTCACTACATAGAGTTTTCAAAAAAAAATGGTGGTAGGGTTTTAGAGAATTTTATATTTCGTATCTTAAATAATTCTTAATTTTAAATCAGTAAGAAATATTGTATCTTTACTTCCATAGTTCTAGTACGCAAAATCATAAGATCTTATGCTCTACATTTCTTTATCAAAATCTTCCTGTACAATAATATACTTGTTTATTTTTTGTTTATAGCCTCTAATAGATTACAAACCATATCGAAGAGCTTCTGTTGGATTCAACAAAATTATTCCAACTCGACGTGGTAGAGTAAGTTATTTTTTACAATTTATTTTCCTATGAAGTCTTGTAACGTTATCTACTGAAAGTGGATCTCAGAACAAATTACATCATCTATTTCTAGTAGCGATCGGAAAACAGAAACTCATCAACTATGCGTAGAACGACCGCGTTTATGGATGAGAATTTAGTTGAATACCAACAAATGTTAAAGGCGGCAGATGCACAAATGGCAAAAGAAATAGAAGACATGAGCAAAGGAAAGTACGTACGTATTAAACATATATTGTGTCCTCCAACGATATAAATCATCATCATTTATCAACCAACGTTTGAAAAACTATTCGTTTGACTGCCATCTCATTTTGGTATGCATCATCAAATTCAACCAACGAATTCAACTGAATTTGCCTATATCTTATCCAATCGTACCTATAATAATTAATAATAGGTAAAAAAAAATTCTTTGATATAATTATGATAATGAAGATTGTCATTTAAAGAATGCCAAATGTTGATTGGCAAATACAAGTTTATCAAAGAAAAGTTCCATCAAAAATAGAAGGCACCAAAACCAATTAGATTGATTGAAAATTTGCCTCAGCCATTACAAAAGGAAGGGAGCTTGATCGCGATAAGTTCAATTCAGTAATAATATAGGAACAATTTTTTGCTTTAGCCAGGTTATGTTTAAAATGTTTCGCCTTCTTTGATTGTAAAGTACCTGACATATTTCAGGGCTCATTTTAAACAGGAATCTCGACTAAACCGATTCACGCTCATGTACAAGAACTTTCAACTGGAGAAATCATTTCTGTTGCAACCGGATCCTTTATTCAAGTACTACATCACTTGTTGCCTCTTAATGCTTTGCTTGATTATGACGGTCAACGGATTAACCACGCGTTGGTATGTACGATTTCATAATATTATTAACTTTAAGCAAAAGGAAGGGTAATATTAGTTTCAAATCACAGTTATCTGGCAGCAGTGCAGTTATCACTGCTGCATTGATGCTTCAAAATGAGAGAATTTAGTACTGTTTTTATGTATACGTATTTTTCATGAAAATCTATTTACTAGTAATTTCAAAGTCGTCAGCTCCTTTTAACTGACTTCGTCTATTCATTAATTCATTGACTAATAATTTACCTTTTCAGTAACTGAAATCAAAATTTTTTTTTTAATAAAATTTTAATATAATCTTTTCAGGTTTTACGAATTCAAGTGGTATACAAAAACGTTAATGTCTCTATTATTGGCATTTTTAATTATAATGCAACCTCTTACCTGGTTTCAATTTGGATGGACAAAATATAAAGGAGTCAACGAGCCTAGAAAGAAAATTATCAGATGGATTTACGATTTATCGTTGAAAATCATAAAAAGTCCAAAGATAAGAACTGGTGCATATATCCTCATTAGTGTGGGCCTCGCTGGAACTTCTATGATTAATGTCGTTGCTTGCACAGAAGTTAAAGTGGAGCCGAAATCGCAGAGTATTGTGTTTAACTGCGTATCGTCTTGGGTAATCATTATTTAACTTCTGCTCATATATTTGGTTTTCAAAACTTCATAATCCTACCAAAATTATACTTTGGTTTTTGTTATTGGCAACAATTTTTATGCTGTTTTTTTTTGTTATCCAAATACCTAAATTTCACAAATATATTTCAGCACGTTACGCAATGCTGGAGTTTAGCGTTGCTTTTGAACTTTCTATTCAGTAGAGTGTTCTTCATCTTCAAATGGATCGTTGCTGGTTGTATGACTCTGTTTTACCTCTGGATTGTCTGGGAAATCAAAACGTCCCTTTTCTCTATCGACACAACCTGGAATGTCGGTTTGGACCCAAGAGTATCTCATACACTATCGGTTGTGTTAATAACTATAACTTTGTACTGGATCGATAGAACCACTGAATATAGGAATAGATTGGATCACTTGTGGCAAATACAGCTCAGTGAAGAGCAAGAAGAAGCTGAGACTATGTTGAGAGTCAACAATATGCTTCTGGAAAACATTTTACCTGCACATGTTGGTAAGTGAAAAATTACATACTAAAGGAGATCTAAAACCATCTGCGAAAAAAATATTGCTAATTTAATAAAAACAGAATTTCCTAAAAGTTTTAAATTAGATATTTTATAAACAAAGCTATGGTACTCATATTCAAATGTGTCAGATATATTTTAGTTAATAAATTCAACCATTTCAACATAATCAGAAATTTTTAGTAACTCAAAATTGTTTCTAAATATACTCGATTACTCTCAAACACCATCTGAAGTTTTTAGTTACAAGCTAGTCGAGATAATCTTGTAGAAAATAAACTTAGAAATACCCAAACAGTGTTTCATAATACTAATATTAAGTACCTTATTAATACCGATACTTTTGTTTTAGTACAGGTGTATTTGGATTTGAACCGGTCACTGGATGAGTTGTACTACGAGAAATACGACAACGTAGCGGTGATGTTTGCTTCGTTAACAGATTACAAATTAGGATTAGAGGACGACGCGGATTTGAGCGATAAATTCGTCCTAAGCATACTTGACGAAGTTATATCTGATTTTGATCGAGTACGTATTTAATGCTCGAGTCCTTGCCTCCTGGGAGCTTACTTCGCTTTTAGACAACCTCGTGTGGGTCTTTTTTGCATACTGCTATACAAATTATAAGGAAAATACAGTAGCAACGACGGCAGTATATTTTTACGAGCACGTGGTCAGGGGGGGATTCAGCCCCTAAAAATTTTATGGGCACAACTACTTGAAAATTGACAAAGTGCGAGTCGGAAATCGCTGCGTTCCTAAACACGCACAATTTGTGTTTTTTATTGAAATAAAAATTTATTTAGACGCGTTTGCCCCATAATTTATGTTTTTTTTTCGCTAAAAATCTTAATACATCTGCTTACAAAGTTTCAACAGTATGGTTCTTATGACATACGGACGGACAGACAGACAGACATGACGAATCTATAAGGGTACCGATTTTTGCAATTTGGCTTTGGAACCCTCAAAAGTTTTTATTGTTTATTTTTCAGTTGCTTTTAACAGGTTCATCGTTACACAAAGTAGAGAAGATAAAGATGGCGGGTTGGACGTACATGGCAGCCTGTGGACTCGACCCGAGCCGCCGTGAGTCCTTCGACTCGTACGCCTCGATCGTCGATCGCACTAAAAACACTCCTTACAATCGAACGATAGTTGTGACGATGGTCGAATTCGCCGCAGCTATGATGATGCAGTTGCGAAACTTCAATCGCGGGTCTTTTCAAAGTTTCGAAGGGTTAAATCTCAGAATAGGTGAGTTAAACATACTAGCTCCAAGAAAATATACAATACTAGGATTTAGCCTCGGCTCCGTGCGTGAAAATTTCAGTTTACACAAAACCTGATTGAGTAATAAAAATTCGTACACACAAACTTTCCCAAATTTATATTACTAGCTGACCGGATAAACGTTGTTTTGCCATTTAAGGTTACAAAAAATAGTTTAAGATGGACGACCTTATTCTCAGACCTACTGAAAATATAAAAAAAATCATAAGAATCGGTCGAGCCTTTTCGGAGGAGGTAATACAAACACTGTGTCACGAGAATTTTATATTTTAGAAAATTAATAGGATGCTTTATGAAGTTTATCATACATAAACTTATTTACAGGTATATCCAACGGAGAAGTTGCAGCCGGTGTGGTCGGCTCCCTCAAACCACTGTACGATATTTGGGGAAACGCGGTCAACATGGCCTCCCGCATGGACTCCACTGGGGAATCGGGGCGAATACAAGTAAGTTAACTGTATATTCTAATTCGCTAACATATTTATGAATATAGTACTTAAGTATAGCCAGTTAAAATAAGTACATTTTAAACGTATTAAAAAATTGCAATAACAAATTCTATCAGAAGTGGGAACTTCTGATAGAATTTTCACATTATGAGTAGCTACAATTTTTACTAGCAATAATATCATTTTAAGGTTTACATTTATCCTAAGATTAGATGTGGATTTGTTCACAAACACTTTAAACTCGATATAGTTATGAAGGTACTTTGAGTCTTTTATCTAAATAGCAATATAAGTTACTATGTCTTAATTAAAATCTACATATAAAACCAAAATGTTAAATTAATCTTGTCGCCCGCAGGGAGCAATGTCAGAGGACATTGTTCCCAAAATGCTGGCCCCACTGCCTCATTGTATCGCGATACTAATTCTTTGGGCAAAGTACGATATAAGCCAATATTTTGGTCACGCGTTGCATCGATCAGACGTAAGGAAATTTCTTTAAAAAACTTTTTTGCTCCCTGTCCCTACAGTTCCATAGTTTCGACCCCAAAAGGCCACATATTTGCACATTTTGAGGTTTTCAGCAGATTCAGCCGCTGCCCCATCCCCAATTTGGATTCTAGGAAGATGGGACGGCGCAAGGGAATCAACAAAGTGGTATCCCTTACTAGAAGGCTTCCCATCTTTCATGGAATCAAGGTCATCTTTAAACTCATAATTTAAACGTCCTAATATTTTTTCAGGTAACCGAAAACACAGCACAAATCCTAGAGGAATGCGGTATCCTTACACAGTGCCGCGGCGAAGTATTCATAAAAGGGAGAGGTTTAGTGAAGACATATTTCGTGCCACTGGACGATGAATTCAATCTAGTGAAGCAGAATATGTGTAAATTAGACTACGTGAACTCTAATGAAAAAGGACGAGCGTTTAAAGCTAGAACCACACTGCTCAGTGGTGTTTCAGGAGAAACCGGCATTTTTGAATCTACCTCACAAAACTCCACTGTCCATATAGGGGAAGTTACCTCAGACTACGAAACTGATGATATTAAAAGTTTAAGAAGGTTACACAGATCGATAAGTGAGTTGGTGGATATTGAAAACTGTACTCCCCTATCTCAAAGGGATAACTTGAGTGATATGTATTCAGAAGCTGATATTTTAGAAACTCGTTGTTGATATACTTCTATTTCTTTAATTATAAATCATGATTGTGATCGTATGTATTCGAATGTTTTTTTTTTTAATATGTGGCAATATTATTGAATTGTACTAACTACATTAACTTATTAACAACATAGCAGAGTTATTGGAAATTAAATGAAATAAATACTCAACCATTTCATAGAAAACTTTTTAATAAAATTATTTTTCCCTAAACACGAAATTCAGTTTTGTGCTCGCAGGCTAGAAAGATGCAATAATAATTGAAAACAGAATTCTGAAAAGTTACCGTTTTTCTACGAGAAACAAAAAACCTTCCTGTCGCAATGCCGCATCAAACTTCTTTAGATTTTATAATATAACTTGTAAATTGGCTCGGGTCTATTCTGATTGGAGCCTTCGGGCGTGCCAGTTATCACCCTACCAGCAAAGATGCAACGCCAATCGATTAAGCGTTCCCGCGCAATGCTGTGTATAAAACCTTTAGGAATGAGTTTACTTACCCCTTTCAATTTGTACGATAACACCTTCGGCTGCATCATCGCTTGTCATCAATACTAAGAAGTACTAACTTCTAGAGTGTAAAAAAAACAATAGATAGTAGTTGTGCCTATTATTATTAAACACTATAATTTAAATAAAATAGGCGTTTTGTCATGGAAACAAAGAGCTGTTTTATACAGCGTGTCATATTTATCCTTTCCAACTTCCCTGTTGCATTCGTTAATCGCGTTTAGGAATTGATCTTTCCTTCTGTTATTGCCGACGATTTTCGCCATTTTATCCACTTGAATATGGCCCTTGTTGTCAATATAGCCGGACGTTATTCCGAAGCAGTAGAGGAATTTCTTTACACGCTCATCATCAGTAAAGGTCCAGTCCAACATTTGCTGTATAATGTCTGCTTGTACGCCTGTTTTCTGGATGCAGTCCATTGAAGCTGCTATAAGTTCGCCCGCTCGTTCCGGTGGAATTCGTATGAAGACCTAAAATAATAATTATTTGTTATCGTAAGGAATCAACAGTGGCTATGCTACTTAATCTATTATAATTCTAGAATTGCTTTTATAGCAAATTCCAAAAAAAAAACAATTTGGGAAAAATGACAATTAAAGTTGTCATCTGAAACTCACGTGATGAACTCAATCTTATACTTAGTTATAATATGAATGCAACTAAAACTATCATAGATACGACTAACACTGTGAACACGAACGTTTTTTATTGTTCCATACCTCAAGAGAAAAAAAACGGAACCCTTATAAGATTACTTTTTTGTCCGTCTGAGTGTCTGTCGGTGTGTCACGGCACTTTATTTCAGTAGCTATTAAAGATATCGACCTGAAATGTTGAATAGTTCCATAGGTATAATAATGGAACGATATTATTACAATTATAAAAAAAAATAGAATTATTTTAATTTTTATTTCAAAAGAGCGTCGTCGTTCAAAATGAGATAACAGTGTTAAGTGGGGTAAAATATAAAAGTTTTAAATTTTTGTAAGAAAGGTGATTCTTATGGTTTTACGTTTTCTATACTATAGTACGGAACCCTCGGTGCGCGATTCGAGTTCGCACTTGGCTGATTTTATTTGAATATTTAAAATGGTAGGTTTGCGATTGACGACAATCATGCCTGATGGAACGCAATGTTGAGGTCTAGGAGGAGCGCGCTTGCCTAGAAAATACCAATTCACTCTTTCTAGAAGACACCGATTGTACTTCGCTGGGAACACGAAAGCTGGAAGGGCGTTAAGAGATAATTATAATATTAGTTATAATATGTTCTCAAATGCGAAGTCTGCCAACCAGTATCGGGCAAGACAATTGGGCTATGAGCAAGAGAGCCATTGAATTAGTTCAAACATCAACTTACCGTCTTTCCATTAACCAGAGCAACCGAAATTAACACAAAAGACCAAAACAACTTAGACATATCTCTGTATAAATGATTATATTACTTAACCTATTTTAAAATACAATAGATGGAAACTGGACTTCTTACATGACTGTAACTATAGATGCCCTTGCATTTGTTTTTATACCTAGGAATTATAGCCATTGATTCGCAATCAATGCATTAGTATGAGTAGCTAGTTGTTCTTAACATAGTATTTATTTTTTACTGTCATTATACTATACATATTCTATAGCAATTGCTTAGGTACATTAAGGCTCAACGTTTTTCGCAGTTTTTAACAAAAATACGTTTCCGAGCGTTTTTGGATTTAATTATTACCATTGATCTATAATATTATTACCGACACATTAAAAGAAAAGTTACAATTATGAAAAATTTTCACCAACTTTTGGGAGAATTTTATATCGAGAAAATTTTATCTAATCGTTTCGTTTAGTGTTTCTGTTTCTGAGCAAAAGATTAAAGACCCAAAATATAATTGACGTTTACTTACATTTTAAAGTAGTTTTTAAACGGCAGATCTCTAAAAATCGCTTTTATATCGAGAAAATTTTATCTAATTGTTTCGTTTAGTGTTTCTGTTTCTGAGCAAAAGATTAAAGACCCAAAATATAATTGACGTTTACTTACATTTTAAAGTAGTTTTTAAACGGCAGATCTCTAAAAATCGCTTAAAACAACCATTTATGCCGTTAAATTAGGTTACAAAAACGCACAATGTACGCACTCCTTTAGACTCATTGCCATAACCTGCCTTATGCCTACGTCATTAGACCATATTCCATAGTCCAGTCAATAATCCTTAGAATAAGTATAATAATACATCCTACTTTGGAAGTTTGACTATCCGATTATTATATTAAATAATATTACCTGTGTGTAATCATATTTCTGAAAAAAATGTAGGTTGTAGTACTAGTTCGAGTAGGCGGTGAAACCATACTAGTTAGCGGCAGGGCAGGCAAACCTTTGTTTTTCTAGCTAGGCAATTCCTTCCCAATTTGACTTTTCTGTTTCAACAAATTGAAACATAATTTTCCATAAGAGCAATTTAAATAGTACTTTACTAGGTATCTGTTGCCCGTAGCCCCACCGGCGTGAATTTCGTTTTTTTTATCACAGATCCCGTGGGATCTTTTTTTTTTTATTAATTTTTCACGGGATGTAAAGTAGCCTATGTCACTATCCGCGCTCTCAACTAAGTATGTGCAAAAGATCACGTTGATCAATTGCTCCGTTTTGACATGAAAAAAATGAAGCCCAAACAAACAAACCAACAAAATCACATCTATACACTATACAGTCATCAGTGAAAATGTTACCCTTAGGTCCACTTGTGCGAAACGGGAGTTAAATATTTACATTTTTAACCCTAGAGTCAACGTCTCTCATTGGACAATTTTGACAACTTACTCGTACTCTGGGTTAGCGTGCTAACTCCCCAGGCCGACGCAAGTGGGACTAAAAAGATGTTAAGACGAAAAAGAAAAACCTATTCACAAAACGTGCCATCTCTAGAAGTAACTATACTGTTTGGTACCTTTGATCCAACAAGCCCCAAAAGCTTTTTATGAGATTGTTGGCAGCTTTTCTATAATAATTGTCTTTTTTATTGTTAACATAATTATTGTTAGCTAATTATTATAGTTCTCACGTGACAATGCAAGGTGAAGGCTAAAGTCTAGGAGGCTAATAGGTACCTAATTAATTACTTTCATAATTGCAGATCTTTTTGCGTAGGTACAGTCAATTCAATTGTTGCATGGTTAGGTAGGTATACAAAGGTCCTAGAGCTAGGTAAATTAGCAAACAGTTGAGTTTTTATACCAAGAATGTATCAGTGGATTCTTACCTATGGCTGTTTCTTGGTCCCGGTCATTATGGCTAAGAGTTTATTGTGACAATTTTACCGTCACATGTTCGTAATAATATCACACGAATACAATAAGTAATGGCGAATGTTTGTGTGTACGGTGTATGTTTGTTACTCTTTTACACCGCAAAAAATGAACCGATTTGGTGGGAGATAGATTATTTATATATTGGATTTGTGACGTAAGCTATTTTTTAATCACGAAAAAATCCACAATTTGCGCGGGATTTGTGCAAACCCGAAATTCACGCGAGCGATAGTTTAGTACTTACCTTTTACCAAGTTGTCAACCCCTGAAAAAACACTGCAGATTATATTGGTAAGGCTTCCCGTTAAACCACACAAGGTTCATTTTCAGTCGGTGTCCAGTCCGCGTACCTGAATGTTACTGATTTTACGATTTGCCGGACAGAGTCGTGAAGGATTAAGTGTCATCTGAAAGTGCCTAAATAAATTAATAGCAACACCTTAGATACGCGAGGCGACTTTTCAAGAGGTAACATTTTACTATTTACCTACTAGCTGACCGGGCTAACGTTGTTCTGCCATACTTAAGCTATCCTATCTTTTAAGTTAGATCAAACTGCACACGGTGCGCAAATTAAAATCGGTTTAGTAGTTTAGGAGTCCATCGCGGACAAACAACGTGACGCATAATTTATCTATATTAAGATGTGCTTCTTTAACATAATCGTACTTAGGTGTCGTTCTGTATCAATAGACGTTGAGTTAATTTTTAACCGACTTCAAAAAAAGGAGGAGGTTCTCAATTCGTCGGAATCTTTATTCAGTGTCAATTTTCCATTTCATTCCGTCATTTCACTCAAGGTCTCAAAACAGTACCTGAACAGTAAGTTCGTATGTGAATCACATCAATCAGGCAAAACACAATAGATACTTAAGTAATTACCTATACGCACTTCCCTACGCGCCCTCTTCGTAGGTAGGTCATTCAGAATGGAAGAGGAGTCCAAACCAGGATGTCAGCTGCGAAGGCGACGTAATTTCGCCAATCCCAATTTCGTTCTGCACTTCGATTCTGGTTCCACCGTGAACGAAGGCTGTAGCAGCAGTCAAGGCACGCCGTCGCCCAGCTACGTCAAACTGACTCCTAGCACTGTGCCAAGCACGGCCAGGCTTCTTCAGGACTTCAAGAATCGGCAACAGTCCTTTGATATACAGGTTGGCAAAGATCGTAACGTAATACTTTACTTACTTACGTACCTACATACAACTCGGTTACAATATCTGTGGACCTCGCTGGAATGCGTGACCCCTTCCCGTTCTCCTTTCACCTCCCCGCGCTCGCCCCGGCTTGATTGTTTCGCGCACCATATCAGAGCGCTGACACGACGTGACGTCATCGAGCCAGGTCCACAGATATTGTAACCGGGTTATAAATCAGGGCTTAAGTATGTTTTATGGTCGCCAGTCTACTCCCAGAAATCGATTCTCTTCCAAGTTTTACTACTTTTTTTAATCTTCTAATCTTCGGCTGCATTGTCATTTAACGATTTGGTGAGATTGCAGTGAAGTACTTATTTATCAACGGACCCCGACATAACTCAATGTATCGTGAAACTGAGATGGCAATGGGCACATAGCTCATAGAAGCATCGGATGTTGGTTCCAGCACATTGGGTCAATGTGCTGGAATGACGACCCCGCGCGGGAAAGGGCAGTGTTATCAGACCGCCGGCCGATCAGATGGATTAATGACATTAAGAGAGTCGTGGGAAGTCGTTGAATACAAGTAGGTAGCGTAGGACTGTGGACTGAAAATCATTGCAAGAGCCCTTTGTATACTTAGTAATGGACGTCCGCCAGCTGAAGCGACGACTGCCCATTCTTCTCGGTGCCATACCTGATTTTTTTAAACTAGGTACCTATACCTATAGGCTAGCGCTTGACTGTGATCACATCCGACGGCAAGTGATGATACATTTTAAGGTGAAGTGCGCTTGCCTACTTAGGAGATGCCTATTCACTCATGATTTAAAGGCGCCCAAGTTGTAGGTGGCGGGAAAGACTGTGCCTGGTAGTGTTCCAGCCCTTTCCAGTGCGTATCAGGAACGAGGAATTTGCTACGCTTTGTACGTATTTTGGTACGTCTACTATATGTAAGGGTGAAAGCCTTTTCGATGCCTTGCAGTTCTATGGTAAAAATGTGACGGGGGAACCAAATTAAATAGTTCTTGAGCACACTCCCCGAAATAAAATATTCTATAGAATACCGATTTCATTGAATTAAACTCGCAGGTGGAAGACTTCGAAGAAATAGAAATTATAATAGAAAGCGACGACGAAGACAACGGTGGTGAAGAAGAGAACTCGTGCGCCGCGCCGCCCGACAGACCCGTCACCCCCACGCCCGTGCAGGACTTCAGCACGAGCGTCGTCTACACGGAAGGTGAAACTGATAAAAAACGTGTTTAACATAGGTATCTATACTACCCGTTCGCAGAAGCTTTGCCGGTGACTCCCCTCCCACTTCATACCACCGCAACCCGCGCTCGTCTGTTATCTGATGTCGGCGGGTTGCGGTGGTACGAAGTGGGAGGGGAAGTCATCGGTAAAGCTTCTGCGAACGGGTTATAGCTCCATTTATAATTGCACGGAGTAAAACTGGCAGGTTCTAGTTCTTACTCGGTACTCCACCACTTTTTTAGACACGATACAGGTGCCGGCACGAAACTTGGCAAGATTTTAGCGTGGTTTTTTTCAAGCAAGATTTTAGCGTGGTTTTTTCAAGCAATTTAGCGTTCCGGTACGATGCTGTGTAGAAACCGTTGGGGTGACATACTTACCCCTTCCAAGTTAGTACGCTAACATCTTCGACTGCATCATCACTTACCATCAGGTGAGATCGCAGTCAAGTACTAACTTGTATAGCGTAAAAAAAAAGTGGTGGGGGAAAGTCTGAGCATCATACACTTCGTGCAAGGTGCAACGAAGTGCGAGAAAGAACGTCAAACAAGGAATATACTACTCTCTAACGAGAGACATTAAATGATCAACCAATAGCGCACTTCGATCCTGCTACCTCGTTCCCCCCGCCCCCCGCTGTAGCCAAAGAGACCGAAAAGCATGTTCTGCGCATCTTGCGACTCTTGCCAAGTTACATGCCGGCAACTGTACCTACCTACCTACTTCAACTTTTTTTAGACAGAAAATCTTTCGTTTTCCCTTCGACAGGGCTTGCATCTCAGACTTGCATACACTAAAAACTGTTTGTTCCCTCGACGGACCCGCTGGCTAGAGTACGGGACTCACTATCATATCCACGGCACTCCCAACTCAGTACTCCATCTACATATAAGTTTAAAAAAAAAGAGAAAACGCAAAACTAGATTAGCGCTTAGTCCTTTCGTCTATTTAATTTCAATAGTTTTTGGTACCTCCCAAAAAAAATCAAGCTGAACTTTGAATCAAAGGTATTCAGTTATTTGAAGTAAGTACCAAAAAATAAGCAAAACTGAACTAGTCATTTTACTCCATCCGATTATTAATCGAATTATACTTAGTTATAAAAATCCTATACCTTTAAACGAGCAATTCTTGTATATATGTATATTTCTATATAATCTGGATCTCGGAAACGGCTCGTACGATTTTCGTGAAATTTAGTATACATGGGGTTTTGGAGGCGATAAATCGATCTAGCTAGGATTCATTTTTAGAAAATGTCGAATTTACCAAAAAAATAAAAATATGAATACTGCTGCCATCTATTGGCCACCGAGTGAAGCTCGGTCACCCAGATATTTATATATTACATTACAAAATAATATAGACAGATTTTCCTCCTACTGAAACCACGAAATTCCATATTATGTTAACCATTTGAAAGATTTAATGAAACCCAAAAAGGAGCTGTATTCTGTAATCAGTCTTGTTTTCAGGACCGCAAACATCAGACTACTTGAAAGTTAAACAAATAGAACAAGATTGCTACACAGACGTATCCGACGCCGGCTCCGAAGACGACGATGAAGAAGAGGAACAAGAAAACTAGTCCAAGAAGCAGTCATAAAAGAAAATAATATTTTTTTACTGAAAGAGGTAGAATAGCATACAGCTACTGTTAAAATCAAGATGGATACTAATAAAGTGCAAATGTAGGTAAATTTAGATTTGGGTTTAATACGGAGTTAATATTAATAACTATAGGACTAATAATAATATTTATAAGTCACATAACAGACGAATACAAAAAACATGATATATCCCCCCATTACATTAATAAAGTGGGATAATGTTGGAAAGTTTATAGTAATACTAGCAGAAACGCATCAGCTGTAGCCATATATACCATCCATGCGTTACTTCATATTGCTTTCGAAAGAAATTTAAAAAAAAGGCCAAAAGCGAGTCGTACTCGCGCGCAGAGGGTTCTGTACTATTATAGAAAAAGTAAAACCAGAAGAATCACTTTTCTCTCAGAACCGCTTGTTTTTTGAAGTAATTTGTTAATACCAGAAAAAGTTTTGTAGGTAGGTACAAAGTTAATTTTATTTTTCCCCTAAAATATACATTAAAATGGGTATATCATTATACTACTAACGCCTGTATACTTAACTAGTAGGGCGCGTGGGAGCGCGGGCCACATGTGGCCCGCGGGCTGTCTTCTCACCTATAAAAGAATCGCCGTCATCTCGATCGCTAATTGGAATCCGATTGGCAATGGGCTAAAAGAATTACCTCGGAGCACGGTCATGGATTTAAAGATAGTTAAGGGCTGTTTGAATAAAAAATACACTGAACCTCATCATGAGGTTCAGTGTATTTTTTATTCAAATAGCCCTTAACTATCTTTAAATCCATGACCGTGCTCCTCAATCATCATCCAAATCGTAGACCATCGTCTCTTCTCATAGTTTTTCATAGGCCTTTGGGTTTATTGTAGCATTCACATTTTCCATGGAAAAATAAATTCAACCTCTTTGATTTTTTTTCATTCATCCCGTAGACCTTGACATTCTAATTACGTCTTGCAAAGAAATCACTCTCTTATCTTTTATACTTTCCGAGATATAACAACACGAAATTTGTATGGCGGCCAATTTGTCTTGAATCCGCCATTTTGATTTTTTTTCAGCTAACTGCCAATTGGATGACGTTTCGAGTTACATTTGGTCGACCACCCCCCACCTATCTTCGATACCCTGGCTGTGCTCTTTACCCGTCTCCGAAATCCTCAATCATCAGCTCTCTCCATATTTTTCTCTAGTAACTCTCCGAAAAACCGCATCATAACCTTGCATAATTACCAACTGTTAGTCTCTTCAACATTCCCCATACATTTTCTATGGAAAAATAAATTCCGCCATTTTGAATTTTTTTTTCTATCCATCAAATAGACCTTCGGGTCCTGATCACTTCTTGTCAAGAAACCATTCTTCCATCTTTTATACTTTCCGAGATATCGGCGAAATTCGTAAGGCGGTCATTTTGAATCCGCCATTTTGAATTTTTTTTCAGCTCACTGCCAATTGCATGATTTTTCAAATGACATTTGGTCGAGCATCCCCCACCTATCTCCAATACCCTTGGCTGTGCTCTTCATTCGTCTTCGATATCCTTAATCATCAGCTCTCTCCATATTTTTCTTCCTCATGAATTTTTGTCCTCTATACGACATCATCCTTCAAAAAAATTTTTTTCATACAAAATTGTTCAGGAGAGGTGATCAATGAGTCAGTGAGTCAGTGTTGAATCAGCACAAGCAGCTATATATATATTAATGACCCTATAAGGACGTCAGACTAATTCTCACCTCTAAAAAGGTGAAAGGTTACCGCGGAAATCTTGTTATTTACTTATCCGATTAAAATTAACATGTTTTATCACAAGCCTAGCAATGTTCTACATACTATAAGTACCAATGTCACATTGCATTCAAAAGGTGTTATTCTGATTTATCTACACACGATGTTAAAAATAATAAAGTTTTATTCATATAATGCAGTGTTTTTAATTTGCCGGTCTTTAATGAACTTTAAATACTTACTGAAAACATGATATTATTATCCCCATTGCATTAATAAACGTGGAATGATAATTTTGGATTAAGTTATAGTAAGTTTTGTCACCTTCCTTCAAATATCGAATTACTGATAACAGAGCAAGACAAAACAGAGTAAAACTATTTCACCGCCATCCCACTTTTATTTTTGGACAGTAATCAATTTGAAAACAGTTTATATGTACTTATAATAAAACATGCCACGATAAGAATAAATATCTGGGTATTTTTTTGGTAAATACGACATTAATTTCTAAAAATGAATATAATGAATAGCTAGATCGATTTATCGTCCCCGAAACCGCCTGTATACTATTCATAAAAATCGTTAGAGCCGTTTCCGAGATTCGGATAGCAAGAATTGCTATTTTTAAGGTATAATAGATATAATTAATACAACTTTATTTTATTGCACTTTGTATATCAATTTTATTGAGAGACATTTAACTCACATTATGACATTATTATTATAATTCCTTATTTTTGACCAATAATTTCATAAAAATGCTACTCATGTATTCTGGTTTGGTATATGCCATAAATAAAAAACTGTCATAAAAAAATTACTACTACGTAATGGGATCAAGGTTTCAAAATAAATCTGTATAAAAAAGAAAGAATCTCGCAAATTGATTTTTCCTTCTCAATATTCATTGAATCGAAAAAATTGATAAACAGCAATCATCTTTCAGAATAGTTTTGTATATTATATTGTAGATAATATTATTTACGGGATATTACTATTAATTATATTATGGTAAAATCTTAAATAAAATGTATTTACACTAATTTTATGATAGGAAAGTGTCTATGTACAGAGAAGTCAAACTCCGGCGGTACTGTAGAGTCCTTCTTGTGACCGCCCGCTAATAACTTTAATACTACGAAATTTGTTTTGGCTACTTTCAGGAGATCAGTTACCTGAAAATAATATACAATAATAAATAATAATATCATAATTATTTCAAACTTCTTAGTTGGTAAATTTCGGAGATAAGGGGAAGGGGGGCAGTATCCTTATTTTTTTCGACAGTTTGTCCAATAAATCAAAACTTACCAGGGATAAAAACAAATAAAAATCCATTTAAGAATGTACAAGTAATGATTACAGCCGTTTCAAATGATACCCCAAACAATATATTTATTTATTTATTTTATTTATTTATTTATATAACTTTATTGCACACACACAGAGAGACACAAATAGAGAGACAAAATACAACGGAACACAGTGAGCGCAAAGGCGGCCTTATTGCTAGTGCAATCTCTACCAGGCAACCTTTGGTGAGAGGATTACTGTAATGAAGCGCGGGATGGTGCAATTAAAATAAAATAAGATATATACAATAAATAAATATATATAAATATATATACATATATATATATATATATATATATATATATACAGGGTTATAGAAAAAATATCGGAAACCTCTCGGCACCTAAATGATATCATTATAACTAAAAACTTTTGTTCTATAACTTTCCAAAATTTCGTATTAATTTGTGTCATACAAAAATTTAATAAATTATGTTATTTCTGTAAAGTGACATTGCACTGTGAAACAAAATACAGGTAATCAACGATTATGACTATCCCTGTTGCAAAACCGCTGCGACGTTGCCGATATTACGTAGTAGACTACAGAGTAGTTACAAAGAAAGAATGTATGCAAAATATTGAATAAGTGAAATTTCTCAAAATATCGAGTTAAAACAAAAGTTGTAGAATAAAAGTTGTTACTTTTAATGATATCATTTAGGTGTCGAGAGGTTTCCGATATTTTTTCTATAACCCTGTATATAGATTAAACACCCATATAATACATATATACATATATCTACTATTACATGAGCATTTTCCGTTACACTATTTGCATACAGATAGATAATACTGGTACAAGCGACTTTTGAAGATTGCGATGGATTATCTCACTTTGAAATGTTATCGTCCAGATTTTCCCCTCTATTTAAAAGAAATACCGTAATTTACTGCTTCACGGTACAATAGGTGATACCGAAGTGATATCTAGACGACCGGACTCCACAAGAAGAGTCTACCACCAGTAAAAGTAGGTACGTAAGGCAAGTTTCTCTACATTATAAAATAATATCGACCCACGAGCCAATACATTATTAAATAAAAGGTGTTGGGTAACAATTCTTACCTCTTGATCAGGTATGGTAATAGTTTCTAATAAAGACCGCGCCTGCTGGAAATGCTTGCAGCCGCCAACGTATAAAATAACAGGATTCTCATATCTGTAACAAAGCAGTGTAACTTTGCATTTTGTTTCCATCTTCTATCTATATAAATATATTCTATTGTATATAGAGGATCTATTATATGTTATCAATTTAAACACGTTGCTTGGTAACCTTGTCTTACTTAAATGTACGAATTGCGACTTAAATATTCAGGATATTATTAGGATAGGAATAGGATTGTGAGTGTGCACAAATAAACATGTCTGTATAAAGGGTTGTTGCGATACAAATATAGTTGGGCTGAAGTGGCAGGTTTATTTATTTTTAACTACCTTGATATAATAGATAAGCTTGACTATTATACATTAAGTTAAAATGATCATTGTCTAATGTGGAGAGTTGCCTAGGAAATGCCTATTCACTCTTGATTTGATGGCGCCCAAGTTGTAGGTAATGGGAAAGACAGTGCCTGGGGGATATTCCAGACTTTTGGAGTGTGTATCAGGAACGAGGAATCGAACCACTTCGTACGTGTCTTGGGTACATTAACCGTGTAGGGATGTAAGGCTTGACGATGCCTTGCAGTTCATGGTAGGGAAAACCCTCTACTGCCCATGGCCCAATCAACTTCGCGGTTGTGGTGGCCGAATCGCGTAAGGACGCTCGTTCGGTACTTACTCTAGGCGTGTTCCCGGGGAGCCTTTTTGTGTCTCTCGCTCCTTGTCCCTATTTGCTTACTCTCCCCATTCTGGGCTAGAACCATAACCCTTGTTTGTAGTGCCCCGCCTCTGTGTGGATCTCTGCCTACGGCTGCGCGTTGAGCTACTCAGCGAGGCGACTCGATACTCACTGCAAGGGCTGCGTCAGCTCGAGGAACTCGTGGTAGTGCACTTGCGGCGGCGTCAGCACGGAGAGCGGCGCGAACCTGTGCTTGTAGCGCACCGCCTCGTTGTCGAACTCCGACTGCGGCTGACGGATTTTGCCTTGTAATTTGAACGCGACTAGAGCCTGGAAAGAATAAGAATTGTCAGATTAAAACTATCTTTATTATTGTATCATTAACTTCGTTATAATGGTAATCAGTCAACTCGCCTTATAATATCCACCGCACATGTTCTGCATCACTTGGCACATGAGCCCCTCCCTGGCGTAGGGCCGGGTCCGCTTCTTCTGTTTCCGCGCTCCGCTCTTCTTCACGTCTGCTTTCCGCACTTCGCCCGCCAACCCCTCCGCCCGGCCGAGGGCGGACACCAACCAGCCGTATAGAAACTCATATAAATACCTGCGAAAAATGTTAAATTATAAATTTCAGCAGGCATATCACGGTACATTGCAACAAGATGAAAAGGTGGCGCATGGTGGAAGGAGAAAGGCGTTTCATTGATACACTTGGGGTTGAGTAGTATAAAATGCATTAAATACGAGAAGTAAAATATTTTTATCTCCGTTTTCAACTGTCTCCAACCTCTTTTATGGGGATGGAGGTCGGTTAAGGAAGTGGGTGAGTGGGAATCCTAATTGAATTCAGATTTACCAGAATAACATATTCTGTTCAGCGTGCACGAGTGTCACTACATAGTGACACTCGTGCACGCTGTACAGCTCGAGCTCCAGCCCGGACAACAGGTACGCGATCATGACGCGCAGCACGTGGTACAGGATCCAGGTGGTGAAGTACGGCCGCAGCACCGAGCCGGCCGCGCCGCTCACCAGCGCGTCTTCTTACAGCACTTACCAGAATATGTAGTGATACTCGTGCACGCTGTACAGCTCGAGCTCCAGCCCGGACAACAGGTACGCGATCATGACGCGCAGCACGTGGTACAGGATCCAGGTGGTGAAGTACGGCCGCAGCACCGAGCCGGCCGCGCCGCTCACCAGCGCGTCTTCTTACAGCACTTACCAGAATATGTAGTGATACTCGTGCACGCTGTACAGCTCGAGCTCCAGCCCGGACAACAGGTACGCGATCATGACGCGCAGCACGTGGTACAGGATCCAGGTGGTGAAGTACGGCCGCAGCACCGAGCCGGCCGCGCCGCTCACCAGCGCGTCTTCTTACAGCACTTACCAGAATATGTAGTGATACTCGTGCACGCTGTACAGCTCGAGCTCCAGCCCGGACAACAGGTACGCGATCATGACGCGCAGCACGTGGTACAGGATCCAGGTGGTGAAGTACGGCCGCAGCACCGAGCCGGCCGCGCCGCTCACCAGCGCGTCTTCTTACAGCACTTACCAGAATATGTAGTGATACTCGTGCACGCTGTACAGCTCGAGCTCCAGCCCGGACAACAGGTACGCGATCATGACGCGCAGCACGTGGTACAGGATCCAGGTGGTGAAGTACGGCCGCAGCACCGAGCCGGCCGCGCCGCTCACCAGCGCGTCTTCTTACAGCACTTACCAGAATATGTAGTGATACTCGTGCACGCTGTACAGCTCGAGCTCCAGCCCGGACAACAGGTACGCGATCATGACGCGCAGCACGTGGTACAGGATCCAGGTGGTGAAGTACGGCCGCAGCACCGAGCCGGCCGCGCCGCTCACCAGCGCGTCTTCTTACAGCACTTACCAGAATATGTAGTGATACTCGTGCACGCTGTACAGCTCGAGCTCCAGCCCGGACAACAGGTACGCGATCATGACACGCAGCACGTGGTACAGGATCCAGGTGGTGAAGTACGGCCGCAGCACCGAGCCGGCCGCGCCGCTCACCATCGCGTCCACGCTTTCTGCCTGTGAATTAGCCCTTAAGATTTTTGAAAGCTACCTGTCCGATCGTACCCAATCTGTTGCCATTGACAATTTTGTCAGCGAAACGGAATCCGTTTATTTTGGAGTTCCTCAGGGTAGCGTCCTCGGACCTACCCTATTCTTAATCTATATTAATGATTTGTGTTCACTTCGGCTTCCAAATTGTAAAATTGTCAGCTATGCTGATGATACAGCACTTATTATAAGTGGAAAAAACTGGAAGGAAGTTAGCGAATATTCGGAACTTGCTATGAGAGCCGTTATAAATTGGTTAAACTGGAACCTTCTAACATTAAACGTAGATAAAACAAAGTTTATCACATTTACCGCAAGCAGAGCCACACAACCTCCTGCCTCCTTTACTATTTGTGCCCACAGATGTAGTAATAAAAGTTCGAATTGCTCCTGTCCAGCTCTCGAACGTACCTCTTGTATTAAGTACCTTGGTGTTCTAGTAGATTGCTCCTTGTCTTGGAAACAACATATTGAATCTGTTGCTTCACGCACTAGAAAGTTAATGTTTGTTTTTAGGAACATAAGGAATGTTGTTGACCTACAGTGTCTAAAGATAGTATACTATGCCCTTGCACAGTCAGTCTTATCTTATTGTATAACTGTTTGGGGTGGATCACAGAAAACGCTCATGCTAAGAGTTGAAAGAGCCCAAAGGGCAGTTCTTAAAGTTATTCTCAAAAAACCCATTCTTTTTCCTACTGTTGAATTGTATTCGATATGTCAGATGCTCACCGTCCGCCAACTATTTATATTACAAACAATTCTACGCAAACACTCTGAACTATCCTACAACCCTCAAGGAAACTTAAAAAGGAGATCTGATATGGTGTGTACCTACAGACCTCGTCGAACTGCTATTGAGAGTCGCCATTATTATCACATCAGTTCTTCATTGTACAACCGAATCAACAAAATTCTACACATATATCCCTTGACAGCGGCAAGAGCTAAAAAGATATGTACCCAATGGCTTTTGACTCTGTCCTATGATGAATCGGAGCAGCTTGTAAAGTCTTGGTCTTAAAATAAAGGCACATAGTACACACACTCACACGCAAACACACACACTCACACTCACACACTCGCACACACCACACACACACACACACACACTCGCACACACCACACACACACACACACACACACACACACACACACACACACACACACACACACACACACACACACACACACACACACACACACACACACACACACACACACACACACACACACACACACACACACACACACACACACACACACACACACACACACACACACACACACACACACACACACACACACACACACACACACACACACACACACACACACACACACACACACACACACACACACACACACACACACACACACACACACACACACACACACACACACACACACACACACACACACACACACACACACACACACACACACACACACACACACACACACACACACACACACACACACACACACACACACACACACAATAACCACAAATCTTACAGCATGCATTTGTAATAATATTTTGTAACTAGTTACAATTGTTTGTCACTTGAGACATTGTGATATTGTATGAGGAGGGCGTTGATCACTGCAACACAGTTCATACTTATGCAGTATCATCGTTCCCATTTGTTACTGTATCTTAATCATAAGTTTCAAATAAAGCAATTTATTTAAAAAAAAAAAAAAAAAATTAATCACTGGGATATAGAATCAATTGCTATCCGCCATCTTGGATTCGAAAGTGATATAAATGGCTATAGACAAAAAAACAACAAATAAATATCTCGGGAACCTTACCTCTTCCTGAAGGGCGGCAAAATCGTCCAGCAGTAGCGCGAGCTTGTCCCGCTGCCGCGCGCGGTTGTGTCCGCACACTTGCAGCAGCACCGCGAACGGGCGGACGCACCGCGTCAGGAAAGTGTCGACGAACTCACGAGTCTGCCGACCAAAACCGAAACGATTGCACTTAAAATTAAAGAAAAAGAATAAGAATAATTTATTTGACAAAACTTAGATATGTGGCATACTATCTAAGGTCACAAAGTTAGATCGCAATAGCTTGTATATTATACACAAATTTTGAACATGCAGGCACTAAGATTAAACTTGTATTGCAGAAGTCTGCATACCCTTTGGAGGAACAATTGAAGCCAAGGTTCAAATAAAATACATTTTAATATTTTTCTGACAAAGGAAGAGTTTCAACACTGTCCATCAATAAGCTTAAATAATGCATATAATTTTAGGTAAATCAAATGCAGCAAATTCTTATCTTGTGATCTACCCCACGTTCAGTAAAACAGTGGCAATTCGGGAGTGAGGTCGATAAAAGTGAAAACTTGAACAATTACGTACAACATACTTTTATAACGTCATCTATTCAGTGTGGGTATTTAGAATTTAAATGGAGACTAAACTATAACAGATAGACAGAGGACATCAGTTATAACGGTAAAAGTGTCAATTTTCAACAATTTCATTCCATTTCAAATTTTTATTTCATTTCAGTGTCAATGGTTATTGCAACCTCAACAAATTCCCGACGCTTCTATTAAAGAACTTTTCACTTCAAAAACCAGAAACCACTCACCGGAGGATTAGTTCCAACTGCCTTAGTTGACATATTGGGAGGGTTGACGAAACTCTTGACGGACTCCCTCAGTATGTCTACGAACACGTGCTGCGGCCGCTGCTGGGCGGGCGGCGCGGCGGCGGCCTGCGCCATGGACGCGGTGGACGCGGGGGACGGCGACAGGTACAGCAGTTGCAGCGCTGAACGCGACAGTATGCACGCGCGTTGACGGCTGAACTCCATGAAAAAGTCCTGAAAAATGGTTACTGATGAACTTAACCGCCAATGACGTACGAGTATGCGTGCCTAAATCAAATTGTCAATATTAGGAAATTAGTCTAAAACTTCGTGATTGATATTCACATAAAATATTCTCTCGTAAATTCGAAAATAGCGCGACCGATTTTGATGAATTGATTTTAAGTTTTAATCAAAGATTTAAATCGCTAGATGGGCCCTAAACCTCCAAAGACGTCCACGTTTTACGTCCACGTTTTTGTCTTATGTGATACGTTGTCACTCTCATTGACACAAGTGAAACTATAGCATGTTGAGTGCACTCACTCGACATGTTTGTGGACGTTTTTGATGTGCGCAATGTAGGCTTAGGGCCCATCCAACGATTTAAATCTTTGGTTTTAATGGTTTTATTCTTTATATTTTGAGTTTTAGTGGTTTAGATTCAATACCAATTAAACATGAAAGTAATGCTTCAATTGTTGTGGTGAACAATATGCCTGTTGGATTAGCTAATTCAGTAACAGTTGACCACTGGTTCGAAGCCAGTGCCTGCCTTCCACACTCACCAGCTCAGCGTGGAAGTTGGTGGCCGAGGTGATCTTCCACGCGTGGCGCAGCCGGGTGACGAGCTCGTCGCAGTACTGCAACGCTTCGATCCGCGGCTTGATGCGGGTGTACCGCGGGAACGTCGACGGCAGCAGGCGCTAGTTGGTTTTTGGTTTGACGTCAGTGTATAAGCTCACCAGCGCAGTGTGGAAGTTGGTGGCCGAGGTGATCTTCCACGCGTGGCGCAGCCGTGTGACGAGCTCGTCGCAGTACTGCAGTCTGCAACGCTTCGAGCCGCGGCTTGATGCGGGTGTACCGCGGGAACTTTGGCAGCAGCAGGCGCTAGTTGGGTTTTGGTTTGACGTCAGTGTATAAGCTCACCAGCGCAGTGTGGAAGTTGGTGGCCGAGGTGATCTTCCACGCGTGGCGCAGTCGGGTGACGAGCTCGTCGCAGTACTGCAACGCTTCGAGCCGCGGCTTGATGCGGGTGTACCGCGGGAACTTTGGCGGCAGCAGGAGCTAGTTGTGTTTTGTTTTGACTTCAGTGTATAAGCTCACCAGCGCAGTGTGGAAGTTGGTGGCCGAGGTGATCTTCCACGCGTGGCGCAGCCGGGTGACGAGCTCGTCGCAGTACTGCAACGCTTCGAGCCGCGGCTTGATGCGGGTGTACCGCGGGAACTTTGGCGGCAGCAGGAGCTAGTTGTGTTTTGTTTTGACTTCAGTGTATAAGCTCACCAGCGCAGTGTGGAAGTTGGTGGCCGAGGTGATCTTCCACGCGTGGCGCAGCCGGGTGACGAGCTCGTCGCAGTACTGCAACGCTTCGAGCCGCGGCTTGATGCGGGTGTACCGCGGGAACGTCGGCGGCAGCAGGCGCTGGTTGATCATTGGTTCGAAGCCCATCGGGTTTGGTGAATCAGCTGTTAAGATTTATTGTCGTATAATCTCATCCCTTGGTAACGTCGAAAACAATCGGACGTTAATAAATGAGAGTGTCAAATTTTTTTTTTTTGATGTATTCCGTACTAAAATTGACCACTGACATTTTTCAGAAGAATTTCAGCTCACACAATATGATACATCCATACGAGTACATATATAATATGAACTAGTAGGGCGCGTGAGTGCGCGGGCCACATGTGGCCCGCGTGCAGTCTTCCCGCTTATAGAGGTATCGCCGTCATCTCCATCGCCAATTGGAATCCGATTGGCAGTGGGCTTAAAAAATGACCAAGGAGCACTGTCATGGTTTTAAAGATAGTTAAGGGCTGTTCGAACAAAAAAATACGCTGAACCTCATCATATGAGGTTCAGCGTATTTTTTGCTCTAACAGCCCTTGACTATCTTTAAAACCATGACCGTGCTCCTCAACCATCATCCGAATCCTAGATCATCATCACTTCTCATACTTTCCTCTGGCAGGTCTCTGAAGAACTGTGTCAATGCCTTGGATAGTTCCCTACTTATTGTAGCATGTACATTTTCCATGGAGACATAAATTCCTCCATTTAGTTTTTTTATTCATCCCGTTAAACTTGAAATCCTGATCACCTCTTGCTAAGAAACCACTCTCTTATCTTTTATACTTTCTGAGATAGAACAACACGAAATCTGTATGGCGGCCATTTTGAATCCGCCATTTTAATTTTTTTTTCAGCTCACTGCCAATTGCATGACGTTCAGAGTATTTTTTGTTTCAGCAGTCCCCACCTAACTATAATACTTTGCCCATGCTCCTCGACTGTCTTCAAAACCCTCAATCATCATCTCATTCCATATTTTTCTCTAGTAATTCTCCGAAAAACCGCATCAAAACCTTGCATAGTTACCAATATTTAGTCTCTTCAACATTCTCCTTACATTTTCTATGGAAAAATAAATTCCGCCATTTTGATTTTTTTTCTATCTATCGAATAGACCTTCGGACCCTGATCATTTCTTGCCAAGAAACCACTCTTCCAACTTTTATACTTTTCGAGATAAACGCCGATGAAGTTTGTATGGCGGCCATCTTTTTTCCGCCATTTTGAATTTTTTTTCAGCTAACTGCCAATTGGATGTCATTTAGAATGACATTTGGTCGAGCACCCCCCACCTATCTTCAATACCTTGGCTGTGCTCTTCACCCGTCTCCGAAATCCTCAATCATCAGCTCTCTCCGTATTTTTCCTCCGAATGAATTTTTCTCTTTTATTCGAAAAGATTAGTAAAAAAAATTTTTTCCATACAAAATTGTTCAGGAGAGGTGATCAATGAGTCAGTGGCGCGTGGGTGCGCGGGCCACATGTGGCCCGCGTGCAGTCTTCCCGCCCATAACGGTATCGCTGTCACCTCCATCGCCCATTGGAATCCGATTGGCAGTAAGCTGAAAAAATTACCAAGGAGCACTGTCATGGTTTTAAAGATAGTTAAGGTCAGTTCGAACAAAAAAATACGCTGAACCTCATCGGATGAGGTTCAGCATATTTTTTGTTCGAACAGCCCTTAACTATCTTTAAAACCATGACAGTGCTCCTGAATCATCATCCAAATCCTAGATCATTGTCTCTTCTCATAGTATGTATATTTTCCATGGAAAGATAAATTCCGCCACACTGAATTATTTTCCATGCATCCCGTAGAACTTGAGATCCTGATCAACTCTTGCTAAGAAACCACTCTCTTATCTTTTATACTTTCCGAGACAGAACAACACGAAATTTGTATGGCGACCATCTTGAATCCGCCATTTTGGTTTTTTTTTCAGCTTACTGCCAATTGCGTGAAGTTCCGAGTATTTTTTGTTTCAGTAGTCGCCACCTAACTATAATACCTTGCCCATGCTCCTTGTCTGTCTTTAAAATCCTCAATCATCACCTCATTCCATATTTTTCTCTGGTAGTCTTCCAAAAAACCGCATCAAAGCACTTCATGATTTACAACTCGTAGTCTCTTCAATATTCCTCATACATTTTCTATGGAAAAATAAATTCCGCCATTTTGATTTTTTTTTCTATCCATGGAATAGGCCATGGGGTCCTGATTACTTCTTGTCTAGAAACCACTCTTCCATCTTTTATACTTTTCGAGATGGACACCTATGAAGTTTGTATGGCGGCCATCTTGAATCCGCCATTTTGAACTTTTTTTCAGCTAACTGCCAATTGGATGACGTTACGAATGACATTTGGTCGAGCACCCCCCACCTATCTTCAATAACCTCCCCGTGCTCTTCACCCGTCTTCGGAATCCTCAATCATCAGCTCTCTCCATATTTTTGTTCTTAATGATTTTTTCCCCTCTTTACGAAATGATTAGTAAAAAAAAATTTTTTCATACAAAATTGTTCAGGAGAGGTGATCAATCAGTGAGTCAGTCAGCACAAGCAGCTATATATATTGTAAAGTCTTGTTGTGTTTTGTCCAATTATTATTACATAGAAATACTGTTATGTACTAATTTACTAATGGTTAAATAACTTACAGTTTTCAAGAGGCTGTGTCCCTTTCCCCATGGTCCTGATGATAACCTTCATCATCTCAGAGCAGCCATTCAACAAGGCAACACAGTCTGCTCCAGACTGCGAGTCTCTCCTAGTGATCAACAGGAGTGCTTGATAGAACATCCGCGTGAAACGGATGCGAGCCGCTAATGCCATCCATAAGTCATTGGCCTAAAAAATAATGTAGCCAACAAATTGAGTTCTCAGTAAAAATGTTCTTATATATCATCATATCGCAGGTAATTTAATTAGATCTGCTTAATCGCTAGTACTACTATCGAATGAGATAATTGTGATCAAATGATGTTTAAACTTTAAATTAAAACGATGATGACCCTGATGATAATAACACAATAGTAGGTAATAGAAGTAACATGAAACTTTTTTTATCTTCAACAACTTATTACTTTACAGCGATCTCACCTGTGATGCGGCCACACATGTTATCAAAGTAAGTTGGTAGGGGTAAGTAGCTTACACCTAACAGTTTCTATGCAGCGGTTCAAGGTTTGCCCGAGGGAGCGCACGTTACTGCTAGGACGTCATCTAAATACAATTCTACTAAAAAATTATTAAAATACAATGCTATCACAATACCTCATCCTCGTGACTTCGCGCCTTCTTATTCAACTCTTCCTCTTGCTCTCTGAGCATGGCGATACATTTCTGTTCGCTCACTTCCAAATTAGCATTGTAGGTGTTCCCCAGCTGAGGGTTGGAGCCCAGGCGGTAACCGTAACCCATTGGCAGGAAGTCTTCCTCTTCAAACACTTGCGCTCTGTAACAGATATTAACCATCAATCATTATAACAAGTAATAACCTACCTGGCGTAATAGAGAGAGTAGTCAAGTGTCTCTAGTACAATAACTTAAGAGTAACTTGTACAAACTTAAAAGTAACTATTGTCATAAATTAAGAGTAAGTTTATGGTAACTTGGCTAGGCCTACGTAGCTACAAACGCCTAGCCAAGTTATAATGGGTACAGTAGTCATTGGAACAAAATGTTACCAAACAAAAAGAGAATTTTTTTTAAAGCATTTACCTATTCCAAAGAGCAAAACAAGATAAAGAATAAGGTGGGGAACATGATCTATAAAACAAATGGGAACTAAATATAATGCCTTATGTATAAATGTTTTCTAAAACTCCAATTGATAACGCAAACCTACGCTACTCTAAGATAGTAGTATAGAAAGAGGATAGACTAAGTCACTATAGTAATATGGAAAATGGAAAATGAAAAAAAAGGAAAAACTAGCACAGGAAGTCTTATTTTTAAATGCATATATTTGCAGAATGGAGATAATTCATTAAAAATAGGTAACTTACTACTCGTACTTGAACATTTTTTAAGCAAAAATTCACCATAGGTAAAATTTCTATTGAAATTTTGACTTACTTGTTAATACAATCTCTAATACAATCCAGCAGTTTATAAACAGCGATACAGTATGCTTTCAAGGTTTTGTTGATAATCGAATGTGGTTGGTGCAGGTAGAGGTTTGTGAATACAGTCTGTGCCAGTGAATGTCCTTCTAGCCAGGACACGATACATGCTACCGTCGCATCTATGACGCCGATAATTTCTGATGGCTCTAAGTCATCTATTTTCAGCTTGCCACACTGAAAAAATATAATAAGGTTAACTATGAAGGTTCACTTTTAGAAGAATCAAGTATCAGACAAGAATCAAATTATTTTATGGTGGTAAGAAGAAGTACCTTCTTCTTATTCATTATGCATATGTTCATTATGCAGTCTGTGCATGGTGAATGGTATTCAAAGGAAACAAAAAAAAATTGAATTTAGAATTTTTGATGATCACACGAAGCAGTGATAGCTCAGTGGTTCTGACCTCTGCCTCTCATAAGGAGGTCGCAGGTTCGAATCCTGGGCACACACCTCTGACTTTTCCGAGTTATGTGCGTTTTAGGAAACTAAATATCACATGCTTAACGGTGAAGGAAAACATCGTGAGGAAACCTGCATGCCTGAGAGTTCACAAAAATGTTCTCGAAGGTGTGTGAAGCCCGCCAACCCGCACTTGGCCAGCGTGGTGGGCTATGGCCAAACCCCTCTAAGTCTGAGAGGAGACCCGTGCCCAGCAGTGGGACGTAAAAAGGGGTTGAGGTGATGATCATTTGATGATTCCCATGCTGTTTGGTGCTCCAGGAAAATGCTCTATCCTTTAGCTTACTCCCACTAAGCAGAAATATTTAATCTTTGACCACATTGCCACTCAGTAAGTAATGTTGTAGAATGAGTTCAGATTGCAATGTAGTTAAGATGAGTAATTAATATATTTGTAATATTTTTTGAAATAAGTGTAAATCTACATATATAAAAGAAGAAACTGACTGACTGACTGACTGACTGACATATCAACGCACAGCCCAAACCGCTGGGTCTAGAGACTCCAAATTTGGCACACATGTTCCTTGTTGTTGTTGATGTTGAGAAACTATTGCTACGAAGGATTCAACCCATTCTAAACGCAAACAACATAATACCTAGTCATCAGTTTGGATTTAGGCCGGAACATTCAACTGTCGAACAAGTGCACAGGGTTTATGAAAAAATTAGGAAAACCCTCGAAGAAAAAGAGTACTGCTCTGCAGTCTTCCTCGACATACAACAAGCATTCGACCGTGTCTGGCATGATGGTCTCCTGTACAAAATAAAGACATATATACCCCACAGCTATTATCTGCTATTCAAATCTTATTTATCGGAGAGACTATTTCTGGTTAAAGAAATAGACGCAACATCGAAACTCTATGATATAAAAGCTGGCGTTCCACAAGGGTCAGTACTGGGACCTGTACTGTATACCTTATATACAGCAGACCTGCCTGCGGTGAAGGGCGTTACAACAGCCACCTTTGCTGACGACACTGCTATCTTAACTAGCAACCAAGATCCAGTAGTGGCCTCTTCACAACTACAAGAGGGCCTCGATGCGATATGCAAATGGCTTAACGTAAACAAGATAAACGCCAGTACCTCTAAATCAGTGCATGTCACCTTCACCTTGCGCAAAGAGAACTGCCCACCAGTCTATTTAAATGGAACTGAACTCCCTCATAGAGATAATGTAAAATACCTCGGGATGCACCTCGACCGTCGTATGACATGGCAGCATCACATAAAAACTAAGAGAGAAGAAATTAACATTCGTTATAAAAACTTATACTGGATAACAGGGCGTAACAGCAAACTCTCGACAGACAATAAGCTTTTAATTTATAAGACGATGCTGAAACCAATTTGGATGTATGGAATACAATTATGGGGAAGTTCGAGTGATTCCAACATATCAATAATACAAAGAACGCAAAACGTGATTTTAAGACAAATAACTAATGCTCCTTGGTTCATAACCAACAAAGAAATCCAGGAGCATCTAAACATAAAAAGCGTAAAGGAAGAAATTAATACCTGTAAAGAAAAGTACAAAGGGAAAATTGAAAATCACCCAAACGAACTGGCAATCAAGCTAAGAGCACGCAATTATGCACAAAGACTAAAAAGGAAAAACATATTCTAGAACATATAAGAGTAGATGCCCTCAATGGAGGACACACTCGCCAAGTGAAGCGACCCAAAACGCATCCGCTTAAAGTTCTCAGAACTGATCGCAGATAATAATAATAATAAAAAAAAAAAAAAAAAAAAAAAAAATGTTCCTTGTGAGGCCTAGGGGTGCACTAAGAAAGGATTTTTCAAAATTCACCCTCTAAGGGGGTGAAACGGGGGTCCGAAGTTTGGATTTTATCAAGTTTAAATACGTCTTTACGCCGCAACTACTGTACCAATTTGGCTCAAATTTGGAATGGAGGTATATTATATCTTGCATTACCACATAGGCTACTTTTCATCCCGAAAAAAATCATGGTTCCCGTGGGATAAGTTAAAAATCGAAATTCACGCGGAAAAAAAATCTCACGCCGCAAGTACACAACCGATTTGGATGAAATTTGGAATGGAAATAGATTATATCCTGGGTTAATAAATAGGGTACTTTTTATCCCGGAAAAAACCATGGTTCCTTCGGGAATAGTGAAAAACAGATATTCAACCTGAAGAAATACTACTTCACGTCGTAAGTACTGAACAGATTTGGCTGAAATTTGGCATGGAGATAGATTTTATCCTGGATTAATATATAGGCTACTTTTCATCCCGGAAAATTTCATGGTTTCTATGATAATAGTGAAAAACAGACATCCACGCGGGAAAAATATTCCTTCATGCCGTAATTACTGAACTGATATGGCTGAAATTTGGAATAGCGATAGATAATATCCTGGACTAATACGAAGGCTACTTTTTATCCCGGGAAAATCCATGGTTTCTGCGGGAAAACTTAAAAACAGATATGCACGCGGGAAAAATACTACTTCACGCTGTAATTACTGAACGGATGTGACTGAAATTCAAAAAAGGGATAGGTTTTATCCTGGATTAACACATAGGCAAATTTTTATCCCGGGAAAATCCGTGGTTTCTAAGAAAATAGTTAAATAGCAGATATTCATGCGGGAAAAATACTCCATTGTGCCGTCACTTCTGAACTGATTGGGCTGAAATTTGAAATGGAGATAGATTATATCCTAGAATCAACTACTTTTTTCTCGGGAAAATCCATTGTTTTCGTGATATTAGGGAAAAACAGATATTCATGCGGGAGAAAATTTATTCCTTCACGCACACACAACTACTGAAATTTTTTTGTTTAAAGTTGAAATGAAGATAGGTTTCATGTAAATTAACACAAAGGGTACTTTTTATTCCGGAAAATGGATGGTTCCCGTAGAATAGTTAAAACTAAAATTTACGCGTGCGAAGCCGCGGGTATCTGCTAGTATTATTAAATAAGAATTAACTCACCTCAACAGCTTGTTGAAAGTTTAAAGGTTTAGGATTTCCTCTATTGCATAGCATTCCGGCATCCATTTTAGGGTCCATCATCTCAATGGCAGACATAGCCTCAAAGAGGCCGAAGAGATGACCATCATGCAATAATTCACCCAACTGGAGATCTAAAAATTTAATTAAAAATTTAGTTGCACTGACTTCAAAATTAGGTATTCTCTAATCTTTAAAATTCTCTCCTCCAAAATGTTCAAGACATTTTTATGAAATTTTTGTGTTTGTTTGTTTAGTACCTGAGTTTGTTGTAAGATATTTTTATATCCCTAATGGCAAAACAACATTTGCCAGCTCATCTAATAAATAAAATTCTCGTGCCAATTTTTGATATCCAAACTCCTCGGAAAAGGATCAACTGATTGATAAAAAAAATTTGTGTATGCTCGGTAGTTTTAAGAATAGGTTGTATGCTATTTTTGTATCTCTAATGGCCAAACAACATTGGCCCAGTCAACTTGTATAAATATATTTTAAATAATTAACAGCTTCCTTTTAATTTCATACACTTGGACTCAGCATAATTCTTTGTTATCAAGTCTTTGTATTTCTAATGAAACATGCATGTGTGAGTTTGAATGATAAAATATAATTATAATCTGTGTGTACATCTCTAAGAGAGGCCATAAGTGAATGTTTTTCGTTTGTTTTAGTAAGATTATTTTGACACACAAGTTGGTGAGCTTGGGCACATCTTACTCAGACACAAAAACAGAAGTTTTTTAATTTGATTATGATGCTAGTGATAATAGTAATTGAAGCTGATGGATAATGTGCTAGAAAAATTCTTGCTATACCGATCAAATCAAGCGTTTATAAACAGTTAGACAATTGGTGGGCAAAATAAAATAAATATAATTTTCACTTTCATTAATAATCCTGTGTTTCATTAGATAATCCTACCTTGTATGTGTTTAAAGAAATCTGCAGTAATATCAACCCAATTGTAGGTAACTTCAGGTGAAGTTGGTAATGAATCCATTGCCCTAAAAAAAATTAAGTAATAAATAAGTAGGAACTTAAATGAAGTCACATTACAGAAACACATACAATAATTAGTGTTTTTATTTACAAATACACATTCAGAGAATAAGTAAATGGTTGATACTGGTTATAATATACAGTGTTATTTAACAGAGCCACAAAACAAATAATGATTAATGTAATTATTTTAGGAAATCAAGCCTTTGTAAGACATCAAGATAGTAAGAGGTTACTGTGTTAAAGTCAGATAGATCTAGAAGTACCTACTTACTATTATTATCAGATTAAAGATTGAAGGAACAGTAATGTAATTACATGAAAACAATTATGATTTGGAATTAATGTACCTAAGTATAAAATTAAAAGCGAAATAAATATGCATGCATAACTTTACTAACCCGTCACCTTCGCAATAATCATCAGTATCACCCATTTTTAATTACCAAAGTTTGAACCAATTAAAAGGACTAATAGAAGCATAAAATATATTATTACCATTTAATTTTAGCTAAAAATAAATATTAAATTTTGCCAATTTGCCGCACCACCAAGGCCAAGCCATTAAAGACCACAGAGTACAGACCACAGATGACAGATGACATTGATATATGTCAAATTCAATAATAGATTATAATTTTCACAGATTTACGGCCCTGGATACCAGTCCTTTAAGGCCTATTAATTCACCATAATTCACCACCATTTCACCACAGCCACAGACTCATGTCATCTCCTAATGTCAACTCACACTGCAACTTGTACCTCAATCAACCTCAATGGTTCACATTTCACAACCATTTCACATGTTCACAACTTGCTCATCGTTGTCTTTACCGCTCGTTCATAACCGCATACCTACAAGCCGCAGAAGCTAAAAGTTGCTTACCGCCTATAGTGTTAGTAGTCGAGCCAATACCTCAAAAGAAAGAGAAGAAGTGTTAGTAGTCTATGCTTACTGCAAGATTCAAGACCCAAGTTAGTAATTTGAGCAAATCCTTTCCTTTGATTAGGTATCCTAATCAAAGATCCTTTCAAATAATATATTTTTTACACAGATTTTAATTTTTTATCCTTCAATATTGTCTAATGATTGATAAACATGCTTTCTTGAGCATTAAGTATTTTGACGTTGTTCGAGATAGGTAAATCGAAATTGCTGTTATGGCCTTGCGAGTAGCGGCCGGCAAAAGACGTATGAAAATCCATACCAGTCTGCGTCGTGGTCAGTGGATCGCGGGTCGTGGCTTTGTTTCGTGGTCAAAAAAAGCTAAAAAAGTATAAAAAAAAGTATATTATAAATTATGATACAAGATATTTAAATCTGTAATCTGTGGTAATCTGAGATTATAATATCAACTGTTTCACAACAATTTATAAAAATCTTACAATCTTTTACTCTGGTCAGCAAATTGGAAAACATGGAGGTTTAAATAAAAAAAAACCTATGATAAGACGTTATCAAATGTTTTATTTAAATTTCGAACTGACTGCAAATAATCTGTAAGTAACTGACTGCTGTTGAAAAGTTGTTCGTTGTTTGCAATTTCGTTATATATTTTAGGTAATATATTTTCAAAAGTATTTTCTCAAAAATACCTACTTGGGGTAGGCCTCAGGTTTAAGCTTAAAAACGTTTTTTATTTAAATTTCGTCTTGGCTGGCCACAACTAATCAGTTGCCATTGGCGGCTGGAGAAATAGAACGTCGGGGTGTCTGAAAAGGAACGAAATTCGAGGTGAGGGAACGAAGAACATAATATAAGTTTTTAAATCAATTTTTTTCCAAAAAATTTAATTGTGCAAGACTTTTATAGGTTTACTAGCAAACCCGGCGAACTCAGTTTCGCCACCAGATGGCTTCCTTTTATGTAACATTTTTTATTTATTTTTATTTCTTTTTTTTATTTTTCCTGAATTTTCTGTGCTATAAACCTCACGGAGCCCGAGATCTTTCCAACGAATGCAAAACCGTGGAAATCGGTTCGTGCGTTCTGGAATTATAGCGTCAGGAAGGAAAACACGACTTATTTTTATATAGTAGAAAAATAGAAATATAGGCATTTATATTCATTTATTAATAAGTAATATCTATGTATTGTCACATAAGAAATTTTTTATGATATTGTCCGTGACTTCGTCGGCGTGGAATTCGTTTAGATATTATGTTGCGTAAAATGATATGCATGAACCACCATGAACCTTTCTCATGAATCACTACGTCCACTGGTGAAAACCCAATTGAAAATTTTTCGGCATAGTCTGTTAAATAAGTCTGTACCTGGGTAAATTAAAAGGTGCAAGCTGCAGTAAACTCCTAACTAGCACAAAATACCCAATACTAACACCATATTCAATACACTCTATGCTAACACCATAAAAACATAAAATTAAAAGTAGGTTCAGTGAAAAAACTTCCCAAGCTACAGCAAAAAAAAAACTTTGTATATATTACTTTTCGCTTCACGTTGTTTTTTTACGTGTCGTCTTTATTTGGGTCTAAAATAGGTCTTGTTAGGTAGTTCAAAGATTTAGGCGAAATAGGCTACTTGTGCAAAAAAAATTAGGTGAATTTAGGCTACTCAGCAGGCAAAATTGGGCGAATTCAATTGGCAAATATCTGGCAACCCTGCTCGCCACAGACTAATGAAGCGTATTTTTTTTGTTATGGCTGCGTTCGATTTGCTTATGAAAGGGCGGCAGTTTTAGGCCGGATGGAGAAACGAAACGCAATTTTTTGTTCTTGAACACAGATTATGTATTCTTGACTTCCTTAATTATTTCTAATTTTATTTTCGTAAAAGAACGAAAAGAACTGTTGAAGTAAGGGAACGCCGAGGGAACGCTTGATCATAAAATAGAACGCTTTTCGTTCCCTAGGGAACGATCTGGCATCGCTTGAACTAATTACTATGATGAGGTCAATATAAAGTTATTCCTTGGTCTGTGGATAGACTGACGTATGCGCGCCTCGACTTCGCCTCGGCCTATAATTACACGTTCTTCCATCAATGCCTCTTTTGTAAGCCGCTCCAGTAATGTACCTACGTACTAAACGAAAAGTTTAAGTATGTAAAGCAATTTAAATTTCAAAAAATGGCGCGGCCATATTTCTGTGACGTAACACTTCTTACGTATGGTACTATACGGTACTTAAATGCCGCGTGTCAAGCCAAGTACACACCACAACAGTACAATTACACTCGGAACTGGCTAGCCAGCGCCGAGTGTAATATTACACGAACCATTTGGTGCCACTTTTGACCCTTCTATAACTCAAAACCTCTTAAACGTTAACACATAAAAACTACGTGTGTTTAATTATATCCATAAGAATATATTCTACTGCTAATAATATTTTAACTAGCATTGATGATCTCTCAGTTGGAGAATAACCCTCAGACCACGAAATCTAGTGTTTCTCTTAAAATGGATTGTTTAGTTATTTTAAAGAGAAAATTAAATAAAAGTCTTACTTCTGTTACATACTATCATAATATTAATTTATCCTTAAGTAAAAATGCAATCAGAATAAAATTATTACTACCTAAGTATTTACTAACTACATAATGTTCAGTATCTAAACGTATTTAATACTATTTTTAAACAAAGATTTCTCCGTTGCCATCTCCGTTTCTATGACAGGGTCGTAGACATCGCCGTCCTCTTGGCCAGGCTCCGTGGTGGCGCCGGGTGATGCGATGTTTGAATCAGAGCCACTGGGCTTAGTTAGACTGACGCCGCCTGCACCCATATCCATGCAGTCGAAATGGAGAATCTGAATAAAAAAATATTAGAATAATAATTCTTACAGCAGAGGTAAAACGGCAAAGTCTGTTCATCATTGTTGGACGTCCGGCCAAGTGCGAAAGTTTGACTCCGGTAGGTACAAATATCCAGTAAAACGGCAAAAAATAATTTTATACTGTCTATTTATTTTTTATTTGTTGTAATAGCGGCAATAGAAGTTTTCATCTATGAAAAGGAGAATGCCGATTTTTGTATGAAAATTTGGCTATCATCGGTAAAACAATAGAAATATTCTCAATATTATGTAAAAAAAGATTAGTAAGATATTAACAGGGAAATTGTAATAATCTATATTCTAATTAGTTAATTTTCTAAGTTTTATGAGTGGCATGGCGGTTCCACATGTTTCGAAACGTTTAATTACTTTTTTTTATAATACTTTTGAACCCCTTTTCACATTTCACTAGCATAATTAATATATGCAATATTAAAATTTGAAAAAAGATTCTTCATGCATGCGTGCTTGAGACGCAGATTGACGCAAATCTAGCCCATTTTCTGGCATTCTCCTTTCAAGGGTGTACCTAACTATCACGGTTATAGAGATACAGCCCGGTGACAAAAGGACGGACGAACGGACCGACAAGGCTTAGTAATGGGGGTCCTGTTTTTTACCCTTTAGGTATGGAACCCTAATTAGGTATAATAACAGTGATCCGCCAGTATATATACTTGAATAAATAAACTAAATAGGTATAAGCTCGATGGCTCATAATAATTATCACGGAGAAATATTCGTAAATCAAATTCGTAATCAAATCGAAAACTGAAAAAAGGACGACCAATGTGATACGCTGATCACATCCTGGTCTAAATTAATTATGAGGGTAAGGGATTTGAAATCGACGCCTTTGAAATTGAATATTTCTTTTCTTTAATCCTCTTAAAAGACCGGTCGACGGATTTCTGGGCGGTCATAAAAGAAAATAACCACTCATAACCACTCAACGCCATCCTCTTCGTCACCTAAATTATCCGAGTCGGGGTGCCCTCAAGTTCCGATCTCGCTTCGTTCGTTCTTGTATTCTAAGTTATTTATGACAATAGGCCGGGAACGGGTATTTAAGGCCCTCAGCCTTTTTTTTAACGTTGGGAATGCGTTTACGCATCCCACTCGGAAGATGTTATCGAGTGGGTATGTGGGACTCATAATAAGGCCCTCAGCCTTGTGATAGCTTAAGGTTCACTCTTTAGTGTTCACTCTTTTTCTTTAACCCTCTTAAAAGCTCGGCTCCGAATGAAAGCGACTCGATTCATAGCCTCATCCTCATTATCAGCTCCTAAGCCTCACCTAGAGCGCCGTTTGATTTTAAAGTAAACTCACCACTATCGGCGCCATGTCAATCCTAGTATCCATATCCATGCACACGTGCAGCTTCTGATCCACCACAGTGATGTCGAACAGCCTCACGCACAGGTCCACCAGGCCGGGCGGCAGATAGGGGACTGGGATCGGCACGCAGAGGGGTGGTGGGTTACGGGCTGAAACCAAATCATTACAATCATAAGTTAGTTAATTATTATCCTTCTCGGATCTTATTTGTCTTGCAAACTACTGCTGAAGGACAAATAAGATCCGAGGAGCTAATAGTACCTAGCTAATAATATTATTTTGACACAGCTTTAACAATCGTCCTGTCGTTTATTTCTACCTACCTACGAGTACAAGTATTACGAGACTATAATAGACTACTTAATGCCCGTTTGCACTAACATTATAAGTAACACCTAAGCACTTAGGTGACAGTTTTCACATACAACAACCGACACCTAAGGGCTAAGTGTCACTTAAAATGTTAGTGCAAACGGCCATATACGTACTATGGCAAGACCGCTATAAACTTGGCTCTCCCATGGTCTGCGGGACGCGGGGCGGGAGCTACTCAACCACTGATCTCTATTCACATTCTGCACTACACTAGTATCAAAATGCAAGGTTCACTGTGGATCCATAGAATAGAATAGGGATCAGGGCGCTCAACTAATCAGCTGTCAGTGACTGACGTCAATTACGCTACACACGATAATATTAATCTTGCGACGTAGATAATGATACATAATCAAGAAAATACCATAGGCGAATTCTCAAGATGCGAGTCATTACATCGTATCGTGTATAGCCAATCGCACACTCGCCCCGCGTCCCGCAGACCATGGGAGGGCCAAGTTTATAGCAGTCAAGCTATAAACTTTGCCCTTCAGTAGTTCTAGCCTATTCATGCGTTTTTTTAAAGATTGCTTTTGCGTCGCTTTCGAATGAAATTCTCAATGCACAAGAATGCGCGGAGTCACGTGACCGTTTTTATACATTTTTGAATTTCCTTCCATTTCCATCTTCTTGTATCAAAAAATGCTGTGGCGTTTTTTAAATAATTAAATTTTTAATTCGTTTATTAAGTCACTTACTCGAAAAGGTGTCCCTTCGTACAGTTGCATTGTTCATAACGACTTCAAAGTCAATAGTAGACTGTTGGGGTTCATAGGTTAAAATTCCGCATGCTGAAAATAAAATAAAAACAAAATTAATCGGTAATATTATATCATTACCACATGGGTGTTTTTTAATATATTAATTATTTAGTTATCTAGTAGACATAACAATAGACACAAACTCTGGACAAGGGGAATAACGCGAAAAAATCTCGCCGGTGCCAAAATTTTTTGTTTTGACCCCAGCACCATGTAGTTCCCTCAGCAGCCACCTATAGAATTTCGACAGATGGCGCTACTGTTTGCTTTGTTAGTACCGTAGATAATTAGAATGCCCATATTCTCAGGTTTCTTATCGGTAAAATGTAAATTAACATTTTACATTTTAAGATGGGCTCATCCTTCGGCGAGATGGGTTCATATCGGTGTCTACTACACCAACATCACAATTCACATAGGTCATAGATGCAAACGCTTTAATATTATTGACTTACTTTGTCTATCGAAATTAAGCGCTTCCACTCTGATACCGGTGCAGCATTTGCAACGCAAGCCATCACACTTGCACGGTCCGCCTCTGAACGGTAATCGCAGCAGCCAGCCCGGCTTGTACCACGGCCTTGGCATCATCGCCCGTATAGTCTGAAATAAATTATTGTCATCATCATCATCATCTCAGCCTGCGGACGTCCACTGTTGAACATAGGCCTTCCCTAGCGCGCACCACCACACCCTGTCCTCAGCCTTCCTCATCCAGCCCCGCATTATATCGTCCGTTAGCGGACTGGAGGTCATCCCACACTACGCTTGTTTAATGTTCATACGCGGCGATCGCCCCTACGACAACCGTGCCTGCTGCCCACGGCCACTTAGCTTGCTAATGTTTTTGGCTATGTCGGTGAATTTTGTTCTCCTCATTTATCACGCAGGAAAACCCCTAAAATAGCCCTTTCCATAGCACGCTGAGTGGCCTTGAATTTGTGTATTTGAATAAATTATAACTGGATAGAGTTATATGTAACAGTAACATAACACAGAACATGACCCAGACCACAGAATAAAAAAAAAAAAAATTAACAAGAATTTTTTTATGGGAGTTTTGTAGAAAAGGAAAACGTGGTGGGCACTGAAAAGTCATGAAAAGTATTGTACCTACCTACCTAGTTTTCTTAATATCTCATAGTTTTCTTTTGATCTCGTAGACGTATAAAATAGATACCTACTGTGGTCTCTTACTCATATTATGTGAAAAAGTAATACCTAGGTATATACCGTTTAGTATGAAAATCTACTAAAGCTTTTTTCAACGTGTAAAAGTAAACGAGGAGAAGAGATTAGATAATATATCTTTAACTAAATATGATAGTTAGACTTCAGCAATCGGTCGATCGGTAGCAAATATCAATCATTAGTATATAATAGGTAAGTTCTTTACCTTATTCGTTTCCAAATCGTAATATACAGAAAATTCTGTAACATCCATTGAAATATCCTCTTTTATGCTCTGGAAAAAATGTCTTTGTTTTGAAGATACGCCTGAAACAGTAAATCAGATTTATGGATAACTTATGAAACAAAATACTTGGTTAATTCAGCATATAGTTAAATTCAAAATACTTGTATAAATAAATATAATTAAAGTATAAATTTCATTTAATTTTATCGAGGTCCTTTGCTTCTTCAACAGCAAAATTATTGAACAGCAAAATAATTCCAAAAATCGGTTTGCGGTCTATTCAGAAACACACTAGTGTCGAGCCAAAATTTTCTGATGATGCTCCAGTATCAACAAAACAAAACGTTCGTAAAGAAAAACCTAAGAAAAACCTTTGAGTCGATGTTAGTTGATTTATGTAAGTTATTACATACGACTCATCCAATATAATTTTGCGGATAAATAAAAGATTTTGATAGAGTGACTTACCACTAACTGCACCAATCAGCACAGCACTTACAACGAAAAACAACAACATCTTCAGCACTTTCAATTTCATTTTTATCTACCTAATTCGTACTCGTTCTTTGTACTTTGCACGGTGAGCCTACTGTTGCCCTCCCAAGGGATTTGATCGGAATGACAACACGTCGGCCAGTTACGTCAACCCAAAGATTGAGAATCAATAGTTTATTATTTGTATGCAAGATATACGGTGCACGATCGACAACTGGCTTGCGGGACTTTCTAGAGAAACTCCTGCGCACAGACGCACCGCCACCGATCGTCATTAAATAACCATTTTTGCTGGAGTGGACGAACCATTTTCTCTTTCGTTTAGAAAATCTAACTATAGGAGAGTCGATAATGGGAAATAAACGACTGAGAACTGTAGTAAAGACATTATTTATTTAAAAACACCTATCGATCAAGTTAGGGGTCTCTCTATTGCGATGAATTGACTTTCTTTGCTGCCAATAGCTTAATTTGAAAACTGGGTGTTAGTAAATAAAACTTTGTTTTATGATAAAGTTTAAAGCAATGTTTATTAAAATCAATCATTAGGTATTGCTATGTATGTAATAATAATTTTAAGAATAAACAACAACAAAATTTATATTTATAGGCTTCAAAATCACAAACAGAACATTAATTTCTTGAAGAATTACAAGAAATTAAATCCGGTTAAATTATTTAATAAATACATAATTTTATTTAACCGGAATTCTAGCATTTGTTATCTTAATGCTGATTTTTTTTATTTACAATAATTATATTTAAGGTGTTTACGCTACATAATAAATAGGTACATCTTAAAAATTACACAATAAATAATCTCTTATTATATAAAATTCTTGTGCCTCGTGTTTGTAACTTTACTCTCCGAAACGGCTCGACCGATTGTTATGTCTGTGTATGTTCGGTAAGTCTGGGAGTATGTAGGTCTTAAGGGCAATGGGTAACATCCGGGCGCGAAAATTCAAATTTTATTTAGTTTTTTGCTCATAGTGGCCTAATTATACATCGAAGGTTAATGGCAGTGTGTTTTGCGGGCACAGAATTTATGCATCTACATGTTTTTAATAAAAACTCTGCTCAACAATACTCATTTACTTCATATTGGTTCCCGATAGCTCGAAATCTGGGAAACTGCAAAAAAATATCTTTCGGGAACCAATATGAGATGAGTGGGAACTTTCGAGCAAAGTTTCTATTAAAAACATGTAGATGCATAAAAAGTAGGAACGCAAAATGCATTGCCATTAATCTAAAATGTTTAGTTAGTCTAATATTTGCGAAAAACTAAATAAAATTTGAATTTCGCGGGCTGGTAGGGCCGCAACACCTTCCGATTGGCAGAACAACTTTTGCCGGGTCAGTTAGTGTTATATCTTATTGTATTTTAATCATCGTCGTCAAATATTTCTAGGAGCGACCTTACTATGTTGGACTCGTCATAATCTTCTATGTCATCTTCCCCTGCGTCAATAACAGCATCGACACCACCTTGAGGATTGGGAATAGTTAGACCGCCGTTTTCCTCGGGTTTCAGCATAGCAATACCATTTGCACCCATTCTGTAAAAAGACAAGGAAGAAATTGTTTATTTTAGATTAAAAGCATGTGTTGCCAATTACAAAGAGATAATAAATTGTTTAAGACCCACTATTTTTAACGATTTGATACTAAGCTGGAAAGATGACTGACCGCAGACCGACTGATCTTTCAACGTCCAGCTCAAATCTCAGTATGGCTTATAGGTATACACTTATTATGACGAGGGCGGCTAAGAAAGAATTTTTGAAATATTCAAATCTTTTAGGGGGTAAATCAGATGTCATGCGAGTGAAGCAGCTCTTGTTAAGTAAAGATAGTATCTTGATTCACAGGGTGCCCTAGTTAAGTATAATATCTTGATTCACGTATTGTATCGTGGAGTCTTACCTCAAGCAATCAAACGTAAAATTAAACAACTGGAGCGATCGCCATTTCCCGCTCATCGCTAAACAAAAGTGAAAGTTCCTTCCGGGAAAGAATATATTATAAAATTGCGCGCAAACTTTTAGATTTGGCATTCGCGGTGGATTTATGCATATGGGTCTTGGATTTTTACCTGAAAAAAAAAATCAATCTTAAATAAATGCTCTTGCATTTAGAATACACGAACACCTTTATGGACCAAACCGGCAAAAAAAGTTGGCGCCAAAAGTGAATAAAATTAAAAAAGATTAGGATATAAGAGACGGAAGAGAGACTTGATAGGATCATGGGCCAGGAAGATTACCATGAGCTGAATTTTTTAATACATTAAATTATTCACATACCTGAGACTGAATTTTCGTAAAGGACTCTATCATTGAAAGACATAGCAACATCAAACGCGAAGTCGCCGGGATGGTAAGTGACTTTCATGCATGCTTTCTGGTTGAATAAGTCCAACAAAAGGCCCGTACAACATTTGCAAACGCCGAGGTAACATGTACATCTTCTTGATGATGTTGATGTATCATTGCTGCCTTGATTTTGTCTGGCATATTGAGCATTAATGTTTGATATGATATTGTGCTTTAGTTTCAATCGGTCAAGCAATAGCAAAGGACCATCTGGTAGTTCAAAGCTTGAAAGTTTATCTAGACTGGTGCTGTTGCCATCACTAAGGGATGTCGCTGAAAAAAGGATTTTCTTTTAGGATAATTACTTATTCACATTTCTTATGTTTTCAAATATACTTCCTATAAGAATGTATATATAAGAGCTCACCAAGCATTTAACCCCCGTTTAATTTATGATTATAATGCTGTCCCTATTTTTTGATGATTTTCAAAAACGGGACAGAAAATAAAGTATGTTTTAGCTTAAGCATGGGTAAAGGTTTAATGTTTAAAGTAGGTTTAGCCCAAGCAATGTTTTATTAAATCGTTTGAAAAAAATATACGAATTTACAGTTTTTTGTTATTAAGGCCATCTTATCTAGGCCATCCAGAAAATTAGAATCACAAATTATCTGAATACTTCTCGAATGACTATTGTCATCAAGGAAACAAAATAAGATCAATAAAATAAACGTAGAAAAGCGAGATAAAATTTTATACACTGCTTACCGTTTCCATGAGCAGGGCTGATGAATACAGACAGTATGACAAATACAAAAATCTTGGTATAGATCTCCATATTCAATCCTAATACCCTAGTAGGTATGCAATGCTGCATCAGTGCCGGTCGAACGAGTGATACGGTCGGCCCAATTCGCCTTAACTTTGGACCGGTTCAATGGTGATAGCGAGATCTGATCATCACAGGATTTACCACTTTCACATATAGCTTGTTTACGCGTCCACGCTTTGTTTAATCTTTCCTTGCATGTACGCCGTTAATTTCAAACCACTCTACGAAGGCTAACCTTTTACATCCGTTTTTATATGCCATCACTTTGTAGAGAGATTTCTCGTAATGGTTTCGTATCTTTTTCAAATAGTTTTCTTAAAATAATTTAAATAGATATTATATTTTTATGATCGAGTGGATTTATCATTAACAACTAATAGTGATAAAAAAATATAAACGATGATACCTACTACAATGGATAGCGATCGTACTTTGACCATAAGGATTCTTTCATAGGTTCCAAAATAAAAGAAAACAAAAAGTCAAAGAATATTTTTAATAATAGTTTTTAAATTAAGACTTACAGTTAAAATAAATAAATAATTTATAAACAGTCTATCCGATTTCGTGAACTTAAATTGTAATAAATAATAATTAATAACAATCTTTTTTCTATATTAAATCACCCACAGCATCTCCTATAGCATCTAAAGGACCGTTGCCTCCCCCAAAAAGTCCGCCTTGAGGTCTTCCAAATAATCCATTACCATTAGCACCATTGGCAAGTAACTGACCAGCTGCGTCCAGTAAAGTTGCATCATTGGTATTACCATTTCCGAATAAGTTCACTGGTTTTGGACCCGATGACACTGGTTTCGGTTTTAAACCAGTTTGTAAACCAGAAGATCCCAATCTAGAAACACAGAAATACTCGAATTTAGTATGAATTGCAGAATAAAATAAGTATTAGAAGAAGTTAATATTAAATTTCAAAAAAAAGTTGTCTATACAGTTGTCTATAGTTAAAATCGTAATTGCAAAACTTACCCGAAACATCTAAATGATGCAGAGTAAACTTGGAAACCATAAATGTCTGCATTAATGTCTAAACAGGCGAATGCATTTCCATTTCTTATTCGGATGTTGCTAAGCTCAAGACAAACACGTACAAATGGCGCTCTTCTGGGATTAAAGCAAATCGGCGGAGGGTCACTGGCTGAAACAACATCAATATTTAACAAATGCAATCTATAAAGTAATAACAGCAGAAAAATAAAAATAAAATTACCTGAAACTCTACGCCGTACTACAGTGTTATTATTTAATGTTAACCTTACATCAAACACGAAATCTTCTGGAACAAATGATATATTCCCGCATGCCTTCATCCTAACGCGCTCCAACATAGATCCCGTGCAACATCCACATTGGCCATTATTGCAGGTGCAAGGAAATCTTATTGCTTGGCCGGTTACTTGTTGCACTGGTTGTTCTGGGAGTCCATCATCAAAGACGGGCGAACCAGTCACTGCAGCAGCAGTAGGGGCTACAGTAGGAGCCACAGTAGGGGCCACTATTTCAGGGGGTACTGATGATACTTGCTCATCACCTACAAAAGTGCTATCCACAGATATGTTCACTTCAGTGCCGTCACTCACGACTTCTTCAATTTCGTTTTCTTCCTCTGCGGCCACGTGAACAGGAACGGTAATAGTAACTGCAGATTTAAGGACTGGTGTTGGGTTTAAAGCTTGTTGCCATATTGCTTGTGGAATTTTGAAGTTTAAAACGCTGTATGGCCTATCAGTTTTAGTGATGAACTCGCCTGAAATATTTTTTCAATGGATATTAATAATGCAATAACACTTAATACTGAAATCGGTTGATTGTGTTTTGTTAGTTGTACGTACCGTGCCTAGCAAAAGAAAAGGAAAGGAAGTGTATACTAATTATTGCTGTCAGCAGTTTGAGGTGTAGAGACATTCTAAAATAAATACGTAATTATTATTACAACAGCTTCGGCTGGCTTACCAGTTGAAATTGTAGGTGAAGCATGAAACTTCCATCTATTTAACTGCCGTCCAGTTACAAAGTTCCGAGCCTGGCTTGTGTTGCACGGCCAATGAGCATAGCAAACAAGTTTTAAATTTTAATGTACAGTCTGGAGAAAGTAGCCACTTTAAATGGCAGTATCGATTCCTACTTTCAGAATTGGGAACGCAAACGCAAGTAGAATATAAGTTGCTATTAGTGAGTTTGTTAGGAATACTTTTATCAATGAATAGCATATAAAAATCAAGCTGTCACTTCCAAAAATGATGGAAGCATAATATATTAGAGCCTAATACTATTTGTATTTATGAATGTTGTATTGTGCCATAAGTCATTCCGTTGTGAGGGTACTACGGGACGGGACTGTGTACACAGTGTGCCCTAGTTACAACAGTAAAACACATTCTGTGATCTGTGGGTATGCATGACATGGGAAAGGCTTTTGGATTCCTGTTGACCAGCGATGAACAGTTTTTTGTTTAAATGCACCAGAAGGAATCGCTTGATTTTCTCTTAATTTCATAGTCTAGGGAAATCAAGCGATGTTAATGGTGCAACACAATACAATCCTACAGAAAATCTTTATTTCTTAATTCTTGTAATGGCTGATGAAATCTTTTTAAATTTTATTGTGTTTTATTTTTTTTATGCGCTTGACACGCAAACGCATCAAAATAACATGTATGCATCAAAACAACGCACAACAGCCAACGATATTTAGGTAACAACGTAGAACGTCTTAGGTGGGCAAGCGGCCTTATCACGGCTAAAGCTAAGATTCTGTTGTATGTATTTATTTTCTGGTAAGAATAACTGTTGTATGTGTGTATTTTCGGGTAAGAGTAACTTTGCTTACTCGCAGATACAACACTACTTAAATTCGAAATGAAAAGAACTAATTTTTTCCAATTTCCCCAAAACTGTTATTATACAATTAGCTCTCTCCGCCTCTGCTTCGCTCATTCGGCAATCCCGTGAAAAATTCGCAAAATCCTTGACCTCATTGTAAAAAGAATCATGTGCAAAATTTCGGTTTTCTATAGATGATGTAAGTCGGTGGATGAATAATAATATAAATGTACCCAACAAGATTTTAACGCGTTAACTGATTCGAATTTCGTTAGAGTTATTACTGATTACTTTACTATTAGAGGTATTCTGTGAAAGAAGTTTATAAACGGGAAAACTATGCATCATAGCCAATCTACGGATATAATATATAACTTAAAACGTATCTTACTGACTTCAACTTTAATTTATTAAATTTTTTACTAACTTTAATTTATTAAATTAATATATCTATCTAAAATTTTATAGTTGGTTCAAGTTTTTGTTTATAATATTCTGATATTCTCCATTACTGATATTCTATAAAAGAAGTTTATAAACTGGAAAATTTTATGCATTATAGCAGTGTAGGTAGATATATCACTTAAAACCTTTCCTACTTTAAATTGATAACTTTAATGAAAATGCCAATTATTTTGTAATTATTTTTAATATCTTTGAAAGTAACATTTTACGTATGAATACTATTTACAAATTAATGTAGAGTTTAATAAATAAATAAATATTAGACTAAGATTTAAAACTAGCATGGCTTAAAATCACTAAGGCCATAAACCCTTCATCATTTTGTTTTCTCTTCTTCTATCTTTTCTGCTTAAATCATCGATATCGGGGAAACCAATAGATTCACTTAATGCTTCTAGTCCGAGAACATCGTCGTAATCATTAACTCCCTTCATATTCTGAGGTTTGACAACTTTATTTTTATTTTGCCTTTTATGTCTACCGAAAATTCCTAACTGATGACCAACACTCTCTCCAATACCAGTTAAATCGAGAACATCAAGGTCTTCTAAATTGAAAACTCCTCCTCTATGCTTTTTCTTGGGTAGAGAAAGTCCTTCATAGTGTGGATTTGAATCATGATGTCCCCGGGTTTCCTCTACTACGTTTTCACTGTCAGCAGCATGTTCTTCAGAATTCGAATCCAAAGATTGGACTATTTGCACCATTTCCTCATTTTCATCATCATCTACTGTAGTAACAAAAGGAATTTTTGAATGTGGTTTAGATGTGATTGTCTCAACTTTTTCATAGTTCATCTCAGTTTTCTCAGTTGCGGGTTGTACATTAGTTTCTTTAACTTCATCAGTCGGTGATAGTTGAGTAACTGGCATACTAAGAGACAATTGATCAGTAATATGAGCTAAGGACATTTCTAAACCAGAATCCTCGAATGTAGTTTTTGGGGTTGTCAACTCCGAAACTGGTACAAATTTTTCAGTTATAGGTATTACCTGATGAGTCTCACTTTGTACAGATTCTTGCATTTCCATGAATGGGATTTTAACCTCGGTGTTTGCAGATGTTAAAGGTGCCATTGTAGTGGATATTTTTGAGATCATTGCACTTTCGTCGTCAATAAGTGTAGAAACACTTGTTGGTCGTTCAGTAGTTGTAGTAGTCGTGGTAGTAGTAGTTGTTGTAGTTCTTCTTCTTAATGGCCGACGTGTAGTTCTGCGGTTGACAGGCCGGACTCTAATTGTGGTAGTCCTTGTAACTACTGGTCTCCGTGTTGTAGTTCTAGCAGGTCTAATAGCTGGTCTGCGTGTTGGACGCGGACGTCTCGTGGTAGTAGTTGAAGTAAATGGTACTTGCTTATTTTTATTCTTAGCTGTTTTTTTGGAACCAGATGAACCGAATAGGCCTCCTAATAGATCTTCTCCTAGGAGACTGAAGCCTGTGTAATCCGCGCTGTCTACATCGTTGGCTGCATCGAGGGCTCCTGGAATAGTAAAATTAAATGTAAGTGAAATCCTCTCCAACAGAATGAAACATAATAAAAACTATAATAATTATTATTTACCTTCATCATTATCATCATCGTCTTCTTCCTCATCTTCGTCATCGTCATCATCAGCGTCGATTCCAAAATCAACGTCGACGTCGTCGTCGTCGTCTTCGTCTTCGTCGTCGTCATCATCATCTGTAACCTTTTCATCCTGTGGTACTAACGGCAGCGGATCAGCTGGCTCAGATGAGACGCCTCTAGGACCAAACTTGAAACAGGACACTCTTACTGCTGCTTCAACAGTATTCTTAGCTTGGAGCTCCAAGCCGAGACAGGCTCTAAACTCTTCTCCCGCTCTCGCTATATTATAAACTCGTCCACAGAATTTTGATATACCTCCGGGTAGAGGCATGCAAACAGGACTTGGTTTGCGACCTGCAAAACAAAATAAATTTATTAACTTACTAATACTATTCAAAATATCCCCACTTCAAAGAGCTTTTCTGTTAATACATACTTGAAAGTGTCCTATTAGTGATGACTCTATTGCCAAAACTCAACGATACTGCCATTTTGTCGCCATTTAAATACATAAGCGAAGCGCATCCTGAAAAAAATACAACAATAAATCAGAAAAATTTGAGTTAGTGAAAAGATGAAACAAAGTTTGATTTGAAGGAACAATATGACCTGAATATTCCAAAATCTATAAACAGTAAAAAAAATTTGGACGTCTTTTAAAAAGAACATTTTTAAAATTCTACAATAAACTAGTGATGGTAGTGGTCGTAGATACTTATGTAAGTAAATAAAGATTTATTTCTCTGATATGACCATCAAATCTCATTATTCCCTGAAATAAATTTGAAGCTAAGATAGACATTTACTGTACCTGGACCATTTAAATTAACTAGGGGAACAGCGAAATCTCGGCAACAATTGCAATAGGCTTCGGAACACTTGCAGAACCTATTAATACTGTTATCTTCGATTTTTATGTCATCATTCTGTTTCTGAATACTTTTCTTGTTGTTTTGTTGACCTGAAAATTAAAGTTCCTTGGTTACAAAAAGTACATAGTTTTTTTATAATAGGATTTTAAGATTGTTGTGTGTAGATTTTTGTCCTCAATCGCGTGGGAAAAATTGCTTAGATTTTGCTGAATTTTGGTACGCAGGGTTGTAAATAGGTTATACCCAGGATTAATATTACTTATTATAATTGATAATAAACCTACTTATTATCCTGGGAATATCCATAGTTCCCACAGGATTAGTAAAAAACTGAGAACCACGGAGGCAAAAATCGTTATTTAATAAACGTAAACGTTATTTTATCGTTACATTTGCAAACCTAACAATAAATAAATGTTGAGCGGTGAACTAATCAAAATATTTGCAGCAAAGTCACGCGACTACTTTATAATATCAATCATTTCGTGTTTATACTACACATAAACTGTTTTATATTCTGCTTTCACGGAAGATATACTAATGCGTTGATTCGAATTTATGAAGTATATATTCATGCGCATACGCACACCCATCTATGGTGTATTGTAAACATTTATTAATATTAATCAATCAAAACAAATGGGAAAGTGGTAGGAAATCCTATACCTTTAAACGAGCAATTCTTGAATATGTATTCCTGTATATGTATATATATGTTTCTGTATAATCGGAATCTCGGCACATGCTTTCCCCTCTATTTGGGTGATTTCAAAACATCCTTTTTAGTCGTTGCGAGATAAAAAATGTACCTTCCTATTCGTCGAATAACTCAATAAATAACTATATTCTCAATATTTTCTAGCCTATTCCTTGTAACCGCATACTTTCTTAACAGTTTTCGAAACAAGTTTCTTCTCTACATATTTTATTTCAATGGAAAGTTCGTTGTTTATTTGGTTTCATTTTAGGCATATACATACACAGCTACAATATAGCTCGACACAAATACCTTAAAGCGTAACTATTTTTTACTGAAATAAGCTACGATAAAAGAAACTGTGTCTTTTTTTTTTCTCAGTATTTCCCCAAATATTTTGAAATTGTGAGTATTATTATTTCCGCGTTAAATTTTTCTAAATTAAGTTCTGGAAGTTCTATGGACTTTGTACAGAAAGTAGCGAGGGTTTGGACTGCGGCTGCCGGCTAATGCTGATTTTTAATATAGAAATTTCAGTCATTAATGTAAGTGGATATAAGCATGACTCAGAAACTACATAAGCCACAACTTAATAGTATTATTATTACCAGAAGTTTTATGTTCAATTTTAAGTACTTTTCCCTATTTTCACATTTATAGTAATAAAATAATAAAATAGACATTTTCAAATGTAACAGTGTTCATGTAGATTTACTAACGTAAGTTATTACGTAACTAACTGATTATAATATCATTTATTAACTTACCAATATTCTTAGAGGCTGCAAAAGCCAGTAACACAAATATTAACAGAAGCTCAAACACTAGGGAGAGCTTCATTTTGGAAGCTGCGCTCCGTCTGCAAAGTTGAAAATAACAAACTTAATAACAATATAAATTCCTCCTACAGCTGAACAGTAATTGCCTCAGTTAAAACAGGTAACAATTTTGAGTTAAGATCCACGAAGCCCTGAATTAGATTAGAGAGAGATTTAACTTCTTTTAATTCATTTTAGTTATTGAGTATATTATGTATTTCAGGTATAAATGCGTGTCAGTAAGGTACCTATACCAACACTGTTCATGTACAGGCTGGTTTTGATAATTGAAGAACTTTATGGATAGTTACCTACCTCTAAAGTTTTGTCCGAAATGAAAATCAAATCTATTGGCCTTCGAATTTTACAGTCATAACAGAACATCATAGCAACGAAACAATCACTTCATTCATTCATGCATCAAATTCATTATGAATAATATTATTTATTAATATGATACCTTATTTTATTGATAGTAGTAACCATTGGCCTGCACATAACAATATGTACATAATAATAACATTAATAATATGAACTCGATTGCTATTGTTTTTCATTCAGTTTAATATTATAAGAGAATCTAATATGTAAGTATTAGGTAATTCGTTTCTATTTCAGTTAACCTGACTCCTATTAATAATTTAAATATTAAATTTCTTGGTTTATTATCATAAATTATTTATATTTAACAATATAAATAATTACATTACAAAAATGCGTTTAAGTCTGGATTGTAGCGCGTTGAAGTCTTTTACTCTAGGCTTATTGTTAGAGCCTTTTACAAGGCTTATTTTACCTTCAATTATTAATGATTCTTTCTGGTGAAAATGTAACTATTACATCATTATTATACTATATTGTTTAAATACATTATATTTGTTACATAACACCAAACATGAACCAAAAAAAATATCAAAATTTAAAATCAATATACCGGCACTCACCTTGTTAATTGATTTCTTATACTTTTCCGTTAAAAAAATCGATACAAAATCGATCAGATCGCGGTCGCACCTCTAAGACTGTTCACCGTCAATTAAATTATAATTATTAGAAATCACACGCCAGCCCTAAAACGAACGATACCAATGTAACAACGACACTGATTTCATATAACCACTTCACCGAACCCGGAGAAATGTGGAGTGACGTATACGAGACAGAAAAACACTCATCCGTCTCTCTCACTCATAAAAGATATGTGAAGGATGGTGAAAGTTGAGCCGCACTTGACCGCCTTTGTAGTGTTCAGTTGTATGCACTTTGGATAGGAAACTATCAGGAAAACGAGGCAAATGTTACGTAAATACAAGCTGACTCGGCAAACGTTGTTTTGCCGTATAAATCATCATCAATCACTAAAAGATAATGATAAAAAGTCGATATTTACGTCCTATTGTCAAACCTACCGAATACATAAGAAAAATCATAGAATTCACTGACAATTTAATATGTATATTAAAAAAGTAATTACATAGCCTAAATTAGTGATTTGTTTGCTTGAGAAATATAAGTTCGATATTTAAATGTGTAAAAAACCTACCCATGGTTCCATGTCTAAGAGGAAAATGTTTTGCAGAAAATTCTGGAACATTTGCTAAGAGAGCGTTGATCTCGGATATAGTTGGAGCAACGTGAAATGGCGTTTTATAAAAATTAACGTTAAAACCAAATTTAGCTTTTAAAATATTTATCTCAATGAAGAGAAGCTTAATTAAAATATAGCTAAATTATAATTGGACTAGGCCGACGACCTCAAACATTTAAGTACTCCGTAGCGTGCAATCCATATTGATTGATTTTATAACTATACGTTGTTTAATTTAACCGTTAAGTATTTGCAGTATGAAATTGTCATAAATATAAGTATTCTAAGAAGTTATTTAACGTCAAAAATGAAAGCCACTTTACCTGGTAGAATTTCGCTCATCATTTCGCTTGCTCTAAATTATCCTGCCCACGTAAATTGGTCAAGTGACCTATACGCATTCTATACATATTTGGAGTTACGTAATACGTTCGATTTCGATACCATAGAAAACTTCAAAAATGCATGGATGGGACATAATATTGGTAGAGCTCCCTGGCGCAGGGGAGGCGCGCTCGGATTCGAGTGGGGGGCCGCGGGTTCGATTCCCGCCACGGGGCACATTTTGGATTTTATAATTTCTAAATTGGCTCGGGTCTGGTCTGGTGGGTTTCAGCCGGTGCGATGCTGTGTAGAAACCGTTACTTACTTACCCCTTCCAAATTAGTACGTCAAAATCTTCGGCTGCATCATCACTTACCATCAGGTGAGATCGCAGTCAAGTACTAACCTGTATAGTGTAAAAAAAAGCTTCCAATGAGAAACAGTAAGTATTAGTCGGCCTCACAAGTTCACACGAGCCAATACATATCACGTGTATCATATCCACCTATGTTGCGCCCGCGCACCGACAGGGTCACTTTCTACAGGGAGAAAGTCGACGTCTGCGCGCTTGTTTATTTTTTAGAGCTCGAAAACCAGTAATCGTGACTATATGGGCGTTAAATATTACGTTACTGGCGCCCGACGGACATTTGCCTCTCTTGATAAAAACATTGAAATGGAAAGTAATAGGTATAACAATATCGAATTTAACGTTATATAAACGAGTGCTGCAATAATACTGGGTATTTTCGAGAGCCTATAAGAATCGACCAAGCATGAGTCGGATTCACGCACGAAGGGTTCCGTACCATTATCTATTTATCGTAGCGAGATGATGATGCAGAAGAACATTCAATAATACCCTACTACTAGTATAAAAGTAGTAGTATTTCTGGATCATCGACCAAAAGCGAGTAAAAATGTCGTTGTTGTATGGGAGCATTAAAATATACTTAATATTATCCTCTCACCTGCAGAAACTACACAGATATTAAGTTTAAGGGCTTTTCACTCTACTCAATCGTAAGTATTAATTAACATAATTTCAGGATGAGCCCTTACCAAGAAAAACACTAATAGTATCAAACAGGTCCAATCTGTGCAGACTGTGGTAAAAGCTAGTTCCAAATGCATTTCAATCCACCAGTTTGTCGACCTCGATCTGGGCCAGTGGAGCGATGCACTTGGCCACAGTGTAATTAATTACAACTGTATAAAGAACGCGACTTCCTTCACATCCAGTAGGGGCGTGTGTATTCCCGAGCTAAAGAATAGCATAAGAAAGTTTTTAAAATTGCTCAAGTAATTCTCTTACGTAATAATTTTTTTCTTGATACGGTCTATTTTAGGTCTATTAAAACCGTAATATCTATTAAATTATTAATTCACTGAAGATATTTCTAATGGACTAGGTCTCCTCAATTTGCAATTTGTAATTAGACATAGGCTTACGCAGAAGTAAATTGGTTAAATATATTGAAAAAAAAAATTAAAAAAACATTTATTTAAGTATCAGAGTTACAATTAATACAGTATTGTGTACATTGAAAGAGTATTCTAATAAACAAACAAACGAGTACACTTCAGTAAGACTGAAGAGCTGTCCTCGTAGAAAGTTTGGTATAACTGAAAGATATGGAAAATTTCATCAAAAACCCATCCCACAATCCCGTCACCTCACTTGCCCGGTGCATCCACCGGTGCATGTTATTACTTATACGGCGTTATGCTTTATTTTAAATTTCACCTTCTATTGTGAGAGGTGAAACGGGCAGAGATCCGAGGAAAGGAGTTGTCAGTGTTGGCTCGGCTCTGGCGTCGTCCGCCTCTCTACGCTTTATAAACCACTATTAAGTACACTTTACTCATTTATTAAATTAATAATCAATTTACTCAGTGCCACGAGATGACGCTTAAAGTGACACTGGGTTTGTTCTTAGCGTGCCTTGCCCTTGCCAACGGAGCCAGCATTTTAGGTGAGTGTGCTAGTTTTAGTGCCTTTTTAGAATGGAAAGCGTTTGTTATAGTTATTAGCAGCCCCTAGCCGCTAAGTGATTAAATTATAATTTTAATAACTAATTAATTTAAATAACCTAACGGATCCGTTGTTACCGGTTGAATAAATTATTGCAAATTATTATATACCATTGGTATGTAGATCAGGATTTGTTAGTGACAAAATGACGTCTGGTGTGGTGTTCAATAATTGCAAAATAGTTGTAGAAGAAGAATTGAGAACATATTTTTTATTTGAGAGTTTAACAGATAAGTATAACGTTTTCGTGAAAGTCTTCGTTGAGAATTTTCCAAAGGTATTAATAATAATTAATAATTATCAATCTATTAATAATTTTGGTCAAATAAATCTTGTAGCCTAAAGTAACTTTATTAAGTTTTTCCTTTTATTAACCCTACATTAAATTACCTTACTTCTCCGTAAAAAGAAAAACTTATATTCGAAATCACGTAAAGTTCCACAGTAGAAACTTTAAATAGAGTTATTCCATTTCGAATACCGCCCAAAACAGTGTTATATAATCTTACATTTCTCATAACAATGAAGTCACTTTTTATGTGGAACTAACTCACAGTGGACCGGACACAATGTGAAAGTGAAATGTGAAAGCACTGTAATATTACGATGTCATAAAATTATTATGAAGCTCTATACTGAACCATAACGTAGAGGTTCGATTCCCGGCTCAAGTCAATTATGAATTAATTTAATTTATTTTTAATTTCTGTGGGTCTGTTGGGAAGTTGTGCAGCCGCGATTGATTTACTTTCTACTGAACCGATAAGTGTGTCCCCTATTGGGTACAAGTAAAGTTATGGACAGACTTCTTTGAAGCAGTTACACTTGCTTGAGAGTTGTGTGAACAATTGTGCTTGTGCCTCCACCACCTTTCTACCATGGAACCGTAAGACGCCGAGAGCGGTGGCATCCTTACGAGGTTGACATCCAACAAAGCATGTTCCACGTTTCTGAAGAAATACGAATCGCTAAGGCTTCCAGCCTCCGTGTTCCTGGCCTAATGCAATCTGGGTGACTTCAAGAGAAGAGAGATAGGCATTTTCTAGGCAAGCGCGTTCCAATGCAGACCTCATCATTGCTTTCCATCAGGCATAGGTATTGTCGTCAAGAACATGATATCTTCATTTAATTTAAAAACAAAGTTATATATAATCTTTGCTATAACTTATAACCCGATGGTGCAATATAGGCAGCCCTCTCGTTTTTTTTGTTTTCCTATAATAATCGGTTGAAAGCAAAAAAAAGAACTAACAACTACTCGTAACTAGTATTGGAAAAAAACAACATTCGAATAAGAAAAGTTGTTCGAGAGCAAGTTTACGGTGCAAGAAAGTTTACCCTTCTTGCATCTGAGATTGACTTGATCTGTCTTTCTAGAATAATTACATGGTATGGTACGAGTATAACGGATACATCTTTTGATACACAATAACTAATAATATAATATTACTAGCTGTTGCCCGCGGCTCCGCCCGCGTGAATTACGATTTTTTTACATAATATACCTTCCTACTGGAATTCCTTGATTTTTCGCGGGATTCTGGTGTGATGTTGTACAGAAACCTGTTCTTACTTTGCACGGGTTATCTTGTAGTGATTTTGAAAACTCCTTTTTCTTAATAATAATATAAAGTTTCATTAATACGTAGTTGAAAGATCAAAACGACGATTTTAACTGTCGATATTTCGATACATTGGTACAAGTCGTGGTCACGCAGTGACCACGACCTGTGCCACTGGGTCGAAATATCGACAGTTAAAATAGTCCTTTTCATTGTGATTTTTATTCTGAAACCACGAAATATTTCAAAAATTATTAAATCATGTGAAAAGTTGTACTGGTGGTAGAAATCTCCTTTCAGAGTTCGGCCGGGTAGGTACCACTGGGATAAAATACTCTACTAACAATATTCCCCAGCCCAACATAAGAGTCTGTTAAAAATCTTTGCTTCATCTCAGTACAATCCCAAGTATCAGAATGGGCAATGGCTATATATTTCTTTACGTATAAAAAGACCTATGACGGTCAATCGGTTAGGACCAGTTAAGACCTGAGAGTTAAAAATATTTGTGAACCATTTTACTCTTTCCATGTTGCGGATGATAAAAAAGACGTGGCACTCTGGGAATGTCCACAAAAGTGAAAACTTTAATTTGTTCATGTCTCAACAGTGCCATCTTAATATAAAGTCAAGGAACAGTACATTACATGACAATTAATTATTATTAACAAAAATTCGGTAGTACCTATCTCCAAGTTTTACATTCAAGTTCCACATAATTTGTAGAGATGGCGCGATACGGTATAACGTGGTAATAAATTCATGATTTTTGTTCACCCTAAAAGTGAAAAATCTTAAACCATACAAAATTTTCTGCTAAGCATATTTATTTACGGCTGTAAGGGTACTCCAGTCTGACTTGAGCCCTTACGTCCTAGCCCTAGGTGCTTGTCCATTCCGAGATTCCGAGTTTCAAGTCACCTACTTGAACTCATCGATAAAAGTTCTGATGTCTATAATTTCTGAACTACAAAAGTGATGATAATAAAATTTATACGGAATAATCTTTCAAGAACCTCCTTTCTAACAAAAAAAGAATGAATGAAATCGGACAACGGGTTAATGAATTATAACTAAATACACATTTTGACTTTGATGCCGTCTTCCAGGAAAACCACGATGAATTCCGGGACAAAAAGTATCCTATGTCCTACCTCGGAGTATGAACTATAATCATGTCAATTTTCATTTAAATCTGTCCAGCGGATTAGCCGTGATGCGCGGTCGTGAAACAGACAGACAGACAGACAGACAGACAGACAAAAATTAAACAAATTACAGTTTTGGCTTCAGTATCGACTAAATAGTGTCCTCCAACAAAAATTTTCAAAATATCTTCAATGTACAGAATTCGACCCTTTACAGTTTTATTATAAGTATATAGATATCAAACTCTTGTGTCACAGTGTTTGTAACAACTCTTACAAAACATCTTGAGTCTTGATTTTTATGTCTTTTTTGTGTATATTCGGTAGGCCTATGAGTAGGATTTAGGGCTTAAACTATATTTCATACCCATACGTGAGAAATAATTTACGAGTATATGGCAAATCAACGTTTTCCCGGTCAAACTTTAAAAGCTTAAAAAAATGTTAAAATAAACGACCCAAACAACCATGACTTAAATTTTCAATTTTCACATTGCAGATATACTTGACTGGGACAATGGAAAGAAATTGATAGATGTACCGGAGCTACGGAATGACCAGCCGAACAGGAATTGCTTGTGCAAAGGGCCGGCCTGCGTTTGCTGTGTCGACTTCAACATCACGCTTGTAGATCTCGGAGGGCCTGGTGAGTTGAAAACAAACAAACTAGACAGAATATAAGTGCCATAACTTTATTATTCTCTTACCTTATCATATTGTTTGGCCATCAAAACCCCAATCGTAATTCACAACCACTTTTTTCTGCAGTACTTGGCACATATCTCCTTTTCTTGAGAAACAGTTCAATTAACAGTAGGGTGGGATATTTCGGGGTGGCAATGAACCAAGATGCTTTATCGAGTTGTTCATAGGGGCAATATTGGTGAAATGCTTACTGAATGTACCAAGGTAAATGTTAAAACAGGTACCCAAGCGCTGCCGTCTTATTTTGCCTGCCTAACTAATCGTGGCCAAGTCTCGCAAAAGCCACTTTTCTAAATCGAAGTGTGGATGTAAATGCTTCTTTACTCTTCAGCCTGAGTTACGCTTATACGACCAAGTCTCATGCCTTAACTAATTATGATCTATTTACTTTCAGGATGCGTCCACATGAAGTACGTGTCACCTGAAGAAGGCTTCTCAGTAAACGTATCTTACGGCAAAAATCTTCTGCACTCTTCAAAAATACAAGGTCAGGCAAGTTGAACATACGAAATTAATAAGATTCATTTTTTAACTCAAAACTTCTTAAATCACGTTGGACATTTAAAAGCTGAGTAAAAACCACTGAAATCGTTAAGGTAACGTAACCGACACATCACACTGTTAATACTGCGCACGCCTCTGCATGTTATTTTTTTTTCGAGTTTTCATTTCTGTCAGTAAGGTACTCCCGAAGTGCCAGGATTTTTTTGACTGAAGATAGGCTAGAGGAAAATCCTAAAAGAAAGCAAAGATAAAGAGATAGAGATAAGGTCTAAATTGGGGTGCGCTTGCCTAAATTAATACCTAGTCACTCTTCTGTGAACACGGAATTATTGTTGACTGGCAGTTTTAAATTCTCTTGCTTAAACAGGCGCCAACCCAGCACCGATCTGTCTGGAGGTCTTCGGCAAGTTCGCACAAGTCTGCGCCAAGTTCAATGACCTAGCGCCGACAGCTGATGGTCTGCGAGGGTGCCTTGACCTTGAGCCACGATTACTGGGTGAAGCTCAGCTGGAGTTCCCAATCGGATGCTTCAGGTCCACTCCCGGGGGAATGGAAATGGAAGATCCTCCCGCTGAACCAGAAGAGTAAGTTTTCTAAAAATTTTATGGCGGGAATTTATTATTACGACTCATTGTAACTTTTGTCGTATGTAAGTTACGACTTCATATACAAGGTGCAATTTTGTAGGTAGCGTAGGAGCGACAGAAAAGCCGTTTTAAGTAATATTTTCGCCTCGATTACATACGGGTACTTTTTGAGAAGTTTCATCCCCATTCACAAGAGATGTAGAGTTAGCATTCAGTATGAAAATGGTCCATATTAACAAATCATTTTTTGACGTCAGGTAATCATCCTTTTTCTTAAAAGTATCAAAAGTGTCTATGAGTAAAACTTAATTATGTTTCAATAGATTCTGTTCTACTGTCGGTTCTAGTACCGTTACATCTTTTAGACTACATTTTGGCAATTAGCAGTGGTTCAGAGCTCTGTTTCTCATGAGGAATCGTGGGTTTGAATCCCAGACATGTAACTAAAACTTTTCGGAGTTAGAAACAACAACAACTAATCCATTGATATTTTGGATTGCATTCTATTAAATGAAAAATCAGTTTATCGTTTTAATATCAAGATGTATCGGTACTATGTTATCTCTTACAGGACGACAGAGGAAAGCGCGACCGAAGAAAGCACTTTTGACGTAGGATTTCTGACGGACCTAGTGATAACCGCAGAAAAGGGTATCGCATTCCTCAGCAATTTCCTAGAAATCCCCACGAAGAAGAACGAAACCACCACCATCAGTCCCATCACCAGCACACCACAAGACACGTCGCAAAGAAGGGCTCCAAAGAACATTAAACACCCCAACCAGTTGTGATAATCCCATTCCTAAAAATAGGTATATGTACAAAACGGCATTTTGTAGTTTTTGAGCTATTATAGCTTACCACTGTGTTAACGCTCTCTTTAAAAAAAAGTAAGCGCTCTACCCGCTCCTATTTATTTGCTTTAATTTTGTGAGCTTATTCTAGTTATACTTGTATTGTTTAGTGATAATAATTAAAAAATTAGTTATTACAATTTCTAAGGAGATTTTAATTAATTCTAAATTACTCGTACTATGAGTCGTCTGAAAATATTCTATGGGTCTATTTACACCGCGGCAGAATGGAATGGAATGGAAGCGTCAATTGGGCCTTATGACCCGATAATTCGAAAACACTGCTGTGACATACGCGATGATATTCTCGAGACATACGCGAGAATTTCCCGCAAGATGCGCGACCTTTTTTCTTATTTCCTTGTATGTAAATTGATATAAATTTCGTTCTGCTATGTACAATATTTTCATTGCAAAAATATGCTTCCGTTCTATTCCGCAGCGATGTAAATTGACCCTAAAGGTGTATTCAAGATATGTATATTGCAACAAACTTTTCTGACCCGATCGATGGCTCAAACTAAAACTAACGTCGCCATTGATTTGTTTATTAGTTAGATGCATGTTAGATGTCTTTTGTAGTATCTGCATAAATAAGCCTAATGGCTAAAACAATGAAAATCATGCCTATCACCACCACCACGATCGTTAACAGTGACACTCTCACCGGGCCAGATAAGTTCTTGGCACTATATTTAAATAATTCGCCAAAGATTTGAATAACAGCAATATATTTCTTGAATTAAAACTATCCCTGCGAAAATGGTGGAGAAGCATTTGTTTCCAGCAGGAATACGCCAGATTCTCTGCAACAAATAACATAAGTCATAAGAAAGAATTGATGACCGTAAATCCAAAAGGTAGAAAAGAATTGAAAAGACCCTTACCCTGTTTTGGGAATCAGTCCACCCATTCTTGCAGTCCCTGGTCCGGAGCACATCTTCAAAACAGCTGCATAGTAGTTCAGGCACCATCTTCCAGTAAACCCTCCAGATGTTATTGACTCTGCCATATATAAGAAAGACTTCGCGTGGTCACAAGCGTTGGAGTCACAGCCTGGCATTGATATACCTCCATTGGGGTAAAAGTCCACCTGTGCCAGGTCTGCGATAAAGCCGTACACGCCGTAGTTGGTGTGGATGACTTCCGTGTAAAGGCCGTCGTTTCGATCGAACTTGTTGATGTTGGTCACCCAGCCAATAAACGCTGGATCGAGACCTGCAAATGACTCACGTTGATTCTGCAGGAGCATCTTAAGAAATCATTGGATCACACTTAAATACTCGCGTTGTTTCAAAATTAAGATGAAGAAATTCGAGCTAAGATTTTAAGTTACAAAACTTGGAATCATAATGCTGTCTTAATACCGGTTCCGAATATTCTATCTATTTTCCAATTTCCCTACTAGATATATTAAAGTGAAATAAGCTCCATACAAGCTATGTCTAATTCAAAACATGGATAAATAGGATATTTGGAACCGCCATTAGAAGATCTGGTGAATATATCACTTAATTTTTTTTCCTGAGAAGCAGTAGATTTCACGTGAAATACGAGACACAATAATATAATCTTCGCGCGATAATTTATGGAAAATTAGGAGTTTAGACTTACATTTTGCTTACGTACAAGTATGTGTATGAAAACATGAAATCTCACCAGTAATATAAGGCACTCGTCCCTGGAGATTTCTTCCCACTACGCCTACTTGATGCCCACCGAGTCCATGGCCAATCAAATGGTACTGAGCGACGCTGGAGCCAGTTTCCTGGTTTAACCATCTAATAAAACGAGCCACAGCTTCGCCAGATAGTACAGTATTCACATTAGCTTCTCTATGACCGATTACATTGGCTCCTCTACTCCAATCGACCACGATCACATTTAGATCTTCCGCTCTCAACAAGGCTAAAAAAGATATATATCTATTACAGAAGAATCACTCCGCAAAAGTATTTAAATAAATAGCTACTCTAGCGCTGACATAATAAAGTTAAATTCAGTTCGCAACAGTGCCTTATGCCTACGTCGTTATTAACCTAAACGTTGTGTTCTCTTTCTGTCACGTTACTATATCTGTTGTCTATCTCTTTCCGGCTGGCTACCAGGGTACCTGATAAAACCGCTGTGCGGTCGTCGCTATGTACCTACAGTGCGAGTGATACCCCCTGACTGTACTTATATGTATTTGAAAATTCGTTATCGTTAAGCTTAAACATGCTTCTGATTATATTATACTATCAGAAACCCGCGGCTTCGCACGCGTAAATTTTAGTTTAAACTTAAAAAAAATTAGTGTGAACTTAAAAAATTTTAGTTCTCTACGGGAACCATCCATTTTCCGGAATAAAAAGTACCCTTTGTGTTAATTTACATGAAATCTATCTTCATTTCAACTTTAAACCAAAAATTTTAGTAATTGCGGTGTGAACAAAAAATTCTCTCCCGCATGAATATCTCTTTTTTCCTATTATCACGAAAACAATGCATTTTCCCGAGAAAAAAGTAGTTGATTCTAGGATATAATCTATCTCCATTCCAAATTTCAGCCCAATCGATTCAGTAGTTGCGGCGTGAATCATTTTTTGCGCGTGAATTTCGGTTTTTAACTAATCCCACGGGAATCATGAATTTTTTCGCGATGAAAAGTAGCCTTCGTATTAATCCAATATAATATAATCTATCTTTATTCATAATTTCAGCCATATCAGTTAAGTAATTACGGCGGGAAGTAGTATTTTTCCCGCGTGAAAATCTGTTTTTCCCTTCTCCTGCAAAACCCATGGATCTTTCCGGAATAAAAAGTACCCTATTTATTAACCCAAGATATAATCTATCTCCATTCTAAATTTCATCCAAATCGGTTGTGTACTTGCGGCGTGAGATTTTTTTTCCGCGAGAATTTCGGTTTTTAACTTATCCCACGGGAACAATGAATTTTTTCGGGATGAAAAGTAGCCTATGTGGTAATAATAATGCAAGATATAATATACCTCCATTCCAAATTTTAGCCAAATCGGTACAGTAGTTGCGGCGTGAAGATGTATTTTAACTTGATAAAATCCAAACTTCGGACCCCCGTTTCACCCCCTTAGAGGGTGAATTTTGAAAAATCCTTTCTTAGTGCTCCCCTAGACCTCATAAGGTATCTGTGTGCCAAATTTGGAGTCTCTAGACCCAGCGGTTTGGGCTGTGCATTGATATGTCAGTGAGTCAGTCAGTCAGTCAGTCTGCAGTTTCTTCTTTTATATATATAGACTAGTAGGGCGCGTGAGGGCGCGGGCCACATGTGGCCCGCGTGCTGTCTTCCCGCCTATAAAAGTATCATCCCCATACATTTTCTATGGAAAAAAAATCCGCCATATTGAATTTTATTTTCTTTTCATCGCGTAGACCTTTGGGTCCTGAACACTTCTTGTCAAGAAACCACTATTCCATCTTTTATACTTTTCGAGATGGACACTGATGAAGTTTGTATGGTTTGTATTGTGAACTTTTTTTCAGCTAACTGCCAATTGGATGACGTTTCAAATGACATTTGGTCGAGCAGCCCCCACCTATCTCTAATACCCTTGGCTGTGATCTTCATCGGTCTTCGATATCCTCAATCATCAGCTCTCTCCATATTTTTGTTCTGAATGAATTTTTTCCTTTTATACGACATGATCCTTAAAAAAAATTTTTTTCATACAAAAATGTTCAGGAGAGGTGATCAATGAGTCAGTCAGTCAGTGAATCAGCACAAGTAGCTATATACAATACTAGTAGGGCGCGTGGGAGCGCGGGCCACATGTGGCCCGCGGGCTGTCTTCTCTCCTATAAAAGAATCGCCGTCATCTCCATCGCCAATTGGAATCCGATTGGCAGTGGGCTAAAAGAATTACCTCGGAGCACGGTCATGGATTTAAAGATAGTTAAGGGCTGTTTGAATAAAAAAATACACTGAACCTCATCCGATGAGGTTCAGTGTATTTTTTATTGAAACAGCCCTTAACTATCTTTAAATCCATGACCGTGCTCCTCAATCATCATCCAAATGTAGACCATCAATCTCTTCTCATAATTTTCATAGGCCTTGTTTATTGTAGCATTCACATTTTCCATGGAAAAATAAATTCAACCACTTTGAATTTTTTTCATTCATCCCGTAGACCTTGAGTTTCTAATCACGTCTTGCAAAGAAACCACTCTCTTATCTTTTATACTTTTCGAGATAGGCAAACAGGAAATTTGTATGGCGGCCATCTTGAATCCGCCATTTTGAATTTTTTTTCAGCTAACTGCCAATTGGATGACGTTTCGAGTTACATTTGGTCGAGCACCCCCCACCTATCTTCGATACCCTGGCTGTGCTCTTCACCCGTCTCCGAAATCTTCAATCGTCAGCTCTCTCCATATTTTTCTCTAGTAAATCTCCGAAAAACCGCATCACAACCTTGCATAATTACCAACTGTTAGTCTCTTCAACATTTCCCATACATTTTCTATGGAAAAATATATTCCGCCATTTTGATTTTTTTTTTCTATCCATCAAATAGACCTTCGGGTCCTGGTCACTTCTTGTCAAGAAACCATTCTTCCATCTTTTATACTTTCCGAGATATCGGCGAAATTCGTATGGCGGCCATTTTGAATCCGCCATTTTGAATTTTTTTTCAGCTCACTGGCAGTTGGATGACATTTCAAATGACATTTGGTCGAACACCCCCCACCTATCTGCAATACCCTTGGCTGTGCTCTTCACCCGTCTTCGAAATCCTCAATCATCAGCTCTCTCCGTATTTTTCCTCCGAATGAATTTTTTTCTTCCATACGACCCTATCCATGAAAAAAAATTTTTTCATACAAAATTGTTCAGGAGAGGTGATCAATGAGTGAATGAATGAATCAGCACAAGCAGCTATATATATAGTAACTAGTTTTTCGCGTGGAGGCGCGGCCCGCTAAAGCGGACCGCGTAACTGCTTGGAGCAATTTCCGTGGTCGCTCATACTCGGATTTTGCAAAAAGTGGGTATTTCGATTATTCTCGAAAAATGGGCTTTTTTTTTTGTTTTACCAATCTATCCCCGTTCTGTCAAAATTCTGGATGGTTGTAGCCTGTAGGCGAAACACTTAAAAAATTATCAGCCTCGACAATCCCGTTTCGGATCTGTGGCGTCCCGGTTTGAGAAAGAATAAAAATTTTAAAAACACCGCTAAGCCGCCATCTTGTTTTTCCAAAATTTTCTACTTTTTCTAAAAACCATTTACATAATATATCCTAAAGTACTGCGACTTTGAACGTAATCGGTTGGAAAACAAAAAAGTTACGAAAGTCACTACGGCCGCCATTTTGTTTTTCTGAAATGTCATAATTTTTTCCTTTTCCCGTCTTGCCCTCAAACACATCTCCCATACATCATTGTATTGTTTTCGATTTGTTTCCAGGAGAACAATGACAATTTTGTAATAGCTCTCAATCGCCATACAATTTAGTATGAAAAAAAAATCTTCGTCAAATTGGATTTTTTTGCTTTTCAGTAAATAGACTTCCTCATCCTGATCTTCTATTGCAAAGAAACCACTTCTCCATCTCTCATACTTTCTGAGATAGACACCGACGAAATTTGTATGGCGGCCATCTTTTTTACGCCATTTTGAAAATTTTTTCAGCTCATTTGCAATTGCACGAGGTTTCGAATGACATTTGGTCGAGCACCCCTCACCTATCTTCAATACCCTGGCCGAGCCCTTCACCCGTCTCCGAAATCCTCAATCATCAGCTCTCTCCATATTTTTCACCGAGTCATTTCTAGACTTCTATGGGAAACCATAAGTGAAAAAAAAATTGTTCATACAAAATTTTACAGGAGGACATTTTGAGGAAAATCTCGAAAATTACCCTAAATCTGGCAAAACTGCTTTTATAGCTCGATACTGCCCGTCGAGTTACACAATCGGTTCATACATGTCGACTTTCTTCGACAATACTTCGAGTTTATACCCAAAATCGTCCGGTAGAAGTCGAAACGCTACGATGTTGCCAAGTGTATGAAATTTGAATTTTAAAATTGCGTTTTTTCGTACCTCAAACTGATTGGCCGCCAGAGCAGCCGCCGTCTTGGATTTTTAAAAAATTACTCACATTGTGTCAAAATTCAGGATAGTTGTGGGCGAAACAAGCAAAAATTGACATCTTCAACCACCCCGTTGAGGATCTGTGGCGCCGCGGTTTGGGGTCGAAAAATGAAAAATTTGAAAACACTACAGCTCGGCCGCCATCTTGTTTTTCCAAATGTTTCCAATTGTTCCAAAAACCATTTACTCATTTCCTCGAGTGCTGCGACTTTGAACGAAATCGGTTGGAAAACAAAAGAGTTACGAAAGTCACGTCGGCTGCCATCTTGTTTTTCTGAAATGTCACAATTTTTCCCTAGTCGACTCCCGCACCCAAACACATCTCCCCTACATCATCATATCGTTTTCTGGGAGAACAATTATGTCAATCAGTGAGTCAGTCAGTCAGTCAGTCAGTGGTAATTGAGCTATATATAGTACTAGTAGGGTGCGTGGGGGCGCGGGCCACACGTGGCCCGCGTGCTGTCTTCCCGCCTATAAAAGTATCATCCCCATACATTTTCTATGGAAAAATAAATTCCGCCATTTTGGATTTTTTTTCTATTAATCGCGTAGACCTTCGGGTCCTGATCTTTTCTTGCCAAGAAACCACTCTTCCATTTTTTATACTTTTCGAGATGGACACCGATGAAGTTTGTATGGCGGCCATCTTGAATCCGCCATTTTGAAATTTTTTTCGGCTCACTGCCAATTGCATGACGTTTCGAATGACATTTGGTCGAGCACCCCCCACCTATCTACGATACCCTTCCCGTGCTCTTCACCCGTCTCCGAAATCCTCAATCATCAGCTCTCTCCATATTTTTGTTATTAATGAATTTTTCCCCTCTATACGAAACAATCAGTAAAAAAAATTTTTTTCATACAAAAATGTTCAGGAGAGGTGATCAATGAGTCAGTCAGTCAGTGAATCAGCACAAGTAGCTATATATATATTAATAAATAGGTTTTTGCCCGCTAAAGCGGACCGCGTAACTGCTTGGAGCAATTTCCGTGGTCGCTCATACTCGGATTCTGCAAAAAGTCCGTACCTATTACGGTTTTTCCCGAAAAATGGAGTAATTTTTTTCACCAATCTGCACCCGAAGGTATGCGTATTTTTCTGTTAACCATTTACTCATTTCCTCGAGTACTGCGAGTTTGAACCAAATCGATTAGAAACAAAAGAGATACGAAAGTCACGTCGGCCGCCATCTTGTTTTTCTGAAATGTCATAATGTTTTCCTATTCTACTCCCGCACTTAAACACGTCTCCCATACATCATTTTATCGTTTTATGTCTGTTTCTAAGAGAACAATGTCAATTTTCTTATGGCTCCCAATCGCCATACAATTTAGTATGAAAAAATTTTTTCCGCCATTTTGATTTTTTTTTCTTCCAATAGATAAACTTACTCGTCCTGATCTTCTATTGTTATGAAACCACTTTTCTATCTTTCATACTTTCTGAGATAGACACCGCTAAAATTTATATGGCGGCCATCTTTTTTCGCCATTTTGAAAATTTTTTTCGCTCACTGGCAATTGCACGAGGTTTTGAATAACATTTGGTCGAGCACCCCCCACCTATCTTCATAGTCTCCGAAACCCTCAAACATCAGCTCCCTCCATATTTTTCACCGAGTCATTTCTTGACTTCTATACTAAGCCATAAGTGAAAAAAAAATTGTTCATACAAAATTTTACAGGAGGACATTTTTGGGGAAAATCACGAAAACTACCCCAAATGTGGCAACACTGCTTATATATTTCGATACTGTCCGTCGAGTTACACAATCGGTTCATACAAGTCGACTTTCCGAAATGTTGCCAAGTGCCGCAAAAACACGTTCAAAATTTTCAAAAACAAAAAATAATACAAAATGGCCACCAGCTCATTTCCCAGAAATATTTTACATAGTTTCGTATTTTTCCCAGTAACTACAGGATATACCGCTCCCGATGACGTTTCAAGTTTTCATCTCGCTCGCACCCAGGCGACATATAGCCCCTGAAAAGTGACCATGTCGAAAATCACTTTTACTCTGATAGATTCCAGTGTTGCCAGTGCCGGGTGACAAAAATACCCAAATGTCATTTGTACGAGTAAGACACGTGATCGCTCATACTCGGATTTCGCAAAAAGTCCGTATTTCGATTTTTTAATTTTTGGGGAAAATCTCGAAATGTCCCAAGAAACGGGGTAATTTTTTCCCCCACTTAATACTTCGAGTCTATTCACACAATCGCTCCATAGAAGTCGAAACGCTCCGATGTTGCCAAGTGGGTGAAATTTGAATTTTAAAATTGCGTTTTTTCGTACTTCAGAGTGATTGGCCGTCAGAGCAGCCGCCATCTTGGATTTTTAAAAAATACTCACATTTTGTCAAAATTCAGGATAGTTGTGAGCGAAACAAGTAAAAATTGACATTTTCAACCACCCCGTTTAGGATCTGTGGCGCCGCGGTTTGGGGTCGAAAAATGAAAAATTTTAAAATACTACAGCTCGGCCGCCATCTTGTTTTTCCAAATGTTTCTAATTTTTCTAAAAACCATTTATTCATTTCCTCGAGTGCTGTGACTTTGAACGAAATCGGTTGGAAAACATAAGAGTTATGAAAGTCACGTCGGCCGCCATCTTGTTTTTCTGAAATGTCATAATTTTTCCTTACTCGACTCCCGCACTTAAACACGTCTCCCATACATCATTTTATCGTTTTATGTCTGTTTCTAGGAGAACAATGTCAATTTTCTTATAGCTCCCAATCGCCATACAGTTTAGTATGAAAAAAAAATTTTCGCCATTTTGAATTTTTTTTTCTTCCAATAGATAAACTTACTCGTCCTGATCTTCTATTGCTATGAAACCACTTTTCTATCTTTCATACTTTCTGAGATAGACACCGACGAAATTTGTATGGTGGCCATCTTTTTTTCGCCATTTTGAAAATTTTTTCAGCTCATTGGCAATTGCACGAGGTTTCGAATGACATTTGGTCGAGCACCCCTCACCTATCTTCAATATCCTGGCTGTGCTCTTCACTCGTCTCCGAAATCCTCAATCATCAGCGCTCTCCATGTTTTTCACCGAGTCATTTCTTGACTTCTATACGAAGCCATAGGTGAAAAAAAAAATGTTCATACAAAATTTTACAGGAGGACATTTTGGGGAAAATCTCGAAAATTAACCCAAATGTGGCAACACTGCTTATATATTTTGATACTGCCCGTCGAGTTACACAATCGGTTCATACATGTCGACTTTCCGAAATGTTGCCAAGTGCCTCAAAAACACGATCAAAATTTTCAAAAACAGAAAAAAATACAAAATGGCAGCCACCTCCGTTCACAGAAATATTTTACACAGTTTCGTATTTTTCCCAGTAACTACAGCATATACCGCTCCTGATGACGTTTCAAGTTTTCATTTCGCTCGCACCCAGGCGCCACGATAGCCCCTGAAAAGTGACCATGTCGAAAATCACTTTTGCTCTGATAGATTCCAGTGTTGCCAGCACCGGGTGACAAAACTACCTAAATGTCATTTGTAAGAGCAAGACGCATGGTCGCTCATACTCGAATTTCGCAAAAAGTCCGTATTTCGATTTTTTACTTTTTGGGGAAAATCTCGAAATTTCCCGAGAAATGGGGTAATTTTTTCCCCCCACTCAAAACTTCTAGTCTATACACACAACCGCCTCATAGAAGTCGAAACGCTCCGATGTTGCCAAGTGGGTGAAATTTGAGTTTCAAAATTGCGATTTTTCATACCTCACACTGATTGGCCGCCAGAACAGCCGCCATCTTGGATTTTTAAATATTACTCACATTTTGTCAAAATTCAGGATAATTGTGGGCGAATCAAGCAAAAATTGACATCTTCAACCACCCTGTTTAGGATCTGTGGCGCCGCGGTTTGGGGTCGAATAATGAAAAATTTTAAAACACCACAGCTCGGCCGCCATCTTGTTTTTTAAAATTTTTCCAATTTTTCTAAAAACCATTTACTCATTGCCTCAAGAAACTGCAATTTTGAACGAAATCGGTTGGAAAACAAAAGAGTTACGAAAGTCACGTCGGCCGCCATCTTGTTTTTCTGAAATGTCATAATTTTTCCCTAGTCGACTCCCGCACCCGAACACATCTCCCGTACATCATTATATCGTTTTCTGTCTCTTTCTGGGAGAACAATTATGTCAATCAGTCAGTCAGTGGTAATCGAGCTATATATAGTACTAGTAGGGTGCGTGGGGGCGCGGGCCACACGTGGCCCGCGGGCTGTCTTCCCGCCTATAAAGGTATCGCAACCCTCAGTCATCTTTTCCCATACATTTTCTATGGTAAAAAAAAATCCGTCATATTAGATTTTTTTTCTATCCATCAAATATACCATGGGGTCCTGATCACTTCTTGTCAAGAAACTATTCTTCTATCTTTTATACTTTCCGAGATATCGACAAAATTCGAATGGCGGCCATTTTGAATCCGCCATTTTGAATTTTTTTTCAGCTCACTGCCAATTGCATGACATTTCAAATGACATTTGGTCGAGCACCCCCCACCTATCTTTGATACCCTCCCCGTGCTCTTCACCCGTCTCCGAAATCCTCAATCATCAGCTCTCTCCGTATTTTTCCTCCGAATGAATTTTTCTCTTCTATACGAAATGGTAATTGAAAAAAAAATTTTTTCATACAAAATTGTTCAGGAGAGGTGATCAATCAGTCAGTGAGTGAATCAGCACAAGCAGCTATATATATATTAACTAGTAGGGCGCGTGGGGGCGCGGGCCACATGTGGCCCGCGTGCTGTCTTCCCGCCTATAAAAAATCCCTTCAAAATTCCCCATACATTTTCTATGGAAAAATAAATTCCACCATTTTGATTTTTTTTTCAATCCATCAAATAGACCTTTGGATCCTGATCAGTTCTTGTCCAGAAACCGTTCTTCCATCTTTTATACTTTCCGAGAAATCGACGAAATTCGTATGGCGGCCATTTTGAATCCGCCATTTTGAATTTTTTTTCAGCTCACTGGCAGTTGGATGTCATTTGAAATGACATTTGGTCGAGCACCCCCCACCTATCTACGATACCCTTCTCGTGCTCTTCACCCGTCTCCGAAATCCTCAATCATCAGCTCTCTCCGTATTTTTCCTCCGAATGAATTTTTCCCTTCTATACGAAACGATCATTGAAAAAAAAATTTTTCATACAAAATTGTTCAGGAGAGGTGATCAATCAGTCAGTGAGTGAATCAGCACAAGCAGCTATATATATATTAATAACTAGTAGGGCGCGTGAGTGCGCGGGCCACATGTGGCCCGCGTGTAGTCTTCCCGCCCATAAAGGTATCGCCGTCATCTCCATCGCCAATGCCAAGAATGCGATCGGCAGTGGGCTTAAAAAATTACCAAGAAGCACTGTCATGGTTTTAAAGATAGTTAAAGGCTGTTCAAGCAAAAAATACGCTGAACCTCATCGGATGAGGTTCAGCGTATTTTTTGCTCGAACAGCCTTTAACTATCTTTAAAACCATGACCGTGCTCTTCAACCATCATCCAAATCCTAGATCATCATCACTTCTCATATTTTCCTCTAGCAGTTCTCTGAAGAACCTGCGTCAATGCCTTGGATAGTTCCCTACTTAAAATCCTACATTTAGTTTCTTTTTATTCATCCCGTAGAACTTGAGATCCTGATCACCTCTTGCTAAGAAACCACTCTCTTATCCTTTATACTTTCCGAGATAGAACAACACGAAATTTGTATGGCGGCTATCTTGAATCCGCCATTTTGTTTTTTTTTTCAGCTCACTGCCAATTGCGTGAAGTTCCGAGTATTTTTTGTTTCAGCAGTCCCCACCTAACTATAATACCTTGCCCATGCTCCTTGACTGTCTTTAAAATCCTCAATCATCACCTCATTCCATATTTTTCTCTGGTGGTCTTCCAAAAAACCGCATCAAAGCAGTTCATGATTTACAACTCGTACGTAGTCTCTTCAATATTCCCCATACATTTTCTATGGAAAAAAAATTCCGCCATATTGGATTTTTTTTTCTATTCATCACCTAGACCTTCGAGTCCTGATTAACTCTTGTCAAGAAACCGTTCTTCCATCTCTTATACTTTCCGAGATATCGACGAAATTCGAATGGCGGCCATTTTGAATCCGCCATTTTGAATTTTTTTTTCAGCTCACTGCCAATTGGATGACGTTTCAAATGACATTTGGTCGAGCACCCCCCACCTATCTCCAATACCCTTGGCTGTGCTCTTCATCCGTCTCCGAAATCCTCAATCATCAGCTCTCTCCGTATTTTTCCTCCGAATGAATTTTTCTCTTCTATATGAAATGGTAATTGAAAAAAAAAATTTTCATACAAAATTGTTCAGGAGAGGTGATCAATCAGTCAGTCAGTGAATCAGCACAAGCAGCTATATATATATTAACTAGTAGGGCGCGTGTGTGCGCGGGCCACATGTGGCCCGCGTGCTGTCTTCCCGCCTATAAAAGTATCATCGCCGACAACTTTTATACCCCATACATTTTCTATGGAAAAAAAAATTCCGCCATATTGGATTTTTTTTTCTAGTCATCGTGTAGACCTTTGGTTCCTGATCAACTCTTGTTAAGAAACCGTTTTTCCATCTTTTATACTTTCCGAGATATCGACGATATTCGAATGGCGGCCATTTTGAATCCGCCATTTTGAATTTTTTTTCAACTCACTGGCAATTGGATGACATTTCGAATGACATTTGGTCGAGCACCCCCCACCTATCTCCAATACCCTTGGCTGTGCTCTTCGTCCGTCTTCGAAATCCTCAATCATCAGCTCTCTCCATATTTTTGTTCTTAATGATTTTTTTCCTTCTATACGGAATGGTCATTGAAAAAAAAATGTTTCATACAAAATTGTTCAGGAGAGGTGATCAATCAGTCAGTGGCCAATCAGCACAAGCAGCTATATATATATTAATATATATTAATTAACTAATTTGTTTACTTGTTTTAAGTTTTAAGCATTCCATATTATCTATGTGATATCTTTAAAGATTTGAATTATTGATGGACGATTTTTAAAGGCTTATAAATGTTGCTATGCCATAACTCGTCACCATTTGAGCTTTACAGAACTGTCCAAGCAATGAAAGCAACTGTTAAAGAAACTTTACTTTTGAATAAATGAAATATTAAAAAACAATCGGCTAAGTGCGAGTCAAATTCGCACACGAAGGGTTCCGTATGATCTATATTATACTAATATTGGGTCTACTGGATCAATGACCAAAAACGGGCAAAATATCACGTTTTTTGTATGGGAGTCACCTTTAATCTTCATTATTTTCTATTTGTTAGTATTTGTTGTTTTAGCAGCAACGGAAATACATCATTTACGGTTTCGTCTGGATCCGTCGATGTCATCCGGCCAGGCTATATAGCCTGGTCAAATTACCTGGTACTAGTACAACATTGAAGTCGGATGTCGCGGAATTCATCCAGCCATGAATGAGAACTATCGTTCTTCTGTTGCGATTGTAGTTAGATCTCGAAAGAAGGCCAGCATTGTTGATAACCAAAGGCTGACTAATGGACGGGTTAGCCCTGAAATCAATACAACTTGAGTCGTAGCCATAGTGTAAAATGAAATGACTTGTCATAAAACTTATAAGACTCTAGTATTATATATTATTATACTATATATAGCTCGATTACCACTGACTGACTGATTGACATAATTGTTCTCCCAGAAAGGGACAGAAAACGATATAATGATGTACGGGAGATGTGTTCGGGTGCGGGAGTCGACTAGGGAAAAATTATGACATTTCAGAAAAACAAGATGGCGGCCGACGTGACTTTCGCATCTCTTTTGTTTTCCAACCGATTTCGTTCAAAATTGCAGTTTCTTGAGGCAATGAGTAAATGGTTTTTAGAAAAATTGGAAAAATTTTGAAAAACAAGATGGCGGCCGAGCTGTGGTGTTTTAAAATTTTTCATTTTTCGACCCCAAACCGCGGCACCACAGATCCTAAACGGGGTGGTTGAGGATGTCAATTTTTTCTTGTTTCGCCCACAATTATCCTGAATTTTGACAAAACGGGAGTAATTTTTTAAAATCCAAGATGGCGGCTGTTCTGGCGGCCAATCAGTGTGAGGTATGAAAAATCGCAATTTTGAAAGTCAAATTTCTCGCAGTTGGCAGCATCGGAGCGTTTCGACTTCTATGGGGCGATTGTGTGTAAAGACTCGAAGTATTGATTGGGGAAGAAAAAATTACCCCATTTCTCGGGAAATTTCGAGATTTTCCCCAAAAAGTAAAAAATCGAAATACGGACTTTTTGCAAAATCCGAGTATAAGCGATCACGTGTCTTACTCATACAAATGACATTTGAGTATTTTTGTCGCCGAGGACTGGCAACACTGGAATCTATCAAAGTAAAAGTGATTTTCGACATGGTCACTTTTCAGGGGCTATTGTGGCGCCTGGGTGCGAGCGAGATGAAAATTTGAAACGTCATCAGGGGCGGTATATCCTGTAGTTACTGGGAAAAATACGAAACTGTGTAAAATATTTACCGCAAATGAGGTGGCGGCCATTTTGTATTTTTTTCTGTTTTTGAAAATTTTGATCGTGTTTTTGAGGCACTTGGCAACATTTCGGAAAGTCGACATGTATGAACCGATTGTGTAACTCGACGGGCAGTATCGAAATATGTAGAAAGTGTTGCCACATTTCGGGTAGTTTTCGTGATTTTCCCCAAAATGTCCTCCTGTAAAATTTTGTATGAACAATTTTTTTTCACTTGTGGCTTCGTATACAAGTCAAAAAATGACTCGGTGAAAAATATGGAGAGAGCTGATGATTGAGGATTTCGGAGACGGGTGAAGGGCTCAGCCAGGGTATTGAAGATAGGTGGGGGGTGCTCGACCAAATGTAATTCGAAACCTCGTGCAATTGCCAATGAGCTGAAAAAATTTTCAAAATGGCGAAAAAAAGATGGCCGCCATACAAATTTCGTCGGTGTCTGTCTCAGAAAGTATGAAAGATAGAAAAGTGGTTTCTTAGCAAGAGAATATCAGGAAGAGAAGGTATATCTATTGGAAGAAAAAAAAATTCAAAATGGCGGAATATTTTTTTTTTCATACTAAATTGTATGACGATTAGGAGCTATGGGAAAATTGTCATTGTTCTCCTGGAAACAGATAGAATAAGATACAATGATGTATGGGAGATGTATTTGGGTGCGGAAGTGTAGTAAAGAAAAATTATGACATTTCGTAAAAACAAGATGGCGGCCGACGTGACTTTCGTAACTCTTTTGTTTTCCAACCGATTTCGTTCAAAGTCACAGCACTCGAGGAAATGAGTAAACGATTTCTAGAAAAATTGGAAAAATTTGGAAAATCAAGATGGCGGCCGAGCTGTGGTGTTTTAAAATTTTTCATTTTTCGACCCCAAACCGCGGCGCCACAGATCCTAAACGGAGTACTCGATGATAATAGTTTTTTCTTGGTTTGCTTACAATTATCCTGAATTTTGAAGAAATGGTAGTAATTTTTGAAAATCCAAGATGGCGGCTCTTCTGGCGGCCAATCAGTCTGAGGTATGAAAAAACGCAATTTTAAAATTCAAATTTCACCCCCTTGGCAACCTCGGAGCGTTTCGACTTCTATGGGGCGATTGTGTGAATAGACTCGAAGTATAAAGTGGGGGAAAAAAATTACCCCATTTCTCGGGAAATTTCGAGATTTTACCCAAAAATTAAAAAATCGAAATATGGACATTTTGCGAAATCCGACTATAAGCGATCACGTGTCTTACTCGTAAAAATGACATTTTGGTATTTTTGTCACCGAGGACTGGCAACACTGGAATCTATCAAAATAAAAGTGATTTCGACATGGTCACTTTTCAGGGGCAATCATGTCGCCTGGGTGCGAGCAAAATGAAAATTTGAAACGTCATCGGGAGCGGTATATCCTGCAGTTACTGGGAAAAATACGAAACTGTGTAAAATATTTCTGTGAACGAAAGTGGCGGCCATTTTGTATTTTTTTCTGATTTTGAAAATTTTGAACGTGTTTTTGAGGCACTTGGCACATTTCGGAAAGTCGACATGTATGAACCGATTGTGTACAGTGTAACTCGACCGGCAGTATTGAGATATATAAGCGGTGTTGCCACATTTGGGGTAGTTTTCGAGATTTTCCCCATAATGTCCTCCTGTAAAATTCAAGTAATGACTCGGCAAAAATTATGGAGAGAGCTGATGATTGAAGATTTCGGAGACGAGTGAAGAGCACAGCCAGGGTATTGAAGATAGGTGGGGGGTGCTCGACCAAATGTCATTCGAAACCTCATGCAATTGCCAATGAGCTGAAATTTTTTCAAAATGGCGAAAAAAAGATGGCCGCCATACAACTTCGTCGGTGCCTATCTCAGAAAGTATGAAAGATAGAAAAGTGGTTTCTTAGCAAAAGATGACCAAGACGAAAAGGTCTATTTATTGAAAAGAAAAAAATTCAAAATGGGGCAATGTTTTTTTTCATAAGTACTAATTTGTATGGCGATTAGGAGCTATAAGAAAATTGACATTGTTCTTCTAGACACAGATAAAAACGATACAATGATGTAGGGGAGACGTGTTTGAGTGCGGGAGTCGAGTAGGGAAAAATCATGACATTTCAGAAAAACAAGATGGCGGCCGACGTGACATGACTATTTTGTTTTCCAACCGATTCCGTTCAAAAACGCAGCACTCGAGGAAATGAGTAAATGGTTTTTAAAAAAATTGGAAAATTTAGAAAAACAAGATGCGGCCGAGCAGTGGTGTTTTAAAATTTTTCAATTTTCGACCCCAACCTGCGGCGCCACTGATCCTAAACGGGGTGGTTGAAGATGTTAATTTTTGCATGTTTCGCCCACAATTACCCTGAATTTTGACAAAACGGGAGTAATTTTTGAAAATCCAAGATGGCGCCTGTTCAGACGGCCAATCAGTGTGATGAACAAAAAAACGCGATTTTGAAATTCAAATTTCTCACACTTGGCAGCATCGGAGCGTTTCGACTTCTATGGAGCAATTGTGTGTACTCGAAGTGTTGAGTGGGACAGAAAAAATTACCCATTTGCGACATTTTGCGAAATCCGAGTATTAGCGATAACGTGTTTTACTCGTACAAATGACATTTGGGTAGATTTGTCGCCGAGGACTGGCAACACTGGAATCTATCATAGTAAAAGTTATTTTCGAAATGGGCACTTTTCAGGGGCAATCGTGTCGTCTGGGTGCGAGCGAAATAAAAAATTGAAACGTCATCGGGAGCGATATATCCTGTAGTTATTGGGAAAAATACAAAACTGTGTAAAATATTTCTGTGAACTGAGATGGCGGCCATTTTGTAACTTTTTTCGTTTTTGAGAATTTTAATCGTGTTTTTGAGGCACTTGGCAACACTTCAGAAAGTCAACATGTATGAACCGATTGTGTAACTCGGTGGGAAGTATCGAAATATATAGAAAGTGTTGCCACATTTCGGGTAGTTTTCGAGATTTTTCCGAAAATGTCCTTCTGTAAAATTTTGTATGAACATTTTTTTTTCACTTGTGGCTTCGTATAGGAGTCTAGAAATGACTCAGCGAAAAATATGGAGAGAGCTGATAATTGAGGATTACGGAGACGGGTGAGGAGCACAGCCAGAGTATTTAAGATAGGTGCTCGACCAAATGTCATTCCAAACCTCGTGCAATTGCCAATGAGCTTAAAAATTTTTCAAAATGGCGTACATAAAAAAGATGACCGCCATACAAATTTCGTCTAAGTCTATCTCAGAAAGTATGAAATATAGAAAAGGGGCTTCTTAGCAAAAGATGATCACGAGGAGGAAGTCTATTTATTGAAAATAACAAAATTTTCAAAACGGTGGAATATATTTTTGTCCTACTAATTTGTATGGCAATTAGGAGCTTTAATAAAATTGTCATTGTTCTCCTGGAAATAGATAGAAAACTATACGTATGGGAGATGTGTTCGAGGGTGAGATATGAAAAGGGAAAAATTATGACATTTCAGAAAAACAAAATGGCGACCGACGTGACTTTCGAACATTTTTTGTTTTCCAACCGATTTCATTTAAAGTCGCAGTACTTTTGGATACAAGTAAATAGTTTTTAGAAAAAGTAGAAAATTTGGGAAAAACAAGATGGCGGCTGAGCTGTAGTGTTTTTTAAAATTTTCATTCTTTCTCACCACAGACTCCGATTCCGGGACACCACAGATCCGAAACGGGATAGTCGAGGATGATAATTTTTTAGTATTTCACCTACAACTATTCTGAAATTGACAGAACGGGGATAGATTCGTCAAAAAAAATTACCCCATTTTTCGGGAAAAATCAAAATACGGACTTTTTGCAAAATCCGAGTATGAGCGACCACGGAAATTGCTCCAAGCAGTTACGCGGTCCGCTTTAGCGGGCCGCGCCCCCACGCAAAAAACTATTATACTATATATAGCTCAATTACCACTGACTGACTGATTGACATAATTGTTCTCCCAGAAAGAGACAGAAAACGATATAATGATGTACGGGAGATGTGTTCGGGTGCGGGAGTCGACTAGGGAAAAATTATGACATTTCAGAAAAACAAGATGGCGGCCGACGTGACTTTCGTAACTCTTTTGTTTTCCAACCGATTTCCTTCAAAATTGCAGTTTCTTGAGGCAATGAGTAAATGGTTTTTAGAAAAATTGGAAAAATTTTGAAAAACAAGATGGCGGCCGAGCTGTGGTGTTTTAAAATTTTTCATTTTTCGACCCCAAACCGCGGCACCACAGATCCTAAACGGGGTGGTTGAGGATGTCAATTTTTTCTTGTTTCGCCCACAATTATCCTGAATTTTGACAAAACGGGAGTAATTTTTCAAAATCCAAGATGGCGGCTGTTCTGGCGGCCAATCAGTGTGAGGTATGAAAAATCGCAATTTTGAAAGTCAAATTTCTCGCAGTTGGCATCATCGGAGCGTTTCGACTTCTATGGAGCGATTGTGTGTAAAGACTCGAAGTATTGATTGGGGAAGAAAAAATTACCCCATTTCTCGGGAAATTTCGAGATTTTCCCCAAAAAGTAAAAAATCGAAATACGGACTTTTTGCGAAATCCGAGTATGAGCGACCACGCGTCCTACTCGTACTAATGACATTTGAGTATTTTTGTCGCCGAGGACTGGCAACACTGGAATCTATCAAAGTAAAAGTGATTTTTGACATGGTCACTTTTCAGGGGCTATCGTGTCGCCTGGGTGCGAGCGAGATGAAAAATTGAAACGTCATCAGGTGCGCTATATCCTGTAGTTACTGGGAAAAATACGAAACCTTGTAAAATATTTCTGTGAATTGAGGTGGCGGCCATTTTGTATTTTTTTCTGTTTTTGAAAATTTTGATCGTGTTTTTGAGGCACTTGGCCACATTTCGGAAAGTCGACATGTATCAACCGATTGTGTAACTCAACGGGTAAAATCGAAATATATAAGCAGTGTTGCCACATTCAGGGTAGGTTTCGAGATTTTCCCCAAAATGTCCTCCTGTAAAATTTTGTATGAACAATTTTTTTTTCACTTGTGGCTTCGTATAGAAGTCAAGAAATGACTCGATGAAAAATATGGAGAGAGCTGGTGATGGAGGATTTCGGAGACGGGTGAGGAGCACAGCCAGGGTATTGAAGATAGGTGGGGGGTGCTCGACCAAATGTCATTCGAAACCTCGTGCAATTGCCAGTGAGCGAAAAAAATTTTCAAAATGGCGTAAAAAAGATGGCCGCCATACAAATTTCGGCGGTGTCTATCTCAGAAAGTATGAAAGATAGAAAAGTGGTTTCATAGCAAAAGATGATTAAGACGAGTAAATTTATCTATTGGAAGAAAAAAAAATTCAAAATGGCGGAAATTTTTTTTTCATACTAAATTGTATGGCGATTGGCAGCTATAAGAAAATTGACATTGTTCTCCTAGAAACAGACATAAAACGATACAATGATGTTTGAAAGACGTATTTAAGTGCGGGAGCAGAGTAGGAAAAAATTATGACATTTCAGAAAAACAAGATGGCGGCCGACGTGACTTTCGTAACTTTTTTGTTTTCCAACCGATTTCGTTCAAACTCGCGGTACTCGAGGAAATGAGTAAAAGGTTTTTAGAAAAAGAAGAAAAATTTGGAAAAACAAGATGGCGGCCGAGCAGTGGTGTTTTCAAATTTTTCATTTTTCGACCCCAAAACGCGGCGCCACAGAACATAAACGGGGTTCTCGATGATGATAGTTTTTTCTTGGTTCGCTTACAATAGACCTGAATTTTGACGAAACGGGAGTAATTTTTTAAAATCCAAGATGGCGGCTGTTCTGGCGGCCAATCAGTCTGACGTACAAAAAAACGCGATTTTGAAACTCAAATTTCTCACACTTGTTATCATCGGACCGTTTCGACTTCTATGGGGCGATTTTGTGTATAGACTCAAAGTATTGAGTGGGGGAAAAAAATTACCCCATTTCTAGGGAAATTTCGAGATTTTCCCCAAAAATTAAAAAATCGAAATATGGACATTTTGCGAAATCCGAGTATAAGCGATCACGTGTCTTACTCGTAAAAATGACATTTTGATAGTTTTGTCGCCCGGCGCTGGCAACACTGTAATCTATCAGATTAAAAGTGATTTTCGACATGGCCACTTTTCAGGGGAAATCGTGTCGTCTGGGTGCGAGCGAGATGAACACTTGAAACGTCATCGGGAGCGGGAGCGGCGGGTGTAGTTACTGGGAAAAATACGAAACTGTGTAAAATATTTCTGGTAAAGGAGGTGGCGGCCATTTTGTAACATTTTTCGTTTTTGAGAGTTTTTATCGTGTTTTTGAGGCACTTGGCAACATTTCAGAAAGTCGACATGTATGAACCGATTGTGTAACTCGACGGGCAGTATCGAAATATATAGAAAGTGTTGCCACATTTCGGGTAGTTTTCGAGATTTTTCCCAAAATGTCCTCCTGTAAAATTTTGTATGAACATTTTTTTTTCACTTGTGGCTTCGTATAGGAGTCAAGAAATGACTCAGCGAAAAATATGGAGAGAGCTGATAATTGAGGATTACGCAGACGGGTGAGGAGCACAGCCAGAGTATTTAAAATAGGTGGGGGTGCTCGACCAAATGTCATTCGAAACCTCGTGCAATTGCCAATGAGCTGAAAAATTTTTCAAAATGGCGTACATAAAAAAGATGACCGCCATACAAATTTCGTCTGAGTCTATCTCAGAAAGTATGAAATATAGAAAAGGGGTTTCTTAACAAAAGATGATCACGAGGAGGAAGTATATTTATTGAAAATAACAAAATTTTCAAAACGGTGGAATATATTTTTGTCCTACTAATTTGTATGGCGATTAGGAGCTTTAATAAAATTGTCATTGTTCTCCTGGAAATAGATAGAAAACTATACGTATGGGAGATGTGTTCGAGGGTGAGATATGAAAAGGGAAAAATTATGACATTTCAGAAAAACAAAATGGCGACCGACGTGACTTTCGAACATTTTTTGTTTTCCAACCGATTTCATTAAAAGTCGTAGTACTTTTGGATACAAGTAAATAGTTTTTAGAAAAAGTAGAAAATTTGGGAAAAACAAGATGGCGGCTGAGCTGTAGTGTTTTTTAAAATTTTCATTCTTTCTCACCACAGACTCCGATTCCGGGACACCACAGATCCGAAACGAAATAGTCAAGGATGATAATTTTTTAGTATTTCACCTACAACTATTCTGAAATTGACAGAACGGGGATAGATTGGTGAAAAAAAATTACCCCATTTTTCGGGAAAAATCAAAATACGGACTTTTTGCAAAATCCGAGTATGAACGACCACGGAAATTGCTCCAAGCAGTTACGCGGTCCGCTTTAGCGGGCCGCGCCCCCACGCGAAAAACTAGTTATACTATATATAGCTCAATTACCACTGACTGACTGACTGACTGACTGATTGACATAATTGTTCTCCCAGAAGGAGACGGAAAATGATATAATGATGTACGGGAGATGTGTTCGGGTGCGGGAGTCGACTAGGGAAAAATTATGACATTTCAGAAAAACAAGATGGCGGCCGACGTGACTTTCGTAACTCTTTTGTTTTCCAACCGATTTCGTTCAAACTTGCAGTATTCGAGGAAATGAGTACATGGTTTCTAGAAAAATTGGAAAAATTTGAAAAAACAAGATGGCGGCCGAGCTGTGGCGTTTTAAAATTTTTCATTTTTCGACCCCAAACCGCGGCGCCACAGATCCTAAACGGGGTGGTTGAAGAAGTCAATTTTTTCTTGTTTCGCACACAATTATCCTGAATTTTGGCAAAATGTGAGTAATTTTTAAAAATCCAAGATGGCGGCTGTTCTGGCGGCCAATCAGTCTGACGTACGAAAAAACACGATTTTGAAATTCAAATTTCTCATAGTTGGCAACATCGGAGCGTTTCGACTTCTATGGGACGATTGTGAGTTTCGACTCGAAGTATTGAGTGGGGGAAAAAAAATTACCCCATTTCTCGGGAAATTTCGAGATTTTCCCCAAAAAGTAAAAAATCGAAATACGGACTGAGCGACCACGCGTCCTACTCGTACTAATGACATTTGGGTAGTTTTGTCACCCGGCATTGGCAACACTGGAATCTATCAGAGTAAAAGTGATTTTTGACATGGTCACTTTTCAGGGGCTATCGTGTCGCTTGGGTGCGAGCGAGATGAAAAATTAAAACGTCATCAGGTGCGCTATATCCTGTAGTTACTGGAAAAAATACGAAACCTTGTAAAATATTTCTGTGAATTGAGGTGGCGGCCATTTTGTATTTTTTTCTGTTTTTGAAAATTTTGATCGTGTTTTTGAGGCACTTGGCCACATTTCGGAAAGTCGACATGTATCAACCGACTGTGTAACTCAACGGGTAGTATCGAAATATAAGCAGTGTTGCCACATTTGGGTTAATTTTCGAGATTTTCCCCAAAATGTCCTCCTGTAAAATTTTGTATGAACATTTTTTTTTCACCTATGGCTTTGTATAGAAGTCAAGAAATGACTCGGTGAAAAACATGGAGAGCGCTGATGATTGAGCATTTCGGAGACGGGTGAAGAGCACAGCCAGGGTATTGAAGATAGGTGAGGGGTGCTCGACCAAATGTCATTCGAAACCTCGTGCAATTGCCAAGGAGCTGAAAAAATTTTCAAAATTGCGAAAAAAAGATGGCCGCCATACAAATTTCGGCGGTGTCTGTCTCAGAAATTATGAAAGATAGAAAAGTGGTTTCTTAGCAAGAGAATATCAGGAAGAGAAGGTATATCTATTGGAAGAAAAAAAATTCAAAATGGCAGAATATTTTTTTTTTCATACTAAATTGTATGGCGATTAGGAGCTATGGGAAAATTGTCATTGTTCTCCTGGAAACAGATAGAATAAGATACAACAATGATGTATGGGAGATGTATTTGGGTGCGGAAGTGTAGTAAAGAAAAATTATGACATTTCGTAAAAACAAGATGGCGGCCGACGTGACTTTCGTAACTCTTTTGTTTTCCAACCGATTTCGTTCAAAGTCACAGCACTCGAGGTAAATGATTTCTAGAAAAATTGGAAAAATTTGGAAAATCAAGATGGCGGCCGAGCTGTGGTGTTTTAAAATTTTTCATTTTTCGACCCCAAACCGCGGCGTCACAGATCCTAAACGGCGTAGTTGTGGATGTTAATTTTTTAGTATTTCACCTACAACTATTCTGAAATTGACAGAACGGGGATAGATTCGTGAAAAAAAATTACCCCATTTTTCGGGAAAAATCAAAATACGGACTTTTTGCAAAATCCGAGTATGAGCGACCACGGAAATTGCTCCAAGCAGTTACGCGGTCCGCTTTAGCGGGCCGCGCCCCCACGCGAAAAACTAGTTACTATATATATAGCTGCTTGTGCTGATTCATTCATTCACTCATTGATCACCTCTCCTGAACAATTTTGTATGAAAAAATTTTTTTTCATGGATAGGGTCGTATGGAAGAAAAAAATTCATTCGGAGGAAAAATACGGAGAGAGCTGATGATTGAGGATTTCGAAGACGGGTGAAGAGCACAGCCAAGGGTATTGCAGATAGGTGGGGGGTGTTCGACCAAATGTCATTTGAAATGTCATCCAACTGCCAGTGAGCTGAAAAAAAATTCAAAATGGCGGATTCAAAATGGCCGCCATACGAATTTCGCCGATATCTCGGAAAGTATAAAAGATGGAAGAATGGTTTCTTGACAAGAAGTGACCAGGACCCGAAGGTCTATTTGATGGATAGAAAAAAAAAATCAAAATGGCGGAATATATTTTTCCATAGAAAATGTATGGGAAATGTTGAAGAGACTAACAGTTGGTAATTATGCAAGGTTGTGATGCGGTTTTTCGGAGATTTACTAGAGAAAAATATGGAGAGAGCTGACGATTGAAGATTTCGGAGACGGGTGAAGAGCACAGCCAGGGTATCGAAGATAGGTGGGGGGTGCTCGACCAAATGTAACTCGAAACGTCATCCAATTGGCAGTTAGCTGAAAAAAAATTCAAAATGGCGGATTCAAGATGGCCGCCATACAAATTTCCTGTTTGCCTATCTCGAAAAGTATAAAAGATAAGAGAGTGGTTTCTTTGCAAGACGTGATTAGAAACTCAAGGTCTACGGGATGAATGAAAAAAATTCAAAGTGGTTGAATTTATTTTTCCATGGAAAATGTGAATGCTACAATAAACAAGGCCTATGAAAATTATGAGAAGAGATTGATGGTCTACATTTGGATGATGATTGAGGAGCACGGTCATGGATTTAAAGATAGTTAAGGGCTGTTTCAATAAAAAATACACTGAACCTCATCGGATGAGGTTCAGTGTATTTTTTTATTCAAACAGCCCTTAACTATCTTTAAATCCATGACCGTGCTCCGAGGTAATTCTTTTAGCCCACTGCCAATCGGATTCCAATTGGCGATGGAGATGACGGCGATTCTTTTATAGGAGAGAAGACAGCCCGCGGGCCACATGTGGCCCGCGCTCCCACGCGCCCTACTAGTTTCATATAGGTCTAGCAAGACCTATATGAAATAAAATAATTTTCTATTCTATTCTATATGATCGAGCTACGATCGCTATAGAAACCTGTCGAGCTTTCATTGCATAACTATGGAATATGGAATGAATTTTAAAGAAAAATTTGAGAATGACAGTAAGTAATTGCCTTCGAGAAGCCACGTAATCAATTTTTCGATCGAATATGTCTTTCTCAACCATTTTTAGGGTCCCGTATTTTAATTTTATTCCATTTAAGTATGGAATGAGTGAATCAGAATAAAGATACTATAACGATCGTAAATATAAATCAAATTAGGTGTTGTGTTGCTCTTAAAATGTTATTCTATACCGCGTACTACCCGTTCGCAGAGCTTAACTATGACTTCCTCTCGCACTTCATACTAAAATACGTCGTCAGCGGCAAAGTTTCTGCGAACGGACTATACTAGTAAAACTTCTCTAGGTAAATGTTCACCTTACCTTGTGAATAAGTGGTAAACATTGGTTGAGTCAGGATTGAATCTGGCTACGTTCAAGATATCTGCGAGGGTGAGCCACGTGTCCACGAGACGAATTACTCCGTTGGAATCATCCGCATACTGGTATCTTGGTCCGTCGTCATTTTTGCTCAGTATTATATATGTAGGTAAGGCTAGCAAAAACGCGAATAGTTAGTTTAAAACTACTATAAAAATCTATCTATATCAATATATCTATCTTAATATGTCTCAATATGCGTAAACGGCTGTAACAATTTCACTAATTCTGTTTTGTTGTGTTAGTTATTGTCAGAAGGTTCTTATAAATTGAATATTTAAAAAGATAATAATAAAGAAGAAATAATTAAGAAGATTGTGCGGAAAAATAGAGTATCTAATTTTCCCATACGATCTGTTAGTTGCTGTGGCTAAATTGCATTATCAAAATAACGATAAGGTATTCATTACTTCCTTATTTTCAGAATATCAGATTAGAACTTACCAGAAATAACGCTCAAGCACAAAACGAATGAAAAAGATAAAATTTGTAACATTTTTCCTGTAGGTACGTTCCTACCTATCGAGTTTTCAAATATAACTCTTCGATTAAATTTTATTATTCAATTATTAAATACTGATAAAATCATCAACTTTAATCCCCCTAATCGCACACAGTATTGATGTAGTATTAATAATGGCCAATTTTTATCTAACTGTTAGATACCTACCTACGCGAATGAGCTATCCAGCACTTATGGTTGCCAGGTAGCCAAACCTAAAGACCAGCCAGTTTAGCCGGACATTGGCTCAGGTCTGGTCTGGTGGGAGGCTTCGGCCGTGGCTAGTTCCCTACCAGCAAAGATGAGCCACCAAGCCATTTAGCGTTCCGGTGCGATGCTGTGTAGAAACCGTAGATCTTCGGCTGCATCCTCACTTACCATCAGAAGAGATCGCAGTCACGTACTAACTTGTATACTTGGTGTAAAAAAGCCGGACACCCTACCATATTGAGGGTCTTGTATCTCAGTATCAATAGGTACAGAAAAATTGTATTCAAATGAAGCTTCTTTGGGGTTCCGGAGCCAAAAGGTTAAAAACCGAAATTCATGCATCGCCGTCTGTCCGTCCGTCCATCCGTTCGTAACCAGGCTGTATCCACCTTACGTTTGGCAACGCTAATCACTACCCACGAAATGAATTACGTAGTATAATGATCAAGCGAAGCCAGGTCTCCGAATTAATCTAGTTATGAAAAAAATATAAGTGTTATCTCAATGTAAAATAAATTAACCAAAAAAAGTCTTATGGTTTTTAGTATAGCAATGTATTCATTGTGAAAATATTTTGTATAAAAAAACACTGTTCCACTGATGTTACATGTGTTACGAGTATGAGATACGCAATGTAAGAAGTCTGTACGCGAGGGAATTCCTCTACGGTTACGTTTTATATACAGTTTTATTTCATGCAATTTATTGTAAAATGTTTTCCAGTTTAATTCATTGCAAATGGCGAGCTCATCCTCGTTTCAAACCAGTAAATGCCGCTCCCGCTGTAAATAGAAAAAAAATCAGTCGATAAACATAAGAATATGAAAGATTTTGGAACACAAGGTTAAGATATTTTGCTTCATGAGGAAACTTTCGAAGAAGTATGAGTAAGAGTGCAAAAAGCTATGATAAAACTAGCTTAATATAGCAATGAGTTGAACTACAAGTATTATTTAATAAACCAGTCTATTTATTGCTCGTGCCTTCTACCGAAAGATTTGTAGATTAGAGCTAATCCCTCGGGAACCAAAAACTTTCCTGTGATAAAATTACCCTTCATGCCCATTGCCCATGCCACAGATAACCACCATGCGTTACTCCAGAGCAAATAGGATGTATATAAGCTCCAGAATAATCTAGCCACAGATACATAAAAAAGAATCTAGCTTTGCTACTCTACAGCCAAATCAGTTCAGAAGTTGTAACTAAATGTGGTCTGAAAAATTAGTCTGTGGTCGATTCTGAGAACGTATCTCAGATGTCATCTATGTATCTTTTGTGGGAAACTAATATAGTATTAGGTGAAGGCAAACCTTGGGAGAGCAAGAGTTTTCAAAGCCAAGCAAGTGAAAGTGTATTTATTTTAAAACCCTTTCTGAGAGTAGCCCGTACCTAAAAGTGGGATAAAAGGTATTGAAACTATGATTACGATAATAATTATATACTAACGTTGTTTTTACAGCAATTCCTCCAAAAATAGCATCTCGAGAACCAGTACATTGCTCCTCAGTTGCTTGTCCGAAAGATTCACAAGCAGTGCCAATGAATCGGGCTGCACCTGGATTGCTATCAGCGCGTATTGACTCTGCCAGCATGATGAATGAGAAACTGTGCGAGCACGGAACGTCATTCCCACAAGGCACCTGCCAAGAACCGCCGTTGGGGTAGAAGTCGAGGTCTCCTAACGGCTCGTCGTAGCCATAATGACCAGCGGTGGTGTGGAGAACTTCTACGATTGTAGCGTCGTTTTTGGACAACTTCTGAGGATGGTGACTCCAGCCAATCAGAGAAGGGTCGAGAGCTAAAACAAAGAATTCACTTATATATCAGTAAAAAGCGGCTAAGTGACGATGTAGCCTATTCGTTGCTTGGTATTAATAGGTCCTTAAATAAGTAGGCAAAAAGAAAACAGCTCGTCAAGGGTAGGGGGTTCTGAATCGAGGGTTCTGAATTCTCTTACTTTGCGGAGTTAAAGGCGTTTGTGACAGTTAAAATATGAATTGCTTGGCGGTTAAGGGACACAGTGAGGAAATCTGTATTCTGATAGTTCACTAAGGTGAAACTCAAAGGTGTACAAAGTCCACCAACCGGTTTTTCACCAACCTGCTTGGCTTGCTCAAACCTCTGTCTTGCATAGATGAGACCCGCGCTCAGCAGTCCGACACGAATAGGGGATGAAACCAAAGAGCCCTAAACCTCCAAAAAGGTCCACGTTTTTGTCTTACACACGCATTGACGTAAGAAATGGCGATAGAGTGATGTCTCATTTACTCTTAAACGAAATTTGCACTTGCGTTCTCTGTCACACAATCGTACACATGGTGGTCTCACTACAGCATGGTGAGAGCACTCACTCAGCATATTTGTGGACGTTTCCGATGTGCGCAATGTAGGCTTAGGGCTCATCTTCGACATAAAAATGAAATAAAATCAAATACGTTACCAATAACATGGGGTATGGTTCCAATAGCCGTTTTAGCAGCAATGCCGGCTGCATGGGCTCCGTGCCCAAGACCAACGATGCGGAAATTGGCCGAGCTGTACCCGAAGTCGCTGCTCAGAAGGTTCACAAACTGGGCCACACGTTCGCCGACCTGCGGCGTGTTGGCCAGGGCTGGCGTGTAGTTCGCAGCGCCAGGGCTCCAGTCGACGGCGAGCACGTTTACATCTTCCGCGGCGAGGTAAGCTGAAATGATACAAAACAACATGAACAGCGAAAAATTACCAACTCCATTTTTAAAGTATACTTAGTTGCAGAATGAAAAGGTTCGTCACCGTGTCAATTTTCACTTGCACTAGTACTGCAAGAGTCCATTATGTTAACATACTAAAACAATAGATTAGTGCAAACGAATTAATTTGATAATTGACGAACCTTTTTATTCCGTGACAGTACATAAATCTCAATTATTAGTGTTTTGTTTTTTAGATGAGGAATGATAAGATGAAGAAGACGTTCATCTGATCACTGATGTCAAGTGATACGCCTTAGTCAGATGTATTGCGTCCCATAATGCATGCTCATCATCCTAAACTTTAAGATCAACTTCCGGAAGAATTCAAAGCAGAGGAGAATACAAATATATTTACAAACATCTAAAAGACTTCCTGCAAAAAAGCGTAATATATAACAGGCTATATTCATCGCAATCTAGCCCCAAAGTAAGCGATAGCTTGTGTTATGGGTACTAGATTACTGATAAATATACAAAGACACACATATTAATAAACATAAATATAATATATTGAAAAACACCCAGACACTGCAAAACATTCATATTCGTCACACAAACATTCTCCAGTAGTGGGAATCGAACCCACGACCTCCAACGCAGAAGCAGGTTCACTACCGCTACGCCATTCGGTCGGTCAATCAAAAATAAAATTGTTTGTTAAATAATTCGACACCCTCCCGTGTTACAGCGCCCTTACAGGGTTCCGTTGTTTTGCAAATAATATTGACCTGAATAATGGACATGTAACCGAATGTGAAATGAATGAATAAATGATAAAATCGTAAATGAATAAAGAATATGTATTTCGGCTTCATGTATGAAATACTGAGTAAAGGAAAGTTAGATTATATTACCAGAAACCACGTGGGCATTGAAGTTTGAAGCTACGCTTTGTCCATAGTTGTGGATGGTGATGACAGAGCGACGGTTGTAATCGAAGCTTGAGGACAAGAGCGATGCTTGAGAGACAAGGAGAGGTTGACTTATTGTAGGGTTTTGCCTGCAATCATAGTGAAGATATTCCTATTACGATCGATAACATAATAAATCCGGCTAGGTGCGAGTCGAACTCTCGTACCGAGGGTTCCATACTACCTACAATAAAAAAGGAAAACAATAAGAATAACTTTTCCTACCGAACCGCAAACTTAACTTAGTGTTTTTTGAGGATAACTGTTAATACAAAAAAAGTACAGATACAGAGAAATAGATACAGAGTTCAATTTATTTTTGCCGTAAAATATACATAATACATTAATCCCTATTAATCATAATTATTTCAGAATTTTCGATTGGTAAACTTCGGGCATAAAGGGTGCAATGACGTCGGGCCATTGTAACCTACAACTATTCCTGTATTGGCACACAGACAGACAGACGGACAACAAAGTGATCTTATAAGGTTTCCTTCTTTTTTCTTTTAATACATTAAAACGGAACCCTAAAAAGGTAATACATGAAAAGGTACCTTGTAATAGAAAGCTTTATTAACTGGGTCTATATTTTGACATCCCCTTTTATAAAAGCTTGGGTCGTAAATGACTATGTGCATACAAGGACCCTGAACTCAATACTCATTCACTTCGGTTTTGACAATAATCTTGATGCAGGCGTAGGCAGGTATAATATAATTTAGGAATAATCATAAAGTCACATTTTAAACTTGTAAAAGCTATACTGACCTTGTGAACAAATGGAACACAATCTGTGTTGCATTCAAATTGAACCCATGAGCTGAAAAAAAACAAAGTGAATCTGTTAAGCTAGGTACTTAAATTAATAACATATTTTATCCTTACGAATACATCAACCTCAGAATTACCGACTGAAATATAATATTATTTATTTGTAATAGTTTTACAAATACATAAACTCGCCGGCATATTTAGCGGAACATAAAAAAAAAGGTTTGATATCAGTATCATATAAAGTTGCTGGCTGGTTTATACGTTATTTAATTTAAAAAGAAATATTTTCAAATTAAGAAAACAACTGAACATCACATTTTATGCAATTGTTTTAATTTTATTCAAATACACCTTATCTGGAGCGAACTTCGAGTATTTCTTCCTTCTGAGTTTGATTTAAAATTTCATTGAAATACTGTTTTTTGTAAGTTTTTTTTAATCGCGTATCTTTCTGGAGTTGATGACTGAATTATGCCTGACTTAGCCCCAACGGAGATTGCCAGGGCACTCGAAATGCGAAGAAATGGTCAAACCTACAGAGTGATATCCAGAGATCTTCGTCGACCAGTTTCAACGATCCATCGCAGTATCCAACGGTTCAGGGAGACCAGTACTTATGTGAGAAGAGCAGGACAAGGCAGAAAAAGACGCACTTCGAGTAGGGATGATCGTTTCATTCGGCTTCGTGTACGAAGGAACCCCCGTTTGACGGCCGTCCAAGCCCGACATGAGTTAGAAGCAGTGCGGGGTGTAACCGTAAGTGAGCGTACGGTACGAAGAAGGCTCGAAGAAGCTGGTTTGGGTTCATTTGTGCCCGCCAAGGCTCCAAGGCTCGAGGTAAATCATCGTAGAAACAGGTTAACTTTTGCTCAGGAACATCGTCTTTGGAACGCGGACCAATGGAGTAAGGTATTGTTTAGTGATGAGGGCAGAATTCTCTTAAATCAAATTGACGGCAGGCAAAGAATATACAGACGCAAAGGAGAACGATACATTCAGACAAATTTTGAAACTACAGTTGCATACGGTGGTGGATCAATAATGGTTTGGGCGGGCATTTGTTTGGGAGCTCGCACAGACTTGGTAGTGATTGACAGAGGGAGTCTGACTGCAGACCGCTATATCAGAGAAGTTTTAGAAGAAAATGTCGTACCGTTTGCCCCATATATCGGTGACGATTTTGTTTTTATGCAGGATAATGCTCTGCCGCATACCGCTCGGGTAACTCAAGCTTATCTTAATGATATGAATATCACTGTTATGGAGTGGCCGGCGAGATCACCGGATATGAACCCTTCTAGGTCATCTGGAAGTAGGTTAGGTTTTTGTACTATATGTCAGTCAGTATGAATTTTAACGACTTTTTGACCTTCATATCTTTATAACCGTTTGAGCTAGCTTCATGAAATTTGGGCTTCTATATGTTCTTATGGATATAATTAAACACACGTAGTTTCATGTGTTTACGTTAAAGAGGTTTTGAGTTATAGAAGGGTCAAAAGTGGCACCAAGTGGTTCGTGTAATATTACACTTGGCGCTGGCTAGCCAGTTCCTTTGCTTGAACTTGGCTTGACACGCTGCCGCGTGTCTAGATATAAACGAGGGTACATGAGTATTTTTATAAACAAACTAAAACATTGTAATTTATGTCTTAAACCGTTACTTTTACAGCCTAATTTTGAAACACGAGACTGAAGTGCGATTGTATGTCTTTTCGCGTTTTGTAAGTCATTCGGTTCGGACACTTTTTAGCGCTGACTAAGTCCTTAGTTTATAAATCAATGGCTGCCATTGTTTTTTTCCTTATCTCAGTTTTAAGCACGTCTTCAACATTTTGCATCAGTTACATACCTGCAGTTGCAGCCAAACACAGAAGTAACGCTGTATTTACAATCACGCACATCGTGATTAATTTAAATTTTCAAATACCTCAAACAAAATACAGCGAGGGCATTTATAAACATTTTTATCTAAACTTTATTGCCTTCAATCCCCTTTTAGTACTTAATTCAAAATTATTATTAAATTGTCACAATAACCATAAAAGTGCTATACCTACTACTGTTTCATTTACAGGAATTGGAATTAGTTTTTTATCTAAATTAATCGTTATTATCGTAGATACATAATATGACACACTTAAGAATGAAATGGCATCAATACATCTACGATTCTTTAATATTCTGTAGAAATAAATAAAAGACCAATGTCTTCTATGTATCCTTCATAGAATCACCCAAGTTGTACTTGAAAATATTATTATTGTCAGGTGGTGACAATGAAACACAGCAGCCGATGGACGTCTACAGCTGGGCATAGGCCACCTGAAATTACCACCAAGCACCACGGTCTTGACCCCGCGACTATCTTTATGTCGTCCGTCCAACTGGTGGGGGGGTCTGTCTAGTATCTACAACTCTACACTGCGCTTCCTGGTGCGTAGCCGTCAATAATAATATCAGTAATTATTATGTTTTCAGTAAGATACTATGTAATTCTTGACATCTTCAATGGAACAGAGCTATTGCTTAAAAAATATTTTCTTCCCCAATCTTCAAAATTGTCTATAGTCATTGCTTGGCAGCTTAGCAAAAAATATGAGTGGGAGAGGAGGATGGCAGCACAATTATGAGAGTGGAAAATATTATTCAAGTGTGAGATGGGCTGGGCACTAAGGCCCAGCGGTTCCATACCTACTATCTATTCTCAATAGCATCAAAGTAAACTCCTCTTATCTGCTCGCCAATCACCTCATCACACAAGCAAATAAATATTTATACTATTCTGTTTTAGTACTTATTTGTTGTTTTGTCAGCAACAGAAAAACAACGTCAGTGTAAATTTTAACTGTCTAGCTATCATGGTTCATGAGATAAAACCTGGTAACAGACAGACAGACAGATGAACAGAGGAGTCTTAGTATTTGGTTCCCGTTTTACACTGTGGAACTCCTTAAAATTAAGAAAATAATAATTTTCAAAAACTTAACAAGAAACTTTATTAGCCTCTACCACAGCTGCTGCCATGGTGCGCAATGCTGTTATTAGGAGCCGCTGGAAAAAATCGCAAAAGCAGCAGTCACGGACAATTCAGCATCATAACTCATAATCACTCTGCCGAGAGTGAACAACTAAGAAAAAAAACAGTAACACAAATCTCAGACTTGTCGTACTTATTCTGTGCTTGTAGTTTATCTATATCTACTATCTTCTTTACTCATATTTTTAAGCTGGAGAGTTTGTTTTTTAAACGCACTAATCTCAGGAAGTACTAATCCGAATTGTAAAATTATTTTTGTGTTGAATATTCCATTTATCGAGGAAGACTAAGAAGCTATAATAATATAACGACGCGCTATGAACAAAAGAAGCGGGAAATCAATGGAAAATGTAGCAAAAACTAGAAAACTATTGTAAAAGTTCTAAAAAAAGTCAGCGACGCCCCATGTCTAACTTTCAAAGTTGATTCACTACCGGGATATGTAGAAACCAGAATTCATTCGGGCATAGTCACGCGCAAGAGCCGGAATTATTATAATCAATTATAATATTTATTTACACCTATTAATAATTATAAAAGACCTAAAGATATAAAATTGTCTTTTCCGTGACGTAACTTGGTCGTGAAATTTCCTCCGCTGGTGGTATCGCATTAATTAACCCTCATGATTTAATAAAATAGTTGATATTATTATCAATCATCGGTTTATTTTTATTTATAAATAGATATAAGAGCTAAGTGCGAGTCGGTCCCCGTTCACTAGTATTCTGTATATTACAAAAGCATTACCTTCACCATGTTATTCTTAACCTTGTTGATGTGAAATTTTATAGTTACAAAATATCCTTTGGTAACTAATTTGGTTACGAAAAGATCCATATTAAACATAGAGCCCAGAATAAAACTCCTCTGGTTAACCGCATACCCGTCCCTATATAGAGTTCAAGACCCCCGTCTGGATGGTTCCAAACTAGAAACCTTGGAACACGACCTGTACACGTATTTTGTAACTCGGTGTCTTTCAAAGAATAATAGCCACTGGCCCATACCTATCTCTTATCCATCGAAGGTTTGCTACGAAAATGACATTTTTATTTCATAGCAAACTTTCAATAGATAGAAATATATGTTAGTTGCAATTGTTTTTTGATAGGCACCGAGGTACAGAGTATGTTGGACGTTAACTCTCTATGGACCTCAAACAGGTCCTAAAAGCATCAGGACCTGTTTGAGGTAATTGAAAAAAGTGGAAGGTCCACTTTCTCTGGGCGTACACTTCAGTGTAGAAACATGTTCCAACCCTACCACATGGATAGCTGGCAATCCACTTGCACCCGGTAGGTATCCCAGATCCTTCTTACCACGCACATGTAAACTAAACCAAACATCAGTTACCAGTGTCAGTGTTCCTTCAAAGCTATAAGAAACTTCTTAACTTCGACGACCTCCGTGTTTGAGTGGTTAGCGTGCCGGTTTTCAAGGCGCCGCCATCTCTGAGGTTCCGGGTTCGATCCCTGGTCGGGGCAATGTAGAAAAATAAGTTTTCTACATTGTCTCGGGTCTGGGTGTTGTGGTACCTTCGTTGTTTCTGATTTCCATAACACAAGTGCATAAGCTACTTACTATGGGATCAGAGCAATGTATGTGATGTTGTCCTCTATTAATTTATTTATTATTATTATTTATTTAAATGCTCTATTTACCATGGTCGGCGTTAATCGCTGACGTCAAGCAAACGGTTTTTAACCTCAGTTTATGAAACCCTAAAACGTACCGAATCGCGGGAAAGCCAAAGCAGTACTATCTCGGTTTTTATCTCGATTAATCCTAGGTGATTAATTTTTTTAAAACCCTGAAGACTGAATGGGACAAACTAATTAGTAATTAATACGTCACCCAAAATTCTAAACATACCTAAACACCACGTTGTGATACACATGACTGTTTATCAGATCTTGCGGGATTGTAGAAAAACATGCAATAAAGCCGAGATTTCGGGCAACAGCGTAAAGTCTTTTATGAATTTACAATATTATAAAGATAGAGCCACGACCTTTCAATCTATATTAAGGGTGAAGGAAGTTAGTTTTCAAAGGTGAGCCTGCACTTGTCTACCATATTGACTAAGGCTAAGGTCAAATCATCCAGGCCTTAAAAAAGGAAGACCACGTGATCTTTTTTAAGGCCTGGTTTATTTCAAAAGTGATAATTTGAATGCGCCTATCCCAGCATGGACAGACCGATGGTGTACTAAAGATTCTCTTCTCTTACGTATTTAAGTCGCTGTTTATCAAAGCTCGTACCAGAGAGGGTGGTGTGTGTGAGAGAAATAGCTATTACCTGGCCGGTAGGATGCTATGATGATGAAGATGCATTTGTAAAGGTTTGTTACTCGTTCATGCGTTACACATTAGAACAGACAGCGGCTGCCCACAATTACCTACTGTTGGAGCTCTCCGGTGAAACAGTTGAGCATATGAGTCGGACAGATACAGACGGAAGTCGGGTGAAACTGCTAGTTTTAGTATAAAATAAATGCGTTTACCAAACTAAATATTAATTAGATACCTTCACAAAATTCTGAATTATTTCATTGATAACTGATAACCGAGACAGAAGATATTGATAAACAGCTTAATAAATAGACCAGGCACCCCAACAGGGCATCACAAGTCAGTCATGAAGCTTCTGGTAGTACTCCTAGCCTCGGTGGCATGTTGGTATTTTTTGTTTGTTTTTGTTTATATTTACTAACTATAATTAATTGGTACTGAATATTTGTGGTTTATGATGCACCTTACCACATGATTAACTGAGGCTTAATGTTGTTTTTCAGTGCAATGTTAAAATATCATTCTATTGGTAATGTGAATCATTCATAGGTCTTTTAGTTTTGATGGAATTAACCAATTTAGGCCTCATATTCGAGTTTTGATTTGGATTCTCAGGCTTTTCTTCTGTAGAGTTCGACTTAATTTTCGGAGCCATTTGTTTTGTGCCTTTACGGTAACTAAATATAACTTGCTTAGCGGTGAAGAAAAACATCGAAAAAACCTGAATGCTAAGGAAGACCAATGCTTATAAAAAAGAGCATCAATTTCTTTATTACTCGTAATGTAGACCCTAAAATATCTGCAAGAAAAAATCAACAAAAGCTTCTGTTAGTTGTGATCTTGTGTCTAATAGGAATGCATTCAAACATTCAAATAACTATATTTATTATAGATACTAGCTGTTGCCCGCGGCTCCGCCCGCGTGAATTACGATTTTTTTTCCATAATATACCTTCCTACTGGAATTCCTTGATTTTTCGCGGGATTCCGGTGTGATTTTGTACAGAAACCTGTTCTTACTTTGCACGGGTTACTTGTGGTGATTTTAAAAAATTCCTTTTTCTTAATAATAATATAAAGTTTCATTAATACGTAGTTTAAAGATCAAAAGGACGATTTTAACTGTCGATATTTCGACCCAGTGACACTGGGTCGAAATATCGACAGTTAAAATCGTCCTTTTCATTGTGATTTTTATTCTGAAAACACGAAATATGTCTAAAATCATTAAACCATGTGAAAAGTTGTACTGGTGGTAGAACTCTTCTTTCAGAGTTCGGCCGGATAAGTACCACTGGGATAAAATACTCTACTAACAATATTCCCCAGCCCAACATAATATAAGAGTCTTTTAAAAATCTTTGCTTCATCTCAATACAATCCAAAACATCAGAATGGGCAATGGCTATATATTTCTTTACGTATAAAAAGACCTTAGATGACAGTCAGTCGGTTAGGATCGGTAAGACCTAAGAGTTAAAAATATTTGTGAACTATTATTTTACCCTTTCCATATTGCGGATGATAAAAAAAGACGCGGCACTCCGGGAATGTCGACAGAAGTGAAAACTTTAATCTGTTCATGTTTTAACAGTGCCATCTTAATATAAAGTCAGAAAACAGGAAATAACATGACAGTTAATTATTATTTAAAAAAATTCGGTAGTACCTATCTCAGAATTTTACATTCAAGTTCCACATAATTTGTAGAGATGGCGCTATACGGTATAACGTAGCGATAACGCCAGTTACATGATTTTTGTTCACCCTAAAAGTGAAAAATTTTAAACCATACAAAATCTCCTGCTAAGCCTATTTATTTACGGCTGTAAGGGTACTTCAGTCTTACTTGAGCCCTACGTCCTAGCCCTAGGTTCTTTGTGCATTCTGAGTTTCAAGTCACCTACCTACTTGAACTTAGCGCTAAAGGTTCTGATGTTTGTAATTTCTGAACTACAAAAGTGATGATGATAAGATTTGTATGGAATAATCTTTAAGGAACCTCCTTTCTAACAAAAAAAGAATGAATGGAATCGGACAACGCGTTAATGAATTATAACTTAAAAACGTTTGGACTTTGATGCCATCTTCCAGGGAAACCATGATGAATTTCGGGACAAAAAGTATCCTATGTCCTACCTCGGGGTATGAACTATAATCATGTCAAGTTTCATTTAAATCCATCCAGCGGATTAGCCGTGATGCGCGGTCTTGAAACAGACAGACAGACAGACAGACAGACAGACAGACAGACAGACAGACAGACAAAAATTAAACAAATTACAGTTTTGGCTTCAGTATCGACTAAATAGTGTCCTCCAACAAAAATTTTCAAAATATCTTTAATGTACAGAATTCGACCCTTTACAGTTTTATTATAAGTATAGATTTTGCATTTCTAGTGTGTGCCGGTAGTGCGCTCCCAGTAATACCTGGTGACAACAGTCATTATGTAGAAGGGGTGAGCCGTTACATCTGGATGCCCGATGAAAATGAGGTTCCTCAACTCGTCGATCTAGAAGAACCTGTAGATGAAGAGATGCTTGCTCAAGCCAGAAACGGAGCAGATAACCAATACTGGCTATTCACCAGGTGAGGCTACAAACATCGATCTGTAAAACATTATGTACTCATTAATCTACTCTGGCACTAGAGTAATATTTGGTATAGCAGGCATGATTTGTTAATAAAGATGCCTGCCTGCACTAAAAATGTGTTTCAAACATCAATAAGTTTAATGATTATTGCAGACGTAATCCCAACTCCCGCCAACTCATCGTGAACGGCAACGTGAACTCCATCCGGAACTCCAACTACAATGGAGCTAGAGCACTCAAAGTCATCGTCCACGGATGGAACAACAACGGCAACTCTCCCGTGAACAATTACATAAGAGACGCTTTCCTGACGAACGGAGACCACAACGTGATCGTTGTTGACTGGAGCCGTCTTGCTGGCGGATCTTATAATAACGCTGTTCGTGGAGTTCCCGATGTTGGTCGCCATCTCGGAAACTTCCTGCAGTGGCTCATCAACAACGGCGGTGGCAACTGGAACCGCGTTCATTTAGTTGGCCACAGTTTGGGCGCTCACGTCGTGGGTAACGCTGGTCGTCAAGCCGGTGGTCGTCCAGTCCGTGTCACAGGTAATTATAATAGAAACTTGTGTAGATTAAAATGTAACAACAAAAATATTACTATAGAAAAGTAAGTAGAAAAGTTTGGAATTCATGGATTTCACACAGTAATAGAAACTCGCAGAAAGTTTGCCACGTGTGATAATATTCACCGTGAAATTTTCAAATGTTTGTAAAGTGCACCGAGGAAAATGAACAGCATTTCAGCTCTTTATTATTGGAAAAATCGTGTTTGACATTTTTGTACTTCAGATTATTTAATATGATTACAAATAATACATATTTCATGTTCAGGTCTTGATCCCGCTGGTCCGCAGTGGGGAGGAAACGGCAACGCGCTCAACCGTAACTCAGGAGTTTACGTCGAGTCCATTCACACTGATGGTCGCGCTCTCGGAATCATGGACCCCATTTCCAACGCTGACTTCTACCCCAACGGTGGCAGGTCTCCTCAACCTGGATGCGCACTCATTAGCAACACCTGCGGCCACGGCCGCGCCTTCCAGTTCTTCGCTTCAAGTGTCCGAACCAACCACTTCATTGCTAGACAGTGCAGAAACCTGCATGAGGCTGAACTTAGCAGCTGCACTGGTGCACAGCTTCGCATGGGTAACGCTGATTTGGGAAAACGAGGGTACGTCGCAATTTCAATTTCCTATAACAACAATGACATTTTTCACAATGACTCAATTACAGTTTATAACGTCTTATCTGCGATCTTGCCAGACGATGCACTCTGAACATAGATATTTAAAAGTGTTCTTATAAGAAGGAGTTAATCGCTACATAGCATCGAACTGGGACCGAAAATCTCTTGTCGCCTTCGAATTAAAATAAAACATCTCTCTGACATATACGAGTCAGTTAGCTGACTCCTTCCAAATCGCGAAATCATGAAGGAGTGGGGCGCGTCTTCTTGGATTATGATCAGTATAGCAGCTTCCTGTTACAAGTATTTAAGTTTTATGAAATCATATTTATTGTTACTTTAATTATTTTATTTTTTACAGTAATGGTTTGTTCGGTTTGAGGACTGGCGCCAACTGGCCTTACTAAAGGACTAACAGCAGCATCGACACTTCGCTCAGCTTCAAGAAATGGGATTAATATAATAATTTATTACGATAGTAAATATTAGCTGCAACGACAATCTCACACTCTATACTCCTTGCAATAAAGCTAATGAAAGCTAATAAAATATTATTTTCGTTTTTTTTTTTTAAATTAAACTCTTAATATATTATAATTACTTTTTTGTTTTATTTATATCACAAAACAGTTCAGACACAAAAAATTCGATGGCTGTGTAGTAGGTAGCGTAAGTGTAGCTATGCGTGTAGCCGAAGTTACAAAAATTACAACAACTATCGAATCTTCAACTAGCCGTACATCCAATCCAACGCCAATTGAACACATAATAGATATTATGAATTTTTTAAATCCTACAATTACTTCAAAGAATTGTTTTACCAAAATAGAATGAGTTTATTGTGGATTCTTGCTCAGTATACATGGTTTGTTGGAAATCTTCTAAACTTTGTTATAACTTTAAATTCACAGATATTTGCTTTCACTATCATAATACAATATTTTATAACCGCCCATTTTCATTAAATGCAATTATGGAATTTGACTTGATGTGGTCAAACAGGGTAGACCAATGTTACCCAGGTGTATTAACATCTATAAAGTAATCGATATCATTAATGATTGAGGGTAACATTCTTGATTTACTACTACACACCTTGCGGTAGCAGGTGTGGTAGGTTTATCAAATTTTTATAGCAGTAATGTTTCAATGTTTCAACAATCTTTACATACTTAGAGCATTCACTGAAAATTTTTACGCAGTACAACAACATCAAAACTTAAATGTATGATTAGTTATCATAATTCCGAGGTCACTTAGGTCTACCGCATACTGGTTACGGCACGACATTTAATTGTTTACTGGTAAAAACTTGAAATCCCTTGCCATCCCGTGGCCAGTATGCGGTAGCCTTTAGGTGCTAATTTAATAGGAACACAACATTATATAATATACAAATAACATAGTGACAAATGAAAATCTTGTCGAGGCGATTAGATATCTACTTATGTATTATATCAGAATAGATTATTTTTTATATAAAAATCAGACCATGCAACAATCAATCACATCAAATTTAGACTAGGTGAAGAAAAGCTTTAAAAATAAGATATATTGATTTAATTATTAAGATGAATTTCCTAAAATATTGGTTTGCTTTAACAGCGTGTTAGTATTAGTATCATCTAATTACTATTTACCAACCTTTAATTTAATCGTTGTGTTATTTTTCAGTCACTGTATTGTTTTTAAATTTACCAAATTTACCTTAACTTCATTGGTGATTCATAAATTTTTTATTTCAATTTTAGTATATTGCGGTGGTGTGATTTCAATACCAATAAAAAATGTTACAACAAAAAACCCTTACGATTTACCACTTCCTGAAAATATTACTGAAATATCAAATCTAGAACAGATAATGAATAACGACAATTTTCAAATTGGTAACAGTGAGATGATAGTAAATGAGTATTGGTTGTTTACCAGGTTTGTATTTAATCTTTTAAATAGAGGATACCATTGTATGTAAGCTAACCATAGTAATAAACCCTTTAACATTTTAGAAAGAACCCAAAGACTCCTCAAATCATTATCAATGGAAATGTAAATTCAATCATAGATTCAAACTACGATGCAAGCAAACCATTAAAAGTCATATCGCATGGATGGACCAAGAATGGGAATGCTTTATCCAACACCATGATAACTTCGGCATTTTTAGAAACATCTGACGTCAATGTGATAGTACTAGATTGGAGAGTGGCTGCCAGCGGAGACTACATTAGTGCAGCTTTAAGAGTACCGGCGACTGGAAGAGCCCTTGGAAAATTTCTACAATGGTTCATTAGCAATGGTGGCGGAAATTGGAGTAGCGTACATCTAGTCGGTTATAGTTTTGCCGCCCATATTATGGGCATTGCTGGACGTGTCCTTGGAGGTTTACCAAGACGAGTTACTGGTGAATACTTTTTCTTGTCTTAGTAGAACAACTAAAGTGGCGGATTATAGCTAAACAAATTCATCTCTTCTACTTATGATGGATTTCCGCAAAATAACGCCTTTCGTTTCTTATGACATTATCAAATTAAATTCAAAATTCAAAAAATGACTAACTGTATTATAACAAGATTTAAAAAAAATATTTTTTCTTCATTCATTCATTTATTCTATATGTAGTGTCTCCTCATCTGTAGGAATTCTTGTACCTATCTTTGTTCCAGGTCTCGACCCAGCAGGTCCTGGTTGGAGTGGTAATTCCTATGCCTTGGATACCGCAGCTGGTGAATACGTGGAAGTTATACATACAAATATAATGGCGCGTGGTATTACGGAACCCATAGGTCATACCGACTTTTATCCTAATGGTGGACGCAATCAACCAGGCTGCAATGATACTGCTTGTAGCCACGCTCGATCGTTCCACTACTTTTCTTCAAGTATCGTTACAAATCATTTTGTTTCAAGACGATGCGACCATATTTTACAAGCTGTGCAGAACATATGCCATGGTAGAGAATTTAGAATGGGGAATGGAATCTTGGAAAAAAATGGGTAAGATAAGATTCTTAAACTACCTAACAAATCAGATAAGACATCATTATCGAGTATATTTTCTCTCTTAGTCCATAAAACCGAAATTTAATGCGTTCATTTTCTGCGTCGCACTAGTTTCAAAAATCGATTTGATATCATTCAAACGATCCAAGTTATTGATTGAGCCACTTAATACATTAAATACTAAATAATACGTTACATATTAAATCCAGATAATCCAGGATCTAGATAAAACTAAATTAATTCTGTTATTGAATAGCCTAATCTAATGAGATTTTTTATTTGTCTTTACAGACGTGGCATTTATGCGTTAACGACTGGAAGCAGCTGGCCTTTCTAGAGCATATTATTATTACCTACTGCCATAGTTCTTGTACTTGAATGATAAAAAACCGTACTAGAAGGTTTCCTAATGTAAATTGGAAAATAATAATATATCTGTGCAGATTAAATATTTTATCTTTTGACCCAGGTGTTTTTATAAAGGTTTTTATATAAAATCTTCAGTTGTTATTTTATTGTACCTACGTTAAGTCAGCCTCCTTGGATTCATAAGTCATTCCTTTAGATTTGTTACGCAAAATAAGCTAACGTGTATGCGACTGAGGCAAGACCCGCCGAGCTTATAAATTTGTACTAGAAAATTGTCAAGATCTGAGAAAATGAAAATAGTAGTAGGCGTAGGAGCAATGTTTGGAAAATATGGAGGAACTCCTTTGAGGTTCCTATTGCAAAGTATTGCATTTGCATCATCTCGAATAGCAGATTCGCCATGTCAGATTTGTAAGTCTAATAGTGTTTGCCTCTTAGGTTTGCCTAAACGTCTACGTTTAGATGTCCCCTTAATTGTCCCAGATGTTAACATATCACTGTCATATGTACAAATCTTTTAAAAGGAATCACATATTGTGCAAGTACCATCGATATTTTAATAAATACAATTTTGGACTCTGACTTAAAAGGGGTCAAATAGGTTAGACCAATGTTAACTTAGTTTATTAACCTCAATATTAATCGATATCATCGATGATTGATGGTAACAATCTTAAATTTGCGACCACAAGGTTAATGTGATTCTTCACACAATTACACACATTAGACAAGGCTAAGAAAAACCTAAGATGAAGTTCCTACAATATTGGTTTGCTTTTACGGCGTGTCAGTATCATCCTCTTAGTTTTTACTCTCTATTTAATGCCCTCTCTTATTACTGTTTCATTTTTCAGACACATTTATGGTTTTTATTTACCATTAACTTCATTGATGAATCATAACGATCGATACAAACTTTTACTTACATTTTAGTATCTTACGGTTGTGTGATTTCCACACCAGTAAAAAATCTTAATACGATACCTTACGATCTACCATTTCCTCAAGATATTGCAAATCTAGAAGAATTAATGAATGAAAACAATTTTAAAACTGTTGTTGGTAACAATGAGATGAAAGTTAATGAGTATTGGTTGTTTACGAGGTTTGTGTTGAATCTTTAAATTAAAGATTATTATGATTGTCACTTGAGCTAAACGATAAAATAAATTATTTATTTATTTTATCGTTTTACAATTTTAGAAAAAATCCAACGACTCCTCAAATCATTATCCATGGAAATATCAATTCAATCTTGAATTCTAATTACGATGGAAGCAATTAAAAGTCATGTCACATGGATGGAACATGAATGGGAGTGCTTTATCCAACACCTTGTTAACTTCGGCATTTTTAGAAACATCTGACGTGAATGTGATAGTACTAGATTGGAGAATGGCTGCCAATGGGGACTACGTTAGTGCAGCTTTAAGAGTTCCGGCGACTGGAAGAGCCCTTGGAAAGTTTTTACACTGGTTCCTTAGCAATGGTGGTGGCAATTGGAGCACTGTACATCTAGTTGGTTACAGTTTTGCAGCTCACGTTATGGGCGCTGCTGGACGTGTCCTTGCAGGTCGACCCAGGCGGGTTACAGGTGACTACTCTTGGTTCTCTTATTGCATGAATTATCAAATTAAATTCAAAATTTAATAATCTCAGAATAACTAACTATATTTTAACACGAGATTAAAATAATTCAACTTTTCCTCAATGATGTTTGAGTCAATTTCATTTTTAAATAATGTTTCCTCAGCTGTAGCAATTCGTATACCCATCTATGTTCCAGGTCTGGACCCAGCGGGGCCTGGTTGGAGTGGTAATTCCCATGCCCTGAATACTGCAGCTGGTGAATACGTAGAAGTTATACACACTGAAATAATGGCGCGTGGTATAACAGAACCGATAGGCCATACCGACTTTTATCCCAATGGTGGACGCAATCAACCAGGCTGCAATGATACTGCTTGTAGCCACGTTCGGTCGTTCCACTTCTTTGCGTCAAGCCTCATGACAAATCATTTTGTTTCAAGACGATGCAATAATATTTTACAAGCTATACAGAACGTATGCAATGGTAGAGAATTTAATATGGGAAACGGAATATTAGAAAAAAATGGGTAAGATAAGATTTAAAAAAAGAACGAGCCTTACAGTAGTTGTATGTGATGTGTAACATCTGTACTTTACGTTAGCTGACAGTACGTCGTGGTATAAACCTTCCGCAGAATGGCAACTCGCGCGCTTTTTCGTCAAGTCAAATAGAGCACGCTTCAAGGTTTCTTGTTACACATTTTTGACAATTTTCCAAAATCACTTCCACCAAAAATTTCAACCAACTGAAAAGATATCAACATATCAAAAATACCTAACAAATCAGCAAAAGTAATTTTAATTAGGTATATCTCCCTTAGTTGTACCGCAGCTAATTGCGTTCTTTTTTCTGCGTCGCACTAGAATTTCCAAAATCAATTAGAAATTATCAATTCAATACATATGATAAATCTGTTGTTTGTCTGTTTGTCTGTCTGTTTGTACGGGCTAATCTTTAGAACGGCTGGACCGATTCCAATGAAATTTTGTGTGGTGGTAGCCTATGTCTCTGGTCAACATATAGGATACTTTTCATCCCGGTAAAATAAAGAGTTCCCGTGGGATAGTTAAAAAACTGCAATTAATTTAACAGCTTTGTAAACAACAACTAATGAACTTAATTTAGTAAAATTGGTTATGCTGATACCTTATGTTGCCTTTTTAACAAAATATATATATAGTAAAACTTATTAATCCAATCGAGTTCCCGCGGGAAAGAAAACATTACAAAAACAGTTAGCAGGCGTCTTTCAAGTAACGGATTTTAATGAAATTTTATGATCCTACTTTATATATATGCCCGGTCAACATTTAAGATACTTTTCATCCTGAAAAATTTGAGAGCACCCGTGGGATGTTTAAAAAAACCTATAGCTACTTATCTCCGTAGCACAATCAAAACGGGGTCGAAATATCGACAGTTTAAATCGTCCTTTTGATCGTGCAACTTGGTATAACTATACAAGATAACCCGTACGTAGCAGGAACGGGTTGCTACGTACACAGTAGCGCATCAGAATGCTTAATTACAATATCTGGGCGTTGGTATCATCTCAGAATAAGATAAGTTTGGTTAGTATATATATTACAATCCACGATGACACGCCCCACTCTATCTTACTCCATGCGAATTGAGTAACATAAGCGATTTCGACAGAGTGTATAAGTAGAGGAAGACCAAAGAAGATATAGGTAAATTGTGTAAAAGAAGATAGCACGTTGACAGGAGAGATTGGAAGAAGACTCCTTTACGGGTCCACCGAACCCAAGGACCACTCATTTTGTACGGGAAATCTTGGGAAAAATTAAGAAATTCCACGGGAAACATTTTTGTAAAAAAAACGAACTGCACGCGGGCGGAGCCGCGGGCAACAGCTAGTTTAAAATATAGCTAAGTTATTGGTTGAGCCACTTAAGAATGCACTGACCTACGTTTTCTTCATACATTCAAAATACCAAATAATTTGTAATTCGTGCATATTTCGAGATGTTGTGGTGTTATTCGGATTCATATAGTAATAATCTATGCTCATGGCCATATTTGGTTCAGAAATATTTCTTTAAAACGAAATTATAGTCAATTTTGATCAAAATTTTCATAACTTTGGTCGAGTTCCGTAATACCAAAAATTATGAATGAAAACTTGTAACTTTCTTTATTAACTGGTGTTTTTTTTATAACTGGACACTAAAAACTGTGCTCCTGAACTAATGCGACGTGAGATAGTATTGTTTTAATTACAAAACAAATAAGCAGAAAACATGTCCTCCTTGACATAAAAATAAGCAAAACTAAATTCGTTTACAATTTCGTTTAACAAAAGTATTTCGGAACCAGATATGGCCAGGAGCATAGATTATTACTATATGAACCCGAATAACACCACAACATGGTCGAAATTTGCACGAATTACAAATGATTTTGGTATTACGTTTGTATGGGAGACATCGTGGGTTAGTGGACTCTTAATACATCTTCATGTTTATATATGAAATCCAGACAATCGAAGGTAACTAATTAATCATGTTTTTATTATTTAGGTTTGTTTAACCTGATGTTAGAGTTTTGTTGTCTTTACAGAAGAGGCATTTATGCATTAATGACTGGAAGCAGCTGGCCTTTCTATAGAACGTGATATTATCTACTTGAAACTTATATAAAAACCTGCAAGAAGTAAACTGGAAAATAATAGTTATTTGTTATGCAAGGGCGCAAAGTGGATTTTTGGGCCGAGTGTCAAATTTGAATGCTGAGCGGCGAAGGATTCTAGGGTTGAACCCTGAGCGCAGCGAGGGGTTCAAAGAATAGAATCCTGAGCATAGCGAGGCATTCAAAGACACGAGACCCAAAAAAATTTGCGCCCGTCCATAACACAAAATTTTTCATCTCACCAGAGCGAGGAAAATCACCAGAAGAAAACTTTAGATCGGCATTGCGATTTATGTTAAATGTTGTTTTTGGTAACTCTGAATAATTTCACTTACCTACTGAAACCACCTTCAATCATCACTTACCTTATTTCAAAGTTAAAACAAAAAAATAATGAATAAAGTAATAAAAATATTAGGTATTTTCATTTAATCACGATTGGAAACATAGACAACTATCACTAGACCAGAAAAAAAAATAGAGAAACTTTTTTTTTACTTTTTTTTTGAATGCGTTATGAAATAGGAATTTCTAAGAACCAAAGATAATATAAAATTTTATAAATATTTTAACAATAATTACATAAACAACGAGGAAAAATCATGGATTTAATTATATTTCTTTAAAATTAATAAAACTAAATAGGAGTTATTATATTATGTTTTATTGATATTCTAAGAAAAAGTAAAAATAAAAAAAACTAATGTACCTATACAAACTCTAGGGTCGAACTTTTTTACTGAACGTATGTGTTATTAGAAAAAAAAGAAGTCTTCAGCTTTGACATTGACATGACACGTAATTCGAGTTTGACGTTGGAAATGCTTTTCGGCCCTAGGGCCGGAAGGGATTTTCATACTACTTTGTCTCCCTTGGGAAAAATGAAAATGCTTTGGCGGCCTAGGGAATATAATAGCATTTTCCGCCCGCATTTCGGGCATTAAAAAACGCTTTTCCGAGCGGGTGAGATGAAAATATAATTTGTTCAGATTAAATATCTAATTTTATCGTTATCCCAGATTTTTTATTGAAAATGTTTTTGTTTGTTTTTATGTTTATTATTGTACGTATAAATAAGCCGTACCTCCCTGGAATGGATACAAATACCATTGGATGCATTTTTCTATAGAATAGCCAGACCGATTCGTTGCGAAAAAATAAGTAAACGTTTTTGCGACATAACATAGGAGGAAATAAGCCACCGTTTATTAATATCTACAAGAGATTTTTCATAATTATGGTTAAGTATATCTGCAAAGAAAATGAAAACGAAGGAGTAGGAGCAACTTTCGGAAAATTATTACCCCTTTGATTAGATATATACTTAGTATACCTAATCAAAGGGGGAATCAATTGCAGTATCTCGTATAGTAGATTCGCCATGGCAGATTTGTGAGTCTAATAGTGTTTGCCCAGACCTTCAGATGTTTCCATCGATCAGGACAAAAGTTTTTGAGTCGAATCTTGTCGAATCCCTCACATCTCTGAACGATTGTGGCAAAAAATATCACTTGTCGCTAGTGGAGGAAAACATTTTAAGGAAACCTGCACAATCTCTTCTTCATACTTACTTATGCAGTTAATAGACGTCCACAGCTTTTAAGCTTAGGCCTTTTCAAGAGCGAGCAATGACACATGACGGTCCTCCGGCCTTTCTCAGCGTCCTTTTTCATGATGGCTTTTGTCTTTTTCTTCATAATGTTATTAAATACGTGTGAATGTTTAAATAGTGAAGCGTCAGTTCTGATAGGAGACTCAGAGTTGTGGGCTGTAAAAATGGGTAATAATTGCTACTGAAATAATTAACTTCAAGCATCATTATCAATGTGATAACGTATTTTCCCCAAGTAAAACCCCAATCTAGATGAAGTTGTTAACGTCATATAAGATGGTTATCTCCCAATAAACAATCAGGTGAAAACAAACATTTTTTCACCTTGATTAGAAGCGTAATTGGTTTGTTGTCCATTTTTTGGATTATTATTTCGATAATCCTATTATTGCGAAAATCGTACGACGTAAATATGCTTACGTGATAGATAACTTCGCATGCGTGATGCATGGTAATTTCAGGGACGTATTTTAGCTTCGTGACCATTCTAATCGGGTAATTGCATTATATCTTCATCATCATGTACTTTTATATATCTGATCAGACCTTACTTTCCTAAGATGATCACAAAAAACATTGGCAGAAATGTACACAAATCAAATTTAGCGTCTAGATGTAACATTTATTACAAGACGAATCTAGTAAATAACTGAATTTTTCCAAGGTATCACCAGTTATTGTAAAGGACGGATAAAAAAATACAATATTTAAAGAAAATCAATTGATTACTGATAGGTTCCGTTTCCATTTGCGTAACCGATGCATGGGCCCGCACCATTGTTCTTTGTGGAAATTTTGAAAAATTTGACTGCAAATATATATTCTTCGCTTTTTTTCGTAAGCCTTCAAGGCTCTTACTCTAAATTGTACTCCTAAGTTTGTTTGTATTTAATTTAAGTATTTCTTTTCTATATTTTATTCTGTGGTGTGCAATAAAGTGTTTATCTATCTATCTATCTATCTATCTCTTATTCTGGACAATGATGTATCAATCAAAGCTGTTCTGACCTCTGAGAGGTTGACCCTTGATGCCTAAATTTGCTTGTTCAGGTCAATTATAATCTTTGTCCAGGTCAAGGATGCACATTTTATTTAGACGCCTCGGACGATCATCAATTAGGAGTCCACTAGCCAAGGAGTTGGTACTTCATCTAAAATGGAATTTTAAACAGAATCTTACATAATTACATTCTCCATCAAATTAAGCCGCTTATTTTCCACTACATCATGCCATTCATTGTTCCATTCATATCGATAACAAATACCTAATTAATTCATAATCTTGATATAGCGATAATTAATTCTCCGCGATATATAATTGTGTTTAAATTCAACTTCCTAGGCATTACTACTCGTAGTAAGGAATCCGTATCATGAAGCTTTTATTAGTTTTTGCAGCTCTAGTCGGGTGTTAGTATAGTTTTCTTCTAAATAACTTTTTTGTTTATATTTTAAGAATTCTCATTGTGAATTGAACTTCATTAAATCTATTTAATTGAAGTTTACAGACATCCGCATGATAATTGTCAAGATAATTGTTTATGACTTGACCTTTAATTAATTTGGTCACCGTATCATTCATCTTTTGAAGTTTATGTGATTATTTGAAAAACGGAGCTGGTTTTGGCGGTGTTATTTTTGTTTTGTGAATCCCATGAATATTTTCAGGGCACATAATATTATGCTCATCCATTACTTTCAGTCTTTTCAGTAACTGTGGCGTGGTTGATTAACAAACACACAAATTATTATTTTTTCAGTGTGCGCAGGCAGTGCACTACCAGTAATACCAGGCGACAATAGCCACTATGTAGAGGGAGTAAGTCGCTATATTTGGATGCCTGATGGCGAAGGTGTACCCCACCTAGTAGACCTGGAGGCTCCGGCGGATGAAGAAATACTCGCAGGAACACGAAGTGGTGCTAACAATGCTTACTGGTTATTCACGAGGTGAGACCTTTCGATAATGTAAAATTCTGGTGGGTATATGTTCGTGATTACTTAGCTTCTAACTGCTTGGAGTTTTAATAACTATGCGATGGCACTAAATAATCAATGACCGCAAATTTACAAAGGTGGCACAGATCTGTTAAAGAAAATGCAAATAATAAAAATGAAATGCTATTGATTTATATGCATTATATTCGTATAATGCAAGGTACAAGTATATCTTTAGGATAAAACATTTGAATCAGTGAACTTAACATCTGCCACTTACATTGATTCCTTACAAAACCTAATCTTATTATTTTTTTCAGACAAAACCCAACCAGCCGTCAAGTCCTTGTGAATGGCAACGCTAACTCTATCCGCAACTCCAACTATCGGGGCAACCGCCCAACCAAAGTCATCGCTCACGGTTGGAACAGCGGAGGAAATTCCGACTTAAACCCGGCTATCACGGCTGCATTCTTGGCTGCTGGAGACGTTAATGTCATCGTACTGGATTGGAGCAGGGCGGCCAGTGGAGTGTACACCACGTCTGTCCGCGCTGTACCCGACGTGGGCAGGCAACTTGCTAATTTCCTTCGGTTCTTATTCAGTACGGCTGGTGGGAACTGGAATAACGTCCACTTAGTTGGACACAGTCTGGGAGCCCATGTTATGGGAAATGCTGGCCGGTTTGCCCCTGCCCGACCTGCTCGTGTGACGGGTAAGTATAATAGAAAACATTTTTTTGGTAGGTAATAGTAAAACAGGATAAAGTCTTCTAGTCATCATCATCTTCCTGCCCTTTACCCACCTTATGTGGGGTCGGCACAACACGTTTTCTTCATTCTCTCCTAACAATCGGTTGACACGCGTATCTTTTTTCAAGCATCTACCAATCCATTCTTCGTTCTTCTTCACTTCTTAGGTAGTCTTCTTGCGCTAGTTTCAAATGAATTCAATGGCAGATTTATTCTTAGAAAGCGTAAACATATTTTGGCAACGAGTTTTAATAAGAAAGGTTGAAAGAAAGTGTTATAAAAAATTATTTTATAATTTTTCAGCACATTTTAAAATTCTCGATATATTGACCAATTCGAATTTTTATTAAATTTATTATTAACCAATATTGAATAACTATCTTACCTAGCCCTAATCCATTATTTCAATGAATTTCTATAGAAGATTATAATATCATTAAAATTTTTAGGTATGGATCCCGCTGGACCACAATGGGGTGGAAATTCCAACGCATTGAACCGAAATAATGGTCTTTACGTCGAGTCGATCCACACTGACGGCGGTTCTCTCGGCATCATGGACCCCATCTCCGACGCGGACTTCTACCCCAATGGAGGCAGGAACCCTCAGCCCGGCTGCAGCCTCAGCACCTGCTCACACAGTCGCGCGCACCAGCTGTTCGCCTCTAGCGTCAGGACCAACCACTTTGTCGGAAGACGCTGCAACAATCTCCAGGAGGCTCGCAACGTTCAGTGCAGTGGTGCGGCATTTAACATGGGCAATGCTCAATTAGGGAAACGAGGGTATGTTTACGTAAAAAGAACTTACTTTTTGCTCGTAGAGAGCATCAAAGAAAAAATCTACATCATTCCTATACCTTTATAGCTTTCGAAGCATTAGACTGAATCCGTATAGCTGTACTATGAACGAATTGTTACTCATGCTCATGAGTTACCCTCCGTGGGGTCTACTGTTTAGTACCAGAATTCGATTAAGTCATTAATTATTGTCTAGCGTCAAGAGTAGTTTGATATGGCACCGGTCGTCGATTTTATACCATGTAGCAGTAGACCAAGATTTTGCCATAGGTATTATCCTGAGCAAAGAGGTTGTCTGAGTGACGTATACAAAGCAATCTGATAAATAATAAATAATGCGATGCTTTGTACACCTATAATTTATAATAATAATAATAAAGATTTTTATTAAAGGCAATAAGACCCAATAATTACAGCAGTAGGATACATAAAAATAATTGATATTTAAAAAAAACTTACAACGTATTCTAATCTAAAACTTATAAACAATCTAATTTATGCATGTTATTTTTTTACAGATCGGGTCTTCATGGACTAAGAACTGGTGCTTCCTGGCCTTTCTAAAGGATATCAAACGATTTAATATCTAACCAAAGCCTACTGACATAGTAATTGAATAATTGGATTGTTTTTTGGGCATTTCCTGATTTTATTAAATTATTTATTGTAAAAATCACAGATAAGATAAGTAAGTTTTCTTTTCAGTGGTAAAAGTGAACCTCAAAAGGTATCTCAAGCGAAGTGGCAATTTTTTGTATATTTGAAATATCTGCTTTGTAGATTTTATAAATTCAAATATACTATATAAAAATACATATTTTTTTGTTAAAACCTTAACTAGTAAAGTTAATCTATATGTCTACTTATATAAAATACCAATGAACTGACCCGACAGAGTTTGTCATGCTCTACGAGTAGGTATCTAAATTCTAAACGACCTCTGGACGACCTCTGGACGAAACTCTGGACCCATTCAGACACAAAAAATAATCAAAATCGGTCATAAGTAAAAAAGTAATTTTGATGTGGAACCCTGAAAACCAAAATTACTAGGATTCAGTTCAATCACGTGATAGATTATATTATTATCTACATATTAAGGTATAAATATTTACTTTTAATTTCTTTCGGATTAAAAACAAATAATTAACATGATAATTTGGTGACAGCTGATAACAGTATCAGGATTACGTTAGTGCATACACGGTACACATAATATTATTGTAATAAATATTATAAAATTTTCACTGTCAAGGCAAAGTGAATCCTGAATCCTGCTGTTAGAAATGTTTTTTAAACTTAAATAACTAAATCACATTTTTGATTCATGCCATCAAACGTTGTCACCTCGATGTACTTTTCAAATCCATTTGATTCACCTGAAACAGAAATAGTGATTTTAGTGCATACTCACATATGAACTTCTCTGTAGGTACCTACTTATAAGTTTCTAAAAATCCCTAAAATATTTTCAACATTCTTATGAGTTTTTGAACATAGTCCGGAATCTAATCAGGGATTTCATTTGCTATCCCGGCTTCGCTTATAATCAGAAGGGTTCACACGATATCGCTGACAAAAAGCAGATTTGCCGGTACGTGTCTTTGAGAGGACAGAAACGAACGAATAACGAGGTTTTGAATTTCGTTCCATTTGAGCCAATCGAATCGAATCCAGTATAACGTGATAGGAGGCCGAAGACTTAAATAAATTACCTCTTTTACACTGTCTTTACTCTTTACCAAGATAAATAGGTAGTGTTATGCTAGTACGAGTACCTCGTTCTTGGTTATAAGCCATGGTCTGAGGAACGGCGCGAAGAGTCTGTGGTCGTACTGCTTCTTGGTCGCAGACCTCAAGCTCACCAGGCAAGCCACCACCACCGTCACCGAGCAGCCGAGCGCGGTGAACCACAAGTATGAGATCCGATACAGGAATGGTACTTCCCTAAACATGTGAAAGAATAAGTTTACGCGGTACGCCCTAACTTCTTAGTGATTTGACTGATTTTTTAAGCTATTGCATAGCTTCTATCGCGGGCCTTGAGCGTGGAGACCGAATCCAGAAGTTCCGTAACGAATATAACCTAACACCCTCCATGGAGTTGGGGGTGTTAGGCTATTTTACATTACTAACCTAACACCCCCCACGGAGTGTTAGTTGATAAAAAATAAATATAAATAAATAGTAAATAAATAATTAAATTTATAGGGATAAAAAATAAGTTGGTAAAAAATACTATGCATATAGCTTTACCGCGGCAGTCTCCGGACTCCGAGTGCCACACGTCTTTTTTTGACGACTTTGACTGAATTATATGTATAGTTGGAGATGTTATTATTGTTTCCTCTTAAGTGGGAGGTCTAGTAACGCCTATTGGTTGCTTCCCAGCATCGCACTTGAATGTCAATTTGCTTCGCGGCGCATCTTTGCCGATAGGGTAATGACCTGCTATATAGCCGAAACCTCCCGCCAGACCCGACGAATTTAAGCATTCTGCCAACTACACCAGGGAGGTCCGATTTTGTTAAAACTTTCTCTGTTCTCTAAATGGAAAGGAACTCGGTCTCTAGTTTTCAAGAAAAAGTTAAGTCATATTTTTACAGGGCATAGCGTAGGTGTATCACGGGCATGTTATTCGTAACAACCAGAAGAATGAGCTCCTTCAATGAATCCTGCAAAGGAAGGTGGCAAGTAGGTGAAGGCCTGGCCGCTGAAGAATAATTTGTCTTAGAAACTTACGCCAATGGTTTGGAAAGGCACCCGTGCCAACCTTGAAAAGGACACGGCACTCTAAGAAGAAAGACGATTTTTACGTACAATTCCGCGGGTTCCTTCTCCAAAAGTGCTGCAAAAGTGTAAGTGCAGTTGAATGTGTATCGTTCTTTCTCCTCAAACGTGAGCAGTCCCCTGGCCTGCGCCAGCTGCGACTGCGCCGCCACCCACCACGCCGCCGTCAACCCCACCACACCGCCGCACAGCGCGCTCTGTAAACCATTTCACTCTTCTTCACTTTTCTCTCTAAATGCTTCACAGACTAGGATATGATTTTGATGAATATTACTATCTGACCCAAAGTCTGTTTTGCCAAATGAATACCTACTGCAAAACTAATACTACGTACGGCGCCGTACTTTAAGCCTGGTGTGTTTTTTCACTTAGGAGTACGTCCTATTCTCAGACATACCAAGTGTACATAAAAATCGGTCAAGTCGTTTCGGAGGAGAGTATAAACACAAGTACAAGAATTTTATATATTAAGAAAGATTAGGTACTTACAATCCCATCGATAAAAGGGAAAAATATGCCCATCAAAAATATTCCCGTAAGTGGTCCCATGGACGCCGAAGACAGGCTCATTGTCAGTTGTAACACGGAACCAAGTTTCTCCACTACAAACACCAAACCTGAAGAAAAATCCTTATTTCGTTCATTCGTATTGGCTAGGCAACGAATTATACTGTATGGTCTTATTTTTGTCTGGTGGAAGATCGCGGTAGTTTACCACTCTATTAACAAAGGCTTCCATTCTACCGCCTGCCTAGCATCCAAGCATACTCGTATTTGAATGTCAAATTGGTATTCTGTAGCTTCTTCTGGTGAAAATCTGTCCCAGCCAAGAATGCGGAAATTCAGCCAGTATTCTTGGCATCACTGTACGTTCCTAGCTGTGCTATTCTACAAAATGAAATAGCTGTCAGACAGCTGCCAACCCGAAAATGGCATGCAAAATTGTACTCTATTACAACTGACAAGTTCATAGATGCAGAGATGTACGCTCGTCGCTGTTTTGCAGAATAGCACGGCAGGACTTGTCAGCTTTATTGTGAAAGAAAAAAATTAGAAATCGATTTATGTAAGTACAGATTTTGACAAAATCTAAATGATTCATGCTTCTTTACACTGTTATCGTTGCCTAGAGAATACAGTATATATCAGCTATCCTTCAATCATCTGTTCTTTCTTATTGAAGCGTCCATCACAAAAGCTATTTGAATATCAAATTGTATCCTGATCCATCGAGTGTTTTGAGCTGTCCATTGATTGATCAGTAAGCCAGTCGGTTGTCTTTGAGTAACGAACCATATTTTTTATCATAAAAGATGTGTATTACATACCAACACAAATGCAACCCAATATAACAACAACTGATCTCACGAGAATTTGTGTTTCCTTTTGGCTTGGTTTTCGAAAGAAAGGTTTCCAAAAATCTTCCAGAACCACCGCCGCCATTGAATTTAGACCGGTTGATAAGGAACTAAAAAAGAACAGATGTTTTTTTACAGCTCTCATCTTATTTTCAACCCTAATCCTATCAGGATGTTCATTACCTACTGATTTTGCTAAAATTCGGATATGTTATTACATCCTTCTGAAAGCAAAAGAAATCTCTGTAGGAACTTATATGCTAGTAAAAATTTAAAGAAAATCAGTATCTAGTAGAATTCTTTTATCTACTAGAAAGGAAAATTCATCTGTATTCACATAGGTAGACATGCATTAATAGCCATAACACTTAGGTTACTTCGATGCATGCTATTCAATTATCAGAAACTAGCTGTTGCCCGCGGCTCTGCCCGCGTGAATTACGATTTTCTTACATAATATACCTTCCTACTGGAATTCCTTGATTTTTCGCGGGATTCTGGTGTGATGTTGTACAGAAACCTGTTCTTACTTTGCACGGGTTATCTTGTGGTGATTTTGAAAACTCCTTTTTCTTAATAATAATATAAAGTTTCATTAATACGTAGTTGAAAGATCAAAAGGACGATTTTAACTGTCGATATTTCGACCCAGTGGCACAGGTCGTGGTCACTACGTGACCACGACTTGTACCAATGTATCGAAATATCGACAGTTAAAAAAACCATACAAAGTCACCTACCTACTTGAACTTAAAGGTTCTGATGTCTGTAATTTCTGAACTACAAAAGTGATGATGATAAGATTTGTATGGAATAATCTTTAAAGAACCTCCTTTCTAACAAAAAAAGAATGAATGGAATCGGACAACGCGTTAATGAATTATAACTAAAAAACGTTTGGACTTTGATGCCGTCTTCCAGGGAAACTATGATGAATTTCGGGACAAAAAGTATCCTATGTCCTACCTCGGGGTATGAACTATAATCATGTCAAGTTTCATTTAAATCCATCCAGCGGATTAGCCGTGATGCGCGGTCGTGAAACAGACAGACAGACAGACAGACAGACAGACAGACAGACAGACAGACAAAAATTAAACAAATTACAGTTTTGGCTTCAGTATCGACTAAATAGTGTCCTCCAACAAAAATTTTCAAAATATCTTCAATGTACAGAATTCGACCCTTTACAGTTTTATTATAAGTATAGATTACCTCAAAGCAGCGCTAAACACTCCCGCTACAAAGATACCAGGCATGCCTTTCCATTCGCCCAAAATGTCCATTACCAACAAAGGCAGGAGCTGATCTTTCGCCAGTGCTAGTTTAGAGTTCAATGGATCGCATTCATAGTATCTAGCATAGGCCAACAATCCGCTGTATCCACATATGAACACTATAAGAAAAACTCCGCATAAGAATCCCCATACAGCCCTGCATAAGAAAACTATGGTTACGAATGATAATGATAATTTACGATTATAAGTTAATTAAAGAAGGCCAACCTACCTTACAGACATCTTTAACTCAGACATTGCTAGGAATCGTTGCATCATGGATTGATTAACGGCAATATTTCCGATCCAATAGAATGTAGACCCAATAGATACAGACCAAATTGTATGTCTGTCGGTCAAATCAAAGCTAAAACTGAACAAAAAACGTTTATCCAAGACTTAAAGTTAAAAGAAAATATTTAATCGAGGTAAAAAAATGTACCTTGGAAACTCTATCCTAGAAGTATTCCAATTTTTACTAAAAACTTCATCAACCCCACCAACAATTATAGTGGCCTTGATAATGACCAGAATCATCGCACCGATCATAACTATTGTTTGAATCACATCAGTCCACACAACTGCTTTTAGACCACCCTGGAAATTTGCAGATAATATTAAGAAAAAAAATAACAGAATTATTTCAGAAAGAAGCTCATTATTTGCAGGGAAATAGAAGAACTAGAGTCTGTTAACACCCTAATAAGGAACTGACAAAAAATCCTCAGTAAAGTAGCAGAAAAAGCATTAAAATGTCAATAGTTAAACAACTTTATTCTTAGAACCTCCACTTACCACACATGTGTAAAATATGCAGACTATACACACAATTGGTGATACAATGTGTATATTAACACCAGTAACTGAAAAAAAAACACAAGTTATATTAAACTACCAACACTGGTTTTATAGCAGAAGAATATAGTAATGAAACATGCATCAAAAAATTACCTTGATTAAAAGCTAAAGCTGGGACGTAAATAACAATCGGTAGCCAAGCCATCTGAAATTAAGAACTTACATTAATGAAATAAAAAGAATTAAAAAAGGAAAGAAAGGTTTAAAACCGTTAAGGTAAATTGGAACTTAAAATAAATAGCGTTAAAGTATAAAAATAAATAAGTAGGTAAATGTTATAAAATAATAAGATATATCAACGTTACCAAATAAACGCTAAACAAAACAGATCCGAAAACTCTTAGCCGCTTATCATAACGAAGTTCCAAATACTGAAATACAAAATAACGAAATCTTTTAAAATAAGAACTGGCAGGTAATTGAAGAAAAAGAAAAAAATCACACCAATGTTATAGCTACCTCATATGCAGATGTTAGTTGTAATTCATGGAAAATTGGTATAAATGTACGAGTGATAATGATGGACATAACCAAACCTCCTATAAGATTAAAAGCGTAAGCAGTCCCGTATAAGTAGAGCTCCGTCGGTGTTCCTAGCAATGATATGCCTGAAATGTAGCTGAAAATTAATATTATAATTTTCATTAAAAGCGTTATAGCAAAACTTGACTTTTTATTCAAATAAATAATACAAATAGTGATGCCTTGGTAGTTAGTGGCTGCATTCTCGCGGTAATCAGCCAGATTGTTAATGTCCCTCAGGTGATTTATTTCCTTTAAAATAATTTGTAATCTGCCACCAGAACAGGTAAATAAAGCATTTCGGAAAAATCTTACCTGGCTACTAAGGAAAAGCATACTGGAACAAGCTTCATATTCCTGCCACCCATCAAATATTCCTGTGCTGAACTTTGCTTTTTGACGAAACCAAAATAAATACCAATACCGCCACACACCGCCAGCATTACCACGAAAACCGAATAATCTATCCATGAGAAGTGTTGGTATATCAACCTTTTAGAAGAAACATCTTCCATTTCACTATGAGACATGGGTTTCTAAAAAAACAACACTACTCTATTTTCGGACCACGTTAATCGAGACCCGCCAGTTTTCTAAGTAAGAATACTACAAGATACACCGTTGTCTGGCACCTAATTGAAAAATTGCCTCCCGCGATTTTCCTATCGAGCTATTTCGGTCATGTGAATTTTATTGACTGTTTCCTGCACAAGTTACTATGAGACCTTAAACTTGGAGAAATGGAACAACGTCTTCTTAATTGAAACTTACTTTACTATACTTAGTTTATGAAATAATCATATTATTACCTTAATTATAGGTAGATATTTTTCAATTTTTGAAATAAAATTCCATTGTAAGCGAGATCTTAAATAAGTATATTTTAATAACAATACGCTTAGTTAATAATTTCACACTAAATAAACAAATAAAGTTCAACTTATTTCGTTCCTCTCTGAAATGGACTGCAGATTTATTGAGGCTGGATTCATCGGAATGTTGTCCTGAAAAGAATAAAATTACCACTTGGTTTATTTAAGTATGTCAGCTGTCTTTACCACCCAACCAGCCCCTAGATTGTGTAAGAAAATGTATTCATCATTATCGTAATCTTTTATTAATTCTGCCCGCTGATTGGTTCCCTGATTTCCATCAGCCAATCGGGGGGCAGAATTTGCAAACGATTACGATAACGATGAATATGTTTCTCTTACGCAATCAGGCCCCCGATTTGTTCGAAATAATTTCAAAAAGGTTAAGAAATGACAAAAAGTGTACGGGGTCTTACAATCAAATTAATTTACATTTTAGGTATAACTGAAATAACCCAGTTGTTTCAAATAACCCAGGGTTAACCGTTCTTAGTTTGAAAATGTCTGAACTGATTTTGATGAAACTGGTTTCCTAAGTGATGCGCTTTAAACAACAATAAATAAAATTACTAATATTTGTCCTTATTTCTTAATGGAAATCCTACACTAAGTAAAGCACGTTTGTTTAGTCAACCGTAATTTATCAGGTTAGATTTTGTCTTGTACCTACTGAGAGCCGCCGTTCAGTTCCTTCCAATATAGCTAAGTGTCTATGCTATAATTATAAGTATCAAAACCTATTGCTACAAGAAGTAGCTTGCTGTACAAAATTTCACGCACCTTATTACCATATGCTCTGATGAAGGGCTCGTCACTCGGATGCGGTGGTTCTTTGTACAGCCTTCGAATCTGCGGCGCCAGCAGCTTGGGTGCGGGTGGCACGTACGGGGCGCCCCACCATCTGATCAGCTTAGACACCGCCACGCCAGCGAATATTGTCATAAGTGCACCGGCGAAGGTGTACCACATGTAAGACACGTGCAACACTGGGTGCAGCTCCGCACTAGAATCAGAAATTGAAATTAGCCGGAATAAATACCAGACTTCAGAGAATAGGGAACAGAATCGTGCCAACGGACTGCTTAAGGAAAGTGGGAAGTGGAAACGTTTAAGCAAGAAAGCTGACCCTGGAATATGCCGGGATAACAGCTAAGAAGAAGAGTGATAGGGTACACAATTTTAGGGATTTATTCAACACAGTTTTTGTTTTCAACTTTTTGGTTTTCAGGTAATTTGCCTTATGTCTATGATAATTTGACTTCAGTAATGCCTAGTTCTCGTATGTATGTGCCTAATGCCTATACCTACTCGTATATGTATCCACATATGCCCTTCTAGAGACAATGTATGAAGCCCATATTAAGTAGCTTATGTCTACCTTAAATATGGATTGAAAAGTTTATTCGCGTTAAATTCGGCCTTAAGTGCATTCATATCCCACGGATCCTAAATTAGTTAGGATCTCAAAAAACCATTAGGAGCTATTTCTTCTGAAATACTCTACAAATGATAAATTCTACAAATTATAGTAACAAAGTTAAGTATTTACCTTATATTAGGAGTAATAACAGTATCAGCAGCAGTGAAGTTGTACTGACATCCTTCAGTGGTGAGATGTTTGTGTGGATGGACGATGAGACCGCGGGCGATCGCCAACTGTGCGGACAGGCACCACCACGCCATAAGAGCGAGACCAATGATACCACCGACTAAGGCTCCCTAAAACATAAACCTTGCATATATTTTGCAAGCTTTGATCGCATTTTCCAGGTTACGTATGTGATGAAATTCAGGGGCCTGAGAATGGATCCTTGATCCGTTCCCTGTGTTTCGTGTATCACTGAGAGTTCCGAGAGCTTTTACTGTGACCTATCATGCAATTATGACATAATTTTATGAGCGGTCCTCTAATTCAAGTCTTCCAGCTTATCAAGAAAAATATGTTGAAGTAAGTCAAATGCTTTACTGTGTTCTTTACTCCAATATGTACAATTTAAGGGAATTACAAGAAATGATCTAAAAGTACAAAAGACAAAGTAGACATACAAACACTCAACATTATTACCGTAGCATCAACCCATGGCATTAAAATCCCCATTGAAAATACACCCAGTTGCGGTCCCATAGTCATGGCTTCGAGAGTCATCGTAAGTTGCAAAATAGTTCCCATCTTCTCCACAACGAACACAAGGCCTGTGCAAATATAGAAGTCAAATCAAACGTAATATGTAAACCAGATAAATAAATTTTTTACACACTATAATTTACATAACGGTTGCTGCACAGCAACGGAGTAACGCTAAATGATTTTGCGCTTGCGTCTTTGCCGGTAGGGTGGTAATCAGCCGTGACCGAAGCCACCAACAAGACCAGTTCTGGGGGCTTATTCTGTATCGTTAGTTAGCAACTCGCACCGGGTTAGTAAATACAAAAACGGAGGCAAAAATCCTATTTTTGTATTATTTTTGCACACGTAACCTAGGTTGGATTGGCATCAGTTAATATACCATTCTAGTTGCCATTGCCAAGTTATACAAAACCAGGATTTTTGCCTCAGTTTTTTTTTACAGAGCCAGTTTAGAAGTTTTTAAATTCCAAAGTGGCCCGTCACCCGTGCAAGGAATCGAACCCGGACCGAACCGAAGACCTTCCGAAGTCGCAAAAATTTGACGACCGAATGGCGCAGCAGTAGTCGCCTGCACTCTGCGTTGGAGATCCTGGGAGATTCTCATAACTGAAAAATGTTTGTGTGTTGAAAATAGATATATTCTGGACAAAGCGGACGGCGCGAAAAAATGTCGCCAATTTACAGGTGCCAAAAATGCTATTTTGTCTCCAGCAGTAATGCCACGCTATAAATATACACGCTATAAATTTTGGACACCTATAGAATTTTGACAGATGGCGCTACCGTTTCATTCAGCCGACGGCCGTCGACACTGCTGGACAAATGCCTCCTGCAATGATTTCCACCCACACGGTCCCGCCCTAGCTGTATCCTGCGCCTTACCACGATTCTTTAAATGTCGTCAGTCCATATTCTGTTAGGATGCCTGCCAACACTGCGCTTTCCCGTGCGGGGTCGCCATTCCAGCTCTGTTTGCTTGTACGAAAAAGGTTTACGTAAATCGTTCGGATACCCATATCCTCAGGTCTCTTATCAGTGCACGGTGGTGTTGAGTATTATGAATGTCTGGGTGTTTTTTCCATTTTATTTATCACTTATCTAGTACCCATAACACTTCTTACTTTGGGGCTAGACTGCGATGTTAGAATGTGCTGATATACCTATTTAAAAAAAAATACTCTACGAAATATTTACCCAGACTCAACGCTCCTAAAAATATAACAACTGATTTTAACAGCCAGTTTGTTTGTCTGTCCGTTAGTCGCTTCTTGTAGAATGGCTTGTAGAAATCCTCCAAAACTACAGCTGACATGGAATTAAGACTCGTAGATAGAGAGCTGAAAAGGACTTTTCAGTATTATTAAAGTAAATTAAGGTCTACACTAACTGATAAATATTTTGCTATATCTATATCTCATTCGCCATTAGTCAAATAAAAGATTAATCAAATTACAAACGAAGCCTTGATTTTAGAATTATAAATCATAAATATTAGAAAGTCTGTAAAGCCAAAAAATAGTTAATAGTTATTTTGTCTAATTAGCAAACAATTAATTGTAAAGTCAATTTAAGTGCTAAGTATTTATAATATAGATTAAGTCAATGCATAAATTATGCTTGATTAGATTGAATACCTATTCCTTTGAGTAGGTACCTCAGAGCTGCACTAAAAATGCCAGCTATGAATATTCCCGGCAGGCCGGGTATACCACCAAGAACATCCATAACTAATAAAGGAAGCAGTTGATCCTTGGCTTTTGCAAGCTGAAAAAATGTAAAACGTTAAAAACTTGCATATATCTTGAAATAAAATAAATTATATGCATAAAAAATGAAAAACTCACCTTTGTTTGCAATGGATCACAGTCGTAAAATCGTGCATAAATCAGGAGCCCGCAGTACAAACAAAAACAATAGAGTATCGATATTCCAATGCAGAAGAAAACAACTGCCCTGAAAAAATAAATAAATCTAAATGCTTGTTAAAATATTATTCGTAGCAAGAAAGAAGTGAAAAATTTCAAAAATATTTGGATAAAGCAAAGGAAAAACAAAGGAAATGATTTACATTATTAAGGAAAGGGAAAGAATAATAAAGCAGCAATAACAGAACACCACTTAAATCAGACAAAAAAAGCTTAAAATAAAGAGTTTAAATTAAAATTATACCCACCATTTCGCACCTCTCAACGTCGGCAAGGCTAAATAGCGCTGGACCATTGTCTGATTGACCGCGTTTGCTTGTAACCAATATATCAGACCTCCGAATACCAAATTCCATATCGTATGACGTGCTGTGGGTCTTGGATCCCAGCTAAAGGAATAAACACAGAGACAATCAATTTCATATTATGCTCCGTCACAATTCACGAAGAATTTTACAGTAGTTTTTAGTTAAAAAATCCATGGCTTCATCTTTTTTCCCAGAGTTTTCTTTTACGTGGTATCTAAAGCTCTTTTGAGGACAACTTTTATAGATTTTATATATTTAAACTTCAATTTTTTCCTAATTATTATCTTTCTTGATTAGTGTTTTACATTCCTATAAATTTAAAATCGAATCAAAATTTCTTCCCCTGCGAAATCCCGCTGCTAGTGAAATTGTGATGCGTATTTAAATTAAAAAAAATCCCCCAAATTGATTTGAGACTAATAGATTATTATTATTTCAACTGCAACGTCGATCGGCAGGTAAATGTCCCATTCACTTTAACTTATCCTCCTCTTCCTTATCATTACTTGTTCTGTTAACTTACTTGGGAGCTTCAATTCTCCCGCTCTCCCAGTTTCGCTGCCAAACTGCTCCCACGCCACCGACGTCGAAGGTACCTTTAATGGCCACCAATGCCATAGCGCCCACCATGGCTGTTATTTGAATCACGTCCGTCCAAACAACCGCTTGAAGGCCACCCTGATCAAATAAGAAGCCAAGATTATTTCATTTATTTAGAGCTCTTTACACGCTCTTTATATTATACATAGTTTCACCTTTACCACAACCTTTACTTAGGTACTATGTGGATTTTTCGTATTTGTCAACTATATCAAAACGTATCATAAGGAAACTTGCATATCATTAAGAGAGTTTCCATGATACTCAAAAGCCGTTATGCGCCATATTTAGCCACTGCCATCTTTCTTAGATCGGCAAAGATTTTCCTAAACTGTATCTCTTAAATAGATCATCAAAATGTGATATATTGTTTAAAACAAAATTGTAAAAAAATATTATTTTTAAAAAAAGCAAGTGCCGAATTTCTTGCCCGTTCTTCTCGGTGCAGTGCTACTTTCCGAACGAGGCGGTAGAGTCTTAACTTTTCGCAAGAGCCGGAAGAGAGTTAGGCCTATGTGAAAGAATAAAATGTTTGAATTTTGAATTTTAAAAGAAAAAGAAAATGATAATTTTCAAGATACGTACAGCGCTCGTGTAAAATATGCAGACCAAGCAGACGATTGGCGTGATAATGTGAATATCCACTCCAGTCACTAAAAACAAAAAATAACCGAATATAACTAATTGTACTGATAAAAGTGAAAACTTGCTGAGAAAATAAAACTTTTACGAGTACAAATATATCGAATGCAAAAGTAGATAATAACATCTTATGTTGCAATGCAAAGATTTTTTATTAGAACCAAAATTAAACTTTTCTCAAAGTAACAAGGTTATTAAAAGCAAGTAATTGAAAGCAAGTAGTTACTTAATTTACCTTGATTAAAGGCCAGTGCAGGTACGTATATGACAATTGGTAGCCAGCCTATCTGAAAATTTTAATAGTAGTTATTAATAAGCAGGGAAAGTTATAAAATAAATAAAAATGTATATTATTATCACAGAACATTATATACTCACCAATGTAATAGCAAAGAGAATCGATCCAAATAACCGCACTCGATTGTCGAATCTCATTGATAAATACTGAAAATTCAAACATTTTAATTTTTTTAAACAAACCAGAAAACTAAAGTAATGGTGGATTATGGAACAAAACCAAAGCACATCCTCTTCATTGAAATTGAAAGGAAAATTATGAAAAATCATAAAATTTAATACACAGAAAATGCCTAATGCCTAACATTCATATCCCTTCGTCAGGGGTTACGTGGGGCTTCTATTAAAAACTGTCTGTTTCCACGCCCGACTCCCTGGCAGGAGTACGGAAATCACTTTTAAGTATACCAGTGCGATGTTGTATTATTGTATAGCAACCTATATGGCACCTTTCAATAATAATAATGGGTCGAAAGTCAGGACGAGTATCATGAAAAATGAAAATAACATTCATTCATATTAGGTACTACCGGAAAAATCACTAAGGTAAATAGAAAATAAGATTACTCTATATTCTCGGTTTATATCTTACTGATTTTTTACGTAATATTGGGAATATTTCTAGTGTTTTACCGATGATTGGGTTAAGACGCAATAGGACGCAAGTATAGCCCATTTTCATACCAGGATCGGCAATGTCCTGTGAAAATGAGATTTTGGAACTGAGCCTTGAATTACTCGTCACTGAAATCCGTTGTTCCATTTTAGGAGGTTGTTAGTCCATTTGGGAAAAACAAATTGTTTGCGGGCAGAGCTTAATATAAACGCAACGGCTAGGTTTATATAAATGCTAACCTCGTAATTGGACGTAATCTTGAGCTCGTGAAACACTGGCAGGTAAACCTGGGTCATAACAATAGACATGAGGAAAATGCCTCCCATTATGTAGCCGTACTGTGTTCCGTACATGTACACTTCCGTTGGGGATCCGAGTAAGGTGATTCCGGACACGAAACTAAAATGGGGAACACACAAATATACTAAATAATTAGTCATAACGAGGTACCTAGCAATACCTATTAAACATGTTTTCAGCTTATTATCATCTGCTAAAAAAGGAACTCAATATTTAACTACACAAGGCTTTTTTAACAGTCATTATAAGTAGTTATAGACTTTTAGATATAACTTCAATTCAGGACGCGCTATACTCAATCACTCATCGACAATCGTTTTATGTTTCCTATGATTCTGCAGGATATTTTTTTTCGGATTGACTATGCTGCATGGCCATAGCGGCCATAGCGGTCATGGCGGCCATGGCATCACCGGGTGAGTTGGGCAGGCATAGAAGCACAGCCGCGATGTGCGAAGATCCCTAGGGAAGATCAGGGTGAAACAGTAAGGCTCGGACTTAGGCTAAGGTTGACATTGTGAGTTGTGACGCTAGGGAGGGTAATGGTTGGACTAGACTAGTCCGCACGCCCCCAAGACCGTGGGTGTGATCCACGTCCGGGTGACGAATGAGGTCGGAGCCTTCGTCTTCACCGGCGAAGACGCTGTACAAGCTGTGTGATGCCCTAATCCTGAGTAAGCGAGATTGTTGTCCGTCGTAATCTGGTCGTCTGGGTCGTAAAGGACATATTTCGGACGTCTCTTTAAGGGATTGACATTAAGGTCGGGGACTTATGATGACACCTAAACTATAAGAGGGTTCGGGTGTTTGGCGGCTCTCTCAAAGTAGTTTTTCGAAACGTATCGTAGGAAGATTTACCTGGTCTGGTACACCTAGCAATATTGTTTTAAAGCTGTGTTTTAAAGTGGTAGGGAAGGCGCGTCTTCACGGATTGAACTACATATAGTACTTGGCTGCGATCATCAATCAAGATGTTATCGTACTAACTTGGAGGGGTAAGTAAACTCACTCCTAACGGTTTCTACAGAGCGTTGCGCCGGAACGCAAAATTGCTTGGTGGTGCGTCTTTGCCGGTACGATGGTAACTAGCTGCCCGAGACTCGACCTACCAGACCAGCTGAGCCAAGTGACAAGTAGCAATTCTACACGTACTAGTATAGAAATGGGACAAAATTTTTATAAAAATGTATGCTTCGTAACTATTAATTTTTAACAACAAGTTAGTTTGCTAGAAGATTGTAGTATACTAAGTTTACTACTAGGGTTACTTATGATGTCTATCTTACCTCGCCACCAGCGACATTGAAACAGGAATAACCTTCATATTCCGGCCACCAAGCAGATAATCATTTTGAGTCGACTGCTTTTTGAAGAAACCCCAATAAACCCCCACAAACGCACTAATAGCTAGCATGAACACAAACACTACGTAATCGATCCACGAAAACTTTTGCATTTGATACTGCATGTCGGTAACTATATTTTCATCACCCATTTTTTTTATTTTATATTTCGGTACATAGGCTCAGGGTTCTGCTACAGAGGTCTCGTGCTCAAATGGCACGATACAAGCTCAATTTATTACAATGAAACAATTACGATAACTCGCAATTTACAAGAGGATGTGGCGAGAGTCCCCTCAATCACAGTCGGCAACGAATCGGGAACTGAGTGCATATTTTTAACTAGAAGATTGTGTCCTTTTGTAGTTTCCGTATTTTATATGAGAAAAACAATGAAACCTTTAGATCATATAAATTCCCTTTTTCATGCGATTCTCAACCAAGGCGCCAACGTATGCCCTTTCTGTCAGAAACGGGTAGAATATTGAGGCGAACTAGCGGATGCCTGACGCTGCTGGAGCCATGGATTTTCCCGTGATCAAAAGTAGCCTACGTGTTGATCTAGGGTATTATCTACGTCTATTTAAAATTTCTGCCAAAACGGTTTTAAAGTTGCGGCGTGAAGGAATATCAAAGTAAACACACATAAACATAGGTTTTTATCTCATACAGGCCTAACTTACTAATTATTTGTTGATTAAGTACCTAATTAGTTCATGAGAGTTCGTTCCAACCGCAACATTTACCTAAGAGTTTTTATTTGAAATTCGGAAACTTAAAGTAACTGTGGGCCACCTCTCAGATCAATTTAGACAACCTACTTATGGTTCCCATTATGTAAATGATTTATTTACCTACAATATCTAGCTTGTCTAAGCCACAAAGGTCTGTGCTGTGCTTTTACCTAAGTAGGTACTCCGTCTGTACCATACTGACGTGCAACCTACGTTTGCTCTGACATCGAAGCATACGCCATACGCGCGGAGTTTATCAGAATAATTTAGAAGTTCTGTTACTATTGTACCTACGCCCATGTGTTAGACTTAGACTTCCCTAAGAGTTACGTCCTCGATAGCGTAACATAAAATAAACATAAAGGTCAACGAGTTGTTATAAAGTGGGGTAGTTTCGAATTTGGCTTTACCTAGGCATGAGACCTCTGAGTCTGTAGACATGTGGCAGTGGCATTTGCGTACCTATGGGATTGCAGACATTAGCTAACGCTATGGCATGGTTCGAGCAAGGTTCGAGCCCATTGATCTATTTCTTAAATTGTTGTGCTTAGGTACCTAAATGAAGTTATGTTGGATTTTTTCTTTATTTTTTGTTCATGGGTTCGTTCATGATTTGAATCTTATTTGAATGCAACGGTAAAATAATGGGTAATATAAAGTCTGTGACACTTCAATGCAGCTGACATTGGGGATATAATATCTGTGGTAACATTTTTGAAATGGACATGACATTTGTTTGATTTGTCTGTGTCATTCGATAGTGTTTTATGTCTATGGTGTCAAGTGCAAGCAGTGCAAGCCAATAAACGAAGGAAGAAGAATTTTGGTGTTTTATTTCCATTTTGATTTGATTTTTGTAAACAAAACAATCTGTAGATATCCAAAACAATAAATATATCTCACATGTTGAGTAATAATTAGAAATTGATAAAAGTGTTGTTTAAGCATCAATAATGGCTGGTGTTTTGTTAAGCCAAACAGAAAAAGTATATTTAATACACGGTGTTAAGGTAATATTACCGTTTATTAAGACCCATTATAAACTTCTGTATCCTTATATTTGCATATATTGTGTTGAAAATAAGCATCGTTAGCTTACAGTTGATGCTTAATATTTACGTTAAACTCATACAAACCCTAGTTTTGCAATTTGCTCTGCACTGCATAATAATCGATAATTTTAAAATAACCTCAATTGCAGCATCAATAAGACTCAAAAAAATTAAATTTAAGTACCTAGTTGTAAGTTACGATTGCCATATGAGCAATGTCTATTGACCATTTATATAATAATTATATGAATATTATATTAAGCCCTTGTTTTAAATTATAAGGATGAATTCCGGTCAGATGGAAGATCGAACATTGACTATAGACCAATGGAGCTCGAAACAGATGTGGTCAGTCACGCGAGCGGCTCGGCAAGACTTCGCCTCGCCAATACAGACATATTGGTTGGAATTAAGACAGAGATAGATGTGCCTAAGCCTGACAAACCTGGTCTCGGCAAAATTGAGTTTTTTGTGGACTGGTAAGATTCAGACAAACTCACTAGCATAGTAGGTTTTCATTATATTTAGTGAAATATGTTATTGTGATTATTTGATAAGATAAATGTCTACAGGTGTTAGTATAGTTGTTATACAAAGCGAATTTCTATCCCTACTTATATAATTGTAATTATACTATTTCACAACTTAGAAGTTTGCTATTGTGCCACTGAGATGAATATACCAATCATCACCATGGAATTTGTATTTCACAGAAAAGTAAACATGATCCTTTATATGCACTTGGTAGAATTGAATTAATAGACATGAGAATTGAAAAAGAACCTAATGTTGTGTTATGGTGAAAAGTCCAGGGTAATTTTAGCTAGGTATATACATAAAATGTCTGCATAAATATCTGACTTGTCTTCAGTTCAGCCAACGCAACGCCTGAGTTTGAGGGCAGAGGTGGGGAGCAGCTTGCGAACAGCATATCCAACATGATGCAGAGAGCCTACCAGTCCTCGCAGGCATTTGACCTAAAACAGCTGTGTATATTTGAGGGGAAGCAGTGCTGGAAACTCTATGTTGATATTTTGGTAACTCTATATTGATATAAGATAATATATAACATTGTAAAAAGGGTAGTTACACTTTTGAATCTATCAGTTAACTTTTACTTGACTTAAATCTCACCTAGTGGTTAGTGAGTGTCAGTGATGATGCAGCTGAAGAGCCTGCATAATCACTGACCATTAGATTAGACTGAGCTAATTTAGAAGTTATAAAATCCCAAACTGGCCTATGCCAGGGTTTATTATCAAACCTGAGATTTTTGCTGGTTAAACATCACTCTAAAGTCGGATTTTTAATTAGACGAAGTCAACTGACAGAAGCTAATGTCACTTTGTAAAATAATGTTGCCATACTTAAAGTAATATATTGATGCGTTCAGTTCTCGTTCAATCAGATGAATGAACAATGAGTGTGAATAGTGAATCATTTCAGTCTATTTAAGAATATTATTTCTATTTTTAACCGACTTCAATAAAAGGAGGAGGTTCTCAATTCGTCGGAATCTTAATTTTTTTCTATTTTATCTATGTATGTTCACCGATTACTCGAAGACGCGTGGACCGATTTGAAAAATTCGTTTTTCTTATTAAACGGTATAGTTTCCAGATGATCCCATTTTAATCAGGGCGTGTTTCATACAAACACTAATAGTCCTTCTTACTTACTTGATGTACGAAGAAACGACGAAGTTATACACAATCGCCCGACTTCGAATTGGTGTACCTACATTAAAAAAATATTTCACTCCTTGTAGTGGTATTTAAAGTTGGTTTTTTGGAAAACATTTCCCATTTTTATTTTTTACTTTTTAGTGGAAAGCAACAAAATGCACAAGGCGTTGTTAAAATACCCAAATCGCTTAAGGTGTGTTTATAAAATCTGAAGAGTTCCCTCAATTTCACCAAGATCCCATCATCAGATCCTGATTTGATCGTTGGTATGTACAAAGCACGACTAAAATTCGAACACCGTACCCGATATCTGCAGTTCGGCACAAAAACTATTCACTAGACAATCGAGGCAATTTCATTCATTCAGGAGTTTTTCCAATCATTCACTTTGTCACAACACTATTTTTATTTCATCAAAAGCTGACAACACAGTAAACGTCACTTGACTTCGTCTAATTAAGAATTCGACTGTAAGTTTGGAGGTGTTCATTTAGATAATTTCAATAAGGGGGTCTATCCTGGGCGAACCGAGCATGAACCGAGCACGAGCAGATCCATTTCTGCTTTGTCATTGTAAGTCGTTCGAGGCTTGTAAGTCAGTCAACACTAGACGAATTGTGTTCTGGCTTGTGCTCGGTTCGTGATCGATTCGCCTAGCATAGACCCACCTATGTCTTTATGAAATATAAAGAATTTTTAACTTTTATTTAATGTTCCTAGATTTTAGAATGTGGAGGTAACCTGTGTGATGCAGTGTCGCTAGCAGTGAAGGCTGCATTGTTCAACACCAGGATACCATTTGTAAAAGCAGCCCTCATGGATGGAGGTGATGTGGACTTGCAACTATCAGATGATCCATATGACAGCAAACTGTTGGATGTGGGATCTGCACCGCTTTTGGTGAGAAAATAATACTGCCTGTTCGCAAAGATTTGATTATGAATTCCACTCCCACTTTATATGACTTTGACCCGCGCTCGTCTGATATTAGACGACAGACATCGCCAGACAGTCGAATAAAGTGGGAGAAGCCGATTTAGAAATTATAAAATTCTAAAAAGGCTTGTCGCTGTATCAAATCTTTGACTTCCCAGGCTCCCACTTGTACCCGAGCGCGCGTCACTGTGCAAGGTTAGTAGTCAGAATATCGGCACAAAATATTATGTGTGAATTGTGATGTTTATTCATATTCACGCCAGATGGCGCCTAATGAATTAGAGACTATTATAAAATGGAACATGGATAAAAAAAAGCATCATATAATAATTAAAAAAAACATCATATAATATACAGATTAAACAAAAAAAAACAACTGACTTTTTTTACGAATTTAAAGCATTGTTTTGTGATTTTTTTATATTACAGGTAACATTATGCAAAATAGGAGACAAATGTGTGGTGGATCCCACAGCGGAGGAGGAGAAATGCAGCGCCGTCTCCCTCATAGTGGGCGTCACTGGCAACCCCAAGTACTACTGCAGTGATGCTGAACAGGAGTTCCCAGATTTTAAGCCCAAGTGTAGTGCAATCGGTATGCACGGACCCGGCAGTGTCACAACGAAAACATTGAAGAATGCTATCAACCAGGGCATGTGAGTTCTCCCTTCTCCTTCTCTGTTCTTGATACTTTATCTGCGTTTGGATATTAGACATATACACAGGACCCGGCGGACTGCGCGAAAAAATGTCTTCAGTTAATTGGTGTCAGTTGTAAGCCGACCGCACTTTTACCTATAGACCGCGGTCCAGGCCACAGATCACTATAGTTGTTATTATTCCACAGGCGACTTTCGACATGTTGCGCCGTATTAGCGGAGATTTTGACAAAATATGGCAGCAGGACTGATTAATTTGTTTTGCTATTATCCGCTACTTGAAAGATTCTGTATGGTGCAATATGCAATGCAAAATGCAATCCACATGAAACACCACACACAATTTTCTATCACTTTCTTCGACGCACGTTTCGTCCCGACACCGGGACATCCTCAGGAGATGTTGACTTCACAATGCGAAATCATAGAGTCAATATATGGCAGTACTTTTTTCTTGTATGAAGGTTGACATAAAATGTTCCGATGGGCTCATTCTTAGGTTCATATCAGTGGTTTGGATGATTGCTTTGTCCGTTGCGCGTGGAGTCGCCGATGCGGGTCCTTGGCGGATTTTTCCAACCAGCTGTATTCACTACAGAATTACACACTCCCTGGCGCAGTAGCATGCGTTTGGATTCGAGTGGGAGGTTGCGGATTCGATTCCCGCCACGTGCTACTTTAGAAAGGATAATGACAAAATTAAATTCCGGATATAAAAATTAAATTCTTAGTACGCATGGGTCAACATACAATAAAACAATATTTTATTTTCCTACATTATTTTGGTTTTGGTTCATGAGAAAACTTGATACCAACTTTGGTCATTCTTATGCAGACAAAAAATAGTTGTTGCTGAGTAAATTACTCATAACTTATAAGTATGTATAACTAAATTTAATACCTCTACCAATGTAGAATGAAGAATCGACCATTAGGCCTCCATCATTCTCAACATATTTTAGGGGAATATGGTTCATTATATTGAACCAAGTTAAAAAAAAATCTTTTGTTTCCAGAATTGCTGCTGTGTCCTTGGATGAAGCCTTGGGCAATACTGTTGTGAGAGAACGACGAGACATTGGAAATTTCAAGAAGCATTCATATGGCTTCTTAAAATAAATTATATTATTAAATAAAACAAGAATTATTTTTAACCCAATAACCTTTATATTTGACAATAATAAGGGATTAAAATATAGTCATATGTCCGCTATATTATGTATCTTATCACAATCATATTATCACACCAGAAAATACTTAAAATATGGATACATGTGCCACATTTATATCTTGGAAATATAGGCCTTTTTGATAAAGCTTATTAATTAAAGCAAACAAAACTTAGGAATGTAAAATTATTTCATACAAAAGTGCCTGCAATCTGCAAAGGCTCATAAGTGGGTAATTTAATTTTCTTCTATGTTTTCAAGTATTACGAATAATTCTAGATCACACTGAATTATTTGTGTGTGACTTTGTTGATGGGAATTTATTAATACCGAAGTTTTGGTATGGGATGCAAAAGTAATTAAAAGTTATGTCCCTTCGTATGAATGTCCCTGTGTTGGTGTATAGCAACACAGCACGATAATAATATATTTCCAAGAGAGTACAACTGAGATATTTTTTTTGACAACTGAAATGTTTGTCTTTGCCAAGCTATAATATTATTATAGCTTGGCAAAGAAAAACATTTTAAAACATATATTTTTTGTCTTCTAATACGAGTTACACTTAGAAAAATTAAATTCAGTTTTTATATTATTTATGCATTAAAATGCCCAAATTACTTAAATTTACTTTGTAGATAGCCGTGGCGCTTCCATTTTTTCTACTCTTTTTTTGTCAAACTTTAAGTAATGTTATAACTATATACCTATTTGATAAAAGATAATATAAGGTAGTATTCGTAAAATACTCTCAATAACTAATTGAACAAAACAAAATTTAAAAAATCTTAAACCTCTTTATACCGGTTAGAGAGAACATTTTTGGGAGATGAAAAAGTTGAACTTACAGTAGGAGTAAGTACGAAAATGCCTAATGGACGGATTAAACCTCTGCGGTTTTCCGATTTTCAGGTTTCTAATTTCTAACAGTTGAACTATTGAACACTTATTTTACAGATGATATTGTAACTTGTAAGTTGACATTTACTTAAAAATTTATCAATCTCCGACTTTCTAAACTAATTTTGCAGTTCCATAAATAGGTCTTTGTTCTGGCTTCCGTAAACCTTCGTCAAAAGAAATAATATAATATTGAAAAAAAATTGCAATACAACTTAAATTAGTTTACAGATTTTTGGAACTCGAATACGAACCATTTTACCTCCCAAAAACAAAATTAATACTAATATAATCTATACTTATAATAAAACTGTAAAGGGTCGAATTCTGTACATTGAAGATATTTTGAAAATTTTTGTTAGAGGACACTATTAAGTCGATACTGAAGCCAAAACTGTAATTTGTTTAATTTTTGTCTGTCTGTCTGTCTGTCTGTCTGTCTGTCTGTCTGTCTGTTTCACGACCGGGCATCACGGCTAATCCGCTGGATGGATTTAAATGAAACTTGACATGATTATAGTTCATACCCCGAGGTAGGACATAGGATACTTTTTGTCCCGAAATTCATCATGGTTTCCCTGGAAGACGGCATCAAAGTCCAAACGTTTTTTAGTTATAATTCATTAACGCGCTGTCCGATTCCATTAATTCTTTTTTTGTTAGAAAGGAGGTTCTTTAAAAATTATTCCATACAAATCTTATCATCATCACTTTTGTAGTTCAGAAATTACAGACATCAGAACCTTTAAGTTCAAGTAGGTAGGTGACTTGAAACTCGGAATGCACAAAGAACCTAGGGCTAGGACGCAGGGCTCAAGTAAGACTGGAGTACCCTTACAGCCGTAAATAAATAGGCTTAGCAAGAGATTTTGTATGGTTTAAAATTTTTCACTTTTAGGGTGAACAAAAATCATGTAACTGGCGTTATCGCTACGTTATACCGTATAGCGCCATCTCTACAATTTATGTGGAACTTGAATGTAAAACTCTGAGATAGGTACTACCGAATTTTTTTAAATAAATATTAACTGTCATGTTATTTACTGTTTCCTGACTTTATATTAAGATGGCACTGTTAACACATGAACAGATTTAAACTTTATCATCCGCAATATGGAAAGGGTAAGATAATGGTTCACAAATATTTTTAACTCTTAGGTCTTATCGATCCTAACCGACTGACTGTCATCTAAGGTCTTTTTATACGTAAAGAAATATATAGCCATTGTCCATTCTGATGTTTTGGATTGTATTGAGATGAAGCAAAGATTTTTAAAAGACTCTTATATTATGTTGGGCTGGGGAATATTGTTAGTAGAGTAATTTATCCCAGTGGTACCTACCCGGCCGAACTCTGAAAGAAGAGTTCTACCACCAGTACAACTTTTCACATGGTTTAATAATTTTTGACATATTTCGTGGTTTCAGAATAAAAATCACAATGAAAAGGACGATTTTAACTGTCGATATTTCGATACATTGGTACAAGTCGTGGTCATGTAGTGACCACGACCTGTGCCACTGGGTCGAAATATCGACAGTTAAAATCGTCCTTTTGATCTTTCAACTACGTGTTAATGAAACTTTATATTATTATTAAGAAAAAGGAGTTTTCAAAATCACCACAAGATAACCCGTGCAAAGTAAGAACAGGTTTCTGTACAACATCACACCAGAATCCCGCGAAAAATCAAGGAATTCCAATAGGAAGGTATATTATGCAAAAAAATCGTAATTCACGCGGGCGGAGCCGCGGGCAACAGCTAGTGTATCAATATAATCATAGTAATAAAGTCGCACAAATTATAAAGCACGATGAATGACGATAGCTTCGTCTATCGTCCTACTTCTTGGGGTTGACCGGAGTGAGCAGGTCCAGCACGGCAGCGATGTTCCCGTCCTTGCTCACCAGTAGCTGGGTGAGCCAGCCGCCCTCGTTGGTGAAGCCCATCGCTAGCATCTGGTCGACGGCTGCGTCGATGTGGGCCACTGCAAACGATAAAATTCGTTTTAAACCTTCAGTGGATACAAAATAAATGTCAAAAAAGCTCCTTGAAGGTCGCTGAGTGATGATCACTAAGATACGGAATAGTCCTGTGTACATTAAATTGTTAAAGTAATTTTTCGCTGGGGATGGGTACCATCCGAGTGCAAAAATTCAAATTTCATTTTGTTTTTTAAGAATAGTGGGCTTATATACATCGTAGGCTTAACCAAATAGGTAGGCATAAGGTCAATGCGTTTTGCGAGCACAACATTTATGCACCTACGTGTTTGAGCAAAGTTTATTAAAAACTTTGCTCAAAAATACGCATTTAGTTGCATATTGGTTCTCGATAGCTCTAAATCTGGGAAACTGCAAAAAATAATCTTTCGGGAATATGAATAGGAATTTCCGACTAGTTTCTTTTAAAAACATGTATGCATAAATATCATGCTCGCAAAACTCATTGCCATAAACCTACAATGTATAGTCTAATATTTACGAAAAACTAAATAAAATTTTAATTTCGGGGGATAGTAGGGCCGAAACACCGTAAGGATTTTTTAATTAACTACAAGTCTATGATGACATTGATCTTGTCTGGCGATTTTCAAATAAATTAAATAAGTTGACTAGTTGATCCTAGATCCGGCAATCGTGTTTTAATTTTCGATATCGATAAAATTTTAATATTAGCTTAAGGGTGCTCTTAATTCTCGCTTCTTCATACAAACGTATTGTGATATTTTTCTATTATTTGCAGTAATAGGTTTAAAAAGAATAAAGTTATGGTCGAATACCTTACTAAAAAGCATTTAAAAAAATATTATTTTTAATTTCAGCACTTCATCCTTGCAGGAAGGAGTACTTATTCAAGCGATTCATAATATTATGTACAGTCATAACTAATAAAATAATGACTCTTTATAGGTTATCACGTATCGATAATGGTACTCATTTAACGTTCTAGATTTATTTATGTACTTATTTTAAATATTATACTATAGCTTCGAACTGTAAACTTTCCACTCGCAGCATTACTCAAACAATAGTGAAGGCAATAACAGTATTTTTTCCATCAAAACATTATCCTTCTAAAAAAAAGAATATAAAATCTTTCCATTACGTATTTTCACAAGCTTGAGGTTAATATGTACAACCTATGCAAATTACGTGTGTGTGTATAATATGATTTTGTTGTTATGCTTATGTCCATTGTACAAGGTCATTTAGTTTTTGCTGTTAAAGTAGAATACTGTTTTATGCCGATTCAGTAACATACTTAGTAATTGTACTTTATACCAATAAAATATTATATACTTCTTGAAGATATTGCTTAAGATAAGAAGTGTCGAAGTCTCTCACCAAACAAGATCTCAACCAGTTTCGAAATTATAAATTCGGCCCTGCCAGTTTTCAAATACCGGGGCTACGTATCAAATTAAATGTTTTGTACAAATATCGTGGGAGAATGGTGGCTTTTTCCAAAATAAGATATAACCTATGTGATCAAGGCTGTCAATAATTCCGCAGCCAAATCGGCTCAATAGTTGTGGCTTGATTTAGAAACAAGCATCTAAATATACATTTCACATTTATAATATTAGTAAGACACTACATAAATATATCAGGTCATTACACATGTCCTGTTAGATGATTGTTTTTAATCATCGCAATCTAGCACCGAAGAAAGCTAGAAGACATTTAGTATACATAAATACAATATATACAAAAACATCCAACATTCATGCACATCACACAAATATTTTCCAGTTGTGGAAATCGAACGCACGACCTTCGACACAGAGAGCACTACCTCTGCGCCATTCGGTCCTCAAACTACGTAACTATGCTTACTGTTGGTACCTACTGGTGGTGGTTTACTGGTGTTAGGACTCTTGTTGTGTTGTTCTACCGTGAGTTGCTGTTAATTCTACCGTGAAGCAGTAATTTATTACTGTGTACGGTTTGAAGGGCACTATGACGATATTGTTTATATAATTATAATAATTAAGTTAAACCTTTGGTAATTTCACTTGACTACTTCAGTTTGCCTTGAGAGCGATGATTTCGTTTCCGCATACTTTCACGTTGGCGCTAAGTAACCTTATGTTAGCACGTTATTTTATTCAGCATTAGATCATATCTCTATACACACCAATGTAATACGAGACCATTATAAATTGTGTACATTATGCCACTACAATACAAGGCTTATCTTATGTTGGTCCGTGTTGATTTATTCCGCAAAACCCTTAACAACGAGAATGCATTGTAGGTATCTACTCTAATCAAGATGCGTAATAGGCACTACGACTATCTAATACCTAACTGGCCAAATTCAACCGAATAACTGATGGCTCAGGTTTATGAGTCCAAAGTATGATATTGCATTGCAACATTATTGGACACACTCCATCTGACATGGGCATTGGGCATATCACTTCAGGCAAACGTCTTGCTCATCTAATCATTCCTCAATAAAAAAAATAAAGCTTATTTATACTTACTTGGATGATGAGGCTTCCTCGGCTGGGGCTTGGGCTGAGTCTGCGGCTGCTGCTGGGGCGGGACGGGTGCGGATGGTGCTGCGTTAGCAGAGGCCTGGGCTTTAGCTGTAGCTTGAGCCTGAGCTGGTTTGGGCTGCTCAGTTGTCGGTTTAGTTGGACGCTCTGGCTCTTTGGTATTCAACACTAAATATTAAACATTTTTCGATGATGATATTATGTTAAACATACACAATACCGATGATCACATTAATACAAGAGATGAGTTCCCTAATTGCTATAACAATGTCTAAAGAATTAATAAGTCGATTGATCGCTACACGGGGCTTTTCATTCACTGTTGTATATTCTTCTATGAGTCGCTTTTGTCCGTGACTCCGCCCGCGTGTATTTCAGTATTAACGAACACTGCAAGAATCATGAATTTTTTTGGGGATAAAAAGCCTATGCCTCATCCTTATCTTTAATCTAGCCTTATTCAGGGTATAATCTATCTTCATTTTAGATTCCAGCTATAATATGGGTTCAGTAATTTCAAAGTTGTAACAAGCATACATTATACACATAGATAATTTAGCCATAAAATATATATATAATTAAGAAAGTAAAAGCTACCTAACCTATTTAACCTAAGAACCTATTTAATTAATAATTAATCAAGGTAAACAACATACAGATATTACTTCCCTATCTCATTGATAGAGCAGTAGTTCAGATTTCTGCCCACTAAATTGAGTTTAATAAAGCAAGGCATTCAGACAATGAACAAAAGATTTAAGTGTAGATTTAAAGTAACATTCTTGAAAATTTGAAAAAGAGAATTTGCAAATAAGCGTCGGTTTCTATATTATTTTCATTCGCTAGCTGTAATAGTTTTAAGCTTACTTTCATAATATTCAAATGAGTCAGCATTATAAACATATGACTCATCAACAATGTTGTGAAATATTGTGAACGACTTTTGAGTTTGACAAAATGAAATAAACAACAAACATTGATGTTATGATTGATTGATTTTGATGATATTAAAGGTAAAAGTTTTTTTTAACTCACCAGCTGTCTCAGTATTGAGTGGGGGGTAGAGGCTTTGTCCCTGAGATATGGTCGCACGTTCACGGAACTCTTCTGGAAGATTAAAGCCAATTGGGGGTCCGCTTGCCCTCGCCTCTGTGTCCATCAGGTCTACAAATGCATTATAAAAAAATTATCCTAAACTCGAAATTGGTACTATGTGTAAAAACCATTTAATATTTATTTTAGTTTAGTAATACTAATCTTCTAATATTAAGTAGACAAAATTATAAAAATTAATGGGATAGTTTCATAAATTTTGGAAAAAGAACCATATCACATGGTTTAACTCACCTTGCTCCTTATTAATGAGGGTCCAACCTTCAGCCTTCTCAGGAGACTCCTCTTTTTTGGATTCCACAGTTTTAGTGGAAGACACATCAGATGAAACACTCTCCTTATCAACCTCAGAATTATTTGCTTCTGCCATTTCAACATCCTGTTCATTATTGACATTTGCTGAGTTTGGGACGTCATCATTGACAGGGCCAGGAGCCTGTGACTGCCCAGGAGCATTGTCGGAAGTCGACGGTTTCGGTGTGGCTGTATTCAAACCAGCCACACCCATGTAAGTATTAAGGAGTTGCTGTATGTTATTAATGTCGATATTTTCAATGTTAAAAGGGCAATGAGGTCGTTGGCTTTGAGTCGGTTTGGTGTCCTTAGCTGTCTCCTTGGGAGCTTCAGGCTCATTATTCGTCTTGGGACCTTCTTGGTTTGCGTTTGGTGTAGGATCAGTCTGCATGTCAATGTTAACATCTCCCGCGAGGTTAGCGAACTCGTTCATGTAGTTGGCGAAAGTTTCGAGCCAGCTGGTGCGCGACCTGCGGTGGTGGTCACCGTCGCCACTGTGGTGGCGGTGATGTCCGTGGCGCTTCCTGTCCTCGCTTCTTTCGTGGCGTTGCTTCTTGCATTCCTCCTCGAGCGACTTGACAGCAGACTTCACAAAGAGCCGATAACGTTTAATTGCATTCCTCGTGTTGGTGGGCTGTAGGAACCGTATTTTTAAGTTAGTATATCCACTTATAGGTAAAATGCTAATAAATAATATTATGATGAATAAACTTGGAGTCATAACTTACAATCGACAAAATAATATAGTTTAACATATAATAAACAGTCCCAGACTGCCTAAATCATCTGAAAAGGAAAAAGATCCTAGATCTAGACAGATCATAGATGAGCTGAACAATATATTACATTCAGATGGGAAAAAAATATACAGAATAAAGAAAATCACATAACATCTGCTCATAGTCTGATTTGATAGCTCAGGACTGATCGCATGATACAAACGGAAAAAAAAAATAGTGAACTTACCGGCAAGTTGGGCACTGGGATGCGCAACATGCAATGTTCTGCATGACGTCCGGCCGCCTCGCAGTCAGAGCAGAGGTCAAAGTCCGCACAGGAGGTACACTTGTAACGGAACCCCACAACTGGGCCATTGCAGCCATCACATGCTACTCCCAAGTGGACTGAGCTACCAGCAGCTGTGAGAATATTTTTTTAATGCATTACAAAAAATATTAAAGTTTATTATTGTATGTTGTATGCCCAAATAAAATCTTGACTGTAATACTATTGGGAATAATATTTTAACACAATAGTTAATTTTATTACATCACATTATTCTGGAGTCTGGATATAGTGTACAAGTCCCTACAAGAAACATTTGATGTTTGAGACAACTAACAATATAAGATGATTGCTATATTTTTAGAAAAATGTAATTTATGTAAACACCTTATTAGTCATTACTATTATTATCAATAAGGCCTATGCTTGCCATTGCTCACGCAACTGTGTGTAGACAAATCCAACATGGCAGAGATGACAAGCAAAAATCACAGAGAAAAAGCAAAGAATAATAATCCAAAAAAAAATCTCCATGATTTTATGCACCAAATATGGAAACATGTGCATTTCATACGAGGTAGAGGTATTAGAGAGGTAGCCTTGAAAAGCAAAATTTATAAGACAACTATCACAAAAAATGAATGAAAATTAAAAATGTATGCTGAATTGCACAATTTTTAGGAACTTGACTGAGAGGGAGATGAATATTTAAAATAATATTATGCTTTAAAAATTATCTTTATTAAGATGATGAAATAATTAATATTTCTTACCTTGGCTGTCAGGGATTGGATCAGCTGAAGTGAACACAATCTCGGCCTCAGCCTGAGGCTGCTTATCCTGGAGTTGGATGAAGAGCTTTTTAGGTTCGGTATCACCCATGGACTGTAGGAAAATCAACAGCTCTTCATCCGAGGCAATGATTACATCATCGCCTTCCTCATCTAGGAAAATAAAAATAATATAAATATAATAAATATAAATATATATAAATATATAGAGGACAACATCACATACATTGCTCCGATCCCATAGTAAGTAGCTTATGCACTTGTGTTATGGAAATCAGAAACAACGAAGGTACCACAACACCCAGACCCGAGACAATGTAGAAAAGTAATTTTTTTACATTGCACCGGCCGGGGATCGAACCCGGAACCTCAGAGATGGCGGCGCCTTGAAAACCGGCACGCTAACCACTCAACCACGGAGGTCGTCAAAATCAAGCAGAATTAATTAAAAAATAACAGCATTACATTCTTTCACTTGATTATTGACAGTATATATTTCTTAATTTATTCCTTCAAAATCTTCAAATCTATTTATAATATATTATTTACTAATTTACTATACTCTACAAATCTTTCATTGTTTTGTTAGTTATTACATAGTTTACATGAACGAAAAAGAAAAAACCTTCATGTTTATTTTATATTATAAAAAACATAATAAGTCCATACCTTTCCATGATACAGAGAAACTCTTGTTCTTCAGATTTGGGAAGATCTCTTGAATCTTCGATTTCAAAAAGTTAAAGTTTGTATCAAATTTTGCATCAACCACAAATCTTCTCACTTCAGGCTTCTCAGTTCCTCCCCAGAAGGCGTACACCTTATACTGTACTTGATGACCCATGATAGCTGGTGGAAACAAGTTTAATCAATATGAGTTTTAACCATTACTATACTTACTATAGGAACTACTTTAATAACATTTACACATCTTCTGGCATAATAAAAAGACACTAAAGTGAGATTATAAGTACACACAAAGAAAAATTATATATCACACGGGGGCCATTTTGTACTGCAGAAATGTGATATACAAACATGTACCTAACACTGGAATCTAATCTAATTACAAAATAAAAGCACTAAAAAGCTATCAGACATCGTTAAAAACCAAAAACTTATTAACCTGGATATTTTAACTATCGTTCACTAGAGAATTCTAAACACAGATCAAGGGTAAATGAAAATAAATATCTGCTTGATGATCAAAAATCAAAATGCACTCCAACACGGGAACACGTATGAAGTTTAGACAAGAATGTTGTTGTTGCGCAGCGTCCAACGTTATATACAGTTTGAAAACCAAATGAATCATCACTTGCTTACCGGCGGCGAATGTTGTAGAACGAAGGCAAAAGCTATACCTACTAGAAACATACGATAAATATGGTGTAATATTTGGTTCACGAGTCACGACACATTCAAAGCTATAGTGTTTTATGTCTATGATTCAAAGAGTATACAGTGCGACAAGGCTATTTTGGCGCGTGGCCAAAGTCTGAACTAAAACCGCCATCATGTGCTACTGCTCGATAGTTTGCTCTGTCAGTATATCACTATTGTATATTATGTTGATTTTGCTTACGATTAACTATTTTCAAAGTATCCAGTTTCAAATATTCCTTCACATTATTGGTTGCCTGGTAGAAATCGCTATGTAGCGATAAGGCCGCCAAATTGTACTCCTAAGTTTGTTTGTATTTAATTAATTTCTTTCTTTTTTTTTGTATTTTTATTCTGTGGTGTGCAATAAAGAGTTTATCTATCTATCTATCTATCTATTTTAAAGTAAAATTGAAGTAAAATTAAGGAGATTTTATTTTATGGCTGCCTTTGTTTTGCAACAGCGCCCTCCTTCAAGTGCCAAGAGAGCCTTGTCGGACTGTACTTTTTTGTGGAATAAATAATTAATATACGAAAAAAAATAAAAAAAAATATGTAATCGACATCCACACACAAACTACTAACTGACGTAACCATGACGTATCTATCACAGATTAAATATACTGTATCTGACATATAATTCAAATATCATACCAAAAACAAATCTAACACCACAGACAATAATATTGTAGTAAAAATCAAATTAGTTACTTACAGTAGTGTCAGATTTCTTTGATTAGGTATTTTAGTAGAGGATACGTTACAAGAAATATCAAGTGAAGCTTCCGGGACCAAATAATGGCCGAATGGGCGGAGCCTAAATGACTTTTAGGGCTAGGGGCCTATCGATAATTTTAATTTAAAAAATAAAAAATATCGATAATTAAAAATATACTCTACCACTCCCGACTCGCACCAACTTTGACCAATTTTTACTTACTTTCGCAGGCAAAAGCTAGTGAATAAAGAAAATCAACTTATTTTAAAAATGATTTATTTAACTGAGAATTATTTCTTAACTCTGATAACTTATGATAAAATGAAGAAAGAAAAAAAAGTTGTGAATCTATTATCATTAAACCGCAAGCGGCCAGACGCCGTGAGCAGTGGCATCCTTATATTATTCTGTTCGACATTCAAGCAACTTGTACGAAACGTTTTCTTTGACGTTCCTGATACGAACCACTTAGGTGTAAAACGCCCTTCCAGCCTTCGTATTCTAAGCCAAGTACAATCTGGGTGCCTTCAAAATTCAAAGATTCAGGTATATACTTTATTTCATAATACAGACCTAACTCACAGACGCTTTTGATGTGCTATGTTAAAAAATTCAATAAAATAGATTTCCTTTCTTTATTTATTTTGACTTAAAACCCTTTATTTTTCATCATAGAGCTTATACATAGAAGACTCCTAGAGCTCAAATAATTTAAAAAATAACCTTTAGCAGATTATATTGAGTTTGATGGTTAATCATATGGAATGAAAATCACGGTTTGAAAATTGGATTATTTAATCGGATTATTATATTATAATGAAACAACTTAACCTTTCTTTATTTAATTAACTTATAACCTAGCAACAAGTATGGTAACAAGTAGTAATATTTCGCTTTAACCAATATATATAATGCATGGAAAGGTGCACAGTGAGATTGCGGAGGGAGGGTCGGTTGCGCATGACGTGACGTCATTGCAGCACTGGTGCAGGCTTAAACGCTGGTCTCCTTATATTATTTAGCCATCTAGCCCTTACTTCAGAATTTTTCGGGAATCTGAAATAAAAATAAAAGGTAAAGGTACATTTACGAGTATATACATGCATGATGCATACACGCATGAATACGTACATAAATTTTCGTAACAAATTAAAACTCTGTTATCCACGTGACACCAACTAATGACTGACGTTTAACCAAGACGTATCATAGATTAAACCATACTTAAGCAACAAATATCATAATGACGTTTTACAAGAGCCTGTACGTTAGGCCTATGTGAAATAAATATATTTGACTTTTGACTTTAAAGATCTGACGTATAAATACCTCCCTCAACGTGACAAACAGTACGAGTGGTACGTTTTATTTTTATCGATACTCAATTTTTGGTAAACAATACAATCCCAACACTATATTTACATTCAAACAAAAACTCGAAAAATAATCGAAGTTTTTGATTATACCGAATAAATTTGAGTGTTTTGAATTAACTAAAGATGATTTTGAGCTTTACTTCATCGTAAAAAGGCAAAATACTCGCTACAAAAAGAAAAACTAGAAAATTTTATTACTTACCTGTGAAATGAAATTCCTGGTTTTTTTCAGAGCTTTTGCTGTTACAGCTTAAAACTGAGCATTTTACTATTCTTTATTGTTCATGAAACAACAGTTAAATTATTTATAAATTTCAACAAAATAACAAATCAAATTAAAACTGACACCGGAAAAACAAAAACGGCCATGATTTGGTCCCAGAAAAAAAGCTTCGTTTGGCAGATCGTATGACGTCATTTGACATTTGCGTATGCATTAACATAATACGCCTGTCTCGCTCTAAAAACGTAACTTTCCATAAATGAGAAAGGCTTGGAAACAGGTCTATTTGTTTCATTCAAAAAATACGTCATTTATCTATGGCTGAGTAAAATGCAGCTGATCCTCTATATATACCTAATCAAAGGATAATTTACATGTAATAGAAGTATTAAGATTAATTCACGACGTGATGAATTAGGTGCTTAGTTAGATATCGTGATATACTCTTTTTTTTATCTTGAGGTTACAACTCCTCTTTATCTTTCAGTTTATCTCACCCTCTTCAAAGCTCGGTCAACGGAGTTTTGCGGGGCTCCTATTTCTGGGTGGCCTTAAGGAGCACACCACGGGTGTGCCCGCGAAATTCAAATTTTTCGTGGTTTTTCGCGATTTTTAAGCTAATAAGACATAATAGGCTTATGGCCGTCAAATTGCGATAATCCCAATATCTTCTTCACGTGTTTATATAAAAATCTCTGCTCGAAAGTGTCGAGTTAAACAAATTAGTCCGAGATTTGCGAGTTACTCACATAAAACTCGATACTCGGACTAATATCCTAGGATACACATTTTTATGCAAATATTTTGATATAATCATGTAAAGATGATACTGCCATTCTCGCAAATTGATTGCCATAAGCCTATCATGTCTAATTACCGTACAAATTGCAAAAAACCACGAAAATTTTGAATTTCGCGGGCAGACCCGTTGATTTCACGTTAAAGGATAATAACTACCAATAAAGTTCCTATTCGTTACCTAATTTGTCGGGGTTCTTCAAGTCCAGCTCGCATCGGTCGCTCCCGGACCCTAAGTCATTTGTAACAAACATCTAAACTGCAAATAGCGTAGACCTGTAGTAGCTAGTTTTGTGTTTTTTTTTAGTTCAAAGTTCAATATGGCAGCCGTTTTTTTTTATTCTTGACCACAAATTACATATCTTTGCTTGCTGCAATGGTTTTTGTAGTTTATTCATTTCGAAATATGAACAATTGTTTTCTTAAAATATAGTCCCGCCAAACTGACTTACAGTTGTTACTTAAGTGTTGTCAGACATCGATTTTAAAGGAATTCATCATTCATGAAAAAAGGTTAGTCACTCCTTTAAATTTGAATTTCGAAAATTCCCGTCTTTGTACAGAATATACAAATATTCTGTAGATTCATGACCTAATAATATGAACCTGAGTACTAAATTTTACATCTCTACGACTTTTAGTTTTACCGGAATCCGTGGAACAACGAAAATGCCTCACTCCTTTATTTATATTATTATTATATAGGATTTACGGAACCCTTCATGCATGAGTCCGACTCGTACTTGTTGGTCTTTGGCCTACTTTCTGTTTTTTTTTTTTATAACTTTAACCTATATTATTGTCTATTGCGTGTAAGTATTGTCTATGCATTAATGTCTTATATGTGTTTTGTGGGTTGTGGTCAGAAATATTACTCTATAATATTTACGTAATGTGCTGAAAATTTTATTTAATTCATACAAAATAAATTCACATCTCCGAGAAAAAATAAGTATGTGTGGGTCTTCTCGTTCAACTGAATCTCCCTTAATTCATCGTAACTTCAAACTAAGGCGATCTGATTAAAACCAACAGCCAATATTTTATTTATATCTATTCCTGAAGCCTTTCCCTCTCTTTATTATAAAAGATTGCAATAGATAACAGAAAAGCTTTAGTTTCATAAAAACCCCGAGATTTTTTCCTATCTACTCAGCTATCACAATCATAGTATGATATTTATCGATAACAGTATAATAGTAGTCACATCATTAGTACTTTGACATGAAGAAATACGCATGTCAAAATGCGACACAATATGGCGGTTACAGCCACTCCGACACATATAGGGTTAAGAAAACTATGGCATCTCTATAGGTTTAGTTTCTCTAAGGCTTGACACACTTGACAATGACACTGACAGATTGTCCGTTGACCATAGACTACTAACACTATTGGGATCAAAGATTTGATATATCAACAAGATCGATCCAAATTCCAAAGAGATTTTTTTTTCAACTCGGAGTAGGTAGCTATTTTTGCATACAATCTTTTTTGGACAGTCGTATGAAAAAGTTTTTGTATGTAAAATTATACAGTTTGTCCGGGACATTGATCTACTCTTACCTCTTTGGTCCGGGATCGAACTAGCGATCATAGAGTATATTGAATATTGAATATAGAGCGATAATTTAAGGGAGTGTTCTATGACTCATTACAAGCAAAAAAAAATCCTATAAAGGGGGGGGGGCACCCCCTCACCCCCTCCCCGTGAGAGCCATTTCAATTTTGTATACGTTTTTTTGGGTATGTGCACACAATATCAGTAATAACTTGAAAGTCTGTTGATTCACATGTTCTCAAATGGTTTTATTCGACTAGGTAGAATAATCTCCATCGCTAGATACCTAATAATAATGTAAAACGTTAAAATAACACAGCCAAAAATGCTTGAAACTAAAAAAAACATTGGCCAAAAAAAATTTAAACTTGAAGTTATTGGTAAATTTTGCAGAAACGGGATCGCCAAGACCATATTTTTTTGTAGTTAATCGATAGCTTTTGAGTTAAGCAATACAACAACACCAACATTTTGTCTGTAAGTTACTAACTTTGAGAGTTATCCTATACCTTTAAACGAGCAATTCTTGTATATATATATATTTCTATATAATCTGGATCTCAGCAACGGCTTCAACGATTTTCATGAAATTTAGTATACAGGGGGTTTTGGGGGCGATAAATCGATCTAGCCAGGATTCATTTTTAGAAAATGTCGAATTTACCAAAAAAAAAATAATAAAAATATGACTTCTGCTGCCATCTATTAGCCAGTAGTTAAACTACCGAGCGAAGCACTTCTGCTGCCATCTATTATCCAGTAGTCAAACTACCGAGCGCAGCTCGGTCAACCAGATATTTATTATTTAAACCATAGATTATGTGATTTAAACATAACATAATTGCGGGTGCGTAAAACCTTTTGTTTTGTTTGTTTCATTGAAACAACATCCAATTTCTATTGAAAACATGTAAGTAGATGCATAAATATTATGTCCGCAAAATTCATTGCCATAAACCTAGTTAGTCTAATATTTGCAAATAACTCAATAAAATTTGAATTTCGCGGGTTAAAAAATACCAAGTACCAAGATCATAGTACATACTTGTTTATTACTTAAGTAGGTACCTATATCTAAAATCTGTGCCTATATCATAACCATTTTTATTTAGATGTAACAAAATATAGAATTTAGAAATACAAAAGGATTTAATTATAAATATTATATTGCATAGCATATATAACATAACTGTCTTATTAATCCTGGTGAGGCTTTGTTTCTGATTCATTGTTTTTGTAGTTATAACTATCTTGATCAGCAAACTTCACAGGGCCTCCCAGTTGCACGGTTTCAGGAACACAAAGCTCTTCATTCAACTTCTTTGCTAAGAAATAGATTTCCGCCAAAGCGATTACTAAGGCACACATGACCCCTAGAAGTAATCTGAATCCAAAATCTAAGTTGCCAACCATCCATTCAACTCCTCTAAATCCAAAGAGAAATCCAGCAAATATTGATATTATAAACTGTCCAATTGCTATCAGATGGCGATTGAGTTGTTTCACTGCAAAAGAAGAACAAATCTTTATTAAAGATGTTTACCTATGTAATGTTAAGTAAATATGCCTGCTCATGTCAAATGCAGCAGCTCCCAAGGATTTGCATTGCAATGTCATATAACACCTTGCACAATGCACTTGTTATCCTAAGACAATACTTCTAAGTTAATTATGCGCAATAATGTTAGATAATTTTTGTGGAGGATCCTGCATGCCTGATAGTTCTTAGTACTCTCAAAGATGTGTGCAACCTGCCATACTTACTTTGATATGATATACTGTCTTCAGGGAATCTCATTCTAACATTATCAACACTTTTTGTCATCTTTCTATATTCACGAGCTTCTTGCTGAGCTCTCAGTTTGACACACCTCGCTTCAAGAACAGGATTCCTTTTGAGTGTTTCATTTTCTGGCATTTCAATTGAGGCACCTTCGAGGAGTGTGTGTAAATAGGGAATATCGTTGTCGCCATTGTTTCTCCTAGTTTTCAAATGGTCATATAACCAATCTATATCAGATGTCACAAGAAATGGCCTATCATCTTTAGATTCAGAAGCATCACTATTAAGACTTTCTTTTGATGATTTTCTCGTCTCATTCTTAGCTAGTTTTTCAGTTTCTATATTAAATAGCTTGTTTAACTTATTTTCAATAGCCTCTTTTTCAGCATTGGGATCTTTTACTGTTGTTTTTAATTCTTCTTCTTTGACTTCCTCCTGTACATTCTTATCAATATGATTTTCTTTCTTATCAACTCTCTTTTGTTCCTTATGAGCTTCAGCATAAATTTCTTTTATCTTGTTCAAACTTTCTATTTCAGAATTATTAAACTGGATCGGTTTCAAAACTTCTAGTTTGTAAATATTAAATCCACTTATATAGTTAGTATTTGGTTTTATTATTTGCAAGATATTGTGTGGGACCACATCTGAAGGTGGTATGCTCTTTATAAATTCCACAAGCTTATCTGATGGATAAATTCTTACATGTGTATCAACTAACGATCCTTTAAGATCCATTGTTAATGAACAAATTAATTGTTAGTTATATTTAACTTGTGATTAAGATCAGTGTACAAGTCTCTAAGTTCTTCTGCTTTTTCCTCAAATGTATTATCAATCCTTTGGCATTTGAAGTTCATATCATCGATGAATTGATCCCATTCCTTTTGCCTTTTTTCAGCATTAGCAGCTTTCTTTTTTGCAGTAATCTGAAAAATGACATTTTTATTTAAACTTTATATAATTACTTGTACTCGCAGCTATGCTTATTACTAAAGTCGGATTTTTAATTAGATGAAGTCAACTGACAGAAGCTAATGTCACTTTGTAAAATAATGTTGCCATACTCAAAGTAATATATTGATGCGTTCAGTTCTCGTTCAATCAGATGAATGAACAATGAGTGTGAATAGTGAATCATTTCAATCTATTAAAGAATATTATTTCTATGTTTAACCGACTTCAATAACAGGAGGAGGTTCTCAATTCGTCGGAATCTTAATTTTTTTTTATTTTATCTATGTATGTTCACCGATTACTCGAAGACGCGTGGACCGATTTGAAAAATTCTTTTTTCTTATTAAACGGTATAGTTCCCAGATGATCCCATTTTAATCAGGTCAGGATCTGATAGTGGAATCCTGGAGAAATCGAGGGAACTTTCAAATTTTGCTAGTATACTTGAAGCGAGTTGGGAATTTTTATAGTTACTGGTGCATTTGCTAGCAGATACTGATTTGATGACTTTAGTCGTCAAATCAGGATCTGATGATGGGATCTTGGTGAAATTGAGGGAACTCTTCAGATTTTATAAACACACCTTAAGCGATTTGGGTATTTTTACAACGCCTTGTGCATTTTGTTGCTTTCCACTAAAAAGTAAAAAATAAAATTGGGAATTGTTTTCCAAAAAACCAACTTCAAATGCCACTACAAAGAGTGAAATATTTTTTAATGTAGGTACACCAATTCGAAGTCGGGCAATGTTTCATACAAACACTAATAGTCCTTCTTACTAACTTGATGTACGAAGAAACGACGAAGTTATACACAATCGCCCGACTTCGAATTGGTGTACCTACATTAAAAAAATATTTCACTCCTTGTAGTGGTATTTAAAGTTGGTTTTTTGGAAAGCATTTCCCATTTTTATATATTTCGCGTGCAGACCTGTTGAGTTCGCCTTAATGTTTAAAACACTCAGTATTCAGTATAGATAGATACTATAGGAACATAGTCATCGAAAACTCGTTGGTATGTAAAAAGCACGACTAAAATTCGTACACCGTACCCGATATCTGCAGTTCGGCACAAAAACTATTCACTAGACAATCGAGGCAATTTCATTCATTCAGGAGTTTTTTCAATCATTCACTTTGTCACAACACTATTTTTATTTCATCAAAAGCTGACAACACAGTAAACGTCAGTTGACTTCGTCTAATTAAGAATCCGACTTTATGTATCCATACAATGGTCTCTCAAAAAAGGTGACTAACTTCCTAAGGAAGTAAAATAAAGGCTGCTTCCACTAGGATACTCTTTGCCTTCAGGCAATAGTACCTAACTTACAAAGTATTCAGAGATACTGTTAGTTGTTACCTTCTGTAGTTCTAGATAATCCTCTTCAATATCCTCTGAAAGTTTCAACGCCTGATCCAATTTTTCTGCCAACACTGGTAGTGCAGCTACTGAACCTTTAGTTATCTTCTCAAGTTGTGTGTCTTTGATTTCAGTAAGGTTTTCAAGAATTGCAAATAGGTTTTCAACTTCCCTATCACCACGCTTTTCCTAGAATGAAAGTTACGGCTATAAGTAGTCTAGTACAACATTACGTTAATTTCTTTTAATACACATGAATGCAGTGTGACGAATCATTATTTTAAGGGTGCTATGTCTAGGTTACTACATATTTTGCAATTCTGTGTTAAATACCTAATATCAAAAAGTTTCTTACCTCAAATTCTTTTAACATAAACTTTATTTCACCGCTGAGAAATGGGCGATGGTCAAATAATCTTGACCAGACTTCGCTGATTTCTGAAAAGAGGACCAAAATGACTGACACAATTTTCCTTCCTGTGATTCAAATATTACCAGGCACAAAGATAATATTTAGTTCAAGAAACAAAATTAAAAACAGGAAAATCACTGAAATACAACACAAGACACACACCTCGTGACAGTTCCGTCATTATTCCATAGATTAAAGATATTATTCGATCGACTGCATGTTAATTGTTAATTAATTACCTAGTCTATGGTTAGAATTTCGATTTTCGTTTCGAGTGACGTGAGTTTGGAGTTGCCAGTGACCACGGGTGTGCCCGCGAAATTCAAATTTTTCGTGGTTTTTCGCGATTTTTAAGCTAATAAGACATAATAGGCTTATGGCCGTCAAATTGCGATAATTCCAATATCTGCTTCACGTGTTTATATAAAAATCTCTGCTCGAAAGTGTCGAGTTAAAGAAATTAGTCCAAGATTTGCGAGTTACTCACATAAAACTCGATACTCGGACTAATTTCCTAGGATACACATTTTTATGCAAAGATTTTGATATAATCATGTAAAGATGATACTGCCAGTCTCGTAAATTGATTGCCATAAGCCTATCATGTCTAATTAGCGTACAAATTACGAAAAACCACGAAAATTTTGAATTTCGCGGGCAGACCCGTTGATTTCACGTTAATTCCATGGCAGTTACTTTGTATTAATATTGGTAAGTTGGGCATGGAGAAAAACAAAGGAAAAACTATCACTCAGCATAGACAACTAACAGTAGGGAAATACTTGATTTCCTGCGGTCAGGGCCCTTATTCTGTAGGTACCTCAGTGATAATCACTCTGTGACCTTCGTTTTTTGACATTTATTTTCTATCATTTGAAGGTTTTGTCACAAAATAACTGGTGTGCCCGCGAAATTCAAATTTTTCGTGGTTTTTCGCGATTTTTAAGCTAATAAGACATAATAGGATTATGTCCGTCAAATGGCGATAATCTCAATATCTTCTTCACGCGTTTATATGAAAATCTCTGCTCGAAAATGTCGAGTTAAAGAAATTAGTCCGAGATTTGCGAGCTACTCACATAAAACTCGATACTCGGACTAATTTCCTAGGATACACATTTTTACGCAATGATTTTGATATAATCATGTAAAGATGATACTGCCATTCTCGCAAATCATGGCTAATTAGCGTACAAATTGCAAAAAACCACGAAAATTTTGAATTTCGCGGGCAGACCGCAGAAATGTAAAAATATCGAACCATAGACAAAAGTGATTATCACTGGAAGCACAGAGTACTTTTAAATACTGGAAGTGCAAATTTTACAGAAGGGCCCTGTCATTCGTCTCGTCGTTTCGTTGCCTTACCGTTCATCATTCTTCATTTTCCATTCGCCATTCATGGTTTTATTTTAGTTTGTTCCAAGTAATAGTGTTCTGTGGTTTGTTCATTCATGATCACGAAGATGGATGTGTGTATTTGATAATTTCGAAGTGATATTGTTTTTATTTGCGCAAAAGTGATCAATGGTTTAACAATTATGTGTTCAATATGTATCGCGTATTTCGATGAACGTTTTTCGTGAAGTGTACAATTTTAGTCGCGTGTTTCTCGGAATTTCGTCTTTAAGTTGTTCAAATTGTGATAATAATGCCGGGTGTTATTGGTATCGGTGAATTTATTGACGAAACACGAGAGGATTACAGTTCGCCAACCACTTCTACGTTTGTTTCGCGTATGCCTCAATGCCGGCAAACTATCAGCGCTTTGGAAGAGGTGAATATTATATCCATCACAATAGCGGCTTGTTTTTTCAAAGCGAAATGACACACCACGTAAATTTACATACCATTACGACGTAATGAAAGCATGGATGTAAAAGGTTTAAAATTGTATGAAAGAAAAAACCGTAGGCAAGGTACATACTTAAAATCTGAACATTTCATATTTTAAATTCTGAGCATTTCTGTTGGTTCATTGTTCAATTAGTATAATAAGAACTTATCAGTTATCGCAATGGGTCTACGAGGAGGCATCTAAGGGTTTTATTATCTAAAAAATAGCTATGGTCTTCATCTAAATCAAAGCCATACACAATGTAGGGGTAGTTATAGAAGAAAAGTAAGATGTTTAGCCTCTTATAAAAAAATTTAAAGAATCAAATTCCAATAACAGTTCCTGATCATCAACTGCAAAAAATTAGAACTATCAGAGTTTCTATTGAGCCCAAACTATGTATTCCAGTGCAATTGGAAAAAACAGCATTCCATTATTTGCATATGAAGAAAAAACAAGGTAATATCTTTTACTAACTCTTCCAGATGTTTATTAATACTGACCATAGGCCTATAAATCTATGCTCTGATACAAAATTCACAAAAATAGTGTCCCGAGAAAACATATAAACAAGGGTGCATGAATATTTTTATAAACAAACTAAAACATTATTATAAATTATGTCTTAAACTATAAGCACTATACAGCCGAATTTTCAAACATGAGACTGAAGTGCGATTGTATATCTTTTCGCGTTTTGTATGTCATTTGGTTAGGACACTTTAGCGCTGACCCCAAATCCTTAGTTTATAAATCAATGATACTGACCAACAAAGAGTAAACATGTGTTTGGATTATTTTAATATTTTAAAATAAAAAATTTCATGAGTATAATCATTTGACATTTATGCTGAAACTAGCTGTTGCCCGCGGCTCCGCCCGCGTGCAGTTCGTTTTTTTTACAAAAATGTTTCCCGTGGAATTTCTTAATTTTTCCCAAGATTTCCCGTACAAAATGAGTGGTCCTTGGGTTCGATGGACCCGTAAAGGAGTCTTATTCCAATCTCTCCTGTCAACGTGCTATCTTCTTTTACACAATTTACCTATATCTTCTTTGGTCTTCCTCTACTTATACACTCTGTCGAAATCGCTTATGTTACTCAATTCGCATGGAGTAAGATAGAGTGGGGCGTGTCATCGTGGATTGTAATATCTATACTAACCAAACTTATCTTATTCTGAGATGATACCAACGCCCAGATATTGTAATTAAGCATTCTGATGCGCTACTGTGTACGTAGCAACCCGTTCCTGCTACGTACGGGTTATCTTGTATAGTTATACCTAGTTGCACGATCAAAAGGACGATTTAACGTGAAATCAACGGGTCTGCCCGCGAAATTCAAAATTTTCGTGGTTTTTTGCTATTTGTACGGTAATTAGTCATGATAGGCTTATAACAATCAATTTGCGAGAATGGCAGTATCATCTTTACATGATTATATCAAAATATTTGCATAAAAATGTGTATCCTAGGATATTAGTCCGAGTATCGAGTTTTATGTGAGTAACTCGCAAATCTCGAACTAATTTCTTTAACTCGACACTTTCGAGCAGAGATTTTTATATAAACACGTGAAGAAGATATTGGGATTATTGCAATTTGACGGCCATAAGCCTATTATGTCTTATTAGCTTAAAAATCGCGAAAAATCACGAAAAATTTGAATTTCGCGGGCACACCCGTGGTGTGCTCCTTAAACTGTCGATATTTCGACCCCGTTTTGATTGTGCTACGGAGAGAAGTAGCTATAGGTTTTTTAAACATCCCACGGGTGCTCTCAAATTTTTCAGGATGAAAAGTATCTTAAATGTTGACCGGGCATATATATAAAGTAGGATCATAAAATTTCATTAAAATCCGTTACTTGAAAGACGCCTGCTAACTGTTTTTGTAATGTTTTCTTTCCCGCGGGAACTCGATTAGATTAATAAGTTTTACTATATATATAAGTATTTTGTTAAAAAGGCAACATAAGGTATCAGCATAACCAATTTTACTAAATTAAGTTCATTAGTTGTTGTTTACAAAGCTGTCAAATTAATTGCAGTTTTTTAACTATCCCACGGGAACTCTTTATTTTACCGGGATGAAAAGTATCCTATATGTTGACCAGGGACATAGGCTACCACCACACAAAATTTCATTGGAATCGGTCCAGCCGTTCCAAAGATTAGCCCGTACAAACAGACAGACAAACAGACAAACAACAGATTTATTATATGTATTGATATTGATCACAGACAGACATGAAAAAGTACTAAGTGGGTGATTGCTTAATGCAATAGCTTAAACCACTGGACTGCACCGAGGCACTGACTGACTGATTGTTCAATGCACAGCTTAAACCACTCAATTGATCAGGCTGAAAGAAGAATGACCAATTAATGTGGTATCAAGTTTTCTCATGAACCAAAAGCATAATATTCTAGCAAATAAACAGTGTTTTTTAAGAAAAATTGGCACAAGAAATTTGTTTTTCTTATAAGTACAGAATATAATTATTCATACAAAAATTACTTTTTTTTCAGTGCACATTTCCCATCATACAGAGAAGTGAAACTTGTTGATTTGCCTATAATTTTGGAATCCAGAGTTAAGTCATTAATTAAATAATAACTGTAGGCGTTAATGTGGAGACTGTAATCCGTAAAAAATTAAGTTTGTATATGACCATAGATGTATGGACATCCATGGTCATATATACGCCTTTGGCATGGTGTAAATGTTTGAAAGAATATTTTTTTAATTTTAACTTCCTTTAATAATAGAGATAATTACCACAATCGCAAGTGCCATTTTGTATATTATTATAGTCCATGCCTTCCAGCCAGCATAGGTTTTTATGGTAAAACTGTAGGTATGTACCTACAGTTCAGCCATAAACTGATAATGTTCATAATGTATTGCATAATTTGACTGTATTAATAGTGGATAAGAGTAATGTCTCCATCATCAAACTGTTGATGTATAGTCGGAGAATGAAAAGGTTCGTCACCTTAGTGTAGATTTTTGCTTGCACTAGTACTGCAAGATTCTATATTGTCAACATACTAAAACAATCTGTATAGGTTGACAGGTACTGGATAACTTGTAATATTTTTTTTAATACAGTTGCTCAAAAAGTGGCGTATTGCAGGGACGTATAGCGTTCGGGATGTGGGCTATTACATACTCGTGCTTTTTTTTTTACCTTTCCCGAACTCGTGCGTTATCTTTCCCAACTGTCAAAATAATGTCTATTAAAAAGAAAAACCAACCATGAAGTTTTTACTAAAAAAATTCATAGAAGTTTTTATGATTCATGCAAATACGTATATTTCTAAAAAGAAGCTACTAATTTGTTTCAATATCAGATTTGATTGAATGAGTTTGGTTAGGTTTCATTTCATCTCATTAAATTTCATTTTAATTTCATATCAATAAAAAAAATTCTACTGAAGACTTGGCTGTATGGGCATAGTTCCCTTTGCGTACCAGAATATTATTTAGTCTATGACCAAATTTTTTTTTTATTTTTTTTTTTAATCACCAGAATGGGTGAAGAAAAAAAAACTGCTTATATTCTACGGTTGGCTCCATTTTTCAGAAATTTTCTTTGCGAGTTTAGTTGTTTGTTGCACAAAATGCTTCGGAGAACATTTTACCGGAGAAGTCAAAAAGTCGCTACATATCTACATACGACGAATTTATTGCGTGGAGAGAAGAGAAAAAAGCAAATAGTTTTTCAGAAAATGTTAAGTTAGTTGAGTTTATTGTGTTTTTATTATTTTATTAAATTGCTTCATTTTTTCGCAACTGTATTAAAAATAATCGTTCAGTACACGTGCGGAACCGTCATTGCAACTTGTTCCGACTGTCAACCCTCGCTTTCGGCTGCGCCTCGGCTCGGGTAGACATTTGTCGGAACTCTTTGCAATAACAGCCTTTCCGCACTTGTAATGAAACATACTATTTTACACTATACAAGTTAGTAAGTACTTGACTGCGATCTCACCTGATGGTAAGTGATAATGCAGCCGAAGATGTTAACATACTAACTTGGAAGGGGTAAGTAAAGTCACCCCAATGGTTTCTACACAGCATCGCACCGGAACGCTAAATAGCTTGGCGGCACAAGTTTGCTGGTAGGGTGGTAACTAGCCATGGCTGAAGCCTCCCACCAGACCAGACCTGAGCCAATTTAGAAATGATAAAATTCCAAAGTGGGCCCCGTGGCAGAAATCGACCCCGCGACCTCCCACTCGAATCCGAGCGCGCGTCCCCTGCGCCAGGGAGGTCGTCAAATGATTATAGATTGTATGTCCACACCTGTGCGTGTCACCCGCCCACATTCCTGCACTTACGGTCAAGTTATCCCAGAAAAACGGGACGGAGCCTGTCCGGAACATTTAATTTTGTTTAAAAAAACTACAAAATCGGGACGTCTGGCTAGTGGTAACGCTGAGTCAAGAGATTACCAGATCCTGCGCCTCATGGACAGGACCTAAATTGTGTAAAGTCAATTTCTAATTCACTATAGGTGTATCGTCGCATGTTTACTTATTCAGCCATAACGTTAGTTAATCGACTTTGATAAAACCACATTTATTAGGAGCAACTATTAATAAACATTTTCTATTATGCGGTTCCCCTCCCCAAATAAGAAGCTACATCAAACGCTGGAAATATTAGAATTAAGTAAGAGGTATCTTTTATTTTAGATCTTCTATTAATCTAACCATGTGTGATGTTGATGCATAGATTTATAATAGGTCGTCGCTCACGCTCCGTGTTGATGCCTATTTGCTGCATACAAAAACATAATTGTTTATATTTTTTCCACTCGTTTACACCAGTAGTGCATTACCATGACGTTTATTTTATATAGCTCACATCTTCGCGCTCCTCTACTAACAAACACTCGGATTCGTAAACAATGTTCTTACTTCTTAGCTGTATGTGTAAACAAAAACATCTGCGGTAATTGGATGGTGTTTCCTTCCATGAAACATTTTTTGCTTGTACCATCTTGAATAGATATAGACAGCCTTGTATGACTCATGCGTTCCTTCTATCTATTGTAATTTGTGACGAAGCCGACTTAAGTAAATCTTCCAGCCGATATCGGTTGCCGAAAGCAGTAGTTTCTTGACTGAAGATCTCAGGCTGTATTATCTATTGTTATTTTTCGCTCTCACTAGGGTTTCCAGGTCTTAAAATCGAAAATTCTCTGGTCATTTGGCAAGAATTGTCATATTTAAATTTTAAAAGCCGGACAATTTTAACTCTTTAGGCACAGGATAGTGGTCGTCTTCTTGCTTGCCTTTCTAATACCATATATATATTTTACTACAACAATGAGGTCTAAAAGTCAGACCAGCCGGATAAAGTTTTTGGCAGCACACGCACCCAAAAAAGTCTGATTGTGTCCAACTTTATCCGGACGCTTGGCAATGCTATCTTTCACAGATGCTACTAAGCCTTGGATATCTGTGGCTAACCCGCGTCACATATTTCTGCGGGTATCTCCCCAACTATCGCATTCGCAGGCCAAACGCAACGTGACATCGCATCGCAAACATCAAGAGCACATGTGAAAGGGTTCTTAATGTTTGCTTGCGGTTATGGGCTCACAGACCACAGTCACAGCGGCGAGTTATTGGGACCAGTTCGACCCAGATCGAAATCTGGTTTCAAGTTTTCTTTACTTTCTAACAGCGTTTCTGTGGAAACAAAAAACTTTCGTCTTGCAAATTGCAATGTACACAAGTCATTTATTTAAGTACAGATGATAATTGCAAATAAAACTTGAAGCGAACTAAACCGGTCAAACCACTTGTAAAATTTAAATCTAGGAACCTGTCATTCGCGACAACTGGGTAACTAGTGCTTTAGTCATCTAAAACCTTGTAAAGTAATCGTCATTGTTTTGTTGGGTAGTTATATTAAGTTTTCTATGAATATTAATGTTTACATATTACTTCTCTGATCTGAGGATGTAACAACTATTCATCAGTCACCCACAGATTATACTCTTATCTTGGAGTACCTACCTACTTAATTTACCCAAACCTTTTATCGTATCCGCAATAATTACTTTTAGTCATTAGTTACCTATAACGCAGTTTGATGAACTCATTAACAAAATGAGTAAGAATAAGGTCAAACTATACCTACTTTGTGTTCTAAAAAGTTTTCATCAAAATACGTTATTATGATGCTCTGTGGTTGCTCTGCTACCAAAATATTCGTCTCCTTTTCTAACCCTATTCCATGATTTTAATGGTTAACTTCAGCAAGATCGAATTCAAGCACGCACCATGAAAATAAATTGATGCCCTATAAAACGAAAATGTTTATAAGACAAAATTGGCAAAATAGAGAGTCGTAGTCGACTCCATGATGACTGAGGTTAGAAGGTCAACCGCTTTCGCTATCGTTATCCGTTACTCATAACTTCCTGTATTTAAATAACCGTGGTAGTTATTCATTAGTTGCTAAAAAATGTTGATAATAATCATAACAAGCGAAATTGATTTTGATAGAATATCCACGACGGCGCGCCCCTTTTTAACCGACTTCAAAAAAGGAGGAGGTTCTCAATTCGTCGGCATCTTTTTTTTTATGTATGTTCACCGATTACTCGAAGACGTGTAAACCGATTTGGAATTTTTTTTTTTGTTTGAAAGGGTATACTTCCAAGTTGGTCCCATTTTTTTTTGGTCAGGATCTGATGATGGGATCCTGGAGAAGTCGAGGGAACTTTTCAAATTTTATATGGACACTTGAAACAATTTGAGTATTATTTCAAAGACTAATATTTTCCAAGTTGTCCTATAGTCATCAGGTCAGGATCTGATCATAGGATCTTGGTGAAATCGAGGGAACTCTTCATATTTTGCTAATATTTGGGTATTTTTTTATAGTAACTAGTGCATTTGCTTGCAGATGCTGACTTAATGACTATAGTCATCAAGTCAGGTTCTGATGATAGGATCTCGGAAAAATTGTGGGAACTCTTCAGATTTTTTAAGCACACTTCAAGCTATTTGGGCATTTTTTTCAATGCCCTGTGCATTTGTTGTTTTCCACTAAAAAGTAAATAAAATGGAAAATTCTTTTAAAAAAAACCGACTTCAAATGCCACTACAAAGAGTGAAATAATTTTTCAATGTAGGTACACCAATTCGAAGTCGGGCAATTCGTACTATCATAGTCCTTCATATTAATCGCCCGACTTCGAATTGGTGTACCTACATTGAAAAATTATTTCACTCTTTGTAGTGGCATTTGAAGTCGGTTTTTTTTAAAAGAATTTTCCATTTTATTGTCAAACTCTATACTAATTGAATAAAACAAAAGCGATTTCGTTACATTTCCAGGTGAGTTTCTTGTAGAAAACGATGCTATCATCAATATTAGTCGGAGTAAGACATGTGTGACAATTCCAAAAAGCCAACAACAAGTAAACAAACATTTAACGATCATCAATCATAATGTAGTTAAAAATCACGTTGCTAATCGAGACAAAGGTCAGATTCACTAATTAATTCTTGAATGAGCGGTGCTTCGAATCATTTGTCTTTGTTCATAATATTCTGACTCATAACTTTCATAACTAAAGGAGATGACTACATACCTAATACATACAAATGACGTAGTAAGTAGAGATACCTATTATAACATAAACTTATCTAGGTTTAAACTTTACATATAAACACGTCATACTAATAAAAATAGGTTTAGTCAATATAAAGTAATTCCCTGGTCTGTGGGTATGTACTCCTACAAGTATCTACTTTATATTAACAACTTTTCCAGTTCCATTATTATATTGAAATGAAATGAAATGAAATGAAATGAAATTAATTGTCACACTTCCTTAGATTAAGTACGATTAGTTACATTAGTTAAACTTATTTAATACCATACCTATATACCTTAAATAAAGTCACCTTAAATTTCATAAAACTCTGTGTTTTTTAATTAGGTATTATACAGTACTGACTACACTGATTTAAGTAATAAAAACTATACTTAAAAGCATAAATTTATTATTATTATACTGTCTACATCCTTGTTTTACTTTCATTTAATTTTTATACAAAATTAAATTAAGTTTTATTAGTCATGGTGTTTCCGACATTATTAAGTCTTTATTGTAGGGATCTGAGTCATCATTAGCAATAAAATAAGGCACTGTGGTAATTATACTCCTATGTAACGTTTCTTAAATTACCTGGTGTTTACTATTTGTATAAATAAAATACCTATACCTAACTTTAGTTGTAGTCTACAGAGCTCTCCTACATATCTAGGAAAGTCAAGTATGTACCTATTACAAATGACAGCTTCTTAAATAATATATATATCTACTACTATCAAAGACCTCTTATTATTATGTACTTACAGTAAAGGTTTTGCATGTAGATAATACGAGTAGGTATTATGTAGATTTTACTTTCTCTACAACATACCTACTGCTTTATTGTAAACTGGTTTAATACTACTAAAGACAAAAGATATCAAAAAATTAAGCCATTCATTTACGAAAATTACAAGTTTTCATTCATTATTTTTGGTATTACGGAACTTGACCGAGGCATAACAATTTTCATCGAAATTGATTTATATTTCATTTTAGAGAAGTATTTCCGAACCAAAAATGACCAGGAGCATAGATTATTACTATATGAACCCGAAAAACATCACAACATGATCGAAATATGCACGAATTGCAAAACAAATGATTTGGTATTACTAATGTATGGAGACATCGTAGGTAAGCGGATTCTTAATAGACCTAGGCAACTTATATAATTTAACTTAATCGTTTGAGAACAATATTCTTGTAATTGTAAGTGTCAAATTTTTTTTACGCTAGGTAGAAGTAAAGTATCGAATGAGCCAATGACCAGTCTATCTAGGGCATGCCATAATAGGCAGGTCGGTATTCCCTCGAACCCAGTGTCTTGGCGCAGAAGGAATTCAGCGTTAGGCCACTCAGAGAAATAATTGAGCACCGATTGCGCTTAGGTATTCAGCCGAAGACCTAAGTGGTCCGCTTGTTACTTACTCGTTAGTTATGTGAGGAAGTTTTTGTCGGGAGAGTAATGCTGATGAAGGTAGACTAGATTTTTAATAGGTGTTGATTAGTAGCTAATTACTTAGTTCTCTTTTTGTATAATTCTAAGAAAAATTGAGTATACCCTTTGGTTGACTACGGTCTCCACATTAACTCCTAAAAATTTTTTTAAACAAGTTCTCAATAAAATCTGTATGACAGGAAATGTGCATTGAAAAGAAAGTAACTTTACAACGTATACAAAATTAAATTCCGGATCTGAAAAATAAATTCCTATTGTCAATGGTTCTTAAAACCTTTTTGATTTTATTTTCCTAGAATATTTTGGGTTTGGTTCATGGAAAAACATGATACCACCTTTGGTAATTCATTCTTCTTATCTTTCGACCTTTTAAGTACCTGTAGCTAATCAGTAATGGTCATGCCAAATATTATATTCTTAAAATTATTGGGAGTTGGGACTTGAGAGTTATATATAATAAATAAAAATTAATAAAGGTAATATGATAGAGAATACTCTTAAATCGTAAAATCTTCTGGTATTAGGGGCATTTTTCTGAGAAATTTAGAGATCATTGAAAAAAATAGGCATAAAAAAGGATTTCTTTTTCTTAATAAGCAAAGTTTATGTCATGATGCTACTTTTTTGCGAGCTAATTGTTATAATTAATCCTTACCGCCAAGTATGTGGCATAATATTTATTTTTTATTTGAAAGCAATCGACCCAGTAATTTTGGAGAAATCATTTTTTTTCTTACATAAAGTCTACTTATCAAAGAAAAATCTTAATTTGCTAATAAAAAGTAAAATAATATTTTTAGATTTTTTTTTCTATTTTTTTTTTGTCGATAATAATTTATGGTCTAGTTTCACCCCCTTTCGGGGTTGCACTTTATCCAGGGACACCCTGTATAGTATTCTTAAATCGCGCGTCTGTATCAAATAAAGCAAAATCAGTTGCGTTACATTCTTATTTAGATGCAGTTGTTAAAATTGAAGGGGATGTGAAAATAGTTGTTTGGGACGACAGATGTTTGGTGCTAACTTTGAATAGCTCGTGGATCCCATTGAAAAGGGCTCATAAAAGAATGACCGCCTCTAAAAATGGGGTCAGGGACTCTCTTTTGAAATACTTACCGCTACCGCGATTTAGTTCTCAGTTCTCTGGGTAAAACATCTGCATTACTTAGGACTTGGAAATGTAGTCAAAACCAGAAATGCGTTAAACAAAGATTATTATTAATAACTAATAAATAAATAAAAAATAGTATTTTTTTTAAATACGAATAGCTGGCAATAATCATCAAGATGACTCCAACGATGTATTATTTAAAATTATTAATAGATAAACGATAATACAAATATTAGCGATTTGATTTAGGCGTTCAAATCAATATAGGTAAATAAATAATATATATATATATATGTGTATAATATATATTTTTTGTTTCAGACTCTAGATTTTGATCGCGATGGCCTAACAAAACTCAAGAAAGCGATAAAGGCTATACACAATTCTGGAAATGGTAAGTGAACCTTTATCACTAAGTACTGTTCATAATCGCGAGTGTACTTAAAACTAAATCGACTTACAGATTCATCCTTAACTAAAGGCCGATTAAAGCATGTAAGGCAACGATGTAGTATACGGTCTATTTCAGTCTTTATTGGTATGCCCAAGTTATTAGGTACGGTGCGACGACGTTGTCGCGGCATCCAAATGCCAAGGATAAAACTGTACAGTGTATAAGTGTTCATGTGTACAGTATGTACTATATTAAAGCTTTTAAGTATGTGACTATAAGGTTCACTATCGGCCAGACGACATGACGCTAACACGAAAATAGACAGGGAGGAAGTGTTATGAATAGACATCTAAAAATATTGAAGTATTTAGTGCATTTAAAGAAGTAAATGTCGGCGGTTCGTTCTGAACAGAAATAGAAAAGGGAACTCTGAAAACAGATACCGCAGATGTAACTGTATGGTGTTACAACTTACGGAAATCGTTCTCTTAAGTCCTATACTAAATACCAAGGAAAAACTATGACAGACCTATTGGTTTTAAATGTTATATTCAATTCACTCAATTTTAATTTGACTCAACACGTCGTGTACCTTTTGTTAGACTTCCATAAAAGCTTTCTTTGCTTTTATGAAAAGAGAAAATATTTAATGTTGAAAAGGTAACTTTTGAAATATAAGAGTTGCTTAGTGCCTACGCTATGGTATTACCGTACGAGAATATATTCCGTTACAGAGAAACTATTGATACGCCGTCTTTACCGAATTTATTGGTAAGACCAAAGGAGGAACTATGAATTTTCTTTACGTTCTGCTAAAATTAATTTTGTTCTAGCTATTACATAATCCCTTACAGATAGAGTCACTACTCACTACCAACTACGTACTCGTAGCTACCTACCTAATGTTTCACTTTGATAAGGAAAGTACATTTTGTCCAGATGATTAACATAACAGTATTTAATGGGTATTGGGGAATGGGGTTATTAGATTAAAAAGCAATGAACTGCAGTCAATCCCAATTTTACTTGTGCAATAATGTTGCTGTCGATAAAATTTTCTGTTAAGTAATTTATATCAGTATTTTTATCAGAAAACAAAACTGCAACAAAAAAAACTGTTCTAGTGCAGTTAATCTGAACAAAAAACGGATAACTCTCGTTTTCGCGCCCGATAAATCGTTCACTGTTGAGATTATAGTGTTCAAGAGTTTATTGACTTTGCAATACCATCGCGTGCTAGGATTTGTTTGTGTCCGAGCTGGGCTTGGAACTGGTCGTACGGGTTTGCCTGGGCCGCAGCTGGCAAGGTCGTGCGCGCGCGCCCGCAAAAAACAACCAAACAACTGCGGACATTCCTAAACTGTGATGTAAAATACAGCCGTAGAAAAAATTGTCGATTAAATAGGAAACTACTAGATTTTGCCCGCCGTTCCTCGTCACACGAGAAATTCAGTTTTCGCAAATCCCGCTGGAAATCTGAGTTTCCCGTTCCCGCTCCCTATTCCAACCTTTAAACCTACTTTCAATGTAGCTTTAGATTACTGTACCGGTTTTTTGAATATTCCACGCAAACTTAACTTTTCCGGGATAAAAAGTAGTCTTATTTTAAATCAGGTTAAAAACTTTTTCTTTTACAAATTTAGCCAAATCATATTTGCATTTTGCGGGGCGTGAAGGAGTAACAAACATACTCGCTTAAAAACTTCCGCCTTTATAATACTCGTATTAGTGTGGGACCAAACGGCATACTTTTTCTCGAAGCAGTTTACTAAAATCTGTGCAGTTTACTTTGCAATTTCATTTTAAAGCCCTATCAGCTCTCGTCTCCAATATAAATTAGTTTGTAAATCATGTTTAATAGATTTTAAGTTATACTTAGTGCTTATTTATATGGTCATAAGTCGTAACCAAAAAAGATAAACTGAGTGCTTCCGACGTTAACGCTTGGCAATGATGAGTAAATAAATTTTTCCTTATGTAAATCATTAGATTTTCTGTTAGTAACATAATTAGTAAGTAGTAGTTGTTCTCGAAAATATATTTTTCGCTTAGGTATCGTTTTTTATACTTATTGAAAAGCCATCCTCATGGTTCTTCAACTACAATTATTATTTTACAATAGAGACAACTAGCTAATAGTTGATCGTGTTACCGTCCGCCATAATATTATGTAGTTTTCTTGGACGGCGGCCAAAAACTTAGATATTTCTTTCCTATTGGTAATGGTACATGAAGTGAAATAAAGCTCGTTTAAATATTTTCTTGCTACAAAAATATACCTACCCTGGACAGGGCGGACCGCGCGAAAAAATGTCGCCTGTTTATCGGTGCCATTTGCCAATAATACCAACAGTATTTAAGGCCACGCTGTAGTTAGCTCAGTGGCCACCTACAGAATTTTGACAATTGGCAATTGGCGCTACTGTTTTTTGTCTGAAATATGTTCACGTAAATCGTTCGGATGCCCATATCCTCAGCTTGGTAATCAGTGCTTAAGGTACACTTTTTTCGACTATTTTGTTAGGGCTGCATACTAAATGCAAATGTAAAGGGCTGCATGCGGAGGATGTTATACTTGGATATCTTTTAACCCGTAATAAAAACTGAACTAACAATTCATTAGTACATCATCTTAACTAAAAATTAACAAGATATCTTCGTTTTGGCGCTCTTTTCAGACACCAAGGCATTATTATGAAGACATCGGAACTCGGAAGGTTCCATCCATCTTTCAACAAAACCTTTTCGTCCTCATACCTACCGTATTATTAGTTTGAATTTTTCGTCAGTCTTTATTTCCAGAACTGCTTTACATTTTCTTCTTTTAGCTTAGAATTGTAGAGTGTCTAATATCTAACGACGAATCACGAAACCTCGGAAATGGTGCTTTAAAATATCTTCTCAAAAAGGGACTTATGCGACCTCAATTTGACGCCTACCCAAACACACTTGTCGGTTTTTATAGCGCTTCTTGTTTCATTATGACCTTTCCACGTCTATGAAAGGCCGTCGAGTTCTCGTTTAGCCCGTACAAAGTGGTAGTGAAATGATTATACGAGCCCAGCGGAGAAATTGAAAGGCGCAAGACTCGAGTATCGTCATTTAATATTCAGAAAGCGTCGATGGGATCGAGCTGGGTAAATGTGGACCTCGACACGGATCACCATTTCTCACGTCTCCTATAACATGTATGATACACGGGTTTTCATGCAATTATCGCTAATGGGATTTCTAATTAGGCTACCTTCATAAGGCAAAAAATCTGTCATCTTTACCTTTACATGTACAAGATTTTATTTTCACGTCTCAATAATAATATATTTGGTCTCTTCTAAGATATGCTTGTTGTTAGTCAAATTGCGAATAATTATGCTATTGGGTGTTATTAGTATGGACTTAGGGCCGTTTTCAGTCAGCTAACTATCCACGTTAAGGAGCACACCACGGCTGTGCCCGCGAAATTCAAATTTTTCGTGGTTTTTCGCGATTTTTAAGCTAATAAGATATAATTGGCTTATGGCCGTCAAATTGCGATAATCCCAATATCTTCTTCACGTGTTTATATAAAAATCTGTGCTCGAAAGTGTCCAAGATTTGCGAGTTACTTACATAAAACTCGATACTCGGATTAATTTCCTAGGATACACATTTTTATGCAAAGATTTTGATATAATCATGTAAAGGTGATACTGCCATTCTCGCAAATTGATTTCCATAAGCCTATCATGTCTAATTTGCGTACAAATTGCAAAAAACCGCGAAAATTTTGAATTTCGCGGGCAGACACGTTGAGTTCACGTTAATCTTATAAATTATATTGAATACCTGCATATGAAAATTATTGAGCTCTGTGGGATTAAAACCCAGTCTCATTTGGTTACTCTGTACTTATATGTTTAATTGTATCTAATGAAATGAACGATTAAATTCAAAGGCAAAAATTAATGCAGAATTTTGTTAAGATTGAGGATTCGCACCATAACGTCAACAGATACTGAAGAAGAATAATAAACGAGACGCGTTTGCAATTTTAGCTCAAGGTAACTTTATCGTTTATTGTTTTATGATGAGTGCTAGATTAAGAGAATCCTTGGTGGTAGATGCAGTGTTTGTTTTGTCTGTTGTTATTGTCTTTTGTGAAATTATAAGGCTTGTCTAATATGCCTTATGAATTTTTATTAATAGCCCATATAGGTATAACACAGAAGGCTTTTGAGGCTTTTTTAGATAGGTTCGTGTTCAACTTTTTACTTGTACACGGTATACCTATTTACCTACTAAAAATAGGTACGTTAGTAATATTATATATTCGGTGCTATAGGTAAGTAATAATTTTCAACAGGCCAAGACCGACTCAACCAATTTGATGGAAAGTCTAGAAGTTTTTCCACAGAAAAAAATTTAAATGAGTTGAGTAATCTACAGACATCAAGAGATTTCTTTGCTAGAAACTACTAAGTAATCCCTGTACGCCGCGCCGCTTGGAAAACTAAAACTTAATTAGAAAGTATAAAGTTTCACTGCGTCGCATACCGGACAGAAGCGAGCAAGTTTATCCAGCTTTAGCCTAATTAAATGTCCAGCAGTGAGTCTACGGAACGTCACTCTATCAAGTTGTGCAAGTTCCCATTGCAGCTAAGCCGGGTATAGCCAAGCCATTGTAATGGAAATCCCCAGATTATCTGAAAGCTCTAGGACATGTCACACGATCGTGAAAGAGAATATCTATGATGCTGCTTTGATATACTATTATGTAACGAAACATTTAACTATGGTTTAGTTAAAACTTTGTTTGTATCTATTTTTTTGGAAATCGCATAAGTTATCTCATCTGCTAAAACCAATAGCGTTAAATTGTTCAAAGCTTAATATCCCGTCGCATAAATCAAAATCTTTGTATACTTACTTTTGGTTGGACATAACCTCATCAAGTTTGGGCTCGTCTGATTTGTCTTGACGAGTACTTTGGTGATAGATAGTAATCAGGGTCTGGTGCTGCTAAGAATACGGATTTAACGTGTAAAAGATAGTTAAAAAAATAATAAAAGTGATACTTTTTTATAGTTACATAACAATTTTCGTAAAGAGTGTGGAAATACTTGTGCAGGCAGGTTCAGTTGGTAGGTAGACGCCGCCAAAGCGATAGCTAAGGTGACAAGGGTTCAACTTTTAAACGTTTCCAAAATGTATTGATATGATGATGATACATTCACTGATGTTATGTTTGTATACAGCACACGTGGACAACGAGATGTACCTCTCCCGGGCCTTGGAGCGGCTCGGCGGGAACGCGCTCAGCAAAGACTCCGAGCCCGACATCGGCGCCGCCTTTTTCAAGTTCGCAGTCGTCACCAAGGAACTGTCCGCCCTAATGAAAACACTGGTTAGTATCAAGTTGTTGAAACTACGTTGTAATTTATTCTTTAGCCCGGTTAGAAACGCAGATAAAAGAATATAAACTTATTCTTTGGTCTGTGGTTTCTAAAGAACTTACCAAAGACGTAAACCTTAAATATGGCGGCCTGATCCTAATAGGCTTGTCAATATAAAACTCATTCTCTTGATCTGTGTTATAGACAAGTAAGTTAACCCTCAGATGTTTTGAAAATTTGAGTGCGGAAGATCGTAAGACTATTCCATTTGTCTAGAGAGAGATTAACGGCCGTTCCCAATATCCTATCTATCCATGGTTTCCCTTACTAGAGATAGAAATCTGACATAACTTGTATGGGGCTTATGTCAAAATGATATCTCTAGTAGAGCAAATAGAAGATAGATAGGTTATTAATTTCGGCCGTAAATGCTTGGTTCACAATTCACAGAGTTCACTCCAGTTTAAATAATGAGATTTTGAGATAAAATTCACATGAGACACGTTCCAGTATATGTGTTATTTTTTAAGACAAATTCATTTCTTAATAGTTTCATAAATTTTTGTCACTGTCCTTTTCCGTTATTTCAAAATATCTTTCTGTAACACTTGCAACTTGAAATCTTTGCTGTTATAAAATGAAGCTCATAAAATTAAAAAACAACTTTCTGTCTATTCAAGATATAAAAATTAAAAATATAATTTAATACTCGCATTTAAGTTCTTTTCGAGTAAGCTTTGGCGGCAAGAGCGCTTTTATAAATTCTCCGCCATTTATTACTCGGGAAAGTAGATAGAGCAATCAAGTAAGATCGTTTCACGAGGATGCTGTGATAAAAAGCATCTTATTTAGTCTACCGGAATTTATTTCCGCTGAAGTTTAAATTAACGTGTGGTACTACCGCAAGTGCGACTTTGCATTAAATTAACATTTGCTTAATTTTAATAGGTAGTGCAATAAATAAAGAAAGTTTTTATAACTTAGATGACATAAAACAACCCCACCAAAAATTATAGAGTTGTTCCTACTGATAAGTAAAGACTGTTTAGTGCGTGCTTTAAAATAAAATAATAGTAGACTAGCTAGTAGGTAGTTTATCGCGTTGTCTGTCTAGTCGGTATGGCCAAGTTATTTGATACCGTCTCAGGAAATTACAATAGAAAACTAATCTACAGACGTCTCGTGGGGAACTTGAGGGCACAGCTTGAGGGATGGAGCAGGGTTGCCATCTTACTAATTACATATTATGATGAAAAAACATATTACAAATATGAAATACTAATAGTTTGAACTATATCAAAATTGTCCTTAGTGCACACTAAGGACAATTTTGTGATTTTGATATAGTTCAAACTGCGCAGAATCGTGGCTGCCCTGGGCTAGCCACCTTCTTTGGACACTGAGATGACCAATCTCAGATAGGGTTGCCACATTAACGAAAATTATTTATTTATCTACGTCCTTTTCTCGGACCTACCGAATATACAGCTACTCAATTTTTTCATAAATCTTAGTACAAATACTGTGATAAGTAGGTATGAGTTGCGAGGATTATAAAATTATAAAAATAAATAAATTACTGAAGAAGTAAGTGTTATTTAATTACGCAATTAAGGATCAACTGTTGAGTTGCCTTGCCCATATCGTTAACATGATACTGCATTTTAAGTGCCTTAATTAACTTCCAATTAAATTCCCTGCCGTTTTGTTCAATAAGGTTTGTCGACAATACGTGACACAAGTGACATCAAAGAGTGTTGTGTCAGATGCTTTACCTTTGTCATTTTCGATTAACCCTTCATCATGACGCGTTTGGTTAATACCTAATTAATTAACTTCCGAGTAGCAAGTTAAATTCGGATTTCATATTACATATTATTTTTATCTTGCTATTTTATCGTTTTGTTATCTATCGCTTGTGAAAGTGATAGAAATCACATTCGTGACGCTGTTATTTTATTTTGCAACGTGGAATTATAATATGTTATTTACGCAGTAGATCTTATACATACTTAGCTCGAAACTGGTTAAATAAGAACTAACATTAAAACCTTCAATAAGAATGACAAAGTGCCTTATTTTCATTCTGAACACAGGCCAAAAATCCGTTGGAACCGTGCATGTAAATAAAAAAAACTATATTGATGCGGAAAAGGTACATCCCGGAAGGAAAACAAAAAGGTGTAGGGTCAAGCGACAGGTTGAGACTTGAGAACCCGACGGACATTATTATAGTTACAGTAATTAAGTAAAAAGTAAGTGCGGTAGAGCAACGGCTGGTTTAATTGAATGACGATGCTTAACTGTAGTCACTGTACCAATAAGTAGAATTCTGCTCGGGTTTTTAAATTATAGCAGCTGTAGTATCGATTTTAATAACACTACGATTACTTGTTCATGTGTATTGCCATTTATTTTCTACGTACAGTAGGCTGATTGTGTATCGTTCTGTATGTTAGTTTGTAACCCTTACTGTGTTATTAACTAAGAACACGGTGCCAAAAATGCCTATTTCAAAAAAAGGAGGAGGTTCTTGAAAAACTTGTGCAAAAAAGAATGCAAAAATAGGATATTTATTATAGGATAGGATTATTGTCTCAGTTTTCTTTGTTAATAACCCAGTGAGGGTTACAAACTAACTGAACGATACAATATCAGCCCACAGCTTCGATAGATGTGTGATGAGCATACCTAAACTAAGGATTTCTGGTCAGCGTTAAAAAGTGTCCGAACCTAATGAAATCAAAAACGCGAAGAGTTCCAATCGCAGCACAATTAGGCTGTATAAGAAATAAATTACAATGTTTTAGTTTGTTTATAAAAATACAGTTGTTCCCTCGTTTGTTTTCTCGGGACACTTTTTTCGTGAATTTTGTATTACACCCGAGGTCCATCGATGTATATGCCAATGGTGATGAGGATCATAATGTACGTACGCGGTTCGTTTCTTGGAAGACGGAGGCATCAAATGAGTTCGCACGTCGAGTGCAGATTGACTGAATGTGGGCGTGCGGGGGCGCCCGTATATTGTGCCTGCAAATAGGTCAGGGTAACGATCAGGCACAAGCCGTCAGCCGACCCTGGGCTGCGTGTTGTTACCGGGCGTCAGGCAGACAGATTGCCGTTAGATCATCCCGGATATCTTATTTTTGTATTAAAATTACATCACCCATAGGTAGTTCAATCCACGAAGACTCGTCCACTCATTTATAATCTCTTATAAATATCATTGAGTTTATAATGTTTATGTAGTTTGTACTCTTATAACATGTTTCATGCGATTGGAAAGGAGCTAGGAAGGAGTGGGCCGCGTCTTCGCAGATTGAGCTAAAAAATACCAAATTGAGTATAAAGAAAAGTCGTATTCAGTGAACTAGAATCTACAAAATGATTCAAAGGTTATATATAATACTTAGGTTGTCCGCTGCCCGGACTCCAACTAGCGGCTATTATTAAAAGTATTGACAAAATGACCGATAATTAAAAACTTGCAAAGGAAAAGTACGGTAACGAGTTTTTGATTGAAAGAGCTAAGTTTTCTTCGAGACGCTCGCGCTAACGGCAGATATTTATAAGATAAAAAACTATATTAAATAGAGTACATTTGTAGTTTTTCCTTACGTTATACAGGTCAGTCTTGAAATGGCATTTTTATGGCCTTTTGATTGATATGATATAAAACATTATATCTCACCACGCCGTTTTCCCTTACTGGGAAAGTAGTTTAAACTTCTTCATACGCGGGTTGTACTCGTATCGTATTGGCTGGGCAACCTCGCCCCAGTTATACTCTCCTAGTGCTTGTGGAAGCTCCCCGGGGATTGCGCAGAATCCCGGCCTGCCCTTGACCCGACGTAGTCCTTTGTCCTTCCGCCCGCTTCGATAACAAAGAACTGCCGAATTACGTTTAAAACAAGTTTAATATGTTAAATGATAAAATATGACTAGTTTTGCTTTTAAATAATATGGAGTAATATAATAAGAATTTTTTTTCTAGTATTAAGTTCCCTTAATTACAAACCCAACAAAAAGCTTGCATGAGTACACGAAACGTTGACATTTAAAAAATATATTATTGTTGGTGACTCGCCAATGAGATAGTTAATTTTATTTTTCCATTCAATTTATCATTCGAAATATTTTTTTTATGGTTTAAGAATTATAATTGTGCAAACAACTCAGTTTCTTACTGTAATTTAATTTAAAAAACGGAATTCAATGGCCACCCGCGTTTACATGTATAAAAAGTGTTTAGTAATTTATAGTATTGTACAATCTACAGCCTAATCTTCAGTTGTAAGTGAACTGAAGATACATTACATTTACAAGTAAATGTAATGTAGCTCACTCGCACTCCTCAATAGCAACAACTTGTCACGATTCGCGTGAGGAGCGGCGGAGGTTCATGCTCCGATTCCTGCGCCCGCGCCGGTTATATCTTTCCGTCTCAATTTTAATCCCAGCAAAAACATTTTCATGTAAAATGTTGCCAAGACGAGAACATGTGGCTCACACTATCAAAAAGTTATCAGATCTCATGTAGAGCAAGACTTCTAACTCTACACGCCCTAACTCTATAAATCCTAACTTTATAAACTCTACACTTTAGTCAAAATATATTATGTCTTGGCTGTTTCGGTACCGTCACATGGGCGTAAAGTGAAGCATTTATTCACTGTTCAGTACTTTTCTAATAGAGTTTTGCAAGTGGCATAATGGACCATGCAAAATTCAAGAAATTTCACATTAAAATTAAATGGTTTCACTATTGTTATGGGAAAAAACTTCCATTTATTAAAAATATCCTCTAAAGCAAAGGAACACACTTTTGCAAAGTGTGATGAAGTATTTGAAACCAATGCAGTTAGTAAAACCTAAGTGCAGTTTCTGAGGAGACTCAATACCTATCTAATAAATAATCGTTACTACAGAAACTAGGTATTGTATATCAGAAAAGTACTAAGTCAGTAAATAATATTTTTACTTTACACCCATGTGACAGTAACGAAACAGCCAAGACATAATATATTTTGACTAAAGTGTAGAGTTTATAAAGTTAGGATTTATAGAGTTAGGGCGTGTAGAGTTAGAAGTCTTGCTCTACATGAGATCTGATAACTTTTTGATAGTGTGAGCCACAAGTTCTCGTCTTGGCAACATTTTACATGAAAATGTTTTTGCTGGGATTTCACTTCTTTTTGTAAGTTGTTTACGACTATATTTTTTATTTGGTTAATTTCCTTTTCTTTGGTGTATTTCTTGAATATCATTGCAAGGTGGATATTTGTCCGAATCAAGTATCCCCCCCCCCTCTATCATTTAAATGAGGGAACCCTCCTTGGTTCACCTAGTTTATTTTTTTCCTTATTTGTAGTTTATTACAAAGAGTCCCTATATCAATTTTGAGACCTCTAGCATCAATATTTGCGGTAATTTCATACAAACTTCCATCCCCTATTTTAAGGGGTTGGGGGGTTAAATTTTCAACATTTGGAATTTTTTTGTTGGTTGTGTGCTAATACTAGCTTATATACCAAATTTCAGAATTTAGTTTTTATTATACCTATATACTTATGGGAAACCCCATACGAACTTCCAACCCCCTAATTTTATGGATGTGGGGTGATTTACTAAAAATCCTGAAACACGTATTTAATTGTTTATTACAAAGAGTCCCTATATCAATTTTGAGACCTCTAGCATCAATATTTGCGGTAATTTCATACAAACTTCCATCCCCTATTTTAAGGGGTTGGGGGGTTAAATTTCCAACTTTTGGAATTTTTTTGTTGGTTGTGTGCTAATACTAGCTTATATACCAAATTTCAGAAATTAAGTTTTTATTATACCTATATACTTATGGGAAACCCCATACGAACTTCCAACCCCCTAATTTTATGGATGTGGGGTGATTAACTAAAAATTCTGAAACACGTATTTAATTGTTTATTACAAAGAGTCCCTATATCAATTTTGAGACCTCTAGCATCAATATTTGCGGTAATTTCATACAAACTTCCATCCCCTATTTTAAGGGGTTGGGGGGTTAAATTTCCAACTTTTGGAATTTTTTTGTTGGTTGTGTGCTAATACTAGCTTATATACCAAATTTCAGCTTTCTAGGTCTTCAGGAAGTACCTAGGAATTTTGATGATCATCAGTGAGTCAGTCAGTCAGTCAGTCAGTCAGTCAGTGACGAAATTTGGGTTTTTTAGACGTCAATAAAATCTAAAGTATAAGACCTATAAAATTGAAACTTTATAGGTTTAATAAGTTCACTGGCGACATCATTTTCCGAGAATTTTGATTATCTGAAATAATTCAGGCCTAAGTTATAAGGGTTTAAAAATACGGCGAAACACTTCGAGAAAAGATAGGTAGTGCCCTCGCGCTTCGCTGGGCTCGTCTTGGCGGGGACACTACCGTGTCCCCAGATCATTCAGTTACTTACATACATATTACAATTTACTCTCGCTTATTCTGTGAACTTGCTCCTAATGCGTATAGAGACTAAAAATATAAATAACAAGAAACTTAAATAAATAATTCTTCCATGTAATGTAATTTATAAAAAATATCTTCTAAGAGTACTAATAAAATACTACCTTGAACCGGAGTTCAGTTAATAAAATATACTTTTATGCACAAGTGCATAAAATTCCAGCCTAGGTATACGCTGCATAAACAGCAACTTTACGAGCATGAGATATAAAGGAGTAGTTAGGTACTTCTTCAAAAATTTTTTATTGTTATGGTAAAATATTATTCACGTTATGTCATTAGTTATTTGAAAATTAGACCGGTTTCACAGTTGCGTCTAGTTTGCCTCGTCACAACTCACAAGAAGTCATTGCCTAAAGTTAAGTTGTTAGTATTTTATTTTTCGGATACGATAATTCATCCTTAACCTAATATGTACGATTTTAATTGTCATTCAATATATTCCGCTCAATTCAGCTGTGGAAGCAGCAAAGATCTCGCGGCACTCAATTTGCATACAATAGTCCACAAGAGTAGAGCGCGCGTGTGCTCTCAATTAGATCATTGGGTTCATTATTGTGTTATTCTGTAACGGGGATAATGCACTTACAAGAAGCAGCCGCAAGAACTCATGTTATTGTTCTTCATATTAAGTATAATAATTTTATAAAAATTAGCTTCTTATGTTATGGCATTCAAGAAGACACATTTGCTCACTTTTTAGAGTCGAAGCATATAGAATACAGTAATAATTAAAGAGGACCTCTTATCCATTGAACTTTTTGCAATATGACCCGTTTGCTTTATGTGCGCTCGTGACGCACTCCATGTATCTTGAACGGGATCTTCCTAATGAGTAAACTTAGCTTTAAGTCCACTTGTACTTTGTAGTTATCTCACCAATATAATAAATGTGGCAACAATCACATTGACGTTTTACAAGAGCCTGTTCGTTAGGCCTATGAGAAATAAAGATATTCTGAGTTTTGAATTTCTTCCTCGTACCACCGTTTAAAATTTCAGTCAAACTAAGTAGCCCGATCGATCTCTTTATGAACTAGTTAAATGATTAACACAAGATTAAGATATACGAGTATCTATTACATTTGTTGTTTTGCTCAGCGAATAATCAGTTAAATAATAATCCTTAGATTAGAGTTAGATATCGACTAATTTGAAAAGATGGTTACAAATAGTTGTCATTTCTTTTTTCACTTGTAGTGCTAATTTGTATACCTATTTTGAATTGTTCCTGTTACCACTGAACTCCAGAAGTTACCCAGAGAGATAACAAAACTATGGAGACGCCCAATATATTCATTCAAGTCTAGCGTTGCGTGATATGCGGCGCCATGATGAGCAGCAAGATTTAATGTTCATGTACTGAGGGGACTGATCTATATCTCTGGATTAATCATTCTATACATCTGACAGTTCTTTATTTGTGCCGATTTGAAGCGCCTCCCCCGAACGTCCACGGTACTAAATTGACATTTGTTGGTAGTGGACCGTCGTTTTGAATTTCATTTATTTTAGTTCCATAGAAACTCACTCTAGGTTACGCAACAATCAGCGCCAAAATTTCGAAAATCAAGTGTCTTTATTTTTACGTTTTACGACAGTCGGCAATTCAGAGATAAAGATCAGTGACTGATGGACTTACCTTAGATGACGCCATCTTATGCGACACTTGACAGATAAAAAAACAGTTACGCTGATTTTGTAGTCGGGGCCTGTCCATATTTGTTTCCTAGGTCTGTGCTTATTACCTTACTGTAACAGCGATAGTAAATTGCATTCAACGAACAAGAATAGAACACGCACGTGCTCTTAATTAGAGCTACGCTCATTGTTTCATTATCATTTTGTTACGAGGGGAACATTTGTGTGGTAAAAAACTTAATGCGAGAATATGTGTTGTTGTATCTGTGTGTTGTTATATTAAACCTTTAACTTTATAGAATGTTATAGTATGTATTTTTATTTTTATATTGTCCATGGTGTAGGTTTGTGTGGTTTTTTAATAACATCTGCGTGCTAACGAGCAGGTGGGTCACGTGATGTTAAGTTTTCACTGTCGCACGAAAAAAAAAAACCGGCCAAGTGCGAGTCGGACTCGCGCACCGAGGGTTCCATACCATAAAAGAAGTAGAACATTAAAAGAATCACTTTTGTTCATGATTTTACGAGTTTAATTTACATATAAGTACCTTTGTTGGCAAACCGCAAACCTAACTTTGTTTCGGCGGATTATTGTTATTGGCAAAAAAAGTATAATAGTCAGAGGGTTGATTTTATTTTTCCTGTAAAATATACGTTAACTTCTATTGACCATATTTATTTCAGATTTTTCGAATGGTAAACTTCGGAGATAAGGGGGGGGAACGGTATTTTTTTCGACAGTTTGCCCAATAAATCAAAAACTATCAGGCATAAAAATAAATAAAAATCGGTTTTAGAATACACAAGTAACGCTCTTTCATATGATACCCCACTCAATATTGTTATCTCATTTTGAAATTTCGGCGACCCGGTTTTCCCCCCTTTTTAAATAAAAATAAAAACAATTTTCATATTTTTACGATTGCTATGACGTCGCGTCACTATTATCTATAACTATTCTAAATTTCAGGTCGATAGCTTGAATAGTTACTGAAAAAATCGAGTGTGACAGACGGACGGACGGACGGAGAAAGTATCACCATAAGGGTTCCATTTTTACCAAATTGGTATGGAACCCTAATAAAGTAAAGTAAAGTAAGTATGTCCCTGATACTTACTGCAAACGTTTAATGCAGTGCCAATGCCAGGTAGCTTGATAGGTACTCATATTGCAGGTCCGTGGAACGAAAAATCTGGCATACCGGGTGGTCGAGGAATACCACATACATAAAAGATCACAAGAATATTATTGTATATTGGACCTTTTACGACAGATCAAGAAATAGTAGCGTTCAACCTATACAAACAATATTCTTAGATTGATTCCAATCTCTCTGGTTCAAGTTTTAATTTAGAGTGAAATTTCACGAATTTGTACAAAACTAGACCAACTGTTTTTGAAATTCATTTTTAGTACAATTTAAATAGGTTCTAGAAAAAGTTTTAAAGCGTGTAACTCAAAACTTGAAACAGAAACGTTCTACACAGTAGTGCTTGAGATAAATTATGCTTTTGCAATGCAAAGATTGCGGAAAGCGAAAGCACTTTTGTTGTATACAATTCAGCGTGCATTATATATTTTACTACGTGTTACGATGAGAGTATCGCGTGTGAGGTATTATATATTCAACGGACTCTTGAGAATTAAGATCGCAACGTATGATGAGATAGATAAAGTGCAGCATATGAACAGATAAAGGCGTTACAGCTTTTTGGACTGTGTCCAGGGAACAAGTTGCGCTGTCCTACACATGTAATAAATATGTGCAAGACTATAGCTGCTGTTATATTAAGGTAGCAAAGATTGTACCGAGTATAAAGTTGACAAGGGACTTTGCTTGGCAAAAAAATTGGAATATTATTGTGCAAAATTCAAAAGCTTCAAAGATCCCACTTTTGATATTAAGTAATAAAAAACAATTAAAAATGCAGTTACTTATAAATTCTTCAAAACCTAAATCCTATAAATATGTGGACATTTTATATGTGTTGTAACTAAATTATTGGCGTCAGCGATTATTATGCTCCCGTTTGCCAAAGAATTCCTAACATAATAATAATAAGCTATAATTGCGCATTGTTTGTATAAGTAATTAAGGTAAGTATAGGCAAGTATAATCAAAATTATGCATAATTATTCAACCTGCACATTGGTGAACAGCTGTGCTAATGTGCTATTGGGCTACTGCTTACATTTACATACAAGAATACTTTTTCATATCTACATTATTTCATTTCATTTCTTTATTTGCCATTTCACATACATACAATGATTACACAATATACAATAAAATATTAATAATGTGAAGTCAAGTCATTACACACAATAAAAAATAGTATGTTTCATTACAAGTGCGGAAAGGCTGTTATTGCAAAGAGTTCCGACAAATGTCTACCCGAGCCGAGGCGCAGCCGAAAGCGAGGGTTGACAGCCGGAACAAGTTGCAATGACGGTTCCGCACGTGTACTGAACGATTATTTTTAATACAGTTGCGAAAAAATGAAGCAATTTAATAAAATAATAAAAACACAATAAACTCAACTAACTTAACATTTTCTGAAAAACTATTTGCTTTTTTCTCTTCTCTCCACGCAATAAATTCGTCGTACGTAGATATGTAGCGACTTTTTGACTTTTCCGGTAAAATGTTCTCCGAAGCATTTTGTGCAACAAACAACTAAACTCGCAAAGAAAATTTCTGAAAAATGGCGCCAACCGTAGAATATAAGCAGTTTTTTTTTCTTCACCCATTCTGGTGATTTAAAAAAAAAAAAAAGAAAAATTTGGTCAAAAAAGAAAAATTAGACTAAATAATATTCTGGTACGCAAAGGGAACTATGCCCATACAGCCAAGTCTTCAGTAGAATTTTTTTTATTGATTATGAAATGAAAATGAAATTTAATGAGATGAAATGAAACCTAACCAAACTCATTCAATCAAATCTGATATTGAAACAAATTAGTAGCTTCTTTTTAGAAATATACGTATTTGCATGAATCATAAAAACTTCTATGAATTTTTTTAGTAAAAACTTCATGGTTGGTTTTTTCTTTTTAATAGACATTATTTTGACAGTTGGGAAAGATAACGCACGAGTTCGGGAAAGGTAAAAAAAAAGCACGAGTATGTAATAGCCCACATCCCGAACGCTATACGACCCTGCAATACGCCACTTTTTGAGCAACTGTATTAAAAAGAATATTCCAGTTACGACATTTCATCATAATTGTAGAATGTAGAGATTAAAGAATACCTAGAAAAGTTCAGTTGAAAATGAAATTACGAGTGAACCTTAGATCTCTTGCCTACCTACCTACTGACCCAGAATCCATGCCGATTCTTTTTGTTCACGTTTCTCTTTACCTGTGCTTGTTCATTATGTCGCAATAATTGTTTTAGCATTTAAACTGTTCTCGGATTTATTTCCAGATGAAAACATTTTTTATTGTTAAATCATTGTTTCGAAACAATTTGCGATTTCTGCTAGTTCACTTGTTCGAGAACTACCTACTGCGCGGATTCACGATCGTTACTTCACATATTTTTTTTCTGTTCTCTTATTAGTAAATCTTCCTCACGAAAATTACCTACGTGCGTTTCTTATTCAAAAAAACCTTATTTACGCAGCGTTTTGTATGCTTTAAAATTTTAGAGAAACATAAACTATCATATAATCTACATTAAGATTATCATCTTACCATAAAATGATAATAGATTAACAATAAACCCATAAAAATTGTCATACTTTTTTTTCATGAATTTTTCTTTATTTATTTTACAAATAGCAACAAAAACAAAAATGTAAGTAGGTAGGTAATTATTTTTTTAATACAGTTGCTCAAAAAGTGGCGTATTGCAGGGACGTATAGCGTTCGGGATGTGGGCTATTACATACTCGTGCTTTTTTTTTACCTTTCCCGAACTCGTGCGTTATCTTTCCCAACTGTCAAAATAATGTCTATTAAAAAGAAAAACCAACCATGAAGTTTTTACTAAAAATATTCATAGAAGTTTTTATGATTCATGCAAATACGTATATTTCTAAAAAGAAGCTACTAATTTGTTTCAATATCAGATTTGATTGAATGAGTTTGGTTAGGTTTCATTTCATCTCATTAAATTTCATTTTCATTTCATATCAATAAAAAAAATTCTACTGAAGACTTGGCTGCGATACAATATCTTTAATCTGTGCTTGGCTGTATGGTTAGTTCCCTTTGCGTACTAGAATATTATTTAGTCTATGACAAATTTTTTTTTATTTTTTTTTTTAAATCACCAGAATGGGTGAAGAAAAAAAAAACTGCTTATATTCTACGGTTGGCGCCATTTTTCAGAAATTTTTGTTTGCGAGTTTACCTAGTTGTTTGTTGCACAAAATGCTTCGGAGAACATTTTACCGGAAAAGCCAAAAAGTCGCTACATATCTACATACGACGAATTTATTGCGTGGAGAGAAGAGAAAAAAGCAAATAGTTTTTCAGAAAATGTTAAGTTAGTTGAGTTTATTGTGTTTTTATTATTTTATTAAATTGCTTCATTTTTTCGCAACTGTATTAAAAATAATCGTTCAGTACACGTGCGGAACCGTCATTGCAACTTGTTCCGACTGTCAACCCTCGCTTTCGGCTGCGCCTCGGCTCTGGTAGACATTTGTCGGAACTCTTTGCAATAACAGCCTTTCCGCACTTGTAATGAAACATACTATTCCCTTGGTCCCATGATGGGACTGAATTTCCTATTTTCTTGAGCTAAGTAGCCGTACTATAGTATAAAATACTCGATTAACAGTTAATTATTTTTGGAGCGAAAAGGAAAAATTACTCTGATCTGACCAATACCACCAATCCGGCCAGGACGGATCCGGACGGATTACAAAAGACACCGGATTGCAATCCCTAGTCCCTATCCCTATCCTAATGTTAAAAGGCAAATAAAAAAAATATGGATAGATTTATAAGTTAACTGCAGTTGCCCTTTTATTTCCATCCAAAGATTTTTGTACCAAGAACTCGACACTTCCAACCTCGAGTAGCTTTTAAAAACCGTGTCTTGGCCACAGATTAATCTATACTTATAATAAAACTGTAAAGGGTCGAATTCTGTACATTGAAGATATTTTAAAAATTTTTGTTGGAGGACACTATTTAGTCGATACTGAAGCCAAAACTGTAATTTGTTTAATTTTTGTCTGTCTGTCTGTCTGTCTGTCTGTCTGTTTCACGACCGGGCATAACGGCTAATCCGCTGGATGGATTTAAATGAAACTTGACATGATTATAGTTCATACCCCGAGGTAGGACATAGGATACTTTTTGTCCCGAAATTCATCATGGTTTCCCTGGAAGACGGCATCAAAGTCCAAACGTTTTTTAGTTATAATTCATTAACGCGTTGTCCGATTCCATTCATTCTTTTTTTGTTAGATAGGAGGTTCTTTAAAGATTATTCCATACGAATCTTATCATCATCACTTTTGTAGTTCAGAAATTACAGACATCAGAACCTTTTAGTTCAAGTAGGTAGGTGACTTGAAACTCGGAATGCACAAAGAACCTATTGCTAGGACGTAGGGCTCAAGTAAGACTGGAGTACCCTTACAGCCGTAAATAAATAGGCTTAGCAGGAGATTTTGTATGTTTTAAAATTTTTCACTTTTAGGGTGAACAAAAATCATGTAACTGGCGTTATCGCTACGTTATACCGTATAGCGCCATCTCTACAATTTATGTGGAACTTGAATGTAAAACTCTGAGATAGGTACTACCGAATTTTTAAAAAAAAAAATTAACTGTCATGTTATTTACTGTTTCCTGACTTTATATTAAGGTGGCACTGTTAAGACAGACATGCACAGATTTAAGCTTTATCATCCGCAATATGGCAAATATTTTTAACTCTTAGGTCTTATCGATCCTAACCGACTGACTGTCATCTAAGGTCTTTTTATACGTAAGGAAATATATAGCCATTGTCCATTCTGATGTTTTGGATTGTATTGAGATGAAGCAAAGATTTTGAAAAGACTCTTATATTATGTTGGGCTGGGAAATACTTATTGTTAGTAGAGTAATTTATCCCAGTGGTACCTACCCGGCCAAACTCTGAAAGAAGAGTTCTACCACCAGTACAACTTTTCACATGGTTTAATAATTTTTGACATATTTCGTGGTTTCAGAATAAAAATCACAATGAAAAGGACGATTTTAACTGTCGATATTTCGATACATTGGTGCAAGTCGTGGTCACGTAGTGACCACGACCTGTGCCACTGGGTCGAAATATCGACAGTTAAAATCGTCCTTTTGATCTTTCAACTACGTATTAATGAAACTTTATATTTTACTAGCTGACCTGGCAAACGTTGTTTTGCCCTTAAGGATATAAAAAAATATATAAATTGAGATTTAAGCTATCCTATCTTTTAAGTTAGAGCAAACTGCACCCTGTGTGCGAATTTTATTAAAATCGGTTAAGTGGTTTAGGAGTCCATTGAGGACAAACATTGTGACACGAGATTTATATATATTAAGATTAAGAAAAAGGAGTTTTCAAAATAACCACAAGATAACCCGTGCAAAGTAAGAACAGGTTTCTGTACAACATCACACCAGAATCCCGCGAAAAATCAAGGAATTCCAGTAGGAAGGTATATTATGTAAAGAAATCGTAATTCACGCGGGCGCAGCCGCGGGCAACAGCTAGTATTATAATACGCTTGGCTACCGATATAAAAATCTTGTGTTGTATTAACGTCAATATCTGACATCCGTGTTACACGATATAATTGTATTTTCTTGTATTAATATACTATGGCTTGATTTCATTAGACGGCCCAAGACCTTGAAATAAAAGTCATTAGCAGATTAGATAATCTTTATTTATCCTGCTCTTCTATCAATAGAGTTTTCTAATAATTCATAGACTACATATTTAGATAAAGGCAACGTATAGTTTTCCGCGTTCTTATTTGTTATACACACAATTGGTTTAGTCATATACTGATGTCCATCTAGCCCAATTAATTACAGTTAAAAGCCTATTAACAATCCATTAACAATACATTATGGGGACGACGTAAGCAATAACTGAATTATGTTGTCGGAGTCACTTCACTCAGAATCTCGAATCCGTAGGTCTCTTGTCGAGTCGCAAAGGCTATTGTCATCAAAACTCCACAAGATGATAAGAATAAACTGACACGACCGAGATTTTTTTCGTACGTGATAAATGATAATAAAACCAATACCACGATGAAGTGAGATGTAAAGTGTACTTTTCATCAGCATACCTTCGAAAAAATAAAAGTCCTGTAAATATTTTGCAAGATTTTTGAAATATACTCGTATTTTGAGTTTTACTCTTAAGGAGCACACCACGGATGTGCCCGCGAAATTCAAATTTTTCGTGGTTTTTCGCGATTTTTAAGCTAATAAGACATAATAGGCTTATGGCTGTCAAATTGCGATAATCCCAATATCTTCTTCACGTGTTTATATAAAAATCTCTGCTCGAAAGTGTCGAGTTAAAGAAATTAGTCCGAGATTTGCGAGTTACTCACATAAAACTCGATACTCGAACTAATATCCTAGGATACACATTTTTATGCAAATATTTTGATATAATCATGTAAAGATGATACTGCCAGTCTCGCAAATTGATTGCCATAAGCCTATCATGTCTAATTAGCGTAAAAATTGCAAAAAACCATGAAAATTTTGAATTTCGCGGGCAGACCCGTTGAGTTCACGTTAATAGAGCTGATGATCGATGACATCCCTGCCATTGTAATACGTGTCTTTGGAGCATCAGCAGTTTTCTTGTAGCGTATCAATTAACGTGCTGTTCAGTGGCCTCCAACAATGTTGGGAAGGGTTTCATTCTGAACAACCCTTTGTCATTGGCCCTCTCGTCTGTCAGTAACTTGTTCGCTCCATTGGTTACACAATTAACGCATTTGAGGGGTTTTAGCTTTTATTTACGTGGTTTTTATGCTTGTAAGCAGTAAGGTATCAAGCGATCTGCATCTGCTATTAACTTATGTGCTCTTTATTTTATTATTGACATTATTTTGGGTCTTAAATTTGCTATGAATAAGTTCAATAAAGAGCGAACGATTAGACCAGGAAATGGCCCATAAAATTAATGCTCCATAAAGTGTAGATATTTATTTCATCAGTACAAAATTGGCAAAGTGCACGGTACTAAAACCATTTGGTTACGGACCCTAATAAACATCAATAAAATCAAATTTCTCTGCATACACGTACGTGCTACAGTATACAGTATGTTCTTAAGTAAATTATCACTTGAAACTTGATGAATGTAGATTTTGCATCATTATTGACACTTTTTGTGTACGTAAGAATATTGCATGTTGTACCTAACGAAGTAATTACCTAAAGAAGTGTAGTGCTCTAACAAAAAAAAAAAAAATTAAAAAGGGAAAGTATAATTTAGGGTTACAAATAGGACGCACGCGTAGTGTATCGTTAATAAAAATCGTATTACCATGAACATAAACACCTGCGACCCTTTTTATAACAAAATTAATATTGGTAAATATATGCATCACTTACTGTGCAGATATCTTAGCGAAAAGTGACCTTGCATGTAAGTAATAAATTCGATATTTCCAAAACTGGTTAAGTATTACGTTACCAGTATAATGTAGTAATATCATTTTCTCGTTCTTAGTTAAATAGAAATATGCAGCTTTAAAAGTAAAATTAAGTAGTTACTGCGTTGTGGCGATTGAATTTATTAGCATTTTAAATCGCTAACCTAGTTTGCTACTTGATTTTTAACGAGTGTTTTAAATAGGTTTATAGGTTGTATTTACTTACACTGGTTTAGGTTGGATATTGTGGTCTAACCAGAGTTTAAATTATACCCATTTTAAAACTTAATTTAGTATATTCCTTAATAAAATTTAAGTTTAATTATTTAACTGTCAATTGTAGGATATAATTTGGATCCACGGAAGACCAGCGTGGGGCAAACCCGGGCCAGCTTTTCTGTCAAAATGTCCCTATGTCTTGCCCCAGGGTTTGTTCTGGTGAATGGACAATATTTTAAAATGTTTAAGGTTTATGGACTAGTTAATAATTGCTTTTTTTGTCCATACAGATGCAGAATATCAACAACATAGTGATGTTTCCCGTGGACAGTCTTCTAAAAGGTGATCTCAGAGGCGTCAAGGGTGATCTGAAAAGGCCATTTGACAAGGCTTCAAAAGACTACGAGTCCAAGTACCTGAAGATAGAGAAAGAGAAGAAGTCTCAGGCGAAGGAGGCGGGTCTCATCCGGAGCGAGGTGACGTCAGCCGAAATAGCTGATGAGATGGAGAAGGAACGGCGATTGTTTCAGTTACAAATGTGTGAGGTGAGTGGCAAATGTTACTATAGATATTTCAATCCACGATGAAGAACAGTTCGATTCGTATGGAGTCTGACAGAGTGGAGCACTCATACCACATATACGAATCGGACGAAACTTATGCGATTTAGTCAAAGGGGGGCGCGTCTTCGTGGATTGAAATGTCTATACTCAAAAAAGTTGTGTCTACACTGCTGGACAATAGGCCTACAGCAATGATTTACAGCCCATACGATCCTGAGCTACTTATTGTATGCAGCGCCTTCCCGCCTGCCAACACTGCGCTTTCCCATGCGGGGTTGCCATTCTAGCACTTTGGGTCCCCAACGTCCGTCGGTTCTTCGAGCTACTTAGCTCGCCCATTGCCACTTCAGCTTACTCCGCCCATTGCCACTTCAGCTTCGCAATACGTTGAGCTATGTCGGTGACTCTGGGTCGTCTATGGATCTCCTCATTTCTGATTTGATCACGCAGAGGAACTCCGAGCACAGCTCTCGCTGAGTGACTCTGGGCCTTCTCAATAGTTTATCGAGAAACTATTCAGATTCAATATCATACACATCATAATCATGTTCATTTTTGAGTACAGAATAATTATTACCATGTTATGTAAAATCCTGCAACTGTGGTCACTGGTTATCGAGTTCAGTAACAAACGTGCGCTTCACAACAGCTGGCGGTGTACCGCATGTTCTGCCACTAGTATTGTCGATGTGTAACTATAATATATTATCTTCTTTTTACGGATATCGATGAGATAATAAACCAACATACACTTTTATGGTCTAGTTGGTTAATTGAATTTTTTTTCCGACAGCTACCGATCGCACTTAGTCGGATTTTACATTGACAATTTTATAAATATGGGAAATAAATATGAGTATTATATTGCATTTGAGGAAGCACCCAACTGATGACGCGAATCCCAAATGTGGTAATTAAACATACAGATAACCACGTAATGATTTAGTATGACGACGCTTAAACTACTTGCCAGATGTTTTTTACTGCCTATGAAATGGAAATGGATAAGTAATACGAGGTTTGTTAGTTCAGTTGCTAGCTATACTCGTAAAATGTACTCGTAAGTCGTATTATTGGAACGATCAAATTTTTATTTAGTCAGGGGTTTTAACAAAAACTTCGTTGCCCTAGTTTCATGAAGAGACGGCACGTGAAATCGACATTGTTTCATAAAGTGAATTACATGGAATTTGCATACAGTATTATATAGGTATTTATGTATATTTTTTCACGAATAATGATACGAGTAGTAATAATTAGCTACAAGTTTGAAAGGCAAAAGTAAATCTGAAGTGCTTCTGATATGGTTTCAGTGTTTTTGTTTCATTTTTACGCTTGTAACTTTTATCAATTAACTCGTGACTAACATTTTTTTAACTTTATTCACAGATCAACGAATGGATCTGGGTCTGTGACTTTACCCGTGTTTAATCGTCATTTGTGGTTTTGACAATTTGAGTTAGGCGAAAGGGCCGAACATATTTCCTCCCTAAATCTTCCCTAAAAATCAATCCATAATATTCGAGTGAGTAATTTATATATTAACTAGCTGTTGCCCGCGGCTCCGCCCGCGTGAATTACGATTTTTTTTACATATACCGTAGAATTCCTTGATTTTCGCGGGATTCTGGATGTTGTACAGAAACCTGTTCTTACTTCACACGGGTTATCTTGTGGTGATTTTGAAAATTCCTTTTTTTTTTAATAAAAAATATAAAGTTTCATTAATACGTAGTTGAAAGATCAAAAGGACGAATTTAACTGTCGATATTTCGACCCAATGGCACAGGTCGTGGTCACTACGTGACCACGACTTGTACCAATGTATCGAAGTATCGACAGTTAAAATCGTCCTTTTCACTGTGATTTTTATTCTGAAACCACGAAATATATCAAAAATTATTAAATCATGTGAAAAGTTGTACTGGTGGTAGAAATCTTCTTTCAGAGTTCGGCCGGGTAGGTACCAGTGGGATAAAATACTCTACTAACAATATTCCCCAGCCCAACATAAGAGTCTGTTAAAAATCTTTGCTTCATCTCAATACGATCCCAAGTATCAGAATGGGCAATGGCTATATATTTGTTTATATATAAAAAGAACTATGACGGTCAATCGGTTAGGACCAGTTAAGACCTGAGAGTTAAAAATATTTGTGAACCATTACTTTACTCTTTCCATGTTGCGGATGATAAAAAGGACGTGGCACTCTGGGAATGTCCACAAAAGTGAAAACTTTAATCTGTTCATGACTCAACAGTGCCATCTTAATATAAAGTCAAGGAACAGTACATTACATGACAATTAATAATTATTAACAAAAATTCGGTAGTACCTATCTCCAAGTTTTACATTAAAGTTCCACATAATTTGTAGAGATGGCGCGATACGGTATAACGTGGTGATAAATTCATGATTTTTGTTCACCCTAAAAGTGAAAAATCTTAAACCATACAAAATCTTCTGCTAAGCATATTTATTTACGGCTGTAAGGGTACTCCAGTCTGACTTGAGCCCTTACGTCTTAGCCCTAGGTGCTTGTCCATTCCGTGTTTCAAGTCACCTACTTGAACTCATCAATAAAGGTTCTGATGTCTATAACTTCTGAACTACAAAAGTGATGATGATAAAATTTATACGGAATAATCTTTAAAGAACCTCCTTTCTAACAAAATAAGAATGAATTAAATCGGACTACGGGTTAATGAATTATAACTAAATACACATTTTGACTTTGATGCCGTCTTCCAGGGAAACCATGATGAATTCCGGGACAAAAAGTATCCTATGTCCTACCTCGGAGTATGAACTATAATCATGTCAAGTTTCATTTAAATCCATCCAGCGGATTAGCCGTGATGCGCGGTCGTGAAACAGACAGACAGACAGACAGACAGACAGACAGACAGACAGACAAAAATGAAACAAATTACAGTTTTGGCTTCAGTATCGACTAAATAGTGTCCTCCAACAAAAATTTTCAAAATATCTTCAATGTACAGAATTCGCCCTTTACAGTTTTATTATAAGTATAGATTAGTTATTATCCTATGAAAAATTAATGATAATTTTTTTAGGGGTAAAATGTCCAGGCAGCTTTCAACCTTGTGTAGGTATAGAATGTTGATTCACCATCCTTTACGATTGAAGTATTTTAATATGTTAATTTGGACATTAATAGAGATAGTTTAGTTAATTATAATTCGCTTGCTTGAACCTTTACTTTAATACTCTTCTATTTTACTCCTATACACTAAATTCCTCTCTGAAAAAAGGATAGAATTCTTAGCCGAAAATTACTTCACCAAGGAAGTTTCCCTTGCGTCTATGTTAATATCATATTTTGTCAGTGTTTATTCAATTGCAATTTGCCCTTACATGAAAGGAAAGTTGTTGAAATGAAGTAATTCTCGATGTTAATTCTAAAAAATTAAAGCTACTGAATTTTTCCAACAGCAACGTATTGCTATTTAAAACTGTCTCGCAATAAAAACCTTTTTTAATAAAGCATGGAGCTTTTTCGCCTTTGCTTTATGAAAGTTCTGCTTTGAGTGTCGTCGTGGTCGTGTTTAACCTCAGCCTTTAGAAGAAATATTGGCAATTAAAATCTACGTTGAAATCGTTAATTTTGGTCGTGTCATGGTATTCCTGAATGTAGAGAAAAATATTGACTCCATTTTGTTCACAGATAAGATATAATAGGCACTAAACCTAGGTCCTAATAGAAGGACGTATGCAAATGTTTGTCTATTTCTTCTGCTGGAATACTCCATCAATAACTCTACTGTTATAATAGTACGTTAGTAGTCTCCTTACTCAAACATTTACACTTTATGGTGAGGACCTTGGGTCTTGACGCTTGGCCCTCTGACACTCATTCGTCCGCCAACTGAATCTTCACTTTTTTCGATTATCTATGTAGTTACACCTACGCGTAATAATGGAGAAAAACACCACTAAAGCCAGTTCTTCCCAACGACCTCAATGGCACTTACACAGATATATTAAATCGGTTCTTCCAGTGTAAATGTATACACCACGCTTTATCCAACGGCAATTTGTAAGTGAAATTAAAATCTTCGTACAGTTCAATGAGAATTTATTTTGGCCCGAAGCCGAATCATGTCCGTGCAATTAGATTTATTTCAATCGCAGCGCTTTGTGGCCAATGAATCTGTAGCCACTAGCTTGAAACCGTTTCGTTAATTTAATCCCGCCGCGGAATAGTTGTGCAACTTCTATGAATTGGTTAACAATGTTCTGAAAGCAGAAATTTCCCCTTCAACAGTGGCTATAAATTTCACAAATTTCTGTTTGCTAAAGTTTCGTGTTTCAGTCTCGGTATGGTCTTAGCGAAAAGCATTGTTGAACTATTTTGTTTGTGAATTTTTAATCTAAATTGCAGATGTTTTTGTGTCCCTGGTACCAACTCGTGTCTCAGAAATTTCGTAATTATATACGTTCATACAAATTTCAACGATTTTCTTGTGTCAGCCGCTATATTAGCGAATATGCATAGGTATCTAATTGGCCAGCTGGTGGACTATCCCGTTCTGAGAGGAGACTTTCTTAGTAATATGCCAGCGGTAGATTGTGATCATGGGCTGCAAGTGCACATAAAATGTATGATTCTTGACAAAGTATTCATGATGATGATAGAATTGGGAATAAACATGTCAAAAGTAGCCTCCGGAGTATGATAGGATCTTAATATAATTCATAAATCACATTATTCTATCCATTATATCTACCTGCTGGCCACATTAATCATGTCAATTCATATCCAGTTTAGAAGATGAAACCTTCACTCCTCAGTCTTCAACTGGCATCAGCAAATCATTCACAAATCGCAATCAGTGCAAATGCTATAACTATATGCGTACACTAGCAAACCCGGCGAACTCCGTTTCGCCACCAGATGGCTTTCCAGCTAAAAAGATTTTCCTGCTTTTCTGTTGAAAATTTTCCTGAATTTTCTTTGCTATAAACCTCACGGAGCCCGAGACCTTTCCAACGAATGCAAAACCGTGGAAATCGGTTCGTGCGTTCTGGAGTTATAGCGTCAGGAACGAAAACCCGACTTATTTTTATATAGTAGATAAGCCAGTTAATTGTTTTAATATCGTTTACTTAGATTAGATACTATTATGTGTACATCAAGCTATGGAAAAACATAGTCTTCTATTGAGCGGACAACTTTCCTTATAGGGTACGAGGTAGCCTTGTATTTAAGGTGTATACAACAAGGATGTTGTTGAATATTACGATGTTACCGATCGACGATCGTGAAATAATTTATATGGAAGGAATCATAGAGTGTGTTATCTATTAGAGCGTAAGGTATTTTCTATTCAGTCGGTGAGGCCACGATAGTGAATCAATAAGCTTCGCCGTGAGGTCATGATATTTTGTTTATATATGCATTGTGTTATCAAGTTTTGTACAAGGCGCGTGCGGGCCGTGTGAATGACCGACCTCACAATTACACTTGCCAGTAAATTACCGTCCTCTACGGGCTGTGCATCGACTATAGGGGTATACTCACAGTATTGTTTGCTCGGCATACGGGTATACCCACAGTATTGTTTGCTCGCAACATAAGTGCATGGCTGTTGTCCGTGACTTTTCCTTTCCCGAAGTGTGGGTGAACTCTACCGACTGTTTACTTCGCAAACATTTCTTATTCCTTTGTTCGTCGCTTGTTTTGAAAGATAAGGCATATTTATTTTATGTAATCCCATCATATACCTAGTGAAGATTTGTGAGTTTGTATGTTTGGAAGTGTGTTTGAGTAACAAACTCAATCGCGCCAGAACTACTGAACCTATTTGGTTGGGAATGTATATTAATACTTAGCTTATACCCTACATTAACAATGCTACTTTTCCCCGTTAAAAATCAACAGTTCCCGCGGGATTTTGAAAATAAATAAATAATTCTTTTAAAGTAGGTTGAAGTCGCGCGGAATTATTCATGTTATTAAATTACTGCAGGCTATTAAGCTATTAATTTAATCCATTTCATAATTTAATCAATTAAATAATTATTAGGACCTACTTTCGTATGTAAAGTACATTATACATAATATAATATACATTGCTCTGTGGAAATCGTGTTTACAAAAAGGATAAGTTTGGTACAATACAGTTACTTGTAAAGTCATTAGCCAGTAGCCATTAGTGCACTTTTTTTCTACAAATGTTATCGCGTTTGATAACGGACTAATGGTGGCTGAATTTGACTAAACTAAGTGTAAGATAGTGGTCGAACAGTTAATAGTAGTTTATGAAACTGATGCATAATTGGGGGTATTAAAACATGAGTTTGAATTTAAAAAACGAGCCGCAGGCGAGTGTCAGTCGAGTCACACGAGTGTTTTAATACCTAATTATGTAGAGTTTCATACACTACTTTATCTACGCTCATATTATCATAAATCCAAACCATAAAATCTTGCTAACGTTTGTCGTAAATCCTTTGTTGGAAAAAGATTGTGGGTTATTTTTGTTGCAATTAGTAAAATGTCAGGTGGAGTTAAATTTTCTTTAGTAGGTTTCACTGCTCGACATTTTTCCGCGCAAAGTTTTGACTAAGTAATAAAAATAACACATTAAAATGTTAAAAGTTAGATATGGCGGCAAAATTCAGTTGTAAATTGCGTACACAGAACACATATAGACTGAGTATATGCGCGCAGAACCAGACAATAGACATTGTTGTTGTCTATGATCAATCATGGCCCATCTACTCTCGGCAATGACTACCAACTAAATGTTGTCTGTGGACTCCATATAGAAAAGAAAAAATTAAGAAAGCTCTACACTCTATTTTGGCTATGACGACACATAAAAATACAGAAACCCAGAGCCGAGTATCGTAATGGAAATTATTCAACTATCTTGAGATATTGCCATAGTACAGCGATGTTATAATGAATAACTTTTTAATAATTATAGAAGTCTGTAAATAAAGTAGGTCAATATGTGACACATTTCGATTTCATAATTCGAACTTTAAGTAATGAGCGTAGATAAAACTAATTACGTGTGTGTGTGGATATGGATACCTGATTAGTTAAGTGTAATGACCATGGAACCATTATGAATATAATCAGAAATCAGACAAGCATGAAGAACTTCTTTTTTGCGCTTAGTTACACAAAATATTCCCACCTAATAATATAGTAAAATCGTAATATAGGAAAAGGGATAAAATTGTTATACTCTGTTTGTCATCAGTCCTTCTCTGTCATCGATAAAATTTTACATTCGAAGAAAAAGGCAAATAATAATCATATTTAAATATTTATCCCTAGTATTACATTCATTAATCTTATTAATTAAAATAACATATATAGAAAGTGTACCACCTCTTTTCCATGTTTAATGTTGTAAGGGGGTATGAGTCTTGGCACAGCAACTCTTTTAAGACCATGTAAAAATTACACTTGTACGAACAACCCTGTTCAACGTTAATAGGCATGATATGACTATGGGCATTGGGCATACAGTAATTTATTACCCACTGTAATGCTAAACTAAGTGGTTTGGCAAAGGTAAACATTGGCACTTACAAGTTTGCGTCCAAGTATCTATTGCAAAAGTTTACAAAATTCCGTTCTACGCTTACGATCTGCAGGGCTAGCATAGGTACTCGAATAAAGCCATTAGCTACGTAGGTGAACCAACAAAGCGTTTATATTAGGTATATCTCAGTACTTGTATATCTGACCAGCCTTTGTGTAAAGAATGTGGCACTTCTTATAGATTTGGTATAACTGCAGAGTTCTGAATAGTGTTTTAAAAGTTTATGAGGCATGAGCCTCCCAAATCCCAATCCGCGTTGTGGTTTTACGAGTATATATAAACGTTCCTCGTTATCAAAGGCGTGTAGACCATAAGAAGGGGTTGAGAATTCTTGAGAAATGTCACTCGTGTTAATGTACCGCGTCACAGGTGATATAATCTGCAAGATGGCTTTCCTATGCTAGGCTGTTGGCGCTTGCGAAATTCGCGTTGATGTCGCTCCGGAATACCAAATGTTCGTCGCTTATCTATGACGGCTAAAGTATGCGTGTATGTAAAACGTTCACGGGCACACTACGAGCATATTGCACAAGTGCCAGCGCCTGCAATTGATTGCCGCGCTCGCTGCATTAACGATGTATTTCGACTGTACTCGTAAATAACGAACCACTTCATGTTGGATGCAAACCGATGCATACATGTGTGTTGTAATCGTAACACGTAACAGAAAGGCCATACTTTTAATAGACAGTGTATTTCAGTGAATGGCATATGATAGATACATACTTACTTCTGTGAAAAGTAAACTCTTATAAAATTTTGACAACCTCACGGGCGTTTTGTTAACTGTGGTTTTGTTTTTTTTTTCAAAATGTCGATTTCAAATAGAAAAAGGCGAGCATAGGTTTGGATCCCGCCTATTGCGGGCAATATATCGATACAGGTAGAGATCTCTGACATAACAAAACACAAAACAAGTCTGTTTTTCGCAACGGCAAGTGTGATGAAAAACGTCGTATGATACGCGTACCTATACAAATTAATCATTACTCTCCTCTTATTTATTCAACTCAACTGTTATAACTTTGCATACTTGTGACATAATGGTACCCTTTTGTTCTAACTTCTTGATGGTGGCTAACGGACCTTCTAAATATCCTATCTAACCATAGTTTGCTTATAGAGATAGTTAAACATAGTTTAAGTATATCATATTGTCATCTCTAGTATAGGCCAATTCGTAGATAGTTATAGGTTATTGGCAAAATCTATATTAATCGTTAGTTCCAAACCAATATAGTAAATAGTGTCACGTCTGTTGCAGACACGTTTAGATATTATACTAATTAACTGGATGTAATAGGGAAGCTGTAAGAACTGGAAGATATTGATCTGAGTCCCTACAATCTGTTGCCGTCATTACGTGTCATATGCAGACGAGATATCGAGCTAACAGACTGTTGAGATATTTTAGAACCAAAAATGCGAAGACCATATATATGTCTTATACTACGTCGTGCACATATTTAAATCCCCATCCGTGATAAAAAAAATGTTTAGTAGATATAATAACAACGATAGAGAAAGAAATAATTCATGTCATTACTCATTAGTCACCACACTATGATATTCGCGATGGCTTATGACATACTTTGCCGGTAATAACTACCGGCTGGGCGGGCTGGGTTTTATTCATTACGAGCAGTGTACGGTTACCTTTTGAGTGTACCTGGTGTGACGCCTATACGCTCTGCTGGCTGCATTTCCTGATGAGATTTGATCCTAAGCGTACGGTTTCATTCGTTCTAGTTTCTACACTTAACATCTTTTATACCTATTTATGAAATCGTGGTAGTTATGCATGTCCACTGCTCATGTCATCGAGACTGCCAAAACTGGATTTTCCGGTTCCGGTTCACCATTTCCGAATAATGGGAGTTGAAACTTGTACCCCATCGGTTCGGCGAGCTATTTATACTGTCTGGTACAAAGTCGTTAAAACTTGTGTTTTGTCGAAACTGCTTGAATGTAAATCACTCCTTACGTCGAGGTCGTCTCGTTTCCCTTTCTGCAACTGCCAATAATCCTTTTTAGTGAAATACGTACTCCTAAAGAGTTCAAAAGGGGAAGGCCACATCACGACTCTATAAATCTTAGATCGAGTCTGCTCTCGGGCTTTCGTCGCATTCATTCTTTGTGCAAACTTTTCGTTTGGTTTGAATGAAAAGATGGGGAAGAAGTTTCGACAAATGTTGTACCGTTGTTTGCATTCTTTTCAGTACAAAATATTGAATTCAAAATTTTATTGTCCTCTACAAAGGTTGGAAATTGGAAAGCTTCCGACTATACTTTTTGGGAAGATTTTGTTTGTGTTTATGCTTCTCCATGTAATTAATTACACCTTTTTATGGCACTTGTGATATTGGGAAAGAAATCTTCTTTTAGCAAAACTCAGTACACTTTAGGCATGTTTAAAACAGAGCAGAAAAGTGGCTGGTGCTTAGTGATTAACCGATGCGGTGCTGTAGCGTCAGGTCATCGAACGGCCTTGCGCCGCGCAGGGCCTCTGTCGAGCCGTCTTGACCCTCGCTTTGTTCTGTAACTGTTCCATCGAGGAGTGCTGACGCGGTGTAATGGAACCCTGCCCGGCCCACGCGTACGCCGAGCGACTGGCGTAGGCACTTACTCCAATGGCTCATGGCTGACTATAGAAACTATACTTATTAGCCTATTACCTATCTATATATATACATATATATCTAAGTGCATTCACGGCATCGTGAAATTAACGATATGTGTATAAATCGTTTATAAAGCGTTGCGTTGTGTCAAAAGTAGCTGTATCTTGATGTATATTAATCGGTAAAGTAAGAAGTTTATCGAAAGGTTGGCAATTTTCTTAAGCTTTCAGAAAATATCTAGAGGCACAGTGTTAAGATCCCCTTAAACTGTGATAGAGGTTAGAATAATTCATGTTCAAGAGTAGCATTCATATATCTACGATATATCATACATATTATTGAGGAGTATATAATCGTTGTCCTTGTCCATGAATGTGATGCTAAGAAGAAGATAGGTATTTGAAATGATAATAATCCCCTTTGTAATGGTTATTTTTAAGAGCATCGTTCTAATACCATAAATTAGTTGATCTCATGGCAACGCGACGTCACAATCTATAACCATAAAATAGTATATTATACTCAGCCGGCGAGACTCCAAGCCGATTGTGCAAGGTCGCGTGTATTATTATTATTATTATTGCACATACGAGTAGGTATGCTCGTATCTATACGAAATGAAATGAAGTGTAAATCTGGATCCTCTATGATACGGACGTGCGTCATCGTACGTACGGTTTTAGCTCGTGGTAGACTCTGTACTAGCATCTTCACGGTAAAATTTATTCCTTGGTTAATTCTGACGCCTGGTGGTTCCCTGATGCGGTAACAGGAGAAAACCACGCACAGTTGGCGTCCTTTTGTCTGTAGTACGAGTTACGACTATGATACCGGATACTGGTACTGGTAAACAAATAACAACCAAATTTAAGCCTGGAAACAGTGAGCTCTAGAAGTAGGGAGTAGTCACATCTCTGTGCACACTAAAACATAAAATTTGGACAAAAAAGAAAATTCCCCTATTTCCAAAGATAATATTAGAAAAATACATGGGACCCATTCGAGACTATCTCTCCTATCGATCAATAACAGAACAATGCAGATCCGTTCAGTAATCTCGGGAAAGTCGGTGGACATTGAGGGCTTCCTCCTTATTTTGATTATCGAAGTCGGTTAGATGTTTTAGTGCATCTGTATGTTTCATTAATGGATTTTTAATTGTTCCAGTACCTGATAAAGTTCAACGAGATCAAAACAAAGAAAGGCATCGAGCTGCTGCAGCACCTGGTGGAGTACTATCACGCGCAAACCAATTACTTTCAAGACGGACTGAAGACGATCGAGCACTTTGGCGTGTACGTCGCGGACCTCAGCGTGCAGCTGCAGAAGATCAGGCAGCAGCAGGACGACGAGCGACGGAGGCTGTTGGAGCTGAGGAACATGCTGCGGGCTGCTACTCCACAGGACAGAGAAGTAAGCAATGGTTTTGGATCTTTCCATTAGTTGGTTGGGACGATCGGGCACGGCGTGTACGTTGTGGATGTCAGTGTGTAGTTGCAAAAGATCAGGCAGCAGCAGGACGACGATCGAAGGAGGCTGTTGGAGCTGAACAACAGCGGACATGTTGCGGGCTGCTACTCCACATCTTCCCATTAGTCGTTAGTGACGATCAGCACTTTGGCGTGTACGTCGCGGATTTCAGCGTGCAACTGCTGAAGATCAGGCAGCAACAGGACAACGAGCGACGGAGGCTGTTGAAGCTGAGGAACATGCTGCGGGCTGCTACACAGGACAGAGAAGTAAGCAATGGTTTTAGATTTTCCCATTAGTTGTTTGGGAAGATCGAGCACTTTGGCGTGTACGACGCAGATCCCAGAGTGCAGTTTCAAAAAATCAGCAGTTCAATGATTAACTAAACGAAGGTTAAATGCTTACTGAACTTGGGGCTTAGAAGCTAAGTAAAATAAAATAAGTCGATAGTTCACTTTACGAATCCCGACAAATGCATAAAAGAATTACCAGCCTGCCATTACTAAATTATCAAGTAAGCATGAAACGTCTAGCCATTATATAGCTTAACCTAATCGGCTACCGCTGAATTAGTGTGATCGATTACACTCAGCATTGGAGCTGACAGCGCTTTCTTTTGTTACATGGGCGTAATGAGATTGTCGGACAATTCCATTAGCTTAGATTATTTATAGGACTAGAACTACGATTCTATTTATCTGATACCGTATAATTAGCTTCATCATAGCTGTATTGGAAGTTTTGCCTATACAGCTATTTTGGGCCAAGTGGATTGATACTTTCTTAATAGATTATTATTATCGAGATCGTTTATGAGTGCATTGTATCAATTATTTAATTTCAACCCAAAAGGACAGATCTATCCTTTTTGGTACAATTCGGCAGTTCCATTGTCTGCTTACTTTTAAAATTATTGTTATCCTTGTTATCATCATTGCATGACAGCCAGCATTGCGGTAGAATATGACAGTAAAACGATGTTTTAGCCTTAGGTTTTTCACCGACTTAAAAAAAAGGAGGAGGTTCTCAATTCGTCGGAATCTTTTAGCTAATTAGTGTTGTTGGAACATTTAACTGCCGACACAAATAAAAACAAATAGAAATACATTCATTGCAGTAGTTTCCGATAAAGAAGTAGAGATTTGGAGCAACCTTTCGTATAACTTTGTATTGAGAAAATTTCATGCAATCGTTTTCTTGCTGGTGAGCGAATAAGATTAAAGATTTAAAATACATGACGTTTAATTTTGAATTCCTTATAGTGTTTAACTACAAATCGCTTTAATAGCCGTTTAGCCCGTTAACATGTTTCCTTATCAAGCAGGCTGCGTCAGCAGTAGGCGGTTACTCTCTCCACCAATTGCAAGGTGACAAACAACACGGAGTAACTCGCAGCGGTTACCTCCTCAAGAAGTCCGACGGCAAAGTGCGAAGGGTGTGGCAGAAGAGGAGGTGCAGAGTCACCGCGGAGGGTTTCCTGGACATCTTCCACGCGGACGAGAACAAAATACCGGCGAGGGTCAATCTGCTCACTTGTCAAATAAAAGTCGCCGCGGAAGACAAACGGGCGTTTGATCTGTTCTCATGTAAGTGCCTACTTCTTAATCTTTCTCTTCTTCGTCTTAGCAGGTGGTCTGTAGCAGACGCGTTAGGTCGCGTCCGACGTGACGCTGTACGCGGCCTATGAATGCTTACTATGGAAATGTGCTAGTGTGGTCTCTCTGACACGCCTGAGGCGGCGCAGAAACGACGAGACCACACCAGTACATTTCCACAGTAAGCATTCATAGGTCGGTCGTTGTAGTGTGATGGGAAGGTTCAGACGTTGCTGGGCTTAACTCTACTAGCAAAGACTACAGCCTCTACAGCCTCGATACTCAGATGGCATTAGGACTCAGGCCTTTTTCACGGAGGAGTGTCGCGTGTGGCGTAATATCAAGCTTTGCACTTAACTGGAGGAATGGGCACTAGTCATGTTTAGTTTTAACTAAGTAATCGCTACGCGTGTTTATCTCTTATCAGTTATCGGTTATCATTGATTAAATGTAATTTGAATAGAGTGTTAGACTTATTATGGCAGCATTTTCCCAGGACTCCGTTCATTAACCGTCACCGTTAATTGATTCTGTGTCACTTCTAACTCTTAAGATTAGATGATCTTCACTGCTAATTAAACTTTAATGAGTTTTGAAGTCGTAGACTCTAAAACAATTGGCAGTAAACGTTGACGATTAATAATTAAAACTAATGTCGCACCAACAAAGGACAAAGGGAAAACTGATTTCTCTCATCTAATGGAAAATCGATTTGTTCATTTGAAGGGTATTCTCAAAATCGAATTAATTATTAGTTACATATAGTCCATCAAACATAAGATTAAGTTCTAGATCGTTTCTAATAACAAGAATGTTTTAAAATAAAGTTTTATTAAGTAGCAATTTTTGAGATTCTGAAGTAATGTTTTCGGTATAGATACACATTTATAGATATTATTTCTATTATGTAATCAATCCTCTTCCATATATATGAAATCACGCGCTATTGTTTTGATAAGCAATTGTATCTGTTCGTGATAATGTTCCAATTATATAGTGTTGTCACTAATGTCGAAGCCGTTTGCAATTGATACATTTGGAATGAGGCAACATAAAATACATACCTACTGGATTAATCAATTTGTATCTGAACTTGGGTTTATGAGCTATACAACTAGGGAATTTAGAAACATAACAACTGCAGTACTTTCTGCATCTTCCCAAAGTAACTTACTCTTACCTATTTGGTTCTGTCTAAGGACTGAATAATCAAATCAAATACGTGTCGAAATTATTCTCTTGGACCTATGTGCTCTCGTAGCTCTGTAACAGAGTTTCTAGCCGCCGCAATCCCACCGGGTTGAATTTTGATATGTATTCAAGGAATAATTTGTATTATAAGCGTGCAAAACACTATATTTAATTCCCATTTAATATTATTTTCTGAAGCCATCAATTCAACATAAATGATATTGTTAAACTACTTGACACAATTAAAATCTAGTCCCATAGCAGCACTACCATGACCAATTGTCACAAAAAATCCTTCAGTTATATAGACCCGATACAAATTTTTGTACGATTGTTATTTTTTTAATTTCAGACAATCGTATCTACCACTTCCAAGCTGAGGACGAAAACGAGCAAAGAGCGTGGACGTCAGTTCTGGTCAACTGTAAAGAGGGAGCCCTGATGCGGGCGTTCCACCAACAGGCCGGCGAGAGCAACGACAACGGGCATTCCTTGCTGGACCTGCAGCGCTCCATCATACGCGCCGTAAGGTCTCTGCCGGGGAACCAAGTGTGTGCGGACTGCGGCTCCACAAATGGTAAGTTGTACAGTCACAGAACGAAAAGTTTCGTCGATTTTCAAATAGATTCCGTTGCACTCATTTTGCACTAGTCGATTGTTTTGATATGTTGACATTATAGACTCTTGCAGTACTAGTGCAAGCGAAAATCGACACTAAGATGACGTACCGTTTTATTCCGCAACTTTACGAATCATGATGACGGTACCTAATATGTCCTGTATTTATAAGTGATGGGCCGAACATGGGTTTCACCGAATACGAACATTCGGCCGAATATTCGGTAAAACTTTTACCGAACCGAATATTCGGCCGAATATTCGGTACATTTGATTCCGTTCCGTCGCACAAATGCAGGTCTAAACTTGTTTACGCTAAGCGCGCGGATTGCCGCCAGACCCACCCGCCCGCTACCCCCGCAGGCCCCGCCGCGTTTAAGTTCTCACTATTGCGTCATGCAGTAACGAGTAGAACATTGACACGTGCGTTTGTTTTGATTCATTTTTGAACAGTTTACGTGATTTAGTTATCGTGAGCGTTAAAATGAGTGGCAGAAAAAGGTCAAATGTATGGACTTATTATCGGGAGAGTGAAGAAGACCGCAGCAAAGTGAAATGTACAATTTGTGATAAAATGATTTCACGGGGAGGCAGTGGCCGAAAGGGTTCGTCCTCAGCTTTGAGCAACCACTTGAAATTGAAACACGCTATGGAATATACTAACCTTGAAAGAGCTGTGTGTCGGGTAAGCTCGAATACTCCAGATGACGAGGCGATGCAGCAGAAGCCTGTCGCAGCACAGGATGTCCAACCGTCAACCAGTGGTACTCAACCCTCAAATTCTAAAACTTTTACTACTACTCAATCCACACTAGAAGATTCATTTATATCTAAATGGAAAATAGACGACCCAAGATCAGTTCCGATTACGAAATCAATAGCGGAAATGATTGCAGTAGACAACCAACCAATTTCCGTTGTTGAAGATAAAGGCTTTAATCGTCTTATGCAGTTAGTAAAACCTAAATACCAAATGCCGAGCCGAAAACACGTAGGTGAAACTGTCATTCCACAACTTTATGAACAATTGAAAAAGACTATTCAAGATGAGCTGTCTAAGACCAACACCGTATCGGTTACATCTGACATGTGGACAAACTTAAATAATTTGTTTTCCTTCCTGAGCTTCACTATCCACTGGTTGGATGACGAATTCACACTTCAGCACAGAGTGCTTCAAATGAAGTCATTTTCTGGCCAACACAATGCTGATAACATACGCACACAATTTGTAGAAATAGCAGACGTCTGGAAAATAATGTTAAAGATCCATATTATATTGACAGACAGTGGAAGTAACATGGTGAAAGCTGTTAGAGACAGCCCATTTAACGGTCAGAAGTGTTTTCTACATATTTTACAACGCGTCATCCTCGAAGCCTTACAAGTTCAACAGGAAGTTGACGAAGCCATCGCTCAAGGACGAAAAATAGTCTCACATTTTAATCATTCAACTCAAGCACAAGAAAAATTCAGCAAAATTCAAGAGGAGCTAAATTTGCCTAAACACAAACTTGTGCAAGATGTAATTACAAGGTGGAACAGTAAATATTACATGTGCGCACGTCTTGAGGAACAAAAACGAGCTATCAGCTTGTACATTTCTGACAATAGTGGCTCCATTAATAATATACGAAACCTGTCAGAAAGAGAGTGGATGTTACTGCAACATTGTTTGGTACTATTGCAGCCCTTTGAAGAGATTACCAAAAAGGTAAGCTCTACATACTCTTGCATTTCAGAGGTGATCCCGCACACAAAAATCTTGCAAAAGTTTCTAATCCAAGAAGAAGTGCAAAGAACGTGCAGCTTCGTGGATTCCTTGCGAATGGCACTAAAAGAAGGATTGGAAAGGCGAGTCGGACAATTTGAAGATGAAAAGAATTACACTATTCCTACACTGCTCGACCCAAGGTACAAGATGAATTTTTTCACTCCAGAAAAAGTTCCGTGGGTGAGACGCCAATTTCTTGCAAAATACGTTAGAAGAAGCGCAGATATGGATAGCACGAGTAACAGTGAAAATGAGAGTGAACCGCCAGCTCCGTTACCGTACAGTGGTCTTCAATCACAGGAAGGTGCTCATAAAGCCCTCTGGACGTGCTATGAAGAATTAGCATCAGCAAAGCAGCCTGAGATCGAAGAACCAAAAAGCCCAATAGCTATCGAATTAGACAGATACATTGCAGATAACTTGCTGTCACGGGATATGTGCCCTTACAAGTGGTGGTCCAAAAATAAATTCCGATTTCCTCTTATGAGCAACATGGCTAAAATTTTTTCTTTCAGCTCCAGGAAGCTCCGTTTACAGTGAACGTTTGTTTTCCGAAGCAGGCAACGTTTATGAGCAAAAACGAAACAAACTATTGCCAAATAAAGCTGAGCATCTTGTTTTTTTACATCACAACTAGCCACTTGTGAATTTTAAATACTAAATTACACCAGGCTTATTTTCTAATTATGTAACAAAACATTTGTGATTTGTGTTTACGTTTCTTTTTATTGTAGTTTCCACTTTCCATTACCGTTTAAGAACTATATTTTTTCTGTTTATAGATAAACAAAACACTTTCGTGTAAGTCAATGAAGATGTGAATTGTGATTTTTTAAGGAATAATCTTCCTATATTATTATTTTACATACTTAAGTAATTAATGACATTTTGAATTATCTTAAATAATTATATGAGATGTCATATGTGTCTTATATCTCAGTAGACTATAATTAAGTTCCTAACTCTTAATGTGTAGATTAAGTGATTGATCTCTTAAATTGCAACCTGAAAAGTAGAAACAAATTACTTATTTTCTTTATAAAGAACTATATTGGTTGAATAGGATAGGTTTAAAAGTTTAATATCAATAAATATATTTTGCGACGCTATGCTGAGGTAGAAACTAGAAAAAAATATTATTCATAATCTACTAAGGTGTTGTGATTTGATTAAGCTATTCTCTAACACAATAAAGACTGATCGAAATAAATATCTTCTTTATTTTCCTTCAATTAAGACCTGATTATAATATATTATTCTAAAGAGTTTACACAGCAGCCTAATCCCAAAACATACCTATATTTTGCATTAAGTTATTATCTTTTAGTTTTTACCAACCTACTTTAATTGAAAATAAAGCTTCAGTGACGACAACAACAGAAAGCTATACTCTAAAATATTTACCTCATTACACTGTACACTCAAATCATGATAATACACGGGTCAATACAGTAAAAACTTTGAGTATCACTTTGCCGAATATATTAGGTGATTCAGCCGAATATTCGGCCGAATATGAATATTCGGTAAAGCTGCCGAATATGCCGAATACCGAATATAAAACGAATATTCGGCCCATCTCTAGTATTTATTGGTATTTATTTATTAATCGCGTTTGATTTAGATAGTACTAGTGAACGAATCTATTTATGAACGTCTTTATTTAATGTTCTGTGAAATTAATAATTTTATTTATTACCTATTTTTAATTCTATTTCAAAGAAAATCGTTCATATTAAAACAAGAATATCATATTTTATGAAACTATAGAAATGCGGTAACAATGATAACACGCATTAATTATTTATCAAATTTCACCGCTGTATTATATTTATACTCTCTAGAAGTTCGTGCTAGTAAATAATAGCGTTTTATCCCTCGATGGAGGTAATATCAGCCGTCAAGGCCTTCGCCTAGCTATAGGATAGGTATTAGTTACTGACTATTGATATTGTGAGATGAGAGGCCACTGTGTGTCTACAATCACACTGCCTCGTTGGCTTAGTGGTGAACATGTTCGACTGCTGATCAGGAGATTCTAGGTTCGATTTCCGGGTCGGGGCCATAAAATTTAGTACCTATTGGATTTTTCTCTCAGGAAATTCGTAGTACTAGCCCGAAGTTTGGAAATTGGCGGTGTTTCACCACCGAGCTCCGGAGAGCACGTTAAGCCGTCGGTCCTGCGCCTGATCTCGCAGATGTCGTCCCATCATATTATGAGAGAAAGGGAATAAGTCAAAGTCAAAGTCAAAGTCTTTATTTCTTAATATCTTTGTTTGCGCGCCTGTGGAAAACCTCGGCAGTGATCGACCGCCGTGGCCTGATCGGTCTGTCTGGAGAACATTAAAATCACAACAGAGTTTGCATGTATGTAAATTTTATGTTTGTTTCTCCTACACGCCGCAACTGCTGAACTGATTTGGCTGAAATTTGGAATGAAGATGGATTATACCCTGGATTAAAACATAAGCTACTTTTTATTCCGGAAATCCCATACATGGGTGGAGCCACGGGCAATAGTCAGACTTGGAATAACTTACACTACAGACACAATATAGAGAAGCACATCGATACAACAGGTGTAATAACTATAAAGAGTAAAATATTCCATACGTCCGTGCTTTCCCGGATTCGTCCCAGTTCCAACTGTTCGCGGAAGCGGTTAGTGCACAAGACAGGATATTAATTTTCCAGTATCCGCTAGTCTGTAGATTTAACCATTTATTATTTTCCTTTTACATTTTAATGAAACCACTAGAAGCTGTTGTCTGTGATGTGACGAGCTAGTTATCAGTTATAAATAAAATACACAATTACGATGGTCAATAGTTAGAATGGCTTGTAATTAAACATTATATTATTATCAATTTAAAATTAATTCACATAGGAAATTAACTTCCTTTCACATATCAATAAAATATTCTGGTATAACAGTTGTGCAAAAATTGCAAAAACCGTGTAAAAATTGCAGAACTGACGTGATGTCTTATCACGTCAGTTCTGCAATTGTTGCACGGTTACTGTATTTTATTTAAAAAATATATTGCATTGTTATAAACTAGGTTCGAAATAATGACATATACATTGAAAATAAAATTCTAATCCGACAAGGAAATCAAAAGTTATAAGCATTTGAATTTTTGGAGTGGGTGTCTTCTATCTCTTTCTCGCATAACGAAAATTTATATAGAGCTACCTACTACGGTATTGGTGACGTCACTGTCCGATAGCTATCTCTGTCTAATCTGAAATATTAAATTGCTTAGAACTTTTTCGTTATTTGTGCGATTTCATTTGATTTTCACAATTTTATTTATAAGTGAATATAGTTTAAATAATCGAGTGTGACAGACGGACGGACGGATGAACGGACGGAGAAAGTCTCACCAAAATGAATTAAATATATCAATATTTTGATTTGAGTAAAATACCCGAGTTCACCAAGTGAAATCAATTGACCATTTGACCTCTTTTTTAAAATGGCATTTTTCATACATGCCAAAAAGAGCCTCTAACCCGACAGGGCTGCCGTACAGCCTGTAAGTGCGATAGAGATGGTGACAAGTGGACTGGTTCACCCTTTATATTGTCGCACGGGCAGCGACTGCAAATAACAAGACAATCATTATAGAATTTAAAAACTTTGCGTTTAATTAAGTTATTATTATTTCTTTGACAAAAACACTTTAATTAACGTTAATTGAACTATTACTTAAAAACAAATTACATTTTTAATTGCTTTTTTACGCTCGATTACGACGCTACGGCGGTGATAGCATCTAGGTCTTCTGATTCTTTAAGCGGGACACCGATTGTTTAGCTGGTAAATAATTGGTTTATCGTGTTAATTGGCCGATAAAGGCTCATTGTTTTCCATTGCGCTACAATATTAAATCGGTGTTGCATAATTCTATTGTTAAATGGCGCACAGTTTTTGTTTCCATTATTCAATATGCCGTGACTTGACAACGGTGCGTTTATTTCTGTTGGAATTGCTGTCAACAACATTATTTTTCGTGGTATATGAAGAAACGAAACTGAAAACCTGCTGAGAATCAAACATAAAAATTTAATAAAACATATACTTAGGTTAATCAGAAAAATGACCTTACATAACCTCACCTTACCCTTACCTTTCAAAAATTTGTGCTTGCAACCAACTTTATTCATTTTATTTTATTCTACGTGTACACTGATTTCTGTTAAGAATAAAGGAATGTCACTGAATTGTGAATAATTCTAGATTTAACATATAAGTACTAATGTAAGGCATAAATTTTCGATAATTTTGTACAGAGAAATTTGGAATGGTGGTAAATTATATCCTGAATTAACACAGGCTCCTTTTTATCCAGAAAAATCCATGAACCCCGCGAGATTTGTAAAAATTGAAATTCTTGCGGTATAAGCAGCGAAGGCGTCGGCTAGTAAGTAACCAATAAATGTTTGCAGATCCCACGTGGCTGTCGACAAACTTCGGGGTGATCGTCTGCATAGAGTGTTCGGGAAGTCACAGAGAGCTGGGCGTGCACATCTCCAGGATACAGTCGCTGACGCTGGACCGGCTCAGCACGTCGCAGCTGCTGCTCGCGCGGCACATGGGCAACCAGGCCTTCAACGACGTCATGGAGAACACGCTCGACGACAGGGACAAGTTGACGCCTGAGAGCACTATGTGAGTAGTCCTCGATGTTAAACATATAGTACCAAGGATCTTATATACAGTAACAGGATTGAGTATCAAACATTTTTGTTAAGGTAAAATGCTATTACCTATTGCTTTAAACTTAGAGTAGCTAATTTCTTATAAGCGGTAGCTAGCAATAATTTGGAACGCCAAATCGTTTGGCGGTGCGTGTTTGCTAGTATGGTGGTAACAAGCCACACTATCTAAATACAGGTTGTAAGGAGACAGGGAGCTTCCGAAAACAAACATAGATTGGAATACTAATTAGTGACTACTGATAAAGATAAGATTCATATATAAGAACGCAAAAAACTCTTACTTATTGCGCGCTCGTTGCCTATCCAATGCTTCGTTGTCAGTTGTCCAGACCTGATTATAGCCGTCAATTCTCAGTATTGCTCCTCACAAATCATGTTGCTCCTCACGAAAATTACAATTGCCCGCATGTAACCATGTCACTAGGCAACATTTTTGGCCTGGTGGGGGTAAGTTTCTGCATCGTACACTGCCTTAGTGTGGTTGCTTGACTTGACTTATGACCGAAACGTTATCGTTAAATATGGTGACCAGACCAGTTAAAGCTGACCAGGTTAAAGCTTAAGTCAAGCAACCGGGCCTTAGTGCAACGAGTGCAAGAGAGAAAACAGAACTGTCAAACTAATAGCGCGCTCAAATCCCGTCTCGGCTCTTGCCAAGTTATGTGTCAGCAACTGTACCAAGTGTATCCTTTGTCATAGGGAGGAACGGTTAAGGTTCATCAAGGAGAAGTACGTGTACCGTGCGTGGGTCGCGCGGACGTGTCGCGACGCGGCCGAGAGGCTGTCGGAGGTGGAGCACGCGGTCAACAACGGCCACCTTCACAACTTGCTGCAGGCCTACGCCGAGGGGGCTGACTTGGGATCTGTTCTTCCGAGTTCGGTAACTAAATGTTAATACATAGTATAGTAATCGTCATCATCTATTTTTACAAGCTTTTATTTACAAGCTTCTGAGTACACGTTTGGTTTGGATGACAATGCATTATAGCTGTATGACGTCACTCTAAATTCAAAATGGCGGAACACTTAAGATGGCGGACTTACTAATATATTTAATATAGATTTGCTGAGGTTGATTTAAGATAATGACAGTTTAAACCACTGTCTCTGGGTTGTAGGTTGTTCGAAACAATAAAAAGAGTTAGTTTTTAAACTTATTTAGACGCGAGAGTATTTTTTTATTTGTTTCGAACAATTTAAGTTATGTTGTTAATTGGTGCTCATAACTTGTTACAGGATTGCGGTGAAACAGCCCTACACCTCGCGATATCGCGCGAGCTGGGCGATGGTTCGTGTCTCCACATAGTCGATTTCCTGATCCAAAACGGTGGCTCACAACTGCTGGACAAGGCCACACTATCCGGCATGACCGCGCTACACCTGTGTGCGGCCATCGACAGGACGGAGCCTATGAAACTGTTGCTGAAAGCAGGGGCTGATCCCACGATAAAGGACAACAACGGTCGCACAGCGTTGCACATTGCAAGGCATTTGGGACACCGTGCATGCCAGGAGTTGGTGGGTATCCTTTTTATTTCGCCAGCAGGTATTGAATTGTGTTGTTTACAGGCTACAAGTATATTGCGATTTTTATGTACGGTCCAAGAATGGTATCATCCTCATGAAACATAATAATTGATAGTGTCTGGTGGGAGGCTTCGGCCTTGGCTAGCTACCACCCTTCCAGCAAAGACCGCCAAGCGATTTACCGTAAAAAATAAGATAACACCATTTTTAGACATGTGAATTTAGTTGTTTTTATTGTCACATTATGTACTCTTGGATGTAATAAAGGAAATGGTATTCGTACAAAGTATATAATATATTTAAAAGTGTTACTTTCATCAAGAGCAGATTATTGTGGGTACCCTTTCAAGTAACTATAATATTAGTACTACTATAATATTAGTATATGTACTAGAATGTATTTTCAAATATTGTATTGGTCTTTGCTTCCAGCTCGAGAGTGTAGATAAACGGGAAAAGAGCATTTTCGAAAACATCAACATCGACTGGAATCTGTCGCACGACGACGGCTCGACAGACTTCTCCGATGACGACACGGTTATCGACGAAAGGGTGAGTACTAACTACTGTGAACGAACGGAGAGGGTATGGGGAATTCTAATGATCTACTGTGATAGAAAGGGTAAGCACTTATTACCTGACTGTGAACAAAGGTACGTGCTAAGGTAAGTGCAAAGATAAGTGCTAACTTCTTTGTAGGATAAAATAGCTCTTAAAACCTCAAATGATACAAGAATTAATGGAGTAGCTTGAGTTCCGTACTTACTACTATGATGAATTTTAATGTTTCCTTCAGGACGGATACGCAGAGTCAAAAGGGTCACCTTTTGACTCTGCGTATCCGTAATGCGTTCGCAGTTATTTAATCTCTGACAGCCATCAACATACTCTTTCTTACCACGTTTATTCCTTAAAAAGAAGTCAGCTCTCTTTTTATCCTCATTTCTTAAGTTACTACTCTTCAAAAAAACACAGTCATGCTTCAAGAGCACTGCTTTGGGCAGTATATTTTTCAAAGCGGCGCGGCGGTACGGTATCTAAGATAAATATATGAATTAAAGTGTGACTTGTGTTTCTTACAGCAAAACGGTAGCGTGACGCCGGAGAAGAAATGTCCCAGATCGCGGCCTCCGTCATACGCGGGTACGTGCGGTGCGGGGGGAGGTGGTGGTGGTGGTGGGGATTCCCCTGTGCTTCGCTCCAGGTCCTCCACGTGCGACTCCTTGCATCACGCGCCGCCCACGCCGACCACGCTGCCGAGGAAACCCAACGTCTGTGAGTGGGCTTGTTTGGGAGATTAGATCTTATTTCAACAGACACAGAGTTCAGATTCTTTTGTACAAGTGGTTCGGTAGCGGGTGGTGTTGGGGATTCCCCTGTGCTTCGATCCAGGTTCTCAACGAGCAACTCGTTGCATTACGCGCCGACCAAGCTGCCGAGGAAACCCAACGTCTGTGAGTCGGCTTGTTTAAGAGATTGGACTTTATTTTAACAGACACAGAGTTCAAATTCCTTTGTACGAGTGGTGCAGTAGCAGCAGATTCTTCACGTGCAAATTCTTGAAGCACGCGCCGCGAAACCCAATGGTGTGGACATGTTAGGTATATTCACCCTTATGTCAGAGGACACAAAGCTAAGAGTCTTTTTACATGGTTTGGGTTTGCGTTTGTATGGGTAAGAGAATTGTTAGAGGAGGTATTGGGGTTCAGGGGCAGTACCACCATCTCTTACAGCAGTATTATTTTAATATTGATTTAAAATTTTCATACTGACATTGTATGAAAATGTCAAAACAATATTACAATATGCTATAAGAGATGGTGGTAGGCCCCCTGGTGTTGTGGAAAAACACTATGTGATTGGGTTTGTTTAGAAAACTAGCCTTTACGTTAAAGGAGACAAATGTTAGAATCCTTCGCACCTGGTTAGATGGCGAATTTTTTGGGAATTTTGGTAAGAAAATAAATGGACTTTATGATGGCATAAACAAATGGTGGTGGGAGTAGCATAACTTTTTAGTTTTACATTGTAGCAGCAAAAATTGAGGTAAAATTGCTATCAAAAAATATCTGCCAATTTATCTGAATAATTTGCAAGTACTTTGGAGCTTTGGCTAAAATGGTCAGAACGGTGGTTAAGTTTGATCGGTTGTAGTCATGTTTTTTTTTTCGGATAGAAATGGCTGCTGCAATAAAATGCATAGTTTATTGTATACTTGTAGATAACATAGGCAGTCTGAAGAAGCGTGCGGCGCCTCTCCCGCCGGCGGTGGCGTTGTCACACCCCCCGCCGCACCCTCGGTCAACTCCCTCGCCCTCAGCCGACAGCACGAGGTCCATACATGGTTAGTACCTGCCGAATAAAATTCAAACGTAACGTAACACGAATATCGCGATGTGGACGGGGCGGCTAAAACTATGCTTAGGCCCTTGGGCGCTACTAACTTTTTTCCAATATGATCTTCTATGTATTACGGGTAATGTTCAAATTATGAATGATTGAATGATGAATTTTAGACGATTAAAAACGGCTTAGGAATTATTTGCTTTTTTTTTCAAATGTGTGCGGTGCTAGTAATATAGTAGCCATTCGGGGTCTCATCTTCGGGTGGGAGCCATGGACACGGACCTATTGTCCTGGCCTGTCGTGATGATGATGGACACTAAGGTCGCAGCAAAATCTGTAACCAAACAACATGGGTATTGAGTATGGCATGTGCAGGAAGCGTGAGCGCAGCAGCGGGCGCGGCGAAGCACCGGCCGCAGCAGCCGCCGCCGACGCCGCCGCCCGCCGCGCTGCACAACGGCGCGCACCGCGACGAGCCCACGCCGCCGCCGAGGAAGGTGAGTGCTCCTCACACCTCACCCTACACTGGACATCATCACAGCAGCGGGCGCGGCGAAGCACCGGCCGCAGCAGCCGCCGCCGACGCCGCCGCCCGCCGCGCTGCACAACGGCGCGCACCGCGACGAGCCCACGCCGCCGCCGAGGAAGGTGAGTGCTCCTCACACCTCACCCTACACTGGACATCATCACAGCAGCGGGCGCGGCGAAGCACCGGCCGCAGCAGCCGCCGCCGACGCCGCCGCCCGCCGCGCTGCACAACGGCGCGCACCGCGACGAGCCCACGCCGCCGCCGAGGAAGGTGAGTGCTCCTCACACCTCACCCTACACTGGACATAATCACAGCAGCGGGCGCGGCGAAGCACCGGCCGCAGCAGCCGCCGCCGACGCCGCCGCCCGCCGCGCTGCACAACGGCGCGCACCGCGACGAGCCCACGCCGCCGCCGAGGAAGGTGAGTGCTCCTCACACCTCACCCTACACTGGACATCATCACAGCAGCGGGCGCGGCGAAGCACCGGCCGCAGCAGCCGCCGCCGACGCCGCCGCCCGCCGCGCTGCACAACGGCGCGCACCGCGACGAGCACACGCCGCCGCCGAGGAAGGTGAGTGCTCCTCACACCTCACCCTACACTGGACATAATCACAGCAGCGGGCGCGGCGAAGCACCGGCCGCAGCAGCCGCCGCCCGCCGCGCTGCACAACGGCGCGCACCGCGACGAGCCCACGCCGCCGCCGAGGAAGGTGAGTGCTCCTCACACCTCACCCTACACTGGACATAATCACAGCAGCGGGCGCGGCGAAGCACCGGCCGCAGCAGCCGCCGCCCGCCGCGCTGCACAACGGCGCGCACCGCGACGAGCCCACGCCGCCGCCGAGGAAGGTGAGTGCTCCTCACACCTCACCCTACACTGGACATCATCACAGCAGCGGGCGCGGCGAAGCACCGGCCGCAGCAGCCGCCGCCCGCCGCGCTGCACAACGGCGCGCACCGCGACGAGCCCACGCCGCCGCCGAGGAAGGTGAGTGCTCCTCACACCTCACCCTACACTGGACATCATCACAGCAGCGGGCGCGGCGAAGCACCGGCCGCAGCAGCCGCCGCCGACGCCGCCGCCCGCCGCGCTGCACAACGGCGCGCACCGCGACGAGCCCACGCCGCCGCCGAGGAAGGTGAGTGCTCCTCACACCTCACCCTACACTGGACATCATCACAGCAGCGGGCGCGGCGAAGCACCGGCCGCAGCAGCCGCCGCCGACGCCGCCGCCCGCCGCGCTGCACAACGGCGCGCACCGCGACGAGCCCACGCCGCCGCCGAGGAAGGTGAGTGCTCCTCACACCTCACCCTACACTGGACATCATCACAGCAGCGGGCGCGGCGAAGCACCGGCCGCAGCAGCCGCCGCCGACGCCGCCGCCCGCCGCGCTGCACAACGGCGCGCACCGCGACGAGCCCACGCCGCCGCCGAGGAAGGTGAGTGCTCCTCACACCTCACCCTACACTGGACATCATCACAGCAGCGGGCGCGGCGAAGCACCGACCGCAGCAGCCGCCGCCGACGCCGCCGCCCGCCGCGCTGCACAACGGCGCGCACCGCGACGAGCACACGCCGCCGCCGAGGAAGGTGAGTGCTCCTCACACCTCACCCTACACTGGACATCATCACAGCAGCGGGCGCGGCGAAGCACCGGCCGCAGCAGCCGCCGCCCGCCGCGCTGCACAACGGCGCGCACCGCGACGAGCCCACGCCGCCGCCGAGGAAGGTGAGTGCTCCTCACACCTCACCCTACACTGGACATCATCACAGCAGCGGGCGCGGCGAAGCACCGGCCGCAGCAGCCGCCGCCCGCCGCGCTGCACAACGGCGCGCACCGCGACGAGCCCACGCCGCCGCCGAGGAAGGTGAGTGCTCCTCACACCTCACCCTACACTGGACATAATCACAGCAGCGGGCGCGGCGAAGCACCGGCCGCAGCAGCCGCCGCCGACGCCGCCGCCCGCCGCGCTGCACAACGGCGCGCACCGCGACGAGCCCACGCCGCCGCCGAGGAAGGTGAGTGCTCCTCACACCTCACCCTACACTGGACATCATCACAGCAGCGGGCGCGGCGAAGCACCGGCCGCAGCAGCCGCCGCCCGCCGCGCTGCACAACGGCGCGCACCGCGACGAGCCCACGCCGCCGCCGAGGAAGGTGAGTGCTCCTCACACCTCACCCTACACTGGACATCATCACAGCAGCGGGCGCGGCGAAGCACCGGCCGCAGCAGCCGCCGCCGACGCCGCCGCCCGCCGCGCTGCACAACGGCGCGCACCGCGACGAGCCCACGCCGCCGCCGAGGAAGGTGAGTGCTCCTCACACCTCACCCTACACTGGACATCATCACAGCAGCGGGCGCGGCGAAGCACCGGCCGCAGCAGCCGCCGCCCGCCGCGCTGCACAACGGCGCGCACCGCGACGAGCCCACGCCGCCGCCGAGGAAGGTGAGTGCTCCTCACACCTCACCCTACACTGGACATCATCACAGCAGCGGGCGCGGCGAAGCACCGGCCGCAGCAGCCGCCGCCGACGCCGCCGCCCGCCGCGCTGCACAAAAAAGTAAAAACGTATATTGTTATACTTAAAAATCCGACACAAATTGCTATGCTGCCCGCGGCATAATTTTAAAATATAGCAATAATATGATGTCGACTTTCCATAACGATATACGTTTCAATGTCCATGGGTAAAAACTTGAAATAGCTTGTCATGCCGTCCGCAGTGTGCGGTACCCATTAAACGTGATGTTCAATTATATCATTATCAAAAAGTACGAATTGGTGTAGCATATATAAGTCAAGTGGCAGTACATAGCTTAGATTTTTCAAAATTTTGAGTGTTTAATTTTTAACAAAATTTCTAAACTTTTTTGTTATTTTATTTAATTGTACATATTTACTAATAGGGTGTAATATTCAGTTATGTGTGTATGATAAAATTATACGGATGTATGTTATCGTCAGATAACTAAATTGTAAATTCACACAATTTTGATTACAAATATCGTCCTAATCCTAACATAATAAAGAAAGATGTACATAGTGTATTTGTTCTGCTTCAGAAAAAAAATAGATTGCAACTGGAAAACGCAGTGAAAGGAAAACTGAAAAGGGTAAAAATGGAGAGAGCTTTAGTGTACTTTCGCTTACCCTTGTTTACGTCCTATACACGAACTGTTTTTATAGTTCATTGTCATATTTATTGTCTGGAGAATACTGGATGTTGATTGTTTTTTTTAATTGTTTAAACAGTAGCTATCTATTGAGGACCGGTTACCAACCTTTGAAGTAATAATAAATAGAAGGTATTCCTACGCTTTATATTTATAAGGAAAGACGGTATGCGATTTTCCATACAAATATATATTCCCCCTTTTCCTGTATAGTATAGATAAATTATCCAGGAAGAAGGAAGCAGGAGCAGATATTTTTGGTGCATAAAATCAACGATATTTTATATTTTGACACGCTTCTTATATTTTCTATAGGCTTACATTCATCGCAGGCCGACTTTCCTTTTGATGGTGAAACAAAGTATCGTCAGGAAGCCTTCATGTCTGAGGGTTCGCTTCGAATGTGTGTGAAGCTTACCAGCCCAAAGTATATTCAGACCTTTGCCAACCCAAAGTATTTAGAGGGACACATACTCAGGCCATGTTAGTTTTTATGGATTTCTTATGTAAATATTTAAAAAGTATGATGTTAAAACTGTGTACACAAAAATGTTTGTTATTCTCTCGACAATAATATTCTGTAATTCCTATTCAGGTTTTATTCACGTTATTAATATTCCATAGATAATACAATTTGTTTTTGGTATTAGTCATGTTATTCCTCATTCTAAAATGCATGTTATTTACCCAGAAGCTTTCTTTGGCTTTGTATTAAAATAAAATAAACAGACAAGTTTTAGAATTTATTAGAGTAGAAAGTGTAAGTTCTAGATTTACTGTACAAACCTATTAATAAAAATACTCTATGGGAAAATTATACTTTATTCATATAAAGTCCTATCCATCTTTCGATTGACAAAATATTGATGCACAATTTTAACACAATTTGGTTTTCTACTAACACAATCCAATTGTGTGTTTGCATGGATTTAAATATATTTTACCTGTGTCATACATTACTGAATTTCATATTATAGATATTAAAAAAATAGTTTTGAACATTTCTTACGTTTCACGTTTTTTTTAATATATTTATGACATTAGATTTGTATTTAAAAATAGACATAATATCTTTTGATTACTGCTTCTTCCATTAGACAGACAGAACTGTGCGGCTACTAGTCTGTAGATTTCTTGAATTATCCATAAACACGATTAGCTTTATCTGGATAAAGAAAGCTTTATGATTTCATTATGTGCTTAAGAGTAATCATAAAACTTCTTCATCCAGATTGTAATTTGTACCCGATAGTTTTATTTTGTAACTGTTATGTTATTTTAGCATATGTTATGTGTATTCTATAAAGCTCATTTTGTTTATCAGGAGTGTTCTAGTCAAGATTCGTCACTGGAGCTGTGCGACATATCGGACGGCCTGGACGACACTCGCCTGCAGTCGGCGCTGTCGTGCGACAGCACGCGGTCGCGGGAACGATCGCGACGCTGCGACAGTCGCTCGCTCGACGTGTCGGACACCTCCAGCGTGCACTCGCGATCGCCTTCCACTTCTATCACTATGGTGAGTAATGGACGAACCGTGCGGTATGTCAAAAGGGTCATTCGAAGGTCGGAAGCAGTCTGCATTATAAGCACTGCCCGTTGTCGCGGGAACGCTGCGAGGGTCGCTCCAACTTTATGGCGGCTGGGAAGTAAGTTGCCGGCGCAGGTGTGCGCAGGTACGTGCGTGTGTGCGTACCTATACGGATCTAACTACACACCACTACACAGTGACGCTACGACGCGAAGGGCGACTGCGGGTGACAGAGAGTGCGCGCGGGGTATGCCCCGCCGCCTCGCCCTGCTACGGCCCGCTGATACCTTATTCTGTGTTCTGCGCATCGGCTTACGCGAAGCTCTGAGCCGCCATAAAGTTTGAATCGAACTATACCAGGTATGGATAAATCGGATGGTAGTGCGGTTGGCATTGTAAATGCTGTCCATTGATCTAATGGGTAGATGATCTACACCGATATAAACCTGACGATGAGCCCATTGTTCCTGTAGAGCCGCAGTGCAGACTAATAACAAGTATGTGGCGTTAAACAATGCTACGGTTGCCTCTCAACTGACGCTGTAGGTGATCAAAATGATCATTTTTTACACCAGTAAACTGGCGATATTGTTTCAAGCGGTCCGCCGGGTCCTATAGATACGTGTATACCTATGCTCATTTCACCTCATAACAAGGTGTTCATTGGTTCGTTTACAGATGGGCGGCGGCATGAGACGCTGTCGCGCGCTGTACGACTGTTCCGCCGACAACGAAGACGAGCTGTCGTTCCGCGAGGGAGAGGTCATAGTCGTCATCAACGAGCGCACCGAAGACGACAACTGGATGGAGGGCCAGGTGGAGGGCACCGCCCGCCGCGGCATGTTCCCCGTCTCTTTCGTGCACATGCTACCTGATTAATGCAGGAGCGAGATACAAGACCCGGTCAGAAGCAACACTTGGTATATTCCCCGTCTCTTTCGTACGCAAGCTTCCTGATCAATGTGAACGTGAGATAACTATATGGAATAATCTTTTACTTTCGTAACTTTAGATTCATTGCGAGAATGAGACGTTCTCCGTCTCATACGAAATCTATTGAGAATTATTAGAAGGATTGAGATAAAATTGGATAAGGGTAGTTCAATCCACGAAGACGCGCCCCAATCTTGCACAATCATGTTGTACAATGTTTCAAGCGATTCGTATGGAGTTAAAAAGAGTGGGGCGTTTCTTCGTGGGTTAAACCACCTATAGTCGTTTAGTTTGTACAGTTAACCGTGGATTCACGACTTAGAATCATCTTGTTGAATTTTATATTGAAGAATGATCTCGTGAAGCTGTGATTGCGCTCCACACACGAGTCGAGTGGAGTAACAGAACTGCCTGTTGAGGAATGGAATTCAATGTCATTCTAGTCTGATTCGCAACTCACCTCAATTAGGGGAGAAGCCAGAAGGGTTTCAAAATCGGTTTATATGAACGGGTAGTAGTTTAGGTAACAATAAACTTGCGATTTTACTGGACAAAAGCACAAATATTAGCGCAAATACATTTTGAATATTAGTTGAGCCTGCGCAAAATGCATTTTCGGGCGCTGACTGAGGTGCGGTTGAGGAGGCGAGGGGAAGCGCGAAAGGCGAAGCGCAAAGAGGCCTGTATGTCTGTGTCTGTCTGTGTGTGTCTCTTTGCAGTATGTCATGTTAATGCTCAGATATTGTAGTAAGGCGCAATTTTACGTAGAAACGTGGTAGCGATTTGGATTCCACTAATGTTGCTTAAAATCTTCTAAATTTTAAATGTATAATATCTTTTGAATCGACCGGTTCCTCCATTAGATCGTAGAATCGATTAGAAATGTGTCATATTGGATATATTTTTATTTTTTAATCAAGTTAAGGGCGAGAGCATATTATACGTTGTAGTTCATTTGATTGCACCTGTGGTAGGCCTACAATGAAGGCCTAGCAGAATCACTGAAAATCCAACTGTGTTAAATTGGATGAAGCATTTCCTTTTTTATATTATAGCTTTAATTAAAACCCTGCTGCTGTTTTTATGTCCAGAAATAACCATGTTTCTAATAAAAACGGGCACTCTTGTTGAAAACAACAGCCAATAGAAATATTGTTAGACTTTTAATTTTCTATTTGCTTACGTTATACGCGATTTATATTAAACAATACGATAACCCAATAGAAATTAATCCTTTGTGGTAAATTACATTTTATCATCAGTGTCATAGAAGTAGATTAAATGGAAATTGATTAAATGTGATATTTTATATATTTCATAGTGCTACAAGAAGGTATGGGATTTGGAATCACAACTGAACAGCCTACGGACTATAATGGTATGCTGGCTCCACATGTTGGTCTCAACGTTGCTACCTTGCCCAGAATTGGCCAAAGTGAAACAGGGTAATATCTATCCTTTAGCCATTTAAATGCCAAATCTGAGTTTCTTTCAAAATATTGGCACACTTTTATAAAAAAGGATATGTAATATTGGCACACTTTTATTACATATCCTTTTGGACAAGTTTTTAAAATACACACAGCGGGATAATTGATAAATAATTTTTACGTCCACATGATAGGTCAAAAGTTAAAACCCACATTGGGGACGATGTGTGGAGCCGGCCTTGAAAGGCCTAATACTGTAGCGTTCATTTGAAGAGCTCAGAGCTTATTTACTCTATCGTTAAGGCGAACTCATCAGGTCTACCCGCGAAATTCAAAATTTTCGAGGTTTTTTGCAATTGGTACGCTAATTACACATAATAAGCTTATGGCAGTCATTTTGCGAGAATGGCAGTTACTTCTTTACATGTTTATATCAAAATTTTTGCATAAAAATGTCTATCCTAGGAAATTAGTCCGAGTGAAGAGTTTTAAGTGAGTAACTCGCAAATCTCGGATTAATTTCTTTAACTCGACACTTTCAAGCAGAGATTTTTATATAAATACGTGAAGATGATATTGGGATTATCGCAATTTGACTGCCATAAGCCTATTATGCCTTATTAGCTTAAAAATCACGAAAAACCACAAAAAATTGAATTTCGCGGGCACACCCGTGGTGTGCTCCTTAATATATTATCATTATCTACGTGCATGTGGGGCTGGTCTGCGTTCAGTTTTATAAAGCATTGTGATATACGTATTTTAATATCAGCACAAATAATTGTTTTTATACAAGAATTTTAATACTTCTTATTACATTTTTTAATGTGTGCAACGTTTTTTGGTCTAAGGCTAAGTGTTCGTATCATTAACACAATTATTAAAATATACGTAATGATTTCAAAAGAAGGTTTCAATTAAGTGTACTCGTATCGTGTACGAGTATGATTTAATGAACATTTAAATGCTCACAATATTTGCTACAAAATAGACGTATCGTTAAATGAGGGTATGCAGGTAATATTTCGCCTCACTATGGATGAGTTGACATTGTCAAATTGTCTATACTAACCTAGGCCCACTTGCGTAAGTCTGGGTGTGTTAACCCAGAGTTAACACACTAACCCAGATGCTCAAACGATGGATGGAAGTTGTCAAAATTGTCCAATGAGAGACGTCGAGTCTAGGCCTAAGAAGTAAATAGTAACCCAGCCGTTTTGCGCAAGTGGACCTAAGATGATAAAGTCAAGTTAGTTTTTTTACATGGGCCTAAATTAAAGGCTTTTATAAAAATGTTTAAAGGTAATTATTATCATACGCACAATAAAATCAATTTTGGTGATTCTGAATTAAAATGTCTTTATAACTGTCTGTGACATAATATGATAAAAAACGTCAGCTCAGTCCTTTCAAGCAACATCTGGTTAATGTCAACTGTGATACCCTCTCTATTTAGTTTTAATATGAATTAGAAACACCAATACAACTTATGCCAACAGAAACTCCGTCCCGAAACGGAATTTTTGAAATTATCGTTTCAATCCCAAGTTTGGACGATTGAAAGTATTTAAATCATTTGAATACTGCTCAAATACAGTAGCCGTAAATACCCGAATGTAATAAAGTAGCATCTATAGACATAATATTCGATTCAAAAATAAAAATAAAGCCTATCAAAGGTAGATATTTCAATCCACGATGACGCGTCAAACTCCATACGAATCGAGTGAAGCATAAAGCGATTTTGACAGAGCGGTGCGTGTCATCGTCGATGTCTATAATAAGAAATGTCGAAATGTCTATAATAAGGTCAATAAGCTGAAATACGATATAGCTACTTGCAATAATGCATTTTAAAAATATTCCTTGTGAAAAGAGAAAGCACTATTATTAGATATTATGTCTAAATTGCTAAGAAATAGTGAACCCAAATATGCAACACTATAAATATTTCTTAGAGAACGGCTTTAAAGTTGGAAGACGTTGTTTTATACAGCTCAGATAGTAATTTGCCAAAAATTAATATATAATATTATGTGATCTTGTAGTTGGAGTATATATATATTTTTCAACAACAAACTATTGGACCAGTGACCGATTGTTGCGTAGTTGTTTCTCGTAGTTACGTCTTAGATTGTTGCCTAAATATTGAGCTGCCTGTATGGATACTATATACTTCACTGTTTTTTATCAAGTTGAGTAGCACGTTTAGTTATAAGAAAAATTATTCAGTAACAATATGCTACAGGCGATTTAAGTTCCAACTGTCAAATATTTTCATTAATTTGGAGAACTGTCGACGTAAGATAAGTTCACTGAATACGAACATATAATACATACAACATTAACCCTCTACTTAACTAAAACAAATTTAATCAGCCTCTAGTATAATTTATATGTAAAATGCTGAATTTTGAATGTACTTTCTTGATAAAGTATTGCTTTTTGGTTCTCAGTGCCTAACTGAACACAGATCAGAGAATCTTTTCTTTGGTCAACAAAATACAAAAAAAGACCGTTATGTAGACCTTTGATTTTATGCAACACTATAGTAATAATTGTTAACAGTCTGTCAAGAAGGACCATGATAAGTGGGATAGTGCATGTTTAATCAATGGATAGTGCACAGTATTATGACACCGAATGCCATGAGCTTCTAACGATTACATGTCTAGTCTATAGTATCCATCATAGAGTGTATTATGAATCTTGTTATAAATATTAAATTTTATCACTTTCGCGAGTACATACATAACTTGATATTATATTTCATACATTTTATTCTTCAATAATAATAAACACAATCAGGGTACACTTTCATTGTACTGGCAATTTCGCACTTTTATCTATTTTGTTTTTTAAAACTGACCACCCTGATGGACACGCTGTCCCAGCCTACGTCCGTGCCAAGCTTCATTCTTTTATTGTGCGCGGCAATGAGCACTCGACTACAAAAACACGTCTCGTTTTTGTTAATTTAGGTTCAAAGTAAAAAAAAAAAAAAAATAAGTGTTCAGTGTTAAAACTTGCTTAATTTTCTATACTGATAATGCTTAGACGCTAGTAAAATTTATTATTATAACAAAAATAAAATCAAATCAAAACATATAATTGTGCATTCATCTTCGTCAGACTCCGAGGAAAGAGGGTAAGTGAAAATTAACCTTTTTTCCCAGATATCACATCAACTCAAATATCAATGCCGACGAAAGTGTGTCCAAAAATTGAAATCCTAAGGCATCTCTAAGCTAACTTGGAGGGTATCACATTGAGGTTATCACGAAAGTATAGCATGATGCGCGAAATAGTCCAGGCATCTCTAAGCTAGCTTGGAGGGTATCACGTTGAGGATACCACGAAAGCATAGCATGATGCGTCAATGCTCCTGGAGGTTGACTGCGGGTCAACACGAAGGATTTTAAAAATACCTCAAAGGACTTTGCGGATACCAACGGGGGACGATGTCGGTGTGGCGCTGTTCTCGGCTTCACTACAAGTGGCTCCGCATGACCTCCCGGACTTTGATCCCGAATTGCTATCGGCGCTCAGTCACAAGAACTATATTAATGGTTAGTCCCGACAGTTGTAAAATTCTAGCCGACCTTCATTGCAAAGAATCAAATAGTTTATTTGATATACTTGCCTGGCTTATGAATAGCCAGTTAAACGTTATAGCCTTTTATCAGTGATAACTATTTCACGACTTAAAAACTAATTCCACGAGGGTACCAACGCGTCGAACTTTTCTAACTATGTACCTACAACAATAATGTTTAGATTTTGTGGTGGAAAATAATTTTACTTACTTTCGAAAATTAATGTTCAGATTGTGTAATGGGATGATAATTTAACTATTAGCTCAAAACTCAATAAGTTAACAATATTATGTATAATGTACCATTAGTCTGAAAGTTTCATTGAAGTGAATTGTTAAATTCTTTCTAAAACTAATAAAAATCTTAAACCACAACGCGTCCTGAACTGAGAAGAAGCTTAAGTATTGACAAATGACATTTTGTTTCGACAAATGACAAGTAATTAAAGTTCACGAACGGGACCAGATGTTTTTTCGGAGAAATAGTTTCGGGCATTATACTAGTTTCAATGGTTACTGATCGTCAGGTGTTGTAAATAAAGAAACCAGCAGGGCGCGGCGGGCGACTTTGCTATCGACACCCACCGCTGGGACAGCGCAATCTCGTTTCTCGAGAAACTAGCTGGCCCCCTCTCGTTACGGCTCGGCCAGCAGGGGGGGGCGTGACACACTTGAGTATTGGCGATCAGCCGCGAGGAAGATGCGACGTGGCAGCGAGTCTCCACCAGGTTCATCGTCGACGCTAGACATTAAGGTACCTATATGCCAGTTGTCTTCAACATTTTGAAGTTTATTGGTTACATATCACTGACAAGGAATCCGTCACGATCTATAACATGATCTAGAATTTCGGGAGTTATAATAAGTGAAGACTATTTTTTTACTTTCACTAGGTGTACAAATGTACGTACATTCAATAAAATATTTTAATGAATTGAACAAATTAAGGAACTAGCTCCAAAAAATTATTATTACATAATACCATTTTAAAAATCGTACACTAACACAGTGTACCGTCTTACACGTTCACAACAAAGAAAAAGCGACAAATGTCTTTGACAATCGACATTTCTTTTTTGGGTGAGATAATGTGGGAGTGAGTCACTGCATGTTCGATTATAGTTAAGATGTGTCTAACCTCAAAATCTTACGTGGTAAAAGATACATTCTAAATTTAAAGGCGTTGAATGAACTTGTAGTTCAAAATCCTTTGAAATTGATAGTTCATAGAACAGCTTACAAGCGAATACTTAAAAAGGGTTTTATGCCTATGAACTGAAGAATCTTATTTTAAAGTACCGATTCATCCTTGGTAAAATACATAAAGAAGTTGTGACTCATCTCAGATACTTACCGCGGTTTTTTCATGAAGATTTGTTAGGTGTTAGAGTGTTAAAGTTATTTACTACCCTCAAAACATGCTCAGTTTCCTGGTTTTATTTTAATTTCTGACGATATGGCAGTATCGTTACCCAACCGCAAACTATGACGTGAATTATGTAACAATTCAAATTCTGTAAAAAAAAATTTATACGCTTAACTCGTTGTATCATCTAAGAGTTAAGCTTAATTCCGATTAAAAGTCCTAAAGTCCACTTCTCCAGCTATTAGGTATGGATGGGGTTACACAGAACGTCTGTAGAAACAAAAAATGTAGCCCGTAAGAAAAATTAGACTTTAGACGCAGCTGTTCGTCCATCATCGGTTATCCTATCAGATGGCCAGTGGTTACAAAACATTTTTTAAGTCATCTAACTCCCTTAAACCTAAAAGGTTGAACTAGTGATTCACACGATTTCCCGGTCTAGATGAAGACTAATTCTTTTCATTAGAGGGATTTTTGTTTTTGTAATAATTAACGTTAAGATGAATCGAAATACCTCTTTACAGAGTTGATGGCCATATTTTTCGATACATCTATTTTGATACACATGATTTACATCAGTTGCATAGAGGATATCAAATATCCTCATTTAAACGATTGGGTTAATTGTTTCTTATATGGAAATTAAAGATAATCAAAAGCTGACCAAGAGTTACATCCAGTTAATGGGATTAAGCTACCGCTGTAAAATTACATACTTCAAAGTTATTCAAAGAGTTCAACCCAGTTATTGAATTTATCGCTTCTTGCAATAATGCGAAATGTAATCAATATGAACCCAGACGTCTTAGAAACAGACGCATTCTGAACATTTTGGAACACCAAGTTTACCTTTACAACTTTGGATTATCTTCTTTTACATAAGGTGTCAAAAGACTTACTTCTTATAGTACATTTATTGATGATAAATAAATAAATATGGTCTTTCCCTAGAGAACCACAATTCATAGGAATTACTGGAGGAAGTTCTCTGAAGGCATTAAAAAAAAAAAAAAAAAAAAAAAAAAAAAAAAAAAAAAAAGGACATTTTGTTGGAATTTTTAATAATCTATATGTTTCAAAAATTTTGTGTTATTTACAAAGTTTTGTGGCAATACTGCTTTAATAACGACTGAGATCCGTACAATCCGTACATTATAAGTCAACCTCGTAATTTCCAACAGAACAACTTGTTAACGACGTAGCATATGGTACGATTACTTGTTATCATTCGGCATTGAGTTTAATTTCTGCTGATGATTTTGGGTCAAAAAAAAAAAAATATATATATATATATTATATTGCGAAAATGAATACATAATATAGTATATCTATAGCACACAATATAGTATGCTAACACATTGCTCAATGGGCCTTAATAAGAGTTTATTCATTCCGTAACTTTGCTTTGCTGATCTTGTAACTTTTTTAGCTTTAGGCAGTAGACACAGCACAGAATGAAAACATTAGCATTAGTTAAAGTTAGTATTATTGTTTTTATATAATTCAAGGGAATTATTGAGTTTATACAACGCCAGCTACTACTCAGGGCGAACCAGTTTTAATTATACCATAATCAAAACTGAAGAGAAAGTATAAAAATTTGCCACAGCTTTGAAAAACAAATCGATATGTCGTTTACAAAATCTTAGACCAAGATATATAATAGACAACCTCCTGATAATGTTGAAGCGACCTCATAAGGTCGCCTGCAGGCAGACCACCGTGAGAACGTGTCTGCCGAGGAATATAATCTCTCACGAGAGAGGTCTGCGTTTCAGTGTACTCAGCACCAAGTACGCAACACTTCCTCGGCGAGCACGTAGTTTGTTGCTTGACCTCATCAGAAAAGCAGTCTGCTGGTAACAACCATTACGGACGTTACCTAAGTTTTATAACCTCTTATTGAGCGATGATGCTTCTGTCGCAATAGCTCTTTTGCTCTCTAATCATTAATCATTATAATCTATCTAAATATAAATTAAACCTATTTGTAATGTGACTGGTTTATTGATCCAGGAATTGAACGAAAAGATTGTGTTAATTAAATACTTCTGTGGTATAAAGAGGACCTATTTCCTATTATAATAGGAAACAATTTACTATCTGTTAATGTCCATAATTTAACAAAAATTTTCATCTCTAAACATCTACCCTGATTGTGTTTATTATTATTGAAGAATAAAATGTATGAAATATAATTGATGATTAAACGAACTTACCTGTAAGTGAAGTTCTATCACAATTATGTGAATACATTTTATTCGAAAATAATAATATAAGGTCCCTCCCATACCCAAAACCCATGAGTATAATACAAAAATTTTGTTAAATATTCTCTAAAGAATGAAGCTTGGCACGGACGTAGGCTGGGACAGCGTGTCCATCAGGGTGGTCAGTTTTAAAAAACAAAATAGATAAAAGTGCGAAATTGCCAGTACAATGAAAGTGTACCCTGATTGTGTTTATTATTATTTTCGAATAAAATGTATTCACATAATTGTGATAGAACTTCACTTACAGGTAAGTTCGTTTAATCATCAATTAATTTACGTAACGATTCGTGATTTATGAGAATCCAATTATTATCTATGTAAAATGCTGATATTGTTTTCACATAAATACGATAATGTTTTAATAGACGAGATCTTAAGTTTCTACGTACACATTCCCTTGTAATAATTTAGTTTTGTGTGTATATTTATGTTCAGTAATTCTATTTAAAACCTGTTTAAAAATAAAGAACGTGAATTGCGTCTCTTTCACACGCTACTCATATCTCTAGTGTGTGAGAGAGAACGGAACACAATGGTAATCACATTCTTTATATGAACAGGTAGGTAATGTATTCATAGTGATGTAATGTAAGTGATACATACATTGTAAAGTTACCTTCATTAACGCGCGTTGCCATAACCTAGTATTAAAAGAGTATTTACGCAATTTATTATTAATTAATTATCCATTTAACGTTCAACATACGCTCGTACGTTATACGCTCAAGCTTTTCATCCCTTTTACTTAAAAAATAATAATAATTTTATCCTAGAAAACTATTCCAATTTTTTAACAACAATAAAATTCAATATACATAACTGGTTTTTATTCTGATTAAAATGTAAAAGTTGAAAAAAAAAACTTGTACATAGATTCCTGATAAGTTTAGCTTTTATTCTAATTTATTTATGAATACATAATATTATTTCCATTTAAATTATTATTAAGTGGATTGATCCAGCCTTTTGTCTTGGTGTATTAGGTATTTATTTAACAAATACTTTTTATAGATTTGATTGTGATGCCGTATAAACCTATATTATATGACTCCCTTTCCAAAGCCTAATTTATTTCAGTTAAAATATAAATAGCTTTTATTGGTAGTTAAAAAATACTATGAATCTTGGTTATGAAGCATCTTAATAATTTAAGTGGTTGAAATGAAGAAATAGGAGTTTTAGGAATGCATGCCTCAGACTAAAGTCAGCATGTTACTTATAAAAAAAGTTATGTAACCAAATGATGCTATAGTGTTTAAGCTGTTTTATTCTGTAATATTGTAGTATATTGTATTATGGAGTTGTAGTTGAAATAGTTTTTTTCTATTGTGTATTATTATCTAAATGAAAATCTGTATGAATTTATTAATACATCATTTCGATGTCAAGTTTTTGAATTTTTATTTATACCTGCACTGTAAACTTCGGTCTTTTGCACCACCAGATGTCAAAGACCATAATCATACTCATACAGAATTGAGATTTTTTTTAAACAAAGGAGTAAAGAAACAAACTACAAATACCATAAGTTTCACACCTAAAGAGTGCCTAAGAGTAAAATGTCAATATTATGTTATGATCTCATTTAAATAAAGCAGCAATGTATTGATCCTTTGAACCATAAGCAAGGGGTCTTTCAGCCGAGCACATAGGGTGAGCATTCAGCCCTTTGTTGATTACTATATAAGTACCTAATCAAAGATACAGCCCCACAGAACATTACTACCCTAGCCGGGCCACCCATGCAGCACATACAGCCATTCAAATTCCTGGGCGCATTATTCTGAGGTATATCAGGGTATATCTCAGTAATCTTGAAAGAGTCCGTAGAAATCTATGGTCCGTTTTTCGGAGATTTTTCCATAGGTTAAAGGTTTTTCTATGTAGAAACAGTGAACAAGAGTGAACATCACTTTTACTACAATCATATACCTATATATATTCGTTGCTACATTATAGATGCACTTTTATAAGACTTAGGTACAGTCCGACAAGGCTCTCTTGGCACTTGAAGGAGGGCGATGTTGCAAAACAAAGGCAGACATAAAATAAAATCTCCTCAATTTTACTTCAATTTTAGTTTAAAATCGTTGCTATCTATAGTACATCATAGATGCACTTTTATAAGACTTAGGTACAGTCCGACAAGGCTCTCTTGGCACTTGAAGGAGGGCGATGTTGCAAAACAAAGGCAGACATAAAATAAAATCTCGTCAATTTTACTTCAATTTTAGTTTAAAATAGTTAATTATTATTATTATTATTATTATTATATGCCTTCCTCTAAACATTTTTTTTTTTTTTCTTTTTCTCAATATATTTTTCATTTTCATGTCATTTTTTTTTTTCTCAATGTCTTTTTAAATTTCATGTATATTTTTTTTTTTTTTTTTGTCAATTTTTTTTTTTTTTTTTCAATTTATTTTTCATTTTCATGTCTTTTTTTTTTTCTTCTTTTATGTCTTTTTAATTTTCATGTCAATGTTTTTTTTTTTTTTTTTAGAGGTCATCCCATAAGGGTCCAAAGCACTCCAAGCCCGTCAAAATCCTCTATATCTGTCCGCCAACGTGTGTGCGGCCTGCCTCGACGTCGCGCGATGAATCGTGGGCACCATGTTGTGGTTTCCTTTGTCCATCGGTCATCTGTCAGTCGCATGATGTGGCCGGCCCATGTCCATTTTAATTTTCGCGCCATTCTCAAAACATCAATTGTTTTTGATTTGTCTCTTATGTCTTTTTTCTTTATTCTATCAGCAAGCCTCACTCCTAACATACTTCGTTCCATTTTCCTTTGTGTAATTTTTAATTTTTTAATTTCATTTCTGTTTAAAGCCCAGGTCTGTGATCCATATGTCAGAATTGGAAGTATGCATGTATTGAACACTTTACTCTTTATATTCAATGATATCTTTTTATTTTTAAATATGTATTTAAGACTCCAGTATCTCTTCCACGCACTTAGAGTTCTCTTATTGAGTTCGTCTCCTTGCGCGAGTTTATTGAACGATACTATCTTTCCCAGGTAAGTAAAGCTCTCTACTGTTTCAATGATATTATTGTCTAGTCTTATTGAGACTGGTCTGCCTGTATTAGACATTATTTTGGTTTTGCTCTTATTCATGCACAGTCCCACTTTACCACAATGATCTTTAAGTTCGTCCATCATTTCCTGTAGCTCTTTTTCACTATTGCTGAAGATTGCTATATCATCTGCAAATCTTATATTACTTAAGTGTCTTCCATTTATTTGTATACCTTTATTTTGCCACTCTAGTTGTGAAAATATATATTCCAGCACAGAATTGAAAAATTTTGGTGATAAGCAGTCTCCCTGCTTTATTCCTCTTTCTATTTTCAGCTGCTGACCTATTTTGTCCAGTTGAATTCTTACTGTGCTATTTTCGTAAATGTATTGTAATATCCTGATATATTTATGTGGTATGCCATCTCTATGTAGTGCTCTCCATAGGTAGCAGTGTTCGATAGAGTCAAAGGCTTTTGTGAAGTCGATAAATGCTATATAGAGTGGTTGTTTGTACTCTTGCACTTTCTCTGTTAGTTGTTGCATAGTATGGAGGTGGTCACATGTACTAAAGCCTTGACGGAACCCTGCCTGCTCAGGAGGTTGTTGAGAGTCCAGTATGGGTGCCAGGCGTGCTAATAATATTTTGGCAAACACTTTGTAGATATTACTAGTCAGCGTGATTGGTCGATAATTGTTAATATCATCGATGTTTCCCTTTTTAAATAGTAAAATGATTGTAGAGTTAAGCCATTCTTCAGGGACGATTTCTTGGTCAAGAATTTCATTGAAAAGCTCTGTGAGCACTCTACATAATTGATTTATTCCAATCTTTAAGAGTTCACTAGGTATTCCTTCGGGACCAGCTGATTTATTATTTTTCTGACTTCTTATAGCGTTTTCTACCTCTATTGGAAGTATTGCAGGGATTGGCTCCTGTTTATCAGTTGGTGGAGTAAGAGCAGTTCTCTGTTGTAACTGTAGTCGACTTCTATATAATTCTGTGTAGAAAGAAGTGGCCTCTTTTACTATGTCTGATCTGACTTGTATTGTCTTGCAGTTAGAATTGATTGTTTGTTTTAAATGGGGAATCCACTTTTTACCTACACTCAGGTGTCTCTCTAGTTTAGAAATAGCTGCATTTGTCTTGGTAAAGAGTTCTATGCTGCTATTTTCGGCTCTTCGTACATCTCTTCGTATCATTCTTTTAACAGTTATATTTAGCAATTTAAGCTCATTTTTTTCACTTTCTGATTTATTTGTAAGTACGTTCAATGAGGCACGTTCCTTAATTTTTTGTAATGTTTCAGTTGATAGGATAGAGTTTTTTGTTTCGCTGTCTGTAAGGTGTAGTTTGGCACATTTTTTAATTTGACTTATTAAGTTGGTGTATTTTCCCTGAATTAATATAATTATTATATTAATTATATTAATCCTAAAATAGTTAATAGTAAGCAAAAACAACATAACATACGATAGGTAGTAGATGCACTTTTATAAGACTTAGGTACAGTCCGACAAGGCTCTCTTGGCACTTGAAGGAGGGCGATGTTGCAAAACAAAGGCAGACATAAAATAAAATCTCGTCAATTTTACTTCAATTTTAGTTTAAAATAGTTAATAGTAAGCAAAAACAACATAACATACGATAGTGATATACTGACAGAGCGAACTATCAAACAGTAGCACAAGATAGCGACGTTAGTTCAGACTTTGGCCACGCGCCAAAATAGCCTTGTCGCACTGTATTTATCAAGCTGTCAACTTTGACCTTGTCAATGTCATTGTCTAAAGTCTATTGTCAATTCAGTGGAAAACTTCAAAAGTCAAAACCGTAGACGTACATGCTACATAAGTGTTTTATGTCTGTGCATGCCAGTGGTGCCAGATTAGGCGAATTATCGCCATTTAGGCTACCTCGGGGAGTCAATCGGCGACCAAAAATCCCAATTGGCTACCGGTAGCCATTTAGGCTACCTGGAAAATAGAAAAGGGCTATTTTAGGCTACCTGACCAAAAATTATCTAATAATTTCTCTTAAATACGTTTGTTGTGAAAGTTTCATTAGAAACGTATGTAATATCCAGCTATTTGTCTTTCCATGCTATTTGCTTTCTCAAACGTATTGCAATTACTATGACATTGTGTAGGAATGAGATAGAGATACATAAGTGCGTTTGACACAATAATCTTTTACTTTACTTTATATTAGCCGGACAAATAAAGTGACACTTCGATAAGACGCAATTGCCCTGAGCGACATCAATTTCATTCTTATGGGTAGTAACTTTTGAATAAAATTTGAATTTATGCGCCTGGAAGTTTACTATGGTATTCTGTATCTCAATGATCTTCATCAAGCTTTTAAGCTATTGCATAGCTTCTATCGCAGGCCTTGAGCGTGGAGACCGAAACCAGAAAATCCGTAACGAAAATAACCTAAACCCTCCACTCCGACCGGCCCGCTCTATCGCAGCCCTTGAGCGTGGAGACCAAATCCAGGAATTCCGTAACGAAAATAACCTAACATCCCCCACGAAGAAGAAGTTGTGTTGAGGTGTTAACGTCTTCAAATGAAAGACGTTCTTCATTGCTTCACATTAGTTCATTGTGGTACTTATTTTAAGAACAAAACGTACGGACTGTAGTTAAACGCGTGGTTTGGGTGCCCTATGTGCCGTGAATGCGTAATTGTATCATGTGTGTTGGGCTGAGTGATGACCACCCGCGCCCGCGCCCCTGACCGTCGTCCCCGCCAGGCCCGGCGCGTTCAGTGCACCGAGTACTGAACAAGTTGATAAAAAATGCTATGCAATAGCTTTACCGCGGCAGTCTCCGAGTGCCACACGTCTTTTTTATCCATTGAACGATTTTCCACAAAATTTTATTTGAATGATAAATTAAAGTAGCAATGTATAACGAACTTTAGAAAAGAGTTATCATCAATGCAAGTTTAAATATAGAATATGACCCCACGGTCCACCATAAGTTATAGTTTGGTAATTGGTACCTACCTATAATAAATAAATTTATGACTTTTCGCTTCACGTTGGTTTTTTTTTGCGTGTCTTCTTTATTTAGGTCTAAAACATAGGTCTGAAAGTTCAAAGTTTTAGGCGAATTAGGCTACTTGTGCAAAAAAAAAATTGGGCGAATTTAGGCTACTCAGCAGGCAAAATTGGGCGAATTCAAATATCTGGCAACCCTGATGCATGCTACATTGAAGTCAAAACCTGTGGTCAAAACGCAACAGGTGTTTCATTCAAGACTAGAGATGGGCGTTTTTGTTATTTTTCACCATCGTTGCGCAACGTTGTTTCGATATCGTCACCCGTTGTTAACATCGTTGTTTCTGACAACGGTGTTAGACGTCCAGCTAGCGTATTAGTAACGGCTTGTTAATTGCTCCGAGAGTAACATGTTCTGTTGACGTTGTCATAAACGTTGTTATATTGAAATGCGATGCCATCGAACTTCAACGTAATGGAAGATATTTATGGAAATAATAATAAAAGTGTTGATGCAACTAAATGGACAAAATATTTTTTGAAGATAATTTTAAGTATACTTATTATGTACATAAAGAGAAATTATTTAGATAAAAAATATGAGTTAAAATTTAAAAATTTACTAGTAACGTTCGGCCAACGTTCGGCTGCCACGTTCGTACGACATCGGTCGTTGTCGGTTATTGTCTCTAGTCTCTACTGTTGTCACTTGTCTGTGTGCTCGGCACACTGAATTTCGGTGTCCAACGGATGGTAATCCCATCCGTTGTTCTACATTTTGGCAACGGATGCCATCATCATATAGTGACATCGTTGGTCAACAACGTTCTTTTAAAAACGCCCATCTCTATAATCAAGACTTGTTTTCTAAATTCTATTTCTCTAATCTCTTCGTTATTCAATAATCAATATAGTAGGTAATGTTATCATGCTTCCTTATCAGCGTGAAAGTTGTTTTGTAAACTTATCAGTTATCACATAGGCCACATACGGCCGTATGGAATAATATCACTGACAAACACGAGTTCAAACTTCAAGCTTGCTTGAAATCGTTTTAAATGCGCTCACTGTATTTTAGTGAAATGAAATAATTTTACTATAAGCTAGATTGATAAAGCATAAAATTAATTAGCAATGGTGTCCCGCAAAAGAGTTTTTGACTTACTGAGAACAATTAACGTAGCTTCGTAAGTATTCGACAAAAACATTTCATTCTGTTACTGTTGAAACTGAAACAATAATGTTTTAACTGCAAGCTGTTCAAACCTCCAAAAAATTTGTTATTTCAAACTTTTTCAGCTGTCAATGTCCTGCTCATAGCCAAAGAGGAAACTTTCAAGTTTCAAATACTGCACTCTCCAAAGATTATGCTTTTGAGGTAATACCATACTCTGCATACATATATTTCCGCAAATAAAATGTGAAAGCATTTTTATATTAGAATTTCTATTTATATGTAAACTCAAACCACCTCAAACATTTATTTCATATAGTCCTATTTTATTTATTTATTTACTATTTCACTGCAAGGTAGCAGCGTTGTTACCCTTGTAAACATAGTTTGCACTGAGAACTCAGACTGAGAATGCACAAAGAGTTCAGAACAGTTTTCTATGTTTTAAAACAAATAACAAAAAAAAATTATTTATAATCATATTGTATTTAAAGTCTTCTAGGATAGTTTTACTGTAGTTACAATAGTTTGGTCTTAAAATTCAGCCCATTGATTTAAAACATTATTATAGTTGCTTGGTTTGATATTTCTAGATAAAATGTACAACAGTGAGGTATGGCCTTGGAGTTACAAAGGAGGTGGGTCAAGATTTGGTCAATCTTGGTACAAAGAACGTCTGTGTCATGACAGACTCTAATGTAGTGGCCCTTCAACCTATGAAAGCTGTACTGGATTCACTGACGAGGAATGGGGTCAACTACAAAGTGTATGACAGGGTCAAAGTGGAACCTACCGATGCAAGGTAACAATTTTTAAATTAAGTCTGCATTCAATAGAATATATTTTGGGGACTGTGTTCAAGAACTATTTAATTTGTTTTCTTTAAAAAAAATTGTCATAATATGTATATGTTTTTAGGCATATTTCTAAGCAAGTACTCTCCAAAATAGAATTTGTAAAATGTTATCAATCAAGCATGAATGTTTTTAAAGATCATAAAATGTGTATCAGTTCAGTATTTTTATCTAATTAAATCAGTTTCTTCTGATTCTTTATCAATATGTCGAGATATGGTCATGCAAAAAAAAGAGGCTGCGAATTTGGAGCTTAATATGCCACTGACTGTAAAGTCTCATAGCATAGATTTATAATAGATCGTCGCTAGCGCTCCGATTAGATAGAGCCCTACCTTACAACAACAGCTCCACAAGTTCGGCTACTTTTTCTTGTAGTGTGAGTGTCTCAATTTGAAATATGTATGATGCGCGGAAACTAGAGTGCGTGAAAAATAATGTAGCGACGCGCTCGGGTCTGCCACCCGAGCAGAATATTTATTGCCGCACTTTCGAAGTCGCCGGCAGCCTCCTGGACCTCTTTGCCTTATAGCTTGTTGATAATTTTATGATATTATGGACTATGTGTGTGGTGGTTGTTAGTATATCTTTATAACTTTAATTTTCTTTCTTTATAACTTTTTAATTTTCTTTAAGAATTTAACGCTACATTACGCGGCACATGTATATGCCGCGTAATGTAGCGTTATGGTCCCGACTCCCGAGACTGAGGCTTATGACAGTGAAACAATGTTATTTCCAGTTTCAAGGATGCCATAAAATTCGCCAAAGAGGGAGAATTCGACGGTTTCGTGGCGATCGGCGGCGGGAGCGTGATGGACACTTGCAAGGCGGCGAACCTGTACTACTGCGACCCGCACGCCGAGTTCCTCGACTACGTGAACCAGCCCGTGGGCAAGGGGAAATCGGTCACCGTCCCGCTCAAGCCGTTGATTGCAAGTAGGTGGCTGCTCATATGTTATCTCCAGTTTCAAGGATGCCATAAAGTTCGCCAAAGAGGGAGAATTCGACGGTTTCGTGGCGATCGGCGGCGGGAGCGTGATGGACACTTGCAAGGCGGCGAACCTGTACTACTGCGACCCGCACGCCGAGTTCCTCGACTACGTGAACCAGCCCGTGGGCAAGGGGAAATCGGTCACCGTCCTGCTCAAGCCGTTGATTGCAAGTAGGTGGCTGTTCATTAATGAACAATGTTTAAATTTCGATATTATGTCAAATAGAACTTTGGATTCAAGAATAATGAAAGGCTTGAATATAATTACTTAATAGCAAAAGTAATTGCTCATAGAGTTACAAGCATTTAATTTTTCTTTGTCCCTTTCTCGCAAAAAGGAAAATTTGTGTAGAAATACAATGGCATGAGTGATAGTGACGTCACTATCCGATATAGTTATATCTTCCTAATCAGGATTATTATATTGCTTGTAACTTTTTCGTTATTTACTTGATTTCACTTTTCTTCCATAATTCTATCTGTTATTGAATATTGTATCAAAAATCATTATTAAATAAATCAACATTTTCATTTGAGTAAAATACCTTATTTTCTAAAATCCTTTGTTAGGAGATGTTTACATCACAATAGCTGTCTCTAAATCCACCCTTTCGTTTAAACAGTCAATCACTTACTTTTATGTATGACTTTTATGACACTACTGTAAAGACTTGTCTCTTTTTTTTAGTTCCCACAACAAGCGGTACAGGCAGCGAAACAACAGGACTGAGCATATTCGACTATGAAGAGATAAAAGCGAAGACCGGCATCTCCCACGCAGCGCTACGCCCGATCCTAGCGCTCATCGACCCGCTGCATACGCTCACAGTGCCGCGAAACGTGGCCATTTTCTCCGGATTTGACGTGTTCTGTCACGCCCTGGAGAGCTTCACGGCGATCCCGTACACGGAGAGGGGGCCGGCTCCGGAGAATCCCGCGCTGCGACCCGTGTACCAAGGGAGCAACCCTATATCCGATGTTTGGGCTCGTTTTTGTTTGCAGGTACAACCCTATTATAATTACCCTAATAATGGAATCACTAACCCAAACCCTAACAAACTCCCTAACGAAATATTAAACTTATCCCTCATTAAGTTCAAATTACTTAGCTGTGAAACGTAAGCTCACTAATAAAGCTGACTATAATATAAAGGATTATTTACTGCACCAACTCACACTCTTTACACTCACCACAGTATATCCTGTAAAAAACCGCTAAACAAGCAACATTGCGCCGGTGTTGTAAGCTGAGCGATTTTACTGCGTTACCGATTCCGATCAACCGAGTCCAATGCATCGAGCTGATACTTGGCAGATGCCCGTTTTCACCAACACTTTAAGAAACGCCTAAGCCAATAAGTGACAGTTTTAACTTACAACAACTGTCACCTAAGGGCTTAGGTGCTGCTTAAAATGTTGGTGAAAACGAGCATTAGTCCCTGAGGGTACGTCTTTCTTTGCAGTCTGTGCGCAAATACTTCTCCCGTTCCGTGCATAATCCGGACGACATCGAAGCGCGCTCCAGCATGCACCTGGCGGCGACCATGGCCGGCGTGGGCATCGGCAACGCGGGCGTGCACCTCTGCCACGGCCTGGCCTACCCCATCGCCGGGAATGTGAAGCAATACGTGCCCGAGGATTATGGGTATTGTTTTTATAATTTACCTGATGTTATGTGGTATATGGGCAGGCGCCTATGTCAAATGCAGAGTATCCTGCGACTTTGAATTGCAAAATAATATGCTAGTGCGACGCTCGTCATCCTGAGACGTTAGTTCTTTTTGCCCAGTAATCTCGTCGTAGTGTCTTTCGAACCAAAACAGTAATGCTTAGACAAACTCCGCAAGATTGACCACCAATGATGATAAGCACAGTATGTATTAGTAGAAATATTGTTAGATATAAACACTGAAGCAGTGCGAGACTGTGGTCATGTGGTGGTTGGCGGTTCTTTAGGAGACGTAACTATATTGACATTTTTGGACTTCGCACTGAAATGCAGTTTTGGCACATCCCATCAACCAAGTGTTTTGTTTTACGTTCAAAATAGTACTAGACTGCATTCTTACCTGATGTAATGCAACCAGCTTTAATGGAAGTAGGTGGTATGGGTCAGTCAAAGCCAATAAATAATAGAGGTTACAATAAACAAAAGTCTCCGGTGTGTTCTTGTGAGATCCTGAAAGCTTCCAACCTGTGCTGAGGATGTCTACTGAAGAGGTTTTAGTGCATATATATCCCACATAATTCAACCTACTTACAGGTCGGATATTAGGTACGTTAGAGATTTCCCCCCATACCAAAAAAAGTTCCGACTCAAAAGGAGATATTTCAAATTGGGCTTGGTCTTGTACGGTATCTAAAAAAAAATCAAGAAAAATCTCATGTTCACGGGAAAAATAAAATTATTTAGTTAAAACGAATACTTTCAATTCACAATGAAATACATATTACCGCCATGTTGAATCCTTGTTAAGTGTTGCAATTATATGCAAAAACACTTGTTTTGTACAACCGACAAAGCCATTTTTAAAGAAAATATGTAGGTATAAACTGTTTTTTGTGATCTGGGCTACACCCAAGTATACCGTACATAGACCTGGCCCAGGGCTCATACATTGATGAAGCGTCTCCTTTCCCTTTCAGATCGGATCCAATAATACCCCACGGTCTAGCGGTATCTGTCACAGCGCCAGCGGTGTTCCGCTTCACAGCGGCCAGCGATCCCGAGAAGCACCTCGAAGCGGCACAACTCCTCGGCGAAGACACCTCCACCAAGAAGCGAAGCGATGCTGGAAACGTACTGTCCGAAGTAATCCTCAAGTACATGAACCTATTGAATATTGATAACGGTCTGGGTGCGCTGGGATACACCGTTGAGGATATACCCAGTCTGGTGAAGGGAGCACTGCCTCAGGTATGTTCATTTGAGTTACTGGAGCCGTACCACCATCCGTATTGTTTTGATATTTTCATACTGTTTGTACTTATGTATGAAAATACTAAATCTACAGCATCACTGCTTTAAGAGTTGGTACTTGGTAGTATGGCTTCTGATGGCGAGTTTAATAAATAATAAATAATAATAAATATATAAATATATTAGAGGACAACATCACATACATTGCTCTGATCCCAAAGTAAGTAGCTTATGCACTTGTGTTATGGAAATCAGAAACAACGAAGGTACCACAACACCCAGACCCGAGACAATGAAGAAAAGTTATTTTTCTACATTGTCCCGACCGGGGATCGAACCCGGAACCTCAGAGATGGCGGCGCTTTGAAAACCGGCACACTAACCACTCAACCACGGAGGTCGTCAAGTCGGTTAAGAATTGTGTTTTGGTTGAAACAAAATTCGCTGTCCGCTTTTGCCTGCGATCTCCAAGTAAATATAATATTAACTTGCATATTTATCATTTTTGACATTTATGTACTGGTTTACCTCGTATGTAGGAGTCATGCTTTTGTATGTAAATATTAATGTATTCCCATAGAAGGCCGAGCAAAGTTCATGTCATGATTTTATGAAAACTTTTATGGTTATGTTGTATTTAAAACACTATAAACAGCTATAAACTATACACTAAAGCTGAACTATATAATATAATTCAGGGAATAATTAAAATTAGGTATTTTTCTTACTTTTTCGCAAATAGTAGGCTAATTATACGAGTACGTAGTAGGCTTCTGGTATTGTATTATTGTAATTATTTGCCTGTACTGCATATTTAATCATATTGTATTGTTGTTACAGCATCGTCTGCTAAAATTGACACCAGTTCCACAATCTGAGGAAGACTTAGCGAAGCTGTTGGAAGACTCATTGACCATATATATGTAAAAGTGTGATATTGAATAATTTATGATATTATATTATTGTTGTTGTTTTCCATTTATACGCCGTTATCAATAAAATAATATAACAAATTATTGTTTAATTTTATTAATTTTAAGTACATAAAATAATACCTAATAGCTAATTTGTATAATATATAATTATGTATATCTTACATTAATTTGTTGTAATTTGACTTCGTTTTGTTACTTTCGTCTCTATATTCATAAAACAAGCGCTAGGTTTACGGAATGGGTCGCGACATTGTTCGGCACAAACGTTGCGGATCGCAAGGCACTTCATGCTCAATTTGTTACGATATTTAGTAGCATTGACATTTGACTAGCGCTCAGGTATATCTACCGCTTACTGCTTATATAAACGTTAACGCAGTTAATTTAATGTTTACAATTATAGAATATTAGTTTGTGCCGCGCGACTCACACCGCCTCGGGCACGATGTTGCTGTGGTGGAAGGGACTGCTCTCGTACATGTTGGACGCCTTCACGGTGACGCTTTGCAGTGGCGCGTAGCGGCTGAGCTTCGGCGTGGTGGGACCCGTCAGATCCTCCGAGAGCTGCTGGTACACCAGCCCGCAGTCCTTCTTCGTGCGACCTGGCTGGCTCATGGCGGCGATTATGGCACTGTTGTATCTCACTTGCTTGTTCCTCCTACTACACACTACCATCATCACCTTAGCGATGATCAGCAGAAGCAACAGAGCTCCCAGGATGGCAATCAACATCGGCCACAGGTAATCATAGTGACCGTGCTCAGCTTCCATCTTCTGCGTCTTATAGGGTTCGAGGTCATCGTATTCGAGATCGTTTTCTAACAGCTTGATACTAATCTTGATGTTGTCTTTCGGCGTAGTTGCTGTCGGTTTGGGAGCTGCAGCTGTTGTTGGTTTTTCGATAAGTTTAACTTTGAGGTCGACGTTGTCATCGTCATCGTCGTATTCCTCGCCGTCGTCCTTATCGTCATCCTCGTCGTCATCTTCGTCATCATCCAGGTCTTCACCGGCCTCAGCATCATAATTATTGCCATCCTTGGTAAGCTTGGTGTCGTCGGCAATTTTGCCGTCGTCGAGCGTATCCTTCAAATCGAAGTTACCTTCTGCGTCTTTGTCTATTCTTTCCCAAATTTCCTCGTCGGATACAGACGGGAGTGGCTCAATTGGGTGTTCAATAGGATGCTTCATAGGAGTACCGCATGTTTTTTGTGCAAGGAATTCCCAACTAGACGCACTATCATCTTCCTTTGCATCTTTACCAAGATTGGAAATCATAGCAGAGTTTGCGTTCGGCGTTACTTTGCGCTTACTCAACCATGTCATAAGATTCTCGAATTCGCGGCTGCATGTTAATGGATTGTTGCTAATGTCGAGTGATCTTAGTTTGTTCAGGGTGTCCAATTCTGTTTGCTTGATTTCGGAAATGCGGTTGTCTGAAACGTTTAGAACGCTTAGATTATTTAGAAGCGTAGCCGGTTGAGTCTTTTCTACTTTCCAGAGAGCTGTCAAGTCGCAGTGACTCATATCAAGCAAAGAAAGTAGAGGTGTGTTTATGAAAACTTCGGCGGAAAGGACAGTCAACGGATTTCCTTGAAGGTATAATTTTCCGAGATCTCTGTTATTCGCGAAAACTTGAGCTTCTAATGTGGTTAACAAATTGTAAGACAAATTGATCTCAACCAGTTTTGGACTTCGTGAGAATACATGTTTACTGATGGATTTTATTTGGTTTCCAGATAAGTTAATTTGTGATAATGCTGTAAACGTTTTGAGAGAATCATCGTAAACTTCTTCAAGTCCACAGTTGGAGGCATCAAAGAAATAGATGTTGAACTGTTCAGCGGAGCAGTTGAATCCTTCCTCGGGCAAGTGCTTTAGTCTTGGATTGTTAGAGATTTTGAAGATATCCAATTCAATATTTTCCTTGATAAGAGCGCTCGAAATGAAATCCAAATCGTTGTAAGATAAGTCCAAATAGTTAAGTTCAACTAATTTGTGGAAGGCTTGGTTATGAATTTTCTCAATACTGTTGCCGCTTAAGTTAAGGTTAGCGATGTAAGTCATTCCATTGAACATCGATGGTCCAACAAATCTAATGTTTGTTTGTCCTGCATTCAGAGTGAGCAGGTCTGAAATTTGCAGTCCATATACCGAATCAATCGGGTTCCTTTGGATGTGAAGAGTAGCAAGCTCAGTGTTTTCTGAGAAAATGTCGTCAGGTAAGGATTTGATGTTGTTGTCGCTTAAGTCTATTTCTTCTAAATCAAGAAGAGTCTTAAACGTATCAGCCTCCATCTCTGACAAATTGTTTCCGGCTACGTTCAAATACATTAGGCCGGGCATATTTTTGATGGTATTTGCGGTGATGTACTGCATATTACAGTATGAAACATCAAGCTCCTGCACCGACGAAGCGTTCAGGAAGTATTCTTGAGATCCAGGCGCGGGGAATTTCAGCGGGTTGTAGGAAACAGTCAGCAGCAGTAGTTTCTTATTGCTGGCGAAAGTTTCTGGGTGTAAACTCTTTAGTTTGTTGTTCGATAAGTTTACAGCGTAAAGCTCGTGGAGTCCATGGAAAGCATTGGCTGAGACAGAGGTGATCGTGCTATTTACAATCTTGATGGTCGCGACTTTGTCTAAGCCGAGCTTTTTGAAAATGAAGTCATCTAGCGCGACGGGGACGTCAGAGTTTTCAATGACAAGGTCCGTTATGTCGTCCCCAAACTTCTGTGTGTTGAGTTCCAGTCGATTGCATCGGGCCATTCGGTATCCCTGTGAGACGGCGCACAGACAATCTCTGGGACACGGTTTGTCTTCATTGAACAGCACTTCCTGATCGTCTGTGTCGTAGTCTTCATCGTATTGGATGAGAAAGTTGTCAGAGTCCTTGTTCTCCTTCTTCACAGTCTTGTTGACGGACTCGCAGATTGCAAGCGCGCATACTGCCAGGAGCAGTAGTAACTCCCGGGACCTCGCCCCCATGTCTTTGCGAACTCTGTAAAGACAAAAACACTGCTATTAATATTTGTGTGAAAACAAAACTCAGTGTGTTGAATTTGTAGTAAGTAATTTAGACGGTCTATTACGAAACAATGAAATGCATTCGTTGACCTTTTTGAATGTTCGGCGCAAACAACAGTTAACGATAAACGTAAGAAAACGTTTCAAAAGAAATTATTACTAAATATTATGTATTACGAAACGTAGGTATAGTACTTATTGTATAGGTACGATCCATATCTATATTTTTTTCACTTTGACGCAGCACTTATAAAATGGAAAATGGAAACCTGTGGCCACAAAAATTCATCTCCTGATAATTAAATACAATTTGTACTCAAGCCAAATTAAACTACTATTAATTCATTCACAATTCGTTTGGCAATTCATTGACAATCGCCAAACGAGTCGTCATTGTTTCATTTAGGACCGATTTTTCAATCGCCAGATAATTGTTAACTAACGACTAAATATGACGTTTTGATAGATTTTGTATGGAATATGTTTCTCAGATATGTTATCTGACGATTGAAAAATTGGCCCTTAGTGAAGTAGAATAGCGACTGTGATTTTTTCTATTTTATTTTCTAGAAATGAACTTCCTTTTTGATTGTGCAAATACATATTTCCATTAGTAAGTAGATATCACATTGTAATATCTAACATGTGATTTGTACACATCACACCACATGTCACTAGAATGTGATCTGCGATTGAACTGCCGTCGCTCAGGAATTAATTGTATTGTGACGTCATATCAGGGCTTAGGTATAGGTAATGTAATTCTCATTGATTTTCTTAGATTCAAGGTTAGGTTCAACTTCGAAGATGAAGGGTTATTTAAGGTGAACTAATCTGATCTGAACTAGCCGGATTTAGTTATTTTTGAGTTACTATGGCAGGTAGGTTATCGATTAAACAGTTGTTCATGGTTCGCAGCCAAAAAAAATTGGTGCACTCGTGCGTTGAACTCCATTTTATGCCGATCGTAATCTCATATCTCGGATTAGTACGACTGTTCAGTCAGACTGCTAGATATAGAATAGGTTGGTATAGAAAGTTGCAACACTTTCACATCGTATCGGCCACGAGCCCACGATATCGGCTGCGTAGTATGTTCATCACCCAGTAGCTAAAGGACTACTTACCTATTGAACAAAAGGTTTAAACTTATAAAGGCGATTACCGACTGTAACGCAATGCGTTCTTTAAATACCTATAAACCAACATCATCGTGTCAACTGTCAACCCAGTCGTGTTTACCTATAGGCTATTAATACATCCTATAGAGAACATTTTTTATGCTACAGGTAAGTAGGTACTTGACTGTGATCCCACCTGATGGTAAGTGATAATGCGACCGAAGATATTATCGTACTAACTTGGAAGGGGTAAGTAAACTTACCCGTAACAATTTCTACACAGCATTGCACCGTAACGCGCGGGCGGTTCAATTTTGCTGGTAGGGTGGTACTTAACTAGTCACTAAATGGCTTGGCGGTGCAATTTTGCTGTTTAGGTGGTACCTAACTCATCGCAGCCTCCTACCAGACCAGACCTGAGCCACTTTAGAAATTATAAAACTAAAGTACCTACACCGTGGCGGGAATCGAAGCCGCGACCTCGAGCGTTATTAGTTAAGAGTAGGTACACGTACTCGGTATAATACGGAATACCTATCATCAAGTTTCCTGGCTATAGTTCTCATCACTTCATTATTTAATTACTTTGAAATATAAGTACTAGTTTTAAAGAAGGTTAGGATTCGTATAGGTATGTACCGTTTCTCCCAAATACGTAGGTGCTAAGCCTAATAAAGCGTAGATAATATTACGTTCCTATTAGCTTGGAACAAAGAGCAGACGCAGGCCATGAAAGATCTCTCCGTCCGGCGCTCCACTATCGGAGAGCCTCTACAGATAAGATAAGATAACCGGTCAGAGAATGTAGTGTTTCTTTATAAACTACGATGTAGACATTAAAGTATTCACTTGCCTACTTTATTAATACCATGATAAAAATAGTGGGTATAAACAATTACCTATTAATATTTAAAGTTTTGAGTCGAATTATAAGGTCATACACTGATTATATTTTTGTCCTTCTGACTCTTACGAATAAGTACGGTGGTGAATGCGACACGCAGAATTGGCTTCCCCAACTCTGCGTGTATAATAAGTATAACAGGAAAATATGACGTTTTCAAAAATCCGTTCTGAGCGTTAAAAACTGAGCTGAGTTAAGTAGCTCATGAATACGTTTTCAGGAAACGTACCCAGGTATATGTATAGATAGTAGAAACATAACACCTAGTTATATAATTTAAACGACGTCTTACCAGTCTTACCATTATACTACTATGGTAGTGTAGTGATTTATGGTATTTTGTGCCATTATTAGGTACCTACCTATATTATTTTGTTTTCGCCCTGCTGTTATCCTGTTATTGATCGAATGCATCAAAAGTTACTGACTACATTAGGCTTTACAGTCATGTAAAACTCTGAGATGTCGCTAATCTGACGAAATGGGGTTACGAAATGTCGAACGTTCGCAGACCCGGTAAAGTTGTGGCCAACCGCATGTCCTATACAGCCATTATACAGCCTACATTATAGTCGATTGTATCTGTACAACCTCACACGATATCCAACCCACGTAACATAAAATAAAGGTGTTTATCACGTGCCCATTACGTTTGTGTTCGCAAATATTGTATTATCGTGCTTATGTCACATGACGCAGAGACAAATGATTGTTAACCGTATTTGTATTTGCAATAGGGTTCTAATTGAACAAGTATCCTTCATTTAATCACTACCAGACACCAGTAACCCGACAATCATTGCGAATACCATGACGCGATGCCATGGTCGGGTGGTTGATACCTACTTAGGTATTTAAATATGGTTTTATTCTTGAGAGTTACGAATTTTAAAAAATCCCTACACCAACAACTTAATATTTTCTAATAATCCCGGGCAACAGCTAGTTATCATCTATGTCTGTACTGACAGGACAGGAGAGCTTACAATAACGACAAACTCAGATTACGAGTAGAGATGCCACGAATATCTGGCTACTATTCGGTATTCGGCCTATTCGGTCACTTTATTATTGTGGACAAAAAAGACACATCATATTACTCAAGATTTGTATTTATTACCAAATTACAATATTTTAATAAGTAAAATTAATCAGCGGTAAGTTGTGATGGAGAAAAACAAGCTTTTCAGTATTTGATGGTAGCAAACGATTACGCTTCTCATCGTAAATGATACCAGCTTCAGAAAACAACCTCTCACTATACACGATGCTCCCAGGAGAAGAAAGATAAACTTTAGCAAATTTTGAAAGTTTGGGTACAGCTTTTCATTTGCTGAAAGGATCAGCTTTCCTATCTAGGCGAGTAGTTTTCAAATAAAAATGCTCGAGTGAGACAGGTCGCGACACGATTTTGCGGTCGACAAGCATGTACTTAGTGCCGAATGTTCGGCGGCCGAATATTCGGCGCTTCGGCCGATAGCGTTGCAGAATATTCGGTATTCGGTATTCGGCTAAATTACGCAACTCTAATTACGAGTGATACAATAGCAAGCGCATCGACCACACATTCCTTGAAGGTTTTTCGATTTACTTAAAATCACACGTAAAATAATGAAAGTTCGAATGACGTCAATTTTTATAGGTATGAGACGTGTTTGGTGTCACACGCTTGATGACGAAATTTTTGAGATAAATGCTAATAATATATTCAGTATTTACCTAGGTAGATAATGTACACTCGGCGTCAAAAAAATCGCACCTTTCAATAAATCTACTTCAAACAACTTTAAACCTTATTTGACATCAATAATGACGGTCATGTTGGATATCATTTGAAAGGCGATGAAATGGAGAGCACAAAAACAATTCAATTTATTATTTTTCTTTTATTGGAAAAGCACAAAAAAAAGAAGTATATAAAACAGTAAAAATCCTTAATTAAGCCTTAATTTAAAACAGATTAATTACACAAAAAAAAATACAAAAATGATCTTAAAACTAATCTAAAATCTAGTGTTACCCCCCCTTGCCCTGATGACGGCTTCCATACGATCCCTCATGGATCTTACCAATTTTAAAATTTCTTCTTGAGGGATAGTTTCCCATTCCTCAATAACGGCATCTTTGAGTTCCTGGAGAGTCGTAGGAGCGGGATCACGAGACCGAACCTTGCGTTTTAAATGGTCCCATAGGTGCTCAATCGGGTTCAGGTCTGGACTTCTCGCTGGCCACTGCATGACAGAGATCCCAACATCTTGAAGGTAGTCGCGCACAATAATTGCAGTGTGAGCGCGAGCGTTGTCATGCATCAACGTGAACCCCTCGCCAACAAAGCTGGCATAGGGGACCACATGGTCTTCCAGGATCTCTGTGATGTACCGGTGAGCAGTCAGCGACCCTTGCCCGCGAGCACCTCGAGCCCGGGAGACGCAAACAAGGTCGGTTTTGCCGTCGGCAGACATGCCGCCCCAGAACATACAAGAACCGCCTCCATATTCCACCGTCTCCTGGATGCAGGCTTGGGCGAAACGTTCACCCTGTCTTCTGTACACTCTTTTGCGTCTGTCGTTGCAGAAAAGGCACACTCTCGTCTCGTCTGAGAAGAGAACAGCTTTCCATTGTTCGAGGGTCCAATTGACGTGTTCGCGAGCGAATTGCAAGCGGGCTCGCCGATGCTCTGCGGTCAATTTTGGACCCGTAGCAGCTCTTCGCGCCGCTATTTTCCTCTCCCCCAGCCTTCGTCTAACCGTAGATACACTCACGGTTCTTCTGTTAGCTGTCTGGAGCTGCTGTCGCAACCCAACAGCATTTAAGAAGCGATTTTTCAAAGATGTCGATACGATGAATCGGTCGTCTCTCTCCGAGGTGCAGCGACTTCTACCAGACCCATGTCTTCGGACGTAGCCACCGGTCTCCAGGAAACGCTGGTACACTCTTCGAACCGAAAAACGGCTCAAGTTGAGTTGCCGAGCGACATCACACTGCCGCATGCCTGATTGCAGTAGTTCAATCACTTGGGCGGCCTCATCGACAGTGGTATCCATCTTCAAGGGTATTTTTCTTGGGAATGAGCTTCTCGTGTGTCCACTTCAACGGTTGGATAGCGAATGATCCCGATTGAACCTGTATTGACCCTTTTATACCTGCAAAAGGTAGCGCAACTAGCGGCTGTTTAAGGAGCAAAATTGTAAGTGTTTTCTTCTTCTTTTTTTGTGCTCTTCCAGTAAAAGAAAAATAATCAATTGAATTGTTTTTGTACACTCCATTTCATCACCTTTCAAATGATATGCAACATGACCCTCATTATTGATGTCAAATAAGGTCTAAAGTTGTTTGAAGTAGATTTTTTGAAAGGTGCGATTTTTTTGACGCCGAGTGTATATCTTAAAATTAGTTTTATTCACTTGGACGCTTTTAAGTCATGAGTCAGCAAGACCAGTCAGTCACCAGAATACCTATGTATTGAAAATCGAAATTAGTTGCTCCAAATTTCTTTATCAAATATTTTTAATTAAGCAATTAATTAAACAAATTAAAATTAATATTAAAAAAAAATTAATACTACCAATTATTAATCTACATATTTTTTAAATATAACTAGGTATGTACCTACCATACCATACTAAATTAAATTAATGATAATGCGTTCCCGATTTGGCAGTAACCACCTTGTGGCTCGCGGACGTGGGCATCAGCTGGCGCTAAGATGGAATGGCAGTTGCCAACCAGATGTAAACACTCGAATTGAATATTGAACACATTTCGGTCACACCTGCCCTTCATTCATGATTCTTTTTACGGTATTTTAGTGAAAATGTTAAAAGTTATCAAGTCATTTACATACAAGATGTTATACTCGTAAAGTAAAGTGCCTATTGTATTAGGTATCTCAATGTATTCCATCCTTTCGGCCTAGCCATTTTAGGCTACGTAGGTATTATCCTTATCATAGACTTAACCGAAATATTGAAAAATCTTATAATCTAGGACTAGGTAGGTATTTAGCTAATAAAAGTTGTAATAACAATAGGTATAACATGTAATGTATGTATGTAATTACCTCAGTCCTCGTTCAGCCTTCCAGTAACTTCGTTAATTGCAACCTGGAATAGAAGAAATAAGTACAATTAATTTTTTTTTACTAGGAAAATGTGCACTTAGGTCATTTCATAATATAACATCTAATCAAAGACAATTATAATGTATCAATACAAAAGAAGCTTTGCTTCAGCTAAGAACAGGAGTAGGTACTTAAATACACACTGTACATAGACGACTTAGTATTGTTTACTGATATGGAAATGCAACCTGGCGACATTTTAGACCTAGCTGAGACTAAAAAAAACACAAAAAAAACCCGTATTGCCAGATCTAATATTAGTATTGCATAATGTAAACTTTACTGATAATTCATCTATTCTGATCATCAAGGATTAGAAATTCTAGGCTCCGCGGGAGCATCGGCTCGTTCAACCGAAATCTTAAGCAAAAATTCTGCACTCATGACACTAAGAAGAGCACTAGGATAATGGTATATGGCAGAAGATGAATGGATAATGGATATAGCCTCAGACATCGACGTCGGTTCCAGTCATAGAATTTTTAACGCTGAACGCACTGATTTGCCCATAACATTCGTATGACTACAAATAGAAAGAAGTGAGTAAAAGCTTCATAGCATCTTCATCGTGAAGAATCATGATTTTTAAAGCTAATAGACACGAACGATGCAAGGAAACGAATAAACAGAGAGAATCGAAATACGAAGTGGCGTGTCAAAATCGGATAACGCCTAACAAAGCGTACATTTCGACTTTCGAGTGATTGGTTCACACTAGTGTCTGTAATCGTGTTGCTGACTTGTGGCATAGTTCAAGCTAAATTCAGCCAGGTTCAAAGTCGTCACGGCCCTCAATGCTATTGGCGACGCCGACCGATTCGCTTCGGAGTACCTTGATAACGGTTTTTATAATAACCGCTTGGTAAAGCCACCCACGGTCAGTGCTTGCATGGTGCACCTACCTTCACTATTTTATTTTCTAGTTTTATTTGTGTTATCCATCCTTGAATATATAGCAATAAAAATCTCAAAGCCGCAATAGACAGCGAAACGCGCGTATATTACATCAGCCGCATCTAACGAAAATAGAAAACGGAGATGATGGATGATTGGTTCTAAATAAAAGTGAAACGATTCGATTGTTCTGGCTTAGTCATAATCAGAAGGCAGATTTTCTAAACGAGAAGCAAAAATCTTCTCGCAACACAGTACCTACTTACTTACCTACTTACTTAGGTCAAAAAGAGGCTAGTACTTTAGAAATAAAAATGTTTAGGAGCCCGGATGATTTGCAGTCTTGACTCTCAAATCAAAGGATATATTCTCGTATTACAAAACATGGTTTTACATTTGGTTTTGGGTCATTATAGACATGTCATTTTCCCTCTTCAGCCTCTTTATAAGTGTTTTCCCTTAGCCTCTTAATAAGCTTTATTTTTTTGCCATGGCTATTGTATTGCAAGTACCAATTACTACCTACTTTACATTAAATAAATAAATAACAGTGTAGGTTACGCAGAAAATCGTGTCAAGAAAAAATATACCCATAGCTTTACCTTAATAAGTAGAGATAATTTTCATTTGTTTTAATTAAGTACCTAATTTGTAATTACTGATCAGTCTTTTTATAGATTCTAGTCAGCAAGTTCATCTGTAATATATCGACATCTCATACTTACATAATGCATAAGCTTCGATGCAAATACTGTACCATAATCTATGTTTGTACGTATTACCTACGTAGGTAGTAGGTATAACACATATGGTGTCTAATTTATTTTAATATTATTTTACACAACCACTACGAAACCTGTATTTCTAGAGCTTGCAATTTATGCGAAACGCCTACTACCTAGGTACATAACGCATCACAATCGTCATGGACAAGATACTATACGATCTTTGAAGTTTAGGTTCTATTTTAGGTACCTACCTATGTCATAATATGTGTGATTTGCTTAGCCTAATATTATAATTACCATATATATAATTTTAAAATTCATGTTCAGTCATCGTAAATATGAGCTGAAATTTTTCTACAATGTTCTCGGTATTTGCATTTACTAATTTCAAGTTTAGGTAGGTACATAGACTACATACGACTTAAACAGCTTTAGTCAGGCGAAAACGAATTTGAAACTTGCAGTTCTGTATTTCAGCCTTCCTATCTGCTAAAGTCTAATAAAATAATAACAATAAGTCTAACAAAATAATAAAAACACATAATTATTTTTATTATACTTTTTCTATTTTAAGCGTTTAGTTAATTATTACACCCGCCATAAGAAGCATGGAAAAAACAAGGTGACATCATTATTAGGTCGTGCGCACGTTAATTACGCGAGAGAATACCCGGTTTAAATTGGAATTGATTTAAATGAGAGTGCTAAAATTACTCATATGTTTTGTCCTTAAATGCAAGAAATATTGTAAAATTGATTCAGTATTTCAGCATGTAGGTAAGCATTAGGTGTAGGCTCAGACTACATTAAATAAAGGGGTGTAGGTACCTACTGCCACAATAGGATAAATTATTAGCCAAGAGGCCGTCCTCGACTACAAAGTGCGGCAAAAAATACTTTCCCTAAATTGGTAAACCCGAGCCGTCGCTAGTCGCTACACAATTCTTCACGCACACTAGCAATTAGCATCCCCGCACATAATGTCATACTCACACTACAAGAAAAAAAAACCGGCCAAGTGCGAGTCGGACTCGCGCACCGAGGGTTCCATACCATAAAAGAAGTAAAACATTTAAAGAATCACTTTTGTTCATGAATTTACGAGTACAATTTACATGTAGGTACTTTTGTTGGCAAACCGCAAACGTAACTTTGTTTTTGGCGGATTATTGGCGGAAAAACAAATTCTTAGTGCCAATAGTTCTTAAAAACCCCTATTTTATTTTCTTAGACTATTTTGGTTTTGGTTCATGAGAAAACTTGATACCACCTTTGGTCATTCTCTTTTTCAATTCGGTGGAAGTTAACGTTCATCGTCAAGGCATGTGCGAGGCTTTACTTAGTCGACAAAAAGTTTAATACTTTGCGGTCGACCTTATTGGTTGGCTAGCGGCTACTATGCCTTGAATGACGAAGGTCGTTAAAATTATCCGCCGTTTGAATAATAATGAGACAGGTAGAGGACTAGCAGCAGCAGACTAGAACGCGACGCGGACTAACTGTATTGTTTGAACATGGACTAAGCCTCTTAGGTAACAAGAATGAGTATGAGTATAGTTCATGAAAATTGTTTACTGGAGGAAGTCTAGACCTTTCGAGTCGTACTTAAAGTGGTTTTTAGGGTTCCTCATTTAAAATGAGAGAAACAGAAACTTTATAGGATCACCTGGTTTTTTACCCTTTTTATCAAGAACAGCTTGAGCTACGTTGACACCATATACTGAGGTCTATGGCCATTCATTGGGAAAAACAATAAGTTAATGACTATTTAACCCTATGACGCTCTGGAGGTGCTGTTATACTTAGATATTCGTTTTTATCGTCATCGCATAAAATCGACCAGCGTGAAAAACGTCTTCGGATGATCACGCTAATGACTTGAATAATATTGAACCCCTTTCATTAATAAATATAATTAATTAGCCCTTTCAAATTCAAAGCCTGCAGTTTTTTTTTACATTAGGAGACGCGTTTGGGCAGTTGCCGACCTTATGGGCGGTTTAGATTATTGGTAACTAAATGAACAAGTGTATAAAATGATCACGAAACAATGAGACATCTACTTACTGAGTATGTAGCTTTTTTTAAAGAACAGTAAAATAAATTTATTTTGAATAATACCTGTGAGTTAGTGAGTGAGAGTGACTGAGCTACAAATATAATTTTACGGATGACACTTTGACCAATTAATTTCAAGGTCCCATAAGTTACTTAAATGGCTAAGGTACCTAATTAGTTTTTATAAACTCTTCATTGAATAGAAGTAGTTATTTTGCGGAAATGCATAATTACAGGGGCAGATTAATTGGCTCCATGATTAAGCATTGTGAAGTCAATATCTCCTGAGGATGTGAGGGTGTCGCGTCGGGACGGAACGTGCGTCGAAGAAAGTTGGAAGAATTGTGTGTGGTGTTCCATGTGGACGGTGTTCCTGCGTATTGGACCATACAGATTATTATTTTCAAGTAGCGTATTATTATAGCAATACTAATAAATCTCTCTTGCTAAACTCTTCATTGCTTAAACTTCATCAGGTAGGTAACTACTTACATTACGTAGCTGGTATAATTTCAGTCTTAATCGTTAGGTATAAACAAGTTGTAATTGCAGGAGAATGAATAGGTATACGCTCTGATAATCCCAAAAGTATGTACTTAGGATATACCTCCTCATATTACTTTCGTTATAAGTTTCGCTTCAATGGATTCTTTGAAACAATGTGCAAACCATTACTTCAAAGAATTCATTGAAAGAAGCAAACTGTGGCAAAGATAAGCCATTTTTAGAATACTAAATGAGATGCATTAAGCGCAAACTGGGCTACGAAGACGCTCTTGTGCAAAGCACGCTTTATAAAATGGGATACTGATATGCCGAGTAGCATGAAACAAATTTCAAAAATCTAAATTTAATCGCAATTAATGTCAAAATGTATGAAATTTTGACATTTTCTCGTCATTAAATTAGTTTAAATTTTTTAATTTAATTCGTGCAATTCGGGGTTAGACGGTCAGATTCAAACTTTATTTTAACTAAAGGCAACATTATGTAAATTATTATTAAAACTCAGTGAAAGTTGATAAAGTCCTTAATTTTTAGCAATTGCTGGACCCTGTCCTGTGCATGCTCCTGCATAGTAAGAATTTTACGTGTTACTAAATAGTACCAGTGCCAAAAATCAAGAAGTAAATCTAAACGTTGGTACGTAATTAAAATAAGTAACCCATTTAGATTGTATAAGATGTAGAATATCTGGGTGACCGAGCTGGAGCTATAGGATGGATGGATGGATTTGGTATAGGATAATCAAAGATCTCATGATTAGATATATTTTTCTCATCTCTAGCTACCTGGTGTTCACCGCTAATTTGACAAATTTAAGCAAAGGTTTTGAATAAAGAAATTGTGAACCACTGTGAACACTCTCCATGACCCTAAATATTATGTCAAAAAATATGTAATACAAAATATATCTAATTTAAAAAATGTTTTTTCATTGGGGGCCAGGTTAATGGCATATCCCTTTACGATATACAATATAGAAAAACCAAAATAATATTGATATTTACTGGGCTACTTTAATGGATGGCATCCCCCTTAAAAAAAACCGCGGAGGCCTCGCTCTGAAGCCTTCAATGCACCTGGGACCATATTCTTCTCCGTTACGCTCAGCGCATCTTTTGTATGAGTGACAATAGCCGTAGCGGCCACACAAAGACACGGTATAAATATAGCAATGGTAAACATAAAGTACGATGGTCTTACTGTTTTAACGCCGGCGTTTCTACTTTAAAAATCACTTAAATGTAACAAAAGAACATCTAGATTCTTTCACCTGAATGACATAGTTTTTATATTTGAATTAATGTACCCGATATGCTCTACTTTACATTTAAAATACAGGAATTTTATTGTATTATTAAAACTTTATTATGCTGCCTATAGCACCACCTAGCTACTTTGCTATCATTACCAAAACATTACAAGTAAATACCCACTTCTTTTAAATAAGATAAACTTTTTCCACGTTTTGTGACATAAAGAATCTTCTGGTGAAGTGTTAGCGATTAGATACCGGGGAAATTGAAACATTTCAAAGAGAGGGCATTGAACTAATCAAAAGAAAGAAAGAAATCAACTTCTCTATAAAAAATGATTTTAGTAGGTTATAGCGACAAGTAGGTACTAAATATTTATGTATCTACTTGTACCTGTTTTTATTTTTTAAGTTTTTCATCAAGAAAAACTTTAGTTATAAGTACCTACTAATACGTATCACAGTTTTACATAAAATTTTGTAAGTTATTTACAAGTTGCGGGAAAAATGAATCGTGTAAATTGCCGCTATTACTAGCAGCAACGTTTTCTAGGATTTACGAGAACGATTTAGCATTAGCGATTTAATGTAAACTAAAATTACTTGTAACGATCAATATTGAAAAATTGAAAGGAAGGGTCGTGGATTAAAAATCATCATTATTACTTGAGAGAACAAAAAGCCGATATTTCTTATTCAATTTCCGTTTTCATAGCGAAACGTATTTCCACATTTAGATATTATATTTTATACCTAGTCTACTTTATACAGAAAACGTTTACTCAAGGAAATTGCCTTCCAACATTTCAACAAACAACAAGCCTTTCATGGAACGCTGCCTACTTATACACTTACTGTCTAAAAATTCTCTTTCATCCCAGGCTTTTACTGGAAATAGAATTCTGCGGTTTGTGAATAATATTCTATACTAGCTGTTGCCCGCGGCTCCGCCCGCGTCAATTTCAGTTTTTGCAAATCTCGTGAGAATCGTAAATTTTCCCGGGATTAATAGTGTTCTCCTGCCCGCTCCCTTTCCTTACCTTCATACCTAATTTCAAAGAAATTTTCTATTATTGGCTGTATATTGCTAAAGCGAGTTTTGGATTTTTCAGAATCCCACGGGAATCGTTGTATTTTTTGAGACAAAAAGTAGCATATTATGTCGTTTCCCGAGCTCTTGTTTATATATATGTACCAAATTTCATCAAATTTGGTTTAGTGGTTTAGGTGTGAAAGCGTAGGTAACAGATAGACTGAATTATTTTCGCATTTATAATATTAGTGGGGATATCTTAAGAATTCTAAAATATGAGAATTTCATACCTAAGATCCTTGATGAAATTAGGATTTAGGACTGCCGTGCTATTCTGCAAAAATACTTAAAGCAGCGACGAGCGTACATCTATAAATTCGTCAGGGTAATAGAATTCAATTTTGCATGCCATCTTCGGTATGGCAGGTATCTGACAGCTGTTTCAGGGATGTACATTTTCAAGAATAGCACAGCTGGTCTAAAAAAAAAATAACCAAGGAAAGCTTGAATCAGTGAGGAAAATCTCTTGAAAACCTTGAGGAAAAATAAATAAAGGAGAATGGAGATTCATTATTATGACGCGATGTCACAGTCAAGTTGGTTGGTAGTGTTTTTGATGGTTTATTTGTATGCAAGCGGTGTGCGATTAACCTTAGCGATCCCGACTCAAAAGCATGTCAATTCATCAATACGATAGCCCAGAGCCAGCCGATTATAATAAAGCGCCATTGTCTAGGACAAACAAGGCTTTGTGCACGTGACCCAGTATTTTGCACGCCAATAAATAACTTGCGAACACCCAAGTGTAGGTACGTACCAGCTACTCAGTACGTACTAGTAACTACTTAGTTTAATCCACGAATAAAATAAAAATTAGAATTACTAATTACTATAAACGACGAGTTCTGTTTTTTCTCGTCAATATCCTCTCTTCTGACGACATAGGTACAGAAAGTTATTTAAATTATAACGGAGTTACTCTCTTCAGTGGATTTTTGGTAGTCATTAGACAATTAATAGTCATTTGATTGATAGATAGGGGCTAGATTTTCAAAAGTCAATTGAAGTCAGGAAGGCTACAATTTGTGGTAGGCCGTGAGAAATTGGTGGGACTGGGAATTCGTTAATGTTATTACTTATTCCTTGTATCCCTGCAGTCATTAGAAAAACAATTCTAATGTTTAGCATTGAAAGAAGAACGAGCCTGATATGATGATGTTTGGGGTATACTGCATATCTTCATAATATAGGAGGCTGATACTAACTACATATACCTATATCTTGTTAACATCAGATTCAGATCTTGTTAACCAGCCTTTTTGCTTTTAGCAAACATAAAATAAGCAGATACGCAGAAAAATTTACGTACGTTAAGTCTGCTTCGCTCAAACAATAAAAAACCATAACGCATTCTTAAAATTCCTAGACATCTATACAGTCTACACCAACGAAATATTATTGACTCAATGTTAAATTTATGTTCGATTTAAATATGTGAAACATTCTATGATATTGATAAAAAGCTATAAAAAGATAGTGTGACTAAAACGATAATAATTAAAGGTCATAGGAACATAATTTGGTATACAAATAAAAATTCCATATTGTCATGTGGCTTTGTAGCACACCTGGTAGGTTCTCTGGCCAATATTATTGTTGTCTTTAGCGAATGGTAACCTTATAATGTGGTTTTTCGGCGATATCAAATTACTTGCCATCTGGCAGTCCGAACTTCAAAACAATATTGCTAATAACGTACTGAATCATTATAGCCACCGATATACATTAAACACGCATGTAAATTTATTCAAAGTCGGCATCGTTTAATGTTTCCGTCTCTTGCATACGTAATTTTGTAGAGAATAATAGGTTCACAAATAAAAATTTGAATGAAAAACAACAAAAAAAAATAACGAGGCAGGGAAATTTTTAGGTATTGATTCGGTACTTGATTGATACTGGAAAGTTGTAAATATAATATATAACTTATCTAACAAAATATACAAATTATTATTTGGAAATTAGAAACTTACTTGTTCTTTAAAAATAATGAATCCTCAAACACTTTTGGTATCACGTGTTCCAAACTACGTTTATGTGTTTACGTTTGTACACTATTAATAAACTTTATCTTTGTTATTATTAAACAGCTGTTTTCTGGCCGTGCTTTCTCGTGCGTTAGTCGCGAGTAACTGGCAATTATTTACGTGAATAAATTGGCCTCGAGGTACGTTATAATAAAATAATACTTACCAAGAGGTATAAATATAATCGTGAATCATAATGGAATAACTTTAAATTTTTATTCAAAGTTAAAAAAACCCATAATTAATGAATGAGAATATAATAATATGTACTTTTATTATGACATGCTTCAACTTTTCCAGATATAGCTTTATCAGTGACATTAGAATCAGTTCTTGTTTAGTCATCTGTATCTGAAAGTCGAAAATTCCAGAAAATTTTTACAAAAACTTAAAAGAAACATACTGCGGTAACTTCAAAAAAATATTGCATACGTCAGAGAACAATACCTTCTATTTATTTGAATAATCAAAAATAATATACCTAATTAGAAAGGATAGGCCCCGTAAAGGAAGGATAGGGCAACGCCGTTTCACCCTTCGAGCCAACTCATATAAAAATTGATCTGTGTGAAAATGGCAAACAAAGTAATTTTTCTTGTGATCAGTCATTTTAAAGATAATAATAAACTGTGTACATTTCGTGCGACCTACTTACCGCATCCTTGCTCTTAATTTCCACGAAAAACTACAACATTAGAGTGAAAATATTGATAAAATGATAAAGTTCAAAACCATACACATACTAGGTACCGCCAAACATATTCGTATCGGAAATGAAACGGAACGAAAATATACAGTCTATGGAAATTCGTGACGGAAAAAATGTTTATTGCTTTTTTCATGCAAATGAGTAAAAAAATTACTTTTCATTTTAGTAGTAAAAAATACATATACCAATTTACAAGTATAGATACACGTGAAGCACACAACGGCATCCATATATACATGACAAGCCAGGCCACGTCCCGATTTTTCTTATCTCTTCGGGGCCGGAAAAATTGGTGATCATAATACAGCCTAAAAGTGATAGGAAATCGTATCAATTCACTCCATGTTTTATGTCATTTTACATGTCGGTGTAAACTCAAGCGTGTAAATGATACATTTTCGTAGCTACTTTTTGTGATGGTACGAATCATAGATTTATAATAGGTCATCGCTCGGCTATGACTAGATAGAGCCTTTCCTAACAACGACATTTCCGTGAGTGCGGCAACTTTTTCTTGTAGTGTGAGTGTGTCAATTTGAAATTTGCAGGGGTGCTAGTCGGTGTGAAAAATTGTGTAGCGACGGCTCGGGTTTGCCAATATTATAGGCCAAGTATTTTTTGCCGCACTTTTGAAGTCGCGGGCGGCCGCTAGGACCTCTATGGTACGAATGATATTTATAATGTCTAAGTCTGTCCCTACATAAAACTGGATATATTAAATATGGAATAGGCATACTAACATAGAGTGGGTACTAAAATCATTAGTCGAAGTGTAGTCGAGTAAAAACTAAAAAGTAAAATGCGCATCAGGTGCTGCACCAAACAAACCTGTCCAATGACAAACTCACACATGTAACACAATTACACTACATCGGTACAGACGTACATTATGTACTTAATGATAATACTTTGCAATGAAATCTTACCATATTCTTATTATTTTTAAATTAGTTCCAACCACGTATATTTAAAGAGTTATTAGAAAATCAATTTTTGGCAATCCGCACTAAAATGTGCATGATGTGGTGCACGCAATCGTTATTTGGCAATATTATAACCATATAATATAATAATATAATAATATAATAAGCCATTTATTCCCAAAATACATGCATGCGTTACATATTATGTTTTTACAATAAATCATTTCGTTTTTCAGAGTAATTATTACATCAGGGATTTATAATTGGTATAATATGTCTGTTATACTCGAAAATTTTGTAAATGTAAAAACAATCGTTCATGATAAATTAAATTAATGTCAAATTATTCAATAGAAAATAGAATTACAATAAAATCATTAATTAAATATGCAAAATTGAATATTTGTGTTTAATTTTGATTCTAATTTTACTATTAATTATTTTCGTCAGTTCTTGTTTTGGGTACCCATTTTCGGGTAAAGGCCTCCTCCATCTTGCTCCATCCATCCCTATCGCCGGCGAGCCTCGTCCAAGTGTGTCCTGCGACTGCCTCTATATCGTCTCTCCAGCGAGCGCGTGGTCTTCCTCGCGGCCTGGTGTGGTCGCGCGGCCACCAATGCAGTACTCGCTCGCTCCACCGACCGTCGCCAGCGCGTGCCACGTGGCCGGCCCATCGCCATTTCAGCTTGCATGCGAGTTCCGCCGCGTCCATCACCTTGGTTTTATTCCTTATATCTTGGTTCCTTTGGCGGTCCCTTCTCCTTATGCCGAGCATACTGCGTTCTGCAGCCCGTTGGAATACTTCTATTTTATGAATGATTTGTTTTGTGAATGCCCAGGTTTGGCACCCGTACAGAAGTGTTGGCAAGATCGTTGTGTCCAAAGCTTTTGCTTTCAGAGACAGTGGAATTTTTGATTTGAATATGTGTTTCAATGACCAATATTTTTTTTGATATATGACCAATATTATAACCATAGAGGTATATTATAACTAAGTATTTAAACTAGCAGGTCATATACTTGTCAAAGACGTAATTGTTCCAGAGATGATGCCGAGGCATCACTGGAATTCCGGTCCCCCCTTGGTGAAAATTCACAAAAGTTTTATTAATTTACAGAACCATTAAAAATTAGTTAAAGGGACAGCGGCAGAATATTTTTAACGTTCATTCAAAAAAAAAAGATTCCGACGAATTGAGAACCTCCTCCTTTTTTTGAAGTCGGTTAAAAATCATGGAGGTTTACCATGATACATTAACAGTTTTAGGTATATTAATAAAGTTGATGAGCTAAGAACCCAGCAATGTGCAAAACTAATACAGAGATAAGGCGTACGGCGAGGTATGCTACGGGGACATAATGTGTACAAGATACCTGAGATATGTATTTGAGGTATGTAGGAATTGCAAATACAAGTAAATTCGTGTTAATTTAGTAATTCGAAATTATGTAGAACTACAAGTTTGTAGAAATATGAGTTTGCTCATCGAAACGAAAAGTGAACTGAACTAAATGTTTTCAGAATTAAAATACACGTAAGTAAGAGATATTCTTTATTTCACGAAATCTGCCCTGAAATTGTTTACTGGTTTATCCGCCCTTTGAATGCACCCTTTTAGTATTATATGTATTATATGTACCTATATGCGCTTGATATGCTAGATTTCTTTCACTGAACTGTGAACATATACCTATCTAAATGTGAAACAATACAGTTATATATTTACCCATTGGGTTTTAGGTAAATTAGGTAAGCCAAAGTTGTTGTTGGCTTAAAATTTATAACAAGCTGCGAGTGTTGAAAAACATATGAAGTTGAATAACTGAGCTCTAGGTTTTCTAGTGTTTACAATACACCAATACCAAACCAAAAATGAATCGAGGTCGGAACTCAATATCACGAGTATTCGCTGAATGCAAGCGAATAGTTCCATCAAGGACATTCAAACTCAAACAATAGTTATAAATAGTTTTTAAGCCTATTCTAAAATTAAGGATTTGGCTGGGAATTAAGAAAATTCCTTACCCTGTACGTCACACTTTAGCTAAACAAAAACACACTCTTTTAGAGTCGGATATTTCATAAGTGCCTGAAAGTGAAGCCTATTCAAATGAATTAGCATTCGATTTGATTAGAAAACCCAGATAATTCCCGTTTCAACGTCGTATTTGTGAATAACTAAAATCGATATAATTGAGTCAAACCGCGGGCAAAACTTAGTACCTAGGCAAAAAAATATTATGAAATTCAATGTAATACGGAAAGAAAAATTGTCCAATGCCCATCTCCACGTACCTAATGCAATTTCGGTAGAAACCTAAGAGAAGTCTGCGCCTAAGAGTCAATGATTGCTATTCTCGTTTCTACAATTTGCATAAGATTGCGACGAGATGGTTTGACGTCAGTGGTACTCGTACTAATAAATCATTTTGTTGTGATACAGATATTACGTTACACACCTACATAAAATAATAACCATACAAATAAACTTGGAATAGAGGTCAAAGTCAAGATTCCGAATCTGTTATATTCTGGAATAGTTATACTCTGTTTTGTCTTTGTCCTTCGAATATCAAATGATTGATGACATAAAAGGATACCTAAAGCGGAATATAACTAGGTATTCCACCGATATTCTGATATATTATATTGTATTTTTCTTAGGCAGTTAGTATTTAATAAAGGCTGGGTTATCTGGTTAATTGTTGACAATATTATGTATTCAATCTATAGAAACCGTAAGTTTTCAATAATAAAAAGCATCCTATTAAAAATGAAATTGATGAAACGATGGCAGGTAAAATAATTTAATTATTATTACCTTTGAAAAAAACAAAGAGCAACGACTCCACATCGACACAAACGATGTCAAACATATAGCTGATATTTATTTTGCATATCTAGTATTCATTAATTTATAATAAACTGCATATTACAAAATATAACGTACCATGTAAATACTTACTAGGCAGAAGATACATAGGTATATTATGTTGGTTTTGTTAGTAGTCTCTTAAATACCTAATAAGCTTAAGATTGAATATGGTGTTTGGTCAGAAAAATAGTTTCAAATAATAACTAAAGTACCTACCTAAGTATATTCCAATAAGTTGAATTCAAAATTCAAATTCTCAGACTACATTAAATAAAGGTTCGAATTATACTCTTTTCAAAGACGTCGTTTATTTTATGGCAACGAATGATGATTCTGTTAAGCAAATATGTAATATTTCCCCCATTTTCGGCATTATACTAGCAACAGAGAGTCATTATGGCTATAAATGGCGTGACACCATAAATCGCGGGCCATGGGGTTACATTGTACACCATGGTACCTATAGTTCCCTTTCATAGGCTAAGGACACTGACCCAAATCAAATAGGTTAACTGTATGGCAAATGACACTTTACGATGCCTGAATAGAACCCGATTAAATGAGCGGAAAACTGAACACGTAACGTAATTACAATTCCCGTCAATAAAGGTGTAATAGTTTTAAATGACACGCAGAAAATTATTCATTTTGAAATACCTAGAAATTATACTAAGTTATTATAATTGAATGACAAAACATAATTTTAAACCTTGAAAACGTATTTTATCAAAAAGTACTTAACTTTATACAAGTAGGTACTTTTAACTTTTTAAGTGAATTCATTGTCTCTGCCTATATTCAAAGGGAAGTGCGAAGGACAGCCTGTTAGACACGTTACGGTGATAAACTTCTTTGTTAAGTAGACCTTGAAATGGAAAAACGTAACTGTTTTTCGGTAGTTTATTTAGCTTTGCTGACGACGAGTGTGGTAAAAGGGAATTTCCCATGCCCACCATTCTATGCTGACGTGCCAAAATACCGGACGCTATAGGCATATATTGAGTATAAGGTAGATCACATCATCGAATGAAAATAAGTGGCCAGCTTTATAAGGGTGGTTTGACCCACTTGAATTATATAAATTTTACCCAGGAAAAAAATATATTATATATATCATAATATGAAAGTAATCAAAAACCAAATGTCTCTAATTTTTTTACAGACAGTTTTATGCAGGCGCTTTCTTGTATTATTAGGTTACTTATTTTTTGTTGATTAACTGTTTCAGCTATATGCAAATTTAATAATTTCTGCTATATGCGATTTAAACCATATCTATTAAAGATTGTAAACCCAAAATAGTCTCCGGAGTAAATCATGGCTGTCTCTTTGAAGTGACTAACATGAGTGAAATAAGCAAATTAAAGCAATGCAGCTAGTCTTTAACCGCCCTAAAAGCACTGACTGAGAGGTGTGATTTGCGAAGCATACAGATTAGCCTTTATGACGTGGACTTTCATGTTTAGGCTGCGCGCCGTATGGTGCCATGTATGCTCTGTGGGTGGGCACTGGGCTTTCTTTGGCGCTTTACGCAAAATTGGGCTTTATTTCTGTTCACCCATATATGTACATGAATGACTGGCAGCTTCCGATGGGTGATGGCAATGATTAAAGTGTACTCGTACAGTTATTACAATATTATGTATTGAAAGTTTGTTGATTCTGACCAAGAAGCAATCACAGTTCGAGTGATAAAAACCGATATAAAAAGGGAAAATGAGATGACTTTCTACTTTCTCACACACAATGCACTACAAACCGAGATGTTTAGGACGCTAGTTACTTGTTAAAATGAAGTTTCGTACAAAAAATGGTATACCTAGCTGGTAGTGTAGGGCGGGTTTTTCATGGATTGTCGTTTTTAATTCTATTAGATAATGTTAATCATCAGGTTTTTTGTCTTGTTCAAGAATTAGCAGTAAAATACAATTACAAAAACTCAGTTTTTCTTTACTCGGAAAACCTTGTCTGTGTGGTCTGGTGGAAAAGAAAATTTAAACTTTAGTAAATAAGACACATTACTGTATAATTGAACGCAATAATTTATAGGTAATAAGATTAAATGGGTCTTTAAGGTGTGACGCAATATCTTTGTTTTGAAAATTTCCGTATCGCGATAATGTTTTAAATGCGCAGCACTTTAAATTTTTCTGGTTCCTTTATATAGCACACAACCTAACTGTGTATCTATTCTATTGAAGTTTTGTGTAGGAAAATTGCTTAACCTAACCTATCTTCTCGAATATATAAAATTCTCGTGTCTCGTGTGTGTTACCAAAGTCATCCGAAACGGCTAGACCGATTTTTATGAAATCTTCTGAGTACGGTAGGTCTAAGAATATGCCGTAAGCTTTTTTATATCTCTAATGGCAAATCAATTATAATAAAATATTTTACAGAATGAGTTTCACGTTACAATTATACTTAAATACCTCTTGTTGAGTGGGTTATAAAGTTATGTGTCGTCTTCATGTCAGAGTTCGTTTTATTGCGACATAACGCGGGTCATAAAGAATACAAATATGGGAGGACCTCCAAAGTCCGGGAATCAATCATTTGACATTTACATTCACCGGTATAATTTTGTAATGAAAACTATTGAACAATTAAACTTTAGAAAAGGAGGAGTACGTTCTTTTTATGAGTTGAAATAAAAAAATAGTTTTCTATATACCTAGGTACCTATTCTGTGTTTTTTTTAAAGTTGCAACTTGCAACATTGTGATATTTAAAAATTTACTCACGATTGTTATAACTAAACAAATATTTAAACGCATAAGAGGAAATCACGGATCCTCAAGTAGGTATTATTGTCACCAAGCGCCAATAAGCTGAGCAATAATAAATCGATTTATGAATCGTTTAAGAGCATTACTGATTTAATTGATAATATCCCAGTAATTGCTCTTACCTTGAGGAAATACAACGGAATTTCAATTAAATGCGTGACCTACTTGATCTGTCTTCAATGATAAAAATCCCACATGTATAACAACCTAAGGCAATCTTCCTTGAACCTACGACAGCACGTATGATTTTTATAATCAGGGACCAAACTCCTTGTAGTCAAATCAGGGTCACAGATGTATTAAACGTTTTTACCGATGCATAAAAATGTAACTATCACGATGCAGCCATATAGGTAATGTTGGTACACCTATTGTAGAATAACTAGCAGGACAAATTAATTTGTTTTGCGATAATCCGCTACTTGAAAAGAATCTGTAATGGTCCAATATGCAGGAACACTGTCCACACGAAATACACTCACAATTCTTTCAACAATTCTTCAAGTTTCGTCCCGACTCCCGACACCTGGACATGCTCAGGAGAGTCTTTTCAAGTAGCAGATTAAAGCAAAACATAACTAACTATGGATTTCCGCAATATAATGCCTGCTCCCATTCCATAATAATATGTAAAATAACTGTTTTATTTTATGTACCTATGTTTTATTTTACAGTAGGAGAAACTATAGAAAAACCGCAAACGTTAAAATAAAAGGAGCTTTTAGTGGATTTTAAAAGTAGGTAACTGTAAAAAGCGATTATGTTGACGCATTCGTATAATTTAAACCGGCTATACCCACGTCATATCGCCAGACTAGTTTCGAAGTACTTCGCACCCATCCAGTATCCTTAATCATGAGCCAGACGGTATATACAATGTCAATTGAATTGGTGATTGTAGGCTGCATTGTAGGCTTGTATGAGCAACGTACCGAAACGTCCCATGTCCATTGTGCGGTGAAACGGCTATTGTGGTGAAATGTCCGCACGCTGGTCACTAACCACGTAAGCACGCCATTGCCGACTAACTGAGCAAGATCTGGCAGCTTTAGCCATATGACATATTGCGATACGGTAAATGGAATGGGAATAGAACGAAATTAAAAAAATCCGGATACTAAATAATCGAATTTATGAAGAAAAGCGGGTTCTGTGCATATGTAGTACATAATGTTATGTGTCGTCACCATAAGTACATAATAAACACAATAGTCGCCATTTTATCTAACTGTAAGCTTTTTCACAGAGCAATGTAGCAGATATTGCTAGACACGTTGATTGTTCTGTAAAAACCAACAATACAAGTATTCTGAAAGTTAATTTTTCTTTTTCTGGAGGGCTGTAGTTTATACTGTACAACTCATGTCAAATATTACGTAATTTAAACTTTTAGCTCATTAGATAAAACCCGTTCATTATAAATTCATCGGGATCTTTTTGCTATAGAATCTCAATTGGCAGATGTTATTATAGATACTTACATCAAGACAAGATTGTTAATTTTATTTTAGGCGCCGCTCGATGACGTCGTAAGCCCAATGCCATGTGTAAATTAACCGATTATTCGGTATCCTATACGTATCCAATGTAGATAGGTATACAGGACGGTGCTTGGTAAGTAGGCATCTCATCCAACCTCCAAGACGAGTCGGTCATAAATCTTGGAAGTAACTCGTGTTGAATAGAAAACGTACACCGATGCTACGAGTAGGTACATATTAGCACTTCCATAAGTTTGCACAATTTACGAGGCGTCAAATCATCGCATACGTTTATTGTTTTATCAAGGCTTGCATGTTGCGATGACGAATCCCTAATTTGTATAAAGGAAAAAATCGCTGACTGACTAATTTCAAGTCATTAGACTGGATCTGGAAGGCTTACAGATAGCTATTAAGTAATATGTTGTAGCTAAAAAAAGGGTTTAAGAAAATTCGACCTCTAAGTGGGTAAAATAGATATCACACAAGCAATGCAAAGAACAAAATGACTGACTGACTTATCTATAATCAAATCATCAATCACTGGACTGATTAATGGAATTTCTTTGAATCGTTCAAGAGTAGACTACGTCGTTTTACCATGGTTTTGGGATCCTAAAGTAAGTTTTATATAAAACCTGTCCCTAGATTGACTAAGAGAAACGTATTCATCGTTATCGTAATCATGTTTGCTAATTCTGCCCGCTGATTGGGTTCCTGATTTGCGTCAGCCAATCGTGGTGCAAAATTCTCTAGCGATTACGATAACGATGAATAGTGGTAGTTAAATCCGGATTGTTTGAAACTCAATAAAGCAAACACATTCGCATGTGTTATTTATTTCAATGCATTACAATTCAGGCATTATTACATATATTATTATGTATCTTTATGTAGAAAAAGCCTTATCTTTCAGCCAACCTTGGCGTACATGCAAGAGCGTAAATAGGTGCGCAAACAAAATGCAAAAGCAATGTCGCAAACATATTCAAACATTCATAGTTATAGGATAAAACCATGAAAAACTATTATTAAAGAGGTTTATAAAATAAAGGAAATTCTCATAATTATGAGCTTTATAAGTAAGGTAACGATAAAAACACAAAATAAAAAAATAAAGTCAAAGAAATGATGATTAAGTAAGCGAATACAGAACTTAATATTATAACAAAGCATTTAAAATATTCTAGTTTTGTTTGTTTGCCCTTCAATCAAGCAGAAACAGAATAGTTGATAGATGTATTTTTTCCATAGATATACGTATAGGTACATAATATAGATAAGCATTTAAGAGAATCCTATGTAAGTTAAGAACTAAAACTTTCTGTCTCAGTGATTATTAACATGCATTGCATCATCGGGACGAGCCAAGTTCACACCGAATGGTTTATTTTCGAAACGTATTAACAACTTATATCGATAACCAAACATACAGAAGTACGTGGGGTACGGCATGTAACAAAATTCATGTGTTCAACAACTTTAACGTTAAACTGCCTGGGGTATGTACTGTGTAGTCTACAAGTACAGTTATTTCTGAGCTTATCTCGTGTTAAAATACTCGAGAACTTACTCGTATCAACAACAGCCCACAGCCGTTCATTATTAACGAACGTTGCTGCGAAAGCTTTCTTTGTTCAAGCTTCGAGACGCGGCAGTGGGACGGTTTCTAAACAGTTTTTGTTCTCAACATGTGTAGTTTAAGAACGTTAACATTATTATTAACCATGATATTTAATTAATGATAGTTGGTAATAATATTGAAGCTTTATTGAAATTGTTCTTTGTGTTACAAGGGGCCACACTCCAAAGTCAAATTTTGTTCCTCGACGGCGTTATTTTGAATTCAGAGCGAAGAAAAAGAATCAATAGGAGAATCCTGAGCGTAGCGACGAATTCAATATACGATGCCTGATAACAAAATATTTTGGACCCGAGTTACACACGACATTTTTCATCATAGGTATATACCCATGATAAACAAGTAAATAATTAACAATACATACATACATGAACCTTAAAAAACATTACACTCCTTTTTTTGGGCTGTCGTGTAAAAGCTAAGAGTCTGTATCTGCCAGATTCGTACCTATGCATCGACATTACTGGAAGAGTAACGTGAACATTCTGACAAAAACAAATGAGAAAAAAATACGACTGAGATGAATGCAGACCAAGAATGAGAGAAAGCGCATAGGTACTCCCTTAAGGTGCAGCCCATTTTCGTTTTTCGAATACTTAGGTATGATTAGACAGACATGATAAAAGCTCTTGCCTATGTTACCACAAACGCGTATTACATAGCTTACCTAAATTGTCAATCAGAGATTATCGTACTTACTAGGCAAGTTGTCTACTAAGTAACCGTAGTATTTTAATTAGTACCTATCAGTTCTTGTGCCTAGAAGTGGTCATACAATTATTACCTATTTGACGTCATAACTCTTTCTTTTTATGCTATAGGTACAAGTTAGTACTTGACTGCGATCTCGCCTGATGGTAAGTGATGATGCAATCGAAGATGTTAGCGTACTAATTTGGAAGGGGTAAGTTAAGTAACCCCAACGGTTTCTACACAGCATCATACCAGAACGCTAAATCGCTTAGCGGTACGTCTTTGCTGGTAGGGTGGTAAGTGGTAACTAGCCACGGCCAAAGCCTCCCACCAGACAAAAACTCATAATTATCCTATTGTACTTTATCTTAGAATCATTTTGTAATGGGACTTGTTTCATTCAGTTAAAATTTAACTTGAATTATTTTATAGAACAGGTTCGACGGCATCTATTCGACACTAAATGTTTACTTGTTGCCGCCGACGCGTACAGAAATAAAAATACGCCCACAGATTACAACTATAACTGCCGTAGAATGGTACTGACGACTGAATGTAATGAAACAGTACGTGGAAGGGCCTTTAATAATAGGACGGCTATCATTAGGTGCAACTAGTGTTGGTGTAGGTACATGACTGTAAGTAGGTACACCATGGTCCGAGGAGCCTACTCGGGTCGTCGAGAGTAATGCATTTCTGTGTATGAATGACCGATCTTTCATCCTGCTGTAACGTATAAACTAGAGCAAGAAGCAAGATGTATTGTAGCATGTCTGTATTGTGGCGAACACAAATAGGTTGTATCTTTTGGTAATATTTAATGTTTGACCTCCCCAGACCCCAATGTACTCCAATCGGCTATCATCGAATATATAATCATAGGTTAATGAATCACAAGGTCAGATCTACTAAATAAAGTCGTCATCATCTCTGTCGAAAATAGTTTAATTGTGACGTCCTGTGATCTATCTATAACAAAGATAGAAAGAAAAACATGATATTAGTACGTTATAATCACAGATTTTAGTTATAATATTATGAGTATTTCCTATTGTATAGTCAGTGATCCAAACTGTTAGTAAAACTACTCGTATTTCTTCTGTAACATTTAAATATACTTACACTGTGGTATATTATATTGGGCCACAAACATTTTTTGTAGCTTGATATCACCTAGTGTTTCTTTATTAAATATGCATAAATTGTGATACTTTCGAACGTCAGTAGATAGCGATTATATTGCGATAATGTCAAATAAGATCTAAAGAGTCACCTTGTCAATCCCAGATCAAACTTAATATTATCTCACGCTGACTGTACAAAAACTGCAGGACACATAGATAGATATTGAACTTTATGTGTACGATAAAAGGAGTCAATGTTTAAAAGTACAAAGTCTTAACGGAGTTTCCACTCCGAATCCGATATGTCGGAACTTCCTATTGATCTTACACTACCGGTTCCGACTTCGGCTCCGATTGAAATCGAAGGTTATAAATCGCTGTTTTAATTTGGACAATGACGTAAAAATCAAATGTTATAAGTGAAATGTTTAAAAAGCTTGCGTTTATAAGCAGACGATATTGAAATAAAAAAATTGCTAACGCTGAAATTAATTTTACGACTATTGACATAGAGCGTAAAACTGAATATAGTTCAAAAAGCAACACGGTCTACAATCGTGACATTAAATTTACTTAGTGGGATAAGCAAATTTACACTCTAAACCAAGTGTTCATTTTTTATTGTAATTCTTGATCACTCAGAATGTGAAAACGTTAACTAGTTTGACCATTGATTAAACATTATAAATTATAAGCACTTAGTGACGTCACGCATGTATTTTTAGGCTCCGCCCGGAAGCATCCTTTTTGATTAATTTGTCAAAACTATAAAATGGCGCGTTAGATGCTGTCAGTGGTACCGTAATGCTGAGTAACGACGCCATATTTGAGAAATTTTTGGCTTCAACATACGTCACATAATATTACTCTTACTGTAGCGTATTTCGTCATTGATCTAAACACATTGTTGTTGGCAGATACGATTAGTGCAATTTTTTTCATCGAATCGATCGTCAAGTTTATACGATCGTCAGATTCCTTGAAGAGCTCGACCGCGGCTCAGTGGTTTGTGGGTTGTGTTGTGACTGGCGAGACAGACATCGCCTGATTTTATGATGAAAGGCGCTTCGCGTGACTTCGTACCAGGCAGCATGCCGTGATACAAAATGAAATCCTTTGACACTTGGCTTGAGCCGCCAATAGAATAGCGGTTATCCGACCGAAAAGGTCCGATCGCCAACGACAGGGAACGTGATTTTATGCTCGTTTTCGAATTTGGTAGCCAGAGGTGTTTTGATTGGAATCGGTCTTGAAAATAAGGAACCGTTTGCTAATTCGAAATTCGAATCTGTTACCATCGATTTTCCATTACAATTTTACGTTCTCATTTCACTTTTAACCGAATTCCAAAAACAAAAGGAGTTGGGCCTCAATGCGGTGTGGTTACTTTTCTTTTAGATTCTTCAGATTAGGATTTAGATTTGCTGAATAAATGTTGTGATTCCAGTCGTAAGAGAATTCGAAAAGAGAAAGGCCTTTGACTTTTCCATGTCGCAACATAAGCCGTGACTAAGCCCTATTGCGTATATCAGCTGCTCTCAATTCAAATCGACCAGATGCATTCGTACCGAAGCAAAAGACCCACTTCTCATACTAATGAAACCAACTTAGTAGAAGCTAGGCATCCGGAGTATTCTGAAAGGCTAGCGACTGTTTCAAGCAACGTTGAAGCATCGAAGAAAATGTAATAACTGGCGCTCCTGGCCTTAATAATAATAAACACCCTTCAGACGCTAGTGGTCAGTAGTCGACATAGTATAAAATATATCATATTGCATTTCCCTTTACTTATTAATTATTATTAATGCATGATAATGAAGATTAATTATGTATCTGTCGTATTTTTACCTGTGCAAGCATGTGTATGAATATAAGTATTCCAGTGTGATCTGAGCATTCGGGTGTTTCACTAATCTTCGCGATAAAACAGTACCAATCAATAACTTCGGTTAATTCAACGGGAACGTAAACCGAACCTAATGTTGTGATAATTTTATACTTCGCTTTGAACGTTGGCGCGACGATGTATCGAGTCTTTTTACAGAATAACAGAGATGCAGCTTGCATACTATGCAAATGTTTACGTAAACGTCTATGGGCATAACTTCGGAAATTTCCGAGAATTGCACGGAAAATTCTAACAAACAGGATATTTATTCACTACGCCACGACAGTCCTTGAGTGTCGTCATGCATGTGGGTTTCTTTTTTTCGTTTCGATGCATTTTAAAATGCTGTTTGATTTTGCACGAACGGGAAAACCACGCGTCGTAAAATTACGTCAGAAATACGTCATAATCACCTGGATCTAGTTTGGAAAAAAATTAAAGAAACTGGTGTCACTGTCTGTAAAAAGTCGATTGAAATTCAAGTAATATTTGCTCAGATAAACACAGAAATGTACCATGACGACGCAACTGGGTTTTGTCCTGTCATGTAATTGCGGTGAATTCGGTTTTGATAATTCGATGCCACCTTCTATTTATTATCCTGATTTGACCAATGAAGGAGAAAATAGTAAAAATACCCTCAAAAGTAACCTTTTCAGACTATTATGTAAGGGAAGAGAAAAGCGATATTGGCGTAGTTTAAAATCATTTTTTTTTTTTTTCATTTTAGCCGCGTCAGTCCAAACCAAATATCTTGCTGTAAACGTCGACCATAGAGTATATTGAATCGTCGACCGATCGTTATGATCTAATGTTTGTCATAACAATAGACTATTTAATGACAGCTGCATCTGTCATTGAACTCGTTTTACTCTTTTAAGGAGGGTCACACAAAGGTTAAATCGCTAAAAGGCTCTTGCTGCTATAGAAAAATCTGCCATAAACGCCATGTTTTGTGATTTTTGTTTCTGAAAAATGAACTGCTCATCTGCAGCCGTAGCCTTGTTTAATATTATGTATTACTATTTCGACGATTACTATTTTATCAAAAATTAAAAAAAAAATTGAAATGAAAACTGGACATGGCATATTTAATCAACAAAATTATCAGGGGACTTATCGATGACAACTGTCATTCTCACACATTTAAAAAAAAATATTCTCAGAGTTAGGGCGGTAACTAGCTATCACCATTATAAAAATAATTAATTAACAATTTACTGACGATTTATAAGTGCATGTATGCCCGGATTAAAATCCTTGGTTATGCGTATGTTTTTTTTGCTTTATTTTTATACAAGTGCGGGTTTGTCCCGGACAATATTGCTCAAGGACAGATGTAAAGTAGGTACTTACTTACATTTCATTTAACTCTTGATTTGATTCGATCCAATAGTAATAGTAGAAATAGAATGGATAAGGTATAAACAGCTGGTGAGGCTATATAAACGCGATGTGGCGAGTACCATAAAAGTCAAGATCTCATAATATTGTGTCGACTGTTGGCTGATCGAAACCCTTATTAGGCGGGGAAATCGAGTTAATAACTTCGCGTACTAATTGCACTTGTTGACTTCATTTTATATCGCCATAGGAAGTATTCTGTGAAGAGTAACCTTCAGACTCATTGATTAATATTTATTATTCAGTATTCTATGACTACTGGGACTACGTTTTTCTTAAAAAGAACAATAAATACTAGAAAATAGTATAAAATGAAGATTAAAGAGGGGTAGGTACCCTTAAGCAAATGTGACTTTTTGTTCGGCCGTTGGTCCAGTAGACCCATTAAATTATTACTCTACTAGTATAATAGTAGTAGGTACGAGTAAATGGGCCTTCTGGCTTATGCATCATTATCTTGCAAAGTTACATAGATGATGGTACGGAACCCTTTGCGTGCGAGTCCGACTCGCACTTGGCCGATTATTTTACAATTATTTACGAGAGCTTATAAAGAATTGTTAATGAAATTCAATTAATCTACTTATCGATTCATATGTTCTGTTGTACCCAGTAACTCATATTATTGTTATAATTACATCATGGAGATAGTCATAGGTAGTTAACCTCTACCACAATAATTTAAGGTTATTCAACGCATTCACAAGGGTTGACGCTTTGTTACTGTTTACACTCTCCGTAACCTTATCTGAGACTTCGCGGAGACTGAAAGATGGAAATATCTTGTTTTTCACTTTATTGTTTGCGGTTGGCATTCCATTGTGATAAGCCTAATGGAGGAAATTAGAGATCTGAAGAGAATCTGATCTAACTTATTTCTCGAGTTTTCTTTTAAAACAGATATAAAACTATAAACCTAGAGGTTTACCTGTTTATTAGTTTAACTTCAGTTTTTAGTTTAGATTTAGCTTTTGCGCGCGACTTCCCCGCGTGAATTGCGGTTTTTATATACCGATCCCGTTATTATGAGTTAACCTTCAAAGATAGACATGTGTTGTCATGGATTTTTTAGACCCAATTCCATCATTCATAATTTCTGCCTAACTTTAACCGTTTGCGTTTTAAAATCCGCTTCTAATTAGTCATTAATGTTTATAGCCCCTAGCTTTTCTCAATAAATAGACCCTCCACCACAAAAAGAATGTTTCAATTTGATCGTATTTTAGTTATACACAAATGCACAAAGATCACCAATAATAGATTTGAATCTCAAAAGCACTTTTTAGAATTACTGACGCCAATGGGAGGGTTACATTGTCTGTGTAGTACATAATATAATGTAAAGTGTACGTTTATTTGTCTGTATGTGTATTTATTTGTCATGCTCTGTAGCTCAAGCGAATCGCTGAATTTTAACATTATTGCTGAGCCGAGATGTAATCCCGATTCCTGGGCCTGATGATCTTAGTGCCACCAAAAAGGAACCAAAAATTGTGTATCCGATCAAACTTCTAATTATTAAACATAAAAAACACTTATTTTTAAGGCAGTGTAAGAGGCATTTCCTGGACATAGGTGCCTATTCCTATCAAAGCATTGTCTAGGAAGTGACTGTTGCATAAATTACGTAGAATTTAGATTTCTTTATTTATATTCATGTATCTATGTGAACTCGCCATCCTCACATAAACTCTTTGAGTTTAAGAGGATGGCAAGATGTATACATATTGATTATTGTGTTTGGTTTTGTGTAATAAATTAAAAAAAAAAACACTAAAAACTTCATCAAATTCAGTAGGTGCGTTTTCAATTTTATCAACATCCTTATTCGATTTTGAATTCCATGCATTAAAACCAGAAAATGAAAAGCCATCGAAAGAAATAGAAGATTACTGTTTTAAAAGTCACTTAAATGTTAAAAAAATATAAATATCAATTGAAAAAATTAATACCGAGTTAAATATATATATATGTATAGGAATAACGTAGGTAATGTTAGTAGTGGCAAATGTGTTTTGAACTATGTATGTCTGTTTAATATTTGCAATAAATCTGTTGACGATAAATATTGATGTGTCGTATCTGCGCTGGCGATACTGTTTCGAACACCAGTGACACATTTGCAGATTGCAAAGAGCTGTTGTGTTCGGTAGAGTTCTGTCTACCAACTACATGTAGGAAGGTATTTTGTTCTGGTTAGACCACATCTAATAAATAAGGTCACTGAACAAGACAAGGAATTTTATTAGATTCAATATTTTTAAAGATTTGCGTCTAAGTAATTAAATTCAAATTCTATTATGTTTTTCGTAGTTTTTAAGCTAATAACACATTGTAGGCTGATGACAGTAATATACCGTAAATGACATTATCATCTTCGCATGTTGAAAAAAAAACTTTGCTTGAAATGGATAGGGAAATTAGCCCGAAACTTGTTTATTTTGTGCGCAACTCACTTCAGATTTACTTCAGATTCGATAAAATTGAACTTATTTCTTAAAATAAACACTAACAGTTGATACTGCCTTTCTCGCAATTTTACTGCTGTGAATTTATTGTGTTTTATTAACTTACACGTTATGAAAAACTAAACAAAATATTTACATTAACTTAACCTGACCTGCTTTAAAAATGTATGCAACTAATTAATGTTTAGTTAGGTGAATTAAGTTAGTAACTTCAGTATTCTTAGAATTAGCTTCCTTTTACATAGTTCGTTATTGAACGCAACGAAACCATGATAAAGTTGCGATTGAGGTTATCAAGTAAAAGGGTTCGATATAGTACGTATACAAAATTATATGCGGATGTAATGACTTCCAGGTGGCACAAACACTAGCACAATAAATGAAAAGACATGCCATTTGAATTTGCCATTTCAGACTATTAGACTCGCGGATCATATATTACCATGAACCTCTGAGTTAAGAACACCATGCTGTGCAATTCTGCCAAAACTGACACTATATCTACAGGGTTATGAAAAAAGATGTTAATGTTAACAAATAGAGGCCGAGAGCGATTTGGTATTTTTATATAACCCTTTATATCAATAAACTTACATTATTTTTAAGTTATTATGATAATTGCTAGATATGCTATGATTTTTGCATGGCTAGGTCATGGTTACTGGCGAATGGCGATGTTTGAGCGATGTTCAATTTTATGGACGAGAATCATCTGTTGAGTTGTAAACAGAACATGCTTTTAAGAACATTAGTTGAAAGCTAACTATAAAACTATTATAACTATTCGAAAATAGGAACTGCGTTTGGATATAATTAAATTTTTAGCCATTTGTTTTCACAGAATTTTCAGTCTTTCTAGTTTCATTGTTTGCTAAAGGTAGTGTTGAAAAATAGTGTGGCATTCGGGGCCGAAATATTTTGTTCTCGGGCATCGCATACCTATTGATTCTTCGCTACTCTCAGGATTCCTTCAAAATCCTTTATTTCATTTCTTAATCCTTTCATTCAAAATAACGCCCTGGAGTATTTACTTCCTTCTTCGAGTAGTTCCTTGTAACTATATCTACGAGTGAGTATATTTGCTTTGAATCTATGGCCAGGCGGAAATCGTAAGCCATCAGGTATCATCAGATGACTTCCTCAAAATGCAAACAAAACTATTTCGAGCGGCAAGTACAATAAGCTTTGCCGGCGTGCGTGAAGACTGCGATGTCTGGAATGTTCGGTGGCTTCTAAGAAAACTGCTCACTGGTTCCAGTCTCTTGACTCGGGCATTATTGCAATGCTTTTTATTCCGCAACACACAATGTTGTTTCTTGTCCTTTTATGGCAATTATTGGTAGCACCATAGTTTTCAACTTCCACCACTGTCTATTCGTAATAGTTATGGTATATCTACTTAATTATAGTTATCTGGTAGCTGAGCGGTGTCCGCTGTGATACTCAGTAAAGGTAAGTAGTAAGGTACGGAGTTGCAGAATACTTCATTAATTATTTTTATTTAATCTAACCTACTTAGGTATAGTTTACTGGTGATCTAAGTAATTGAAATTACTGGAGTGAGAAAAAGAAAAAGAAAAAGAATGGCTATTTAATTTCCCAATTAAAGACCAAAAGAGATGCCTTTTTGGTATTAATCTACAATCCACATCTTTATAACCTTCATAAGGCAACACGTCTTGCATTTTGTAGTACATGGATATTGTCTGTTTCTAAAGGCATGCCGACTTCCTTTGTATTATCGACTCCTGCCATTTATGTAGGTACAACTACGAGGCATTATAACTACAAGGTTATAGATTTCAATGGATCAACAATTCGCGAAGATGAACCCAATTGTTTGATGAAGATATATTATCTAAAAATAGCTCTCGCTTCATTGTAAATCTTGTCAGTAGATCGAGGTGCTGAACCGCTGATATATTACAATGCGCAATTTGGTTTTGTCATGGTTTCTTGTATAGGTTTTGTTATATGATGTTTACAATACGTTATATAGTTTTGTTACAATCATTATGGGTTTGTTTTGTTGCTTTGAGAATATTTATATGTTTTTGCATTTTTCGTAGCTCTTCAATCAATCAATCCATAAATAAAATATAGTATAAATTCTTATAAGGGTTAATGAAAACCTGAAAAGTGTTAATTAATAATATTTAGCAAGCCTCTTAACCTTCGTAACCTTCAAGTAGAACAAGCAGTCGCCACGGTAGCAGATGACTCAAAGACCTCGTGATTAATTATTAAGACTAGCACAATAGGCATGGGCATCTACATTCTAGATCAGCTGAATTGTGTCGATTGATTGCTACCAGATTAGTGCCTATTGCATCTGAAGTCTCCTTCATTATACCAATTACTTTTGCTTACAATATTCTTCGACATTTGCTTATTCAAAATTACCATTTTTATACGTTCTATTAATATATATATAGCTACTCGTGCTGATTGGCCACTGACTCATTGATCACCTCTCCTGAACAATTTTGTATGAAAAAATTTTTTTTGAATGACCATTTCGTATAGAAGAGAAAAATTCATTCGGAGGAAAAATACGGAGAGAGCTGATGATTGAGGATTTCGAAGACGGGTCAAGAGCACAGCTAGGGTATCGAAGTTAGGTGGGGGGTGCTCGACCAAATGTCATTTGTAACGTCATCCAATTGTCAGTTAGCTGAAAAAAAATTCAAAATGGCGGAAAAAAGATGGCCGCCATACAAACTTCATCGGCGTCCATCTCGAAAAGTATAAAAGATGGAAGAACGGTTTCTTGACAAGAAGTGATCAGTACCCAAAGGTCTATTCGATGTATAGAAAAAAAAATCAAAATGGCGGAATTTATTTTTCCATAGAAAATGTATGGGGAATATTGATGAGACTAAAAGTTGGTAACTATGCAAGATTTTGATGTTGTTTTTCGGAGAATCACTAGAGAAAAATATGGAAAGAGATGATGATTGAGGATTTTAAAGACACTCAAGGAGCATGCGCAAGGTATTATAGTTAGGTTGGGACTGCTGAAACCAAAAATACTTGGAATTTCACCCAATTGGCAGTGAGTTGAAAAAAACCAAAATGGCGGATTTAAGATGGCCGCCATACAAATTTCGTGTTGTTCTATCTCGGAAAGTATAAAAGATAAGAGAGTGGTTTCTTAGCAAGAGGTGATCAGGTTCAGAATGGAAATGGAAAAAATTAAAGTGGCAAAAATTTATTTTTCAATGGAAAATGTATACCTACCTACATGAATATGAGAAGAGATGTTGATCTAGGATTCGGATGATGATTGAGGGGTATGGTCATGGTTTTAAAGATAGTTAAGGGCTGTTTGAACAAAAAGTTAGCTGTTAAAAAAAATCAAAATGGCGGATTCAAGACGGCTGCCATACATATTTCGTGTTGTTCTATCTCGAAAAATATAAAAGATAAGAGAGTGATTTCTTTGCAAGACGTAATGAGAATCTCAAGGTTTACGGGATGAATGAAAAAAAATCAAAGTGGTTGAATTTATTTTTCCATGGAAAATGTGAATGCTACAATAAACAAGGCCTATGAAAAATTATGAAAAGTATGAGAAGAGATGATGGTCTACGATTTGGATGATGATTGATGAGCATGGTCTAAATTTAAAGATAGTTAAGGGCTGTTTCAATAAAAAATACACTGAACCTCATCGGATGAGGTTCAGTGTATTTTTTATTCAAACAGCCCTTAACTATCTTTAAATCCATGACCGCGCTCCGAGGTAATTCTTTTAGCCCATTGCCAATCGGATTCCAATTGGCGATGGAGATGACGGCGATTCATTTATAGGTGAGAAGACAGCCCGCGGGCCACATGTGGCCCGCGCTCCCACGCGCCCTACTAGTTAAAATGTATGATTAGCTGATATATCTACCTATATGTTAACGATACGTATCTTGTATCGTATATTATGTTTGTTTGGGTTATAATAACACTGCAGTAAGATTAACAGTCCGTCCAGTAAATAGTTCAAACGAATGGGGGAGAGACTTATTTATCCCACTATTTGCTCCAGTGTCTGGGGACTCTGGGTACATACTACATACTTATACGTACATCTACATAACTTTTCGATAGGTACCTACTTGGAACGAACTTAGTCGCTTTTTGCCCAAAACAAATCAGTACATAACTGCCCTGATATATTATTACGATGCAGTTAATGATTAAAGCGTCGATAATTCCTTACTGAAAACTGTATTTTGGATCAACAGCAACAGCAACAATAACTAATGTTATGACTGACAAAATATCAGAAACAAATACAAGAAATGGGGCCGACTCCTATCCCGGAAGTATTAAGATATAGGCACGCTACATTTATTTAGGATCGAAATGAATAGCATTCAACTAAATCAACACATGAATACGATTAATTCAAAGCAGATACGTCATCTGCGATTCAGTATGGAGGTCAGACTGGAAATAAATCAAATCCAATGCAATGATCGGTTTATAATACATATTTGGAATCAATCAGTGAAGGAGTAGCACGAATTAAAAATACTAATCAAGATGACATTGATAATATCATTACTCTTAATGGACGCAAGTCCTCAGAACAAAAGGTTAATATTAATAAATTATTAGTGCCACACTCAATGGAGTGAAATATGCGGCAATTTAACACGGCAATAGGAGTGTAGTTATACCTATTGTATATAATAAGTAATATATGTACCTAGATTGAGTGCAGTGAGGTTATTCTAAGACTTTCCAATAGTGCACTATAAGGATACAGAAAGATTTATTCATTCATCATCGGCTTTGATAATGGGCGGTGAAGTGTAAATCTGCGTTGAGTTTATTTTACCGAGTGGCTCTAATGAAGGTCGGTGATATTTGTGAATTGTAGTAATAGATAGATAAATAGATAGAACATGCTTTAATGTACACCATTACAAGAAGAAAGAAAAAACAAATACAATAACCAGAAAAACAAATGTACAACATGGCGGCATGGTAATACCTACTTGTACGGAGAACTAAAACGTAATAGCTACCCAGACACAAGAAAATCAGCAGTGTTTTATGAATTACACAATACAGCGTGATTTTGTGCAATTGTAACAAAGATGAAAGAAAAACTATAGAAGAGTGAATACTTAGTGGTAACATCATAAATAGCAAGGTAGCTGCCTATAGTACATTCTCTGTACAAAAAATTAAACAATTAACTCATGTACTGGAATGTGGTAGGTATTTGGGGTGTCAAATAAAGTATTATGTGATAATGAAAATTCACTTTATACCTACCATAAAATAGACGAAGATCTTTTTAAATTCATACTACAGGTTTTAAGAACAATGATAGTTAGATAGTAGAACAAATACAAAATTATAGTAGGCATGTTGTCAGTCTATCAAATTATATTTACAAAATGAAGTAGGAGTAGGAACGTGTGTTGCTCTTTATAAAATGAATAAAGATAGCAACTTGGTTTCAAGTAAATGACAATGATAAGATAAATTGAAAAACATCGATAAGTCTCGAAGGTGTGAATACTTTGTGTACACCGTTACGACAAACAGTAACTATGCTAAAAGTTTTAGTAAGTAAGTAGATACTAGGATAAGACATATTTCGAGTTGTTATGTACATGAAACAAAGTAACAAGAAAACAAGTTTTTCTTACTTATAATGAGATGATGTATTAAAAAGAAATAACTGTTGCAATAGGTAAAACTAAACGTAGCATCTACCTAATCTATGAGGGCATAAATCACGTTTGAGGAAAACAGATCTAAGGTATTTATTAATCATTCAAATTCGACGCTTGGACATAAATTAATATAGATTTAAAACCTAAAACAAAGATCAGATAGGTTTAGATGATTTATCATACTACAATGTTGAGAACGACGATAGTTCCTACAATGTACAAACCAGTCAGTAGTCAATTGATGACAATTAAGGGTAATTGCTTTAGAATTTAGATACAGTGTGTCCATCGCGCTCTTCAAAAATATTTTTTTTCTACTCAGTTGTAAAGGTCAACTAATATAGAATTTTCCCAAAACAGAAGATCCTACACTGTATTGGACATTGGAATTGGATGAATCGTTACAAACGTGACTTTTTAGGGTATAAGTATATTGATTGTGCAATCAGTATTAGTTTATAAACTTACAGAACAAGATAAGGCACTCAACCTCGACGAGGATTACCTAAGCTAACAGCACCGTGCGCCGACGCAGGGAGTTATAGGTGAAACAAAATACGTAAAAGAGTGCACAAAGGACCAACGGCATTAATGTACCGTATCGCTCCATCCATTGTTGTCGCAAGAAACAAAACACCACGTGACACAAAAAGGCACAAAGCCGTACACTGAACAGAACAAAGTTGATACGAAAATGACCAAATTTGTCAGTTGTCACTTTTACGGATGCCTACACTTACAAGCTGGCTGCGCAGGCGATGAAGGCAGCACCGCTCGCCGCGCCTCGCCTCGAGCCTCCGACTCATATGCACTCAACGCCTTCGGTTAAATTCTTTGCATAAATAAGTGAGAAAGCTCCTCTAGCCCACAAATAATAACTTCAATGCACTCACTCCGCGAAAACTGATGCACTGCATCCAGAACAATGTATAAATCAAACTTCCTTACCTTACACTGCGCAGTAATGATGTTCTAACACGATCGATGACGAAAAAACAAGCGAAAAGTAGACACAGTCACGTTCGTACGAATACGTCGGCGGTAATGGCGCCGGTCCGCTCCAACTTCCAACCCGTCGGGCGTCGAGTGTTACTCACAGAATCGGAAGGCTATAAGCCTTGTTTGCTCACTGACGCGGTACCTCAATTCTTTGTCCCTTTCAAGCTTACGTGAACAGTTACTACGATGGAATGAGGAAGGTATATTTCACCAGTGCCGTGTCATATACCTGTGGTGCAGCAACCTACATCACCGGTACGCTTTGGGTCTGCTGTTAAGTGTTAAGTTCGTCTTAAAAATTATGCAAAAGATTACACTTATAGATACCGCGTCATTCTTCTTGAGTTCTTGAAATACTTACCTTAAATATTTTCATACCATACATTAACAAACATGTTACGTTATTTTAATTTCAAAAAAGTTAAAGTAAATTTTTTAACTTGAAACTTCAAAAGTAATTTTTGGGGTCCTTATCCCAGCTAGTTGTAAACTGTTAAAATATCAGTTAAATTCCATTTAATTGCTAACCATTTCAATTTTCGGTAGTAAACCTGAACAAGTTAATCTCTGAAGTACCTAAAAACCTTACAAAAACTTGAGGTGGTACATCACTTCCGATAAATTCTAATAAAATGGCCAAGTGGTGCCATCTCTTCATATTTTCCTAAACAACGCTTCCAATATGGCGGCACCATGCTGTATTTGTATTCCATCAACCGCTCGCCAACTTTGTGATTCTGGTTTTGTCTTGTTTCACTGGAACATTAAAAGATGGCGCTGGTTGTTATTAGTATCGGTATTAATCTTCACAGGCTTACGAAAGCTGTCTCAATTTTCGATTAGGGTCCTTGTCAGCGTATATTAGCAGAATCTACCAATTATTGATTTGAAGACAATCCAATATTATCTATGAAGCAGAGTGGTGGGAGGCGTTATTATGACATAAGAGTGAGGAAGATTTTATGTGTTCATGGCATTGAGGTAATGGTTCATGGCAATTTTGGTACACTAATGCGATTGAACGTCAAAAGAAGATCGCACTAGTGACCTTCTGCGTTGTGTTCTGCCATTCACCGTGCCTTGCAATGCAAGAGTATTGTGCATCATTGGGATTTTTTTCGTCATTACGTATTCTAATTGCTGGTATAAAAATTAGGGTTTTTAAAATTTCACTCTAAAACTTTCGCACCCAGAACTTTTTTTTTAGTCTGCCTTTAGAACATGACGTGTCTCATTGTGAATGCAATTCCATTTGGAGATGAGATTTAGCTAAATTTAATCGCATGTTATTTACTCCATCTCTGTGAATAGCAGAGTTAAAATTATATCCATTAAAGCTATAATATTAGCATAGTAGTAATAAATCATCTATGACTGATATTTAATGCTCGTCAAATTCATAATCGATTAGACGTGCGTTGATCAAACGGTCGTAAAAGAATTGGGTGTGGGATTATTTTTTGCACAGCTTGTAGAATGTAATACTTAATCATAATTTTTATAGGACACGAATAAGTAATGATAGTTATTAGAAATCATTGGTTTTAGTCAATTTCACTCAAATCAAGGGGTTAATTTTAAAAATGGACCTAAGTCGATAAGCCCCGAAGAAGCCCCGATATTATGATAATATGACGTAATAGATGAACGTGGATTGTTTAAGCTCCTAAGTCCTAAGTCTAAAGGCTAAGGATGATGTTGAGCGGCGATGACTAATGATTAATGATCTACATATAAATAATATAATGAAGTCCATGAATGTTAAGAAATTGTCATAATAATAACTTAAACAGTACCTAATTCTAAGTAAGATGAAAAGCGTAGAGTGATTTGAGAAAGTCAAAGGATTTAATGAATCAATTAGTTAAGTAAAAAGTCAAAACAATAAAGATCGAAAAAAAGTAATAGATTAAAAAAGTGAAAGAATAATTTGATATAATTAAATAAGTATTACAAGTTACAGGAGGTTAATAAAATTACAAAACCTCTATTAATATTAATAAATTATTATGTACTAGCAAACCCGGCGAACTCCGTTTCGCAACCAGATGGTTTTCCCGCTAAAAAAGATTTTCCCGCTTTTCTGTTGAAATTGTTCCTGAAATTTCTTTGCTATAAACCTCACGGAGCCCGAGACCTTTCCAACGAATGCAAAACCGTGGAAATCGGTTCGTGCGTTCTGGAGTTATAGCGTCAGGAAGGAAAACACGACTTATTTTTATATAGTAAGAAAGATCAGACCTATATCATAATTTATTTATAACTATTTTTATTTATCAGGCCACATAAAAGTTATGTAATTTTTCACAGGAATATTTTAAAAACTCACTTTTAACTCTGTAAAATAAGACTTGTTTACGAATTCACCATTATATTGCGATGATATGTCTGCCTAACCTATAATGAATTATGTTGTAAATAAAACTTTTGATGTACGATTATAAATGTACGTATGGCTATCTCAATATTATTATTCATTTCAGTTTCCTTTCATTAATGAAGTCGGTAATACCACTATCGCCTGTCATTGAGGATCATTATTACGAGAAACGGTACATGGATAAATACGAATTAAGATTAATTATCTGCGTGAACACTTGCCTACTTTCGAATGTCCAGTGGTTTATCCATTTACTGACAATAAATTGATATGACACCCGCGCTTCCATACATCTCGATTCTCGGCAGTGAAATACTAATAAACCTAAACTTACCGGCAATGCGTGAGATATCTTTGAATAGAGGCGGTATTATAAACTATTATATTTACGTAAAAAATTATGAAATTCCAACACCGCCATAAGTCACAGTTGTAATCTACGACAGAAGATTTTGATGGGTCGATCTTGATGATGATAATCGAGAGGTGGTTATATAAATAGTTAAAGATGCTAAAGTACAAAGGGAAAAGTCTAAGAGATGGACTAATAAATAGGTGTAAACGTTAAAAGTACAAATGGAAAAGTCCAATCCACACTTTTAACAAAGGTGAAATAGAACATAATGTACTCGTAGTAATGAAATAAAATTGTAAAAAAGTACCTAACTAAGGAGAGAGAATTATGTAGGGTGCTAAAAATATTGCGGTATGATGAGGTGAACAAGATCACGAGATTCAGTAAAGTTAGATATACTTAATAAGGATAAATACATAATTTAATGACATGTAAAAGTATTTAGTAATTTCAATTGTGGTGGAAGTGCAGCGTAAATTACATAGAAAATATTATAATTTATGGTAAACCACAATAACAAACAAATATTGTTTCGTGGGAACCTAAGAATGCGGTGTTGGTCCAGTTTCGAGTTGCAATTGAGCAAATGTACTAATTACAAGGGTTAACAACCGCGAGAAGGCCGGTCGTTGGTCAGGAAGTAGGCTCATTATGTATTGGCATGTTATTAGATCCCTGCCGCGTATCTTGTAACTATGTTATTACGTGCCGATTGATGTGGCTTTAATCTGCGCAAACATTAGCAGAAAAACACTTGATAACTTAACTGTCTGAAGGTTTCGACCACTTCCATCTGGCATACAGAAATTGCTGAAGACCCCTTGCCTTTGTGTTTGCCATATTTCTCCATTTCTCAATAACACACTGCAGTGCTTTTCTACAAAATGTCCATCTCTGAAACAGCTGCCAGACAGCTGCCAAGCCGAAGATGGCATGCAAAATTGTTCTCTATTACAACTGACAAATTCATAAATGCATAGATGTACGCTCGTCGCTGCTTTATTGCAGTATTTTTGCAGAATAGCACGGCTGATACCAATTCTGTTAAGCAAAATCTTAAGTCTAAAAATAGTGTTATCTTTTCTGGTATTTGAATATCTAATAATAATTTGGCACCACCTTTTCAATTTTCTTAATTGTTAACATTGATTGAACAATGAACAGCATGGGTTAGAACAGCATTGGTTACATAATGTTTGCATGATGCATCGGTTAAACAAAATTGACACTGTAATGGTAAATGTTTGCATCAGTTGCACAGCGCAGGCACCGAAAGCACTATGGTTACCTGTATTATTTGCCCGATGATCAATTTTGTTGCAAAAAATCATTTGCATATACTACAAAAAACTTTCTTCTCACTAAATAGTCTGCAAGATGTAACTGAATCTTTCATAATATATATTATTCTATTAATTTGTAAAATATAGTGCCTCCTCTATTTTCCCTTGTGTTTCGTGTCCCAGGTAGCGCTTTCACCAGAGCGTCAGTGCGCTCATTACTCCGCTTTATCTGCTGTCACAATATCTGCGGCGAGATTTTAATTAGTTGTTTATGCTGCCTACACAACTGCGGTCAAGTGCAAGTTCGTGTCATTTCATTTTCAGTAGATAATTATGATGTTCAAGTTGTATGGCGCTAGAATAGGTCCATTTAATCCTTTGAAGCTTTTAAAGTTGTCGACAATTTAGACATGGACACCGAAAGGGCGCGGGAGTTTAGTTTCAATTGAGTTAGTGTGTGTTACCTATTCATAGACAGGGAATAATAACAATTTCATTCGATCAATAACTTTATTCAAGTGACGTTGTTCCCTTCAATGAGGATACGGCTAACGGGGCAACAGAACTACACCATCATAAAGTCACTGTAACCACCGCCATACCATATAGTATTATATTATCTGTGGGCTGTGGCCATACCATAATGATGTTGTTGTAACCCCCATTCTTACTCGAGAATCGATCCCGACTGTTTTATTCACGGCTCGCTATTCTCCTATGCTAAGAGTTAGTGCGGATGTTAGTGAGACGGATGTTCTTTTGGAATTCAACGTCATCAAACAAAATGTAGATGATATCTTCTCAGTGTCAGTGGTCTTTTAAATGTGGAAGAGGTGTCGATCGAATGGTGAGTATCAAATGGATCACCATTTAGTGATTCACCATCTTCAAATCGAAGTATGGCGGTCAACATTCGAAAAGCGTCTCTCTATTTTGCCGCCTCTTTCAATTGTGGGTATAACAACTTAGATCTGTCCACCCTCTTGTGTCAACCAACCATTTACGTCGCTGGCAACCTGGAGATTTTTCCCGGCAATTTTTCCCCTTGGAAGTTGGAAGGGAAGTTGGGATGGATAAGAAATACTTTAGTTTGCATTTAGATCGTTTGATTATTATTGTTTATCGACTCTATAACTAAAGCTAAATTATATTTATAAACGTTCTAAAAAGTTCTTTAATTATTTTAATTTCGTGTCTGCGTACATTCCTAAGCTAGGCGTGGCTAGGTTAGAAAGATTTTTAGATCCCACTCATTACTGCGAATTAAAAATCTCTCGTCTACAAATTAAATCCATCACGTATCTATAAACACACCGAGCTTGTCAATTTAGTATTATTACCGGTCGTTATCAATCCGTTAACAGCGATTAGCCTCGATGTGTGCGGCTATTCATCACTTGCCTACATAAGGCTCCTTATTACTGTAGCCAGATATTACATTATTTTTACCAGGACTCTCCATAAAAATATCAATTTCTACTACTTTTATGGCCGTCCACGACAAGTGACAAGTATAAAAGATCTACAACAAACTTTTTTGGTGTTTTATTAGCTCATAACACATAAATTTACTTTTAAACGTTTTTACACACATTTTACTGCGACATTTAACATAAGCAAAAGAAAAAAGGTTATATAGTACGCTCTACTCTCTGGAGATATGCTGGAGACTAATGCTCCAAACACGGTCTTTTGTACCAACATTTCTCTAGTCCTATAATCTCAAATCTGGCATTAATAAAACCTCATATACAAAATGTAACATACACTTTCCTACAAACCGCATCAAAATCAGTTCAGCTAAACGCAAAATAATCACGGACAAACATACATACATACATACATACAAACATACAGAAACTCTTTTTTTAAGTCGGTTTTAAAAAACCCCAGCGACGTTAGTATAAAATCGCATCCCAAAAGTTCTTCGTTATCTCCCGAATGACTTGCTGTGCTGGGGAAATTAGAAGGCACAACACCAATTGCTGGTCAGGAAAATTACATTTTCCTCAAACACGGCTTCTTTAAGAAATGATCACGACCGCTCTGTAAAGAGTGAAACAACGAAGAAGAAGATATTCTACAGTCTGTAAGTCTATCTAGATTCTAACTCAAAGATACATAATGATTCGTAATGGAATGGAGTACCTATGTATCGAGTAGAGGTATACAACTCCAAAGTGCTTGTGATAACTGACAGGTATACTTTTCTATACTTATCAAAGTTTAGTGGAAATGGATAACTACATAGCTATCGTTTTACGGTCTCTACAAATACTATCTAATTATGTACCGTTATGTGTGCGAAAGTTTCGGACACTAATATTTCGGCAAACGAGTTTTGTCAGTAAGTATGGGTATTAGGTATGGTAGGTACATAAAATTTCGACAAGCTTGCGATACCTAAGTTGGTAACACCATCTCAGCAGTAATATTGCGATATTGCATTAGGTACTGCTGTAAGAGATGATGGTTCGGCCCCAGGTATCTACTTGGTTTGTCCCAAACAGAGACCTCGCAAGTCGCAAGTCGTCACCCACTAGGATGATCTAGAAGATCTATCCCATAAATTTTTGTAACGCTTTTAATATTTACTCTTGTTAGTATTTGTTCACTTCAGAATATGCCAAATAATAAATTGAGATAGCCCCCGAGAGTTATGTATCTGTGCTGGCTAAGCAAAATTGGTTATACCGATGTCCCGTCCAATAATTTAAAACCATCTCGTCAAAAAATAATTCGTTATTTACGAGTATATTCATGGTTTCCAAGACTTTAAATTTTCCTTCAAAATGCCATAGATTTCCTTTTCGTTCCTTATTCAGACTATAAATCACTCAACAATTGAAAACTTATACATATAGCACTTATCTGGCCCCTTATCTTTATCTCTAAATAGTTTTGTTCAACGTTCATCGATAAGATTTACATAATAGGTATTCGCGTATGTACACGATCATTGTTTCCTCAAACGGCTGAATGTGATTATGCTGAATTGTTTTCACTGTTGTTTGAACTGTGGAGAGATTTATGAAGATTTCCGTTGTATAATAAATCAAAGTGGTTAGTGCGTTTTCGATTTCTCTAAGTATTTTATCTTGTCTAATATTTCATTTTGCAGTACAATAGTAGCCTGCAGCGTTATGCCACGGTGCAGCAATCATAATCCCAGCATCATAAGCATAGCTTTAAACGAGCAATTACTGTAAAAATATATATTTCTTTATAATCTGAATCTCGGAAACGGCTCTAACGAAAATTTTCGAAACTAAATTTTCATGAGATTTAGCATACAGCGGGTTTTGGGGGCGATAAATCGATCTAGCTAAGATTCATTTTTAGAAACGTTCATATATTTGTATATAATAAATACAATAATAATAGGCATGAGTAATGAAAATATCATCTCTCAATTTTACATAGTGTCAATAACCGATATTCATACCTTGTTTAAAGAAAAATTTGCATTTAACATAGAAGCTACTCCTATCCTATATATAGCTTTGGTCTTTTCCCAGTTTATTAGCACCTTAAAGGCGATGGGTACCATCCGGGTGCGAAAATTCAAATTTTATTTAGTTCTTCGCTCATAGAGGGCTATTTATACATCGAAGGCTAATGGCAATGAGTTTTGCAGGCACAACATTTATGCATCTACATGTTTTTAATAAAAACTCTGCTCAATTAATTCAATTACTTCATATTGGTTCCTGAAAGCTCCAAATCTGGGAAACTGCAAAAAATTATCTTTCGGGAACCAATATGAAATGAGTGGGAACTTTCGAGTAAAGTTTTTATTTAAAACATGTAGATGCACAAAAAGTAGACCCACAAAATGCATTGCCATAAATCTACAATGTGTAGTTAGTCTAATATTTGCGAAAAACTAAATAAAATATGATTTTCGCGGGCTGGTAGGGCCGCAACACCTTAAAGCCTACCTGTCTGTATTGATAGTTAAGCGAAGGTAGCACTTAGATTGCCTGTCATACTAGTTGAATACACTATGCGCAAGATAGGCTTGAATAGGATACGAACCGCTGGAAGGCATATTCGGATACTAGCGAAGGCTGCTTTACTGCCTTCGTTATGTAAATTTTACCGGGTAGACACCACGTCTGGAATACACTGTTCGAATAACAAGGACAGGTGGAAAACATATACCTATTCGGTTTAACTAGTTTCAAAGACAAGTTTGCTAACATCACAAAGTATGATCACCATCAGTTACCTAATAATAATGCAAAAGAAAGTGGCTGGAGAAAGGGAGACTCGTTGCTGAAGGATGTCTTGATGAACACAGTAGAGGGGTGATATCGGAGATTTAAATTGCCTGCAGGGCTAGGCAAAGTAACTTTGGCGTTAAGCGTTGACGACAGTAGAAAAAACACGTGACCGACTGAAAACAAATGAAAGCAGACTCTACTCTATGTTTAGCGTAGTTCACTGATACTGCTGTTGCTGTGGATTGTCACGCGCAGTACGCTAAAGTTATTTACAAGTCTGAGAGAACGCCAGGGAGCGTTCAAATGGTCGTACTCGATTTTTAAAAGCAGCGTGTTTTCTTCTATTCGGTCACGTGGTTTTTTTCAGGCACGTGGTTTGTCCATACATTATCTACTGTACTGTGAACGCTAAATGACTGTTAGGTACTTTGTCTAGCCCCGCAGGTTATTTACACTAAAAAAATGTTGGCCGTATAACTAACCATTACTCTAGTGGTGATTTGCATGGTCGACTGCAGGTCCTAGATTCAACAGAACAAAGTGTGTGTGAGTCTTCGACCTTTCCACCTCAGGCCGCCTCCTAACAGCTGTTTAATCTCATTGTTATAAAAGTTCTCATAACTAAAATGGCTAAAAATAATTATATTTATGAGAATTGTTAAACCTAAACAACCGTACAAATAATAAATATATTCATTCCTAGAAATTTTAGTTTAAACTTCATAATCATAACTTTAAATAAATAGGTACATAATAGAGTAGGTACTTTCGCCTATAAAATACCCTTTGGATACTATATTTTCCCACACCTTTTGTGGAAGTGTTTAAAGAGATTTAACTATAGGTTTAACTTTCATGTCCTCGGGCAGTGCACGCTTTACTAACAAATCAATAAACAAAATTGATTTTGATAAATCTATCTATCAAAGATGTATATTATATGAGGTTTATTAAAATTCTTACTTACATTTTATATCGGTCGGGCGTACCTATTTCTCCTTCTGAGATTTTTTTATACTTCTCTTACAAAAGTTGCAAAAGACTAGACGTGACAATGTCTCCATCGAACGTGTAGGTAGTCGTCCAAAGAAAAGTAGAGAGAACCAGACCTCGCAGCAGATTGCCTATGAGATGGACAAAGTATAAAGGTTGCCATGGACGTCCCTTTACATATTGTGTGCTCAAGAAAAGCAGCTGTCCGGAAAGAATGGAGACGGATTGTCAAATGTGTGACTGAGAAATGATGACCATGACCGCTATGACAAGAGCGCAACGGAAGAGATGATGCTTACAAAAGTTAAAAAAATATGTATTGTTTTAAATATAATATATACTTGATATTATGATGTTAAACGTGATCAAATAAAATGTGTGTTTTTAAATAATTACATATTTAGCTTTTTCCCTCAATACTACCAGTTGTTTGGGCGCGTGTGCGGTGTATCCTGCGCGTTGGCACTGTTTAGTAAATACTACAATCCAAATGAACTCCGTGACCCTCATGAATGCCACGTGTCGCTGCACTCAGCACTCCGTGACTGTTTGACTGTGACTGTACCTACGATAATAGGGTTACCAACTCTCATGTTTTTCTAGTAGGAAAACAGTGTGGTTACAATCGGAGATCAAAAATGAGATATTGAAAATAGGTAGAGTAGCTGACTCTACCTATTTTCAAATAAAGATTTTATTGAAATTGGCTGATATATAGGTCATGATCTTTTCTCAGAAACCTGACTGAGCTTGGGTTTGAATTAATTTTACTGACCTATTATATTATACTCGTAAATACAAGATGTAGGTATAGTTAAAATCGTCATTTATTCACTTATTTGGATTGAAATGCAGCAAGTAAATTAAAATTTTTAACATCTGAGGCTGCTAATCTGATTATTTAATTAATTTTATGCACTATAAAATATACACACACACACGCTCGCACGCAGACACACACACACACACACACACACACACACACACACGCACACATAGAATCGACAATTTATTTTGTATTTTGCAATTTATGTTTAGATCAATATGAAATTTATATTAATTTATATTATGTTTGTGTCTAATAATACATTGTCACACATATTGCACAGTAACTTCTGCAGATGGTTATATCCAACAATAACCAGTAGAATACTGCTTAACAGTATGCTCGACAGCCCTAACTTTAACCTTTCTATCATCTATAGTTTACACAACATCTGAGGGATTCAGCTTGAGGCTAGCTAGCTCGCAGTTGCTAATGCCCTAAGTAGTTCCAATAAGGTTCACTTCAGTACACGTATGCTATGAGGTAAGAATTTTGCGGTTTTGTGTGTCTATTATTACCAAATACCTGCTGTAATCTTTTTTTGAGGCACGATTTTCCCCTACTTATCTTTTTGGCTTTTGATGCACCTACCAATTGCTTAGGTGACAGTTGTTGTAGGCGTTTCTTAAAATGTTGGTAAAATCGAGCATAAGACAATATATAAATTCCTAGTAGATTTATCCAGAAAAACTTTATTTTATTAAGTTTTTTTGTGCGGGTCAAGGACTAGACTGGGGTCGTAAAGTGTACCCAAACAAAGGACAGATCACTATGTGAAGCTGACTTTTTATAAATGTTAATCTGATTAGTGGGTTTGGTATAACAATGGAAACGAGCCCTTTTGAGGACCACCCCGGTGTAAGCGATGTGTTTAAGCCGTAAATAATGTTTTAAATAAAAGGGTTTTGGAGATTGATAGGTACTCAAATAATGAGTGAATTACGTTTTATAGATTAAATATTTCACTGTCGAGTGACATTTGAAAATGATTGTTGCTATATCAATGTCACTCGATTATGTATACATAATGAAATTCTGGATGGGAGTAATACTGTTACAGAATTATTATTATTTTTTTAATTTAATTAATTAATAAATAATAAATAACAGAATTTAAAATTAAATAATAAATATCAGAATTTAGATAAAATTGTGATTGATCTAAAATGCTTTATGGTTTTTCAATCCAAGGATTCTTTCTATGCAGTTTTACTGTAATACGATAACGAACGTAGATAATATTGGTTTGATTTTGATGCCGTTTTGTGTCTATTGTTTTCTGCTTTTCTCTTATTTTACGTAAATTTAAATGTCGAACTCGGCGGGATTTGAGCTCGCGTCTCTTCAGCTATTTAGCAGTTGCAGCGTTCACCAACCAAAACACTAATAGTGCAGTATATATGTTACGCTCGAAGATCGAAAACGCTCATTGAGCGGAAAAATAGCTCACAACGCGATGTGGTCACAGTAAAACATCCACATAGCGAAATTCGTGTTATGGCTCTAATGAAAACGCGCACGACGCGTTGTGGCAATCAAAGAAAGACCAAATAGCGAAATTCGTGTCGTGGCTTAACGTGCCACAACGCGTTGAGATCGAATAGCATGTAACATATACACCGCAAAGTGATGTAAGTATATTATGTGAGTGGCGAAGATGATCTGTTCTAACCAATTTGAATAGTAAGTCAACTATCCACTCTTAAATAATGTTCTCTCTGAATCTTAATCATCGTAACAAAACAGAACAATGGCAGCTATCTGCAGTGTATTAGTTTACATAAGTGACGCGGCGCGGGCGCAGGCCACACACACTCACTGACACAATTAACCATTTACACGGTTTGTAAACTAGCAGTTCTCTTTACACGAGAAGATGACGATGCGACACTTTTACAGTATCCACGATTGATTTAAAAAGTAAAAGCTCACTGTTTTTTAAATGACTATTTCAGAAAAGAGAGAGTTTCAAAGTTATGTCTGTTTAGCCTATTACATACTATAAATGTGAAAGTTTGTGAGTTTGTAGGTACTATATGTACTCGTATGTTTGGATGCTTGATATTGAATCACGCCACAACTAAGGAACCGATTTGGCTGATATTTCGAATCCAGACAGCTTTTATCTTGGATTACGTATATAGGCAAATTTTTAGGCATATACCTGAGATTTTTTTCGAAACAAATTCACTCGGATGGAGCAAATAAATGTTAGTTTCATAGCGGTGAAGAAAACATTGTATTAGCATGTCTGAGAATGTTCTCACTAATGTTTGAAGCATTCCAATCCGCACTTGCCAGCGTGGTGCCAGTAGTTAGATAAGCTTTTTGTATTTTAATACTTTTTTATATATTTTCCACTCTTAGAGGATATATTATATGATTTTTTCATATCAATATATTGTACAAGCCAAATCTAAGAGATGTTTACCTATAAAAATAAATACAAGCGAATTACAAATTTTGTATAAAAAATATAATAACTAATACGAAATACGAAGATAATACAAAATACGCAGATAAGATTTCTCGTTTTGTGTAAAAGCAATCGAACGCGAAACTCAATTCACTTTTGAGAAAGCATTACGTCAGTACATAGAATTCATCGGTCTCGATTATCAGTTCACAGTAAAACCACGGATCGCGTTACCTTTTGGAATTCTTTAGCACAATACTGAGGAAAATACCGTTTTTACGACAGCGATATCTACGAGTAAGAGTATATCTACGTGTGCCATCTAATATTTAAGAAGAAAACGTTTAAAGCTCAATGGTTCACTTACTTATAAATAGTCTTTATTTTTCAAAAAATTTCACGAGCTTTCTCTTTCAAGCCCGGGGCTTGGACTATGTTTTCCCTGTTTTCCCCTAGGCTAGGGGTTAAATTTGGTTGCAGTATTAGAAATGTAATTTTTTAGGTGTTAATGTTAAACATTATAAATCGCTTATGTTAGCCATATATATGACATAATTACGATTGTCTTAGAATACTGTCGGTGAAAACTAGGAAGGGGTAAGTAGACCCTAATGGCTTCTACACAATATCGTACCGGAACGCTAAATCGTTTGACGGTGCGTCTTTCGCCGGTAGGGTGGTAACTAGCCGCGGCCGAAGCCTCCCACCAGACTAGCCCTAAGCCAATGTAGAAGTTACTAGCGGACCGCGCCAACGTTGTTTTGCCATTAAGGGTTATAAAATAGCTTACGATCTATTCTCAGACCTACCAAAAAATACATGAAAAACGGTCAAACCGTTTCCGACAAGTTTCGGAGTTTTATATTCTAGAAGAAAGATATAATTCCAAATTGGCGGTAATCGAACCCGGCACCTCCCACTCAAATTAACTGCGCAAGAGAGATCGTCAAAAAAATGGTATTACGCCATCCATGATGCATATAACTTGCAGTGTTGTGTGTTTATGGACAAACGAAACAAGCGATACGCAACTGCGTTAGTATTCGTTAACAATCATTGTTAACTGCTTCCTGCCGGCGTTTTATGCTTTTTCCATGTACAGACCCATTATTTATTGTTATGAAATTATTGTTCTTTTCACTGTGTCCTCAGATAGTGTCTTGCACTAGATCTGTAAAACCACGCACATTATTATCTGCGCTGAATTCAAATTTCACACGTTTTAAAAGGGGACAATTTTTATCATGATTCATCGATTCCCAAAATGTTATCAGTATTGCACTGCTGTTATACGTATAAGCTCCCAACCAAATTCAGTTCGGTAAAGTATGAATTGGTAGCTGATAAGTTTATCATGATCTATACCGCATCCGGTAAAAAATCCTGCCCTTTGGTAAAAGAACAATGACCATTGAGTCATGTCGAACAGAGATACACTTATGAATATTATAATATTTAATTTGTTTTATCGTGCAGCGTGCTTACCGAGAAATGCGGCGCCTTTGACGCTTTTCGCGAAACGCTTGTCACAGGAAAATGACATAAGACGGTCATGGACCAACAAAGGTTAACGATTTGTCGGTATTATGAATACATACATAGATCCATTATATTCTTATAGACTCAGATGTCTGATGAATTACCAACTATGTGGAAATCGATGACGTCATTTAAGGAAACGTAGCGAATATTAGATATGACAAGGAAATAAACGAAAGCTAGACAAAAGCGATTGTTCAGAATCTATGCGATACGATAACTATATCTCTTTACCTTCTTCTTTCTTTATTTTAAAGTGTTGTGATTCATTGAAGAGAGGCTCATGGCTCAAGATGTCTGTATTTTTTTTAGAAAATTTTAGTACAGGATGCAAGATTGAAATCGAAAGCTCGATATAATCCAAACTGTTTGAAATGAATAAATGAAAAGATCATTAATTCATTTCTGAACTGCAACTTGCTTTGACTTCTCCAGACGTAAAAAAGGAACGTCCGCAAAGTGTACGTAAGGTACTTGGTAGGTAGTTGACAAGGTACAAGGTAGTGAGTAGTACTTGACAATTGGACTTAGTTTTTCCTGTAAAGGAGTGAATTACTTAGTTAAAAGCAGGCGTGGCGTGAGGCGATTGTAAAATGAATTTGGAACACTGTTATCGGTGTAAGGTGTATTTCACCGAAGTTCGACCAGTCACCATTCACCACTCGGCCAGACATGCGAAATCTCCACGGCCAGTGGCTTCAAAGCTCCGACACGGCAATGATACGACCACTGCTCCAGACGCAACTGTTACAAATTACCCGCGAAATCTTACGTTAGGAGAGGGCTACCAGGCGTTGAGTTTCTCTAGGATTTGTCTTGGATATTTAATTTTTGTATCATCTTCTCATTCGAGAATGAGAGCGGTGTGGAATGGCCTTATACTGGCCATAATATTATGGTGAACTCTCTGCAGGCGTGCAATTTCCTCGCATTGTTTTCCTTCACCGGTAATTGTAAGCAAGTGATATTTAGTTTCCACTAATGACTAACCCCTCCTAACTCCGAAAACTCAGCAGTGTATTTTTTGGGATCCGAAACAGAGACATACAGGCCTATGGGCTGTGGATCAATCGGAAATTGCACTGATTAATCAGTTGTAATTTAAAAGAAATTAAAGTCTCTTGGCCTCGAGACTCTTTTATCGATAGTTGGAAAAACATCTATCAACATAGATTACAAAACTAAATATTCACAGTAGTTGTGAAACAATGATATTATATCAGTCGATAAGCTCTCTGATACTAGTCCTGAACCAAAATCATGGCAGTGAGTTTTTCCCTGTAACATTAAAATGTTAATGTCAATCAAGTACTTGATTGATGCAAGTGCTCCAATATAAAATTCTACGGTGATCCATTAAAAAAAACATTTTACTCTAGTGTCTGTTGAATCAACATAAACTATGATCCCTTACAATGTCACACAATTATTTCAAAAACTTTCTCTCGGCATTCGTTCGCCAAGGACCTGGAACATAACATCATCGGAAGATCTTGACTTGATAAGGTTTGTTTGCCAGAATAAGCTTGTAAGATTTGTTTGTTTTGAACCAAACTTTCGACATAAGTATTTTTTTTTTCCAGGATTATGAACGAATATTATGGTATTCCTTCACCGTTACAATAATTGTAATTGTTACGGGTATTACAGCAGAGTTGGCATTGCGACATAAATGGCATGGCCATTGGCCTGGGTAAATGACCCTCTATCGGCTCTACGCTACGGCGCGCTATCCGTCGATCTGACTCACCATGGAGTTACCAGTTACCACACATTTTCCCATCTATTGAGCCTTATCTAGAAAGGGTCCGAAACATTTTGCGATAACAGACAGAGTAGATAAAAGAGCGGAGCGATACGCAAGCAGCGGTATTGATCAGAAAAAATATATGTTACGTGAATAAACCGAAAATGGTTATTCAGCGAAAACACATGGTTTTTAACCGACTTCAAAAAAAGGAGGAGGTTCTCAATTCGTCGGAATCTTTTTTTTTTTTTTTTTTTTTTATCTATGTATGTTCACCGATTACTCGATGACGCGTGGACCGATTTGAAAAATTCTTTTTTTGTTTAAGAGGGTTTTGTTTCCAGGTGGTCCCATTTTAATCAGGTCAGGATCTGATGATGGGATCCTGGAGAAATCGAGGGAACTCTTCAAATTTTATATGGACACATGAAATTATTTGAGTATAATTAGAAAGAGTAATATTTTCCAAGTTGTCCTATGGTCATCAGGTCAGGATCTGATCATGGGATCATGGTGAAATCGAGGGAACTCTTCAAATTTTGCTAGTATACTCAAAGCGAGTTGGGTATTTTTTATAGTTACTGGTGCATATGCTAGCAGATACTGATTTGATGACTAAAGTCATCAAGTCAGGGTCTGATGATAAGATCTTGGTGAATTCGAGGGAACTCTTCAAATTTTGCTAGTATACTTGAAGCGAGTTGGGTATTTTTTATAGTTACTGGTGCATTTGCTAGCAGATACTGATTTGATGACTAAAGTCATCAAGTCAGGGTCTGATGATGGGATCTTGGTGAATTTTAGGTATCTCTTCAGAGTTTATGAACACACCTCAAGCGATTTGGGTATTTTAACGCCTTGTGCATTTTATTGTTTTCCACTAAAAAGTATAAAATAAAAATGGGAAATGCTTTCCAAAAAACCAACTTCAAATGCCACTACAAAGAGTGAAATAATTTTTATTTAAATTTTAGGTACCTACACCAATTCGAAGTCGGGCGATTGCCTATGACTTCGTCATTTCTTCGCACATCAAGTAAGTTAGGGATTGTATGAAACATTGCCCGACTTCGAATTGGTGTAGGTACCTAAAATTTAAATAAAAATTATTTCACTCTTTGTAGTGGCATTTGAAGTTGGTTTTTTGGAAAGCATTTCTTATGAAAACACTCACGCGTTGTGGCAATCTTAGAATGACCACAGAGCGAAATAATGTTGTGGCTGTCATGTTATACGACCACAACGCATTATAGTAATCCACTCTGGATGTTAGATACAAGCGCCACATGCCTGAGAACTTGACTAGTTTGATAGTATAGATGTCCATTCATTGAGAAGTGGTTTTTCAAAATATGTAGGTAAACCTTTTTTTATAAAATAAAATAAAAATATAAATAAATATAAATAATATAAACAGTGGACAACATCACATACTCCGATCGAGTAAGTAGCTTATGCACTTGTGTTAAGGAAATCAGAAACAACGAAGGTACCACTACACCCAGACCCGAGACAATGTAGAAAAGTTATTTTTGTACATTGCTCCGGCCGGGGATCGAACCCGGAACCTCAGAGATGGCGGCGCCTTGAAAACCGGCACGCTAACCACTCAACCACGGAGGTCGTCAAAATGAATATAATTTAAGACAAAAATACAATTCCACAACTTAAATCTGTATTATCTAGCTAGGCTAGATTCATGCAGATAAAGTCACGAACAAATAAGATAACAGAAACGTTATTATCAGTGATATTCATTAGAAAATCTACAGAAACTTAGAAAGTTGTTGAGTAAACAACATAAATATTGGAACAGGCCAATAATATTGACTACAATTTATATGATTCACGTTTTCAAGTGCCCAGTTAACAAATGCTAATTGAAAAAGGTAAAAGTCATTAACGGCTCTCGAACAAAGTGTTCGAACCGAACCATTCATTAACAGCAATGATTGTGCGATTTAGTGCGTCCATTAAGGAATAAAGTGTAAGTAAGTACTAAACTTTACCTATCAGGCGTACGTACAACCCAGTCGCAAGTAGGTAATGGTGTTGTTCGCAATTTTTTAAATTTTCTCATCTTAGTGAAGAAAAGTAATAATTTGTTTTATTTTGAATGATCTATAGACTAATTAAACGTGGCATGTACTCATAAACAGGTACATATTTTCTGAAAATCATAATCATGCATTTGATCAATTATTATTATTTATATTAATTGACAAGGAAGTAATTATTTGTGCAAAAAACTAGTAATACCATATTTATTGAGTAAAACGACAAAAACTATTCTCATTATATAAATTATCTAAATAATCCTAAACCTAATAAATTCCAGCAAAGTAGACTTGCAAAATTCGAACAATAATATTTTATTGCCACTGTTAAAATGATGTACCTATTTTAGCAAACATGTCGTTTCGTTTTCGTCATAATCTAGCTGAAAGCAAAACATCACTCTCTCTAAAGTGTAGAGTTTACCGACATGCTACTCTATAGCTATTAGCTACTCAAAAACAATTTGTAATCATTTTTTGTTGAACCCACTTGACCTGATCTTCGACATCAGGTACACTCCTAATATTTCTAATTGCCACACTTCAATTCAATATATTCTGATAGCTATTTTATTATATTGGCATAACATTTTCGTACCACAAGCTGGATTAGATTCCTGAGTCAGGCTAAGAAAAGTTATATTGCGGTTATGTATCAAAACTGTGCTAATAGGTATACGAGTCCGGAGCTTCGGAGGCTAGATCACCGTTACAGAAATCACTATAGAAAACATTGTTATTAAGTTTTCAGGTGTTACCTACAACGTAAGGCTAATGATTGTGATGATCCAGAGGAAATAAAAACAACAGAAAAACCACATACTTATTGTAAATCAATATAAAATGTTCCTCCGACAATACCTACAAAAGTTGGGTCGCATAGTATCAAAACGCTTTGACATGATAATTTTTTGTGGCTAAGCCATAAAAACTATTTAGTATAACGTATTTCGTTAATAACTAGGTAGGTAGGTATATGTACTAATATGTCGATGTACTTATTGAATTAAAAGTACTTCAGTGTGAGTATAATATATACGAGTATGCCAATAGACGAACGAATTTATTCGAAAGCTATAAAATAAGCGAGAGTAAAAAAGCGCAAGAGAAATCGTTTAACTTGGGACATTAAACGTCGGCAAACGTTTGCAGTAAATGCTTAAACACTTACGTTTTACGATTCCAAGAAGAACTGCATTTCTACACTCTCAACTATGGGAAAGTCGGATAATTAAATAAAAAAAAAGCAATATCATACACTAGGCTCGACTCTTGACGAGTTTTGATACCTATTATCTAGCTTCCATTATATTCCCAATTATTATTAAGTTTCGTTTATCAAAAGAAATGCTGTACTTTTCGTCTTTACGCTGACAGAGTAAGTAATTGCAAATGTCTGTAATAGAACAACAAATAACTATTTTCTCGAAGATTTAATTGTAATATATTATTGGTGATCTAAGACAGTGGAACTGTGATCCTTCCTTATCTTGTCTTTGCTGCTATCAAGACCAAGGCTTTAGGCTGGGCGATGGTGGATCAGTGAGAGATAAAATGTTTAAACTTATTTTCACCACTAATTTTATATTTAAACTCGCTTAAATCACCTTTCTCTGATTTTTCGTCATTGACGGGTTACCATTAATCTTCATCAATTAATGCTTTTACCACAACTATCTGACAGCTATTGAGTTTATAGCTGTCTGTATTTGTTAGCGGCTCTTTAAGTTCTCAACATATAATTTTCTAAGGTAATAAATTATATGATAATCTGCAAGTTGATAGTTGGTATAAAAGTTAACGATAATAATTGTATCTATTGGTGTACGAAATTCCTTTGTAAGAACCTGTAATTCACGTGATTTTATATGTCATACTTATATCTATCACAATTTATTGTAATATTCGAAGAACAAAAAGTTAATAAGTAAAAGCGATAGGCCATTAAATAACAACGCAAGCGCAGTCATAATCGGCAAAGCTTTGTAAACGGTAAAGGCCTCCTGGCTTTCTTCGAACTGCCACATCCACGTGAAATTACTTTTGTACTTATTTGCAGTAACATTTGGTACATTTCTTTTGAATGCTGCTTTTTCTCGTGATGTAGTTAAAAAAAATCATCGATTGAATCTTTCGAAATTTGTAATTGGATCTAAGTTGTCATAATAAAATACAAAATATACTTACGATTTACTTCAGCTCATTGTCTGAATGATTTTATTTGAAGAAACATTTCATCGGGCAATATTTAGTAACGGAAATATTTTGTTTATGTACCGAGTTTATTACTGCCCTGAGCAGCTGTTAGCTTAGTTACCTAGTTAAGTTAGCCCCAATGATTGTCACCTTCTATTAGGACAAGAAGTTGTCCTTTTCATCACTGAGTACCATTTAGCTGCCTATTATCTGTTTGAACTAAGTGTAAGCAATTTATAAGTTGTAGCAGTACAGCCAAAGCCACCGGCTTTTCTAGCAATGCAATTTTCATCATATGAATTTATACTTACCACTATAACTTATCGTCGTTTCCACAGGTCGTTTCCTATACTTATAGTAAGTGAGTAATTTCTTTCAACTGTCATTTATTTAAGTAGGACTGTGTTTAGCAAAAGAGCTTATGTCGGATTATTTTTGGCCTAAAGCTCTTCAGATGTACTTTTTATTTTGTATTCAAATATCATTTATATTTAAAGCTTGCATCTTATAATTTACCTATATTTATCACTAATGATGCAATAATACTTTATCAGAGAAGGCTTTGAAGACTTTTGGACAAATAGGACACCTAGACCAAGGCTGATTAAAGTTTAGGAGATTCGTTATCATAATTAATTAAATATATGGGAAGGGAGGAGGATTGAGAAACGGGAGTAGGTATTATTTTTATTCATCATGGCTTGCACAAGCACATAGTACTGATACTTGAAGAAATGAACAAAATGAAGCTATAACATGATCATACAATTAACAGCTGAATTGTTTTCCTATGTGTAAAAATGAAATGTGCCAACGTATACAAATTAAAATTATCGAATAGGAAGCGGACAGGGGACACATTCTGCAATATGAAAAATCTGTCACTTGAAAATCTTTACATGCATGCTTTAAATATCTGTGGCATGCTTGTTTATAACCTCGCCAGTCGCCAGAATATCGCACTGCACAAGCAATTCCCGACCAATCAGAAGCATTAAATGACATAACGTGGGACGCACGTGCGTTTCGCACACGCATCCAAGTTCTGACGGACGACGCCGACTCTTTGTTTGTTTTTTACACGCACTCTCCGTTTCAATGCGTGTTGCGCATATCCATTCAGTCTTGTTCTACACATGTTGCATGCACAAAGATGCACGGTGTATGTATAGGTTTATTGTTATACAATCAGCTGCCTACGCATTGTGGATCTGTAGGCTGTATTGAAAGAAACTGCATAAGAAGAACATCTATGCGTTTTTTATGAAACAGTTTAACGCTTGACTGCGTTATAATCTATTTACCCCTATTTTACTGCCAGAACTTTTTCAAATATTGAATGGAAGAAGGCGTTATTTTGCGGAAATCCGTAATTAGCAGGACAGATTAATTTGTTTTGCTATAATCCGCTACTTTAAATCTGTATGGTCCAATATGCAGGAATACGTCGTAGAATCGAAGAATGCAAATGTCTACGATATTTCGCTCAGGAGATTAATTAAAGTCTTCATCTCCTGAAGATATTCCGGTGTCGGTATGAAACCTGCGTCGAAGGAAGTGTTGAAGAAATCTGTATGTTGTTCCAAGTGGGCGATGTTCTTGCATATTGGACCCACTGGACCATACAGATTCTTTTCCAGTAGCGGATTATGGCAAAACTAATCAATCTGTCCTATACTGGAGCTTTTTCAGTTGTTAACCGTAATAAGGACGATTTAATAAAACATAGGAATGCTAACTGAAAGGCTTAACAAACAATATTAATATTTACTTACAACCAGTTTCAGCTGCGATGGAATTTATTTTGCAGTTGGTCAATAGAGTTAGCGATTGACCGTTGATTGCAATAAAATAATGGGTAGTTGTTCTAAGAATATTATTGGCTCAATATTTGTGGTTTAAAAGCTATAATAATAAACCTAATTGATTTCTCTGATCAGCCTTCCTTTCACTAAAGCACTTAAAATTAAAAGTACAGGCTTTTAGAATTAAGTTTGTGCAAACGTAGGTACTGCTTCGGTTATCGGTTTTCATAAAATTAAATACATACAACTATATGTATAAAGAAATCACAGGATATTTTTGGTTAAGTTCCCTATGCTATAACAGATTGCTTTATCATTTAAGTTCTTTATTTTTTCTTTGTGTATCTAAACTGTTTATTGACTGACTGCAATCAGATCAATTGAACCGTTGCTTGCACGAATCCAGCTAGGCATAGGTATAGTAGATTATGAGATATCTGCGTATCTGTATCCGCTGAGGAAGGATTTTTAAGTAGGGGTGAAGTAAGCGAAAATATGGGCATTCGCTCGTTTATTAAAAGCTACTAGCCGACCCCAGAGACAATGTTTTGCCGTTAGGGATACAAAACATAGCTTACGACCTATTCTTAGGCATACCGGCCATATACAGAAAATTTCAGTACTATCGGCAAAGACTTCTATGTAGGTTACATTGAAGTCTTTGACTATCGGTTGAGCCGTTTCGGAGGAGTTTGGTAACAAAAATTGGCGCGAGAATTGTATATGTTAGAGATTATAAAGTGACTGTTGAAACATATCCGAGCTTTACCTTAAAACACACGTGTGGCAAATTTATCGAGCACGGATAAATGAATGCGTAATCATGCTCACGTCCGATCGCATCTAATCATCTCCATTAGCATTGACAAGCGTTGACGCGGCTGACGCCTGCGAAACTGCGAGGCATGGAAGCGGAACGGCGCTCGCTACGCTCGTCGATCGCGCTGTCATTGAGCCAATCGGCGATGTGACAAGAGTGGTAGATTTTGAGGAATTACTTGCGTGTGTGTCAGCTCGAGTGTTGGAGTTTGCTCGAATCAAAAATTTTTGCTACCTCTGTCAATCTATACTATTTAATAGAACGCTGGTGTTGGTTTTAAAGGAACGGATCCTCTTACACATATTATCTTCTTACATTAGATTTATATTTCATTGTTTTCGTATATTATGTAAAATAGGATACAGTACAGAAAATGTTAATTTTTTAAATAGTAAAATGCAGAGTAGTAAGCTTTTTGTCGTTTCGGTCGATTTTGAAAAATTATGAGTACCTACTTAGATGATTTTAATGATGATCAAGAGGTACACAAAACTGGATTTCACTCCCAATAAAAGACATCATAATTATTATAAGAAAAACATTCATAAAGAGCAATTTTAAGGGTGTATTCTGGAGCAGCTAAGTACTAAGAAAAGATCTTGTTGTTGTCAGTAAATCCAAATACTATAAAATTAGTAAAACACAAACGTAGAAAAGCTTTTATCAAATATCTCCTCAAAAATGACCACTATCTCTCAGTTTATTATTATACCTACATGATATCACGATAACGTATAATAGTTCATATGTACAACTCATAAACGAAAGTCGCCCATGTTATGATGAAACAAGAATAAATAGAAATACAAAGCCATAAGTTAGTTCCTTGTCTTGTATGGCGTGATCAGACAGCTCTTATTTCGCAGAATTGTTTGCCGCCCGAGAATTGTTTAAAGCAATCGGTCATTGGCACTGATATAGACACATAATAGGAACAGGATTTATAGACCACAAGTTCTCTATAGCTCTTGGTAGGTAGGTATATAAGTTTTGGTCTGTGCTATCAGAAGCTAACAATCCAATAACAATATTAAGTATGTTGGAATTGCCTCAATCAAATGTTTTGCAAATAAGCATGGGCGTGTCGCTTCGAATTTTAAAACAGAAATGGGAATGACACTTCTCATCGATAAGTCACGTGATTACCCTATCAACTGGACATGGTTATGGTTGGTATTTTTCGTTCTTTATTTTAACTCAGTTAGACTCAAAAAGCACAAAGAGTGAGCTATACTCACCTAGAAAATCCTTTTCACTTTTATAAAAAACACCCAGTATGAAAGTGCTAGAAAGAAGTAATCTCGCAAAAGTGTCCCAAACCTATTGCATACTTAAGTATCGATAACCTAGCAAAACTGAATGATAGCGGATTATCCTTAAGCTAATTTTATTGTGGCGGGATGTGATAAACTATTTGCTTGGTAATACTCGTAACGTATCATACAATTCCTGGTGGAATGGCAGCTGTCTGCGGCATCTGCTAGCTCTTCATAAAGGCGCCTGTTGTAAAAAACTAACCAAGTATATTATTCGCCATAGTTCTCACTGACACTTGTCTATAAGGCAGTGGTGCGTTCAAAGGCTTCGATTGATTTTATGTATTTTTTGCTTCAACCACAAACGACTGCCGCGCACCGTCGGCCTTCCTAAGTTCTTTCTTTCCATCCACTCTGGTCCGATATTTACTTGAACTAGACTTTTATTTTTATTTGAACTAGATACTTACTTTTATTAGGAGCTCATTTTTATTGGAACTGTTATTCGTAGTTGTTGATTCTCTTGATACCTACTTACTCTTCCTACTAGATTTCTCTGGTGGGTTCGTTGCATAAGTTTTCAACGCTTTTTATTTCCGTTCTATACGGCACGTCGAAAACTTTTTTAATGACCATCCACCGTTTTTTTTATAACCACCTCTTTGTGATGATTACATGATGTAACACGAGACTTATTCATAAAATTATTGAGGTAGGTATCATCAGAAACATAATGACAAGTTACATATTAGCTTTATTTTAAGCCCTATAGAACCTTGTGGCCATAGTGACGGTAAATGGGACAGCCTATCTCCGGACAAGTAGACTGTCCCATTTTGCGCAATGAATGATCATGGCTGTTCAGGGCAGAAATAGATTAAATATTAAAATAATTTAAAAAAAAAAAAAAAATTTCGACAGTTTGTTTAATAAATCAAAAACTATCTAGCATAAAAATAAATAAAAATCGGTTTTAGAATACACAAGTAACGCCCTTTCATATGATACCCCACTCAATATTGTTATCTCATTTTGAAATTTCGATGCTCCGATTTTCCCCCCTTTTAAAAATAAAAACTATTTCCATTTTTTTATGATTGTACTGATGGCGGGCCATTATTATCTACAACTATTCCAAACATGTCGATATATTCAATAGTTACTGAAATAAAGGGTCGTGACGTGACACTCAGACGGACAGATGGACAACAAAGTGATCTTAAAAGGGTTCCGTTTTTTTCTTTTGAGGTACGGAACCCTAAACATAAGTATAATAATAGAGATATCCAATTATTTTCAAACGTGGATAATGCCCACTATAGAGTAAATAATTTGTATTCAAAGTGTGAAGGAACACGCATTTTCCATTACTCGCGCTTAGATCCCCAATTACCGAGAACAACACAGTCTCTGATTAAAGAAAATAATAAATGTAAATGGAAGGACAATAGAGGGAAAATCAACAATCGATATACAAATAAAAGCATATAATGTTATCAAAAAATTTAAAAGAATTCGTAATACAACTTTTTTGTTAGAGTAATTAAAAACCGCTTATTCTAAAAATCACTGAATATTTCGTAAACAATAAATTTTTTTCTTCCGAGGTCATCTTAAAATCTTTTACGGTTTTAAGCTCTCTTGTGACATCGTGACAAAAAACCTCTGACATACCCTCGAAAAACATAACCCTCTATCTTGCGCAGTCGGATAAAGTCAAATAGTTGGTAGATTCTTATTCATATAAGTTTAGAATTAAAAAAATGTACTATTGTTAACCTAATATTTGCGAGTTTTTAGTTTTAGTTTTTTGTTTTGTTATAGTTTTTATTTTTTAATGTCATCTTCGTGAGCACCTTTGAACTTTTTATTTTTAGAAGTGTCATGTATTTCGTGGTACAAGTACCTAAATTGATTGTTATCCAATGGAATTCAATTAGGAGCTTCAACTACTTGAAATAATTTAGAAAGGATCTCAGGTCTATTCTTTTGTTTAGTCTGCCTCCAAGTGCCAACGAACTGCGATAGATTTTAAAGATACGAGTTTTCCAAGAGACTCAATACATTTATTTCATTTATTTCATTTATTTCATTTATTTATTCAGTTACATTAAAATAACCCTGTAAGGGCGCTGTAACTAGGGAGGCGGACTTATTGTGTCAAACAACGATGTGTCAAATAACAATCATTTTTTATCTAAAAATTCATTAATATGATAATACGCTTTTTTTTGCAGGAAGTCTTTTAACTTGTTAATGAATATATTTATATTCTCTTCTGCTTTTATTTCTTTTTCATTACATAGTTTTCAAGAGAGTTATTCAATTTTACAATAACACGCCACAGATTTTACTTGTAGATATTTAATACTTACTTCGTCTGGTTACTTTTTCTAGCAACCATCTTGCACCTAGACCGCTAGGCGAGGTAGTACTCTAGCTGCTACGTGTTCAATTAGAGATGGCTGATCTGGGGGGCTACCACCGTGACCTAAAGTAATATTATTGTAATATTGTTTTAAAATTTCCATACTGACATTGTATGAAAATGTCAAAACAATATTACAATAATATTACTTTAAGTCACGGTGGTAGGCCCCCAGATCGCCTCAAGGCAGTTAGTGTTCCGATTCTCTGTTGAAGGATTAAATTTGGCTGTATAAAATAAAAAAAAATTAACGACTAAAAATTAATTACATTTTCAAAGATTAGTTTCAGATTTAGCATAGATACACTGAATAATATAGTGCGGCGATATAACAACATATATATATATTTTTTTCTTATTGTTATAAAAATCTTTGATTATTGTATTCAGCAGCTGACATTTTAATCGCAATTCTGCTTTTAAATATCTCCTGAGAAAGGTTGATGTGCATAAGGACCGTTGCTTAAGGTTTTCTACACGCTAGGCCATGGTAAGCATCCGGATAGATTATATAATTTATAGTGGTTTTATAAACTGCGAGTCAAAGAGCTAGTGATTAATGTCATTTAGTTATTAACCTCAGCAGTCACCCGTAAAGAAATTGTGCTGCCACGTGCCAAAGGCGGTTACCTACCTATTTATCTACATTAAGAAGGTTATTTTATTGTGATACCATTTGATCTATACACCAAGACGATAGAGAAGGTCCAATAAAATGAGTTTTGGTTTTTGATTATTTAATTTTTTCGTAGTACAAGTGGGAACTACCCACATCGTTACTGTATTGATTTTGTTTATCCACCCTTATTGGCCAAGTATTTTGTAGATAGAAGATCAATTTTTTTTAAATATAAGTCTCCAATTTTTTTTAAATATAAGTCTTAACAGTGGTTGCTCATGCTGAGAGCATAATAACTTACAAATGGAGGAGGATGAATCGGGATTTTACTATTGAATTCATTTGTCATAAGTTATTTGTAGCTCTAGTCATTTGAAATTAAATTGTAGTTTCGATTAAATTGTGAAGGATTAAAATTTAAAGTAAAATATCAAAATGACAAACTGCACTATTATATTGTAAAAAATGATATAATTTTATTTGCACAATAACATTATATTCACGTTCCTTGACACAGGGTGTAGAGGGCCTTAAGGATGTAAAGCGAAACGACACGGTCACGATTTAGAAAGATGTTTAACATCTGTTCTCTACTATAAGATCTAGACAATAACGTGTGTACTCATAAGCGATCGAGAGGCAAATGTAGATCTTATACGGTGAAACATAATGCCGAAAATATCATATTACTGTAATTTTAGATCTTATTGTATTGTTTATCGTAATGCCCAGCGCATATTCAGGGAGGTCTTGCTCCAAAATGTCGTGTCAGGCTTGTTTTTAACCCTAAGCAAAATGTATTACAAAAGTTATATACGTGCACGCGCAAAAGTGCTTTTATCAAGTATAATCATCATACATTTTTCAATGGGCATTTAACAAAGTATATCTAATGTGTGTATATACATGGTTTATTGTACAGTAGGTGAATAATTTGGAAACTAATCTGCGGGGACAAAACATCAGATGTTTATTGTAAAACTCACATGAAAAGAAAAGAAAGGAAAACAAAGATAAGAGAAAAAGAGTTAAGAGCGGTAGGTCAACTCTTGTCATTACATTTTTTCTCTGTTTGTGAGCTGTGGCTGCTGAGCGAACTACAGCGTGTCTTTACTGTTGGTGGCAAAAGAAGCAATTTTGGCACCGATTAACTGACAGCATTTTTTGACGCCGTCCGTCCTGGCCAGGGGATATAATATTGTGTCTATTGTAACTACCAAATTTAAGCGTTTTTTTGAGATTTCTTTAGCCTATACTATTACCTCAGTTGGCCCCATAGTCTTGTGATCTTTATCAGAAACAGTACCGGGAAAACTCATTAGTAAAGTTAAAAAAGTGACTCAGCTCAGATGAAACGTTACATGATCCGTATTTTACTTCATACTTTTTTAATAGTTGTGAAATTTAATGCTAAAGTGAAATCTCAATGATTTAAATACCGGTGTCAATAAGGCCACCCGCGGAGCGAAAGAACAAAGCCTAATTTGTCACTACTTGTGACAAAACAATACTCTCTGATTTACTTTCAACAATTTTTCACTTTAGTCCTATTTAGTAAAGTCTAGTTTCGAGCAAATAATATGTCTTACGTAGGTGTCTTCAGCAGTTTTGGGCCTTTATTATAATCGTTCCTATGTGCTGCAGTCAGTAAATTGGAATTTGAAGCAGGAAACCCGATCTTTGACCCTGAAAAGTTACGATGCTTGTTTGTTCGGAATTAATTCAGAATAAATTAAAAATGAATATTTTATTAAAATAACAAGTAACTAAGTACTAGGTATTGCAATATAATTGAGAGAGTTTCATCTTAATAATCTCATAGTCATCTTCAACAGATCTCTATAAAATTTCTGTGCTTTTTACCGTCTACTATTGATAGAAATGACTATGATCAATGATGACACTACGAATGGCGTTATAAGGAAAAAGTCCTACTTTCTCACGTCGACGCTTTTTTATTCTATCTATTTAAAATTCTACAATATTGCTTTGTAATTTTCGTCTAGTATGAGGCTTGTTGCAATTCACAAGCAGTTTCAGTGGTTGTTACTCATTGTTGTCAAACGATGCTAAGAAGTAAAAGTTAAGTTAAGTTGCCTTTAAATCTTCTTAATATATATAAATCTCGTGTCACAATGTTTGTCCTCAATGGACTCCTAAACCACTTAACCGATTATAATAAAATTCGCACACCATGTGCAGCTCGATCCAACTTGAGAGATAGGATAGTTTAAATCTCAATTTATCTATTTTTTATTACCCCTAAGGGCAAAACAACGTTTGCCAGGTCACCTAGTTGTATTATATGTAGCACTGTGACATTTAACACAATGGGCGTGAAAGTGATGTATGCTCGGTGTATGAAAGATCGCATTTACTCATGGATAAAAATCTCATGTGATCGAAATCGAAACTTGCCACTGCCGTTGAAAACTTTCATAAATGTCCTTTTTTTTTCCTGGAAAATGAGAATACCTCTGTCAAAAGTAAAGCGATCACGAAAGTATTTTTGTGAACTGATATTTGATTGATTTGTGATATGATATTGGGTTTTGAGCGCATGGGAATAACATAACAACAGAAGAGATTTTATCCATCTTTTCTTTGATTCAGTTTCGACCAAAAGATTACCTGCACATATTATTACAATTTGCAACTATTCCTGAATTGTGGATGCTAATTTATCTGTACCATAATTAATTTTGCTCCATTTCACCTGATTAGGCAGGAGGTACTGACCGACGCTATACGTGATAAATGGTGTGCGCACGAGTGTCCGTCCAAGCCTAACTGATTGCAAAACATTACCAGGGCACAGAACTGTACTATTTTACGTCACTTGGACAAAATTTGGTGATTCAGTGATTATAACTTTTTCTGTAACTAGCGGTTGCTAGATACTTTAACCGCGTAGAAAGTTGTAAAGATATATTTTTAATTCATATATTCTTTAAAGTGATTTTAAGTGTTTGAGTATATTTTCTCAAACAAGGATATACCATTTAGAATACGTACCTACTAATATGAAAATGTTTGCATATTTTGAACCCGTATCTTGGCTTTTTATGACGTATTCAGTTTATATACTAGTGACTTGTATCGAAACTAAGCACATTTAAGAAAGGAGAAATACTTTATTCAAAAAATATAATATATCGATAGTTTTTGGCACAATTCCCACGGTCCCGCAATGAATAAATCTGAATGTTAGGTTCCGTTCCCTACTTTCTCTACGTCAAATAAGTAATAGCCATAAAGGGCCGCAAATCGCAATCATACTCATTAGCGGTGGATATGTTCACATAAAATTGCTTCTTATATAAAGTGGTTTCACTAACCATGGTTAACTGGATTGTATAAAGAAAACGGTAATTAGTTTAAGGGGCATTGGCGTTACACTACAATTATTTTCTCTAAAATATATTGAATAGGCTATTTAGACTTCACGCTTATCTATAACAGTAAAAAACTTCATGCCCTATTTTCGACTCTTTTCAATTAAAGTATCTACGTGATGTTTCGTTTTTGCTACATTGATGCTAAGATTTTGGCCACCAAGTCTAGTAGGTACAGTCATTAGTTAAAGGAGTCATTGGTAGATCTACTTTCTCAATTGATCGTACTATTATTAACACCACCATCAGCCTATTAACGTCCCACAGTGCGTATGCCTGTACTACATTTCGTCCTGATTTTGATAAATCGGGAATAGTCAAATGCAACTTCTAACCTTTCTTCCAAATCGATCTCCCAATGACTGAAGTAATTGTATTGTAATTGATTGATATACAGGGCAAGTATACGGTTCTTACACCCAAAAGGTAAGTACGAATTTACGATTGATCAATAGCTTTAACTTTAAAGCTTGCCTGCCTCATTTATCGATGCCCACCTTATTCATGTAGGTGGTTGAATCATGGTCACTCACTCTTTGACTCACAGCATGTCTAGCAATGGTCTAGTCCGAGTCATTAGCAGACCCATTTCACAGTCTGAGTAGCGTCACGGACACGTACCTAAATTCTAACTTCTAGAGTCCGTTATCCATTTCATTCAGCATCATCTTGAGTCACAATTATTTAGCCAAGAGAATAGCTTGCTTCACACTGTTTCTATATCTGCTGAGCGGCTAGTTTGTTGCTATTCTGTTGCTGCTGCTGATCTCAGACTGTTGTCCCTAGCTCTTACACTAGCAGCACGTCTAGCGGCGGTCTAGTCGGAGTCATTGGCAGGCCCACTTTCACAGTCTGAATAGCGTCATGTAATGTTTTCGGCCGTTACAATAAGCGGACAGTTATTATGATTACAGGGGACGGGCACTTCAATTATTTCGCTAGTTGCAATTTATCTTACAATCAGTATACTATAGCTTAGTGTTAAGTGTACCACTTGAAGTAGTTTATGATGTATCTTGTTGTTATAAATCATTCGTAACGTTGTAATTTTCTATTATTGTTAGCTGGTGAAAGCTTTAGTTTATGCGCTCATCATTTTTATGTTAATTTATTCAGAGCACTCGAATCCTTTATGCAATTGCTGTGATTTACTTAGAAGTTAGAACATAGACCAAAATATTGAAGCTGGGTCACAGATTGTGTGAATCGAGTTGTTCGTATATTCGACCTTCAATCAATCACTCAGCAACATGGAAAAACGGATAACGGAAAAACGGAAGGTGTTTTTGGAAACGTGAATTTTGCAAACGTCTACGCAAAAATGTGTTATGTGTCATGGAGAAATAAGGCGGCAGATAAATAAATAAAATAATAAATAAATAGAGGACAACATCACATACATTGCTCCGATCCCATTGTAAGTAGCTTATTCACTTGTGTTATGGATAACACAAGCTTAAGCTTAAGCTTTCTGATTTCCAAATCAGAAACAACGAAGGTACCACAACACCCAGACCCGAAACAATGTAGAAAACTTATTTTTCTACATTGCCCCGACCGGGGATCGAACCCAGAACCTCAGAGATGGCCGCGCCTTGAAAACCGGCACGGTCGTCATGGAGGAGGAGATGACTTTTTGATGACCTGTAAATATGGTTCCAAACGGTTCTCTAGCGATTAAAACCGAAGCCAACGAGTACGATGTTACAACGATAGTAATGTCAATCCTAATTGATTTAATTTTAATAAATAACATTTTACACAACGGACACAGATTGCTATAGGTGTCCTTAAAAGGTACCTGTAATGGTTGGGAGCGGGAATGGGAAATCCATGAATCCCTCGGGATTGATAAAAACGCTCAAATTACCTCAAGTTTAATTATCTTGATGACTTTCACTTCATGACTGCGCCGTGCCTATACAAAGAACTGGCTGTAAGCAAATGTTATTCGAAGGCGAAATATAAGTCAGCCTACCTAAAAACGGTGTAATCCTTAGTGCTAATGAGACTAGCGAGTAGCGATGCTATAATCAGCCTATTGTTACGTAACGAGAAACCTCGGTTCATGACGAGAAGTCGGCGCTCGAAGTGTGGAAAAGAGGTCAAAAGTTTTTTGCTAACTCTGCACTGAAAAACTCAGCAAATATGTGAATGCTGTTGTAAATTTTATGAAACGCATTGCCAGTATAATATATACTAGAGCTAAAATCCATTAAAAATTATCAAATGGTTCTGCGAGTATAGATTCAATTCAATTCAATGCCTGCGTATAGAGCTTTCTGAAAAAATAAATAATATTGGTTTGGTCTTTAACAAATCCCGTGGGAATCATTAGTTTTCCCGGGATAAAAAGGAGCCTGTGTGAATTTCTCTTTTTGTTGCTCCATTGCAGAGTAATTGAAGGACAAACAAACAAACTAACTTTTAGTCACTATGGACTAGCTGTTGTTCGCGGCTTTATCCAGCGGTTCGTTTCTTGTTTGAACAATTTGTGTTTCCGGGAAAGTTTTTAAGGGGGATATGCGCGAAAATTTAAATTTTATTTAGTTCTTCGCTAATGGTGGGCTAATTATACATCGTTGATTTATGGCAATGAGTTTTGCCAGCACAAAATTTATGTATCTACATGTTTTTAATAAAAACTCTGCTCAACAATATTTCATATTGGCTCCCGAACTTGAAATCTGGGAAACTGCAAAAAAAATTATCTTTCGGTAAAATCAATATTAGGTGAGTGGAAATAAATATTATGCCCGCAAAATTCATTGCCATACACCCACAATGTGTAGTTAGTTAAATAAAAATTGAATTTCGCAGGCTGGTAGAGCCGAAACACCGGTGAGTATAACGAAGCATTCTAATATTGAAAGAGTTATGGAATCGGTTCAGTAGAATCAGACATCCCGAGATTTGATTTCGATTAGTGTTGGTGTGTTTCAGAGAAGCCCGGCTGAGTTGTTAAAGCATGATAACAGTAATTACGGTTTACGATCTCTCGGCAATTTCCTCCTCGCCCGGTCGCGGGAGGTGCTGGAGATCAGGCGATGTCGGTAGCTGTACCTACTCATTATGCAAACTTCTCGCTCTTCAATGAAATGGTAATGACTTTGTTCATAATCACTAATCAATCTACCAGAGCTGAATAAACGGTCACCCAAGTTTTTATCTTTTGCATTTTTTTTCTCGCAATTGAGAATCTTGTTTAAATTTTAAATATACGAGAAAGTAGATTTTATTATGTTGATAGTTCCAATTTTATGAGTATAATAATTATATCACATAGGTTTACAATAATGACTAAAATATAAATATGTTTTTTTACAACAAACTATTAAAATGTTATTGTAGTAGTAGTACTGTTTTTTGTGATCGAAATCATGAAATATCCTGCTACGTATTTTTTATAATGTTGGTACAAATAGTTTAAATAAAGTTAGTAAACAACAAAAAAATTGCCTACGTTACGTGAATATAGTTTTAAGGCCGTATTTTACTTGTTAAAATTTCAATTCATTTATTTCAGACAACACTAACCTAGTCCGCAAAGTAAGTTTTTGGGCCTTGTATGAATGCTGAGCTACGAAGGATTATAGGGTAGAGCGAATGGTTAAAACCACATTCAAACATACAAATTGCAGTCCTGTGTAGCAAGCGTAGGGTTACTCACCCTTTCAGTAAATATTATGATAACAACATCGTAGCGTTGAGAATTAAGACTGCAGTCAATATCTGTAGTGTGTAAAAAAATAGGGCAGTGTGATAAAAACTGTCAGAGAAACTCAATTTGTTGTCGTTTATTCCAAGCGTGTCTAGTGTAAGGATGCACTCAAGGACTCGTCTCGGCGGAACGCTAATCGTATCCAGAGTCCTGACAGCAAGGCCTGTCCTGACAGCAACTCTAAGTGTATAATGCGAACTGCGAAGATTGCCATGCGGGCTGGAGCGACTAGGGGAAAAATACCAGCTACTTTTGAAACCAGCAAGTGTAGGCAGAAAAATCAGGGGGCACGGCAGTGCCCCCGCCAAAGTCAAAGCGCGAAGCAAAACTGCCGTACCATCTTTACAGGAACCATTTCGCCGCATTTTCGGGCTCCTATTTGAGAACCTCTGGATAAGACCAGAACGCTGAAATTTTCGCTATCCAGTAAGCTATAATCACATACTTAAAACCCAAAATTTCAAGTCTGTAGGTCATATAGTTCCGAAGTTATGCGAAAGCAAAGTTTCGCATTTTCGACACTGACTGACTGACTGACTCACTCATGATCATCAAAATAGAACTAGTACTTCCCATAAACTCAGAGAGCTGAAATTTGGTACAGAGTTAGGGTTTAATGGCCACATAAAGGGAAAACTATAAAAACTAGGATAATCGAAGATCTGGAGTACCTGGTGATCACTGCATTAATAACTTTGTAATTCCATATAAATTATATGAGATTACAAAGTTATTTATGCAGTTAATGTATCTAGAAAAACGGACAGAAATATTTTGTAATATTTTGAAGTTTCTACAAAAAGAAGTGAAATCCCACCAAAAACATTCTGTAAAAAACTAGCCAAAGTCAAAATGGAGCTGCTTGTTTATCTCTAAAAAGTACTGAAATCTAGACAAAGTCGTGCCAAGTCTAAGGTTCCTTACTGCGATTTCTTTATTATTATAGTTAATGTTGTGTGACTTGGCCGTTGAAGACCAAGAACCGCTACTCATTGACGATGAATTCTGGCGACAGATTGGTGCAATGGTGTCATGGAGCACCTGGTTTGAACCCTTGTGTACCCTTCAACGGCCAAGTCACGCAACATTAACTATAATAATAAAGAAATCGCAGTAAGGAACCTTAGACTTGGCACGACTTTGTCTAGATTTCAGTACTTTTTAGAGATAAACAAGCAGCTCCATTTTGACTTTGGCTAGTTTTTTACAGAATGTTTTTGGTGGGATATAACCTTCTTTGTGCAGCTAAGAGTGAATTTGCTTTGTGCTCGAGGGATCTGATTTAAATTTCGCCGTGATTGCCCTAACGGTATGACGGGGATTATTAAAATGCGGGCGATTGGATGGTTTGTAGAAAAAATACCAGTAATACTCATTATTATTTATGGACACAGTCCTGATGGCATCAAAATTTCTGAAAAGTTTTACTACACGGGGCATTGCAAATATAGGTACCATAATATTTTATTTAGGTATTTAAAAATTATTTTGATGTTCAACATGACCAATATTATAGAAATAGTACTGAAATACTAGATGCGGTTGTTTAAAGGTGACATAAAATATCAATATCAAATATCAATTCAGGTTTGACTAAAAATAGTTTACTTTATAGTGAACTATTTTTAGCACAATCTTGATCATTATAATAATTTAGTACATTATTTTAAATTTTCGACGACCAAGACGCAATCTGAGATGCGATTCTCCGCAAATTCTATCGTGTAATTTTTTTTTCAATACAGTTGTATGGTATGGCGCACTTTCAGAGGCTGTCATTAGTATTCGAAAGTTAAATCTTACGCACAGGCATCTTTCTTTTTCGTGGTCGTAACTTACTTTTACAAGCTCGATCATTACTTTTGCAAAACGTTTGATACCAAGGAGTTTTCATTGTACAATAAAATGGGATGGACATTGGGATGGGATGGACACAGAAGGATTTTTTTTTCGTTTTCTTTTATCATTTACCTTTTATCTTTTATCTTTTTATTTTTTTATCTTTTTATCTTTCTATCTTTTTATCTTTTTATCTTTTTATCTTTTGTATTTTATCTTTTATCTTTTATCTTTTATCTTTTATATTTTATCTTTTATCTTTTATCTTTTATCTTTTATCTTTTATCTTTTATCTTTTATCTTTTATCTTTTATCTTTTATCTTTTATCTTTTATCTTTTCCTTTTATCTTTTATCTTTTATCTTTTATCTTTTATCTTTTATCTTTTATCTTTTATCTTTTATCTTTTATCTTTTATCTTTTATCTTTTATCTTTTATCTTTTATCTTTTATCTTTTATCTTTTATCTTTTATCTTTTATCTTTTATCTTTTATCTTTTATCTTTTATCTTTTATCTTTTATCTTTTATCTTTTATCTTTTATCTTTTATCTTTTATCTTTTATCTTTTATCTTTTATCTTTTATCTTTTATCTTTTATCTTTTATCTTTTATCTTTTATCTTTTATCTTTTATCTTTTATCTTTTATCTTTTATCTTTTATCTTTTATCCTTTATCTTTTATCTTTTATCTTTTATCTTTTATCTTTTATCTTTTATCTTTTATCTTTTATCTTTTATCTTTTATCTTTTATCTTTTATCTTTTATCTTTTATCTTTTATCTTTTATCTTTTATCTTTTATCTTTTATCTTTTATCTTTTATCTTTTATCTTTTATCTTTCATCTTTTATCTTTTCGATTGCGAATTCGAATTCGATCTTCGATATTCGATATAAGATGGAAATTGGCCCCCAAAATCTTGAGCAAACATATTATCTCTTTGATTTGTTTTTTTACTAATTCTCACAACTGTATTGAAAAACGTCGTGTGATACACGGGTGTATAGGTTTTTGCAAACTCGTGACATTAAAAACCCTCGCCTTCGGCTCGGGCTTGTTAATGACAGCTCGTTTGCAAAAACCTACTTTCCACCCTTGTATCACAATGTACTATAATCTTGTAAGCGAAGTTTCAAGATTAGGTGGACCTATACGTTTTATGCTACACGTTGATATTTCAATCAGCTAATTTTCCCTTTAACGTACCAGTTGATAATACATTTTTATTTCTTAGGTCATGAAAGTATGCAAATGACACTGGTATAGTTTTATGTCAACGGTACACAACATTGTATAGAGAACGGTCGGTCATTTTTCGGTTCGCGAATGAAGATTGATCGCCCGCTAAGAAGATTTTGTCTGCATAACAAACAGAGAGCCAGGTGACGGTGCATTGTTGCCAGGACTTCCTTATTTCTGATTATTTATTATTTGCGGTGTCATTCATTCGGTCCTCAAGGTCGACGAGCTACGACGTAACTTGAGGCTAATTGAACTTTTTGTGGATTTCTGTGTTCCTGGTATAGAACACAATAATGATACTGTTATTATGGTATCCGTTGTCGTAGATTTTTATTCGTCGATTCGTGTCGTTGATTTAGATGCACTAAGGCGTGAAATGTAATTTTAGTTTTTAGACGCAATTCAAGAAGAATCGTTTTTGGAAAAAATAACGCTGAGGGCTGGAGAATGTGCAAACCTTCCTGGTCCAAATAATTAATATGAAAATAGATTTGTCTGATAGGATTTAACGTTAATTTCATAAACGAAACCAGCATTGTATAATAATTGAAAAAAAAAAGACTCAGAAAATCAGTGCGAGATAAAAGCAGACCACACGGTCTGATAATAGTTAATAAATTTTTGAGTGAAAACCCCAATTTGTAACACAAGAGCATGTATTTCTAACTAGGGTGGTAACTAGTAAAATAGGACAATTAAGTACATGCATATTAAAATTAATACCAAGTCAGTAGCATTATTAGGTTTAAAAAAAAAAATTAAAGAAGTCATTGCCTTCGTAAGATTATATGAAACAAAAAAAAGTAATTGCTTGTTTAAAACAGATTTATACGGATATCTAACTATAATAATATTATTATGGTTTGAGATCTAGGTCCTAATTATCGTTCTACTACCTAGTCATCATTAGCTTCTAGTAATTGCTAGCGAATTTAGTGAGTCATTTGCCTCAATTATTCTGTGCATGCGTGTATAAAGTTCTCAATTTTGTCTTCATTTGATAGGTCTGAGAATAATAGATCGTAAGATAATTTTCATATATATACATGAAAACATAACAGTTGCTGCGTCAACTAGTATCTCATTTTTAACTGAACCTACTACTTTTTTCAAATTGCTCTAAAAGAGGAAAATTGTAATTGCCTTGCTCCTTATATTCTTATCTACTTCAATTCACTGTATACTCGATATTCAGATTGTATAATTTGTATAAATCGTATGATCCAAATGTCGACGTTTACGAGCTACGAGTGATGATCACCGAACGTCCGCGCAGCGGTCAAGGTTCACATTAACATTGGATAACCTTGCAGGTCAATGTGAATGGACCAGATTGATATTACGAGTAAACGTGAGAAAGTGTCGTTCGGATTCAGCAAATTTGATCACATTTTTTCCTCAAAGATTAACAACAAAATGGAAAATCTCATTTACTTTGACCGAAGTTCAACAAGCATTTAAAATGACTGATTAGTTAAACATTGTCATGTCCATTTTTGGCAGATGAGTAATGAGGATAACTTATTGCGAATTTAAAAAAGCAGTAATAATAACCACAGGAAAATGCATAAACTTATTCTTTGGTACAAATAATATTATGCTTGTAAAATAAAATAATACCTATAAAGAATGTGTGACAATACCACAGGTTATTTTCATGGTTAACTTGGGTCTTAGTAGATTTATTTATTTCAAAATTAGCGTCGTAAGAAAATTGAATTGAATAGTGAGGTTATAACTGGTCATTCATAAATAAATAATGTAAAGTGTAAAGAATAAACGTACACTTTCCATTATTTATACGTTACGTTTTTAGCAAGGTTATTGTAGTTAATACTATCGATGCGCTTTGTAACGATAGAACTTGATTATCCAATTGAAGTTAAACCTTAGTTAAGTTACTGCTTACAGCCGTTAGAAAAACGTTCGTACTTAATAATATAATTGCAGTTAGGGGAGACAGAATGGTTTATTTACTTTCGTTTACAACTCCTTATTGAGACAAATGACGCGGCGACCGAACAAACTTTTTTATTGGAAGCTTTAGTTACATTAATAACACTTATTTTCTAGACGATATATAAACTCATATTCATACGAGCTCATACCAAGCTAAATTATACTTTTGAAAGAGTAGGTACCCTTTTGACATTTTCATCTTGCTTGTATGATAAAAAAATCTTCCAAGCCTAACTACGAAAATTATTGAACTGCAGTTTAAATGAGGTATTTCTGTATTAACACTTTTATTGACGAGGAACGTAATGTTTTTAACATAACTAAATACTGCTATTTTTTAGGAATATAAAAAATTCAAGTTAGCCGAAACAAAAACAGGCATCAAAAACTTTTTAAAACGCATGTTCTACTGATTTGCAAAATCAGCCTAAATTGCTCTAGGTACATAAAATCTAAGGCATCTAAAGTGAGTTTAGAACTGTCCAAAGAGTTTCAAGGACCATTTGAATAATTGGCGGGAAGTCCTCACCGAATTGTTTGATTAAATAATCGTGTGAATCGTGTCTTACGATAGTTCTCTATTGTTCGACTCTGTTAGAGCTAAGAAGTGCTTGAGTTGTACTATACATTAAAACTCGATCGCAATAATGAAGAGAAACGAGGTTTTTAATCCTGGGATGCCATTGACCAGCTTTTTCTGGATTAAAGCCCTTATTCATGCTCCAAGGAAGTGAGGTATCTATATTGTTCTGTGTACTGTGCCTAGTCGATAAAAATATTTAGCCCATATAAACAGATTAACTTGCTTTGCTCAGTAAGTTAAACCACAAAATTAATTAAAATTATAAGTTTTAATTAACTTAATTCAGTAAGGTAGATACATGCAATATGTATTAGGTGTACGATGAACATCGCAATAAATTCTAGATGGAGCTCATCTTCTGGGCTTTCTAATGCTTAGGTATTCCTAGTAAATGAATAATAGAGAAATCAGACACTGCCACCTAATAAGGAAACTCAAATGAACCGCCCTCTCTCTAAGGCAGGTACCTACACCGTAGAATTAATATCGTTGGCATTTCATAATATTACTTTATTGTTTTGTCATTGCAATGAATACTGAGTTTCTTGTTTGCCATGCCATTTTCTCTGCAGAATAAAGCCTTATTTGAACCTAAGTATTCGGAAATACTAAAAGACCGTCGCAGAAATCTTTTTTGTATCATGTCGAGGAAGTCCTGTAAAAAGCTGAGGTCGAATGTGAGAAGAATACGAGACGGCATATGTTAAGATTGATGGAGGCAAGAGAAGCAAGAGAGGTGTGCCAGGATCGTGCAAAGTGGCGATCCATAGTCTTTGTCTACTACCTAAGTACCACTGTAGTATGACTAAGTGCTGATTTTTGAATCGCCAGATAAACGGTCTTTTGAAACATATGCCATACAAAATCTGTCAAAATGTCATATTTATTCCTTAGTTAAAGTTTATATGGCGGATGAAAAATTTGCCCTAAGGCGTGAGTGATTATGATTATGATAACTACTGATTGACAAACTTGAAGATGACAATGTAACTTCTATGTATACAGTGGTAGGATTTAGGAATTGTTATAAAATTAAAGTGTCAAAAATATATAGAAATAGTATTTTGGATAGGTATCCGAAAAGACAATGATTTGGAGGTCGATTAAACAATTAATAAAAAAATTGATAGTTTAGATTACAGCACAAACTTTCATCGAATGCATGTATGGATTATGTCATTTATCTTGCTTGCAAGAACAAATAAAAAATATCTGGGTGACCGAGCTTCGCTCGGTAGTTTAACTACTGGCTAATAGATGGCAGCAAAAGTCATATTTTTATTATTTTTTTTGGTTAATTCGACATTTTCGACAATTTCGACAAAACCCCCTGTATACTAAATTTCATGAAAATCGTTGGAGCCGTTGCCAAAAATCCAGGTTATATAGAAATATATATATATATATATATTTATATACAAGAATTGCTCGTTTAAAGGTATAGGATACAAATATTCCTGTAGTCACAAAAACTGTATAAATTTCTTACGGGTGCGAGCTTCCGTCTTAACTTTGTCAGGTAATACCCAATGCAATTAGAAATGCTGGGGGACGACCATAACGAGAAATCGTATAGGATACTGCCTGCCTGGCTGGTAGTAAATCAACGGATGTCGGCAACAACAAATACTTCGTGCCCCGTAAACGTGGGCGACTAGATGCTAGGGCTGCGTCATTTTTACATGCCCTTAAATCTTGCTGTACGTATGTACGCATGTGTAAGTACCCATTTACACGTTTGGGTTGGATGCATGGTTAGCAATGTGATGACTGATGAAGTCATCCTAAATGTTATTTTTAATATTCTCCTACAATTGGGTATCAAATGAAAGGGTTCGCTGAGAAGAATAACGATAACAGCTTGCTTTTAAAAATAATTTAAATGATAACTTATCGAGGAAGCTCAATCAAAACTTAGTCATTCACTTATCTAGATATATATTGCCACAAAACCATAGGGTTGCGATGCATTTGTGGCAAGCGTTTAACCTGTATTTCCATAGATAAATAATATAGTGCGAACGACGTAATACGAGTATAAGAGGTAACTGAAGGATTTTTTATATTTCAGCTACAGGTATTGTATATTTGTAAACTTAAAAATGTAAAAGTTTGTGACCAAAATAATCAGCGCATTAATTTTCAAGGCAACCTGTGAGATGTTAATAGGTGCGTGCATGCGAGTCAGTAAACATTGTATGTAACTTGAATTGGAATCCTTGTCTGATTGTCAGATTATTAGATGCGTAATTAAATGTATAGTTAAAATGTTATTTTAGAATTATATATATTTTATTCAACACAACATCTTAGTGCATCATTTTCTTTTAACAATGCCAAGCACGCAGAATTACGATATAAAGCTGTTGTTTTTATAAATATACATATCGACGTTTAAAAGAAGTGGTACAAGTTTATCATGTCGAAAACTGAAGTTTTGAAGTTACATACAATTTCTGTCGCGAAATTATATCACTTTCGACGCACTGTCTCATTTTGATAACCCGTCGAAAGGTCACGCCGCGTAATGTTTAGCTACTTGTAGTCACATGTAGTGTAGCTTCATACCTGAAATTGGGAGTGCACCTGGCCTTACAAAAGAGACTACATGCATATTTGAATAACTGTAATGTTTTCAGATAGATGGCGTTAGTTCTGCCTAAGAACGAAAAAGCAATATGCATCCGAATTTCGTCGTGGTGAGACAGTCTCGCGTAGCTCAGTGGAAGAGCTCCCAGCCGCGATAGCTGGGGGACGTGGGTTCGAGTCCCTCCGCGAGTGAAATTTTGATGCATATTTAAATTTATGAGACTACATGAAATCGTCTAACAATTTTTTTTACTTGTGGCAATAGGCGTGATAACCAAAGAGGCGTGCACCCAGAATAAACATAATAAAAAAATGCATCTAACTTTGACAAGAAATAAACGTCTTTGCACTAACCCAATTAGCTCTTCAACCAAATCCGAACTACTGGTAAATTTTCTGCTTGGATATTAATTGAGTATTTTTTATCATGGATTTATAAAAAGGTCGACAAAAAAGCTGTCCTGATATCATTTTATCCGTCTGATCTTTCAATTTATTACTAAGTTAATCGTATCAAACGTGTATGATATTTGATCTGTAGTCATTTAGCGCCTTGTCCTTGTCATAATCATAAGTCAACCTTTTAATTTGAAATCATTACCGAATCATTTATCGAATGATTGATGGTGATGCAAGCAATATACGACAATGCAGCGAGATATTTCGAATGGTGTGTAATTGAAAGTGACAACCCTAATGCAATTATTGATTGGGATTGATTTTTCTCACAACAGTTGTTTACCAGTGTTTTTGTAAGTCCACCTTCTTTAGGTAACCAATGATTGACAGGAAAGCAGTCTTATATAATATTTTAAATCTAAGTTTAAAATCATAAAGTGTTCATAAAATACTTATTAATGGTGTAAACGGCTATTGAAACAATTTTGGACCTGCAGTTTAAAAACTTTAAAGACAATCACTTTCCAATTTAAATGTCATGTATTTTGAGTCTTTAATCTAAATTCACTCTGAAGCAGAAACACGATCGGATAGTAAATTGTGATAGGAAGTTGCTCCAAGATCTCAATTTATTTCAAATTTTTATCGTAAATTACTATCTTATGTATCCTGAAACGCTCAGAACGGATTTTTGATAACTGGTTTAGTTTATTAGTAATTTGGTTAAACGTCGTTTGTCTGTTATATCCTTTGGAACGCTGCATGTCGCAACGTAACCTACCAACGTATTCATAAGAGTTAGAAGGACAAAAATATCAGTGTATCCTCGTAAGTACAGATTTTGTTATTATAAACTGAAACAAAATCGAATAGTCACAACCGAATAGTTACTAATACCTTTATTCAATACATGGATAAAAAGATTTAAAGTGTACTTATATAAATACGTATAGGCAACATTTTAAGAATTGTGTTAAAAATACCGAAATACAAAAATAAAATTTTATTCGTATACCCGTTATCCGTTACCCGGGTTTTATCCGTTGGTAGGAAAAACGTTGCGACAACCCTATTTCGACTTAACACTATGACAGCTGAACCTGATGGTAGAACAATTCACGCACCAGAATCCTATAACTTGCTGTGTTGGCAGTAAATTATGCGAGCTCCTGTGGGCGGACTGCCGAGCCCTATACACTAAACAGCCTACAGTCAACAGTAGGCTAAATGCTGATGCTAAATTGTGAGCTGGAATTTTGAATATGACCTAAGTCTCAGACTACATTATAAATACGTTGCTGGGGCACTTAACAATGTTTGTTTTAATAAATTGTACTTAACTTTAAATTTTAATCAATTATCCTCTTGGTTTTTGTTGGGCAAAAAATCCGATAGCGTCAATTGAATCATTAACCTTCACCGGTTAAATATCAGTAGGCAACTAGGCAATAAAAAAGTTGTCAAAAAACACTTGGATGCCAATATCTCAACTAACTCGATTTCCAGGAAAAAGTTAAAACTTACTAATTTTAGGAGTAAATATTGTGTTTAGGGGATTTTACAAACTAAGTATTATAATATCGTTAACTAATAAGCGTCTTCAAAATTCGTCCTCGGAGGTTAAACTAATTTCGAATACAAATATCTTTATTTAATTAGTTTAAATACTTAAGTAGCGATTGCAAATACATAGATAGTTATTTTTCAGTCCAGAATCAGTCACCGTGTCAGCTGGCCTAACTAAAGCCAATTAAGCTGATTCTGTTAATATAACGGCTGACACAATAATGCGGTTATATAATCAACGAAATTATTTAATCTTATAATACTCTGTTTATGACTGTTATGACATATGAATCACACTTAACTAACTAATTTAAATGTATATACTTGTATAGGACGGATTAACATAGTATAGTAAGTTCTTCCGGGAAAATCCACATTCTCTGCTGAATTTGTAAAAAAAATACGCGCTGGTGAAGCCAAAGACAAAAGCTATTTTGTACATAGATTATTATTTGATTCGCTTGTCAATAAGCACATAGTTAAGGGAGGTAGGTATGCCATCGGCTTTTATTAAACTGAGTTTATAATATTATATCGACGATTGAAAGTAGTTCCTTACAAACTGTTAACGTTCGCTATTAAATGTCATATATATTACTGTCATAATATATTTATATATTATTCAATAACAATATCCATAAATCCCACTCTGTGGAAAACCCTATTTTTGAAATCTTTATAATAATAACCTTTACCATGGACTTTACGACCACTATTAAAAGCTTAATTAGATAAACATGTCACACAAAAAACCCCAATTCATTAACATCATAATATCAACGAATATATAATAATATTGAAGTTTTGCGTCTCCCCGGCGTTTGTTTAACTTAGACTCTCAAATCAGATCAGTGAGCTTGATGTGTTGAAATTTCACTCCAATAATATTTATAATCTTTGCCAAGAAATCAATGCCCTTTTCGCCTTTCACTTACTTCTTCAAGTATAACCCGTTTGTTGCACATGTCTATCAATAAAATGCACATACGGGCACACTCATAATCCTAGATAGTGAAAACTAGTTTCAGTTACTTGTTTCATAAGTATAAAGGAGTGTACTGTAGTGTCATTAGAAATGTCTTCGAAAAGTTGTAATTGTTCTTGATTTTCATCTCTTCTATACTAGAATTTAAGTCGTTTAATTGTTATCAAAACAGTAGCCTGTTTGGGCTATTATCATAAAAATTCCATTAGAAAACTGAGCTTAGAATCAGAGTAGGTCCTAGTTCTTACAATTGTAAAGGAGTTAATGTTCAAAAACTATAAATAAATAAATATATATATATATATATATAGTGGACAACATCACATACATTGCTCCAATCCCTTAGTAAGTAGCTTATGCACTTGTGTTAAGGAAATCAGAAACAACGAAGGTACCGCAACACCGACCAGACTCGAGACAATGGAGAAAACTTATTTTTCTACATTGCCCCCACCGGGGATCGAACCCGGAACCTCAGAGATGGTGGCGCCTTGAAAACTGGCACGCTAACCACTCAACCACGGAGGTCGTCAAAAACTGTCAGTTGAAATTTAACGCGACTGCAAGATTTAAAATACTAACAGCCGCTGAGCATAAATGTTGTACCTAAAAGGAAACCTTTAAACTTTAATACAATGTTTCCAATAAAATTCGTACTTAAGTGCTAAAGTTAAGCCTACTGAAATTTGATCTGCCTAGTTCCAGTGAGCTAATTAAACACTGAATGGATCTATATTCGCAACTTCATGTAAATTTTGATACGGTTCCATATAGTTTGTACAATTTACATTTGTGCCAAATATTAATTAATTGGTAAATTGTAATTTCACAAGAAATCTACAATTTTATTTACACTTTATATTACGAGTGCACATTTTATATATGGGAGGAATGTGATCTGTTATCAATTAGCTGATCAATTAAGATATCAAGAAGGTAAAGTTTATAGGGCAAAATCACCACATAACCTATAATATAATATTATAATATAACATGGAACTTAACTTAATGCTACAATTTTTTTCCTTAATGCTAATATTTTTTTACAAAAATATTCGAATTAAAATTTCTTAGAGGTGAATTTTTGATAACTGTTATAATTAATTAATGTTTTCGACAATATAAATAGACTAAGCTGAAACTTACCCTATTTCTTTCCTACAGCTAGCTATTCATTACTCCACCGTGTAAACTACAATATAGTCTTATTGAAACTACGCTTGCCACTTACAGCTTACAACCGCTGTATATCTTGTGTACTTCGATACGGTTCATACAATTTACATGGCTTTGCGTCCAACTATAACGGCATTATGGAACTCAAGAGAAATATAATTTGTTCGCCATTATCGTATGCGTATCCCACTTCTGAGTACAGTGATTATTATAAAATATTTTGTTAGAATAAAAAAATAAGAATACATTTACCTATTATATTATTACTTATAGTACTTACTTCATATTACGTTTAAGTTCCATTACAATATTACTGATTCGCGATTAATATCGTATCATCTAAATAAGCTTGTTAGTAACTGTTAACATAAGTAATCTCTGAGCTAATACTAAGCCCATCTTCATAAGTTTATAATAATTAATTTATTCGATAACCTCATGCTAGACTTCGATGTCCTTAAAGTAAAGAAAAAACAAAGCAAAGTATTAAAAGCCGTTACTCTTTACAAAGAATACATATAACCTTGGAACCATGATAGGTCAAGTATACTCTCATAACTGAGTGGAGGGCACTTGGTTTTCACGCCGGGTTTCAGAAAAGAATGCTTAAATTCATAAAAGGGTTTAAAAGAGCTGTTATGGAAAAAAATGAAGCCTTTTTTGCTCGTCCATACTGGAGCGAATAAAGGTTATAATAAAATATTGAGATTTTGAAACAGTCATAATCCAACTTGAATTAATGTTATCAATAATGAGAGTAGAGACGATATTTAAAACCAGGCTGATTGGTGGTGCTTCTGTTACTGAAGCGCTAGCAATAAAGAAAATCGCATAAGTATTGTCCATCAAACAACTTCAAAACGTAATTCGGAAGTTCTATAAAACGCGGATAGTGCGGTAGCTGGTAGGTACTACTTTACGAGCAAAAAGTAGCTTTAGATAATAAAATCAAAGATAGCTAGGAAAACGGCAAATACTAGACAGTAACTAACAAAACACATTATAAATTATTTACCGAGCCATAATCGTTTAATTTTATTACGTTACGCGGAGAGATCAAACGATATAAAGGAGTATATTTATTTTATTAACGTGTTTACAGTTGAGTGAATGTTACATTAGGGGCGAAAGTAATCAGGTGATGAAATGAATGAGCTTTCTCTGGTAAGAATAGAGGTTAAAATACTACAACTGTGTAGATGGAGGGGTGGTAATTTGGTAATGTAACAACAAAATATATTACAAAATAAAATATAATACAGTTTTGTGATTAAAATATATGGGGCAGGAGATATACTTGACAGTGTATTTCGTTTAGAAGCTACAGGGAAATCTATAGGTATTGGTTGTACTGTTAAGCACAAGACATGCATTGATAAATTATTCTGATAATTAAGTGATAAGTAGCAAGTAATCCATTAAAAAAATACACTTTTGTAAATCAGTCGAGTAGTTCCAAGATCAGGACGTCGTCCATCCGAATCTGTTGTACGAAACACATCACAAATGTCACATAGCCGACGTCTAAAGCTGGTCATATTTCTGCGACTCTTGTGGTAGTTACGGCGGCCTGTAATATCAACTAGAACGTGGCAATCTAAACGTGACCAGTAATCTAAAACCGCGGCGCAATTGTCTGGACAAATTTACAGAAAGGAAACAGCATCCTCTCGGAAGTTCGTGTAATTTTGACCGCTGCTGAAGGTTGAATGCGGCACGTTACAGAGCGACGACGTACAAGTGTAAAGACACAGAAATCGTTCATTTCCCTAGTGTTAGCTGGTGTTCGTGTGATAGAGATAAATGAAATACAAAATGTACCAGCTGTCAACAGACGCGATGACCGAAGCAACTACATAATAAGTAACATAAGGTATGCACAGGACAATTATGACAGTGAAGTAGTTATACTACTGATATTAAAGAAGATATCACTAGACTAGTCTTAATTCGTCACTTAGCTAAAAAGTCTACCTACGAGTCAATAATATTGCTACGAGTACGTTCTCAATTTTATTAGTCATTCAAGGTTTAATGTATCTAGATCTTTATCAAATGTTTTTCTAATTACAATAATTAATAATTGACATAATTAGGTAGGTACCTGCGGTAAATACACAAATAAATTTAAATGTCCGGGTAACGCTGCCTTTCTTACGAAAATGTTTGCATAACGATTGTCTGAAATTTTAATTTCTAAAAAAATGTGATTATTTTATGTAAATGTTGTTATTCTTATCAATAGCAGGTTAAAACTAAGAATTGATGTCTTATGTTAATGTCTTTTGGTTAGGCAAATAGTTCTTAATTTATGTAAAACTCAATTTTCAAATTACAGGTATTTTTGCCTCTCCGCTATTTCTTTCTAGCGCCTTCAAACCTATACGTCTACGCGCACTCAATTAGTGAAGTAGGCCACGTTCTACGCTAACAAAGCATCTTATAGATTAGCCGTTTCCACCCATTTCCATTATCTTGCAAAAGCGTCAATTGTCTTCATTATCGTGCGACGACACGCTGCTCAAGCACTTACTGTGTCGGTCACGATTACTCGGGTTATGTTCACTTTCCTCCAGTGACATCCATTACACGTAATCAGTTTACGGTTCACGGTAATATGTTAACGGTTGTAGGATTCCGTATCCAAAGGGCAACAAGATCCAGTAATACTGTCTCTATTTGTCGTTCCTTATCCAAAGGATTAAAACGGGATTATGGGACCAATATTCACTCTCTCAAGTCGTTCTTCATCCAAGGGGTGGCAGCGGGACCCTTATAAATACTCGTTCTCTTTCCAGTCGCTCCTCATTTAAAGTATAGTAGCGGTTCCCTAAATACTCTTGCTCCAGTCATTCCTACTCCAAAGGGTGACAGCGAGACCTTAATACTCTTGCTCCAGTCATTCCTACTCCAAAGGGTGACAGCGAGACCTTAATACTCTTGCTCCAGTCGTTCCTACTCCAAAGGGTGACAGCGAGACCTGAATACTCTTGCTCCAGTCGTTCCTACTCCAAAGGGTGACAGCGAGACCTTAATACTCTTGCTCCAGTCGTTCCTACTCCAAAGGGTGACAGCGAGACCTTAATACTCTTAAGAGCTCCAGTCGTTCCTACTCCAAAGGGTGACAGCGAGTTCAATACTCTTGCTCCAGTCGTTCCTACTCCAAAGGGTGACAGCGAGACCTTAATACTCTTGCTCCAATCGTTCCTACTCCAAAGGGTGACAGCGAGACCTTAATACTCTTGCTCCAGTCGTTCCTACTCCAAAAGGTGGCAGCGGGACCTTGATACTCTTTCTTCAGTCATTCCTTACCCGAAGGGTGGCAGTGAGACGATGGTCTGACTCTCTGGTTGATAAGTAGGCTCTCGGTCAAAAGAATCCATTCCTAAGCCTCCGATATGTCATGTATATCAAAGACCTCGTAATAGACGACTAGTTTCTGATGTCGCTATTACAACAAGAAGTAAAATAAAATAAATTAAAAACTAAATGTAAACTTACAATAAACTTCTTTTGCTCGATTGTACAGAACTCTTCGTATGCGAATCGTACGTACTAGGCCAAAATTTATAGTATTAGTAGGTAATAGTTGTTACACTATCTTAAATATCAATAAAATTATCTTTGTCCTTATGCAGGAAACCTGTATGCAAAACACCGAAAACTAAACCCAATGATCTGTGGCGAAAATTTTCGGAATTCTAGGGCTAAGGGTTAAGGCTGCATGGGGATGAGTCAGTAAATAAGTGAATGAGTCAGGACTTTCATTTTTATTTATATAACAGACAATAATATATTAGTCAGCTGTATTATGATAGGCACAAGAATGGGTCAAAAATGTTATACGAGCTTAGATAACGGTATGACTACCTAGTTCAAAAGTGATTATCAAGATTTTCATTATAGATAGACGCACAGACAACATGCTAATACATAATTACAAGCTTGTGAAATCATTTCTTTTGTCCAGCCCCGTACGAGCTGTGTATGCAAAACTGTAATTAATGCTGATAAAAAAGTTGCCTTTGAAAGTGGAACAAGAAAACAAATAAACTGCGGCGTTTATAAAACATCTGTACCTAAAGTTATAACGGATGCATCTCAAATACTATATCTGTATTAAAATATTATACAGTTAATTGACTTTTACATTTATTAATGTTCTTATCCTTTCGTTAATTTAAGTAACTGTCATTTGCCTTGTTTTGTATGTTTTTCTGTTCGAATCTTCGTCACAATTAGAGGACCGATTTTGCTGAGGAAAGGATTTGAATTTAGATACTCTACTTACTATAGGTACTACAGGCAATTTTTTTATCTCAGAAAAAACCCACGATTCCTTTGAGGTTTTAAAAACCAGAAACCATGCGGGTGTATCCTCGGTCATAACATAGTACTGATCAATTTAGGGGTTCCGGCCAGCGAAATTAACTTTAATTGAATCTTTATTTAATTAGTTTTTCGCAAATAGTAGGCTAATTATATGTATATCGTAGGCTTATGACCGTATCGTAGGCAAATTACAAATGATTATTATTAGTATGGCAATGATTTTGGGAGCGTAAAGTTTATACATTTACTGCATGTTTTTAATGAAAACTTGGCTCATAAATTGCCATTCATTCCATTTTGGTTTCCGAAAGATTATTATTCTCTGCAGTTTTCAGATTTGGAGCTATCCGGAATCAATATAAATTACGAGTAGTGTTGACCACCATTTTTAACCGACTTCAAAAAAAGGAGGAGGTTCTCAATTCGTCGGAATCTTTTTTTTTTAATGAAAAACATGTGGAAGCAAAACTCATTGGCATAAGCCTACGATGTCTATAATAGTCTACAATTTGCGAAAAACTAAACAAAGTTTGAATCTTTGTGCCCGTATGATACCCATTACCCATCCACCTAAAGTAATCGATGCTTATAGTGCACAATTATAATAATAAATTATTAAAATAATATTTTTAACTATTGTCTCGTATGTAAGTAGCATAATAGGAAGCATTATGAAGGTAACGGATTTTTTATAACTATGCCAGTTCGGTCAAGGTCTGACGTGTAATGAGACAGAATCTTTACGAGCCTTTATGCGTACAAGCATGTAATATCTACGTCATTATAGTACCTACTTATTGGTTGCAACAATAATACTAGTTTTTCGACGGATATGTTATTTCAGTAATCTCTAGTTTGTTAATTTTTATTTTTTAGGCTCGTTATATTTTAAAATAAGTTTAACTTTATAAGTGTCCATATCCTCATTTAAGTTCCAAGTATCACTGTTGTGGTATTTAATTACAACATCTAAAACGTTTTTTTTTTTAAACCTAATCACCCTCACCAATGAAACTGTACATATAATTTAACTTAGCCTTAGGCTGATTAGCCTATAGACTTTCACTGCTGGACATAGGCCTTTCCGAGAGCTCGCCACCACACACGGTCCTTCGCCTTCCACATCCACCCACTACTAGCGAACTTTTTCAGGTTGTCGGTTCAGCGTGGTCGTCCTACGCTGCGCTTACCGGTACGCGGCCTCCACTCCGACACGTCTGCCCCAACAGCCGTCGGATCTGCGACGGATATGGCCCGCCCACTACCACTTCAGCTTGCTAATCCATTGCGCTATTCCGTTTACCTTGGTTCTCCTACGGATGTCCTCGTTGCGGATTCCATCCTTCAGAGAAACACCCAGCATAGCCATCTCCATAGCACGCTGAGCGGCTTTGAACTTGGGGACAAGGGCTACTGTGAGTGTTTACGTTTCTGCTCCATATTTCATAACCGATTTTAATGTACGAATTATTCTATTAATTCTTATATCTCTTACATTGGACAGGATACTTTTTATCCCGGGAAACTGTACCTACTCGTCCGGTTCCAGGTTCCAGTGGAACACGAGTAAAGTTCCGTGAAACAGTTAGCAGTTTATATGACGTCACGTGACGAGCTAATTGACGTGGGTTAGAGTGACGTAACGCACATAAAAACAAGAATTTTGTACAAATTATAAGTTGAGAGTTAAGACTCAGTATTTTGCACAAAATGTAATAGAAAAACATCATCATTATATTCGCGGTATATGTACTTAAAAGGCATTCGGCAACTTAGATCACTTTACGTATTCGTTTATCTTCGGAAGCACTTTGCAGTTTGCAGGTCATAGATGATTAAATATTATTAATGTAAAAATTTTTCGATGCTCGTATATATATTTGTATAAAACAAGCCATATTTTTTTTAAGTGGTTATCTTGAAGTAGGTAACTAAATAATTGTTGATTTAAGTCATGGCTTAATTTTCACTTTAAATGTCGGCAAGTGAAATTTGAGCACGACTTTGTCGGCGATATAAAACATTATTATAATAAAATTTTGCTTACAAGGTTTTTATTTAATTCCTTTAAATGAAATTGCGAAAATCACTTTTCCTGATTAATCAAATATCTACCCGTTGGTTTGGTAACCAAATACACCAATATATTGTTACAGTGATTTTGAAAATAAGAAACATTAAAACGTCATGAAGACAACTGTAAATTAGTATTTTGTACTTATAGAACAATGATTTTATATACTTACTTACTTTTATATTTTTTTGAGGACAAATGACATAGGCATATAAGGTTTTAAGGGCCTAGGTTGAAGAGTTGTTTAAAATGTTCTCTAAGATGTAATGTACGATGCTTGCCAATCAGAATTTGGTTAGCTTAGTGGATTCTGGAATAATTAAAATAATGCTAACTGTAAGTAGGTAAGTACTGGTTATTTTTGTATATCAGTGATAAATAAGAATAGCGTAGCTGCAATGATGAAAATAACAAAATCTAGTTCCCAACTACTAAAAATAAATGAGCAATAATTAAGAAAATATCTGACTGAACGGCTGCACCGTATTTATAAAAATGGGAAATGCTTTCCAAAAAACCAACTTCAAATGCCACTACAAAGAGTGAAATAATTTTTAATGTAGGTACCTACACCAATTCGAAGTCGGGCAATGTTTCATACAATCCCTAATAGTCCTTCTTACTTACTTGATGTGCGAAGAAATGACGAAGTCATAGACAATCGCCCGACTTCGAATTGGTGTAGGTACCTACATTAAAAATTATTTCACTCTTTGTAGTGGCATTTGAAGTTGGTTTTTTGGAAAGCATTTCCCATTTTTATTTTTTACTTTTTAGTGGAAAACAATAAAATGCACAAGGCGCTGTAAAAATACCCAAATCGCTCGAGGTGTGTTCATAAAATCTGAAGAGATCCCTCAATTTCACCAAGATCCCATCACCAGACCTTGACTTGATGACTTTAGTCATCAAATCAGTATCTGATAGAAAATGCACCAGTAACTATAAAAAATACCCAACTCGCTTCAAGTATACTAGTAAAATTTGAAGAGTTCCCTCGATTTCACCAAGATCCCATGATCAGATCCTGACCTGATGACCATAGGACAACTTGGAAAATATTACTCTTTCAAATAATACCCAAATAGTTTCAAGTGTCCATATAAAATTTGAAGAGTTCCCTCCATTTCTCCAGGATCCCATCATCAGATCCTGACCTGATTAAAATGGGACCACCTGGAAACAAAACCCTTTTAAACAAAGAAAAAAATTTTCAAATCGGTCCACGCGTCTTCGAGTAATCGGTGAACATACATAGATAAAAAAAAAGAAAAAAAAAAGATTCCGACGAATTGAGAACCTCCTCCTTTTTTTGAAGTCGGTTAAAAAGAATAAATTCATGTAATAGGTACGAAATCAAAGTGAGAACCAGTTGAGAAAAAATGGCAACAGTACAAACGAAAAGTGATCACGTGATGCTCAAACTCTAACTCCTACTATCGACAGTGTTCTCTTTATAAATATGTTTTTTTTTTAAAGGTATCATCGCAGAATAGGTACCAATAGTTCAGAAACATAATGCTTACCTATAGCTAATTAGTTAGTTACAAGTAGTCACTTCAGTTTCAATGATATCCAATTACCTACGTCTGTATTTTTACGGCGCTATAATTGTTAATATTATTAATTTAATCATTATTGTTGTTTACTACTTATATTTTATATTATAGTGTTTTCACACACTTAGGAAATTATTCCTATTAATTATTGTTGTTGTGTCATTTTATTTTATGTTGTTGTGGTATTTTATATCAGCTGGCTGATTAGACATTGTTCTTGTATGTCCAATTTTTGAGAGAGGATAGTTTCATACCAAACTTTCTTACTATGTCACTTTCAGCACCTTTTTCATTTCTGTTATCCCTAAAAAGTAAAAACTTTTTTCGGGAAAGTCACAAACATATTTCGTGTCTCGGCTCGACCGATTGTTATGATATTTTGGTGTATATTCGGTAGGTCTAACCTATTTCATTATATCCCTGCTGGCAAAACAACGTTGGCTGGGTCAGCTAGTTTAATTTTATAGATGAATCAATGCAATTGCTAAAGCACAAGGTTTCATTCGACAGTCTTTTATACGCCATAATATGTTGCCTACACGAAAAAAAAAAAAGAATTATGGCATCGACTTTATGTAAGAGAAGACATAATATCGAATCTGCTAATATTCAGAAATCAAAGAATTCAAAGATTTTATTGTATCTACTTGTTTAACAATTAAGTATTTCCTTAACTCACATCATACTTCCATCTATTAAACTAAACAGATAAAAATAGTTCAATACGCAAACCAGTCTGCCCATTAACACATCCTGCGCATTTGCGCTTTTTGTGGGGCAAAAAGAAATCCAAACATTTGGGGACCTTCTGGCCAGATGGTTCAAATTTTTGGAAAACAACGGCTAGCTAGAATTGTGTCTAGTCGTAATGCAACGGTCTCACTGTCTCAAATATATCCTGCATATTTGCGCTTTTCATGGGGCAAAAATAATTCCAAACATTTGGGGACCTTCTGGCCGTATGGGTCGAAGTTTTGGAACACAACGGCTAGCTATAAAATTATTTTGTGTTGTCTTATTGGTCTCCCAGTCTCAAACACATCCTGCGCATTTGCGCTTTTGGTGGGGCAAAAAGAATTTCAAACATTTGGGGATCTTTTGGTGAGACGGGTCGAAGTGTTGGAAAACAACGGCTAGCTATAGAATTATTTTGTCTAGTCGTAATGCAATGGTCTCACTGTCTCAATGCAGTTCCACACGAGTCGTATCGGGACGGATAGCGGCTAGGCCGAGGCGCTCGCGTGGCAAGTCAGTCCGCAACCAACCTCGCAGTAGAGAGCGCGCCACGTGCAGGAGTTGCACCGAACGTGGCGTGATGTCCACAGAGTAAAAAAGCCGGCCGTGCACCAATTGAAAAGTGACAGTGCGTCAGTGCGAAGAATTTGTGCTCGGAGTTTTATACGGGACTCGTAACGTCGTATCGAAACGACGACTTCGTCTACACTTTTTATTTTATTTTATTTGCACAACATTTTTAGGTAAGTTCTTTTTTTATATTTTACTATTACTAATAATCAAACATATTGTGTAAAATAATTACAACTGCAGATTAAGTAACTTTTACATTTGACTTTTTTCAAGAATTAATACGAATATTCACGATTCTAGGTTTTTTTTTGTATTTAAACATACTTATAATTTAAATAATTAGTCAAAGTTAACTACAGATTCATCGTAAAACTGGTTTTCAAGGTTCAACAATTAAACATTTGAGTGAGAAGCAGGTAATTTTTATTTTAGAATAGCTACGTAAGATGTAGGTAGGTAGGTACCTATGTAAAAATCTTTTTGCGAGTTGTGCGTATTCGCAATTTTTTGCGTTTTTATTTAAAACAGTAGGTACCTATTAACTATTATATTATTTGAGTTTCATGTAGGTAGGTACGAGTACATTATGTCTATTCTAGAGGTCAAAGTACAATTGATTTTAGATAAAATGCAATAGATAACAGTTACACATCTAAGTAAATTGTCATTTTTATCAACTAAAACGAAATAATCATTGTAAAACTAGGTCAAATAATAAATTAAAACGTAGATAGTTGTGAATGTGCCTACGTAGGTACTGCAGTAGGTACCTACTTGGTAAATACATATAATTATGACATTATAGTTTTTTGCATATATTATAGGTTCTAATGAATTAAAATTTGTTAATCAATTTGGATTAAAAATCATTAGTAATGTCTGTATAGTTAACGGTTATAATAATTAATTTTATGATAATAATAAATAGGTTGCTATTTAATGAATTATCTTATTTTTTAATTATATAGATCATTTTTAAATACAGCATAATAAACCTAATTATCATTCTTATTTTTTTTTTATTTTTCCAGGCAAATTTTGTCTGAATTTCAATCATTGTAAGTCGTCGTTATCAAAACCACCTACATACTATTTTTCATTTTTGGCTGACTTACTTATTTTTCTTAGCTGTGGATATTTTTGCAGCAACTGAGATGTTACTATTAATAACTTACTAATTTCTATTATGTTATAAGTGTTACTTTTACTGTTATAAGTGTTAGTGTTACTGTTACTTTTACTACTTCAATAATTGTTATCCTCACAGATAGTATAAGGAGGATCCGATCCGAGGATCAATTATTTATTTATATTAAATATATTCATCGAAATGGTACAGGCTACGATTTCCCTAATTCCTGATACTTAGATGGGAAGGTACGGCATCTTATAACATAGACGGGTTGATTATATTTTATCTTTTCTCATTATAACGATCAATAGTTTATTTAATTTTTCATTATTTTTGACTCAATGGCATTTTTATTTTATCCCCAGTTGAAATCAACTTGAATTATTTGAATAACCCTTCCATGTGTACCAACATTTATTGTAATCGGATATCAAGAATAATAATCTATAGCGAAAGGTCTATACCCTTGCTACTGATTATTTAGTTTTATTTCTTGATTCAAGGCTAGATTCATGAGACGGCTTGGAGTCTGCAACTTGCGATCACCATAATAATAATCTCGAATCTCGATTTGTGCACGTTTAGACTCCCTCGGATTGCGCGCATAGTGATTGAATGAAATATTTTTTACAAGAATTTTGGTTACATTTTCCAATTATATTCGATTTTGTTTAAAAATTTCACAAAATACTAATGTGTTTTTTAATTTCAATTGTACGTAAATAATAATAATTGTACGTAATTGTAATTGTGTGTATCAAAATCTAATTAAATATCTTTATGATGTAAAATCGAATTCGCAATAAAGACATTTGATTTGATTTTGATTTGATTTACGTACATACTTATCAAATTTTCAGAAATGCTTTCTATATTGACAGACGGGACTTATAATTTCAGTTTTAGTTCATTCATATTTTGTCAAATTCTTACGAAGATTGATATGCTTATTGATTGGAAGCTACTAGGTATCTATCGTACTGTACCTTCTTTAATATAGAGTTAGAATTTTCACAGTCCTCTATTTCTATTTCTTTGTTTGAAATATAAATGAGATTCGTCAATTAGCTAGGTACATACTATAAGCACGGACTATAAGGTACATAAATAAATCATGTAGATACAGCGTTAAAAAAAAATGAAAAACTGTCACTGTTCAGTGAATAGGCGTCACTTTCATTTAGCAAATAGATAACTACATAAGTTAAGAGTCTACTAACCCTCGATGTCTCCCATACAAACGTAATACCAAAATCATTTGTAATTCGTGCAAATTTCGATCATGTTGTGGTGTTGTTATTAATCTATGCTCCTGGCCATATCTGGTTCTGAAATACTTTTGTTAAACGAAATTGTAAACGAATTTAGTTTTGCTTATTTTTATGTCAAAGAGGACATGTTTTCTGCTTATTTGTTTTGTAATAAAAACAACACTATCTCACGTCGCATTAGTTCAGGAGCACAGTTTTTACTGTCCAGGTCAAGAGAAACATCAGTTAATAAAGTTACAAGTTTTCATTCATAATTTTTGGTATTACGGAACTCGAACAAAGTTATAAAAATTTTGATCAAAATTGATTATTAGGTATATCGTTTTAAAGAAGTATTTCCGAACCAAATACGGCCAGAGCATAGATTATTACTATATGATTCCGAATAACACCACAACATGATTGAAATACGCACGAATTACAAATGATTTGGTATTTTTAATGAACGGAGACATCGTACACATGACTCTTAAGTCAAGAAACTTTTTTTTAAATTATCACTTAGTAACGGTGACTTTGAAATGCACTATCCGATTTGACTTTGTCTTGACTCGTGACTAGTGCGCTTGGATCATGCCACCTTTTGCCATCATTGTGATCTCTGCATAGGTATTGTTCGCCGCTCGGTTTTATGTAATTTGCCACAGTCGTGCTCGTGACAGACATGTTTGTGCATTTAGTGTCTGCTTGTAAAATTAGAAATGATAATTATCTTTGGTGATAGGTAGGTATCATACTGGTATTAAGAATTTAAAACATTTTGATCCGTGGAGCTAATTTGAATTTAAGCCCGTTTTCATTTTATGTGGTTTCGAATCTTGTTTTGCGTATATGCATTGATATTACTCAAGATTTTTACAATATCATGTCCATGGGCGGCGGTGATCACTTACCATCAGGTGACCCGCCCGCTCGTTTGTTCGCGTTAACAATAAAATAAATAAATTGTGATTTTATTAACCCTGATGACCATAAGTAAAAAATATAATTAATTCTTCAAATATGATTAATTAAAATTACGTACGCAAAATATAATTTATATACCTTCTCGTATGTACATATAGGTAGATATTTTAATGAGTTAGGCAAAAATGACCCTTTTATTATGTTTCATTAACCTGACTGTAATGAACTTTAAATAGGTTAATATGTTCTTTAAGTAAGTACGTATAAGTATACCTACTAACTGGCATGTATAAAAACGTACCTACTAACTGGCATGTATAAAACTGCAACTTTGTACATACATTTACAATAATGTTTTATGTTCCGAACAAATAAAAAGCACGAACCCTGATAAAGGGCTATTGGCACTGACCAATGGCACAGAAAAAATGATAATTATTATTTAAGACTGCACAATGCACATCCACAGCCGCCGATACCACCAAAAAATACTTTATTCTAAACTTGCAGTATTTATAAATTTAAATATGCATCAAAATTTCACTCGCGGTGGGACTCGAACCCACGTCCCCCAGCGATCGCGGCTGGGTGCTCAACCAACTGAGCTACGCGAGACTGCAGTAGGTACTTGTTTGTCCTTATAGGCTAGGTACCGTTTTTATTTTTGGAATTGTGATGTTCCAAGATAATTAAAAAAAATACTAAAAGCAAAGACATCTATGTTAGATGTCTTTAACTAAAAGAGCTAGAATTTTTTATTCTGTTGATGTACTTTTTACTAACGCTGGTAAGTTTGTAGTGTAGGCTATCTAGGCCATGTCGAATCAGATTCTTAAAAGAACACGGACATAAGTTAATTATCGGGTACCGTTTTTCTAATTGAGTACAAATGGTTTTGGACTTAGGTTATTTATCAAGTTCTAGATAGCGTGCCTACTCCAACTCGCCTAATTCGATGATTGATCGGAACAAATTAATGATACGATTGATTAATCATTAAAATGTACAATGTACATACCTTTCACCGTATAGTCATTAATAAATTTAAAATTGCTTAAAATCTTATGCGATAATTATTGTACTATCTTCCTACTTAGCTTACTTTTCTGATTTCGAGAGTTTCTTATACACACAGATTCGTTTCGTTTCGTATTCGTTTTCAGTGTGTGTTTACAGACACTGAAAACGGGCGAGCAGGATTCACAAAAATAGTAACTTTTACTAAAAGGGGATTGGTACTATCCGGGCGTGAAAACTCAAATTTTATTTAGTTTTTCGCTAATATACATAGAGCTAATAATTATACATCGTAGGTTTCATTTATTGCATTTACTTCAATTTGGTTCCCGATAGCCCGAAATATTTGAATCTGCAAAAAAATATCTTTCGGGAACCAATATGAGGTGAGTGGGAATTTTCGAGCAAATTTCTATAAAACATGTACATGCATAAATATTATGGCCTCAAAATTCATTTCCATAAGCCTATATGTGTAGTTAGTCTAATATTTGCGCAAAACTAAATTAAATTTGAATTTCGCCTTGCGGCAACTGAGACTAGCGAATTCACGTGGTTCTTACAGCATAACAGACGACAGTAGACCATTTTATAGAATAGGGGTGGTATAGACCAATTGGTCTGGTAACGATATTTTTAAATTATATGTTTAGATGTGGGTAGGGTAGCAGTTTATGTAGGGTAGCGGTAGAAAGATAAATTAAACCTTACATATTGTTTATTAATTATTAGTTAGTAAAACAATTGTCCTGATGATTTTATTAACGGAATATATTTTTCTGTCATAAACTTTGAGAATTTAGCTATTTATTTCGCATAATAAGTATAAAGTAGGACCATAGTTTCACTTTTGAAATATATGTAAATGCATGTGTGTATTAGAAGTGAGAGATTGTGTTAAGTTGTCACCATCGATGGGTTAGCGGTTCGTTAGCGGGCATCTGCGAGTACTATTTAAATATATTATTCAAATAAGTAATGTTGTAGCGTAAAAATGACTTAATTATAATTTAACGATGTGGTGCTTACCAACTCATTAGTTATTAAAAACCGGTAATTGCAAGGTTTCTCTTACAATAAACATAACATTTTAATGAGAGCTTTTTGTAAATCTAAACCACACCTTGGTATTTGTGAAAAGCCGAAAATCTGCCTAGTATACTCGTACATTAGGAATTAAGATGTTTTTGTACCCATTGATCGACTATAAGAAAGTTTTAATAAGTCATTAATTTTAGCTTTTGCTAATTGCATCCTCCATAATATCAGGGATATTATTTGTTTAATTGATTTGTACGTGATAAAAAGTATCTTGTTTGCATTCGATTAAATCAAATAACAAACAATACGATAATATTGACTGTGTAAACAATATCGACCATTAATAACATTTAACCATGATTGTAAACATTACGATGTTATTTAATAATCGTTGGTAAATTATGTAATCAGCTGTTCAAATTTTAAATTGTGAACATTAAAAAATATTGTTCGCCATTGTTTAAAAAAGTGGCTGTGACATACTGACGGAGAGACAGACAGCCAGACATGACGAATCTATAAGGGTTCCGTTTTTTGCCATTTGGCTACGGAACCCTAAAAAGATTTAATAGATAAACAATAGTTGCTAGACAAAAATCAAAATTTATTTTTGAAAAGAAAATGCCATGGAAAATGAAAAGATGTCTTGGATTTCACGAAAGCAGGCAGTAAGTTAGTAGGTAGCTGTAGCTACCACACATTAAAAAGTGGGCGGCTTTCCTCTTAGAATTTTTAAAGGTCATTTCATTCTTTTGAAAACTGAGAAACGGATGCATCTGAAAAGAGCCAGCTTACACGTGGCTTTCGTGCTAAGAGAAAGTGAACTCGAAATAATTAGCCCGTCGAACTGTACCAACTTTGCGCTTGCAAAAACTATGCCATGCGGTCTGTTGTGATTTTAACTTGAGATTTGCGTAGTTGCAATATGTCATTTTTCACTCTTCAAGTAAGTACTTTACTACCGTCTCACTTGATGGTAAGTGACGATGCAGCTGAAAATGTTATCGTACTAATTTGGAAGGGGTAATTAACCCCTAATGGTTTCTACAAATTATCGCGCCAGATCGCTAAATCACTGGGCAGTGGTTACCGATAAGAAACCTCAGGATATACGCATCTGAACGATTTACGTAAACATTTTTCGTACAAGGAAACATATTTACTGCTATCTATCAAAATTCTTTAGGTGGCTACTGAGTGAACTACATGGTGGCCTCACTGTTGGTGACAAAACAAGCATTTTTGGCACCAACAGTGAGGCGACCAGCGACATTTTTACGCCGTCCGCCCTGTCCAGGGTACATGTCTATTGCAGTTGCGTACGGCGTCTTTGCTATTAAGGTGATAATTAGCCGTGTCTGAGGTCTACAGCCAGACCAGACCTGAGCCAATTTCTTCTTCTTAAGTTCTAAAGATTTTCACATTCCTGGCTTGATTTTGTTGTAGGCTAGGTACTTCCGTGTAATCTCTCCGAGAGCTGAAAGAATTTCCTTATACAACGGGTATAATTAATGGGTAATACTAAGCAGGGAAGTGTTGCTAATGAGGAAGTGTCAGGTTTAGCATCAATCTCGGGTCATTGCGGTGTTAGTGTCAGCTTTCTCCCGGTCACCGCGCCGGAGCCGGTGCAGTGTGCGCCTGCGCACTATCTGATGCGAACACATTCATCGTGCGACGCTAATTAGGAGTGTTATTTGCTGGGAGTGAGATGGTATCGTTTTCTTCCAAACAAACTGTGAATTTCCCACACAAATTTTTCTTCTATTGATCTGCACTTTAAGCTTGCCTACTTGGTTAGTACCACACAGAATTGTAGTACCTGCTTAGCGGTACGTCTTCACTTGCAGTGTGAACCGCCTGAAGTGAACGACAGAAGCCACATGATCAATTTAGTTACTGAATAATTAAGTTCTGTCCGTTTGAGTGATCGACAGCTTTTATAGTGATCGGCAAATATGTCATATCCATATGGCTAATTCTGTTAGCTCATCATTTCACATATTAATAAAATCCCAAATTGGCTCGTGCAAGAAATTGAACTCCTGCTTAAATTCTGCGGACCATCTGCGCCACCATCAAAATACCTTCTAACGAATTGAATTTAAACAGTGATTAACAACGAAGTGGCTATTAAACAATCTAGTTCTCGTATCAATAACGCTAGGTAGCCGAGCGTAAACAATAACCACGTAATCAGGTCAGCTGAAAGGTGTGGAGGATACGGGTCAGTCATTATGCGCTGATTGAGCCAGAAGCATTGTAATTGTGCCTATTGTGTCAGGACAATAATATTGCCATAATATACCCAACAAACACTGGCCAAGGGTTGCCACTACCTGTAACTTCACACTGTACTAGAACTGTGGCTGCGAATAAAACAAAAAACAAAGCTTATCATTCTGTGGCAGTAGTGTCACATCACATTGTCTTCTATCCTCATTCCTCGCAGAGGAGTAAATGACAACAAGAATTGACGTCATCCCTAATAAGACTTCCCTATATATCAATCAAAGTGTAGCGTAAAGAGTTCCTTCATCCACCTAATAAGACAGTAATGCTCGCTTTCACCAACATTTTAAAGGGTCACCTAAGGGTTTAGGTGTCTCTTAAAATGTTGGTGAAAACGAGCATAAACGTATCTCCTTCTAATAAGTGAATCATTTCCAGGTGCTAATAATGACTACTGACCATAATGTATAATGAGTTTGGCAGTCATCTAAGTGGGTTTTAAGTTTTAACAGACACCGAATACTAAATACTATTTGCGGCACAAATATATGACTTCTTTTCTTCTATCGATCCTTTTAGGTTGGTTCGAAACGTTGACGTAAAGATACGATTGAAATTACTTACGTGTTACTGTGTAAGTACGTATATTATGGGCCAACGATCGTCTACAAGGGTTTCACTTACGCAATGTGTCGGATTATCTGACGCCAACAAAAGCATGAATACAAAAATGAAGGTCAATGGAGTGGCCATTTTAAATACCTTTTAGGTGATAGTTCTCATATTAGTAAAAACGGCAAGGCTTCTAAGGTTTCGTCAAATAACGACGAAACATCTACGGTTGTGAGGTCTTAAATTATTATTTTTACGCATAATAAATCTTCAAAATATATCTCCTACTTTATTAAAGCGCTATGAACTGACAAAAAACCGTGTGATTTTTCTCTAGGGGTTATTGGACACAGGCATTGGTAGGAAATAGGAATCTCAGTCTGATAGGAACTATTTCACAACTATGTCAATGCATTTTCTCTAAGTTTTTCTGGAAATTGGAAAAAGGAAACAACCCTAGGTTGGGTGCATCGCACCATATCTGGTCTCCTAGAACAAAAATTTATTGCCCATTGTTTGTTAATAGATTTCAAAAAATCAGGAGGTACATGTTTCAACAGACTGTTGTTTCGATGTTTGTTTTAATACGAATGTCAATGTATATTAACAAAGATGCTGTAAATATGAAAACACCAGATAGACAAAACCGAAAAATAAAACCTATCAGCAGATCTTTACTGCGTACTTATCTTTCTTTTATAGTTTATACTACGAAAAATAGCATTAATAAAATTTCAATATAAAATTATCGTTGTAGTGTGTCCTTAAACACCGCAGGTTATCAACTTATCGCCTTATCATTTGCGGTCAAGGCCTGGGAATCGAATTAGCTGTTGTTTTTAGAACAACCAAAAAACTTTTCTAAAAATCTAGGAGATGCCTATTCGGCTATTCACTTTTGATTTAAAGGCGCCCAAAGTTTTGTGGCGCTTGACAAGGCTCTGCAAAGATCTGGAGTACCCTGGTAGGGTATTCCAGACCTTTGCAGTGCGTATCAGGAACGAGGAATCTAACCGTGTTGTACGTGGAGAGGAGAATCCTTAAAATAAAGAACATTCATAAAGTCATCCAGAAGTACAGAAATCAGGAACAAAACAAAACTAACATACGCCCTGGAGCATACATTGAAATCCAAAGAAATGGTCTGGTCATATTTACAGGCGCAGTGTCAAAAGATGGACGGAAAGAGGCAAATTGGAGAGAACCACTGGGAAAGAGAAATGCAGGAAGGCCAATTTGTGTATTTATGTACGTTTAGGTCAGATCTTGCTACTGAGTTTTAAACCATTTCGATTGTGGTGATATTGATATAATTTCCTTCATCAGTCCCAATGAATATCATTGTATGATGGTCTTACACAAGAGGCGCTTTTGCGCTGCTCAAATGCGCATTGACAAACTATTTGATAGTATGTACAAATCCGTTAGCAGTTATGTTAATAAACATACCTTACTTGAATATTATAAGTATAGTTACATAATCCTCTAGAGACAGTAAATAAATACTACAAGTGCTTAAGTTGTAAAACTTAGTCTCAATTCACTATTGAACTAACAATTTCGACGTATCTTCAGCAATTGGGTAACCATAAACACTTTCCCATGGCTCTAAACAATGGGATCTTTGACGACGAGGACGGTCTGACAAAAAGTTTAAACAACGAATGTATTTGTAGATAGTAGATACAATGTATTTTTTTCCATGTTTTTAAGTAGCAATGTCATTTAGAGATACATCAAGTAAGATAGGTATTTACGTGTGTGTATGTGTATTGTAAATGAGTATTGTGTAGTTATGTTTATTACTCCCTAAAATTTTGGAAATTTTACCCTGGATAACACTTAGATAATTATGTATGATGTATCCCTTAGAAACGAATTTAGCAAAAAATAGTGATGCATAAATTATCCGATTTAAATACTTCACAGTTAACACTTTTCTTTATAAACATGTTACCGGTTTTCAAACACATACCTAACATGTAGCTTGAATTAAAAAGGCAATACTGCTAACTAATTTACCATATTCTAAAGGTTTATTTATTGCATAAAAAGTGCTTATTAATAAAAAGTGCTATTTATTAATAAGCACTTTTTATGCAATATAATTATAATGCCATTCAGTATTACCATATCATTTTATGCATATGACCTAAATTGGCAATACAGGATTTTACGGTGATTACAATTATGTACAAATACAGGCGAATCTAAGGATTGCATTTCTGACATTTGAATGATAAGGAAATAAATAAAAATATATCGACAAGATTGCTGCAGATATAATAAAGCCGTTATTATTTACGACTCCTAATAAAACGATAGCTTGTATCCAAATAAAGCTTTACAAGATACTCACGGTAAAAGTACAAATAAATACACGTTGCCTATCTGCTAAAAGTTATCTGTAAGATATTTCTTGTGAAAATAAATTCGCCTTTATAGACCTCTAATCTTCTCTTTCAAATAATATGGTACCAACTGGGTACATTTTATATAAATGTCTAACTTAACCTAACTTAGGTGCCACGTACCATTATATTATCCTTTTAGATATTTTAGGATTTTACTTTATTCCTGAAATTGCTCTTTTGAATTTACGAGTATTTTGTAAGTAATTCTGTGTTTGTAAGGATGAAGATGAAGAAGTTTGTATGAATGAAGTATACTGTAGGTTATGGACACTAATATTATGGACTCTATTATGCACGTAAAATAACATCGGTGCATACGTAGAGAGTTTGATTGAATAGCTTTATAACCCAGAAGATGATCATATACTGAAATTTTACCACAGGCATTCAGAATTTATAATTTACGATATAGATATCCACTAGTATAAATTTAGCATATCTCTGTAACCTTATTTTATAGTCCTTATTAGCAAAGATTTAGATTTATGTCGATGCTTATTAGCTTTTAACTACCTTTCAGCCTATGGCTTTTTTATTTTTACGTCTACTAGCTTTTGCCCGCGGCTTCGCCCGCGTGAATTTCGGGGTTTAACAAATCCCGTGGGAGTCATGGATTTTCTGGGAAAAAAACAGCATATGTGTTAACCTTACTTCAGAAACACGATTGGGTAAATATTCTCGCCAAAAAGTTCTCCCAAAAATTGCTCCAAAATCTCCATTTTTCTAATTTCCATCGAAAACTACAATGGATAATATTGTAATTTTTGTTTTTATGTATCGGTAAAAAATAATTCCCAAAAACGCTCAGAACGACATTTTAAAAACTGGCTTAGTTTTTGAAGTTATTAGGTAAAACAACGTTTTACTGTTATATTCTTCCGCAACGCTGCATACTAACCTAACCTAACCTAATCCACCAACGTATTCATAAGAGTGAGAAGGACGAAAATAAAATCAACGTATCCGCTTAAGAGCGAAATAATTTCAGAACCTTTACCTTATTGGTTTCCATTTTCGCATTTATAGCATAATTACTATCACATATCCTATTGCTAAACTAAAACACATATATTTTAATAGAGAAACAGTTCTAATTTCAGAAACTATACAGGAACACATTTTTAGTATGATTAACCTGTATCCCATTGCTTGACCAAAACACACTTTATAGGTAAATAGCGAAAAATTTGTAAGTAGTTGTATTTTCGGAACCTACATGGGTAGGTACCCATTTCCACATTTATAGCATTACTATCCCATATCCCATAGCTCAACTAAAACATACATTGTCAGCAACGAAACAGTTGTTAGTTCAGAACCTATACTATATAGGTACCCGTTTTCATAGTTATAATATTATTAACCTGTATCTCATTGCTCAACTAAAACACAAAATTCTCACAGTGAAACAGTTATAATGTCGGAACCTATAATACAGGTACCCATTTTCACATTTATAGCATTATGATTCCATATCCCATTGTTCAACTAAAACACACTTGTTAAATGCGTGCAGTGCTAAGTTCAGAACCTACATAGTGCCCATTTTCACATTTATAGTGATAATATCATTAGTTTTTGCCCGCGGCCCCGCCCGCGACAAATAAGCTTTTTTCACAAATCCTGAGGGAAACGTCATTTTTCCCGTTATCGTTCCCTGTTCCAACCTTTATACATGCTTTTAAGCAAGTTTGCTTGAACAATCTATCTATAGATGTAGCTATATATTGAGCTTGAAAATTTTGTATTTTGAGTATCTCACGAGAACTATGAATTTTTCCGGGAAAAAAGTAGCCTATATATTTATCCGGGTTATAGCCAAATCGGTTCAGTAGATGCGACGGGAAAGAGTAACAAACATCCAAACTCACAAACTCATAAACTCTCAAACTTTCACATTTATAATATTTATTAGATTACTATCACATATTCTATTGCTCAACTAAAACACATATTTTTAATAGCGAAACAGTTCTAATTTCAGAAACTATACAGGAACACATTTTTAATATGATTAACCTATATCCCATTGCTTGACCAAAACACACATTATAGGTAAATAGCGAAAAATTTGTAGTTGTATTTTCGGAACCTACATGGGTAGGTACCCATTTCCACATTTATAGCATTACTATCCCATATCCCATAGCTCAACTAAAACATACATTGTCAGCAACGAAACAGTTGTTAGTTTAGAACCTATACTATATAGGTACCCGTTTTCATAGTTATAATATTATTAACCTGCATCTCATTGCTCAACTAAAACACAAAATGCTAATAGTGAAACAGTTGTAATGTCGGAACCTATAATACAGGTACCCATTTTCACATTTATAGCATTATGATTCCATATCCCATTGTTCAACTAAAACACACTTGTTAAATGCGTGCAGTGCTAAGTTCAGAACCTACATAGTTCCCATTTTCACATTTATAGTGATAATATCATTAGTTTTTGCCCGCGGCCCCGCCCGCGTCAAATTCGCTTTTTTCACTAATCCTAAGGGAAACGTCATTTTCCCGTTATCGTTCCCTATTCCAACCTTTATACATGCTTTCAAGCAAGTTTGCTTGAACAATCTATCTATAGATGTAGCTATAGATTGATCTTGAAAATTTGGTATTTTGAGTATCCCACGGGAAATATGGATTTTTCCGGGATAAAAAGTAGCCTATGTGTTAATCCGGGTTATAAGCTACCTATGTTCCAAATTTCAGCCAAATCGGTTCAGTAGATGCGACGGGAAAGAGTAACAAACATCCAAACTCACAAACTCACAAACTTTCACATTTATAATATTTATTAGATACTCATTTGAAATACCTGTACTTATTTGAAACACATCGTGATCGGGTTTAATTTTGCTTTCTCTCTATTAAGATGCAATAACAATTTGTAGTAGGAAGGGGTACAGTAAAATATCTCTTCAGAATTATTGTGTTAGCTACAGTCAAAAAGCTTCGTCACTTCCGGCAAATGTAATTATGTATAAAATATTATTGGATTTCCAATGATTACATACCTTAGTATACCTACTTTCACGGCAAAATACAAAAGAAAACTAAAAGGAATATCCTTGCGTTCCTTGTATAGATAAATACTTGTACAATTTCCTTGCTGTACTGTTATCTACTTGGCTTTTATAATTATTATGTTACCATTTAAAGTTTGACACTAAATATGTACATCGCTTTATATTAATGCTGCATGTGTTTATATTATTATTATATCAGTAATTATTAATACATGTACGGAAATTATAGTAAAATATTAATATTTACCAAAATGATAATAATATTATAATTGTGAGCTACAAATTGTTTGTAGGTACGTAGGTACAAAGGTTATTTTTTTTTATAATACTGAAATGTTTACTCGTTTATTCTTCTCAGATAAAATCTGCATTTTTGTATTGTATGTAAAGTTAGTTTAACTCAATGCCACAGACTACATTAAGCCTAATCTCGTTATGCCCACGACTTGGGCGTAGGTCTGTACTGCATTATTGTCAAGCCATCAAACCAGATGTTATTGCACCTCCATTCCATGGACTTGTCCCTAATTCGCCCACACGGCCCTTAAATAGGCTTTCCCGCCTGGAAATTCAAGAGCAATAAACAGATCGGATTATAAAGTGTCCCTTGGAACACAATTTGCGATACTAACTTATCTTCGACGTTTATTGATATAGGTAGTTTACTGTTTTAGAAAGCGCTCGTAAAGTTTAATGGTGATTTAAGTGGGTATACCTAGATCACTTCAAGGGGAGACGGTAAACAAATTGAAACTACTTCTATTATTTTCACGATGGAATACATCATACTTAGATAGTACTGTTTTTAGTTACGTACTGCCAAATTATTATTTACGTGGTGAATTATTGTATCAACGAATTTATCTATCATCTCTATCCTTGCAAAAAAAATGTAGGTATTCAAGGTAGGCAAAGGTGGGTCTGTAAAATTACTGCTTCTATCGCAGATAATCTTGTACGAGTAGAAGGCCATAGTAAGGACTATCGACGTAAAATCAAATCTGTGCATTTCGTCCTTTATAATTTTGTTATCATCGCGAATTAAAGTGTCCCCGCGGTAATGTTAAAAACTTAAATTCAGGTAATACTTGTCTTTGACTTGCCTAACTTCTTGAAAAATTTGTTTTAATCAAATGGTCAAAATATATTTCTTTGTTCTATACGTAAAACAAGTTTTATGTATCTACGTAAGAAAAAGAAATACAATGACATCAAAATACAGTGATTCGTGATTCGTGAAATATGGGCATTTAGTGTCAATGACATTAAAAATTTTGCTATCAGGTTTTACAAGTTTAGAAACTGGTGATTTTATAAGTGTCGATAATGCAAGCTGTTGGTCGAAAGTGTTGCCTATTAATAGACAACTTTTAAGAGCTGTGGCATCGTAAACCATGATGTTAGGTGTAAATATATTAGCAAAAGGGGTATAATATATGTTTCAAACATTTACATTTTCTCCCGGTTTCTATTCACGTGCTTGCAAAAATTACAACATGGATGATTTTTTTAATTCTTATTTTACTAAGGGGCTTCTCTGATATTGAAGCAGTAAGTCAGTTCCGTCGATGTCAACATTTTTATCAACACAAATCTGAAATAAACAAACCTTAAAAACTTACAATTCTGTATTATTTATGTCTAATATTAAATCATGCAATACATATTTATATTATCCTTATCACAGTACATAACTCCTACGACCTACGCCGTATACATGTACTTACTCGTATCATGAAGTGATTCAAACTCTAGACTCTAGAAATGATAACACTCTGATTTAAAGATAAACCTACGTTTAAACTAACCGTATTGTATACCTATCCGAACCCATTAATGGAAGTATTACCAATAACCGCGATGCATGGGATTTTAATTTTTTTTTTATTATTAGCATCGAAATTAATTTTCATAATTTTAAATTCTGTAAAACTTTAATCTATTTTCCTTAGAAATGAAGTTTTTTTTACCATTAGGAGATTAATACATATGGATAGAGCATAAGACTGAAGACATAAAATAAGGAAAAGTCATTCAAAAGTGAAGTAGGGTGCAAGTAGGTATTGCCAAAAGAATTCCCCCATCATGTTTTTTTATTTTTATTTATTTAGGTATCCGACACTTGAATTGAAGGTGAAATAAAATAAAAAGACATATAAATTGCAAAAGACATTAAAATCCTTAAATGTGAAATTTCGGAACGTAAATGCACTTAAAAATGTTTACCTTTCAGCTAATTAGGTAGTCAAAAGCCGCCGCTCAGCCAAGACCGATTGGATTCCATTACGCTTTACTTATGACTGCAATAAGGCAGGAATACTTGAGTTTTCTCAGCTACTATACCTAGCCAGCTTCCAGGACCATAAAACCGGCATTAATGCGGTCTAGATTGCTTGTCTCCCACAAATGGTAGGAAATATGTTTTATGTAGCAAGGAAGGAATGTTGGTTCGCCCCGGGTAGTGATAATGACTTTGAGCAAGTATAAGAAATTGTAGGCTTGTGATGATGTGGTAAAACTGCATAAGCACTCGTAACTATTTCCCAAGAAAATCCGATTCGCTGATCATTTGAAAACAAGAAGTTGCCCGTGAAACTGGTTTTATTTGTGTTCTTCTATATTTATATCCACTAATTGAATCTTTAAGATTTTTTCTTATGATTTTTCACACGTTCATTAAGGTATCTATATATTTGTGTCTGTTAATCCTCTTTAGAGCAGCATAGAGGTACTCAGCTATAAAGAATACTAGTCTACCAAGACCTAAATATATTTATTATATGCCATATTATATGCCTATGCCCAACATAGGGAGTTTATTTATTGACATATCATTACGTTTTATATCGCTGACCGATATAATATAGATTATCATAATAGGGTTCCGTTTCTTAAAAGGTAAAAAAGGGAACTCTATTACTGAGACTTCGCCATCTGTCCGTCTGTCACCAGGACGTACTCGTATCTCTATAACAATAAATATCGACTAAAAAATAGAAAAAAAATGGAGCTTAAGATACAACATACGTGATTTTTGCTCGTTTTTTGGTTGTTGATCTAGACACATTATTAATCTACTTGTATTGTTGAAGTAGTAGTAAGTAAATGGGGCTTTTGGCGATGCATTATCATGTCGCTACGTTGTATAGATATTGGTACGGAACCCTTCGTGTGTGAGTCCGCACTTGGCCGATTATTTTAAATTCAAACTGTTTATTCTTATTACCCGTGCCTCACTAACACATTATTATTTATTTATTTTATTTTATATCATAATCAGTACGGGCTACGGCCATGTGCCACTTACACTGACATGATAGAATAATTTTATTTACAATTTATTATTTTCCATTTTTTTTACCATGTTAGTCTTTTATTATGTTACTCTACCGCTTCGTTCGGGAACTAAGATCAATATAATATGTACGTAGACATAAGTATTAATTCATAGTTAAAATGCGTCCTAGTATAACAATGTAGGTGTAGGTACATCTAGCAGGTTGCATTAAACATTTATTGTGCACCATAAGGGTGGTTCCATACGTGAGAGTCATACTCAAGTTACGAATTACGTCTCAATTCATTGTCATACCTTGTTTTGGTTAACGTATTCGCAAAAATGATGTCAATGATTTCATTAAGATCAATACTGCATGACTGTTGTACAATATGACATAATCAGTTTTACATCTTATATTAAATTAGCAACTCTAGCCCTATTGTGATTTGATAAGTAGAAGAAATAATGGAACGAAATTCGAAAAAAATTACAAATATAATTTTTTTTTTTTTAAATGACCATTTAAAATTTTTCATTGTACATTCTCAAACATTTTTTTATTGATACCATTTCCATTCTGGGATCCGTCTAATTATGGTTAAACCTCTGTAGAATAATTTTATGGCTGTGGTCTAGGATAGTCGAGACACCAGTCAAGCTGTGTCGACCTCTGACTTTTCGGGAGATGTTTCGAAGCTACTTGTACGAGTATGACTGTGCGATTGCGTGGAAAGAATTACTTGGCTTCTGGTATCTTATTAATTATAACTTGCTTACCGGTGAAGGAAACCATCAAAATTATGAAACTTGCATGCCTAGAAATTCGCCATATTATTATTCTCATATAGGGTTACAATAATATACCTACCTGCCTTTTCGCTTACAAAAATTCAAAGGGGTTGCGATGATAAAATCATTTAAATTTTTAAATAACCTATAATTGGCACTTACTGCAGTCCATTGCTATAACCACTTACCAAGTTAAAAAACACGTCATTTAGTAGGTAATTATTTTATAAGTATTTACATAATATCGTTAACGCGCGTATTCAAATAAAAATTAACTTTCTATTTAAATAAAATAAAACACGAACGAATTGTAGTGTAGATTACTAAATATTAAACAATACCTAATGTGACTTGGAACTAAACGGAACTTCAAAAAATTACTATTCCTTAAGCGTGCTATAAATATTTAGATTTTAAAGACGAATAGGTATGAATAGGGATGACCCGTTTGGTTATGTGGGGGTCCACAGGGCACGTAACATTGTAAAGCATCGTCCATAATGATTACTTTTTAATCATGAGTAGCGCCGGAATTCAAAACCAGTATTTTCTGAGAACGTTCGAATTTTAGCCATTTTATACGTGCTACGTAGTTTCATTACAACCTAGGAATGGAAGCTATTCATTACGAAAGAACGATCAGTATTAATTAGTAGCTAAATTTCTGGTTTCATTATCTTTAATTTTATTATGATTTTGAGTGCAGTAACCTTTAGGTATACTTCGTAACTACTTTCAAGTGTTTTGATTATAATTTATACTTTCCCAGACGATATTATTGTGGAATGTTAGCTGTGATACCTTCCGTTATATTATGTAGTGTCAAAAAACTTTTGATTCAAAATAATTAAATTACCGGTTTTTTCGGTAGGTATACATTTCAAAAGTGACACTAAAACAGACACGTAGAGGAACTCTTCTAATTAATGCCAGGTAGTAATTTGCATAGGTACTTTAAATAAGCATAAAAGGCGAGATAAATAGACATAATCCGTGAAATATTATGTACGAATTTTTGCGACTTTTATGTACCTAAACGTAAGCTTTTTAATATGATTTTCGTCATCATGGATACCGTTATAATGCAAAGTAGCATAAAAGCATTTGCATGATATAAATATTTATTGTAGATATACATAATTCGTACTAAAGGCCTCATACAGGCAACGTTATACACATAACGGAGTCACGTTTACCGACTGTAAGGTCGTCCTTATTTGTGCAAACAGACTACGAGATAGCAACGTTTGCGCTCAAATGTAACCGAGAACACAAAGATAATATCGAGTAATGTGAACTCACCGCTAGTTTCTCCACATTCCTCATTCCTACCTGAACCCTCGCCGCGTCTGTCTGACGCCCGTTTCCAAATCACGGACAAAAAACCGTTTCCTTGGCATTCTGTTTACAGGACCTCCGACACTGAGGTCCCTTTGTACGCTCTTCCGTTCACCGCGACCTTTTTTTTTGTCTGCGTATTTGTCCAAAATTTCTTCGCTTTGCGCGCTTAAAAGTTAAGCCTAATTAGGTAATCTCCGTAACAGTCGTATGAGAATTTTAATGGCTAATGACGTTTTTTGCTTTGCAGACAGTGGCGGTAATGGTCGGGTTTTTAAATTCTTCACACAAACTGTAAAATCGCGCGAGGCCTAATTTATTTGCTCATTAGAGTTTCCGTTAGAAATGTCTACTGCTTTGATTGAAGTTAGATTTCGTCATCTCACCGATGGATGGATTACTTTTGGAGGGTCTGTCATATCATTTGGTTGCCATCATTATATATTTTGTACTAATGATTGGAGTGGAGCAAATAAATCGCTTTATGAAAAAGTCCTAGGAGTACTATCAGAGAGGTTGCCCTAAACCACGCTGGATTGAGTCAGCGGCCATAGCTGGCAAATTCTGGATTGGATTTAATAATAATTGGATTTATAAATAACATATTTCTTTCCGTATTCACATAGGTTAAGCTTATACTTTCACTTTTCCTTTTCTTTCCTATCTATCTCTGTACTTATGCATGGAACAATAAAGGCCTTTTTTATAATATTATAATCGGATTATGATTTTAAGCTCTGTAGTCTGTTCTGCGGCTACACCTGCCCCATAAATCGTCATGACGAACTGTAGAAACTTTAAGATGACAAAACGTACGCCTCTTGACCTTGACCTGATGGCTTTTAGCCAGAATCGAGGTTTTTACATATGACTCATATTTTATGACTGTTAAAAAATCGTAAAGTCCAGATTTGACGACCTCCGTGGTTGAGTGGTTAGCGTGCCGGTTTTCAAGGCGCCGCCATCTCTGAGGTTCCGGGTTCGATCCCCGGTCGGGGCAATGTAGGAAAAATAAGTTTTTCTACATTGTCTCGGGTCTGGGTGTTGTGGTACCTTCGTTGTTGCTGATTTCCATAACACAAGTGCATAAGCTACTTACTATGGGATCGGCGCAATGTATGTGATATTTTCCTCTATTTATTTATTTATTATTTTTTCTTATATAATATTTAAATTCATCTTACTAGTAGGTACGAGTAGGTACGTAAACCTACGACACACCTATATTTGCATGTATGATATCACTTTTTGCTTTACAAATCAGATGGTAAGCCTTTCGTCGGCGATTCACGTTGTTCAAGGAAACTACGGCATAAACAAGATATGAGCTGTCACCAAGTTCTGTAGGCAGAGCGTGATCTGCGTTTGTGAAGCAAACACGATGCGATGAATCAATCCGCCCACGACCAGAAAGGTGTCTCTGACACGCTATCTCTGTATTTCGATGGTTACATTATTTTTTATGTAAATAGGTACTGAAAGAGACTAACACCGAAAATAATAGTCTTATTTATAGTTTCTGGTTGTGTGTGTGCGTGTGCGTGCATACGTGCTTGTGCGTGTGTGTCCGTGCAATCTAGACCTATTAGGCTGATTGAAATGGAAATAACTTATACACTGGATTGACTATGGGCTATTTACTTCCCATGGACCATGGATTCATGGATACATTTGGTTGAAAAAACCCCGAAATTGCAAATTTTATATTTTTTTTTATGAGAAACAGCCCCTCTAAAAAAGTAGTGAAGATAAAAGTTTTACACATTATTTTTCGTATTATACTCGAAGTTGCTAAAATGCTGCTTTTAGTGGAATGGATTTTATAGACTGGCATAATAATGTCAGGCCAGGTTCAAAAATCGAGTGTGACAGACGGACGGACGGACGGACGGACAGACGGAGAAAGTCTCACCATAACGGTTCCATTTTTACCATTTTGGTATGGAACCCTAAACACGTGTTCGAAGAAACTACATTTGACCCCACCCCGATTGCGAGGCATCCTTAGTACGTCGAATGAAATAAAGTTACGTGATGGAAAGAGACCACAACCTTGCGTTGGTTGCGTGCTGTTTGCGGAGGCGGGGCCAGGCGCTATTGCGAACTGAATTGCACTTTTTGTGTCAGCGCTAGAGTCGCTATTTCATTAAATCATCTTGCGGAGTGAACCTTCTGTACCGTTAGGTACTATTTATTATGTATTCCGTGATAATGTTGGTTTTGCATATCATAATGCAATAGCCCCCGCCAGGCAATCCAGGCATATCTGTAATCTGTTTCACAGTAAGCCGAAGAAGCAATAGGTAGGTAATAGCTCTGTGTACACTGTCCAAGTCAACACTGTCGCCGTCGCCCCTTGTGACCTTGTCGGCACAAACATCTTTATCAGCGAGGGCTCCGTAATTTTATTTGGTTATTAACTGTAATCTGTTTTGAAAACAGTCTTATTAAAACGTTCTGTGTGGGCTGTACACAACGAATTGTTACAAGAGGTATCAATTATCTGGCCATGTAATAAATAACAGTATTCAAATTTAGCATAGTGCACTCATTTACTACTAGTACTACAGTATGTGACTATTGAATGCTTCCTCTTGCTAGTTTGAAGAAATAAGATGACTAACTACGTACTTCTACCATGATTGAAAATTATTTGCGGTGAAGAATATAAAAGAATTAAAATGTTAACAAAATTGAATTGTACTATGGCGTCACATGATTTTGTAGTAAATACAGCTTTATCGTAGCACTGTTATCAATATCGTATACATTCGGTAGTACAAAATGCTTATTACATTGATTATAATATGTATCAACCTACTAATGATATAAATGTTACGAGTTACGACTGCCCAATTAGTATCGTTGATTAACCGTCGATATATTTCAATTTGATTCCATAAGTATTGTAACCAGATGCTAGGTAAAAGGGTCTTAGACCATGTGGGATTTTTAAAATATCATCTGTAATTAATTAATTGAAAAAAAAAATCATATGTCATTAAAGCGTTTATCAACACGTACTTGTACTTTTCATCATGTTTGAAGACAAATAATTGTCCTAGTAACATGGATATATTTTACGATTAGCCTATAGTACCTGTTGTATAATAGCATTCTGTACTTGCAAAACATCTGCATTCGATTGCATGATGCATTGATACAATACTGGGCGGAAACTCAGATAAAAACTAGACAAAGTTTTTACCTACTTGATGTGATAGCATTAATCAGTCATCACGTGGCACGTTGTGATCATAGAGTAAATGAAATATTTTACTCACTTTTCATAAGTGCCTGTTGGGCATACTTCAAAAAGATTGAATTTCATAGTTGAGTTGACACACTGTCCATGATCCATTACAGCAGCCAAATGTAAAAAATAATGTTTTGTATGCTAATATAAATTAGTTTGTAAAATTGTATATTGTTGTGGATTTGGGTGATTACTGAATAAGCACTATTTTATAGGTAGATAGCGATTCTTAACGATAAGATCGTTTTTGTCCCATTAGTTTGTTACCTACTTGACTGTTAAGTACCTACCTACCTATGCGATTTTTTCGTAGAACCTATGCTATTATAGTGTTATAATATTTGCTATACAGGTTAGGCTATGCTATTATAGCCTAACCTGTAGATTTTTGTTACTCGTAAGCTTATTAAAAGTATCGGACAAATAAAGAAACGAATTCAAAACACAACGATTATAATTATGATTTTACTCTGATTGAGATTGTTGTCGTAGACTTATGATTAAAACTTCAATAGTATTTAGGCTTTCAAGTAGTTAGGCTGAATTACATTTATGTACAAAATATTATAAATTCAATCAGTGCTTCAATTGCTGACAGGTTTCCCACGATAGCTTCAAAAGATATAGCGTGTTAAGTAATAAATGTTGCCAGATGAGATTACTTCTGCTTGCATGCAATTTACGCACTAATGCGTAACTACAGGCAACCGCAAATGTTTCTTATTTGCACGATTCGTATCTCCCGGAACGATGTGTTGTAACATGCTGTGGATATGCGTGTAATCGTGCACTTTATTTACTTAATCTTCAGCAAATTTACTCGCACTTTACTGCTTTTCTGTGTAAACTGCCATTCGCGGTATTACTAGTTGCTTGGTACTTGGTGTTTCCTAGTTTTGTGTAAAAATGAATGTTATAAAAATGTAAACGAAAGGGCAATTTATTTTCATTGGATATTGGATACCCAGATGGTAGAAGACCTTTGAAAATTTTAGGTTCATTTTCATTAAAATGAATCTAAAATTTTCAGAATATTGTGTTTTTGTTTGTAAATTTCTTTATTTCTTCGTATCTTTCTATAGTAAGATTCATCTCAGTAACCCAAGTGTTTTTAGACAGGTTTTTTTAAAAGATGATTAATTTATATTTACAATCAATTCATACATAACATGATATTTAAATGGTAACATAGTATTAAAATATCAAAATTTAAGTAATAAAAAACCAAACTATATGAATGGGGTATTAAAAAACAGGAAATTATTTGTATGACTTTATATGTTGAGAGTCTTGTTCTACGTTATAAAGTATGTGACGTTTATGTATTTACGTAAGCACCTAGGTACGCAGGTAGGCGAGTAAGTATTTATATTTGTAACAGTCGTTAACTTCATGGAAATAGCGTAATAAATCTCACTAAAACAGTAATATCGTATATGTTTTACGACAGCGTTACGCCTTATATAGAAAAGAGTTAAGAACATCAGCTGCTGCTATGAGAAACATGTTAAAATTAAACTGCCTTTATTTTCTAGCGTATGCAATTATACTCAAGTAGATTAAATAAATAAAAAATGGTTCTTGGTTGTAGAATATTATAACATTGCTTTAAATTGCTTTGGTAAGTGTATTAATAGTAGTTCATTTAACAGTATTAAATTAATATACTAATGTTGATAAATGTTAACTGGTTTGATTGAACGATTGAAAAAGTAATGTTGCATAGAGTGAAAGGTTTAAACGTGTAATTTTTGTAGGTTAATTGTTACTATCAGCGTATGTATGTTTTTTACCTACAAGAGTGTCTATTCCATTCTTTATTGATTAATGATAAATATTTTGGGGTTTTGACCACCTTGATGGTGTTTTGTGTCCAGTCACACAGATTTCGGTCGCAGCTTAAGACTTTAGTTTGGTATCTTGCAAGTGATCACCGATTATGGATTGCAATTAACAACTGATATTTCTGTCATGTGCGCTTGCCTCTTTTTTAACCGACTTCAAAAAAAGGAGGAGGTTCTCAATTCGTCGGAATCTTTTTTTTTTTTTTTTTTTATTTTTTTTTTTTTTAACACTGATATAATGTGAAGTGAAAGATGTTAGCTTCTTGAAATGAACATTCATAAACAATTTTCATCATAGTTGCAAAGTTTAGGATATTTTAGCGTTTCAGACTGGTGTAAAGTCCATCCTCAAGAAGTATTTATTTCTCATATTTTGACCAAATTATTGTTCGAGTTAAATGACGACTCGATTTGTTTAAAAATTTGCGAGGAGCACCTACTCTTATTTGCTATACTTTCACTCGAGCCTTCGATGAAGTTGATCATCTTATCTGGAACAATTTGGGAACAATCGTCTGTCAAATGAACTGTGTCGAACGTGAGTCCCGCGATCTTTGGAGATCTATTCATACTTTTTAGTTATCAAGTCTCTTAAGTTACAGCTTGTTGTTGTACGTTTTTATATCAATATCGAGTATTGGTAAAGTGACCCACTGTTCCTATTCGTAAACGCGATAACTTATTCCATTCAGAATGAATCGTTATTTTGATTTGCTTCTTCTGATAATAATCTCGGATCTTGTTCAGTTTAAGCATTTATTGTCTATTTATCATTGCTTGTACAATGACTTGCTATGATAGTGATAATAAAATTGGAACATGAAATCTAAAAAAATGAAATCTAGTTGGTATATTTTTGCTGATATTTTCTGTTTTATTTTTAAAGTATTCACGAAATTACGAAATTCACGTTCATGCATTCTGATTTGAATCAACGCATAAAAATAATATTTTATCAAGATCTTTGTGAATCACCCTTGCTCCTTAAGGTAACAGCTGACTTTTTAGATCAAGGTCAACGTGATTGGTATCAACGAAAATGTCTGTGTGCTTGGTAGTTTCGAAATATAATTAACATTAAGTATGGTAGTAAGAAATTTAAAACATAAGTACTTAGATATAATAATAAAACTTAAAGATCAACACCATTATAAATAATGGTCCATACAAATATTTAATTATAAATCACAAATCTTTTTACTTACAAAATAACTCATTAAATTAAAAATTAAAAATAAACCGCTACGCAATTATACTGGCACGCGTGAAGCACTTTATCGAGTAGTCATACGGTAAAAATGCCTTACATTATTATGGAAAACAACGGATACTTTTACAATGCTGGACCATGAACAAAATATAGAAAAAAATCACAAGGAAACTGGCTTTCAAATGAAAAAAAAACCGCATCGAAATCGGTCAATCCGTTTGAGAACTACGATTTCACAGGCACTCACATACACAGACGGACAGAGATCGACGTCAAACACCTCTCTTTTTGTGTAAAAAATACAACGAGGTAAGAGTAGCTTAAGACAAAAAGAATGTCTTCAATTTTATACATATTTTAATTATTACAATAATTGTAGCGATTCATACATTGAGGCCATTGGCATATAAATCTATGGACCGCGTATTAATACAAAATGCAAGTGCAAAATGCAAAGTCCCCAGAGTTTTTTTATATAAACGAGGGTACCTACATGTGTATTTTTATAAACAAACTAAAACCTTTTAATTTATGTCTTAAGCCATTATTATACAGCCTAATTTTTCTGTGCGATTGGAACTCTTTTCGCGTTTTGGATTTCATTTGGTTCGGTTACGTTTTAGCGGTGACCCTAAATCCTTAGTTTATAAATCAATGATTGAAGCAAAGTAAATTCGCTGCTCTGTGGATTCAAGTAGGTCGGAAGAGCACAGATGATTATAACTGCATACCGTTTAAAGAGCTGGATTTGCAAAGGAGTAAATCTTAGAAACTGCTTTGTCCAAAATTGGCAAAAGACCGGCGCAGTTCCATGCCATTTTTGGTTTATATCTCGTACGGTATTTGCAGCGGTTTGCGTTTACCGTTATACTAACTACCGCATAGCCTGATCTTTATACATATTTTACGATCTGACTCTGCTTAATTGGGTCGTTATATTTCTCATTCACCTAATCACTTTCTGATTTTGTTGTATACGCTTTTCCTTTTAGTTTTATTGAATTTTTATTTATTTTACTTTTATCGTTAACTAGTGGAGATTCGGGATTTCACTGACGTGATCTCCTTTTCTCTCCCTTTCTAAAACTCCTTCTTAAACAGTTGCTTACGCTGTGATACTCACCACTTCATCAGCTCGAGCTGTCTTTTTTAGGCTGTACGTTGATAGATCAGTAAGTCAGTTAGTGAACTTTGTGTTTTATATAAACGGAAGACTACTTCAATACCCGACACTAAAAAAGAAATGGGTGTTACAAGTTTTATACGTGTTGTGAGTTTTTGATCTATCTCTCGGTCTATGATGGCATGGTTCCCAGATTTTGATTCAGTTTTACTTTTTTAATGAATTTGCACCCGTGATCTTAGTTATATGATTCAACTAAACCATTGTATCGACCTCTAGTATTTTCTAGTCGACTTAAGAATATGTGCAACTTCTATAGGTCCTGTCGTTACAAAATTGTATATCCTGTACCTTAATATTTTGCAAGAACATGATAACCTTGACTTGATGCTAGGAGCTTTGCCAGGATTAAGAAATCTGCGAAGTTTCTAACTTACATCAGAGATATCGTATTTTGCTTATTTAAATAGTCTCACTAGTTAGTATATTAATTGAATTATGAAAGCTTTAACGTATCAGTGAGTTTAAAATTTTAGTTATTCATATATTTTCAAAGTTCCGTATTTTGATATGGTTTCAATATTTTTCTAGTTTGCTTTGATAAAAAAAATATATTTTATTACGCCTGTGTAATGTGTTTAATATCAAGTGACGGGTGAACCCTTCCGCCATTGCATTACGGTTGGTTGCGTTTAGGTTTTGGCCGCAGAATGTTTTATCTATCGCGTAACCTTGTTTTTGTGATTTTAAGAGTGACGAATAAATATTTACGTGTCGCAAACAAACTTAACACAATAAACTGGAGTTCTCTTTCTATATATTCCCAAATCCAATTCCATTATATTTTCGCACAGGAATCTGCAGTCCCTAAAAAAAGTTTTATTTCGGAGTAGTTAGTGAATATTAACCGAAATTAACATACCAGCTATATATAGTTTTGGGCCGTTTTTTTCTAACGATTATGTGTTAATAATTATCAATATAAACGTGTAAATAAATGTTTCAATTACATATTCGTCTCAGATATTCTACACATAAGATTAAACTATGCTAAATATCATAAATCTGTTAAGAAACAAGAAGTTTTCTTTTTAAGTGCCTATTCGTATTAAGATTATTGCTATATCGCATATGCTCTTTTTGTAAACTGACCCCTAATTCAATATTAAAAGTGTCAAGTGCAATAAGCTATAATATTTTTATCTGCTTTTATTACAGGTTAGGGGTCAAGTACATTTTTGGCTAACCAACTCTTACTGTTAGACTATGCCAATCAGTTTTGTTTATTGTGGCGATAACCTTTTCTTACTTACCAGAGTCGAGATATTAATACAAAATTAACAAAAGTCTGCAATCTGTGTGATAACCTATGTTATCAATATTGAGACTCAAATCGAGGTCACAACAGTTATTTATTTTATATTTTTTGATGTCTGTGCAATGTTATCTGCTTGCTAATACTGCTACTGAAAGTCCCACTTCATATCTATACGCAATTTTATCTTCCTTCTAATTCTCTAATATTGTATTATAACTTCGTTAAAAGCTTCACCTGTTGATTATTATCTCTTAATTTTTTGTATTTTTATGTATATTAATAAGTCTGTTTTACACCATTGCAGAAGATTATCAATGATAAAAATCCAAATCACCTATTGTGTTCAAAATATTTTTTTAAAATCGATAGTTATAAAATGGCTACGGTTAATTTGGCGTTCCATTAAAATTATGATAAATTGCACCAATTTTGCTTGCAGCCATAATAATAATCTATCCTTCAATTTTAACTCCAAATTCCTTTTGGCAAGATGTTTTGAAACTGTCTTAAAACTTTTTTACCTGCGGGAGTCAAAACATCTGTTCAGCCTCTGATCATTGTATTTTATAATACGGGACTTATTTTCAATTCATCAATTCCTATAAGATCATTGAAGCAATTTTTTACATCGTGTTTTTATTTGAGGCATACGCAGCTGCGATGTTAAATAATAATAATACTAATAAAGGAAAGGGCGGTACGAAATTCCAGAGCGTGCCTGCTTGCTTGGGATAAAATTTATAGCAAGTTCAATTTAAACCCACACTTAAAGTATTTTTAGATGTTAAATTGTTTAAATAAGTAAGTAACCTGTGTATTAGTTTACACAGGTTGTTTCTCAAAATGGCTTCAATCATTGGAGAATAGGCAAATAAAGTTGAATGAATACTTAAAATTTCGTTCATAATATCCCAATTTTCAAAAAGTTATGTTGTTTGAATGATTAGGTAGGTTTATCCTGATGATATTAACAAAATATTTTTAGACCATCAAAAGAGCTCAACTAGATTTATGTCTTACACTTAAACGTAAATTAAACACAAAATAAAACATGCATTAATTTAGTATTTCTGTTGTTACAGAAGTGCAAGAAGTGGGATGACGTGACTGCTGAAGCTTTTATTTATCGTAAGTATCGAGTAATTCAGTTATTATTCTTACCGTTCACTTTATTTCTGGTAAAATACAGTTACTTTTGGGTCCTTGATAAAAAATAACTTCCTTCGCTTAAATGATTGCAATCTTTTTGATCTGATTCTGAATCGAACGTCAATTTACTGTGAAGTCCGTGAATGTGAAGTTACGAGTAACATACTTTATATTTAAGACACTCTACATTACTACTGTAAGTTTCTGTTTCTTATATTACGGTAGATATCTATCTATTGTCATTAACTACTACGGCTGGTTTGTTTTAAAATTTTCGAGTTTTAGTTATTTTGATCCTATTATATCCTGCATTTGTTGGTGAACCAGTGAACTCAATTTTTACGGTTTACAGTATTTTTTAAATCTGTGTTTTGTTTTGTGATATTTCATAAATATTCGTATTTCAACTTTATTGAGGTTTATTACGTAATGTATGTTTATATTTTTCTGACATATTTTGTGAATGTGATGACGTCCGCTCACCAATTAACATGTCTCACCTGAGTCTCATGAATTATTTGATCTGTTACTTTAATATAAAAATGGTTTTATAAAGCTTGCTCCAATTCTATAATTTTCATTTTCTTTATAAGCATTAAAAATTAATAATAATTAATATTTGGCAAAAAAACATAATTGGATTGAAAAATAGAAAATTCTTTTCAAAAAAACTGACTTCAAATGCCACTACAAAGAGTGAAATAAATTTTAATGTAGGACGTAGGTACACCAATTCGAAGTCGGGCGATTAATACGAAGGACTATGATTGTACGAATTGCCCGACTTCTAATTGGTGTACCTACGTCCTACATTAAAATTTATTTCACTCTTTGTAGTGGCATTTGAAGTCGGTTTTTTTGAAAAGAATTTTCTATTTTATTTTTTACTTTTTAGTCGAAAACAACAAACGCACAGAGCATTGTAAAACATGCCCAAATCGCTTGAAGTGTGCTTATAAAATCTGAAGAGTTCCCTCAATTTTTCCGAGATTCTATCATCAGAACCTGACTTGATGACTTTAGTCATTAAGTCAGCATCTGCAAGCAAATGCACTAGTAACTATAAAAAATACCCAAATCGCTTCAAGTTTACCAGCAAAATTTGAAGAGTTCCCTCGATTTCACCAAGATCCCATGATCAGATCCTGACCTGATAGCCACAGGACAACTTGGAAAGTAATATTCTTTCAAACGATACCCAAATCGCTTCAAGTGTCCATATAAAATTTGAAGGGTTCCCTCGATTTCTCCAGGATCCCATCATCAGATCTTGACCTGATGACAATGGGACCATCTGGAAAGTATACCCTTTTAAACAAAAAAAAATTTTCCAAATCGGTTTACGCGTCTTCGAGTAATCGGTGAACATACATAAAAAAAAAAAAAAAGATTCCGACGAATTGAGAACCTCCTCCTTTTTTTGAAGTCGGTTAATAGAAATATATTAAATAAGCAACGATAGCCTTTTAAGATCGAAGATCATAAACATATTACTAATTATTATGATTCTAAAGTTTAAACTCTAACGTGCCTTTTATGACAATCAAAAGTCCACATGGCTATGAATCAACATAAGTACTTAAAGTATTGGCTGGGTATTTTATATTAACTTATCATGCATTGTACTGGTAGTTGGTACATACTTATATTAAATACATGAATAAGTTGTTTGATTTATACCTATCTGAAAACTGCGTACAAAAAAATCTCGTCACTACTGGTTTTTAAGATAACAATCATCAAGATAACAATATGACTTCATATTAGCAAATATTAGCTGTAATAGTTTCTGATTCACGTAAGATTATTAAATATCTAGGTTTAAAAATGAAAGTGGTAGTGATGATAAATGGTAATGATCAAAATACATAGATAAAGAGCTACCGTACCTAATACAAGTGGGACCCTTATAATGTAGCCTTAAGACTTGAATAGTATTTTGTCTATACCTTTGAACTTAAATATTAAATGATGGAGGTGATCATCACTTCAACGTCAAATAAAGAACTAGTTTCGACTTTTTTTTAAAACTATAAGCAAAGTTCAGTGAATTAGGGGGAGAGTGCTAAAGGGCTGTTGCGTGTTACAATTGATTTTAATTGGACTGCACAGTGCACACGTCAATTGGTACTCAATTATTAGCTATTAATAATAGTTACAGATCGAAATGCACTCACACCGCTTTAGCTAGCCTATTTGTAAAATATTACAGTAATACTGTCATGTTATTCTTACATGGATGTTGCATCTTTAAAGAAGATAGTATAAATTCATACTGAACATTGATTTTTAATATTATATAAAAAACAATGAATATGAAAATTTTGAGTTTTCGTAGATGTACCTACGAAAAATCTATATTCGGTGGTGACTCTGTAAGCAACAATTGACAGTTTTTCTTGTTATTCTATAGAACAATATAATGCAAGCATTTATAGCATAATCGTCGTTTATCTAAATTACGATTTTGACATTGAAAAATCTAATACTAGGTTCTACCTAATCAGGACAATTACTTAGTTTTTTACATTCACGAGTAATTACTTATCCTTATGTAAGACAGCAGCGATTAGGGAGTATGCGACGGATTATTATTTATCTGATTGTCATATTTTAATGACGTCGATAGTAATAATATGTAACGTTATACAGGGTTATATAAAACATACCAAATAGCTCTCGCCCTGTAGTTCTTTATATCAACATGACAAACAACTTTTGTGCTACGACTTTTCAAAAGTCAGTATATTTCATACGATAAAATTGTGACATTACACTGTTGCGGTTTCGATGTACTCGTAACATTACAGAGTAGGAACAAGTAGAGTATCTCTGTAAAATTTTGAATATTTGATATTTCTCAAATTATCGAGTAAAAAAAGTCGTAGAACCAAAGTTGTCAGTTTTAATGTAAACATATATAAGTAGACCAGGAGCGATTTGGTATTTTTATATAACCCTGTATAGTGTCGATAATTTATAGACTGAGTGCTGCCCTATTTGACATACAATTTTGTGAGAAAAATACTAATTTAAAAAAGATACTTAAGTTTCAAAATTCATATTTTAGACTCAGGCACGGCCAAGTTGCTCATAACAGGACATTCGCTATACAACCCTGACGTCATGGACCAACCTTATCTTTTAGCTGATAATATTATCCATGCGATATCCAATATTGACTTCTGCGAATCCGTCCTTTGAAATTCTCATGGCACACATGTGATTCATAAAAAAGGATCCTAAATGAGTTTTTTTGTGCACCTCACACTAATGTGTCCAATTAGAAAAACTGATTTGTACACAAAAAACAGAGAGCAATGTTTACTTAGAAATGAAAAAGGTTAAGTAAAACTTAAGTATTTTTTTGTTTTTCATCACATCATTATCTCAACCTTTTGTATTGTTATATATTTATCTATTTACTTTTAAAGAATAATAAGAGGAGTTTTTCACGCGTTATATCCATAATTGATTCTAATTTCTCCTATTATTTTTGTAGATATGCGTAGGTAGGCTGAATCATAATAACCATATTATTATATCGTATCGTAAATACCTTTAGAATCAGATTTATGAATATTATTACTTTTAATAAATTTGTATTGACTCGTGGTTTTACATCCGAGAGATAAGGTTATTAATAAATTTATCATTATTGAGGTCAGTCGTTCAAGTAAATAAAGATAAATAAATCTCATTCCCTAATTATCAAAACTTAAGGTTGAGTTATTAATAATTGTGTAATTAATTCTAGAAATTAAATATTTTTGTTAATTCTCGTACTTATAGATATTTAAATTCACAAAAACGTGCCAAACTAGCGACTGTGTCAAAATCTAATGTGTTCTAAGGTGTTTTGAAGTGGTAGCGGAATCTTTTATTTAAAACATTATTATTATTATAATGAACTAATTGAACTTAAATTATGAACATGTTCCTTATAACATAATTGTAATAATATAGTTAATAATTGCTCGTATCATAATTGAATAGATGATAACACAGTAGTTCACCTTTTGCTTATCGTCGTCTTGATTGAAAAGGATCAAAGTACGTGAATAATTAAATAATAAATCCATTCTCCATCATACTTGGCACGATTTAACTTCTTAAAAGTAGGAAAAGTAGTTCCGACATATTTATATACATAGTTATATTTATTTGTCAATATTAATTTCTCCAACAACTTCAAAATTAAATTATTATTTTTATATTTGTCTTAGTATTATTATCAGGAAGTTCAGTAAAACTGTTTCAAGTATGTATGTATTATCTTGCGTAGAAAGGTATGGGCTCATATTATCTGTTCTACTCACATGTGCGTAATCCTGTTAGGTACCATCGTTAATCTAACGTATCGATTTTTTCTGTTCGTTTATACTTTATACCATAAACAACATGGACAAGTTTAATGATTGTCTTCCTTCTGTCAGTCTTTTATCTTCTATTCTTGGTCCAGTCTTTAAATATGTTACTCTGTTAACAAATTATTCTGTTGTTGCCAACAAAAACACATTTTTTTATTTGCAAAATAAGGCTTATATTTATTTTTCTTTAAGTCTTCATCTTGTTTACCTTTATTTTTTTCCTTGAAGCACTTAGGTATTACAATATTGCTTTATCCTTGCCAAGGAAATAAAGATACGATTTCCCTTAACGTTAAAATAATAATATTTACTAAATTTTAAAATAATTGTTTTTTACTTGTTTAAAATTCACTAGTATTATTTTTTACTAGGTAACCATTCTTGAAATATTTTTGTCATGGAAATAAACAAAATACTTAAAAGTGCATAAGTGTGACCCTGATTCTTATCGTTTGTGTTATACTTAGTGGTTTGGGCTTCTTGTAATAGAGAAACTGTGAGAAGTTCTTCTTACGTGGAGAATACGTAAGTTAAACCTGTACTCCAGTCAGCAGGTCATAAAAACTGTCTGTCATAGAAACAGACAGTTTTTATTCTGCACGACCTACACTGACACCTCTGTGTGGAATGCAGAGTGGCTTCTCTTCCTTTTATATATGAAACACTTTCCTTAAATATGGGAAGATGAAAATACTTGCAATTACAGTTTATTGAAAATGAAATTGTCAGTACGGATTAGAGAATTCTCGTATTTTGTTAGAAACGAAAATTCTCTAAGATTCCCTATATTGATTTGTTTACCTCAAACCGTGACCTATCCGCAAATGTTTAATACCTACTAGTATACCTACTACTAACTAGAATATTCATAGTCATTATATCAATGGCGCAGGCGTCACCTCGTCTCTACTCTCTAAGCACTTGTTTAGATTCTGGCAAACGCCCAAGGAAATGAATTTTTTTTGTTTTCGTCATAATATGCATACTGTGTCTTTGTGTCACGTCTTGATGGTTGTAAAGATTTTATTAATAGTTTTAGTTTTACATGAGAACTCTATTCTTGTACTTATAAAAATACATTATTATATATTTCACTTCTTTTTTTACGTGACTGGATGTTCTTTCCTTGATTTCCTTAAAATCACTATTAAATTTGATTACGACCTCCGTGGTTGAGTGGTTAGCGTGCCGGTTTTCAAGGCGCCGCCATCTCTGAGCTTCCGGGTTCGATCCCGGTCGGGGCAATGTAGAAAAATAAGTATGCTACATTGTCCCGGGTCTGGTGTTGGTACCTTCGTTGTTTCTGATTTCCATAACACAAGTGCGTAAGCTACTAACTAAGGGATCGGAGCAATGTATGTGATATTGTCCTCTATTTATTTATTTATAATAAGTCAATTACACCGTTAAAACTTTAGACTTCTACGATGCTAAAATCAAGTAAAATTATTTAAATTCGCGTGACATTAAAAGATAGATAGCCGATAGGCAATCATGAGCTGATAGCACAGATACATCTTCTACGTCCTGTGTACCGATATTATCATAATTGGAATGTTCATGATAGTTACATTTAGAATGGTTTAATACCAGGTTGTTATTGATTTATAAGTGAACTTTTAGTGTAACATTAAAAATGACCGAGAAGAGAAAGTACCTAATTAAAGATTTACTTATATACCTAAGTAAATAGGTACGAATTTGAACAACTTTATTTAAGACTTTAGTGTAGGACCTTACAGTAGATGTGTACCTAGTGCAAGAAAATTAAAAATTGAGATATTACAGAGACAACTAACAATTCTGTGGAGATTATAGCATATACCTCCTTCGGAATATTTGATTCATTTCGAGCAAGTTTTGAAGTTTCTTTGTCAGTTTGGTTATGGTATTCTGCAGTTTGGACGAGTTTTTTTTGCATTGTTATTATTTATATATTTTAGACTATTATGATTGCAGATTGAACGTACAAACTTGTTATGATAAGAGAATAACGATTTCATTACATCGCGGCCTGCAAATAGCACTTTTTCAAGGTGAATAGGTTAAATAAGATTGAATGATATTAGATTAGAATGTGGGAACGTCAGAGTTTGTTAGGCTTCACAACAGGGCAACATTGAACTTGAATCTACATCTGACTCGGTGTTGTAGCATTGAGTATTACCATGTTTAAGGTTAATCTAGAGAACTACTAGTTCAATAGTAGTAAAAGTACAGAAAAACAGCTCTCAAATCACACGGTATATAATATGTTTGTTTGTACTCCTTCTTCACGTCACAAATACTGAGCCAGATTCAGATGGGATATAAATGGAAAATATCTTTTTCAATAAAACCGAAATGACGTGGGCTTAAATTAGTCTAGTTTTATACGTGATTAGTATTTATATTTTAAACAGTAATTTTGACCAATTGTAAATAGGTCCGTAACACGTAGTTACAGGAGTAATTCCTACTAATAAAATAGGCCTGTAAGGGCCCACAAAATTTTATACGACAGAATAAATAGCAATTCTACAGATCAAGCAGCATTGTGCGTGATCTTACGAGTACATCCTTCCCATTTATCCCTAAATTCAGATAAGTCATACCCTGCTATCTTTTTTGTGCAATCCATTTTGTGTCTTAATATTGTATCGAACTCAGTAAAATAAAATTACTAGTTACGATAGAACTAATAATACTTCGTGTAACTCGTTTGCTGACAGCAAAATATGTAATGATGTCAATTATAGCAAGCATATCGTATGATCATAACGTGTTGTGGCGATGAAAAAACTGCTTGTCTGTTATTTGTTGCGTTTAGCTTGCAAAAACACTTGACGTCAATCGATTTTCAAAACCTTCTGGTAGGCACAATGAATAGTTATTTATGTTAAAACTGTCAAACTGTTCTTGCAAATTCTCTTGCAGTTTTTTAGATGTATCATATTGAATATTTTAAATCTCATTTCCAATTTTAGTAGTAGCGTTAACGTTACCACTATCTCACTTATATCTTGAATAATAAGTTAAAACGAAGAAATAAATACATGTTTATTACACTGACAGAACAAACATAGCGTAAAGAAAGTGTTTTGGCTAAAATTGGCCAAACGCCGCGTTCTCGCTCCCGCCTGCGGCTGGAGAGGGAAATGGGGCGCGCGGCTCCGGGGGGAGCGGTAGCCCCCCGTGTACGCGGTTCAAGTAGTACATTCGTCGACGGGTTCGTGCTGCCGTACCGTCGGCCGGCGAAAATCGTCTTTAAGTATATTAGCGTAAGGCTACTAGTCGCGCGAGACGGCCTGCAGGGCCCTCTCCCACGAGCCGTTTGCGACCGTCGCCCGCGCTCGTCCCGGCGCGGTCGCTCGCGGCAGTCCGGTTCTACAAGCCGACTGAAACGATCAATACCCAAGGTCCGCGTTGCCCGCGTTGAAGTTTTGCCGGCCACGCCGTGTCGTTTAGTTTTTACGAGCCCTATTTATTGCGCTCCTTCGTGTGTCGTGTTGTCCGCCGCGTCCTTCTAACGCCGCGGGCCCATTTGACTGTCCGGAGCACGGTTTTTTGTGCTCACGCGCCATCTTGATACCACGCCGCCGCGGACTCGCTTCGCTACCCGCGAATTCGTGCCGCCGCCGCGAAAGACCCTTCAGAGGAGGGCGAGTGTGTTCCTTTGCATTTAACACCGCAGACACCACACACTACATTCATCATACACGAACACACTCCCCGGATTCCACGTGCTGGCTGTCTCCTGCGCCGGTAAGTACCTAGTAGTAAGTCACTCTGTGCCGCGGGATAAAACCCAGTGCAAATCGTCTATAAAATTTTTTGGCGGGCCTTTTTCGACCCGCCACCGCCGCTGCCTGTGGGAATCCGCTGGCCTGCTCTGATGGGCCCGGCAGTTGCCCGCTGATTCATCGTGCACAGGCGCGGTGCGTAATCATTATTGGTAGCAGAGCGTGGTTTGTCTACACCTCGCTTTGCGTTTTGCGCTGGTTTTGCCCGCCGCGCCGTTTATTTTCTGCGCCGCTGGCATAAATCCCGCTTTCCGCCACGCGCCGTGTCGTTCGCCGCGCTGTTAGCGGAAATCCCGCAATCGCCGCCAGTTCCGCTGCGTTAACGCCGCGTTTCGGCCGCGTTCCGCTTATTATAATTATAAGTTTAATTTTTATTTTAAGTTTTGCTTGCGTGCCGGTACCGCCCGCTCGCCGTAATTTAACACGCGTACCTACTACGGTCGCGCCGCTTTGTTCATTGCGACTACGGTACGACCGCGACCGCGATACGACTTGTTTACTATTGCTTTAATTTTATTATTGCTTGCACTCGCGCCGCCCGCCGACTTGCCGGCCGCCTTTTCAATTTATTATTACTTTATTTTTACATTTTGTTTACATTTAATTTGTTAGAATGTCCGCGAACATTAAAAAGCTAGCTGTACAGATACAGTCTGAGCTGCGCTGGGCGACGTCCGCCGCGGGTTTGATAGGCCGCGAAGATAGAACCGCCGCCCTATTACACCGAGCGGACCAGGTGCGGACTCGGCAGGCCTCCGTGGAGCAGGCCTTTCAAGACCTGCTCACCCTCGGTCCCGAACAGGAGGTACTGAGGACGGCTCAGGCCGATTACGACCAGTTCTTCGAACTGATGGACTCGGTGGTGGAGGCCGCCCATGGGATCCGGACCGCCGCTGATGAAAGGCGTCGAAGTGGCGCTTTTAGAGACTCCCCCAGCCGACCGCCCACACAGCCGGCATTACTCGGGAAACTGCCCACGATCGAGCTGCCCAAATTCGGTGGGCAGCTTCAAGAGTGGATGGGCTTCCTGGCGTTATTCGACAGTCTGGTCCACGCCAGGAAGGACCTGTCCCCCACCCAGAAGCTGACATACTTACTGTCCTCGCTACAGGGCGAGGCCCTGGACGTGGTGCGACACCTCGACCTCTCGGAGGAGAGCTACCACACGGCTCGGGAATTGCTGGCCAGGCGCTATGAAAATGTGCGCCGGTTGGCCGACGCACATGTAGCCCAGCTACTAGCCTTGCCCGCCGTCACCGGGGTGGCCGGCCTCAGAGAGGCCTTGCTAAACCCTTGCATTGTGGCCACCAATGCTCTCCGTCGATTGGATCTCCCCGTCGACCAGTGGTCCTTCTTGTTGTTGCACATAGTGCTCTCCCGCCTGCCGTCGGAGCTTAAGCTCCGCTTCGAGCAGCGCTTCGGAGGGGACGGTGCAACCTACCTGCCCCCTTTCTCCGACCTCCTGAAGTTTTTGGAGCAGGAGTGCCTCCAGGCCGATAACTCTGGAGTTACCGGCCCTCGAGTGGCCCCTGGGAGGTCCGAGCATGTCCGAGGGGGTGGGGCAAGGACTGGCCCTTCGGTGGGGACCGGCCCCAACCGGCGAGGCCGTGGAGCCGACGCCAGAGAAGGTCGCCGGGTGTCACAGTACAGCGGGGCCGTGGCAACGAAGCTCCCCCCCTGTGCCTATTGTCGGCACCCCGGCCACCAGGTCTCCTCGTGTCCGCACTTCCTGGCCAAACCGGTTGCGGCCCGGAGAGAATACGTGTCGACACGCCAGTGGTGCTTCTCGTGCCTGGGCCAGCATCTCGTAAGAGACTGCCCGCGCCAGCGGTCCTGCCCACATTGCGGCGGTGCCCATTCGGCCCTCTTGTGCGCTAACCGGAGTGGTTCCGGTCGCCGGGACGTTGGGTCGCGCACCCCCCCCATGGGCGGGGGCGCTCGATCGAGTGGCCGCGACTGGAGCGCCATCCACCCACCATAGGTCGAGGCAATCCCTACCGGGTGCCGGACGCTAGCCGCATGGTGCGGTCCCGGATGGGTGCATGGTCCCCGTACGGCATGTTCGTCACCTCTCCGTACGGAATGCCCTCCACCCCTCTAGCGCCGCCCCAGCCGGAGCACCCCCGTCAGTGGGATCCCGCTGGTGAACCCTCGCCGCGCTAGGTATCCGCCACCCTAGCTCCCACCGTAGCCACCTCCCCTGAGAATCTGAACCTACAGCAGACAGTATGTCAGACCATACTTTTGCCGACGGCCTCAGTGAAGGTGTATAACCCTAATGGTGAATCTATGACCGTTCGTTGCCTTTTGGACCTGGGTAGCCAACGCTCCATAGCTTCGTCTTACTTGGTGGGAAGGCTAGGGCTCCCTTGGAGACCGCGCGAGTGTCGTGTCATCGGTGTCGGTGGCGCCACGCCCGCATCGCACAAGGGAGAGGCTGAGTTAATGTTTAGTCCTATTCGTGGAAACATGCGGGTTTTGATTATGGTGACCGTCATGGATAACATTTTAGGTCCCCTTCCGCAAGTTCGGGTAACCGACGCCGCAGTGCGCTGTACGTCAGGTTTAGCCCCTGCTGACCCCCACTGGTCCGAACCCGGTCCTATGGACCTTCTTTTGGGTTCCGACGTGCTGGGTCTTATCATAACTGGGGGAGCTAGGGCCCTGCAGACCAATGGCCTTTGCGCTTTGCCCACTATTTTTGGCAATAGCTTCTTCGGTCCGGTTTTATGGTCTAGCCCCTCCCCGGAGCCTGACCCCATCCAGGTCGCAGGCTTGTCGCTGACCGATGTTGTCCAGCGATTTTGGGAGGTTGAAGAGCCGCCTCAGGCCGCTCGGGTTAGCCCCCTTGAACAGGAGTGTGAGTCCTTTTACAGGAATAACACGGGGCGCCGTACGGACGGACGCTTTGTAACCCGTTTGCCACTCCTGGCGGCACGACCCCCCCTGGGTCAATCGCGGGCCCTCGCTGAGAAGAGGCTCCTATCAATGGAACGGCGCATGAAACGGGACCCGGCCTTCCGTAGCAAGTATGTGGCCTTCATGCGGGAATATGAAGACCTTGGTCACATGTCGCCGTCCAACTTTGATTGGCGTTCGAACGAGCATTACTTCCTTTGCCACCACGCCATTTTGAAAAACCCGAATGGGAAAATCCGTGTAGTTTTTGATGGCTCTGTTCCAACGTCCAACGGAGTGTCTCTCAACCAGTGTCTACACTCCGGTCCCAAGTTGATCAAGGATATCTCCGACATCCTCACGACGTTTCGGCAGCACCAGGTGGTCTTTGTGGCCGACATCCGCATGATGTTCCGCCAAACCGTGGTGCATCGTGATGATCGGAGGTACCAGCTGATATTATGGCGCGAGAGTCCGAGTGACCCCATACGAGTGTTCGAGCTGAATACGACCACCTATGGCCTTCGGTCCAGCCCCTACATTGCCATCCGGTCATTACTGGAGTTGGCCGACCGGGAACGACTGAAATATCCTCGCGCCTCAGCCATTTTGGAGTCGTCAGTCTATATGGACGACATTTGTACGGGAGCTTCCAGTGTTGAGGAAGCCTTGATTTTGCGGGATGAGTTGATTGCCATCCTGAAGTCGGGTGGATACGAGCTGAGTAAATGGCTCTCGAGCTCCCCGCTTGTCTTAAGGGACTTGCCGGGAGAAGATCAGCAGGATCCACACATTTTCGAAAATCCCGAAAATCCTAATTTGCTGACAGTCTTGGGTATACAATACCAGCCCGTGCAGGACATTTTTACTTACCGGGTCAAACTGGATCCACCCCCTAAGACTTGGACCAAACGTACGGTCTTGTCCACGGTGGCACGTACCTTTGATCCAAATGGGTGGATCACCCCCGTAATATTTTTGGCCAAATGCTTCCTGCAGAAGCTCTGGTTGGCTGAAGTCAGCTGGGACGAGCCCCTTCAAGGGAGGTTATTACAGGAGTGGCTCTCCCTCGTGGCCTCACTTCCGAATGTTAATCGGATTTCGATGCCTCGTTGCTTCCTACCGCCCGGAAGGTGCCACGCCAGTCTCGTGATTTGCTTTTTTGCTTTCACGGCTTTTGTGATGCGTCCGAAAAAGGGTACGCAGCCGTGGTCTATTTGCGAACTGTCAGTGACACCGGCGAGGTCGCAACCCACCTTGTCTTGGCGAAAAGTAAAGTGGCCCCAATTCGGTCACGCTTGACGATACCCAAATTGGAGTTGTCTGGAGCCGCTCTTTTGGTGCGCCTTCTCAACCATGTGCGTACGTCCCTCCTATCGATCGTTGACCTGACGGACGTGTACGCCTGGTCGGACAGCGAAATTGTCCTTTGTTGGTTGCGAGCCGCTCCCCACAACTTGGAAGTCTTTGTTGCCAACCGGGTTTCCCAAATCCAGAATTCGGAAACCCCGTTGACCTGGAGACATGTGCAAGGGGACCTGAACCCTGCAGATTGTGCTTCCCGCGGATGTGAAGCTTCCGACCTTGTCAACCACTCTCTTTGGTGGGGCCCTGACTGGCTGACTCGGAATGAGTCCGCCTGGCCTCAGAGTAGGTTCTCCGAGCCCGATGTGTTACCTGGCTTGCGAGTCGGAGTTGTTGAAGATAAGCCAGCCAATTTGCTGAGCTATCTTCAGGAACGCTACAGTTCCCTTGATAAATTGATTGGGGTGACGGCTTGGATTCAGCGCTTCACCCACAACGCTCGGAACCCACGCGACAAAATGTCGAACCCGGTCTTGTCGCCCCTGGAGAGACAGGAGGCCCGGACCTTTTGGATACGTTTGGTTCAACTGGAGCATTTTGAGTCCGCTATTGAGACACTGAAGCGAGGTTTACCTTTGAAGGGCTCGCTCGCCCGCTTAAACCTCTTCCTGGATGACACCGGATTGATACGCGTTGGTGGACGCCTCCGGAATTCTGACTTACCCTATGGGGCACGTAATCCCCTGCTGCTTCCGAACAATAGCGCTTTTGTAAAATTGTTGGTGACGCATTACCACGTCAAAAATGCCCACGCTGGCTGCAACGCCCTTTCGGCCATATTGCAGCGCGAATTTTGGATTTTATCGGGACGACGCTCCATCCGAAGCGTCATTTTTAAGTGCATTCCGTGCTACCGCCTGAAGGCCAGCACCATGCAGCCCATTATGGGGGACCTCCCCACCGACCGTGTCGTGGCCTCGCGCCCTTTTTCGGCGGTCGGGACGGATTTTGCGGGGCCGTTCTTCGTCAAGAGCTCCAGCCTCCGCAATGCTCGTTCCCTCAAGGCCTACCTTTGCGTTTTTGTTTGCCTGGCTACCAAGGCCGTACACTTAGAACTGGTGAGTGCCCTCAGCACCGAAGCCTTTGTAGCCACGCTAGGCCGCTTCGTTTCACGCCGAGGTTATCCGCACCTGATCCGATCGGATTGTGGGACCAACTATAAGGGTGCCGATAGGTATTTGAAGGAAGTCGCCCAATTTTTGAATGAAAATAAGATAGGCATCGGCACGGCAATGTCCAAGATGGGGATAACTTGGACCTTTGACCCGCCAGCTTGTCCCCACTGGGGCGGGATCTTTGAAGCCGTCGTTAAGGTCTCAAAGACGCATCTCCGACGCGTGATAGGTGAAACCATTTTGACTTTTGAAGAGCTCGCTACCGTGTTTTGTAAGATTGAGGCTGTCCTCAATTCTCGGCCACTCTGCCCCTTATCGTCCGATCCCAATGACCTGGAAGTTTTAACCCCCGGTCATTTCCTAATTGGTGAACCCCTTAACGCCCTGCCCGAGTACCCCTTCAGGGACGTGAAGGTCTCACGGTTGTCTCGCTTCGAATTGCTACAGCAGATGACCCAAAATTTCTGGCATCGTTGGTATTTAGAATATTTGCATCTCTTGCAGCAGCGCGTTAAGTGGTCAGACAAGACCGACCCACCTAAGGTTGGTGATCTTGTCCTAGTTAAGGAGTCTAATTTGTTGCCTTTGTGCTGGCGTCGTGGACGCATTCTTAAATTGATATATGGATCCGATGGGGTTCCCAGAGTTGCCGAGGTAATGGTCGGAGATTCGGTTTTGCAGCGAGCCGTCTCTTCCTTATCCCGCTTGCCCATTGGTTAGTGGACCCCAAATCCTTGGGCCCACGGGCGGGGGGATTGTTTTGGCTAAAATTGGCCAAACGCCGCGTTCTCGCTCCCGCCTGCGGCTGGAGAGGGAAATGGGGCGCGCGGCTCCGGGGGGAGCGGTAGCCCCCCGTGTACGCGGTTCAAGTAGTACATTCGTCGACGGGTTCGTGCTGCCGTACCGTCGGCCGGCGAAAATCGTCTTTAAGTATATTAGCGTAAGGCTACTAGTCGCGCGAGACGGCCTGCAGGGCCCTCTCCCACGAGCCGTTTGCGACCGTCGCCCGCGCTCGTCCCGGCGCGGTCGCTCGCGGCAGTCCGGTTCTACAAGCCGACTGAAACGATCAATACCCAAGGTCCGCGTTGCCCGCGTTGAAGTTTTGCCGGCCACGCCGTGTCGTTTAGTTTTTACGAGCCCTATTTATTGCGCTCCTTCGTGTGTCGTGTTGTCCGCCGCGTCCTTCTAACGCCGCGGGCCCATTTGACTGTCCGGAGCACGGTTTTTTGTGCTCACGCGCCATCTTGATACCACGCCGCCGCGGACTCGCTTCGCTACCCGCGAATTCGTGCCGCCGCCGCGAAAGACCCTTCAGAGGAGGGCGAGTGTGTTCCTTTGCATTTAACACCGCAGACACCACACACTACATTCATCATACACGAACACACTCCCCGGATTCCACGTGCTGGCTGTCTCCTGCGCCGGTAAGTACCTAGTAGTAAGTCACTCTGTGCCGCGGGATAAAACCCAGTGCAAATCGTCTATAAAATTTTTGGCGGGCCTTTTTCGACCCGCCACCGCCGCTGCCTGTGGGAATCCGCTGGCCTGCTCTGATGGGCCCGGCAGTTGCCCGCTGATTCATCGTGCACAGGCGCGGTGCGTAATCAGAAAGAAACATTAATATGAAATAAAATGTGAATGAAACAGGGACTTGTGGAATTGCCAAGAAAATGTGTTCGAAAGTTTTCAGTAGTATGAGTAACCGTGTGAAATCTAATATGGGGAAAGCTCGTTAAGTACTCTAAAATAAGTTACACTAAAATCTCATTCTATTTACATGCATTTGTAATTTACGATGCATGATTTATAGGTAATTAAAGCATTGAAATTTGTTGTAAAATTCGTTCCAATAAATTACCTTTAGTTCTTCTACTACTAAATACATCTTCCTTATTTTTTTTCAAGTCCTATTCTTTTTCATCTATTTTAATTAGTTACTACTCTCACGTTTTACCTAGTAGAATTTGATTTTAATTATTGTCATCTGCATAACAATAAAGATGAAGGCCGACTATTCTAACTTTACTTAATTTAAAATCAGTGACAGATGCAGTGAAAGTCAAAATAATTTTCTAGCTTTTTTCGACGTCTTTTTTTTTGAAACTCGGAATATTTGGACGCCATCCAAGCAAGACAATGATATCGCCTTGAGTGAGACCGAGTTTCAAATACAAATTATGCTAGTGGGTGACAAACTGGTTACATTGACCGATGATGCTAATTTTATCAAACTTTTACATCGATCAATAAGTTTTCATAGTTTAAAGTCCAAGACCTAAGTTATAAGGTTTAACGAGTAACGTTTTTTTAACTAGATATAGCTAGCGCTTGACTGTGATCATACTTGATGGAAAGTGATGATAAAGTCTAGGCGCTTGCCTAGGAGATTATTCGTTCTTGATTTGAAGGCGCCTAAGTTGTAGGTGGTGGGAAAGAGTGCCTGGAAGGGTATTCCAGACCTTTGCAGTGCGTATTAGGAACAAGAACAACAAGAACAACAAGAACAACAAGTGTCTTTGGTACGTCTACTATGTAGGGGTCAAAGCCTTCTCGATGCCTTGCAGTTCTGTGGCAAAAAGGTGAGGGGGGAACCAAATTTAATAGTGATCAACTTCCAACTGTCCTCTAATTGTTGAAAAAACATTGAATGTTTGCTTGCAAGACGAGCACTTGTTTGGAATTGAACGTCTGTTTAAACTGTCTGTTTGCAACACAGACACTTTTATTGTTACAGGAAGTGTATGTTTGTTAGGTTTTTGCTAACTGTTTTCGTCAAACAGGTTCCTGCGATAAAACTCCGCATATTCCATTATCAGATTACGTATGTGCTAGATTTTAATTATTACTAGAACGTGTATACACGTTTTAGTTTTGAGAATGCGCATAGTTTTATTAAAGTCCAGTAACCTTGCATTTAAATATTAATGTATGAGTATATTATGTATATCGACGAAACTATACGGCGTATTGCTAGCTAGAAGGAACGTGATTATCACGTAAACGTTTTATTTAAGCTTATTATAATTTATGTATAGAGTTTAAACCTAAGCGGCAATGACCTGGCCCTGACTTTGAAATTTTATTACACTCTTGATAATGCTACATAGAAACGCCGCTGCTAGGCTCGAAAGATAATAATTAATATTATTAGGTTATGAGGAAAACGCTTTTTTGCCATTTTTATATTTGAGTTATGAAAAATAGTTTACGCTCTATTCAATGTACAAACAATTTCATAAAAATCGGTCGAGCTGTTTCGGAGGAATGTTGTTACAAATACTGTTGACACGAGTATTTTATATGTAAGTTTATTATATACAAACTTACAGTGAATCTGCAATGTTTGTAAATGTCCGTGTCAAATGCTGCAAATCAATTCTCGAGCAGTTATCCTCTACAATTGTATTTTTCTTTTTACGAGTACCTCAATCAAATTCTGCTTATACTTTAGTTTAGATGTCAATGCATAGTTTGCTTATTGCTACCGCAAACTGTGTACGGCATGGCAAAGATTTCAATTTTTTTAGCTGTGGACATAATTAGCCTTACTAAACTATCTGGGACCACTGTGGTATAATCTGTGCGCAGTGCACTTATCGCTTCATACATTTGATACTCAATTAAATCTAAAAGTGAAGTGTTGCCTCGCAGTTACAAATCTATTTAGATTTCTTAATGCACACGAAACAGCTACGGAAGTACGAATTTCGCACTCCAACATGCTTCGACTGGAATTTACGACCCATTATGCCCACGCAGGACGCAATCTTGACTCCAGACTCCAGTACCAAGTTCAAGTATAACTAAAAGATTAATCTTGTACCGAGATTCAAGGCAGTTACCGAGAAAACATCTTAGAAGAAACTAGAAATTAACACGAAAGCAATAATTGTTTTTGTAATTACCATTTCATTACATGGATCATTAGAAAAGTAATGAGCACGCTTTTTAGATAGCTTGATGGTTCGAGTAAAATAATTTATTATGTGTAGCCTAGTAACTACCCCTCAATCATTTAGGAAGGTTCCCCGTAAAATACGGAGTACAGTTATGTCCTATTTTTCTATTAAAATTTGATAAAGCTTATCAAAAAAGTATTATATCAATGCTAATTTAGGCTGGATGTGTAATTTTAACGAAATAAAATAAATATTCCACCCGTGACTGGGTATAAATTTTGACCTTGCCTTAGCTTAAAAGCTTAATTATTAATTAAAAGATTTTGTTTAAATGTTTTAAATATAAAATAACAAGGTGATCGTTAAAAGATACTCGTACTTCCTCCATCACTCAACTGGAGGAACCTTAACCTACTCTTAAATTGGGTAAAGATCTCGTAAAATTATACTGTTGCATTAAATTGTGATATACCGAGGCATCTGACAGTTGACACTTTGATTAAGGATATATTTTAAGCTGCAGGGCCGAGATTTAAGAGTATGGGCTTCTTATTGATATTTTTATCGTCCATTAGTAGGTAAAGACCCATCAGTCGTACATGTAAGTTACATATCCATTAGTCACCATACTCGTAAAAATATTGCATAGTTAGATTCAACATACCTACTCATACAGGATTTAGTAAAAAGATATGAAAAAGAGAAAAAAATTTAGCTCACTCATTTTACTATAAAAGTTCTGAGATTTCATCCTAGATAGTTCACGGATTAGGAAGAAATAACCTAAAAAAATAACGAATTCATTTCTACCAGAAGAAAAAAAAGTTTGGTAGAAAAAAAAATATAACATGCCAATCTCATGCAATTATTTTCTGGGGCTTTAATTAAAGCCTTTTTTGTCAATCCGGCGTATAATAAATAGTTTATCTCAATTCCTGGCCTTAAGTAGAGGCGGCGTAGGATTAACAGAGACAGAGAGATTAAGAGAGACACATTGGCCATTATTATATTCGTATGATTGTTTTTTTTTTTTTTTTTTTTTTTTTTTTATTGGTTCCGCCAACAACACTTGAGCATTACAAAATAACAAGATAAATTGATTTATTACAACACATATATATATAGCCCGAGCATCAATAACTGACAGAAACAGAAGCATTATAAATCAGAAGAAAACAGTTTAGGATATTTAGATAGAGTACAAAATACAAAACATTAAATTACACGAAATACATATGCAAAATTACTTAAATTAATTAATACAATAGAGAAAAAAAGGGGGAAAAACAATAAACTATCTGACTCCCCTACGTAGGGAGTCCATGACGTCACGACGAAAGCAGTATTCCCTAGGGTTGAAAATATTGAGCTGACCATTTCTATGGTGGAGAGCATTATAATGGCGACATATTCGGTTAATGCAAGAGTGGTACGCGACATTGGTGCGACAGAAAGAGGTTCTGAACACATTCCAGGTGCGAGACGAGCGATTAGGGATCGAGCAATTAATATATATGTCATTCAGAGAGGTGTCCGTAACGTTATTCAATATTTTAAATAGTAACATAATATCTAAAAAAGTACGACGCATATGTAAAGGATCAAGTTTAAAGTAGTTAAGTTTCCGGAACACATTGAATTTCAATGTTGTGGCTCCTCGATATACTCTCAAGAATATTTACTTTTGCCCGCAACTGCATCAACTGTTCAGTATTATTAGAAGTATGCATTTCGGAGAGGGTATTCATGTGCTTTTTGAAGTCGAGTGACATATCGTCATATTGAGTTGAGATGAAAGTTAAAGAAGACTTTAATTCGTTAATAGATGACTCCAGCTCGGTCACTTTTTCTCTTTGTCTAGTTAAACATGCTTCATAGTGTTTACAATTGGACTGCAAAATATCAACCGTTGCCTTAACACCATCGACCTCCGCACGCACTGTAGACAGAATCTGATTAAAAGAGTCGAGTTTCTTGCAGTTGAAAATGATTTATCATCTCAGCACGAAGATTCTTAATCTCGGCCAGAATGGCACTGTCAATATAACCGCTGCCGGATGACGATGCAGGAACACTATTAGCCTGCAACTCAGGGCTACTCATAACGATTTCGCACTCCTGGGTGGGTCTAGGCATTCTAACTGGAGTATTTGAATTATCACCTCCCTTCCTTGTAGCCGCGACACATGTAGGACAAACCCAGTTCACGCGAGGCGGCGGGTTTGAATCAGTGGACACGCACTCAAGATGGTACATAAATGAGCATTTCGTGCACTTGATTCGCTTCTGCGTCACCAAAACCATTGATTTACAGGCAGAACATTCACTAGCCATAATTGTATATTTATAGATTAAGCCAATAAGTATACTAAATTCACTTTTGTTGACATCGATTTTACACAAGCTAAAACTATTGTCATATTACGTTTACGTAAACACTGTTCACTGAGATAATTTTACGTTGAGCAATAAACTGATTATTTAAATATTACTTTTACACAGTAATTACTATAAATTAACACTTAATTTAATTAAAAAAATATTTAAAAACAGTAGACAAATTTAATGTAATGTGTTTTGTTAGACTACCTCCAACACTCCCTTTTTCTTGTAGATTGATTCTTTTGAGTTTATGATATTAGGGTTCCATACCAAAATGGTAAAAATGGAACCCTCATGGTGAGACTTTCTCCGTCCGTTCGTCCGTCCGTCCGTCCGTCCGTCCGTCTATCCGTCCGTCTGTCACACCCGATTATTTCAGTAACTACTAAAAGCTATCAACCTGAAATTTGGAATAGTTGTAGCCTTGTAAGTAATTGGGGCGCGCCGTCATTGCAATCATAAAAAGTTGAAAATCTTTTTTATTTTTATTTAAAAAGGGGGAAAACCGGGTTGTCGCAATTTCAAAATGAGATAACAATATTGAGTGGGGCATCATATGAAAGGGCGTCACTTGTGTATTTTAAAACCAATTTTTATTTATTTTTATGCCCGATAGTTTTTGATTTATTGGGCAAACTGTCGAAAAAAATACCGTCCCCCCCCCCCCTTATCTCAGAAGTTTACCAATCGAAAAATCTGAAATAATTATGATCAATAGAAATTAACGTATATTTTACAGGAAAAATAAAATCAACTCGCTAACTAATATACTTTTTGTGATATTAACAATAAACCTCTAAAAACAAAGTGAGGTTTGTGGTTCGCCAACAAAAGTACCTACTTGTTAATTATACTCGTAAATTCAAGGGGCAAAGGTGATTCTTTTAACGTCTTACTTCTTTGATAGTATGGAACCCTCGGTGCGCGAGTCCGACTCGCACTTGGCCGGTTTTTTTATTGAAAGCGAAGATTTTAAGATTTTATGAAATAATTTTCAAAGTCATTAACCTGCAAATTCGAAATAAAAGTAAAATTTCAGTTGGAATTGGTTCCATTGTTGCTGCCAAATGGACTTGAAAACGATTAATAACCCGTTTTACAGCGACCGCAACCAGTTAAATCTAATTTAGGATTGTGGGTTAATTATTATTATGATTCTTTTTTTGTTCATGGTTAATGACTTTCAGAACCGCAGAAAATGGTGTACATCGCTATAACTCGCCAATGTCACGTAGATTATAATGACGGTTGATATAATTTGTAGCAGGTCCTAATACGTATAATAACTTATTTAAATTCTTATTAGATAATTTCATAATAATATTTTTTTACATTTTTCAATTATTTTATATCCTCTTACCTTGTTAGTTACTTATTACGCAATATAGGTAAATTTAGAACTTGAAAGCTATTTTGTAAGACTATGTAATATGTCTGTATGGTAATCATTGCAAAATTAAATCAAGGAAAAGTACCTACGCGTGTTCTACGCGTGGTAGAGAAATGGACCAAAATTAAAAAAAAAATGTGTCAAAGCAGCGATTTGTTCCATTTCTATACCACTTTAGTATCGCGAACAATATAGAAGTTCATACAAATTACGTAAGAAAATTGGTTTCAACGATCTTATTATCTTCCTGTATTGCGCGTTATCTCGCTCGGCGCACCCTGTACATCTACGGTTTCAGTAAAATGTATATTCATATCTAGTTCCCAAGTTCTCAGTTGAGTGGGTTCTTGTGTATAGAATGTAATTCCAGGATCCAGTTACATTGCAAATGGAAACGTCAAATAGAGCGTTGTATTCAAGATATCGCTTTTAATAAAAGATTTTTTTCTCGTGTCTCGTGTTTGTTTCCAAACTCCTCTGAAACGGCTCGACCGATTGTAATGAAATTTTCTGTGTAAGTTCGGTACATCTGCGAGTAGGTCGTAGACTATTTCTTTTTCTTCTATTTGAGAAATAATTTATAAGTATGGCACACAACAATAAAATGGCTCAAGATATTGCAATTAATCAACTATCAAGGATTTGTGACTTGTCGGAACTTCATTGAATAGTCAGTTTTTACGTTTATAATTAATTACATTACTCGATATTAGTCGAAGATTAATTAATCTTGCGGTCCTTACAAAAAGGTACAAATTAAACTGAACTTTAAGGTTATTTTTTAAGTACCTAACACAATTTTCCGGCTCTGTAAGAGTAGATAATAAGACAATTAAATGAGTAATAGACCTATTAGACACTATTTATTTATTTTATATTATAAAAAAGCATGGAACATGTGAGTTCCTATATTGATAATTTTACCAATGTTCTAGCATCTAGCTACCTAGATTAGCGACAGATACCTACGTGATTTTGTAACAGTTTAATGTTCTACGAATTAAGTTATGAAAAAAAGGTCAACTGACGTCAATATTCAGCCTTCAATTCAATTGTTTGTGTAACAGTTTAGTGGAAGTGACTCAAAGGTAAACCCAATGTTACAAAAAAAAATATACTTATATGTGACATTTTCCGGTTTCGTTATTTTCTAGATATAAGACTCATTGTGCAAATAGATCCAAAAATCCAATTGATATACAAATAGGTATCTTCAAGATACCTAGTGACAGGTGTGTCGTGTTACAATGGTTTTTTACCCTGGGCGATTCGGACGGTGCGAAAAAATAACAACAGTTTATCGGTGCCAAAAATTATTGTTATGCCACCAACAGCAAGCCTAAGGCAACGCTGTAGTTCGCTGAGCCACCTATAGAATTTTGACAGATGGCGCTACTATTTGCTTGTAGAAAAAGTTTACGTAAATCGTTCGTATGCCCATATCCTGAGCTTTTCTTATCGATGCGAGTTACTTATGAGATGATAATATTGCAGAGCGACAGGATTTTATCTTGATATGACATTCGGTCGTCAGAGTGTCTGGCTCTAGTGACCTTTAAGCGAACTCCGGAGATGAAACCATTGACCAGCCCAGCTGTTAGCGGGCTAGGTGCCAGTTGCGTAACATATTACACAAACAATCTGCTCGATAATATAATTTTACAATAGCGACTTCGTATTTACGATGAAGTCCTATAAAAATATAAGTTTGTATTGTTTTTATACATTTGACTTATTAAACTATGAACATAACCTAGTCCAGTACCTATTAATGTAATCTAACCGTAAAATAAAACCCTAGCAGTCGAATTTCTGTTCAATGAAAAAAATGCTAAAAACAGAGTCAGGGGGTTGTAAGAAGTAACATAGAATAGGCATAGAAGTGACATAGAGTAAAATAGTTTTTTTTTTATTCTGTCTGTTTGTACGGCCTCATCCGAAATGACTGGATTGATATTATGTACCAACCTACAAAGTAACTTAGCCGTAAATTGACTTTATTAATGTTAACTCCATACCAATAAACGTCCATCATACAAGTTACAATAGTCATTTTGTGTTTATCTTAACATGTAACACTCAACTTGGTACAGTTGCAGTATCCACGGCCGTCCGGTGCAGTTTACATATCCGTTGCATTGACCTTTTAGTGAGTCATAATTTTATCACTATCAGCACAGCCTTTCATTATCAATATAAATATTATCCTGGCAAATAGTACGTAGAGGCCATTTTTTTCCATTTATAGTTGTACGTGTTATTCCATTTATTATTGTTTCGAAATAAACGAGGAGCCCTTAAGCTTTGCCATGTCCGTCCGTCCGTCTGTCTGTCTGTATGTCCGTCCGCCCGCGGTTTAGCTCAAAGATATTAGTACTAGAAAATACGTCAGCAAAGTGGTAAGATATCAAAATTATTTTTTTAGGGCACACCTTCATGTAAAGTAGGATGAGTTTTTCATTTTTCGTTAATCGCATGGTATGAGGTGTTATTGATTAGGTCTTTAAAAACTAGCACACAATATGACGTTTTCGTAAATAATGTGTTCAAAAAAGATGGTGTTCAATTGACAATACAGTCCCATACAACATGTAAAGAAATTGTTCAATCCAGATATTGAACTAACTGTACTCGGTAATTTTTTTGGTCACAACAACAAACATCTGAAGATGATACTTCTATTATAAGTGACCTAACTGTGCTTGGTATTTTTTTTGGTAAACAATAAACATCTGAAGATAACATCACATCAACATTAGACATCTTCTATTCCCGCAATTTTACTGTTGCAAGCCTCCTATGTGTTATTAACTTACAAACTGCGAAAACCCCAATAAAATTTTAATTTCGCGGGCAGAACTCTACATTAGTATTGGGCAATAGATGGTAGCAGGAGTCACATTTTTTTTTGGTAGATACGACATTTTCTAAAAATAAATCCTAGCTGGGTCGATTTATCGCCCCCAAAAACCCCTGTTAACTAATTTTCATGAAAATCGTTCGATCCGTTTCCGAGATTCAGATTATATAGAAATATATATATACAAGAATCGCTCGTTTAAAAGTATAGGATTACCTGATTAACATGGACACAATATAACAATTTTATTAATAAAATAGCAAAACAAATTAATCTGTCCTGCTAATTATAGATTTCCGCAAAATAATGCCTGCTTCTATTCAATATTTAATAAAATAGGTCTATAAATTAGTTATCAGATATCTCTCCCGTCTGAAAGCAGGGGCAAGGTCAACAGAAGTGGCATAAACTACAAACCGCAGACGGAAGTGTGTAATACAAGCCACTTGATGAGTTTGCCGCGATATTTTATGAGCAAATTGCTCCTACAATATCCCATATTATCCTGTTGCATATTTATTAATTCTACTAATGCAAAGTCAGTTCCATTTATTTTTAAACGGGTACTGTGTTTACAACTACGACGTGTTTATAAATTATGTCCTCGAAATTAGGTAGTATTCTATTATATTATATTATTTATTTTAAAGTAAAACTTTGCTTTGCTTACAAACACGTAATCTGTAAACGTATGCTATATTGCACTTGATTCTGGATAAATAAATATATCAATAAAAAAAGTACTTTAGTAGATATCTATGCTAAATTATATCATTGGTCTGTACATCAAAGCTTGGGATCTCGTCAGCTTTTTATAATATACAATAACTAGTAGGGCGCGTGGAGGCGCGGGCCACATGTGGCCCGCGTTCTGTCTTCCCGCCCATAAAAATCCCTTCAAAATTCGCCATACATTTTCTATGGTAGAAAAAAAAATCCGACATATTGGATTTTTTTTCTATTCATCACGTAGACCTTCGGGTCCTGATCAACTCTTTTCAAGAAACCGTTCTTCCATCTTTTATACTTTCCGAGATATCGACGAAATTCGAATGGCGGCCATTTTGAATCCGCCATTTTGAATTTTTTTTCAGCTCACTGCCCATTGGATGACATTTCGAATGACATTTGGTCGAGCACCCCCCACCTATCTCCAATGGCTGTGCTCTTCATCCGTCTTCGAAATGCTCAATCATCAGCTCTCTCCGTATTTTTCCTTTGAATGAATTTTTCCCTTTTATACGAAAAGGTGAGTGAAAAAAATATTTTTGATACAAAATTGTGAGGTGATCAATCAGTCAGTGAGTGAGTGAATCAGCACGAGTAGCTATACGAGTATATATTATATAGTAATTCCAGCAATGAGACGTAAGACGTGTCATTGATGTAATAGGGTTATCGCTCCTCTGTATACAAAACTTCGTTTTTGAACGTCTGTTTTTTTAATGTCTTCAGCTGCAGATCTTAGTTATACAGGTTTATGTCATGTTTGAATTTGGAAATGCTTTTCTGCCCTATAGAAAATCCATGATTGTCGCGGGAATAGTGAACAGCATGTATACAAAGAAGTGACTTAGAAGATGACTTTCTACTTTGTGCATGTATACAAAGAAGGAGGTACACAATACAAACCTTGGCCTCGTCGCTGATCTGCTGAACTAAATCAAGAAACTTTTAAGCTTTACAAATTATAACTGTATGTTGTAATTACCATAACTGAAACAAACATCAACCGCGTAGGTACAAGTTAGTGCACATTTCACACAGTGTCGAGTAGGTACGAGTGTAGAGCTACGGCTGAAATTGCTTCAACACGCATTCTCGAAGAATTACTTAATTCACCATTTTATTGGCATAGTCAATCATGTACCTAAAGTTATTGCTTATAATTATAATTTACGAGTTTTACCTATACATGAACAAGCCACGTGTTGTTAATTAATCAAATTAAAACTTGATACGTCTACTATTAATTTTATTATTCCAAATATTCACCTGTATAGGTATTGGAAAAAATAAAGTTTTCTGTCAACCACGCTTTGTGTTACGTCGTTGCATTTGACCTAGTTTAGCACTATAATACCTGAATTAAATGATTGCACCGACCCACTAGGTACGTGTCGAAGAGTCTCAATAAAGTGCTAAGTTTAACAACAGATCTGGATTGTAGGTCATAAATGTCACACTAGGTATATTCTGCGTGCCCGCTGCAAAGTTACCTAGCCTGCAAAAATGCCCTGGGGCCGTACCACCATCTCTTATACCAGTATCATTGTAATTGTAATATTGTTTTGACATTTCCATACAATGTCAGTATGAAAATTTTAAAACAATATTACAATAATAATGCTATAAGAGATGGTGGTAGGTCCCCAGATTGCTGAAGTAGACCAATTTTTATAAGACTGCCCAAAAAAGGAGTTTAATGTTATTGGGGTTCATGTATGTATGTATGTGAGTTTCTTTATTCCATTATTACTTCTGGGGGCTTATTCTGTATCGTTAGTCAGCAACTCGCACCGGGTTAGTAACTAAGGAAACGGAGGCATAAATCCTACCACACCAACCTTGGTTGGTTTGGTATCATGTAAACATACTATGCTAGTTGCTAAGTTATACAAAAATAGGATTTTTGCCTCAATTTTCTTAGTTAATAACACAGTACGAGTTGCTAACTAACGATACAGAATAAGCCCACTGAACGGCTGAATAGATTTAAACATAATAAATATGGGGTATCATTAGAATCCTTACATCATTCCGAGTAGCATAGGCTATATTTATTGCAATATGTTTTTTAATTTTTTTAATTATTTACTTGTTTTTCTGGGATTTTACCTTTTTCATGTCCATCCAGCAAGATAACTCACAACTTTTACTGCAAATTGTAAATGTATAATTCCCAAATACTTGCAAAATATCATTGTAACCACTAATTCGATATGTCCTGCGCTTGTTGTGCAATACCCCACTTACGGCCAAGATAGCACTCCGCCCCCCGCGAAGACGGCGTGAGTCGTGACGGCATTTGCACAAACGGTTAACAACCGCCTTCCTGTCGCTAACATTGAACTACTTCTGGTGGCGAGCGCCGGCCAAGTGCACCGAGGATGTTGTTATGTAGCTACAAATAGAAACTGATTTCAAATTGTGCTTCACCCACGTACAGAACGATTTCATGCCAACTGTTAAGAGTTATTTCGTATTTGAGAAAATGATTGGCTTGTCCTCACTTTCCTGCACGCTTTTTTAGTTTTTTTATTCAGTTAGGTAGTGGGTACTTAGTTACAATCTCACCTGAAAGCTGCTTCTGTCTTGTTCACTTTGGAAGTTGGTAATTCTGGGTAAATAACTAAGAAAACGGAAACAAAAACAAGAGGTAGGCGAGCTAGAGGGTTCGAACGTCGAAGACAAATCAGAAATTATATAAAAGTGTGTCTGTATGACTGTGGGAGTCGGGCTCGCACACTGAGGGTTCCGTACCAGCAAGAATCAAGACCCATTCTCAATAGTATTAAAGTAAACTAAACACCCCTGCCCACCAAATCATGAACGAACCCCCTTTAATTTTTTATTTGATTCTAGTTTTTAGTATATGTTGTTATAGCGGCAACAGAAATACATCATCTGTGAAAGTTTCGAGTCTGTAGCTATCACGGTTCAAGAGATACAGCCTGGTGACAGACGGACGGACGGACGCACGGACAGCGAAATCTCAGTAATAAGGTTCATTTTTTACCCTTTGGGTACGGAACTCTAAAAATAATAATAATTGCAGGAGTTAATGTGGAGACCGTAGTCTATAAAAAATTAAGTTTGGATTGGAATTGGTACGGGATTCAATACATCCATGGTAGGTATATATCCTTTCCCAGTCGGGAAACGATTCTGGGACCATCCGCTTCAATAACCGCAGTATATGTAATAATAATGTAGCACATTTGCATTACGACATCGTTATATGTTGAACCACTAAACGCATTTGAATGATAAACAACAACAAAAAAATTGCGGTCGTAATTGGATCTTTGATGTCATTACAACTGAATGGATCCTATGAAGATAGACGTGATTGATATACAGAAAACTTAACTATAAGATACTCGAACATACTCGTACGATTAGATTGTTCTGAAAATAAGCATGTTTTTTACTTTGTTTCAGGTGGCCTGTAAAGACCAAGATGGCGTGGCTTCCTATGTATACCTTTCTTCTTGCTGCCGCGATTCTTCTGGCGCCGACGTTGGCGGCTGTCTGTCCCGATAGCTGTGTATGCAGCACTACACGTGACGGTCTCCACCGTGTCACTTGCAGCAACCTTCAAGAACTCTACAAATACACCCTTCGACAAAAGCACCACAACATCAACATACTCGATCTTTCACACAACAACATCACAAAAATTACGCACGAATTGGACAGGCTGACTGAAGTGGTAACATTGGATCTCTCTACAAACGGACTGACAGAATTAAATAAATTTTTGCATAATACGAAAAAATTGGTCCACCTGAATCTCGCTCATAATCGACTACGAAAGGTTTCACTGTCATATCTGCCAGTAAGTGTCAGCTCTTTAGATTTAACTGGAAATCTATTGATGGACGTGCCATCCGATTTAAGTCATTTGCCCAGTTTGGAACACCTGGAACTTGAAGGTAATCCAATTCACTGCTCGTGTGATAATATCGTCAACAGAAATCGGTTGTTGGCAGCAAACGTGTACATCGATGACGTGAAATGTTTCACCCCTGCCCATTTGAAAGGCCGATCTTGGCTCGAATTGAAAACAAAAGATATTTGCAAAGTATCTAAGCCAGACTTTTTGGATATGATGATGGGAGACGAACCGATTGATGCTGTCCGAATAGGTGAAGAAAGCAATGCCCTAAAATCAATGCCTTTAGTAGCCAGTAGTGATTTGGAAGAAGGCAAAGTCGTTCATGGGGCTGATTTAGGAGAAGATGATGATAATTTACAATTCATGAAGGTTGGGAGTAAGATAACGCCGAATGAAGGAGAGGGATCAGGTGAAAGCGAGGACGAAAACGTACGTAACAAAGCTGATAATTCAAACGGCGATGATTCAAATGTGAACTCAAACAGCGATCTTTTCGAAGGATCAGGGGAAGGATCTGGTTTCTCTGGTTCTTTTAATACTCATTTCAAAGATGATATAGAAACAACTACTCTAATTTCTGAAGTTTCAAGTAATGATACAGTCCATAATTTATTACATTCCGAAGAATTATTATCTGCGCATCATGTACACGTTTCTGATGATTCAATAGACGGTTCTGGTGAAGGGTCTGGATTCTTTCCTTTTGAATACGATGACCATACTGAAAGTATCATAGAATCTACTACTTCTGTAATTGAAGAATTAAATCCCGATCCAGTTCATAGAGTGTTCAAAGACGAAGATGAGACTAACTCTACAGAATTTGAGTTCCCCATTCCAGAACCACCTACCGTATATAAAGGCGGACCCGACTGGCATAGCAAACCAGATCCCGAAGTAGTTACTGTGGCATCTGCTCCTGCAGAAGTAACTAGAGATACTACGGTTTCGGAACATATACGTGTAACTCAGGCCTCTGAAGTTCTTGGTCAAGCTCCATCCTTCGAAGAAAATGTAGTAACGCATAAAACTGGTACATATGTGTGTATCGCTTTGATTATTGTTTTACTAGTCGGATTAATTGGATTTGCGATTACCAAAGGACAAATGAGAAAACGAAGGGATCGAAGACTACTAAGACAACAAAAACGAGATGTGGAAAAGGCTTCAAAAGAGATGGTAGATATGAATAAATCTTTACTAGGCAAACCGGCTCCTATAGGAAACTCAACAGATAGAAAGGTTAATGGAAAATATGAACTTGTACCTACACATGAGTCACATCAGAAAAAAGCCGAATATGGCGATGTTGCAAATGGTAAAAAACATGAAGAAGACAGAACTGACAGTCCGCGTGATACAAATCAAAATAAAAACAGTTCTATTGATAATAATTTAGCACATCAAAATCATGCACCACAGCAAGAAACATCTTTTGATTCTGAACCTGGAGTGGTTGGTTCTCGAAAAGACACCAACTCCTTGTCTAGCGAAGATATTTTTGTTCCAATAAATGATGATGATAATCCAAGAAACAGTAACTTAGATTTAGGTGTATCTCAACCACTTATAAATGGAGATCCCATTGCTGATTCAGACTACTTATCACCATCCCGTGAATATGTACCTGTATATTCACCCGATATGGGTAGAGTCCGAATTAAAATGACAGAAACACCGAAGCCAAAAACTCCAGTGCTAGTCACTAGAAGTAGGTCTAATGCTGGAGACATAATTATTACGCCGACATTAGATGGAAACGCATCAAAGTCAACTACTTGAAATTAAATTTTATTATACAGAAAAAGAACAATGTTGTTTAACAGTGTCACTTAGCAAGGTTCACTATTGGCGAAGTGCTGTGATTATTCAGTGCTGGAATTAGTGTGAGACGTAAATGTGTACATGTGAGGACTCAATATAGTGTGAGTTGCATGATGATAATGACTGTATTAAGTACTGCCAAAGTGTGTTTGTAGTCAGTGCCTTTATTGTGACTGTTTAGTGGTTTAGATATTATTATATTTATGAGAGCATATTGCGCGATACATAGAAATATTTTTATAAAAATATAAAATGTTGCCATGTTCATTTATTATCTAGATGTAATTTTTTTATTCAAAAATATGAAAATCAATATGTTAAAATTAGTTTGTTGGTAACACAATTTGTACAATCTAGCATTGTATTCTTTTTCGGTTTCGGTACAATTCTTGAGTTGTTAATGGTTGTGTACTTACGTATTTAAAACTGCTATAATTATGTATAAAAGGCAATTTTAATCAACGAATGGTTTAGCAGTTATCTGGTTGTAGTTTATCATCTTAATTTTCCTATTTTGAGAGCATGAATCGACTTAGATTCGTCTTTATTGCGGTCTAAGCCTAAGTTCCTTATGAGTAATGTTATTAAATTATTAGATATATAAGAATGTGATACCATTTATTTTAAGCGACACATGCTATTAGTTATCTATATACTTATAATAAAACTGTAAAGGGTCGAATTCTGTACATTAAAGATATTTTGAAAATTTTTGTTGGAGGACACTATTTAGTCGATACTGAAGCCAAAACTGTAATTTGTTTCATTTTTGTCTGTCTGTCTGTCTGTCTGTCTGTCTGTCTGTCTGTCTGTCTGTTTCACGACCGCGCATCACGGCTAATCCGCTGGATGGATTTAAATGAAACTTGACATGATTATAGTTCATACTCCGAGGTAGGACATAGGATACTTTTTGTCCCGGAATTCATCATGGTTTCCCTGGAAGACGGCATCAAAGTCAAAATGTGTATTAAGCTATAATTCATTAACCCGTTGTCCGATTTCATTCATTCTTTTTTTGTTAGAAAGGAGGTTCTTTAATGATTATTCCGTATAAATTTTATCATCATCACTTTTGTAGTTCAGAAATTATAGACATCAGAACCTTTATCGATGAGTTCAAGTAGGTGACTTGAAACTCGGAATGGACAAGCACCTAGGGCTAGGACGTAAGGGCTCAAGTCAGACTGGAGTACCCTTACAGCCGTAAATAAATATGCTTAGCAGACCATTTTGTATGGTTTAAGATTTTTCACTTTTAGGGTGAACAAAAATCATGAATTTATCACCACGTTATACCGTATCGCGCCATCTCTACAAATTATGTGGAACTTGAATGTAAAACTTGGAGATAGGTACTACCGAATTTTTGTTAATAATAGTTAATTGTCATGTAATGTACTGTTCCTTGACTTTATATTAAGATGGCACTGTTTTTCACTTTTGTGGACATTCCCAGAGTGCCACGTCTATTTTTATCATCCGCAACATGGAAAGAGTAAAATAATGGTTCACAAATATTTTTAACGCTCAGGTCTGAACTGGTCCTAACCGATTGACCGTCATAGGTCTTTTTATACGTAAAAAAATATATAGCCATTGCCCATTCTGATACTTGGGATTGTATTGAGATGAAGCAAATATTTTTAACAGACTCTTATGTTGGGCTGGGGAATATTGTTAGTAGATTATTTTATCCCAGTGGTACCTACCCGGCCGAACTCTGAAAGAAGATTTCTACCACCAGTACAACTTTTCACATGATTTAATAATTTTTGACATATTTCGTGGTTTCAGAATAAAAATCACAATGAAAAGGACGATTTTAACTGTCGATATTTCGATACATTGATACAAGTCGTGGTCACATAGTGACCACGACCTGTGCCATTGGGTCGAAATATCGACAGTTAAAATCGTCCTTTTGATCTTTCAACCACGTATTAATGAAACTTTATATTTTTTACTAGCTGACCTGGCAAACGTTGTTTTGCCCTTGGGGATTTAAAAAAATAGTTGAATTGAGATTTAAACTATCCTATCTCTCAAGTTGGATCGAACTGCACATGGTGTGCAAATTTTATTATAATCGGTTAAGTGGTTTAGGAGTCCATTGAGGACAAACATTGTGACACGAGATTTATATATATTAAGATTAAAAATGAGTTTTCAAAATCACCACAAAATAACCCGTGCAAAGTAAGAACAGGTCTCTGTACAACATCACACCAGAATCCCGCGAAAATCAAGGAATTCTACGGTAGGTATATGTAAAAAAAATCGTAATTCACGCGGGCGGAGCCGCGGGCAACAGCTAGTAATAAATATGTATGCAGGAAATATAGTTCATTGATTGTACAGTTCTAGATAATTTTATTTGAAATTATTTAAATCTTTTTATTCAGAGACGTCTAATTGCTGTATCAATTTTCTTCAAATGACTGGTTTTAAATATTTCATCGTTTTTATAATTATCGACATTTTTTTTAATTTTAATGTAAACCAAACTTTATGGTGGATCAAAACTAAGATCGATCAATGTAAAGAGATTTTAACTGATGTAATTATATTTTCAATGATATAAAGCGTTAAATCAACTTGTCTGAAGTTTCCTTTCTACCCAGTACCCAAATATTAAGCCAGTCACTCTTATTTCTACAGACATAAGCCATCTATAAAAATATATAAATGCACAGTATGCAGAATTCTCGGCAGAAAAGGTCGATTCAGTGTTAGGCTATACGATTGCTGTGTGTATCAGACCAAGGGTTAGTACTGGTTTTTGAACGAATTTTGAGTCGATTCGCATCAAATGAATCGGCTTCCTCCATACATTACAGCCAGCGCCATCTCTTGACAGCTGAATGTCAATGAATGTTGTATGTAATTGTACTAAGCCCTCTGATCAGAGGTGATGTCCTCTGGTGTTTTGTACACTGTAGATAGGCTTGTGCTTGACAATCATACTGATGGAAAGCAATTATGAGGAGAAAGTGCGCTTGCTTAGAAAATGCGTATTCACTCTTCGCGAAGTCTTGAAGGCATCGCGATTTTACTTGACTGGGAAAATGGAGGCTGGAACTTCTTGATGAAATGCTTTTCCATCGAAATGGAGGTTAGTGAACATAATTGTTTTAATACAACGTTGGTTTTAGTTGAACAAATCTGGGAGTATTTTTTTTTCAGTATAAGGAACATGTAGGTATGTAGATATTGACCATGTGCAAGGACAATAGCCAATAATCCACGGGCTATGATGCAAATTACCAGGTTTTATGTAAGTTTTCATTGAATTGACAGAGTCATAATTAATTTTATCATCATACGTGCTTGGGATTTTGCGTCTAGTAAACTGATATGACGTAGTATTATAATAACTACTAATCCAAAGTTCAAAGTTGTGGCATAACTCAATGTGAGTATTAATCACTGATATAGGTAGGTACCTGTTTATAATTTTTTCTAGCTTCTTTTACAAAGTGATTGAAAGATGTACAAAGCAAAAGTTTTTATTTAATTAACTTGTATTACAGCGATGTTAAGTAGTTAAATTTATTAGAAGACATTCAAACTTATAAAATTAATAATAAATAAATTATATCTATCGTTAAAATAGAACATACCTAGATGCCATGCAGATATCTACAAAAATGTAATAAGTGATGAGGTACATGAAACAACTTTTCTTCTATTACTTTCAAAAGTAACGACAGGACTCGCTCCATAAAAATCACTCCTTCACGCCAAAACTACTGAACTGATTTGATTTTGGAATGGAGATATATTTAATATAAGCCTAGAAAAGTTCACAGTTCCTATAGTATTTGGTGCCTCTAAGAAATCGCTACATAGCGATAAGGCCGCCAAATTGTACTCATAAGTTGTTTTTAGTTTAATGTGTTTTCTTTTTATTTTGTGTGGTGTACAATAAAGAGTTTATCTATTTATCTATTTGTGACATTCATACAAACATATCCAAGAGCAACAATAAAGTTATTTACACTTATTAAAAAACCTATTTACAATTACAAAATATTAGAATGATGGGTCAAATAATACAATTATTGTTATATCAAAAAAATATACAATTAAATACAAGAAAGCCGATTTTACCATAGAGGCGTAAATTAATTATTCCTTTGACATTACAAAGATTTTCAAAGTGATAAATAATAATATTTACGTCTACTTTTTTAATAGGAGGTTAACATAGGTGCACAAGTTTTAATTAAAGCACCTCTTGAATAAGTACAGCAAAAGGTGGGAATTGGAAATTGTATGAATAAAATTATGGCACATTGCACGAACGCCAAAATAAATTTTTAAATGGTGTTTCGTAAACTGCAGAAATGGAAGTATCTTTTTTCTTCATTATCTTCATATATGTATATTTACAATATAGTTATAATTATAGTTAATTCAAGAATGTTATTTTTAGTTATTTTATGAAATTAGTTGCATCATAATTATGCGATTCCTGATCCTGAGTTAATTTTCTGAAATGGACTCTAGGAAGCCAAGATGTTATTTAAATCATTGTAATATCGTCATTACCTCAATGTTACAGCAATAAACTTACAATTTGGCAGCTTATGAATAACTACCAATTTTCATAAAATACCTAAAAAGAGTTAATCACACCCTTCAGAACATGTAAAGCAACATTAGCAATATTCAAAAGTCACTCTCATTTGGTTGATTGTCATTAGAAAATCGTCGAATTCTCGGGCAAAGTGGTCTTTCTAATTCAGCTTCAACTTCTATTACATTACTGTCTTGAGTGTTGTATTCTGACATTCGTCTTCGTCTTGCCCCTGGGCTATGCTCTAGTTCTGCTATTTCATGGCTGCCGTATCGTCTATTCCTTCTTCTTCGCCTTTTTTCTCTGTCAGAAGCATTTTCAGTTAGTTCTATATCATCCAACACTGGTACATCACCATTTCTTTCTGTCTCTTCTAATAAATCACCACTCGATTTGGTTTTCCTTCTACCCCTTCTACGTTTAGTTTTACCTGTGCCCGTTTCATTTAAAGATTGACAAGATGCATTCAACTTAGGCATAGAGAGAGCTTCGTCATACGATGGTGGTGCGATCAAGTCTCTTGGATCTGGTGTGTTACACAAAGCTTCTTGCTCTGCCCGAATTCTAAGCTGTCTTAATCTATCTCTCGCTTCTTCGACTTGACGTTCTCTTTCGGCTTGCATTGCTGCTAAACGACGGTTCATAGATCTTCTTATCGTATTTATGAGTATAATACATAACGAAAGCCCGACTATCATGATAATTATGAACCAAATCAAATTATCTGCATTTCCCACTCTTTCAGTTGGGTTCCATACAAAATAACATGCTTCTAGCCATGTTTGTCCTATGACCGCCACAGGACTACTACACATGAGGTTATAAGACTCTTCCTTTTTATTTGGCTCAAGCGTAACATATTCATAAAAGTCGAACATATTGCTATCAGCGCATTCGCATCTCCACATATTGTCACTTAGATCCAGTTTATCCAAATAAGGATTAGAATCAAAATATGATTTGCTCCAAATGTTAGTAAATCTATTTCCTATAACACTGAGCCCACTTAAACGAGGTAACATGAAGAAAGTGTAATTACTGATGGAACTTATTCTATTGTAATTCAAGTTCAAGTACTTGAGAGTATTAGAAGAAATGCTGTCTGGAATGTGAGATAGAAGGTTATATGATAAATCTAGTTCCACAAGGGAAGGAAGTCCTTCAAGTGAGTCTTTTCCAATTAAACTTATTTCGCATGAACTCATATCAAGTGTATTCAGTGACGTTGATTTCAAGTGACCAACTCTGTGAAGATAATTTCTTGCTAGTTTAATTTGTGTTAATGATGGCATTTCTAGAAGGCTATCTTCAGGTATTTGAGCAATCTCATTCCAGGATAAGTCCAAAAACCTCATCATACTGAGTCCCCGAAATGTATCACTCTTTATAGATCCAATATTATTATTCGACAGATCTAAATATTCTAATTTCGTATTATTTATAAATTCATTGCTTCTCAAATATCGTATCATATTATGATTGATGATAACCTTTCTGAGGTTAGGAAACCCAAATAAATTGGGTTTGAACACATTACAGTAAGAAATATCCAAAAATCGTAATGAGCTGGAGAATAAAGAATTAGAAGTAGAAGGTAATTCTAATCGATAATTATGCGACATTTTCAAGAAGACTAGAGAAGGTAAGTACGACAGTTCATTATGATTTATGTAGCTCAATTGGCAATTACTAACATAGAGACTATTCAGTGTCGGTGATACAAGATTTTGAATTCTTAATAAAGGATTATTATTAAGTTTCAAGACACTAATATTATTGAGCCCACTTATTGGTGATCTTCCGTGAATAGAATCTATTTCGCAGTTATCTAAAATCAGTGTCTCTAATGAAGGACTAATTAGTAGTTCTTGATTTGCCAAGTTTGCCATCGTCCTAAATTTATTTTGAGAAAGATTTAATATTTTCAGCTTTATAGCTGGTTGTAATACTTTATTTGGATTTAAGCTTATCCATGATTCAAATCGGTTTTTTGATAGATTTAAAATTTCGAGTGACGTCAAATTTTGTAAAGCATTTTCTGGAAGCTCCCTCAATTGGTTGCGACTTATATCCAAAGATACGATATTATGAAGCTTGTTTATGGCTTCTGGAAACGTGGAGATGTCGTTGTTTGAAATGTTCAATTTTGTCACCTGAAAACAAAACAAGATTTATTTAAAATTTAATATTAGACAAGATTTTCAAAATTGTAAAAGACATTGATCCTGATGTAAATCTAAAACTAAATTCAGATAACTTGTTCTTGATATGATTACTGAGTGAGTTAAATGCATCGAAAGAACGTTAATTGTTCGACAGATTGAGATTGAGAACATTGTTAAATTTTCTAAATATCCTGACATATATTTGTCTTCTTATTCTATAAACCATACATATATTAGTCATACCATTACAATTCACATGAAATTATGAAGACGAATGTTTGTATAATGTGTGTAATGTGTATGTCTGTTACTTCTTCACACTTAAACTAGTTAGCCGATTTGGTTGAAATTTGGAATAAATAAGGTTATACTCATTCCTTGGATTAACACATAAAATACTTTTAAAATAAAAAAATCCATAGTTCTAAGGAAAAGTGATAATCATAATTTCACGTGGACGGGGTCGTAGGTAACAGCTGGTTGTTTAGTACCTACAGTTTGATTGTTAAAAAATCTTTACCTTAGCATCGATACCGGTCGGCAGAACGGTCAATCCTCTGTTAGAACAGTCCACACTAGTTCTATCAGCGTTGCATGCGCATAGATAGCATATTTCATTTGAATGATCATCAAAATCCAGTAATTCTGCTGTCGCCAGATAAATCAGCAGTAGCAGCCCCGAATTCCATAACAGATTCATCACGTCTGCCTATCATTACTACCTGTAATCGTAAAGTGTAATCTTCATCGGTCTTTGTCCACAGTTACGTACCTTACACTAGCTTGTCATTATCACATTAGGTATTCTGTACTGTTATCACGAAAGCTACTGGCATCAAAATCTACGTGGTGATGGTGGTGGACTACGTGTTGTTTTATAATCCGCAAAATGTGTTTGCTTTAATATGGGTTTATTATCCACTATTGCCGCAGTTGCTGCTTGTTTGTCAACTCTACTGTCACACTTATGAATTCACTCACAGTTATGAATCACAATATAACAGACTAGTAGGGCGCGTGTGTGCGCGGGCCACATGTGGCCCGCGTGCAGTCTTCCCGCCCATAAAGGTATCGCCGTCATCTCCATCGCCCGTTGAAATCCGATTGGCAGTGAGCTGAAAAAATTACCAAGGAGCACTGTCATGGTTCAAACATAAAATACGCTGAACCTCATCCGATAAGGTTCAGCGTATTTTTTTCTTCGAACTGACCTTAACTATCTTTAAAACCATGACGGTGCTCCTCAATCATCATCCAAATCCTAGATCATTGTCTCTTCTCATAGAATGTACATTTTCCATGGAAAGATAAATTCCGCCACAGTGAATTATTTTCCATGCATCCCGTAGAACTTGAGATCCTGATCACCTCTTGTTAAGAAACCACTCTCTTATCTTTTATACTTTCCGAGATAGAACAACACGAAATTTGTATGGCGGCCATCTTGAATCCGCCATTTTGGTTTCTCTTCAGCTCACTGCCAATTGCGTGAAGTTCCGAGTATTTTTTGTTTCAGCAGTCCCCACCTAACTATAATACCTTGCCCATGCTCCTTGACTGTCTTTAAAATCCTCAATCATCACCTCATTCCATATTTTTCTCTGGTAGTCTTCCAAAAAACCGCATCAAAGCACTTCATGATTTACAACTCGTAGTCTCTTCAATATTCCTCATACATTTTCTATGGAAAAATAAATTCCGCCATTTTGTTTTTTTTTTTCTATCCATCGAATAGACCATGGGGTCCTGATCACTTCTTGTCAAGAAACCGTTCTTCCATCTTTTATACTTTTTGAGATGGACACCGATGAAGTTTGTATGGCGGCCATCTTGAATCCGCCATTTTGAATTTTTTTTTGAGCTAAATGCCAATCGGATGATATTTCGAGTGACATTTGGTCGAGCACCCCCCACCTATCTACGATAACCTTCCCGTGCTCTTCACCCGTCTCCGAAATCCTCAATCATCAGCTCTCTCCATATTTTTGTTCTTAATGAATTTTTCCCCTCTATACGAAACAATCAGTAAAAAAAAAATTTTCATACAAAAATGTTCAGGAGAGGTGATCAATGAGTCAGTCAGTCAGTGAATCAGCACAAGTAGCTATATATATATTAACTAGTAGGGCGCGTGGGTGCGCGGGCCACATGTGGCCCGCGTGCTGTCTTCCCGCCCATAACGGTATCGCCGTCATCTCCATCGCCCATTGGAATCCGATTGACAGTGAGCTGAAAAAATTACCAAGGAGCACTGTCATGGTTTTAAAGATAGTTACGGGCAGTTCGAACAAAAAAATACGCTGAACCTCATCGGATGAGGTTCAGCGTATTTTTTGTTCGAACAGCCCTTAACTATCTTTAAAACCATGTCAGTGCTCCTTAATCATCATCCAAATCCTAGATCATTGTCTCTTCTCATAGTATGTTTATTTTCCAAGGAAAGATAAAAAATTCCGCCACACTGAATTATTTTCCATGCATCCCGTAGAACTTGAGATCCTGATCACCTCTTGCTAAGAAACCACTCTCTTATCTTTTATACTTTCCGAGATAGAATAACACGAAATTTGTTTGGCGGCCATCTTGAATCCGCCATTTTGAATTTTTTTCAGCTAACTGCCAATTGTATGACGTTTCGAGTTACATTTGGTCGAGCACCCCCCACCTATCTTCGATACCCTGGCTGTGCTCGTCACCCGTCTCCGAAATCCTCAATCATCAGCTCTCTCCATATTTTTCTCTAGTAACTCTCCGAAAAACCGCATCACAACCTTGCATAATTACCAACTGTTAGTCTCTTCAACATTCCCCATACATTTTCTATGGAAAAAATAAATTCCGCCATTTTGAATTTTTTTTCTATCCATCGAATAGACCTTCGAGTCCTGATCAGTTCTTGTCAAGAAACCATTCTTCCATCTTTTATACTTTCCGAGATATCGGCGAAATTCGAATGGCGGCCATTTTGAATCCGCCATTTTGAAAAATTTTTCAGCTCACTGCCAATTGGATGACATTTCAAATGACATTTGGTCGAGCACCCCCCACCTATCTCCAATACCCTTGGCTGTGCTCTTCGTCCGTCTCCGAAATCCTCAATCATCAGCTCTCTCCGTATTTTTCCTCCTCATGAATTTTTACCTTCTATACGAACCCATACTTGAAAAAAAAATTTTTCATACAAAATTGTTCAGGAGAGGTGATCAATGAGTGAATGAATCAGCACAAGCAGCTATATATATAGTAATGCAACACCTGCGTCCTGCACTGAGTTTCTTTTAGTTTTAATTTTCTTGTCACGTGTATTACCACCCCAAAAAGGAGCATGATCCACTTTAAGAGCTACGAAACAAACATCAACATCAGCCAATAGGCCCGTGGAATAGGTACATGAAACAATTTTATCTTGGTTATCAGAGAACGATAAAGGCGAGCTGTAGTTTACTTAAATTTAGGTCGTTAATAAGTACATTACTTACCTATTTTTACTGCTATTAGAATTTCAAACGTATGGAAATTACGTTTATATTGTAATAGGATGTGCAGCATAGCCTCAACTGTAATGATGCAAAGTAATTAAGTTACTCAATGATTCATTCAATATTCTGCGAAAATACTTATAGGGTGTGTAAAGCAGGGGCAAATATTCAAAATCTATTAATAGGTATAAATAGGTTGATTGAAGAATACTTACAAAAATATATCAAAATATAGTTTACAATCAATATTTAAATATAGTTACAGGGGTTAATAGATAAATCGATATAGCTAGGATTCATTTTTAGAAAATGTAGAATTTACCAAAAAAAAATATATGCCTCCTACTGCCATCTATTGGCCAGTAGTGGCTACCGAGTGATGCTCGGTCACCCAGATATTTATAATATTATGGTAAAAATATTGTTTCGGGAAGTTTTGTAGAAAACATTCGGCATAGTCTTATTGGTCCTTATCGTTATCTTATTTATGTGTACTTATCATTATAATATGTACCTACCTACCCAAGTCATATTTTATATAATTATATGAAATCGAAAAGTTAAACGGTTAAATACGAGTACCTATAGATGATGCGTGTATTAGTTTCTTACCATTTTCAATTATATTTATCACATGATTTTTTTATTTAAAAAACTTTTGTTCCAATTCCACTGGAAAAATTAAGCAGCAATCAAGGCCAGTTCCAGTATCACCAACATATAAAATTCAATGAAAACGGGGAATAACTTCACTTCACAAAAGGGACAGAGTGACTCAGTATTTCACAGCTTATGAAAGTAAAATCTAGTGAATAGAACACTACAATAATATTTTTACGTGTGTCTTGAACCAGAGGATAACTTTATATGAGCCGAATTAAAATATGACGTGTTATCACTTATCATAGATAATGGATAAGGGCTATATGAGACTGTAGGTGTGGTGATTGCTAACAGGTATTGATAATTATATTGCCATTGTTATTTATTAAAAGTGTCAGAAGTCAACATAAAATATATTATTGGGTTTCTAATTTATTTAATGTAGGTGGAAATAGTACTTAACTGTATTAATTTTATCGGTTTAATATTTATGTATATAATGAGATTATGAGACACTGTATTTTGATTTCTGACTACCACCTAACGATTTTGTTATATACATTGACTTATCATGTTTTAACGAAGATACAGTTTATTTATGAATTATATTTTTACGCATTCTCTTTTTTTACAGAGCCATCTATCAAAAATAATGAAAACAACGAAGCGCCGTCGAGCCTCTGGTTCATCTTGCATGCTATGTTTAATATACATCACTAGATGTCACTATGTGCTACAAAACGAAAATTTTCAGTACGTATAGAAATAAATACATTTTTGTTTTTAAAAATATTTATTTATTCATCCATTCTACGCATCAATCATTATTATCAATCATGAAAACATATTATGTTAATATAACCCCATACTTTAAATACAAAATAAAACATAAAACAGCAACTAAAATCAGTCGATATTTATATCTACCGTCCGTCTCACTGATCGTCTGTCATGGACCCTAGGTCTTGTTTCTGTCAAATCACCAATAGACCTCGATCTTCGATATCTTCTATTGTGATTGTTATTTTCTTCTTCATCTACGAAATCTGGTAGCGAGTGGAAGGAAGCGTTCAAACGAGGCATTAAGAGTGCTTCGTCGTAGCTTGGAGGCTGTTCCTCTCTTAATGGGATTCTCACTTCCACTGACTCATTGCTTTGCGTAGCATTTCCATTCAACGCAGTGGTTTCTGGCGTTCTTCGTGGAGGCGTCGGTGGATTTAAAGCCATGATGCATCGACATACGCACGAAGTAATTAGAGTTCCTATAATCATACCAACTATCACAGCCATGATGTTGTAAGACGATCCAGCGTTGTCATCGGCATGCCATGTACGAATATACGCCTGCTGCCAACTCAACTGAGTTACATTTGAAGGGGAGTAACAGATTAACGATCCCTTGTCGCGAACTTTTGAAGGCTCCTTCGTTAAGAACTCGTATGTAAGCAACAGATTGACTCCAAAACCTTCACAGCTCCAACGGTTTCCCTTCACGCGGACTTCTCTCAAAAATAGGTTTGAGGCAAAGTGTGAAGATGACCATACCTCCTTAAACTCATTACCTCTCAAATCTAAAACCGCCAAATGCGGTAGTGACGAGAACGTGCGGTCATTGATCGTTGATATTGCATTGTAACTGAAATCTATTTCTTGTAAGGAATTCGAAGCTAGATTGTCCGGTATGGATTCAATTTCGTTCATGGACAAATTTATTTCGAGCAAACTGTTCATATCAGTTAAGACGTTCATATCTAAATTAGTTATTTGACAAGAACTTAAATGTAAACTCCTTAAGGAGGGTGATTGAAATTTGGGAACTTCTGTAAAATAGTTTCTAGATAAAATGAGCACTTCCAAACTTGTTGTTCTCGCGAATATGCCGAGTGGGAGATTGTTTATCCGATTCTCCGATAAATCGAGATACGTCAGCCGTGGCATTCTTACGAAAGCATCTTCATCGATGCGATTTATCTTATTTTTCGATAGATCAAGTTTTTGAACGTTGAAAGTATTCTCGCTTCGCAACCATGAATCGTAATTGTTGTTTGACAAGTTGAGTGCATTCAGTCTCTGCCAGCTCAGCATGTAGCTCGGCAATGGTCCTGTTAATCTGTTTCCAGATAAATCCAAAGTCTCCACTTGACGGAAGTTTTCAAGTTGTTCTGGAAACGTCGCAAAATTATTGTTGGCCAGGAGCAATATTTGAGCCTGTAAATAAAAAAATAGCTTCTTAATGACGAAAATGAAGTGATATTATCAATCTTTCAATGAATATTTAAATCTAAAGCTAATCATGTTAAGTAGTGACAGTTCAGGAGTAGGTATATTTTGACCACTTATTCGGAGATTGGAGTATGAAAATACGATCCATAAAATTTCTAAAAAAAGGTACCCATTCCAAAATATGTATGTATTTAAAACATTCTCAATATTTATGATGAGATGATGATGATGATGATGATGATAATGAAGAGGATCTACTTAGACAACCTTTTAATGAGTATCTTGAAGAATTGTATATATTGAAACTTTATCCATTACGTATTTACCTACACACTCTACTAATTAGTACTTGACTGCGATTCAGCTTATGGACGATGCAGTCAAAGATGGTATCGCACTTACTTGAAAGAAGTAAACTCCCTAATAGTTTCTACACAGCATCGCGCCAGAACGCGAAATCTTCTTTGATGATACGTACATTATAATTGAGTCCACTGGGTAACTCGTTGAGGTTTCGATCAGCACAGTCCAAGTAGAGTAGATCCTCGTGCGAGTAAGTCTTGCAGGTCTCTTCCAGCTCGTCCTCCACCTGCGGCAGAGGGCTCAACAGCACCGTCGCTGGCAGCAGCCATAACCACAGCGACAGAACTACTAAACCTGGAAACATGTCGTTCTTTTTATGTAAGTAAACCACTGTGTAAGTACCACCTTCACGTATCTCGGTCAAAGCCAAAGGCGACGTGTCACGCGATGATGAATCATTAAGCGATAGAGTCGTCTTTTTTTAAATACTATGTGACCTGACAAACATTGTCTTGCTACCAAAAAATATTTGTCACTTATATAAAAACTAGCTGATGCCCGCGACTTCGTCCACGTGGGATAAAAACTATTCTATCTTTTAAGTTGGGCCAAATGACAGATATTCACGAAGTTTGAACTAAATCGGTTCAGTAGTTTAGGAGTCCATTGAGGACAAACATTGTGACACGAGATTTATATATATTAAGAAGATAGTTAACGTCCCTTTCTTAGACCTCTCGAAAATACGCCAAAAAATATCTAAAACCTAGAATGGGATGGGATGAATGAATAAAAATATAAATAAATACTAAAGTGGTTTATCACATTGAAATATTCGCATATCCTTCGTGCAAGTCATCAACTCACTAAAACACCGTAATTGATAGGGTCAGTAAGTACAATGTTATGCTACGTAAGATTTGAATCGAAATGCATATATCCAAAGATTTGTATCTAATAACCCCCGAATAAAATCTGTGCCCCCGAATAAATGGTTATAATTAAACCTAGTACCTACATGATTATGAATAATTCTCACAAATATATCGATATTACTTACAAATCGTGAAATAAATGATATATTTTATAATAATTATTTTCAGTGAAGGTTTTCGTGGGATCAGCAATCTTCCGAAAAATAATACAAAGCACATAATACACAGTATTTCGAATTTGCGGTATTCCTAATGTGTAAAAATACAAAGGTAAATCAGGGCGTTCAATTTGATAAGATTACGGAATAAGATTTATTGCATATGTACTTTTTAATCTGGACTAGAATTTAAAATTATTATTACATTTGTTAAACACATTTGTACAGTAAACCGGACCACGTGACAAATAATTAATTTAAAGAAAACTTGTCAAGCTTTATCGATATAAAGATACTACTTTGTCTTATTTAAATCGCATTATGGGCGGTAGTGTTTTGAATTTTCATATTGTGAGCCTGAATGTGGATAGATATGGAAAAGAAAGATTGAAATTTTCATTTTTATTCAAAATATTTAGTGTGTATGCCTTTTTACTATATTTTTTCTTGGTTTTGACAGTTTAGATATGAGTGAGAATATATCTTTCTGATATTGTTACGAGTTTAGGTCTTTTGATTCTTTCATAATTATGTTATGAAAAGTAAGACACTGGATATTACATTATAATATCTCATCTTTGTTCATCTATGTTCTCTACATTAAAACACTATACATTTATCACCTTTATACTAACCCATTAGTACCGTTTCTTGCTCCTCATGTTACGTTATCGCACCCTTCTTTTTTTCACTTTGAATAAAATCCACTTCACCTGTGTTGTCATTAATTTTCACTTCCACTGCATTCACGTGCGTAAATTGTGAATTCTCATGTTCTATGATTCAGTCCAAATTGGTATTGCAAGACTGAATATCTACGAATGTCAACGGATGGGCACCGCCAGCAAGCAAGCAGTACGAATACAGGATGCTCGTTTTTCGGTTTGGGTAGTATATAGTAGTATCAAAGTACGTTTTGTAGTAATTTTTGTAGATATAAAAGTAATATAATGTTATCTTAATAAATAATTACTAGTACGCATTAGGGATAAATGGCCTTGGTTGCATGCTTCATTACTGAAAGTCATGCCCGCATTAAGGCATTACTTTAGAAGTAAGATTTTTGGCCTGAATAGTTTCCTGCTTGAGGTATCTACAATTACAAATTTACAATAATTTCAAAAATTTACATTAATTACAAAAAATTCGATATAATATACATATGACAAAGAAATGTTCATCATAATCATCATCATCTCAGCCTGTTTGGACACATTATTATAGGCCTTTTCAGCGGCCCTCCTCAGCTTTCCTTTTCCAACTCTCTTCCGAAATGTCCGTCTGAACATATTCTTATCGTTTTCCTTATGACTGTTAATTTCTTACACTTACTCGTATTTAATATATCTAAGTACTGTTTTCTGTATGGAAAAGAAATATAGAATTTTTGCTCAATATTGAACACCATGTATAGTGCAATGTTATCTAAACCCCGTTATCACTGATTAGACGCGTGTTCTTATCGTCATACCCAAAGAAATAGTTTTGCTCAAATGTAAGTAAATAAAGTTAACACACGGCAACGTTTTAATACTGAAATGTTAACACTATAGAAAATTTTAGATAGCCATTATAACCATACGAATTTCAATTCATGAACATTTTACAGGTCGAAGAGCAAAGGGCAGTCAAGTTCACTTGGAATTTGGAAATCAACATTGAAATGATGTCATCGATAGGCTTGCGTGAATCATAGCTGAGAAACTTTAATGAAATGGAGGTTACGTCAGTGGCACGTTTTTATAGCCGGCCCTGCTTTGCACGGGTGATCAGGTGAAAATTTTGAATAATCCATACGAATGACCTCTGTACAAAATTTTAGCTTGGGTTATGTTGGTTAGGGTTGGTGGTAGCCCTGGATCTCGTTTTTCCGAAGGCTGTACCTCGATAGCGACTTGCTGGTTAGGCGCTTTGTGAAGTAAGTTTAATTTTTTCGTATTATATTGTGACTTTGGCGCCCCCTGAAACTGCCGCCCGGTGCAAATGCGGTTTGCGGAGTTTGTCTGTGATCTTGCGCGAAACCTGTTCGCTCGCGCAGACAAGGCCATACGAACACCTCCACGAGATCGCACCGCATTAAAATCGATTACCCGCGTCCGCTAACTCGCGAGTGTGCTTGTCCGTGGGCGGTGACAAAGACGAAGACGACGACGCGGATTTATGCAACTGGACCCCCAGCATCCCCGCGCAGGGTGGCGAATGATCGCTGACCTCGCGAGGCCACCAGACCCGTCACACCAGCAGGCCTCAAGCCATGAAAGCGAGGCCTTAGCCCCTTAACTGGGGCTAAAAGAACAACACAGCAACAACATGGCCCGGGCAACGAAGCAAGCCCCCCCGAGGCCCCCTCAAGGCCCGTACCCCGGCGCGTTCTTGCTCCCCGTGGAGAAGACCACACAGCCCCGGTTTGCCCCACACTAAATCCGGGCCCGGCTGATGATGAATATGAATGAATAATACGAGTAAGTTATAACTTTCCTTTGTAGGGTTATTGTTCTAGAAGATTTAATAAGTTTCTTCTTTAACGCTATTCGAAAAGTGTATCTTGGCTTGAGCTGTGAACTATTAATAGTCAATCTGGTGTGACGTCGTTGCTCCTCAAATCCTAAGTGCTCGAGGATTAAAATCAGGTGCCGAGGTTGCAAAAACGCGACACGCTCGCATCATTACGGCTGTCTGAACTTGTTTGTAGCCTCACAGACTCACCCCCGTCTTTCTAGGGTGGCAAGCTTTCGATTGAGAATGCTTCTACGAAGTTCGAGACTTAAGACTAATTTTTGAAACTTTCAATACACTGGTTTTTTATAAACTAAAATAAATAAATGAAAATATAAAAAGCATTTTATTCTACTACTTTTACAAGCACTTCTTACCGAGTACGTCGTAAATATTAGGTATACATATCTATTTTAACGAACTACAAGTTAGTTCTTAACTACGATCTAAGCTGATGGCAAGTTACGATGCAGCCGAAGATGTTATCGAACTTGGAAGGGGTATGGAACTCCTAATAGTTTCTACTTTACTCTACTAGACAGCATTGCACCGGAACGGTAAATCCTATGTCGGTGTGTCTTGTGCTGTATTTTGCACTACATTATTGGTTCACGAACAAGTAAAGAATTAAAATTAAAAAAAAACATGCGCTGTAATAAAACGAACTTTTTCCCCACAACAATATAGCCTAATTTACTTGGAATGATGTTAGAATTTTAACGATACCCCATATCTCCAAATCTCTTCAGTCGTTCAGAAGTTATTATGGCATTAAAAACTCACATACATACATAGAAACATGAACCCTAAATACATTACACACCTTTTTTTGGTAGTTGTGTAAAAATACCTTCTATATCTTGACAGATCTAACTCAATCGCTAGTTTTAACTCGAGCACATTTCTTATGTGAGTTAGTAAAAAGCTTGTAAAATCCGGTTATATTTGTGTGTACTGTGTAATTTTTCCAAATTTCCGCATCGATTTGCTTGCGGCATTCAATAAATAAGGATACAGCCCATTAGAGGCGGTCCAGCAAATCTTTGCCCACCGAACGACACTTACTTAGACTTAAACTGTTCCCGAGAGCTATTTACCGGGGATTGGGATAGCGACCGACGTCTCAGATGTACGAGCTGTTGCACTGTACTACATACAATATTATAGTAAGGTTCAGGTTATCATGAGAGAGATTTTCTGACAGATGTATATTTTGAAAAAAAACTTAGTATACCCATGTTAACGTACAAGTCATAGTACAAGGCAAAGTTGTGAAACTCTACTGAATTCATTGAGACAACAATTATGACCTACAAAATATGCTGTATTCTAAAGACAAGATGTTATTATATTCGTTTGTAATTTAAACCTTTTGTTTGCATGAATAAATAAATTTAATATTTTGTAGATAAATAGGACCTACTTTCGAATCTTTATGGAAGTTTTCATGGACCTAAGTATAAAACAAGATAAGTGTAACCCAGAACGAAAAAAACTTATATAAGATAGGAAAATAGGAACGAAAATAGAAATGTAAAATAGCAGAAATCGTACAAGTAGTACAAGAAAGATACCAAAAAATAAAAAAATAAAATAAAATAAGCCTTTATTGCTGCCAATGGTATTACATTAATTATTTAAACTAAAAGTTTATAAAAACATTAATATATGAACATGTGTATTATTTAATTTGTTTGACGATCGGTATATTTTACATAAACAGCTTGTCCTTCGACAAAGGCCTCCTCTAAAGATTTCCACCTTCAAAGGTGGAAAGATACCAAACAGTATATGAAATGGGTAGCAAAAGAAAGAATATGAAACTATATGAAAACAATAAAACTTTCGTCTTACATCAATTTAGAGGCAAGGGATTTGTAAGGTCCGGCGAAGAGATCAATTGCTGACCCTTCCATATCTTAATACCCGGAGATCAAGGAAATATAATACCGTATTTATTTGTGCTCGCCAAGGATCTTCCCTTCATATGTTAAGATGTTTGACCCTTGAAACGAGATGAAGGCAATTTGCTGTAGACTTCGTGATCCTTTTTGCAATTTGCTGTAATGTTTGGTAATTGTTTATGAACAGATTATGATTGTCTATTTTATCTCTCAACCAACTCTCCAAAAAGACCAGCAATAGGGCAAGAAAAATATCGAATATTTAAGGGAAACACGGTACGAAAAACTGTATTGCCATAAATAATTTGATGGAATTAAAATACCTTTGTATGCTTTACCTACTATTATACAAGGTATGAATTAATTAAATTAATAGAACCTCTGAGACATAAATACGCATATGCAGTATGCATTTATTTAATAGAGCTGGAATTTTATGACTACATCTAAATTTCAAAGATTCATTGATCTTTATACACATTAATCTTTGAACACTTCATTTTGGCTACTAACTATTTGTCAATATCAACCAATCTAGTACAGACTCGTCTACGAAATATAAGATTCTGAATTTATGCGTGTGTTTTAGGGTTCCGTTTGTGGTTCCATACCACTTCCAAACTGCGGAAGATGTCCCTGCATGGCAAAGTTTACTGATAGGTAGTAACACAACCCACTCCAAGTAAAATATGCTGAGTATTTAACGTACCTTTTGAGAGAGAGACTGTCTTCGTTTCAATCCGCTCCTTCGATCGCTCTCGGCTTCAAATGTCAATCCTTTTATGTTAGGCATGTACCTACCTCTTTTCTTCTTGTTATCGATAAAACTATTAGGAAAACCTACCTCTTTTCTTCTTGTTATCGATAAGATTTTAAATTTCTTAAGTAACCTTACCTTAATGGGTTTGTCGTTAGCTTCGTCGCTCAACTCGGAATTTCTCTAACATAACATTTCGCCTATGTACCTACCTACTTAGCATTACTCCCTTAGTGAGAGAAATATTAGTCGGTATATTATTGTTTCTCGTAAGATATTATGGTTAAACGTGCATTTTACAGTTTAAATGCTTACCTATATAGAGTCGTCTATAAAATCTCAGTCAGCCTGTATAATCCAAATTGCATAAATTGTAAGCCTCGATGAAATTTCCTAAGTTGTAAATAATTTTTTTTTAAACCGTATTTTTTTTTGTTGTTCTATCTTCTCTGAACTACCTACTTAGACATATATTACTGACACACATACATAAAATCATTAAAATCGACCGAGTTGTTTTCGAATTTAAGCAAGTTTTTTCACTACGGGAACCAAGCGGCCTCTCTAAGAATAGCCACCAATAATCATCTTATTATTGAGATAGCAAGTGTCGATATAAACTTGGCCACGTCTATTTTTAAGTAAAAATTTTGTAAATATCGATGATGGAGAAATCTCATCACTAAACCATTTTAAGTATTGATGGCGGCAGAATAAAACAGCATTGAGTCGATGTCGCATCCGTAAACCCTTCGTCGGGAAACAGGCTTATTCTTCCGATGAGTGCTATCGCTCGTGGCCTTTTAGACCTCCCGCGGGGCTCAGCCTTTTACAGTGTGTACGCGGCTTTATACGATCGACATTCAATATGAATTTCAGATAGGTTAGATCGGTAAGCTGTTCGGGGCTTGACAAATAGACTTGTGATCGTTCGTAATATTTATTGTAGGTATATGTTTCAAGATGCTTTTGAGAAGTCTTTGCGGTTGTAAAGATAGAGCTTAGTAAAAAAATTGGGAAAGAATGTTTGTAGCTGAATTAGCTATAGTGTACCTAATGATAATAATAATATTGATTAGCTTTCAATAACAACTTTAATGATTCACATGAATGAAAGTTTGAATTACCTGTAAAATCAATTTAAGTATTAACAGGCCAGGTCCACTTATCACGTGATCGAGAAAATACAGGAAGGCGTCTCGACGTCCTAATTTCAGATGACCGCCACGCGCCGAATACTTTGCTTTGCTATTTCACGCGCTACGTGCGCCCGATGACGAGGTAGCCCTCGTACGTCAAATGCGATAAAGTTACGCGATTAGAATTTCTTTATGGAGGCGTGGCCAGGCGCTATTGCGACTGAATTGCTCTTTTTTGTCGCTATTTTTTTTAATCATCTTGCCGAGTGAGCCTTCTGTACGTATTAATGAGTAGACCTAAATATATATACATTTACGCTGTATTTAAGTACTAAGATTGGTAAGAAAACTTTTAGTGTGGATAAAAGTATACATATTTCCTTTAGAAAGTAACCAAGAGCGGCGCGCACCGAGCGAAACTAAGCAAAAAGTCATAACGAAAATTAAATACGCTTTGATAAATTTTTGTCAGAAGCCACATCTCACTCCGAAGTTGCGGTAAGTTTCCATAAAGTTCTAGTTTCTCAAAAGCCGTCGCAAAACTACGGAACATTCCAGAAAATGAAGAAGCAAAGCATCCGAGTGAGGCGAAGGCGCCGGCTGAGGCGGAATAAAGTTGACATTTTTGCAAAGCTACGTTAGAATTTCAACAAAATTAAATGTGGCACTACACGAAATGAAAATAGTGTGAGCGAGCGCCTTCTCAGCCCGCCGCCTCCCCACGCCCGCCCGCCTTTCGATTCCCGCCCTACATTTGTAGTCGTCTTGTGTTTGCTTCTTTTTAACGTGAATTTATTGAAGTTGGATTAATTAGGTATTCAAATATGATAAATTATAATGAAATCTCTAAGATATTAGAGTGTATCAATTGCTTTGTTGATAGGTAATCTATTTCTTATGAGGCTGGAGATCTGTTCCCATTTGAAGCACATTAAAAGACTAATGATGGTGATATATCTACGTATTTAAACTACATACGAGTACTTTTGTATCTGGAAAACTGTATCATTAACACGCAGCACACAAGAATTAGATTAGCTGGAAATAATTTTGATATTTCTTGAGACTTATGATAGGCATTTCTGTGTTCTGATACTAGGTTGACTTATTGAGCATAAACAAAGTGCTTTTTTATATTCGTCGTTCTCCTAGGAGCAAGTGATGATGATGAAACAACATAAATACTTAGAAGTTGAAATAATAATGCCGACATGACGTAATAAAATCTATTTGTTTGTCATTTAAGTAGGTATATTTATTAACAATATCTCGAGACGATTCGTGTTTTAAATTTTAAACAAATATTGCGCCAAATGAAAAATAGTTCTTGCAAACTGTAAAGTTAATGGGTAGTTTTAACCAAAAAGCCGTTGCCAAGAGGGGCGAGAAGCAAACGAGATGCAACTGCACATTAGCACAACGAATAACCTCTGTCGCGGCGACTATCACGCCGCACATAAACTACGTCGAACATTACCGAGCGCACACACACGGCCTCCCAGATCACACAGCATACAGCAGTGCTATTCTACAAAATTTGCATCTCTGAAACAGCTGCCAGACAGCTGCCAAGCCGAAGATGGCATGCAAAATTGTATTCTATTATAACTGAAACATTCATAGATGCAAAGATGTACGCTCGTCGCTGTTTTGCAGAATAGCACGGCTGGTATTACTGCTAAACTATTACTGCTACTGCTATTCATGTTGATCGGTTCAGGTTGCTGTAGTCCTCTGGTGTTACGTTGAACGCACTCGATCTCATGTGACGCCGCCATCTACAACCGCCAGCAGATTTCTTGGTTGAAGATTTGGTTCCCAGGAGGTAACTGATTGATATTTATGTGCATTGTGCACAGCTGTTTCTGCCACCTCGTTGTAAAAATCTATAAAAAAAGTCTATATCCTTTAGCTTCAGGTTGTGCATGTTTCGATTAAGTCAATACTTACAAAAGTTTCGCACTATTGCTACAATACAGCTGTGCTTCAAAACAGCGACGAGCGTACATCTATGCATCTATGAATTTGTCAGTATTAATAGAGTACAATTTTGCATGCCATATTCGGGTTGGCAGCTGTCTGGCAGCTGTTTCATTTTGTGGAATAGCACAGCAGTGCAGTTAAACTATTCTTCTTCATGTTGATCGTTTGAGGTTACTGTAGTCCTGGTATCACGTTGGCTGCATTCGATGCAGCGATTCGGCTTGTGATGCTGCCATCTACCACCGCCAGCAAATGTTGGTTGCCAGTAGCTTTCTTAGCTGAAGAAGATTTGTTTACCAGGTGGTTGTTTAACATCAGTTCTGGCCAGGAACAGATCATATGTGGATTAATATATCTGTTTCTGTCACCTCGTTGTAAAAATCTGTAAAAAAAGTCTATATCCTTTAGCTTCAGGTTGTGCAATGTTTTGATTAAGTCAATACTTACAAAAGATACTGTACTTAACCTAACCGTCATGGCAATTAAACTAAAGGCAGATGAGTAAAGTGTGCGAAAGATTACCAAATATCATAAGAAATTCCTTAATGCGAGTCGCTATTGACCTTATATGGATCTGAAAAGACGCGGTTGCTAGGACGGCTATAGCCAAAGATTTGGTCAGAGCTTTGAATACCTTTGGACATTGATTGAATGAAGAGGTACTAGCTTATAGCGCCGAAGATCTTCTAGGCTCTAATTTGTCCATATATATTTTACTTCGTCCGCTAACCGTCTGTATGTGGAAATGCCATCAAGACGACACTATCGTAAGGCTAATGTTCCATGATCGCGCTCCCAACGTAGCTTATAAACTTCTTTGCCGCTGCTAGCTACTTCTACAGCGCTGGCGTAGCGTCTCGAGCACCGTTTTGTTTTCTTATATAGGTCGGAGTTGTAACGACTTATGAGACTGCGCGGATTGATCGATTCGCTATCGGGTTAGATAACAGGTCGCTCTGAAGTTATTCACATTATCTTCTTTGTTTCATATTTATATTTAAGTTAGTCTCTGATATATAAAATTCTCGTCTCGGAGGAGTTTGGTAACCAATTTTGGTACCCCAAACTCCTCAGAAACGGCTCGACCGATTGTTATGAAATTTTCTGTGTAGTATGTTCGGTAGGTCTGAGGGTAGGCCGTAAGCTATTTCTTTATATCCCTAATGGCAAAACAACGTTTGCCGGGTCAACTAGTCATTATGTAATATCTAATGATTCCACAGACACTGTAAAAATAGTATTTGTTTGATGGTGCGTTTAATATGTTCGAAAGTTTTGTAACAACAATAAAGACGTGTTAGATATTCGTGATGATATGACATCCTTTAATAACAGCAATAAAGATGTCAAATCGTTAATATAAGTTCTGCAAAATTTACTTTTAAATTTGTGTAAGTATCAGGTAATATATTCGGCCTTCCAGCGAATATCTGCAATTGGCTCCACTCCATCTGCAGCAATTAGCAGACGAGGTGCTTTAGACCATATTTATTCGTTGAACAATAATTATCTTGGTATCTTACAGGTACTTTTTATGCTAATTACAGTACTTACATGCTAATTGAGCCTGTTTAATATTTAAATATCTGGGTGACCGAACTTTGCTCGGTAATTTTTTTTTGGTAAATACGACATCTTCTAAAGATGAATCAAAGCTAGATCAATTTATCGCCCTCAAAACCCCTCGTATCATGAAAATCGTTCGAGCCGTTTCCGAGATTCAGATTATATATATAACTAGCTGTTGCCCGCGGCTCCGCCCGCGTGAATTACGATTTTTTTTTACATAATATACCTTCCTACTGGAATTCCTTAATTTTTCGCGGGATTCTAGTGTGATGTTGTACGAAAACCTGCTGTGCTATTCTACAAAATGAAATAGCTGCCAGACAGCTGCCAACCCGAATATGGTATGCAAAATTGTACTCTATTACAACTGACAAATTCATTGATGCATAGATGTACGCTCGTCCCTTTTTTGCAGAATAGCACGGCTGTTCTTACTTTGCACGGGTGATTTTGAAAACTTTTTCTTCATAATAATATTATAAAGTTTCATTAAAATGTAGTTGAAAGATCAAAAGGACGATTTTAACTGTCGATATTTCGACCCAGTGGCACAGGTCGTGGTCACTACGTGACCACGACTTGTACCAATGTATCGAAATATAGAACAGTTAAAGTCGTCCTTTTCATTGTGATTTTTATTCTGAAACCACGAAATATGTCAAAAATTATTAAACCATGTGAAAAGTTGTACTGGTGGTAGAACTCTTCTTTCAGAGTTCGGCCGGGTAGGTACCACTGGGATAAATTAGGTACTCTACTAACAATATTCCCCAGCCCAACATAATATAAGAGTCTTTTAAAAATCTTTGCTTCATCTCAATACAATCCAAAACATCAGAATGGGCAATGGCTATAATATATTTCCTTACGTATAAAAAGACCTTAGATGACAGTCAGTCGGTTAGGATCGATAAGACCTAAGAGTTAAAAATATTTGTGAACCATTATCTTACCCTTTCCATATTGCGGATGATAAAGTTTAAATCTGTTCGTGTCTTAACAGTGCCATCTTAATATAAAGTCAGGAAACAGTAAATAACATGACAGTTAATTATTATTTTAAAAAATTCGGTAGTACCTATCTCAGAGTTTTACATTCAAGTTCCACATAAATTGTAGAGATGGCGCTATACGGTATAATGTAGCAATAACGCCAGTTACATGATTTTTGTTCACCCTAAAAGTGAAAAATTTTAAACCATACAAAATCTCCTGCTAAGCCTATTTATTTACGGCTGTAAGGGTACTCCAGTCTTACTTGAGCCCTACGTCCTAGCCCTAGGTTCTTGTGCATTCCGAGTTTCAAGTCACCTACCTACTTGAACTTAAAGGTTCTGATGTCTGTAATTTCTGAACTACAAAAGTGACGATGATAAGATTTGTATGGAATAATCTTTAAAAAACCTCCTTTCTAACAAAAAAAGAATGAAATCGGACAGCGCGTTAATGAATTATAACTAAAAAACGTTTGGACTTTGATGCCGTCTTCCAGGGAAACCATGATGAATTTCGGGACAAAAAGTATCCTATGTCCTACCTCGGGGTATGAACTATAATCATGTCAAGTTTCATTTAAATCCATCCAGCGGATTAGCCGTGATGCCCGGTCGTGAAACAGACAGACAGACAGACAGACAGACAGACAGACAGACAAAAATTAAACAAATTACAGTTTTGGCTTCAGTATCGACTAAATAGTGTCCTCCAACAAAAATTTTCAAAATATCTTCAATGTACAGAATTCGACCCTTTACAGTTTTATTATAAGTATAGATAGATAAGATAGATATGTAATAAAATTATTTAAATAGTAAACAAGAATTGCTCGTTTAAAGGTATAAGATAAGATTAGTTTTATATGACTCCTTGATTTGGATTTTAGAACAAAATAAATTTTCAACTAACAGACTAGAAAAAGAAGTGTAGTAAACAGTTAGCACTGTGGTCTGCGATCTAAGTAAAACACACACTATACGTACGATATCACTTCGTAGGCAGCACATGGTTCTTTATCGAATTATCAAACCTCTAACGTACCATATTCAAAGCATCCCTCCTTCTGAGATAGTAATGACCCCCTTAGAAATGTGACCAATAACTTTAACAAACTATGCATATAGCCTAGTCTAGAAAATTTTTGTCGGTCCTGTACACCTCTCTTGTATTCTTTACGACTTTAGAAATAAGGCTGGTTGTCGTTTGAAGATGAAGTTTTTGGTATGCATGAATAACGTTGTCAATGTATGGGACGTTAGAGGCACAATGCAGAAATTATATCAGCGTCTTAGAAAGCCCCAGCCCCTTAACAGTTTTCCACGGTATCGGAGGGGCATTAGTGCATTTCTCGGTAATGCTTCTAAAGACGATATTGCACGATGACCAAGGCGATCGCCCAGTTCCACAACCACAGGCAACTATAACTAACTACTGTAATTAAATGCATAGTTTAAAGATATTCTATTGCCTGCTAGTTTTTGCAGCGACTCCACCATGTGATTCGGTTTTTTAGTGATCTCGGGGGAACCATGGATCTTTTTTCGCAATAAAAATAATCCAGAACGTAATCTTTTTGCATTTTATATTTCAGCCAGAGTAGTTATATGGTGTGGAGGAAAAATATATAAACATACAGATTCAAACTTATATTAGTGCATTAGTATCAATAGGCCAACGTTTGAGATTGAATCTACAATTACGGTAGGAATTAAGAAGGATTACACTGGGTGTGAACCATGGGACCACTTAGGTCAAACTGATGGTTTAAGTAAATTAGTAGGTTTAAGGAATTAAATGGGTAAAAAATCCCACATAGTCCAACCTACTTACAGGTTGGATATCTCAATGGAGATTTCCCCCACGGAATAAAAAAAAAAGTTATGTGAATAATTTTCTTATTCCGATGGACCTTTTCCGACTAGTGTAGCCAACAATTGGTACACAAGAGTTAACCAATGATTATTTTAACTCAAATCATTGTTTAATGTATGAAGTAGACATGGGCTTCGGTTAATTTAGTAGCATCGGCAAGTAAAGTGCTTCTTGTGTCCGCGCCGTGGTCCAGGCTGCATCTCGGAAAGGACTTGCTCAAGTTTTGGTCACCACTCAGGACAACTTAGTATCAATATGTGATCCTTTGATAAAGTTGCGGTCTTAGTGTATGGAGCTAATATGTTGTAACTCTTATTATTATTAGAGCGATTCCATACTGGGGGTGTATGGATACCTATTATACTGTAAGGAATATGGTTTACGTGAGTAGTGTTTCTTTGATGGTTCGTTTTTCATATAATACGTTTTCTTTACAAAAACTTAAGAGTTACACAGTTAGACATAGTCAAATTTTATTAGCTACAATTTTAGACTATGCAGAAACCTAAATATGCTCGAATGTCTAATGAGATCAACACCCAATGCGTGTCTTCTGTAGTGATTAGGCTGGAACAACGCATATCGATTAAATTGGTAATAGCTAGTCAGTTCAATTTTGGTTAAATTAAAGTTTGACAAACATTGACGTCATAGGTAAGAATTTGTGTTTCGAGTTTTTGTCCACAGATTCAGAAATAAGTTAATATTGACAAGTCACAGTTATAGATTGTTCGGACGAATTCATATTATTATGATCTTGAAAAAAAAACGATATTTTTGTAATTTTCTTCGAGTATAAACGTGATTTGCGCCTCGTCTCACACAGTGCTATCAATTAACGTGCCATAGAACATATGACCAGTAAAAGCTTTTAAACATAAAAGCAACCCTTAGACATATCGGCAGAACCTTAAAATCACACGAAGGGTTGAAACTGAATTTAAGTAACCTCTAAGACGAAGTTCAACCGACGACAACTAAACTCCTAATTGGCAAATCGAATTACAACAGAGAATCGAACCCCCTATCCCTGCACTTAATAGAAGATCCTTTTAACGGTTTAGTTGAGATCCCTCTTGTGAGACGATATTGGCCAATTACGGTACGAAATGCTCGAGCGGACCTTCTTGTATGTATCGTTTCTGAAGGATCTATTTTGCATTTATCAGTTACGATATTTCATTATTAAAAGCCAATACATATATTATTAATATTTTTTTCATGTATTTTTTTGTCAAGAAATTAGTTTACGGTTTATAGAAGTTAACGGATAATCTCGTCTTCAGTACTATTTAAACAAAGGTTAAAAGTCTAGGAAGCAAAATTTGGACATCCAGTCTTGACCTCAGATAAGATATTTTACTTTTTATACACATCAAATTGCACAATCTGCTTGGTACAACCGCACTCTCAGATATTCTACCACTGCAGTAATTACATTACTGTATTCGGGATTGAACGTCATGGAAAACTTACAGCAATAATATGTCTCAACATCGACCGGTCCAGAAACCCAAATCGGGCAGAAAGAAACTAATAATTGCGTCTATATAAGCTATCACAAAATCTTAATTGCGATAATTCCCATACATTAATTGAAATTAGCTCGAAAGCAATCTGAAAAAACGCATGGATATAAATATAAAATTGTTATGCAAAGTCATAGGACGAACTGCATCTAACATGGGAGTATCACTTAATGTCATCAAGTAAAATCTTGCTCATTTTGTAATGCCAAAATCATTTCATTTCCATTCAACTTTATGTATTTCGCTTTAGTGTATCTCAATCAAAATTACAGTGTAATAGATGTACCTAACATAGAATTCCTTTTTTTCACACTTCTGTCAGGTGTTAAATAAACATAGTATGTTCTCTCTACCCAAGACGACGATCTCTACTCAAGTTGTACATAACATAACACACAAAAAGCTCACACTCAATATAAAGCTAAGCCATAATCTGAGTGGGCGATGTAGGCGTGGCTATAGTCGGATATAGCCCAGCGTATCCGTATATCCGCGCCCAGCTATCCGGGCATATCCGTGCGGGGGCGGATCAGCCGGATCAGCAACAGGTGGGGGATGAGCCGCGCGCAGATCCGCCCACCCCCACGTGGGCTTTTACCCTTAACTTTTTTGTTCACGCTTGTTGCTTCGTTTCATTTTCTTTCACGGAAACTTTTGTCTTGGTTATAGGCGAGTAGGTGTAGGTATAAGTTGGTATAACTCTTCTTTCTTTTATCAACGATTAATTCCAATATTGAATTTATATAGCACAGGAACTTGTACGTACTTAACTCATATTTAAACAAGTTACTCAAACGCTATTAAAAAACTCAACATATTAACATTATAAACTTTCTACTTATGTTAGTTTAAGTATTTGTGCCATAAAGCAAATGAACATAACTTAGGTTTCGAAAAGTTAAGCCTTGGTTTAATTTAATACATTAGAATGTGGATGGGTACCAACGAGGTGCAAAAATTTAAATTTTCCTAAAATTAGATCGCGAAACATTCTGCATTTTCCCAGATTTGGAGCTATCGGGAACCAATATGAAATAAATCAGTATTTATGACCAATGTGTTAAAACATGTAGATGCATAAATATGCTTGCAACACTCATTGCCTACGATGTATAGGCTCAGCACGATTTGAGAAAAACTAAATAAAGTTTGAATTTTCGATAGATAGAATACAAAAAATTTTCGTGAATTTTCAGTGAGTTCACTTGTAGTGAAGTAGTAAAGTTTAATCATAATGTATTCTTATAATCCTTATAATTGATAAATTGACTCATGACTAATTACGATCGTTGCCTTTATAGACCCATTTATTATATGAATTCCTGAGTATTAAACTGAATTTAACTTCAAAGGGTTGTAACAAATTAGTTGCTGCCGATATTGTTAAAAGATACCTAAATTACGGCCTGTATTAATCACTAATGTGAATTTATAGGCTTAAATTCACGAAAATAGTCATTTCGGTGGAAAACTTCAGTGGGGTATCATTAATATTCAATCAATATGTTTTCAATCGACGCAGTTTTAATACTCCTGGGAGAAAAGGTATCATTGGTATCGGTAATTTATTTTGTATTTTATGGTAATAAGTAATAACCGGAATCCGTTACACTTCTATTGTGTGAGTATAAATAAAAATTAAAACTTGTTGGATTATTTAAAAAATTTAATTTTTTTCATGTGTTACTTTTACGGTCTCAGAAATACGATGCCGATAATATCTACGATGCCTTTTAATAGAGTATTACAGTTTTATTAGTTTCTAACATTTTTTTTAATTATCAATGTCAGCTCTGAACTTTTTTCTATATTTTCTTAATTGATGAAGTAGTCAGTCAGTTTCTTTTCCTTATGTATGTTTCGTTCGTTTCAGCCGACGGACGTTCACTGCTGGACAAAGGCCTCCTGCAATGATTTCCAGCCCACACGATCCTGCGCTACCTGTGTCCAGCGCCTTTTCGCGTCTCTTTTAATGTCGTCATTCCATCTGGTCGGAGGCCTGCCAACACTGCGCTTTCCCGTGCAGGGTCGCCATTCCGGCACTTTGGGTACCCAACGTCCGTCGGTTCTACGAGCTATATGTGCCTCGCCCATTGTATATTTAAATTTTATTAATAAAATTTATTGTGAAAAGTTTTAAAGAAAGATATTGTTATGTAGGTAAACCTAGGGAATTACCCGTGGGAAAATAAGAAGGACTCATGAAGGAACAAATATTTACATAATGGCATACTATCTATATACTCCAGTCCAAACCAAAATCTGCTATTAGCCACGAAACGCAAATTATTATATGTTTCCAAAATCAATGAGGAAACCTATCCCGGCTATTTGCCGTCGTCTAAGACCCAAATTAATAGCCTAAACTTGGCGTATAGGTACGACCACGCTTCTCGCAACTTAGCCGTTAATTTATTGCATAAACTTTATATTCTTTGCAAGACAATTATAGGCAGTTTAAGGCAAGATTGAATTCTTTTTAAAGGCATTTTAACCTCACAACCATCTCACATCCATCATCATACCTGCCTATATGAACTGTGATTGCTTAGGTAGAGACTTCCCTGAGCTCTCTACTTTGCAAGTGGCGTGTTATCACTTTTTTGAAAGTAATTCTACCCAGTAAAGAATTAGACATAACAACTGATGCGGGATGCCTCTGGATAAAGTGGATTACTATGCATCGTGTAATATTGAATCGTAAAGGCTTGGGATATACAGCTATGACCATTGACCATCCTCAATGTCCATTGCACCTAGTTAGTTATATAAGACATATCATTATAATTTGGAAACTGGAGCAATATTATGTAGATCATTTCCGACTTAATAACATATAGATAATCCGAACAAACCACTTTCAACTCTCGCTCTGTATAGGGCTTATCTTATTAAGGACATTAAGGATCCATCAGGATACGTTATCGGTCATCGCTAAAACTATAGTTACTGTAATGGAGCTCGCGAACTCTAGTCTTACTTGTATTCAATCACAAAGAGTGTGGTAAATTGTGCTATCACCATTACACCAAATTAAAAACATATTAAGGCGCGAACGCACCTGATAAAGTATATCACGGGCGTAAAGTAATACTCTGCAGCAATTCTAATTAGCCCTCCTTATTTATGATTCATAAGCCGATGAGCAATAAATTCTCGAATCTTTCCGTCCCACATGTGCTTCTAAGCCTTGGCATTAGCGAATGTTGAATGTTGGTTCTCGCCTAATAAGAGACGGGATGTAAGGAATCGCTCTGATTACTATATTATTTATTACACTACGTGCCGCTCGTGTAAACGCTTCCTAATACTCCCATCTACGCTCGCATCCTGGAACTTTGTCGCTTTAAGAATACCCAGCTCCACACGCAGTGTTGTTATGGGGAATTGTAACATAGGTTATTGTGAAAAGGTTGTAGCGATGTAAGGTGTTCAGCCATCTATCAAGGTTAACGATTAACTGCAGAAGCGCCAGCGTCGATGAGATTTTTAATTACAGCCGTATTAAATGTGATAAAATATGATAAACCGTGGAGTGTGTGTATTAGTTACATTAAACATAGGAAGTTATGCATAAGAATTATTATCTACTACTAACTTTTGAGGATTAGGTGAGCGGCATAGATACAATAGAGATAACTAAAAACTAAAATTTTAAAAAACCCCCGAGGGCCGACAACCACAATTCATGGTTACCTTGCTTACCATTTACTTTCAATATCATTGATGTAACACGGAACCAATCAGGATCGGACATAGAGAATGTATTTAGATCCCCTTATCAACTATTAAAGAGCTGATGATTTTCAAACGGCTGATCAGCTCATGATTACCTTACGGGATATACAAGTAGGTAGTTTAGATAGATTGATATAAGGCTAATCTTTAGATCAACTTGAAAGAGAATTCTAATATTGTCGATGGGGGTAACCGATATACCATAAATATTTTGACTAAAGGTCTATTTTCAAGACATGGATAACTAAGACATAATTTTAGACAAAACATGAAAGTGGTCTTCTTTTATCTTCTCACGAGTTTTAAGGTGTAAAGATGTTATATGACATTTTGAAAAAGCAAGTGGTGAGTGCATGGGCGTAGTCAGAATTAAGTTGTAGGGTTTTTTTTTTTTCAAGAAAGTACATGAATATTTGATGAAAATATATTTATATTAATTGGAAAAGAAATGTGTAAAATTACGGTAAGTCTGACAGTAGGTAGCTATTTTTTTATATCCCTAAATGACAAAACAAAGTTTGCCGTAATACTCGTAAATAATCAAAATGATCATAGTGCTGAATTGAATTCTCTGAGGCACAGACACCACCAATATAATTGTAAGTCCGTAGACAATGGGTACGTACCTACTGAGAGAATTTCTGGTCAGAAATCATTGAAATAACTTTGACCGTTCGACCCTGGAGTCAAACCCAGGACCCCGTAGTCCACATTCGAACATGATAACTAGCAAGTATGCTCTCTCACAAGGCTTTTCTCGCGTTGTGGAAGGTGATAACATTTTGTCTTACTTGGATAGTCTTAGTACAGCGCTCAAAAAACATACCTTTAACCAGCACCTTTGAGCTTACGTTCGAGACCGCGTTTATACGATAATTTTAATGAATATTTATATTGTTTGTGCATTTACTTTAACTGCTTTAAAAGCGTGTGTGTGAGGAAAGTTTAAATTGGATGACGTGACGGGGTATAGCCAAGTTTATAATAAAGCGATTTAGTACAGTCTATACTTAGTAGCGAACTTCTTTTTAAAAGAACCTTTAATAGGGGAAGTTGGGCAAGTCTTATGCAACACTTACTTATCTATTTAAGTTAGTATACTGTTGGTACATCTTTCTTTCTTTTTACTTAATTTGGAGATTAAATACACCTTTAAAGTTTTAGCAGCTGATAAAGTTATCTTCGCAGTTCATAGGTATTTCAAGGCTGAGTAGCCCTGTTGTGACTATTGCAGGTTTTTTTTATACATATAGCGGTAACATTGCGAACTAAGCTTTCGGTAGTTTTCCGCTTGGGCACTGGCATGGAGGAAACCGATCCGCTTACTTGAATCGACTAAACTCGACATTTATACAAAAAACCTGTACCAATAAACCCCGTAACCCTCCCCTGTAACCCTGACTTTATCAGTTTATTACCCACTACGTGGTACTTTTGAATCTTAAGCGCTTGCCTATCTTCTTTCTCTAATATATATCTCTAAGTTCTCGTGCCAATTTTATTTACCAAACGCCTTCGAAACGGATATACCTACCAATTGTTATGAAATTTTCTGTGTATCTTCATTAGGTCTGAAAGTAGCTACGTCTAAAACTACACATTTTCCCTACAATCTGCGCGCACCTTAACAGTATCGATCGTCGCGCCATCTTTCATCCTCTAACCATAATCTACGGCGCACTGAATCATTATTTATAAGGTAATTACAAAAACACTCACACGCTATCTCTAATGTTATTTATGCGGGGATAAACGGCGATGGGTAATTTTTGCATATCTCCCCCCTTTCAAATTGAATGATAAGACCGTCTTGAGCACATTTCGCGAATAAGGTTAAGGAAATGATGATAGATTCGTCTCGGGAAACATAACATGCTAATGTAACTGAGATTTTTTTCAGTTTTTTGTTCAATTTAGAGAATAAGATTATTTCCATTGAACTACCTATTATATTTGTAGTGTATAACTCTTTGAGATTGGCGTATTGTCTTGTATATTGACTTCCTGTTTGTTGACACTTGACGGTTCTTATTATCATGTATAAATATGGCGGTCCGATAGACGGGCGGGCATTGTTGTACGAGCACCGGGTGAGAGTGGTACTGTTATTTACGTAGCGGTAGTTCTGGTGATAGTGAAGTGTTTCCACGTAATTTATACATTGTGCAGTGTGGGAACATTACAATATTTATGATATATTTTCCTTTTTATAATCAGAATTATTACCCGTGCCTTTGAATCTCCTGCACTGAGGTTTTAAATCACAGTCTTTGATAAGGCTTCCAGTCTTGCTTCCTTAGTTTTTATCTTCAAATTAAACGACAACTTTATTACCTTCTGTCTATACATTACTAGTGAGTAGATAAGATCGAGGCAATCACGGACTCACTCGGAAGATGACTGTCTACAACTGGATTTTGCAATGAAATATTTTTTACTGATTCACCCCTAATTCAAACCTCGCATCTTAACCTGGGGAAAAGCCGTGAGAAGAAGTTGTAACCATTTAAATTTTACAATGGAAAATTTAAAGAAACTAAATGTTCTACTAGGTTTGATTTTATTAGATTGAATGATTGTTAGACATTATTATTTCTGTGAACATATTATTACTAACTGTGTTTACAGTTTGAAGGGTAGGTATTAAGCCAGCTACGCTACTGGAAGAAAGAGAAAACTTAAGAACTGTTATCTCAGGATGAGAGTAGGTACACTGCAGTGCGTGCAGGTAAGATATTGCAATGTGAAGTCTGACGAATCATCAGCTAGCGACTTGTGTGATATCAGGTTTGCCTTGCTTGTACCTTCATTCTTGCTATTAAAAACAATCAAACTGCCCTTTCCATTTTTAATGTCAAAAACATTCATCCCCTACGCCGTCTATCCGCAGAGCCGCACTATATCTTCATGCTAACTTTTTTCATTGACTGCGAGCTTATTCCGCGGACGGTGGCGGGGGCGCAATATAATTCCGCCGCTCGTAAATCTTAACTTTAAGAGAAACCGGGGGAGGATTAAAGATCAGTAATCTTACGTACAGATGAATTATGGCCTCCTCTTTATTGTGACTTTAAGAAACTAAGAGGAGATTTTGTTATACGTTCGAAATTAATTTAGATAATGATTAATGGTATCTCCTGTAAGCAGGAAGCTCCCGTGGGTCCCGGTATTTGCATAATTGGAAATGTACAGAGATAACGCGTGTTAGTTTGCGGCTCGGTATCGGCTGCTGATTCTGCGGTTGTGTTAAGTTGGACCATAGATATAACTGGACTGAAATATAGATATAGCTGTAGGCTTTATCCTAGGTTTATATCGGTGCTGTAAACAGGAAAACATTGTTTCCTAGGCACTGTTCACCATTCCTAGGCAAATGAGCATACCTGTACTACAAGTCTGCTACAAACCAAATACAGTTCAAATAAAGTTTTATTTATACAGCTCGTCTCGTGGCTCGTCTCGGGGCTTTGGCGGGAGTGTAAATCCAACTTGAGTTATTCCATTATCAGCACTATCAGGCATATTTCATGGCATGATGTGGCGACTACCGACTTGTAGTCACACTCGATTATGCCGTGTGGTTCGTAATTGGAGGAGATATAAGGCGGCTCCCAATATTCGATCTATACTACTTTTATGGACATATGGCCTATCTCTATTAAGACAAACCCTTTGATAAGGTATATAGGGCAAACCATGGATAGATCGAATATTGGGAACCGTCATTAGTCGTGAATTAATGATACCCATTTAAAACTGTAATTTGTTATCACCTATTAAATCCAGTTAAAGTTACTTTAAAATAAAATCATTCTCAAAAATAAAATATTTTTTTTATGGAATAATGTACTTTATTTGCAGCATTTCATCTTTTCTTAAGCTCAGCAGTATTAGGTTATCAGAATCAACAAAGTTTCATCACTTAAACTGGTAATCCTGCCGCTGCCACTGCATTTTGGTCGGTAGACTCTGCCGTTGTTGAGCAACCTGGACAAGATGTATTATTCAATGTGGAGTCAGTGTCCAATACTAACTTTAGTTCATAGGACTATCAATAGATGGCGCTGTACGAAATTAGCTCGCGGTATAATTTCGCCCAACTGTTCTCGTATAGCAAAGTGGATAAGTAGTACCAGTTGTTAACTTTTTGTAAACCGAAAGGTCAAATACATCTGCTCAGTACAAAACCGCCTTTCATTTCGATCGCGGTCCTGGGTTTGAAGTACATTGGTGGGCAGGTAGTAGACATTTTGTTCCTACCGAGCCGGAAGTGTTTTGAAGAGCAGTGGTCAACCGACCACTCCCGTACTCGCAGTGGATCGCTGCAGAAACCTGAGTACGAGGTACAAGCAGCGGAAGGCGCCAGCAGAGGGCGCCAGCAGCTTGGATCAGCGAGCGAGGGAGAACGGTGCAGAGCAACAAGAACAACCAACTTGAGTTGAACAGGTGGCAACTGTCAACGGAAAGTGAGTCCATAGTGCAGTGTAAACCGTGAGTACAAATTTCAAGCAAAAGTGAACTTTATTTCTTTGGATTCAGTAACTTAGAATTTGGATCAGACATTAAAGACTTGTAAAAATTTAGTGAACTTAACTTTAACTTAGAATAAATTGCATGGTAGTTTAGGACTTAGAATAATTTCACAAAAAACGAGGGAACGGGGAACCTATGTCCGTTTTTCCCTAGGATTGTACATGTTTCAAACACTTGTAAAATTTTTAGCGAATATCGTTAGAACTTAGAAAATTTTCGGTGAGTATACTATTTACTTAGACATTATTAGTGATGTTTTATGATTTAAAGACTTGTAATATTTTATGAAATATTTAAAGTTTGAAAATTTTGAAAAAGTGCATATGTTGTAAGTTAAATTGAAACAAAGATTGAGAGTACAGAACACTTGTTTATAAAAAGAGAACCTTGTTTTTTTTTCTTATTTATGGTGCGAGTTACATTATTTACTTAAAATTTAGACCAAAGAAACTTAACTTTCCTATCAATTTAGGTATTAGTAAATTATAGTGAATCAAATAGACTAATGTTTTTTGCTAGTAAATTCTTCAGTTGCTCAGGTGTAGTCAACTAGTACGTCTGATTTGTTATATATTATCAAACAATAAATAAAATAGTTTAAAATGGAAGGGCTCATAAATGTGCAGTTCGATTTACACAACTCAATGAAAAAGGATTTATCAAACTTTAAAAAGAGTCCTAAAGATAGAATAACTATAGATTATATTGATATAAGATCCGAAAGCTTAGAGACCGACTGGGCTACTTTCAGGACAAACCATTCAAAATTGTATGAAGTTTCTAAGCCAGATATTTTAGCAAGTACGCCATATGTTGTTAAAGAAATTTACGACGTTACGAAGGATATTTATTTTTCCTACAAAGCTCTTTTAAAAGGTTCCTTGGGTCAACTAACCAAACCCTTAGTGGAAAACCAATCAGAGCCTGGTGTTAGCAAAGCAAATTCAAATCCGTTAGTAAAGCTCCCAAAAATAACTATTCCGATTTTTTCGGGTAGCTATTCACAATGGACAACATTCAAAGACCTCTTTATTTCCTTGGTACATAATAACAATGCATTAGATAATGTGCAAAAATTGCATTATTTAAAAACACATTTAACAGGAGAGGCAGAGCAATTAATAAGGCACACTCCTATAACAGGCGCTAATTACGATAATTGTTGGTCTCTCCTTGAGCAGCGATATAATAATAGAAAATATTTAGCTAATTGTATTTTAAATCGCTTTTTCGGCATTAAACGACTTAACACTGAAATAGCATCTGGTTTAAAAGATCTTATTGACACCACCATGGATTGCTTAAATGCTCTTAAAAATATATCAATTGATGTCAGTTCATGGGATATTATCATTATTCATGTTGCTTCGTCCAAGCTCGACCCAGAGACAAGGAAACAATGGGAACTACATGTGTCTAGCACAGCTGATTTGAATGATTTGCCTACTTTAGATCAATTCAAAACTTTCATTGAAAGTCGATTCCGGGCGTTGGAATTTATTGATACTAGAAAGTCTGCAGTACAGCAATCTGGTGGAACTAATCCAAAACCAAAATCTTTTATTGCTGCGAACCTTGGAGGTATGCGTTGCGAATACTGTTCTGAGAATCACAAGCTGTGTTTCTGCAAAAAGTTTGCTAGTGAAGATATCTCAAAGAGACGGGAGTTTGTCGCGAATAATTCAATTTGCTTTAATTGTTTAGGTGGGAATCATCTGGTTGCAGAGTGTAATAATCCTCGATCCTGTAGGATTTGCAGGAGACGTCACCATTCCTTGTTGCACACTGAATCAGAGCGCACAAATACTAGCACAGTAGATAATGAAACAACAGAAACTTCGGATGATACTTCACCTATCGTCTCATGCATATCAACCCAAAGGATCTCAAATCATGGTCAAGTTTTGCTCGCCACAGCACTAGTTAACAGCCAATCAGAATTTGGAGGAAACCACATGCTTAGAGTTTTATTAGACCAGGGTTCAACAGCCTGTTTTATAACGGAGGCCGCGGCTCAAATGTTACGTCTGAAGAAAACTCCAGCAAGAGGAGTTATCAGTGGCATAGGGGGAGATAAACCAATTATATCCAAGTCCGTAGTCACTCTTACAATTACGTCAAGAATATTTCCAGACGTGAAGATGCAGGTCACGGCATATGTGCTCAAAACCATTACAACGGTTTTGCCTGAACGTCAGGTTCCTAGGATTGAATGGGAAGAATTGCAAAATTTACATTTGGCTGACCCCTATTTTCATACTCCTAACTCGATCGATATGCTATTAGGCGCTAACGTATACAGTCAAATACTACAAGAGGGGATCAAAAAGAATAAAAGTGGGAATTTGGTAGCACAAAAAACAACATTAGGCTGGATTCTGTCAGGCACAACCGAAGATAGGTTTTATAAGACCAAAGAGCCCACAATGAAAATATCTGTCATGCATGCTGAAGTCATAGAATCGGATATGTTAAAACAGTTTTGGGAATTAGAAGAACAAAGCTATAGTGCAAAGAAAATGTGGACAGAAGAGGAGAAAAGATGCGAAGAAATTTTCGAAAATACAACAAAGAGAACAAATGATGGTAGATACGTTGTTAAACTACCATTCCGAGACAACCAACCTGGTTGCCTAGGAGGTGAATCAAGGAAAATAGCAGTAGCTAAATTTCAAACATTAGAAAAAAGATTGTCGAAGAATTTAGAGTTAAAAAGGAGTTATACAGAAGTTATCAACGAATATTTACAACTAGGACACATGAGACAAGTAGCGAAGAATGATAGTAAAAAAAATAAAGCTGTATACTTACCCCATCACGCGGTAATACGAAGCGATAAGGCTACCACGAAAGTACGTGTAGTATTTAATGCTTCTAGCAAAAATATTGAAGGAATTTCGTTGAATGACACTCTGATGATTGGACCTAAACTTCAACCCGATTTACGCCACACAGTACTGAGATGGAGAGTTCATCCCATTGCTTTAGTAGCAGATATTGTCAAGATGTATCGGCAAGTTAGAATTGCTGAAGAGGATACTATGTTTCAACGCATCGTATGGCGGGAGAATCTCGAATCAGAAATTCAAGATTTCGAATTACTTACAGTAACGTTTGGGACTGCATCCGCTCCGTACTTGGCTGTGAGAGCACTGAACCAAATCAGTTTAGATGAAGGCATTAATTTCCCTTTAGCTTCATCCAAAGTACTGGACTCATTCTATATGGATGATTTAATGACAGGGTGCTCTAGCGTAGAGGAAGGACTGGAAATTTATAATCAAATGAAGACTTTATTATCGAAGGGAGGGTTTGTATTACAGAAGTGGAACAGCAACAGTGAAGATTTATTGATGGAAATACAAACCAGCGAAGATCAAAGTCAATATAAATCAGAGTTAACAGATCCTGTAAATAACAAACCAAATTATAAAACACAAGAAATACTCAGACCAACAAAGGAGAACAAACCAATGCAACATACAATAAATAAAAGTAACAGAAAAGAAATAGCAATAAAGGGTGAGAATATTACAAAAATTTTGGGACTTACCTGGGATAGAAATGAAGACCAATTTCGATACTTGGTGCACCTTCCACAGGAATCATCTACACGTGCTACCAAAAGATCGATACTCTCAGTAATAGCACGCTTATATGATCCTTTGGGATGGATAGCTCCTTGTGTTATCGTAGCAAAAACCTTTATTCAAAAGCTATGGTTGGCAGGAGTCGGTTGGGACGACCCTATTTCAGAAGAACTACAAAGCGAATGGTTTACTTACCGCAATGAGCTAGAACAACTAACCAAAGTGCACTTGCCGCGGTGGTTAGGTAATTCAACAAGTGATTCTATAGTTGAATTGCACGGATTTTGTGATGCCTCCAAATTAGCATACGCAGCAGTTGTGTATTTGAGAGTAGTAAATAGCACGGGAAACGTAAAAGTTACCCTACTGGCAGCGAAAACAAGAGTAGCACCAATTAAACAGATTACTATTCCCCGCTTAGAGCTTTGTGGAGCAACACTTTTATCAAAACTTTTAGCGGAAGTAGCTGAAGTTTTAGCCATTCCCAAATACAACGTTAGACCATGGACAGATTCAACTGTTGTTTTAGCTTGGTTAAATAGTCATCCTAGTAGATGGAAGACTTTCGTGGCTAATAGAGTCTCAGAGATATTGACAACTTTGGATTCTAATCAGTGGTATCACGTATCATCCAAAGATAACCCGGCAGATTGTGCTTCCCGAGGGCTTCAGCCAAGCTTGCTTCCAGATAACGAGCTTTGGTTTTCCGGGCCAAAGTTCCTCAGAGAACGTACCATTTTGTATAAAAAACCAACAGATTTAAAAGCACACCTTGAAGAAATTAAAGTTACTTCTACCTTTAACGCACTTTCGGAAGATACCATATTCCAACGCTTCTCTTCTTTACAAAAACTGATAAGAGTGATAGCATACTGTAGGCGCTTTTATAAGCGAGGTGGTCAAAGAACAACATATTTGTCCAAGATCGAAATAGATCAAGCAAGGACTTGCTGCATTAGAAAGGCGCAAATAGACGAGTTTAATAAAGAATATGTTCAACTAAAGACCAATGGATACTTGCAATCTAAAAACAGTAAGTTAAAAGCTTTATGTCCATACTTAGATGAGTATGGAGTATTGAGAGTGAGTGGTAGATTACAGAAATCCCAATTACCTGAAAATACGAAACATCCAATAATTTTACCACACTCCTCACAATTTACTAAGTTGGTTGTATTGGAAGCGCATCACAAAACTCTTCATGGAGGAATTCAACTGATGATTAATTATTTGAGAACAGCGTACTGGATCATAGGAGTAAAAAAATTGGTCAAACACTGTATCCGGAAATGCGTAAAATGTGTCCGTCAAGCAGCCAGCATTCAAACTCAATTCATGGGATCACTTCCATCAGTTCGCTGCACCCCTGCTAGAGCCTTTCTCCATAGTGGTGTAGATTATGCCGGGCCCATCCAAATAAGAGCAACTAAGGGACGTGGTCACCGCTCTTATAAAGGCTATATATGTTTATTTATCTGCATGGCCACTCGCGCCATTCACTTAGATATGGTGAGTGATATGAGCACACAAGCGTTTTTAGCATGTTTTCGTCGTTTTGTGGCGCGGCGCGGTCATTGTGCCCAATTATGGAGTGATAATGGGACCGCATTTATTGGCGCTGCTAAAGAGCTTGACCAGTTGAAAAATATTCAAAGGGACGTAGCTGAATACTTAGAAAATAATGGAACGGAGTGGCATTTTATCCCTCCCCATGCGCCAAACTTCGGAGGCCTGTGGGAGGCTGGTATCAAGGCTACTAAGCATCATTTGAAGCGGGTGATCGGAGAGTCCACTCTTACGTTCGAAGAAATGTGCACACTCCTTACCCAGATAGAAGCATGTCTGAATTCGCGGCCCATATCTGTTGATAGCTCAGATCCAAATGATCCTCGTCCATTAACTCCAGGCCATTTTCTTACTGGAGGACCGCTGATAGCTGTACCAGATACACACAGTTATTTAAATTCCAATGTTAGTTCACTAACAAGGTGGCAATTCATTCAACGAATGTTACAGAGCTTTTGGCAACGCTGGTCGCAAGAATATTTGTCACACTTAATGAACCGATATAAGTGGAACTCCAGAATACCTGAACCAGACTTAGGTGACATTGTCCTTATCAAGGAGGATAATCTGCCACCTAGTCGCTGGATGATGGGTCGAGTCTTGGCGAAGCATCCGGGTACTGATAATATTACAAGAGTGGTAACTATCAAAGTAAAAAATTCTGTTATTAAAAGACCTACATCTAAGTTATGTGTATTACCGATTAGTGAATAAGCTATTGTGAATCTTTTATGTACATTTTCGTGTTTTATTCATTTAGGCTTAAAGTGCAACTGTAGTTCGTTTAATTTGTAAGTTCAAATGTTTATGTAAGATCACCCTCACCAAGAACATGGTCATGGTGGGCGGCAATAATCATTGGCGTAATTTATCAAATTAGTAAGAACATTTCTGACTAAATGTCCTTGGTGGGCGGTATGTCCAATACTAACTTTAGTTCATAGGACTATCAATAGATGGCGCTGTACGAAATTAGCTCGCGGTATAATTTCGCCCAACTGTTCTCGTATAGCAAAGTGGATAAGTAGTACCAGTTGTTAACTTTTTGTAAACCGAAAGGTCAAATACATCTGCTCAGTACAAAACCGCCTTTCATTTCGATCGCGGTCCTGGGTTTGAAGTACATTGGTGGGCAGGTAGTAGACAGTCAGCATTACGAATTTAACAGAGCTGTCAGCAGGTGACACGCAGGGTATTCTGGAGCTATCGCAGTCTGATAAAGAGTTTCGGCCAGACTGAATACCAGGCGGAGCTTCGAAACACTCGGCCTTACAAGGAGCATTCCACAGACAAGGCGGCGGCGGTTTCCAATGTACGCAGCCCGCTCTTGTGCACTGCTCCTCCTTCAACTCTGCCTTTTTTACTTTTCTAGGATGACCACCTGGTCCGATGACCACATCGCTTGGTGCTAATTCTTTATTTTTAAATCTACTAAGTATCGTATTATAAGTGGCCTCGTCAAACATTAACATCGGGTTTAAGCTATCTGGTGATTGTTTACAGCTCCATGAACACCTACAATGTGTAGCCGTTTTTGAGACAGCTGCGGCATTCGGCGGGCAAAGACAACCGTCGTAGGTAGAGCTATCGAAATTATGACTGTTAACTTTAACTGGTGTTGGACACTTACAGCACTGTCCGCTCCGTTGGTTGGCTGACGTGTCCGGGACAATGCCTTTTAGTTCGCACACTATGAATCTCTTGCCAGTGCCAGCGCCGGTTCCAGAACCGGACTCCACTTTCCCTCCTGAACCATCTGCTTAAGCTCGGTAATGTGCCGCTAGGGGTGCTGGATCCGCCAGTCCGCGAGCTCGCGCCAGCTGACTCGGTGCACACAAGGGGTCCGGCAGAACTAGACACGCTGGCTCTCCCCCGCAACCGGTGCGCCGACAATCATGCTGAAGACCATTACGCTTTATACAATGACAACTATAGTACATGATGCCACCACGAAGCTCGCGGCTCTTCGTCCTCCTTAATTGGTTCTCTTTTGCTTCCTTTTTTTCGGAGCCGCTCTCCTCTGTCCTTGGATCCAAATCAACAGATCTTTCTTTCTGTAAGAAACGAACATATTTTTATTTATGCTTATTAATGCTCGTCCGCCGTGAATACGATTCGTTAAAGTTGATATTACCCGTGTAGCTAGGTGGTGGCGATCGAGCCAGCTTCAACTACCACTGCGATATGAGGTCGAAATCGCTAAAGCGAGTAACTTAGGTCTTCCCGGGCGGCGGGCGGCGCACGCACGGCGGACATGGTGGCGGACAAGGGCTCGCGCAGCAAGGGCCCGCCCGACACAGGTATCGGATCGAGCCCTGCTGGAAGTATTGGCAGTCCTGCAACCCGTTCCGCTTAAATGCAGAGCGCGGCAGACACTGCAACTGAACATGATGAATTTGAGGCGTTATTTTCGACTTCTTTCAAGGATTTTGATTATGCGATTGCGATAACAAAATGAAATCCTAAATTGGCCTGTGCTAGGAAAACCCCTTGACATTCTGGCTTCTGACTGCGGTGGAAGTCGCGGAAACCGCACAAACTGAAACTAGATTGTTATATTGTATAATACTAACTGGTGGTCCGCAATCTTCATATTTGTAGCAAACCATGGGTCCACACGGGGAGCACCTGTAAAAATTGCAGGATAGTTTTTAATTTAAAGATAACATGGGTTATACATCGGGAGAGTAAATAATAGCATGACAATAAATATAGCGTAATAGACTAGAACTATGCAGATATTTTATTTTTTATAGTATATATGTAGGTTTGGTGTTTGAAAACACGTAAGAAAAGTTTTCGTAGTGTATATCATGGTTTTTCCTTATTAAGATGCTTTAAACGCTCTAAGCATGAAGAAAAAGAGCGTGAAACATCACTATCTTCTGTACACAAAGATTGAAATCGATTTAAATCCTTGACTCTACAAAGCAAACTAATGGCCTGCTTTGCGTACTTTGTCAACTAGATCGGTCCAAATCCAAGATTTGCGCCCAGAATGTTATCAATGCGTGCGTACAACGTAAAGCGTGATTAAAACAAGTACATACTCGTACTTTCAATAGTGAATGGGATAGCTTTATCGCTAATTCTCAAAATAACTATAATAACGATGATGATTATGAAAATATAAGATGGTATTAATGATACTTATTATAAATAATATAAAAAAAAAACATACATACATTGTTCCTCAACAGCAGATTTCTAAGGAAAGAGAACGGTTTTATCCTTTTACTATTTTTTATATATTATGTATTTTATAAATAAATATTGAAATTCCTTTTACTTTATCACTTGCAGATTTTGAATTTTAAAATTAATATCAATTTTTTACAAAACTAAAGACGTCATGCATTTACGTAGTCCAAAAAATTCTGTCCATTTTGTTCTAAATTCGAGCTGTAATTTTTTTTACTCTAAACTTTCAAAATGACATCGTGCCAGAATACAGAAGGGAAAAATACATAAAAACTTTTTTTACAATGTAAGTCTTGGTTTACAGTGATCTTATACTTCTTTTTTTTCTGGACATAAAATACCATTGGTGCAATTTTTTTGTTAGGCAAAATATTCAAACTAAACTTTTACGCGTCTTAAACCTACTACCCTTTTTAAAATACTCTCCGTGGGAAAGGAGAGCACCATTTTGACACGCGTGAAATAAGTTTAGTTTAGAGATTTAGCAAAACCACTGCATAAGCACCATAAGCATCACTGTTTTTTTCCTAGTTTAGGAAATATTGTAATAACTCTACGGCTTATTATGGACATGTTCTTCATGGAAAATATTATAATGAGTTCTGAGTTGGAGCACGGTTTTTACTCGTACGAGAAAATACCTGATCAATCTTTTGAAGTCATCCCTGGTAAGTATAGAAAGCTGGAACGACCTCAGCAGGCAGCAAGTATCAGATACATGGAAGGGAATCGTTTCATGTGCATTGGTAGGACAGATGGGTAGGTGTAGTTTTAAAACTATGAGCTATCCCCTCATGTTGCATATGTTAGACAGAGTTTCAGCATGCGGGTTCGCACAGTGTTTGATACACGCCACATTGGCTGGTACGCATAAAGGCGCCGGCAGTACTTCACAGAGACGGGAACTTTGGCAGCCACTTCTTCGACAGTCGTACTGTAGTCTGTAGCCCATTCCGACGTAGACATTGACAATCTGTATAGAGAATACTGCCCCTCAGTTCACGACTCTTGCATGTTCTCAAAGGCATGCACGGCTTGCAGAGTCCCATTCCAAAAATCTAGTGATACCGTGAATATTTGTGGCAAGAAAGGAGATACACTGAGAATTTACGTTAATCAACAATAATTTTGTTAAGTGAATGAGTCCTGAAATAAATTTTATACAACAGTTTAGTTGGCTATGGGTCGTTCGTTAGTATGGTTCGATTTACAAATTGAACTAATAGAAAATCAAGGCACACATGCTTTAAATTTTTTATTTTTAAAGTATCTGTACAAAGATGATGTGATCGTTTGTAGATACGAAGAGTACCTAATCTTTCGCTAGAATCATGTTTGGTGAATGTGTATCAAATATCAATCCTTGCGAATTTGACATCCAATCTACGAGCGAATCATTTACAGTTCAAACTTTTCTAATTTTCTATCCGTTGCTGATATAATTATCAGCAAAATCTCCAAATCCGAGCGGTAGCTTATAAGCTACCACATTAGTTAAGCAAATAAAACATTACTATGACCGCGACTTTATAAGAACAAATGTCAAAAAAGAAAATTCTGTCACCCTAGCCGTCGAAAAAAGCTAATTATAAAATTGGAACGTCCAAGTTCTTGATTTAAACAGATCCAAAGCGATCTGTAGAACACAACCTGAAGAAACGATCAGTACAATCAAATCCTCCAAGTGATACACATATTTAAAAACTTCAAAAAAATCTGTCTCTTGCAATTTTGCAATTGCCATAGCCCGAGATTACCGTTGAGTATTTTCGTTTTCTATCTTCGAGTATACAATCTTCAATAACCACCAATCCAAAATGTGAGTATTTCACGTTTCACTAATCATTTTAGTATTTTTAAACCTAGTGTAATATTATGTTCACCGCCCTTCATGGTAAGGCTTCACCTTTGGTAACATCCTTTTTGCAACCAGTTCTTTGTAACTCCCATGAGAATTTCTTCCTACTAGTTTCGGACAGATTCCGTCAAATCTTAAAGTATTTCCGTCCATGTTGTCTACCAGTTCCTTGAGCAATAAGCATTTTGTTTCCTCATTTGTTTCCAGAATTTCGGCCCGGTTGCTTTTCTTAATTTAAAGGCCGGTTTAGAAGACTTCCTCATAGAACTTTCTTTGCCAGATAGTATATTTTAGGTTACTCCTAGTGTATTCCTAATCATGTTTATTATTGGCAGGTGTTGCGGACCCTGTGGCGGTTGCTGCGGCGGAGGATGCAGCGGGCCGTGCTGCCCCTGCATAACCATCTACACGTGCTGTACGAAGATTTGCTAGCGGCGTCGCAGCGGCCTTCACGGCGAAATGCGACTACTTCCAAGAGTGTCTTTAGCATAAGTGTTTACGTGAACAGAATGCCGGACGAGGCTGCACTGCAAGGTGAGAGACTGCTGCAGCGTGGCAAGTTCCCTTTGCTTCAAGGAGTTGCACAAGGCGCTAAAAAATCACCAGGCTATCTCGTCTGTTCAGTAGCAGGATAGCAATGGCCAGGCGATGTTGATGGCGATAGTAATGCCAGAAGTATTGAATTTTTTTTCATTAATCATAAAAATGAAGTGTCTGTGTTTGCCTGTAAACCTTGATTTGTCTTATAATTTCAAGAAGTGTTATCACATTTATTATACCTCCTCCTTGTTTTCTTTATTTTCCTCATTGGGTGTATATTTCGGCGAAATGAATTTTTCACGCTACTTTTTTGATTTGCAGACTCTAAAGAAGCCATATCAACAATCCAGCAAGTGTACGACACGATAACCGAGGCCAAGCCTCAGATTATCACCATGATCAAATCCGAGACCAAGAGGAGGCGCAAGGACTTCGTGTGTCCGACGTGCAAGGTGGACCAGGTGACGGACGCGGCGTTCCACGCGCACCTCAAGTGCCACCCGCTGCTGTGCCTGACCTGCGGGAAGTGCTTCTACCGGCGCGCCAACCTCGCGCTGCACATCAAGACGCACCTCGGCATCCGGAACTATAAGTGAGTGGTGCATGTACATCCTCTTCCGAAGGGATTGTTAGGTTTTACAAGGTGGTAGAACGATTTGCAGTGTCCGCCTCGATGGGTATCAACTATCACCGCAGTGAGAAATATTGTTGTACTCGACTGGGCTTAAAACAATCGGAGGGGTTATAAGGTAAATCGGTCAGGGGTTATCAAGTGACCACAAAAACCTCGCTGCAGAGTGAGAATTTTTTTTTAATGTAAGGTGAACATCTCTTTGTCGAAAGAGTTTCACGAAGACATCACTTCGTAAATGGGGAATAAGCTCACGCACAGTTTTTGTTTACGCACAGGTGTGAAATCTGCGAGAAGAGATTCATCACGGCGTATGGCCTTACGGCGTATGGCTATTTGTGAAGGTGCTATTGTTCTGGTTGGCTCACCTGTTTGCAGATGGGGCACGGCACGTTCTCGTGCTTGTCGCGCTGCGCGTCGGCGAGGAAGCAGTCGTGGCGCGTGAGCGACGCGGCGTGCACGAACTTGTCGCTGCAGTACGGGCACGCCTTGGGCCGCTCGTCGTGCGTCTCCTTGTGCCACAGCAGCTTGGCGCGCGAGTGGAACACGGCGCCGCACTGCTGGCACACGTAGTCGCGCACCTTCGGCTTCTTCTTCAGGTGGTGGCGGTCCCTGGAACACCGATCGACCCGACGTTGTAAAGGCGAAACTTTATACGTGTGGAATGTTGTAATGTGGATGTTGTGGTGCTCCGACAGCTTCTGGCGCGTGATGAATCTCCTCTCGCAGACCTCGCGCGCGCACGTAACGCGACGCGACCCACCTGTGCTGCACCATGTTGGAGTACCGGCGGAACGTCTCGTCGCACTCTGTGCACTTGACGGGCGCGCGGCCCGTGTGGATGTTGTGGTGCTCCGACAGCTTCTGGCGCGTGATGAATCTCCTCTCGCAGACCTCGCGCGCGCACGTAACGCGACGCGACCCACCTGTGCTGCACCATGTTGGAGTACCGGCGGAACGTCTCGTCACACTCTGTGCACTTGACGGGCGCGCGGCCCGTGTGGATGTTGTGGTGCTCCGACAGCTTCTGGCGCGTGATGAATCTCCTCTCGCAGACCTCGCGCGCGCACGTAACGCGACGCGACCCACCTGTGCTGCACCATGTTGGAGTACCGGCGGAACGTCTCGTCGCACTCTGTGCACTTGACGGGCGCGCGGCCCGTGTGGATGTTGTGGTGCTCCGACAGCTTCTGGCGCGTGATGAATCTCCTCTCGCAGACCTCGCGCGCGCACGTAACGCGACGCGACCCACCTGTGCTGCACCATGTTGGAGTACCGGCGGAACGTCTCGTCGCACTCTGTGCACTTGACGGGCGCGCGGCCCGTGTGGATGTTGTGGTGCTCCGACAGCTTCTGGCGCGTGATGAATCTCCTCTCGCAGACCTCGCGCGCGCACTTAACGCGACGCGACCCACCTGTGCTGCACCATGTTGGAGTACCGGCGGAACGTCTCGTCGCACTCTGTGCACTTGACGGGCGCGCGGCCCGTGTGGATGTTGTGGTGCTCCGACAGCTTCTGGCGCGTGATGAATCTCCTCTCGCAGACCTCGCGCGCGCACGTAACGCGACGCGACCCACCTGTGCTGCACCATGTTGGAGTACCGGCGGAACGTCTCGTCGCACTCTGTGCACTTGACGGGCGCGCGGCCCGTGTGGATGTTGTGGTGCTCCGACAGCTTCTGGCGCGTGATGAATCTCCTCTCGCAGACCTCGCGCGCGCACGTAACGCGACGCGACCCACCTGTGCTGCACCATGTTGGAGTACCGGCGGAACGTCTCGTCGCACTCTGTGCACTTGACGGGCGCGCGGCCCGTGTGGATGTTGTGGTGCTCCGACAGCTTCTGGCGCGTGATGAATCTCCTCTCGCAGACCTCGCGCGCGCACGTAACGCGACGCGACCCACCTGTGCTGCACCATGTTGGAGTACCGGCGGAACGTCTCGTCGCACTCTGTGCACTTGACGGGCGCGCGGCCCGTGTGGATGTTGTGGTGCTCCGACAGCTTCTGGCGCGTGATGAATCTCCTCTCGCAGACCTCGCGCGCGCACGTAACGCGACGCGACCCACCTGTGCTGCACCATGTTGGAGTACCGGCGGAACGTCTCGTCGCACTCTGTGCACTTGACGGGCGCGCGGCCCGTGTGGATGTTGTGGTGCTCCGACAGCTTCTGGCGCGTGATGAATCTCCTCTCGCAGACCTCGCGCGCGCACGTAACGCGACGCGACCCACCTGTGCTGCACCATGTTGGAGTACCGGCGGAACGTCTCGTCGCACTCTGTGCACTTGACGGGCGCGCGGCCCGTGTGGATGTTGTGGTGCTCCGACAGCTTCTGGCGCGTGATGAATCTCCTCTCGCAGACCTCGCGCGCGCACTTAACGCGACGCGACCCACCTGTGCTGCACCATGTTGGAGTACCGGCGGAACGTCTCGTCGCACTCTGTGCACTTGACGGGCGCGCGGCCCGTGTGGATGTTGTGGTGCTCCGACAGCTTCTGGCGCGTGATGAATCTCCTCTCGCAGACCCTCGCGCGCGCACGTAACGCGACGCGACCCACCTGTGCTGCACCATGTTGGAGTACCGGCGGAACGTCTCGTCGCACTCTGTGCACTTGACGGGCGCGCGGCCCGTGTGGATGTTGTGGTGCTCCGACAGCTTCTGGCGCGTGATGAATCTCCTCTCGCAGACCTCGCGCGCGCACGTAACGCGACGCGACCCACCTGTGCTGCACCATGTTGGAGTACCGGCGGAACGTCTCGTCGCACTCTGTGCACTTGACGGGCGCGCGGCCCGTGTGGATGTTGTGGTGCTCCGACAGCTTCTGGCGCGTGATGAATCTCCTCTCGCAGACCTCGCGCGCGCACGTAACGCGACGCGACCCACCTGTGCTGCACCATGTTGGAGTACCGGCGGAACGTCTCGTCGCACTCTGTGCACTTGACGGGCGCGCGGCCCGTGTGGATGTTGTGGTGCTCCGACAGCTTCTGGCGCGTGATGAATCTCCTCTCGCAGACCTCGCGCGCGCACGTAACGCGACGCGACCCACCTGTGCTGCACCATGTTGGAGTACCGGCGGAACGTCTCGTCGCACTCTGTGCACTTGACGGGCGCGCGGCCCGTGTGGATGTTGTGGTGCTCCGACAGCTTCTGGCGCGTGATGAATCTCCTCTCGCAGACCTCGCGCGCGCACGTAACGCGACGCGACCCACCTGTGCTGCACCATGTTGGAGTACCGGCGGAACGTCTCGTCGCACTCTGTGCACTTGACGGGCGCGCGGCCCGTGTGGATGTTGTGGTGCTCCGACAGCTTCTGGCGCGTGATGAATCTCCTCTCGCAGACCTCGCGCGCGCACGTAACGCGACGCGACCCACCTGTGCTGCACCATGTTGGAGTACCGGCGGAACGTCTCGTCGCACTCTGTGCACTTGACGGGCGCGCGGCCCGTGTGGATGTTGTGGTGCTCCGACAGCTTCTGGCGCGTGATGAATCTCCTCTCGCAGACCTCGCGCGCGCACGTAACGCGACGCGACCCACCTGTGCTGCACCATGTTGGAGTACCGGCGGAACGTCTCGTCGCACTCTGTGCACTTGACGGGCGCGCGGCCCGTGTGGATGTTGTGGTGCTCCGACAGCTTCTGGCGCGTGATGAATCTCCTCTCGCAGACCTCGCGCGCGCACGTAACGCGACGCGACCCACCTGTGCTGCACCATGTTGGAGTACCGGCGGAACGTCTCGTCTACACAAATATTACATCATATTGTCGAGAAACTGTACTATTATAAACATTAAAGGATAAACTTTTGTCGATAAAAAAGAATCTCGAAGTTGCATCCAATTTTTTACAATTTTCAATTTATTTCCAATGTTATACGCACTAGAGCGCCAAGATTTAGGATTATAATTCTAATAAATATTACATAGTACATTTACTATTGATTCCTTTTTAAATTATGTATTTTAAAAGTTATTACTGTAAATTATAAATGGCGTTTATTACGTTCTTATTTCGCGTAATACGCTATGCTGTTTTGTACCAAAATGATGTTTTGCGCATGACAATCAGTCACAATTGCTCCATTGAGACGTGAAGACTGTATTTTTGTGCTCCAGGCTGAAAAAATAGTTCTTTGTATGTTTAATATAGGTATAAATTATGAATTATAAATTATTGTATGCGTATCGATAAATTATTTGGATGTGTTAATAATATAATTGTAAGTATGGCGAACCAAAACAATGAGTTTCAAGTTTATTAAAGCATAAACCTTTCTTTCAAATATCGACTTTCACTCATTATTTTAAAGCACATAATTAACTAGCACTGTATTCCTTCAAGCAGTGACGGCTGGAGGAAGTATATGCAAAAAAAGACGATCCCGATGAATTATGAGATGAGGGAATAGAGAGTGCAACATGTTCACTATTTTGACACTTTAGTTAGCAAATATTAAATATAGCATCATAAACTACTTATTAATGATAGTATGTTAATTATTTCTAAGTAAATAAAGTTCAAGATATAATGTGCAATAATAATATGTCAAAATATGAAAAATGATAACATTTTAAATTCATTGTGATACAATGTGAATAGGAATTATATACTTTATTTGTAAGTAATGAATTCTGTGAAAGAGACTCCGCATAAATATTTTTGGTGGCTTATTTTTTGGGTTCCTTGCCCAAAAGGTAAAAGCGGGACCTACTCATATTACTAACGTTCATGTGTCCGTTTGCCTGTCACCAGGCTGTATCTCTTGAACCGTGATTGTTAGACACATGATTTTATTTGCTGTTGCTCGTATAACAATAAATAAAAAACAAAACGAATATTTTTAGGGGCTCCCATACAACAAACGTAATTTTTAACCGACTTCAAAAAACGAGGAGGATCTCAAGACGTCGGAATCTTATTTTTTTATATACCAAAATGATAAAAATGGAACCCTTTTAGTGAGACTTTCTTCGTCCGTCCGTCCGTCTGTCACACTCAAATATTTCAGTAAGCTATCAACTTGAAATTTGGAATAGTTTTAGGTAATAGTGACCCAAAGTCATTCCAATCATAAAAATTTGAAAATTATTTTTATTTTTTTTAAAAGGGGGGGTAAACCGGGTTCTTGAAATTACAAAATAAGATAACAATATTGAGTGCGGTATCATATGAAAGGGCGTCACTTGTGTATTCTAATACCGATTTTTATTTATTTTTGTGCCCGATAGTTTTTTATTTATCTGTCGAAAAAATACCGCCCTTATCTCCGAAGTTTATCTTTAAAAAAATCTAAAATAATTATTATCAATAGAAATAAACGTATATTTTACAGAAAAAATTAAATCATCTTTGTAACTTTTATACTTTTTTTTGATAATAACAATAAACCACCAAAAACAAAGTTAGGTTTGTGGTTAGCCAACAAAAGTACCTACATGTAAATTATACACGTAGATTCATCATGAACTAAAGTGATAATTTTAATGTTTTACTTCTTTCGTAGTATGGAACAGATGTGCAAAGAAACGACGATCTTATATTAGACAATCGTCCAATTTCGAATTGGAGTACATTAAAACATTCTTTGTAATGGCATTAGAAGTCGGTTTTATGAAAAAAAAAAATATTTTATTAAAATAGATAAATAGAAATGTCATAAAGAAAAAAACTCCTTACGCTTCGTTAAAAAGATCGCCCCTGGCTGTACCCAGCCAAAAATACTCATCAGACTAGCGGCATTGCTCCGCTGTATTGGGCCAGGAAGGTCCCAAATTGCGGACTAAGATTGACAATTCGTTTTTATAGTAAGGAGCCCGCAGTGCTCGAGCCCGCACGTACTTGACCAATTTTTTATTCTTTATTTAAAAATTCATCCAATTTGTTATAATTTTGAATGCATGAAGCATTAAACAGGGTCGTCGTGTTTTTTACTTTTTTTTTCACTTTTTATGCATTTTTTTTAAATTTATATTTACAAATAAATTGTCCTAACCAGTCAACTCATCTTTGACCAAAGTCAAAGATTTGTTGATTTCAGATTATAATGACTGCTCTGTCTGCTAATTTTCACATGAGATAATTACTGTCGTATCGTCGAATATGAAAAGAATAGATGGGTATTTTCATACTCTAAGGGTATTTTATGTGTACGATACGTTTGCAAGGAGGACGTCAATATACAATTAACGTTAGACGTTAATTGTATATTGACGTCCCAAGAAGACCTAAAAGGCTTCTCTGGCTATCCGATCGGATTCAAACATCCCAATGTCTTTTTTAATTTTTGTCATGTTTGAATCCAATTATGAATCTATCTATCCGATTATGAATCATCATCGGAATTAAACATCCCAATGTGTTTTGTAATTTGTGTCATTTTTTAAAATACATACCAAAAAATAAAGTTTAATAGATTTTTTTATTTGCATTAAAAATGTTTTAAAAAAGGTATTTAAATTTTTGTATAAAATCTCAAGAATCATTTTTCCAACAACTAGGTGATCTGCAATGCACCCGAATTTATCTGATTATCTTACCTATAGTGATCGCGGTTTTGTTGAGTTTTGTTGACAGTATTTGACAATACACGACTTTTTTTTGCTTTCCGCCCCCTCTTAAAATAAGTTTCTTCCTGCTTAAAGTTTTAAACCGGGTTGTGCCTAAGTACTTAGATTAATTTTTCTAGGTGCTTTAGACTTGCTTTAAATTTTGTTTTAAAATTTTGCTTTAAATTATAAAATCACATAGGTACCTACATACTATTATGAAAGAAAAAACATAATATTATGAAATCACTTGCAAGTGAAATTATTTTCTCGGTTTCGGTTATATACATAGCGCCATCTCTTGACGCAACAGTTTATTAGTTGTGACAGTAAAAGTTTGTAAGACAAAAATTAACATTCAAAATCAATTATCACATAAAGCGTCCAGGGTAGGTGTATTATTACGAGTATACCTAATATTAAAAATTTCTTGATGTAATTTCAGACCGTGCTGCTACGATTTCCCATGTAAAGCAGACTGTTTCAACCATGGCGCAGCCACTAGGGCGGTGTACCATAGATATAGCTGCTTGTTATTTTGGTACAATGGTTGGGGTATAGCATGAAAGTTATGACTTATGAGCAATAGCTATGTAATTTAAAAAAAACAGTTTTGCTATCCCTACATCTTAATATTTCGGGAGCAATTTATGATTAACATAAATTATTTCGAGTAAGTAAAAAATTTTCCTGCATATTATTGAGCCAACTAAGTTTGAAAATTAATAATTTGTAGATTTTAATGTAGCGATGAAATTGTATTCGATGATAAAGTGTTGGCTATTGCTTTATTATTATATGAAGATTCGATGTTTTAAACAGTTAGGTCCAATTTCGATATGTATATATATATATATAGTATAGATATAGTATAGATTATAATGACCAACTAATGTTTGTCATTATAGTAACATAGTCACTGCATATGGGGCTCATAAGAAGGCTCAGATCACTCAGCGGGCGATGGAGCTATTTATGCTCTTGAGTATATCTACGTGATCAAATCAGAAATTAGGAGATCCGTAGATGAACCAGAGCCACTAACATAGACCCACGAATCTCAAAGCTGAAGTGGCAATGGCACATGGTTCGTTGAATCGACTGACGCTGGGAAACTAATAGCGATCCCGCAAGGGAAAGCGCTTTTTTTGCAGAACGTCCACCAGATGGACTGACGACTTAGAGTCGTGGGTCGATGGATCCAAGCGTGGGAGGACCTTGCAGCTTGGAAATCATTGAAGGAGTCCTTTGTCTAGGAGAGGATGCCCGTCGGCTGATTCAAGCACTATTAAACTAAAAGTACTAGTAAAATGATCATAAAACGTGAAAATGCATGATCTGTTGTGCATTTTGTAAGCCTTAGTACCTATTAGTCATTGGGTAAGAGAGGCTTCCTAGTTTTTATCACTTATCGAACTTTCCAATACAACTAAAGAGTTTTCTCACATGAAATAATGTAGCAATATAGATACATTCCCGTTTTCGAATAAATTCCGTTCATTTTGTTCAACAGTTAGCTGAAGGAATATTTATAGCAGTAACTTTGTGTAATATCGGGTTTGCCTTGCCTTGCGTAAGAAACTTTTAAGCTACAAAGGTATTGCATTTAGCGACGTAATATCCATATTAATAAAACATATAGATGGAATTTTTATATTAAGATGTTATAGTTAACCATGTTGTTATAAATACAGCCTCCTGGAAAATCGAAACGGCAAATTAAGTTTGCCAGAAAAAAAGTGAAAACATTCACAATCGGAGCGCCAGCGACGACGTTTTTAAATCTATGTTCACAATATTGTTTTTTTTTTTGTAATAAAGGTAATATTACAAAACATCTTACATTTGATTCGATATGATAGGTATATTTTTTATCCAGCGTTCGGTTTATGAATATTTCCAGGCCCTTCAATTTTGTATTGATTTTAAAATCTTAGAATGAAATAAGCTGCAATGAAATATTAAAAATTCCAATGAAAAAATATATAAAAAAGCAATTTCGTTTTTAAAATAAAGAAAACATGTTACAAATCGACGTGATTGTAAATTTTTGGTATATTGTTTAAGCCAGTTTGTTTATTCCAGCAATCGATTATACCTATCTTTCTCTGTGAATTTCCTATAGGTATGAAAATAAAGTAAAACTATTAGTTATTATTAAAACTGAAATACCGTAACCACTTTGTTAGTAGAATAAGATTTTATCATTCTGTCTAACTTTCAAAATATCCCAATGAAACTCTCCAACAAAGGTGTAATTGAAAGATCGGAAATTCCCAAGCAAGCCCATATTTCAAAAGCGCTCTTCTTGCCCGGATAATATAAGAAGATAGAGGACAGACTCGGATATAAAATATGGCGTCCTTTCATGAATCTTATTAAGATATCCTCCGAAAATGAAAGAGGATAGAGTTATTACGAACACCTGAAGTGCAATAAAGATAGAAGACAATACTGGGTTTATGTATATTAAAATAATACGGTCGGTTAAAGACGTGTGCGTGGCGTTGGGTGGCAATTTATCGTCGCTATGAATATGATTTTCTTTAAGAAGTGGATGTAGTTCCCATAAGAGGTGTACTTAGTGTCAAAGGGTGCTTAGGTGGTTTTCGTAAACAATACTTGTTTATATAGAAAACTCGGAAATTTTGTTTATAAAATTTACGCCTACCTATTGAACCCTTGGATATTTTATGAACGTAAGAAGTACTTTTACAATTATGAAAATCATTTTGATATCCCTATTTATCCCTATTGCTAAGCTAATGAAAACATAATATGCATGTAACTGATGTTATATTTATCACATACTAAACTAAAACGTTATCCTTTCTGTAGCAAGGCAAGCAAGTCGTAGCCCGTAGCACAAAGTGCTACAAAAATTTTAAAGCAAAAAAGCTGGGCGTGCGTCTAATAAGATTAATATTTATTCGTTCTTTTATTAGACTGTTATCGCCATTATCATCCCCTTACATGTTCCTGCTAACGTCCTGCTGATGAGAATACTTCTTCTCTCTCCGTAGATTAGTAGAGCTAAGAAATTAAATTCTTCATAATATGGCGTCAGATTTGCTCCATGTTTTTGTTTTAAAAAGAGACAAACAAATAACATACCATGAAAAACCAAGCTTAAATTTAACACACTGAATCCCAAAATTAAGAAATACACAAACATTGAGATTAATTCTTATTAATACGCTTTACTCTCGCTTTACGTCTGTAAGTCAATTTCACCAGATAATTTCTACAGATCCCATCCAGTTTTTTTTACCTCTGTGTATCAGGCACGTAGGCACTCTGCCATAATTCATGACTTTCTTTCAAAACTGCAACACACGCTATCGCACATGCAAAGTAACTTCGGGATACGGTTAGCGAAAACCGATAATAAACTTTCACGTCTTCCTGCGATCGGATTTTCATCTTGGAGACTGCATGGTTTTATTTTGAATAATCGTTTTGTTATTTACGTCTTTGATCATTCTTAATGATCAAAGATTATAACGCAAATTAATTAAAAAAAATTAAAAAAAAAATCGTAAGTAGCTAAATAAAAAATGTGGGGTTAGCACAAGTTTTACAAACGAGTCGACTCGCATCGCACAATCGAATCGAATTCCGCCATACATTTACAGCCAACGCCATTTATAGACAGTATCTGACATGCGGCTGTCAATAGTTGGCGCTAGCTGTAAATGTATAAAGGTATTCGATTCGTTTGTGCGATGCGTGTCGACTCGTTTGTACAAAAACATGTACTAACCCCTCTTATTATAAATATCATTAAAATCGTTACCTATTACGATAAGAAGACGTCATGTTTAAATATTAAAACAATACCCAACAAACTCGGTCGTAAGATTATGAGGCCGTCGAAAATTAAGTAGCCGGAGAAATTTGTCATTCCTTGCTTTATCACCGGCAATCATCCGCGCGGGGCTTATTCATAAATCTCTCCGGCATTATTCCAAAGGTGAAACAACAAACATTTGCCGGTATAAATCTGCAACGTATCGCGGTTGCGAGTTACGACTGACACACAACTTTTTTGAACGATGTACAAAATTATTGAACAATTTTTTTGAATAAAAGTTTTTACGACGTGACGCCCAAATTAATAAAAATATGCATTTGGATTGAGTCTGTTTTTTAGCTAGGCAAACCTACTTTATTATTGAAATTACATCAAACATAGACAATTACAATGAGTGAATAAAATACGTAAAAGGGGAGGGGGGGTGTTGGCATACGTAAACTACGGGTATAAATATAATAAGTAACTCAAATCAAAATGTTTATTATTTCACATAGGCCTAACTTACAGGCACACATGAAATGTTGGAGCAACCCTACGTTTAGAAAGCTATTTTTTGCACTTAGAAGAACGGGTGAGAAACTCGGTAGTAGTCGCAATATCTAGCTGCCCACGATGCACTAAGATAGGGAAACAGGACGGCGACAGTTCCCGCAGGCCTGCCATAAAGCTTGTGCCGTAACATGCGACAGAGTGTTCAGGTGAGACAAGTGCTGTTCTCAAATTTTATTGTACCGCGGGCAGCGAGTTACTGCGACTATAGTAAGCTATTGGCAGCTATTGTTCGTTGCCCTGGCAAGACGCCCGTGTGTCCCCAACGTTATCTGCCACCGTCGCGCCATAAGACAATAGTAACGCAATAATAAAAATGTTGAATAGCCCCCGTAATGATATTGTAGCGATGCATTGTGCCCGTGATAACGGATAAACTGTACCCAGAAGACGCATATACTATCTCTTTGCACTGAATTATTGCTGTTTTATCGCGGAGATTTTTGCTCAGAGATTGTTATAACATCTTGGATTTGGTGACCGAATGGGAGGAATGACAAAATTAATGAATATTAAATTATCACACTTATACATATAGGACAGCTTAAAAAAAACAAGACTGACGCTTCGTCCGAATAATCTCAACTTCACTCCCGTAGAGGTAGAACTGCCTCCCGTAACCTAACATTGCCTAGGTCATATCAATCGTCGTCGATTCATTCAGTGGATAAAGCTGTAAGTTGATAGATCAATCAGTCAATCAGTCAGTCATGTATAGGCAGACATGATAAGATCTCTACATCAAAGGAAAATGTACTGAGTATATTTTTTGTAAAATCCAAACAAAAAGTAGCATAGGTATAAATATCAAAAAGAAGAATCTTTACAACCGTACGCCGAGATTTTCTTTTTGTTCCCATAAACATATATTTTCAACGTTTATTATCCGACCTCCTCACTTATCTCCACTCGGCATTCTTAAAAAAGATGATGACTTAGGAACTGAGAGTCCCATTAAGTACGTCTATTCATGTGGTAACTTGCGGAAGGGGGTGGGTGATCTGGGGGAGGGGGTGTGAATACAAATAAAGGAGAGAGTTGTTTAAAAAACGTAACAAGCGGGTATTCTGCGAGATAAGGCTGCGTTTCCGCCGTCGCCCGCCGTCATGGAATTATTTCAGTGATTCGACGAAACCCGATGTCGTGGCTGTCGCATTCAACACTTCTGTATCTTTAAAAATGTGTAGGGATGTTGGCAAGTTGTCGATAAAAAATATTTTTCATTCTGAGAGCCGTGCCAGGCTGTTAGACAAAAACGCTGTTTTTTAAAGTTACAGGTTATCTAACCTAAATCGATAAAGAAAGTAAACCATTTTTATCATGCATAATATTATATAAGCGAACGCGGGAGAAAACATCAAAATATGAGACTCGGACAAAATTGTTGTTGTAAAAAAGTCCCTTTTACGTTTCTACCTACTATAAACACATCAATTGACGTATTTTCATCCTATATATAAATTGATATAACACAGATCAGAGAAGCAAGTATATCCCTAAATGAAATAAAAGATCTTTGTTTAGGAGGAAATATTAATTGATTTTGCATTTTCATTGTATGGTCTGTAGGTATGGTCCAACATGCAGGAACAAGCCTTGGCTTAGCTTGGTGCTTGTACCACCCGCCCTCCCATTCAAGCACGAAATAAAAGTTCCCAAGCAAGCATTGCCACCACCTTCCACATGCAACATGACACACAATACTTTTGAAGCACGTTTCGTCTCGACACCGAATCATCCTCAGGAGATGTTAACTTTACAACGCGAAATCATATACATCTAGTTTATAAGAGAAAAACTGAGCTATTGTAAAAGCTGAGCACGATCATTAGCATTATCATAATTAATATAAATGGAAAAAAAATATTTATCGATAAAAAAAAGTTATTTCTGTGGTAGCCAAACTCATCACTCCAGACGGATCTGTAAAGAGCGAGCCGTGTCAGATGCCCGCCTGTTTCTTAATTTCCTCTCGCAAAGATAAGATTGGCTTTTTTAGCTTTTATTGAATTTTCTATGTTAGAGAGTCACTTTATAACTCGCTCTGAACGTTTATACCTACACCGACAGACAACTTTTCATTTTAACTTATTATAAGTGTTGGTATGTGGTTTGGTAACAATTTCAGTATTTTCAATTAATTATTATTTAAATGCATTCGTTTCAGAGTAGAATTGTTTAAAAACATTTTATTTTATCAAACACTATTATAACTAATTTTGTATTTCACTTTATTTATACTCTTTTCACTGAATTTTAAATTTTTCTAAAATAAAAACATGTTTCTAGATCGACAAACCATATATTATTGCACTAGACATTTTTTTAGGGTTCCGTACTCGAAGGGTAAAAAAGGAACCCTTCTGGCGAGACTTCGCTGTCCGTCTGTCCATACGTTCGTCCGTCTGTCACCAGGTTATATCTCTGGAACCGTAATTTAACACCATACAAGTTTTTCTCACTTGACTGTGATCTCACCTGTTGATGTTAAGTGATAATGCTTGCAAATAAATAAATGAATAAATAAATCATATGAGTTTTCTGTTTTTCGTACTCGTATTCTTTTTCTTATATCTCGCCGCGAGCATGGGAATCTGGAATATATTTGCGTTATCTACAGCATAAACCGCCTTAGCTACGGCTGCACATTTCCGCCGAACGCGCTGATGTGATGGCTTCGCTTTCCGGTGCACTTTTATCTTCAATTTAATGATAATACAAAAATTGTTTGATACATCTGCATCAAAATATGGTAGTACCAATCTCGGATTACAAGGCGGAGATGCAAACATTTCATTCTTCTATACGTGAATCAAAAAAATCGCAGCTCGTGGAGCAATAAAAAAAGAAGTACACCACCTGTTACTATCTCTGTCGCACTTACGGGAAACAATAACTGTCCTTTTTTGGCATTTTATTGTTCCCCGGACAGCAACATTTTGCTACAGGTGTAATTTACCACTTCTGATTTTAATTGGCGAATAAGAAGTCGAATGTGACTCTTTTAGCATATTGGATAAACCTCTTTATAATATTAAAAAATGGCTCTAGCTTTTATTACTGCCTTAGCTTATGTATAATACTGCAATGCGTAATAATGTGTGTGACGTTTAACGAGATTCTCTAATAAGTAACTAGCTGATAACTTAATTAATAATAATAATTGATAGATCATATAACATTGTTTTTCTGCGAAGATGACACAAAGCAGGATTTAAATCCACTGAATCGAAAAAAGAAGAACAAAAAGCTGCCCCTCTATAATTCGTCGGATAAGATTTTGCAAATAAACAATTCAATTTGGAGAAACATCACAAAAATTATCTTTTAATTGTTCATTGCGGCGCGGTCGAATTAGATACGAGTACGATGATCGTGTTACCGTTGACACTGCTGTCAAGTATTAGGGGGTGAATTTAGGGTTCCGTAAATAAATCAAAAATCTTATTGTTTATTTCATATTCTCTCTTCTTCTCCTCTTATCTTTGATACTGAACCACAGCCACAACCAATTTGGCTGGGAATGGAGGTATCACATACGCCCTATCCTGGACGGATACATAGGCTCAGTCTGACAGAATGCATTTTTTTATATTGTACTAAACTTTATATATACAGTTTCCTTTGAACGAAAAAATCTGAAATCATTGTCGCGGGAAAGAGTCTAGTCTTCATGTCATTTACGCAGTAGTACTTACTACCCACTGATGTTATTACTACCTAATACGTATGAATTAATAGTCAAAACATATTTCAAATAAACAGATAAATAATAATCCATGGAATCCAGTATTTATTTAAAAAATAAAGATTAAAATGTTTACTCTTTCACATAGTAAATTAATAAATAGGTCTAACTTACAGACACTCCGATTCTACCGCCACGTTCATAAAGCTGTTTTGCACCAAATAGAATGGGCAACTTAAATCTCAAGATTGATCTTAACCTCGCTTCCAATTTCTAAGGAACCCTCAATAAATTCCTACTCAAATCACGCTTATCACCTTTTTTAAAGAGCTAATTTCCTGAGGTGGTCGTTCCACGTGACAGTCAAAACGGGGACGTCTTTATTATCATCAGGGTCGGTTCTTAAACAGTTGATTAGTCCCCACGCTTAGCTGTCTCAGGGGATGTAATTAAATCGTTTTGATGAGTTCCTCGTTAGGAAATTTACCTTGTCTTCTTTTTGTCTTGCGAAAAATTAAAATAAAACAACAATAAACGCTTTTGTTCTCACTCACTTGTACTTATTTGTTTTGTTGGCGGAATACTTCACGATTTCTCTGGTGTAGTATCTGATTCAGTTGAAAGCACAAGGCAATTCAAATTCTTCCAATTTTTGTAACCAAACTTATCCGAAACGGCAAGACCGATTTTTATGAAATTTTCTGTGTATGTGTTCGGTAGATCTGATAGTAGATCGTAAGCTATTTTTTATACCCCTAATAGTAAAACAAAGTTTGCCGGATCAGCTAGCAAAGAATTATAAATATCTGATTTAGAGGGAGAATCTCGTCGCACAAATTGCATTTCCAGTTCCTCTGGTTCTGCAAATGTCCATGGGCGGCGGTAATCGCTTATATCAGGTGACCCGCCCGCTCGTTTGCTCGCGATGACTATAAAAAAATCGGAGCCGGTCACTTGCTACTGTGAACAAAAGAGTCTTGGACAGCCGCGTACCCAAGAAGATGAGAAGAACTAACAACGCGGTGGTTAGACAGACGGACTCCGCAAGAAGAGTCCTACCACCAGTAAAAATGACCCTAAGAGACAACGCTGTATGTGTAGTAGGGTAAGAGTAGGGGTAGGGGACAGGGGTAGCGATAGGAACAGTAGGTAAACAGTTAAGCCAGGCGCAGACGTTGAGCGTGGGATCTTTTCACCTGAGGCCGCGATACACGCGGGGTAAATCATGTGTATCTGCATTGAGTTGGTAACACCAACATTTATGTAAATAAACTTTTCCATGTGCTGACATAATATGTGTTAGATTAATAAAAAGGGATTTTTCAGTCGAAATTGTATTACAATAAGGTAGCTTGGATTAATAATAATGATATGACAGTTAACTTGGCTACAATTATAAACTAAACGCTTAATTGTATGTAAGAAATACTTCCCTAAATCTGTTGTCTAAGAAGGTCTCGAGCTCTATTGCCACTGAAACTTACCACTCGATTACTTGCTGAGGCCGAAGTGTAGTTACTTGATGCAACACTAAGCGATTTCGAGTTCGAGAACTTAAAAGCCCTTTCGTTTTTCTTAATAAATTGGAATAAAAATCGCAGTACTTTATACTTAAGGGAATCTAACCAGCCGTGCTATTCTGCAAAAATACTCAAAGCAACGACGAGCGTACATCTATGCATCTATGGATTCGTCAGTTGTAATAGAGTAAAATTTTGAATGGCATCTTCGGCTTGGCAGCTGTCTGGCAGCTGTTTGGCAGCTGTTACAGAGATGGACATTTTGTAGAATAGCACTGCAGAACGCAATTCCTGAAAGTTTACTTTAGCCCTGCCTCACGGTCGCTCCAACTAACTTACAGAAACGACGTAACCGTCGACAATGGTGCTCTCTGTTATATTGCCGCGCTTGATTATAAGTGTCTATTAATTTTTTTAAAGCAATTAGGCCTTAGTTGCATAAATAAATAAAATTCGAGCGCTAAAAATTCAATTATCATCTCCATGTTATGTCCGAGATGCATAAGTGCGATTTAGCTAGATGTCAGGGCGTGGCCTTACTCATGCGTTAATTTTGTCTCGACAAATTAATTCGAATAGAGATTTAGACGCGAGCCGAATGCACCGTATGCTGGGTATCCCTTTATTTATTGTCAGAATTAAATAAAACTTCATAAATTAAATAAAAACATATTTTGTGAAGTCATCTATTTAAATTCATAGTCTAAGATATAAGATAATATTGTTTGAACTATAGTATTATATCAATGGATTTTTTATTGTAAAGAGATTATTTATTTGGTTTCAAGATAACGAATTTTTGTTATAAATTATTTAAGAAACAGGTCAACATACAAGCTCATATTTTCAGAGGCATATAAGTACCGACAAATCCAGCGACAAAAAGGAATGAGTTCATTGGCTTGCTTGAAGGGATAAATAGTTGACGCGGACATATTTAAATCACATCTACTTTATATTTACCTTTTTAAATATTATTAATTATTGTGGTTTCTTCGCATGAGACTACTCGGTGATACTTCACTGTTTTGAACATAAGTACGAAAAAAATTCTTTTGATGTTCATCCTATCCTACTTCCTATCCTACTAATATTATAAACGCGAAAGTTTGTAATAATGTGTGGATGTATGTTTGTTACTCTTTCACGAAAAAACTACAGAATGGATTTTGATGAAACTTTACAACAATATAGCTTACACATCAGAATAACACATAGGCTATCTATACTTACTTATAATAAAACTGTAAAGGGTCGAATTCTGTACATTGAAGATATTTTGAAAATTTTTGTTGGAGGACACTATTTAGTCGATACTGAAGCCAAAACTGTAATTTGTTTAATTTTTGTCTGTCTGTCTGTCTGTCTGTCTGTCTGTCTGTCTGTCTGTCTGTCTGTTTCACGACCGGGCATCACGGCTAATCCGCTGGATGGATTTAAATGAAACTTGAGATGATTATAGTTCATACACCGAGGTAGGACATAGGATACTTTTTGTCCCGAAATTTATCATGGTTTCCCTGGAAGACGGCATCAAAGTCCAAACGTTTTTTAGTTATAATTCATTAACGCGTTGTCCGATCCCATTCATTCTTTTTTTGTTAGAAAGGAGGTTCTTTAAAGATTATTCCATACAAATCTTATCATCATCACTTTTGTAGTTCAGAAATTACAGACATCAGAACCTTTAAGTTCAAGTAGGTAGGTTACTTGAAACTCGGAATGCACAAAGAACCTAGGGCTAGGACGTAGGGCACAAGTAAGACTGGAGTACCCTTACAGCTGTAAATAAATAGGCTTAGCAGGAGATTTTGTATGGTTTAAAATTTTTCACTTTTAGGGTGAACAAAAATCATGTAACTGGCGTTATCGCTACGTTATACCGTATAGCGCCATCTCTACAATTTATGTGGAACTTGAATGTAAAACTCTGAGATAGGTACTACCGAATTTTTTTTAATAAAAATTAACTGTCATGTTATGGTTTCCTGACTTTATATTAAGATGGCACTGTTAAGACATGAACAGATTTAAACTTTATCATCCGCAATATGAAAAGGGTAAGATAATGGTTCACAAATATTTTTAACTCTTAGGTCTTATCGATCCTAACCGACTGACTGTCATCTAAGGTCTTTTTATACGTAAGGAAATATACAGCCATTGCCCATTCTGATGTTTTGGATTGTATTGAGATGAAGCAAAGATTTTTAAAGGACTTATATTATGTTGGGCTGGGGAATATTGTTAGTAGAGTAATTTATCCCAGTGGTACCTTCCCGGCCGAACTCTGAAAGAAGAGTTCTACCACCAGTACAACTTTTCACATGGTTTAATAATTTTTGACATATTTCGTGGTTTCAGAATATAAATCACAATGAAAGGGACGATATTAACTGTCGATATTTCGATACATTGGTACAAGTCGTGGTCACGTAGTGACCACGACCTGTGCCACTGGGTCGAAATATCGACAGTTAAAATCGTCCTTTTGATCTTTCAACTACGTATTAATGAAACTTTATATTATTATTAAGAAAAAGGAGTTTTCAAAATCACCACAAGATAACCCGTGCAAAGTAAGAACAGGTTTATGTACAACATCACACCAGAATCCCGCGAAAAATCAAGGAATTCCAGTAGGAAGGTATATTATGTAAAAAAATCGTAATTCACGCGGGCGGAGCCGCGGGCAACAGCTAGTTATTTATAAAGATATAGTGTGAATTATCCAAAATATATAACGATAAGTGTCACGTAAGTAGGAAAAAATTGCAATCTGCGACCTTTACTGACGTACGCCGCGAAAACCGTTGGAGTTACACGTATATAATGTATGATGGAAATGTTTATCTTAAATAGTTCTACAAAAAAGCCTGCGATAGCATATATCCAACTCTTATGTGTAAGCCATTATCGCCAAAATAGTGAACCCAGAGTGCCCGATACTAGGCGTTCCAGCTCTTAAATAGTTCTACAAAAAAGCCCGCGATAGCATATATCCAACTCTTATGTGTAAGCCATTATCGCCAAAATAGTGAACCCAGAGTGCCCGATACTAGGCGTTCCAGCGCGGCGCGGCTGGGCGACTGCGGGTGAGACGGGCACCGGGGAAGCGGCATTTATGAGTGCGCGAAAAAAAATACTTTCCTACTACCATCACTATTACAATTTGCCATCACCATTATCATTTTTTGAAACCGCGGCGCGGCAATATAACTTAAAGATAGATAGATAGCTCTGATGACATAACATCCACTAAAAAGGATTTTTAAAAATCTCGAAATTCACGCGGGCGAAGCCGCGGGCAAAAGCTAGTAATAGCATAAAAATGACAAATCGAGTTGCATTTGGATCACTCTTAAAAATAAATGAGTGAGAGATAATTGAATATCCCGCCCCGATTGGCTCAATGAATAAAAAATAAGCCGCGGTTGAACCTCGCCAAAACCGAGGGAGTAAAAAAATAATATTATCCCGTGGAAATGAATTAAAGCATCTCGCAGATACTGTGGTTCGGCCGGGAGGTAAATAGACTATGGAGTTACTTCACGTAGAGACAGCTTTTCAGTCAGATTTTCTATTAATATATCGTCTCCTGCCCTTTTACCAGAATATGTGTCGTCTACAATGATTTCCACTCAAAGCAATGTTGAAAAGATTCGGTATTTTAACGAGCGACATTCTACCTGTCGTCGAGAATGCTATTGTTATAAATAACATTCCAATATAATAATAATTGATCAAGTGCGAGTCAGGCTCGCGCACCGAGGGTTCCGTACTAGCAAGACCAATTCCAACCAAAGTACCTCTGCACACCAAATTCAAACACGAGCAAAAAATAAACTTTGTTGAACATTTCATTTTATTTTAATTAAACCTTTTTTTTCAAGTGAAATAGTATGAGAGCACGCTTAAATATTTATATTTAATTCTATTATTTGTTAGTGTTAATTTGTTGTTAAAGCGGCAACAGAAAAACATTACCTGTGAAAATTTCATATGTCTTACTATCACGAGTCAAGATATACAGCCTGGTGACCGACGGTCGGACGGACGGACAGCGAAGTCTCAGTAATAGGGTCCTATTTTTACCCTTTGGGTAAGAAACCCTAAAAATGAGGAGGTGTATTAAGTTTTGAAGCCATCACAAATTAATAAAATTTTAACAATACGACATTTCCATTTTTACATAGCAGTTTTGATACAGACCTACACAAAATACGATATGAAAGCTGTAATCCAAAAGAAAGCGCTTTCCATCCGAACTTCGCACAAAATCTTTCGAGTCTCGGGGTAAGTAGGGAATAAAATTAACGGAGGATGATCGCTAATGAAAATAAATTGGCGGCGGGAGATTTGAGATTACACCGAGCACTGAGCGAACGGCGACAATCGGTGTACGAACTAGGGGCACTCCTGGATTTTTTCGATTTTACTTTCGGAAAAAATACAATACAAATTAGCTTCCTTAGGCTACTCAGGCGTAGGTTAGGTAAGGTACCTACTTCTCGTATTTATAACATGGGAATACAGGTTCTATAGAATCTCAGCACATGTATCATAGAAGTCGCGAATAGTACAACCTCTATGATTTACCTTTTGAATTCAATATTTTCATAAAAAATATTAACTCTTGAAAGTCGTAAAGTCGGTATTGGCGTTTGACATTGATTAACTAGGTTCGTACTTAGTAAGTAACTAAGTAGGTACATATAAATCTAAAATGGAAGAAAATATCTCTGTGCATGAGTCTTATATTTCAAATAGGCACGCGCAGTTATTAGGGGGTGGAAAATGAGAGGTTCATCTTCTTAAGTCAATGTAAGGATAAGGCCTGAGTTATGACTGCCTGGATTGCTGCTTATTACTGAAAGTACCTTCGTACGTTATGGGAATCTTTTCCGCTTGATATTACGGTATCCTTGTGATAGGAATCTACTAAAGTCGAAAGCTATAGTATAGTATATCATATTTAGGTACCTACTAACATAAGTTACAAAAAAAATCTTGTAGTTTTGTTTTTAAAAGGAACACTTTATTGTAAGTCTGTCTGTCTGTTACGACCGTGTTTCAGTAACTATAAAAAGGGGCGAAATCGGAGCGTCTCAATATGCGATAACAATAATATGAATGGGATGAAAGGACGTTTCTTGTATATGCTAGAACTGATTTTAATTTCTTTTTATGCTTGTTAGTTTTTGACTTATAGGGTAAAATGACAAAAAATACCGCTCCCTTATCTCCGAAATTTACCAATCGAAAATTCGACTCGGTAAGAAAAGTGATTCCGACGATTTTTCTTTTTCTGTGCGAGTCACACTCACACTTGACCGTTTTTATTTTTATTTCTTTTGTACTTTAACTCGTAGTAGCGTTTTAATGAACCCGTTAGCCTTTAATAAAGTTCCGATACCCACTGATCATCTATCTCAAACATTATTAAAACTAAATTTGACTAGTTTTATAGTATAAACAGACCTTAGCCAAAGCTCTAGAGTCAAGAATCATGAGGACATCCGTAAAATTCTGCGCAAACAAAAACATGGAATGTTTCTTCCAAAAATCGTAAATATCCCTCGTTGGTTCGCACCGAGGGTAAAAATGCCATGTCAATTAATAAAGTCGGCTGTAAGACTCAGCTTAGACGATTCCTTGTTATATCATAACTAAGGTTTGGCCCTCCGAGCTCGACAGATATAGTCTTATGCTTCGGTCTTACTAACGCATAAAAATAAAATCTTCATGTTATTAATGATAAGTAATTTAGGCAAAAAAAAATATATCCATTTTTGTGTGTAGATGCAACAAGCAGCTACGTCATCCTAGCTTGCATTATAATATCTGTAAAATCATAAATGATGTATAATAAATAATCGCATTGCGTTATGACTTATGATAAATATTTTAAGAAAAGTACCTAATTCCTTAATCCTACTTAAAATAAATTAACATTGAACTAGTAAGAGAAGGACTAAACTATAATTGTATAGTACATTTATAGGAAAGTTTTGTATGTGGGTTTCCACGGTTAGCAGTGAAATTAATAAATTTAATCACAGTCAGTAATTGAAAACCTTACACATTATTTTACTTACACATTGTTGCTACTCGAATACGATGTTACGATATAGCGATAGCTTGGCACACCTTATTCAGACCACAGCCTCGCTTGATATTGCAGTGTATTAAGTTGTCCGGATAAATCTTTCCTTCGAGATGAGCTTGGGAGCTTCATCGTAGGAGCCAATTCTTGGATATCCGCTCCACAAAATTGCTCGCAGGTAATTACTAAAACTCTGATCGTTATCTAAGCTACATTAGTTTATGAGGAATATAAATTAAGAGTTCTTAGTTATAGGATCATTTCTCATAGAGAAGTTGTATTAATTCATTGCAACTTGCAAGGTATATGATATACTAACATATTACATAGATATGTGGAGAATATTTTGAACTCTTATTGACATTGATTGATTTGGCTCTGTTTAGACAGTAGCACACACCATAATACCAGTAGATAATAGTGCCTTCCTGAAGTTAGTGACTATAATTAAATGATCCCAAAATCCGAGTAAGTACCTACTCAATTATTATTATAAAACTATTTTTGCACTCGTATTGATTATTGTTACACAGACACCTGAAACAACAACAAATGCACTGAACTTTGACAAAACGAAATCGCTCCCAAGCCGGCTGGTCCCCGAGGGAGTCGCAGACCAAAACCCTCCAGATCAATTAATACATACCAAAAATATATTAAAAACAAATAAATTAAAATCTAACTCTAATACTCTATACATTGCAACCTACAATGTACGAAGTCTCTCAACTTACGAGCGCCTGATCGAACTAGACCACGCTTTGAAGGATATTAAGTACGACATAATAGGACTTTCCGAAGTCAAGAGGCTAGGAAACCAAATTGAAGAATATGATAACTTTATACTGTATTATATAGGAACAACACCTGGCCTCCACGGAGTTGGTTTTATGGTTAAAAAATCCATGAAAAGGTATATAACAAGTTTCGAAGGACTATCCGAAAGGGTAGCAACCTTAAACCTTACAATTGATAAAACAAAACTATCAATTATACAAATATACGCCCCAACAGAGGCCTCATCTGAAGAAATCATTATAGAGTTCTACAACTCTTTAAACAATGCTATCTCGCTATCTGAACAAAATGTATTAGTTATAGGGGATTTCAACGCAAAAATCGGCAAAGCAAAGCCAGGCGAACACCTGATCATGGGCAAATATGGGTATGGTATGAGAAATAATAGAGGTGAAAGGTTGATAGAATTCGCTTATGAAAACAACTTTCGCATTATGAACACCGTTTTTAAGAAAAAAGAAAAGCAAAAATGGACATGGAGATCTCCTGACGGCTCTATCAAAAATGAAATTGATTTTATTTTATCAAACTTAAAAAATAATATTGAAAACATAGAGGTATTAAACTTAATATTTCCATCAGATCATAGATTAGTTAGGGCAACTTTACAGATCCAATTACATAAGAAATCTAGAAGAAATTTTAATAACCTTCCAATAAGCTCATTAAAATGCGAAGAAGAAATAAAGAAATATCGAGACCACTTAAATAATTCACTTGAAGAATTAAAAAAGTTTAAAGTAGAGTCAGCTCAAGAATTTTATGACAAAATGGTCTACGCCATAACCCAAAGCGAGAAGTGCGCAATTATACCAGGTAGCAAACAGAAAATCGAAATTATACAAGAGCGAACGAAAAATTTACTTGAAAGAAAATCCGTTCTACAGAGCACTAAACCTAAAACAAGAGCTATGAAAAACGAGCTTAGTGCTTTGTACAAACTTACCAGCAAATACCTGAAAAACGACTACAAACAGTATAGACAGAAAACTATAGAAAAACATTTACTCACCTCTGGTAGCACGAAAAAGGCGTTCAGAGAACTCTCTTCTCATAAAACTTGGATATCCAGCTTACAAGACTCTAGTAAAGTGACACGAAACCGAAAAGAAATCCTCAGAATCGCGACAGCTTTTTATAAAAATCTATACAACGACAAAATTGGGTCCAACAACCTAGAAGATAACTATGCATGCGACTCTACGGAACCTTGTTGAAATAGTCAAACAGCTTTCAATGAGATTGAAGTTTTAAACGCAATTAAAAGGCTGAAAAGTGACAAGAGCCCAGGCCCGGATAACATTTCAAATGAGCTAATAAAGACAGGCGCCCTTATTTTGGCAAGTCCTTTAACTGAACTATTTAATACTATTCTAGAGGCAGGCTCTACCCCAAAACAATGGACTGAATCTTCAATAACATTGCTATATAAAAAGGGTAATCATAACGATATAGCCAACTATCGTCCCATAACCTTACTGCCGTGCATCTATAAACTGTTTGCTTCTTTGATAGAGAAAAGAATAAAGGAAACCATAGAGTCAAACCAACCAATTGAACAAGCAGGTTTTAGATCGGGGTTTTCAACGATCGACAATATCCACACTGTTGAATTGCTTATAGAAAAGTTTCAAGAATACCGTAAGCCATTATACCTAGCTTTTATTGATTATCAAAAAGCTTTCGACAGTTTGAAACACCAAGCAATTTGGAAAACTCTATATTCGCTAAAGATAGACCACAAATACATTGAAATTATTAAATTCCTTTATGAGAACAGCACAAGCAGGATTCGGCTAGAGTCATTTGGCCCACCAATACAGATCAGACGAGGAGTAAAACAGGGCGACCCACTATCTCCAAAACTTTTTATAGCAGTGCTAGAGCAAGTTTTCGGCTCATTGAATTGGGAAAAGCTCGGCATATTTATTAATGGTAAATATCTCAACCACCTCAGATTCGCCGACGACATAGTCATATTCGCCGAAAATAGTACACAGATGAATTCTATGTTAAATTCCTTAAGCAAAGCGAGCAGAGAAGTTGGGTTGGAAATAAATTTTCGCAAGTCAAAATTAATGACTAACCGATCAGAAATTCCAACCATTATAGAAGGCACGCGGATTGAATACGTTAAGGAATATATATACTTAGGCAAACAAATCTCCTTTGACCCTTGTAATAATGAAGAAGAAATAAAAAGACGAATTCAATTCGCATGGAACAAATACTGGAGTCTAAGAGAGATACTTAAAAGCAATATGCATATGAAAATAAAAACCAAAGTCATGAACATGTGTATTCTACCCACACTTACGTGTGGCAGCCAAACCTGGAAACTTACAGATAAGGCAAAACGAATGATAACATCCTGCCAAAGAGCGGTGGAACGTAGTATCCTCAAAATAAGAAGAATACACAAAATTCGCCACTGTAAAATTAGACAACGAACCAAGATAACGGATGCGCTGACCTACATACAAAAATCAAAATGGAAATGGGCCGGCCACGTAGCAAGACTCACAGATAACCGTTGGACATACATGGTGACGAACTGGCCCGGTCCAAAAGGCACACGTCGGGCGGGAAGGCCGCTCTATCGCTGGGATGATGATATAAAAAAAGTAGCAGGTCCAAACTGGATTTTAAAAGCAAAAAACCGGACAAACTGGTACAATCTGGAGGAGGCCTTCACCTGTAAAAAGGGTTCTCCTACTTAGTTCATTATTATTTTTTATTTATTGTTAAGTTAATTTTATTGTAAATTGGAGAAATAAAAGGCTTTTTATTTTATTTTATTTTATTTTATTTATTATAGTTATAGGATCATTTCTCATAGAGGAAAGTTGTATTAATTCATTGCAACTTGCAAGGTATATGATATACTAACATATTACATAGATATGTGGAGAATATTTTGAACTCTTATTGACATTGATTGATTTGGCTCTGTTTAGACAGTAGCACACACCATAATACCAGTAGATAATAGTGCCTTCCTGAAGTTAGTGACTATAGTTAAATGATCCCAAAATCCGAGTAAGTACCTACTCAATTATTATTATAAAACTGTTTTTGCACTCGTATTGATTATTGTTACATTACTAGCAGAAACCCGCAGCTTCGCCCGCGCAAATTTTAGTTTTCCCTACACACGGGAACCATCTATTTTCCGGAATAACTAATTTGGGACGAAATCTGTCTTCATTCCAATTTTCAGCCAAAAAAATTCAGCAGTTGCGCCGTAAAGGAGTAGGTATAATATCTCCCGCATAAATATTTGTTTTCACTATTTCCGCAGTAATTGTGAATTCCCAGTACCATATCTATTAATCTAGGATATAATCTATCTCCATTTCAAATTTCAGGCAAATCTGTTCAGTAATTACGGCGTGAAGGAATGTTTTCCCGCGTGGATATCTATTTTTCACTATTATCAAAGAAACCATGGATTTTCCCGGGATAAAAAGTAGTAAATGTTAATCCAGGATATAATCTATATCTTCCAAATTTCAGCTAAATTAATTCAGTAATTATGGCATGAAGGAATATTTTTGCCTCGTGAATATCAGCTTTTCACTCGTATTATATCAACCATGGAATTTTCCGGCATGAATGGTAGCCTATGTAATAATCCGGGGTAAAATCTATCTCCTTACCGAATTTTAGTCATTTCAGTTCAGTAATTACAGCGTAAAGTAATACTTTTCGCGCGTGAACATCAATTTTTCAGTTTTCCCGCGGAAACCATGTATTTTTCTGGGATGAAAAGTAGCTTTCGTATTAATCCAGGATATAATCTATCTTTATTGCGAATTTCAGCCATATCAGTTCAGTAAATACGGCGTGAAGTAGTATTTTTCGCGTATGAATATCTGTTTTTCTTTTTTCCTGCAAAAACCATGGATTTTTCCGGGATAAAAAGTAGCCTATTTATTAACCCAGGATATAATCTATCTTCATTCTAAATTACAGCCAAATCGGTTGTGAACTTGCGGCATGAAGATTTTTTTCCGCCTGAATTTCTTTTTTTTTACTAATCCCACGGGAACTATGAATTTTTTCGGGACGAAAAGTAGCCTCCGTATTAATTCAAGATAAAGTCTAAGTTTGTTTCAAATTTCAGCCATATCAGTTTAGTAATTACGGCGTGAAGAAGTATTTTTCTCGCGAGAATATCGGTTTTTCACTTTTCCTGCAAAAACCATGGATTCTTCTGGGATAAAAAGTACCCTATTTATTAACCCAGCATATAATCTATCTCCATTCCAAATTCCAGCCAAATCGGTTGTGCACTTGCGGCATGAATATTTTTTTTCCGCGTGAATTTCGGTTTTTTACTAATCTCACGGGAACCATGATTTTTTTCGGGACGAAAAGTAGCCTTCGTATTAATCCAGGATATAGTCTATCTCTTTTTCAAATTTCAGCCATATCAGTTCAGTAATTACGGCGGGAAGTAGTATTTTTCCCGCGTGAATATCGGTTTTTCCCTTCTCCTGCAAAACCCATGGATTTTTCCGGGATGAAAAGTACCCTATTTATTAACGCAGGATATAATCTATCTCCATTCCAAATTTCATCCAAATCGGTTGTGTACTTGCGGCGTGAGATTTTTTTTCCGCGTGAATTTCGGTTTTTAACTTATCCCACGGGAACCATGAATTCTTTCGGGATGAAAAATAGCCTATATGGTAATGCAAGATATAATATACCTCCATTCCAAATTTTAGCCAAATCGGTTCAGTAGTTGCGGCGTGAAGACGTATTTTAACTTGATAAAATCCAAACTTCGGACCCCCGGTTTACCCCCTTAGAGGGTGAATTTTGAAAAATCCTTTCTTAGTGCACCCCTAGACCTCACAAGGAACATGTGTGCCAAATTTGGAGTCTCTAGACCCAGCGGTTTGGGCTGTGCGTTGATATGTCAGTGAGTCAGTCAGTCAGTCAGTCAGTCAGTCAGTCAGTCAGTCAGTCAGTCAGTCAGTCAGTCAGTTTCTTCTTTTATATATATAGATAGGACTAAGGTTTAATACTCTTAATTGTGGACATTACTACTACTATACTCCAACTAAAAAAACTTTACCAAAAACGACATTTAAAACTTGTTTAACAAATTAAAACGACTTAAAGAAAGTAGGTACCTACTTGTTTTATCATTTAAAGCGACAAACTTTTAATTTCCGTAAATACTTATTATTTTCAGCTGAGTTTCGTAGCGTTCGGGACTACGGTCTTAGGAGATAATAATATGACAGTGTATAAAGCCGCTCGAAGTAAATCGCCCGAGCGGGGTTTGTGAGTTTTATTTTACCGCCCACCGCAAGTTGCTTACTAGCTGGAGCCTGGATGACACTTGGCGTAATGGCTTTGTTATTGTCTACCTCTTTTTTGATATTAAGGTAAAACAGTTATACCAAATTAGTTCAAAGCTCTGCCTCTAAGAGGCTCGGAAGTACCTATACGAATGTTGCGTCTGAGTATAAATGTACCATATTGATATTAACATCTTACTTTCACCTTAATCTACAATAAAAAAAAACTAATATCTTACTACCTACTTACTTAGCGGCGACGGAAAACTTTAGCGTGATGCTTCTCCTGGTCCCCCTTATTTGGAAAAATCCCCATTTGTGGAGCCTACAAAGATTGAGACAGGAAAGAGGATGGCTGTGAAAAGTATTAAAACGGTTCAAGGTGCAGACTGTTAATTTGTGAGGTTAGTCGAAACCGTTATGTTTCCGTCGTTCTTTTTTATATAGAAGCTTCAAGTGGAAACTACAATGTGGAAAGTTTAGAATGACATAAAAGTAAAATGCAGTCTTTATACGCACTGCATCCGATCTGTAGGCGTACCTACCTATAGGTATCACTTAGAAATGAACGTGAAAAAAACTATCCCGCTCATTCTCTTACAGGGAGGTAATTGTTAGTACAATAAAGACGCTAGGCTGGTAAGGTTACTTGGCGTGTAATAAATTGCTTCATTACGGACATCATAATCCATGGCTAACTAACATAAATGCGCGACGTCGTCCGTCCGCGGCGCGCCGCACTTTGTTTAGATTAAACTTAATGCCGTTAAGATATTAACCTGAAAACAATGAACTTACTCGTACCGCCTCTTAGTTTACTTTTAACTATATTATAGTAAAACTAAAGAAAATTTTACGTATTAAATTAGTTTGAGTATCGAGCTACTCCCAGAATACACGGCTAATTTTCTAAACACTTCTTAACCAGCCGTGCTATTCTGCAAAAATATTTAAAGCAGCGACGAGCGTACATCAAGATGCATCTATGAATTTGTCAGCTGTAATAGAGTACAATTTTGCATGCCATCTTCGACTTGGCAGCTGTCTGGCAGCTGTTTCAGAGATGGACATTTTGTAGAATAGCACTGCTGTGTTTTTTGTTATAAAAACAATATTTGTTTGCGGTTTTGTGTGCATAAATTTCATTAAGTATTACAAATCCGTATGAGGGTCGTGGATTTTTTCGCTTCTTCTTCCTATATTCTTACTTCCAAAGTTTGCTTCAGTAATATATTTTTTGTAATTTATTTCTTATAATAGGATGTGAAGATGATAAAAATTTCTGCGCAATTTTACGTTCATAAACATACAATGTTATAGCTAACATATTAATATTACGAAAATGACATCTAAAATTTAATGTCGGACAGTCCCTTGCATTAAACCTTGAGCTAAAGGCAGATTCAAAAACTTTGCTATTAATTAAACAGCGCCTGTCAACACGAAATAGCAAGAAATATTTTATATCTCTTAATTATTCGTAGAGCTCCTGCTTTAACAGTTTAGCAAATGTTTATGTATACCTGTGATACCTGTGAAGTTACTCTTGGTAATAAGGTGTCCATGAATAACGTTAGCTTTTCAGGCCCTTGTAACTTGAAAGTGGCCTGAAAACCTTGAAAATCTCCTCTGGTGACTAGATGTAACTTTTACGATACCCATGATTTTATTTACGTGTATTTAGGTCCCAGGAATAACTAAAATTTTAGTTTTTTTTTCAACCCCAGGAAAAAAGATCCTCATCACTCATGGATCCTCATCACGCTTGATATGTCAGACTTCACAAAGAAATATATAGGTACGGATTGGTAGGTACACCTCATCATCTTTATACTTAGACTAAAACTATTTCCACAAAAATCAATTACTTATTTTTTCCCCGAGACTTCTCCAGACTATCCCATTAAAAAGCACTCTGTACCTACATCTAGCCTACTTAATATCTACCTTTAACCTAAGTACCTGCTCTGGTTGTCGTTACTAGAACCAGCAATTACATTACTTCAGGACAAAGCCACGCTTTGTTCTTTACTGGCTACATTTGTGATGACGTGCCACTAACAACTAGGTAGTTAAGTAGGTACATAATTTAGTGTCAATGTCTACCTATATGTATATATATAACTTTATAGTGCCGTATAGTTATGGCCCAGCACTAACGTCCGTCGTCGGAAGAGGCGTCGGGAACCCAAATCACCTGTCAAACTGCAACTCTTCGTAATCGCAGCCGATATCTGCAGACGTCTTTGTCGCCACTTCGCTCGTGAATGGCCGCCTTTATCGCATCGGAATTTCGGTTTAAGTTTCGGATTGAGGTTCTTGTCTTGTTGTGTGGACTAACTTGTACTAACTCTACCGACAAATGTCCAATGGGTACCTACAAAACCTATACCTACCTATACCTATACAGGTACCTAACCTACCTTAAAATATATCTACCTTTTCATTAAAATGATTCAGTTTATATCATCACTTCAATTTGTATATATAACCTAGGTATTACCCAGCTCACGACGGACAATATAAAAAAGGTTTCACTATTGCCTACCACACTGGTTAAATGGCGAATGGCAGGATTCACACACCTTCGAAAGGATTACGGCGAACTCTCAAACCTGTAGTTTGAGAGTTCTATATGTTTTGCTTCAAGTGGCCATAAACACGCATAATGCCAAAACTTTGAAGGTGACACACCTGGGGTTCGAACCCGGTTCAATTAATCAAATCATGGTCTGTCATTGCTAACGAAAAACAATTCATAATAGGTAAGTATGTAATTACGCTAATATTTTAAATGCCATCAATTACTGAACCGATTTGGCTGATCATTATTTCAGATTAAATAACTGAATTTCTACGCGGGTGACAAGCTATTAAATATGATGTAGTGTACATATACCTACCTGAAATTAAATCGGGTTTTTCACTATGAGTACAATATGAGCTCAAACGTTGAACCAATCTTGACAAAACTTGGGACAAAATACCGTTTCCATCCTGAAAACCGACATACCCCTAAATTATGTGAGTCTTGTGATTGTGGTTAAAGATAAATAAAAGTCATTCAAGTTCAATATCGTACTATATTCATTAAATTTTCGTTTATATAATTGAATGGAATAAACATTTAGCCAATTATTCAATACCTAAGCCGTAGATGCTTTAATCACTTGTGAGCCTAGTGACGAAGTTTTTAATAAAAACCTTATTTAACATTAATAAAATATTTACATTATTTGGAAATATCATCACAGCTTCACAAAACAAGCATAACATTTGAAACAACAAAACAATCTGACAGCTGTTACCAGTTGCCACTAGTGATGTGCCTAAAAACTATAAAACAATACGAATATAAGAAACCGTATGAAAAAAACAGCCTCCATGTATAAATGCGTAAATACTGTAACAGCTTTCTTTTATACAAAATAATAATCCCGGTTCCACTAAGCAATGCAAATAAGTATTTTGACGTTATACGCCCAAATATTGAGAAATACTCATTACCACATGGATGTTATTATGACCATTACGATCCAATTTTGGTTACACATGTTAATATTATGAAATGCACTTAATTTACATTGCTCAGAAAAATCGGTTTTCAAACGTATTTATTTAAGTAATACCCTATTTTTATAATCAATCTTTGGATTGAGTAATACCTAACTAGCAAATGTGAAGGAATGTGCGTAATCATTATACAAAATAATATCACTTACTTGATATAATATTCAGATATTATAATCATTTGGGCCTTCTAAGATTAAGGAAGAGTAATTTTTATTCCAATATCCAGAGTTAATATGTGCAATATAATTTTATAATAAGTATAATCTATTTATGACTCATTATTTAAACTTGATTTATAATATAACCATAATTGAATACCTAAAAATCTACTTTATTTTACAGATTATTAGTAACATAAATGAGAAAAAGAAATGATTGGTTTATCCATTTGATTGTTATATTTTGCTAACATGTATCTACAGTAATAACTCACTAAAACTAAAATTAATAAATAGAATTTTATTCTAATAATGTACAAACAGAAGTTCCTTTCTTACTTACTAAATAGTACAATAATTATTATTTGAGATTCATCTACTAGGTTGTGACATGTCTATTCGAAGCGGTAGGCAAATACGTTGTAAGATAAACTTATCATTACTGCTTTAAAATTTATTTAGCCCAAAACTTATACTCTAACTAGGTATGTATATTAACGGTATTCCTACCACTCTAGAAGTACGAGCACATCCCTAACCGATGCTACTTTGCCGCCATATTTTAACACTAACATGGCACTTTATACCATTAACGATTCATATTCAGTCTTTCGTATTAAATATTCTGACTTCACGAAGACAATTTTTAATCAAGGGTGATCACCAATTCAATTACACAAAAAAGTTGTCACACTTTTATGATACATTCAAACCATTTTTCTCTCGATGGCATGCGGATGTCCAGGATGTGAATAATGACCAGGGGACGTCGGTTCGTACAAGGACATCTTTAATCTCTTACATTTGGCTCGACGGTTCTTGAACCAGAACTGCACGTTTTTTGATTCGAGACGTGGGAACTTCTGCCTGTACGGCATCCTGTTCAACTCTTCCGTGTATTTGAGTATTAGATTGTGCGACGGGTGTGTGTTCATTGAGAACCATTGCTCCAAAACAGGTACCTCGGAGACAGGATCTATAAAGGTGCGGTTGCGTTTGCGACGCTCGTCAGATGCTCCAGCTAGAGCTAGATTCAGTCCACTGGCGCCTTCCCCGGGAACTGGTCCTACTCCAGGAAATCCACTCATATATTGGCTCATGTACATTATACCATGACCGAACATAGGGTGATTTGGGACCATTGGAAACGGTAATCGGTCGAGGTGTGGGGACGATGGTCCATAGTGTCGCTCGTGTATCATTTCATCGTCAGAAGGTATATCTTGATCGTCTCCACCTCCGTTCTCTTCTTCTGTGTTGTTGTTATTGTTATTGTGTGAACTATCACTATTCTTTGCTGGAGATCGATGTGGTGATGGCATTTGTTCAGATTTGCTCAAGTCTCGTGGTTCTTGTTTGATTTCATGTACCTGTAATAAAAAAAAGTTTCTGTTGTACTCTAATGTGCGTACTATTTGGAGTCCTATGTATGTATAACTACTCCAGGAGCTACAAATCTTGTCTGGAAAAGATTTTGCCTGAAACTGGGAAATAACTTATAATCTCGATTTACAAACAGTTTAAAATTAATCCCGGAAAATCTGCAGTATCCGAGATATTGTTACAAAGCAAAATAGCAAAGTCGCGGTGAAAACATATAAAAAAATCTGATTAACAGGATAAAAGAGAGAGTCTCGGGTCATAGAATATTCTTATAAACATGTAGATAATGATAAATGAATGTACCTTTACTATATCTGGTGGCTTTGGAGATTCTTTCACATTTTCGTCTCTTTCTGCCTCATTGTTATTTTTTCTAGTGGTTATTAGAGAAAGTGGCGCATCAGGGCTTTCAGGTCTGTCATCCGGATTTATATCACCTCCATCGTCTTCCATGTCGGATCCAGCATTCGACAAGTTGTCTTCTGACATTACTGACATTGGATATCTACCGGGACTTCCTGAAAGCTGCATGGGACTTTTCATAGAGTTATGATCGTGCGAATTATAGTTGTCACTGCCAGCCAAAAGTGATCCATTAGTCGGACTATGGCTTCTACTGTTAAATCCGTTGACGCCAAGGTGAGCTCCTAAACCGCCAATGTTGCGTAGTTCAGCTCGTTTCTGCGCAGCTCTTGCATTTTTAAACCAATAAACAACGTTGTTGACATCGAGTGGTTTTCGCCCTCGCCTTGATTCCAGATTATTTAATTCCCGAACATACTGCTGTATTTGCTGTCGGCTCGGATGCTGGTTTTCAGAAAACCAGCGTTGTAACTTTGGTAGCTCTAGTTCAGGATCGAAACTAGTCCTCATGCGTGTTTTCTGAGTGGGATACTGGCTTTGTACGGTTTGTAGTGCCGGGTGTAAATGATCTGGTAGGGGATTAAGCGTCGGCGAACGATTCTTTGGACTAGGTGATGGATATCTTCGGGGGCTGAAAGGTGGAGGAGGCCGTGGAGACACCTGAGCACTCCACCATGATTCAAACTTGCGGCGAGTTTCCTCTGTCGGCTCGTGAAAATTGTGAGGACCCGGAGTTCGATCTTGTCCACGACAAATCTGAGCTAACGTCATCTGCAACAATGAAAATCTAAAATAAATATCTCACCAAGAGGAAAGTTACAATGAATACAAAAAATACAAGAAAAAAAGAAACAATTTTAGACGGTTTTAAAGAGGTCAGTCTAACCAGTAACAGGTACAGAGATAACTGTTTGAATAAACACCGAGCATTGTTTCACAGAACATCGCCATTAGATTATGAAAATATTAGGCCGGTTGTTAATGTATGTGTCATGCGCCGCTGCCGTTCTGATGCTAGGAGCTGTGTTACTGTTTGCTCGGCGGTTAGTGCGCATCACTCCCGCTCTGCCGCCGAAACTTCAATCATAGCTCGCTCTAAAACAATGAGCGGGAAGGGCGTCTTTGTAATTAGCATCCACCCACCACACTTTACCAAAGTGCCGGCAGCCGATGTGGACTAAGTGGTTGTACTAAAATGTTTCGACAGTAGCTTGATGAGAAAATGTTGCTCCACTTGTGAGCAAACATTGTCTAGATTTATCCATTTCATTCATATTTTACGGTATTCGTTGGTCAACACGAGGTTTGTCTATTCGGTTGATTATAAGGTAGCAATAATAGGTTCGGGCAAAAAAGTTATATTTCCTAACCGAACCTGACATCCATGTCTTGTACATTCATGGGTACCTAATATTAAGTATACTGATACCGCTGATACACACTGATATCTAATAAATATATCAAAAGGAGAAACTGACTGAGCGATCTGTGACTGACAGCACAAATCGGTCAGTCAGTTGTATCAGTAGCATTTTATCAGTCCCAAACCGCTGGATCTAGATACTCTAAATTTAGCACATAGATTCCATATGAGGTTTAGGGGTGCACTAGAAATAGATTTTTCAAAACTCACCCTCTAAGGGGGTGAAAAGGGGTCAAGAGTTTGTATGGAGAAATACTCCTTTACGCCACAACTACTTAATCGATTTGGCTGAAATTTTGAATGGAGATAGATTATTCTATTATATTATTATTCTGAGTATAGTACAGCAAATAGGCTACTTTTGATCCAGGAAAAATCCACGGTTCCCGCGGGATTTATGATTTATTCATGCGCGGCTGAACCGCGGGCATCCGTTAGTTCTTAATAATACTTTTTACTATTTTTACTAGCTTTTCTTTCTGCATCGTAAGACTTCCTAATGCAATTCAAAGATTATATCTGAACTCGAATAAATTGAGGAAGTCAATCATGTAATCGTCTGTCAGATTAGAAGTAACGCGCAGTTTGTTCAGCGGCTTAGCTGTTTAGCTCCACACTTATGCAAGTGCCCGATGGTCATATCACGAGATAACACACAACAATGCCAGCGATTACGTCGTCAAGCGAGTTGTCAGCTCCAGTTGCCAAATCAAAAGCAAGTAAAACTTTACTAACTCTGTATGCATTACACATCCAGATTGCGCTTATAAATCATGTCACCGCAAGGCATTAGAGGGCCAAGAGCTAGTGGGAAAGCTGGTGGTGTCTCATAAAACGTTATTAAGGTATCTAAATCTATGATGAAATCTTGACTTATTCATTAACTGATTCATCATCGTCCAGCTCAAACACTGGGTCCTGAAGCTGAGATTTTATGCAGAACTTATTTTTATAATGGAGACTAGGAAAGAATGCTGAAAGAATAGGAAAGAGCAAAATTCCCACAGGAAAAATCGAGCGAAGCTGTGTTTTTCTTTGTACTCAAAGATGTAATGAGCTACTACATCATTCCAAATAATTGTTTCTCCAAATCACAAAATGTCTCATTAGTCATTGGTGCCAATTCTATTGTGCAAAATCTCTAAACTAAACTAATTGGACGGGTCTAAAAATAATACTATCCTTTTCTAAAAACTCCCCATGCAAAAGGATAGCACTAATTTAAGACGTACACTAAACTATAGTTTAGAGGATTTACGCAACAAAATTGTCACCATATTGGTGACAATCTCTCTCTCTCATCTCTCTCTCTCTCTTATCAATAACCTCTACAAATTTTCCACGGCTCCTGGGCTATTAACCTAGCACGAGTGATACGTTAATCCGGCTCTTTGTTTTGTGTTTTTAAATAGTGCGGTCATATTTGCTTTGAGATATTGTCTTCTTCATCTACACAGAAGATTTACGGGAGCTGGCGCCTCCGTGATTATTTTGTCACATGCTTACTGGAGAGCTGATGGAGATATTTGAAGATATGTTTAATATTATTAATTATTTATTATAATTACTCGTTCATAACATATATTTTTTGAATTCATATTTCGGTTACCTATTAGTAATTTAATTTAAAAACTTAGAAATTCTCGTATTCGGAGTAAATTCCATTTAAAATCAATAATCTTCAATATACTAAAATTGTTCATTATTTTAGATTTTCAGTAAATAGTTATTTCAACCAACTAGGTATTAATATTAGTATACAGTACATTAGGATACAGTTTATGTTGGTTGTGTAACTCGTTACTTTAACATCTATTGAACCTAAAATTCCGAACCAAATATTTTTTAGCATGAAAAATAAAAGAAAAAGTTTCTTTCATCTCAACTTATTTCTTTGATAGAAGTTTAATCAAGACTAATTTAATATTTATATTTTAATAGATCATAATAAATAACTACAGCCTATGTATCATGAAATGAAATGAAATTCTTTATTTCCCATAGGCTTAGATATAAGCTCTCATGAAATGTCGAGACTCTACCGCCAGGTTCGGAAAGCAGGTTTGCACCGAGAAGAACTGGCAAGAAACTCGGTACTTGCTCTTTTCAAAAAATGTCTCAATATACAATTTTTAGTACTTAGTATGAAAAAAAATTTTTAAGATATCTCGTGAGGAGATGGAAGCATATCACTATCGTTCCAAGAATCTTTGTTATTTAAAAATCATATATCAGCTCTTAACACCTATTAGATTCAAGCATATATCCAGAACAACATTGCGTTTAGCTTTTATCAAGCACCTTCTTTTATTTTCCACAGGCTCTTAAGCCACGTAATCTGCCCCGGTACGTAATTGCGAACAACACTTGATATCCTACATACGAACGACGTACTACTCAGTAAGGACAATTTAAAAGACAATGGGCTTAGTCTTATCTGATACGTATAATAGTTTCATCGTGTTTACTTAAGCTACTTTACTTACACGCGGGAATTAAACTTGTAACAGTTTAAGTAGTTGTATCTTAAAATGGAATTATTGAAATAAATAAAAGAAATAAAGACTGGATCAATTTTTATATTTTGACTAATATTTCTCTCATTTATTTATTACAATAAGAGCCTGGTTCATAAGAGCCTGGTTCACAAGCCAGATAAACTTTCTAACGAATAAACTTGACACTGACAGATTCTCAATACAAAAATTGTCACAACATCAAATGTATTCGCTAGATAAAGTTTATTTAGTGATTGTGAAACAGGCCCTAACCCTTTTAAAAGGCATTCTATCCATAGCAGGGCTTTAAGGGCCCAAGCTACCAGTGGTCGGGGCTCCAGAATGAGGAACCTCCTCACTATTTTTAGTATTTTGATAAACTTAATAAGATAATCTGATACTAATTTATTCTAATACGAGTATATTATACTTTTCGCACAGACATAAAGACATGGGATTTGATTGCGTTAGAAAAACATATTCATCGTTATCGTTATCAAATTCTGCTTCCCGATTGGCTAACGTAAATCAGGGAACCAATCTGAGGGTAGAATTTGTAAACGATTACGATTACGATGAATATGTCTTTATTAGACAATCTAGGGGCAGATTGGTGAATAACTTAAATAAACATGTTAATCGCATCGTTTAGAAAACAGGTAGTAGGCACTCGGCAATTTAAAAATTATTGAAATTTAAAAAACATAATATTTCACGAACATTTTAAAGTTACGCTTCAAATTGATCCCTCAATGGCATGGCATCTTTATACCCCTTTTGCGGTAAACTTCCAAAAAGTTTACTCTGAATTAAAATCGAGGAGCCGTAACTGGAAGAGCGATAAATTACCATAATATGAAAGAGCGAGTTCATCTGGCGTTTAACCCAACTTCGATCTTCGAAATGTTTGATTATCTAGTCCCAATGGGGCTCATTTAGGTACCCAACAATTTATTGTTAGAATTACATTTTATCGCTTATTTATACAAAGATATTTCTCTCTGCTAGTATAGTTTTAATTTCTTCTTTCGTACTCTTTCTTAGTTTATACTATAGTTTCTTATATTTATAGGTACTAATGATGAGACAAGAAAAATTTTCACCTGATGTTAAGTAATGCCATACTTAACATCAGGTGAAAATTTTTCTTGTCAGATGCAGTGCGTCCCACCATTTTCATAACAATATCATACGATGCACTGCACTGCGCTCATCACCCTTCATAGGTCTCATCTTGCCCAGTAATCTCGTGGCTGCGGTGTCCTTCAAAGTTGAAACCAAAACAAGAAATTATTTAAAGCCATTGGAATTTGTTATTCTAAGCTTCTTTATCTTTGTTTTTATTTGGAAATAATCTAATTATAAGCTCCAAAATTAGAACTAACACCAAAATTCCCCCCCCCCCCCCCTAAAGCACTACCCCCTAACTAACCTAACCCCTAAAGCACTTCAAGAAAAGCGATAATAATATAATTACCAACCCAAAACACATATCCATATAGAGGGGCCAAGAGTACATTGAGCTAACCTCGCGTTTAATGAGATTATAGAGCATTATTTTATGGCATTAATGAGATCAAAAGCGTTTTCGTACATCCAAAACTCCTTTTAGCCCTTTTTCGCTCTGGCTTGAGTAAGTAAGACGCCGAGCAACCCTTCGTGCTGCTTAGGTGTAGGAGCCTACCTACCGTGTGAGGCAAAAGCGATTGGCGTAAGATTTAATTAACGATATAGTACATACACATTACACATAGCATTTTACCCTCATTTAGTTATTGTAATATCCTTTTTCGGCAGAAAGTAGAGAAACCAATGACTTAACCATGGTTAAAAAAAATTTGGTGGTAAACTCAGTTGTTATTAAAATAGTGGTCTATTTTTAATCGGAGAAAACAAATAAGGAGGAGGTTCTCTATTCAGCCCGTATTGGTTTTAGTATTTTTTCGTGAAAAATATATACACAGAAGTCCTATGTTTTTGGATAATATGGTTTCAGATAATAAGTGGGAAACTGAACTATGGTGTGGAAAGCTTTTTGGAAATTCAGCCTCGACGTGTCAACTTTCAGATGTTTAAAATGTCGGATCGAATGCATACTATAACAAATCTAGAAGTCGCAAATTAGACTCTACAGACGATAAAATTATAGATAAATTCGCGCCATACTCTGTCAATATGTTTCATTCGATACGTATGGAGTTTAAAGCGGGGCGTGTCATCATGGATTGAAATATCTACTGTAACTTGTCTCTTTGTATGACAGCCTCACATCATCATTACATCCATCAATATTATTTAATCAACATGAGGTCAAGTTATAAAAGAATTAAATAGACTAAATTTCATTCTAAACCGCTACCGCTTATTACGTATACCATGTTTTCCTTGTAACCCTTTCTCAACGATATCTTATAAAACGTTACAAGACTGGTGCGGATGAGTCTGAGATTCAATTAAATTTATTATGTATGAAAATCCCTCACGTGAGGTGCTCACAGCGCCAACAAATTGCTCTTTCTTAAGAGGGATTGGTACGAGTATGATATGAGTAAACTAAGTTTTAGCTAGCGACAAGACCATAATTGTAGTTATATCGAAATTGCAATCATACCTATCCATTGATTTAAATCAGAAAACATTACGTTGGTTATCGAACAACTATATTGTAAGGAAAGCTGTCCATTTTAAGAGTCTCAAAAGCACCGATATGAAACCGAGGATGTGGCCATCCGAACCTATTACGTAAACCTCTTCATACAAGCAAACAGTAGTGCCATCTGTCAAACACATGGTGTCCTTACTGGTGGCGTCAAAACATACATTTCTGACTGGCGTCAAACATGTATGTTTGGCCACATACACTGGTCATATTTTTTCGCGCGATTCTCGCTCATACTTTCGATATGCTCTAGGTCATGTCGTTATCCAAAACAGTTAGAGGTATAACTGTTTTGGATAACGACATGCAATTTTAAAAGGTATTCTTTCATATAGCAAAAGACAAACATGCAATAAGTACCAACGTATTTACTTTTAAACAACTGTCACAGGGAATAACGTCAAACGAAGCGTTTAAACCAAATTCTTGTCGACAAAGCGCGTACGCTACATTGCACTAAGCTACGAGGACCTCTGATCCAAGAGGACGTACACTATTTTGAAGGGGTGTTACAAATAGAGATTTTGTGTAATTGGTATCCTAAATGATTTCATTTTTTGTTTAATAAATATGGAAACCTTAAATTATCAACTGCATTCTCTCGGAAACAAATTTTTGAACTACTATATTATGTCTAAATATGCACAGATCACGTGAGATTTATGTGACATAATTTAGTTCATTTATTTACCTGTTCGGGCCTCCCATCTAGAACTGCCTTGATTTTATTGGCTGATCATTTACTTTGTTGACGTCGATTCCAATTCAGTATACTTTTTACATGTACCAGGTAAGGTTATTGTTGAAGTAATAACAATAAAATTGGGATCAAATAGTTAAGTAATTAGTAATTTATCCTTTTTTATGGTAGTTGGCACGTCTTCTATGCCTACACCAAATATTCAGTGCGATTGAACAGGAAAAACAACAAAAACCTTGGTATTTTTGTCTTATCATGCACCCTTCCTCACCTAACTATCCTTGTACAGTATTATTAATTTCTTTGAGAACAGAACTTCTTTAGATTTAATAAACACCCCCACAAAATAGTTCACGCTCTCTTGAGATTCCCGCCAGCCGCCTGTCCCGACAATGTTACGTTCTTTAATACCTGATTGTAACCCCGGCCCGTGCACAATAACAACCCCCACTAACCCTCCCCTCTCCTCCCTTATTACTGGGAAACTCATTGTTTTCTATATTTAAGCCCCTGAATAGCTGTATGGTGAATTTGAAATATTTGGTCTTGTTATGGGATTGGATAGGTATTAATTAAATCGTCGTTTATTTCCACTATTCAACACTAGCATATTGTTTAAATTTAGTAATTAATATGACGATGATCTCCATAGCGCAGTGGCGCGTGCGCGTATATGGGTGGGAGGTCGAGGGTTCGATTTCCACCACGGTGACTCACTTTCATCATGGGAAATTCATCATTTCTAAATTGGCTCAGGTCTGGTCTAATTCTCATCAAGCAAAGATCCAGCAAAGATTTCTATATTTTCACTGAAAGTTGAACTGGGTTATATTTATTTATTTATTTGCATGAATTACTTTCACTTTTTTTTCAGGAACGGGTAGATCTTGTAGTATCCTTTATGAGTTCCATTTTATAATTTGCTACTGTATATACAGAACCCAGAAAATACTGCAGGGGTGTTCAGCTTCAATTTTATAACTTAACCGTGCTCGTAATGTAACTAAGAGTTTATACTTATACTAATTAGATATACGTACGTCTTTCTAAAGCTCCTCTCGACTTTAAAGTATTTCTCAAAACATCACAAACGTAGAGCTCATCAGACAGTATCTCGCGATGAAGATTATCAAAGTACCACTAAGTAGACGTACAATTTAGGAGGTCGTTATAATTTGCGAGGTTACGTCTAAGTCCCTGCTAATAAGGATCATCAGACGGGGGAAGAATTAAGGAAGCATTTGTTTTGATGTTCGCGGGCACTCGCGTCTTTACGGAATGAGGTTTAATAGAAAATTTACATCGTAAGCTACTTTCGCAATCGTAAGCACCTTCTTAGTATTGTTATCATTGTATTGTAATAACAATAACAAAAGGATAATCATTGCTATTATTTGGTAGGAAAAGAAAAAAATATGATTACAATCGGTTCATTACTGTCTAATGAGAATGGAGAAGTCTACATAGGTAAGTATACATATTTATTTCAATTCAAAAATTGGCTTTATGCTGACATAGATCTAATTTACAACAAACTCAGCTTTTTGGGTTCGACTATCATCAAGTATTTATTTATTTATTTATTTATTTATTTATTTATTTATTTATTTATTTATTAAGGCACAATAACGTCACATACACGAAACATTGAAAATAAAAAATACAAAAGGCACCGGACAGCGTGGGTAGACATTTAGAACTGCGCACAGCGTTTACAAATAATTGTGCTCGAATTAAATTAAAAACTACTTCAACCAAAAACAAAAATGATAATAATATAAGAACGGAAGAACTAATAACATAATGAAAACAAAAATGATTTCCTAACATAAAAAAAAATAATAAACTTAATGATAATAATAAAATAAATAAAATAGGCTACTACAAATACAAACTAGCTACTGGTCAAATCCTCCCTCAAAGTCGAGACGGTGAAAAGGGCCACTCTTTTGAAGCACTTAAGGCTTTGGGAGAAGATGTCTAAATCACCGTTACAACGCACGAGATCGTTATAAGTGCGGTTCAATCTAATTAATGAGGAGTTCCTAGCTAAATTAGTTTTGTATCTAGCGACGCAGAAGGTTTTCCTTGTTATTATCCTTGGTTTCTTTAATACAGCACAAAAAGATAAAGCTAAAAAGCAAAGTTAAAGTATTATACCAGTAGCTCTTAGGGTTTCAAATCTTTACAGTCTTCTTATTTAAAACCTGTGGAACTCATCAATTACGATGATGTTGATGCTGTTGATGATAAGATCTGACTCTCTATTAACCTTATTCTTTGTTTTAAGGTATCCTAAAGTTCTAATAAAAGTCTTACATTAATTACCTCATCCAGTGGACAGCCAGTGGACATCAGCAATGGCCTGCTCTGAATTAGCAGTAGCCTCAGCAGTTTGTCCTTGATATCTTGCAGGGGAGTGAGTCTGGGCCTTAACAGCTGGATCCTCAACGTTGCTACTGTCGTCAGCTCGCCCAGAACTTCACCCACTGTTGCCAGTGGACCATCGGATATCCGCTCGAAGGGTAGAGGCTTCCAGTTGTTGATTACCACGGAACCTAATTACAAGGAAAAGGCCCTTCAGAATTTCAGTATATGATTTTGAGTACAATTGTTAAAAGTATCTAGCATGCTCCTTTTATTCAGTTCCTATGTAATATCTTTGGTAATACGCCTGAAACGATTTTCAATATTGATCTGCAGGCAATTGCCACCGTAGTAACTACTCGTATTAAGGACTAGCTGTTGCCCGCGGCTCCGCCCGCGTGAATTACAATTTTTTACATATACCGTGGAATTCTTTGATTTTTCGCGGGATTCTGGTGTGATGTTATACAGTTTCATTAATACGTAGTTGAAAGATCGAGAGGACGATTTTAACTGTCGATATTTCGACCCAGTGGCACAGGTCGTGGTCACTACGTGACCACGACTTGTACCAATGTATCGAAATATCGACAGTTAAAATCGTCCTTTTCTATGTGATTTTTATTCTGAAACCACGAAATATGTCAAAAATCATTAAATCATGTGAAAGTTTGTACTGGTAGTAGAGCTCTTTTTTTAGGGTTCGGCCGGGTATGTACCACTGGGATAAAATACTCTACTAACAATATTCCCCGGCCCAACATAAGAGTCATTTAAAAATCTTTGCTTCCTTGACTTAGCTAAGGCATTTGATACTGTTTCTATCTCTCGTCTGTTAAGTAAATTAGAAAATATCGGAATACGTGGCATACAGCACCAACTCTTTGAGGATTATCTCAGTGAAAGATACCAATATGTTAAAATCGGTGATCATCTAAGTGGCCCATTACAGGTCAAACATGGAGTTCCGCAAGGAAGTGTTCTTGGACCAACTCTCTTCCTAATTTACATTAATGACATTTGTAATACAAAACTAAGAAATGGTCATGTTTTTTCATTTGCTGATGATACAGCACTTGTTTTTAAGGGAGAGAGTTGGGATGAAACCTTCTACTATGCTCAACAAGGTCTAAACATAGTTTCTAATCTATTAGGTGAAAATCTTCTTAGTCTAAACACAAGTAAAACTAAATACTTAACATTTTCTATACTTAAAAATTCACAACCTTCAAACGAAACGTATAACTTAACTTCACATAAATATCAATGCCTTCTTTCTAATCAGACTAATCAATGTTCCTGTCCTACCCTTGAAAGATCATCAGAACTTAAATATCTCGGAGTCCTGTTGGATAATCAACTCTCTTTTACGTCTCATATTAATCTTATAGCGAAGCGTGTCCGAAAACTGATTGCAGTTTTTAGAAATGTTCGTCACATAGCTAGCCCCAAAATTTTAAAAATAATGTACTCGGCTCTCTGTCAATCTATCTTGTCATACTGCGTCGAAACATGGGGAGGGACCTCTAAAACTAACTTACTGACGTTAGAAAGGGCTCAACGCGCTGTGTTGAAGGTGATGTACAGCTTGCCGAAGCGCTTCCCTACATCAGATCTGTATGCCAAAGCCCAAGTGCTTACAGTTCGGCAGCTATACATCCTTCGTCTGATCCTTAAGCAACATAGCTCATTGGATGGTCTTATCCATGATCGTCAAAATAAACGACGCAATTTTAGAATATTTAACACGCCATGTTTTCGAACACTATATGCCCAGAAATTTAATTGCTATTTAGGAAAAACTATATATAATAAATTAAATAAAAAGCTTTCCATGCACGACATGAACTCATTTAATTGCAAAAAAGCTGTTACAAATTACTTACAAAACTTAAGCTATATCGAAACAGAAAACTTAATAAAACAGTTAAATTGAGTAGTAAGCTCATTCGTTAACTCTCATCCTCTTTATATAACACACACTTACACACAACACACACAACACACATACGTGCACACACACACACACACACACACACTCACACACACACTCACACACACACTCGTGTATCTAATTTTTACTTTTAGTGGCTAAATCTGGAATCCTTGATTTTATGTTGTAATTTTAAGTCCATTTCTGTAAAGGAGGGAAGGTCGCTGATGCCTATAGCACAGGGTCACCTAAAGTAGGCAGCAGAGACCATCCGTACATATTAAGTTGTCTGTAAGTTACTTTATGTAATCTGGTTGCCACAATAAACATTTATTATTATTTATTTATCTCACTACAATCCAAAGTATCCGAATGGGCAATGGCTATATATTTGTTTGCGTATAAAAAGACCTATGACATTCATTCAGTTAGGATTTGTGAACCATTATTTTACCCTTTCCATATTGCGGATGATAAAAAAAGACGCGGCACTCCGGGAATGTCGACAGAAGTGAAAACTTTAATCTGTTCATCAGTGCCATCTTAATATAAAGTCATGAAACAGTAAATAACATGACAGTTAATTATTATTAAAAAAAATTCGGTAGTATGTACCTATCTCAGAGTTTTACATTCAAGTTCCACATAAATTGTAGAGATGGCGCTATACGGTATAACGTAGCGAGTTTCATGATTTTTGTTCACTCTAAAAGTGAAAATCTTAAACCATACAAAATCTTCTGCTAAGACTATTTATTTACGACTGTCAGGATAGTCCAGTCTAACTTTAGCCCTAGGTTCTTTATCCATTCCGAGTTTCAAGTCACCTACCTGAACTTATCGCTAAAGGTTCTGATGCCTGTAATTTCTGAACTACAAAAGTGATGATGATAAAATTTGTATGGAATAATCTGTAAAGAACCTCCTTTCTAACAAAGAAAGAATGAATCAAATCGGACAACGCGTTAATGAATTATAAGTAAATACACATTTTGACTTTGATGCCGTCTTCCAGGGAAACCATGATGAATTTCGGGACAAAAAGTATCCTATGTCCTACCTCGGGGTATGAGCTATAATCATCTCAAGTTTCATTTAAATCCATCCAGCGGATTAGCCGTGATGCGCGGTCGTGAAACAGACAGACAGACAGACAGACAGACAAAAATGAAACAAATTACAGTTTTGGCTTCAGTATCGACTAAATAGTGTCCTCCAACAAAAATTTTCAAAATATCTTCAATGTACAGAATTCGACCCTTTACAGTTTTATTATAAGTATAGATACAGATTAGATCAAACTGGGCACTCAGTTTAGGCCGAAAGTCTTGTGTTACCCAAGATTTCCCAGTGGCATTCAAGACTCAAGAAGAGAACTCAAGAGAGGCAAAAGCTACTTGTCAGCGATGTTTCCTTGAACAATATAGCCTACTTTATGGCGGCTTATAATGTTTGATATTGAAGTCAATATCCAGGAAAATTCTAGACAGAGGAATATAATATTGATGTTGTCTAACCTTTAGCAGAAGCAGCCAGCTCATGAGGATAGCCCAGCCTCATCATAGCAGCTGGCACTAGCTCGTGGAAGGCCGTCGCTGCAGGGATGATGACGTAGCTATCCGTCTCCACCACCGCTCGTCTCCTCCATGCGCCTTCTTCGATAGACGCAACTGCTTCCACCACGCAGTGCACCGGGAGAGTTTTACCTGGAAAATGATAATTAATTAGCACGGAATAGAGATTAATGTACAATGAAAAACGGTCTTATTTTTTTTATCCTGCTCGACTTTGATGCAACAGTTTCAATATTTGAATTTATTGTGTTTGTGTGGGTGCAATGAGTTTTACAATATCCTCGTGAAAGAACGCCACACTGATTGGCAAGTATGCTATGTATAGTTCATTGTAAACGATTGGTCCATACAGTGTGACGTGACGGCTGTGATTGAGCGACTGCTCAGTTTGCTAGGCGCGCGAATCAACCAACCAACCATGTTTTAGTAATTTTAAATTGGTATCCTTAAAAAACTACACGTTGTTTCTAAAATACAGAATAACCGCCGTTTCTTCTCCTTTTTTGCATGACAACGTAATGGCGTCGATTTTATCACCGAGGACTTTTCAGCGTCAGGCTTAAAAATGTAGCGGAAAAACTTTCTCCCAGTGAAAAATCAACTTAGAATAGACGTCGAAACGTTGTCGTTAAGAAGGCGTCTTAATTATTTAGCAACTTTTGAAGTGAAAAAGCCATGCTTTAGACTCGCGAGCAAAAAACCTCGGGAAACGTTAAAATAATAATTAATCCTTGTTCTATGTCGGCGTCCTGATTTTGCTTTGTGCGATGCTCTTGCCGTCAGTCTTTGTGAAGTGGCTCTTTAGCGCAATATTAAATAGTTTTTGCCTCAATGCGCTTTTAAGTCTTGCACTCAAATGCGTTTTCTTTTACCCTTTCTCTTCCGTCGAGATATATTTCAGCAGTGTTAAAATTTTAATAACTTGCGTTAACGTTCTCTAAATACTGTAGGCATTGATCATAAGACCTAATCTTTCTACTGTTATTTTACAGTATTTGCAGATTTAATATAGTACAACCCTTAGGTATTCATTCAAAGTCTCATTTTTATTTTATTTTTGGTTGGTTGCTTTTTTCCTTCTAAGATCATTGCTTGTAGTAAGATTTTCTGCCTGATATGAATATATTGTTTAGAAAAATTACTTCATCCTAATGACATTTAATCTTTTTTTTTGCTACTAACTATAGTGGACATAACTCTTGAACGCGAAAATTCTCTATCTTAAAATACGTGTTACAAATTAAATTACTAGAGGTGGGATAGATAATATCGTCCCACCAAATTCGAAATGTATTTTCGGGATATTAATAAAGTCCGGACACCTAAAGCTCTGGATTAAAGTGACCACGGAACTTGCGTCCATTTTAAAGTCGCCTTAATCTGCAATATTACACATAGGTGGCTGGTCCCTCCAAATCTCACTAAGCAACTTGAAACTAAAACTATTGAAAGTTACTTTGCGTGATTACAGCGGAATAGGTGGAATTGCAATTACCAAATCGGGATCGTTTTAGGTTGAACTAAAATACATAAACTAGGAGCTATGGGTACCTGGTATGCTTACAACTATTATATCGCTATAAATTGAAATTAAACTGAGAATTAGGTTAAGTTATTGAAAACTCCGTGTGCTTTTTAATACCAATTTTTCGTTGACCTCCACTTAGCGCACTTGGGTTAGAATAATGCGTGGAAGGTCGCAGGATTGATTCCCAACACGGACCACTTTGGAATTAATTCAACATTTCTATATTGGCTCAGATCTGTCTGGTGAGAGGCTTCCGCCGGGGCCTGCCTTACCAGCAGAGATCCACCGCAAAGCTTATTTAGCGTACCGACGTGATGCTATGTAGAAACCTTTGGAGTGACTTTACTTACCCCTTCCAAGTTCCAAGTTAGTACGTTAATATCTTCGGCTGCATCATCACTTACCATCACGTGAGATCGCAGTCAAGTACTAACTTGTATAGTGTAAAAAAATGTAGGTGCCCGATATGCCTACAATTATATCGCTATAAATTGAAATTGAAGAGGTAAGTACACATAGAAAACTCTAGGCCTTTTTTAATATTAGGGGGTAGTACCATTAGGGGGTTCATCACCGTTCCAAGTTTGTAAAATAACAACTTCGGATATATCGCTACTTTCCATCAGGTGAGATCACAGTCAAATTTGAAGAAAAAGAAAGAAAAAATAAGCAAGATGTTTTCCCTGGTGATACATTAAGCCGTGTCAGGACATTGCATCCGATGCACTGCAATGCGTTTGTATAAGATATAAAGTCTACTGCAAGGTAATCGCTAACTTTTACGTGGAAATAAGAAAAATATTCAAAGTCAATTTATCTGGTTCAGGGCGATCTCGATTGCTGTTCAATTCCTATGCCGACTGACCAACTTTCCACAGAAACCAAAGCGTAGTATTATCAAGAGATTATAGCGCCTCGCAAATTTATAATTTTACAAAGCTTTGCTGAACCGTCGGTTAGCGTTATGCAAATTCTGTGGGCACGTAAACGTAGGTACAGATAAAACATTTAAGTAACATTTTAACGGATGTTCATAATCAATATTATAGGGATGTGTATTTGACGACCTCTCGGATTCTATGTGGAAGGTCGCGGGTTTGATTCCCGTCACAGGCCACTTTAAAATAATTTCACATTGGTTCAGGTCTGGAGGCTATAGTCGTGTCAAGTTACCGCACCAGATCAACAAAAATAATAATTTAGCGTTCCGGGGCGATGCATGTGTAGAAGCTGTTAGGGTTAATATGCAGTCAGCATAATATAACTACTGTAAAATATTTTCCATTATTGTAAAAGGGGCATACCTATATATTTACGACTTACAAATTAACATAATCAGTGTTACCAAAAATCTATCGTTAATTCTATAACTAAGTTAACAGATTTGTAAATAAGTTTACAGATTAAACGGTTTCAACATAAGATATTCAAAAAAGTTACGCAACTTGTTTTTTATTTACTCACTAATCTAATGTTCAATACATTAGGAGAATCGAGATGATTCTTGATTTCTCAAACAACATGGAGATTTCCGGTAAAGGTAGGTAAATTTAATATGTTTATTTTAATGCCGATGATAATTTAGTTGTCACCCGCGATTCTAATGGTCGTGGACTTGAATTGTATTTGTTTAATATGACACCTATTATGACCAATATTAACAACCACCTTTAAATTCTATAGATGCTCGTAACATAACTGACAGCCTTCTATGAAGAGCCTGCATGGAAGAGGACAAGCCAACGGTGCACGTAGGTACCTAGGTACTTACTGCTCAATGTAAGGGCGTCTGACGCAAAGCACACCTAAGCTCCTCATCTACTCTCCTCTGAGGTTTTCTGATTACTAGGATCTCTAGATTTTTTTTACGCTATATAAGTTAGTACTTGACTGCGATCTCACCTGATGGTAAGTGATGATGCAGTCGAAGATGTTAGCGTACTAACTTGGAAGGGGTAAATGAACTCACCCCCAACGGTTTCTACACAGCATCGTACCGGAACGCTAAATCGCTTGGCGGTACGTCTTTGCTGGTAGGGTGGTAACTAGCCACGGCCAAAGCCTCCCACCAGACCAGACCCTGAGCCAATTTAGAAATTATAAAATTCCAAAGTGGCCCGTGGCGGGAATCGAACCCGCTACCTCCCGCTCGAATCCGAGCGTGCGTCCCCTGCGCCACAGAGGTCGTCATATAGATCTATGCCATTTGACATATGGCTTCATTTTCATTCCATTTATCGTATCGCAATATGTCATATGGCTAGTAGGTACTTGGCGGCATGCTGAACTTCTGGAAAGAGTTGGGCTGGCTCGACGTATTCAGGGTCGCATCGCAAGAAAAATAATATACCACGTTATAGTAATCAAAAAGCTTATGCTCTATCAACACAAAAAGCCGCCAGTGATTTTTCCCGTAGTTTTCAAACATTTTATATGGACTTGCCGTACATTGGATTTCTAGCGTGGTGCCGCCACCAGCGTCAACCGTGTGCGGCGAGTCCATATAAAATGTATGATAACTATACCTACGGGTAATACGCCGGTGGCGGCGTTTTAAATCGGGCACACTTAAGTTACCACCGTGGAAGATGATGGTCAAAATTATAGGTACTTGGTGAATCATAAAAAAATTAAGGAATTCCTAGAGATCGAAGATCCAATATCGTGGATAAGATCCTTCAAACTGGATCTATAATCGCCTAAAGAACTTGTTCTGTAAATTGCGAAGCCGAGTACAATGTTCATTAGCTAACATAAAACGGCAATTACGAGAACGGCAGAGAACGCTCCGTAGTCCGGAGCTTAGCCGTTCTTGAAAGGATGACAGAGAAAGCTAGAATCCTTAGCTGTTCCAGAGTACAAGAGTAAGCGAAAAGGAACACTTAGGCGATCTGAGCTCTCTTAAAAGAGTTCAGTTAACAATGGGTTCGGTGTCAAGGAGCTAATGTTAGTAGTAAGAATTAAAAACTTTAAACTAGGGGATTTTAAGTTTGCCGTTTAAGTATATCTCATCAATGTTTCTTTTAAATTTCAAAACTATTTCCTAAGCTTACAGCCATAGAATATTAATAAACCTGATATTCTTTGTACATTATGTATCTAATTAAAATTAAATCACCTCAAAATACTCAGAGAGATACAGAGAAAATACTCATCCCAGCAAAAACATTTTCATGTAAAATGTTGCCAAGACGAGAACATGTGGCTCACACTATCAAAAAGTTATCAGATCTCATGTAGAGCAAGACTTCTAACTCTACACGCCCTAACTCTATAAATCCTAACTTTATAAACTCTACACTTTAGTCAAAATATATTATGTCTTGGCTGTTTCGGTACCGTCACATGGGCGTAAAGTGAAGAATTTATTCACTGTTCAGTACTTTTCTAATAGAGTTTTGCAAGTGGCATAATGGACCATGCAAAATTCAAGGAATTTCACATTAAAATTAAATGGTATCACCATTGTTATGGGAAAAATTCCATTTATTAAAAATATCCTCTAAAGCAAAGGAACACACTTTTGCAAAGTGTGATGAAGTATTTGAAACCAATGCAGTTAGTAAAACCTAAGTGCAGTTTCTGAGGAGACTCAATACCTATCTAATAAATAATCGTTACTACAGAAACTAGGTATTGTATATCAGAAAAGTACAAAGTCAGTGAATAATATTTTTACTTTACACCCATGTGACAGTAACGAAACAGCCAAGACATAATATATTTTGACTAAAGTGTAGAGTTTATAAAGTTAGGATTTATAGAGTAAGGGCGTGTAGAGTTAGAAGTCTTGCTCTACATGAGATCTGATAACTTTTTGATAGTGTGAGCCACATGTTCTCGTCTTGGCAACACTTTACATGAAAATGTTTTTGCTGGGATTTCACTTCTTTTTGTAAGTTGTTTACGACTATATTTTTTATTTGGTTAATTTCCTTTTCTTTGGTGTATTTCTTGAATATCATTGCAAGGTGGATATTTGTCCGAATCAAGTATCCCCCCTCTATCATTTAAATGAGGGAACCCTGCTTGGTTCACCTAGTTTATTTTTTTCCTTATTTGTAGTTTATTACAAAGAGTCCCTATATCAATTTTGAGACCTCTAGCATCAATATTTGCGGTAATTTCATACAAACTTCCATCCCCTATTTTAAGGGGTTGGGGGGTTAAATTTCCAATTTTTGGAATTTTTTTGTTGGTTGTGTGCTAATACTAGCTTATATACCAAATTTCAGAAATTAAGTTTTTATTATACCTATATACTTATGGGAAACCCCATACGAACTTCCAACCCCCTAATTTTATGGATGTGGGGTGATTAACTAAAAATCCTGAAACACGTATTTATTGTTTATTACAAAGAGTCCCTATATCAATTTTGAGACCTCTAGCATCAATATTTGCGGTAATTTCATACAAACTTCCATCCCCTATTTTAAGGGGTTGGGGGGTTAAATTTCCAACTTTTGGAATTTTTTTGTTGGTTGTGTGCTAATACTAGCTTATATACCAAATTTCAGCTTTCTAGGTCTTCAGGAAGTACCTAGGAATTTTGATGATCATCAGTGAGTCAGTCAGTCAGTCAGTCAGTGACGAAATTTGGGTTTTTTAGACGTCAATAAAATCTAAAGTATAAGACCTATAAAATTGAAACTTTATAGGTTTAATAAGTTCACTGGCGACATCATTTTCCGAGAATTTTGATTATCTGAAATAATTCAGGCCTAAGTTATAAGGGTTTAAAAATACGGCGAAACACTTCGAGAAAAGATAGGTAGTGCCCTCGCGCTTCGCTTGGCTCGTCTTGGCGGGGACACTACCGTGTCCCCAGATTTCAAGCATGAACATTCACGAATCCATACCTTATTCTGTCATAATTGATATCGAATACTATATATACCTAATCAAAGATCGAATAGCACAATATTTAAATAAATCATAAATAATTTAAGAGGATTTTCTAGCTGTAAGCTTTCTACAAAAAGCGATAACTTCTTTCTTAGGTACTCAATATACCTCTAAGTTAGTAACGATGCTTCATCTCCATCTGAAGGCATCAAAAAGGAAATGCAGTTTTTTTAAAGGTTTTTTATTCAGTGTCAATTTGTTAAATTATTGTAGCATCGAACCACAATGACGCAATCGAATTGACACCATTAACCATTATAATATTCTGTGCCACTACTCGATTCTTATCTAAAAATGTATCACATAAATAAATCTTGAACATCGATTTTTGGAATACTCAATAAAACATTTATGTGCCAATTCGAATTTTAAAGAGCTTATTAAAACTTGAACTAACAAATAAATAGTCTTGTCGATAGGAATAATTATGGAATTATAAATTGATCAACTTCTATTTGAAGGCTATAGATTAAATGCTATTTATACCCTTTTATAGATCATTATCAACATTTTATTACCTACTTAAATGTATTAGCACCTTTTTAAGATAGATACAAAACTCTACAACGCTTGAAAATGACGTTTTGACATTGATACAGTTTTTTAAGGATTGATACATTTTTAGCCGATCGCCCTGCAGTTTCAGGAAGCAGTAACCGGAAAACTTTAAATTCGTTTTGCATTAGGCATTTGCTTTTGAAAAAGCCGATTACAAAAAACAAAAGAGGAAGGAGGAGGAAAGGAGAAAGAGGAGGATTCATAAGAGCCAACAAGAAAGACCTAGGTAAGTATATGATATAAATAATAATTTGACGTTTGAGTTTGAGGTTTTCAACACGACACGTATATTTCACTTACGACCGTTTTCATCAACACTTCAAGAAACGCCTAATTCGATATGTGACAGTTTTCACTTACAACAACTGTCACCTAAGGACTTAGGCGTTTCTTAAAGTGTTAGTGAAAACGGTCGTTAGTTGTTTTAAGTTTTACACTATTTCCTCCTAAATGTCATTTCATTTATACTCATACAGTATAGCTATTATAACACAAATCGTTTGACAATCACTAACATCCAAACATATCCATTACACAGTGGCATAAACATGTCACAGTACGGTAACGAGATTAAAAATATTGATATGATTGTTATATGTTACGACACGATGGATTCAATAGGATTCGCGTGCCGCGCACATTCGTGAGCGATGATCTACTTAGACGGTAATCGTGGCGTGCCGGATGCTGAAGCCTAGCAAATACAACAGAGACACATACAAGCTAATCGCGTGCGTGCTGCTACAACCTGTATAAACATGTTAATTATAGCTAATACAATGGTCCTGTTGGTGTACTCGTAGCTTTATAGATTTTTTTTTTTCAAATAAAAAATTCTGTCTATGATTTTTCGTTTGTCCAAGAGTTCAAAATCTGTATGACACGAAATATGCATTGAAAATGTTAAATGGTTCTTGAATATTTTACTTTTGGTTCATGAGAAAACTAAATACCAGCTTTGGTCATTCTTCTTTGATTCGCATTCGCCATTGAGCTAAATGCTTGTTAATTGTTATACATATTATAGGGATAATAAATGGAACAGAAAACAATGTCCAAAAAGATCGTAATCACGAATAACAATCAATAGATATTAGAATATAACATCTAACAATTTAGACTTGAAAATCGCCTTTGCAAACGCGACTTTGGCAAATTCGCCTTCAAAGTAGGTAAGGACACACGTATACACACTAAGGCGGTATTAATGAAGGCATTTTCCATTCATTATTCGCTTCTTAACGTTAAGAGGTTGCTAAACCTGAAGATCAATCAGAATATTTTGATTTAAATTCACCCACCTATTTATGATATCGTTAAATATTGTGCTCAATTTTATTTCATATCAAGCTTTCTCCGTATAGTCTGCCTCTACACAAGAACGAAATTTAAGATTAGAAAATCTGTCAAAATCATATGTTACCTAGGCGGGTTGACAGTTTATAAAATAAGTAAAGAATTCTCAACTTAATACACGAGTACATGTATAGGTATAATTCGCATGACGTATAAACTGTATTGTTTAGACGAGTATTAGTCCGTCTGGATGGCCAGGTGAAAGTTTCCGGGCTGTAAGGGGATCAACGGACGGGCTTAGGCATTAGTCGACCATACCGCATACGTCACTGCCCACTGGACTTGGGGTTTTGCTTAGGAAACTTGATTAAGAAGTTTCATTTGTGTAACAATGCATATAGGAGCTTTCCTAGAAGACAGACGTGAAGTTTAATAGCAAAATAGAATGTAAAATAATATTTACTCGAGTAGACATGAGCTTTTAGGTCGATATAGAGGATAATGAAAGTCCAAACAAAGTATCAAGAAATGTTTTTCTTTCACGTTTCTGATACGAACCGCTAAGGTGTGGAATGCCAGCATCCGTGTTCCCAGCTAGGCATAATCTGGGTAACTTCAAAATAAGAGTGCAGTATAGTATAGGTATTTTCTAGGCATTGCACTCTAAATCAAATCAAAATGTTTATCCTTTCACATATGCCTAACTTACAGGCACTTGCAAAATGTCAGACTCTACCGCCACGTTCGGAAAGCAGAATTACACCGAGAAGAACGGGCAAAAAATTCGGCACTTGCTGTTTAAAAAAATAATTGTTTACAGCCCAGCACGTAAGTAAAAGAGTAATCTTTTAAAAATTAATAATTGTTGTTAATAAACCCAAATCTCATTATTGTTTTCCATATGATTGTCGAGCCTAGCTACATGTATGATGTGTATCTGTTTTGAATTTATTGAGATAAAGCCGAAACAAATAACTGGTTAGATTTCGTATATTAAAAGCCTTATTTAAATAATTAAAACACAAGGAAGCACTATAAAAATGTGTAAGGACCTGACTGTAAAATTAGCTAGATTGGAATTAAAGACTTCTGACCTTTCATCGCCAAAATCAAGGTTGTTGTCGGATTTCTATGTATTTATGAATGCAGAATGCAGATTTTACTTCAAAATAAAGTTTTTTGTAAATAAATTTTGACTTTTGAAAACAACGACTAATCCACTGGAAGCTCTAATAAATAATGACGAAACTTTCACTAAAATTTTTGTCAAAAGAATTTCGGAAGTTGCGGTGTTAGAGTTTCAGCCATGTAGTTATGTGCATTTGGGTTGAGGCACCTAATATAATATCACTTGCGAAAAAAAGTCCGAAACCATTTCTTATAGCAAAGTACACGTGTTCATAATATCAGACACAGTTCGTCTCAGGCATTACAATATCAAACGACGCACTGTGCTGTACTATAGTAATGTCAGTTCTTCTGATTCATTATGATTAGTAGTAATATCAAAAACTACAGTGTCTTTTAAAATAAATCCTAAATCTTTCTACCACAGAACTGCAAGACGCCGAGAGAAGTGGCATCCTTATGTTGTTGATGTCCAGCGAACCCGAACGAAACGTTTTTCTTCCACGTTTCTGATACGTACCGCTAAGGTGTGAAACACCCTTCCAGCTTCTGTGTTCCCAGCCAAGTATAATCTGGCTGCCTTCAAGAGAAGAATGAATAGGCATTTTCTAGGCAAGCGCGCTCCATCCTAGACCTCAACATTTCTGTTTATCAGACATGATTGTAGACAAACGCAAGACTATCAATACTAGAAAAAAAGGTATCTTTTTCACCATTGCTATATTTTACTGCTTTACTCGTCAGACCGGCCTGCCTCCCGTCTGCTTAAAAATCCAACGACATATGGCTTAATCTTTTCAGGAGTAACCTCTGCATAATAGTGATGATGCATTGGGTGGATGGGCGATGGATCGACATTACGATGAAGAAGAATATGATGACCTTTTAATCTTTATCAAATATCACATTATCTAATGGACTTTTTTAGTTGGCGACCTCTAAACCTGTTTTATCTATTTGTCTAAAGTGAGATAAATGGTATCCACGCGCGATGAGGTAACCTTATCCTTATCAGTGATCATGATAATTTATATTTTATAATGACTGATCACGCGTCGCTATTAAAATTAATAATAAGCCAGAACCTCCTTCTGTATTATTCTTTACTATACAAAAATAAATAGATCTTTGTTGTTATAAGACTAACTATACAGTTGTTCGAAATAAATCCAAAAATTTAAATTGTAGTTTGGGTAATTTTATCATAAGAAATGACAAATTATTGTACTCTTGCGACTAACTAAGGAATAAATATGACAGATTTTGTACGGCATATTATGTTTCTTTCCTTAGATAGTTTATCTAACGATTGAAAATAATCAGCCCTTGATTAAACTCTAATTAATTGAAATACTTATCTGTATTTTATTTTGAAAAATGTTTTAAATTCATTTTACAAGTATATAAGTAGTACAATTTGAATATTAAAGAGGCCACTTAAGAATACATCATGTCCTCAGAAGATCAACGCTAATTTAATCAACAGATTAAAAACCTGACTGACATAAGTACATAATTCAGTATACAGATTTAACGACCGATCAATATATTATTTATTTAAATAAGATAAATTAAAGATCAGCATAGGTATATCCGTTAAAGTGACATAAAACGAAACTCTTGTAAAATCAAAATATTAGATCGTTAAAATAATGCACGGCGAATCTATTAAGTGCCTTTGAATTTATTTACGATGTAAAGTGACTTATTAATAGATTATTTTTATAGGCGTAAACATTAAGCTGTTATATATGTACGTCAATTTTGATTGTACCCATGATCACCCAGGGATTAAAATCGATTATTCGTTTAATGTAAGTCGAATAATCGATGAGTAATCAATTTACTTTTTAGGTTTTCGTACCCAAACGGACCCCTATTACTAAGACTACGCCAACTGTCTGTCCTTCTGTAACCAGACTGTACCGTGATACATAGATAGTTAAAAAAAAATCACAGATGATATATTTCTGTTGTCGCTGTAATAACTAAAAAACATAGTAAAATAATGCTTGTTTCCAAATAAATGTATAATTCATAAAAATGTTGGATCAAATTATATATCTATTTCTACGTATACATACTCTATGAAGTAACTATCAATTTTGTAGTCAAAGATAAACAAATAAACATCAACAAACGTATGTATACCTACTGAACACCTCGAGGAAAACGATTCATCTCCTATCAAAAGTAACTCAATCGCATTATCTGACGGTCGGTATGACAGTGAAGCAACAGTGAAGAGTCTATTTCACCCCAACAAGATTGCTATAACAATTGCTGAGATTAGAAGAGATGTCACGATTCGTAATATTACTTAATTATAAAATTTCCCAAATTTTCTCTTTTATCTCCGGTGTCCGGCGGAGACCAATAAATTATGTACCATCATACGTACAGTAAACGTATATAGGATATTTTAACACATGAGGTACCCTACTTCTATATGAAAGAACTATTTAAAATATTACCAATAGTATAAAGTTGAAAAATTGGTTTAGGTATATGTATTTTAATACGCGTGGTTAAGGTTTAGAACGGTTTGTCGAAATCTGTGGTTCCAATATACCTGGATAACTTTAAGAAAAGAGTATAGCCTATTATAGGCAAGCGCGCTTCATCTTCGACCACATGTAACTTTCCATCAGGTGAGATTGTGGTCAAGCCTAAGCGGTAAGCCCATATTGAATAAAAAAATATGTACAGGTACTCGTACCTCTATATATTTTTATTCCATCAAGGCACAACTACTGAACCGATTTGGCTGAGTAATGAATAGCTTATACCTATCCTGGATTAACACATAGGCTACTTAATATCCTGGAAATATTATATATCGTTTAAAAAACTAACAGAAGACATCATTATGATAAATGATGCAGTCAAAAATTTAAGTCTATCACTTATAAATACAAAATCAATAAGTTTACAAAGATAAATATGAACAGACGCGTTGTCTTGTCAGATAACGACCTAATTAATTTTATACGCGATTGGCTACGAACAGGGGCTGCTAAGAGGAAACGTCATCATTATCTTAGATACCGTCGCCATAACTTATACCTACAGTGTGCTGTATATAGCACAGGAATACAGGCGGTGTGTCGTTCAGCCTTTTGTCCCATCCCCCGTCAATCGCTAACACATTTACCCACTTACGACTGGGTGAAAACTCGCGAAACGAACGCCATTGTCACGGATCGCTGGCGACACAATGCGCCGAGGACGCTTATCGACTCCACCGCGTCAAATAAGTTCAAAAGCTCGGTTTAGACGCTCGCTATCGTTTGTCAGTTTTCATTTTCACCCGGGGCGACGATTGTCTACTCGATACAAATAGCCTTTTTGATGTGGCAACGCTTGCGGCTTGTTTCCATTTTAATTGACATCGCAAAAGTATCGCACGCCCCGAAGAGGGAAATCTTACAATGAAGGCGCTACGTATCCGTGAATGTGACTTCGCGGCGAATAATATATTCGTAATATAACTTCGGCTCGTCCTCGCTCAACGAGCGTGTCGAGCGACATTATTTAGTAGCCTACTTACATAACGTTGCGCGCGTTCGCGTATTAATCTCATTTGTGTAATAAAATCTGTGCCTTAGCCGCGCCGATATGGTGAGGAGTGATCCGGCCCTGAAATGCGTGCCTCCGCACGATAATCCTGTTAGGTTAAGAAGGTTTCTACATATTACGTGCTTTGCTACGCCTTAAGGATTAAAACGACTCATAACTCGATACTCGCCGGGGGGCTGCGTATACCCTCCTATTGATTTTCCGGCTGAGGATTATACGTAAGTAAGCAACGCCTAGACAATATTTAATCAACGCGACTATGAATAGAGTTTCATTATTGGGCAGCGGACAGCCCGAGCGAGCCGGGCTTAAGCGATTACCTACGGCAAAGATGCAACGTAGACTTACAGCGGAGCGAGCATGACAAGGTGGTCATCGCAAGCCCCGGGATCTCGGCACCGGACGAAGACAAAGGCTACTTCAATTATTCACATAGCGGAAAAGCGACTTTAATAGCCCTCACATAAACGCCATTTGTAAATATTTAACTTTGTCCGCCAAATTCGTTTTAAGACGAGTGCTTTGCATGAGAGAAATCTAAGAACGTCTGGGGCTAAATCTACCCTGCGGGCAATGGGGGGTCGTCCATAAATAATTAATCTGGAACGATGTGCGCCGGCTGGATAACTAAATCCTGCGGCGGTTAGGCCGGCGAGCGTCGGGATACCTCAATAATGGTTTGACGCTCAATCACTTTTACGTAAAGATAATGAAAAAAGACCTGACCTCAAATGTAAGCAAATGTTAGCAAACTGTGACCTCCAATGTAAGCAAACGCAAAATGCATGGGATGCTTCCATATTTGAAGGACCTTCAGCTTACTTTATCCATGTTATTATATTTAACGGCTAGAACACAGAAAGAAAACAACGTGATGACTATGAGATTTTATAATTTAATTGGAAAAATATTAAAGATCACGATTTTACAAGTTTATAGCTAAGCACCTGCTCCATTTGTACGCAGACGCCATTTAGATTTTTTTTGTAATCAGTCCAACTATACTGATGACTAAATATATGCAGAATATAATGGCACAGCCTATATATTTATTATGAATGCATATTGTTTATACTACCTTAAGTAAAATGTACGACTGAGTTGAGAGCGGAACCTTCCACAATTTATTAATTGTGCAGGAAGGTTTCATCATTTCATGATCTTAAATTCTTCTTCTTCTCCACACTTTACCCACACGATGCAGGGTCGGCACAACATGTCTTCTTTTTCATTATTTATTATTAGACAAGTTGTAAAGGAAAGTGCCTACGTCATTAAACTATTAATTACGTTAATAAAGTACATAAAATGGAAAATTCTTTTCAAAAAACCGACTTCAAATGCCACTACAAAGAGTGAAATAATTTTCAATGTAGGTACACCAATTCGAAGTCGGGCAATTCGTACAATCATAGTCCTTCATATTAATCGCCCGACTTCGAATTGGTGTACCTACATTGAAAAATTATTTCACTCTTTGTAGTGGCATTTGAAGTCGGTTTTTTGAAAAGAATTTTCCATTTTATTATTTTTTACTTTTTAGTGGAAAACTTAAAAATGCACAAGGCGTTGTAAAAATACCCAAATCGCTTGAGCTGTGTTCATAAAATCTGAAGAGATCCCTCAATTTCATCAAGATCTCATCATCAGACCCTGACTTGATGACTTTAGTCATCAAATCAGTATCTGCTAGCAAATGCACCAGTAACTATAATAAATCGGTTCAGCTAAACACGAGATAATCACGGAAAATCCTAAATACCGATATAGGGATTAAACAGAGAACCTCTTTTTTTGACGTCGGTCAATTAAAACATATATTTCAGTCAACTTGAGAATATCCTTCTCTTTTGAAGTCCGATAAAATCTACACTGTACACTATTATACCGATCGCAAGCGATTTACTATTTTCCGTTGAGGAGTTCCGCTCTCCATCTCCGAAGATATTCATTAAATCTCGACGAAATTAAAACGAATCTACCTGTGATGTATGGCCTATCTAACAAAAAAAGAATCATCTAAACCCGTTTTGCCGAACTCGAGATAATCGCGAACAAACTTAAATACAAATATGTCGATCAAACTAAGAACCTCTTATTTTTTAAGTCGGTTAATATACTAAAACCTTCTCCAGAATGTAACAAATACTTTCCTGAAAACCGCATCAAAATCGGTTCAGCCAAACCTGAAATAATCGCGGATAAACATACATACATACATACATACATACATACACACATACATACACACATACATACATACGGGTCGAATACAGAACCTCCTTCTTTTTTTGAAGTCGGTTAAAAATAGTGTATTTTAAACTCAAATAAAGTAGGTACTTGGCGGCAATAATGATTAGATTTAACAAAAAAATATCTATCAAGCCAATGAAATTGCATCGATTTAGCATAAAAAATCTGTCGGGCGAAGTGTGTTCGAAACAGTTTTATGACACTTTTTATGAAATAAATTGAAATACCAGTTTGTATTATTACAAGTTTAATACACTTTTAGTAAACAGCTGTTAATGCCCAGAAATAATTCAAGTTTTTTGACTGTCTATAAGTAATAAGTGTTTAGGTAGGTTAATGTAATTTAAAGTAAAATGTAAGAAACTCAAACGAATTTGTAAATTCCATAATATAAAGGTAGACTAATAGGTTATGATACTATTTTTATTTTTTCATTTATCATTAATCAAAGAAAATACTCCATTTTTTATGAATAATTTTAAAGAGAATTTCCTCAAACCTCCTTCATTTTGGTAGACACAAAAGAGCTAGTATATTTAACCTTTACGCAGTACCAATGTAAATTTACGGGGTTTAATATATCCAAATAAATAAACGAAGAAAAGATGACTGAAGTACTGGACTGAATTACACAATTCATTTATTTCCTAAGAGCGTAAAATTAGAGTCAAATACCCACGAGCGTCGGCTAGTTATAAAAAAGCCATGAGAAAAACCTGGCAATGTCAAAAAAAATAATTTAAAAAATATGCATTTTTCAAGAAAAATATTGAAAAATGAAGTAAAAAAAGTAACAGATAAAAAAAGGAAAAAGTAACAACAAAAAGATGGGGGGATGAAATTTAAACCGGCAAGAAATAGACATTTGGATAAAATTAGAGGATACCTATGTCGAAGGACACGCTAATCAAAAAGTTTATAGAAAATATCGGTAACCTAAGGTAATAAAATTATAAAATCAACAATAAAGGCTATATTTTATTTATTAAAGACTCGCGTTTATTATTCGAAGGTGGCATCTTCGCCACTTTGTACGGTTAATAGTTTACGCTGCGAAGCCCCACGGACGAGCAACAAGCACCGTCTTGCGGCTCTGCGGATCGGGCGTGGATTAGGCCAGCTTTGCCGCAAGACACTGGCAGATATACCCAGCTGTATAGTATTAGCTGAGGTGGCTTTGTTTACTTCGTATTTGCCTATAACTTATACTTAGTCGCCCAGTGGTCGTCTTGATGCAACACCTCTCGGGCTAATTGGCAAAGCTAGTTAACTATAGACTACATAACAGTTACAAGGTTTAACCCTTTGATTAGATTTAACCTGCAGGGCGGTCGGCTAAAAAAATATCAATAAAAATATCGGCAAAAATATATCAATTCTTAAAGAACTGCATCAATGTAAAAACGTGATTTTCAAGCTTTGTGATTGGTCGAAACCCTGCATACATACATTTTTAGCCGATCGCCCTGCTGATTAGTTCCTATCGGTCCATATGCTATCAAAAAGTTGCTTATTTTAATTCTTGTCAAAAGGTTATTTTTTCGAGACTGGTGAAACAACTTGTACCCGAACAAAAAGTTTTAAAGATCTATAAAAAACAGATGCCTACTTAAAACCAGCATTAGGTAAGATCGTAATATTATGTAAAGTAACTAAGTATATTTCGAAAAAAAATGCCAGTAGGTATCAAAACTAAAATGAGTACAAAAGAAATCTGTTGTTTAACTTCAGTATAAATGTAATGACTTCTAAGCTCTTTGATCCTTTGGATATCGAATGGTGAAATTTTTATTTTTATAACGGACATATTGTATACTCTATCCCCCGAGTTTGATGTCAGGTTTTTTTTAATTGCCTCCCACTATGGAAGCTTTATATACATTAAGCAGTGATAGCTGAGTGGTTCTGACCTCTGCCTCTCATAAGGAGGTCGCGGGTTCGAATCCTGGGCACGCACCTCTGACTTTTCCGAGTTATGTGCGTTTTAGGAAACTAAATATCACTTGCTTAGCGGTGAAGGAAAACATCGTGAGGAAACCTGCATGCCTGAGAGTTCACAAAAATGTTCTCGAAGGTGTGTGAAGCCCGCCAACCCGCACTTGGCCAGCGTGGTGGGCTAAGGCCAAACCCCTCTCAGTCTGAGAGGAGACCCGTGCCCAGCAGTGGGACGTACAAAAGGGTTGAGAGAGAGAGAGAGAGAGAGAATGGAAGCTTTAAAGACGCAGTAAGTAGCTACTGCTCACATAACAAGGCACACATCCTTTGACATCCACAAATGTTATTAGCGGAATCCCCGCCAAGCGGAGGCTTTTAGCAAAAAGTTGCGTCAACTCCATAATCGAGCCCTAACTAGATTGTGAGCAAGCTCATGTCTGGATATTGGATTAGAAACAATTGCGTGTAAGCTCAACTGTTGCTAGTAACAATGTAAAGTTTCGTAAACAATATAGGTAATTTAATTTGTTACAAAAATACTCAGCTTAATATAATATTAAAATGATTAAGTGTACAAGTCCTGCCCTTGTGGTTTGAAATTGAAAGCACATACTGTCTTTCAGCAAAAAATGATCCAGCCCCTACCTAAGTACATACCACATGAGTTAATGACGCGAAGAAACTAACATACCCACGCTACTCTAATTTAGTTTTTTGCTCATTTTTAGGGTTCCGTACCTCAAAGAAAAAAAACGGAGCCCTTATAAGATCACTTTGTTGTCCGCCTGTCTGTGTGTCACAACCCTTTATTTCAATAACATCTGATTTCGTCATTTTGACATCTCCGAATCTGAGAGGAGATGTCGAAATGACGAAATCTGATTGGTTACTCAAACACAGCTCCGCTCCGCTGCGCTTTGGTGGCAACCGGGCCTTATGGTTTAACTTTTTCTAATATAGTACGGAACCCTCAGTGCGCGAGCCCGACTCGCACCTGACCAATTATTTATTATTATTAGTATACTCTTTGATGAAAAATATTTAAAACTATCAAAGCGTGTACCACTGTATCCGCAGGCCATAAACAATAATGTGATCAAGGGCAATATGAGATTAAAACCGAAAATAAAAGACAATGAGGTAAGTAAGCGATAATCTTGTTTGCACCCAATCAGCCGCCGACAGAGCTGACGTGTGCTTAGTAAATATCCATATAAATTAACATATTAACGAATATTAATCCTAAAATCGAGAATTATTTACATAAAAACTCCATGTTGGGTAACCAGTAAAATAAAATAAATGCCAGCCGCCGGTACGGACTACGGATTAGCATTTGTTAGTGGCGAAACATTTAATAATTAAGTAGATAAACGTGGAAAACGCACAACATTAGCGGGGAATCACTAATGCCGCAGAATTCTCAATCAATAGTGGTTGAAATGGCAACCAAATACGCATTTGAAAAGTTAAAAGCCCGCCGTTAGGCCGCGGCCACGCGCGCGACTAATTAACACCGCGTAATTCCGCGCAGTGTGGACGCGGACTTAGCGGCATTATCGCCTAAATTCTCGTAATGTTTAGTGCCGGGCGGGGTCATTAGTGATTTTGGTTGGGGATACAAATTTGAATGTATACTCAGATCTCAATAAATGAACTTTGCTGTTCGCCGATAAATACAAAATTAAATTATTACTGTCGTATTAGGGCAAAAGACACATGAAAGCGATCCCCGGATGCCGAATGAAAGCCTCCCGGATGGTCTTGGAGTACATACCTATACTATATGTTGTGAGACCTCAGCGCAGATCAAGATACTCTCTTGACCTTTGCGCCACCAGGTGCTACGAGACACCAATCATTCCATTTTCCACAAAATTATGCGAATTTTTATAATTTTGTGAAAAGTGAAATGATCTACGCAAGATCCACAAATTCAAAATCACTGAGCGTGCTATGGAAAGAGCTATGTTGGGGTTTTCCCTACGTGATTTCCCTACGTATCAGAAATGAGGAGATCCGCCCATTAACAAGCTGCGTGGCAGTGGGCAGTTCAATGTGACGCTTGTTGTAAGGGCGACGCCCGTTGGAGCCGGAGAGTCTTGGAGTGGAGACCGCGTTCAAGTAAGCGTAGTGTGGCATGACCTCCAGCCCGCTGAACTGATGATATAAAGCGGGTGGCGGGAAGCAGCTGGATGAGTAAAGCTGAGGACAGGGTGTAGTGGCGGTCGCTTAGAAAGGCCTATGTTCTAACAGTGGACGTCCGCAGGCTGAGATCATGATGATGATGATGATGAGGATTATAATTAAACGTAGCTACGGAAAGTCACATCCAATTAGACTGAACCCCAAATAATCAGGAACTCGTACACATAGAGCGAGGATTAGATTAGCGAACAGGCAAATTGCGTGCAAATGTGAGCCTGGCTTTCAAACGCATGTATTTAGACGAGCGCCGCGCAGACAGACCCGATTTGGTAATTAATTTTACCGCGCGAAGTGCTCTAAATGCACTAGAAACTATAATCCTCATTAAAATGGGAATAGGCGACTGTTCGCTTTACCATCAAATATAATTTCGGCTTCTAAACACACAAAATTATTATGAATTTCGCCGAATCCGGCGCGCGCCGCGCAAATGTACATAACATTTAATATACTTACCGTATAAATACAGTAGGTATTTAGGTAACTACCTCATCTTTTCAAATGAAATCCCGAATCAATATAGAACAGGGGAGTGTGGAGAGCGCCTGTGTCGACGCGATATCCGACATGGGTCCGGATTAAGCGACGTCCAATCTCGGATTAAGCCGGACCGGGATAAAGCGAAGCCGGGTTGGACCGGAGTCCGGGTCAGCGGGATTTCGGCCGGGCAATAAAAGTGTCTGCAGCCGATTTAAGCTGAGCCCGTAGGCAATTCGGCTCGGTTACCAATTGCTAGGTAATTTCGCCGTACGAGCGCGATCTGTCTGCACAAAGCCGTTCTAATGCCCGCCGATGGGATTAGCCTAGTGTCATCTGGCCCTTACAATTTATTGGACTGTAGACCGAACCAGACATATTCGAATTAAATTTATACCTACTCGCACGTTCGTTTTTGCTTACACCTATAAAAATGGGAAATGCTTTCCAAAAAACCAACTTCAAATGCCACTACAAAGAGTGAAATAATTTTTAATGTACACCAATTCGAAGTCGGGCGATTGTCTATAACTTCGTCGTTTCTTCGCAGATCAAGTAAGTCAGAAGGTCGAAGAACAGATAGTGATTGTACGAAACATTGCCCGACTTTTAGATAAGATTAACTTTTTTAATTTTCATATTTATAAAAAAAAATTATTGTTACATATTTTTAGGTCTCGATTACTGTATATTTTATTCACATAGACCTAATTTACAGGCACTCAAAAAGAGCCATTTTAATTTGTCGAAAGTCATTCTCAGAAAAATACCTATTTAGTTTGTGTTAATAGCACTTCCAAAATCCCAATTATGATTTATTTTATGAAATTTAGATTGCCCCCATCAATAAATAGCACGTAAGTAGTTTGTGTTCAAATACTAATTGTTTATGCAATAACCTGCGCGGGGCCGTAATTGGAGTTTTTCTAAGCCTGATACGCTAGTTCGCTTAGCTGACGGGGGCCGCTAATCCGGATCGGAGATTCATTAGGACGAGATTATACTCTATTGAAATCTGGCTTAAGCCCGGAGACGGGCGGCGATCATTTAATTTCGGTGACGAGCGAGCGATTCGGAGCGATAAGTGCTTGCTTATTGATTTCCATTTGATATGTGGACGGTGGAAAAATACGAGGTCGGCAACTGTAGCAGATAACTTAATTATGCAGAATGTTTCTGTGCGCGTTTTGGGTCATATTTTTCTCGATAAATCACTTTCAAATGTGTAAAAGAAAATGAAAAAAAAGACGTGTGGCACTCAGAGACTGCCGCGGTAAAGCTATTGCATAGCATTTTAAGCTATTTTTAGTTTTTAGTTTTGCCATCTATCGATAATTAGCAGAGCCATTGGCGATTCGCAGAACTAAAGAGACAAGCGTAATATTTCAAAAAGTCATTAAAAAGTTCGGCTAATTAACGATAGATGGCAAAACTAAAAACTAAAAAGTTTGTGAAGGTGCGCTCTCCTGCATTCATACCCTGCATTTGGTACCCTGGTACCAAAAGTTCTACTTTTGGGGTGTTAGGTTATTTTCGGTACGGAAATTCTGGATTCGGTCTTTGTATAAAAACGTGCGGAATTCACGTGATAAAATTAGCGACCGTTTCATGCTCTTCTGAACAGCATGAGCGAAAGCTTCTCAAGATGTTACTCTGATCTTTCGGCTATTTGACGGTTCCCAATATCCTATCTATCCATGGTTTGAACTACGAGAGATAGGATATAACTTGTATTGAGCTTATATCACGATATCTGCGGTGGGACAAATCTTAGATAGAGCGTTTATTGGGAACTGCCACTAACCGATAGTCGGAATATAAAGTTATTCCTTGTTCTATGGTCGGTATAATGTCAAGTCAACATTCAAACAAATAATGTATCTCGCAAGGTTCTTCTCCTTTTCCGATTTCACATTCTCAGCGACCATATCAAGTTGTATTATTATTACATGAAAGTAAGTTATTTATAGATACTCTGTGTATTATTTTGATGTGAACAGAGCTTTGATTACAGATTGGGGTAGGTAGTAGGTATCCCATAAAGGCGTAGGCATCAAGCGGCTTACAATTTTAGGGTAAAAGACGGAAAGATGAGTAAAAGCGGGGTATCCCCCAAAACGTCTTAAGCCAATTTATCGCATGTGATAATATTGTCATGTGATACCGTAAAAGAAAGCCAAAGGTGGGGAAATCAATGCCTGCATTAACCTGATTGGATAAGTCTGAGGAGATACATCAAACGGTTACTCGTAAACAGAACGCTAATATTTCTTGATGAAAAGCTTGGGTAATAAATTAAGCTTTATTACTATGATTCGTTATGGATTTCGGATGTGACCGTGGTGACTTAGCGCTACAGTAATTGTAGGTTCGGATCCTGTATCTTGACAGCTCAGCTAGCTTCAAAATTTCAGTTTATTTTTTTAGTATCGTACCTCAAAAGAAAAATACTGACCTCTTATAAGATCACTTTTTTGTCCGTCTGTCTGTCTGAGAACATAACATGAAATTTAAAATAGTTGTAGATTATAATGGCTCCACGTCATAGCAATCATAAAAGAATAAAAATCTTTTTTATTTTTATTTAAAAAGGGGGGAAAAGCGGGTCATCGAAATTTAAAATGAGGTAACAATTTATATTGAGTGGGGTTTTATATGAGAGAGCGTATTTTACAACGGATTTTATTTATTTTTATGCTCGAAAGTTTTTTATTCATTAGGCAAACTGTAGAAAATGGTTTTACTGTAATTAATGATGAAACAATATATATTCTTAATCCTATTTCAGAAAACATTGTAAGAAATGTTTTACATTGTTACTGATTTAAAATATCATAGGCTTAGTATTATAAATATAAACCGTAAACCAGGACTAATTGGATAAATAATTTGTATCATATTACAATCGTAACAATTGTATCAACTGTTGTTTTATCAACAAACAGTAACATAATTTAAATATTGCATCTATACTATTTTCTAAGAAAGGAAAAGCGAGCAAAAGCTCAGTACAATCGTGAAAAACTCTAAATATTTATATGTGTTTTCGACAATGGTTCGCGCCCTACGGTAGGTCGCGGTTTTACCCTATTGCGAGGTTCATTGACTATCTCAACCCCAAATAAAACTAGCACTTCAATAACAATCCTATGCTCCTGACATTAGAATACATTTTGGCTCGACATCTTTTTTTTTTTAGTTTACAACTGGAAACCGAAGATAAGCCGATGGATTAGTTCGGCGGAACGTAAAAAGTATAAAAAGATTTTTTACCCTGATTGAGTCCCATCACCCATGGTTTACGAGCATGCGCCTATTGCATTTATTTATGTAAAACGTTTTTTGGATTCGGTGATTTTAATTGTGGAGTTTTTTTAGGTTAATCGCCTTTGATTTTATGGGCTTATCATAGTGAAGTTTTGCCATCATATTATTATATTAGTTTGATTAGGTAGGTTCATATTACAAGTTCATTGATTTTAATAATGATTCATCATCATCATTTTCTTCTAGGCGCGTCTTCGTGGATCGTCCAGTAATGTTTTTGGTTCTTTTTTATTAAAACATCTTTGTCACATTAGAACTGTATACGCCTAATGAATATTCTTATTGGAGTTCAAATTATTCGCGGAGTAATAATAAACTTCTACTGAAAACTCTTTGGGTGAATTTATTGATTCTAAATCCCTTTAAAGCGAATTCTCCTTGGACGATAAATAATTATTTCATACATTAAAGATATCCACGATGATGCGCCCCACTCAGTCACACTCCATACGAATCGAATAAAACGTAAGCGATTTTGACAGAGTGGGGCGCGTCTTCGTGGATCGTCCAGTAATGTTTTTGGTTCTTTTTTATTAAAACATCTTTGTCACATTAGAACTGTATACGCCTAATGAATATTCTTATTGGAGTTCAAATTATTCGCGGAGTAATACCTAATAAACTTCTACTGAAAACTCTTTGGGTGAATTTATTGATTCTAAATCCCTTTAAAGCGAATTCTCCTTGGACGTTCAAAAAGTACGTTGTGTATACAGACAACTTATACGTAGAGAGTTACGTGGGCACTTGGCGCGGTCTGTAGGGAGATAATCCCATCTTTCGTCCCTGTCGCACACGCAGGTGCCGTCCGCAAATCCTATCCCCATCCCTCTCTAATCCCTTATTTGAATCTTATCAGATCTCAGGAGATACACCGGTAGTGGTCGTAGTCCGATGTGTGCATGTTAGTTGTGGGTTTAGCAGGCAGGGTTGTCACTCTGAAATCCCTAAAGTATATTATGTATATTCTTTTAATTCCACAATAAAGATTAATTGAGCCACATTAATTTAATTTAATACTTATTTAGTACTTTCTCTACTTACTCGTAGCAATATTATGTTTTCAGTTTTCAAATATCTTAAGAAATGTGGCAGACAAACCTGCACTTTTTTTCCTTACATACTAAAATAGCAGTTCTGATTCGCTAATCTTGTGGTCTGTTTTAATTTTTTTATTAAAATTTTTTGCTCTAATTAGCAATCACGTTAAACAGATCTAATTATTATCGATAGTATTTAAAATACATATATTAAGAAACCTGTAGGTATATTGAAACGAAATATTTTGATAGAATTTATAGAACCTTTAAGCACTTATTTGTGAGCGATCGTTATCTCACGCATATCTGTTTTAGCAAGCGCCGTACACTGTATTAGATGAGAATAAAATTAGCATATTTGAATTAGATGTTAAGGCAATAAATAAAATCAAAATAGATTGTTAAGCCCATTCTTTATGGACAGCTCGTTGTATAACCATATTAACATAGTTGCAATTTTTGTTTTTTTTCCATATACATATACAATTCAATGTAGAGGAACCTAAAGCAGCAATAAAGAAGAAGAAAAAGAGCTTGCAAAAGTTCTATTTCAGTAAACAAGTAATAATGATGTTCAGACCAATCCGGCCACAGCGGTCCACGATTTTTCACAATCGCGGGACATATTGCGTGCACAAGTATGCGAGCAATGTGCACTCTCTATTCCCTCTCACGTGCTCTCCGAAGCACGGGGGTGGAATACCGCCAATTTCCAAACTTCGGGCTAGTACCTACTAAGACAGCCCAATTATATACAGCTTATAGACAAAGCCCAATACTAAACTTTCCTAACCCGACACGGGAATCGAAACCAGTAGGTACCTAGCTCGAGATATGCAGTCAAACCATGTTTACCACTAGACCAACGAGGAGTACTAAACAAATAAAATCTGAATTTAACTGAAAAGTTAAAGCACACCCCTGCGGAACAAGAATACATTAAAGGTGCGTCCACACTGAATCCGCGATTAATGCTTCGGATGGCGATTGAAGCTAAATTTATGTTTCTGCATGTCACCAGATTATGTGACGGAGGGACGTAAACAGCTGCGCTAATCCGAAGCTAAACTATCTCAATGCTATTGATATATTGATTACACCTGGTTGATAATTTTAATATCATCCGTAGAAACAAGTAAGCCCCTATGCACACTGCTCGTAAGCGTAAGCGTAGCGTAATCCTCGCATACGACGAGATTAGTACGAGTACGGGCACGATATTTTTCAAACATGTAGTCTTCAGGCGAAGCGGTGTTACAGCGAATCGTATAGGAGGCGTAATTGTCATGACGATACGCTTACGCTTACTCTCCCTACGGTCTCAATCCTTTGATAACTTACAACCAGCGATGTGTTAACGTCATCTTCCTCTTAATTTTTCAGTAGGGTTAGTACAGATTTTGTACAAGTTTCGAGTCGACTCGCTTCGCTCAAGCAAACCAAATTCCTCCATACATTTACAGCCAGCGCCATCTATTGATAACCCCTGACATGTAACTCGAAATTTGTACAAAAATCTGTACTGACCCTACAGTATTTTGTTTTACTGATTTGAGAGGGTAAATCTGGAACTCTCTATGAGTTAAGTCTTCCTGAAAGTATTCCAGATATTATGTGGCCCTTATGAGTCAAGCTGAATCCGATTTCTTATTAGACGGATACGGCTAATTAAAATTAGTTTGATGGAAACATGAATTTAAATACAGAGACAGGATTTCTAACTAACTGACCGGGCCAACGTTGTTTTGTCATTAATGGGTATGAAAAATGGCTTACGCCCATTCTCAGACCTGTTAAATGTAGACAAAAAATTTCATTAAAATCGGTCGAGCCGCGAATAGTTTTAAAATCTTATACAGATACTTTCAATAAATTTTTCGGTCTATAGATACAAGTATGAGTAGGTATAAGTTTCCAATCTGTTTTAAATCTTCAATAATGAGTTTAATATAAGAAGATCTATTTAATAACGTAAATCTTCGCATTCCTGACCGGAATTAATTAGAATGGGCCAATATTTCACTGAAGGAGGCAACGCGAATTAAAGGTTTACTTCTTGTGCGTATAATAAGATAATATTCGTAACCCTTTGTAGGGATTAAGATTTTGTTAAGGGCGGCTCTTAGCCCCAGAGCCTCGCTAGCCCCGCCAGACGATGGCCCGACCCCTCGCCATTCACTTCTATGGTTTTTATGAGTCTTTAAACAAAGAGATTTATTTATAGCGTTCCTCTATTTAAATTAAACGGAATCGCTCATCTATAAGGTTTTAATTTTACCATACTAAGTATGATTTCTATGCTTCAATTTATCAAGGCGTATTTTTGATTTTCTCCCTTCCTAAACGTTATTCTATTTTAAAACAAAATGATCTTTGTGACTGGACTGTTCGTCGGAATATCGAAAACTAATTCCTTTTTCCTTGTCACGTGCACATGGCGGAAATCGAACCCGCGACCGAGGTTCAACCGACTCGAATCCGAGCGAACGCCACTGCGTTATTCATCGTCGTCATAAATTGTCATTTAAAACTATTTTTAAAAATAAGCTTTTAAACTAATTACCATCTAGCACCAAAGTACTCGTCAAGAAGAATCAGATGACCCCAAACTCGATGGAGTTATAACGATTACTTACTGGGTTCTTAAATGGTCACCTTCACGCTCCATCATCAATCCCTGTTTACCATCTAGGTAACACCAAAGAAAGAGTCGAAGCTCGACAGTGGTTTTGTACTAACTGTAACTATATCCTATGTAACTATCAGATTAGCTCCAAGTGAAGTGAATCATACATCGGGGCAGGTGAAACTAAACAAAACCTTGTAAAGTTGTAACAAATACTTTACTGAAAACCGCATCAAAATCGGTTAAGCCAAACGCGAAATAATCGCAGACCAACATACATACATAAACACGGGTTGAATACAGAACCTCCTTTTTTTGAAGTCGGTTAAAAAAGCTAAACTTGATAATGTACTGCAGACATAGAAGAACAATTCAATCTGATGTAGATCTTCCTACTCAAATAAAATCATTTGAGGTCGGTGTGGTTGGCCAAGTCCCCCGAGGCCCAGCACCGATCCGGTAAGCCTGATCTTGACAAATGGCGCGGATCATCCGTGCGGCCGCGGTTCGACAATCCACGTGACTCGGGAGATTTTTTATCAATCGATCAGGAGCTCAGCTGATTGCGCGCCTCTGTTGTTGCCGCCACACGCCCGCGGCCAGACATCGTAGGTAGGTGTTATATAATATTATGCGCTAACAAGACAGTACTTATAGTTTGTTCAAAATCAAATACATACTTAATTGATTTCTATTTTTTTTTCAGTAAAATAATACAGTTTAGTGAGTTCTTTGTGCGCACTAACACGGCCGATCCATTGGCGGGAGTACGGGATGCACTTCCAAATCCACTCCGCACTTCTGCTTAGTCTATAGATAGGTATAATCTATTCGCTTAGAATTAGAAAAAAAAATCATCCGAAGCAATATTTCAAGACCTTATTGTAGGCCTAGCTCTAGACTTGCAACTCTCTCTATCTGGGCATACATATCATTTTTGAAAAAACTTACTCGCGTCGCGCTTCGAAACTAGACGATACTCTTAAAAAATAAAGCTGAACTGCCCTAACTATCTATCGCGCCCTCAGCCGGGTCATAAAAACAACACACATTATTATCAAACCGTTCGATATTTCAATCGGCGAGTATGCGACACGGGTACGTCGTACTCGGCCCGGTAGCAGGTATAATCGCGCGGGCGTGTGTGCGTTAAGCCGAATGCACGCCTCAAATTGGGCTGAAGTGCAGATAATCTCCCAATGATTGATGAAGGAGCTACCCTCCGCTCCTTTCGAGATATGGAGGTACGTAACTCTCAACTCGTTTCTCCTTTGTGCTAAAGGAATCAGAATAATAAATATGTTTCGGATTAATCCGTCGGCTGGTTTTGTGTTATTAGGGACAGTCGTACGCAGTAAAGAAGCAGTGAGATTATTTTCTTGTTGAATTATTTACCTCAGCCTTTACATGTACCTACAAATTGCCATATTGCTTGATATGACTTTTACACATCTCGTTCTAGTATCAACATTTATCGTGTTTAAACACTTTTGTAGAAATTCATAATCCGAATCGTTCTTTTTTGCAGGCTGTATAAGGCACACGGTGTATTGAAACTGCCTTTAAAGTTAAGTCGAAAATATAATAAGAGCCAAAAGCGAATGCTCCGCAACCGCTGAAATTGCACACAGATTAAGTAATATACTTAGGTATGTACTATTTAAACCTACAGGCTAAAAAGATTTTTGACAAACTGGTTAGGTTTGGAAAACAAAACTTAAAAGTTGTATAGGTACAACGTATTTCTATTTTTACACATAAGGGCATAGATAAAGTACCACAAGCACAGCCTACAGAATATAATGTATCTAACACCTACTACGAGTATAATTTTGAGGCTAGGCAAGTAATGTCAAAGAGCGATAAAGAGTAGTGTCAGGTAGAGAATACAATATCAAAAATAAGCCTACTCGCATAAAATAAGTTATGCAGAGGCATACATCATACACACACAGTGTACTTACACTCCTACATTAAAACAACGTAAACCATATTTAAAACGTTAAGTCCGCTTATCCCGCCCGCATTACCGTCGGGTAGATCCGTGGATTATCTTTCAGATTTGACTAGCAACTGTCCACACTGAGCACGCAAAAATACAACCAAAAATAATGCTTATTGGCATACGATAAAGGTGTTTTTAGCAAGTACGATAATGTCGCTTACATTTTTTTGAGCATGTTATCATTTATTTTTGAATTATATCAGACGAATAAAGCATGGATAAAGCGAATTAGTATTTCATTTTCGCGCAAAAAATCTCAGAATGATGAACTTATCCGATGAGTTTTTGATTTAATGTACCTACCTATTTGCTTTCTTAGAGATCTGTAAAGAAATTAATTTCTCATGTGTTTTTGAAATAATAAGTCAACAATGTGACAGGATTTAAAAAATAGACAAAGGTTGGACTAAAAGATTGTAGATAAATCCAGTTTTAACCGCTTATTTCTAGTCAGAACTCCTAAGACCTCGGCTAACAAAGAAACCGACATAATATAAAGCTCACCTTGCGAGGAAACATTCACGGACCACAAAAGTAAGATGAGCCTTATACCCACATTATTGGAATAATCAGGATCATTGAAGAGTGCCTATGACTTTGCAGTTAGCATACTTCTTTTTAGTTGTCTATGTTCCAACATAAATTTTCATATGAACGAGAGAAAAATTCAATTTCGTTCTTATGGGTGTTTGCTTTTACTCTCTCCTGATTGATCCACGTTAGTGACATCGTGATATTCATTTTTTTCTCACAGTTTCTCACAAAAAATAGTGTGTGTCACTCAGCACCTATTCTTCAGTATCCTCTGAATTTTTAAATAACGAAAAGATCTAATTTTTTTTTGGTTGGCCCCTGAGACACAAAACAAATATGTAGTTATCTCTTTTTAAAAGAATACCGAATTAACCCACACAAATCATTCCAATAAGACCTTATTAGAAATTATAGTAACCAAACGGGTCTACATTTTTGCTCCAATGTGTGAAAAAATAATGTGTAAGCATGAACGATTGTTATCCTCCAAACCACAACTAATCTGATTTAGTTCAAAGACATTATATCCTGAATTAACTCTTTTTCCAGAAAAATCTATAATAAAGTTTTTTATTTTGCCTCATCAAATAAGAACTACTAAGTTATATAAACTTAGATAGTAGGTATTGTTAGTAAAATTGCGAAATTATAAATACAAAAGTGGGATATTCCCGCTTTATCCGCGAGGCATGGATGCCCTTGACAGTAGGAGCACACATGCAAGCAAATACAGCACACAAACACCTAAGTAGCGACTGATCCGGATCAAAGGATTAGGCGCCGTTGCCCGGTGCGGGATACATCTCCTACGGGATTACTGCCGGCTGGATTTAGTTGAATAACTTGATATAGATTTGCACAGTAATGAATTTTGCTGAAAGTAAAAAAAACACAATAATTAATTAGGTACTATCGAATGCCCGCGACTTTAACAAATTCCGCGGAGACCATGGATATTTCCGGGATAAAAAGTACCATACGTTTCAATTATAATCTATCGCTATTCCGAATTTCAGCCAAATTAGCGGAGTAGTTGCGGCATTTGAACTTTCGCCTTTAAGTTTAATATTAGTGTGAAGCTTTTATCTCCTTGTTTTGTGTACATTACCAATTTTTTTAGTACATAAAAGAGTGAATATTTAATAAGTCTGCGATCTCACCTGATGGTGAGTGACGATGCAGCTGAATATGTTATCGTCCTAATTTGAAAGAACTCTACGCTTGGCGGTGCGTCGTTGTTGGTAAGATAGTATGGTAACTAGCCACTGTCGAAGCCTGCCACCAGACCCAAGTAAAATTAGAAATCATAAAAACCTAAACCGGCCCGTGGCGGGAATCGAACCCACGAAAACTTGAGTCTGACCTCACATGACTGTGCCACGCATGTTTCAGGCTGACTAAATTAAGCTCTAGTAGGACAGATTAATTTGTTTTTCTATAATCCGCTACTTGATTCCACGATTTCGCATTGTGAAGTCAATATCTCCTGAGGATGTCTCGGTGTGGGGACGAAATGTGCGTCGAAGAAAATGTTGGAAAATTGTGTGTGGTGTTTCATGTGGGCAGTGTACTATACAGAATCTTTTCAAGTAGCGGAATATCAAATTAATCTGTCCTACTAATTATGAATTTCCGCAAAATGACGCCTGCTTCAATGCAATAAATTCTAGGGTATACCTGTGTACGAACCTAATTCATATACGAGGTAGGTATCTATAACGGGACTGATCCGGATCTGGGGATTAGGACCGCTGGCCACCGCCGGGTTACATCTCCACCGAGATTACTCCGATCCGGATTTAGTTGAATAACTTGCCGCGGGATTATATTCGTAATCGCCTTCGTATAGACTTCGAATCAGAAATGATGTATAGACAGGTCAGCTTATGAACAAAACATTGAATACGAGGGTTTGAATAAAACTGGGTACATACTCGTACTATGGGCTCCGTGAACTTGGCTTGGCTATAAAAGGACCAGGGGCCATACCACCACCTCTTATAACAGTATTATTGTAATATTGTTTTGACATTTTCATACAATGTCAGTATTAAAACAATACTACAATAATATCGCTACACTTATAAGAGATGGTAGCAAGGCTCCACTCTCCAGCTAAGTACCTATAGGTAGGCCTATTAGCATTTTTACTTGAAGGATTTCAAATATTTTTTTTGAGTGTTTCAAAGTTTTCGTTTGAAACTACGTAGGTATGGATCGTCTAATTTAAAAATGAACGCCCCTCCATTATATCTCACTTTCAGTGTCTAATCGTAAGCACGTGGAGGGGTCTTCAGCTTTAGATTAGACGACCTATAATAACTCATGGAAGTAATAGCGAATTGCGCTTTGGTGGAAACCGGGCCCAGTAAAGTAGAAACATATCATAGCTATTTGAACAATGTCGACAATAATTATTGTTCTGTAATCGTTTAACAACATATTTCGTAGGACATTGTAAGAAATAATTGGTCAAGTACGAGTCGCGCTCGCGCACTGTGGGTTACGTCCCTACTATCAAGACGCATTCTCAATGCATAAAACAGCCACCTTCCGTGGAAGTTTTAAGTTTGCCGCCACTACTTAAGTGTTGGAATGATTTGCCACCTCCAATACGTGCTATTCAAACTCTTAGTTTATTCAAAGTCAAACTCAAAATTCATCTACGCACACAGCAAAAAAGAGAACTATGCACCTGGTTGATATAGAATTTTAGGAAATATTTATTTTTATTTTTTACCTTGTTTTTATTTTTATCTTATTATACGTTATTTATCAGATTTTTTTTTTGCCATTTCACAATCTTATCTTTCATAAGTATCATTTTAATTGGTTTGTATAATATTCCCTGCTTGCAAGTACGTTCCACACTTGAGTGAGGTGACAAAGAGCACTGCTTTGTTATGCAGGTTTTAGTAATAAGTTATAATAATATAAGAAATAGAAACATATTATATAGTTATGTGTTATATAGTTACACAATTAAATTTTATATTATTTAGTTTATATTTTATTAATAATTTTAGATTAATTAGAAGGCGGGTAATAGTTATAATTACTCACTGTCAGTACAGTAATTAAGTATAGTAGTTATTAAGTAATTAGTGTTATATTATAGCATAGTGATAAGAGGATAATTGGTCGGAATCACGTCTATGGACACTTTAAGGTTCCTCCTGAAAACCAGCGCTGCAGCTTGCTGTGGCCTTATGCTGAGTGAGGAGCCTTATTTGTTCACGTATAGCTGAATTAGTAATATAATCATTTACTTTTGTAAGCATGCAATATTGTAATGTTTCGTGAACAAATAAAACTTCTATCTATCTATCTATCTATCTATTAAAATAAACTAATATCAAACAATCACGTTTGTTGTATTGGATCCCTTAAATATTTGTTTTATTAATTTCACTATTTATTTTTAAAGTGCAGAAATAGGTACAAAATCTGTTAGCTATCACGGTTCAAGAGATACCTACAGCTTGGTGACAGACGGACGGACGGACGGACAGCGAAGTCTCAGTAATAGGGTCCGTTTATACCTTTGGGTACGGAACCCTAGAACTATCAGCCGATAATCAGGTATGCGAGCGTGTCGTCTTAATAAGGATTTCAGTTACATTCATCGACTCAGCAGATGGAATTCAAGTTTCAAAAGGAATAATTAAAATATCTGTGGTAAAGCATCTTATTATCGTATACGTGCAATGACGAAATACGCTACGATAAGAGGACGGGCAAGATTTGACGTATGTTGAAGCCAAAAAATTCTCAAATACGGCGTCGAGCGTCGTACATTTCGAAATTCAAAATCCGGATTCAGGGCGGAAAAAAACATGCGTGACGTCACTAAGTGCGTAGCCAGGGGGGAAGGGGGTTAGGGGGTTCAAACCCCCCGTAATTTTTCACTTTTCTTTTCAAATTAATGTATATTTTCTTCAAATATTTTAATCTACATTCTTGAACGTTTAAAGTCTCTGTGGAATAATATTGCAAGATTCGAGGATAGTGTTTGCGCAAATCATACACACACACACACACTCTGAGCGTGGAGCGTAGAGCGTGTGAGTAACGGATTAGCGCTAAGTCGGATTACTCGACCGGCGGATCTGAATTGTGTTCCGAGGTCGGGAATATTAGGGATATATTCGTCCTACGGGGGAACTAAGTTGAGGAAAAAAAAGAAAGGACTTTTTACTCTGACAATATTATTTGTTTTTTTTAATGAAAACTGAGGTGAACTAACTACTTACTACACGAACATGAGTAATCAAAATATGTTTATTAAAGTTCAGTAAAATTGATACTTCATGTCTCATTAGTGGGGCTAGTAGGTACAAGATATTAAGATTTTTTTGTTGCCGTAACATGTAGGTTCAATATGCAGGGAGTAATATAGGGTAAAATGTTTAACTCTATCGAATAAATACTTTTCATAACCATATCTTGTAGAAAAAGATGTACCCTGCAGAAGATAAAATGATGAATGTAGATATAATAATAATGCAAGGGGCAATAGTAACATAATATAGGGCTATGTACATAATACGTACTAATAAATATCGGTCTCTACACTCATCGAAATGTGAAATCGTTTGGCCTTCGCTAATGGGTGACACTGAGTCACGGCCGAAGCCTCCCACCAGGATTTATAGAATCCTAATTTTAACTCGGAACCTTCCTCTAGTATTAATTCCTATATTTATATACCTCACCTCGGCTGTCCTAGAGGTTATATCCGAATTTGTTATACAATTATGAAAATAGCAATAAAATTTGAAGCCAAATAGGCGTGTAGATGTAGAATGAATCGATAGCGCGCACACGGCTAGAGGGGGCGCGATTATCCGGATCATCCCGGCGGATCAACCTTGTGTCGCGCGGAGATAAAACAGTAGGGTTAGTATTAGTTTTTGTATAAATTTCGAGTCGACTCGCATCGCACAAACGAATCGAATTCCTCCATACATTTACAGCCAGCGCCATCTATTGACAGCCGCATATCAGTGAGGGTCTGCAGACGGCGCTGGCTGTAAATGTATGGAGGAATTCGATTCGTTTGTGCAATGCGAGTCGATTCGAAATTCGTAAAAAAACCTGTACTAGCCCCTCAGAACTACCCTCGCCCTCCGCAGTCCGCGCCGACACGCGCGCCACACACGGATAAACAATAAGTAGGTATGGTGTATTTTCGATTGTTTATTCAGCAAAATACATCATATTTTTTGAAGTGCCGCGTTAGGCATTTTTAGATGGAAAAAAAACCATTGTACCCTCGCCCGTCCACACTGCTCGCGAAGTTCCTCGGCGAAGTACTCGGAAAAGTTTACCGAACTTCGTTCAACTTCGGTCCCACTTCGGTCAACTTTGAGAGTAGTGTAGAGGCTGGGTTACCGTAACCAACACCTCTGTTTGAGTTCTCACTTCTAGAGTATTTTTTTACGTAAATGATACCGCGACTAGACAATAATTATGTTTGATTAGGTACATTGCGTTTAATGATGGCTATGTATTTATTGCATAACTATGTATCTGTTTGCCCAACTGTGATTATAACAGGCAGACAGTAATCAACAATTTACCAAGTACTAACTTACCTAGAGTATCGTAATTCGTAAGTTAGTATCGTGAATACTAGCTAATCTTAGATAACAAGCCAAAAGATGAATATACTTTTATAAGGCGAAGAAGAATTATCATTCTATCACTATCATTCTCTTTTTTTTTAATTTCGTTATATTGGACCGATCGACAGCTTTCTATGACGATCCAAAATTAATATCTGATTGGCAACAGCCAAAGATTTAAATCGCTAGATGAGCCTTAAACCTCCAATAACATCGATGTCTTTGTCTTGTGTGTGACACGTTCTCATTTTACACACACAGCGACATAAGAAATGATGATATAGAGAGGTCTCATGTACTTTAAACGAAATTTGCACTTACGTTATCTGTTACACTATCGCACACTACAGCATGCTGAGAGCACTCACTCAGCATGTTTGTGGACGTTTTCGATGTGTGCAATGTAGGCTTAGGGCGCATCTTGCGATTTAAATCTTTGATAGCGGCTACTGTTTATCTCCGGGCTACACACGCCGCGCTCTACATCCGTACAGGACTAGGGATCCGGATAAGCGCAGTGTGTATCGTATCGATTTGCTCCGACACCTACCCAAGGATTGTTTTGCTTTATTATATTTAAAAATATTGTTTAGAAATAAAATTTTTATTAGGTACGTTACTGTCCATTGTCTTGAACTATATATTTTCCAATACAGTTGTGTGGTATGGCGCACTTTCAGAGGCTGTCACTAGTATTCGAAAGTTAAATCTTACGCACAGGCATCTTTCTTTTTCGTGGTCGTAACTTACTTTTCCAAGCTCGATCATTACTTTTGCAGTTTAGTTTTAAGTCAATTTAAAAAGTTTGATAGCAAAGAGTTTTCATATAAGAATAAAATCTAATAGATTTTTTACAAGGAAAAATTAAAATTTTGTATAATTTTAAATTAACTAAATTAACTTTTAAAACTCCTTTTAAATAATACGAATACAAATTGTAAAATATAAATTAATGACAACTAAAACTAAAATTAGATCCAAGTAGAGCTTTTGGTACCGGGTACCATGAATGTAGGAGAGCTTCCTTCATGTACTCGTATGTACGACATGGTCCACCCATGACCCAGTGAATTAATTCTTTGATTTCGATTTCAATTTCGATAGCGATATCGATTTTAAATTCGATTTTGTTTTTTGTTTAGTACAAGTGATGATGTGGAATTACCTCCACTCTATATTTTATCTAAAATAAAAACTGCACAAGGTGGAGTTTTGCCCCTAGAGAAAATTTCACTTGTTTGTTTTTCACTAATTTCCACAACTGTATTGAAAAAGCAGTGATAGCTCAGTGGTTCTGACCTCTGCCTCTCATTGGTAGGTTGGTTTAGGAAACTAAATATCACTTGCTTAGCGGTGAAGGAAAACATCGTGAGGAAACCTGCATGCCTGAGAGTTCACAAAAATGTTCTCGATGGTGTGTGAAGCCAGCCAACCCGCACTTGGCCAGCGTGGTGGGATGGCCAAACACCTCTCAGTTTGAGGGGAGACCCGTGCCCAGCAGTGGGACGTAAAAAGGGGTTGAGATGATTGAAAAACGTCGTGTGATACACGGGTGTGTAGGTTATTGCAAACTCGTGACATTAAAAACCCTCGCCTTCGGCTCGGGCTTGTTAATGACATCTCGTTTGCAAAAACCTACTTTCCACCCTTGTATCACAATGTACTATTAATCTTTATAAAAGGAAATATATATTTCAATATTTATACACGTTGGCCGAGGCAAAACGAGTGACTGCGAGTGAGAGTATAGTACTAAACTCTCACTCGCACTCGCAGTCACTCGCCTAGCCTCCAGTTTAAATCCTTTTTTTCCAAGTCGTTGTGTTGTTGGTCTTCTCCATGGGGAAAAGGCCACATACAGGGAGTACAAGGCCCATTATTTCAAATACAAGACTTTTTACTTTTATTTATATGAAATTTGTTAGTTAATTAAATCTGGGGACACGGTAGTGTCCCCGCCAAGACGAGCCAAGCGAAGCGCGAGGGCACTACCTATCTTTTCTCGAAGTGTTTCGCCGTATTTTTAAACCCTTATAACTTAGGCGTGAATTATTTCAGATAATCAAAATTCTCGGAAAATGATGTCGCCAGTGAACTTATTAAACCTATAAAGTTTCAATTTTATAGGTCTTATACTTTAGATTTTATTGACGTCTAAAAAACCCAAATTTCGTCACTGACTGACTGACTGACTGACTGACTCACTGATGATCATCAAAATTCCTAGGTACTTCCTGAAGACCTAGAAAGCTGAAATTTGGTATATAAGCTAGTATTAGCACACAACCAACAAAAAAATTCCAAAAGTTGGAAATTTAACCCCCCAACCCCTTAAAATAGGGGATGGAAGTTTGTATGAAATTACCGCAAATATTGATGCTAGAGGTCTCAAAATTGATATAGGGACTCTTTGTAATAAACAATTAAATACGTGTTTCAGGATTTTTAGTTAATCACCCCACATCCATAAAATTAGGGGGTTGGAAGTTTGTATGGGGTTTCCCATAAGTATATAGGTATAATAAAAACTTAATTTCTGAAATTTGGTATATAAGCTAGTATTAGCACACAACCAACAAAAAAATTCCAAAACTTGGAAATTTAACCCCCCAACCCCTTAAAATAGGGGATGGAAGTTTGTATGAAATTACCGCAAATATTAATGCTAGAGGTCTCAAAATTGATATAGGGACTCTTTGTAATAAACTACAAATAAGGAAAAAATAAACTAGGTGAACCAAGGAGGGTTCCCTCATTTAAATGATAGAGGGGGGGGGTACTTGATTCGGACAAATATCCACCTTGCAATGATATTCAAGAAATACACCAAAGAAAAGGAAATTAACCAAATAAAAAATAAAGTCGTAAACAACTTACAAAAAGAAGTGAAATCCCAGCAAAAACATTTTCATGTAAAATATTGCCAAGACGAGAACATGTGGCTCACACTATCAAAAAGTTATCAGATCTCATGTAGAGCAAGACTTTTAACTCTACACGCCCTAACTTTATAAATCCTAACTTTATAAACTCTACACTTTAGTCAAAATATATTATGTCTTGGCTGTTTCGTTACTGTTACATGGGTGTTAAGTAAAAATATTATTCACTGACTTTGTACTTTTCTGATATACAATACCTAGTTTCTGTAGTAACGATTATTTATTAGATAGGTATTGAGTCTCCTCAGAAACTGCACTTAGGTTTTACTAACTGCATTGGTTTCAAATACTTCATCACACACATATTTTTAATAAATGGAAGTTTTTCCCATAACAATGGTGATACCATTTAATTTTATTGTGAAATTCCTTGAATTTTGCATGGTCCATTATGCCACTTGCAAAACTCTATTAGAAAAGTACTGAACAGTGAATAAATTCTTCACTTTACGCCCATGTGACGGTACCGAAACAGCCAAGACATAATATATTTTGACTAAAGTGTAGAGTTTATAAAGTTAGGATTTATAAAGTTAGGGCGTGTAGAGTTAAAAGTCTTGCTCTACATGAGATCTGATAACTTTTTGATAGTGTGAGCCACATGTTCTCGTCTTGGCAATATTTTACATGAAAATGTTTTTGCTGGGTATTTTTTACTGAAGTTCAATACCACGAGAAGGATATTCCGTCATTGAACCAGTGTAAAGTAGGTATAACTCCGCGGCAAGGCGTATACCTACTCCCGTTTTATCTCCAGGCGCACGGGCTCGATCCCGCGGGATGATCCGGATTACCGCGACCCATGTGTGTTACTGTGTGTTACCGTGTGTTACCGTGTGTTATGTGTGTTACAACGTTGTATCGATTTATTACGCATGTGTGCACATTTTTTAAAGTTTAACCGCCTCGATTGTCACTGACCTTAAAAAAAGATAATCTCATGTGCATTGTTGATTGGTTTAAATAATGTTGAGATAGTGTTTATTGATTATAGATTCAAGATACAAAGTTGTTACAAACAGGCACTTATGAGTTATAACCAGTGATTTTTTTTAAATATTTATGAAATGGTGATAACTACTTATTTCATGACTTAAAACTAAGTTTACGAGCGTTTCAACGAACCCTGCCAAAACAAGTCCTATAAGTACTCGTATGTTTTAGTGACATGACTTATTGACACTCGATATAGGCTATCTACTTATTACGAACAGAGCTAGAAACACATAATTCAGTAAATAGAAGAGGAAAGCCAAAACTACTTTTTTTGCTTATAGATAAGAATAGGGAGTAATATTCTTCTGCTTTTCTTGCTAGCCTTTACATTTTTTGGCCAAACCCCGCGAAGGTGTGACCCCATGCATACATTATATTAAGATTGTAACAATTAACATCAATCAGGATAAAAGGTAAATATTAGAAGCGACAAAACGTGCTAGCAGGATGAATTGTCGCTTCTATATTATAAAAAAAAAACTCCAAACTTGCAAGACTAGTAAAATATAAAATACTTTAAGCATACGTAGTGGTGTGCTATCCGAAAATATGAGACATTAAAAAAATAAATCGGCTTATCTTTATAAAACCGGATTTATATCATGTAGAGTCAGCGCATAAAGTTCCAGAAATTCGTTATAAATAAAGGTTTAATATTATGGCTGTAAACAATCTATGCTAATTATAATAACACCTACGACGAAAAATACCTACTACACATACTTACGTATAGTAACTGAATAAATTAAGTATTCATTGCTGGCCCGTGCTAAGATGTTAATCCAGAAAATGGTGATTTTATTATTGAAACTATCAAATGTCAACGATCTTATCGACCCTTACTTACCCTAAACTTAAATTTAATTTCGCTTTACTCTTCTGAAGGTCAATAAAATATTTATGTTAATAGTTTTTTTATTTATCTAGAATATTAATCAGAATATTGATGAAGCTTAATACTAGCAATAGAATCCAACTATTGTCCTGTGTGTGCTGCATTTACTTCTTAGTTACTGCTTTATGCATTTTTCTTATATTGGCAAAATAACTTTGATAAATAGCAGAGCATTTTTACATTATATACAATACCTAAACTAAAATCTGAACTATGAAGATAATGAATACACATTATCTTATCTTTTTCATACTTAAAATGTTATAAATATCTGGGTGACCGAGCTTCGCTCGGTAGTTTAAGGTGTTGCGGCCCTACCAGCCCCCGAAATTCAAATTTTATTTAGTTTTTCGCAAATCTTAGACAAACTACACATTGAAGATTTATGACTATGCATTTTGCGGGCCTACTTTTAATGCATCTACATGTTTTTAATAGAAACTTTGCTCGAAAATTCCCACTCATCTCATATTGGTTCCCGAAAGATAATTTTTTGCAGTTTCAAAGATTTCGAGCTATCGGGAACCAATATGAAGTAAATGAGTATTGTTGAGCAGAGTTTTTGTTAAAAACATGTAGATGCATAAACGTTGTGCCCGCAAAACACATTGCCATTAGCCTTGTATGTATAATTAGCCCACTATGAGCGAAAAACTAAATAAAATTTGAATTTTCGCGCCCAGATGGTACCCATCGCCCTTAACTACTGGCTAATAGATGGCAGCTGCAGGAGTGCTTCGCTCGGTGGTTTAACTACTGGCTAATAGATGGCAGCAGAAATCATATTTTATTATTTTTTTGGTAAATTCGACATTTTATAAAAATGAATCCTAGCTAGATCGATTTATCGCCCCCAAAACCCCCTGTATACTAAATTTCATGAAAATCGTTGGAGCCGTTGCCGAGATCCAGATTATATAGAAATATATATACAAGAATTGCTCGTTTAAAGGTATAGGATATGTAGGAGGAAAACAGAAAGCTCTAGTGCGGAAAAGAATAACTTTCCGCACGCTAAACATTTTATTACCAACAAACATACTTAGAGTGTTTAATCAATGGATTTTTTTATGATAATTATACAATCTTTTAATTTCTAGACCTTTCTTTTTGGTAACTTTACTTTTGAATGGTAAATAATTAATAATTTACAAAAAATAATCATACAAATAAGTTGCACTATCCTTATTTCATTTAAAGGCTTCTTTTTCATAACTAAATGTTACCGGGCCAGATGGAAAAAAATCAGAAAATATTCCCATCCTGCCCGGCAAACGATTGCACGGTGCGCAACGGGCAGGATGGGAATTTTTGTGCCATCCTGCCCGGTACCGGGCAGACGCACCGGTCGAAATGGGAGCAACCCCATTCTCCCAGAATGACTATAGGTAAGACTGAATGGCTACTGGAATGGCTACTTTTACATCACGGAAAAAATAAAAAATAAAACAGCTAGTTTCAAGTAAAAAATACTCACAGATAAATTCACAGATTTTTATTCCTTTTCCTTTGCCGACGTTACAACCGTACGAATTGACAAAAGATATATCTCCGGTGTATAATCCGAGGGCATTGTGTAATGGCTAATCGCGGATCGGCGAGAAACTTGAAATTAATAATGATTTATAGCGCGCGATTAGAGAGGCTCGGCATTAACTTGCCACCGTTTCTTTGATACCGTGTTTTACGAACACTATCTCAGCATCTTATCCCTTAATCCCTCGAGTCTTTAAATGTAAGGATTAATTTCGCGTGAATAAAATTAATGATTATTTATTAAGTACATAAGTACGTATGTAACGATTAACGGCCATCTATTACAGCTGTTGTATTATTAAAATCTCACGAGTAGAGGTACTGCTTAGCAAAAGTCTACACCGTCCACAGACTTGTATACTAAAGACAGGGCGAACAGCGCGAAAAAATGTCGCCAGTTTATGGGAGCAAAAATGACACCCCCGTCAGTAGTCAGTAAAGGTAGATAGGTAAAGACCTATTTCTTTTTTTTTAATTAATAATAATATTGCAGGCAAGGTGACCACAGACACATAGACAAAAAAAATATAAAAAATAAACATGTATTTTGCAGGAGTTTCGACAGATGGTGCTACATTTTCTTGTATGAAGAACGTTTACGTAAAATGTTCGGATGGGCATATCTTGACTATTTTTATCTATTACACCGTCTGATTAGTTATTTTGTGTATCGTTATTAATTTCAATGATAAAAAATCAAACCCAGAGTCAAAAGCACTTCTCGCCACGCAAAACGTATGCAGGTAGTAAGTATGACATATCCGATCGACAAATTGATCACGTCATGATATGACATATATCATATCATAATATATCGATGACATCTGTAATTCGAAGTGTGTGCGAAGGGCCTTAGACATGTTTCGTGGTTCACAGAGATATTGTATTGCATTATTATCGATATTATTCCAAGATTAACTCGAATAATTATTATAACACGAGAAATGAGGCACTACAACGCAAAGCAGATGACAATCGGGCCTCAGAAGTAATTTTTAAAGGAGAAAAAACATTTTGCGTATCATATAAATCTGAAATCTGCATTGGAATGCATATGAAGAACACCATTGCGTGCGACTAAATGAAATGATGATTATGTGGGAAAAGAGTATCAGTTTTTGCATGTACGCATTTTCTCAATGGGAATGGTGATCTTGATAAATGCAGAAAGCGTGTATCTACCGATGAGGATTTGTCGGCTGTGCGAATAACTTAACGGTGATATCCTATGGTGTTGTGAAGCCTTTTGTAATTTTATGGTTTGAACTTAAAGTGTTTCAGTCACTGCACTCGCCCGCAAAGTTCAAATTCTAAACATTGTAAAAATTCAAATGTTATCCTCGCAAAAGTCATCGCAATAAGCCTACGATGGCATTGTAATTAGCCCAGTGTTTGCGAAAAATTACTAGATTTTTCACGCCCAAAAAATTACTAGATTTTACCTTAAAAATTAAAAGCCTAACGCGACACCTCCTTTTTAATTAACACTCAATTATAATGTACTTGCCATTGTCAAAGTACCAGGTATTCATATTCGCACTTGATCTGAACGTTGTGTCCTGAAGACCGTTCAATTTGCCATCAATTTGCGCATTCTATTCTATTATAAGTAGTACCCAGCAGTCATTTCTGGGATTCAACTAATATATAGCTATTCTGTACAACTTGTAACTTTATTAAATTCCTAACGACTACAACATTTTTATTTTACTACTGTCATAATCCAGATCAGAAGAAGACGCAGCATTTTTCTCAATTCAAAATTTATCTGATTCGCTTACTAATGTATTGGCAAAGCTTCTAGTTTTTTGCATATTTCGAAAAAGGTTGCAGAGCGTAATTAAAAAATCTTTAAAAAAGTCATCCACCTTAGGTAGGTGTATTTGTATTATTTAATATATTTATATATATGTATATACATATGTATATATTTGTATTTATGTACAAGTATATATAATATAGTTTAGTTTATAGTATAAGTAATTTTTTGTAAGTAGTTTATTGTATTTATTTATTCTGGCACCCAGCACCACCAACCGCGTATCCAGTTTCAAATATTCCTTCACATTATTGGTTGCCTGGTAGAAATCGCTATGTAGCGATAAGGCCGCCAAATTGTACTCCTAAGTTTGTTTGTATTTAATTTATTTCTTTCTTTTCTATATTTTTATTCTGTGGTGTGCAATAAAGTGTTTATCTATCTATCTATCTATCTAACGAACTCCGATTTAAGATCGTAAGCTGCTAAATAAACATCGATTTATAAGGAACTATGACGACCGCTAATGCATTAATGTTTATGTAGATGTTTGAGTATGTGTGTGTGTGTGTGTGTGGAGTTGCGTGTAAGTGCGTGTATTCGCCGGCTTTGCTTTGAACGCCTTACCGGGCAGACGGGATGTCCCGGATTAGATTTAAGGGGTAAAAGAACTGAAAAGAGACAACACGATACAGATTTACATCACAAAGACAAGGACGCATGAGAGATTTAGAGATTATGATTCATAAAGAGAGGAGAATGAATGGAAAATTATTAGGGAGAGTATCAACGAGCAGAGAATTAAACGAAAATATGCGTTACTTGTATTCCTATAAAATATAATAGAAGGAGAATTAATAAGAATATATCAATGCTTACTGCTCTGGAAAAATACGTAACCCTGATGGAAACTTACGAGTAGGTACTCCATTGTTTTTCTTAGAGTGCTTACGCCAGTCTTCTTATAATATTTATACATACGAAATAGGTAGGTTTTCTTAAATGTTTCTTACCTATTGGTAGTGACGAAAAGAAGTGTCGACGAAGAGAAAATATTTTGTTTTCGTTCATCTTATACCTATTGAATCCCTAGGCTGAGTTTGGACTCTATAATATTACCTGGAGTTCTTTGCTTCCTTGGCTTTGAGGAACAAAATTTTACCGATATCGTAAAGGAGTAGGATCGGACATCTAAACTCAAACCTACAAACTTTCACATTATTGCGATATACAATAGGTAATAAGTATTAGGTACCGGCTATTAATCACTCGCTCCAAAACATGTACAAGACACAATAAAAACGAAACATTATTGTAAAATAAATTAATTTATTAGTAGTACAGTAGGTTCCGAATCCCCTAAATAATAAAGAGCACGAAGTTTTCTTGCGTCAACTTTAATTTACTCTCGTGCGCCGGACAGAATACAAACATTATTTGAATGTAGTATCAATAATATCGTTTATTGATAGTCACGCGCGGGCCCCTTTGTTGCGCCCGAGCTCATCTCGCTGTTAATCTGATGCCATAATTGATTCACTGATATCTTTCACGCTCCCGACACTGACAATCGTCTGCTTTGGAATGCACGCGGTGAACAAATCTTTAGAAATTGGATCATCTTAGTATTTTTTTCTTAGGCGAATAAAATTAGAGACTGCGGTTTAGTTGACTAACTGGTAAACAGACCTGTAGGATAGCACAGAAATAATCACAAAACGTGATTATTGAATGTTCATCGTGGTGATTATTTATTGAATTTTCATTGAATTCAAAGATATTTTTTGCTCCAAATCATTAAAAAAAAAAAAACAAAATAAAGGAAACGAAAATGGTATGTAAGTAAGCAAGATTTATCTACAGGAAAATGTATCGGAAAAGTCGGATAGATGACTCAAGATAAAATAATAAAAACATGAAAAAGAATTAAAATTTATGTAATGTAACACATATTACATTTTTTGAAGGCGGATAAACGGAAAGCCTTCAAAACGTGAAATTTCATGAGAGGTTCTCTTGAACCTAACTATCTCACAACCGCAAGTCGATAAATCAAATCGATAAAAATTATGACCTCATGGTATCGTAAGGCTACCGTCATTAAAATGTTTACAAATAATATTAATAAATAATTTAGGCAGTCAGTGCAGTTCTATTCTGCACAAAGGGACCGGAAGCATCAAAACCGGTCCGACTGAACTGTTTAACTCTTTTTGGCACATTACGTGTGCCGATTGTTATAGCCGATAACTTTGGGTTATTAATTCCAGTCATTGACAGATATTTATTAATTTTAATAACGTTTATTTATACACTCCTAAAGTGCCTGCCATCATTAGCAAGCCTTTGACAAGGTCTTTGATTGGCGGTTGTCTATACCTATATCTAGCTCAAATATATGGATATTTTTTTAAATTGGGTACCTTAATACACTTAAAAAATATTGCAGTTGAAGGTTGACATTTGCAGCGGCAGAGTTCTATAAGAAAGCTGTATAAACATGATCTTATATCTTCATAGTAAAATTTAAATAACTGCAATCCTTAGGACTGGAGTTAGGAAGTGATGTACCTCATATTTCGTTTTTTTGAAAATTAAAACGATTTTATTAAGTGCTTCAAAAAGATCTTGCCCTTGAAGCGGCAGTGCTGTCTGGGTGGGTATAGGTAGGTACGGTTACTTACCCGATATGCTCTTGTTGAGCAAGTTGTTGAAGGCTTCCTTCTTCGGCGACAGGTGTGGGGTGTGCGGCGTGTGCGACGGCCGCTCGTGGTGCGCGGGCGCAGAGGGCGGGCGGGGAACCGCGCGCTCTTCGGGGGACCGCCGCGGGGGAGTCTTGCTGCGCCTCAAATCTGACGACAGGCCCTAGAAGAATACACGAGACGGTTCAAGATCAATCAATTTACGAATCTTACACTATTTTATAACCTTTCCTTTATTTACCTCTCTACCAGAAGATAATAACTGCAATGAAAATTAATTTAGCTGGTTAAACTACTATTAACTAAGATACTTTTTTATATATGAGAGAAATAATGATGAGATGAGTAAGACCTGTGACAGATGCAGGGTCCACGATTTCATTTTGGATATATCATAAGACGCACTGCACTGCGATCATCACTCTGAGACACCAGGGATCTGATTGCGTAACGAAAACGTTATTAAACTTATTCATAGTTATGGTAAATTCTGCCCCCCGATTGGCTGACGTAAATAAGGGAACCAATCAGCGGACAGAACTCGTAAACGATAACGATAATATTGAATACGTTTTTCTTACACAATCTAGGGGCAGTTCTTGGACCCAAGTAATTTCGTCGGCTACAACGGCCTTCAAATGTGAATACAGTAGTAATATGTTACTGCATAACGATAAAATAATTGACACCGCGGTGGTACCCAAATAGACACCATATTATAAGGAAGTCCTACCATCAGTTGAAAATTCCAGACTATTTTAAGAGACTAAGTTCAGAAGAAAATGGCAAATGGTGGCGGCTACAACGACGACGTAGAAAGCTTTGTTCACAAATCGATCATTCACTTTATACGCAAATACATTATTCGAGTTAATGGAATTTTAAACTACGCGATGGCATTTACTATAGAAATTAGAAACTAGGTATATAGTGCTCACGTACGCATAAATTATTTATCTAGTTTCAAAAGCCAGGACGTACAAAAAATAGTGCAAAATGTAATGTTGTTGATCCAATTACGTTTTGAAAGGTTCTCTTTTCTTATTTTGGTTATTTTATTATATAAACAAGTGAAAGTCTATTTTGCGTAGTCTAGGTTGATTAATAATTACACACTCGATTTTGGAGTAGGTACGTGATAAATATTAGATAGAAAGTGCTATTGCATCGATAAATAATAATAATTAGACATTGATGCCAATTCTGTTGTACAAAAACTATAAATGCAACTAATTTGACGCGTCTAAATAATCCTTCCTTCCTTTAAAATGCTCCCCATGGAAAAGGATAGATTATTTTTAGAAGCTTCAAATTAAATTAGTTTAGATATTTTGAACAACAGACTTCATTATTCATTTTGGTGAACTCTCAGGTATGCACAATGTTTTTTTTTTTCACCGTTAATTAAGTGATATTTAATTTCCTAAAACGAACTTAAATCACAAGTGCGTGCTCGAGATTGACTAATTAACATTTCAGTCCGTGATGACGCGCCCCACTTTGTCACACCATAATTCCATAGGAATCGAAAGATATGTAAGCGATTTTGACATAGTGGGGCGCGTCTTTGTGGATTGAAATATCTATAACCCCCAATTCCTTACAGCGCGTCAGAGTTCTGGACGAACAGTCTTTCAGATAAATGTAGGATCAGTTAAATGCATCTAAAGTATCCTAATTGGAGCATAGGATAACATATCTATCCAATCGATTAAAGTATCGACGTAAATCACCGCATCTCCAAAACGGGGAATGACGGAATCGGCGCGGTCGAGTCGACGATCAAAATCTATACAGTTTCTAATCTAAAGAAGTCGAACCACCATAATATTTAATTTCCTAAAACATACTTAAATCAAAGGTGCATTCCCGGAATTCTAACCCCCAACCCCTCATTGCGACCCAGAGGTCTTAACCAACAGTTTTTCATTGCTGCTACACCAGATAAATTTAGGATCAGTCAAATTCACGTAAAGTATCCCAGTTGGACTAAGTATAGCAGATCTAATCGTATCGAAGTAAATCACCGCAGCTCCAAAACGGGGAATGACGGAATCGGCGCGGACGAGTCGACGATCAGAATCTACTGTCTCTAATCTAACGAAGTCGAACCACTTAAAACAAATCGAGATTCAAATTGGACACTTGTTCATTGCGTCAGTGCGATACGAAACGTTCACGAGGCGCACTGATTGCGCTCATTGAGGAGATTGAGGACTTGAGGAGCGAGACTTGACCGCTTCATGGCGAATCTGTGCGTTTAACAAGGTTAAACATGCAAACAGTCGCATCAATGAGGATAGGTATATGCCTATTTTGAGCAGAGACGTAAAACCAAGTTTGACATCGCCACAATATCTTTACTGACATTGACCTCATGTATAGACAACTTCGAGCTTTAGACTTGTGCTGCGCTGATTTAGTATTTTTTTTCATTTACGAAACTCATGTCAATCGCAAATTGCAAGAGTTCGTTGGCTTCAGTTGGCTTCTTCAACTGATATCTATCAGAAGGGATAGAAGAAGAAGATACATCTACAAATAAAAGAACAATATACAGAGACAAAGAAAAAACAATGTGTTAATGTAATGAACTGCTTAAAAAATCTCTTCCAGGCAAACGTACGTAGATTTTTTATTTATTTATTTATTTATTTATTGTGTTCACAGTAGTATGTTACGTTACACAATATGGAAATATAATAATTAAGTTGCCATGTTAGAAGTTACATCAAGCCAAGTGCTACGATATAAATCGCCATATTATGGTGACTATCAGACCCCTAACTATAGTTGTCCTGTGGTAGGGAAGTCTTACTTTCTATGTATCTTTCTTTGGTCTTAAAACCTCATATAGACTACCTAAATAACCTGATACCACATCAGTACAGACCTAAAAATTAAATGAATTAACCATACTGTTACCCGTCTCAGTTTTACATCAGAGCTTGGTTTGGTGAGGGATACCGCAAGCAAGCAGCCCTTGCCATCGTAGACGAGGAAGCCAATAAGTATCATAGAATCGTCGATTCGCGCCACAGATCTGTCTAATATCGTATTGGAATTTGTGATGCCGTTTGACTCCTGTTAACCCAGATTACGCTCCTCGGCGCCTGATTCGTCCTCGGCAAGCCTGATTGTGTTGTGACACAAACTGTAATGTATTATGTGTTAACTCTTGCTGCAATCACTGCTGCTACCAACACAATACGTACCGAACTTACAATTTATTTCGAGCGATTCGTCTTCCATGTTGCTCTTTGATAATTATAAATTCTTGTTACACGGCGCCATTAAGAGTGCTTTTATTTTATTTATGGTCAGTGGTTAATTGTGTGCTTGTGAATACTGTGATATGCTTGTCTTGTTGAAGGAAAATATGGGATTTAATTCTAAGATGATTTTTCTACTTTCTTTCACTTTTAATCTTTTTAGTTTTATTGGGTTTGTTTACTAGTAAGTACTCTAAACCCATCGATTTAAACACGATCAAAGCAATATTCTAGATCTAGAGTCTAGGCGGACTACGCCTCTCTGTAATCTTAAAACTTTTTCCTAAAAAATAGTGGATACGATTATACCGCAAACGCAAAATAAAGGACCAAAGTTTATGTTACAAACATCGCGCTATCGGCGTCCGCTGTTTACAGAATTAGCAGTAATCTATTGACTCCCAGAACTTTATCTTAATACCCGAAATGTGTTTGTGTTCTCACGATTATTCCACTTCATTTCATCATTAATAATTAGAACCTAATCAGTTTAAGTATGATTTTGAAGTTATAAATCAGGCGTCTTTCGGATTTGTTGACCAACTGACTTGTTACGAAGAAATCCTGGTAAGTAGGTGCTATGAAACTTATGTAAAAGTGCAATGATCTCCCATACAATTTCATTGATAAACAATTAATTAGGTTAAGATTTATGGTTAACTGGTGGTAGAACCCTTTTTGCATAGTCCGCCCAGACGGTAGGTACCGCAGCACTGCGTTGTTGTCGCACCACAATGAATGCGATAAATTACTGTGTTTTGATTTGAAGAGCACTGTAGCTGACAAGATTACTGGACAAAGAACTTATGTCTTGGGTTACTATCCCATTGCTGCACAGTGCAGCACATTCCTGCAGTGTGTCGTATGTCATAACGCAAAGTTCTCGGATGCACTGCAATTGCGATGCGCAGCTGCGAACCACTCAATATCAGGTTAATATATTATCTAGTCCGTCTCATCACTTTTTGGTAAAAAAATACATACTAAAAGTTAGTAAAAGACTGCGATCTCATCTGATGGTGATCTCACACGATGCAAACGAAGATGTGATATAAATGATATGATGCAGCTCCCAACGGTTTCCACATCTGTGGTTTCCACACAGCATCGCACCAAAACGCTTCATCTCCACATCTATGGCTTCATCGCTTAGTGGCGCATCTTTACTGGTAAATCAAAATATCTATACCTAGATTATTACTTACTTATAGTTTACACATGATTTTTCATACGACAAGGAATAGCCTTAACCACTTTTGCATAATATGGTGTCGAGTATGGATACTTGAAAGATTATTACATAAAGTCAAATTGTTATTTGATAAATAAGTACATATAACTTTTGTCTTTATTTTTGTTTAGTAAAGGAATACTAATAATATGATAGAAGGTAAATTTCCGGCGGTCAGTATTTACTTATAAAATATGTAACGTGAGAAAGATTGATTATAATAACCTCAATGTAGAGCTTATCAAGTCAATAAGTATGTACTACACTTTAATTGTATGTATTAGTATCCAATAAACTGTATTTTTACAACATTTTTCCCAATAGGTACATCAAAAACAATCACCGATAAAAATATACAAAAATTTGTTTTAGAACATTTTATAATTTACCAAAATCTTCCGAATGTTATAATTTTTTTTGTGTATTTTCGGTATGTCTGAGTCGTAAGCTATTTATCCCTAATGGCAAAACAACGTTTTCAGGGCCAGCTAGTTTTATGATATTAGTTTGCAGTTCCGTCTTAATAAAGAGTTTAATGAGTTTAACGAGAACGACCGCACTATACCTATAATAATAAAAGTATTACACGTATATGAAGACTATGCAGTTAGATAAGTGTTATCTGCGTCGTAAGACAGATAAATAATTCAGATAAAAATCCGTTCTTAAGTAAGTAATTAATGTCTACATTCTGTGCATATAGGCATTAACTACTGTCAGTTACTCTAATCTGCTGTCAGTGGAGATCACATTAGGAATAGGAATAATACGTGTTTAATTATTTACTATCTCGTATCTAAATGCTTATATTCAGATAATATTGTTGTAATGTTAAGTCAATTTTGCACCAAGCAGCTAATATTTAATACCTGCACGTATCTTGTAAAATGCTATCTGATGCAATATGAGATTGGAATCATTGAAGCATAGAGAACCAAGAGGCCGCCCTCGACTTCAAAAGTGCGGCACAAAATACTTTGCCTAAATTGGCAAACCCGAGCCCGTCGCTACACAATTTTTAAGCACACTAGCATCCGCGCACCATAAAAATTTCAAATTGACACAACTACAAAAAAAAAACGGAGCTATCGTTGTAGGCATAGGGCTCTATCTAGTCGGAGCACGAGCGAGACCTAATTATAAATCTATGTATTGTGCATCGGCAAACGTCGGAAATAATCGTTTTTCGAATTGAAAACCAATTGACGACAATAATTTGGTCTAGCCATTACAACTTTTCTTCCCGCCCGTCGAAGTTTATTTCCGTTTAAGTTTATAAATGCTAATGCAAAAGAAAAAGAAAGACCACATATAAGTACTTAATTTTCATTAAAATATATACCTACTATTACATTTAACACTTATACAAGTTATACCTATCAACACCATAATATTCGTAATCTCATTAATTCCACACAGTAGTAAAGCAAATCCTAATAAAGATCAAAACACATCAAGCTTATCTTCCGAGCGCTACACGCTAACGCAATGGTGACACACAAACAGACACCAAAACGATAATAACATTTACCGTGGCATTACGTTTTGCCCGTAATGTCTGTGATCCGATTAATTTATGTCCCACTTATTTGTACCGAGATAATGTACAAACTTACGTATTTGTACATCACGCGCTTATCTGTTAATTCTTGAGCTGTCAACGCTTTGAGGCGAGGTTTTTCCATAGGTATAACTCTGAGTGCTTACTACGCATTCAAAAATACTGCATTTTTTAATATTATTATGTCACACATCGCAAACTAGCACCAAAATCAGCGGCGTTATGGTTACTAAATAACTGATAAATATATATTAACTTAATATTTAATAAACATTAATAATTTTATTGAATAATGTTGTTGAATATATAGAAATACAACCAGACTGTAGAAAACATACATACTCATCACACACTTTCCAGTAGTGGGAATCGAACCTACGACCTCCTACGCAGAGGTCGGAACTTGGAATGACTACCTCTAAAGTCACTCTGTCGTCTTTGGTAGGATAGGTTTTTGGACTAACTCGCTCATATAAAACTTATATCTGAAGCTCATGTAAAGCTTTTTTTAAGCAATAATTTACCTTTTCTGTTTTTACTACTCAAAGCATTGGGTAAGTAAGTACACGAGGAATCAGTAACAACCGTATACCTATATTTTTTTCGATACAAATGTAAAACTTTCTCATGATTGTAGATTGATTAGAAATAAGGTGATATCACCAACAACAGGGAATTGATCCAGCTAAACCCTATAATATTATGATTTATGGTACATAGCTCGTATACTGTATACACTAAGCTCCCATTGTTATTATTAGATAAAAAAATTATGAATTATTACATTCGAGATCAAATGGAATTTTTTAATCGTGTACGTGAATTAAAACGCAGAAGTGTGATAACAGATAAGAACAAATCAGTTCACTATACATTTGTGACACACGACCTGTCTCTTCGAACAACCCGTTTCCATTGTATTTGAATTAATTAAATGACATAGAATAACCTATACGTCTCTATCGTTACATAAAACCCAAAAGTGACATCAATCTTCAGATACCTAGATTGCGTGTTTAATGTTTACATATTAACAAACCCGCGTTGGTACTTTGAAAAAATAAATTCCGACCATTTTAAATCCTAACACCTATAGGACTCACAGGACAGCAAAACTCGTAAATACTGATTGGCATAATTTTAAACATAAGCCACACTCCAAATTAGATAATAGGTTATGGAGCACACCACAGGTGTGCCCGCGAAATTTAAATATTTTGTGGTTTTTCGCGATTTTTAAGCTGATACGACGTAATAGGCTTATGACAGTCAAATTGCGATAATCCCAAGATCATCTTCACGTATTTATATAAAAGTCTCTGCTTGAAAGTGTCGAGTTAAAGAAATTAATCCGAGATTTGCGAGTTGCTCACTTGAAACTCTTTACTCGGATTAATTTCCTAGGATAGACATTTTTATGCAAAAATTTTGATATAAACATGTAAAGAAGTAACTGCCATTATCGCAAAATGAATGCCATAAGCCTATTATGTGTAATTAGCGTACAAATTGCCAAAAACCACGAACATTTTGAATTTCGCGGGCAGACCTGTTGAGTTCGCCTTAAACAAACCTTTTTATATGACCCCTTAAGCCTCTCTTATTCCTTCTCCCATGGACACGGGCCTCCTATCAGAATAAGAGGGGCTTGGCCTTAACCCAACACGCTGACCGAATGCAGATTGGCGGATCATGCGTGCTTTTGACGACGCTTTTGCTAAAATCTGACGTAAATCCATAAATTATTATTGAAAGAAAACTTATATACCTACGCAGGCACTTAGCTCGCTAAACTTTGAGACCGTGTGTCAATGAGACAACGTATCCAAATCTCGGAATTCATTTACGTCTCACGCGCCGCATCCACCCCGTTTTTAGGGTTCCATATCTAAATGGTAATTTTTTTAATATTCAATACAATAGAAACACAGAAATAGAAACACAGGAACCCTTATTATGGTGCCATGTACTGTCTGTACGTCACAGTTGATTTTCAATATTGAAAAATAGCTATTGGAATAATTCGTTATGTAATATAACTAATTGTTGAATAGTGCTCACATTAAAAATAAACCCAGCCAAGTGCGAGTTGGACTTGTGCACTGAAGGTCCCGTACTACTTTAAAAGAAGTCCTACTTTACTCTTTCTTTCTACTAATCTCCGTCTCTCTCTCTTTCCGTACTACTTTAATCATTTTGAAGTTCTTTTAAGGTACAAAACTTTAAAATAAAAAAAATGTTTATTCCTTGATCATTCACTTAGACGGAAAGGGAACGGGAAATTCACGATACCCTCGGGCAAAGCCGCGCGCAAAACCTAGTAGGTATCTAAACTATGTTTAAGTACAGGAATAATATATGGTTTAATTTAAGTATAAGTTTTAAGCGAGCATTTGGACGGTGTATACTTTTTGTAAATATTTTTCAGTATAGATTAATATTATTATAAGCGGAATAATTATTATAGTTAACATTAAGTTATCTGGGCCAGTGAGCAGACATCGTCATTGGTGCCATGGACGTGACCCCAACAATTTTTTTTGGTCAAAGAATTGCGGCTTTACGGATAATGTCGTGATAAACTACACTTTACCTACTCCGGCGGTAAACATATGTATTACGCAACGATGAACTATTAGAAATTAAATGATAACCTGTCAGATTTCGTAAGATTTAAGTGAGCATACTTTATATTAATTATGGCTTGTTATTTCAAAAGCTGGTAATTAGCGAGAACTGTTTTATTCGCAAACAATAAATGAACGAGTGTTTAAGGACTTTTAAAGACTATATAATAATATTATATAGTCTCCAACACGTAATAATATTAATTTTGGAAAACCTTAAAACTATTCTTCACCTAATAATGTACGTTAACTAAGGAATAAATTGACATGTTGACAGATTTTGTATTGCAAATTTATTCTTCAGATAGATATTATCTGGTAATTGAAAAATCAGCCCTTAGTTGTATGTTTTATGTAATTTCGTATTCATTATCTGTAACAAATGAATACAATTTGCGAGGTTTTTTCATACATAGGTAAGTATATCTAAACGTCAGTAAGTAATATTATGGTAATAGGTAAGAATATATAATTTGTAATTAACATCAAAAAACTAATTTAATTACGACATTAATAACATTAATAACGAAACTCGGGTATGCACTCCTATATTAAAATAAGAGATAACTTAGAAACTACAGTCGTTTATATCACTGCTACAAAGCCTTTAATCGACACAGCTAAGCTTTCCGTGGATTATGGTTTACACCCGCTACTGCGTTGGGAGCCTCCGCAATCATACTCGTAGGCCGAGGATGCTAAGCACAAATGTTTACTATGAGAAAAAAAAACTAACAAAAATGTATAGTAAACTATGATAATAACGTCAAGATGAGCTCATCCGAACATTTTACGTAAACCTTCTTCATACAAGAAAATGTAGAGCCATGTGTCGAAACTCCTGCGAAATACTGCGTAGGCTTACAGCTACGCCGGAGGGGGTTTTGCTCCCATAAACTGGCGAAATTTTTTCGCGCGGTCCGCCGGGTCTATAGTATAGGTGTCTTTGATAGTAAAGAAAAAACTGTAAAAAAATTTGAAACTACACATAAAGGATTAAATAATTAAAATAAAAGACAAGTTAAGTAAGCCCATACAATACCTACAAATACTTATTAACACACTAATCCAAGCCGGCATAAGTGGACCTATCACCTAAGATTGCTGTAATATTATAACGGACTGACTATTAATAATTAGCATAGCTCCAAAAAAATAAAGTTGCTTTGTCACCAAACATTATGTATTTAAGAAGCAGACTATGTATTGAGCTCCTTTTTTTCAGAAAATAACTTTTAGCTAACTTCCTGGCACCTACCATTTACCATTTAGAATGTTTTCTATCGATAGGTAGATTAGGAACAACTATATAATATGAGGTAAATGGGGATTTACGAGCAAAGATCTTTAAAAATTCGAATTTAGGAAGTTTGTTTTGAGCATTTACCGTTAAGATTGAACGACTGAGAAAATAATTCAAATTGAACAGTTACCAGGCTAGTTGGAGTAAACTTAATGCATAACACTCACTCATGATCAAACAAATTCCCCGATGTATGACACCGCTATATTATGTCGAAGATATTATCAGCAGAATAAAATTAGCAGCGTGCTTCCTATCTATTCAATTGTCCCACTGCCTTATAGTATTCAGCTCGTGACCAACGCGTACTATGACGGATGTTCTACAAGTCTTTAGCGTATGCCCCTGGAATAAATGAGGAAAGCCGAGAACTGTAGATCTAGGAATAGATTCAGTCTAACTGTACTGCGGTGAGAAGAAATGACTTTGTTTACCTACCATTGTGTTCATGCAACGTGTAGGTTAATTGCCCTAATTAGCCGAAAGCCTTAAAGTAGGGAACGATGTATAGATGCATGAAAAAATATCACAAGAACTGTAGCTCATATCCTGAGGCAACTACAGGGAGTTCAAATATGTACCATAAAGTTTAAGTGACATCCCTAAAAACAGCTGATTTAATATTAATGAACTAGGAATGATAAAAATTATATGAGGTTTGTTGCTATTACAGTTAGGGTTGCTAAATTTTATTTTTATTAATGAAATTATTTGAAAATAAAATAAAATAATTGGGACGTTAGCTGCGGACACACTATATGAATTAACCCACACCTTGTATACTTGCCTACACACTCGTCTTCATTATACGACTAATATCTCGTTGGTCACGTTGGACTTATATCTTGGTGGTTATATTTTGATCATGAAGCCCTGGTTTCGATCCCCAAAACAGCCGAATAAAATATACTTAACATTGGGTTTATATATCAGACACTTCTAAGAAGGATTCGAAATTTGGAAATTGGCGGTGTTTCCACCCCCGTGCCTCGGAGAGCAAGTTACCCTTCAGTCTTGCGCTTGATCTTGAAGCTGTCCTCCCATCAAATTATTATTAGAGAGAGGCAGTGACTGTGTATGTTTTTATCGCAGTAAAATTGTTGGAACAGCAGTATACATTGAGATATTCTAAACTGATTTTGTAGAATCTATTTAGAGTTTGTGGAATGGATTGAAGTCGGTTTTCAAATTATCTTATCTCTTAACTTTTATACGAAAACTCAAGGTTATTTACAAGCTTTTATTTAGTTTCACCCGTCCCGAGGATTTTTGTTTGTCTGTAAGTGATCAAATCCTCCAAGTTAAATTTGATCCACTTTGAAATTTTACACGATCTGTAACATCGGATGACAATGCAAAATTATAATGACATGGGGCTTATCTAATGATAGAATTGTAAGGTGGACATAGGAACTCTGTAGTTAAACGACTCCATCTTGTATTTTAAAAACCCATCGATTTTGGACTTACTTTGGTGCTAGATGTGACCAGGATCCGGTGCTAGGAAGAATTCGGAAAACACTTATAAATGCTTGTTTTTAAGTACTTTTATTGTTAATTTTGTTAATGATAACTCGTTTTAATTTACCTTTAGGTATTGGTCGAATTCTCACGAGCTATATCTACAAACGTAACAGAATAAATATTAGCGTCGGAAGTGGTTGTTATCGCGTCTCATTTATTTAATACCAATAATTATTATACGAGTACCTAATTAAGGTCACTATCCCTAGTCCAGACTATCACATCATAAATAATATTAAAAAGTAGGTTGACATACTGATAAATGCTAATAAACAACTTTATGACACGGGTCTCCTATTAGAATGAGAGTAGTTTTATTGTAATCCACGCTTTCGAGAACATTGTGATGATGAACCCATTGAGATACAGTTTTCTCCGTCATCGAAACTTTACTGTAATATCAATAAAATAAAATAAATATGTATCAGCAATAGACATTTAGGTATACACTGGGCATGGCGAACCACGCGAAAAAATGCCGATAGTTCACTGGTGTCAAAAATGTTTGTTTTGACGCCAGTAGTAAGGACACCATGTAGTTCGCTCAGCAGTCATCTATAGAATTTTGACAGACAGCGCTACTGTTTGTTTGTATGGAAAAGGTACATGTAAAACGTCCGGATGGCCGCATACTCTGCAGCTCGATCGGCTAAAAATGTATCAATCATTTAATAGCTGTATATCAAGGTCAAAACACGGGTGTTGATCAATTACAACACTTGAAGATCCACATTTGACTTTGATACAGTTCTTTAATGATTGATACATTTTACCGATCGTGCTGTAGGGCTATCAATTAGGACACGACGGTTTCTGCTATATTGTGTTGTGGCGTGTTAGTGGGATATTTTGACAGACGGCTCTACTATTTTCTTATAATAATTGATAAAAATAGTAAAGATAGGCCGATTCAAACATTTTACGTAAACCTTCTTCATACAAGCAAACAGTCGCGTCATCTGTCAAAATACCGCCGCCGCCGCTGACCAAACTACCGCGTGGCCTATACTGTTGGTAGGTACTAATGACACCCATAAACTGGCGGCATTTTTTCTCGCTGTTTGCCCTGTCTTTTAGTATACAAGTCTGTGCTTATAATGAAGATTATTTTCGTAAAATGTTCTGATGACCATATCCTCAGGTTCCTTATCGGTGAAAGTTGTACAAATTTCGGACTACCTACAATAAGTTGTCTAATTGAAAACAAGCCATTATACCGTTTGAATAATTTCCTAGAAGCCATAAAGCCTAAAACGTATTACGAAGCAATGCTAGAGTTAGCGGTCAGTCGAAAGCGGCGAGAAGCGGTATGAGCAATACATTAGCACAGTATTGTTACAAAGGCGTTGTTAGTGTCATTTGCACTATTTTTGGACGGGATCAACACAGGAGGGCGCACTGTCGAACACTCCAAATTGGAAACAAATGCTGCCAGGTGCTAACTCAATTTGTTCGGCTTTTGCTAACGTGTGAGCAATAAACGGATCTCGAGCGGTTCTTGCATCACATAGACGTGGTTCTGAACAGGTTTACGGTTATATGGAGTTTTCCAAACTGGATAATTGATACGCCATGATTTAGAAGTTTATTCTGGTAGTGTTTTACACTCGCAATGTTTGCGTGATATATATTAGGTATGCTTGGGTTTTAGTGTGGATGCTTTTTGATATTTGTTTCAAATATTGTGCTAATCTGATAAGAAACTTTTTTTTGTATTGTCCCAAGCATTTCAAATTACAGTCGGACCGGGGCTGGGTGTCATGACAATTGCTTTGTAATTTTATAGCGCCATCTCTAAAATTGACGTGGTATACTTTTTGTCTCTATATCAAATTAAGTAAAATAATTTCTTAGTTCCAGTTTTCTGCATACTTTATTATGTATTGAAAAACAGGTAAAAATAAAAGTATTAATCCCAATATGTATCAGTTAAACATCACATGTATTTTATTTCACAGTATGATGTCACATTCGGAAGTAACATGATTTGTATGAAGTATACCTATTAATAGGAAATTTTGAAAAGTTATAGAACAAATATAAAATAGAAGAAGTTTTAATTATAGGACTAGAGATTTCTGGTATTTTTCCTTGAACCCTGTGTTTAGTTGCTTGATTCTGAAAACGTAACCGAAATTAAGTCAAACGAATCTCTCAAAATCTCCTGACAAAATATCTTGTTCAGACTTAGTTAACCTATCAGTATTTATGCACTAAAAACGTTAATCAAATTAACGGGAAGTCGGCCGAGCAATGCGTGAGCATCCGTCAAACGGCTATCAATAATACAATCTAATCGCAGATATCAAGCCGAAAAATATACGAAACTCTAATCTAATAATCTGTTTGAACAATGCTCGAATACCGCCAACAAGCGATAAGTGACAAATCTGTGCTGCAATCGGTATAATCCACGGCTTTACTGATAGCCGGCTAATTAAGACTTTATCTACTTAATAGTCTTAAAGGCGACCGTCAGATTTCCTATCGATTAATCTATACTCTATACTAATATTATAAAGAGGAAGCGTAACGATGTTTGTGAGTTTGTGAGTTTGTGACGTTGTAAGGGGTAATCTCAGGATCTACTGAACCGATTTTCAAAATTCTTTCACCATTAGAAAGCTACGTTATTGTGGAGTGTCATATGATATAATAATTTCCAAAATTAAATACGTATCTGTACTTAAACTTGAATAATATAATCCAAGTCGTAGAAAAAATCGCTTTCATCGCGTGCGCTGCGGAAATGATTGAAGATAGGACTAAACTATGTTCTACAATATTAAAGAAAGTATCAAAATCAGTAAAAAAGTCCGCGATACCATATGTCTATCTCCTACGGGTAACCTACAATAACTGCTTTTACTGTTAAAATTGTGGATTAAAAATAAATAATTTTTGTGAAGCTTATTTAGCCCATAATATGGTATCAATTTATATGTTTGTAAATATGTTTTTTAGATCGGAATTTTAATGTAGAATATTTTTGCCCTTTACTCTATATTAATTTAAACAAATATCTTCAAAGATATTAGCAAAACAAAAACGTGTTGCGCGCCGCCACGGCCGTTGCGTGACGAGAGGTAAGTATAGGCAGTATGATATCTATCCAAATGCCTCGCGTCCTGTGGGCTGTGGGTATAAGGCCCGGTTTCCACCAAAGCGAAGCGGAGCGGAGCTGTATTTGAGTAACCATTCAGATTTGTCATTTTGACATCTCCGAAACTGAGGGGATAGGAGATGTCGAAATGATGAAAACTGGTTGGTTATTCAAACAGCTCCGCTTTTGTGGAAACCGAGCCTTACGCGGGACAAACGGGCCGGGACAAAAATATTTCTAACGCGGAACGAAGTCCGCGGGCACTGCTAGTAGACTGTAATATCGATCAATCGATTAAACTTTGACTAATTAACTTGGCCTGAGCACTACACTGAATTGTTTTTGTAGGTACAGGTGAAAACTGAAAACTGATATTTTTTAACAACTAAAATTTTGAGCTATTGTGTACTACATACACTACGCATTTGAAAGTAAAAATCAATATTGTGAAAACTCATAAAAAATATTTTTCTTAAAAGCAGGTTGAAATCCAAAATTTACCTTCCTAAATCCAATATTCGGAAATACTAATACGCTAATATTAGTCACTTTATGAGCAATACTACGTAATATAATTTAATCGTGTGTCAATCTGGATTGTACAAATATATCTATTAATTTTAAATTACCTAAATATACAGATCTCTACATAGATTTGGTTGTAAATCGTTAATTAAGCAGATTGTGAAGTAAATTGATTTTTATAGGAAGATGTATCATCATCATCAACCATTTCTTGTGTCCCACTGCTGGCTAAAGCCCATCACGCTGGCTAACTACGGCTTGGAGGGCTAATCATATATTTGAGAGCATTATTAACTTAGCAGGTATAGTTCTCACGAAGTTTTCTTCACCAAGAGAGTGATATTTATAAGTTACTTTTTAGGTAATTTTCTTTAGATTCACATGCAGTATAAAAGTTACACCTATCTCTTTGACTACTGCCGTTATCACACTAATACATAATCTAACCGTGCCTTATCGGCTCCTTTTAATCGTATTTTTAATGCATAAACGGAGACTGGCTAAATACCGATTGTTTTTATGATAATAAATAATAGATTATTAAAATTGTATCCTATTTTGCAATAAGTAAATTGTGATTTTAAGCCAATTCATAATTTACATTTTTATATAGGTATATAATATAATATATTATGCTTGTGTCAGCGATGAAAAAGATAAAGTAATTGTCACTATCGTTAAATTTCTTTCAGAATACCCGATTAATTTATCTTAATAATGACTTTAAATTATGATCGGAGATTGCCTTAAATAACAACATATGTATACCTACTTAAATGAATTAGTTAGTGCCAAGTAAGTGCTTTGTTATGAATATTACATCCCCCAATATATAATTATTTTTCTTAGTTAATGTATAGCTATCTCGTGTTGAAGGTTTTTTCAAGTTATGACAATAAAAAAAAAATTTGAAATTTTCCTCTAACAAGAAGTCTAAGTGTCACAATATTATCCAATTCTTAAATCTACTTGAATCAGCCAAATCCTAACATAGATAGGCATAAATTAATTCTTCAATTTGAGTGATATCTCGATACATTACTTACACGTGCCATTTTGTAAATATCAAACACTCAAAGCTATTCCATCTAACTCATAAATATTAATACACGTAAAAACCTTGATTCTGTACCTCTCTGACTCTATTAAATTTTAATAAAAGTTGCCACAATTTTAAATATAGGTAAAAATATTCTCTTAGATATAAGTTTGTGATTTCGGTTTCTTAGATCCTGAAGGCAGAAAGAATAGTCATGATAATATTGATGCGTTTAGTCTTTTATATACTGTTTAGCGAATTTCCCTTTTATTTTTGTCTTCCTTAAGAAACCTCATGCCTTAATTAAAACATGCATAAACATGCATAAGATAACATGCACAAAAACAAAAACCCCCTTCTTGCGCTATAGGATCAAAATATAGCTGATTTCACTGTCAGAAATATAGAGGGATATATATGGCTACTGAAATCTGGAAGAATGTACCTACCTAACATATTAAAAATTACGGAGTTATGATATGATACCGAAGCAAGATCTTTGAGCCTGCGTTCGTTGCCATCATAGCTTGGGTACTTGATTGTTGAAACTGTTGTGCTATTGGCTCTATAATACAAAAAACGTTGGCACAACACCCCGAGTTTCTTTTTGTCCAATAACGTCGTTAAATTGCCTTTAGGTACCAGTTAACTATTCTTATATTATTATAGCCACGGTCGCAATGCTGACCTCGACTTCATCTAGTCGGATATCAGTAATAATAGATAGATATCAATTCATGGATTTCATGGATATCAGCGTATCAGCACTCGAGATATCTGCACTTAAAGCATTAACTTTCCATAATCTATGAGGAGATTATTATTTATTCGCTAGATGATTATCTCGACTAATTAACACTCCAGTGTGACTCGATTAAATTAAATAACCCAATTATCCTTGGGCAAAACACATATGGAGTGGGCAACTTGTAAATTCATAATCACGCCGATTGTTCATGCGATTTCCGTCGTAAATTAGGTATGTAATAACTTAAAAGGAGCGTCTAGTTCGGTTGCGGGATCTTTTGAAAGGCTGCGGGAACAAAAAAGCTATCAATGGAGCCGCGGCCGCGACGCGGCCGGAGCGCATTAGATATTGTTGACAAAACTTCCTCCTCAATTAATATGCATCGACAGGTAATGTCGCGGACGTGCGCCTGCGCAGCGCCGAGCGCCGCAGACTACATTTTCGCATGCGCGGCACATCCATGCAAAATTTTAGGCGGGATGCGTTCGCTGATGTAAGAAGCGTCCAGCAAAAGTAGCGATACTTTCCAACACCGCCTCTCTGTCTGTCCCACACGGTGCCTCCGAGTTAGACAAAGAGGGCCGTCATCCGATGCGTTTGGACAACGCACATCGCATTCGGTAAAAGCGGGTTTTGACGACCGCCAGCGCGCATTCCCATGCGCGGTATGCCCGCGGGAGCTATGTCGGCAATTTAAATATTACGGCCACTCAAAAACGTGAGATGTAAGTAGCAAGAAACCCCGTGTGGGCTCCGAGCTTGCCGAAATTCGGATGCAACGAATCCGGACGAAAAAATATTATATTTAATTATAAGACGACATTTTTTCGCAGTGAAATTGCAGTTTTTCACCCGACTCGCATCGTGCGATGCAATTATTAATGTCATGCAGGTTTTCGAGAGCGTAATGCGAATCGGCACGTAAGATTATGGGATATAAAAATTCGGAAGGTTTTCATCTCGCAATTCATTATATTGACTCGTTAACGAGATCGTCCGAGGGCCCGTCCGCGATTTCGCGTCCGCGGTGATCGGTGCTGCCATTAGCCCATTCCCATGTCGGCATGGAAAAATGATATTCAAATGGATTCACGCGCGCGCGCCTCCGTCCGAATTTCGCAACCTCTTTTGATGCGCCCGCGCCGATTCCGGCAAATCCGTCGCGTCGGAAGTGCGTGGCGCGCGCTCGGTGCCGCCGTCGATGTGTCGATATGCCCACATGGAGTCGTTGACCTCGATCAGGACCCCCGATATCAGCTATCATAGGCCGTTATTGGGCAGATTAAGAAGCCGCCCGAGATCAACGCCTCGCCTGCTGACCGTATCCAGTAGCGGGAAAAATGGTAATACGAATCAATTAATTTTTATGTACGAGGCGCCACTGTTTAATATTACAGACATTGTGGTACGAATTGGAATATTAATAGGTTATTTATCAAAGAAATTGCCTTTCTTCATTTGCTAGTAGTTACTAATTTCTTATTGAACACTTATTTTTTATTTTATTGCCTTTATTATCAGAAGTGTAAATTATCGACATTACGTATTCCCCTCACTAATCCGCGTGATACGTATACGGTCACACAATGCACTTATTATTCGACAGTTCAGTTTCTAAGTAAAGTGCACACGGATTGTATACGGCGTTGGAATGACGTGTGCGTCTGCCCTTCGAATGACTGAATATTAGGTTCACAGAATTTTCAATCTACAATTTGATACATTGTTGCACTTTATACGATAATCCGTTATACGCTCCCATGAGTTCAATATACTTGTATGCATAGTAAGTTTTTCTTGCCTATGTATCAATTATTATTGTCTGTTAACCGCGACTGAGTTTGCGTGTATTTCAAAGTTAGGATTAACCAATGAGATTAAAAGTTAAAACCTGATTCAGTATATGCTACATCGAACTAGGAAAGTGATAACTACTTATAATGTGCCTTTACTGTGATTTTGATTAATTATTATTATTTAGACCGGAAAAAAGTTAATAATTCAAAGTCTTTGGGAACACGGAGTGTAACAAATCGAGTCGTGGATTTAATGTAGTTTTAAAAGAAATCAAAACCACTCATAATTTAGTTGACCGACAGTAATTGTAGCAGGGTAATTCGAAAAATCTGGTTTTCATACGAAATGAAGGCCAGTCCAGACCAGACAGTCTTAAAAAAATTACCGAGTTTAACCTTACCAACCTGAAAAACAAAGTATAGATATTCCTTTAACTTGCAAACGTATCATTGTTTACCTACTTTATATAGATTTTTTTATACACTAAAGCAGATTAGGATGCTTTTGGGTTTAGATTCAGGTTCGATTTCTGGCATGGGTCAGTAGACTCAGATGCCCCTAGATTGTCTAAGAAAAACGTATTCATCGTAATTATTTACTCATTCTGTCCGCTGATTGGGTTCCTGACTTGTGTCAGCCAATCGCGGGGCAAAATTCGCTAGCGATTACGATAACGATGAATTCGTTTTTCTTACACAATCAGACCGCTGGTCTGGATGGGAAGCTTCGGCCGCGGCTGGTTTCTACCTTACCGGCAAATGAAATACCACCAAGCTATATGAAGCGTTCCGCATTATTTACCTACCATCATGTAAGACTGATGTCAAGTAGGTACCTAGTACTTACTTGTAATAAATACATCTTCTTTCTTTGTATAAAATTATCGTGCCAATTTTTGTTATCAAACTCCTTGGAAACGGCTCGACCGATTGTTATGAAATTTTATGTGTATGTTCGGTAGGTCTGAGAGTATGTCGTAAGCTATTTCTTTTATCCCCATAATGGCAAAACAACGTTTGCTGGGTCAGCTAGTATTAAAATATTAAAAAAAAACTTGCGCGTGGAAATATACCCTAAAATATTTTATGCGTTGTGTGTGGAATTTGTCGCTTGTTCGTTGGAGAAAAGTGAGCCTATATTATAAAATCTCACAGTGTGGCTCAGACTTTAACCTTAAAAACCTCGGTTTTTGTAACTCGCTTCAAACGTGTAGCGGGATCAAAACAGAGGGATTCTGAAAAGGCAATTACCGGCGTCTTTCTTGTAAGTGAGGTAGCGAATACCTGAACTTTATTGTCGTAACACAGAGTAAGAAATCCGGGCCGTTTCATTGTTTATCCCATTACGTCAGTTAAATCTGTGTAAACAATAACCCAGCAAACAGGATCATCACCTTAACGGGACCGTCTCGGGGTGATTTCTAAAGGATTTTACCTGATTTAAAATTTATGGTGTTTAGGAGATACGGATACGGAATAAGGTGGGATTTAAAATGTTCAAAGTCAAAGGAGGTGTTATTTCTTTTTTTTTTAATTTATGAAAACAAATTGTTTTGAAAACTTTGTAGCTAGCAATGTTAGTACGCTCTCAACTGAGGTAAGAACGTTTCAAATATGAGTTAATAGATTATTTTATATTTCACAAGTATATTTATGATACATGTGATACTTATCTACTCTGTATTTCTTAACTTAAAACTGCCTATTGGTCTAGTCGTGAGCATGAGGCTCTAGGTTCGATTCCTGGGCCAATGCAATAAAGTTTTGTGTTATAGGTTTTTATTCTACTGGGATATTAATAGTAGTCCGGAGTTTGGAAATTGGCGATGTTTCACATCAGTGCCTCGGGGAACACGCTAAGCCGTCGATCCTGTGCTTACGATTTTTGGTCGTACTGGAGCTGCCGTCCCATCGGATTATGAGAGAGAGAGGGAATAGATATGATGTGTTGGCGCACACACTTCTGCAGTTTTTTTACACTAAGTATACAAGTTAGTACTTGACTGCGATCTCACCTGGTGGTAAGTGATGATGCAGCCGAAGATGCTAACGTACTAACTTGAAAAGGGTAAGTAAAGTCACCCCAACGGTTTCTACACAGCATCGCACCGGAACGCTAAATCGCTTGGCGTTACGTCTTTGCTGGTAGGGTGGTAACTAGCCACGGTCGAAGCCTTCCACCAGACCAGACCTGAGCCAATTTAGATATTATAAAATTCCAAAGTGGCCCGTGGCGGGAATTCAACCCGCGATCTCCTCGACTCGAATCCGAGCGCGCGTCCCATGCGCCAGGGAAGTCGTCAAAAGAACAGTCGTCAATGTGCACTATACCTGATGGAAACTCTCGGTATAGATTGACCGATACTATACACGACAAAATTTTATTACATGCAGATAGTAAGTTATAGAAATAGGATACCATATCGCTCATATCCGTTTCAAGTGCAGCTGTCAGCACTATGTAGGGCTGATTAAGAAACGAACTGGCTTTTCATTGCTATTGTTCAGTGCGTGAGTTCGAGTTAGGTTAGGATCGCGGTGATTCATCGGCTGTCTATCAGTGGACGCACATCTCGGCTGTGGAAGCTGCCACGAAACAGAGATTAGAGTTCGTTCACACAGGATTTTATTCCTCTGCATCGTATCGATGCACACATATCGGTGCACTCTCGCTCATTTGTTGTTTGTAATTGTAAAAGGGATGGCGGATGAGATAAGTGGGTCGATGACATTTGGCTCCGGCCGATTACTACGATTATGTGCACTTTGAGCGTTGAACTTTACTAGGAGCTTCGATACGACAGCCGACAGCCGACAGCGCTCGGAGATTTAAACCACGGTTCCAGTTTATTATGCTGTTCTCTCGTAATAATTTATAACCAATAAATTAATTTGAATCTATATCAATACGTTAAACTTTAATGTCTGACTGCGATCTCGCAGCAAGTACGTCTCCTATGCCTTCTAAGAAAATATACAATTGCAATAATATTTTGTAGCCACAGATTTTTGAAGCAATTTTTTAAAGGTGAACTCGTGAAACTTTTCTGAAGTACATTCTTTTTATTACACTAAGTATACAAGTTAGTACTTTACTGCGATCTCACCTGATGGTAAGTGATGATGCAGCCGAAGATGTTAATGTACTAACTTGAAGGGTCTACTAAAGTCACCCCAACGGTTTCTACACAGCATCGCACCGGAACGCTAAATCGCTTGGCGGCACGTCTTTGCTGGTAGGGTGGTAACTAACCACGGCCGAAGCCTCCTACTAGACCAGACCTTAAGCCAATTTAGAAATTATAAAATTCCAAAGTGGCCCGTGGCGGGAATCGAACCCGCGAAATCTCAAATCCAGGGAGATCGTCAAAAAATTCTCGGTACAACATTTCTTCTTCTTTATTTCACTTCTATCAGCTGTCAATATGCAATAAAATATTCGGCTCTATCTCTATAAAATATCTAATTTTCTGAATTTCATCAGTTATCACATCACACTAATATTATCAAGCCGAAAGTTTGTATGTGTGCTTGTAACTTTTTACGTCGCAACAACTGAACTGATTTGAATGAAATTCGGAATGAAGATAGATTATACCCATTCTTAATAGCACATAGGCTACTTTGCTTACCGGAATCTTCAATGGTTCCTACGAAGATTCTAATGATCTAAAAATTCACGGGGGAGGAACCACGGGCAAAAGTATCCAATATTTTAATTTGAAAAATAAACAAAAATGATGGTTCAAGATGATATTCATGTTTGGGAAACGTTTTCACCCATTTAGCGTAACTTATTGCGTAAGACTTATTAGGAGTAAGTACTTATGTAAATCAAAAACCTTCGACTGTAACGGTTACAGTCGAAGGTTTTTGATTTAGTGTAACCATCTCTACTCAAAAACCTTGTTAATAGATGCGTACGAAGCGACGTACAGGCGCTAGTATTTATAATCATTACTACCAGAACGCGTAGTAACCGCAACGGTTTAACATTCAACACGTATAAATTCCCATGTAGCGACTAGCGATAACAGAATCTATCCGATACACCGCTATTACCACTATCGTAGTAACCAGTATCGCTTCCTGGCGATACGACAGCCTGTACTGTGTGCATTGTCCTAAACCGAAACGTTTGTGGTCAACAATCGACGCAAACAACATCAAAACATCGAGAACTTTACTAAAATTATATTGGTAGGTAGTTTGACAAAAACAAAGTAGAAGTATGGAGGCGCCACTGTCTACACAAATTCGATAGAAATTCAAATAATTAAATGACACAATAATAATGAGCACATATTTATAGTAGAGATAGTTACATACAGTAGCTACAACAGTTATGTGTGTGTGTGTATACAGTAGCTATAACAGTATACTGAGAGATCAGTAAAATCTTAATATATATAAATCTCGTGTCACAATGTTTGTCCTCAATGGACTCCTAAACTACTGAACCGATTTAGTTCAAACTTCGTGAATATCTGTTATTTGGTCCAACTTAAAAGATAGAATAGTTTTTATCCCACGTGGACGAAGTCGCGGGCATCAGCTAGTAAAATATTAAATATTTTCAAGTATTTTTACCATAATAAGTAGCTCGGTTCTTTTGACGTTTAAATGAAGCAGGGTTGCAGATAGCTAATTTTGTTTAAATTCCTAAAATTAAGTCTGATATTATACACGACAGACCCTTGAACCCAGAACCCTTTTCAGTGACATGAGTTTATTTTGTAAGACTTGCTTTAGTTTTTACTGTACTTACTACAATAATTATTATGTTTACTGATACATTGGTTTTAATCAGGGTATGATGATAAACATTGTGAGTTTCGAAGAAAAAGTCCTGTAATTAAACATGGATGTTCACACTATCGCTTCCTGACGATAGCTGAGTAATCTTTTTTTAGGGTTCCGTACCTCAAAAAAAAACGGAACCCTTATAAGATCACTTTGTTGTCTGTCTGTGTGTCACTACCCTTTATTTCGGTAACTTAAAGATATCGAGATGAAATTTGGAATAGGTGTAGATAATGATGGCCCGACGTTAGTGCAATTTGAAAAAATTGAAAATCTTTTTATTTTTTTTTACAAAGGGGGGTAAACCGGGTCGTCGGAATTTCAAAATGAGATAACAATATTGAGTGGGGTATTATACTCGTATGAAAGGGTGTTACTTGTTCATTCTAAAACCGATTTTTATTTATTTTTATGTCCTATAGTTTTTGATTTATTGAGCAAACTGTCGAAAAAAATACCACCCCCCCCCCCTTATCTCCGAAGTTTACCAATCGAAAATTCAGAAATAATTATGATTAATCAATGCATATTTTACGGGAAAAATAAAATCAACCCTGTATCTTTTATACTTTTTTTGGTATTAGCAAAACAAATTTAAGTTTGCGATTCGGTGAAAAGGCGATTCTTAGGCCCGGTTTCCACCAAAGCAGAGCGGAGCGGAGCTGTGTTTGAGTAACTAATCAGATTCCGTCACATTGACATCTCCGAAACGGAGAGGAGGAGGCACTAGGATTTTTTTTCAAATCGGGAATTTAATTTTGCTTTCAATTAGATGTACAATAACTAGTTATAAATTATTCAAGTTTAAATTTAAATATTGTGCACCGACCTTCAGCTGCGTGCCATTGCGCGATGGATTTTAGAGAGCCGCGAAAATTAATTCGCTTTTTACATCGCCGGGTTATTTGATTTATTAATTTACAATACTTTTTATGCGTCTTCTATTTTTGTACGAGTAGGTAAAGTTAAATAGGTAGAGTTCTATATTTTAACTGCCGCGCTACTACTTGCCTTTATATTTTTATTTGCTGGCGATTCATTGAATATAGTAGCTTTGTAGCTAAAGTAAGAGTAAGACCGCCATATTTTTATTTTTCATGTTTCGTGGTGTACTCGTACAATAAAAAAAACTCCATCTATCTATCTATGGAAGAAAGCGATATATGTATAGGTACATGCATTTTGGGAAAATAAAAACGCGTATAATAATAATATAATTAATCCCGTAAAAATCTTTTTTAGTACCTACCTTTAAGAAAATTAAAATAAATACTCACGTTATTTTTTTTAAAATAGAACACAATAGGCTTTACCAGACACATAACATGTTATCGTTCTGCCTAGTATCCAAAAATGTTAACCCGTTTTGATCAGAACGTGTTAACAGATGATCCCATACGAATTGTCCGTGCCAAAACAGAACAATCAGTGAGATAAAGGAGACGTTTCACCAATGTATGAGCCCTGGGCCAGGTCTATGTACGGTATACTGGGGTGTAGCCCAGATCACAAAAAACAGTTTTTACCTACTTACATATTTTCTTCAAAAATGGCTTTTTCGGTTGTACAAAACAAGTGGTTTTGCATATAATGTCAACACTTAACAAAGATTCAACATAGACGTGGTTTACGTCAAATTTTACGATGCCAGCGACGCCATATTGAAAATAGATCATATAAATTAATGAAAAAAGATATTTTTGTGCACCGAAAGTATTCGTTTTTTTAAGATACCGTTCAAGACCTAGCCCAATTTGAAATATCTCCTTTCTAGGCTGGGGTTACAGTGTCAATTGCGGCGACTTAGCCTATAGCCGGCACTAAAACGTTCATTAATCGTCGCACAGATTCTAAATATAGCCACTTATGCTATCGGTTCGCGCTGATGTCAGCGGTATTAGTACGTAAATTGGTGTGTCAAAGGGCTAACGTGTAAACTAGGTTGAGATTTTATTGCACTTTTTAGGGTTCCGTACCCAAAGGGTAAAAACGGGACCCTATTACTGAGACTTCGCTGTCCGCCTGTCCGTTCGTCCGTCCATCTGTCCCCTGGCTGTATCTGTTGAACCGTGATAGCTAAACACTCTAAATTTTCACAGATGGACGTGTATTTCTGTCACCGCTATAACAACAAATACTAAAAAAATATAATAAAATAAATATTTAAGAGGGCTCCCATACCACAAAAGTTTTTTTTGGTTTACACGTTGACTTCCTAAAAAATAAATAAATTGCCATGGCTAGCATCATTCATATAAGTAGGTAATAATGTATGATATATTCTAGACACAGTGTAACAAAACAAAGAAAGGTCTGTAAAATAGTTGCAAAAAGCATAACTCCCTGATGCCACCGTAATGAGCCGTAATTTGCTGGTAAGTGAAAATGAGCTCTGTATAAACTATGCAATTACGCCGATATCGATGGACGATAGCTCAATTACACGCGCACCTTGCAAGTGGATGCGTACGCTTAATTACAGGGCGATTACGATTTACGCCCATTCATTGTATAAAACAAGATAATCGAAAACAACTGTTTGTAGAGTTCGCTTGCTGTATAACAAATCTATGAAACACTTTTAAAAAATATACCTACCCGGCTCCATTGTCAAAACATTGTAATTGTAAAAAATAAGTTATTTGAATTCACTAATACCTATACCTATACTATACTATATTGTGTCGAACAACATTTTATTGATGCTGCTCCTGTATAGAAGCGAGACGTAAAACGTATGTTATATTTTTTTTCTTGAAGATGTTTTTGTTCTATCAGATTTTATCAAATTTGTTTTAGTTTTTACCTTCAGACTTAGTTGTGTAGATATTTTGTGTGTTAAAATAAATTCGTTGAAAAGGATGTTTTTAAGAAATGATATGCATTAACAATAAATAAAATATTAAAACTAGATGCAAAAACAAGTGCCCATCCCTTGTTTTTGCATCTAGTTTAATTAGAATGACATACTCGCAGCTACCTATGCATCTTGATCCTAGAAACATATTTGCGGGAAATGAAAAAAATTAAAAAAAAAATTGCCAAAAAATAACGTGTTAAGCTTATGCATCGTGGGTGCCTAAATTACTTCAAAAATACTCGAATGCTCCATTGTATGGCAACACGTATATTTACCTTTTGGGTGGTTTTCTGTGCTTTTGGGCACAGTGAGGCCAGCGTACACATAGACTCAACGTGAAGGACGTTTTGAGTGCAATGTTGAACAACGTTTGAGTTGTGTAGATTAGAAATGGATGGACATCCGCAATGTAACACCTGCTTCAATTAAGCGACAGTATCTGTATATTAATGTCTGTCGCTAAGTCGATATAACATTTTATTATCGTGGCCACTAACCCTATCCTGTCGCAGCGCTCCTTGCGCCCGCGCCGGCCGCGCGTCCCGCATACGCGTAGCATGCGATTATTACGAGTATTGGGAGTTGGGAGTAAATTTTAGTATTTAGACCGTCATGTCCACCCGGTGTTTATCCATCTGTGTCGCCGGGCACAGGGCAGGACTTTCGAGTTTTTATAATACAATATTTTGTTAAGGCGAAATCAACGACTCTGCCCGCGAAATTTCTTTAACTCGACACTTTCAAGCAGAGTTTTTCATATAAACACGTGAAGACGATACTGAAATTCCCGCAATTTGACTGCCATATGCCTATTATGTTTTATTAGCTTAAAAATCGCGAAAAACCACAAAAAAATTGAATTTCGCGGGCACACCCGTGGCATGCTCCTAGGGTTAGTACAGGTTTTTGTACGATTTTCGAGTTGAATTACATCGCACAAAAGAATCTAATTCCTCCATATATTTACAGGCAGTGCCATCTTTTGACAGCCGAATGTCAGCGACTGTCCATAGATGGCGCTGGCTGTAAGTGTATGGAGGAATTCGATTCGTTTGTGCGATACGAGTCGACTCGAAATTCGTAAAGAACCTGTACTAACCCCTCAGGGCGCAGTTATGTATTGATTGATTTTGTATGATACGAGTACTTTACACAATATGAGATACGCAAGCATTGAGTACACGGTACACCCCTTTGAAACATCTTTTAGAGTTGATAAGATGATTTCATTTTATACCCGTAATTTAGGGTTAAATCGCAAGCGCGAAATTACATAAAGAGCTTGTAAAATAAGAAACTTGAAATAATGAAAAATAAAAAAATAGAAAAAGGTATAGAATCTTACAAAATAGCTAATGTTTAACTGTCGTATGGTCAAAAATTAAAAGCAATCTTGAAAGTCGAAGAATACAAGGATAGCAAGTTCACTTTACACTAAATTTTATTTATTCTAAAGATTAGAAGTGTAGTATGATATTACGAAGTAATATGAGCGCACAGTTCCTGCGGGAGTCGGGACGAAGGACGTGAACGAAATCGCGGACAACAGCTAAGTACTTATACAAACTACAAATACTCGTAAAAAGTTCCTAATCCGTCCCACACACGCACGATTCGCGCAGTTTGTGTCGGTACGCGCATGTGGGGGTGATCCATGTGGGTAGGTAGTAATGATAGTGGGTTTCCGCCGCGTCACACCTGAGAGCCCCTAACCGCCGCCGGGTTATAGATAACCCCTCACCCCTTAATACAACGCACTTTGCGTGCTGGATTTACATAGAGTTGTTCGACTTGTTACGTAATAGGATTGATTTACGTTTTTTGTGTGTAGGCACTTCATTTCCATCTTCCCATAACCCATGAGTAAAATAAATAGAGCATTAAGAAAGTATTAAATTAGTGCACACACATAAGTATCATCATCATACTTACAATTTTTTTTTCTTTATTTTCTAACAATTTTTTTCATCCCCATTTTTCACTTACTACTCGTATTTTTGACTGTTAACTTCAATCGTGCAAAAGTATGTATGTTTTTGGACTTGAATTTAGTCGTGTGAAATCATAATCAATATTTTTAGTTTCCTCGTGTTTGATATAGCTTCACTAATTTCTATATATGGAGACATAATTCCACGCTTAATTGACTGTGTCATTTCACATTTTTTGTGGAAGGAATTAACTTTGCGATTCGCCGTGGAAATGCAACCAGAATTCTATGTATCATTCCGACATGACGGGAATTCATATAATAACTAACTTTATACAATTTAGCTGGAAATATTAATTATTATTATTGATAAATAAACATTTTATTAGAAAGCTAGGTAAATCATCTTTCGAAAAGTTGAATTCAACAATGTAAGAGAGTACCTATTTATGTATGATTTGATGTTTGTATTAAAGTTGCTTGAATTTTAATGTAAATAAAAAAAGTTGCGAACACCTAAAGGAAGGCACAATACAAATTTCCTGTTTCTGAGATAATACGAGTACATACCTAACTCTTAATTTCATATTAATTAATAAGCTATTATTATGAAATAATTGATAGCTCTTTGTTCATTGCTAACCGATGGATGAGCCAATGAAAAACAATGTTAATGTATTATCTGCAGACCCTTAGTTATCGATGTTAATAATTCAACAATAATAATTAATTAACCTGTTGTACAACCGATGTAGCGATCAGCAAATCATTCTAATGATACTAAACGATTTCCAGATTATAATTAGTATTTAATTATCTGTTAGTCTGAATATGAAAGCCGTTACGGTTGTAGGAGCTCCTTATAAATCCATCAACGACATGCTGAACGAATTACCCGCGGGCATAAAGACTCTCACAGCTAAAAGGAAAAAGTTCAATTAATCCTAATTTGCTCGCTAAGATTAAGCTGGCGATATGGCATTCTATAGAACCCTTTACTTCCATTCCCATTCTGCTTTAAGCCGCTTTAAAAAGAGTTCGACAAACAAAGGGCTTATAATGCGTAACGGACTAAGAAATTGTTGGAGGGCACACCGAAAACTTACAAGGAATTATTTATTCATTGTTTTGATATCGATACGATCGAGAGCTTTTTTTCTGTTCAATTTAGTTTCTTCTGCGTAAGAAAGGGCATCGCGGAAAGAGGCATGATAAAACTTTTTGAATTAAGTATAAGAAACCATTGAAGTGGGAATAATGTACTAAAAACATAATTTTCATTTCTAATAGCTAGAGTAGGTAAACTAACTGAACGACTCCACCGAATTATACCGAATCATCACATTATATATATTTTTTTATAATTATAATATTATACGCAACGGTGAACTTACTAGTACTTCACTAAAAAAATTATATTAAAATACAGTTCGATACTTACAAATCATATTGATGGGACACATTGCTCCTTTAAAAAAATATTATGAATGTATTGAATATTCATAAAAAATATGATAAAAACATGGTGTATGAAAACGGAGGGGCAAACAAACACCTCGATAGGAAACGTAACGTGATTGCAACCTTTTAATAGATCAATCAACTTTGCGCATTCTTTACGCCAATGACAATGAACTCCATAGAGAATAAGCATATAAAGTTTTTACCACCGCGATTCCACAATATGCAAACATTGAAAATAATTTCCTTCCTAATTAGTCCGTTGTATTTGCATAAACAAGCTGGTATCCCATACTAGGGCGATCATTATAATAATTGTGCTTTTTTACGCGAAAAACTTACGCCGTGTAACGGTTGGATCGGGCGATGGATATCGCGTCACGTCCGCCGATAAATCGATAAAACGCGCGATTATGACGCATTTCCCAACTACCCGCAAATTGCGCACTGCTCAATTACTGACAATGTAACAATAAACTTATCGCTAACTCGTGCTATTTATTAACAATGCATGTACAAGTTCAGCCTGCGTGAAATGTTGTCAGGCTACAAGCATAGCTACGGGAACCTTAAACCTAGCTCTTCAGTAGCAAGAGCCAATTAGCCGTGGTGAAACATGTCCAAGACTTTGGGCACTATGACCCTGTATTCCGATGCATAATTAAGCGATACAATTATAGAGTCAAACGATTTTAATAAGTAAGATGATGTGGTTTTCGCCACCCTCCTTGTGCGTTTGTATCTTGGCTTTTATTAAGGTTTTAGTTTAAAAAAAAAGATTTTTTAGGCAAGGACAATATAATTTCTATGACCTTTTACAATAATGAAAAGCCGTAAATTACGAATGGTTCAAAGTGGAGAAAACTCTTAAAATTATCAAATTAGATGACCCGCATGTAATTCGTGAACTCTCTCCGACATGTTATATCAATGTACTTAAAGACATATTTTTTTTCCGTAAAACTGAGAATTCTGAGAGGAGATCCAAGGTGTGACATAATAATGCTATGAGGTGTTATAATAAGCTGAAGGTAGGTAATGTAGACCGCACGGCCCCGCATGCAATTCGTGAACTCTATTCGACATGTACTTACAGACTTATTTTTACGCCCTTAAAATTGAGACATAATGATGCTATGAGGTGTTATAATAAGCTGAACAGGTAGGTAATGTAGACTCACACGGCCACTGTGTTCACACTCACAACTAGCGGCGTGTGGTTGATCGTTCGATGAGAGTTTTACAGATCGTCGGCCCGATATGTCCGGGGCGCATTAATTAGTTAATTCCGATGCGTGAGCAAATGTGCGATTTCTAACGCAACGCAGTAATTATGTATTTTTAACGCACTAGATATAATATTTTTCGAAGGCTTATCTATAATGTGCTCGCAGATCGTGACGGTATTTTATTTACCCGTATATACGCTTTAAATTACAACACTTTGAAATATTGGTTGTATTAACAGCCTTCGGAATTGTAAACTTATGTGTAATCGATACAAATCTCCACAGTTCAAGCGAAGGCGAAAATATATTTTAGTTGTTTTAGGCTTGATTTGCTCAAGTCTAAGTTAAAAATGTGCAAACTGATTTACATAGTAGTTACGAATTACGACCGTGTTTTGCGCCATTAATTGATAAAAAATATTAATCTTCTTCGTGTGATTTCATCAATGTGTGCTTTTGGGATAAAATGTAAATTTTGAAGGTATAAGTGGTATTTAAGCTTTCACTGTTCCTAATTTTAGACAAAGTAAACAATTAAGAGAGATTCTGTTCCTTATTTTTTAAGTAGGTATTTATTAATTACGTCTCAACATCACATTGTAAAATTGTATGTTCGTAGGTAAGTATATTCCTGCAGGGCTAGGATGCGTGGGTAGAGATATGCCTCTCTACTTTTGTCGCTCTCTTTTTTCTTTCTTATCCATATTGAGAGACAGAGAAATGTGAGCGACAAAAGTAGAGACGTAATATGTTTACGTGCGCATGCTGTACTTACTACTTATACCAGGAATATATTGAAACTGATAATATCAATGCGAAAGTAGGTACCTACGACATGTGTTTAAAAAAAACGAACGCTGCGCCTGCGTCTGTTTCACGTCTGCACACTTGTCACGCACTGACAAACCAACAGGTCGATATAACTTTCGTATATTGAATAATCGCCTCGCAAAGGAAGTCGTTTCGTCATAATGTCTTAAAACACGCACAGTTTTGACTAATTTAAAATTTTAACCAATACAGAAAATAATAATTAAATAATTTCAAAATATATTATGTTTCGTGGTTGAAACCTTCCAACCATTTATTTCTATGTGGTACCGAAATATGCCCATGTAACCCCCATTCTAAATAGGCAGGTTAGCATAGTGCTAACCTACCTATTCAGAATGGGACTGAACGACGGGACGAAACGACTTGCCTTACAGAAATATAGTTACTAAAATTATTTAATATTTAGTGACGAAATTTTTGTAAGGCAACTTTGATAAATCATTACAATCAATTTCTGTTTATAAAACCGTTAAAACAAGGAACGACACTTTTGCTATACCCCACAATATCGGATATAAATATCTACAACACCTCATACTTACAACATCTTAAAGTCAATTGCTACTTCTCTACGCACGTTTCACTCCAACACCGGGATCTACAGGAGTATCATGACTCGACAAAGTATTTTTGTAAAGACAAAGTAAAATGTATCCATGAAGGAGTGTTAGATATGGAATTAAAGTAAGTTGATGGAGTTATAGAAAATTTTTGACAAAATTCGGCAACTACATAGTATAGAATAATACTTTAATAACAAATACAGATTATTACAATCTTGCAGTTTAATACCATCATTGTAGGTAGTAACTGCTAACAGACAGATGTTTCCCTTGCCTCCGGCCTCAGTGTAAAGAAGCAAAAACGGAAAAGCTCACTTGCATACATAACGTAGCGCTAGTGATGTATAAACGTATTTGCATAGCGTTGTTTTTAACAATGGATTACTAATATCTTTGCATTAGCGTTGGCTGACGTTCGGTTGGTCGCGACCGTGTGGTCTAGGGTGTCTTTATATCTATGTTCGAATTTTCAGGATATTCCTTTTTTCCGATTACATAACATTTTTCATAATACCGACTCAGCCTAATGTTACCGAGCCTTTTTCCCCCGTTTGCGAATGTTGTCTCGTTAAAATGCTGTTATTTTTTAGCAGATGACATCTGTGACTATCCGAACCATAGTTTAAAGCATGCGGAACTCCAGTCCACGTAGGTTTTTTTCATTAGTTACAAAATTCCTTTGTTTGTATGCTTTTGATTTGGTTTTTCTATTTCTATTTTTTACAAATCTAAGACATTAAGTTAAGCTAACCTAATAAATCTATTTTAGGGCTTCAGGTAAACAATATAATATAAGCTGATATATTTTAAAAATTAAGTTGAATATTACCTAAGTAACACAGCGTAGACGACTTGTAAGGTTTAAGTTTTACATTTAGATTTTAATTTAGAGATATTTTAATTTTGTAGCTAGTTGTAATTTATTATCTAAGTTAGTTTTATAGTTCAAGTTTAGTTTTTCAATAAATATTACATCTCAGTCAGTAAAATTCTAATATTCTTATAATACTCTGCTTTTGTTAAAGTTGGTATAAAACTGTTAATTTTTACTATTGTTGTTATTTGGAACATAGTCACGCCATCACTCGATACTTGGTCACCGCAGCTATGTATGTGTGACAGCGTAGAACACAGCGTGCGCGTGTGTGCGTTTCCGTCATTTCCCTGCGCAGGAGTCGTCGATCGCGATGATTGCCCACGCGTTGCGCATCACTCACCCCCACCCTTTAAACTCGTTCACCCACAATTTACATACCCATAACGCATTTTTACTTGATATACATTTTTTTTCAACATTAATCTATAAATAATTCCTGTGATCCATTATTGTTGTACAACTGTTAGAAATGCTTTGCATATTATCACTTAGCGTTCCAAGTATTAACCACGTTTGTATTGAATAATTATATTTGCAAATAAGGCTTAGAATATTAATCAAGAGGCAAACACATAAAACTTCTTTCGTTTTACACATGACAGAGGGCTAACGTGTGAATTAAAACAATCAATATTACTAATTAAGCATAGAGTATAGGTTCTTAAGCTTAATTTATGGAAATAGAAATAAAAAAATCCGGAAACCCATAAATGTCTCAATATTTAAAAACCGGTCAAGTGCGAGTCAAACTCGCGCACTGAGGGTTCTATACCAAAAAGAAGCGAAATTTTAAATTACTAACTTTTGTTAATTAAAGTTTCAACTATAATGTACATGTCCATTTTAGAGTTCTTACTTTAGAGTGGTTAAGAACTCAAATATATTATTTGTATTATTACTGATTAATCATCAAAAAATACTAACTTAAACTAAACATGAAAGAAAAAATTCTCGCTAATGAAAAATAACAAAAAAATCAGAGAACTAAACTTTACCAACATAATTTTTCAGATAGGAAGAATTGAATTGAAATTTAAAGTCCAACAAGATTATTAAAAGCCGTTTTGTCTATACACCGTGCGCCCGTATTATTCAATTTATTATTCTTTACATTTAACACCACAATACTCGCCCAACGAGTATAGGTAGGCACGGTGCACTGGATGGGTGTGTCGTTGTACCCCATTGTTTATCCCACGATTAAAACCAATTCAAATACTAACCTCGCACTCGAAAATTAAGCTCGAGCACCACTACGGGACCTTTTGTTTTAGGGACAATGCACACTTGGAGCGCGAACGCGTAAACTGGGAACTTACCAATTGGTTCAGAGCTCAGGCACGGAATTATTAATAAAATAAAAGTATGTCTACGTCTACACGTCACAGTCACATTCCCTGTGGTGTTATTCTTCGAAAAGAATAAAGGTCTTATGAAACTTGGTCTTGTATTTTAATTAAGTAAAGATCTCACACCAAGACGTATAAAGGAGTTTCAATTATTTAATATTTATTTAGCTTGAAAATTAAGATAAAAATTGTTACCGTGTTAAAAAAATTTGTTACGTGACAGTGTTTAGTATTTATTTTATTAATATGCAAAAAAATAACAGCTTATGGAGAGTGTTATAGGTACATGAATTGCCATGATTATAGTAAAATACTACTACAGTACCCTTTAACCAGCCGACTTACTAATAAGGAGCATTTTCTGGTGGCTTTTCTAAATTCGTTGTACCCTGGATCCAAGGTGCAAGACGCTCTTGCAAGACAAAAGCAGACAAATTGTCTTTGTTTTTTTCTAATACATGACAGAAATAACAGCTTATAAACAACGGCAATAAATTTGAGCTAAGTTAATCGCACCTGTGCTATAATAATTGCAAGAGTTCAAAGTGTCAGTGGTTGCCCGTATAGAAAAAAATCGCTGAGTGTGGATTATATAGGGCGGCGCTCGTATGAGCTCTCTACTGCGCCAGCGCAGACGACAGCTGACGGCTTTCAAGAGATTTTTAGCAATTAAATACCCTTTGTGTCTCATTGAAAGATCCTTATCGATTTGTTTAAACTGCTTGTATTGTTAGAAAATGATTGCCTAACTATAAGTCGACCAGTTACACAGTCTTGGTTTTATTTAAATTTGCTTTAATTTATGATTCACGAACTACCTACAGGTATATCTTAAGTAGAAGTATCTATAATCGTGTAATTTTAATAGGTCCTTAATTATTATTATTTACTATGGAATATTATAATCATACACTATTAATCTTCTAATATATGAGTACTAGCTGTTGCCCGCGGCTCCGCCCGCGTGCAGTTCGTTTTTTTTACAAAAATGTTTCCCGTGGAATTTTTTAATTTTTCCCAAGATAAATGAGTGGTCCCTGGGTTCGATGGACCTGTAAAGGAGTCTTCTTCCAATCTCTCCTGTCAACGTGCTATCTTCTTTCACACAATTTACCTATATCTTCTTTGGTCTTCCTCTACTTATACACTCTATCGAAATCGCTTATGTTACTCAATCCGCATGGAGTAAGACAGAGTGGGGCGTGTCATCGTGGATTGTAATATCTATACTAACCAAACTTATCTTATTCTGAGATGATACCAACGCCCAGATATTGTAATTAAGCATTCTGATGCGCTGCTGTGTACGTAGCAACCCGTTCCTGCTACGTACGGGTTATCTTGTATAGTTATACCTAGTTGCACGATCAAAAGGACGATTTAAACTGTCGATATTTCGACCCCGTTTTGATTGTGCTACGTAGATAAGTAGCTATAGGTTTTTTTAAACATCCCACGGGTGCTCTCAAATTTTTCAGGATGAAAAGTATCTTAAATGTTGACCGGTCATATATATAAAGTAGGATCATAAAATTTCATTTAAATCCGTTACTTGAAAGACGCCTGCTAACTGTTTTTGTAATGTTTTCTTTCCCGCGGGGACTCGATTGGATTAATAAGTTGTACTATATATATATATATATGTATATATATATATATATATATATATATATATATTAAAACAATAAGAGGGGATCCGACCGTGAAACGGCAAACGTTACGTCCCGTCTTTAAATTCGAGAAAAGTAGTTTTTAAAGCAATTCTGCCTGATAAACGTATAAAATCAACTTTAAAAAGATTAAAGTGTTATAAAAGTGGAAAAGTGACATAATTGGATGGAAAATCAATTAGATATATGATGTTAAATTAGTGGGAAAAGGCGATACAGTGTAAAAATTTTGAAATGATGTCTACGCTCCGATGACCTCACAGAATCCGCACAGCTGATTGGTCCATCGTCCGTCACCTGTCAGATTGGAAACAAACAGTAAGCTAGCTTTCTTGCTTACACCTATTAATCGAATCGCAAAATGAGCTCAAAATCACAACAAAAATCCAAAATCAACGGCCCAGCCTCGAATATCACCGCTCGCCGAAAAAGAAACGATCAAACACCTACAATGAGCCCAATAGGACCAAATGATAAGCAAATTAACGAGCACTCCAACAGCCCAAACACAATACAAATAACACAACAAATGACACCTAATGCTACTGAATTATCAGAAGATTCGACACTATGCCAATTTAGCATAATACTGGACACTAAATTAGACAAAATAAAACAAGATATCATTACACAAATAACGAGCAAGCTACAGAGTGAAGTAAAGACAGCATTATCAAAAACAACCAAAGATATGGAAATCCTGCATTCCGATCAAACAATAATAAGAGAAAAGCTAAACGACCTTCATAAAAGAATAGAACAATTAGAAATAGAGAAAGCAAAACTAGAAAAACAAATCAAAAATATAGAAAACCCAAACTACACCCCTAAGCTCGAGGTAACTACGGATAACTCAAAAAAAATAGTATTATTTGGACTTACCAGCCAGTATCGTGTAGACGAACGAGACCTGTATAACCAGGTCATAAGTATGTTTTATGATATTATGAATGTGAACCTCGAAGGTTACATCGAAGACTTATTCTTCGTTGGAAATCCACGACACATAAGGTATCAGCATAGCAAATTTTACTAAATTAAGTTCATTAGTTGTTGTTTACAAAGCTGTTAAATTAATTGCAGTTTTTTAACTATCCCACGGGAACTCTTTATTTTACCGGGATGAAAAGTGTCCTATATGTTGACCAGGGACATAAGCTACCACCACACAAAATTTCATTGGAATCGGTCCAGCCGTTCCAAAGATTAGCCCGTACAAATAGACAGACAAACAGACAAACAGACAAACAGATAAACAGACAAACAGAGAAACAAAAAATTTGAAAAAAATTTAAATTAGTTCTATTCCAATTCTTACATCCCCCTGACTCCGTTTTTAGCATTTTTTTTATTTGTACAGAAATTCGACCTCTACAGATTTATTATATGTATATTGAATATTGATGATAAAATTGTCTCGCCAATCTTTGTTACCGAACTTCTCCGAAACGACTCGACCGATTGTTATGAAATTTTCAGTGTGTGATCTCTGGGTCTGGGAGCAGGTAGTTATCAATTCATACCCCTAAATGGTGGCAAAACAACGTTTGCCTGGTCAGATAATAGTATTTAAAAATTACAATAAAAACATATTGCGTATTGACAATATATCTATATTAAAAACTGCCCAAAACCTAAATGTTTCTGGCCACAATCTAATTTCAAATAATCATGTCCACCAATCCCGTATCGAGCTGCGGGGTAATGGAAAAAGCGGTTTATAATCATACCGGGCATATAATATTTACGCATACTTTATCGACAATCAATAATTAATATCTGGGAGGCTGGACGGCTCAGACGCTCCCGAATTTCGCCAAGAATGATGAGGAGATCGCGTTCGAGTAATCGAACCGGCAAAAAATAAAAATGAAACAAATACGAAATACTCCATTACCAGCACGTGGGCGGCTATGGAGTCGAATTGCTACAGTTTTTCGGTGGCCGACTTTAGACGGGCATTCTGCCAGGTGGTCCGGTGACATCGCAGGTTCAAACTTTAACCGTGCAATATTTTTAGCAAAAAACTTGAACGATGGCTTTTCTCCGGAATTGGAAACATGAAAATTCGTAGAAGAGATACATGTATTTGGCTAAAGATTTGTTTAGGATATTAATGCTCGTTTCCACTAACATTTTAGGAGACACCTAAGCCCTTAGGTGACAGTTGTTGTAAGTGAAATCTGTCACCTATCGGCTTAGGCGTTTCTTAAAGTATTATAGTGAAAACGAGTATAACTCTGTTTCAATAAATCACCTTATTTATCACTTGAATATTTTAAACGAATTTTATATAAATAAATATTTTAGATAATAAAAAGTACATTAAATTTTAAGTATTATGTTACATTTCAATGCTTGGAATAATTATTAAAATAAATGCTAATTTCTTTAAAAGACATTATCATTATACTTATATTATTATATAGACTTTATCATTATAGAAAATGTCGTAAAGTTACGTTGAATTCAACTTAATAATATTAATACATTCTGAGTCAATTCAATGAAGCTGTTCCATTTAAATAATCATACTTGATAAAGAAGAATAAACGAGATCCATCCAAAATTGATTGGGTCACAAAATAATGACCTTTTCTCTTTAATACACCTCTATACACAATGTGCCAACTCTATCATACTAATATGGCAAAAATTGCGGCATTCGGAATCTTCTATTTTTACATGGGTATTTATTGGCGATTCCGATATAAAATTCCCTAAATTAAATTGACAGGTCCGTGAAGTTTTGGTTTAAAAACGAAGGAACATCCGAACATTAAAAAGCGCATAAAATCCGCCATATTGTTTTTTTGGTGTCGCTTGGATCCATAGGACACGCATCACCCAGGCAAATCGTCAAAGAAGGTCATAGTTTTTCACGACCTGTCAAGTTAGACAACTTTACAGATTTTGAAGCACCAATGGCGACTCCACGGCACCCCCTGGTGGTTTGTGCGCATTACGTATGCAGGGCGCGGCGGCCGCGGGCCACGTCAGCTATTACCTCACACGTTTGTCTCCCGACTCGAAAATGACAAAACCAATCAGACCAGTGTAAGATACCACGCTTGCCATCTTTGAAAACACTTAATACACTCACGAGCAGTGAATTTGCAACTTTAAAAATGCCAGTATGAGCTTTCGCGCTGGAGCCTCTAATTCCATACTAAAATTATTGGATGGTTATTAAATAGATAAAATAACTATAGTAGTAGATCCGTTTTACTTCTCTAGGCCGATTAGAATTCAAAAAAATGCATTCTTATTCCCTGTCTACATTTTGAAGACAAGGCTCTGTGCAAATTGTACTCTGCTTTCAAGTGAGTCTAGACTTTTCTTAGGATAACTCTAGATATTATGAAATATAGAAATATTAATACTTTATAGAAGTTACTTAGATATTTTGATATTTTTAGACCCAAGCTGCATAGGCATACTAGTAATATTTTTCAACCCATAATGGTGAACGATTGCCATTCCAATAACTGAATTTCTTTGCTCGCAAGTGTATTTGACAGTTTTTGTAGTTATTCAGAGATTGCACGTGAGCATTTGACATGAATCGCATCTGTAAACAGCCATCTCATATTTTTACCAGATTTCCTTCATGAATACACTTCACGGAATCAATTATTTTTTTGTAAAGATTTAATGATAACGCCTAAAATATCTATGAACCTGTGCTGGTGGGCTCTGGACGAAAGCTCGCTGTGGTCTTTAATTCTTTGACATTATGTCTTTCTTCTTTACTCTTCTTTTTTTTGCGAATGCGATAAAGGCTGTTAATAGGATTGATGAGATGGTTATTCTAGAAACAGCGTCTGACGACAGTCATGACTTTGAAGACAGATCGCAACTGACCCGTACTGAGTTATTACCAAAAAAATCGTTATAAGATATTTGAATTGGCTTTAGTTTGCGCAACGAATCAGCCTAGCTTTCCCGAAGTGCAGCCAGTATATTCCTTGCATCATTGCAATTGATAAGAATAAATGAGTGATAAGTTTTGTTGTAACATCTTACTACCTTATTACAGAGGCGAAAGTTTGTATGTTAGTGTTTAAGTGTGTATGTTTATTACTCATTCAAGCCGCATCTATTGAATTGATCTGGATGAAATTTAGAATGGAGATAGATTAAACCCTGGACTTTTTTATTTTGAAAAAATTTAAGGTTCTCACGGGAATTTCAATAACACTACCACAACAATACTACGATTATAAAAAAATAGTTATGAATTCTTTCCTTACATTAGAATTGCGCAGAAATTCCTTCAGCGCAACCCTGTAATCAATTCCACAGCTGAGAACGTAAATCAACCGTAGGCGATCAGCGATCACTAATCTCACACGCCCTATCCATTAGAATGTACACAGTAAACATAATTCCCCAGCCCCTTATGATAATCTCGGAGTATTTGCGCGGGTCTTGAGTAAACTTGTCCATTATTAATTGCACTCCTCAGGTGTGAAGATTATCCTTATTAAGGTACCGCAAGGCAAGACATGCATCTCGCACTCGGGACCAACTTGTAGAAAGGGTACGTTTAAGTGCTAGGTTTAGGTAGGGAATCCGATTGAGGAAATCCCAAATTAGGTATGCTTAGTTGATTTGGGATGCTATCTGCTACATCTGGTTTGCTTCTACTGAATAATTATTGTCTGATTATTATCAGTAGACTGATTATCAGCATCTGGTTTACTTCTACTGAATAATGATTATTGTCTGATGAGCATCAACAGAGCTGCAGCCTTTTTTGGGCCCGGCCCGGGCCTGCTCTTCTATCGGTCTCTACTCACTGCCCACTGCGTTTGTCTCCCGTTGTTACCTACAGCCTTTGCCTCCTTTTCTAAAATGTCTAACTTACGAACCTTTGGCCTACTTCTACGTCGGTTTGTTAGTGAGATCGGTTTGGTTAGCTGCAGATCATCATCCATGCGTTGCATATGTTAACACACTCAAACATGATCTTTTATTATTTATTAACCAATTATTTACGCCTTTTGATATTAAGTAATTCTATGAGATTACCGATCGATTAATTATTATTAATTATCAGTTACCAAACTCTTATTTACGCGTTTATTTACCCTTTGTTACCGATATTATCAGCATTATTTAATTTGAAAATGTTGCTGTTACACTATTCAATTTCATCAAGCACATAACCAACGTTTCTTACACATTCTTTACCAGCTCTCATTATAGAAAATAGCATTATACATTACAATGGTAAGTGATCCTATTTTAGTCTCTTTTAGCGCGTTTAAAGGTCTTCTCTCTCTTCCACACCACGTTTAGAAAGGAATAGCACTATTTTTAAAGACTACCTACTGTTATTAATTATTTCCAAGTTTTCGTTTCACAAGAGATATAAGATAAGTTATAAAACATAATTGGTACCATGGTATTGATTGTGTTTTAGAGTATATGAGTTTTGCGTGTCTAGAAAACTGCAATCTTTTTCACTACGGCGGCATAATAGAAGAGTACATAGTACTGTCCTTTTCAAAACGTAGCGAACCGCACTTAGAAACTCTTACAGAATCGCTACCTTTGTTTAAGTAAACGATCAAATGCTTGGTGAACTTGGGACTAATTTTGAGCCATCCCAACACGAATATTTACTCGTCAAAAATTCACATTTCAGACAAAGATCGCCTTTCACCAGCGCGACGTGCAATCTAGCGATTACGTGCATTTCACCCCCCTTATTATGCAGATTCCGGCGAAAAAGGAATAAATTTAATAACACGCGTTCGTGCGCATGCGTTATCGAACGCACTTGCTCCTGATAATCTGCGCGCGAGTCGCGTCCACCGCAATTACTGCGGGACGGAGGTGCGTGCCGATCGAAAAGAGCGGAGTGAAGAGTGATCGAAATTCAAAGCACTTACTGATAGAAATGGATTATGTCGGATTAAACAGCCAGTTCTTATTCAGGTACTATGACCTGAATAACAATTGGCTGTTTAATCCCTTTTTAATTTTTAAATTATAACGAATACTTAACGCGATCTTGTGTAGGTTTTTGTAAATTTTCATTTTACAACTATCGGTGAAATTTAAATACATTTATCCTTAACACCATCGTGCCCTGAAATTTTAGCAAACTGCTACCATTTTCTCTCCATTATTATCATACCATTTTTCGTCTGCTTCTTTTCTTGATCTATAATATTTTTATTATAATGCTTCAAATTCTTGGTCTATAATTTTTATTATAAATAAGAAGACAAAGCAGACCAAAATATAGAATATTTAAGTGTAGTTTCGCAGGGATTGACCTAAATATCGTTTGTAACAGTTCTAATATCCACAAAAGATATGATGAGTGTGTAATGTGTATAGTTTAGCTCATTTTTATCACTCATTCTAAAACCACTCACTCACTTCTATCACGGGAGCGCCTGACACGACACGGGCGCATGTCAAACCAAAAGCCAATTCGATTTTTAATTTACCTCTCGCAATCTCTACCAGTTTTGCAATCTTCGACCACTATAATACTTATTACTTAATCCGGTCTATTAAGTTCCGCTGTAATAGCAAAACTTATTTGTTATTCTGTTGAGAAAAATATAACACAGTAGCTAATTGGAATGGCACACTTTCTGCCGACATGACATTGCTCAACAATTGTTTGTAAACGACAATGTTTATTTATATTATTTTATACACACAGTTTGTTGTGTTATTTATTTGTGGTACCACAGTGTAACCTACTGTACGACCCACCACTATTTATTTTTTGTCTGCGCAATATAAGTAGCTTTGAAAGCTTTCTGTGTAAATATTGTTCGGAAAATTCGGTGAAAAAAATGTCAAGGTAACTGGTAGATATTATATAAAAATATTTACCTTTAAAGTTCGACGTACATATTACACAATATTATGACTATGAGTACACTTGATATGAAAAATACGATAGACATAGATAAGTATGTCTGATTACAGATTTGAAAGCACTCTTCAAAATCATTATTAGGGACTTTTAATGAAACTGCAGATAGTTATTAAAATAATTTTATATTTTTAATAATAAACACACAATACTAGTTCAAAGAATTTTCATTTCACTTATCTAGAACTAGCTTGTAAGTAGGTTTGGACGAGTCGGTAAAACATTGGCAACAATTAAAAGGCATAAGACTGAGTTTAAAATAGACTCTAGTTTTTGGAGAGTGCATACGTATTGGTATTTGGCACCATTATAAAATAATAAGGATATCATGACCGCCCTCAGCGAAGCAGATCCTCTCACGTCAGCCGTCAACACGCTAAAAATGAACAATCGCATTCCATTTGCACGCACTCTTAGCTTTTCCGTTCATATCGCATTGGTAAAAGAACTTCGAATGTTTACTTAAACAATTTGGTAAAAAAATTGCTGGAGATTCTGTTATGCAAATAACATACCTAGTTAACATTGCTTGGTGAAGTCGCATAGAAAAACCGTATAAAGTACGAGTACGATGATGTTGAAGAAGCCATGAAGAAGCACTCATAGAGTGCATCCTTCAAACTAACATTCTCTCAATCACAAATCAAAACTACACATAAAATAAAAACAACTCACAAATCCGAAACCAATTTTATATTTTCAATACCAGATGTCAGATACTAGTGGTATCTGGTGAGATTTTTGAAAATAAAAAATTGTACATCGGCCAACCATCGACGGTAATCATAGCAACGCAGCGGTCAGCAGCCAATTGTCGCCGTGGCTGTATAACTGACGCAAGCATTAACCATATATATATATATATATAATTTATATATTATTTATATATTATTTATATGGTTAATGTAGGTTAGGTTATATTTATAGCAGCGACGAGCTAACGCGTATAGGCGTTAGCTCGTCGCTGCTATAAATATTTTTACAGAATCAAGGGCTGTTCTCAATTTTCCGTTTGGAAACTGGAAAAAGATGGAATTTCTACACCAGTAAATTACAGATTTATTTCGGGTTAAATAAATCTGTGATTTACCTGTGCATTATTATAATGGATTTCGGTCATAAATAGGTCTCTTCACAATAATAGATGAAAATTATGTTAATGAAGTAGTTTTAGGATGTTTTTGTGGAGATAGTGAAAAAAAATGCTATAGGTACCTACGAGAAGCAGGTTCGGTTATACCAACGAATATATAATATTACTAACGGTTATACGGACAAATTTGCAATTACAAAAGTCATACTGAAATAACCAAAGTTTTCTGACTTTCATAAGTGTAATGAGTGACTTGATATTAAAGGTGGGTTTTGAGAATTTTTTTAAATAATGAATGTTCAAATCCGGCCCCGTTTAGCCGTGGGCTACCTAAATTCCGTGAGCCGGCAACGGGCTTTTTGTAAGACTCCTTATCTTCCGTCATTATGTAAAAAACTTTAAACTCATTTATAACTTACATTAACTCCATCAGTAGTTACAGGGTTCAAGTTTTGAAAATTTGCCATGCTTATGCAATCATGAGCTAATTGAACACATTTCAAATACACCTAGGGCCAACCTGTATACCTGTTAATTGCCATACTACTTGGTACTCGTTATTTAATGTGAGTTTCATCGTTTGTTTATTTGTCCTTCGATTACTCCACAACGTGACTATTTACACTAACTGATTAAAAAGCTTGGAGAGTGACCTAGGTTACTTTTCATAGCGAAAAATTAATCATTTCCGCTAGATTTGTGAAAACAGGGTCATGCGGTCGGAGCCGCGGTCAACAGCTTGTATAAAGCAATTTTTTCTTTTATGGGAAAATGGTTATTAATTAATTTTGTGTTAAACTGTCGTACACAAACTTGTGCCTAATGCATATGCCGATAAATTCATTGGGATAATCTTTTTCGACGCCTATTAGAAAGAAAAGTTTACCTAAGTAGGTATATTATGTGCATTTTTTCTCTTCTTTACTTCAAAAGTAATTAACTGATTTGGGTTAATAGATATACTCGTAAATCATGTAGGTGGAAATACATAGACTACTTTTAACCCGCAAAATGTATGGTTCCTACAGGATTTGTGTACAACGATATTCACGCGGTTCGGGCGTAGTCGTGACTTTTTATTGTTACCATATTATAATTTTTATTTAGCTGAAATAAGAGGATATTTTCCCGGCAAACATTTATGTGTAAGTACTTACTAATAATTTTAGGATAGTTTTAAACAATTTTCCATGAAAACCGCATTTATGAAAACAGAATTGCAGTTTCCAGCCGCTTACGGGGAATGCGCTCGCGATATTATCAGAAATCGGATCGTGGCCGTTCTTAATTTTCCACCGTCATTAACGCGCAATTCCGCAAAGATGTGCCTCTGATGTTCGTGAGAAATTTACTTTGTAACAGGATCAGGGAGTGCAAAAAAGCACCGCGCGTGTCGTCGGCAGCCGTCCTGACTACTTGTCCGTAAATTATGGTTAGTTTTTGGGCACGCTCGCGCAATGCAGCCTCGCGGCTTTTCACCTCATCCCCCCTCCCCCCAGCCCCGCCGCCCGCCGCCCTGCACCGACCCGGTCACAGACCTCGCATCATTCCGTCAATCTCGGCTACTTATCCGTCCGCGCCGATCCCTTATATTAATCATTTTTCCCAAAAAACGGGCCGCAATAAAGATCCTATCTTCCCGCCTGGGAGCGCGGCGACGACGCTTACGAAAGTACAGAATTGACAAACCGATATCGCAACTTGTAGATAGGAGGTACCTAATCGAAGCGTGTATTTGATTCCGAACCGTTCATTGTCCCGCCAAAATTAATCTCGAGGATTTAGCTGCGTCACAAAGGCGGCGTGCCGGCGCGTACGGTGGCTATTACGGGCACCACTTTATAATTACCTTTTTAAATAGTTTTTTTCAGCCACTCAACATATTAAAACGTCAATGTAAATAACTTGTTAGCCGCAATCTCATTTCTGGCCGATTGGATATTACAATAGTGTACGTGATTTGAGAGAGGTAACGGTGCGGCGCTTTATCCGCGCGCCGGAGCCCATTAGCGCGCTGTGGACACGCCGCGCGCCGGCCGACGCGTGTCCGACGCGCTGACACCCGACGACCAACACGCTTAGGTACGTACCACGTATATTATCAAAATCGATTTGTTAATCAAAACGTAGATTAATCTTCCCGACTCTATTACACAGCAATTCAAATGTTCATGCTCACTTTGAACAGATGATCGGGCGGCCCCGCAAAAAACGGCATATTACAATATCTTTAACTCAATCGAGTCCGGCGCAACAAGAGCAAGAGTAGCTTATTGCTGCTCGGGGGGCAAAAAATATGATACTTCACTTGGAAACCATGAAAAAATGATCCGCGTCAAATATAGATCGATTATATTACCACAATGGAAGCTGGCGCGCGTGGCCGGTAATTAGATCTGACTGAGCTCATTGTGCCCGAATCCAAGGCAAATCAGACCACGCAATGTCTCACCTGATAGTGGCAGTAGCTACCTAGTACCTACCTAGCAGTGTTACCAGACGTTCCCTATTTAAGCGGGATGTTCCGATTTTTTTTTATCAAAATGAAATGTCCCGCGCGGGACAGGCTCAGTCCCGCTTTTCGGAGATAACTCGACCGTGCGCGTGCAGCGTGCGAGGAAGCGTTGGCGGGTGACGAATAAGACTCAACTATTAAACGATAGGGTAAGTCTGATTTAAAATATTATACTTTAAATTAAAAAAAAAATATTTTAAAAATTCTGATTGCAATACATACGTTTTTTACTACGAATAGCTTTTGACGAAAGAAACCCGATTTTTCATTCAAAAAAGTTCCAAAGTCCCGACATGGCAAAAAAAAATTGGCAACGCTGCTACGTGTATAATTGCACGGTTTTATCCAGTTAGCTCGGGGTTTTGTACCACTAGTTTAGCACGCGCCTACTTTCTACGTATACGGACTAATCTATTTTGTAGACGATTTTTTGTCGACAATCCGAGTGATCGTCAGTATCGTAACGTTGATTAGACAACTGAGGAACGGAATGTCGTTTCGTATTAACACGAAAATTTTGAGGCTCTAATTTGTAGTTGTGCAACTGCAAGTGATTTAAGTCCTTTGGAAAGATTAAATTTACCTTCGCAAAACAGTAACCAACGAGTATTTAAAAATACACTATACATTAAAACTATTGAAATAGGTACTTAAATATTATGTAGTTAGTACAGATCCATTATTTACCTAACACCGAGCCACGACAAATTACAACAATTTCATGAAATGATCGGTAACATCATGAATCGATAAATTCTAAGCCCGACCCACGACGAAATACAACTATTTCAAGAAATGGTCGGTTACTTCATGAAATGATAAATTCTAAAAGAGCGAGCCACGATGAAATACAACCACATCATAAAATAATAAATTCTTAGAATGAGCCACGCCGAAATACAACTATTTCATGAAATGGTCGACCAAATGATGAAATGATCGACCAAATCATGAAAATTATGATCAATTCGAAAATCTATTTGTATTATACGAGCAAGCGTTGTAACTATTAAATACCGCGTGAAAGAAATATAAATGCACGTCATTCTATTGTACTAAACGTTTTATCGACAATAGGTATTAAATTAAGTTATCGCTGGAACAATAATCCACGATAATGGATTAGCGCAAGCGAATTATATTTTATAAACGCAGTTATCGATTTAATCGGGGAGAGTCGAATCGGTTTATGTGATTACGTATGGCCTGTTTTTGTTTTATAACCTAGTCAATATTTTTAAACATTTAGCGATACACGATGGTATTGTTACATCCATGGTTTCTTTCTTTTTTATTAGTTTCGTAAACAACAGGTGAAACTCATTATATTAATAATAATTTTTAATTTTATTTGATTTAGTTCAAGTATAAACCAAAGAGTTTGTTATTTCTACTAGCTTGTACCTACAACTATTAATCCATTTATATCCTATCGTGTCTCTTAATAGATTTCCAGTCACATACCTACTAGACATTCAAAAGCGTATCTTTGATAATAATCTGATCCATGTAGACTGAATAGGTACGTGTCTTTATAATTACTTATTTCGTAACAACTAGATAATACATACTTACTGCCATAGTTATAGTATCTACAGTGCGACAAGGCTATCTTGGTGCGTGGCTAAAATCAGAACTAACAGCGCTTGTAGTCTTGTGACACCCTTCTGACCATGTCATTCAAATGCCAAAGAGCCTTGACGGACGTCTAGCACAGACGTACCTAAATCTCCGTGAACGCTTTTTAAACTTGACGAGAAATCTCAATGACCGCAGTTGCAGCTATTTTTTTAAACAATTTGACAAATTGCGATCAGAAATCACCAAAATAATTTTATAACTAGACTTACCATACTTACTCATTATTCGTATCTTAGCAAGATAAGAACATAAAATCCCTACTTGACTGCATAACTAAGTATCCTTGCACAGCTACATGATTTGTTATATACCTATAACTATACCATAATAGTCTTACTCTTACGTACATGACAATAATTACAGAATACAGGGTGCTACTCAAAAAATAGAGGCTTCTTATAGTAAGCTTACGCGCATGCATACTTGATGCCAAGCAACGTTGACGCGACGATGAAATTGCATTAGACGAAACTTTTTTGGAAAATCGGCGCTTTGATGATGATCCACTGCTTGGTTTCAAGCACCTTACTAGAAGGCAGGGTCTGCTTTAAAGTTCAAATCCTAGACACATCTCTGCGAGCATTTTCGGAGTTACCCACTCGTAAATTGTATATGCGGGATTATAGTTTAAACTTTAAAGCATCGTGAGATAATTTTATGTCATAATTTTCTCAAAGATATCTTTGAGAAAATTATGAATTCTGCTAACCCGCACTTGGCCAAGCCTCTCCCAGACCTAAGCCAAGTAGTGACTTTTTTTAAAGCCAGTATGATTGTATTCGAACCACAAATTAACAAATTATGGTGGCAATTAGATTTAAGTGTTATAAATTTAGTATAAGTTCCTCTAGAATTAAGTTTAAGTCGAGACTGTATTCTCCATGGTTACGCTGTGAAATGAATTCTGTACACAACTTATCCGCATCTGTAGAAAATAGTATTACACAGACTAAGTGAAAAAGCTAGATAGCTAGGTCGATAAAAAATATTTGTACAGCTGAAATAAAAAAATTATCATTGTAATAGTTAAAAGTAAATATTAATTAAACATATATCTTGCACGAGTATCAATACTCGTGCAAGATATATGTTTGACACATAGGTAACTTTCACTTAGGTTTTACAAAAGTCCCAAAGGTTGAACGTTTAAGAAACTTTGAAAGTCGTGACAGAAATAAGCCTGGGTTGGATGATTACGTACAAGTTTAGTATTGGGTACCTACAAGTTTTTTTTATAAAGAAAATCTCAGAAGGAAACGAAAATGTTCAAATACTTTTGAAATAAATCTTTGTGGTTAATATTGTGTTGATCTCACAGATCTTCTGATAAGACCTGAAAAATTAATATCTGCCTACCATAGTGACGATTTCCAATTTTTCTGGTAAATTAACATAAAGAGGTAACGTAAATATTTTCACGTAATTATTTTTCTTTCTAAGTAAACCTAATAAATAATAATATTAACACATTATTTTTTGGTGATGCAGTACGAGTACATCGCATTTCGTCTAGTCTGCGGCCTCACATTATTGCCCGCAAACCGATCACAGTTTTTCTCTTCCCCGCCTGATATTGTAGTTCTTGCCACTCACGCTTCCCGGTATTATTAATTGTTTTTATGATACGAATTTGGAACGTTACACAATTATTTTTGGGTTTTGTGCTTAAACTAACAGCACGTCTGCGGCACGAGCCACTTGCATTTATTAGTCATATCTTTAGTTCTATGAATACCTATACAAGTAGTTTAAAGTTACAGCTATATACAAATCCATAGAAATGTAGGCATGTAAATGTGCTTGTCGTCCTGACTCTAAAATCTGACAATTACCTATGCCGAGGAGTTTTCTTAATCTGCCGGTTTGAACATTTTATTTTTATCCCGGCAGATTAAGGAAATTCCTTGGCATAATGAATAATTGTCTGACTATGGGTAATAACGACAAGCATATCAAAATAAAGCGTCTGTACAAAAATCTGAAGCGGTTGATTATATTTTCAAGCGCTGATTTTTTTGTTATATTTTGGAAACTTTTAGAAGCTTTCTCCACCACAGAAATAGCAAAAATCATATTACCTTTTTTTCATTTGGTCACTTAATCTTTTCAATGCAATAGGACTTCACGACGCTCGAGTAAATAGGTATCGATTTAGCACCGTGGGCTACCCTACTATGTTATGTTTAAGTTTCAAACTATTTAAATATCAGTTATTGAAACATTTTTTCTTTCATTTCAAGTCTTCGCATTTCATATCTTATCTTTGAGTTGTATAAAATTCTCGTTCCAATTTTTGTTATCAAACTCCTCCGAAATAGCTCGACCGATTGTAATGAAATTTTCTCTGTATGTTCGGTAGGTCTGAGAGTAGGTTGTAAGGTATTTTTATATATTATATATACCTAATGGCAAAACAACGTTTGCCGGGCCAGTTACTTTCTACCCTAGAAATGTTCTAGGGTAGGGTGTCCTGGTTTTATGCATATATCGCGAAAACACCAATTAGTAAAGCACCAAAGTACCTATTGATAATGCAGGTAACTTAAAATTAATAATACCTAATGCAATGTAACTTATATTCAAACTGCGGATTTACAATTTTATACTAATGTCCAAAAATTCCAAACGGTAATGTTAATCAGGTTCTATTGCCAAAACCACATAATAGCTTAAGCTGCATTGTATATCTAATGTTTGTCGTTAGTTTAATTTAGTTTAGCCAATGTCTAATCGAATCATTATTGTTACTTAATTAAAGTTTTGTCGTGACTTAAGTATTCCTTTTGTCAACATTAGTAAAGTTTTTAATATAAGTTAAGCTTATGGTATAATAGTATTGTATATATTATTGTATTGATATAAATCTATCTAAACACTTATAAGAGAAATGTGACTGACTAATCTATCAAAGCACAGCTTAAAGTTATTGACGGACCGGGGTGAAATTCGCTATTTCTTTAAATCATTTTGCGGAGTGAACCTTCTGTACCGTTAGGTACTATTATGTATGCTGAGGTATAGTCCTCCATCGAAATAAAAAACTACTATTGATATGATTTTGGAAGCGAGTGTCAATATTGAAATGAATTTCAATTCAACAACAGATCTTCCATAAAACTACAAGATGTGAAAGATAAAAATGTCTGCTGAACTATAGAATTAATGTCGGACAAATAGATCCATCAAAACCAGTTCGTTATCTGTCTGTCGATCACATAAACAACCAATTTTACAGCCTACTTTAACTTATCATCGTTTAAGATCATAGTTGAATATAAAATATTTGCATACGGAGTCCTACATTGAAAAAAATATGCGATCCAAAACTTAATGCATTTAAAATATAGGTATGTACTTAATGTGCGAGTGGGTATAGAAGTTAGAATGCGAAGGCTGGTTTATATTTTAAACGGTAAACGTAACTTATGTATACCTACAGGGTTATAGAAAAATTACCTGATAATTATACGTTCTCGGTCTGTAATTGTAAACATTAAAATTAGCAACTTTTGTTCTACGATTTTTTTAAATACAGTATTAATTTATTTCATACAAAAAATTAAATAACTCATGTTATTTCTCAATTTCTGTAAAGTTACCTGTGAAAGTGACCTGTGAAAGTGACATTTTCATTACACTGTGAAACCAAACACTACACAGTGACCGCACCACAGAATCGAGATTCGCGCGCCGCGAGCCGTTGGCACTTGCCGATGTTACATTACAGAGTAGTAACATGTAGAGTGTCTCAAAATCTGTTGAAATTGATTAGATATTATCGCCCGACTGTCAGGGGATGTTTTTCGCGCGTATCTTTATATTTGTAATTTTCTTTATTAAACTTGAAAATGTTCTAAGACCTGTCTGAAGATGTTTTACAAGAAAGGTAGATTTTTGACGCTAAATGTAAGTTGTTGATAAAAGAAACGAAACCAATCGAGTGGGGTATCTAAATGAATTGTTTATAATAATATGTTATTATATATATTTTAGTATGAATGTTATTTATTAATATTTTGTTGAGAGACTAATACACTAGCGATCCTAAACGCTGTCTAAAATAGTCCATATAATATCGGCCCTATTAAGTCACGGATGGTGTCACTTAGTCACGCTTAAAATTCTTCACACAAAACGCGCGCTTTAAACGGACTTTTTTCTTTTATAGTTTAATGAACTATAAAATTGAAAAGAAAATTTTACATAAAATTGGACGTCAGCTATGGAGCTATGGGCCTGATAAGAAAGTTCATAGTCCCACAGTGTGACGGCCGGTCAAGCAAAAGCTACACGGAACTGTGTAAATCCCTACATCATACATGGAACATTAAAACTTATTATGATAGTGTTTTAAGAAATATTTTTCCATTTTGTTGTGCTCAGTTAACAGTTATAGGTATTTAATTACTTAGCACCGGTAACAACATTATAATCAATCTTTAGAAATGTACTCATTGGTTTATTTTTTAGAATGAACATATGATTGTTGTGCATTCACATGGATTAAATAATTCTTATTTATTTATGTTTGAGACTTTTGAGAGTAAGGCACTAATTACCGTGACAGTAGCGAAACAGCCCTTATTCGGAAAATGTTTCTAGGGTTCCGTTCCTCAAATGAGGAAAAAGGACCTTTAATATAGGATCACTTTTTTGCCCGTCTGGATGTCTATCAATTAAGAGCCCATTTCTCAAAAATGTGCAGAACTTATACAAAGCACAATACAAAGTTGAAATCTGTGGCTCCGTGGATGTAGATATTAAAAGTTTAAACCTCAAAGACAAAAGTTGTGAACATTTAAATCGTTTTCAAAAACTCAAACTCATATACCTACGGTAAGTAGTTATAGACGCTTACCTACTTCCAGCGGTCCAAAAATCATGAAAAGCAAGAAGCGATAGGTATCTCATAGCATAAGTAGCTATAGGAAAATCAGAAAAGTGTGTGTTTATAAATAAGTATGGAAAAAAATAAACATTTTTATTAAGGCAGTCCCAAGCGATAATTCTTAAACACAAACAACCTCCCCTTAGATACCTACCTAATATCACAACCTACTCGTATATGACCCCATACCGGTATTTAAAACTACGTGAACAACAAAATCTAGCAAATCTCGACGAAAGTATTATTATATACCTTATATTATATACCTACTTAATCTAGGCATACAGTATAGATTGACTGAATTGAAATTTTAACTAATTACAAAATATTTAACGTAATAAATTACGTCCTTAATGTTTCAATTAGCTTTACATATACTAAATGAAAATTAATTAAGTCGAAAAATTCTAGCTTATCTCTTACACATAAAATGGATAGATTCGTAGGTATATAAGCCATTAATTAAATATATGAAGGTTCCTATAAAAATATTTCTAAAGTATGACGAATTAGGTACGATAGGTACTTAGGTAAGAATTTACTGAAGGTTTTTAGTCCAGTAAAGAATTCATCAATTAGCCTAGTCCCTAGACTTGTATCATTTTAGGATAATTTTGGTTACACTAAAATGCTACTTAGGTAGGTACTTATCCAAAAAATGATGGATGTTTTTGAGCGTATTTGTACATAATTAGGTATGACTATCATTGCAAAATTCTTAACAAGCAGTAAATAAACATTTAAAAAAAAATAACTACCTAATTGAAATCAACCAAAATATTTCCGATGACCTTGCCAAAATATCAATCCCTATTGTTCAAATTAATAAATCAATTATGTATGTAAGTGTTTCATTATATTTATGCAAATTTCAGTTATCAAGATGAACTTGGCACAGTACCTACCTTCTTATACTTTATTGTCCGAGTAACAATTAGACGAGCCATGTCTTCGTCGTAATTTAAAATGCGAACTTTATTTGTTTAACTTTTAGATTATTTAATATAATGAGTAAGTACCTATAATATAAATAATAAGATTTTGAAATTATTGATGCGGTAAGTCTCTATACGATTGCAATGTTTATCTATAATTATGATTTCATTAATAAAAAATGCGCATTTGCGTATTTAGTTATTTTGAGTGAAGGCAGAGCCTGTATTTTAACAAACAACTGTAAAATAAGGCATTATATTAATGATTAATTAATTAACTTTCAATGTTACGTTGACAAACAAAAATGAGAGTTAATCCACAAAAAACTGACCTGTGAAAGATCGCTAGGAGTCTCCGACTTGGCGGTGTTGGCCGCAGCCCATGCCTCAGCGAACGTCTCCATGGCACTCTGAAAGTCCATCTTGTCAATTCACGACATCAACATGCCGAAATTTCACACATGGGCCCGACACGGCGCCGGGACAACGACTCTACGACGCGACCACTCTAGCCGGCCGGCGGCGCGCTACTGAAGCACGGCCCCGCCCAGCGAACCGCCCGCGTCGAGAAAAACCGATACGATCCGAGCCTCCCGTTTCAGCGCTTTTCTTTTTTAAGCCGCTATTTTAACGAGTTTTTTTTTCACCCAAAGCCCGGCCCACAGTGGTGGTTGGGCGGCCTTCGGATTATTTACACTTGTAATTCACAGATTGCTACACTGATACTTAATTTGTTGTGCCGGGAGGGTGTTAGGCGTTATCGTTGTTACGCGATTACGCGCCGCACCGAGAGGCGTCCCACGTCGGCTCTCGTTACGCGAAAGACAATTCATCGCACGTCGCTATGATTTAGCGTTGTGCCTTGTGTATTTGCAGATACTAAATAGTTACGCTATACATATTTAAGTGAAGGCAGTATAGAGACTAATACCTCTGTTGTGATTAGCGAAAGCATTTAAACTACCTTTTTTGAGTCATCAATGTCATCAATTAAAGTACGAATATATACTTATAGATCAATACGTTCTGTTACTTCTTTACTATCTACTCATTAAGTATGAGACCATCATTGTTATTTGTTATAATATTTTAACAGGTAGAGCTGAGTCTTTGTCATCCCCTAAGTATATAGGTATAGGTAATTAAGTCCGTGGAATAATGGTGTTCGCAATTTAAAAGGCTATAACTGAGGCTAATTGCAATATCTTAGCGAATGGGCGATGCTAGGAGGCATTTTTATTCATTAAATAAATCACGACGGCTTTCTTTCAGCGGTGTAAGAAAAAATTGTCACGGCTTCGTATAATTTTGTACGTGGTCGTTTAAGCAGTATTACCTTCCGGGGAAGCGGCATTTTATCTTAATTTCTATAGCTTTCAGGATATTAACTGCGGGCTATGACAAATTGTAATGATCGGCGTGCTTTCGGTGCTAACCTACGACTTTCATAATGACGGTTTATTAGCCACCAAGTTATGTAGGTACATTATATTTACATACATTTTAAAATATTAACTTTCTTATTTTTTTAAAAGATGGGGAGGTATCAGCTAGTTCTAGGTGTAGTGAAAGAAAAAAATTGTTTGTCTCGCTCTTTAACTTATAGGGGAATAGAATAAATTATATAATATAATATAAAGTACTTAGGTCCTAAGCAGGTATTATAGATATACCTACCTACCTATTACCTATACTTACTGAAAGAAGAATAAAACGTAAGTAACATAAGTATTGATTTATCTAATGCATTTAGTGTTCTTTTAAAAGATAAGTACCATATCTACTTAAGTACCTACTTACTTGAAATTGTTCTACTTAAATCAACAATATCATTGACCATTGTGCCACTTTATAGTAGATATAGGTACATATGAGCATTATGATATTCTGTAATGTTTCTCAATAGGTAAGTAGGTACGTTTCACCCCAACAACGGAGCATCATCAAAGTTGACTTATGAAGTGAAGTGTATTAAAGCGTCTCTCTACCTATACAAGTAAACTTTGTCAAGGTGACTTTGCGGATTACTAACAAACAACATAATTTTATGGTTCATCGATTATTCGTATACTGGCTAGGTAAGTATGCACCGCCGCAAATTACCACCTGCAGTCCAGTATTTTTAAACGACTTTATCTTTTTCACTTTTTTACTTATAAGTACCTACTAAGGTATGTGAATTAAATCTTGTAATTCATTTATTCAGCGACCATCTCTTTTGATATTACATCGTTCATGTTCACACACATGTCGTTTGGCTAATTTTGAGAAAAAAGTAATCAATGTATGGTTGCAAAGTAAACTTATTTCAAGTACCTAAGTACTATAAAATGGGTCTACGCTAGGCGAATCGAAAACGAACCGAGCACGAGCGGAGCCGTTTCGCTTTGTCGTTCGCGGCGTCAAGTGTGGACGTACAACGAACCTACAACGATCACTGTCCTCCAATCCCTTTGTGATCGTCAAAAAATCGACTACAGATGGAACGCAGCCGAGCACGAACGAAATGCTCGCAGCGCGCTCGTTCGAGGCTTGTACAAGTCGGTCCACACTATAATAGTGTTCGGCTCGTGCTCGCCTCGTGCTCAATTCGCCTATAGCGTAGACCCACCTTTGCCCACCATGGGCGTAAATTGATAATACTAAGGCAATAACCTAAACAGGCCAACAAGATATCCAATATTGCTAAGAATTTAGTTGGGTTTTACGTTTTCGGTTATATGTACCTCACATATATACCTACTTGCGAATTAAATGGCGTAATGAATCGAGTTTGAATAGAAATTTATCGATAGACTTAGGTATTAGTACTACCTACCCCCATACGCGTATTAGCGTTCTATATGTATACAAAGCCAAAACGCAGCCATAGGAAACTGCTCGTGTACATATTGTAATGCAATTTTTAAATTTGTGACTACAATGTATGCGCGAAGTTCGCGTACTACTCGCGTCTAGTATGGAATGTAGGTAGGTACACGTGTTTGTGCATCTTTCCAGTTTATACGAGGCCAAAACGCTACCATAGGAATTTGCTCGCGAATAATAATATTAAAATCTGTGATTACAATGTTTTACACATGAGTTCATGAAATGGCCAACTGGAATAGTGTCAAAATATAAAGTACCGAATATTTATTCCGAAACGTTCACCAAAACTAAAGTTAGGTCAGGTTGTGGTTTGACATGATTACATTTTGCGCCCGAAGCGGGCACTCTACTGTATCACTTCAGATTTTTATGAAAATGCGACAAGCAACCATTTCATGATAATATTAATTATTATGACCGGCTGTATCATGAAATGATCAATATTAAGACCGAGCCGGGAACCAAGAATATTTATTCATATAATTTTATTGTATTCTTTATATTAGTTCGGGAGTTAAATATTTACATTTTTAACCCTAGAGTTAATGTCTCTCATTGGACAATTTTGTCAACTTACTCTGGGTTAGCGTGCTAACTCTGAATTAACACACTAACCCCAGGTCGGTGCAAGTGTACCTACGAGTAAGTATCGCAAAGGTTAGTCATTACGCTCTAACTATACCAACAAGCCTTATGTCGATTACCTATAAATAAGGAGACGGAGCACAAAGAAATGAGTGGTTTCTTGTTATGAGTAATATTTCCATACCTAGAGCTATTTTTATTCCTCCCTCTCTCCAGCGTAGATACCCTGCGTCGGAAACTCGGGACTCGGGGAGTCGTCTCAGCATTGTTTTAGCCACAAAGAAGTCGATACAAAGCTCCCATCGCCCTACTTACCGGGCTATTTATTGTGTTAGCAGTGCTATACTTATTGTGGGCTTTTATTTCACAAACGTAGACTGACTTCATATTTTTTTCTAACCTCGTAAATGTTTGGGTAGGCTGTGGACCTATAGAATTCGGGGAGTTAAAAAAAATTTGGAAACAATGGAGGACATTTTAATAAAAACCTGCTGTTCGTAAAATGTATTTCAAATAATTTAACTTTTTACTTGATAGAAAATATCATATAGGTATGTTTTTAGGGTTCCATACCAATTTGGTAAAAATGGAACCCTTATGGTGAGACTTTCTCCGTCCGTCCGTCCGTCCGTCCGTCCGTCTGTCACACTCGATTATTTCAGTAACTATCGAAGCTATCGACTTGAAATTTAGGATAGTTTTAGGTAATAGTGACCCAACGCCATTGCAATCATAAAACATTAAAAATTGCTTTTATTTTTATTTAAAAAGGGGGGAAAACCGGGGCTTCGAATTTTCAAAATGAAATAACAATATTGAGTGGGGTATCATATGAAAGAGCATTACTTGTGTATTGTAAAACCGATTTTTATTTATTTTTATGCCTGATAGTTTTGGATTTATCGAGCAAACTGTCGAAAAAAATACCGTCCCCCCCCCTTATCTCCGAAGTTTATCAATCGAAAAATCTGAAATTATTATGATCAATACACATTAATGTATATTTTACAGGAAAAATAAAATCAACTCCCTAACTATTATACTTTTTTGATAATAACAATAAACCACCAAAAACAAAGTTACGTTTGCGGTTCGCCAAAAAAAGTACCTACATGTAAATTTTATACTCGTAAATTCATGAACAAAAGTGATTCTTTCAATGTTTTACTTATTTTATGGTATGGAACCCTCGGTGCGCGAGTCCGACTCGCACTTGGCCGGTTTTTAATTTACTATGATCGTTTAAAAACTACTGATGGTCTTTCAGCTGCCTATTTTTTTAATGCAGCAGAACTAGGCCTGTTCAATAAATTAATATGAGGGATAGTTGCAGTTTAGCATGTAACGTTATTCCTAAAAATACGATTGTGTCTAGAAGACCCAATTCCATAAATGATGAAATGGTTGGAAACGTGCCTAACATTAGGTAGGTACAATGAATTTAATGCACTTATTTTTTTGCTATTGACAAGTAAATTATTAGCTTCAAGCCAATGTAGGTACCTACTTATACTAGGTATACTTTTTTGAGATACCTAACACTTTCTTTGAGATAACACATCAGCAAAATTGATTTTTTGAAGATTGATTTTAAACAATAATGATGTATCATCAGCAAACAGTACTGTCTCATGATCGTCTTTAGTAAGCTAAAGAAGGTCATTAATGTAAATAAGGAATAGCAATAAACCCAATACAGACCCTTAAGGCACTCCCATCCTCACAGTCTACCCAGAACACATCTAGTTTTTGAGGGGTGTATAAGGTATACCTTTAATTCCGTAACATCTGGTGTAACTTCCTGTGCAATGTTCTTGACCTCTGTTAATAATGCCTTAAAAACCCTCGAATACTACCTGTGACCTGTCGCACTCACCAACGTATACTTACTTACCTATTAAATACTTATTATTTTAAGGATACGTTGAGGGATACCGGATACGACAGATGCAGTACAGCCCAAGAATTGGCATTGCAATGTCACTGGTAACATGCACTGCACTGCGCACCGCGCAGTCATCATCTAGTAACATTTTTCTAAATTGGCTCGGGGCGGTCTTACCTTACTTTACCAGCAAAGACGCACAGCCAAGCGATTTAGTGTTCCGGTGCGATACTACGTAGAAAGCCTTATGATGAGTTTACTTACCCCTTCTATAAGTTAGTACGATAACATCTTCGGCTGCATCATCACTTACCATCAGGTGAGATCGCAGTGAAGTACCTACATAATATACCTACTAACTTGTTTCATAACTCCCATCTCAACCCCTTTTTATGTCCCACTGCTGGGCACGGGTCTCCTCTCAGACTAAGAGGGGTTTAGCCATAGCCCACCACGCTGGCCAAGTGCGGGTTGGCGGGGTTCACACACCTTCGAGAACATTTTTGTGAACTCTCAGGCAATCCAGGTGTCCTTGCGATGTTTTCCTTCAACGTTAAGCAAGTGATATTTTAGTTTACTAAAAACGCACATGGGTAACTCGGAAAAGTCAGCGGTGCGTGCCCATCAGGATTCGAACTCGCGACCTGGCTATGAGAGGCAGAGGTCAGAACCACTGAGCTATCACTAAATTGTATACCTATACTAAAAACAATAGAAGTACATATTATGGGTAGCTCTTAATAGGTAGCTGACGCTGTATTGGCATTGCAGGTTGTAAATATCTAATACTTAAGAGTCCGCTTACCCACTTCCCATACATTGATTTATAATCTATGCTCCTGGCCATATTTGGTTCCGAAATACTTTTGTTAAACGAAATTGTAAACGAATTTTGTTTTGCTTATGTCAAAGAGGACTTGTTTTCTAATTATTTGTTTTGTAATAAAAACAACACTATCTCACGTCGCATTAGTCCAGCAAAAGAAACACTTTAGTTAATAAAGAAAGTTACATGTTTTCATTTATAATTTTTGGTATTACGGAACTCGACCAAAGTTAAAAAAAATAATCAAAATTTATTATTATTTCGTTTTAAAGAAGTACCTATTTCCGAACCAAATATGGCCAGGAGCATAGATTATTACGATATGAATCCGAATAATACCAGAACATGATCGAAATATGCGCGAATTACAAATGATCTGGTATTTCGAATGCACGGAGACACCGTAGTTCACAGGACTCTTAATATATACGAAGTAATCCTAAGGAAAATATGGGAAAATAGTCCAGCATGTATATGGAGTGGATTTTACATAGAGTTTTCCGCACATATCCTAATCCGCCTATATCCCAGATGCCAATAGAATCGCCGGATTCAGCACTCGGCGCTACCTCCTCCAATAGGGGGGGGTTAGGTTTATCCTTTATCCGGTAGATTAGGTGGTCTCTGTCTGGCGCGGGGCGGGGCGCGACCACGCCCACCGGTCGATGAGACCACGGCCAGACTTGGCTCATTGTGCCGTTATCTATCGGAGACGCAGCACGCTCATCCGCCCGTCACAGATAAGCGCCGGTAACTCTGGTTCGTGACGTCACCGCCGCGGCACAGACAATCGCTCCACGCGCCAAACAATCGCCGTGAATGCGAGTGAGCTACGATGTATTACAGGTTGTTAGCAGCTAGTACAAATGTAGGTTACCAAGTTACCCTTTAAAGGCGGTCACTCACTATAGGAGCATAATAAGAAATATGATAAGATTTTGAGGAACGGCTGTATAGTCGAATCGGAATGGTTTATCTACTTAAGAAAGGTCATTTAATCTAACGAACCTTTTCATTCCGTGACTATACTTATAACAAAACGGTCTCACTGTGGGACGTAAAACAATGATCAAGTCATAGATAATGGTGTCAGAACTAATTTCAAAACTGGCGAAATATTAAATTAAGTATCTACAGTAAAGCAATCACGAAAAACTTGACTTTCTTCGTACATCCATTGTAGTTTTCTACGAGAATTTTTTTTCAAGTGTTTTTCTGCTCCAATTGAGTTGTATAAGACCCAAAATACATGATAATTGAATTTGATGGTCTCTAAAATAACTGTTAAGCCCGTTAACGCTACATAGAACTTACAAGTATTACAAGTTATTTGCTAGTAAGAAAGACTGATTAGCAAATAAATCAATCTTTTCACCAAATAAAGTAAGAGCAGTCGATATCATATAGATACTTAGGTTAGTATCTACATAAATAGCGCCTCACTGGCGTAAGGTGTTAAAAGAAAAGTTTCTGCAGTTTAAACTTTGTATAAAAGTAACTCCCACCTAATGTTATTCGGCAGTACATTCATATCTCTTACGAACTCTCGTACGATGAACGAAGAAGAAAAGGGGCTTAAAGACTTATCTTGAGATCGATAACTAGGTAGGTAGACACTTACTTCGTAGCTTGCTAATTTTAGCACCAAAGTGTTATAAGAAAAGTTTGCCAGCGCAAGGTTGCTTCTGGATATAAAAAACTCAGTAAGTATTTTACTTATTGAGATAGTACTTAATACAATATATGTATACCAAGAGTCATGTCCTATAGGATCTTACTCTGGGGCAATGCTGCTGATATTCATTCGTTCTTCGTATAAGTACCTACCTACTGCGGAAAAAATCAGAGCTAAGTATTAATTAACTAGTGTCTTTTAATTTATTTCTTGCTTTAATAAGAGCAAGTGCTGAGTTTCTTGCCCTTTTTTCTTTGAGCAAAACTGTTTTCCGAATATAAGTTAGGCGAATGGGAAACAATGGACATTTATTTTTTTGTCCTCATCTCTCTACATTGGTGGGTGCGACAGGCAGCATTGCGGGAGAATATCTAAGTATGATAGATAATTGCTAATTTCCAAGAGCATTTTTGGAATTATAACACCTGTTAACAAAAATACAATAATAAAGAGATTTTGGAGAAACTGTTAGGAAAACTTTCCAAGAAGTAAGTTCGAGAATTTTCTTTCAATTCGTGTTTCCGCTTCTGATCAAATTTAGATTAAAGATTAAAGACCAAAAATACATGACATGTTTAAAGGAAGTATAATTATCTTCATAGTTTTTAATCTGCAGGTCAATAAAATCGCTTAAATAACCGTTTAGCATGTCAACAAAGGTATTACGTAAGTATTCGAGGAGATAGCAACTAATAAATTCATTATTAAGTTGGTAAAATTTGTGATCTATTCATAGCGTGTATCATGTCGCGGAAATTAATCTGCCTTCGTATTACTTTGTCGAGATAACAAATTCCCTATCGCAGGGGGTCGCGGGGAGGCCTCCACCGCCCACTCTCGACAGTAAAGCTAAATTCATGCATTAGCTAAGTATAACAACTTTAAGTTAACAATAACTAGAAAAAGTATATTTAGTGTATGCTAAGCGATTGTGTATACGATTCTAATTCTTCGTATAATCTTAAACAAATTCTGCCGCTCGAAATATGTATAGAACTTACTGGTATTTTTTTACGATTGCTTACTGATTTTGTTTACGATTTCGACAGCGATGTACTTATACGATTTTCTTACACAATTGCCCCACTGATGGGCTAAACGTAATATACGTAACCTTAATACCAGATATCCTGTAGGCTATAGATTATTGCAACCATAGTCCATACTTGCCACACAGTACTAACGTAAAATCGAACGAAGAACATTTTTGCTCCTTCGCCCGCCTACAATATAAAAACAAATCCCAAAAATAACGCCGAGTAATGGTATAATCATCAATAATTCCAAAAAATATCCAAAAACGGATAACTATCTGCGGTATTCATAGTTTTATATTATGCCACTGATTTATGCTAAAGTAATCTGAACCGTAAAGCAAATATAAATAGGGTTAATAAATGGAATTTAGTAGATAAGGGTTGTAGAGTTTGCAACCCGCTGTGAATCGGAGATAATCGTGAGGAAGAATCATTTTGGGATTATTATTAATGAAATGTCACTCACTTTGGACTTTTACCTGTGTTGGTGGTTTTGAAGTGTGAAATGGAAATTATTATTATGGAACTTGGCTCCGAAATTAGCGCCAGTATTTAATATCCTGGCGCAATATTTCAAGGATGCCTGTTCAATAGCACATATGCCCGTAAAGTCCGTAAGTGTGTCAGACAGCGCAATAGACGGCCTGATTCCCTATTTTATCACACCACGGGCGGCGAGTTATTGCACCGAATACAGCAACAATCTCTGCTAAAGGCTGGGCTACAGACTACAGTAGCAGGCTACGGCGAATATTCGCACTAACGCAATGATGTGGCCGGGCAGATCGTTGCAACGCGAATAATAATAGGTATTCGGGCCTAGAAGATATTGGGTTATCCATGAACTGTCGGTAATCTATTTTAGCGGGCATCAAAGGGATTTGACACGACAACTTTCGCCTGGGTGGCTACTGGCTATACTAGGGCTATACAGATACATCTATGTCACTTCATTATCTTCGACAAGAAGAACAAAAATGTTTCCAAAATTTTAACGTCACAGTACTAAGAGGGTATATTATATTGAAACAGTTGTCCAAAATTGAAGTATTCTAACTATCGTAGGAACTCTGAAAATTTTTTGCCAAGTAACTTTTACAAAGTAGATAAGTGATTTCATTGTCTTTGAAAGACAGCAAGAAATTATGTCGATAGCCGGTAGGTAATTCTCAGTTTTATCACTATACCTACTGTTCTGTGGTTTTATCTCACAAGTAACGCACCCAAACCTAAAACTAAACATCGCTAGCTAATCTTAAACTCAACTATAAAATTCGATGAATTTGACAAGTCACAGATTTTTTCATCCACAGTCAGATTATCTGGTCTTACCCCACTCGATCAATCTTATCGAAGTTAACTATGATATTCGGGATCACAAACGACTTACGTTAGCTACACGATACATTATATTAAAAACCTTAAAGTATAAACTTATGATTGAAATTTGATTGGTATCAGCGATGGTAAAATGATGGCTATATGCATGGGATCATCATCGGATTCCGGGAAATTCGCCCCGCGTGAATACCTGCCTTTACAGGTAAGTGAGAAGTAACTAGGAATGTTTAGAGTCGGCAGTTTAAAATGACACACTATTATAGTGACACACCTAAACATAATATTCATATTTATCATAATATTATTTATAGTTTCAAAACGCATCGCCGAAGCTCTAACCATTTTTCTTATAGTATTGGAAAGGAGACCGATACACAGCAATGCGACGTTAATACACTGATGATGATAAAATAAAACAATCAGGCGAAATAAAATATCACTAGCAACCATTATTGTTCATAGAACTTACAGACCATGCGAATAAACATATTTGCTCTTATATTTAGCGCAGGCTTTACCACAATAAAACATCGTGAGTCAAGCAGACTTTCTTAATGCGAAGAGAATCCATAACCCCTTATTAAGAATACATGTAGGTACAACAAACACCACAAAGAAAAAGAAAATAACATAAATGAACTACTACGATAATAAGTTTAGGTGCGTTTGCGGCCTGTGTCTATGCCACTTTTTTAAACATAATATGACATCATATCAGGGACACTATAATATAGTTACTAAGATCTGCTGATTAATCCACTAGTACCTAGACATAGACTTATTCTAAGTAGCGCTATCTCTTCTCCCTCTCTCAGCCCTCTTTTCTCTGTCATTACTTATTGCATCAAAGCTCTACCGAGCATGAGGGATATCTAGTAAATGCATAGCTGCTCATGATGGTGATGATGAAAATGAAATTGATAATCTTTATTTTTCACATAGGAAGGAAGGAGCTTATATGAAAAGTCAAAACTCTACATCCAGGAAGGAAATCGGAAGGCAGGTTTACACCGAGAAGAACCAGCAAGAAACTTAGTACTTGCTCTTTCAAAAATGTCAATATTTTTATTATACAGTGTGAAAAAATAATATATCTCGTGAGGAGATGGAAGCATATCAGTATCGTTCTAAGAATCCTCGTCATTTAAAAACTCTTCAATGGTATAGTGACCCTGATTTATTAGACGTTTTTTATACAGCCACTATAAACGTGTACAAAGGCAAGTCCCAGAGTGTCATGTTGAATCTGTTGAATAAAACTCAGAGCCCTTTCTAATCGCGAATAGCTCTGTAGCAATATGACTTGCTGTTTGACCGGCCGGGCCGCTTCGCCTTTGCTACCCCGTCCCATCCCGAGCTACCCTTGAGCAAATACGCAGTGACCGCGCGAATCCCATCCACTAACCAAATTAATATCGCGCCATAAACTTTGACGAGGGATTACGACTTCGTGGAAAGTGCTCGTGACGTACCTGTACTCTTCAAATTCTTTTGTTTATCTATTACATAATTGTATCACTTTGGGGAAAATCTCTGCGTAGTTAAACTAAGTTGTTTATATTTACCTATGGTTTTACTATGCTTACCTACACCAACAACCCTTAATGAATTCTTCTTTCAAAGAAAATCTCTGTAATTTATCTATGTGACGGCGCCTTAGTGTAAAGTCGACTTCTCTCTACAAAATCCTACGCAAATAAAATAAGTATGCATTGTAAAGGTAAAGCAGAACCTATAAGTAGCCCCTACCTAAGACCTATCAAAGAAAATTACTAGAATGTTGCCTATTCATTAATGCTATACCATGTACTTGAAATAGGCAATCCGTTCTTAGGTCTAAGAATAAAAATATTTATTATTTGAACATTTCTCGCGCGAATATTTCTTTTCTCAATAAAAATAAAGATTCCGACGAACTGTGAACCTCCTCCTTTTTTGAAGTCAGTTAAAAATCAACCAATAATTTGTAATCTCGTTTTACACTGAAAAGCGTTTGGCTAGTATCTCTTGAACCGTAACAGCTACAGTCTTTAAATTTTTACAGATGATGTATTTGCCGCTATAACAAGAAACACTAAAAGTAGAATAAAATAAATATTTAAGGGGGCTCAAATACAACAAACGCAATTTTTTGCGTGTATTACTCAATATTAATAACGGTAAGAGGTAGACGCTTCAAATGTTCACGAAATATTTAATTGTATATTCTCTTTAAAAATTGAAATATCTAGCAGGACTGATAGATGACTAATTATGGATTTCCGCAAAATAACGCCTGCTTCCATTCAGTAATTGAAATATCTATTCAATTAAATTAAAACAAATTTTTAAGGAGGTCTCCCATACAAAAAAAAAACGTGATTTTTTGCACGTTTTACCTATAATTTGGTGGGCAGGGCCGGTGTTTACTTTACTTTAATTCTATTGAGTATTGGTCATGATAGTACGAAACCCTCAGTGAACCCTCGACTCGCACTTTATTATTATAATCAGTAATAATGAAGTGCGAGTTTATATAAGCTTGTTTGACTATAACCATGCCTGAGCCCTGATGGAAAGCAATAATGAGGTCTTAAGCGTGCTGGCTTAGAAAAAGCCTATTCTTCTAAGCTCTTCTACTCGTATTGAAGGCATCCAAAACCCAGATTATAATTGGCTGGGAACACGGAAGCTGGAAGGGTGTTCTGCACCTTAGCGGTTCGTATCAAAAACGTGGAAGAAAATTGTCTCGTTTAATCGAACTAAAAATTACCTAAGTACAATACATAAAATGGAGGTAGAACGACATGATAGGTATACGTCTAGACTATGCAGGCGATTCTTAAAATATTATAGGTAGTTACTTATGTACGAAAACATAATAACTAGGTACATTTAATAATTATCATATTGTTTAAAACAACGTACGTTAAAATTAAATATTAGATCTGGGTGCCTGCGGCTGAAGTTCCATAGCGACAATTTAACAAAAAGTTAAAAGTTTCAAACATAGAGAGGAAATAAAAAGTTGGGCTCGTCCGGGATTTGAACCCGGGACCTCTCGCACCCAAAGCGAGAATCATACCCCTAGACCAACGAGCCACGCATGCTATAAAGAAAAAGTAACATTGACTTGACCGTATCAAAGACCTATGGACGTGTAGCCTTTACATGTAGAATATTTAGGTGCTACATTAGCTAATCTTGGATTTCAGGAAAGTGAAAGGCTGTGTTTGAGCAGATGTTCATAGCGCTAACGCTACCTGCTCGCATATTGTACAACTGATAGATTTTATTATTGTTATTAACGCTGCATATTATGTATTGTTAATGCTACATGTTGTATCTAATTGAAGTTTAACTGCTGGATGGATATAAGCATTTTTACGGAAATTAATGGATTTGATTTTAAACCACACACATATCCGGTTTTGTCATAATTCATAATTGTGTAGGTATTATAATAATATGTGCAAGAGTGTGAAACACAACTTGAAAACGGATTAAACATTGTTAGGGTTCCGTAGCCAAATGGCAAAAAAACGGAACCCTTATAGATTCGTCATGTCTGACTGTCTGTAAAACAATAAATTTTTGGGGTTCCCCCTCAGACTACATAAATGAAGTCTGTGGGTTTCCCCATGCTTAAAACTGAAACTCAATTTTTTTTATTAAACCTATAATAATGGGGTATCTAATAGGTATCTATGGATAGGTCTTTAAAAATAATATTGAGGTTTCTAATATCAATTTTTTCTAAACTGAATAGTTTGCGCGAGAGACACTTCCAAAGTCCTAAAATGTGTGTCCCCCCCCCACTCTAATTTCTAAAATAAGAATAATAAAACTGAAAAAAATACATGATGTACATTACCATGCAAACTTCCACCGAAAATTGGTTTGAACGATATCTAGTAAATAGTTTTTTCTTTAGGAATAGAATTTGCTACCTAGATCTATATAAGGTCATGAAGGTGCAATAAGAACAGGATTTCCGAAATTCACATTTAAAAGGGTAAATTTTCCCATACAAAATTAAAATTTTCTTCGTTGTTCCAGCTACTCCGGAAAAACTAAAAGTCGTAGAGATCTGAAATTTGGTACCAAGGTTGGTATTAAGTCATGAAGGTGCAATAAGAACGGGATTTCCGAAATTCACATTTTAAAGGGTAAAAATCATACATTTAAGGGATTTTCCCACTAACTACAAGCACTTTTATATTATTATGTTACTTGCTGCTACGGAACCTTTCATGGCCGAATCCGACTCGCACTTGGCTGTTTTTTTTCCATTTACATTACGTAGACAGGTACAGACTAATTCAACTACCCTATTTTTATCTTAGAGGCCTATAATTGTATTGGAAGGTAATTTAATTGAATAAACCTTATACCTACTCCGAGAGCACTGAGCAAGCCCAATAAATACGAGCGCAGCGTTACAACATCTCTTTGTATCACGTGTTCGTTTTACATACATTAAACGAGACGTATATTACACAGAGTATATTATAAAAGAGTAAGAAAATTCTTATTGCGGGCGTATCGGTGCTCGTCGTATCTGAAAATTATTCAACGCTCGCATCTGCGCCCGTCGCGCTCGGAAAATGCGTGGACTATGAAAAACATGAGGACGGATAAATCGGATTCTTGTCTACATCTGTATACATATTGTACTCATATACAGATTATAAAAAATTCAATGGATTTTGGAAACTAGCTTCCGTTTTACACGAGATATTATAATAATTTGATGCATAAACCTAATTATAAATCACAACATTTAGAAACGAATACACGCCGAATTCCCATTTGTCCTATGCTTAGACCATTCAACAAATGAAATGCGCGATGCAAACTACTTTCCGAAAATGGAGGTAAAACTTTTTAAGGCATAGAAAAGAAAAATTTATTTTTGAATTATGAATTTCTGACATCTCAGACTCGAAACAACTGGATGTACCTAAGCCAACAGCAGAGCTTATCAAAATTTAGTACCTACTCCTGGCTCTAGCACAAGCTTTATCCTTATTTAAAGAAGAGCAAGGGATAATATTTATCGTTAATAATAAACTTAATTATCATATATTTTTGTATACTCTTCAGTAGTTGCAACGTGAAGGAAAAATAAACGTGCAAACTTACATAATATTATAAATCGACTTTTACACTTACATTAATTAATATAAAAATATGGATTCTTATGTATTCTAATGTGTTTCATCCCATGCATAACATGGACACTGGGTAGGGATCGACGACATCCAACATTAATTGTTTTTCAATCTAAACGTGTTGGCAGTCCTCATTTTTTTCATATTCAATGGTCTTTATAAAACGTGGTCTAATAAAAATAATAAAGTCTCCGCTTAAACGCAATTCGTATGTGTTACGCCGAATGAGGCGTAATAAAATGTATTAGACGCACATATTGCAAAAGAAAATATTTACGTTTATGAAGTACAGCGCTTAGGTATACCTACCTACTCCCTCGCATGGTGAATTCGAGATAATTACAAGAGAATTTTATCGGAATCTGATTTATTCGGTTGTAATAACTATACCTCTTTAGAATTTAGTGGAAGATTGTTTCTGCTTTTATTGAATCCCTTACAATAATTTAGATATGAGTTGAATCCTTTAACATTAATGAAATGACCGGTGGACGCTATGAGATATTATCAAAACTATGGAAACACATTCATTTATTCTAGGCTATAAATATTTTATAACATTTAATTATTAAATTTTTAATTATTTAATAGATTTGCGTAATATGCGGCGCCATCATATATTGTCAGGTGACGCCATTTTATACGCCATCTTGACTGATTAAAAATAGTCTCGCTAAATTTTGTAGACTTTAAGTTTCTCAAGTTTGTGCTGGATGGCACAAAAAGTGCTCTTTCACCGATAGAAGCATACAAGGACTATTCACACCTATGCCTCATAACACGGATCTGTATCTCCACCAATTTTATCGACCGCTTCCCCAAACATGGGCGATCATTAAAATCGAAGACGTTTCGCCGACATTAGTTGAGCGGAACTGCCGCGATTGATAGCAAACGGAGCGATCCTTCAGAGGAAAAATGTAGCGGCTAATGATTTGCTAACGACCATGTTTATTTTTTAATGCAAGCGACGTAACAGATTATTTCCTTTGAGGGTATTTGATCGCTGATATTACGAGATTCGGGTCGTCGCTTTTCCATTTGTGAGACGGTTGCTCCTTTAAAATTATTCGCGTCTGAGGCAGGATTTTTTTTTAAATAAAACATTATAAGAAAAATTGTCTTACTAATGATAATTTGGCATCCTCGATTATGTCCATATGTGACTATACACTGCCCTTCAAACGAAAACACTCATACCCGCAGAATACTGCAGCGGTCATGTGGAGTTGTTTATCCGCCATGTTATCTGCTGCCCAACCGCGCAGAAATGTATCGCATCAATGCCAAAACGTGATTTTTTCAAGTGTTTTGATTGGTCATTGTTACAGTTATTTAATGAAACGATTTTACGCGATCGGCCTGCAGTATATGAGACGTCAGGTATACTGTGCCCTTCAAATCAAAACACAGTTATTTACGGCAGAATATCTGGGGGGCTACCACCGTGACCTAAAGTAATATTATTGTAATATTGTTTTAAAAATTCCATACTGACATTGTATGAAAATGTCAAAACAATATTACAATAATATTACTTTAAGTTACGGTGGTAGGCCCCCTGATTCTACCTGAAAGAAAGTTCCTGCCACCTGGTCTCATGAGCAGTTCGTTTATGCACCTCTTGAATTATCCTTAATACAGTTAAACAATTTACAAGTGCGCGGAAATAGTAGTTTATGGTTCAAGTGAGTAAAATTGGTGATTACCGCTGAGGCGCCATTGAGATATGAGATTGAGATCTTAAGATAGCCGAGGACGGTAATCATCAATACTCACGTATACATACGACGTTTTTCAACACACTTGTGAATAAAATAATACTAAAAATAATTTTATTTTAGTAGATAAAATTAAAAAAAAATCTGTCTACTCACTAGTGAATAATAGTAATGGAAAAGTCACAGTTTGCGATTATAGGTGTCATTATGTGCCTAATTGCGGTGAAATTAGAGCCACTTCATGAGCAAGTGTGTTGAAAAATCTATGATCAACTTTAGTAGGTATGTACCAGTTACCATTGTCGAGTCGAGCAATTCCGGTCATCCAGGAGTAGGTACAACCTTCCTTCGGTAGAGCATACTATTAGAGAATGTGGATGAACCTAAAATAACATTTAAAACAAAAGTAAAGTAACCAACCTTTTGAAACCACCCATTTCACGACTGAAAGTACTTAGCTAAGTAAGTATAAAACATAATTTACAGCCAGTTTTCAACTCGACTTTGCATTCGGACATTTGAATGTTTTAACATTACTTAAAACATCTAAGTTGCCATCTCTTCCGTTCTGCTTCAGGAGCTAGTTGGAAATACTGAAAAAGTACTTCATAAAATATGGATATTCTTTCATGCAGATTAGACCCGTGTGCATTTAGAAAATCTTTCTCCCAACCATAACCTTACCATAGATATCGTAGGTGTAAGGTGTGTATTTATTAAAAAAATACTTACTCAAAGGCGCCGTATAGGCGGGCTGGAGATTTCACCTACTGTACCTTATACGTACGATTACCAGACCTTGAGCATATCTATTATTGTTTCTTTAAATAATCTCCACCAAATAAGTTATAATGCCTTCACTGGGAATTTGCACTGATGCTGATTGCACAAAACAGTGATAGCTCGTTAGTTAAGACTTCTTCTTCTCATTGGGGAGTCGGTTGTTAGAAAGACATCTGATGGCTTACTTAACCTAAATACCTACCTACCACTTGCTAAAGATTGAAAAACATCTTGCGGAAACCTGCATGGCCGTCGCGTAAAATGTATCAATCTTTAAATAAGCTGACCTATCAAAACACTTGCATAAATCATGATTTGACATTGACTCAGTTCTTTAATGATTGATACATTTTTACGCGACCACCCTGCTGCATGCCTCAAAGTTTTTGAGAACTTTGAGGTGTGCAAAGCTCGCTAACGCGAAAATCGCGATTTCCAAGTGTGCAGGTGGATTACGTCCAACCTCCCTACCCAGCTGTGCGACGTAAAACCTCAGTTCTTTAATGATTGATACATTTTTACGCGACCACCCTGCTGCATGCCTCAAAGTTCTCAAAGGTGTGCGAAGCTCGCTAACGCGAAAATCGCGAATTCCAAGTGTGCAGGTGGGTTACGTCCAACCTCCCTACCCAGCTGTGGGACGTAAAACGGGGTTCAGACTTTAACCTTGACTGATGCTGATTTCACGTCGAGATGGAACAAAGACCATTATCACTGATGCTGATTTCACGTCGAGATGGAACACAGACCATTATCACTGATGCTGATTTCACGTCGAGATGGAACACAGACCATTATCACTGATTCTGATTTCACGTCGAGATGGAACACAGACCATTATCAAGGACGTTGTTATAACTACCCACCGTCTCTCCGACCGTTGCTTTGTTCGGGGAACGGAATCATCTTAATGCCGGTAATTATACGGATTCACCGAATTACTCGGCCATAAGTAAACAAACGAAATGCCCTATTTACAATCGTAAATTTCGCGAGCAACTTCCCCGGGAGACTGGTCTCTTCTTGTGTTTTTATTTCCCCTTGTAGCTAAATTACACGACAGAAGTGTGAGAGACACTCGTTGTATTATCACAATAAACGTCTATCATCCATTATTTCGTCTATAGGAACTGGGCAAAATAAAACCAAATTTATTTTGTAAAACTGTATGTTTTCGATTGAAAGTTTGTATAAATAATAAAATACTAATTTTCATATTTTAGATAATATTTTTTTTCCAGCAGTCAATCCCTCGAGGCCAACTTCACCCTGAGGTATAAGAAAAGTTCCATTTCATCCTTGATTTTATTTGTTTTGTATTTAAAATTATACATAAAGGACCATATTTTGTATTTTATGCCAAATAACTACATACCTTGCTCTACTTAAACTTAAAACGCGATGGATTAATGTAATTACGAGTACACTAAAGTTTCTATGTCCTTGAGTGGTCAGCAATTTCTCACGTATTTTGTGGTAAACGAAAGCTTGGTAAATAAACCTGCTAAGAAATTACAATAATGCAAACCGCAACTATGAGGTAAGTACACAAATAGGTACAGCATATTGCAGTTTTTAGTGGTATTCTTGAAGAAGTAAGAAGTCAATGATGATCAACCCATAAGATTCGGTAATTTTTTTTTTAAAACCTATGGCACCTTGGACGCAAAAAATGTAAAGCAAAATACACACAAAGTGACTTCGCCTATATTACAAAAAGGGCTCGTCCGGGATTTGAACCCGGGACCTCTCGCACCCGAAGCGAGAATCATACCCCTAGACCAACGAGCCGACCATAAATATTAGAAAATTACAAGATGCCTAGCCAATCCTTATCGAACAGTTTAGATTCGCTGATAGTAATTACCTAAGTGTAAGCAAATTGATTTTCCAATTGATTTATTTATAGTAGCTTAGAATAAAATAGTCAAGAATCCTCATTTCTTAGGCCGCTTCCACGGCTAGTTATTGTTAGCCTTTCTAAGCTATCGTATTACGGTTATATTGAACTAAGAATTTTCGAGAATATCATGATTTTATAGCCATGAAGAAACGAAGGATTGCTGCCAAGAGTCTAGGTATCGATCTGCCTTTCAAGTCTCCGAAAGAGCCGATTGATATGCAGTGGAATTAGATAAGAAACTATGGAAGCTCCTAAGTTCAAAGACCAAGATTCTCTATGGCCCACGAAACAACCTATGGGGACTAGTAAGTACTATACTACTAATATAATGCTACGAAATGGTGACCTTCTGCCTGCTGGAACTACTGCACGGAATACCTATAAAGATAAGTATTCAGCGACTACTTATTTTTAAGGCGAATGTTTGAACTGGGTGTTTTCGCAGTCCCGGAACAGGACACTATAGCAGTCCAGTAGTGGACAACATAATACATATAGGTAGGAACCCTAAGTGATGTTGCAGTGAGAAATCTTGAAAACGTTCGCAACTATCATTATTTCTGTACTAAAGAATAAAGTAGGAATTAAGCTTTGATTCGGAAAAGTAAGACTAGCGCCAAGTAAAATATAGCGTTAGCTTTCCAGCTAGACGACACAGTGGAGTCGCGGCCGGCTAATGAAATAAGATCCCTCTAGACTCTAGAGCTAAGGAATGGCGGAATTAAAACTACATAAATGAGCCGCCCCCGCGCCAAACGGAAAGCTTAAATGGAATTCTCTAGGACGCTGAAAGTTGAGACGTTCATAATTCTGAACCCGTCCCGATGTTGGTTATAAAGACAGCAATGAAAATTAACAGAAATAGGTACTGCTGGTAAATAGGAATGAACGTAACTTTGTAGCGATTTACCCAACATCTGAATTAAAACTCTTTATACATAATTCTTATACTTACATAGGTATATTGTTCATAGAGGAAAGCTTGTATGTTAGTGATCTAGGTACTATGTATTAACTATAACTACTAATCTGATGGAGAATGTTAATAGGAAGCTCAATACGAAGGCTTATATTTTTTTAATTAAATCACAAAGTAAATCAAGACAGCTACTTACACTTGGGAAACTGCAGAGAAGGAAGTAATTTTCTCTTTTTCTCATTTTTCTCTTCACCTTGCTCACACTTAGGGTAGCTGGAAGAAATCTTTTCTTTATAGAGATAAGTTATCCTATGCATTTATTTTTCTTTAGGTAAGTCTGTTTTCGTATGTATGTTGTTGGTGCATAAATATGTTGTTGGTATAATAAAAATAAATAAATAAATAAGTAAGAGATAATATTATCGACGTGTGTTGCTTAACGTGTGTGCCCTTAAGGGTCCGTGCAGGCAATGAAGAGAGAGCTATACGCCGGAGTAACGTAGAGATCTATAGGAGACCGAAATAACCTATAATATGTCAGTAGCTCAACAATCCAGAGTCGGCCATATAGCTCGTATGGTTTGGGCTGTTGGGACGTTGATGGGAACCCAGATGAGGACACCTCTACATCAGAAAATGAGGTGATATTCTGCCACATACCTACCTAATGGTAATGTGGCAGGTTAAATGCATTTCGTAGCAGCGTAGCATATTAGCCATATTACCTTATCTATTCTATTTCTATAATTATTAATGTAGGTATTATGTATTGTATCGTAACCCGTCTTGGTATGGAATTATGAATGTTGAATTATGAGCAAATAAATGCATAATTTGTGACCTCCGTTGACCTACAAAGCCAGTCTCGTAGCAGCGTAGCATAATACCAGAGATATACTTACATACAATCGTCCTTATTACTTTTTAGTTTTTTATTTATTCATTGCTGCATGTACAAACTTACAATTACATCTTACTTTACTAAACCCGGCAATGGCAATACACAATAACGTAGCTATAATACGGCCGTTCAGAGAATGCGTTCCTGACACATCGCGATTGAACTGACGACGTAACTTTGTAATGGCGTTGCAGTTACGATAAAAATATTATTGCTGGTTGTTTACCGTTTTAACAATTGACGAGCATGTAAACAACATTATTATATCAATAATCAATTAATGTTATAAATTTGTGCCAAACTGAGTGTCAAATAACTTGCTAATTTTTTTTTTCAATTGTTTGTCAAAAATTTTTCTAAATCTAAACTGCGCTATTACAAGGTTATGTCAGCGTTTTATATTGGTAGTGACAGGCTAACAATAGGCGTCAGGAACGCATTCTCTGAACGGCCGAATTATAATTCACGTTTTTAAGTCCCAAATTCAGATGAATTAATTAGAAAAATATAATTAAAAAAAAAATTAAAGTATCTATGTTAGCTTGAGATTAGGAATGTATAAATTATAGCCTCGACTTTATACTTCACTACTTTGTATTTCGAAAAAATCCACGGTTTTCGTGGGATTTGTGATGAATTTGATCAGCAAAACCTAGTATTTAATATCAAATGCTTCTACAGACAGAACTGCAGAAGAGACTGAAATTATACATTTTTAATAGCTGACCGGGATAGCTAGAAAAAAGAAGGAAGCTACTAATACTACTAGTCATGGGAATGAAAAGTTTATGGTCTAAGTATTCCTACACTTATACCGAATGTAGACAAAAAAATTCGACCAAGCCGTTACGGAGAAGTTTGGTTACAAACACTGGGACATGATAATTTTATTTATTAAAGAATAGATAGCACCTTACAACCTATAACATTTAATGCACATTTTTAGCAAAGACGAGACTCGAGCTAGCATAGCCTCATCAGTCCCACCGAGGTTTTAATTTACGAAGTTATTGAACCACGTCGAATGTCGATTGGCAATAAGCAAACACTGACTTTGGCGGAGTATTTAACTTAATTTTTGAGTCACCAGCCGGGGCTAATTGGACGAGGCGCAGCGGAATTTCGTCACAAAAGAAGCACTTAAAACGAGGCACTCGACCGGCTCAAAATAAACTTATCTCCGTCGGGCAAGGGTTAAAATGATTTGAAAGGAAAGGTAATTCAGGTGGGCGCGAGGGTTGTCGCAGATGATTCAATCAGGCGCTACTGTTCCGCTAATAATGTTACTTACTTATTGAGTTTTTGAACGGATGTGAGCATGTTTCACGATGCGCCCTTGCTGCGGATACCAAGTACTTAAGTAGGAATACGTGTATACTTAGATGTATACTTGTAATATAACAAGAACAAGGTATTGTTATATTATAATTTATTTAAAGAGTACGATATCCATAATAATCTAGATAACTACCCCCTAGAGTTAAGGTGGATGCAAACATCCAGTCGCGCGAAAATTACTTATTTCTCCAAAACAGTAGGCTAATTATATATAAATTATATATTAATACATCGCAGGCTTATGAAAATGAGTTTTGCTCTAAAATACTAATTTACTTCCTAATAGCTCCAAATCTAGGAAACTGCAGGAAATGATCCTTCGGGAAACGATATGAGGTGAATGGGAATTTTTGAGCAATGTCTTTTTTGTAGATGCATAAATGGTATGCTCGCAAAACTCTTTGCTAATAAGCCTACAATGTATGTCATTAGCCTATACTATTTTCGAAAAACTAAATTTGAATACTATTTACTTTGACCGAACCACCTTAATTTCAACCTATAGGTATAATGTTATTTATGTTACAGGAAATCTATGAAATCAGAAAATTTCCATTTACATTTCCTAGGAAATCTGAAGAAATCCTAAATTCGGCAAACCTGCTAAAAATAGAGCAGTTCCTGTAAGCTCTATCATCGAGCCTTGATGTAATATAAATATCACACTTATCTCCTTCCCTGTCTCGTAAATTACGTGTGAACATGTTTTTCGTTTAACAAAATGTGTAAAATATGCACGCGTTTGTGGCATCTAAATAGGAGGAGCTCTAGGCAGTGACTTTAAATTAAATCAATTTTAAATCAAGTATGTAGCCATAACAAAAAAGTATCGCTCGACTATTAAAATAACGAATCACTGTCAAAATTCCTCCCAGTACCTACTTAATTATAAAACGAAATAAATGAAGTTCCCTTTTGTGGAAAATCGCCTTTGTTTGGGTGACAATGATGTTTTTTACTGTGTAGTAGGTATGTACTTGCAGAATTCATTAAAAAGATCCTTCAGAGAGACGTCAAAGAATTAACATAATAAATCTGTGGTGCCATCAATCAAATGGGTCGGATGATTTCTTTTAAAGGGCATCCTAAGCCCTCACTTTCATCGATGTACTTGCCTTCTAGGTCTTTACTTGATTAACGTCCAAATTAATGAGATGGATGCAGAATGCAGTCAAGTATCTACTAGCTTATACGGAAAACGTGGGAAAACAATATGTTTCGGAATTCAAACATACAGAATATATCAGTTAAAACAAGTGATGCCTATAATGACTCCTATACTTATGCCAGTAGGTAGGTACTCATTAACTATTACAATAAGCTAGCAAACCCGGCAAACGTTGTTTTGCTATTAGGGATAAAAAAATAGATAAATTGAGATGTAAGCTATAATACACAGAAAATTTCATAACAATCGGTCGAGCTGTTTCGAAGGAGTTTAGTATCAAAGATTGGCGAGAGAATTTTATATTTTAGTCTAGCTGACCCGGCAAACGTTGTTTTGCCGTTCGCAGCTATGAAAAATAGGTAACAACCTGCTCTCAGACCCAGTGATCATACACTATCGGTCGGGCCGTTTCGTAGAACTTTCGTTTCGACTGACGCGTAAGTAACTACCGACTTGCAATTTTATTCACGAAGTCCTCTATTTAGGTACACAATTAAGCGCCTATTTAACTGTGTGTATTAAATTACTTGGTTAAAGCCCTCGTAGAATTACTGAAGGCAAGCTTTAACAACATAAAGTAACTACATATTTCACGCGCACTACCTGAGTCCAAAACAATCAAACACACACTAACCGAACTTAAAGTTAGCGGCGCCCGGCTTAACTTAGCTAAGCTTGTGTTAGATAAGTTACTTCATTAGTTTAAACAAATATAAGCTCAAGTATACGTAATAGAGGTTCACACCTGGAAACTGTTTGCGGTACTCGATGCTATTCTATTATCATACATAATCTGTACGGTGAACCTATTCCAATCAACTTATAACCTTAACGCATCGATTGCTCATTAGGTATCAATGACGAAGTACGCTACGCTACGGGGACGAGAAATGTCACTTATGTTGAAGCCAAAAATTTCTCAAATATGGCGTTGTTACCGACCACAACAGTATGGGGTCGCTGACAGCACATAATGTTGTCGCTTACATTAGCGCCATTTTACAGTTTTGACAAATTAAAAAGCTTGCTTCAGGGCGGAGCATAAAAATCCATGGGTGACGTCACTAAGTGCTGATCCTTTATGTATTTCATCAATGCACATTACCTACCCAAGTACTGAGTAAGCAGTAGAGCTTGGGGTGTCAGATACCTAACCTCTCAGAAGAGGATCAGCTTAAGTTCAGGTCAAATTCTAACACTGGCTCAGGCGTAAAAATTTGTACCACCTATAAGTATAAATGATCTGTTAAACACTTTTTAGAAATGAAATCTAAATCACTCAACTTCTCTAGAATTAGGTTCTTCGCCCTTTAGGTATAGAGAACCTATATACCTACTCATAAAGAAAATTCAGTAATGTCTTTGGAATATAAGATCCCAGCAAAAACATTTTCATGTAAAATGTTGCCAAGACGAGAACATGTGGCTCACACTATCAAAAAGTTATCAGATCTCATGTAGAGCAAGACTTCTAACTCTACACGCCCTAACTCTATAAATCCTAACTTTATAAACTCTACACTTTAGTCAAAATATATTATGTCTTGGCTGTTTCGGTACCGTCACATGGGCGTAAAGTGAAGAATTTATTCACTGTTCTGTCTGTTCAGTACTTTTCTAATAGAGTTTTGCAAGTGGCATAATGGACCATGCAAAATTCAAGAAATTTCACATTAAAATTAAATGGTATCACCATTGTTATGGGAAAAAACTTCCATTTATTAAAAATATCCTCTAAAGCAAAGGAACACACTTTTGCAAAGTGTGATGAAGTATTTGAAACCAATGCAGTTAGTAAAACCTAAGTGCAGTTTCTGAGGAGACTCAATACCTATCTAATAAATAATCGTTACTACAGAAACTAGGTATTGTATATCAGAAAAGTACAAAGTCAGTGAATAATATTTTTACTTTACACCCATGTGACAGTAACGAAACAGCCAAGACATAATATATTTTGACTAAAGTGTAGAGTTTATAAAGTTAGGATTTATAGAGTTAGGGCGTGTAGAGTTAGAAGTCTTGCTCTACATGAGATCTGATAACTTTTTGATAGTGTGAGCCACATGTTCTCGTCTTGGCAACATTTTACATGAAAATGTTTTTGCTGGGATTTCACTTCTTTTTGTAAGTTGTTTGCGACTATATTTTTTATTTGGTTAATTTCCTTTTCTTTGGTGTATTTCTTGAATATCATTGCAAGGTGGATATTTGTCCGAATCAAGTATCCCCCCCCTCTATCATTTAAATAAGGGAACCCTCCTTGGTTCACCTAGTTTATTTTTTTCCTTATTTGTAGTTTATTACAAAGAGTCCCTTTATCAATTTTGAGACCTCTAGCATCAATATTTGCGGTAATTTCATACAAACTTCCATCCCCTATTTTAAGTGGTTGGGGGGTTAAATTTCCAACTTTTGGAATTTTGTTGGTTGTGTGCTAATACTAGCTTATATACCAAATTTCAGAAATTAAGTTTTTATTGTACCTATATACTTATAGGAAACCCCATACGAACTTCCAACCCCCTAATTTTATGGATGTGGGGTGATTAACTAAAAATCCTGAAACACGTATTTAATTGTTTATTACAAAGAGTCCCTATATCAATTTTGAGACCTCTAGCATCAATATTTGCGGTAATTTCATACAAACTTCCATCCCCTATTTTAAGAGGTTGGGGGGTTAAATTTCCAACTTTTGGAATTTTTTTGTTGGTTGTGTGCTAATACTCGCTTATATACCAAATTTCAGAAATTAAGTTTTTATTATACCTATATACTTATGGGAAACCCCATACGAACTTCCAACCCCCTAATTTTATGGATGTGGGGTGATTAACTAAAAATCCTGAAACACGTATTTAATTGTTTATTACAAAGAGTCCCTATATCAATTTTGAGACCTCTAGCATCAATATTTGCGGTAATTTCATACAAACTTCCATCCCCTATTTTAAGGGGTTGGGGGGTTAAATTTCCAACTTTTGGAATTTTTTTGTTGGTTGTGTGCTAATACTAGCTTATATACCAAATTTCAGAAATTAAGTTTTTATTATACCTATATACTTATGGGAAACCCCATACGAACTTCCAACCCCCTAATTTTATGGATGTGGGGTGATTAACTAAAAATTTTGAAACACGTATTTAATTGTTTATTACAAAGAGTCCCTATATCAATTTTGAGACCTCTAGCATCAATATTTGCGGTAATTTCATACAAACTTCCATCCCCTATTTTAAGGGGTTGGGGGGTTAAATTTCCAACTTTTGGAATTTTTTTGTTGGTTGTGTGCTAATACTAGCTTATATACCAAATTTCAGAAATTAAGTTTTTATTATACCTATATACTTATGGGAAACCCCATACGAACTTCCAACCCCCTAATTTTATGGATGTGGGGTGATTAACTAAAAATCCTGAAACACGTATTTAATTGTTTATTACAAAGAGTCCCTATATCAATTTTGAGACCTCTAGCATCAATATTTGCGGTAATTTCATACAAACTTCCATCCCCTATTTTAAGGGGTTGGGGGGTTAAATTTCCAACTTTTGGAATTTTTTTGTTGGTTGTGTGCTAATACTAGCTTATATACCAAATTTCAGAAATTAAGTTTTTATTATACCTATATACTTATGGGAAACCCCATACGAACTTCCAACCCCCTAATTTAATGGATGTGGGGTGATTAACTAAAAATCCTGAAACACGTATTTAATTGTTTATTACAAAGAGTCCCTATATCAATTTTGAGACCTCTAGCATCAATATTTGCGGTAATTTCATACAAACTTCCATCCCCTATTTTAAGGGGTTGGGGGGTTAAATTTCCAACTTTTGGAATTTTTTTGTTGGTTGTGTGCTAATACTAGCTTACAAACCAAATTTCAGCTTTCTAGGTCTTCAGGAAGTACCTAGGAATTTTGATGATCATCAGTGAGTCAGTCAGTCAGTCAGTCAGTCAGTCAGTCAGTCAGTGACGAAATTTGGGTTTTTTAGACGTCAATAAAATCTAAAGTATAAGACCTATAAAATTGAAACTTTATAGGTTTAATAAGTTCACTGGCGACATCATTTTCCGAGAATTTTGATTATCTGAAATAATTCAGGCCTAAGTTATAAGAGTTTAAAAATACGGCGAAACACTTCGAGAAAAGATAGGTAGTGCCCTCGCGCTTCGCTTGGCTCGTCATGGTGGGGACACTACCGTGTCCCCAGATTTGTTTTCATCTGGGGTATATTGCAACCATAATGAAAGTAAGTATATTAAGTAATCCTCTAACTAATCTCTACGATAATTACTGTGTACTTATGTAACCATTGCGGTTTAAAGAACCTATGAGCTTATGGATTTACGCGCAACCTTGTTGTCGACTAAGTATTTATTGTTTATTTTTTATTGCGCAGAAACTTCATTTAAATTCGAAAACTAAGCGCCTTCATTTGAGTGGGTGCTAATCCTCAGAATAAATTAATAGGTAGGTCACTGATATGATCCTAAGGATGAGCCAATCTGAACATTTTAAGTAAACCTTCTTCATACAAGAAAAACGTTTCGCCATTTGTCGAATTTCCCGCTAATATGCCACAATATGGCGGAAACCATGACTGTGGAACCGTGTGTGCGGACTAATAAAAAGTATAGTGATCATTGGCGTGGGCCGTGGTCCATAAACAATACTGCAGTCAGCTTGAGGCCGTTGGTGTCAAAACGAACATTTTTGACACCAGTAAACTGGCATCATTTTTTGCGCTGTTTGCCGGGTCCTGTGTATTTGTCTAATAGGTAGGTACATTAAGAATCAGCGGCAGTATTCGCATTAATAAGTTTACACGGGGCGCGCACGGCGCAGTGGCACTCGTGAATGGCGCCCCCAATGCCCAGCCTCCCGCAATTTATTTAAGAATGTTATGTAAATTTGAACACAAGTCTTTGATCGTCCGCATCAAAAGTCCGAGCGAAAAAACTTCTACGAGAACGGAGAAAAAACGAGACGAGCTTAAGAAAAATAATGATTTAATCTTACTTTTCGCTGTCTCGCATATAAAAGCGGAGGGAGGCGGCTCGGTGGTGACGGGGGCGAGAATCGTTTTTAATCTTTGCTTTGTAAAGGTGATTATGAGGGATTATAGGTTTGGAAGTATGGCTGAAATTTCGCGGCTGAAGAGGCGGCCCTTCGATTCATTTATGCGATATTTTTGGGTGCCAGGTGGGGTTGCGGTCGTGGCCCCACCGACGGCTTCCTCTCGAGTTCTCGACTCAACTTTTCTTCTCTTTGCAACTGCTCAAAGACTTTCATTTAGTTTCCTTTTTTTGATCAGCTTTAACAATCAGGATCAGCTGCTGTGATCCCATCGATTTGTGTCTCGATCTCTTGCAAGATTGTTATTTTAGGTCCCTGCAAAATATTTCGCATAGATTGTGATGATTGTCTTAATTATTTTGTCAAGCACCTACATTCTGTTGCATCTATCTCCTTACTTGCAAAGGTTGTATCATCTGCAGGATTGCGTATTATGAGATAAGACGTAATTTGTTTGTTCGTTTCAGTCCATGGACCTCACACTGGTGGTATATCCATAAGTGTGACGTCCATCGACTCAAAGGCAGGGCTCAAAAAATGATCGCTATAGTTTGGTGATCATTTCGTGTCACCAAGGTTTAAAATACCACATGAAGCCATCCTCGCCGAGTTCCCTTGTGATGTCGTTCATCCACCTATGATCTAGAACGATATATTTTATCAGCCAATATTCTATGATGCTGTGTGGTGTTTTTTGTAGGTAGGTAGGTACCTACACAAGGCATTTCCTAGTAGAAGCAAAGATAAGTACCTATAGGAAGACTTAATTATATTGCTTGATCTTCGGCGGGTGAACGGAGGGGGTAGCGCGGGGGGGTGGTCTCATCTCAATCGCAAATCGGCCATCTTGCGCCCCCGGGATCGCCGTCGACCGCCCCCTCGTCCATTATACTTTTTAAGCTCCAATCTCGTTCATTTAAACGGTTGGCTTTAGATGGCAATCGCATTTTTCCACTGCAGGTCACGTCTCCCGTCTCCTCGGCGCGCGAGCTTAAATCAACAAAAGAAAATAATAAGATTCGTTCAAATTAAAAGTGTAATGTCGTGAAAGTGCACGGGTGGGGCGTAATCCCCGCGCGCTCTTCATTAGGCGGCGCTTTGCCGCTTCGGAAACGTCTCTGAATTTTTCTTTATTCATAACGAAGATTAAGAGAAATGCAAATGAAGCGTGGCGTCGCGTGGTTACTTAGCTGTGTCAACAGAAACGCTGCGGCCCTTATTAAACGTTTCTTTCGTTTTAGGGATTATGTGCTTAAAACTTGGGGTAGAGAATAAAGTAGAGGCAATTATATTGGTAGTTTTACTTTTATCCTCGGAAGAATTTTTCGGGAGCCTGTGGTGCCTGCATAGCAAAGATTTCCTCCTTCGTAAAAAGACAAGGTTTCCGTCTATTTATCTTCATCATCATTATATCAGCCTGCGATTTCACACGTCCGCAGCTGTTATACATAGTCAAAGGTCATTTCAAAAGCGTACCATCATACCCTGCCTACAATATTCCTTATCCAGCTGCTTCCCGACACCCATTTGTGTCATCTGCTAATGAGCTGTAGGGACGCCCCGTACTAAGTATATGCTTACCTTCTTGTAAACGCGGTCTAGACTTTATGCCTCCATAGCTCCGCAACGGCCATCCGCTCTATGGCCATCGGAAAGCATGACTTGTCCAGTGCCCACTGCCACTTGAGACTAGTGGTCAATCAGGTCTCCTGCGGATCTCTTATGTTATGATTTTATTTCAGGGAAATTCCTTACAGAGCCTGACAATGTAGCCAAGGATTTGATCAAAGTACTCTTCGCAAGGGTGCTGCACCTGAAAGCTAAAAAAAAGGTGGTAGGTAATTAGTCTGCATGAAATCCCACACTGGCCCAAGCCCTTGCGGGGACTTGAACTTTCATGCGTTTTTCTCAAGATTTTTTTCTTTCACCGCTAAGCAATTTATTTTATTTCCACAACGCTCGTAACTCGAAAAAAAAAGTCGAATCGAAAAAGTCGAGTCGGGAATCGAACTCTACTTACCTGACTACAATTTATTATACCAAACTTAACCAAAAAAAATACTTAGGTACTCGTTTTTATCTAATCGCCATCCGTCATCCTTATTTGTTTAGAAACGCATCAAACTTTATTACGAACGGAATTTATCATAAGGAATGCCATTTTGCTATACTTATTGCCTTTTGGCTTATATAAATATACTAGCAGATACCCGCGGCTTCGCACGCGACAATTTTAGTTTTCCCTATTCTACGGGAACCATCCATTTTCCGGAATAAAAAGTACCCTTTGTGTTAATTTACATGAAATCTATCTTCATTTCAACTTTAAACCAAAAACTTTCAGTAGTTGTGCGTGAAGGAATAAATTTTCTCCCGCATGAATATCTGTTTTCCCTATTATCACTAAAACAATGGAATTTCCCGAGAAAAAAGTAGTTGATTCTAGGATATAATCTATCTCCATTCCAAATTTCAGCCCAATCGGTTCAGAAGTGACCGCACGATGGAGTATTTCTCCCGCATGAATGTCTGCTATTTAACTATTTTCTTAGAAACCATGGATTTTACCGGGATAAAAATTTGCCTATGTATTAATCCAGGATAAAACCTATCCCCTTTTTGAATTTTAGTCATATCCGTTCAGTAATTACAGCGTGAAGTAGTATTTTTCCCTCGTGCATATCTGTTTTTAAGTTTTCCCGCGGAAACCATGGTGTTTTTGGGATAAAAGGTAGCTTATGTGTTAATCCAGGATATAATTTATCTCCATCCCAAATTTGAGCTAAATCGGTTCAGTAATTGCGGCGTGAACGAATATTTTCCCACGTGGATTTCTGTTTTTCACTATGATCATACTCGTAGAATTCATGAAATTTTCCGAGATGAAAAGTAGCCTACGTATTAATCCAGGATATAATCTATCTTTATTCCGAAAGTCAGCCATATCAGTTCAGTAATTACGGTATGAAGGAATATTTTTCACGCGTGGATTTCTTTTTTTCATTATTATCATAGAAACCATGGAATTTTCCGGGATGAAAAGTAGGCTTTGTAATAATCCGGGATTAAATCTATCTCCTCTCCGAATTTCAGCCATATCAGTTCAGTAACTACGGCGTGAAGTAGTATTTTTCGCATATGAATATCTGTTTTTCTTATTTCCTGCAAAAACCATGGATTTTTCCGGGATAAAAAGTAGCCTTTTTATTTACCCAGGATATAATCTATCTCCGTTTCAAATTTCAGCCAAATCAGTTGTGCACTTGCGGCATGAAGATTTTTTTCCGCGTGAATTTCGGTTTTTACTAATCCCACGGGAACCATGAATTTTTTCGGGATGAAAAGTAGCCTTCGTATTAATTCAAGATATAATTAATCTATCTTTATTCATAATTTCAGCCGTACCAGTTCAGTAATTACGGCGTGAAGCAGTATTTTTCCCGCGTGAATATCTGTTTTTCCCTTTTCCTTCAAAACCCATGGATTTTTCCGAAATAAAAAGTACCCTATTTATTAACCCAGGATATAATCTATCTCCATTTCAAATTTCAGCCAAATCGGTTGTGTACTTGCGGCATGAAGATTTTTTTTCCGCGGGAATTTCGGTTTTTAACTAATCCCACGGGAACCATGAATTTTTGCGGGATGAAAAGTAGCCTATGTGCTAATCCAAGATACAATCTACCTCCATTCCAAATTTTAAACAAATCTGTTCAGTAGTTGCGGCGTGAAGACGTAATTTAACTTAATAAAATCCAAACTTCGGACCACCGTTTCACCCCCTTAGAGGGTGAATTTTTAAAAATCCTTTCTTAGTGCACCCCTAGACCTCATAAGGTACCTGTGTCTTGTGGTAAATTTGGAGTCTATAGACCCAGCGGTTTGGGCTGTGCGTTGATATGTCAGTCAGTCAGTCAGTCAGTTTCTTCTTCTTTTATATATTTAGAAGATTATATTTTGTAAAGAGAATTTTTCCTTAAACATTTGAAAAACAAAAACAAAATAACAATGTAAAATGCTTTTCTTAGCATTAAGATCGATCGGACGGTTCATTTATTTGTTCATCCAGTCTTAACGTTCATGCTCGTCGCAACTCTTTCGCTGGCGGTCGCCTGGATAGTGATGGGCGATGACTGAAATATGCCACGATAAAATAAGTTTAATAAAATAAAACAAAAAAAACACTGATTGAACTACTGTAGTTTGGATTCCTACGATGCCACATAAGTAGCCGTAGCCAAATGACATTCAAAAAGTGTATGAAAATGACATAGACGATGTCCAAATTGACCAGGAACTTTCATTTGAGTGAATCGAATAGAATCGAAATATTATATCACATGGCTAAGGCTGAAGTCTTTTAATCAGTTCAGACAACACCTACTTTAACTTCATTAAGTTATACTAGGTAAAATAAAGAAACTCGCAAACACAGGTTAGCTAGGTGCTTAAAACATTACGCGAGTTCTGGTCTCAAAGAAAATATTTTTTAATAAAATTTTACGAAAAATAATCAAGGGTTCCCACGGGATTCATAAAGGACTAAACACGCGGATGGAGGCGCGGGTAAAAAAAGATTTTTGATTCTTTGAGTAGGTAATAAGCCTTCAGCGTAATACGTTGAAATCCTGATGAAGATGACGATGCATAAAGCATAGGTAGGTAAATAATACCTATTATAATACTACTGACTCTTTACTGGAATTATTGTCATGCCTACAATATTTGTCAAAGGAAATCCGTATACAACAAGAATACTTATTAATAAACAAACAAATGCAATGTAAATTAAAATATTTAGTTTGTTTATTATTCGTAACAATTAAGTAAATATATTATAAACAAGCAAATAAAGATATTCTATACTGCCCTAACAAGTTAAAGTTCGATAACAAGAAGCACATCACTAAAAAGTACCCACTCAACTTGGCGAAGAGCATTTTTATTCGGAATTTATATCTGGCAACGAATCCCACATTATTGTCTCCGAGCATTTATTTTCTGATGGGCATTAAAACGCAAACCCCTTTTTCTCGAAGGCGATTCCATTTTAGCTGGGTTTAGGAAATTTAAGGCCCGTCTTAAATAGTCCCCGATATTGTTGGCCCTCGAATGGCGGCACGAATAATTAATTTACTCTGCTATTATTCCGTTCGCTCATTCAGATAATATTGCGAAGGAGTTAGGTTTTATTATATTTTATTCTAACTTTAGAGTGGCAGTTCTGTTATTCTATTGGAATTTGGATCGTGAAAATACCTACACATGTTTTTGTCTTGCTATATTAATAGAACATACGTAATAAAACCGGCCAAGTGCGAGTCGGACTCGCACACCGAGGGTTCCATACCATAAAAGAAGTTAAACATTAGAAGAATCACTTTGGTTCATGAATTTAAGAGTATAATTTATATGTAGGTAGTTTTGTTGGCAAACCGCAAACATAACTTTGTTTTTGCCGATTTATTGTTATTATCTAAAAAAGTATAATAGTTAGAGAGTTGATTTTATTTTTCCTGTAAAATATACGTTAATGCCTATTGATCGTAATTATTTCAGATTTTTCGATTGGTAAACTTCGGAGATAAGGGGGGGGAACGGTATTTTTTTCGACAGTTTGCCCAATAAATCAAAAACTATCAGGCATAAAAATAAATAAAAATTAGTTTTAGTATACACAAGTAACGCCCTTTCATATGATACTCCACTCAATATTATTATCTCATTTTGAAAATTTTTCGACCCGGTTTTCCCCCCTTTTTAAATAAAAATAAAAACAATTTTCAAATTTTTACGATTGTTATGACGTCGCGTCACTATTACCTATAACTATTCTAAATTTCAAGTCGATAGCTTGAATAGTTACTGAAATAATCGAGTGTGACAGACGGACGGACGGACGGACGGAGAAAGTCTCACCATAAGGGTTCCATTTTTACCAAATTGGTATGGAACCCTAATAAAAACTATACTATGCATGTACGCCAGACGATATATCGACTTCAAGCATGGCGGTTAATTTCCACATAGATTTACTCGTACCATGCGGTAAAGTGTGTGTTAACACACACACTTTACCGCATTAACCATTGATTAAACATATAAAGGATCAGCACTTAGTGAAGTCACGCATGTATTTATGTATAGGCACCGCTCTGAAGCCGGATTTTTAATTTGTCAAAACTGTAAAATGGCGCTAATGTAAGCGACCGACAGCAGTATGTGCTGTCAGCGGTACCAAAATGTACGACGCGCGACGACGAAAAACTTCGATCTGTGTATTACCTATTTAAAAACCTAACCTCAATCAACTTTTTAAAATCTAAATAATGTTAAGCCACGATTGCAAATAAAAATGCGACTTTCATAAGAATAATCTTAAAATAGAAGATTTGTACTATTTAATGACACATATACATCTCTGTACATTCTGGGGCACGCGTCCATACAATTTTCGTCCATCTCGTTTGAGAAATTTTTGGCTTCAACATACGTCACATCTTTCCCGGTGGGTTCACCGGAGGGTGATTATACACAGGACCGAGCCTAACGAACTCTCCGAGGCACGGGCTTCTGTTTTGACCGGAAAACGTCAAAATTTCTTTCATACTGGGAAGTAATTCAGAAACCCGATGGTAACAGAATTGTAGAGTAGGGAGAGTTCTTTGTTGTCGGTAAAGGCTCGGAATACCTAATAGTACCTGAGTCTAATTGCGTAAGAAAAACGTATTCATCGCTATCGTAATCGACGTAAATTAGGAAACCAATCAGCGGGCAGAATTTATAAACGATTACTATAACGATGAATACGTTTTTCTTACTGTTTTGTCTATACCATTTTGCATTGTGAAGTTACCATCTATTGAGGATGTCGCAATGTTGGGACTAAACGTGCTCCGAAAGTGTTTTGTGTGAAGAATGGTGTGTGTGTGTGATGGTGGTTGCATTGGTCGTTACTCGTTCGGGAACTTGGGAAGTGGATAGTCTATTCAAGATATTCTATTCGAGTAGCGTATTAAGTATAGCAAAACATATTACTTAATCTTTCCTGCGAATTATGGATTTCCACAGAGCTTTTTCAAAATCCGTAGAGTTGCACTATCGTAGAGATATCGCTTTGTGCAGTCAACATCTCCTGAGGATATCCCGGTGTCGGAACAAAACGTGCATCGAAAAAAGTGTTGGATGAATTGTGTGTGGTGTTTCATGTGGGCACTGGGCAGTGTTCCTGCATATTGGACCATATAGATTCTTCTTAAAGTAGCGGATTATAGCGAAAAAAATTAATCTGTCCTGCTAAAAAAACGCCTGCTTCATTTCATTATAATTTGTTATACCTATATATTAAAAAATTATAGCACTCAATAGCTAAAGGAATTCATTACATAGCTAATTAGCTATGTAATCATAGACCTTTTGCACTCAAAACACAGCCTCGCAGGGATTTTTTTTATTACTTTGTACGTAAGATAGGTATACTTAATATAAACTATGTTAAGGTTAATAAACATAATTGCGAATATGTATCAATGTCATATATTTGCATTGGCTAATGGAAATGGGACATTTTTGAAGCTCTTGTGACGACTGCACTGGGGCGGGCGGGCGGCGGACGGGCGGCCGCCATGTTTGCACACTCGTTCATATCCCGCCCGGTGAAATCGCCCGAATAACCCAATGCAAGGCTACTGTAGAATGAGCTTCTGTTTATGAACTATAGACTACATTCCTCTGTAGATAGTCTTCGTATTATTTTAGTCTACAGTCTTACGGCTTTTATACAACGTGTATTTTAAATTACTTGCCCTAATTAGTCGAAAGCCTAAAGCAGGCAACGACGAATAGATGCATGAAAAAATATCACAAGAAGTCATATCCTGAGGGAACTATAGGCAGTTCAAAATTGTACCATACAATCCCTAAAAACAGCTGGTTCAATATCAATGAACTGGGAATAATGAAAATGAGGTTGGTTGATATAACAATTAGGGTTGCTTCATTTTATTTTTCTTAATGAAATAATACTTTTTGTATTGAAAATAAAATAATCGGAACTTCTTATCACATTAATTTGTTTCTAAGTTCTAGTTAAGTGGTAAGTTGCGGGCACACTGCGATTTAACCCACACCTTGTATATCTGTGGTTACGGCTTCCTAAAGGGACCTCCGCTGTTTGGGCTGATTATCTGAGAATCTTTTGGAGAAGGCTCAGCGCCCACAAACCACTGTGACTGATGATGGTGAAAAACTTGCAATTCATCAATTTTTGTCAATTTCGATGACTATTTTTTTCATAGGTTAACGTCTAGAACTAGAAAGTCCGATGGTAAGTATATCATCAAGATGCTCAGGAGATATCTAGTCATAAAAAGTCCTTGAAGTTTACCATAAACTTGGTTATTTTTTAGGGTTCCGTACACGAAGGGTAAAAAAGGAACCCTATTAGCGAATGTCCAAATTGTAAAGCCCTATCCATACTTAGGAACCGTGGTATCAGCTTAATTTGATTAGCGGCCGCAGCCCGCAAGCCATAGAGTGCGTCCTCCGCCGCCGCTCAGCGTAGCCGGACGGACGGTAAACTTTGTCGACTCCCACTATTTTACTTACCTACCTACGCGTTTAATCTCAATCATTTTGATTGCTTTAACTCACACACCGGCAGCGGAGATCAAATTAAAACACTAGGAAATAATAGGTAATTTTACAACTTCTATAACAGAAGTTGATTCAAATAATCTGGGGACACGGTAGTGTCCCCGCCAAGACGAGCCAAGCGAAGCGCGAGGGCACTACCTATCTTTTCTCGAAGTGTTTCGCCGTATTTTTAAACCCTTATAACTTAGGCCTGAATTATTTCAGATAATCAAAATTCTCGGAAAATGATGTCGCCAGTGAACTTATTAAACCTATAAAGTTTCAATTTTATAGGTCTTATACTTTAGATTTTATTGACGTCTAAAAAACCCAAATTTCGTCACTGACTGACTGACTGACTGACTGACTGACTCACTGATGATCATCAAAATTCCTAGGTACTTCCTGAAGACCTAGAAAGCTGAAATTTGGTATATAAGCTAGTATTAGCACACAACTAACAAAAAAATTCCAAAAGTTGGAAATTTAACCCCCCAACCCCTTAAAATAGGGGATGGAAGTTTGTATGAAATTACCGCAAATATTGATGCTAGAGGTCTCAAAATTGATATAGGGACTCTTTGTAATAAACAATTAAATACCTGTTTCAGGATTTTTAGTTAATCACCCCACATCCATTAAATTAGGGGGTTGGAAGTTCGTATGGGGTTTCCCATAAGTATATAGGTATAATAAAAACTTAATTTCTGAAATTTGGTATATAAGCTAGTATTAGCACACAACCAACAAAAAAATTCCAAAAGTTGGAAATTAAACCCCCCAACCCCTTAAAATAAGGGATGGAAGTTTGTATGAAATTACCGCAAATATTGATGCTAGAGGTCTCAAAATTGATATAGGGACTCTTTGTAATAAACTACAAATAAGAAAAAAAATAAACTAGGTGAACCAAGGAGGGTTCCCTCATTTAAATGATAGAGGGGGGGGGATACTTGATTCGGACAAATATCCACCTTGCAATGATATTCAAGAAATACACCAAAGAAAAGGAAATTAACCAAATAAAAAATATAGTCATAAACAACTTACAAAAAGAAGTGAAATCCCAGCAAAAACATTTTCATGTAAAATGTTGCCAAGACGAGAACATGTGGCTCTCACTATCAAAAAGTTATCAGATCTCATGTAGAGCAAGACTTCTAACTCTACACGCCCTAACTCTATAAATCCTAACTTTATAAACTCTACACTTTAGTCAAAATATATTATGTCTTGGCTGTTTCGTTACTGTCACATGGGTGTAAAGTAAAAATATTATTCACTGACTTTGTACTTTTCTGATATACAATACCTAGTTTCTGTAGTAACGATTATTTATTAGATAGGTATTGAGTCTCCTCAGAAACTGCACTTAGGTTTTACTAACTGCATTGGTTTCAAATACTTCATCACACTTTGCAAAAGTGTGTTCCTTTGCTTTAGAGGATATTTTTAATAAATGTAAGTTTTTTCCCATAACAATCGTGATACCATTTAATTTTAATGTGAAATTTCTTGAATTTTGCATGGTCCATTATGCCACTTGCAAAACTCTATTAGAAAAGTACTGAACAGTGAATAAATTCTTCACTTTACGCCCATGTGACGGTACCGAAACAGCCAAGACATAATATATTTTGACTAAAGTGTAGAGTTTATAAAGTTAGGATGTATAGAGTTAGGGCGTGTAGAGTTAGAAGTCTTGCTCTACATGAGATCTGATAACTTTTTGATAGTGTGAGCCACATGTTCTCGTCTTGGCAACATTTTACATGAAAATGTTTTTGCTGGGTTTGTTTTTCTGATAAGTACCTACGCGACAGTATATTTTTTGTTAAACTTCTTTTACCATCGACACTCGACAGGTAGGTAAACATATTTTGTAATTTGTATCTTCCTAATGTTTGTGTTGTGGTCATGACCATAGAGTAATAAATAATATCCCTGATTATCTTTGGTCATGACGCAGGATATGTGGACATGGGTCATGACTCATGGGTCATGGTGTGGACATCCGTCAGCTGATGACTGAAACCTCTGACCACCACCACCCCCTGATCCTAGTATCAAATAGCGTTACGCCACGACATATAGAAATGGAACAGAATAAAAAAAATGTACTTATATATGAACTATCGCTATTTTAACATTTAATTTGGTTCCATTGGCTTAGGAGATTCTATATACTCTATGGAGATCAGTGCCTAGGAGTACTCAGAATAATAATTAAGGCCCACAAGCTGGTCATGTAGGGTCATGTCAAGTATGCAAAAAAATTAAATACAGGTCCAGTATTTTTTGTTATCTTCGTCGGTGTTAAAACATATTATCTTTCATATTAATATTCCTCAATATTGGAGAAAATTATTCATAAAAAGTGAAAAATATTCAAATAAAATTGAAATGTTCAAAACCGGAATTCAGAACATTGCCGGTCGTGCCGTATATATTTTTTCTTTATAATAATTACGGCACCAGCGACGACGTTTACTAATCTATGATTACGATACTATAAGCAAGCAAATATAAATGTAAAATAAAAATAAACAAAACAAGTGCATATTGCCTAATATGTTTCTTGGTGTGCGCCATTGTGTGCGCACAGAACAATAAAGTTATTCCTTGGTCTGTGGGTGTGCGTCTGTGCGACAGCGACATCTACAACAAATATAAAAAACTAATATACAAAAAAATATTGCAACGGCGCCATCTGTGAGTTCGCTTTGAAACTTGGAAGTACATTCCACCTCGTTTTGCTGCGTGGTATTTCCTGCTAGATAGCATCAAACTACTGGATAGCACCAACTAACACACGTTATAAAATTTTAAATAAGAGCTAGATGGCGCTATAAGTTTTTGTGTACCCATTTTACCTAGGTACCTAACGCGAGTTGTTTATGTTTATTCAATCATTATTCTAACTCATATAAATAATAAATAAAATATCCTTAAAATTATATTGATGTCACCGTCAACTTATTATTATACCTATTATGGTAAGTATCTATTATAAACTGCAATAAGAAGTCGTCATCAAGCTTTATTGCAGTTTATTTGAATGAAACTGCCGAGGTCCGCAGCTTATCTACTCTTTTCTGCGCTAAACTTGTCCATATAATATTATGGCAGTCATATTGCGGAAATTCCAGTATCATCTTCACGTGTTTATATAAAAATCTTTACTTAAAATTGTTCAGTTAAATAAATTAATCAGAGATATGCTAGTTACACACTTAAACCCGATGCTCGGACTAATTTCTTAGAATGGACATTTAAGCCAAGATTTTGATTATATCAATGTAAAGATGATACTGCCATTCCCGCAGTTTGACTGCCATAAGCTGATTAATTTGTCTAATAATTAGCGTTCCTACCTTATAATTGCAAAACAACAAAAAATTGAATATCGCGGGCCTTCTCTGATCTGTGGTGCTCTTTTTACATCGGGGAGGGGAAGTTCTTCCGTCATACTTACATGAAGATCTGCCTCTTGGTTGTTAAGAAATAAGTATTCATCGTTATCGTAATCGTTTGGAAACTCTGCCCGCTGATTGGTTCCCTGATTTACGTAAGCGAATAGGGATAGGTACGATAACGATGAATACGTTTTTCTTAGGCAAATCAGACCCCTGATACAAAAGGGCACCTACCTGGCTAGGTAATTGATTGCTTTCGTTGATGTAGTTGTACCTATACGTAACCACCGAACACAAAAAGAGCCTCGCGACAGTGTCGGTTTTGAGTTAGCCTTTGCTCTTTGGCCTAGCTCTAGCCTCTAGGTAGTTAAACCACCTGAATGGAGCTCCAATATCAAATTGGCATATTGATAAATTCCTATCCTATTATTTTATAGATACGAGGCAAGGACGTCCGAATTGAGGACTAGGTACCTACCTATGTCACAAAATACCTACATTAATAAGTAGCACCTAGGTACCCTATCACTGAAGAGTCTCATGAACTACGATGACTCCATCCATTCGAAATACCAAATCATTTGTAATTCGTGCATATTTCGATCATGTTGTGTGGTGTTATTCGGGTTCATAATATAGTAATAATCTATACTCCTGACCGTATTTGGTTCGGAAATGCTTCTCTAAAACGAAATATAAATCAATTCGGTCAAAATTGTTATAACTTCGTCGAGTTCCGTAATACCATAAATTATGAATGAAAACTTGTAATTTTCTTTATTAACTGGTGTTTTTCTTTAGACAATAAAAACTGTGCTCCTGACCTAATGCGACGTGAGATAGTGTTGTTTTTATTTCAAAACAAATAATCAGGAAACATGTCCTTTTTGACGCAAAAATATGCAAATCAAAATTCATTTATATTTCGTTTTAGAGAAGTATTTCCCAACCAAATATGGCCAGGAGCATAGATTATTACTACTTATATGAAACCGAATAACACCACAACATGATCGAAATTTGCACGACTTACAAATGATTTTGGTATTACGAATGTATGGGAGACATCTTAGGGTAGGGCATCCTTAAGGACTAGGTACTCGTACATTGACAGTTGAACTTACCACTTACAAAGTAATTAATATGAAAGCTTTGAAAGGTTTCCTTGCTGAGTAGATAACACATACCTACCTACTATAAGAAACCATTCAACATCTAGGTACCTAAATCCGGTGGATCTGTATTCTGGATTGATTAATCAAAATGTTATCGAGAGCAATTCAAAGGCGAAGCCATTTCTTAACTCAATCTCTTGGATTGTTATTTAAGTTAGGTATTGTTCGAAATTCTCGTACCTACTCAACTTAGTCAAGACGATAAAAAATAAGGTACTTATATTAAATTCCTAGATCTGTGTGGTTCATCTACATATCCACAGGCCGTATGGTAGGAGAAGCTAGACCATTCCCTGAAGAGGGTTTACAGAAATCATCTCTAAGTAGGACCTTCGGTAAATCTTGTTTGTTAAACCGCAGGATGATTTTTTTACACATTTCAGCCTTTAGAACATGGGACATAATATTGTTGTGATTGCTTCATCAGGGTACCGGGGCTATCGGGTGGGACTGTTGGACTTGCCTGAAAGGGAAGTGTCCTGTCGAATACCCATTAGGTACTTATAACTCCGTGTCGCAACTCGCAGGGGACGCACGCTCGGATTCGAGTGGGAGGTCACGGGTTCGATTCCCGCCTCGGGCCACTTTGGAATTTTATAATTTCTAAATTGGCTCAGGGGGTTCTTAATTAAGAAAACGAAGGCAAAAATCCTATTTTTGCACAAATTACCAACCTAGGTCGGTATGGTATCATATCAGTATACCATGCTAGTTGCTATCTTGTACAAAAAGAATACAAAAATAGGATTTTTGCCTCCGTTTTCTTAGTTAATAACCCAGTTTGGGTTACAAACTAACTAAGTGAACGATACAGAATCAGCACACAGGTCTGATCTGGTGGGAGGCTTTGGCCGTGGCTAGTTACCACCCTAGCAGCAAAGACGTACCGCCAAGCGATTTAGCGTTCCGGTACGATGCTGTGTAGAAACCGTTGGGGTGACATAACTTACCCCTTCCAAGTTAGTACGCTAACATCTTCGACTGCATCATCACTTACCATCAGATGAGATCGCAGTCAAGTACTATCTTGTACAGCGTAAAAAAGAAACTTCCCATTACCTACTAAATTATAGTGACATCGTGTTCTCTGGATATACCTACCTACTAGACATCGAGGTTGCGTTGCCGAATGGTAACAATAATTAATGTTGCTAACAAACATGTTTACAAGCTTTAGAAAGATAATAAATAATTCTGTGATAATAATACTAAATATTATTACTATGACGTGAGTGGGTGTGTCGCTATGTACATTATCTTCAGAAATATCTGGGTGTTTTTTAATAAATACCTAGATATGACATTTTCCAAAAATGAATCCTAGCTAGATCGATTTGTCGCCCCCGAAATCTAAAATATTAAAAATCTCTCTTCCCTAAAGCATCGCGAATATTAATAACAACTTTTTGCATTTTAATTTTATTGCCTTACCTACATAATAAATAATATTGACGTCAGACACACAAAGGAATGTTGAAATAATTTCCATGATGATTATTTATTTATTTAAACTACATTCTACATAGGTATTTAATCCAAGTATAAGTATTAATACTACATTTACCTACGTTCGAATAATATTATTTAAGTATAAATAAACAAAACGGTTGGTATTCGATCCCAATTTGCATACAATGCTACGTGTGAAATGTATTCATGATCTTTCACCTTAATTACCCACTTGCTGAAAGAAAGCATTTTACAAAATATAGGTATGCCTAATTTTTTATTAATTGTCTAAGTACTAATACCTACCCCGTGCCTACCCCACCCCACATACAGTTGCTTAAATACAGTCATACGTTTTGAAATTTTAAATACGTAATAAAAATCCCACTTTATTTTAACTTTTAGACAAAAATTATAATTTAAAAAGTTTGAGCAGCCCGCGGCGGCCGTGAATATTTTGAATTATCCAATGAATTGAAGCACTAATCCCAACAGCCAATCAGGGAGCCGGTATGTGGTGTGATTCCGTGGGACGCACCCAGACAGACCGCGATTATATTGTGCTGAATTCAACTTTTATGAGATAAACATATAACATAAACTCATGATAAGGATTTCTGATACATAAGAGCGAAGTAAATATATAACAATCAATGAAATATACCAATTTTTTTACGTATACTGTAAAATAATGATAAAATAAAATATTCCGAGTTCGCTTCCCCCGCGTCGTATGATCCGGTCGTATAAATACGCGAGAACGCTCCCCACTTCTCGCCAAACGTCAAACCTCGCGTTCGTGTGTGGTCGTTCGTGCTCTGTGGAAATAAATTTAAAAAATCAGTTCGCGACGTTTCGTAAGAAGAAATTACAAGTGCAAAATCTGGGACGTGTGTGTTCAGTGATATTAGATAATTCAAATCATACATAAAGATGTCTTTCAACACAGATATATCGTCCACATTGGAGAACAGCAGGTTAGTACAAAAACCAACCGTGAACCGCTAATGGCTGCTTCGGGTTTGGCCCTCGAGCCCTGCACCCGATCCTTGTGCCATTTTTGTGCTATTAACCTCATCTTGAGCTCTCATTTCATCGGATTTGTTCTAGAAAAGGCATAACACTGTTGTTGGGTGTTGACGAAATCTGGAATTCCTTTCACATTAACAGCTGTATGCATCGTATAATGTCGCAATCTCTACATCATATTGGCTTTGCTAGAGTCGTGGCGAGGCGTCCGAGGTCCGACGACCTCACTTCTGTGTGGTCTGCTAACTCGTAACTGCTTCAATGAGGTTATCCCGCATTGGGAGGGCACTAATGGGCGTGCGCAGAGGGCCTGTCGCCTGACTCACGTATGCGTGTATCCATGCTGCAAACTGAACTGATTTTCTTTAGTAATTTATCGTAAAAGTTCAATAGTTCAAATATTTAACCTCATAAAGTTTCTTGTAGTAGTCCAAATAAGCCCATTCATAATTTAATTTAATCGATAGTTACAACATTTGCTAAGTACTAGGTATACTAGTTGCTATCGGGATAATTTTATCTTGCTTGTTTCTCAATTTGGGTTCTGTTCATACTTATCTTGTTTTCAAATATTTAAGTATTATTAAACCAACATCACCTCGACTTTGTCTCAAGACTATAATTTAAAAATGAACAGAACAAGAATGAACTCGTTATGGTTCTGAAAATTGAGACTTTTATGTATTGAGCTGATATTGGTTTAATCTGTACATGCTTTACTATGACTAGATACCGTAAACTCCATACTATTGTTACAGTCCTAACTAAATGTACCTAGATCTCAGTGTTTTCCTTTAAGATTCACAAGATCACACTTATTTTAAATCTTTTATAATCTGAATAAGTCTGTGGAGCTTTAAATTTATTTTGTGCTATGTTTAGTAAAGAAAGAGGTTGCTGGTAATGAATCCTTGACTTAATTAATACCAGGGTCAGTTAACTTATTAGTACTATTGTATACAATGATTGCATATTAATTGGACTCCTTAAAGTAAACTCTTTCTGAAGTCAGACAAGTTTATGATAACTAAACAAGTTTAAAAACACAAACCTGTGTAGTTACCTTAACTTAAAAATAAAAGCGAGTCAGATTCTTGCTTCAAGGGTTTCCTATGAATAGCGAAGTCCTAATGGCTGCTTTTATTTAACCATTTGCCTTAGAAATTAGATTGTAGAAGTTATATTTTAACTATATTGCAAAAAGGACATACACTTAGCTAGTTTTTATAATTAACTGCCAGTTTTAGTTTGAGCTTACACAGCAAACCACAACAGGCAGAGCAAATACACAAAAAATGAACACATTTGTTTGTTAAGATCTTGCAACCCCTATTTAAGTTGATTTAAGTTATAAGGGGAAATTGTTATAACTGGAATAGCAATAGGCACACACTCTGAAAATCTTTGTTGTCATGTTAATTGTTACAGCACACTAACAATCAGATAGCAGAGGCTCAGGAATATGGTCTGGGATATCCAATATTTTAATTAGCTTAGAAAATAATTATGTTGTACACCATCAGTTAAACTTACATTATTCTACTACAGTTTCGTCATCATCTCAACCCCTTTTTTATGTCCCACTGATGGGAACGGGTCTCCTCTCAGACTGAGGGGTTTGGCCATAGCCCACCACTCAGGCATAGTGCAGGTACTATAGTTTAATATCCTCAAACCAATATGATTGAAATGATATGAAATGAAATTCTTTATTTCACATAGGCTTAGATATAAGCTCTCATGAAATGTCAAGACTCTACCGCCAGGTTCGGTAATATCATGAATCTTAAAGATTAGGTAGAATTTAGTGCTCTGGATAATTTTTATATGAGTTTTGATGTAAATATTGGGAATTCTGGCCTTGATCCATTAACCTGTATAGTGTAAGTTTGCTAAAGTGTTTATGTAACAGCTTGCTAAATACAAGGCCACTTTGGTGCTCCTGATAAGGTTTATGTAGGTTATGTAGTAGCATAGCCTAGTAAAATGTCATGAAAATCTGACTATTCTCATATCAATGACTGTTTTCATAGTAGATTTTTATAATCATACGGTAATTAGTAAAAAGTAAAGTATTTCACAGCTTTGTGATAAACACAAATCTACTGGAGTTTAATTTGGATCTCACATCTTTTACTTTTTGAAGAGCAGAGTGACAAAACTTGCATTTCTGATAATGTGTTTTTAAAGTCTAGCTTTTTCCCATCTGCTGAAGTAGTAGTCTATGCCTGAACTATTTTTATTCTGATAGGGTCCTCAGTAATGAACTGTGCGTAAAATGGATGAAGGTTAATTCATTTTCATAATCAAGTTTTTATTTGGGTCTCTCACTGTATGAGTTACTAGGCTTATATCAGAAATGATGTTTACTACATCAGACAGGTCCTAATACCTAACAGGTCTAGGCATGTGATTAAAGTATCAAAAACAACTGTTTTCTTTAAGTTTGCATAACATTATTATGACATAAGGCTTGTTACCACTATAAATTCCATTTACCTAGTTAACTAGATCTATATCAGCAAGCAGTGAATAAATTATTATTTGCACTTCAGATTATGACCTTTGTCTAACTGAGTTAGCACTTATGTTGTTTTAAAATATTTTATTTACCTTGCAATGTATGTTTGTAGGTGTGAAATCATGGAACTTAATATTCAAAAGATCAAACTGAAATTTTGTATTACAACATTTGAATGATGCCTGATTAGTAAACCTGAGAGTTTGTAAGGTTAATTCATTTCTAATCCGAAAGTAGCTTCTGCCAGCAAGTTCTTATGCAACTTTAAATTTATTGATTTTTATTTCATATTTGACCCTCAATAGTACTCCAAGAGAAAAGCTCTAAATATGCTAGGACCAGCCTATGCAGCATGTGCATGTAGCGATATGTCACTCTACTTTTGTCGCTCTCTTTTCTGTGTCTTCCCGGATCAAAAAGAAAAAGAGAGAGTGGAGAGACTTCATGATTATTTTAAGAGAGTAGGAATCATTATGTCATTGTTATATTATCAATTTATTAATTTAAAACATTATGAAGCTGAATTCGCCAATCTGTGAAATAGATTAAATTGTCCTTGACATCTTCAATGTCATGTGGCAGTGCCTACGCAAAATTCAGTTTTTAACAATAAAGATAATTTGTTATTGTGATTTTGTGTTTAAAAGTTACTGCAAAAGTTTGGAATCCTAAGTTTCTCCATTAGTAAAACTTACTAATAAACATATCTATCTTATATATCTTATAAACTAAAATAGCAAGCTTATTTACATTAGTCCTTAGCGCAATCCAAGAGCATGCAATCCTTAGTGGTAAAGCTTCAATCAACAATTCCAACTAGTTGAGATGCAACTCTATTTCCTTATGATACCTAATTTACGTATTGCATAAAATGTAACTGAGAGGTGATTTAATATTTAATTATACCTTGGCTTTATTGTAGCACAATTATGTAAAACCAATGTTGCAACCATTCTAATGAAGTCCTAGGTAGTTCCCAAGAAGCAACTGTTTTTTGTTTTGTTTAAAATACTACAATATTGTTGGTCTAGAGTTAATAAAATAACTACTCTTCTCATTACTTACACTACTTAATTGCATTTCATATCTAAACTTTCTCTCTATGTACCCAAGTTAGAAATACGAATAAAATTTGTTGCAGAACTTTGTTGTCTATTTGCCATAGCAGCTAATTACACATTTTCAAAGCAAATTACCTGTTGTCTTTAAAATTCTGTGAGAATAACTTCTAAAAATCTTTCTCCATTGTTACAGGAACAGCCTGAAGAAGATCGCACGAAATGACAACACGGAATTCTCCAAGCAGAGCGTCCTGAACGACATGGAGAAGTTCGTCAAGACTGTGAACACCATGGACGAGACGGTGCTGGTGCCCAGTCGGCTGATGAACTTGCCGCAGGAGGGTGATGATGACCCGTTCGCATTGTTCGCGATGCTGAACGACTTGAAGACTGAACTGCTGTGGGCGGGTGAGGAGCGGGAGCAGGCCGAGCGCCGCCGCGTCAGCGACCTCAGCGACACCGAGAGCGACGCGTCCAGCGCCGCGGGAGACTCCGGCATCGACGGCGACGAGGAGCGCGAGTCCGCCGCGCGCGCCGCCGCCGCCTGCCGCCGCCACTTGCGAGGGCTCCGCCACTGCCTACGCAACCTCACCGCCGCCGCCGCGCACCTCACGAGGTCCTACCAGGAAGAAGTAGGAGCGCCCGTGTAGACTCGAAACTTTAACGCTTTTTCGCCCTGTGATTGAAGCCTCTCCGCACGTTTGTACATATAGGATAAGCGGCCCGCACTGTAAATATAGGTTATAGGGCTGGGGCGTGTATGGGGAATCTCAGTAAGTTATATGGTTATTATTTAAAAGAAAATAAACTTAATTTTGATTAATTTTCGTGGTTTCATTTTGTTTCTACTCTCATAAAGATTCAGGATGATATGATAGTTTTGAAGATCTACGTAGAATGTAGATGATGACATAGGTATTTATTTTGTATTGCAGTATTATTAGGTACCTACATATAAAATGTGTGTAGGTACGCTTATAGGACTGCGAAAATACGCCACTGTACGCTATTAATAAATGTGGAATCAGACAGTAAGCTTGTGGTTTAGTAATGAGAATAGACAAAATTCATAGTTTTTCGTCCTAACCATTCTAACAAACCAGTTCTGCTAGGTCATGAGCATAATGGTTCGAGGATAATGTGAGCTATGAATTTTGATATCAACTCAAAAGAATAATAAGTAAGTAGTTTAGTGCTTATATACCTATTTAGTCGACAAACAACGTGCAACGTATGGGTGAATCCTGGCCACCTAAAAAGCTCATTGGTCTCTCACCCAGATGGACGCAGAAGTGTTGGTCGGCCAAAGCTTCGATGGCTGGAATGCTGGATGGTGTTGAGCAGGATGCAAATCGGCATACGCAATTGAAAAATGAGCGCTAGCGATAGGGATTGGTGTCAAAGTCGTTCAAGAACGTGCCTGGGCCCACAGGGCTGTAGCGCCATTGATGATGAGTCAACAAAATAACAAAGTTAGCAGCCCCAAGAGTTAAAAGTGACGTTTTCGCTGAAAGTTGTTTGAATTCATATTATTTAAACATGACGCTATTTTAAGATTTAACTAGAAAAAGATCTTCAACACTTGATTTTGTTGACTAAGTAGTTCATAAACGTTAGGTAAGCAAGTACAGTTTATTGATTGGTATTTGGTTGGTAGGTATGCACTATGCACTGACACCCTACTTACTAGTTAGGTACTAGGTAGGTACTATGATTATTTCCATATTTTGGTCCAAGTTTAGCTGCAGACGCCTAACAATGAAGCTTTAAAGAGAAGAAGTTGGGCAAGTATCAAAGTAAACAGTAACTACATGTGAATTGTGAACTGTTTCCTTCTGCGAGGAAATCCCGCCGGCCGCTATTCGCTCTGTCGTGCTATTGATTTTCAGCAAGCGTGTGACCGTGACACGTAAGTAACTTGTTATTCTAGAAAAACTTGCTTCTTTAACTAGAAATTAGCGTATAAGTAAACTTGTATGTAGGTACTATGCAATAAATGGGAACTGCTCTGACCTCTCTCTTCTTACGTCTACCTAGGAACCTATAAATATAGTAATCACTTAATTACTTAAAGGATATTTTTATTTTTTTAGTAAGTATCAATCATAGATGTATCAATGATTTGATTCAGTTGAAATGACTTAGTCTGTAGTACCTACCTACCTAGTACCTACCTACATTAGCATTCAGCTCTAGCCGTAATAGGTATGAAAATATATCGTGATAGGTGGAAAGTGTGTACCTATAAAACAGATAAAATCTGTGGAAACAGGATATAACTTTTTTTAATTAATATAAAACGAAGTAATTCTTATAGCTACTGACTCTACAATATTATCTTTTTATTTAATGTGACGTGCTTTATCTACGTAACGCGGGTTTCTACGAAAATAATTAATTTTATATTATGGTAAATTAATGAATTAATTATCTAATACATTTGTGAGATAATATCGCATCTTCAACAAAGTGATGTAATAGGCAATAAAGACTACTAATGATATTTTTGAAAACTATTGATAATAATTGAATCAATTTAGTAAGCCACGATAAGTATTTTCAACTGACTTCAAAACATGAGGTATTTTACAAGCTTTTATTTAATTTCACCTGTCCCAATGTTTTTGTCAGTAAATGGTACCTAATCAAATCTTGCAAGTTAAAGGAGAAAGCCTCAAAATGGGCTATAAGTATTGCGTCCACTCTGCGTCTGAAGCACTATGCATGAAATTTTCATATTTCATACCCAATTTTCAAACAAGAATCGGCAATGTCCTTTCCGGCTACTGATTGAGCTGAAATTTAGCATGCTTATGTTAATCGGATGCCAATGTAAAATTATTTTTCATCTCACCCGCTCGGAAAAGCGATCTTTAATGCCCGAAATGCAAGCGGGAAATGCTAACTATTATATTCCCTAGGCTGCCAAAGCATATTCATTTTTCCCAAGAGAGACAAAGGAGTATGAAAATCCTTTCCGGCCCTAGGCTCGAAAGCATTTCCAAAGTCAAATTTGTTTGAGTTATCTGTGGTCAAACTCGTATTACGTGTCATGTCAATGTCAAATGTCAAAGCTGAAGACTTTTTTTTTAATAACACATACGATCAGTAACGAACTTCGTTCGTTAAGGGTCAATTTATACTAGCGCAGAGTCGAAGCGCATCGAAGCGTCAAATTCTTTATAACTAAAGCGAAGCCGCACGAATGCGCGCGTATTCGCCAGAATTCGCTAGAATACGCGCGCAGTCTTTCACGTGTAGTAATAGGCATCACGATGGATTCAAAATTATTTCAACACCGACGCAGGCTAATTTCCGACTGATGACGCGTAGGTTCGCTAGTGGGCGCGCGAATACGCGAGAATGCGCGCGCACCAATCAGCGTTGGTCACGCGCAGACGCGCGAATTCCGAAGAATGCGCGCGTCTTTTTAAAAACTCAGAAGTAATGTGAGCGTTACGCTGTGGATTTAAGGTTGAATTTGTTATGTTCAGTTTTGGGTAGACGCTTCGATGCGCTTCGACTCTGCGCTAGTATAAATTGACCCTTAAGTTTGTATATAGGTAAATTAGTTTTTTAATTTTACTTTTTCTTATCAATTAAAATAATGATCCTTATTTAGTTTTATTAATTATAAAAGAAATCTAATTAAATCCTTGATTTTTCCTCATTGTTTATGTATTTATGGTTAATATATTTACAAATTTTTGTCTATGTTTTCAATTTTCTATCGTGATTAAATTATTCATTATTTTTTTGTTTTATCTTTAAAATAATGATGATGATTGAAGGTGGTATCAGTAAGTGAAATTATTCAGAGTTACTAAAAATAACTCGCAATTTCGATCTAAAGTTTTCTTCTGGTGATTTTCCTCGCTGTGGTGAGATGAAAAATTTTGTGTTATGTACGGGCGCAAATTTTTTTGGATCTCGTGTCTTTGAATGCCTCGCTATGCTCAGGATTCTATTCTTTGAACCCCTCGCTGCGCTCAGGGTTCAGCCCTAGAATCCTTCGCCGCTCAGCATTCAAATTTGACACTCGGCCCAAAAATCCACTTTGCGCCCTTGCATAACAAATAACTAATGACATAGGTAAGTAGAGCTGATCTGATGATGGTACCGGAAGGTGACCACTGATAATACCTAGGAACTCGATAGTAGGTATGCCACAAGGAGTTGTGGCATACCTTTAGGAGTTGTGGCATTAAGAGGAGTCTAATTTGGAATCGATTGACGAGTACTTTGGTTCTAGATGGTAACCAAGGTCCGGTGCTGAGAACAGATAGAGCGTTTTTTAGGCTTGTTTAAAAATTCTTAGACTTGTTTGTTTTTTATTTCAGAAAATTTACTGCGTGAACCGATTTTCATGATTATTATATATATTTGAAAGCTTTTGAATCAGTCAATAAGACCGAGAGGTAGGGGTTGAATCAGTCAATAAGTAAGAAGACTGACGTCATCTTCATCGGCTCTAGCATCTAGCAGCATTACAAGTTACTACTCGACTCAAGATTTCAATAGGTAGGTACCTATTTGGATTTTGAATTGCTTGAAAAATCCAACAACGACATCATAATGCATTGAAATGTTTTATATTGTTCTCGAGATAAGTTATCGAGATTATCAAACAAACGCGATAAATATATCGATAAACGATCAACGTGCTAACTGCTATGCAGCTTGCACCATGCACCAACCTGTGAAACATACCTAAAACTTATACTTCTACCTACCTATACTAAATATCCTTTTTTTAAAATATAATTTTATTACTACGATTACGATAAAGAATAAGTTGTAGATATAGTACCTACCTACCTAGTAGTAGTCTGGCTTCTACATCATCATCTCGTAAGTTATTTAAATAAAATGGTACGGAACCCTTCCTGCGCGAGTCCGACTCGAACTTGACCAATTTATTTGCAATTTCGTTCCCAATCTATACCTACCACGCATAGAAACACAATGAACACAAAAATCTAAAACAACCATTATTTACCTACTTACTGAGAAACATGAGATGTTAGTGACGAAGAAATATTGGCGATTTTCCAAATGTTTTCACATTGACTACGGAGAAATTTAAATTGTGTCAGATTATAAGTAAGTATGATAATAATTAATATCATAGTTACAATGAAAGGGGTGATGAGATTTCAAGAAAAATCAGTAGCCACTCTATAATGGCTACTGATTTTTACAAGTACAAGTATCTACATTATACTTACATGGTATTTTAAATGAAAATTGACGGAAAATGGTATGGAAATAGAACTCTGTTGCATTATAAAAACAAACTGTGTTTTTTTAATAGGTACTGAAGTAGGTAGTTTTTAGGGTTCCACACCAAAATGGTAAAAATGAAACCCTTATGGTGAGACTTCCTCCGTCCGTCCGTCCGTCCGTCTGTCACACTCGATTATTTCAGTAACTATTTAAGGAGCACACCACGGGTGTGCCCGCGTCATTCAATTTTTTTGTGGTTTTTCGCGATTTTTAGGCTAATAAGACATTATAGGCTTATGGCAGTCAAATTGCGAGAATCCCAATAATCATCACGTGAATTTCGCAGTGCCGCGTGAGTATTATTATGTATTAGGTTAGTAGGTACTTGATATCTTCATGAAGTTTACTTCAAGTGTCAAATCCTCATGATGTAAGTATAAAAATATGGCGAAAATACATACCTACTCGTAAGACATAAGTAACTTATTGTTTTCTTTCATATACTGTAAAGATACTGTTACTATGCATGAATCTGCAAATTGTATAACATAAATACTTAATACCTACTATATTTTAAAGAAAAGTTTGTTTATGATTAGAAGCCAGTAAGTATCTCAACGTCATGAATGAATAATATTCAATAATAATAATCTTTTACCACAGAAAACCCATAGGTTTATGAGGTTTATAACAATACGTAGTTTCTGCACACTGCACAGTGAAAAACTCCACGTTGTCTGACACAGAAGGAAAACCATAACGGGAACTTGTAGTAAGTAAAACCAAACTAAATAAAAGATCATATTATTAAAAAAAATAGTAACGTGTTCTTTCTTTTGCTTAAAATAAATTAGCCTGCTTATAGAATTTGGTATGGTTATTATCTAATCTCCATGCAAGTAAATTCTCATTATGACCCCCAAGGTATCACGGACAACCTCTATATTATCAGCCGAGACATAATAATAAAGTAGATGTACCTACGAATATTTTAAAACCTAATTCACTATCCAGAAAAGTCAATTCATCAGATTAAATCGGATTACGGAAATCAAAGTCCAATTTACTTAAATATTTAATGCAATTGTCGTCATCACAATAATATTATGCGTATAATTATAATCTCCAGTGACAACAAAACACGATGACCGATTAATTAGAGAGTTGATAACAAAAATATTATTATTTACTTCGCACTTAATGCCTGTTGGTATGGTAGCAACTGCACTAAAGCCTAGAGCACACTACCATTTCCCTCTAACAGACCTAACCTTGACCTAAATTTGAATAATACCTACTCGTGGAATGGCACCGAATACAAGTATTAAAATCTAGTCGAATATACTGCAGAGCTTTTGATGGATTTTGGATAGTGTATAGGAAACCTAATTGTGGTCAACTGTCATGATGAAGTAAAGAATAATCTGGGAGAAGATCTGGGAATAAAGAGTTTTTTGTTTCATGTAGGTACGTAGGTCTTGTCTCTCGCTGAAGCTTAGCCTCTAGCGAGAGCCATTTTGTGATGCATTGATATTTTTCGAGTTTATCTCTTCAAGCCTTTGACCGGCGTTGCATGTTTTACCCCACTGTCTCGCTGAAGAGAAGCTTCGATATCGTGCTCAGTAGATGCCAAATGAAAAATAATTGTATGTGCGGATCCTATATGTCATTATCGTATTTTTTCAACTTCGTTCAATCGGTTCAAAATATGTCATTAAGCTACGGCTACTGATTCAACCTTCGCTTTTTAATATTTTCGATTTGATCGTGACCCGATTACTGGTAAACTCGAGAAAACAGAAAGTAATGCGCTCTCAGCCTTAATGAATTTCGATAATAATATTGCACAATGCTCAAGTACTGATGCAATGCGTCTACTCTCAAGATACGTTAGAGGTCAGGGCACATGGAGGCTTGGCTTGTTTACATATTCTCTTTTACAGTCGATGATGTAAAGATGTCGTATGAAATCGCATTTACGTCGAAGCAACTAGATATTATGAGGTGAATGTAAACAGCCCATCGAGCCAAACTGACAAATTATAGCGTTACGTCACGACGTACAGAAATGGAACAAAATTCAAAAAAATGCGTTTTGTCGCTCAGCTGAGCGTCTCCAAGTGGCACACTAGCAATTATAGGTCGCATAATATTTTTTTTAATTTTGTTCCATTTCTATAAGTTGCGACGCTACTTATATAACTCGCGACGCTATTTATTACTTGGCTCAGGCAGCAATGCAATCAATAATCCGAAAGTGCGTAGGCTTGGCTTTTCAGGTTATATATACACCTTTAATTTTGGTTCAGGTGCTACACTGAATTAAAACACGTGTTTTAAATCTGAAAATAAAAAAAATAATAATAAATCTATCTAAAAATAATAATAATTGTCTTTATAGTTTCCAACCTGCAGGTGACTAAAGGTTGGAAACTCACAGAGAAAAGAGTAAAGACTCACATAGAGCCAGGTAGCTGTCTGTAAAAATAGTTGATTGTATGCATAGCAGACTTATCATAATAATAACCTTTAGTCGCCTCCAAGCTTTCCCCAAGTCGATCCTGGAAATTCGATAAACTATGATTATACTTATAGGTCTTATCACCTTGCTTAGTCGAAGTACTCGTAATATCATAATACTTCCTTCTACTAAACGCGAATGTTTGTAAGTATGGATAGATGGATCTTTGTTACTCCTTCACGCCGCAAATACTGAACCGATTTGGTTGAAATTTAGAACATAGATAGCTTATAACTCGGATTAACATATAGCCTACATTTTATCCCGGAAAAGTCCATCGTCCCCATGGGATTAGCAAAAAACGAAATTCGCGCGGGCGGAGCCGCAGACAACAGCTAGTACCTAATATACTCGTACATATGACATACGAATAGTAGCTACGGAACAGTACGTGAAGTCAAAATGAATGAATAAATCAAAATAAAACACATAATCTAAGTTAAGTACCACATAATAACTAAAGAGTGACTTTGATACTTCCTATTCCTAAAGTGCTCGTAGGTATGTGTTGTAGCATACGTTTACCTAACAAAATAAGTACTCTAATGAAAAAAAATATAAATAAAAATGGCGCTAATAAAAAATCTAAGTGGGACTTCTTTACATAAATTGCGGAAGTTTTCACAGCATGACGGCGTCGTTATCAAACTCAGACAAGAGTTAATGATGAATTAATGACAACTACTAGCTTTATCTTAATTTAAGACAAGTACCTTACCTGTAAAATAGCAGTACAGTTATTTACTAGTTTTTAAATAATTAAAACTAGCGTACGCCCGCGCGTCCGCCCGCGTCATTTTTGGTTTTTCACATAAATCCTGCAGGAGCCACAGATTTTTCCGGGGTGAAAAGTAATCTTTGTGTGAATCCGGGTAGGTAAGTATTAGTATCGACATGTTGCGTTTTGCATTGAAATATACAATGCAATTTGTATGTTTTGTTATTTTTGCTTCCTATATTTTAAATAGGAGAAAGACCAAAGGGGTGAGTATCGGGTATTTTCACGTTTAAAAACCAAAATATTCTAGGGGAAAATATTTATTTTTTGAGAAACATTCACCCACGTCACCCGGATTTTTCGGAGCTATGTACTCATAAGTTTGTGGAAATGAAATAGGCGAATGTAAAAGGTGTGCGAAGATCAAACACACGTGTTTCTATAACTCGGTGCCTATTAAAAAATTATAGCCACTGGCATCTAATATTCCGTATCTCTTGAAGGTTTGCTACGAAAATGTTATTTTTATTTCATAGCAAACGGTCAATGGACCACCCAGGAGACCTACGGCCAGAGTGTGGCCAAACTGTTTTATTCGAAGACCCGCGCTCACGATGAGACACAAAAAGTGGTTAGTTGAGTCGATATATTTATTTCGCTTGTATAATTAAGTTGATTTAAGAATATGGTGAACTTAACTGCTGTTGGTGGTTCCTTGCATGAGTGTACCAGAATGACAGCAAGCAGGGAGAATTGTGGCGTATGCTCGTGAGAACAATAACATCGGCCTCGAACAGTGTCAGCTTCTAATTTGATGACCACGACCGCTCCGTCAAGAGCGCCACGACAAAGAAGAAGAAGAAACTATACCAACATCATTCTCGAATATGCGATCAAAGCCTGCCCGACGTCCGTGCCCGTGTATCTAAATGCGTTTGCATTTTACATACGAATAACTTAAATTGGTACCGGGACGTGACGTAAGCTGTGTTATTGCAAAACATAATGTTTTCGTCGTTGCAAAACGTAACACGACGATTAAAAAACTTTGCATCGTATATCTAATAATATGATGAAGATAAAATAACGTGGACAACTCGGTGTTCGTTTAAAATTTAGTTCGTTTTTAGGGTTTCGTACCCAAAGGGTTAAAAAGGAACCCTATTACGGAGACTTCGCCGTCCGTCCGTCTGTCTATCACCAGGCTATATCTCTTGAACCGTGATAACTACAGACTTGAAATTTTCACAGATGATTTATTGTATGTCTGTTGCCGCTATAACAACAAATACTTAAAACTAGAACATACAAAAAAATTATTAGACGTTACGAATACGTGAGCTTGAGATTTCGCATTTTAAATTATACTAGTAGGGCGCGTGGGAGCGCGGGCCACATGTGGCCCGCGGGCTGTCTTCTCTCCTATAAAAGAATCGCCGTCATATCCATCGCCAATTGGAATCCGATTGGCAATGGGCTAAAAGAATTACCAATAAACTTTTTCATTTCATTTCATTTCAATTACCTCGGAGCACGGTCATGGATTTAAAGATAGTTCAGGGCTGTTTGAATAAAAAATACACTGAACCTCATGATGAGGTTCAGTGTATTTTTTATTCAAACAGCCCTTACCTATCTTTAAATCCATGACCGTGCTCCTCAATCATCATCTAAATCGTAGACCATCATCTCTTCTCATACTTTTCATAGTTTTTCATAGGCCTTGTTTATTGTAGCATTCACATTTTCCATGGAAAAATAAATTCAACCACTTTGATTTTTTTTCATTTATCCCGTAGACCTTGAGATTCTAATTACGTCTTGCAAAGAAATCACTCTCTTATCTTTTATACTTTCCGAGGTAGAACAACACGAAATTTGTATGGCGGCCATCTTGAATCCGCCATTTTGATTTTTTTTACAGCTAACTGCCAATTGGATGACGTTTCGAGTTACATTTGGTCGAGCACCCCCCACCTATCTTCGATACCCTGGCTGTGCTCTTCACCCGTCTCCGAAATCCTCAATCATCAACTCTCTCCATATTTTTCTCTAGTAACTCTCCGAAAAACCGCATCACAACCTTGCATAATTACCAACTGTTAGTCTCTTCAATATTCCTCATACATTTTCTATGGAAAAATAAATTCCGCCATTTTGATTTTTTTTTCTATCCATGGAATAGACCATGGGGTCCTGATCACTTCTTGTCAAGAAACCACTCTTCCATCTTTTATACTCTTCGAGATGGACACCGATCAAGTTTGTATGGCGGCCATCTTGAATCCGCCATTTTGAACTTTTTTTCAGCTCACTGCCAATTGCATGACATTTCGAATGACATTTTGTCGAGCACCCCCCACCTATCTTCAATACCCTCCCCGTGCTCTTCACCCGTCTCCGAAATCCTCAATCATCAGCTCTCTCCGTATTTTTCCTCCGAATGAATTTTTTTCTTCTATACGACCTCATCCATGAAAAAAATTTTTTTCATACAAAATTGTTCAGGAGAGGTGATCAATCAGTGAGTCAGTCAGTCAATCAGTCAGTGAATCAGCACGAGTAGCTATATATATATTAACTAGTAGGGCGCGTGGGGGCGCGGGCCACATGTGGCCCGCGTGCTGTCTTCCCCCCTGCTTGCCGTCCAACTTTTGGCCTCTTAAACATCCACCATACATTTTCTATAGTAAAAAAAAAATCCGCCATTTTGAATTTTTTTTTCTATCCATCGAATAGACCTTCGAGTCCTGATCACCTCTTGTCAAGAAACTATTCTTCCATCTTTTATACTTTCCGAGATATCGGCGAAATTCAAATGGCGGCCATTTTGAATCCGCCATTTTGAAATTTTTTTCAGCTCACTGCCAATTGCATGACATTTCGAATGACATTTGGTCGAGCACCCCCCACCTATCTTCAATACCCTCCCCGTGCTCTTCACCCGTCTTCGAAATCCTCAATCATCAGCTCTCTTCATATTTTTGTTCTTAATGATTTTCTCCCCTCTTTACGAAATGATAAGTAAAAAAAATTTTTTTCATACAAAATTGTTCAGGAGAGGTGATCAATCAGTGAGTCAGTCAGCACAAGCAGCTATATATATTGTAATGTGAAGAAGGAAGTTGAAATTAATAAATTGCATTTTACCAACAAGATAAATAATAAGATAGATAATAAATTATATAAAATATTCATTATATTCGCCACTGTTATAAACATGCGAATTTAGCCACGATCAGTCCTTCACACATCTAAATTCCGTATGCATGTTTCCGATTACAAACTGCCTAAGGCGATGTACGCACGTCCTTAGCCTAGAAACTCTGTATTTGCTAACTTTCTAGCGCGTTTATTTATTTACGAAAATGCTTTATATTTTTAACATTATAACTAAACTAAATAATAAGTACTAAACGAAAACTTTTGACGTGACAACGTCTTATAAATTGGTTTGCCGGGTGACACTTCAAGAAACTGCGTTACGCTCCGCTCACGTTATTCGCTCACAATGAGAGCGAGTGAGAACCACGCGTCCCTTCCACTCGGGCATGGTTAGCCCGCCTAAGAGCGAGAGAGACAGACATACGTTGTCACGTAAAACTTTCGCCCGTATATCTACCGACTTTACAGGCAACCAATTTTTTTATTTATTAAAAATCAATTAAATTAATCACCTGGCTTGAATAATGCTCTATACACTATACATAACCGTGCCTTTTAGTTTCACTGATTAATTCATATTTGGAATTTACCTACTTACACTGATAATTATATTGAATAAAAAAGTTAACAGTTATAATGGTATAAATTACAGAATGAATTTGGGAGATCTTGGGGATACTTTAAAAATATTTTATAAAAATTACATGTGTTCTAGAACAAATTTCATGCGATAATTACGATCGAAGTCTTAAGTAAATAGGTGATCCAAATTGGTAAATTAATCTACTTACTAAATCCAAATAAGGTGTCCTTGCTATTGTCTATTCTAGCGAAGCTTCAAATGAGATTGTGAAATAGGTTACAAGGTGCACCAATGTCAAGTGTACGAGGATAAATTAGCTAAGTGACCAACGAACCAGCACGTTATAGGTAGTTACGTACCTAGTATATAGCTATATACCACTGCTAATAGTCTTAAAAGTAATAAATTAAAAAGATAAAACCTCTAAAGGTTACAAAATTATAGGTAGGTTCATACTTAATGAATGTTGTCGTAGAGGTTTAACAAAAAGCTTCTTTATCTTTTAGATAAAAATTACAAGACACGAGAGTTCTAGACGTTCTTCGAAAACCAGATCCTGTATAACTTGTAGGTCTAAAGTAGTAGGGTGAGTTGAAAAGCAAGACTACAATATTTTTTAAACCGGCATTTCGATTACCTATTCAAAAAAGAAGAAAGAGGCGCTTAAAGTGGTGTTATAAGAAGCTATATTGGTTGCAGTGGTTAAAATTCTGCCTCCTGATTGGGGGGTCAGGGATTCAAATCCCACGCACGCGTCTCTGTCTTTTCGGAGTTGTGCGCTAGAATTAATCCCAAATAATTATCAATATAATTTTTATTCTCAGACCTACCGAATATACCTACACAAAAAATAGGTATATTCGGTAGGTCTGAGAATATAGGACGTAAACTATTTTTTCACATTCATAAGTGGGAAATATTTTAAATAGCAAACCAACGTTTGCTAGGTCAGGTAATAATATGTGAAACCTGCCAAAGGTGAAGTGGTGGCTAAAGGAAATTCTGTTTAATCCTGAAATGAACCTCGAGGTACCCAAGCAGGTAATATCGAATCGAATATCTATTCATCGAGTGTAAAATCAATACAAAGAACCTTAAAGGAGATGTTTCAAATTGGTTTAGGTCTTGTACGTTATCTTAAAAATTAAGAAAAATCTGTTGTTCACGGGAAAAATAAAATTAGGTATTTAGTTAAAACGAATACTTTCGGTGTACAAAAATATCTTTTTTCATTATTTATATGATCGATTTTCAATATGGCGTCGCTGGCGTCGTAAGATTCGACGTAAACCACAACACAATCTGTCAATAGTTGACATTTCTGTCAAAGTCAAATGTCAGTTCACAATGAAAGACATGTTGCCGCCGTATGATGAATCTTTGTTAAGTGTTGCAATTATAAGCTGAAATATTTGTTATGTACAATCGAAAAAGCCATTTTAAAGGAAATATATAAAAAAAAACTTTTTTTTGTGATCTAAACTGAAAGATATTATCGGTAGACAATAGTTAATAGACAGTCGATGTTGGCACTCCAATAATTATGTCTGACAGGTGGTGCATTTTCTTAATAGTCTATGGAATTAGGTATTTAGTTGTCTGTGGGGACGGGGCTCTCGATTCGCTAGTTTGACTAGTCTGTGCTCTCAAAAAAAGGGATATATGTTCTTTTGACACTTGATTTATCTTCTTCTGGTTTTTTTCGGGAAAAGCTTGGATTTTGATAAAACAACAACCGGTACATATTGTAAAATGATTACTTGGTGATATTGTGAGTTGTGTACAGTATAAGTGTAAATTAAAGAAGATTATTACTGAAAAGCTGAGTGCTCATTTATTATTTTAACTGCTGATCCTTATGAAAGCCGACAAATTCAGAAGTGGGATTCCATTGGAGTTTAACCCACGTAGCTCGACTTCTTTGCTGGAGCTGAACCTGGCGTAGCTCGACATCTTTGCTGGAGCTGAACCTGGTAAGGGTCATTATTAGATGGCTCATAGCATATCGTCGAACAAGGGATGGATAAGAGGTCAGTGACGAAATTTTAATAACATTGTGAAATTCAAAATTCAACGATTTAAACCGCTGGTGAAAGTGTTATTTTTTTTTGCTAGTGCTCAACTTATTCAGTGTAAAAGTTAAAGTAAAATTACTAGTGCTCTGTGTCAAAAACTACCTACTTATTCTGTGAAAATGAATTACTCATCGAATTATTTGATTGGACTGTTTAATTAAGCAACTGTTTATATAGTATATTTGTGTTAAGGATAAAATAGTAGTATGTGTTAAGAATTGAATCTGTTAATTTCACGAACAATTGTTTTGTGCTTAGGTGAAATTGTTGTGATTTCTAGTTTCTAATTTTTGAACTTTGTGCTAGTTCTGTCGTTGTTAGGTAGTTAAAGTTTTTTTTTTCTGTTTTCTTCTACTTGCTCGTATTTTGACATGAGTCCGAAACGTAAACCTCGCTCTCGTGTAAGGCATTCATCGCGCCACCATAAACGTAAACGCAGTATGTCGCGCGAGTCGTCAACTCTTGAATCGTCTTCGTGCAGTTCCGACCATTGCAATAAGGGTACAAAACATAGACGATCACGATCGCGGTACCGTCGTGATCGAAAACGTCGTCGTGATCGTAGTTCGTTTAGGCGAACTCAAAGAAATCCGCGGTCCCGGAGTAGACGATTTAATAAATCCAAACGCACTAGGGATACATTTCGTTCTCCCCAAAGTAATAATCGATATACACCGCCTATACTAGAACAGTCACATGAAGTAACAAAAAGCGTTCCGCAAGTCATTGTCACGGGTGATAATGACACATGTCTGCCGTCTGCTTTGCAAACATCTACTTCGTTAAGACCGATATGTCATTCGAATATGTCTACGAATTTTAACGTTGTACCCGAATTTGATCCTGCAGATGCGAACCAAAATATCGAGTGGTGGATTCACAAGGTGAATGAATGCGCTAAAATATATATAAGACATTGAGGATCTCCAAAATTAAACACAAATTGTTTCCCTGAAATAACAAAGAAACGACATTTAAAGTTCACTATATCTCGAGTCCTCAATCACATTCTTTCTATGAGTTTTTATTACGACAAAAATGCACACAACAATTTCAGCGTCCCTCGCCATTTTAAATCATCGACACAGATCAATATCATAGATACGCGACAGCTGATACGCGAAGCGCGGCAAATTCAAATGAATGAAATGTCACTCATTTCATTACATCTCCCCCCCTAAGAGCGAAAATTCTAAGCAATATATCTGTAAAATGTACTTATAAGTCATCTTCATATTCATTATCATCTCCTTCATCTTCTTCAGCCTCTGTTATGACAGGTTGCAATTTTGTTATATGAAATAATGTTGATTCTGTTTTTCTGTTGCCTGTATCAATCCTATAAATGGAATTCGATATTTTCTCTATTATTTTGAAAGGGCCTATTTTTAATTCGTCTAATTTCTTTCTATTCAGTCTATTTCCATTTTCTACATATACACTGTCTCCTACATTAAATTCTTGCATTTTTCTATTTCTATCAAATATTTTCTTGTTATACTCATGAGATTTTATTGTATTCTCTAATGCCAATCTTCTATCAGCAATCCACTTGTCTTCCTTTTCCATCGTTTTGAATTCATTTGGTAGAATACTGACATTTGTACCATCCAGTAAATATTTTGGTGCAAAACCTGTAACGGAGTGTTCTGTTTCATTATATTTTTGTATACATTCTCTTGCCAGTGTTGTCCATGTTCTCTTATTATTTTTCTCATTCATTTTACACCTTATTTTATTTACTATTGTTTGGTTTAATCTTTCATTCAAGCCGTTCGAGAATGGTGTATTCACGGCTGTAAAAATTAGTTTAATATTATTTTCCTGCAAAAATTGTTTAAATTCTCTTGAATTTATGCCCGGATATTGATCTGTCAGGATAATTCCAATCTCATCTGTCTCTAGTACTTTCTTTGTTAAATTTAAAAAGTCACATGCATTCTGGGTTTTCGAAGTCGCAATAAATGCATATCTTGTGTAGTGATCTACTAAAAGGTGTAGATATTTCTTTGTAGACCTAGATCCTCCAAATCCACCAATAGTATCCATTGACATTATTTCAAATGGTTTGGTGGCTGGTCCCAGTTGTGACAGTAATCCAATTTTTTTTTTGACATCTTGATTTATTTTTTATGCATATTTCACATGTTTTACAAATATTTATGATATTTTTTGTTAGGTTTATAGCCGTATATATTGAACTTATTTTTTTCTGCAGTTGTCTGATCCCAATATGGCATAAATCTTCATGCACCTTTTTTATAAGTTTTTTACTAAATTCTTCTGAGAGGATAATCTTTTCCTGTTTCTTTATTTTTTTATAATAGATATTATTTTTTAGTATTAAATTTTGTTTCTTTTCTCTTATTGTTTCATTTTTCTCTTGGTCTCCAACTATATCTTTTATTTGTATTAAATTAACTATTCTCAATGTTTCCTCTCTGTTATCTTCTGGTTCTAATACAGGGTTTCGGCTCAAACAGTCTGCTTCTACATTTTCTTTACCAGGTATATATTTTACGGTAAAGTCATACTGAGATAGGTAGTATGTGAGATCACCCAATTCTTCATCTGTCCTGCATTTAATGTTCATGTTCTCTAGAGGTTTGTGATCTGAGTAAATGGTGAATTGTTTTCCGATGAGCCAGTGCTGCCAATATTTAACAGCTTCTTTCATAGCAAGACATTCTAAATATATAGCCTTTTTCCGTTTTTGATGTTCATTCAATTTTTTTGAGAAATATGCCACCGGTTTGTCTTTACCATCTAGTTGTGTCTGTTTTAATATTGCTCCAATGCCCTCCAAAGATGCATCGGTAAAGATTTTGATTGGTAAGTCTTTGTCGAATATTTCCAAGACCGGTTGCGAACATAAATATCTTTTTATCAGATTGAATGCTTCTTCACATTTCTCTGACCATACAAATTTCTCGTTTTTTCGTAATAAATTGTGTAATGGATCTAAAATAATTGCACTTCTTGGTATATAGTCATGGTAGAAGTTTATTTTTCCCAAAAATTGTCTGATGTTCTTTTGCGTCTTAGGAGTTGGAAAGTTCCTTATTGAAATCAAATTGTCTTTTAGTGGTCTTACTGAATTGTTCTGAATTATATGGCCGAGGTATTTTACTGAGTCTGAAGCAAAGGTACATTTCTTAAACTTCAGTCTAAAGCCTTCTTTAATTATTGCCTCTAATACATTTCTAATGTGCCTTATATGTTCTTCAAAGGTAGACGAGTATATCAAAATATCATCGATATAGTTAACAGAGTATCCTGTGAGATTGTGTTTTCTTAGAATATTGCTTAAGATTCTCTGGAAAATTGCTGGTGATGTTTTCAAGCTAAAAGGGAGGCAGGTCCACTGGAAGTGGCCATCTTGTGTGACAAATCCTGTTTTACTTCTGTCTTCCACCCGTAATGGTATTGCCCAAAATGCTGAGTTTATATCTAGTGTAGTAAAATACTTGCAATTTCTAGTTTTAATAATTAGATCATCTATCAAAGGAAATGGTTGAGCTTGTGGTATAACTATTTTGTTTAACTCTCTGAAATCTACACATAAACGGGATTTTCTATTTTCACCTTTTTTAAACGCCAATGTCACTGGAGCAGCGAAAGGACTGTATGATTCTTCTATTAAATTGTTCTTTAGTAACATCGATATTTGCTCTTCAATTTCTAATCTATCTTGTATTGTACATCTGTATGGTCTTTTACTACAATATTTATTTACTTGTAAATCTATGCGAGCTTCATAATCTTTAACTGAACCTATATCATACTTGTCCTTAGCAAATATTGTTTTATATTCCTTTATAATTTTCTCTATCTCAATTTTCTTTTGATTATCTAAATGGTCTGTCATACTTATAAATTCCTCTGTTTGTATGTGTTCATTGAAATTTACTGTATATTTTTTTATATTATTATCTTCATTTCTGTTATCTTTAGACATCCTGTCTATTTTATTTGTTATTTTCTTTTGTTCTATCTGCAAGTTCTCATTTTGGGTTAATCTGAATTTCTTTATCATATCTAATCCGATTATGAAATCATCAAAATCTTCATTTTCTACTATGTATACATCCACCTCTTCTTCTAAATCAAATATTTTAATTTTTATTGTTATCAAGCCATCCATCTTCTTCACACCATTAACCGTTCTCATGTATGCTATGTTCACATCATCTTTTTTTTCTTTTACTTTTATTAATCTTGAATTTATTATAGAAATCTGTGAGCCTGAATCATAAATACCACTCACTTCTAGTTTATTTTCTAATAAAAGCTTGATTTTGATTAATGGTGTGCTTACTAGTTTTTTTTCTCAGTATTTATGTCTACTTCAATTATGGAGTTATTGTTTACATTTTTAGTTTTAAGATCTTTTTCAGGTTCATTTTTATTTTTCTTGAACCAACATGACTCCTCCGGATGATATCTAATCCCTTTGTCCAAAGACTCACAAGTCTTACATGACTTCTTCTCATAAGTTTTATTTTTATTATAAAATGTACTGCTCTTTATGTTAGTTGAGTTTTTCTTATACATCGTGCCTTCATATTTTCTTATCTCGTTGAACAAGTCAGTAGTGTTGTTGAGTTCATCCCTGTTTAACTTATTTAAGATAAATCCAGGTAAACCAGTTGCAATAAGATCTATCATTGTTTTGGAATCTATAGATTTGTTTATATCTAATAAAAGCCGTTCTTTTTTTATGGCATAATCAATTAACTGTCCTTCTTTATACCTAAATGCGAGAGCATATGTGACTATGTCCCATCCTTGGTTTTTAAAAGTTTCTAAAAACTTGTCTTTCCATTCACTCCATTCAGAATTTATTGTTAGTTTTATGATCATCGAGCTATACCAATCCAAACAAGGTTTATCTAAAAATAACCTCAAAATATCTATTTTTGTCTCATCTTTTGTTATATTAAAGCGCGCACACTCATTTTCAAAAATTTCTATCCATTGCATCGCATTAGGATTTTTGCTTGTGAATTTTTCAATAATAAATTTTTCTGAGATATGTTTTAAGTTATGTTGACTTTCTTTCTTAGTTGTAGTTTCTATTAATTGTTCCAAGATTTGTTGCAAAGTGTCATTTTTGTCCTTTGCTTGTGTTGTGCTCACTTCATCTAAATATTGATCTAAAAATTGCATATTACCTTCCTCATCTACATATGTCTTCTTTAGATTTTCATCCAACTTTATCCATACTTTTCTACTCTGGTGTCTTTTTTTAATGCTATTTTTTACTTTTGTGAAAGTGTTCGTTTTAACAATATATGTATGATGACTCACCGGCTTCAGTTCCTCGGGTAAAACATAACATTTTCCTTCTTCAGTAGATATTGAGGTTATAGCTAATACATTTGATTTGCCATCATTTGAGGCTATTATTGTAAACTCAAATTGAAGCCGGTCCATCTTCTTTTAGTTCACAAAAATGTCGTTTTATAAGACATTGAGGATCTCCAAAATTAAACACAAATTGTTTCCCTGAAATAACAAAGAAACGACATTTAAAGTTCACTATATCTCGAGTCCTCAATCACATTCTTTCTATGAGTTTTTATTACGACAAAAATGCACACAACAATTTCAGCGTCCCTCGCCATTTTAAATCATCGACACAGATCAATATCATAGATACGCGACAGCTGATACGCGAAGCGCGGCAAATTCAAATGAATGAAATGTCACTCATTTCATTACATATATTCTTGGGACGACAGACAAACTTGTCACTACGCTCTACCCAAACTTGTAGGGCTTGCTAAAAAATGGTTTCAAGGGCTTCCTTCAATGCTATTTACTTGGGATGAGTGGATAGTGAAATTAAAAGCTGCTTTTCCTTCAAATGAAAATTATGGTGATACGTTAATGAAAATGTTAAAAGTTCGTTGTAAATTGGGGCAAGCATTTGACGAGTACTATTACAATAAACTAGCACTTTTAAATAAATGTGGGATAACAGGCTCAAAGGCAGTAGAGTGTTTAATTCACGGGATTGATGATAAATTTGTACGTATGGGTGCTGGGGCTTGTATGTTTGATAATCCGGAAAAACTATTATATTACTTACGAACAGTGATCCAAAATGAAGGGCATAGACTTAGTTTATTCTCTCAGGTTCGTAACACTAAAACAACTGCAGCAGAAAACACCGAAGGTACCAAGAAGGCCGCAGACTCTATTCGCTGCTTTAATTGCCGTGAGCTAGGGCATTTCAGTTCCAGCTGTTCAAAACCACTGAAAAAGTGCGGGTTTTGCCATCGTTTAGGGCATTTTACTAAAGATTGTCGAAAAAAGGCGTTAATTAACAACGATACAGTTGAAAGTCACACAGAAACTAATGAAGATAAGTCATCTAATAAAAATGTTCTATGTATTGAAGGTTCCTCTGCTAAAGCAAATAGTAAATATTATAAAACAATAAAAATAAATGGCGTTAATAAAATTGCTTACATCGACTTAGGTAGTAGTTGTACAATAATTAGAGAGAAGGACGCTCGAGAGATGTCTCTAAGATGGTCAATATCTCCAACCATGCTTAACTTACGAGGTTTTGGAAACTCTGTTATCAAACCATTAGGCACGATAAAAACATCACTTGAAGTCGATAATGTCAGTGCTGAAATTGATGTAATTGTAGTAGCTGATCAATTTATGAATGTACCTATTATAATAGGTCAGACATTTAGCGAAAGACCCAATGTGTTAGTTTTTAAAACTAATGATGAGATTTTATTTTTTGAAGCCCCACATGTTGACTGCTGCAACCAATCAGCTAAATTTAAAATATATTTAAATAAAGATCACGTTATTGACGGTCATAGTTCCGTTCCAATTTCTGTAACTTTAAAATCTAATTATACTGGTAATTTATTTGTAACAGGAGGACAAAGAATTATTTTTAATAAAGAATTTTTTGTGATACCAGGATTGTATAAATTTAACTCTGGAATGGGGTACTTGTTTGTTACGAATGTTGATGAAACCGAATTAAAAGTGGAAGAAAATTTCACGATAGCAAGGGGATATTCTTACGAGGAGATTCATGAAGATTATGTGGGATTTACTGATGTGACATGTAAAGAAGTTCAACCGTTACCATTAGACAAAGTAAAAATTGGTACAGATTTGAAAGAAGAGGATTTGACAATGTTCCGTGAATTACTTACAAAGTATAGAGACTGTTTCGCTTTGAATTTATCAGAGTTAGGTAGGTCCACACTGACAGAAATGGAAATAAAGCTTAACGATGAAACTCCAGTTGTGTACAATCCTTACAGAATGCCAATCAAAGAGCGTGAACAACTGTCAAATATTGTGAACGACTTGTTAAGTCATGGCATTATTAGAGAAAGTACTTCACCATATGCTAGTCCAGTAATTTTAGTAAACAAAAAGAATGGCGAAAAAAGATTGTGTGTCGACTATCGAGCTTTAAATAGAAAAACTCTGAAAGACAAATATCCACTACCGAGAATAGAAGATCAGTTAGATAATTTAGGAGGAAACAAATTTTTTACCAGCCTTGATCTTGCGTCAGGTTACTATCAAGTCCCGGTAGCCGAAAATAGTAAACATCTAACTGCGTTTGTTACACCTGATGGATTATTTGAATACAATAGAATGCCTTTTGGTTTGGCAAACGCGCCTAGCGTTTTTCAAAGAACTATAAACTCTATGTTGAAGGGTTCAGGGAAACAATTAGCTCTTGCATATATGGACGATTTATTATTACCTTCACAAACAATTCAAGAAGGACTGGATAAACTAGAAAAGGTTTTGAAGATATTACGTAGTTCTGGACTTACTCTTAACTTAGAAAAATGCAATTTCTTTCAAACAAAAATTAATTATTTGGGATATGAAATATCTTCTGAGGGCATAAGGCCAGGAAATGAAAAAATACAGGCTGTTAAAAATTTTCCTCAACCAAGAAATGTCCACGAGGTCCGTCAATTTATTGGACTTGCGAGTTATTTTAGGCGATTTGTGAAAGGTTTTTCTGTAATAGCTAAACCGTTAACCAATTTAACGAAAAAGGATGTACCTTGGAATTTTGGAGATGATCAGAAACAGGCATTCAATATCTTAAAAGAAAAATTGATCAGTCGTCCCATTTTAGCTCTGTACGATCCCACCGCTGATTTAGAACTTCATACGGATGCTAGTAAATATGGTGTAGGTGCAATGTTAATGCAAAAGAAGCATGATAAACTACAACCTATAGGCTATTATAGCAGACAAACGTCACCGGAAGAGCAGAAGTTTCATTCATATGAACTTGAAACACTTGCACTAGTAACTGCCTTACAAAAGTTTCGAGTCTACTTATTAGGGATAAAGTTTAGAGCCGTTACCGATTGTAATGCTATACGGAGTACCATGACCAAAAAAGACCTTATACCTAGGGTAGCGAGGTGGTGGATATTAATGCAGGAGTACGATTTCTCTATCGAATATCGACCAGGATTTAGAATGGCGCATGTAGATGCTTTAAGCCGGAATCCAGTGGATAGTAATGACCAAGATAATCAAGATATCATTGACGTATTTCTCATAGACGACGATGCAGCCTGGTTACAGACAGTGCAGTCATCTGATCCGGAATTGCAACGAATGATTAAAATTTTAAAGGATCCTGAAAATGATCAGGTGGTGGAAGTTAAAAATAATTTTACATTAAAGAATGATCGTTTATACAGGGTATTTAAGAATGGTGATGAGGTAAACCTTCTTTGGGTAGTCCCAAAAGGTGTAAGGTGGCAGATTCTGAGAATGAACCATGACAATAACGGTCATTTTGGGTTTGAAAAAACATATGACCGTATTAAGAAAGTGTATTGGTTCAAAAATATGCGGAAATTTATTAAAAAATACTGCAATTCCTGTTTAGAATGTGCTCATAACAAGACACCGGGTGGTCCGAAAGAAGGATTTTTACATCCAATTGACAAGGTTAGCAAACCGTTTGATACTCTACACGCGGACCATTGTGGTCCATTTCCTATCAGTAAAAAAAAGAATCAATACGTATTAGCTATAATTGATTCGTTTACGAAATATATATTTATTAAAGCGGTTAAAGATTGTAAGAGTAAAACGACTGTTAAGGTGTTTGAAGATTACTTTTCGTTGTTTGGGGTACCACGACGGCTGATAACAGACAGAGGGACTAGTTTTACAAGTAAAGAATTCAATAAATTTATCCTTGACAAAGGTGTGAAGCACATCTTAAACGCTGTCGCGACTCCTAGGGCAAACGGACAAATTGAAAGATATAATAGGACGTTGGTGAATTCCCTTACCGCATCTAATCATGGATTACCAGAAAATGAATGGGATACTCTTATCCCCAAAATTCAATGGTCGTTGAATAATACTATAAATAAAGGAACAGGTAGAACACCATCAGAGATCTTATTTGGAATTGCTCCTACCGGTAGTTGTGATAAATATATGAACAGTTTAGTTTCGGAAGCGCATAATGTGCAAGATCTAGATAATGTACGTTCCGAGGTTCAGGAACATAACAAAGTAGAACAGATTATTCAGAAATCTCGTTTTGATAAAACTAGAAAAGAGGCTAGGGTATACAATGTAGGTGATTTAGTAAGGATACAAAAAGATGTATCATCTGTCCCAGGTCAGAGCCGTAAATTGGTACCAAAATGTTCAGGGCCGTACAAAATAACGAAACGTTTTGACAATGATCGGTATGAAGTACAAGGTACGCCAATTACGCGAAAGGAAGGTAAAGAAAAATACGTTGGTGTATACCCCGTAGACAAAATATATCCGTGGTTAGTTTTTGATAATGATCTAGTATCAAGTGAGTCTGAAGAATAGTCTGAATCATAGTCATTAACAATAGTCTGAATAGTAGGTATATAAGAATACGAGTTTAATAAAGATGTTTATGATATTACTGTCATACATTTTTTTTTAAGCTAGTTATTGCTTACAGTTTTGTGTATTTATGGGTTGAGATTGAATTTTATTATTGGAGTATGATTTTATATTGTTTAGTTAGTACAGGGGCTTTAAATAAGTACTGTTTTTATTTCCTAATTTTTATTTTTAATTAATAGCAGTAAGATGTACTAATTATAGGAATACTAAGAATGTGGTTCATAATTTAGTCTGATTTTGATTTAAATTAAAAGTGATGTGTAATAGGTAGTAATAATACTATGTATCTAGAGTAGTATTTTAAAAACCGTTATGTTTGATAATAGTGTTTAATATCATCTTACTGAGGGAAATGATGACCACTTGGTAATGAACAAAATAGACGAATATTGTATATCAAACAAATTAATAATTGGAATGTTGAATTCATAGATATGGATACAGGTTGTAAACTGAGCCGATGCTATACGTGGGCATAAGATGAGCCGATGTTATACGTGGGCACAAATTGTAGATTGAGCCGATGTTATACGTGGGCACAAATTGTACAATGAGCCGATGTGATACGTGGGCGCAAGATGAGCCGATGTTATACATGGGCATAAGTTGAGTTTCTATTTAGATACCCGGACATATTATCGCATATCTGATAAAATGGTTTATAATATTTGTATGGTGTTTGATATTACAAAACTAAGTTGAGATATTGATAAATAAATATTAGTAATAAGATAAATAATTGATGATACATAGTTTATAAGATCTATTAATGTTACTAGTTTCTGAGAATGTTGGTGAATATCTGGTACGCGGGGACGCGTCATGTGTCAGAATTGGCCGAATGAAAGATATTATCGGTAGACAATACAGTCGATGTTGGCACTCCAATAATTATGTCTGACAGGTGGTGCATTTTCTTAATAGTCTATGGAATTAGGTATTTAGTTGTCTGTGGGGACGGGGCTCTCGATTCGCTAGTTTGACTAGTCTGTGCTCTCAAAAAAAGGGATATATGTTCTTTTGACACTTGATTTATCTTCTTCTGGTTTTTTTCGGGAAAAGCTTGGATTTTGATAAAACAACAACCGGTACATATTGTAAAATGATTACTTGGTGATATTGTGAGTTGTGTACAGTATAAGTGTAAATTAAAGAAGATTATTACTGAAAAGCTGAGTGCTCATTTATTATTTTAACTGCTGATCCTTATGAAAGCCGACAAAACTATACCCAAGTATACCGTACATAGACCTGGCCCAGGGCTCATACATTAATGGAACGTCTCCTTTTCGTTCAGCCTTCCATAGTTCTGTGACTGACGAATGTGTTGATGTATTTTTTTTATTATTTATTTATTTAACAGCTTATACACAAAACATTGATACACAAAAAAACTTACAAAAGGCACTGGTCAGTGTGGTATTGTAGAGGAGTACCTATGTGTACAATATAATGGCGTGAGGCAAGTGTTTGCAGATGTACGAAATCAAATGCAACTTTGTGATACCATGCAAGGTCACTTCATTGAACTGCTATTAATCATCAATTTATTTGTTGATGTTTTCCTTTTAAGGAGCACACCACGGCTGTGCCCGCGAAATTCAAATTTTTCGTGGTTTTTCGCGATTTTTAAGCTAATAAGATATAATAGGCTTATGGCCGTCAAATTGCGATAATCCCAATATCTTCTTCACGTGTTTATATAAAAATCTCTGCTCGAAAGTGTCGAGTTAAAGAAATTAGTCCAAGATTTGCGAGTTACTCACATAAAACTCGATACTCGGATTAATTTCCTAGGATACACATTTTTATGCAAAGATTTTGATATAATCATGTAAAGATGGTACTGCCATCCTCGCAAATTGATTGCCATAAGCCTATCATGTCTAATTAGCGTACAAATTGCAAAAAACCACGAAAATTTTGAATTTCGCGGGCAGACCCGTTGAGTTCACGTTAACTTAATAACATTACACTTTACAGGTAAAAAATACATCAAAGTTTTTTTTAGGGTTTATACAAAAATTGCTTTTGTTAACAAGACGAACGCAACGTGTTTACCAAATTCGGATTAGCTACAACGTATCTTTACTCCTCTTTGTTTTGACTCCAGAGCTTGCAGTTCTTACAGTACGATATTAACAAGATTTTCATACACAGTACTTCTGTGTTCGTTTGAAATTATATCTCGATGTCGGAATGTAGCGCGTCAATTAAAAATTAACAACAATTTGTGCGTAAATTTCCGTATAGCGGCCTTCGCCGGCCACTTTGCACAATATGTTGCAACTTGCATACTACAAGTCTCGTAGACTCGGCTACACATTTGAATAACTACATTATATTACTGTGTACGTGTGTATTATGTGCAGCACGCGATTTGTATTATGCCTATTCGTAATTGTTTGTTTGTAGCAAAGAATGACGAAACGAGCATAGACGTTTCGTTCGTTCATCTGACGTAAATGATAGATCGCCCGGTGATGTGTCCTGCCAGAAGCTCCTCCGAAAGGACGATTTTTGTCTTGACGGAAGACTGCCATCCAGCGCTCAAAGTCCTGCTGGCAGGACTCCAGGCAATTTATCACTAAGCAATACGTCTAAGCTGCCCAATGCCCATGTTAGATGCAGCTGTACGTCCCAGATCTTTGCATTGCAATTTCAGACGCTTTGAACTGCGCTTGTAATCCTGATCTATTTCCCAAGGTAAAGTGCCCTTCAAACCAATACTGGCACTGCGGCGGTAGTATCATACCTATATTTCATATTTGTGCAGATTCTGGCAAAATATCCTTAACTTAATCGGCCTATAGATGTTCACATCTGGACATAGGCCTTTCCGAGAGCGCGCCACCACACACGGTCCCCCGCCTTCCTCATCCACCCGCTACCAGCGACCTTTTTCAGGAAGTCGGTCCAGCGGGCAGGAGGTCGTCCTACGCAGCGCTTGCCGGTACGCGGTGCTCCACACATAAGAATACGTCAGCCCCAACGGCCGTCGCTTCTGCGACAGATGTGGCCCGCAGTCCGCACAGTGCCACTTCAGCTTGCTAATCCGTTGGGCTATGTCGGTTACTTTGGTTCTCCTACGGATGTCCTCGTTGCGGATTTTATCCTTCACAAAACACCCAGCAGAGCCCTCTAAATAGCACGCTAAGCGACTTGGAACTTGTGGACAAGGCCTACATGTGAGTGTTTACGTTAACATATCCTACCACATGAAAAATTAAGAATTATATTCTCTATCTTGGGATTGTTTAAAAATTTATCCACATTCTATATCAGTTGAAGAGTTAACCTCTTACAATTGGAGTACCTATTGTGAAGTTGTTTCTTTAGATTTTTCTCGACCGTCGACATATTTTTATACCACCTGATGTTGTTTTCTTACTATTTTTCTCTTCGTGTGACTATTCATATTTATATTATATTTTGATCTAATATTGGTTCACCTTGACCGCAGCGTTTCTTGTACCAGTTTTTTTATTTTCAATTTTGATAGCGACAAGGCCCGTTAACTAAATTAGCCAAAATCAGAGTATGTATATTATAATTTGCGATATTTCCTTGTTTCACGGTTCGCAAAATATTATTTAATGAATTATTCAGATTGGCTGTTTGGAGCCCAAATAGCTAAAAATATTTTTACATGAGGAAAACAATACTCTTTTAGAATCCCTTTGTTTGTTTGCCTGTCACCTGACAGAATATACGAGATGTTAGTCATCACTCATCCCGGAAAAATCCACAGTGTTTACATGAAGCCAGGAACAATATCAGGTTTTGTAATTCATATTATAATATCTATTCACACCAAGCACGTCCCAAAGCAAAGGGGCGGTGCATCTGCGGCATCCGCACAAACGCAGCGCCGCAAATACTCAGTAAATTGTAAAGACTAAAGGAGTACAAGCAAATACTCAGTAAATTTACTTAAAAAATACTAGTATTTACTACTAAGTAGGAGTAGGTACGATTTTGCGGCGCTTGTGTTTGAGACTTTGGGCCCATGATCATCGGAAACTAAAAATTCGTGAATATATTGTCCCAAACAAAAATTGGTCCAACCGTCTGGTCTGGTGACCCGAGAGCTGGCGTTTATTTAACTCAACTCATAAGTACTCATCGGCTAAAGCGCCAGCGGCAGCGTCTTGGGCACTGTGCCCATAAATGTCGGTGTTCATATTATTTTGTAATTACTAAAATTTAATTTTAGTAAATCATGTTTGTTTAGTTTAGCTTCTCTAGCTAACTTTAGTCTTCACATCTTTTGAATCAGGTGATTACAATGTGGATGACCCATCGACAGGTTTCTATGACGACCTCACTAAGTCAATGGCTAAGGCTGCTCGCCACGACGAGGTCGGCGATCAATTCTACTATGACATATATAATACCTAGTAACGTACGATTATACCTACTACCTAGGTACACTTCACACAATAAGAGGTTGTTACATCAAAATCCGAAAGTACGCGCGCGTTGAAGAGAAAGGTGGCAGTGGATACTAACGACTAGTGAATCGAACCATCTTGCGATCTCACGGGCACCTTTTCCCACTGCTTGTTCATACTTACAAAAGCATTAGCGTTATGTTGAGAAACTTCGTATCTACTCCTAAGTCCTAAGCACATTAGCTACTTGTCAGAGATCAGCACCTCTAGCGGCTTGTCAACTACGATTTTACGACACGCTAAGAAGTTTGAAATGACGAAATTCAAAAATGCATGAAAATTGTCGCTATGTACATTGGGCACGTGATTTTCGCGTATTATTATATATTTTTTGCAATTTCTTTTTTTGATACAAGCTTGCGCTACAGGGAAATGATGTGCGACTTGAGTGAGATGATGCGTAGATGCCAAAACGTCGAAAATTGAGTTTGTTAATTTTGTATACACGTTAAGTTATTCCGATCGTACTTACAACATTCCGAGCATTTTTTTATATTAATTTATAAAATTTGTATTGCAATAATTAAGATAAATGCAGCACTTACGGAGCATGCACTTGAATCCAGAGATAAGGTAAGATAAAGTAAGGAGAGAGATAAGAGTATTTAGAGATAGCTAACGATATGATTTGAATAATTTGTACTGTTGAAATATTTACTTGCTTAAGATACCTAATAATTATAATACATATTAATTAATAACAATTACATACAACTTTATATGCGATTCTCTTTCTACGAACGCTAAGCCTTCTAAAACTAAAAAAATGTATATGTATTCGTTCGGCAGGCTAATCACATGATTTGACGATATGACATGACATTCGACATTTCCCGTTTAGAGCACGGTTGTTTCTACTAACTTTTAACTTCCACATAACCGTTAAATATGACGTCTGACCCTTATGTCTAAAGATGACCGTACGAGTATTACTGGGCATTACAATGCGTAAGCGATTGTAGAATGATATTCGATAATCAACATGGCTATAGATTTGCAAACCTTACTGCAGTACATTCTTGTCTAATGGAAAGTAATCCAACAAGAATGTACAGTAAGATTGTCGCATTCAAGCCTATAATTTATTTCAGCGGTTTAACAAGTAAACAGTGCAAACAGTATTTTAGTTAATTCAATTAATCTCGAAGACCTCGTCTATATTTTTATGTGCAATCCGCACCGCCGCGCCAGCTCTTCATGACGTGGTGTGACGTAATAGACGGCATCTCTTCTCGAGTGTTCTTCATCACTGCTCAGCAAACAACAAACATGCGCAGACTGCAGTGGTCACCGCTCATGTTGAAAACTCTGTTTTCAGTCAATGTGTCAATAACGTGCAAAGACGTGCAATAGGATTTTGTACATGTTGTTTACCTAATCATGTTTCGTTAATGAAACACAAGAATAAAGAGATGTATATAAGTAACGCAAGTTTTTTTGAAGTAACTACGAGCATGTTCATACGAGACAGATGTACCTTAAGTACTTCCATTGAGATATTAACAGCCGTTTTCACTAAACCTAGGAAACTCCTAAATCGAATGCTTAGCCGATAAGTGACAGTTTTCACATACAACAACTGTCACCTTAGGGCTAAGCATTCGATTTAGGCGTTTCCTAGGTTTAGTGAAAACGGCTGTAAGAGTCCACTAACCCACGATGTCTCCTATACAAACGTAATACCAAAATCATTTTTAATTCGTGCAAATTTCGATCATGTTGTGGTGTTATTCGGATTCATATAGTAATACCTAATCTATGCTCCTGGTCATATCTGGTTCCGAAATACTTTTGTTAAACGAAATTGTAAACGAATTTAGTTTAGCTTATTTTTATGTCAAAGAGGACATGTTTTCTGCTTATTTGTTTTGTAATAAAACAACGTCGCATTAGTTCAGGAGCACAGCAACTATCTCACGTCGCATTAGTTCAGGAGCACAGTTTTTACTGTCCAGATAAAGAAAAACACCAGTTAATAAAGAAAGTTACATGTTTTCATTCATAATTTTTGGTATTACGGAACTCGACCATACTTATAAAAAAATTGATCAATATTGATTATTATTTCGTTTTAAAGAAGTATTTCCGAAGCAAATATGGCCAGGAGCATAGATTATTACTAAATGAATCCGAATGACACCACAACATGATCGAAATATGCACGAATTACAAATGATTTGGTATTCTTAAGTGCTTAGTTACCTCTACAAAGTTATTACTGCTTCTGTATAGAACAGATACCGACTTATCAAGAAAAGTTGCGTAGCCTATAGGCTATACGGGTAGGTACGAGTACATAGCAACCTACATAGGGAAATTGCACTGTTGTACTTTAGTACATCTAAAGATCAACTAGGTAGTGACTCAGTCAGATATGTCAATATTATCGCTAAGGTTGCGGTATTGTGGCTAAGAAAAATATTGGAGGTTTGGGTAATTCCAACATTTTTGATACTGTCTATATGTATAGGTATACCTACGTAGGTATTACGATAAAAGCTAAGACAAAAATTAATAAAAATTAAAGCGACAAGAATTTAACTTTCACATTTTATTTACTTACCTAATGTAGGTACCTAAATGTTTGGAAGTTTGGTTCTGCCAAATTAGCCCGCCAAATTCAAATTTTATTTACTTTTTCGCAAATATAACTAACTACACATAATATAATATGACATAGCATAGAAAATTCATCACCAAAGGCTTTATGGCAATGAATTTTCGAAAATAATCACATTCACCTCGTTGGTTACCCAAAGATCATTTGCTGTAGTTTTCAAGTACAAGTAGGTCGGTACTGTGTACATAATTATGATAGGTAGAACATACAGATACCTAATTATGATAGGTAGAGGCTACATTTTCATACCGAAAAATTCCTTGGTTCCATCGAGATTTGTAAACCTAGTAAAAATAATTTAAAACAAATAACCTAACTTTGCAATTTGTAATTCTATTAATTTGTAATTCTTTATTCAGTATAATTTGGTCTAATTCAAATAGTTCTGTGATCTTGATTCAATTACCTAGACCTTGGCCTTGACTGACTAAAAAATATGTTCGGTATTGAATATACTTCCGGTACAAAATGTATAATTATTAATTCATTTTAATTTTGCCTAATCCATTTTGCATAATTATAAAATGTAAGGTGCCTACCTTTATTAGTAAGTCACTTCGATATTATAATATCTATAACGTTTTATAATATCGAGGTGATTTAAATTATTATATGTAGTATACTTACCTAATACCTACCTATAAAATAGAGTAGAGCACGTTGTGGTTGGTCTATTTTACGATTTACGAATTTTTACTGGTGGTAGGACACTTCTTTCGGAGTTCGTCAGTTGCTCTTCTAGCCATATGACATTTTGCGACAGGTACGCTAAAAAGTTAGAAATTAATAAAATATATGTAAGACAATGTTCGCAGTGGTCACGTGACTTACGCGCATTCTTATACATACTTACCTATTTACTTTCGAAAGCGATGTAATAGCAATCTTAAATAAATAATTGGTCAAGTGGTACCGTACCAATAATTGGTTCCGTACCAATTATTAATCGCTGCCCACCAAATTCAAAACGCCGCCTCCGTCTTACCTACCTATTATTATTTTATTTTAATATAACTATTACTATTTACTATTTTATTACTATTTATTTTTAAAGTGAATTTATAATCAAATATTCTGTAAATATTATAAGCATCTGCCTGTTATCGTTTCCAAAATAATACTTATATATATATATCGAGCAAAAACAAGCAAAAAATCACGTATGTTGTGTGGGAGAGCCCCCTTCAATATTTATTTTATTATATTTTTTAGTATTTGCTGTTATAGCGGCAACAGAAATACGTCATATTCTGTGAAAATTTCAAGTCTGTAGTTATCACGGTTCAAGAGTGGTGACAGGCAGATAGACGGACAGACGGACAGACGGACAGACGGACGGACAGCGAAGTCTCTAGCGTCTCTAGGTTTTCTCGTAATAGGGTTTTACTCTTTGGCTACGGAACCCTAAAAAACATTGTTAATTTTTTCATAAGTTCTGTAGGTTCATTGAACGATATGAACGAGTTTGTCTAATACGTATTACGTATGTTAAGCCCTTTCACGCAAACCTTGCAGACTCGACTACCTATACTCGTATGTGTTACATAACCACGTATGTAGGTTACAAGGTTTCTGATACACATGATAATGATGTACAAACTACTAAACCATTTTATTATCAAAACTTTTCTTAGACTCGTGACTTGAACAGGGGTCTGATTGCATAAGGAAAACCTATTCATCGTAATCGTTACCGAATTCTGCGCCCCGATTGGCTGACGTATATCAGGGACCCAATCAACGGGCAGAATAAGTAAACTATTACGATAACAATGAGTACGTTTTTCTTACACAATCTAGGGGCACTTGATAAGATGGGAAGGAGTAACTAAATAATTTGCTTGCATTGATTAAGAATACTTAGTACCAAACAACTTTATATCTAAAACAATTCGTAGGCATAGCTATAGACTTGCCCTTGGTTTGCACTGACGAAACATACACGTCATGAAATACCTATATTGAAAACTCTATTCCCTTCGTCTTTTTAAATGTCTGAGAACAGAGTTTATGTTTCGTCACTGGAAAGTGAAAACCACTGTAAGCAGTAAGCGACAGAATATGTCGCTGACACATAAGGGTAAAATCTGTGCCGAGTATCTTAGTGCAGATTTGGGTGAACGCAATCATCTGAACCATTTTAATAATGTTTGTTGTCTAAAAGATTATTAAAACTAGGTCATTAACTAAAACTAGGTCGCGCCGAAGGTTCAGATAAAAATAGTGTCCCTACATGTTTCTTGTTTATATTTTAAACCCTGTGTATATAACCGTAGGTATGACCTACCATAATACCTACTGATATATACACAGGGATATAATAGATATCGTATGTGGAAGATATTTTTATCTAAATTAATATTGTGCTTGCTATGAATAAATGACATAATGTCTATGATGTTGTATAATTCATTACTCAAGGTTGTCTATGTTGTTTATTTTTTAGAGATCCGTAAAAAACTAACTTGTTAGAGGTACTCGAGGTCGTCTGCAAGATCTTGAAAAACACTGACGACCGTTTTCACCAACCCTACTTATGCCGGTAGGTGACAGTTTTCACTTACAACAACTGTCAAGGGCTTAGGTGACTCTTAAAATGTTGGTGAAAACGACCATGAATCCCATCTGTTAAGGTATCCCAATTGATCGATTGAATAAAATGAATAAATAAAACCACCACTACAGCTGCAATCAATAAAATCTGGCAAACTAAGTAGATAATTATCATAAGGTAGGTACTGATTTACCGTTCGCTATGATGCCGAATATCATATCATGGCATTGTTGAGTCCTATTGACATTGGCGTACTCGTATATATTATTATGTAGATAGCTTAGTTGTCTTGTAAAATATTCTACCGTATATAGGAATCTTTTGAGCACTGATTTATATCCTTGCCTGATAATAAAGAACACAAAGGAAAAAATACTAGTCATTGTCACGAAGGTCGTCTGGAAGCAGAGACGTTACATTATGTTATACAACAGTAAATCTTTTATGACTTTATGTAAGTAGGCTAATGTAATAAGGCATTTATTGATCAAACTTTCCATTTACCACTCCAACATTTATCGAAGACTTTATCGATAGGTTGATGTGTCATTATTGGTTAAGTATTTGTTTATTTTACTGGGCATTAGTAACTTAATAATTGAACTTACTATCCTTTTTGCTCTCGAGTGTTGATATTCCTGTAATCGCCTGTAATTTATTCATTTACTCTCAGTTGCATCAGGTCGAGTTTAGTCTGACTGCGCAATAACGTAGGTACCTAAATACCTATAGGTAGGTACTAACTATTTACCGACTGAGTCATTACATTACACACTGTCGATGCTTGAGAGTCGCTTACCTCATACCTGCCATCAGCTGTTGGCTGGCTGTTATACATAGACAATACATGCATCAGGAAAATCAAGAGCAATTTGATTCGTTTAAGGAACTTTTACCCAACAAACCAGCCTGGATGCATTGCAATTTGGACTTTCAATTTTTTATTTTCAATATATAAAAACATTAAAATTAAAAAAGTGAAGTTTAGTGAATAAAATTAAATCTTATCTCTAAATATACACAATATGCCAATAACCTATAATTACTATGAAATAATGTTATTAAATTATTGGCACGTCGAAAGAATTAGCCGGAAAAATAAATGGTACCTATGTGATTTTTAAAGACTACTGCTCGTTTTCACCAACATTTTAAGAGACACCTAAGCCCTTAGGTAACAGTTGTTGTTAGTGAAAACTGTCACGGTCTATCAGTTTAGGTGTTTCCTAAAGTGTTGGTGAAAACGAGCATACATGACAGAAGAAGGTCATTGCGACGGAATAATTAAAACAACAGCTGCGATTATAATCTGCTTAGGTACAACTTAGGTACACAATCGTCTTTTCGTTGTTCGATAAATGCCTTATAGTTATATTAATTTATATTGATAAAAATATGGTTTACAAGAACGTTATTGAGTTCTTTATCAGTTTAGGGCAGGATATTTCCTCTGTTCTTTATTTTATCGGTGACTGGTGGCTTGATGATTCACTGGTTTAATCATAATTGTGTGATAACTGATACAATTTTGATAGGAATGTACCTACTTGAGTGTACTTTGTATATTTTTTGTATGTTTTAGAGCTAGTATAGTATATATATAGGTAGGTATGCACTCATTTTGGAAAATGATTTATCTACTATTATCTAGGTTACTGTGTGATGTCTATAAGTAATTACTAATTTATCATAATTAGCCTCTTTAAACTATTGGCCTACATCCATAGGCTGTAGGCTGACACCTGAAAGAAAGAGTTTAGTAGGTACGGATAATACGGTATTTTCTTACTCCAATTTTTTATTGTTTTATTTTAAACTTTGTAAGACATAAAATGAGATGCATTGACAATAAAATTCTTATAAAGGTACGACAAGATAATCAAAAATTACAAGTGTACTAGAAATTTTCTTCTGTCCCTTTTTCGCTAAACGAAAATTTGGATAAGGTTACGTGGCATGAGTGATAGTGACGTCACTATCCAATATAGCTATCTCTGTCTAATGAGTATTTTCTGTCTAATAATAAGTTTTACGTACCTACCTACGTCACTCGGTGTGAGCATTTAATTCGCAGAAACCAATAACTTCTATAGAAGTCTTTGGCAGAAACTGCTGGACATATGGAACTAAGCAAGTTTCGGCAAAATCGATTCAATTACATAATACTAGCGGACGCCCGCGGCTTCGCTCGCGTTGAACCTCTGCTTTACATCCTCAGGCGTTTAATTACCAAAATTCCTGTCTTAACTGCCATTTATTTTAATAATTTAAAGACAACAAATTCTTCCTTTGCGCTTGCTGCTATAGTCACTTATCGGTTTTGAAAATATGAGGTCGTTACAAAAAGTTTCATATAGTTCAATTAGGGTACCGTACCTATAGGGGAAAAAGGCGGGAACCTTATTACTGAGACTACGCTGTCTGTCCATAATAAATGGCGGCCACGTTTTTTAATTCTGACCATAAATTCGTTCTCTATTCTTGCTGTGATACTCAAATATCGATTTTCAAAGCAATCGGCCCAGTAACAAAAAAGTTCAAAATAGCGGCCACTTTTATTAAATTTTGACCACAAATTCCTGCTCCATGCTTGCTGCGATACTCAAATATCGACTTTCAGACCAATCGGCCCCGAAACAAAAAAGTTCAAAATGGCGGCCATTTTATTTAATTCTGACCATAAATTCGTTCTCTATGCTTGCTGCGATACTCATATATCGATTTTCAAAGCAATCGGCCCAGTAACAAAAAAGTTCAAAATGGCGGCCGCTTTTCTAAATTTTGCCCACAAATTCGTTCTCTATGCTTGCTGCGATACTCAAATATCGATTTTCAAAGCAATCGGCCCAGAAACAAAAAAGTTCAAAATGGCGGCCACTTTTTTTAATTTTGACCACAAATTCCTTCTCCATGCTTGTTGCGATACTCAAATATCGATTTTCAGAGCAATCGGCCCATTAACAAAAAAGTTCAAAATGGCGGCCACTTTTTTTAATTTTGACCACAAATTCCTTCTCCATGCTTGTTGCGATACTCAAATATCGATTTTCAGAGCAATCGGCCCATTAACAAAAAAGTTCAAAATGGCGGCCACTTTTTTTTAATTTTGACCACAAATTCCTACTCCATGCTTGCTGCGATACTCAAATATCTATTTTCAAAGCAATCGGCCCAGTAACAAAAAAGTTCAAAATGGCGGCCACTTTTTTTAAATTTTGACCACAAATTCCTTCTCCATGCTTGTTGCGATACTCAAATATCGATTTTCAGAGCTATCGGCCCAGTTACAAAAAAGTTCAAAATGGCGGCCACTTTTTTTTAATTTTGACCACGAATTCCTTCTCCATGCTTGCTGCGATACTCAAATATCGATTTTCAAAGCAATCGGCCCAGAAACAAAAAAGTTAAAAATGGCGGCCATTTTATTTAAATTTTGACCACAAATTCCTTCTCTATGCTTGTTGCGATACTCAAATATCGATTGTCAGAGCAATCGGCTCAGTAACAAAAAAGTTCAAAATGGCGGCCACTTTTTTAATTCTGACCATAAATTCGTTCTCTATGCTTGCTGCGATACTCAAATACCGATTTATAAAGCAATCGGCCCAGTAACAAAAAAGTTCAAAATGGCGGCCACTTCAAAATTTGGATTTCAAAAATCCCCGAAAAACCTGAGTACGAATTGATTTTATTACCTGATAAAAACCTAGGTACCAATTTTCAGATCTGAACTACTTTTAGTTCTTCGGGAATTCCTGGAACAACGAAAAAAATCACTTTTGTATGGGAAAATCCTTAAATGTACGATATTTACCCCTATAAATTTGAATTTCTGAAATCCCCGTCTTAGTACGAATTCATGATCTAATATCAACCTAGGTACCAAATTTCAGATCTCTACGACTTTTAGTTTTTCGAGAATTCCTGGAACAACGAAAAAAAAATCACTTTTGTATGGAAAAATCCCTAAAATGTACGATTTTTACCCCTTAGGATTTGAATTTCTGGAATCCCCGTCTTAGTACGAATTCATGACCTAATATCTATCTAGGCACCAAATTTCAGAGCTCTACGACTTTTAGTTTATCGGGAATTCCTGGAACAACGAAAAAAAATCACTTTTGTATGGGAAAATCTCTTTAATGTACGACTTTTACCCCTTAGGATTTGAATTTCTGGAATCCCCGTCTTAGTACGAATTCATGACCTAATATCTATCTAGGCACCAAATTTCAGATCTCTACGACTTTTAGTTTTTCGGGAATTCCTGGAACAACGAAATTTCACTTCACTTCACTTAGTACGAATTCATGACCTAATATCTACCTAGGCACCAAATTTCAGATCTCTACGACCTATAGTTTAGGCGGAATCCGTGGAACAAACCAAAATTTCTCATTCTTTTATATATATAGATTTCTAATGAGAAGGACTTACATTATTTCGTCTTAAGGACTACCCATTTTGGAGTAGGTAAGTCAAAATGATTTACCTGCTCAAAATTTCTATTCAATTTACTATTCTCCCTATTATACGAGATACGTACTAGTCAAAGATTTAAATCGCTAGATGTACCCTTAGCCTACACTGCGCACTTCAACAACGTCCACAAACATGCTGAGTTAGTGGTCTCAGCATGCTATACTAGTTTCACTTGTGACAGAAAGAGTGACAACGTGCGACACACAAGACAAAAACGTGGACGTTTTTGTAGGTTGAGGCCTCATCTACTGATTTAAATCTTTGGTACCTACTATTTATAAATGTTTCCATGACAATTGGGTTACACAAAAACAATTAATATAGCTGTCACCAAGCACTGATAGACTGTGAGCTTTGATTAAGTTTGTATATTAGTAGAAGTAGAGATTTTCTATGATCGCATTCCTATTCGCTTTCCAAAGAAATTGTTTCGACTTGTGGTAATAAGTAGGTATAATCCGCAAATAGCTGTGCATCTTTAAGCGATGTTATCATGGTAACCTGCGTTGTTCAACCGATGTTGATATTTTTTAATTCAGGTTATGGTGATCATATAAATAATATACGTAATCAAAGATTGTGAGTTACTATTTTGGGTTCGTACCTAATTCTGTAGATAATAATGTAGTATTTATAATAATATAATCAAATACGTAGCTCTTTAATAAGTGCTTTAATATTATACGACAACGAAACGATTTTCTGTTAATACAGATTATTATAAAAATAAACATTATATTTAGATATGAGCGGCATAAGACATCTGTGAATTTTTAAGAAAATAATCATTAGTAAGAAATAGGTACTACCTACTTAACTATACTACTTACAACACACTGATTTATATGGACCGATTAATATACGAGTACATCTGATGTTTGAAATCTTATCAAAACTCCAAATATTTATATGATCACCATTACCTGAATTAAAAAATATCAACATCGGTTGAACTACACAGGTTACCATGGTAACATCGCTTAAAGATGCACAGCCATTCGCGGATTATACCTACTTATTACCACAAGTCGAAACAATTTCTTTGGAAAGCGAATAGGAATGCGATCATAGAAATATCTCTACTTTTAACGTATGGCGCCAAGTCGTCTAGTCGTATCTCTGTCGTCCAATATAAAAATAGCATATGCGTAGTTCGGAGATGCGAGCACGAGACATGCGCGTGCGTCGTGTTACATCATCCACGTGGGCTAATGATCTGACAATAAAAAAAAATTGAAAGTGACTGGCGAGTGGCGACTGATAAGAGTGATAAGGAGATCGGATGCTTGGCACTTGTCAGTTGTAGCGTTATATTAGTAGCATATATTAGTAGTTTTAGTTCTATTAGATAATAGCTTCGGTTTATTCAGAGAAATATAGGTCAAGTGCTACTTAGATTGATTTCGTGATTCCTCCACGAAAACCATAGAGTATACCTAATTTTTTATTATTTTTGATAAAGGTGGGGTTCTATTTTATTCATGGCTACTTTTGAAAATGTTTAATCTCAGTTAATAAAAAGAAATAAATTGAGAGTACCTAGTTATTTTAATTACAAATTCTACTAACAGGAAGACAAAAAACTAATCATACAACCATCAATAAATTACAAAATATTGATGATTTATTTCTGAAGAACAAAAATCTAATCATGATAATATATTATAATCATAATCTTTTTTACATTTATTTATTTTAGTAGTAGCCTTGGCTTGTGAATATCTAAAAGTAATGTCAACTTCTGATAATGTTTTGTAGTCTTAGCACAATTTTAATTTGCGATTAAAATTACCAAATTAGGCAGGCAATAGGTACTAGGTACATGATAAAATTATTATTTTTTGTCTATTTGCGTTCCGTGTACCGGTTTAATAATAATAGGTGTTTTAGTAGGCCTTCATTAAATCAGATCCGTTGCGACATTAGTTTCATTACCCATGAATTACGAGAACGATCTTTACCAAATTAGCACATGCCGATTTTATTATCACATATTATGATTTTTTTTAATAATAAGGAGATAATATGGTCTAGGTTTGTAAATTGGCTGATGCAAAATATTATTGCTCTTGCATAAGCCTCTATCGAGATGACTGTCAAAAAAATATACCTAAATTATTTTTCACTTCGTTCGTTCGTTTCAGCCTTTGATTAAACATGTATTAAAGGATCAGCACTTACTGACGTCACGCATACATTTTTAGGGTCCGCCCTGATGCCGAATTTATAATTCAGCGGTACCGAAATGTATGAAGCGCGACGCCATATTTGAGATTTTTTGGCTTCAATATACGCCACATCTTTACCGTCCCCTTAGCGTAGCGTATTTCGTCATTGGTTTCAACCGACGGACGTCCATTGCTGGATAAAGTTGTTCCTGATTTCTATTTTCCAGCCCGCACGGTCCTGCGCCACCTGTATCCAGCGCCATCCATCATCATTCATCATCAGTAGATTCATCCATAATTTACGCGTAGATTTTTCATTCATGGTTATTTTTATCTATAGTATCTCAGTGTTTTTATCTCGTATTTTCATTAAAGGTTAGAGACATGTACGAGTATGTGTATTGTGGTCTAAGATCCCGCTATACAACAACCTTCACCGAGCTGTTTATTGGATGTAAACTATTTTATATCCAATTTAATATGTCAATAAATATATCGCAAGTGGGTTGCCTAAAAAATTTCAGTCCAGGGTGAATTAAAAAAAACCATTGTAACATGGACTCCTATTTGTTACAGTTTAGTTGACATCGTAGTTCAAATTAGATTGGATGGTATAAATAGTGCTTTTTGCCAGAAATACTTTCCTGGCTGAGGAAAGTATTTCTGCTCTATATTTTTTGGCAAAAGAAAGGTAACGGATAATAAAATCGTAGGTAAATAAGCAAAATTGCAATTTGCGACCTGAATCGCTCATCCAATCTAATTTGAACTAAGATGTCAACGGAACTCTAACAAATAGGAGTTCATGTTACAATGGATTTTTTTTTAATTCTTAATTAATCATATCCTGGACTGAAATTTTTTAGGCAACCTACTTGCGATATATTTATTGACATATTTAATTGGATATAAAATAGTTTTCATCCAATAAACAGCTCGGTGAAGGTCGGTCTTACTTAGGATCCCCTACTATGGGTAATAATGATCAAATAGGTAATCTTGACGGAAATAGGAAGTCCTGAAGGAAACTCATAAATAATAATAGTTAAACAAGATAATATATTATTTTGCTTAATTAATAATAAAATTAAGCAAAATAATATTAATAACTACTTCGTTTAGTATGCAAATAAATTGTTTTACAAGTATCCGTAACATCTACCTGCTCGTAGCCTTTATAATAGTCATCGTATCGTACTTCTCGTTGTAAATAAAAATTAATTAACAAAGTTATTATGATACTTTACAAGTTACTGCACTTATAACATAATTTACAAAAGTAAAACCGAGTTATGTGGTACTCGGCAAAGATAAAACTCGACTATCTCTTCAAAATTTAATATTTTTACAAGCTAAAAATTGGCCGATAGAATTCAAGGTTTTTTCTAAAATATCACCTTGTATCATGTTTCAAAGTATTTTCAAATAAGGAAACGGAGCAAATATACTCGTATTCCTTCCTTCTTCAGTAGATATTGAGGTTATAGCTAATACATTTGATTTGCCATCATTTGAGGCTATTATTGTAAACTCAAATTGAAGCCGGTCCATCTTCTTTTAGTTCACAAAAATGTCGTTTTATAAGACATTGAGGATCTCCAAAATTAAACACAAATTGTTTCCCTGAAATAACAAAGTTTTGTTTTATTACAAGTTTTGTTTTATTTTACAATTATCTAGTTATTATCAAGTTACGACAATTACACTTCTATCTCACCTGAAATAACAAAGAAACGACATTTAAAGTTCACTATATCTCGAGTCCTCAATCACATTCTTTCTATGAGTTTTTATTACGACAAAAATGCACACAACAATTTCAGCGTCCCTCGCCATTTTAAATCATCGACACAGATCAATATCATAGATACGCGACAGCTGATACGCGAAGCGCGGCAAATTCAAATGAATGAAATGTCACTCATTTCATTACATGTACATTGTACAATAATTGGTAAAGGAAGTAGGTACCTACCTATTTTAAGTATTTTATTAAAATACTTAAGGTGCCCGCGAAATTCAGCTTTTCGCAAATATTAGACTAACAGCTACACATTGTAGGTTTATGGCAATGAATTTTGCAGACATAATATTTATGCATCTACATTCTACACGATTTAATATAAACTTTGCTCGAAAATTCCCACACACCTCATATTGGTTCCCAAAAGATTTTTTTTTTTCAATTTACCTGATTTCGAGCTATCGGGAACCAAAATGAAGTAAATGAGTATAGTTAAGCAGTTTTTATTAATAACATGTAGATTCATAAAATATTGTGTCCGCAAAACTTGCTGCCATAAGCTTACGATTTATACATTAGCCCTCAATTAGCGAAAAACGAAATAAAATTTTAATTTTCGCGCCCGGATGGTCCTATCCCCCTTAACTAATTTGTATTAGTATCTATTTCTTTCTTTTTTTGTATCACTAATACTATGTAGGTAAGTACCTAATACCAGTAGTAAGAATCTACATAACGTTAAGGCGAAATCAACGACTCTGCCCGCGAAATTCAAAATTTTCCTGTTTTTTTTGCAATATGTAGGCTAGTCGCTAATTACACATGAGAGGTTTATGGCAGGCAATTTGCGAGATTGGCAGTATCATCTTTACATGATTATATCAAAATCTTCGCATAAAAATGTGTATCCTAGGAAATTAGTCAGTGTATCGAGTTTTATGTGAGTAACTCGCAAATCTCGGACTAATTTCTTTAACTCGACACTTTCAAGCAGAGATATTTATATAAACACGTGAAGATGATACTGGAATTCCCGCAATTTGACTGCCATAAGCCTATTATGTCTTATTAGCTTAAAAATCGTGCCAACAGTCAACACTATACTTGATTGTAAATTGTAATGTAGACGGTTCGCGGCAATGGCCTCGAGGCATGTGTCAAGATCTCATTGTAGTACAGTCCGACAAGGCTCTCTTGGCACTTGAAGGAGGGCGCTGTTGCAAAACAAAGGCAGCCATAAAATAAAATCTCATCAATTTTACTTAAATTTTAGTTTAAAATAGTTAATAGTAAACAAAAACAACAAAACATACATTAGTGATATACTGACAGAGTGAACTATCAAACAGTAGCACAAGATAGCGGCGTTAGTTTAGACTTTGGCCACGCTACAGAATAGCCTTGTCGCACTGTACCTAGATATGTAAACGTGGAACATTTTATTGTAATTTTTTTAAACAATGCAGATGTAGGTTCTCTGCTTTGTTTACTTGCGCAAGTAAAGGTACTTTTAACCTGTTTAATTGATACTTTACTACGTAGTTAATAATTGAGTATTACTAATACGAGTCATATTTTACTAGTTTTATAGCTAGTTATTCTAGTTACGGAAGTAATTAATGTACCTTGAGAACATAGAGGAATAAGTAGACAGAAAAAGCCTTCAAAGAAGATCAAGTCAATAGTCATCAAGTGCTGAGTTTATTATCCGTTCCTCTCGGTGCAAACTTGCATCCTGACGTGACGGTATAGTTATAATTTCATCAGTGCCTTTGAGCAAAAATAGCTCAGCCTTTATTCTAGTTTTTGATTTATTTTCATATAAATATGTATTCAGCCTCAGGTTTCAGTTTAGGTTTATTAATAAATATAAATAAACAAATATATATCAGGACATTATACACATCACAATCTAGCCCCAAAGTAAGCAAAAGCTTTTGTTATGGGTAGGAGATGACTAATAAATAATCTACATACATATTAATATACATAAATATAATATATTAAAAAACACCCAGACACTGGAAAACATTCATGCTCATCACACAAACATTCTCCAGTAGTGTGAATCGAACCCACGACCTCCGTCGCAGAAGTAGGTCGTCAAAAAACTAGATGTCGGTTATGTAAAATATCTAAGTCAAAAATATATTATATTACTTTTCTGTAGGTACGGGAAGGATGCTAAATATCGCAGTAGATATACTTTCAAGAGCTTATATACGACTAACAAGACTTAAAGAAGTATGACACACTAGAAAAGAAGCTTTAGAAAGTTGTCCAAACGTCTCTTCTAAAATGAAAGCTTACAAGGATAGAAAAAATGTTTTGTTACCAAAACTCGTCACTATCTTTGCCTTTTAATTTCCATCAATTATTTAACATCTTTAAAATACACAAATATATTCCAGTCGTCCGTATAAAAGCATCCATCCACTATCTAGTCACCTAAACGAATAAAACTATACCTATAATTTCAAATTTATTAGCATAGTACATACCTACGGATGAACAGTTGCAAGTACAATAATACAAGAACGGCCACCAGATGACTGAAATTTGCATCCGAATCTCATATGTACATCATTTACAGAGACGAACTTATTGCAATATGTATTGCAATTTAAAACGGTAATATGGCGTGATCCTATCGGCTGTCCCCACATCCGCTCGCGGCATCAGCGAATAGGGCTGTCAATCTATGTGACTAATAATAATATTCTTATACAAAAAATGATGAGACAAGCAAAATGTTCAGTGGTAGGCACTGATAAGAAAACTCAGGATATGGGCATCCTAACGATTTACGTAAACCTTTTTCGTAGCGCAACAAGCAATCAGTAGCGTCATCTGTCAAGAACTACAGTATAGCCTTATGAGCCTTGCTGATGGTGGCAAAACAAGCATTTATGGCACTGACAAACTGGCGACATTTTTCCGCGCAATTCGCTCTGTCCAGCGTACAAGTCTATTGTTGTAAGAGGATATACTGAATTTATTATTGTCCTTCTCACTGTTAAGAATAAGAAGATGGGTGCGACAGGCAGCGTTGCGGAAAAATATAACCGAAAATTGACGTTTTAGTTTTTTACTAAAAAAACTAAGCCAGTTATCAAAAATCCGTTCAGAGCATTTTTACATGACTGCCCAAAAAAGTAGTGTGATGTTTTTAGGTTTCATGTATGTATGTGCCTACCTATGTATGTAAATATCATATATTAACTTCCGAACGGCGGAATGGATTTGGACATATGGGGTTTCGTTAGAATCTTTACATCATTCCAAGTAACAGGCTATAGTTTTGGTAAAAAGTCGTTTTACCACAGGGTGGTCGTGTTTTTTAATTTTTTATTTATTTATTTGTTGGATACTATTGTTACCGACACATTAAAACAAAAATTCGATTAGGTACATTGAAATTTGAAATTTCCGAAAACAATTTTTTGTCAGTAAGTTGTTAACCCTGTGACCCAGATACAGTGCGCTGCCAAAAGACGTAACGGCGTGGTCGGCCAACGTAGGTAACTCATATTGAATTGTCGAACATTTCTATGGGCTCATGCGTTTTATCATAGAGCAACGAGGAAGCTAGACGTCTCTACATCCTATTAATATTATGAATGTATGTTTGTTCCTCTCGCACGTCACAAATAGCTCAAATTTGGATTGGAGATATCAGATAGTTTACCTAAACCACAACGGAAACTGTACGGATCCCGTGGGAAGCGACCGTGGCCATGGGTCTAGTCTATGATATCTAGTCAGCTAGTACAATGCTCTCTGGTAGAGCCAATACACTATCAGTGCAGTGCGACGGAGGTGCTTGGTGCCAAATTCCAATGTCCATCGAATGTCGATGGAGAAATGCAATAAGTACAGAGTCTGATATATAATTCTCGCATATCCAGATACGAAACGTTGATCATAAATACTAAGTCTAAATACTTCTTAGGTAATATTAAAAGACTGTTGTGATTTCATCGATATAACTATAATGAGATAAATCGAATAACAGTGCAATAGTTCAGGGAAAAAGCAATAACAGTTAAAAAATACTACGTCAAAAGCTTTAGTTTGGCTTTTAATACATTTTAATAATTTAAACACTCACAGCCCATATGCCAACAAAGTTTTCTTGACCAAGCGGGCCGGTATTTTGGTAAATGGGCTTTCTATAACATTTATCTGCTATGTGATGATCAATATCGCAACTCCCCTTCGAGGTTAATTTGCGTTGCTTATAGTGCCTTATTTAGTAACGAAAACTTGTTAGACGAGACAACTCGAAAGCTATAAAAAAATCAAAAGCATCAAAGATTTATTATACATTTTATGATGGATAAGTTCATCAACATAAAACGTGGATTTAAATAAAAATAATCATAAAATCTTCCTTGAAAAATTTAACGTATTTACGCAGATTTATTTATCCTAGAATACTGCAAGCTCAGATTAGACACTTATTTTCTTAAATAAAATTGTAAAGAATGGTAAGTATACCTACTTTGATAAGTAAAGACAGTATCTAAATACTATAGTTCAATTTTTGTACTGTAAAAACTCAACTGACGTAACGAGTAAGTACAGTTACTGTGAACTGACGCAAAAGGCACGGTCAATAATAATAATTGGTAGAGTTCAATAAACTGTATAGGATCCAGTAAGTACTAAGTACCTACCTACCAAAAAAAGCTCTGGCCGCTACGCCGTACATAAGTTTTCGTCAGCTTCTGAAGCGAAGCATATTGATACAGATATTATTTTGCCTGTTATTGCCTGTAATTCTATGCTTTTCTCATGGGATCCATTTTTGCTAAAAGTCAAAATAAAATGTCAATTTTGGCTACTTACGATAATGTAATAAAAAGACTTCTCAAAAATAGGGATAACGCTGAAGTTACACACAATTTCAATGTTCATACAGTTCTTGAAAGGAAAAAATGGATCACGTTGTAAATGTACAAGAGAATCGTCTAAATAGGCGTTAAGATAAAGAATATTAAGTAATTTGAAAGTTGCGCCACTGACAAAACCCTATCATGATAAATGGTTTACATTGGTAAAGTCATACAATGTGGCGGACGGCTTCTGAGCGAAGTGAGCGAAAGAAGATAGACTGTGCAGATTCTTCTATATCTAGGATAAAGGCGAAGATTTGGACTAAGGATAGAAAATAATCGGTAGTACAGGTAGGTAGCTACAGTACAACTCATTCGATATTATTTTATATTATTTTTTTATTGTTTTCAATGCACATACGTGACGATTGCCTATTTGAAGACACAGCAGCTGGCCTAATAAAAGGCTATAGTCTAAGTACCTACTGCCGATGTTTAAAATAAACATCCTTAGCATACACATCATCCTGTATCATATCTACCTAGTTAAGTACGAGTATATAATATCATGGGTACGAAGTAAGCCACGGCGACTGCATGTGGCCATCACGAGCGACGGTTCCCCTAATTCCGGTCGATAGGCTACTGAACTTTGCTACGATGATAAAGAATACAGCAGGCAGACGTCTGATTTAAGTCCACTTATCTACTTTTGAATTGTAGTAGAATAAAATTTGTGTTATAAAACTTAATAGGTACTATTTAAAGTAAGAGGATACATAAAAAAATCAACTTGAGAAATGAAATGATTAAAATTTGAAAAGTAGGATCTAATTTTTTGCTATGCCATCAAAACCTTGCTGTGTTACGGCAAACGTGTGGCCAGCCCAATGTCTTAGATCGCCAAGTTTATATTCTATTGAATGTTTGGAAAAAATAAATTAGATCATAATTAAGTTCTCTTCAAACCAGAGCTCTCAGCTCTTAAAATGGGATTAAGAAAATAAATAGAAAAAGTCATACGAAATGAGCTCTACCTACCTACTAGATACTGAAATATCTACAATGTAATGATTAGAATATGATGTAAGATATCGACTATACTGAAACTCTATTCACGACAATAATAGTAAATGATATTATTAGAGTGAGAGTAGATACACTTGCACTTGGTTGTAAACAAACACAAAGTAATGACAACTGACAATAACCATGAAAGTTCTTTGAAAGTTCCGGCAATTGCCGGAATATAGCCTCGAGCCATCAGCGTACAATCTAAACAGAATTACTTAAGGAGCACACCACGGGTGTGCCCGAGAAATTAAATTTTTTTGTGGTTTTTCGCGATTTTTAAGCTAATAAGACATAATAGGCTTATGGCAGTCAAGTTGCGGGAATTCCAGTATCATCTTCACGTGTTTATAATATTAAAATCTCTGCTTGAAAGTGTCGAGTTAAAGAAATTAGTCCGAGATTTGCGAGTTACTCACATAAAACTCATACACATTTTTATGCAAAGATTTTGATATAATCATGTAAAGTTGAATCTGCCACTATCGCAAATTGACTGCCATAGACCACTGATGTGTAATTAGCGTTTAAATTGCAAAAAAAACATGAAAGTGTTGAATTTCGCGGGCAGAGTCGTTGAAAATCAAGGACTTCTCCAAGTAAAGATTGCCGCTAGATGGACAAAGTAAAAGTAAGTACTTATTCCTGATTCTACGATAACCCCATACTTTCCAAATAACACCACAAAGTAACTGTGCTTCAATTAATTTTAGTTTTAAAATAAACAAGCGTAATTGTTTTGGTTTTGAGTTAATTTGGAGATGGAATGAATACACAAAAGAATCTGCAGTGAACTGCAAGAATCAAACGAATAAAAGTCCTAATGACCAACACGTATGATGGGTCAGTCAGTCTTTAAATATGAAATCCTGCTGGAATTATACATATTATTCTTTGCAAAAATCACAAGAAGCCAGGTATGATAGAGGGCCGCAATTTTATGAATCATGGTATTTTGTCCAATCATGGTCAAAATATTCATTTTACGAGTATCTTAAAGAAAGTAACGCACCACAATGTCATTGAAAGCTTATTTGAAATCCTCGAAATTTTACTTCTGGTATGAATTATGATACATCAAACTGAAAAGTCATGGCAACAGAATTGACCTGGATACTGTAATTGGCTTCCACGAACTCGTACCAAAACGTTTAATCCCTTTTCGGTTAAATTAATTTTAGTTTTGTTCGACTGCCAATATTTAATAAATCAGGGTTACTACACCATTGAAGAATTTTTAAATAACAAAGATTCTTGGAACGATAATGATATGCTTCCATCTCCTCACGAGATAACTTAAAAATATTGTTTCATACTAAGTACTAAAAATTGTATATTGAGACATTTTTTTGAAAAGAGCAAGTACCGAGTTTCTTGCCAGTTCTTCTCGGTGCAAACCAGCTTTCCGAACCTGGCGGTAGAGTGAAGAGTCTCGACATTTCATGAGAGCTTATATCTAAGCCTATGTGAAATAAAGAATTTCATTTCATTTCATTTCAATAGCTGCTTTCCGACTCAAGTTTGTATCTAGGTAGACTATATAGTCTAATATGCAATTCCACGTTTGTGGCGCTCTAAGGGAATTCGAAGGATTTGTAATAAAAAATTCATAGATTGTAAAGAAAGGGTCGATTTTTCAATCGCCAGATAAACGTTATGGCGGTTTGACAGATTTTGTATGGCATATGAAAAATCGGCCTTAAATAGAATATCTAAGTTTATAGATATAGTAGGGTTGTTTAGTTAGGCATGCTACCGAATAACACTTCTGTAATGCAAGATATAAATAAAAAATAAATTTAACAGTTGGAAAATCTTTTTAACAAGTTGAAATGGAAAAACCCAAACCAGTTATAATATTATGCTTAAGTATAACGAAGATGAGCACAGGCGAGGGTCGATGTCTGAGAACTAACAAGCAACCGTTAGGTACAATATAATTATTATAATTAAATATTGCACGCGGCATTCGATTGTGCAATTAAATCCGTAACCTCGAAAACTTATTAGTAGATACAGTCGTAATATTTTGCTAATTATTTGCCCTCGGCTGTGATGTGTGAGACAGATGTTATGGAATTTGAGGGGCTCATCAAAGTAGTGGAATAAATAGCAAAATGTGTGCAAAACATGACATTAAAAAAATTTTAATAGATGAGTATTATGCTTAACTATAGATTATTTTAACATTAATTATGAGACAGATAAAGATTCGGAACTACAAAATTGCATATTACACACTTTTAAGACACCTACTCAGAGATCAGTCAATTTCATACATTATTGAACACCTAATATACCTACTAATGTTTTGTTTACCTACAGTTTTCAGCAAGTACGTTTTGAGGAATAAACATCTCATGATAATATTATCAATCAAGGATGATAATATTTTCTTATTTCTAATGCGATAAAAATGCGCAATATTAAATTTAAAAATCAGTTTTTGGCATTTTTTTAATGCTAATAACTCATTGACGAGAATTAAATGGAGGGGATGGCAGTATCACCATAGAGAAATAAATACTATAATCTTTGGTATCACCTTAACATGTTTTTATATAAAAATATTTGTTTGAAAGTGATAGTAAAGGTAATAAAATAAAGTACGAGATTTGTGACTCTCTTCAAACTCGATATTCGTACTAATTTCTTAAAATGGACACTTTTAGCAAAGATTGTGATATTATACATTTATTATGTGAAGATTGTACTGCCATTCCCGTAATTTTACTGTTGTAAGCCTATTTTGCCGTATTACGTATACGAAAAAACGAAATAAAAATATTATTTTAGGTACCTACGCCTTAAGAACGTATTACAATTATCTTCCTATCTACGCATGCCTACGTGATCAAAGACATAAAAAACATGATTAAATCCCTACATACTTGTACTTATAAGGTCCTTTTAAGAAAAATTAATGAACATTACCTACCCAATTAATTAAATAAGAAAGAAAAAATACAAAAATCTTGACGTAAGTTAGCATGTTTATTGTAAGTGAATGCGACTTTACGACAATTCAACTAAATATGATATGTTATTATGAAATTCTAATTCACAAAATTATTTTTTAAATACAAAAGCAAAGGTAATAAAGTTGTATTTATTTTTTAGGTAAGTATGATTCAAGGAATAGGTAGTTAAATAACAAATAACTCATTTTATTTCACACACAACAACATAACTCACAAAAACGAAGTGACCGAAAATCGGTGCATTCTATGCACTCTACCTAGTCCAATCTTGGCTCTATGGTAAGTACTTTAGCTTACTTAAGTAGGTCACAAAAAACCGAAAAAATTAAGAACAGGTAACTGTCCTTAATTTTTTCATACATAATATCTAATTCTCTCTCTCTCTGCGTCGTAATCCTCATTACTGAGGGTCGTGACCCCTTCCACCGACGACTTTCTTTAGGACAATGTCGCGCCATGTTGCCCTGTTGGCTGCGACGTGTAGAGCTTCGTGGACGTTCGTGTCGAGTGCGGTGCGGATTTGATCAGACCAACGCATCGGGCTCCGTCCTCGAGGTCTCTTTCCTTCCATTTTGCCGGTGACAACCATCTTCTCCAGGTTGCCACCTTCCCTTCGGGCAATGTGACCGAAGTACTCCAGAATCGTCTGCAGGCAAGTGGTTGATAGCCTTTTTGTTATTCTGAGCTGTCTCAGGATCGACGCGTTGGTTCTATGTGCTGTCCATGGGATCCGGAGCATCCTTCTCCAGCACCACATCTCGAAAGCGTCAATGCGTTGTCGATCAGCTGCTTTAATTGTCCATGTCTCAGCAGCATATAGAAAAATCGGGAAGACAAGTGCACGGACAAGACGCATTTTGGTGTTAATAGAAATATGTCTGTCCCTCCAAGTCTTATGCAGCTGAGACATAGCGCTCTTGGCCATTCCGATACGCCTTCGAATTTCGACTTCACATGACCCAGTGTTGCTGATGTTGGAACCCAGGTAAATAAAGTTCTCTATAATTTCGAGATTTAGTGAACCAGTGAGCTCCAGTTTTTTACCACGATCTACAACCATTACTTTCGTCTTGGATCTGTTTATGGAAAGACCCATCTCTTTGCTTATATCCTCCATCCTGCTCAACAGAGAAGCCATCTCAGCCTCAGTCGCTGCTAGGAGCGTCGTGTCATCAGCGTATCTTAAGTTGGTCAGTTTTACTCCACCGATACTGACGCCACCTTCCCAGTCTTCGAGCGCACGCCTCATAATGTATTCCCCGTAGATATTGAAGAGGACGGGAGAGAGGACACACCCTTGTCTTACACCTTTACCAAATTTGAAGGGTTTGGAGATTGTCTCGTCTATCCTTACCACTCCTACACTGTCTTGGTATAGTGTCTTAAGTAACGTTACAAGGTGTTGTGGCACGCCAAGTTCTAGAAGAACCTTCCATAAACAGCTCCAGTCGACACAGTCAAAAGCCTTACTATAGTCGACAAAACACATGACAATTGGTGTGTTAAATTCGTAAGCCTTTTCCACTAGTTGCCGTATGTTTAAAATTTGTTCGCGGGTGCCTTTACCTTTGACAAAACCCGCCTGCTCCTGCGGAATCTGCCAATCCAGATAGTATCGGATACGGTTGTTTAAAATATAGAGCAGAATTTTGCTGGCATGGCTGATGAGCGCTAAAGTACGGTAATGGTCACATTTTCGTGTTGTCCCTTTCTTATGTAAAGGGACCACGACAGAAAGGGCCCAGTCCTTTGGCCATACACCGTTACGCCAAACTAGGTTGCAGATCACGTGCAATATGTCGATCCCTGTGTCCCCCAGAGCGGTAAGTGTTTCAGCTGTAATTTTATCCGGCCCTGGAGCTTTTCTCGATTTTAAGGATTTTAAAGCTGTAATTACTTCTGATCGTAGTATGCTAGGCTCCAGTTCTATGTTAACACAATTTACTTCGGAATATCTACTTATTCGGAATATATAATATCTACTTATCTACTTATATATAATTTATTTGCATGAATTGGGTTACAACAAGATAACATAAAACATACAATTATCCCTCACAATCTACTGCTAAAAATAGTGTGCAAATATTTTAAAATCAGAGGCAACATTAAAAAAAAAAAAAACGGCCAAGTGCGAGTCGGACTCGCGCACCGAGGGTTCCATACCATAAAAGAAGTTAAACATTAAAAGAATCACTTTGGTTCATGAATTTACGAGTATAATTTACATGTAGGTACTTTTGTTGGCAAACCGCAAACGTAACTTTGTTTTTGCCGGTTTATTGTTATTATCAAAAAAAGTATAATACTTAGAGAGTTGATTTTATTTTTCCTGTAAAATATACGTTTATTTCTATTGATCATAATTATTTCAGATTTTTCGATTGGTATACTTCGGAGATAAGGGGGGGGGGGACGGTATTTTTTTCGACAGTTTGCCCAATAAATCAAAATCAGGCATAAAAATAAACAAAAATCGGTTTTAGAATACACAAGTGACGCCCTTTCATATGATACCCCACTCAATATTGTTATCTCATTTTGAAATTTTGACGACCCGGTTTTCCCCCCTTTTTAAATAAAAATAAAAAAGATTTTCAATTTTTGATGATTGCAATGCCGGCGCGCCGCAATTACCTACAACTATTTCAAATTTCAGGTCGATAGCTTTAGTAGTTACTGAAATAATCGAGTGTGACAGACGGACGGACGGACGGACGGACGGAGAAAGTCTCACTATAAGGGTTCCATTTTTACCATTTTGGTATTTTGGTACCTAAAAAGAACAATAATTTAGTTTCATGTCAAAGTCAATGAGATTAATTAAGTTTTAATAATGCAAATTTTTATAATGTAAAATTTTAGCAGTGCATGTTGGGTCAAAGAGAGAAAAAATATACAAAATTAATATACTATAGACCCGGCGGACCGCGCGCAAAAATGTCGCCAGGTTATGGGAGCAAAACCCCCTCCGGCGTCAGTAGTAAGCTGTAAGCCTACGCAGTATTTCGCAGGAGTTTCGACACATGGCTCTACATTTTCTTGTATGAAGAAGGTTTACGTAAAATGTTCGGATGGGCTCATCTTGATGTTATTATCATATAAGTATGAGAAATTATTGTCAGTTAGGTATTTGTAAGTTAGTAATATAAGTTAGTTATATTCGTTGGGTATTCGTCAACACTGTAATCGATTCTTGTGCTCAAAATTGCTCAAATGGTGGTTCCTTGTAACTGGTTACTATACCTACTTAATTAAATACTATTAAGTATTTACGGCCACATATAGTGAAGTTTAGTCCCTACCTATTTTATTAACTCTGGATTATTTTACTATCGTAAAATACTATTTTATGTATTTTTATTTTTTATGAAGCAATAATGTACTCGTAGGTATACACTGTAAGTACCTACGTAACATTCAGTATTTTACGAATCCTACCTGTGTACCTACCTAGATTTAATGATCTAGGGTTTACGAAATCATAAATTCAAAATACTAAGTACTTATTCTATTTATTACGCAAAATACTTGCTCGTAACGCAATGTTAAAAATTCCTCTATAAAAAAAATGGAATATCATATTACTTCCTTGATAAAGCACAAAAAAAAAATTAACTGCGCAACTGTGCTGCGCAAGTAATAAGTGTCGGAGAAGTGTTTCAGTATTATAATTTTTTTAATGGGTAGCAATAAAATTAATTGCACTTTAACCAATTATATCAGAGCAAACCGTACCTACACGCATTTTAAACCTACGTTCCCCTATACTGAGCAGAAGATAATAAAATAAAATCCTTTTCATACAGATTAAATCTCATAAAATATTACTTACCTACTTACATGTAAATTAATTGAACAGATTTTGAAACAAAACTGGCAAAACATTTTTTAGAAAGAATTCATTAGCCTTTTTCTTCTTGCGGTCATTGTGTTGCTTATATCCATCTTTTTCTTGAATTTTTAATTTGTATTTTACGATTAATAAAAAAATCCATCATAAAATAATAATAATGACAAGAAAGTCTCTGATATAGCACGCTGCACGAGTAACGGCAGTATATAGGTGGTAGGGTAGGTACCTACAGCTTACAGCTTAAAATGTTCGCGTATGTGTTACCCAGGAGATGATAAAATAAGTACTAAGCATGAACCATGGGCGTGGGGGCGGTAGGGTTCATGGGGTACAAAGTTACAAACCCCTCCCGAAATGTGCAGAATATTTGTTAAGTAAATACTAGCAGACTGGCAAACGTTGCTTTGTCTTTTAGGGATGGATATAAAAAATACCTTACGACCTACTGTCAGACCTACCGTAATTTTTCACATTTCCTTTCAAATTATTTTTATCTTTTCAAATATTCATGTACTTTCTTGAAAAACCCCCCTCCGACACTTAAACCTGGCTGCGCTCATGGTGTTTATTTTTGTCTTTGTCACTCTCACGGATTCGTTGATGGGTGCGACATGCAGCGTCGCGGAAGAATAAGTCAGAAATACGACCTTTTACCTAATTACTCAAAAACTAAGCCAGTTATCAAAAATCTGTTTCTCAACGTTTTTAGATATAATTATTACCGACACATTAAAACAAAAATTACAATTACATCCATATCAGTTTCCGATAAAAACGAGAAAAACTGAGATTGTCGAGCAACTTTTGGGAGAACTTTCTATCGAGGAAATTTTATCCAATCGTGTTTCTGCTTCTCAACGATTTTAGATTAAAGAACCAAAATACATGACGTGTAAATTTAAAAGTCATTGTCTTTATAGTTTTTAAACAAAACTTCACTACAGATCGCGTAAATACGGCTTCTACGCCGTTAATAGGTCGGACGCGGCGGATCGCGAGAAAAAGTGCCGCCAGTGTGCCGGTGTCAAAGATGTTCCTTTTGATAATAGTTGGTCTATAGACCACGGTTCCCGGCACAGACACCTTGCCTAGGACAGAATGTCACGGTATCAATAGTCTGCACGCACGTTTCCATGGAGACGGTTTCCGCCATATTGCCATTCCGACTTGGCATAACTATTTTCTTGTATGAAGAAGGTTTGCGTAAAATGCTCTGATGATCGTATCCTCAGGTTTCTTATTTGTGCGCGTGTTACAATGAAGATAATAACAAATAATATAATGCAAAAAACTTAAAATAGGTAGGTACCTATCAAACCCGATGTTGTCTATGATCTACCACACAATATAGGCGCGCACCGACATTTCGCCGGATCTAATAAGGAAGTGAAAACTTATTGCAATACACAGCGAACGGCGCTGTTGTAAGCAGTAACACTTAATAAACATACATAGATATATTTACAGTTTACACACAATACCTATATACACAGATTTTACCTATATACTAAGCAATCTAGGGATTGTAGTCGCAGGTATATATTATGTAGAAATTTTTCTATTTTGGAAAAATGAAAAGAATGTGCTGTGGATAATTAAGTTTTCCAGGACTGACAACCGAAAGAACATTCTTATTACGAGATACCGACATTGACTCTTCACTTTGCACTATCAATTAACTGTTACTGCTCACGTTACTAAAACAAGACTCGATCAAGACTAAAACAAGACTCGAAACAGACTGCAACAACACTGACTCGTTCTCCCCGTTTCGCCCTTTTTATAAATTCGTATCACCCTTTGCACAAGTAAAAACAAAACGGAAGTGGCGCCACTGCGCGCGAAAGTGGCGCCGCCGCGCGCTTAAGTGGCGGCGCCGCGCGCGTAAGTGGCGCTGCTGGCCTAATTCTGCCATCTGTGCAACCGTAAACAAGGAACGCTAGTCATGGGCGACAACATCCGGCCCTCCTGCACACGCATTCGTCCCGAATTGCGTGTTTGTCTGGTGTAATTGCTGAGAACAGAAGATAATAATTTAAGCAAATGGTAATTTGACGTTAGGATCATTCTGAATGTGTACATTGAATTCAGAATATCCATTATTCACCTTCCCTTTACAACAGAACACAAGAAACTAGTTTAAGCAAATGATAATTTGATGTTATTATCATTCTAAATGTGTACATTGAATTCAGACTATTCTTTATTCCGTTACACCTTTCCTTTACAACAAAACACAAGATGCTACAGTGCGAATGTGGCAACTTGTCAACTTGAGCGTGTATTGACCCGCCATCTAGGGTCGTGGCTCACGGTTACCATTATACCAGTGTTCACTCGGATATCTGGTACAATTTCGCATCACACTGTAAATCTTATGTTCGAAGCAAATACATTAGACAACAAAAATCAACAATTTAGTCGAAAATAACACCTTGACAACATCCGACTTATAAGATCACAAAACACCATAATATTTATAGCTATCAAATATGTGTTTACTCATTTATCGTTCGGCCTCTCCTGATTTTAATGAGTCGCGAATGCAACTTGTTTATGTGAAAACTTTTGGGAAAATGATCATTTTCATATTTAACGTTAATGCATGCTCTGACGCGCAAAGGATTTACCATGTAAATAGTAACAATCACTTCTCTTTACTTTATCAAAAATGTGCTTTCCACGGCACTTCAACGGGATTTTAAAACATTTATTCTAAGCAACCAAACTAATTGCACTTCTACTCACTATCCACATTACGATTAATTGACGAAAAGGGGTGAAATTTTAATGTACACAGATATAATAACGGACACAAATAAATTATTCTAACTCACTTTATAGGACGGCGACAACGTCGCTTATTCCTTTTCCGATGATTTAGGCATCACTGCTGCTACTAAACAATGAAAATGTTACCGAATTTAACTGGATGTTCGCCTGCGTTTATGCCTTTCTTCTCGAGGCATACCGGGGCACGTGGTTCTCATCCCACTTCTGATATTACGAGATACCGACATTGACTCTTCACTTTGCACTATCAATTAACTGTTACTGCTCACGTTACTAAAACAAGACTCGATCAAGACTAAAACAAGACTCGAAACAGACTGCAACAACACTGACTCGTTCTCCCCGTTTCGCCCTTTTTATAAATTCGTATCACCCTTTGCACAAGTAAAAACAAAACGGAAGTGGCGCCACTGCGCGCGAAAGTGGCGCCGCCGCGCGCTTAAGTGGCGCCGCCGCGCGCGTAAGTGGCGCTGCTGGCCTAATTCTGCCATCTGTGCAACCGTAAACAAGGAACGCTAGTCATGGGCGACAACATTCTGAATATAAATAAAAACCTATTAAATCTATAGTATAAGTATTTTATATTTGCCAGTGAAGCAAACTAGACATAGACACAGAAATGCAAAGTCATGCATAGAATTGAACTAACCTATAGGTATGATAGGTACCTATCTTCTAAAGATGTATAATGTCAATAAATAACGTTCATTCGCTTTGCAAACAATTATGAATATTGAATACCTGAGTACCTATAACAAACAGCTTTATAAGGCATCGACTTCATAGAGTTGAAATATTAATATGAAAAAATCTAATGAAGGTTGAAAAATAGGAAGCGAAAACTCATTTTTGTTACATACACATGAAGTTTAATGCAAAATGATTGAACATAACATCGATAAAAATTGAAGGGTCTATTTATTATGTGATTTCAAAATAGGAAACTATAACAACCATTATGATTATTAATTTAAACCTTGAAATAAAATCAAACACGATAATATTTAACAGTCACCGATTTTGATGCACTAGCTAGTAGTTTATTGTCCCGGAAAAACTAACGACAGTTAGTCGTTTCGTAGGATTTTAAAATGAAATACAAAACGAACTCGAAAAAATAATTGCATATTGCATAACTAATTGGAAATAACAGTTATTATATCGATAAGAAATAATTTTAGATCGCTTCAAAATATTATTAACTTGATTATTAGGGATTGTACTTATATCGCTGAGAAACATGACGGAGCAATATAGAAAAAACACCACAAAAACTTAATAAGTATCTACTCGTAATCTCAAAGTCTTACCTTAAGATTTTTTTAAAATATATATACAAAATAATAAAAATTATAATATACAAAATATATGACGTTATAAGTAAGTATATAACATCATTTAATATTTACCACAGGGCTGTCGTGTTTTTTAATTTTTAAATTAGGTATTTACTTGCTTAAAGTTATTTTCCTCAAAATAGGTCATCCTACTGCTTCCTTCAGGGAAAACAATTCATGACTATGTACCTACTTGCGTAATTGCTTATGCTTGAATGAAAACCTATCTTACTGGGTTTATACACCAGGCATTTTGTGTTTATATACCTAACTTCTAGACTAATAACATTTAGTCTCAACTCTCAACTACTTTTTGCTGAGTACTAAATATTTGGTAGGTAGGTTCATAATACCTGAATTTGTCTCAAAAGTCAAAAGAGAATGTTTTCTAAAAATATGGAACTGGTAACTAACTCACACATAATACCTACTCAATATAGAGTAATATCACTATCAAATAAAATACTCAATATAGAGTATTATTACTATCAAATAAAATACTCAATATAGAGTATTATTACTTTCAAATAAAATACTCAATATAGAGTATTATTACTATCAAATAAAATACTCAATATAGAGTATTATCACTATCAAATAAAATACTCAATATAGAGTATTATATGTATGTGATCGCTTTATTTAAATTAAGTATGGAAAAAATAACAATGCTTGTTTTAACAATTAATAACAAAAACAGTTTGCAAGAAACAGGTACCAATCTTCATAAAAGTAATAAAGCGTTTTAAAGTACTTATGTATATTTTGAGTATATAATACGATTAAGTACCTAGCAATTGCATCCGTGTCTGGAATAATAAAGCGGGTAGAGTTAGCAATAATCACCATAAATCGCCGCTTAGTTTGATGGTCATGTCACCAGAAATTCGTGACAAGCGATTGTCACTCATTTCAGACTATTGTGCTTAGAACACGGGCGCTAATATATATTTATAAAATAAAAATATATATATTTATAAAATAAAAACCGACTTCAAATTGAAAAAAAAATAAAACCAATCCACTGAAAAGCACAAAATAATTTTCTTATCTGGGTATGCTTAGTCTTTGAAGACGGTGCTAAACCAAAATTTTAGGACAACAAAAAACTATTTATTAAATCTCTATGCGTGATTGCATGCGTTCATTCTAGATCATCATGTAACTCAAAAATCCATTTTATTTCGCCTAGCCCCTTGCGCGAAAACTATTTCGTAACCAGATAATATGGCCAGGAGCATAGATTATTAATTACTATATGAACCCGAATAACACCACATGATCAAAATTTGCACGAATTGCAAATGATTTTGGTATTTCGGATGCATGGAGGCTTGTTAGTTCATGAGACTCGTAACTTCTGACGGGCCAGGAAATAGGAACACTACATTTCTGTGCATACTTTGTTGGTACCTTGTTCTAATGCTATATATTTTTAATGATCATTATTGATTTATCTTACAGCTATCAATCAATCTACACACATACACATCTTCGTTGAAAAACTATTCAGCCACAACCACTTCAAACAATTGCATCAATCATCATCACTTAAACATTTAACTCTTAAGTAATTGGCGTTTTTCAATTACTGTTTTTTTTTTCATTATGCCGAAAAATCCATCCGGTTTTTTGCAGTAATAACTAGAAAGAGCCAGAAGTATCTTTTAATACCGAACAAGATAGGTGCAACGCCATTTATAATGATGCTCATTAAATTAAAAAGTAGGTGCGAATTATTAATGATCTTATTCTGGTTATGTTTGCTAACGGTCATTATTTTTTTATAACAAAGACCGATTAGGTCAGCAAGAGGTTCACCTGATGTTAAGACGATAACAGGGGGGCTACCACCGTGACCTAAAGTAATATTATTGTAATATTGTTTTAAAATTTCCATACTGACATTGTATGAAAATGTCAAAACAATATTACAATAATATTGCTCCAGATGTCTGTCAGATGCAGTGCGTCCCATAATTTTGCATTGCAATACCATACATCACACTGAACTACGTTTAACATCCCATTCCTAAGACATAAGATTTGCCCAACAATCACGTCGGTGTACAGTGCCCTTTAAACTGGAACACAGTGTCAGTAAAGTACCTAATACACTTTGATTATTTACTCTAAATAATCAAAGCTAATACATTACTGATTCCGTGGAGTACATAACTGTCACTGCAGTAGGTAGTGCCTACAAGGACGAACTTTTTTGTACCTATAGTCAACGTGAGCAAACTAGCGGATGGGTTACGGTAAGCGATCACCGCCGCCAATGGACATTTGCAGCACCAGAGGAACTGCGAAGCAAATGCGTTGCAGGCTCTTAAGAAATTTATTTATCTGCCCCTTGAATAACCCCATGTTATAGTTTTGAGGGAACACTGTTCCTGGCAGCTGGTTCCATAGTTTGCATGTGCGTAAAAAGAAGAATCCGATCACCAGTGAAATCTATCGAAATAAGAGAGTTTGATTATTTGAAGGTGATTCTTCCCTTTACAACTACCTACTCTGCTAATTTACGTAAGAATGGACACAGCCGCTTTGACCTCAGGTAAAAACAGGAATTGATAATATATAAATATTGTCCGTTGTCCGTGTCCGTAAAGTAGCACTTCAATTAACGCGTCTGATACTCTTTCCTTAAATCACGAAAAGGTGTACGCCGTACGCGCATACCAGTGCATACAAGCACAGCGAGGCCCATGTCGCAACAATACGTGCGAGCTGCTACCGAGACACGAGGTGCAGACCTCACTTCTGCGGACCTCGTCACAAGGCGACATCGCCCTTCCACTAATGCTGGGGCTACACCGCCGCTACAGTTATAGTGGCCAAAGATTCGCGTTGGCGAAGCAAAATAAGTTGGTAGATAGCAAAATAAATGTAGGAAAATCATTTTATCACATCACATCAATTTTGTAAAATGTAAATACATCCTAACAATCCTATAAAGCTGCGTTTCATAAATTTGAAGTTCATCAGTTCACGCTGCCTGAACAAAATGGTCGAAAACAGACCATTGTTTCATTTTAAAGCAATAAATATCGTCATGGTGTTTGACGGTCATTTCAGAGGCTTATGACGTGAAACGACGACGACAACGATACATGTATGCCATACTCGAAGCAAGTCGAAGTTGTAGCGCGACTCCGGACATTTAATTGTTTATCCATATTAATAGGAGCAATATTCTTCTTGAATATCTTTTTATAAATGTTTTTTACCGGATAAAAAAGCCAATGTTTTACCAGCATCTTCTTCTTTTTCTTCCTTCCCTTTTTCCACGTTATGTGGGGTCGGCAGTCGGCACAACATGTATTCTTCTTCTATTCGCTCCTATCAGCCGTCAACTCGCAATCCACTCCTTTTACAGGTATATATTCTTTCACACAATCCATCCTTCTTCGGTCTCTCCATCTCTTTTTCGGTCTTCCTCTACTTTTCGTCCCTGCATTAGCATACTCAGTAACATGATTTACCATGCTAACCTCTTTCTCCTCAATATTTTACTAGGATGAATGGCATCAATTGTGTTGTTAACGGTAATGGTGTTAGGTATGTATAAGTATTTATTACATGACCAAAAGCATTTAAATATCCGCTCGGCTACGTCATATTTGATATTAGCAAACGATCCGAATACCTGTTACCTGCGTCAGAAGAAACTGGTTTGATATAAACAATCAAGAGTAAGCTTGAGATGGTACTAGAAAAGTTAACAAAAAATGTGGTATGGAAGGAATATATTATTATTCTTAAAGATATGTATAATGTTCAAGATAACGTAATACCTCTAGCGGATCCTTAAAGAGGATACGACGTAGTAGACAAAATAGGTACGTTATTTTTTTCAGACGTTGGATGGTCACTGCTGATATAGATGTGGACTGCTGAAGTCCACATATTCTTTAATAGCGAGTTTCTCTGTCAATACTGCGCTTTCTTTTGTACAGGGTCTTTGTACAGGGTTTTGTACAGGTTGCAGGATCTTTAGGACCTGGGGTCTGATTGCCTAAGAAAAACGTATTCATAGTTATCTTACTCGTTTGCAAATTTTGACCCCTATTGGCTGACGTAAATCAGGGAACCAATCAGCGGTTTCTAAAAGATTGCGATATCGATGAATACGTTTTTCTTACACAGTCAAGGCTGTCCTGCGTGCTATGTGCCCCCCTAATGGGTGCTACCTGGCTTAGGTACTGCCACTTCTGCTTCGCGATATGTTGATGCGATATGATGACTCTGGTTCATCTTCTGATGAACTACGGATGAACATTAACTGTGATGGACGGAAGATTTTTGTTTTGATCGCGTAGAGATACTATGAGCATATTTACCATCGCTTGCTAAATGACTCTGACCATTCGTCATGAGGCCAAAAAGTCAATGACCATAATCTCGGTTCTACAAGTCAGTTCAAAGAGTCTTCAGCAACCGTTACGTTAAGGGTTGTCTATTCTATTTCGCATATCCGATCGACAATTTGATCACGTGACTCTATCAATTACAACTGTCATTCAAATATTTATTTATTTATTTCCAAAAGCGTATACAAAAGTCTTTTGTGTTCAGCAGACTGAGGTTTTTTGTAGGACTAGAAGCATTCGACACAGTGTGGCTCAAACTTTACAAACAGAAGAAGTTTTTCATTTCAGTAATCTAAAGATAAAAAGTGATTTGTTTAGTGCTCATTGGAATATAATAGGCAATCGAAGGTTACTGACATTATAATAATAAGTATATACAAACTGCGTAAAACTTTGTGGTTATGTGATTTTCCAGGACTGGTTTTTTTGTATGACGTAAGAATTATAAAAGCTTATAATTTCTTAGTTCTAGTTGTTAGACTTGAAATCAAGTTTTCTAGCAGTTTCATAAAAAAGGCATTAGGGAATACCTATGCATGGTTTTTTTAACTACTACCTAATTTATCTACATAAAATGTGATAAGTATACATGTAGAGAAAAAATTGTAATTTGTAAGCGGACTCTATTGTGTATTCTGTAGAACCTACAGTGTACAAAAAAAGTCTACAAAACTCAAAGCCGATTTTTTGTACTGTATAAGTAAACAAACGCTCATTAAAATTCAATTTACTATAACCACGTTTATCAAAAACTGGAGTTATTTGCGTGATCATTTTAATTTTAGATACCTAATTATAAAATATATTATTTTTATATTATTTAAACAAGCAATTATAATTCTTCGATATACATATTTCGCGGATCTCAGAAACGGCTATAACGATTTTGATGAAATTTTGTATTTAGATAAGGTTTTGCTTTATAAGTTTACCTATGTACCTAATTTACATTTCTCATGAAATCAAAATCCATTTTCCAAAGCAAATACCTGGGCAAGCTTTTAAGACAAGTCTTAAGAAGACAAGTTTTAAGACCTAGACAAGCCAAGTCGCCTGAGCTTTCAGGGGGTTTATTCACGTAACGTTTTCAAACACTGTGAATCAAGAAAAAAAACTAATACTGTAAAATTAGCTTTAGAGTGTAAAATTGAATGTAGGTACTCCAACATAGGTGTTACGACGAGATAACCTTATCGTGCAAAGCAATGGTGCAAAGTAAAAAGGATAATGCCGATTCTTGTATGAAAATTGGACTATACCTTGCGTCTTTACCAAATCATCGGTAAAACATTAGAAATATTCTCAATATTATGTAAAAAAAAGATTTAGTAAGATATTAACAGGGAATTTCTAATAATCTGATTTTCTAAGTGGTTAATTTTCTAAGTTTTATAAGTGGCTTGGCGGTTCCAAGAGTTTCAAAACGTTTAATTACTCTTTTTATAATACTTTCAAACCCCTGTTCACATTCCACTACAATAAATATATGCGATATTAAAATTTGGAAGAAGATTCTTCATGCCTACGTGCTTCAGACGCAGAGTGACGCAAATATAGCCCACCCATTTTATGTCATTCTCCTTTCACGGTTACAATTGACCATGTCGCGTTTAGAACTAAATTCATCTTTACGCTCCAAGTATGTCGTAAAATTAATTTTTCAGTATTCGCAATAGATGATTTGATTTCAATTTCGTCTGCTTGTAAGTTGTATCGTATGACCGTAAATCCCATGACCTTTTTTTAAACATTTCCCAGTCATCAGCCCAGTTTGGGATAAATGTAACGATTGATATTTTAACAACACTAGTGTGTGAAGTCGAACGATCGAGTTAACGGCCACAATAGCCGTATCCCTATTAGCTTACACAATGCATCAAATGGTTGCAGATTGAGCGAAGCATCTAGACACATCGACCATCGTACGATGTCTCGCCTTGTTACATCATTCAATGAGATCTAACAAGCGCCAGACTCATGACTTTGGCGTCTGAAATAAAACAGTTAACAGATTCAACAAAAAAAGTACAGCCACTGTTTCGCTTTGGATCTAATTAGGGGTCTGATTGCGTAATAAAAACATATTCATCGGTATTGTAATCGTTAGCAAATGCTGTCCCCAATTGGCTGACGTAAATCTGGGAACCAATCGGCGGCCAAAATTAGTAAATAATTACGATAACGATGAATACGTTTTTCTTACAGAACGTGGGTAAATCTTACAGATTACTTACTCAATATATTTTTAATATGTTTAGTATTACCATGTTAAATGTTAATGTACTAAAGGTTTATTACCATGTCTGTGACAAAAGACAGACTTTAAGTCTCGAACGACGAAAGTTTTAACGAACCAATTTTAGAGAAGATTTATTAACAAATTAACTGTGGGCAAGAGTTCCTCTTTATTAAAAGTTTTACGATATACTAACGGATTCGAAGTTGGAACAAGTTGGTACACAGCTGCCTGGTAGGTAGCGACATGTCACCTTTAACGCTATAAAATACCTAGATGAAGTCTGGAGGTTATTGGATCTCCATCTAGGTATAACTGCTGCCCTCATTTGATAACCATCTCTCGCTTCATCTGTGAATGAATTATCTACCTAACATCGTAACAGGTTTTTCGATGACCTCCCTAGTCCCTAGCGAAAGAGAGATTCGATTTGGAGGTCGCGGGTTCGATTCCCGCCAAAGGCCACCTTACTCTACGATTTCCCATTGTGAAGCCAACATCTCGTGAGGATGTCCCGGTGTCGGGACGAAACGTGCGTCGAAGAATTGTGTTTTCAAGTAGGTAGCGGATTATAGCCAAAAAAATCTGAATAATTAGCAAATATGGATTCCCGCAAAATAACGCCCAAATTTTCTTCTTTTTAAGCTCCCATTCAATATTTCTTATATAGTTCAGTTCGGGTCTATTGCCGCGACCGTGGCTAATCATCAGCAAACCCTACCCTATCAGCAAAGACTCCGCCAAGCGACTTCAAGTTCCAGCGCGATGCTGTGTAGAAACCGTTAGGGCCTACTTACTCCTTCAATGCCAGTACGACAACATCTGTGAGATCGCAGTCAAGTACTATTTTAGTGTGTAAAAAAATCTCAGTTGACCGAGAAATTCGTAAAAAAATCAACTCAACTCAACCTTGGAGTTCTAGCAATGACGAAGTTATTTTGCGATAAAATTTTATTTGCAGTTGGATGCTTACGTATATAATATATGCGCTATTAAGTTTATAGTCATGCCAAAGTCCAAATATGATGCGTAAATGTTATATAATCTCTGTATCTTTGTATTAGAAGAGCACGTTAGGCCTATGTGAAATAAACATATTTTGGCTTTTGACTATGCTTCCCTGCATAGTTATATTTTGGCGGAAGAAAAGATGATGACATTGTGTATTAAACTTACACGTGAACATTTCTTATATGTTATTGGCATTAACAGTTAAAAATAAAACGCAAAATATTTTTGTTGTAGCCTTAAAGGTAACTTGCATTTAACTACTTAAAGGTAAACTAGTATAGATGACAGAAGTCATTGCGGGCATATTCACACCGTTCACAAAAGTTTACTACGATAGAAGTTTTTTGCCCATATCGCGGCCACTGACCAGCCAAATTTCACCAAAAACTATACACCTCGGGTTAGTACTACCAATCGATAGAAAAAAAAACCGAATTCAAAGGAATATTTGCAAGTTGGGTTATCGCTCCGACTAACTTGCTTGCTTGCTTAATTGTCGACATACTCATATTTTTTGAGGTATTCTCGTGATTCAAAGCACCAATTTTGGTACGGTTTTCGCCAGTGGACGTGAAATTCCAAGCACGAACTGCTATCAGCGATACTTATGGCTCTAGCGATTAACCCTGGTCTGCCAGGTCAAAAATACTGTTTGCTAAATTCAACCAAAAGCATATTGTATTACGGTGTGAATATGATAATAAGGTAAACCTTATTGAGCCAAGATCCCAGAACCGCTAGACCTCCGACATTTCAATAAAGCTGATTAGGTATGGCTTTTTATTGAATTTAAATAAATAGTGTAATTTAAGTGTATGTACAAAATTCACCTCTCTTAATTAAGCTGGCGAGTGAAGTCTGGCTGTTCTGGGATCTTACTCTATATTATCCTGTTTAACAGGTTAGCGCTTGTGGTTATCTCAAAAAGGTTAAAAAACAATCTCACGTGAGAATGGAGCCGGGGACAGGTTTGGAATTAAATCAATAAAACTCACGAATTATCCTAATAACTTGTTTTGTTTTATTGGAGTAATCTAATAAAAAACAAATTAAAATCAATTGCTACAATTACTTATCATTATATGGCCGGACAGATACAAATTGACCGATTGGGTTTATTTCTTTTTCATTATTAAAAGTAGTAGTATGAGTCGAGGACAAGGTCGAGGATGGCATATATTTTGTAGATGTATAAGAAACATAATTTAAAAATATGACGTTTAAACTAAAAAAACTGAATTTAAACTAAATAACTGAACTGTGCTTTTAATCAATCATATCCGATTGACAAAACCACGTGATTTATCGTAGGCAACTGTCATTCTCTATTATCTTACCTATTAATTCTTAAATATGAAAGTTGAACCTATTAAAGCTTCCAAACTTCGAAGCTCGAACGGACAAGATATAATTATTTTTAAATACTATTTGCTAAAAAAAAATATTATGCTGAATTATTTTTAATAGGCGCTCTGGTTATAGACACGTGTAAATTTTATTATGCATTCCGCTCTAAAATTTTCCAAACAAACTTAGATATAATAAATATTAGGTACCTACAACAGTGTTACCTACTTATATGGAAAAATTCAGTATAATGTGTATATTTGTAATTTGTAGTAGTATGTATATTTCTATTATAAAAAAATCTGGAAATATTAACTAAGTAAACAAATGACAACTACCTTTTCTATTATTGTAAATATTATCATGGCGGGCTCAATAATTTTGGGATGTAGAACTTTATGTTTTCATTTGTTTGTTTTAATGTTTTCGTTTCATTTTTAAAAGAGATTTAGTTATTACTTATTATATTTTTCTGCGATTATACTAAACAATTGACTACTCGTTACTAGTAATCTATTAAATTATTATTATAGGAAATACCACAGCTAGGATCTCCCACAATATCTTACCGCTGCTTACGTAGGTAAATATAGTGTGAGAAATAACGGAAAAAATTATCATCGAAATAATTTAACAGTACAGAATAAAAACCATTGTGTAATTATTTTGGTCTTCTTTGAGATTCTTTTAAAAATCATTGTCTTTGGTGATCTGGGGCCCTTTCCCACTGGACCTTGGCCACCCGTCACCCTGTGCTATATATCTAGCTATTTAATCCGAAAATTACTCTCGATAGAAAAGAAACTATATTATTCAAAGAATAAGTGCTTTTTTTGCAAATCACGAAGGCATAAGGTACAGGAAAATTTAACTGAATGAATTTTGGAGAGGAAAATTGACTTGAAGGGAATGACTAAAAGGGTAAAGGGGTACGTTCATTAGTAATCAATCCATATTCATTCACATGTGACTAAGTAATGTTATTTGTATCTACTATATACCACGTAAGTAGCTTACGAGTATGTGGTTTTTACATATCTTTCCATACGTGTCCAATAAACCACAGGTTTAATTGTTTACTACTAAGTATTTATTAAAAGTCTACAGGATTTCTGCGGTTTAATGAATAAAAATCCTGAAGGTGATTACATACAAAAAGGATTTGTCGCGTCAACACCTCTTGATGATGCTCAACTCGGAGGGAAATGTTTTGTAGCATAGAGGTACAAAAGGCCGCCCTCGATTACAAAAGTGCGGCCAAAAATACTCTGCCTAAATTGGCAAACCCGAGCCGTCGCACTCGCGGCGCAACACAATTTTTCACGGATACTATACTCAATTTATGGAGACTAGTTAATAAAGCGCTCTCTCTATCACGCAATCCCATACAAATGACAAAGACAAAAAAGTCAGTGGGCGTAAACCATTCAGCATGTACGTACACACATTGCACTGCTATTAAATTAAACTAGCTTTCTTCCCACGACTACACTTGCCTTTGTTATATGATAAGTAGGCAAAAATTTGGTTTGGTACGAAAGTATGAAGGTATGTATCCGAGATAAATTATGTTGTGGTTCTAAAGTCGGCACCTACGTAGGTACCTAAATATGAATGCGTATCTCAATAAGCTTATTATATCTTATAAGGCACCTAATATGACCGATCCTGGTAGGTATATACAGGAAACACAGCACAGAACAGTTAGAAGAAGAAGAAGTCATCTAACACAATATCTATGGAAATTGTAAGTACTTACCTATATCGGAACATTTTTCTGGTTTGTTTAATACCTATGGTCTATCCTTAACTACTAGGTTCCTAAAAGGAATAAAATATAGTATTGTCCATCTCAAGTAGGTACTTATGATGTAACTTCTAAGGCAAGAAAGAGAAAGTCCTCGCCTTGCAGTTGAGCTTTTCAGACAAGAGCTTTGGGAACTTGTCTCGAGATAGGCGACGATTTAAGAAATACGCATGTAAAAAAGATTTCCTTGTGCGTTGTGCGTCAATTTATGATTTAAATATTATAACCGCGCCTGCGCACTGCGGTGGGCTTACGTCAAATCAGACTACTTTTGAACGAGTTCCGTATAATTGGATTGGCGATTTTTTATAGCGCTTGGTTGAAATTTGACCGTAATTCATTAATTTTAGTTGTCTACACGCCAGATTACGTAAGTTGCAACTTAAGATTTCTTTTAACGTAAATATTATCTTTCTTCTTCTACTATATAAAAATAAGTCGGTTTTTCCTTCCTGACGCTATAACTCCAGAACGCACGAACCGATTTCCACCGTTTTGCATTCGTTGGAAAGGTCTCGGGCTCCGTGAGGTTTATAGCAAAGAAAATTCAGGAAAAATAAAAAAAATAAAAAAATTAAAAAATGTTACATAAAACGAAGCCATCTGGTGGCGAAACGGAGTTCTCCGTGTTTGCTAGTTAAACATAAAAATATAGGTGAAATTATAGTACGACGTTACATAGGTACAGTATACAATTATGTAAACGTGTCATTTATTTTCCCACCGCTATTGCCTAGAAAAAAAAATATACTCGTACGTGTAATATGCTAATTATTATTTTGTATGTATTTAATAAGTGTATGTATTTTTTTAATTTTATGACCATCTTAAGTAGATTTAATTATTCAAAACGATTAGGCATGTTTACCATCGTTAAAGCGCCAAACGGATCTTGACATTTTAGGCACAATATCAAGACATATTATTATGCCGATACCTACTCAAGATCTGGTTTTTAACGCGAGACGCTTGCTTATGGTAGATAACCAAAATTGCAGCCATAGATGCCATGAAAAAGATTAGCTACAGTAGCGTACATGCCAAGTCACAGACAAACAGCTAGTCTAGGTAATGTAACGTGTTTTCTTCTCGTGGAAATTATTATACAATAGTAAGTAAATACAATAATGTTTATTCACCAGACATCCATCTCTAGATAAACATGGTTACCGTTAGACCATAATATTTTACTGATAAAAATAAATTGTTATTTTATTCTTATAACATAAACTCTTGATATAGCTGATAGGCATTAATATTATGTATATTAAGTTTCTTTTTCTGTACAGGAAAAATTATAATATCGATCTTATCGATATATTGCTATTGGGGATGACTAAATGGTCATTTGATTTACTTGATCACGATTTCTCTTCATGTTATCATGCGATAGTGAGTAATGAGTGATAATGGATAAATAACTCATAATAATAAGAACTACTTATTAGAAATCTTATAAACGCTACATGGCCGACACGTGGCACACTCTTTATGGGATTGAGCTTATCATCATCATCATCGTCATTGTTTAAGTTATCAGGCCACAATCCTCTACCAGAACTAGCTGTACAAATCCTACCTCTCGCTCAAAAAATATGGCAGCGGTTTCATACTAAGTACATGATACAGATTATTGACATATCCCAAACCATTAACAAGCTGAAGTGGCAGTGGGCAGGTCACGCGTGTCGTATGGGCGATGGCCGATGATTGTTGGAGCCCAAAAGTGGGAGACCGCGTCCAAGTAAATGTATTACGGAAAAACGTTGTATTTTTATTCTTTATTCAATACTTTCAATATTTACAAAGTATAGCAAGAAGCGGCAATAGAAGTGGGCGAGGCAAAGAGGGCCCACGGCGCAAGATATGAAGGGGCGCCAAAGGTGGTATATTTCAAAAATGTTTTCAGTAAGTTATAAAACTAAGTTCCTTTTCTGGTATCGCGCAAGCACGCGCAAGAGGCTAGGCGGATGAAAATGATTTTTTGCGTAACAAAAACCCTTCACGAAGAAAATCTTGTAAATTCGTCCAAGGTTTTGACGTAAAGTCTGGACGCACTGGGTTATAGAATAGAATAGAATAGAAAAATTCTTTATTTCATATAGGCCTAGCATACAAAGGCACTTATGACACGTCATTTTGTTTTACATGGTCAATTTAATGGTGATAACCATTCACGACTTAAAACTAAGTTTACGAGGGTTTATAAAATAGAGACTGTATTTTTGAATGGGTGTTTGGCTACAGCATGTATGGGAACTATTTACTGGCGAGCGAAGTCCAGTATACAAAGTAATAACACAAGTCAACTGTCAACATTAACATGACAAAGCGCGGGTCATAAGGTGCGGATTAGCGTAGAATAGACGAAAGTGACCGTACTTCGCCCTATATCCTATGCAAGTAGGGTGCATACCTTGATATTCATAAAATGAAACAATACCAAATTACATACAATATAATATAATTATATCAGAAATAGGTTATTCAATAGCTCACAAGTCACAACTATGTCGAGTTAAAATCTAGTGATGATGCTTCGGCGTCGGGGCAAAACATAAAGATAAGTTTCTGGAATATTTGTGTGGTAGTGTGAGGATAGGTATTGCGGAATGTAGCAAATCAATTTTGCAGGTAGTTTACCCATAAGCAAGCACGGAATACCATAATAGTACCTAACGGTACGGAAGGTTCACTCCGCAAGATGATTTAAAGAAAAAGCGACTTTAAACTGGTACAAAAAAGTGCAATTCAGTTCGCAGCAGCGCCATGAACCGCCTCCGCTATACACCTAAAGTTGTGCTCTCTTTCTATCACGTAACTCTTTTGACGAACTATAGAGCTGCCTCGTAATCGTAGCAAGACGATTAAAATTAATTAATCTAGCCGGCGCGCGGCAGCCGTCTGAATCGTTCCGTCTTGATGTAACCCCGGATCTACTTGTAGCGGTGTTCATCACGTGATGCAGAGTGAGCGTGGCTTGCCATAAGTAGGTAAGCAGCCCAGGCATTTAGACTTCTGTCTTCTAGCTGAGCTGACACTTGTCTTGCTTAGGTACATACTCGAATACGATCTCCCCTGATAGTAAGTGACGATGCAGCGGAAACTCACTAGCAGTACCAACTAATTCGTGTTGGATTGGATGGAAAAACATTTTATTTTATTTGGCCAACTTTCGCTGTCAAGTCTTACAAGAAATGTTTCTAGAAACTGAGTCGATAGTCATCAAACATTTTTAGTCAATTCTGTTAGTTTCTAAAGAAAACCCACGCTTGATCAACTTGATAACCTTCCCTTCTGTATACTTATGTTATTGAAAAGTTCTTAAGAGTGTTTCCTTGTATCGCCAATAGTTTGCAATTTCCCTATACTTCCCCCAGTTAAAATAATTGATCAAGTGCGAGTCGGGCTCACGTTTTGAGAATCCCGTACCATCAAGACCAATTACATTAGTTCCAATCATAGCACTTCTACCCACTAAATTAAAAACGAGCAAAAAATCACATTCGTTGTATAGGCGCCCCCATAAAATTCATTTATTTTGATTTAATTATTTATTTTTACATTTATATGTAAATAAATATTCTGTAAATATTTTAAGCGTCTACCTGTTGCCGTTATATTAAAGTATACGAGCCCCGTGGAGAATAGCGGCAAGATCTGTGAAAATTTCCAAGTGTCTAACTGGTGGCGTGACAGACGCGGACGGACAGCTAAGTCTGTGATGGGACCGTTTTTACCCTTTGGGTATAGAACCCTAAAACTCTATGTATATTTATGTCTAAGAATTCTCCATAATTTGGCCAGGGTACTATGGCATGGTCGCACCCCGTTTCGTTATGAGAGGAGCCCCATGTACCTAATGTAGATGGCCGTAAAAAAATGGATGAGATAAGTGATAACCTACAACATAGTTAAATATTCTCCCGTAATAAATGAATTCCTCGCTTCATTACTTTGACCGTGAAGTGCTTTCATTGTGTGCGAATTGGAGTGTCATTGAACAGTGAGAATCACCTGATGTTTGTGACGTCACCTCACCAGCTAGATAACTATCTACTGCAGGTACTGATTTAAGACACGATAGGAAAATATTTACTTATATTATAATATTTAAATATTATTTGCTTGTATTATAACTAAAGAAACAAGTTCGGATCTACTTAACCGTATAAAAATATTTTTCACTGACTAATTTTTAATCATACATTTGTTTCATTTCATTTTGTATCATGTAGGTAGGTCCCTTTAGGTAGATACTATATTATTATGTGAGTAAAATTTTGATTATATAAAAAAGAATAGTCTCGGTATATTATTCATATACATGCATATTGCATAGGTACTTACTTACTTATATTTCAAGTCAGTCGATTAGCTACTAAGTTTTGCCTGCAACTCCGCTGGCGAGAATTTTGGCTTTTCACAAAATCGCAGAAATCGTACCTAGATTTTTCAAGGATCTTTCCCAAAAGGTCATCTTTCGCAGCCTTTAAATAATCCACGCATACATTTAAGTAAGGTAACCACATCAATGTATATCCCTGTAGATCCGGGGCTACCTTAAACAAAATTTCGAGGTTTTTTTCACTTGTCTAGATTATTTAAAGTTTGAGTCATTATCACGGGATATTATGTAGAAACCGAAATTCATGCGAGCGATACCTCGCGCAACAGCTAGTCGTTCATACGTTGGCTCAGTCGTGTGACATCTTAGGCATGTAGACAGGTCTAGATCTCGTGAGCGCAGGTGCAATACGCCATACAAGGTTATTTTTTAATTGTTATCATTTATATTACTTACCTTAAACATTAATCATTATTATCATCGTAATTGTTTTATTATTAATAATAATAATTTCCATGGACCTAGAAAACAGGCGCGGACCGAACTTGACGCATCTACACATCGTTAGGGTCAAAGAAATAAAATCTACTTATGTTCAAGTGATGTTAACTAACAAGTGATGTTATAGGCAGCAATGTCTATGACATCACTTGTTATAGCAATTTATCACTTACTCATACCTCACTTAACGTTGCTGAAACCCGAAACGGAACCATTCGGTCGCTGTAAACAGAACTATGGGCGCGTCACTTCCAAGTTCCAATGCTTGATCTCAATCGAATCCCTGTAATAAAGCGGCATTCGGTCCGCCCTTTTTCTCTTGGTTAGTAGTTAATCGGCCTAAGACCTAAGACCTAGTTGTTACTTGTTATGGTAGGTCATTCTTAGCCCATAGCATTCCTATCAACTACAATACATACCTATTATATTATTTTGTCTACCACCATGCGTAATAATTATCATTGCTTACTAATAAAAGACTTCCCCTATTAAATAATTAGTAGGATCCAACAAATTGGTTCAGCAACTACTAAGAGAAATCATGTGACTATAATTGTTTAAGTTAAATTTTTCAACCTAAGTGGAAATAATACATAATAGGTATTAACCCAATTGATTTTAATAAAATGCTACCTGACCTAGCTAACTTTTTTGCCAAATAAATTATCGTTCATTTAGGGGTATAAAAAAATAGCTTACGTCCTGAATTCAGACCTATTGAATATAGACTAATAACATTATTAAAATCGGTACAGCCATTTCGGAGCGAAAAGAGATTTAGGTAAGTACCTAGCGGTTGAAATGAGGAAGCAATTATCAATACCTACTCCATACCTCACAAAAATCAATTTTTGACAGTTCCAATGTTACTTACCCACCTAGAAAAAAGATGCTCGAACTATCAAACTCATCGGAAAGAATCTTCTTGTCTAAGTAGGTATTGCACCTATGCCGACGTTATACTCATAAAAGTTACAACGAATCCTTTTCTATGCCTAGGCTTAAATTGATTAGTTACGTACCTTAAATATTATTTTTAATTTGTGGTGAAAAAAAAAATAAATAAGTAAATAAATATAAAGAAATAAATAAAAAAAATAAAATAAATAAAAAAATAAATATAGAATTCGTAAAGAACCTTTACGAATTCTAAATCCATTAGAGTTCGGCTATCTGTCAAAAACTAGAGCATTAGGTATTTTGTGCTTGGTAAGTAGTTGACGTATACGTATTAAAAGTACCTTATACCTACTAACACAACCTACTAACTATAAAGTCTGTATGACTATGTACTAGGTACCTACCCCTAACCTAGAACATTCGAACTCGGAACTTTAAAATTTTGCACTTTGCTTGCATTTACGCAAAATGCAAATACCTACTTGCTATACCTACCTATAGTTGCTACGTCCACGAGTAACGAGTACCTATTATAATAAAATCAATACTTATACGATAATAGCGCAATAAAATGCGCCTTACGCCATCTATATGTCATCTGATAAAACACTCATACAGCGCCATCTACTAGGGTGTGAAGAAATCATTTCGCAGGTTCATTGACCGTGATGTTTATAAACTTGTGAGCATGCAGCCAACCAGTCTCGAAAAAAACAGTTTTTACCTAAGTAATTTTTCTCTTTATCGAGTTTTTTTCGAGCACCCATATGCGAGCAATCAGGATCTTTAATGTCATTTTCACTTAGCAACGCCTGTAGGTACCTAGGTATACATAATATTATTTACAACTCAAGCTGGCACGAGGAATGGCCTATCAGTAAAACTTTCCACTACAACCCGTTAGGTACTTTATTGTATTCCGTGCCACTCGTACATAAAAGGTTTTTGCACCAAGATATCTTGATGAAAAAAAATGTGAAAATGCCGAGTATATTCGTACCTACCAGTCGACTGATTTCAGGTACCTAAAGGCTACACCGTCTCGTCCATCGAGTAGGTATAGGTACTCGTACCTATAGGTACAATTAGTTCGTAAGTATAACCCGTTTGCAAAAGCTTTGTCGATGTCGATCGAGCTTCTGCGACCGAGTTGTAAATGGTATGTCCATAAAATTAATATTATAAGTATGTGGTTTTTCACTATTTGTAATCTAATAAGACATTGTAGGCTTACGGCATTAAAATTGCGGAATGGTAGAGCACTATCTTCACGGGTTTAAAATATTAAAGCTTACAAATCTCAAAAAACTACGGCCACAGAACCTTATTATTCCACCCTAGTAATTACATAGGTAGGTAACTCGTAACATAAACAATATTTTATACTTTCAAATCAGAATCAAAGGTTAAGAATAAAAATTCGCATATTATTTTAATATTTTAATGAAAATTCAACTAAACGTATAAATCTTATTTATACTTACAATAAACAAGTGAGCCTAGAACCTCACTATAGAGCCTCTTGTCGCGACATCTTAGGTAATCTATTACAAAATGTTTGTTGCAATAAGATTATTTTTTGTGTTTGAGTCAAAACATGGCACGAAATGTTGAAATTATCCTCAACTGAGTAATTTTGATAACAGCATTAATAAATAAGAGCATTATTCAAAATCCAATATGGCGAACGGTCCAAGATGGCGTCATAGTTTTTATTTTTTGAGCACTCCTATGATATGGGTGTCCAGAGAAAGGGCATAATGGGCCAGTTAGTACCGTGTATAAAAGCTTGTTTTTAAAATTTTAAATGGTTACTTATTTAGTGGAAACTCATGGTAGTCACTGTAAAGAAAAGTCGCTAGTGAGTTTCTAGACTAGATGAGTACATATTTACATTCAGCTGGCGGTAGCGCATTACGTCACGCTTCCTCGCTCAAAATTGCACTAACAAAAATATGGGACCAACAGGGGGTGCCCTATAACTCGACCGATGATTTCTAAAAGCAAACATTGAATATTCAACAAATGCACAATCAATACAAATATTATCAATAATAATTTATGTTTAGGTCCATCTCTCAGTTTCAATTAGTATACAATCATACAAAAACTTGTCATAAAGGTAGTAGCGCGCGTTTTGAAATCTTCGAGATGGTCTTATATTTTCTAATAATAATTTCAATTTTAATACGTCCTAATTAAATTGAGCTAGATTATACTCTACGCATACAATGTATGGCAACAAACCAATAACAAAAGAAACTCATGATTATACAGAAATACAAAATAAGAATATTTATTGATATTTAAATTTCGAACAGAAATTGTTCTAAGATACCTACGTTTATTGAACCACCAGTCGAGTACTTAACAGTAAAGCTAGGGCCGTATCACGATTATAATATTATGACCAGAATAATATCAAATCGACAAAATCGTAATACAGCCCTGGCTCAAATTGTAACGAGTAAACATTTGATTGTATAATATGATGTAAAGGCAGTCTTACGCCGTGGCCACGGTTTGCTTACGCTAGGACTAAGTAGGGAGACTGCTAATACTTGTCTTCTAGTACTACACTACGATACTTGATACATGTTCTAATACCCTAAACAGAACGGCTGTCGATGCAATAAAAAGCTCAGAAAATAATTTCGAGATTGGCCGACCATTTCATGAAATTTCGTCGTGGACCGGTTCTAGAATAGAGCATTTCATAAAATGGTAGCATTTCGGATTTTCGAGAAAAGCTGAGGTGAAGGATAATGGATCATAGAAAAAAAAAGTTATAAATTTTAACAATCTTTAGTTTTGTAGGACAGTTTGTAAAATGGTCCTTTATTTCTTTACATAGCTTATACTGAAGCAGACTATTTCATGAAATTTAACTATTTATGAAGCGATTTATTCTAAGATCTATCCACGACGCACTGAAGCTGAACATTATTAACGACGACATAATTTCCTCATCATGAAACGATCAATTTCTAAGATTTAAATCTTTGGCTACGACCAATGAAATTACTGTTACTTGTTGTTGTCAGATGGTAATTAATTATTGTCTGTCTATCATTAACAGACTTCACTATATTTCACTACTTTGGCAATTGGTATCATTGTATAATTTCTGTAATAAATACTTATTATGGGTTAACTAAAGAAATCAAAGGTACAAATTGTATAAAAATGTAAAACTATCAATAACTTGCTAAAATCCAACAGCCGTTTATAATCGCTATGAATATAAAATGTCACTACAAATATTTAAGTATTTGGAATAATTAAAATGGCCTCGCCTATAGGAAACGATAACAACACTACTAACTACTAATAATAATAATAGTATGATGACTAGACTAGATATCTTTGGAGGGATTTGTCTAGGAAATATGGAAGAACTACGGAATCCAAGTACATTTGCTTCTACTGTTGCGTTTACTGATTGGCTCGTTTGATTTCATAGGCCCGGTTTCCACCAAAGCGGAGCGGAGCGGAGCGGAGCGGAGCTGTGTTTGAGTAACCAATCAGATTTCGTCATTTCGACGTCTGATATATAGCTCTCACATTTTCGGAGATGTCAAAATGAAGAAATCTGCGCCGCTTTGGTGGAAACTTGGAATGAAATTGGCTCTATCAACCTACCGTTTAGTTAAACGACATTATTGAGGATTACGGTCATAAGACGTGAAGTAAATAAGAAGATGAAAAAATTGCTAGAATCTTTTAAAAAATAGCTCAAATAACTTTCTTTTCGAGAGACAGAATATGGTTCAGCAACTTGTATCAACTTTATGGTCTTTAATGATTGTATTTACGTATAATATGGTTTAGCCGTTTAGACATTATATTGGTGAATGTGTGCATACTTTTGGCAAACATTTAAATGCAGGAAATGCCGAAGATGGAGCAAAATATCTTGCTCATCGCACCTTGTCATTTACTGATTTAATACTTTCAAGATAATTACGGTTTACGTAAAAAAAGTGAATGATAACGGTGAAACTCGTTATGAAAATTGCAGGTTGTAAAGTATCTGCCTTCCGATCTTTTTAGGAAGGAAGGTATGTAATGAGATGGGAGCTTTAAGCCCAAAACTGTATTTAAATAAATAATATTATATAGTATACCAAGGTGCATGCAAAATCAATCTTAAAAACGCGTGGATGGGGCGTAATATGGCTAACCAAAATTGCACTTACAACTTGCTTTTAAAGAGGTTTTTGTAATATTTGGAAAAAAGTAGGCATTACGGATATTACAAATTGGCAAACAGGAGCAAATGTGTGGGCCAACAAAGAAACTATAAAAATAAGTCAACAAAAGAATCTACTTCTATTTGGCAGGGAAATATAGTGTATCTACATTTTTGGTAACCCGTGATTTTAAGACCACGCTTATCCATGAGCTACCAAAAAAACTACGTTGTGAAAGGCTGAGATTTATAAAGCGAACATATTATCTCACTTAGGCATACCTATTTCGAAAAACTCAACTAAAATACCTAGATCTATAAGACCTTGATCTTGCCTTATACCTTTAAAGGTGCCGTAGAATTAATACCTAGGCATTATAAATCTCAGTCTGAAATATATAGTAGTTAGAGGGAATCCAAACGGGTGCGTTGGACTGCTAGTAACGCCGACTGTTGCTGCAAACTCTTGCGCAGGCCTTCCAGCGTCTGCAACACCTGTGCCGAACAATGAACAGGGGTTATTAAGAGGATACACTGAACTTATTTTGTCCTTCTAACTTCTCACTCTATACGTTGGTGCGTGCGACATGCAATGTCGCGGAAGATAATAACAGAAAAACGATGTAAAACGTAATGACTGAAAAACTAAACCAGTGATCAAAAATGCGTTTCTCAGCGTTTTTTGTTTTGGTTATTATTATTTCCCACACATTAAAGTAAAAATTACAATTACAACCATTGTAGTTTCCGATAAAAATAGAAAAATTGAGATTTTGGAGCTTCTAAATGAAAAAAATTTATACATAACCTAATCGTGTATCTGCTTCACAGCGAATTTAGAAATGTGTCCCTATAGATTTTAAACTGCAGGTCACTAAAAATCGCTTAAAAAGACAACATACGTTAATTCTTCTAGCTTTATTCAAATGCATAAATGCAATCAAGTGGGTTCATATAGTTTTTTTTTAATTACTATTATAATGATAATGTTCTAGAAAATGACATTCTAAATATTGATACGAAAATCATGATACCAAACAAAACTTTCGAGCAACAGATAAAATTGTTCGCCTCAAAATTATCGTTATTAGGTATTTCAATTTCGTGTCATCAATTAATTATTATTTATCTGTGTAGTGCTGGGCAATCAATGTGTGCTTTTATTTGTTTGATAATTAAGAAAAATTTGTAAAGCTATTAAAGTCGGCGCCTATTACATAAAAAGCAAGTAATTTTCGATACCATTATGATATCGATGTAATTAAGTAAAATATCATGAAGGAATTTCATTCTATTTCAATTACAAATACCAGCCCATTACAAGACATTAAAGATGTTGTTAAAGTTCAAATCAAAAACAATTTGACAGGGTAGGTATTTGATAAGACACGACGAACCTTGGTAACAGCAAAGAGAAATTATTGAATCAAATGTGGTAAGTTTCAAAGTAGATATTTTAATAGCACTAGCAGCACATTACAATATTCGGTAAATACCCGTAAGTTTCCTAGTAACGTAGTAGAAACGTACCTATATGCCACTCATACGAGTATGGAAGCCTAAAAACAATTCTTATCGAATAAAGTTATTGAATGTAAACCGCCTTTACGCTAGTAAAACCACACAATGCTTAAAACCACTCTATTTACGAGTTACGAGTACCTATGTACATTTATGGGCGCAATCTATCTTGCTTATATGGGGAATAACCAAGAAAATAATCTTTACCCATAACCCATTGTGACTAATTACGCATGAATTTTTTTCACTTATGTTTCTGTACCTATAGTCAGTGATAGAACTTAATTTTTACGTTTATGCAGAATTTATCTGCACCACGGTCACAAAGTAACTACTAGCTCATCAGCTCTAGTATACTTATTTCTTGCCTGTTACTCTATCTAAAGGTGCCCTCATTTTAGGGGGATTTAAATTGTGAATGAGGCTTGCCTTGCCACATATCCAGTCAGAGCTAGGTACATGTAGCAATAGCTTTATTGGGCTGAGATGAGAGCGGTGGGGGTCACGGGAGGGGGGGTTGAATGAAACTCGGCATATAGTCAGGGCTCTGGGTTTTCATATTATGTTTATGAACAAATTACTTACCTCATCTCTCGCATATGCTTTCCTCTTCGGTGGTTCAGAGTGCGGCCTGTCTGTCGGCGAGGGGGGTTGCATGGGTGGATGTGGAGGTGGTGGTGCAGCGAGGGGGGAGCGGCGCACAACCGGCGACAGGCGTCGGGGGGGTTCGGGGGAGTTGGCGCGGATGAAGTTCGTCACGTGAGTGCGCTCTGGGCTCCGTCGAGGTGCGTCCACCTTCAAATGAGGGGGGTCAAGGTTAGCTGGCAGGGCGATCGGTTAAAAATGTATCAATCATTAAAGAACTGTATCAATGTCAAAACGTGATTTTCAAGCGTTGTGATTGGTCAACACTCGTGTTTTGACATTGATACTGTTATTTAATGATTGATACATTTTTAGCCGATCGCCCTGTGGGTGCTGGGTATGATACGTCCATGGAAATAAAACATGACAAATATAATATTGCATAGACAGAACCAGCTGTGGGCCTTTTACTTTTATTGTATTAGTGGGTAAAATATCTAATGGATGTTGATTTATAAAACAAAAATGCCAAAAGGTATAAGATTCAGGTTCACCATATTAGAAAGCGATACGTCGTAATATATAAAAAGAAGATGCAAAATGAGGCATATGCTGGAGCTTGTAGTCAACGAAACTTATATTATTTGTTCTTTGGGTACGAATCATAAAATCTTGAAAATTACTTCCAAAAATAATCTTTCGAGCATGTTATGGAATCACATTCATTCTTTTGGGTTCTTAATCGATATTTTCCTAAATGACAATGGCACCCATTCTAAAAGTAAGAAAGGAACATAATTTTCGATAGAGCTGCGTTCGTTGTAGGTTTGCAGGCAATTTTTGGCGCGATTTCGTACCTCAGTGGCCCTAAGTTCCCTGACTCTGGGGTTGTGCGGCGGCTCGATGGGAGACCGGGAGACGGTGACTAGGAGTTTCTCCGCCTCCCGGATCAGTTCCCGGTACTTCCTCTCCGCTTCCCGGTCCGCCTCCAGCAGCGGGTCCCGTTCCCGCACGGGCGGCGCGGAGGGCGCGTGGCATCGGCGCCGCATCCGGGGCGGGGTCGCTCCTGGATCCAATACATACGAAAATCTATAAGCGATGCCAATAGACTTAAATATTTTGTATTGAAGATGCATTCGAAGATTTAATCGGATCTTAACTTGGAAGCTATAGCACCGCCCGTTACAAACTTGAAACTCTCTCAAATCCACTGTGTTGCTTGTGTGTGGTGATTGTATTGCGTGTTTGAGAACTTTGCTTGCTTGAGTGGGAGGGCGGGTGGTGCTTGGCTTGTTCCTGCATATTGGACCATGTAAATTATTTCAGCTAACGTAAATCAAGTAGGTAGGTAGGTTTTAATGTAATTGAATGACACAATACACATACCTATCCAAATACAAACTTAGTTTCTCATTTATTTAATTAAGGATTATTCTCCAGCTAGCATATGAACCTGCAGATCGTGGAGTCCTCCTTGGAGGCCTTCGTCTCCTTGCCCTTCGTTTGCCCGGCGACGCCGCGCTGTCCGGCTCGTCCTCGTCGCCCCCGTCCAGCCCCGTGTCCCCGTCCGAGTCCACGTCAGCATCGGACAGGATCGCGGTCTCTCGGCCTCGAGGCTTCATGCCGCGGCACTCCTCGTCGCTGGACGCGCCGCCTCTGTAGTAAGGAGTTCTGTAGGGCTCCGGTGACAGGTGGGGTGACAGGTGCGGTGATAGGTGCGGTGACAAGTGCGGTGACCTGCAATCAATGCGAACATAAGGCATTTCAAGAGTTCAAACGTGTGCAGGTATATAATAATCGCGGACAAACATACATACATATTACATACATACATACAATCATACGGGTCGAATACAGAACCTCCTTTTTTTGAAGTCGGTTAATAAAATGTACTTGTAGGCAATAAAGACCAGCTCCTGAGAAGTAAGTCTAGAACTATAGCACTTATTATGGGCGTCGTGCTGCTCTCCGTTGACTGTAAGGCGCCGCATTCGTTATTATTTTATACTTCATAATAATAGTAGATTGTTACACAAGGGACGTAAGTAAGCTATTACAGAACAAGATCCAATTTGGCGCCAGTGCGAGCGCAGCTCGCATAGGGCGCTAATGGATCGCGTGCACCCGAGATATTTAGTCACACGAGCGAGCGCAGCGAGCGAGGGTGAATATAGTTCGAGGGTGTAATAGCTACTTGCAACCGAGGTAAGCATTCTACTTTATATCATTCTTGCGAGGTAAATAAAACATTGGTAATGCAAAATGAAATTTTAATTAGAATAATTAGCAAAAGAGAAAAAAAAAATTAAATAAAAAAAAAATATTAAAAAAATAATAAAAAAATTAAAATAAAAAAATAATAAAAAAAAGTAATAAAAAAATAATAAAAAAAAAGTAATAAAAAAAAATAAAAAAAAATAATAAAAAATAATAATAAAAAAATAAAAAAAAATGAAAAAAGAAATAAAAATAAAAAATAATAAAAAATAATAATAAAAAAATGATAAAAAAAAATAAAAATAAAGAGAAAATAAAAAATAAAAAAAATCAAGCATAGTGCGACCTAATGTTGCCCTTGAACTGTAATGTGAACATTACAATTCAAGCATAGTGCGATGTAATGTTGCCTTGAATTGCAAACACCAACTTACAAGGAGACTTTCCACCATAGTAATCCACACTTACTGAGCAAGTATGATATAATAATTATTTTATGTACCTATATTTTTGAATAATATTTTATTATTGGTACATTGGAAAAAAACTGTATAATTATGAGTGCGGATAAGTTAGGTAATTGCTTTTCAAGCTTATTTACCGTCGGTCGCTCAGAATCTACGAACAGATAAACCCAAATAAGAACGTACTTAGGTGCACAAAATTTATGGATTTTCAAAAGATGCTAACTCCATTCTCCAAGCATGGACGCAGTACTTTTAGCTGAAACATATACGAATCCAGAAAGGTGTAGTTTGGCATTTTTTTACCTGGATCCATATTTGTGATGCGAGTCCAGCGAGAAAGGCGCGTGCTGCAGCGGCGGCGGCTGGCCGCACTGCAGCGAGTGCTGCTGCAGCAGGGCGGGCGCGCGGCGGCGAGCAGCGGGCGACGTGCCGCCGAGCCAGGGGTTGGTGCGGATGCGGCAGCGCGGGCGCGGCGAGGGCGTGGCGCATACGGGCGCGTCGGGCACCACGCGCCGCACTGCGATGCTCGAGCGACGCTGGAATGGCAATATTGAGGACTTTCATATTTATGATGATGATGATGATGATGTCCTCCATGACGTATCCGTCAACGAATACGTTGGCTTAAAGTTTTAGTGTGCGCACCTATGTGGCTGCAAAACCTTAAAAACCCTGTCGCACGAGCGGCTGACGCTTAAGCGTCGAGATTGTTTTGGCGCAAAGTTTCAAACGTTTTAGAATTAATTATCGTTTACAATTATTTTCCGCCACTTAGCTCTCTGTAGTGCAGCTTGCTCACTACATTTGACGACCGATTGGCGCAGTTGATAGTGGTGGCCTTCCGCATCGAAGGTCGTGGGTTTTATTCCCACAACTGGAACGGGATCGTGTGATGGGTGTTAACCAGTGTCTGGGTGTTTTTATACATTACCCGGAAACCATATGAATTTCTCCCTTAGGGGTATGAAAAATAGTTTACTAACGTCTTAGTCTCAGACCTACCGAATATGTACACGAAAAATTTTCATAAAAAATGAGTTGAGCCTCCGTCATAGTTCATTCTAGGTATAATAATCATGAGCATCATCACATCAGCCTGAGAACCGTCTAGTGATGTAGGCCCTCACAAGCCGGCGCCAGCTTTTAGTTACTGAAGCAACGAATTCCTGGTTTATGGTTTTATTGGTTATCCTTGCGAGACTTTCCATAGCCCTCTATAAAGTAAGAAGGCTTTACAAAAATTGCGCTCGGACTCCCTTGACGGCAGCCGGGCGCGGGCATGTTATACAAGTATAACCGGGTGTCAGCATCAGTGCTCTCACTTTACGATCACTGCGCACTATGCTCCCCGAGACAAGGAAGTGGTGTGAACCGTCATCCCAGCTACCCTATCTGATTGCTCGTTTGTAGCTGTAGCGCGAGTTAGTAGACGTTTAACGCCATCTATTAGTAGTTTAAAGAACTGTCGTTATTAACAATTGTTTTACTAATAAAATATTTTTTTTACTATATTCTCCTCGAGATGAAATTTTCTGTGTAGGTATGTGTGGTGGGTCAGAGAGAAGGCCATAAGCAATTGTTTACATTCCTATTATTATATTATATTGTTTACATACATAATGACAAAACAACGTTTGCCGGGACAGCTAGTAATAAAAATTAATAATATAATTATCACCTAGCGGCGGCAGCGCTAATAATTCTGTTATAGCAGTGGGGTTAGTACAAGTTTTAGGATACATTGTGGTTCGAACTTCGAAGCTCTATTCGGTTTCGCCATACAATCTATATGATATAAGTTAAGTGACCAAAAACTAATAACGATATTATTGAATCGCTTATGATTCATTTCACAAGCTTCCCGCTAAAGAAGAGAGATATAAATATATGATTTTATTATTTTGATAATAATCGAAGACGAAAATCGGAAAACGCGTAGGAGGAATAGACCTATTCAAACTCGTACTAGGACTAATGCTTTTTTTAGCTCAGATAAATCTCTCCCCTGCGGAGCCGTGCGCTCCAGTTAATTAATAAGCCAGATTCAAAACCTTTATCTACATTCTACAGTAAAGGTTACCTACACAGACAGATTGCTAGCTTCACATCTATTGATAAAATATTATTACGATTTTAATGAGGAGTTTAAGAGGAGTAATACTGTTATCATAGGTTCGTGTTAAAATAGGTACCTAGTCAAGAGTTCAATATGGCGGTCTACATGCCTGTTACCTACGCACTCTCAGGGTGTTAGAGATACTTAACGTCTTTTTATTAACTGTTACTAACGGTTTGTACAGGGGGTTGCACCGGAACGCTTAATCGCTTGGCGGTGGGTTTTGCTGGTAGGGTGATAACTAGCCACGGCCGAAGCTTCCCACCAGACAAAGTCTGCTGAGAGAGTAGCGAGTCCTTTGGTACTGCGGCTATTTACCTTCGCCGGCTCATGGTAGAGGTGTGTGGTGGGTGGCGCGGGCGGCGGCGGCGGCGGCACGAGCGGCGCGGCGAGCGTAGCGGGCGGCGCGCCGGGCGACGTGCCGTCTGTGGAGTAGCCCGTGCTGTACGCGCTCTCGGGCGACGACAAGTGCGGTGGCGGAACGGGCGTGCTCGGCGTCGGCTGCCTGCTAGTCTGCTTCTGTTTTGTATTTACAAATTTTAGAATCCACGTGCATCACTCATAAATGGAATCGAAAAGAAACTGCGTTAAACATTGTTTTTATTAAATAACACAATAGTCAAGCTTTATCATAATAAAATGAGTACGGAACATATTTCGGCATAGAGTCTGTAATAAGTAGTGATTCAGCACCTCTAGACATATGGAATTTTGCGATAAATACCTACGCTAAACAAAAATATTTAACGAAATTCAAAAAAGAACGTCATTGAAGAATGTATGTAAATGGTCGCTAAAATATAATCGCTAAATTGGTCACGTGACACCGCTTTTTTTTCGTAAGTATTGCAATAGCAAAAAGGCATGTATGGAACATATGATTACAGCTATCAGCTACAGTAAAAGTTTAGCCATTCGTATAATTATAACCTGTTTCCGCTTCTTGGCCCGTCCCAGCTGCGCTTCCATCCATGACTTGAGCCGCGCGCCCAGCATGCCGCCGCCGGCACCTGCAACCGACGCGCGACGCATCAACAACACGCGACAGAGCTGCTGCGGGACGAGCAACAAAGACTTATGAAACGCATTGTTTCGCAAATAATATGTTCTTTATAATGCGAACGTCCTCGCTGCGAACAGATGTATAAGACAGAGACGATAAAACAATATATCAGCACGCTCCACCGTGCTGATATATTGTTTTATCGTCTCTGTCTTATTTAGGTAATTAGAACTATTAAAAACAGTTAAAAAAATTGCAATAAAGTAGTGGTAAGGTATTGTCATAGACCATACTATATGGTTTTGCTACAGGTATTGAACCCTCAAAGGATCTAATTATTTTCAGGGTTCAATACCTCAGATGAGAAAATTGGATATTTCTTAGGATAACTTTATTGTTCATCTGCTACTTTGCCTTTATGGCCCCTGTTTCTCAGAAACAGATCTAGATATCAAGTTTAAATCACAAGTACATAAGTAGATACTATTCAGGTTTCAGATCCTTCATAAGTGCATAAGTCATCACATACAAGCCTCTAAGTCCACCCAATCAAAAGTTAAAGCCAATATATTTTTGTGTCTCGAAACCTCAAAATCTATGTGCAAAATGAAAATTATAAAATCACTTTCACAGAATTTTTAAGTACTTAATTATTCAAAAAACGCTTACGATTTAAACATTTTACGCTCTTGGTGCCTGGTGGTACGGATTTCAGATTCGCACTTGACCGGTTTTCTTAAGTATAGGGAACAGAACAAAAAGGACTCGTGAGTACCATTATATTATTATCATGTTCAAAGCAAGAGGGTTGCGAGTTGCGACCAATAATGACCTAACTAACATTGTTTCGCCACTTTATTTTTTATCAAAAAATTTCAAGTGGGCACTTGAAAATTAGTGTCGAGTAAAGTACCTACTTATTAAATATGTAGGTAACTTAAAAAATAGGCAAGGTGCTTTGTTCTCGAGTATTATTTCTTACATGACACAAACCAATATACATTCTTTATTATAATATACATATATAAATATATACATACTGAGATTGAAAGTTATACAAGGACTATTTTTAAGTTCTAAGAAATCCTAGTCACCGTAAATGGCAGGGTAACTTAGCAACGGCGCAAAAGGGGAAAATTTATTTTCATATCCGTCTAAACGAGCGCTTTCATAACCCACAAAGGATTTCAGAGAACTGTTATGTTAAACACGAGTGGAGAGCGCCACAATTGTTTCCCACCCAACATTTCCCTGTCATCGAGACCCTCTGTGTGGAGTAAACAAAAGTATAGTGACATAAAATGTTTTAGCACCGCTTCGTCATTTCGTTGCGAAGTGTGAGTTCTCTAACATAACAAGTATAACAGCGAAAAAACCGTTTGCGGGGAAACGTCTTTGTTTTTCTCTACCCATGGGCCCATAACCTATTCTAAAAGAAAAAACTTTTTACTTTTCGATGAACTCTAATTTATGTTAAAAAGTTACGTCTTGCAGCCATCATATGAGAGAACAGGAAGTAGAAAAATTACGTGTCAACATAGACAAAGTAGACGACATTCTCACAGATAATTTATTTGATATAGGTACACAGATAAAATATGTAAATCATTTTCTCATTCAACAATTTATCCTATAATATGTTCCTTACCAGAATTATCTGCATAATATTGATGTCCACTTCTGGATATAGACCTTTCTTAGCACATCACCTATATACAATCCTCGACACTAATTTTGACACTAATACTTATTAATCCGTCATCTTTGATACCATTCGATTTTGGTTTTGGAAAATGGACGTTGCTATGCCCATGCCCAAAACTAAATTTTTCAAAAGGGTACCTATAATTCATAAACAGTTAAACTGACTGTCTCCTACCTGTTTTAAAGTAAATAAGGACAATATCATACGAGTAAAAAGAAACATATACTATATATGCACACGTACAATATAATATTATAGAACGATATTGTGTCATATTCGCAGTGAAGTGGTTATTATTAAGACAGAAAGACAATAATGCGCAAAGTAACATAATACCCATCAGCTTAATAGAAGTCTGGAACTAGACTCGACAGGCGATAGCTCCCTACACTAGGTATATCTACCACTAAACCTCAGACTAGACCACATTAGCGACATTTTTAAAGCGATAAAACGTTGCATCCCATGCATAGTTTCTTTAAAGACTATTATAACGAAGAGTTATTAACTTCATGTTGGCATAACATATGGTCACGATACACTACGTCATTTCGGACAGAGTTTGAAAAGTTTCATAAGTTTCGGTACAATACAAGGAGTAGGTTTACCTTTTAACAAAAAATGTTGCAACCGAATAATATCGTCGTTGAGAAAGAAAATGAGAGATATAGAGAGCACTTGAAGTTATACGAAGCCGTTTCAAGGACTCCTTTACGGATCGAACAATGCTTTTTAGGCGAAATGATTGTGATTCAGTGAGTAGTCCCAATCGCAAGATGAAGGCGTATTTTGTAGAAGCCTTATTTTATTTATGTATACGAGTAGCCTGTAACTTCCCCTAACTATAGAATCTTCAAAAAACTTATCAAAGCTTATTGTACAGTGTTATCAGATCCAGATAGCCCACGCCCTAAGGCAAGACGCGACAAAAAAGTCTCAAGTATGGTCACCTACTTTGAGTACGGTATTGTCCGCCCCAGTGTCGTGTTTCAAGAAAAAGCCGATCGTAAAAGGGCTCCGTTTGAAATCCTCATTCTCATTTACAGTAAAGTCGACGGTAACGAACGTGCGATACTACGTAAGTAGGTATACCTTTTCATTACTAGCTTTTCCTATTAATATATAAAATTCTCGTGTCAATTTTTGTTACCAAACTCCTCTGTGTATAGGTCGGTATGTTCGGTAGGTCTGAGAGTTCACACCCCTAAATGAGAATGTATGACAAAACAACGTTTGCTGGACTTGTTAGTTCCTCTAATATACATATAATAATAAAATGTGAAAGAATTTTTAATTATTTATTTATTTATGTACCAAAAACTTAACTTAAAATTATACAAAGAAAATACGTGCACAAAGGACAGCTTATCTCTACTGGAGAGATTTCTTCCAGGACCCCTTGAATGTGGGAAAAATAAAGTTTGGAAATGCATGAATGTTGTTACTCAATTACGCCACAACTACCTACCGAACTATTTTGGCTGTGATTAAGAATGTATAGATAGCGTGTACCTAACCTGGATTACCTGGATACGGCTTATCTCGAAAATCCATGGTTCTATAATTAAGATTTAGATTAAATCGAAATATTGTGTTAAAGGAAGCTATAGCTATAGATTGCTATATGAAAAAAACCGGAATCAAGGGCAAAACATGGTACTGAAACTAACAAAAATTTAATAGGCAGGACAGAGATAATTTTCTAACACCTTATTCGACACACGTTTCGTCCCAACACCGGAACATCCTCAGAAGATGTTGACTTCACAATGCGAAATCGTAGAGTGGAATCGTGTGTGGTGTTCCATGTGGACAGTGTTCCTGCATATTGTACCATACAGAATCTTTTCAAGTAGCGGATTATAGCAAAACAAATTAATCTGTCATTCTATAATTATGGATTTCCGCAACCTGCTTCCATTCAATAAAAATTTAAAACTTTAATAAAAAATTAGTTCTGTATCAGAACTAATTTTTGATGGATGGATGGATGGATGGATGGATGGATGGATGGTTTCACTACGGCTAAAAAACTCATTTTAGATATGTGTTTCTACTAAAAACCAATAATACGAAAAGTGAAATCGAGGCAATCACTGAACACTCGACATTTCAACGCCCTCCGCCCTTGCCCGTAAATGGAAAGCTGCAGAAAAGACGGATACCCGCAAGGGTGCGACTTGGATTTAGCTAATATTCCCAATCCATTACCCGAACGCGATTCAACGGCTTGTAGTTTGTATTGGAATTTACCACCCCTGCATTATTGAGTAATCAAATAGCGGCGCTCCAAACTTGCCTTTAACTTCATTTAAATACATAAACATACTAGCTGATGCCCGCGACTTCGTCCACGTGGGATAAAAACTATTCTATCTTTTAAGTTGAACCAAATGACAGATATTCACGAAGTTTCAACTAAATCGGTTCAGTAGTTTAGGAGTCCATTGAGGACAAACATTGTGACACGAGATTTATATATATTAAGATTATTTGAATAGCGGCAAACGTTACTGTGAGACATTATTTTACATTTGCAAGATCATTGGAAAAAATTACGATATGAAAATTGATAATTATACTATCTACAGTCTATCTATCTATTGCCCGCAGCTCCACCCGCGCGTATATTCCGGTTTTTTATGGTGGATTTTCTGGAATTTTTACCATCGTTGCAAGAGAATTATCAGACACATGGTAGAACATGTCTACCACGTGTCCGATACACATAGATAGTAGTAGATAGATGATAGTAGGTACCTAACTACCTCTCAATCAAACTTCCTTCGTAAAAAGTCCTGGAAAAGAAGTTTCTAAAAATTTAAATATGTACTTATGTAAGTAACAATCACATTCAAGCAGAGATTGTCTTTAGCACTGCAGTACACGCAAATATAGGTACGTACCGAAGTCCAGACTCCGACAGATATTTCAAATTCTAGTTACAGAAATTATACGTAGGTAGCTACAGTTATTTTATACACGTTTCTGATCTTTTAGGAAACATTTCCCATGTATCGAGAGCCCTCAAGCCATGCATCAATCAACGAACTGTATAGTGTATCGGTAAATCGAAGTTATAGCTCTGCAAAGTACTAACTTAAGCTCGTGTTAGCTGTGATAAAGAGTAAGGTCACCCGAAGGGCCTGAAGCGAGCCCCGAAATAGCACCACTTGTATGGAACACATAAAAATCGGCAGAAAACTTTATGGACGCACAAACTCGTGATGTAATCCATCTAAATGGATGTCTTTGAATCATGACATGGGCTTCGATCTTCGTTAGTTTTTACTACTATTTTGTCAGTAATAAGCACAGGCAATAATGAGTCGTTCATACCGTCTACTCGTAATACGGATCATAAGAATAAAAGGTATAAGTATTGCTCCTGAGATTACCGCCAAGTGAAATGTGGACTCGAGTCCCTAATCGAGTCTTCTGCATAGAAGTCTTTGTAATGATCTTCAATGAAAGCTTCGATCAGCATCCTTGGCTGTTGCGTGATGCGTCAAGAGCTGCATCTAGAGATGGCACGCATTATGAGTAGGTTCCACACTCTTAGAAACCTCCGATGGCTTGGGGCAAAATCTCAGCAACCGGTGGTGGACTAAATTTTTCAATGTTTTTAGAAGAAAATACAACGTGATTAAACAGAAAAACGTGTGTTTTATCATTTCTTTTTTGGAAGATTGTTAAAATTGTCATTTAATTGTAAAATAAACGGACAAGAACTGTATACCTACAAGCACGAGATGCAGGTGGATTTTCATTAAAAGCTGTATTTTAATAAATAGGTATCTTTATGTGCCTGGATATATTTCATATAAAAAGCACCTGAAAAAGCTTATTCCTCTTATACGCTCTACAACACACTTAAACTTATATGAAAAACCTCATAAAAATAACATCCATACTTCTCTAAAGTGCCTGAGGCAGTGCGGTTGGTACGTAAACACTCGTAGCCTGTATTTAATGTAGGCTAAATTACTGGCTTCGTAAAGCTGCCCGTGGCCTACATTGCTGTCAGTAAGAAATTATATCAGCTTAGAAGAACCTACTTCCCCACTATTTAGCTAAATCGTAAGTCATAATAAGTAAGCCTCAATAAAAGTCATCTAAGCCAATTATATTATTAGTAACAGATCGTTGCTTCCGTCAATTTGACCCAGCCACTAAAAATTTACTCAAAAAAAAGTAAAGACCAGTGGAAAAATTATTTTTTTCAAATATTATAAGCAAAAGCACCCCAGAATATATATTTTTTTTTCAAATATTGTAAGCAAAAGCACCCCAGAATATTTGGGGTGCATTAAATTAATGTTATCTAACTTAAGATAACACAAGAGACAGGTCGACGACGCAATCTCGAGTCTGCATTAAACAATAGGGCACCTACCGTCCTACAATCACAGATAAAGAATTCCTGCATTTTGTCCGATAACAAGAGAGAATGGGCATTTTCTAGGAAAGCGTGTACCGCATTATTGCTTTCCATCGGGCATGATTGTAGCAAAAAAAGAACAATAAATTAAACCGACCTAGTGTGAGTCTATTGGTCAACATTATACTCAATACTCAAAAACTATTAGACAAATATGAATAAGAATCTATTTTTGAATATAAAAGTATCACCTATGTTATTTCATACTTTAATAGTTACTGAAACGTCGATTACCTACTTTTATTGCAGAAATTCTTTCTATTAAAAAAAAGGTTCAATTTTCACTATGATGGTATGGAGCCCTAAAACCTACAGTTAGCATTAGACTATCGAAAGTTGCTTGCGTATAACCAAATATTTAGTAGCCTGTCAACATATAGGTTTTGAATAATAAGTAACTCGGTAAACCCTTTTGTACCAAAAACGCGCTTGCGGACTAAGAAGATTTATGTGGAATGCAAATTCTTTAAACACACCCCTATAATCCTTACCCTTGTTTATTTACTTTAGTGGACGTTTTCCTCGAAAGCCCGAAGATTTAATATTATTCAGACTGAACCCGTATACTACTTACGTAACACGCTCGCGACGAATTCAATTTCGCTGGTATAGGTTCATGAAGTTCATAATGCAAAGTCTGAGCATAACATACGGAATTGAGATTAGGGTGTGTCGTGTGTGTACCTAAATAATATGTAGGCTTTTATTATTAACAAGTACCTACTAATGCAAGTCAAGTCAAAATTGTGATTTTTTAGATATTATTTAACTGAGTAGGTTGACAATAGACCTATATACCAAAACTAGTAGGGCGCGTGTGTGCGCGGGCCACATGTGGCCCGCGTGCAGTCTTTCCGCCCATAAAAGTATCGCCGTCATCTCCATCGCCCATTGAAATCCGATTGGCAGGGAGCTGAAAAAATTACCAAGGAGTACTGTCATGGTTTTAAAGATAGTTAAGGTCAGTTCGAACAAAAAAATACGCTGAACCTCATCGTATGAGGTTCAGCGTATTTTTTGTACGAACAGCCCTTAACTATTTTTAAAACCATAACCGTGCTCCTAAATCATCATCCAAATCCTAGATCATTGTCTCTTTTTATGGTATATACATTTTCCATGGAAAAATAAATTCAACCACTTTGATTTTTTTTCATTCATCCCGTAGACCTTGAGACTCTAATTACGTCTTGCAAAAAAATCACTCTCTTGTCTTTTATACTTTCCGAGATAGAACAACACGAAATTTGTATGGCGGCCATCTTGAATCCGCCATTTTGATTTTTTTTTCAGCTAACTGCCAATTGGATGACGTTTCGAGTTACATTTGGTCGAGCACCCCCACCTATCTTCGATACCCTGGCTGTGCTCTTCACCCGTCTCCAAAATCCTCAATCATCAGCTCTCTCCATATTTTTCTCTAGTAACTCTCCGGAAAACCGCATCACAACTTTGCATAATTACCAACTGTTAGTCACTTCAACATTCCCCATACATTTTCTATGGAAAAATAAATTCCGCCATTTTGAATTTTTTTTCTATCCATCAAATAGACCTTCGGGTCCTGATCACTTCTTGTCAAGAAACCATTCTTCCATCTTTTATACTTTCCGAGATATCGGCGAAATTCGAATGGCGGCCATTTTGAATCCGCCATTTTGAATTTTTTTTCAGATCACTGGCAGTTGGATGACATTTCAAATGACATTTGGTCGAACACCCCCCACCTATCTGCAATACCCTTGGCTGTGGTCTTCATCCGTCTCCGAAATCCTCAATCATCAGATCTCTCCGTATTTTTCCTCCGAATGAATTTTTCTCTTCTATACGAAATGGTAATTGAAAAAAAAATTTTCATACAAAATTGTTCAGGAGAGGTGATCAATCAGTCAGTGAATCAGCACAAGCAGCTATATATATATTAACTAGTAGGGCGCGTGTGTGCGCGGGCCACATGTGGCCCGCGTGCTGTCTTCCGCCCATAAAAATTCCCTTCAAAATTCGCCTTACATTTTCTATGGAAAAAAAAATCCGCCATATTGGATTTTTTTTCTATTCACCGTGTAGACCTTTGGGTCCTGATCAATTCTGGTTAAGAAACCATTCTTCCATCTTTTATACTTTCCGAGATATCGACGAAATTCGAATGGCGGCCATTTTGAATCCGCCATTTTGAATTTTTTTTTCAGCTCACTGGCAATTGGATGACATTTCGAATGACATTTGGTCGAGCACCCCCCACCTATCTTCAATACCCTCCCCGTGCTCTTCACCCGTCTTCGAAATCCTCAATCATCAGCTCTCTCCATATTTTTGTTCTTAATGATTTTTTCCCCTCTTTACGAAATGATTAGTAAAAAAAATTTTTTTCATACAAAATTGTTCAGGAGAGGTGATCAATCAGTGAGTCAGTCAGCACAAGCAGCTATATATATTGTAATACCAGCAGACCCGACAAACGTTGCTTAACCATTCAGCAGTTCGAAATAGTAGTTTATGAAACGGATGCATAATGGGGGGTATTAAAACATGAGTGTGAGTTTAAAAAACGAGCCGCAGGCGAGTTTTTAATAGTATCACACGAGTGTTTTAATACCTAATTATGTAGAGTTTCATACACTACTTTATCTACGCTCAAATTATCATAAATCCAAACCATAAAATCTTGCTAACGTTTGTCGTAAATCCTTCACTTTGTTGGTAAAAGATTGTGGGTCATTTTTGTTGCAATTACTAAAATGGCAGGTGGAGTTAAATTTTCTTTAGTAGGTTTCACTGCTAGACATTTTTCCGCGCTAAGTTTTGACTAAGTAACAAAAATAACACATTGAAATGTTAAGTGGCCCCTTCCCGGACGATCCAAGTTCAACGAATGCGTGGTCTAAAGGCTTGCTGTTTAGTCTAACGCAATCCTAATAAAAGATATACTGTGGAAAAAATTATATAACGCCCGCGTCGTCGGTCGGGCGTTTGGGAAAAAGAAAACAGTGGAAAAATTTAATGAAACGTGTTCCAGGAAATACGCGATTTTGAAAAAGCCTTACAAGTATGTGTAAATAATGTTTGTTATTTCAAATCTCCATTAGTTGCACGAGGTTTCTATAGAGTTGTATTTTTTTTTAATTTTGCAATATATGAGCTAAGCGAAACGACCAGTTTATGTAAAATTTCTGCAAGAATGCAGATTTTTGGAGGCTTGTACTGAATTCGTTGCAAATAAATTTCAATTTTTGTTTCTATACAAACCTAGATATAGTGTGCAAGGTAACTTCTTATTAAAAATATTTCAAGAAAATTTTGCTAAAACGCCATAATCGCGTACGAGCGTTTGTATGGAAAATCTACCGGGATGGCCGCTCTTAAAAGTAAGGTATGGCGCCAAAATTCAGTTGTAAACTGTGTATAGTCTGTTAAAATAGTCATGAAACAAAAAAGAGTAGAAAAATATTTATACAAGTCAGATACTTAAAGTATATTTTTAGTGAATAATTAAATAATCAAAAATTATACATAATTCTTTTCAATATTCTGTATGAACACACTTTTTTTCAATATTCTGTATGAACACACTTTTTAATCAGTCATATAAGGCAGGGAAAAATTATTGTTTCCGTGAATTAATTGTTGTCTATGGTCGATCATTGCCCATCTCATGACTAGAGTCCGACAAGGCTCTCTTGGCACTTGAAGGAGGGCGCTGTTGCAAAACAAAGGCAGCCATAAAATAAAATCTCTTCAATTTTACTTAAATTTTAGTTTAAAATAGTTAATAGTAAGCAAAAACAACATAACATACAATAGTGATATACTGACAGGGCGAACTATCAAACAGTAGCACAAGATAGCGGCGTTAGTTCAGACTTTGGCCACGCGCCAAAATAGCCTTGTCGCACTGTACCAACCTTACCAACTAAATGTTGTCTGTGGACTCGATATATAAAAAAAAAAAACAAAATGGAGGATTTGCTCTACACTCTCTTTTGGCTATGACGACCACAGAGAAAACAAAGTTATTCCCTGGTCTGTGATGATGACACATAAAAATACAGGAACCCAGAGCCGAGTACCTATCGTAATAGAAATTATTCAACTATCTAGAGATATTTCCATAGTACAGTGATGTTATAATGAATAACTTTTTAATAATTATAGAAGTCTGTGAATAAAGTAGGTCAATATGTGACACATTTTGATTTCATAATTCGAACTTTAAGCAATGTGCGTAGATAAAATAGATTACGACCTATTCTCAAACCTACCGACTGTGGACTAAAATTTTCAAAAAAATCGGTTTAGCCTTTTTGGAGGAATTTGGTTAAAACACTGGACACGAGAATTTTATATATATTATTATTATTAAATTAGAGAGATAGATAATATACGTAGAAACGAGTCGTTTTGGGCTTTGACTCTATGCGCAAATATGGAATTATGTTTAAGAATTTTACATGCACTAAATATTTTGTCGAAATCTGCTCTAACTGCATTCTGAGAGTGTTCGGAAAACATTTATTAACGTAGCTGCTCGCTTGCATTCAACGAATCCGTTTTAATTCCACGAGATAACTGCGAGTTATTTAAATTGAAATTTTGTTCAACAAAGTTTCTCTAGAAATTATAACGAGCATCGTAGCAGTGCGGCATGCTACGCAGGCACTCATTGCTTTTATATCAAAACTGCAATTAGATATTACGTGGTCCTATCTTATCCTTCCTACTAATATTTAAACGTTAAAGTATACTGAACCGGTTTGGCTGAAATTTGGAACATAGATACGAGTAGCTTATAACCCGGATTAACATATAGGCTACTTTTTAAAAACCGAAATTCACGCGGGCGAAGCTGTGCGCAACAGCTAGTAAATATTTCAATTGCGTAAACGCAGATTGTATGCGTAAATGTTTTGTTTGCTATATTTTAGGCTTATACAATAACGCACTTAACACACTAAGGAAAATGAGAATCAATATTAGGTAATTTGCCACATGCCACACCCAATGTATTTTAATATTGGAATGTATTTTAATATTGGAATGGGAATATAACGGAAAATGTAAGATTTATCCTAGGTTAAAGTTGTTTATATTGAGACAGTAAGGGTGTGGTCACTTGTTTGACATAATAATAGTAGGTACGAGTATGTATGAGGCATTGATAGGATCAGCACTTACTGACGTCACGATTTTTAGGCTCCGCCCTGAAGCCGGATTTTTAATTTTTCAAAACTGTAAAATGGCGCTAATGTATACGACTGACAGAGGTATGTGCTGTCAGCGCTACCGAAATGTATGACGGAGGTATGACGCACGACGCCATATTTGAGATTTTTTTGGCTTCAACATACGTCACATACGAGTAGTTCTCGTATGTGACTTAGCATAACTTAATGACTTATTTCGTCACCGTAAAGAAGGTACTATTACGATGTTCTTTGGCGACGGTTACAAAATACATACCTATATAAGTAAAGTGCATACCTATAGGAGATATATTTTGAAACGTCGGCTGTAAAATTAATTTTCCATGAGGGACTTCTTAAAAGTCTAGTCAAAATTAATATTCCAGCACAGAATCCACTTCAACGCAAAAAAAAAGTACCTAATCGAAGTCGCCTTGCAGATTTCTAAAGAAAATTAAAGAATAAGAGCAATTATTGAGTCTAACTCTACGGACGGGTGAACACTGAACAGACCGTGAAACTAACCTACGGTGCTGGCTGGGACGCTGCAATTGTAGCTGCAGTAAGATTTATATAAAATCTGTGAATTTATAGTTACTTATATCTCTTTCTTTCATCGATGATGCAAGGAAATTCCCGAAAATCTATTCTTATATTGACAGTTACGTATGGACACAGGCTGGTATCAAAAACTTAATTTGTGCAATCAAACTTTCAATTTGAGCTGACCTTAGTTATTTTGTTGACTTTGAGTAATCTTTTAATAGTTAGGAACAAGTACCGTATTCATATTTTAACTGCACATTTTGACACAAAATCTTGGGCTAATTGCCGTCGTTTTGACTGCAACCTGCTTAGTCTTAGTCACCTCGCAAAGATGATGAAAGGAGTAAAAAGACTGAAAAGGAGCCAACAGCTTCGGGCAATTACGAGCAATTCTAAGAGGTGACCCAAATGAGTAGTGGCTATTTCGTCAAAGTCGTAGAATAGTGACGGATCTGCAAAAATTACGAAATTCACTTTTTACCATTTTTGGACACTACTATGTCTATATTTTATTACTGCATTAAAGGAAAATTAAAAAATCTTTTAGATTTCAAGATAACCAGTCGGTAAACTGACGGATGTGACGCGAAGCTCATAGTAAAATGGCGGTTGTGAACACTCGTCTTTTTACGACGCGCGGGAATCCCCCCTCACCCCCTCCCGCACCTGACGAATCTGAGCATCCGCCACTGTTCATCGGACGAGTAGGATTGCACATAACGTCGCATTTGACTATCCGTCAGTTTTCTACGGAAAATCAAAATCAATTTAAATTTAAATTTAATTAAGATAATATTAATCTCTGCTTATACTAAATATTATTCTGTTGAGATTATATCATAATTAAATATTGCAAATTTTAAGTCACATGTAGACATACTTCATTTTTCTATGGACGTGATAGTGACGCATGAGTACAACCGACGATATTCTGCGGATATAATTTTTTATCTAACGGTCGTATCTGAACATCCCACTTTATTCTTCGCGCTAAATTCACTTCCGCCTTTTTTCTATTGAAAAACACTGCTTATTTGTATAAATTTAAAATATTTTTCTATACCAGAATGATCCAATCTGAGTAATAATTCTTCTGTATTAATAAAAAGACGTTAACTTTATTATTTTCGTCCTTTCGAAACCATTTATCGTGAATGGTCTTTAAGTTAGGAAGTGGGGCTTGCGACCACTATAATCTGATTTTTGCCACGATGCAACGGTCCGTTTTGGCGGGAGTGCGGAATTCACTTGATTATTCACCGTGCTCACACTGGCCGTCATTAGAAATAACATTGTGTTGTTGGTGTTGGTATTATTTTTGGGCCGTTTATCAAAATTTCATCTTTATGATTCAGATCAATACATATTTACTCCAGTCAAAAAATCAGTATGGCACCCTTTTCAAATATCAGCTCAATTTTGAAACCCCTTTAGATACCTCAACCTAGATAACAGATCTGTCATCTTACCCTTACCTAAATACCTATGCCCTTATCAGCAAAAGCCCATGTATGTAACGTTTCTTTTGTCCCACTCACGATAGTGCAACAGCTGTCTTAAGACCTTAGCAACTGTCTACCAAACAATATTGCTTAGTCTTCATGCTAGTTGTCTCTAGCAACTCTCTTTTGATGTAGGGGTAAAAAAAAGTTCAAAAATTTGATGATTGCAAAATATTAATAAAGAAAAGAATACTCCTCCCAAAATTGCGTAATTGTTCCATGAAAAACTATAGGCAGGCTTTCCACGTGTAAATTTAAATATTACTCTATGTTGACTCTCGATAAATAAACACGATGCATTTGAAAACCTTTGAATTTAGGTGATAGTGAGATAGTAAGGTTGCATCGCTAAATATCCCTCAAAATTTGGAAGATCCTGTCCACAGTTGAGAATAAAATCCTAACAACAAAGTTAATAAAAACTCAGTTCAAAAATACTAATACTAACTAGCTTCGTATTGGTTCTCAACGACTCCAAATCTAGGAAACTGCAGAAAATGATCTTTTGGAAACCAATTTGATGTGAATGGGAATATTTGAGCAAAGTTTTATTAAAAAACATGTACATGTGTAAATATATATGCGCAAAAAATTTGCCACAAGCCAAGCACGATGTATAATGAAATTAGAATACTACTTGCAAAAAACTAAATAAAATCTGATTGTGGCAGGAAAATTTTACCCATTCACCCTCAGTTTTAGAGAGTAATTTACCACGACAAAGAAGTAATCCGATCCAAATTGCTGCAACATCTTCTAAATCTTTGCAGTACAAAAATAATGCTGTTTTTTGCTAATTACTTAACTTAAGCTTAAGTTTTTTAATTTTATTTATTTATAATGGATACGACCAAAATTGTGTGTTCAATCTCTATCATATCCTACCTATCCCAATATACGGTTCGATCCATTAGGAGTAACTTACCCCTGCCAATTTATAACTATAACATATCTAGGGCATCTGGAAGAGATCCTCTTATGTGGTGATAAGATGTCCTTGTATAAGTCCTTTCTGTTTGTTTCCTTGTACACTTGTACTTGTCCTTTCTAAACTAAATAAATAAATAAATAAAATAAATATTTGGCTGCATCGTCACTTAAGGTGATTCGGCCAAATTAGCCCAGGAAATACAAATTTAATTAAATTTTTCGTGAATAGTAGGTAGGCTAATTATGGTAATAAGATTTGCGATCATAACACTGATGAATTTACATATTTTTAATAAAAAATTGCGCAAAAATTTCCAATCGTCTCATAAAGGTTCTCCCAAAAGATTATTTTCTACAGTGTCCCAGAATTGGAGCTATTAGGAACCAATGGGGGCATAATCAAAATACTCATTGCCATAAGTCTATGATGCATAAATAGCCTACTGTTTACGAAAACTAAATAAAATGTAAATTTTCGCGACCGGATGTACGCATCAACCTTAACTCAGGTAAAATTGCAGTCAAGTACTAACTTGTAATGAGTAAAAAAAATGACAGACTTCACATCCGACAAAATATTTCTCAGTAAAGTCGATAGAATATTATCGGAAAGTAACATCCGTCATACTTTGAACACCAAGTTTCCGAAGAACGATGTCGGATAATACCTTGCGACCGTGTTGCCTCCGAAGTAAAATGAAGGATGTGATTTTTCTGGAAAACTATATAAATTTAAGTTATTATTTCTGTTCCATTTTAAAACAAACCTTATCATTTATTAGTATTCCAAATTTCATAATTAAAGATTAAGAAATAAAAAAGTTATGTCAAAAAAACGAAAGTAAAACTTTCAAATGGCTGTCCTGTAAAGTTTGATAAATGTCACATCCGTCACTATTCTACGACTATGACGTTTCATCTTTCAACACATATTCCTAAGAATTTAAATTCATTTTTAAACATAAGTGAAGCTTTTTAAATTCTGCTTATTACAGCGTTATGGCACTTTAAATTAAACTTAATTAAATTTGATTTACGAGTACATTCGCATTTGCCACACTAATGTCTTATTTTCTACAACTCGCATTCCTTCTTTTAATTAAAATATCTTAAGAGTAATTTCTGAAAATTGTATACTATATTTTTATTCCACGTAAAACTGTAAAATTCAGTCCAGACATTCGTGGACTGAATTTTACAGTTTTGTATTTTTTCTGGTTTTTACGTGTGTCTATCTAAAATAATCTCCGAGGGCGCAACCAAACCTAGATATATCTAAAGTAATTTTGGAATATTTGCATCCCTCGGGATCTATCTCCATATTGATGGCAACAACACAGCCGGGAGAATTTTAGCTATTATAAACTGAAATATTTAATCTTCTATCCTGCTTAAATATGAATTAGCATGCTTAGAAAAATAAGGTTTAGCCACAACTGAAAAAATGCTACAAACAAACCGGCGCGGCTAGAAACTGAGGGACTTTAAGTGCCGGCTCTCATAAATCCTTCAGCGTTCAGTACAACGAGCAATTAATACGAATTTAGCACAACCCTTGACAGAGGCTCACTGGGAAACCTCTCGCCGGCACAGGGGCAGTGGGCTATCGAACGAAACGTTCATTTGTTGGTGCGTCAAAAGCCTGCCGAATATAGATCCACGTGCGGAAATCAACGCTTCCGGGACGCGAACTTCGACAGCTCATGAATTAAAAAAGTGTTTTGGGACTTATGAAATGGCTTCCTTTTTTTTTAAAGTACATATATGTTGTTTACTTACAAGGGCGCACGTTGGGATGCAATTCGGGGGTGGTCGCGCGTGCACTGGCGACGCATGCCGACGCAAGGCGGCGACACGCGGCGGCCGCCGGCTCTAACTGACTCGCACCGAGTACCGAGTACCGACTACTGCCTCACGCACGCGCGTCCACGCTTCGGTGCCGAGCCGCCCGCCCTACGGCTACGACGCCACGCGCTACGCGGCTACGGAGGGCGCCATCACACCATTATCTGAAAACTTAAAATATGTAAAATAATATTTACAATTTTTTTTACTTAATATTTATAATTCTTATTACGCATTATTCCTGTTATTAATTTCATCATCTTCGGCCATATTCCACTGTTCCGTTTTACTTTCTTATAGCCAAAGGTTGCCTAGGAGAATTTAGCTGCAGCAATAAAGCTGCCTTTGCATATCATTATCTTTGTTTCTGTGTATCTTATGTGCATTGTTTAGGTACAATATAAGGTTTCTTCTTCTAATTTTCTTTGTATGTACTCGTATTTGTTCCGATTTATCCGAAAATTACAAAGTTAAATTAACCTCTGGATTAACACAAAAGCCTTCTTTTAAGCGACTTCAAAAAAAGGAGGTTCTGTATTCGACCTATGTTTGTACCTATGTACTTATTTTTTTCCGCGATTATGAGCCAGATAAAGTCTTAGGTTTGTGGGGATTAAAAACCGAATTTCGTGCGTATAAAGGTTTATGCTAGTATTGCGTACCCATCTAAGCCGATGGTACGGAGCGGTGTGATTGTGGCCATGAAGCCGTCGCTCAAGTCTCGTGGCGGCGATTACATTAACGTGGGCGGTAGATTTGACAATAAAAATAAACGTTTATCCACTGCTGCCTCGACAAAACTCCCGAACGATTGGACCCTGCTATTAGTATTAGACACACCTATTTACAAAATCAATGAATCATGCATTTTTCAATGTGTTAGGGAAAATTAATAATAACATACAGTTGATACATTTTTTAGGGTTACATACCAAAATGGTAAAAATGGAACCCTTATAGTGAGACTTTCTCCGTCCGTCCGTCCGTCCGTCTGTCACACTCGATTATTTCAGTAACTACCGAAGCTATCGAACTGAAATTTGGAATAGTTGTAGGTAATTGCGGCGCGCCGCCATTGCAATCATAAAAAATTGAAAATCGATTTTATTTTTATTTAAAAAGGGGGGAAAACCGGGTCGTCAAAATTTCAAAATGAGATAACAATATTGAGTGGGGTATCATATGAAAGGGCATCACTTGTGTATTCTAAAACCGATTTTTGTTTATTTTTATGCTTGATAGTTTTCGATTTATTGGGCAAACTGTCGAAAAAAATACCGTTCCCCCCCCTTATCTCCGAAGTTTACAAATCGAAAAATCTGAAATAATTATGATCAATAGAAGTAAACGTATATTTTACAGGAAAAATAAAATCAACTCTCTAACTCTCTAACTCTCTAATACTTTTTTTGATAATAACAATAAACCGGCAAAAACAAAGTTACGTTTGCGGTTTGCCAATAAAAGTACCTACATGTAACTTATACTCGTAAATTCATCAACCAAAGTGATTCTTTTAATGTCTAACTTCTTTTATGGTATGGAACCCTCGGTGCGCGAGTCCGACTCGCACTTGGCCGGTTTTTTAATGAATCTTTAGTTATGTTCCCTATTCTCAATTGAACGTATTGTATATTATTCTGATTGAATATTTATAGCTTAAATTCGTAAATCTACGCAACTACTTTTTAACGCAATAGGATAAAAAATCAATCGTCAATATTTTTGTTAAAACTCGAAAATGGCTCGACCTATTTTGATCTTATTTTTTGTGTGCGCGTAAGTCTTGAATGGTACAATATAGATAAAGTAGAGCAGGAAAACATCTCTTATGTTTTCTGGTTTTTAATAAAATATGGAGCTTTTAATAATTATTTAAGATGATCCTTATTGTAATGTTATTATAAGTTATTTTTGCACAATATTATCAATCTCACACGTCCGTCTGAATCAGGGGGCACGGCAGTGCCCCCGCCAAAGTCAAAGCGCGAAGCAAAACTGCCGTACCATCTTTACAGGAACCATTTCGCCGCATTTTCGGGCTCCTATTTGAAAACCTCTGGATAAGACCAGAACGCTGAAATTTTCGCTATCCAGTAAGCTATAATCACATACTTAAAACCCAAAATTTCAAGTCTGTAGGTCATATAGTTCCGAAGTTATGCGAAAGCAAAGTTTCGCATTTTCGACACTGACTGACTGACTGACTGACTGACTGACTCATGATCATCAAAATAGAACTAGTACTTCCCATAAACTCAGAGAGCTGAAATTTGGTACAGAGTTAGGGTTTAATGGCCACATAAAGGGAAAACTATAAAAACTAGGATAATCGAAGATCTGGAGTACCTGGTGATCACTGCATTAATAACTTTGTAATTCCATATAAATTATATGAGATTACAAAGTTATTTATGCAGTTAAAGTATCTAGAAAAACGGACAGAAATATTTTGTAATATTTTGAAGTTTCTACAAAAAGAAGTGAAATCCCACCAAAAACATTCTGTAAAAAACTAGCCAAAGTCAAAATGGAGCTGCTTGTTTATCTCTAAAAAGTACTGAAATCTAGACAAAGTCGTGCCAAGTCTAAGGTTCCTTACTGCGATTTCTTTATTATTATAGTTAATGTTGTGTGACTTGGCCGTTGAAGACCAAGAACCGCTACTCATTGACGATGAATTCTGGCGACAGATTGGTGCAATGGTGTCATGGAGCACCTGGTTTGAACCCTTGTGTACCCTTCAACGGCCAAGTCACGCAACATTAACTATAATAATAAAGAAATCGCAGTAAGGAACCTTAGACTTGGCACGACTTTGTCTGGATTTCAGTACTTTTTAGAGATAAACAAGCAGCTCCATTTTGACTTTGGCTAGTTTTTTACAGAATGTTTTTGGTGGGATAAGAGCTTTTAGCATATAAGATGGACGAGGGTGCGGTTCGGTGTAGTTAAATGGAGAAATATGATAGTAACTTTTATAGGCAATTTTCATGATAGTTGTATAGGAGCAGTTTATACTCTTATTTTCCATGCTTTTCTTTTGTTTACTCAAGAGCCGCATCCAATTTCACCTTCCTATGATATTAAAACAAAAGGCTCCACTTTTAGTTACATTAGGTATATTTGATTTATTAAAGCGGCTTAAGTGAATATAAGGGTGCTTGCCCACCAGATAAGTGCTACGTTGCTGTCACTGCAATGCTACATTTCGTTTCAAACAGTACCTACCAATAGAATCGAGTAAATAAGCTATAGCTCGTGTTATGGGTACTAGATAACTGATTAATATACACAATATTGATTATACATTAATTATATACTGAAAAACACCCTGACACTTGAAAACATTCTGCATATTCATGTCACAAACATTTTCGGGCTGTAGGAATAGAACCCACGACCTCCGACGCAGAGGGCAGGATCGCTACCGCCACGCCATTCGATCATCAAATTCAAAGAAATAAAGAAATGGAAGTCTCATAAACTTTACTTAAATACGTTAGTAATAAAGCCGTAAAATGGAAATAGCAATTTCGATAAGAAATTTCAGCAAAAAAGTAAAAAAATTGTCATTTTCGTCAAATTAATAATGATTTGCATGTTTTTTGTGACACGGCGCAATTTTCTCTAATAGGTGTAGGCGTCAAAAGCGCCCTTTGTTCACAGAAAATAATGGCACCCACGTTTCATTTTTATGGACTAGTAACTGCGTGCGAGGTGGGTATCTAAGGTAGTAGGTACGTCAGAGGGCAACCACCCCGACCAGCTGAGCGCTAAATAAATGAGCTTACTGACACAAGTAGGTTACACACAGTTAGAGAATACTTCTTTCTTTTTTTATTTCTCTAAGTATTCGTGTCTTGTGTTTGTTACCAAACTCCTGCTAAACGGCTCGACCGATTGTTATGAAATTTTCTGTGTATGTTCTGTAGGTCTGAGAGTAGGTCGTAAACTATTTTTTTATCCTTAATCGCAAAACAACGTTTGTCAGGTCAGCTAATTCTAATATATAAAATTTTCGTGCCAATTTTTGTTACTAATACCTCCGACAGGGCTTGATCGATTTTTATGAAAATTTTGTCTTAATTCGGTAGGTCTGAGAATAGCTATACATAAGGTAGGTACCTTTTGTTTACCTTATATGTGCCTAAAGAAATTGGTCCTATGATCTATCAAAGTAAGACTCAGATCAGCGAAGTAAGTTTGTACTTTGTATACAATTTTTAGACGACCTCCCTGGCGCAGTGGCGCTCGCTCGGATTCAACAGAGAGGTCGCGGTTTCGATTCCCGCCATGAGCATCTTTACAATGTTATAATTTCTAAATTGGCTCTGGTCTGGTTAGTGGTCTCTCTGGGAAGCTGCGGCGTGGCATAGTTACGATCCTAACAGCAAACTTAACGTGTGATGCTGTGTAGAAAATGTTAGAGATGAGCTTACTTAGTACGATTAACGATCTCTCCTCCCTTCGAAGTTGGTACAATAACATCTTCAGCTGACAACTGCATCATCACTTTCAATCAGGTGAGATCACAGTAGCCAGTAGGCAGTAAAGTACCTACTTTGTAGAGTGTAAAAACAAAATGTAATATCTAGTTTGCGAGTTTGGACGTTGGTTAATAATTAATTAGTCGTGGCATAACTATGCAGAATCGATGTGGATAATATTGTATGCTTCGTTTTATCAAGGATGAGCCCTTAGTGACGTCAAGCATATATTTTTAGGCTCCGCCCTGAAGCCGGATTTTTAAGCTGTCAAATCTGTAAAATGGCGCTAATGTATGCGACCAACAGCGGTATGTGCAGTCAGCGATACCGAAATATATGACGCGCGACGCTTATTTGAGAAATTTTTGGTTTCAACATACCTCACATAGTTTGCGTCCTCTTAGCGTAGCGTATTTCATCATTGGGTGGAAAGGATATTCCGCATTTGCTAAAATACCGTTTTCGGCAATCTAGTGATGTAATATAATCTATTTAATTGTTGACACATTGTCAAGCGTAGACAGCGAAGAGCTATCAAAAGTCATTTGTCATTTGTCAAAATAAAAAGTTAATTTTTCACTAGTAGATACTTGTATTAATCTTAATAAAAAAACTGAAAAGAGCGATAAAATTTGTAAAAAACGATAATTAATAGTTCACTTCTTACGCATTTACTATTTAATCTGCCTGCGAAAGTACTCGTCTATTATATGCATTTGCACTATATTTCCAATGATTAGGAAATATAGTGCAAATGCAAAAGACGACGTGACTTGTTTTACAAACTTACGAAGAAGAACAGTGAATAATATGTTTGAATCACTATGAAAATGTCGTTAGTATAGATAAATTAATTGTTGAAACTGGTATTCCTGCATATCAGGCCAGTGCGTATTCTCTGATATGGGGGACAGCGGGCCTTTTGTGGCCAAACCGGCGCGAGGGTGGCTCCACCCGGATTCTGTTCTAGCTACTGATGGCATAACTTATGCTGTAAGGGTACGTACACGAAACGCACGTATTCTTAGTGCTCAATAGAGTAAAGAATTGTCAAGACAAACATCTGCAATTCTGCACATCCTTTACATATTCTTATTAGTATAAAGCTTAGTGTTTGCTTCTTTTGTTCAACCTTTGACAACCTTGTTCAGTCTTTCACTCACATGTAGGATAAGTTTGTTCTAAATTAAAATAACTGTTATTTAAGCAGTGTGATTTTTCTTCATGTTCCAGTATATTGGATGTATGGAGGTTCTAACATCTATGAAAAAGCTAGATTTTGAGACCAGATCACAAGTTGCAAAGTAAGTTTTGTATAAAAATTTCATAATGTTAATTTATAAAGTTATCTACTTTCTTACAATAAGTTCATTCAAACAAATAAGAGGATGCAAGCTATTTTGTTTTATTATTTCTGTAGAGAATGCATAGCAAGAGTATGTGCAGCAGCAGGCCTCAGGTCTGCAGATAAGAAACGCAGAGTGTGCCAAGCAGCAGCTAATGCGCTCACAGCGAGACCCAGGATGTCTCACTCTGGCTCCAACGTAGCTCTCACAGTGTCTTCTAGAGCTATCACTATTGCTGCATTGGAAGGTGGCGAGACTATTGCCAGGCATGATATGCCACGTGTCTCCTTTGCCTCTGGTGGAGATCAGGTTAGAAACTTTTTCTAGTAATTTTTGACCAAATTGTTACTGTTGAAAAATTAATTTTTTTTAAATTTGTTCTAAAAAACATGGTGATATTTTGTAGAGCATATTCTATAATCCGTATGTCTATGCCAAAATAGTTGAAGCTGTGCTGGAAGAAAGGTCATTTGGATTAAGCTCTGCTTTTGTACCATAGTTTTAATTATTATGTGCAGTAAAAATTAAATAAATAGTCTTGAACAGCAGTTTCTAATACTTGGAAAATGCTTCAAAATAACTTGCTCAGACTTTGGGAGTGATGAGACAGATATGTTGACAAACACTTCATTTTTATGAATTCTTTAACTTTGGAATTGCATCTTTATAACTGCATTGCAAAATTTTATTACAATCAATACAATCTAAGGGGAGTACAATCTAAAGAGTCGAAGAATGTTCATCAACCAATTGTGTAAAACAAGGCTTATACCACAGTCACAGCCAAATTGTGTTGATTATAATTATTAACAATAAATATTCCAGGATTCCCTCGATTTCGTGGCATATGTGGCGAAGTCCGCGCCTCCTACGGAATGGCGCGCGTGCTATGTGCTGGAGTGCGGTGGCCGACTCGCTCAAGACGTCATAGCAACTATTGGTCAAGCCTTTGAACTGAGGTTTAAGGAGTTCCTTACTAAGCCCCAATCGTGAGTTGTTTTGGTATCTCTTCTTTATTCCCTTCTATACTCGCTAATAACAATTTTTTACATATTAATGGCCTGTTTCACAACCAAATGTTGAATAGGTAAAGCTGTTTCTCTTTTTATTTCATATCAAGTGACAAAGACAAAACCATTGAATAACCTATATGACACATATCAGATTGTAGTGAAACAAGCGATTAATTTGAGAATCACTATTTTTATTGGTAATGACAAACTACCATTTCAAGAAGAGAGAAGAAATTATGTATGTTGCCTTTTTTTTGACTATACATTTGAGACCTGGAGTATAGTTGCATAAGAAAACGTATTCATCGTTATTGTAATGTTTAATAAATTCTGCCCTGCGATTGGCTGATGAAAATCATGGAACCAATCAGAGCAGAATATGCTTACGATTATTATAACAATGATCACGGTTTTCTTACACTTTTCGTATAGCTGAGTTGATTGAGATAGCGTGTATTCCTAGAAGCCACCAAAAAATTCCACAAATGAGTTGCAACTTACAGGTGACATATTGATATTTGATTTTAGCCAGTTATTAGTTGAAAAGGTATAATTTGCACTTAAGTGACTCATAGATATTCTCTGAAACCTTTGTGAGGGTCATATCATTTTAGGATGTATGTTTATATAACATTCAGCCATCAAGAGGGTTAATTTTCCTCATATGAGTCACACACACAATCTGCTCCACTTTATGAACTCCATGTATCTAACTGATGTCAAAGTGCTATGAGTACTAAAAGGATCTTATCATAATAGTTTGTATCCTATTATGTGTAATGTGTTATTGAACATGATATTTTCATAAATATGTAAATGATGTCAGAAATGAATCTGTTATCTAATGAAATACTAATGAATTGAGTAAAATTGTGAAGGATTTGAAAAAAGGAATTTTCATTATGAGAAGAATGATAAAATAATGTGAAGAAAAATTTGTAACAATTTTTAAGTCTTTTTTTACTCATTTAGGATTCTTAGGCTGCTAATCCACCGGGATGGAGTGTGGCAGAGGAGCCGAGAAATGGATAAATATTAACCAATAAGATTGCACAAAATCTCCGCTCTTCTTAAGTGAATCAATCCTATTGGTTAATGTAACAGTTATATAACAGTTTCTCGGCTCTACTGCCTCGCTCCGCTACGGTGTATTGGCAGTGTTAAAGAAGGTGTAATAGCCCCTTAAGCCCTCTTTGTCCAATAAAGCATACAAGCTACATTTCCACTCTCCAGATTGAACATAAATGGTTCACACGGTGTGAGTGGCGCGGGCGCGGAGGCGCTGGGCGCGGGCGCGCCGGCAGAGCGCGATCGCGACTACCGCGAGTACTACAACGACATGCCCGACAAGATCCCGCCGCCCGAGCCGCACAGCCACCGCCACCCGCCGCCGCCGCCGCTGCAGTCCCTCGCAGCGATATCCTCGTGAGTTGAGCATCAGCACATTAATGTTATACAAAGGATTTTATGTATAGATGTATACCCAGGGCCCAGTGGACCACGCGGAAAAGTGTCGCCAGTTTAATGGTATTAAAAACACCAACAGCGTCAGTTGTGTGTCGACCGCACTATTGTCTAAGGCCGTGGTTCACGCCACAGATCACTGTACTTGTTATTTATTAGTCCACACGCGATTTTTCACAGGGACGATTTCTGCCATGTAGCGGCGTTTTAGCCGAAATTTTAACAAATGGCGCTACTTTTCTTGTATGAAGAAGGTTGGAATTCGAGTGTGAGGTCGCGGGTTCGATACCCTCCACTTTAGAATTGTATAATTTCTAAATTGGCCAGGTGGTGTAGCCAAAGTGTAAATTTGGCCGTAGCTAGTTACCACCCTACCAGCAAAAACGCACCACAAAGCGAATTAACGTTACGGCCCGATGCTGTTTAGAAACCGTTAGGTTAATCCTAACGGTTAACAATGACTACTTCAATTAAGGAAATTTCATGATTTACATGATAAATCCCAAGAAAATCCGTAGTTTCTACGGAATTTGTCAAAACCCGAATAGAATTAAAGGCAACAGCTAGTTTCTAAATAATATTCACTGCAGAACAGCATTTAATTTTAATATTTTGCCCACACTACGATCAAGATTCTCCAGCTGCGAGGAGAGCGTCCGCCACTACGTGAACCAGACGCCGCCGCCGCGCACGCCGCCCACTGCGCTGCTGCAGAACCACCACACCGACATCTTTGACATGCGTAAGAAGTGTTACGTACTAGCCCATCGTCCGCCACTACGTGAACCAGACGCCGCCGCCGCGCACGCCGCCCACCGCGCTGCTGCAGAACCACCACACCGACATCTTTGACATGCGTAAGAAGTGTTACGTACTAGCCCATCGTCCGCCACTACGTGAACCAGACGCCGCCGCCGCGCACGCCGCCCACCGCGCTGCTGCAGAACCACCACACCGACATCTTTGACATGCGTAAGAAGTGTTACGTACTAGCCCATCGTCCGCCACTACGTGAACCAGACGCCGCCGCCGCGCACGCCGCCCACTGCGCTGCTGCAGAACCACCACACCGACATCTTTGACATGCGTAAGATGTGTTACGTACTAGCCCATCGTCCGCCACTACGTGAACCAGACGCCGCCGCCGCGCACGCCGCCCACCGCGCTGCTGCAGAACCACCACACCGACATCTTTGACATGCGTAAGATGTGTTACGTACTAGCCCATCGTCCGCCACTACGTGAACCAGACGCCGCCGCCGCGCACGCCGCCCACCGCGCTGCTGCAGAACCACCACACCGACATCTTTGACATGCGTAAGATGTGTTACGTACTAGCCCATCGTCCGCCACTACGTGAACCAGACGCCGCCGCCGCGCACGCCGCCCACCGCGCTGCTGCAGAACCACCACACCGACATCTTTGACATGCGTAAGATGTGTTACGTACTAGCCCATCGTCCGCCACTACGTGAACCAGACGCCGCCGCCGCGCACGCCGCCCACCGCGCTCCTGCAGAACCACCACACCGACATCTTTGACATGCGTAAGATGTGTTACGTACTAGCCCATCGTCCGCCACTACGTGAACCAGACGCCGCCGCCGCGCACGCCGCCCACCGCGCTGCTGCAGAACCACCACACCGACATCTTTGACATGCGTAAGATGTGTTACGTACTAGCCCATCGTCCGCCACTACGTGAACCAGACGCCGCCGCCGCGCACGCCGCCCACCGCGCTGCTGCAGAACCACCACACCGACATCTTTGACATGCGTAAGAAGTGTTACGTACTAGCCCATCGTCCGCCACTACGTGAACCAGACGCCGCCGCCGCGCACGCCGCCCACCGCGCTGCTGCAGAACCACCACACCGACATCTTTGACATGCGTAAGATGTGTTACGTACTAGCCCATCGTCCGCCAAGCCTTCCTACAAAGATGGCTTCACAGTCCGCTCCGTCTCCACACTTACAAAGCTGGTTTCACGTTTAGGTAGCTGTGAGCGTTTATATGGGTTGTGACTTGTGCCACACATAACAAGGCTGCGTCTGGTGCTTTCGTCACATGAATAACTATGTGTCTTTATTGCCTAATTAAGGGAAGCTTGAGGTATCGATTTAGTTCATAAGTATGTATGTAATGAAATGAGTGACATTTCATTCGTTTGAATTTGCCGCGCTTCGCGTATCAGCTGTATGTAGCTATGATATTGATCTGTGTCTATGATTTAAAATGGCGTGGGACGCGCGGATTGTTTTGTGCATTTTATTGTTATAAAAACTAATAGAAAGAATGTGATTGAGAACTCGAGATATAGTGAACTTTAAATGTCGTTTCTTTGTTATTTCAGGTGAGATAGAAGTGTAATTGTCGTAACTTGATAATAACTTGATAATTGTAGACTTGTTAAATAAAACAAAACTTTGTTATTTCAGAGAAACAATTTGTGTTTTATTTTGGAGATCCTCAATGTCTTATAAAACGACATTTTTGTGAACTAAAAGAGGATGGACCGGCTTCAATTTGAGTTTACAATAATAGCCTCAAATGATGGCAAATCAAATGTATTAGCTATAACCTCAATATCTACTGAAGAAGGAAAATGTTATGTTTTACCCGAGGAACTGAAGCCGGTGAGTCATCATACATATATTGTTAAAACGAACACTTTCACAAAAGTAAAAAATAGCATTAAAAAAAGACACCAGAGTAGAAAAGTATGGATAAAGTTGGATGAAAATCTAAAGAAGACATATGTAGATGAGGAAGGTAATATGCAATTTTTAGATCAATATTTAGATGAAGTGAGCACAACACAAGCAAAGGACAAAAATGACACTTTGCAACAAATCTTGGAACAATTAATAGAAACTACAACTAAGAAAGAAAGTCAACATAACTTAAAACATATCTCAGAAAAATTTATTATTGAAAAATTCACAAGCAAAAATCCTAATGCGATGCAATGGATAGAAATTTTTGAAAAAGAGTGTGCGCGCTTTAATATAACAAAAGATGAGACAAAAATAGATATTTTGAGGTTATTTTTAGATAAACCTTGTTTGGATTGGTATAGCTCGATGATCATAAAACAAACAATAAATTCTGAATGTAGTGAGTGGAAGGACAAGTTTTTAGAAACTTTTAAACACCAAGGATGGGACATAGTCACATATGCTCTCGCATTTAGGTATAAAGAAGGACAGTTAATTGATTATGCCATAAAAAAAGAACGGCTTTTATTAGATATAAACAAATCTATAGATTCCAAAACAATGATAGATCTTATTGCAACTGGTTTACCTGGATTTATCTTAAATAAGTTAAACAGGGATGAACTCAACAACACCACTGACTTGTTCAACAAGATAAGAAAATATGAAGGCACGATGTATAAGAAAAACTCGACTAACATAAAGAGCAGTACATTTTATAATAAAAATAAAACTTATGAGAAGAAGTCATGTAAGACTTGTGAGTCTTTGGACAAAGGAATTAGATATCATCCGGAGGAGTCATGTTGGTTCAAGAAAAATAAAAATGAACCTGAAAAAGTTCTTAAAACTAAAAATGTAAACAATAACTCCATAATTGAAGTAGACATAAATACTGAGAAAAAAACTAGTAAGCACACCATTAATCAAAATCAAGCTTTTATTAGAAAATAAACTAGAAGTGAGCGGTATTTATGATTCAGGCTCACAGATTTCTATAATAAATTCAAGATTAATAAAAGTAAAAGAAAAAAAAGATGATGTGAATATAGCATACATGAAAACGGTTAATGGTGTGAAGAAGATGGATGGCTTGATAACAATAAAAATTAAGATATTTGATTTAGAAGAAGAGGTGGATGTATACATAGTAGAAAATGAAGATTTTGATGATTTCATAATCGGATTAGATATGATAAAGAAATTCAGATTAACCCAAAATGAGAACTTGCAGATAGAACAAAAGAAAATAACAAATAAAATAGACAGGATGTCTAAAGATAACAGAAATGAAGATAATAATATAAAAAAATATACAGTAAATTTCAATGAACACATAGAAACAGAGGAATTTATAAGTATGACAGACCATTTAGATAATCAAAAGAAAATTGAGATAGAGAAAATTATAAAGGAATATAAAACAATATTTGCTAAGGACAAGTATGATATAGGTTCAGTTAAAGATTATGAAGCTCGCATAGATTTACAAGTAAATAAATATTGTAGTAAAAGACCATACAGATGTACAATACAAGATAGATTAGAAATTGAAGAGCAAATATCGATGTTACTAAAGAACAATTTAATAGAAGAATCATACAGTCCTTTCGCTGCTCCAGTGACATTGGCGTTTAAAAAAGGTGAAAATAGAAAATCCCGTTTATGTGTAGATTTCAGAGAGTTAAACAAAATAGTTATACCACAAGCTCAACCATTTCCTTTGATAGATGATCTAATTATTAAAACTAGAAATTGCAAGTATTTTACTACACTAGATATAAACTCAGCATTTTGGGCAATACCATTACGGGTGGAAGACAGAAGTAAAACAGGATTTGTCACACAAGATGGCCACTTCCAGTGGACCTGCCTCCCTTTTGGCTTGAAAACATCACCAGCAATTTTCCAGAGAATCTTAAGCAATATTCTAAGAAAACACAATCTCACAGGATACTCTGTTAACTATATCGATGATATTTTGATATACTCGTCTACCTTTGAAGAACATATAAGGCACATTAGAAATGTATTAGAGGCAATAATTAAAGAAGGCTTTAGACTGAAGTTTAAGAAATGTACCTTTGCTTCAGACTCGGTAAAATACCTCGGCCATATAATTCAGAACAATTCAGTAAGACCACTAAAAGACAATTTGATTTCAATAAGGAACTTTCCAACTCCTAAGACGCAAAAGAACATCAGACAATTTTTGGGAAAAATAAACTTCTACCATGACTATATACCAAGAAGTGCAATTATCTTAGATCCATTACACAATTTATTACGAAAAAACGAGAAATTTGTATGGTCAGAGAAATGTGAAGAAGCATTCAATCTGATAAAAAGATATTTATGTTCGCAACCGGTCTTGGAAATATTCGACAAAGACTTACCAATCAAAATCTTTACCGATGCATCTTTGGAGGGCATTGGAGCAATATTAAAACAGACACAACTAGATGGTAAAGACAAACCGGTGGCATATTTCTCAAAAAAATTGAATGAACATCAAAAACGGAAAAAGGCTATATATTTAGAATGTCTTGCTATGAAAGAAGCTGTTAAATATTGGCAGCACTGGCTCATCGGAAAACAATTCACCATTTACTCAGATCACAAACCTCTAGAGAACATGAACATTAAATGCAGGACAGAATTGGGTGATCTCACATACTACCTATCTCAGTATGACTTTACCGTAAAATATATACCTGGTAAAGAAAATGTAGAAGCAGACTGTTTGAGCCGAAACCCTGTATTAGAACCAGAAGATAACAGAGAGGAAACATTGAGAATAGTTAATTTAATACAAATAAAAGATATAGTTAGAGACCAAGAGAAAAATGAAACAATAAGAGAAAAGAAACAAAATTTAATACTAAAAAATAATATCTATTATAAAAAAATAAAGAAACAGGAAAAGATTATCTTCTCAGAAGAATTTAGTAAAAAACTTATAAAAAAGGTGCATGAAGATTTATGCCATATTGGGATCAGACAACTGCAGAAAAAAATAAGTTCAATATATACGGCTATAAACCTAACAAAAAATATCATAAATATTTGTAAAACATGTGAAATATGCATAAAAAATAAATCAAGATGTCAAAAAAAAATTGGATTAATGTCACAACTGGGACCAGCTACCAAACCATTTGAAATAATGTCAATGGATACTATTGGTGGATTTGGAGGATCTAGGTCTACAAAGAAATATCTACACCTTTTAGTAGATCACTACACAAGATATGCATTTATTGCGACTTCGAAAACCCAGAATGCATGTGACTTTATAAATTTAACAAAGAAAGTACTAGAGACAGATGAGATTGGAATTATCCTGACAGATCAATATCCGGGCATAAATTCAAGAGAATTTAAACAATTTTTGCAGGAAAATAATATTAAACTAATTTTTACAGCCGTGAATACACCATTCTCGAACGGCTTGAATGAAAGATTAAACCAAACAATAGTAAATAAAATAAGGTGTAAAATGAATGAGAAAAATAATAAGAGAACATGGACAACACTGGCAAGAGAATGTATACAAAAATATAATGAAACAGAACACTCCGTTACAGGTTTTGCACCAAAATATTTACTGGATGGTACAAATGTCAGTATTCTACCAAATGAATTCAAAACGATGGAAAAGGAAGACAAGTGGATTGCTGATAGAAGATTGGCATTAGAGAATACAATAAAATCTCATGAGTACAACAAGAAAATATTTGATAGAAATAGAAAAATGCAAGAATTTAATGTAGGAGACAGTGTATATGTAGAAAATGGAAATAGACTGAATAGAAAGAAATTAGACGAATTAAAAATAGGCCCTTTCAAGATAATAGAGAAAATATCGAATTCCATTTATAGGATTGATACAGGCAACAGAAAAACAGAATCAACATTATTTCATATAACAAAATTGCAACCTGTCATAACAGAGGCTGAAGAAGATGAAGGAGATGATAATGAATATGAAGATGACTTATAAGTACATTTTACAGATATATTGCTTAGAATTTTCGCTCTTAGGGGGGGAGATGTAATGAAATGAGTGACATTTCATTCGTTTGAATTTGCCGCGCTTCGCGTATCAGCTGTATGTAGCTATGATATTGATCTGTGTCTATGATTTAAAATGGCGTGGGACGCGCGGATTGTTTTGTGCATTTTATTGTTATAAAAACTAATAGAAAGAATGTGATTGAGAACTCGAGATATAGTGAACTTTAAATGTCGTTTCTTTGTTATTTCAGGTGAGATAGAAGTGTAATTGTCGTAACTTGATAATAACTTGATAATTGTAGACTTGTTAAATAAAACAAAACTTTGTTATTTCAGAGAAACAATTTGTGTTTTATTTTGGAGATCCTCAATGTCTTATATGTGTAATGAAATGAGTGACATTTCATTCATTTGAATTTGCCGCGCTTCGCGTATCAGCTGTCGCGTATCTATGATATTGATCTGTGTCGATGATTTAAAATGGCGAGGGACGCTGAAATTGTTGTGTGCATTTTTGTCGTAATAAAAACTCATAGAAAGAATGTGATTGAGGACTCGAGATATAGTGAACTTTAAATGTCGTTTCTTTGTTATTTCAGGTGAGATAGAAGTGTAATTGTCGTAACTTGATAATAACTAGATAATTGTAAAATAAAACAAAACTTGTAATAAAACAAAACTTTGTTATTTCAGGGAAACAATTTGTGTTTAATTTTGGAGATCCTCAATGTCTTATAAAACGACATTTTTGTGAACTAAAAGAAGATGGACCGGCTTCAATTTGAGTTTACAATAATAGCCTCAAATGATGGCAAATCAAATGTATTAGCTATAACCTCAATATCTACTGAAGAAGGAAAATGTTATGTTTTACCCGAGGAACTGAAGCCGGTGAGTCATCATACATATATTGTTAAAACGAACACTTTCACAAAAGTAAAAAATAGCATTAAAAAAAGACACCAGAGTAGAAAAGTATGGATAAAGTTGGATGAAAATCTAAAGAAGACATATGTAGATGAGGAAGGTAATATGCAATTTTTAGATCAATATTTAGATGAAGTGAGCACAACACAAGCAAAGGACAAAAATGACACTTTGCAACAAATCTTGGAACAATTAATAGAAACTACAACTAAGAAAGAAAGTCAACATAACTTAAAACATATCTCAGAAAAATTTATTATTGAAAAATTCACAAGCAAAAATCCTAATGCGATGCAATGGATAGAAATTTTTGAAAAAGAGTGTGCGCGCTTTAATATAACAAAAGATGAGACAAAAATAGATATTTTGAGGTTATTTTTAGATAAACCTTGTTTGGATTGGTATAGCTCGATGATCATAAAACTAACAATAAATTCTGAATGGAGTGAATGGAAAGACAAGTTTTTAGAAACTTTTAAAAACCAAGGATGGGACATAGTCACATATGCTCTCGCATTTAGGTATAAAGAAGGACAGTTAATTGATTATGCCATAAAAAAAGAACGGCTTTTATTAGATATAAACAAATCTATAGATTCCAAAACAATGATAGATCTTATTGCAACTGGTTTACCTGGATTTATCTTAAATAAGTTAAACAGGGATGAACTCAACAACACTACTGACTTGTTCAACGAGATAAGAAAATATGAAGGCACGATGTATAAGAAAAACTCAACTAACATAAAGAGCAGTACATTTTATAATAAAAATAAAACTTATGAGAAGAAGTCATGTAAGACTTGTGAGTCTTTGGACAAAGGGATTAGATATCATCCGGAGGAGTCATGTTGGTTCAAGAAAAATAAAAATGAACCTGAAAAAGATCTTAAAACTAAAAATGTAAACAATAACTCCATAATTGAAGTAGACATAAATACTGAGAAAAAAAACTAGTAAGCACACCATTAATCAAAATCAAGCTTTTATTAGAAAATAAACTAGAAGTGAGTGGTATTTATGATTCAGGCTCACAGATTTCTATAATAAATTCAAGATTAATAAAAGTAAAAAAAAAAAAGATGATGTGAACATAGCATACATGAGAACGGTTAATGGTGTGAAGAAGATGGATGGCTTGATAACAATAAAAATTAAAATATTTGATTTAGAAGAAGAGGTGGATGTATACATAGTAGAAAATGAAGATTTTGATGATTTCATAATCGGATTAGATATGATAAAGAAATTCAGATTAACCCAAAATGAGAACTTGCAGATAGAACAAAAGAAAATAACAAATAAAATAGACAGGATGTCTAAAGATAACAGAAATGAAGATAATAATATAAAAAAATATACAGTAAATTTCAATGAACACATACAAACAGAGGAATTTATAAGTATGACAGACCATTTAGATAATCAAAAGAAAATTGAGATAGAGAAAATTATAAAGGAATATAAAACAATATTTGCTAAGGACAAGTATGATATAGGTTCAGTTAAAGATTATGAAGCTCGCATAGATTTACAAGTAAATAAATATTGTAGTAAAAGACCATACAGATGTACAATACAAGATAGATTAGAAATTGAAGAGCAAATATCGATGTTACTAAAGAACAATTTAATAGAAGAATCATACAGTCCTTTCGCTGCTCCAGTGACATTGGCGTTTAAAAAAGGTGAAAATAGAAAATCCCGTTTATGTGTAGATTTCAGAGAGTTAAACAAAATAGTTATACCACAAGCTCAACCATTTCCTTTGATAGATGATCTAATTATTAAAACTAGAAATTGCAAGTATTTTACTACACTAGATATAAACTCAGCATTTTGGGCAATACCATTACGGGTGGAAGACAGAAGTAAAACAGGATTTGTCACACAAGATGGCCACTTCCAGTGGACCTGCCTCCCTTTTGGCTTGAAAACATCACCAGCAATTTTCCAGAGAATCTTAAGCAATATTCTAAGAAAACACAATCTCACAGGATACTCTGTTAACTATATCGATGATATTTTGATATACTCGTCTACCTTTGAAGAACATATAAGGCACATTAGAAATGTATTAGAGGCAATAATTAAAGAAGGCTTTAGACTGAAGTTTAAGAAATGTACCTTTGCGTCAGACTCAGTAAAATACCTCGGCCATATAATTCAGAACAATTCAGTAAGACCACTAAAAGACAATTTGATTTCAATAAGGAACTTTCCAACTCCTAAGACGCAAAAGAACATCAGACAATTTTTGGGAAAAATAAACTTCTACCATGACTATATACCAAGAAGTGCAATTATTTTAGATCCATTACACAATTTATTACGAAAAAACGAGAAATTTGTATGGTCAGAGAAATGTGAAGAAGCATTCAATCTGATAAAAAGATATTTATGTTCGCAACCGGTCTTGGAAATATTCGACAAAGACTTACCAATCAAAATCTTTACCGATGCATCTTTGGAGGGCATTGGAGCAATATTAAAACAGACACAACTAGATGGTAAAGACAAACCGGTGGCATATTTCTCAAAAAAATTGAATGAACATCAAAAACGGAAAAAGGCTATATATTTAGAATGTCTTGCTATGAAAGAAGCTGTTAAATATTGGCAGCACTGGCTCATCGGAAAACAATTCACCATTTACTCAGATCACAAACCTCTAGAGAACATGAACATTAAATGCAGGACAGATGAAGAATTGGGTGATCTCACATACTACCTATCTCAGTATGACTTTACCGTAAAATATATACCTGGTAAAGAAAATGTAGAAGCAGACTGTTTGAGCCGAAACCCTGTATTAGAACCAGAAGATAACAGAGAGGAAACATTGAGAATAGTTAATTTAATACAAATAAAAGATATAGTTGGAGACCAAGAGAAAAATGAAACAATAAGAAAAAGAAACAAAATTTAATACTAAAAAATAATATCTATTATAAAAAAATAAAGAAACAGGAAAAGATTATCCTCTCAGAAGAATTTAGTAAAAAACTTATAAAAAAGGTGCATGAAGATTTATGCCATATTGGGATCAGACAACTGCAGAAAAAAATAAGTTCAATATATACGGCTATAAACCTAACAAAAAATATCATAAATATTTGTAAAACATGTGAAATATGCATAAAAAATAAATCAAGATGTCAAAAAAAAATTGGATTAATGTCACAACTGGGACCAGCTACCAAACCATTTGAAATAATGTCAATGGATACTATTGGTGGATTTGGAGGATCTAGGTCTACAAAGAAATATCTACACCTTTTAGTAGATCACTACACAAGATATGCATTTATTGCGACTTCGAAAACCCAGAATGCATGTGACTTTATAAATTTAACAAAGAAAGTACTAGAGACAGATGAGATTGGAATTATCCTGACAGATCAATATCCGGGCATAAATTCAAGAGAATTTAAACAATTTTTGCAGGAAAATAATATTAAACTAATTTTTACAGCCGTGAATACACCATTCTCGAACGGCTTGAATGAAAGATTAAACCAAACAATAGTAAATAAAATAAGGTGTAAAATGAATGAGAAAAATAATAAGAGAACATGGACAACACTGGCAAGAGAATGTATACAAAAATATAATGAAACAGAACACTCCGTTACAGGTTTTGCACCAAAATATTTACTGGATGGTACAAATGTCAGTATTCTACCAAATGAATTCAAAACGATGGAAAAGGAAGACAAGTGGATTGCTGATAGAAGATTGGCATTAGAGAATACAATAAAATCTCATGAGTATAACAAGAAAATATTTGATAGAAATAGAAAAATGCAAGAATTTAATGTAGGAGACAGTGTATATGTAGAAAATGGAAATAGACTGAATAGAAAGAAATTAGACGAATTAAAAATAGGCCCTTTCAAAATAATAGAGAAAATATCGAATTCCATTTATAGGATTGATACAGGCAACAGAAAAACAGAATCAACATTATTTCATATAACAAAATTGCAACCTGTCATAACAGAGGCTGAAGAAGATGAAGGAGATGATAATGAATATGAAGATGACTTATAAGTACATTTTACAGATATATTGCTTAGAATTTTCGCTCTTAGGGGGGGAGATGTAATGAAATGAGTGACATTTCATTCATTTGAATTTGCCGCGCTTCGCGTATCAGCTGTCGCGTATCTATGATATTGATCTGTGTCGATGATTTAAAATGGCGAGGGACGCTGAAATTGTTGTGTGCATTTTTGTCGTAATAAAAACTCATAGAAAGAATGTGATTGAGGACTCGAGATATAGTGAACTTTAAATGTCGTTTCTTTGTTATTTCAGGTGAGATAGAAGTGTAATTGTCGTAACTTGATAATAACTAGATAATTGTAAAATAAAACAAAACTTGTAATAAAACAAAACTTTGTTATTTCAGGGAAACAATTTGTGTTTAATTTTGGAGATCCTCAATGTCTTATATATGTATAAAATATTTTCTTACTTGTTTTTCTTTATAATACCATATTTATCCGTTCTCCAAATGAAATGGTATTGTTTGTATGTGGTTTGTATAATATATTGTTTGTTATTTGTACATTTCCAGAACCGTTCACCGCCGCGCCCGTGTCGTCCGCGACGTCCACTTCCCCCGCCACGTCGTCGTCGCCCGCTGAAGACGTGCCGCCGACGCTGTCGCCCACCGCGCAGGCCGCGCTGCTGGCGCGCGAGCCGTGGTACCACGGGCCTATATCCCGCAGCGCCGCCGAGAGGGTAACAGTTATACCTCTACACTGTACAGTGTCGTCCGCGACGTCCACTTCCCCCGCCACGTCGTCGTCGCCCGCTGAAGACGTGCCGCCGACGCTGTCGCCCACCGCGCAGGCCGCGCTGCTGGCGCGCGAGCCGTGGTACCACGGGCCTATATCCCGCAGCGCCGCCGAGAGGGTAACAGTTATACCTCTACACTGTACAGTGTCGTCCGCGACGTCCACTTCCCCCGCCACGTCGTCGTCGCCCGCTGAAGACGTGCCGCCGACGCTGTCGCCCACCGCGCAGGCCGCGCTGCTGGCGCGCGAGCCGTGGTACCACGGGCCTATATCCCGCAGCGCCGCCGAGAGGGTAACAGTTATACCTCTACACTGTACAGTGTCGTCCGCGACGTCCACTTCCCCCGCCACGTCGTCGTCGCCCGCTGAAGACGTGCCGCCGACGCTGTCGCCCACCGCGCAGGCCGCGCTGCTGGCGCGCGAGCCGTGGTACCACGGGCCTATATCCCGCAGCGCCGCCGAGAGGGTAACAGTTATACCTCTACACTGTACAGTGTCGTCCGCGACGTCCACTTCCCCCGCCACGTCGTCGTCGCCCGCTGAAGACGTGCCGCCGACGCTGTCGCCCACCGCGCAGGCCGCGCTGCTGGCGCGCGAGCCGTGGTACCACGGGCCTATATCCCGCAGCGCCGCCGAGAGGGTAACAGTTATACCTCTACACTGTACAGTGTCGTCCGCGACGTCCACTTCCCCCGCCACGTCGTCGTCGCCCGCTGAAGACGTGCCGCCGACGCTGTCGCCCACCGCGCAGGCCGCGCTGCTGGCGCGCGAGCCGTGGTACCACGGGCCTATATCCCGCAGCGCCGCCGAGAGGGTAACAGTTATACCTCTACACTCTACAGTGTCGTCCGCGACGTCCACTTCCCCCGCCACGTCGTCGTCGCCCGCTGAAGACGTGCCGCCGACGCTGTCGCCCACCGCGCAGGCCGCGCTGCTGGCGCGCGAGCCGTGGTACCACGGGCCTATATCCCGCAGCGCCGCCGAGAGGGTAACAGTCATATCTCTACACTCTACACTATAAACAACTTTTAAATTAGCTCCGGTCTCGGGTCTGTCTAGTGGGAGGCTTCGACCGCGGCTGGTAACCACCTTTCTAGCAAAGACGCAACGTCCACGCTATTTAACTAGTATTTATTTATTTAACACTTTAACTTTTTATTTAGTATTTATTTATTTATTTAACACTTCAGTATGTAAATGAAAAACAAAACTTTCTAATGTATTCGCATTTTTTAAACCAGAGTTAACGTCAATATCGAAAGTGTACGCATGCGCAGGTCTCTAATTGGTCGGAGATGGTCTGGTTCCGTACGTAGCGGTGTATTTATTTTCAAGTTTGGATCTGTTGGTATAACTTCGTCCCGGCGCGTGTGTTGCAGCTGGTGGTGGAGGAGGGCGAGTTCCTGGTGCGGCAGTCCGCGGCGTGCCCCGGCCAGTTCGTGCTGACGGGCGCGCGGCGCGGCGCGCACAAGCACTTGCTGCTGGTCGACCCCAACGGAGTGGTGAGTGACCTGTTCAGCTCGTAAACGCGCTGATTGCCGGTACCTAGCCGGTAGCTATCTAAAGCTTTGTTTTCGCGATCGTAACGCACGCAACAATACAAAAATACAATTATGTTGTGTTGGTTAGGTGCGAACAAAGGACCGCGTGTTTGAGAGCGTGCCGCACCTCATCAAGTACCACTGCAGCAACGAGCTGCCCATCGTGTCGGCCGACTCCGCGCTGCTGCTGCGCGCGCCCGTGCCGCGCCCCTCCTGAGCAGCGCCGCGCCGCAGCAGCATGCCCCGCGCAACGCCCGAACTCCTCATCGAGTACCGCTGCAGCAACAAGCTGCCCATCGTGTCGGCCGACTCCGCGCTGCTGCTGCGCGCGCCTGTGCCGCGCCCCTCCTGAGCAGCGCCGCGCCGCAGCAGCACGCCCCGCGCAACTTCGAACTCCGCACAGGCAAACCTAGCCACGTAGGGTTCTATAAAAAATGCCACATCACTCTCGGCCTGTAGTTCTTTAACCGGCCTGTAGTAGAAACTAACAACTTTTGTTCTATGACTTCTTTTTTAAGTCGATATTCTGAGAAATATAAAATATTCAAAATATATCAGAGATACTCTAATTGTTACTACTCTGTAATGTAACAACGATTTGGTATTTTTTATATGACCCTGCATAGGTATATAGTGCGCGCGCTCCCAACTGACTCGTCGGGCCATAAATGTTCGTACGCGCTGATTGAAATCGCATTCCGTGCCTTTTGCGTAAATCCGACATACTCAGCTATCCCCTGCATGTTTCGTTCAGCGCTAGACATACTACACTTCTGCATTTACTCACTGTGGGGTTAGTACAAGTTTTTGTACACATTTCGAGTCAACTCGCTTCTGTAACGAGAGATGGTGGATGTAAAGACAGTCGAGGGTTACCAGAAGTAAAACACTCGAAGGCTCGTTCAAATCTGCTTTATTTGGAGTTAGAGTGCCTGTTTATATTGGTACAGTGAAGTCGGATGACATGTGTAAAAATGGGGTAATCATGACATCATCTGTTGCTCGTGGCTTGAAGGTATTCAGGCCTTCGACACGAGTCATGGGGTGAGCGTCCTGCGGCACTATTTACTAGGTCGTTGTCCCTATGGAATATCTTTAACATTGTTATGATTCTCTATTAGGAAAGGTATTTAAAAAAAATCGACCTGTGTAGGCTGCTACTTATTTATTGATTTAAAATATCTTTCTTATGCCTATTACTGAACTACATAGTACCTACCATACCACACTTTGCACAAACGAATCGAATTCAACATCTGACATGTGACTGTCAATAGATGGCGCTGCCTATAAATGGTCAATTCGTTTGGTGCGAGATTTGTACAAAAATCTGTACTAACCCTACACCTGTATGCAGCAACGGGCGAGGGTGTAAGTGTATGTCCGTGTGGGAAAATCAATATTATTCACTTTTCTCCTCAACTCCCTATCGTTGACCTGTAGATGTGCCTTTAGAAACCCCTATATTATAGATATGTGTTATAGTATAGATATATGCCCCAATTGTAAAAGTAATGTTTGCTTCATTCATTCATGATTGACCCAAGGTTCTAAGTCCAAAAGTAAAATATACTCTCTAAATGTATTTAGGTAGAAAACTTTACTTGTCCGAATCGCAGGCACTGTAAAGTAATAATATTTAATTTAGATTTAATGTCCTTATCTTTTTTTTCTTTACTTATGTAAATACTTAAATTCTTGGACTATGATGTGTAGGTATAGCATTTAAAACAATATTTAGTTAATTGAACTTTGAAAATTCGTGGAATATAAGTTGTTACATTGTATGATAACAGACCATATCTGAGCTCATTTTGGTATTTTTTAGTCCTGTTTGCCCATTATCCAGTGAATATTCTTTATGTTATTCGTAGTAATGTTTTATATCAGGAAGCTAATAAGAACTTAGCTTATTCTTTAGCTAAACTGTCTAAGCGTGTTTGAATATATATCTTTCTTTATTACTTATAAATAAAGTAAAGTGTAATATTTATCATTCCTAAGAGTATTTATTAGTTAATTATGAATGGAATTGAAAACGAGTTATGCAGGATTTTATATAATGAATTCAGAATTGATATTCCGTAAATGATTGAATGTGGGGAAAATCTCTTGATAATGAATTTTATTGCGCTCTAAAGTTTAGACCTATTTTTCTACAAAAAAAAAATACTGATATGTTATAAATTTAAAATATTGGTTTTGTACCTACTATGGAGTGAATTGATAAAAACTCTTGGCTATTCTGATTTTATTTTACACTTTTTGTATAGTGTGCACAATTCTAAATACTAAAAATGAAAATATCGTCTATTTTGTATTCTTTTTACACAATATCAGAATCTTTTTGTGACCAAAGGAGCTTCCGATAAAAGAAGATCATAATTTGTATGGTTATTTTTATTAAGGCTTATTATATATTATTTTATAAGGCTCTTTCATCATTTGTACAGTGAGTTTATAAGTGTTTAGTATATAAGTTAGTGGAGTCTCGTTTACATGTGCAGTCAAGTAGTTGTATTACTTTTGGTGTAAACTTATGTTGTGTCGTCGCTAAAGGTTTAAAAAATATTCAACTACTTGAATGTGATACATGTAAAGTTGTCATAGGCCTAATATATTTATGTGCAATTTCAATACCAAAATGTATTGACTGTTTAACTGTATTTTGCTATAATTTGGATTTTTTATATCTGATTTATGAAATACTTTTATATTAAGTAAGCTCTCTAGTTAAGCACATAGTACCCATACTATGTAAATACTGTCAATACTGTCAGTATTACTATATACCGGGCGCTGCTCATTTGTTATTTTTAGGGTTCCACACAGCAATTTAAACGAAGCCCTTACGGTCTGTCTGGCACTTATGCTTCCTTTGTTTTTCTTTAGATATGCTTGCAATTAACGTCAATCGTACCTAATAAAAAAGCGGTGATGAAAAATGCCTACAGTATTCACTCTTAGATGCTTCTAAATTATACTGGGTTGGGATTGGGAACATGGAAACTGAAAGGAAGTTCCTTAATGAGCTTACATCAAGCGAAAGCTAACCTTTCTTTTAGTTCCTTAACGAATTGACGTTAGATGTTCGTAAGGGAAAAGTGATCATCGCTATCATAATCGTAAATAAATTCTGGCCGCTGATTGACAGAATCTGTTATTTACATTTTTTCCAGCCAATCTGGTGGTAGAATTTCCACCACACAAGAATATAATGTGTATTCCAAATCAGCGCTCATAAATTAATTGTGACTGTTAATCTATTATAATCATTTTAATATTAATATACTATGGTTCTATTCATAGTTATACTTTTACCATTATATGTATCATAAAACTTATGTAAGAGTCATAAAACTATAGGTGCTACATTACTTAAATAAACTTTATTAGAACATTATGATTAAGCATCCATCACAAAAGTAAAATTATTTATTACTTTAAGTAATCTTCTAGTCCAATGGTATCACTAAAGTATATACCTACCATTGGACTAGAAGATAGAGATTTATTTCGCACAAAGTCTATGATCAGAAGTATATGATAAATTATCTCATATAATATATTTGTATGATGAACTTTTGTAAGTGCGTTTGGCTAGAGCAAGACAAATATATTTTGTTAAGTTCAGCTCAGATCCTAAAGATCATCTATTTGAGCAATAAATAATCTTCTTGAATGAAATTAGGCGTTATTTTGCGGAAATGCATAAAAGACAGATTAATTTGGTTTGCTACTTAAAAATAATCTATATAGGCCAATATGCAGGAACACCTTCACAATGCGAAATCGTAGAGAATCTATACGATTTCGCGTTGTGAAGTCAACATCTCCTAAGGATGTCCCAGTTTCGGGACGAAACGTGCGTCGAAGACAGTGTTGGAAGAATTATTTGTGGTGTTTCATGTGGGTGGTGACTGGTGCATATTGGACCATAAGGATTAAAGCAAAACAAATTAATCTGTACTGTTAATACTTACTTCAACAGCTATATTCGTCGTTAAGTCGTTATTGCTCAAGAGTTGCTAATCTGCGTTGAGTTCGGACGAGAGTGAAGACTGCGTGTTGTGGTAATCAACACATAGAAAGTAAAAATAAATATCTTCGTGCTCTGTTTCAGACTAGGTCCTGAGCAACTATAGGAACCCGCTAGTTACTTAAGAGTATTGTGAACTACCATATCTCCCATACAAACGTAATACCAAAATCATTTGTAATTCGTGTATATTTCGATCATGTTGAGGTGTTATTCGGGTTCGTATAGTAATAATCTATGCTCCTGGCCATATCTGGTTCCGAAATACTGTTGTTAAACGAAATTGTAAACGAATTTAGTTTTGCTTATTTTTATGTCAAAGAGGACATGTTTTCTGCTTATTTGTTTTGTAATAAAAACAACATTATCTCACGTCGCATTCGTTCAGAAGCACAGTTTTTATTGTCCAGCTAAAGAAAAACACCAGTTAATAAAGAAAGTTACAAGTTTTCATTCATAATTTTTGGTATTACGGAACTCGACCAAAGTGATAAAAATTTTGATCAAAATTGATTATTATTTTATTTTAAAGAAATATTTCCGAACCAAATATGGCCAGGAGCATAGATTATTACTATATGAATCCGAATAACACCACAACATGATCGAAATATTCACGAATTACAAATGATTTGGTATTTTGCATTAACGGAGACATCGTAGTTCACAGGCCCCTTAATTGGCTGACGTAAATGAGGGATACAAACACCGCGCAAAATTTGTTTACGCATGTTTTAAGAATTTGTTTTTTAATTTCAGGTGTCTGATTGTACCTACACAATCAGACACCTAATTGTGTGGCGGATGTTTCGTGCACGGAAGCCGCCAAAACTCACGATTTCTTTCGAGCGCCGTGGTTTGTGTCTATAAAGAAAATTTTTATTACTCAAAAAACTCTTTAGAATAGAAATGGCCAATTGGGTATTACACCTATCAATATAATATTTTTTTTTAAATTAATTTATGAAACTAGTTCGAACCCTTCAAATGAAATGATGAAAAACTAATTAAATGAATAAACTAATGAAATCGTGCACAAGTAATGTCGTAGTATCTTCTCTTGGCTTTGTACCAATCTTTTTCGAGAGAGAGAGATAGAAAACCCTCCAAAATTCAAATTCCTGTATTTTTTGTTAATCTTTTAAATGGAGTTCAATATTTTTTTCAGTATAGATACTCGATTATTATTATCCTAGTTTTTAATAAATATTATTTCAAAGTCGTAGTAAAGTTAGTAGTGTAATACCCAATAAGTAAGAATATCAAGAAACGGCCTATCAATATACTATAAAATAATCTATATAGTTGAATTGAAACATGTTACTTCCAATGTGGATGATGGATTTGATATTTGTAAGCGTAATTTTGCTATTGGTATTTAAGAAATCTATAATGTTGCTTTCTCCTGATGCTAGTAGCAATAAGAACTTGAATGTGTCATTATTAAATGCTTTAATTAATTTCGATTCCGCCGTTATTGATGTCCAGTAAATAAGTATGCTTAAAAAACTAAACAGATACTCTGTATCCCTCCGTATATTATAATAAATTGTTTTAGGTATTGAATAAAAATATTAGGTACCTAACATTAGCAGCTGTTCAATGTAAATAAAAACAAATCATGAATCAAAAACACCTTTGATTTAAAAATGCGAATCAAACGACTATATTATATGGGTAAACTTAATCACCCACAACAGTAGATTATGTGCGGTGAAAGTCTGGGAAGAATAAAGAAAGAATAGAAAGATAGGTATACTTAAATAGAAGGTACTATATTCTCATTTCACCTACAACTACCCAATTATTTACCAGACATCAAGTATTACCAGCATAGCTTAGTTTGTATGACGTTCTCCACTGAAAGGTCTTGATTTTTTTATTTTTTTTCACAAATTTTAGGTCTAGTAGGTATTTACTATTTTCGATTATATTACCTATCTTATCTTAATATATATAAATCTCGTGTCACAATGTTTGTCCTCAATGGACTCCTAAACTACTGAACCGATTTAGTTCAAACTTCGTGAATATCTGTCATTTGGTCCAACTTAAAAGATAGAATAGTTTTTATCCCACGTGGACGAAGTCGCGGGCATCAGAAATATATATAAATCTCGTGTCACAATGTTTGTCCTCAATGGACTCCTAAACTACTGAACCGATTTAGTTCAAACTTCGTGAATATCTGTCATTTGGTCCAACTTAAAAGATAGAATAGTTTTTATCCCACGTGGACGAAGTCGCGGGCATCAGCTAGTTGTTTATAAATGTAATATTGTGATTTTAGAAATAAATTTAGTACCTATATTGATTTGTTTTATTTGACTTAGGTATTTACATTAGCTTGCAAATTGTGAAAAATCAAAATATAGCTCAATGGTGTGAAAAGATGGAGTGTTGTTTGTTTTGTATTCAATCTGTATGGAAGATCTAAAAAGCAACTAAAAAGAATGGTCTATTGTGTTGAAAGCATGCACGTCCGAACACAAAGAGGTAAGAGTGATCAATGTCCGACTGCAGGTTCAGGAGTAATAGTGTGCCTATGATTTTGTGTGTGTGGCCCATCTGTGACTCAGTTCCATATCTACAGTCTTATTGACTAGGTATATAAAATCAAAGTACAGTTCGACAAGGCTCACTTGATCTATAATATTTATAGGTATATACTTGGCACTTGAATGACATTGTCAGGAGGGCGTAGAACAAAGGCAGGCCGAGAGCGAACTATCAAACATGAAACAGTGTCACAGGATAGCTTAGTTCCGATTTTGCCACGCGCCAAGATAGCCTTGTCGAACTGTAGATGTCCATAGAAACCACAGAACCACTGACCCTCATAGACATAACTATACTATGGAGGCGCATTATTCATTCATTCATTCTAGCGTAGCCTTGGAATGGAACCGACTTTTTTTTGCTTACCTAAGAACTTTATGTCAACCGCAGATACAAAATAAATAATAATTCTTGAGAATGCGTGAGGATTCCCTGGAATACGAACTACCTTTTGTGGCTCCTATTTAGTTTTTATCTAATACAAAGACTTCAAAAAAAAATAGCATTCTTTTATTCGTAATTTTAAAGTCAAATTTCTAGACTATAGAGTCTAGATGCTACACGGAGTTCATACTTGATACTAAAATGATACCATGCATATACTATGCTTGATACACTATTGGTCTCGATTCTATTTTGGAATTTCTACTGAAGTGGGATCCACCCGATTACGTAGGTAGTAAAGTCCTTTCCACAAAAGAAGTCCATTATCGCATTATTAAACTTTTATTAAATGTTGCTCTCTCACTCGCACTCGTTGCTCGTAAACAGCTGTCAATTTTAGTTCATGTTTTTGCCACGGGACTTCTTTCACGAAAAGGATCCCGCTATACAACGACCTCTTCACCGAGCGGCGAGCAGTTTATTGGATGAAAACTATTTTATATCCAATTTAATATGTCAATAGACAATAAATATGTGATAAATATATCGCAAGTGGGTTGCCTAAAAAATTTCAGTCCAGGGTATGATTAATTAAGAATTAAAAAAAACCATTGTAACATGGACTCCTATTTGTTACAGTTTAGTTGACATCGTAGTTCAAATTAGATTGGATGTTATAAATAGTGCTTTTTGCCAGAAATACTTTCATGGCTGAGGAAAGTATTTGTGTTCTATATTTTTCGGCAAAAGAAAGTTAACGGATAATAAAATCGTAGGTTTTATGCACAATTACGCACAATTGCAATTTGCGACCTGAATCACTCATCCAATCTAATTTGAACTAAGATGTCAACGGAACTCTAACAAATAGGTGTTCATGTTACAATGGATTTTTTTTTAATTCTTTATTAATCATATCCTGGACTGAAATTTTTGAGGCAATCCACTTGCGATATATTTATTGACATATTTAATTGGATATAAAATAGTATTCATCCAATAAACAGCTCGGTGAAGGTCGACCTTACTTGGGATTCCCTACTATTAGGTACCTACTAGAGTATAGATAGAGGTAAGTGGTAAAAATAAATAACAGACGAAATTTCATATTTTATAAGTTTAATAAAAAATTTACGTTACAGTATAAACAGTAAGGTCGTAAATGGCAGTGATGTTATTATTACTTAAAAATTACTTCCGTATCCGCTATACACGTCCAACATTTTCCACACCTGCACTGACGCCGTCCCGAGACACCAGAGAAAATAATACAGCCAACATTGAAATCTCACAACATCGATAAAACTTCAGAAATAACCAACGACCTGGTGACCAGAGCAGCGCCTCGACTGCCGACCTCTGCCTGCCTACCCGTCTACCCTCGCCTAACTCATGCCTACTGAACACCGAGCCAAAACATTACTCCTAATTTCATTTTGGGCGGAATTAGACGCTTCGTGGGCTGCATTAATCCTTTACACTAATTATTATTAAACCGGTTCACATCATACGTATCTGATTTACTACAATTTTCATAATAAAATAGGTAGTAATATTTTTTGAATATACATTTTCTCAAAAAGTCGATTTTACTATGTTGTGTTGCGGAAAGTTAATCACTAGTGCATCCAAATGTATTTAGAGGTTTTTGATCAAAAATATTTTTGTATGAAATAAAGTTACTTTACAGCCAGCGCCTTGAAGCGTACTATTCAAACATGAGATTTTTTTTTAATAAATTGATTTTTTCAACGATTTTCTTTCGCTTTATTTTTTTGCAAATGTATAAAACGTCGTCCAACACAAGTGCCGAATTGTCGTTTCCACACTCGTCTCGATAGTCTATCATTGAAGGATTGTCTCAAACTGTCAGGAACGCAATATCAGCTACCCCTTGTTGCGTGAATATCATTTATCACTGTGGCAGTGTGTGCAGTGTGAATGACGAAACGTCTAATTACGCCCTTACATTCTATGAATAAACTTCCATTTCATTACATCAATATATCCAATTATTCAAATTTCCATTAGCCGTGTACATTTCAATAAATTAATTTAGACAGTCAGATCCCAAACGCGCCCGTGCGCGCGCAGCAACGCGCATGCGCACAGAGGCGGTTCCCCCGAGTACAACATTCTTTGGGACGTAGCAGCACTGTTCACCAGACCCTCCTAAAACGCAGAGCCTCACCCCGTGCCTTACACTTATCGACTACTATTCGCTATGAAGATATTTCATAATAATTAATACTAACTCGAAAAAAATGAACCTAAAATCGCAGTGTGACGAAAATAAATAAATATACTTCTATACAAAAATAACACATCTATATGTGGTGAACACCTGAGCACTTGAGACCAAAGCGGACCGACCTTCCAACGTATCCGACATCCGTACCTTACACTGACGCGGTGCATCCCTTAGCTAAATATTACTAAATCTAATCGACTAAACAGCGGAGGCCGCCGCCAACGCTACTATATACTCCGCTACCGTCGGCCAATCTTCGCCGAAAATTGACTTTGATTTTTATTAATATCTCTCACAATTACAAAAGTGATCGAGGAGAGTGTAAACTGTAAAGTTTTCCAATTACAAAATTACTCTTATCACGAAAATACTCGTCTCGTACGTTTTACACTAACAAGTTACATGGAGCGTATTAAAAATAGATTGCAATTTTAAAGTTACGTTTCACGAATTTAACATTTGGTCGAAAATGTCAATTTTACAAGAAAGTTACGGAAAACTAGCTGGCGACTAACACTTCGTTACACATAAAGCGGCGAATCGTGCCCTCGTGGCGATCGACTGCCGACCGGGAGACCCGATAAATAAAAGCATCTCGAACATACACGATACAACAGAGTAACCATACAACTCTCACACAATAAATACAGGTACGTCGACGACACACGGGCCCGGCCCTCGCTACGACATCTGCCCACAGTCCCACTCGAGCGCGGCGCGCGGCGCGGCCCAGATCGAGGAGAACGGAAAGCGCAACCCCGCCAGCGCGGCGGGCGCGCCTCAGTCGGGCGTGGGCGCGGGCGGCGCGGCGGCGGGCACGGGCGCGGCGGGCGCGGGCGCGGGCGCGGGCGCGGGCGCGGGCGCGGGCGCGGGCAGCGCGTGCGCGTGCGGCGGCGGCGCGGGCCGGTGCAGCACGAACGCGTCGAACACTTGCGCGAGCTCCTCCATGTGGTGCTCCTCGAGGCACAGGAAGCCCTGCAGCGAGGGCGCGGCGCGGCGCGCGCACGCCAGGCAGTGCACCACGTGGCGGCGCTCGTGCTCGCGCACCAGCAGCGCGTGCCACACCTCGCGCTCGCACGCGCCGCAGTAGTGGCTGGCCTCGCCGCGCGCGCGGCCGTGGAAGCGCACGGGCACGCCGCGCGCGCGCACGGCGCCCAGCGTGCCGGCGGCGGCGCGCAGCGTCTGCAGCAGGCACGTGCGCATGGCGCGGTGCAGCGCGGGGTCGGACACGCGGATGTTGCGCGCCAGGTTCCACGTGAGGTGCACCATGGGCACGATGGACTTGAAGTTCTGCAGCTTGTTCCACTCGTAGCGCTCGAGCGCCAGCGCGTACTGGCGCGCCGTGAGCGGGCCCACGTTCCACGCGATGTTGTTGCACCAGCCCGTGGCCTGCACCCAGTGCACGCAGCCCGCGTTCACCCACACCAGGTCGCCGGGCCGCTGCGTGAAGCGGTACACGGGCACGCCGTGCGCGCGCAGCTCGGCCGGGTCGGGCCACCACGAGCCGTGCAGGTACGACAGGCCGTGGCGGTCGCACAGCTCGCGCACGCCGCCCCAGTACGCGTCGGGCACGCCGAACCACTCGCAGTCGCCGGGGCCGATGTTGATGTTGATGGAGCAGAAGTTGTTGTTCTCCTGGTGGCCGGGCGTGCGCGAGCCGGGCACCTTCATGTACAGCTGCACCGTGTTCATGCCGAGGATCACGTGGCCCACGTGCGACAGCATGTTGGCGGCCGACGCCACGCGCGCGAAGGCCGGCAGCTTCTGCAGCTCGGCCAGCTGCGGCTTCCACTTGCGCTCGTCGGACAGGTCCACGTTGGTGCCGAAGCGCAGCATGCGCGCCGCCTTGCGCCGCTTGGCGGGCCCCGAGCCCGACTGGCCGTCCGAGTCCGAGTGCGCGCCGGGCGCGGGCGCGGCGCCGCGCTCGCGCTCCTCGCGCAGCGACTCCTGGAACGAGCCCGCCTGGTACTGCGCGTACTTGCGCACCGTGGTGTGCGAGCGGTGCGAGGCGCACGCCCACACGCGCCGCCGCCCGCTCGCGTCCCAGTTCTCGTCGGCCGACTGCATGAGCTGCGTGCGCACCTCCACGGCGTGGTCGGGCCACGCCTCCACCAGCGTCTTGGTGGAGAACAGGCCCAGGTCCAGCTTGAGCGCGGCCGTGAGCCCGCGCACCACGGCGATGGGGTGCTTGAGGCAGAAGTCCTGCAGCTGCGGCGAGAACGCGTCGCGCTTCGACTCCACGTACACGAAGGGCGCGGAGGGCGCCAGCTGCTCGGGCGTGAGGCGCGGCGGCGGCACGCCCGGCGGCTCGGGCGGCCCGTGCCCGTCGCCCAGCACCGACCACGCCGACGGCGGGCCGGCGTTCTCCCTGCGATAACATCCAACTTGTAGCTAACCTCGTATAATGGTTCATGGGCATAATACGAATGTGTTCTGTTATTGACAAACTCAAGTTTCTAGAATTAACAAATTAGGTCTGTAAGGTTTGACTGGAATGTGGTACCAAAACATGGAAGTATAAATAATCGAAGAACTAGTAGTGATAAGTGTAAACGAGTAAACAGTAGGAAATGTGAATACTGACTTGGCTGCGTCGAGGACCTGCTTGGCGGTCATGCCGATGTGGAAGCTGACCGGCTTGAGCGGGTCGGTCTTGAGCGGCTCCAGCTTGACGACGGGCTGCCGGCCGCCCAGCACGGCCTCGCCCGCGCCGCCGCCGCCCTCTGTGGACGAAAAACCATACCACTGAGCACTGCACTTCCACACGCTTAACCGAAGGAAACAAAAAACGTTGCATCTCCACGCTCTCTATGGAACTCTATGGTTTGGATTTATGTAAATTTTTCAGGTCTGACTGAGCCAACTTGACTGAAACAAACAACTTATATTGGACTAAAATATTAAGGAGTGATTTTTACGAGTATACCGTAAAAATCTACAGTTCCTGCGGGATTTGTACAATTCAAGAGAAACAGGCCAATTTTTGAGCTACGTCGCAGCCCGCAGCTGTGTATAAAAACTTTCAACACTCGACTAATGTTTAAAACATGAGATAATTTCAAAATCTTTGAGTTTTATCGCTGGAGGGACCTATTTCTTTCGATATTTCCATTAATATTAACGCGTTCCACAAAAAACGACCTATATTTCCCGTCGAGCCTCGTGGACTGTGAGTCCTTGTTACACTTATAATGCAGTTATCACAATACCAAAGCAAAGCGTGTTTTCTAACTTACGAAAAATACGAATGGCCTATCTACAGTGTGAATGAATTTTATTTAAAGTATGAAATAATTTGTACAATAAACACTTCATTATTTTGACAATTTTATCACAATAACGTTGCTGGAGGTTTTGTAGCGAAAGGCATAATATTAAACTGTATAAATTGATATTTGCTGTCGGTATCGTTATCTCCAAATAAAATCTGGGGACAATTCTTCTACAAGAACTAATTTTTAAAATCCTAGAAGATTAGTGAAAGAAAAAACATTTTACTGCACCCATTCAAAAACAGTAAACAGTAGTAAAAACAAGTATTTCTTGGCCGTTTTACAAAAGTACTGTATGACAGGTTATTTCTGGAGAAATAGGATTTGTTGTCAGGTCTTGTAGTGGAAAATGGCTTCTTCATAAAATTTGATAACATTTTGACATTGGCCAATTTTTATATGAAAATGTTTTTGATCTGGTGGTACTGTTTTATCTTAAATAAATACTCAGTAATAGGTCAGAGACGAAAGAAAGGATTAAATCCACATCAAAATGTTTCGTCACTAACAAGCGATGAAAATAAAATAGAGGAAGGAACAAACTTCCTTCGTTCAACGAAGGAAACTTGGGATAAGTTTCCTTCGATGGAGACTACAGAATATTTTGCCAAAAAAGTACTTTAAACCAAATATACGGAATTTCCTTTGGTAGAGGCTTAGATTTATAACACAGAATTTTAAGAAAATATGACGTTTTCAAACACAAAAATTGGCATTTTTCTTTGATGGGGATCCAACTTAGCAAATTCCGGCTTCCACTAAACTTTTCGGATCTATTAGGATTTGGAAAAATCTTATGTTTAATTATTATTTCCAGTTCACTTACTTTCGATGTACATTATAATATGTTTTTTTTTGCGAAAGTTTAGTAATTGCAAAAATAACATGACATAGTTAGAATGACATGCACTTGGCAACAACGATCAATTTTATCGTTTGTTGGAGAGTGACATTATAATTAAAATTACTATTTATAAAAAAAAAAAAAGTTGTAATGCTTTATAAAGGACGAAAGAACGGCCTACCCGGGTATATAAAAATTATATATAGCGCCGTAAAATCAAAAAGTTTTCAGGTTTTGATTGTAAAATGAATTTAGGTAGTCAAAATTAAAAAATACATAACTGTAGCCTAAAAATGGTTTTCAAACAATAACCTATAGTTTCTGTTACTGCGAAAAATTTAGGTATGTTGAATACAAAATGATTTGCGCATGCGCATATTATACGAGCTCGCAAACGGGGACACGCCGGCATGATATGAATAAATAAATGATACTTATAACTTATAAGTATGTTCTCCACTATCAGGACAAGTAAATAATTTAATTAAAATTAAAAAAACACGGCCGCCCTGTGGTAAAACGACTTTTTCCGAAAAAATATAGCCTATGTTACTGAATGATGTAAGTATTCTAACAATACACATGTCCAAATCTATATTTAGTCGTTCAGAAGTTATGGTGAAATAAAGAAACTCACATAACTACATAGGTACATAACATGAACCCTAAAAACATTACACTTCTTTTTTGGGAAGTCGTGTACAAAGATTATATTGTTGTTTTGACAATCTTTGGCACAAAAATATCATCATTATAATAAATAAAAAGAAAAGTTGCAACTCATTCGACTCACCAACGCTGAGCTCAACGCTTCCTAGAAATCTCGGAAGGCGTTTCTATACCGACAAGGGATAAGAAAGAGAAAGAAGCAGACAGACGTTTGTGTCAATATAGCTATTCTATAGAAGAGGTTTCACTGGTACGGTAGGCAATAAGGCCGCCCAGTGGTTTCATAACGATTCTCTTAGCCAGCCGGAAAGAGATAGAGAACGCGAGAGAAAGAGAGCATAATGTTTAGGTTTCTTAGTGCGGATGTTTGCACTCACTCTTGCAGCAAAAATACCTCTTGTTGAGCCATATTCCATAGTATCACGAACAACTAAAATTGCTAAACTATACTCACTAGTGATTGGCTCCTTTTTGATATCAGGCTGCGTGTCCGAAAACTTCTTCAATAAATCTTCAGCGAGCGACTCGGCGCTGTCGCCGCTCGTACTGCTATCGCTTTTCGCCACCTATGAAAAACACAAAAAATATATTTAAGATGTCTATCTTTTTATAAGCAGTTACAAAAGTTTGATTACACATGATTTGCTCTAAAACTATACTAATTTGACAGGTCCGGATCTATCTGATATATTATTTGGCACTAAGGAGCATTTTGAATGGCACTAGTATTAGACCGTTCAAATTAGTTTAGTACAGAGAAAACTTGTATAAGTATATCACATCAGAATTAGGTTCGCTTATAATATACAAAGGGGGGATAACATCCTAAAACCTGCCGCCGTTAGAGTGGGGAGGGTAGGGTGGTGGGGATGGATACAAACCGCGCGCACTCTCGCCGCCTGAGACTGACGGTACTGGGTCAGCAGCTGTTGCATCAACGCCTGAAACGTTAAACAATCATCATAATTTATTATGGAATAAAATGGAACAATTTTTGTCAAAATATCAATAACAATCATGCCTTTTAAAAGGCCTCTGCCATGTCAGACAAAGCAAAAATACTAAATTTTATGACTGCTACTAAATTATGTTTCTGCAGTTTAGGTGACTCGGATTTTTTATATAAATTTTAATTTCAGTAAAAGTTTATCAGTACAGTATCTTGTCACATGTTCCATGAACGAATAGTGTCACAAAGGAATGAGCGTCATAGTACTTGTTGCTGCGGCGACAGATTGTGCGAGTTCCTCTGCAGGTACTGCAGCGTCTGCAGCTGCTGCGGCGTCAGCGGCGCCGCTTCCTCGCGCTTGACGCTCGCACCCGCGCCCGCGCCCGCACCGCCCGCGCCCGCTCCGCCCGCTCCACCCGCGCCCGGATACGGCGGCGGCGCGGCTTTGGGCGCGCGGGACGACATCTCCGCGGAAATGGGCAGGTTCCACGCCTCCTCGATAGATGGCAGCGGCCGCCGTCTAGGGAATAGTTACACCATGAATCGATAAACACAGGGGCTGAATGAATGTATAGTATACGTGGGGTTATGTTACCAACACTTGGTTGATTAATTTGTTGTGTTTTACGTTTAGGATCGTAATTTTTATTGTTTTATCATTCCTACTTTATAAAAAAATATCAGCTACAACAGTTTACAACAAGTGCTGCATTAGCATCTAGGAACTTAGGTAAACGTATGATGCATACTGCATAATGTACAAGGATTTTAAAATTTAGGAATCTCGATTTAATTGTATGTACCTAGGTGATAATTTTTAGTTTTTACGAAAACTTGGCTAATACACATTTATTTTGCCAAAAGTAGAGGGGACAACTAATCGATACACGCTGTTGTTATCTCAGTGAACGCATCGTTGCGTCGCATCAAACAGAGGGCTTAAAAGTTTCACCGTTCAATTACCTCCTTTGATGATTTTCTCCTTTATTATAATATTTTTAGCCAAATTAGCTATAATATAATATATATCAGGCACATTTTTTTTTAATATCGGAGGTTCGCCTTGTCCTTCTTTAATCAGTTTATAACAATAAACAAAAGTCCAAAATCACCTCACATACATTTACAAAAGCGTGCCAACAAACAAAGAAATGCAACGGCATTTAAAAGTATAATTAGTAATTTGCATGAATATTTAAATAGCGTAGGTAATTTCATCATCATTACAATGCAACTGGAAGCGTCGCATTTATTGCATTAAGCATGGACAATAAATAATTATTATTATTGAGTTATAACGTCGCAGAGGAAAGACAAAATCAGGGATTTCGTCAAATCCCTGGCTAAACAACTAAGAATAGTTTCCTTGGATCTACGAGACTACTTTCCCAATATAGCGGACATCCCGGTAGTTTTGACTTTTGATTGATTTACAGTGCCTGTAAGATAAGCCCACTGCAAAAAAAAATTTTTAATGTTTGAAATAATTGTTTTCTTTACTTTAAAAACTTACTCAAGTGTAAATTCTTCTTTCCTTCTAAGGACGATACGAAATGCAAAATGATGATAAAAGCGAAAATTCTTCATGCTTCTTTACAACTTCTCTGACAATCGCCTTCATCGTTAAAAAGGCATGAAATTCCAGTCTCAAGTCCAATCAAATGTCGAAGTAGCAAGCTATCAATGTAGCAGGTCCTAATTGCTCATTTCCATGCAAATGGACTATGCGATGCGAATGTTTTAACTTAAACGATAAGTAATTGAATTTTTTTACATAAATAATTATAATATTGTGTAATTTCTACAGGAGCTCTTTGCTTATAAAATATAAAATAATAATTTCAATTACCTACAGTAAAAAACGCAAAGAAAACTGAATGTTTGAGAAACATATAGGTACCTACTATCCATATTTCTAAAATCGCGAACTCAGAATAAATTTAAACTCTCTTAAATTGGGTCATACGAAATTATCAGGCACCCAAAATCTCATCTTATAATGATAATTTTATTTGATAGTTTGCAATATTTTATTTAACTATTTACATCTACTTGTTGTTTCATTGCATGTAATGTCAGAGTACTTATTACAAGCAACAAAGTTATTCGTAGAACACTATTTACGACTCCTAAATCTGTGGAATGTTGAATCACAAGTAGGTACGAGTGGATACTTGTATCTACGGATTGCAGCTTTCGAGTTTCATATTCATTTAGTACCTGACCGAGTTCGCTGTGGCTACATAAACTGTTAACTAATATTCTATAACTTTAAATATAAGTACTTACAACAATATATCTAATATCTATCCCTACAAACTTTATACTAAACTGCATTTAATATGTAAAAGGGGTATCAAGGATTGGAGGGGATAGTCAAGATATTTCCTGATTTCATCTCACATTTGGTGGTGTTATGTTTTTTGTAATTCAATAACATTTTACTTTGTTGAAAGAAACCAGTTTAAAAATTTCAGCACTTCTTTGAAATTACAGAATTGGATCGTTGTAATAACTGCTTCCTGATGGTAAGTATATTAAAGATAATCTAATCGACATCAAACTGCTAGCTTCCTGATTGGCTGAATTCCGAAAAATTTGCGAATTCCGCCAACCAGGAAAGCGGAAAATATTATTTTTTCTTACGACATTTAGGGGATTGAAAATAAAGTGATTGCGCTTAATGGTGAGTTATACTTATATTCCCATAGAGGGTAAATTTTTAAATGAAGTAAAGTAACACATTGACTTATTCATAGAACAGACAATTCAGAAACAGATTCATAGACAATATTTGTTACTTATTCGTATAGGGAGTGAATTTTTAAATTATTAGACAAAGACGATTACTTTAGTAGATAAGACATAATTGTTACTCTTTCGTAAGAAAACTTGTAACAAAAAAAAAAAACATAAAAAAAACTTTAAACACATTTTTATAGCAAAGTGTATGCTAATTACCGCAAGAATGCGTACGGACATATATTACTCGTGATGTCACCGTGTGGGTACATCGATAGTGGATACCACCAGCGATGCCTACGTAACGTATATAACAATCAACATTGAACAATGAACTACCGATTGATACATGGAATTGTCAACGATTATTCCAAGGTAAATAGCCATGCCTTGTAGGTACTAGGTATTCTCAGATCTGTGGTCTAATTGCGTAAAAAACACGTTTGCATCGTTAACGTTATAATAGTTAGCAAATTCTTCCCCCAGATTGGCTGACATATATCAGGGAACCATCAACCAATCAGCAATAGAGTAAGCTGTAAGCTCTATTTTGAAATTCTCCACCTCTATCCATTTTTGATCGTCATAATAGATATTATTTCAGTTAGGTTATATCTATTTAATGATATAAATTTATGTTTCCTTTACGTAATTTTTAAATAAAATTTATATCGGCCACAGTCCAGGAAAAGTAGCTACTTCTTGCCCACAACTGCGTGAAAGTTAAGTCCACTTGGGTTTTGTAAGCCCCGCGAAACGTATTTGTCCAGTATAGAGTATTCTCTGTGCATTCTGCCCTATATCTGGTAACCTCTGATGAAATAAATTCATTATAATTTCCCTTACTTATAGCTACGAGTGGGGTGTAATTTACACAAATATTCGAGTCTTTTTTCAATGAATACATGTTTTATTTATTAGGTTGTGCGTTGATAGATCTGTCAAGGCTTATAGTTCTTTTATAATATGTATGTAGTGATACTTAAAATACGACCACGACACGCTATAATCGACTCTATTCCCACGCGACTGTTCGATAAGTTCATTATCCCTATAAAGAAAATTTATGACTTATAGATCGCCTAATCTAAAAATGCATCCCTGACCCCACGTGTTTACGATTACACGTTGAAAGAAAGATGTAATGCGCTCACTTTTTACTGAGGAAATACATTGGATGAGGTCACTCACTTGCCGGTGACGGAGGGCATGGGCACGTGCGCGAGGTGCGCGCGCAGGAAGGCGAGGCGCTGCCGCAGCGGCGCGTTGGCGAGCGTGGCGCGCGCGCCGCCGTTGTTGTAGCACGCGAGGCTAGAGGGTAGGTCACTCACTTGCCGGTGACGGAGGGCATGGGCACGTGCGCGAGGTGCGCGCGCAGGAAGGCGAGGCGCTGCCGCAGCAACGCGTTGGCGAGCGTGGCGCGCGCGCCGCCGTTGTTGTAGCACGCGAGGCTAGAGGGTAGGTCACTCACTTGCCGGTGACGGAGGGCATGGGCGCGTGCGCGAGGTGCGCGCGCAGGAAGGCGAGGCGCTGCCGCAGCGGCGCGTTGGCGAGCGTGGCGCGCGCGCCGCCGTTGTTGTAGCACGCGAGGCTAGAGGGTAGGTCACTCACTTGCCGGTGACGGAGGGCATGGGCACGTGCGCGAGGTGCGCGCGCAGGAAGGCGAGGCGCTGCCGCAGCAACGCGTTGGCGAGCGTGGCGCGCGCGCCGCCGTTGTTGTAGCACGCGAGGCTAGAGGGTAGGTCACTCACTTGCCGGTGACGGAGGGCATGGGCGCGTGCGCGAGGTGCGCGCGCAGGAAGGCGAGGCGCTGCCGCAGCGGCGCGTTGGCGAGCGTGGCGCGCGCCCCGCCGTTGTTGTAGCACGCGAGGCTAGAGGGTAGGTCACTCACTTGCCGGTGACGGAGGGCATGGGCACGTGCGCGAGGTGCGCGCGCAGGAAGGCGAGGCGCTGCCGCAGCGGCGCGTTGGCGAGCGTGGCGCGCGCGCCGCCGTTGTTGTAGCACGCGAGGCTAGAGGGTAGGTCACTCACTTGCCGGTGACGGAGGGCATGGGCGCGTGCGCGAGGTGCGCGCGCAGGAAGGCGAGGCGCTGCCGCAGCGGCGCGTTGGCGAGCGTGGCGCGCGCCCCGCCGTTGTTGTAGCACGCGAGGCTAGAGGGTAGGTCACTCACTTGCCGGTGACGGAGGGCATGGGCACGTGCGCGAGGTGCGCGCGCAGGAAGGCGAGGCGCTGCCGCAGCGGCGCGTTGGCGAGCGTGGCGCGCGCCCCGCCGTTGTTGTAGCACGCGAGGCTAGAGGGTAGGTCACTCACTTGCCGGTGACGGAGGGCATGGGCACGTGCGCGAGGTGCGCGCGCAGGAAGGCGAGGCGCTGCCGCAGCGGCGCGTTGGCGAGCGTGGCGCGCGCGCCGCCGTTGTTGTAGCACGCGAGGCTAGAGGGTAGGTCACTCACTTGCCGGTGACGGAGGGCATGGGCGCGTGCGCGAGGTGCGCGCGCAGGAAGGCGAGGCGCTGCCGCAGCGGCGCGTTGGCGAGCGTGGCGCGCGCGCCGCCGTTGTTGTAGCACGCGAAGGCGTCGCGCGCCATGGAGCAGCTCTCGTACAGGCTGCCGAGGTTGGTCCACGCCGCCGAGTGCCCCTTGTCCAGCTGCACCGCGCAGATGTACGCCTGCAGCGCGTCCATCGGCTGGTTCTGTTGCTGGTACAGCACGCTGCGGGCGGAGGATCCCGAGTTAAACACTTAAAACACCCGATTATACCCACTATGTACCCAGGACTGAGCAGTTGAGCTTTCATAGTTACGAGCGGATATAGGAAGAACATAAAATAGACAAAACACAGAAAACTCCTTTTGGTCTCTACCGCTGTGGTGTGATGAAAAAGATATCGAACAATTTTGATGAGGTATAATATTTAAAAACTTACCTACCCACTAAAACCCCTACGGAGGAAATAATTTATGAAAATATCTCGAAAAAATTACGGGATCCCTGCGACTTAAAGGAAAATTTTCGAAAATAGAGTACCTAAAAATTTTATTATTGGAAAACATAAATCACATACGAAAATCTATATTCAAACAGATGTTTGCCCATCTGTACATCTACTCTACAGTCTACACAAAGAGAGAAGCGACTTTTTATGCAAGTAAAACTCTCATCCACACCATAGAACCGCGTCTCGGTCGTATCCGCCCCGACCCGCGCCAGACTACAGAAGTGTACAAAAAATATCCATATTTTTTGCGGCAACCCACACCTTTGCCAAATTTTAGAATATAAATTTGCTTTTCAGCAAGACCACCCTGCTTTGCATCATAATAAATATCGTGACATAGGTACTAACATTAAACACATAATTCTCTACCTAAAAGATGAGAAACATACATTTCAGCATTTTCAGCCTTTCAATACCCTTGTTAGACAAAAGTTAATTTTGCCATCTCGCGTGATAGGTACTCGAAAGAGACTACAAACCCAATCGAACACCAAGTGTCGGCGTTGCCCTCCGACTTCTCGACGGAGTTCCTGTAGGCGATGAAAGCGTCGTGCACCTTCCCCTGCGCGGCGAAGCACCTGCCCAGCAAGTAGAGCCCGGCACCCGACTCCGGCTCGGCCACCACGGCGCGCTGCAGGCACCACACGGCGGCGCGCGCGCGGGCCGCCGGCTCACCCAGTGACGCGCAGCGGTGGTACAGCCATCCTGGCGCAGACAAACATCGGTAAACGATACAATTATGGACAGTTTAAGAGGCGGCCAGTATAATTACTGGTGAGAATTTTTCTTGCGGATTTAGGTAGGTAGGTTAGGTTAGGTAGATACCAACGTTAGATTTAACTCTTCGGTACTGTACGCCGACATGTTTACTGGGCAAAAGGAGAACTGGGGCCGTAACACCATCTCTTATACCTAGCAGTATTATTGTAATGTTGTTTTAAAATTTTCATACTTTTTTTTGACATACAATGTCAAAAGCAAAACTGCAATATTACAACAATACTGCTAAAGAGATGAATGGTACGGCCTCTGATGTCGAAGATGGTAAGTGAAGTGCAGTGAAAATTGTGTGTAGCACCACATCTGACTCTTCTATATTCTATTAATTCTTGCTATTCTCATCATTCTTAGCTATTAAATAAATATTGCAACCCTCATAGGCTTATAGCATCAATTTGTTGTCGATCTGTTCACCACTTATAGCTCTGTAGAGCTTTTGTATAATTAAGGATGACAAAGATAGTACTGTTGCCCCTATATCCTGACTAGAGTCTAGACTAGTTCACACGACAATGTAACGGTCGCTTTCCTGTCTACGTCCGCTGTTATCTGTTGCTTACATTAAGCTGAGGTAAACGGATTTGGGGATTTCCGCCACTTGGATTATTCCAAGTTACGTGCGTTTGAGGCATTTAAATGTCATTTATTTTTATAATGAAAACGTCGGAAGGAAACTTGAATGCGTGAGTGGTCTGTGCAATGTTCTCATAATGTGTTTGAATTTAGAATTCCATTCTTTACATTCTACACTCACATATTATGAACAATGGTGCGGGCCCATACATCGCTTTCGCTCACGTTACGCTATTGCAACTATAAATGAAAAAATTTTTTTTTGGTTGGGCCTGCAAGCCTGAACTCAATGCTAAAAGATTTTTCTTACAAAAAAGTGGAGAAAAATTAATATTTATTTTCAAAATATTGTATCTGAGTATTATAACAACTGCGACCTCCGCCATGAAGCATCTGAGAGCATAGATAATACACTATATACTCTTTGCTAAATACTTGTCACTTGTCCCAGAATTTGTCACTGTCGACAGTTGAGACCATGTAGCCATCATGTAGCTGTCGGACAATGTTGCGAGATGCCGGAATTAAAAAACTCCAATCGACTGAAAGAAAAATCTAATTGAGTTAATAAATTAATATTGAATTACAAAATCACAAATATTCAAACTGTGAAAGTTTGACTGTGTGACACAAAGTGAGACTGGCTCACACGGAAAAATAATATTCAGTTTTACTCCAACGCAATGGAAACCCCTAAACTGATTTAATCTTTTTATGTAAATATATTCGAATAAAATAAAATGCAAAAAAAGAACGATTGAAATCGACATTTATATATATTATTTAAAAAAAAAAAGCAAGTGCCGAGTTTCTTGCCCGTTCTTCTCGGTGCAGTGTTACTTTCCGAACGAGGCGGTAGAGTCTTAACGTTTCGCAAGAGCCTGTAAGTTAGGCCTATGTGAAAGAATATAATTTTTGAATTTTGAATTTGAATTTTGACACAGTTATTATTGTCTGGTATTTTACAGTCTGATCTAAGAATTATCGTAGTACTTGAAAATAGGTTTTTCTTTAGTATAGTCGTGACCGATCGTCAAAAAGATGGAGCATAAAAGTGGAAAAGTTTGGCATCTGGCAACACTAGCAGTCAGGAATGTGGAAACGGAATCTATCAGTAATCAATTGAATTTCTTTAAATATTTTATTTTTTGACCCGTCCTTTACAATAACTGGTGATACCTTGAAAAAATTCTGTTATTTATTAGAATTATATTTCATACATTTTATTCTTCATATAATAAACACAATCAGGTATACTTTCATTGTACTGGCAATTTCGCACTTTTATTTATTTTGTTTTTAAAACTGACCACCCTGATGGACACGCGGTCCCCAGCCTACCTCCGCGCCATGCTTCATTTCTTTTATTGTGCGCGGCAATGAGCACTCGACTACAAAAACACGTCTCGTTTTTGTTAATTTAGGTTCAAAGTAAAAAAAAAAAGTGTTAAAACTTGCTTAATTTTCTATACTGATAATGCTTAGACGCTAGTAAAATTTATTATTATAACAAAAATAAAATCAAATCTAATCATATAATTGTGCATTCATCTTCGTCAGACTCCGAGGAAAGAGGGTAAGTGAAAATTAACCTTTTTCCCAGATATCACATCAACTCAAATATCAATGCTGACGAAAGTGTGTCCAAAAATTGAAATCCTAAGGCATCTCTAAGCTAACTTGGAGGGTATCACATTGAGGTTATCACGAAAGTATAGCATGATGCGCGAAATAGTCCAGGCATCTCTAAGCTAGCTTGGAGGGTATCACGTTGAGGATACCACGAAAGCATAGCATGATGCGTCAATGCTCCTGGAGGTTGACTGCGGGTCAACACGAAGGATTTTAAAAAACCTCAAAGGACTTTGCGGATACCAACGGGGGACGATGTCGGTGTGGCGCTGTTCTCGGCTTCACTACAAGTGGCTCCGCATGACCTCCCGGACTTTGATCCCGAATTGCTATCGGCGCTCAGTCACAAGAACTATATTAATGGTTAGTCCCGACAGTTGTAAAATTCTAGCCGACCTTCATTGCAAAGAATCAAATAGTTTATTTGATATACTTGCCTGGCTTATGAATAGCCGGTTAAACGTTATAGCCTTTTATCAGTGATAACTATTTCACGACTTAAAAACTAATTCCACGAGGGTACCAACGCGTCGAACTTTTCTAACTATGTACCTACAACAATAATGTTTAGATTTTGTGGTGGAAAATAATTTTACTTACTTTCGAAAATTAATGTTCAGATTGTGTAATGGGATGATAATTTAACTATTAGCTCAAAACTCAATAAGTTAACAATATTATGTATAATGTACCATTAGTCTGAAAGTTTCATTGAAGTGAATTGTTAAATTCTTTCTGAAACTAATAAAAATCTTAAACCACAACGCGTCCTGAACTGAGAAGAAGCTTAAGTATTGACAAATGACATTTTGTTTCGACAAATGACAAGTAATTAAAGTTCACGAACGGGACCAGATGTTTTTTTCGGAGAAATAGTTTCGGGCATTATACTAGTTTCAATGGTTACTGATCGTCAGGTGTTGTAAATAAAGAAACCAGCAGGGCGCGGCGGGCGACTTTGCTATCGACACCCACCGCTGGGACAGCGCAATCTCGTTTCTCGAGAAACTAGCTGGCCCCCTCTCGTTACGGCTCGGCCAGCAGGGGGGCGTGACACACTTGAGTATTGGCGATCAGCCGCGAGGAAGATGCGACGTGGCAGCGAGTCTCCAGCATCAGCCACAACAAGGACCAGGTTCATCGACGACGCTAGACATTAAGGTACCTATATGCCAGTTGTCTTCAACATTTTGAAGTTTATTGGTTACATATCACTGACAAGGAATCCGTCACGATCTATAACATGATCTAGAATTTCGGGAGTTATAATAAGTGAAGACTATTTTTTGACTTTCACTAGGTGTACAAATGTACGTACATTCAATAAAATATTTTAATGAATTGAACAAATTAAGGAACTAGCTCCAAAAAATTATTATTACATAATACCATTTTAAAAATCGTACACTAACAGTGTACCGCCTTACACGTTCACAACAAAGAAAAAGCGACAAATGTCTTTGACAATCGACATTTCTTTTTTGGGTGAGATAATGTGGGAGTGAGTCACTGCATGTTCGATTATAGTTAAGATGTGTCTAACCTCAAAATCTTACGTGGTAAAAGATACATTCTAAATTTAAAGGCGTTGAATGAATTTGTAGTTCAAAATCCTTTGAAATTGATAGTTCATAGAACAGCTTACAAGCGAATACTTAAAAAGGGTTTTATGCCTATGAACTGAAGAATCTTATTTTAAAGTACCGATTCATCCTTGGTAAAATACATAAAGAAGTTGTGACTCATCTCAGATACTTACCGCGGTTTTTTCATGAAGATTTGTTAGGTGTTAGAGTGTTAAAGTTATTTACTACCCTCAAAACATGCTCAGTTTCCTGGTTTTATTTTAATTTCTGACGATATGGCAGTATCGTTACCCAACCGCAAACTATGACGTGAATTATGTAACAATTCAAATTCTGTAAAAAAAATTATACGCTTAACTCGTTGTATCATCTAAGAGTTAAACTTAATTCCGATTAAAAGTCCTAAAGTCCACTTCTCCAGCTATTAGGTATGGATGGGGTTACACAGAACGTCTGTAGAAACAAAAAATGTAGCCCGTAAGAAAAATTAGACTTTAGACGCAGCTGTTCGTCCATCATCGGTTATCCTATCAGATGGCCAGTGGTTACAAAACATTTTTTAAGTCATCTAACTCCCTTAAACCTAAAAGGTTGAACTAGTGATTCACACGATTTCCGGTCTAGATGAAGACTAATTCTTTTCATTAGAGGGATTTTTGTTTTTGTAATAATTAACGTTAAGATGAATCGAAATACCTCTTTACAGAGTTGATGGCCATATTTTTCGATACATCTATTTTGATACACATGATTTACATCAGTTGCATAGAGGATATCAAATATCCTCATTTAAACGATTGGGTTAATTGTTTCTTATATGGAAATTAAAGATAATCAAAAGCTGACCAAGAGTTACATCCAGTTAATGGGATTAAGCTATCGCTGTAAAATTATATACTTCAAGTTCAAGTCAATAGTTCAAGTCAAGTTATTCAAAGAGTTCAATCCAGTTATTGAATTTATCGCTTCTATATTCTTCTTATCTACCCAGACGTCTTAGAAACAGACGCATTCTGAACATTTTGGAACACCAAGTTTACCTTTGCTCTTCTATACATTCTTCTAGAGGTAGAATGCTTAAAAATACTATTATAGACAATGCTTTAGACATACATCGTCTAAGGACCTCTACAACTTTGGATTTCCTTCTTTTACATAAGGTGTCAAAAGACTTACTTCTTATAGTACATTTATTGATGATAAATAAATAAATATGGTCTTTCCCTAGAGAACCACAATTCATAGGAATTACTGGAGGAAGTTCTCTGAAGGCATTAAAAAAAAAAAAAAAAAAGGACATTTTGTTGGAATTTTTAATAATCTATATGTTTCAAAAATTTTGTGTTATTTAAAGTTTTGTGGCAATACTGCTTTAATAACGACTGAGATCCGTACAATCCGTACATTATAAGTCAACCTCGTAATTTCCAACAGAACAACTTGTTAACGACGTAGCATATGGTACGATTACTAATTGTTATCATTCGGCATTGAGTTTAATTTCTGCTGATGATTTTGGGTCAAATAAAAAAAAAAAAAATATATATATATATTATATTGCGAAAATGAATAGATAAATTAACATCAAACACCACATAGTAGCACACAATACATATAGTATGCTAACACATTGCTCAATGGGCCTTAATAAGAGTTTATTCATTCCGTAACTTTGCTTTGCTGATCTTGTAACTTTTTTAGCTCTAGGCAGTAGACACAGCACAGAATGAGAACATTAGCATTAGTTAAAGTTAGTATTATTGTTTTTATATAATTCAAGGGAATTATTGAGTTTATACAACGCCAGCTACTACTCAGGGCGAACCAGTTTTAATTATACCATAATTAAAACTGAAGAGAAAGTATAAAAATTTGCCACAGCTTTGAAAAACAAATCGATATGTCGTTTACAAAATCTTAGACCAAGATATATAATAGACAACCTCCTGATAATGTTGAAGCGACCTCATAAGGTCGCCTGCAGGCAGACCACCGTGAGAACGTGTCTGCCGAGGAATATAATCTCTCACGAGAGAGCTCTGCGTTTCAGTGCACTCAGCAACACTTCCTCGGCGAGCACGTAGTTTGTTGCTTGACCTCATCAGAAAAGCAGTCTGCTGGTAACAACCATTACGGACGTTACCTAAGTTTTATAACCTCTTATTGAGCGATGATGCTTCTGTCGCAATAGCTCTTTTGCTCTCTAATCATTAATCATTATAATCTATCTAAATATAAATTAAACCTATTTATAATGTGACTGGGTTATTGATCCAGGAATTGAACGAAAAGATTGTGTTAATTAAATACTTCTGTGGTATAAAGAGGACCTATTTCCTATTATAATAGGAAACAATTTACTATCTGTTAATGTCCATAATTTAACAAAAATTTTCATCTCTAAACATCTACCTGATTGTGTTTATTATATGAAGAATAAAATGTATGAAATATAATTGATGATTAAACGAACTTACCTGTAAGTGAAGTTCTATCACAATTATGTGAATACATTTTATTCGAATATAATAATATAAGGTCCCTCCCATACCCAAAACCCATGAGTATAATACGAAAATTTTGTTAAATATTCTCTAAAGAATGAAGCATGGCGCGGAGGTAGGCTGGGGACCGCGTGTCCATCAGGGTGGTCAGTTTTAAAAACAAAATAAATAAAAGTGCGAAATTGCCAGTACAATGAAAGTATACCTGATTGTGTTTATTATATTCGAATAAAATGTATTCACATAATTGTGATAGAACTTCACTTACAGGTAAGTTCGTTTAATCATCAATCATCTTGTAATAAATATTACATCTAGACGCTAAACTTTATTTGTGTACATTTCTGCCCATGTTCTTTGCGAGTAATTCAGAAAGAAATATATTTTCCTTATTCATTTCCATATAAATTACAAGTCTCATGAAACGGCTTGTAATCGGTAAATAACAATTACGGGGAAAATCCGTTCACTATTTTGGCAACTATGACAATACACATCGTACTTCCGTAAATACACATTTAAAACGATTTATTCAAATCACCCATTCTAGAAAGTTTATTTAACTAATCTAGCAACTGATAAATAATAAATACAAAGAGAATAACTTGTAAGGTAATGTCGAAATCCGATATTTTCAAACTAAACCAAGTGGAAGTCCGTTTCCGAACGTTCTCCTTGCGAAATTACCCGAGACCCGAGAACTAGTTTCAAACCATTTTCCATTTGCACTAACTTCCATATTATACATTCTTATAACTCGTAAAACCTGTTTCCCCGCACTCAGTTCAACGAGGAATCACGATTCACGACCAGCTAACATCCCTTAATGACAACGGAAGCGAAAATGAGAATTGAGAACCCATTGGGCGGAGGAAATGTTACAGGTTTCGCTAATGGCATTAACTTTGTGTGAAAAATGGCTTTTTATTATTTTTTGCTTGAAAGGATCTATCGTTTTCAATTAGAACGTTTAAAATCCTACCTATCTGAAATTTAGCCTGGCACTGCATTGAAATTACATTCTCTAAAACAGATGCCTTCTATATAACTGTATTCCCTAAGGTCAGGGTTATAGTTCATCGATGCATGGATGTTTATTATGATGATCATATCTTATCCTATTTCATGAAGTGATATTTTAAGATCTGGCCACGACCTATGTTAGGATCAGAATTTCTTTTTATACCTACTCTATATTAATTACTTCTTGACTGCGATCTTACCTAATGATAAGTGACGATGCAGTCGAAAATGTAATCGTAACAACTTCGAATCGGGAACTCAACCCCGTATGGATTCAACAGATGCAGTGAATCCATGCTGAATCGCTTGGCTACGTCTCCTGGGGCCTTACCACCATCTCTTATAGCTGTAAATCTGCAGTACTGTTAAAATTAAATACAAAGATAGTATGAAAATGTCAAAATAATTACTGGTATAAGAGGTTGTGGTACGGCTCTTGGTCTTTCGGTAAATTCCTACAGAGAGCTTGGCAAATATGAGTAGGTAATCCATATATTATAACTAGCTGATTCCCGCGACTTCGTCCACGTGGGATAAAAACTATTCTATCTTTTAAGTTGGACCAAATGACAGATATTCACGAAGTTTGAACTAAATCGGTTCAGTAGTTTAGGAGTCCATTGAGGACAAACATTGTGACACGAGTTTTATATATAGGTATTAACCCCCTTATTCATAAACGTGAAATACCGGTGGAATAGTTATTCTATGTTTTTTCTCTTCCCTTCGCAAGTCAAAATACTGTTGACAAACAAAGACAAAACAGTATATAACTATTCCACTGCTATTGTACCTTTATGAATAAGAGGGTAAGAAGATAATAAAAGTATTGTTACCCAGCTGTCGGCAGACGTCGGCTTTGAGCGTGGAGGAGAGCTGCGGCTCCTTGAGCAGGCGCTCGTAGGCGTCGCGCGCCGCCTTGCGCAGGCCGCGCGCCTCCAGCAGGTGCGCGGCGTGGAAGCTCAGCTCCAGGCGCGTGAAGGTCGCGTCCTGGGTGGGCGCCAGGCGCGCGCGCCGGAAGTGCACCGCCGCGGCGCCCCAGTGCCGCCGCGCCTTGAACATCAGCGCGAGCCGCAGGTGCGCGTCCGCGGCGCGCGAGAACCCGGGCGACACGTACAGCGCCATCTGCAGCGCCTTCGTCGCCCTAGCGTGCAAGCATCGGTTACCACCGCCCAGTGCCAAACACCGGCATCCATGCAGATCTTAGTTCTTAATCCTATACCCCATATTATCATCTACCAAGGATTCAAAAATTCCAGGTTCCAAAAACAATTTCAGAGATGCAATTTAGAGTCATTGTACAGAGTTGCATCCTCCCATATCTGAAATCCTGCCTTAACTGAAAGATGGCTTATAAAAAAACCTACTCATAAAATCTACAGTGCTAAGGATTCAAAGATTCCAGGTAACTATTTAGTTACAAGTCATTTCAAAGATGGCAAAATGTGACTCTAAATTGCATGGCAAAGAGTCATTGTACAGAATTGCATAATATTTATGGTTCAAATGGCCGAAACAAAGAAAAAAAAACAAGACAATAAATCCGTCGTCTGTAAAAGCGTGAAACGTAAACGATAAGAAAACTAACAATGAGCCATTCGTTTGTTTGCTTTCAAATATTGTGACAAGAACAAAAGTATAACATCTAGACGTCCCTCAAGGTCGGTAGACGCATTAGAACAGATAGGAGCAACGATCGTAAAACTACCAAAAAGTGCAAAGACCCTCGTATAAATACGACGAATATAACCGGCTCCATAACTCCTCAACGACCTTTTTTTGTAAATACGCTGTTTAGAAATGTCTTCGAAGCACGCATCCGACGCAACTTTTTTTATAATAGGTACATATCGACCCAACCACACGAAAATAAACCGGTCTGCGCTTTGTATAACTTCGCAGCACATTGCATTACGTCTCCTCAGTACTCGGATTCAATGGATGTAATAAACCTCACGATCCGTGGGCTGCGCTGTGCACGTATCCGCATGAATATATTTAACAAAGCAAGAAACGAACAATGCATTTCAAATTGTTCGGATGTAACGAAGTAACTAAACTGATCGAGTGTGGTTGACATCCAACAAACTCGCACAAAACGTTTTTCTTCCACATTTCTAATATGAACCGCTAAAGCGTGTAACGCCCTTTCAAGTTCCAGCCTCCGTGTTTCCAGCCAAGTACAATCTGGGTGCTTTCAAGAGAAGAGGCAATAGGCATTTTCTAGGCAAACGCCTTTCAACCTATAGACCTCATTATTGCTTTCCAACAGGCATTATTGTAGTCAAGCACAATCATATCAAAACAAAAGATGCATCTGATGATGTAAGTCAAAGAGATATGGAGGAATGTGGATAATAAGTTCACGTAGCTACTAGTGAGTCAGGAGTCGCTGCAAGTGAGAGCCTCGACGCCCGTAACACCCGTAAGGTTACCGAGGAGCGCATCACCGGAGCGTAACGTCACCGATGCGCCGCGGGGTCGATGACCGTCTGAGGTTCGTCGTGCAATCGATCGGACGATGCAACGCAACGTCTAGACAGCGATCGCAACCCGAATCGGACGCGTATAACGCCTTTATTTAGATGACCTCCGCTGACATTTGCAAAGTCGAAACAAAGGAGCGAGACAGGTGGCGTCCGGTGTTCGACCCGATGCCGAACACTGAAATTAAACGCCGATCACACACACATAGGTGCACGCGAGTGAAGTTGCGGCGAAATTCGGAGCGAAGAAAGCTTTCACCCGCTACCATCTCTTCAAGAAGTAATGCTGCAGTACTGTTTTAATAATTTCGTACAAACATAGCACGAAAATGTCGAAGCAAAAGGTGGTACGGCCCCTGGTCGACATGCTCATTGCTTGTAGATCAAGATCGTCCAACATTGCGCAACCTTCTATATAAGAATTTCGACATCCTGTGTTTAATTTTATAAGAAGCCCTTCAAAAGTTCCGATTCCAAAAGTTTCTGGTTTCCAAAACATTTGTTTACCAGCATTACATAACAGAATGGGATATATTTGAATACGAAAGTTCCCCCTTTCATTGCAAATAGGATAAAAATAATACCTACTAAAGCACCTACTAACATTTTATGATATTGGTCAGATCTACCACAAGTAATTTCTATTATCCCTAAAATAGGTGTTCATTTTTCCCTATAGCGTTTACGTTATTTTCTACTAGGTATATAAAAGAATCCCTCGTGTCCCTGAAACGGGTTGACCGATTTTCATTTTAATATTTTTTGGCTAAATTCGATGGCCTGAGAAATGAGAATAGGTCGTAAGCTATTTTCCCACTTAATGGCAAAACAACGTTTTCCGGGCCAGGTAGTCTTACTATAAAATTGTAACAATGAGGTATATACAACTGTTATCACCGCACCGATATCGCCGAAGCTGAAGGACGGTGTGGTCGCACCCACCCACTGCTAAGTGATAACAAAGCGCTAAAAGATTACATTGTGTCGGCAATACGAGCTCAAAATATTTAACGTGACTATCAATATTTTAACCATCGCAAACACAGTAATAGCAATATTAAATGTATAGTCAACCTACTCGTTTCGTGACTGCAGAGTGAAAACAAGATCTTTTATCAATAGAAGACATTTCTAATTTCTATACACAGTAATCCACGTATGTCAGTTGTTATTTTGGCGAATATTGGAATATGCTGTATACTAGCAACGCTTATAAGTAGCAAACCTTAAGTTATTCTATTTACATACTGTATTCTCAAAGCGCCAACAGCTGACCAATACTTATAGCAAGTTCTCGCAACATAAATTCTCATAAAAACCGATACAATTTAGATGCATTTGGAAATCAATCAATGGGCAGCATACGTGGTTCCAAATCAATAAATAAAATAATCAGGATATAATTAAACGAATCACATAAACTATAATTGATGTTGAGAGAAAGAAGGAGAAAGAAAGAACCATATTTATTTCGCATTATGCCAAACATTACAAATGCAATGAAGAAATGAATCAATGATGAATAACAAGTCACATCACAACACATTTATACTCGATCCAATTGCATAATTTTGGCTGCATGTCTACAATATTGCAATTTTCGATGATGCCGAGGGATTGTAAACTTTTTCTGTGCTCTTTATTTTAAATTCAATTGAGTAATCTCCAGAAAGGTGGAGGTTATTTTTTTTATCTGGAACAAATTCTACGGATTTAAAGAATTCGGCACAAAAACGAAACAAAGACGTCAACAAAATTGAAATTCCATACAAAGCAGTTCAGAACATGCAACAATAATATGGAAGCGAACATGAACAGATGGAAAAAATGGGCAGAACAGGCGAGGGACCCGATTACAATCCGAATCCGGCTCTACCTGCCGCAACGCCAGCCCGGCCCGGCCATTATCAAGGCTACCCAGGTAACTAAATTATGTACACAACAACCCTACTTATTTTTATCACGATTAAAATATATTTTGAAAGCATGTTCCAATGCTCCATTCAAAATAAACGATACAGAATGAATGAACATCTGGCAGGTACGAGTAATAAGTGAAACTCTACACAAGGTTGCTACTTGCAGTGCTCGCTCAAAAGAGGGTTCGTTCGGCGAGTTGATAGCATGTTGGAAACTAGAAAGGCGGAAAATATAATATGGAAGTGAGGAATGCGGCAATTCGATTTCTATTGTGGGCGATCGGTGTACACGGCGAGGCGTGCGGGGAAGGGCGTCGCCATGAGGCAGTTCGGCCTGACCTAGTTCTGAGCATTCGCGGCGCGGCTCAAGGACGGATCGACCGCTATTTATAGAGTTCTATCGTCGTTCGTCATAGCATCGCATTCATTTTACATAACCGAAGCCAGCGCGCGGCGGTCGCTAGGTATGCGCAATGCGCCCAAGCCGTGCTCCAGGCACGTGATTACCGCTCGTCCACATTACGAGCTCTCGAGACTTTCCCACGGCGACGCGGAGGGGAACGAATGTTAGTTGCTCGCAATAATAACCCATTTCCCTATTAACGCGAGGGTCTGCCCGAGATTGACCAGGTCACGAACGAATTGAGGGGGTCAATGTTTTCAGAGCAATGTTGGCTTTTTAATTACATTATGCAACCCAAGATTTCTTGGCAAATATTCCCAAGTTCAATTTCAGACGCTAACTTTATACCTATCGCTCGTGACGGAGCGAATCGTGAGGCAATCATGCGATGCATCAACACAGCGCTACAGTAATTCACCTGACAACTACTATACATTGCATCTCGGCCTTGGTGCCACGGCAACTGAATGTAACTGCATTAGCACAATGTATTCATTACAGTCACATTTAAATACCACTGCTAGCAATGTTACAAGACTAGAGTTCGTTTTAGAATTGATTCGATTTGTCTCTAAGGTCAACTTTAATTAATCATCTTCAATTTCCAAGTAAATATTTTAGGCGCAAGAAAATCTAAAATAAGTCTCAAATCAACGAGTCAATACTTCTCAAATACGCAGATTTCGCTCCCTAAATTTAGAACGAGACATTGTATTTTAAATATTGAATGGAAGCAGGCATTATTTTGCGGAAGTCCATAATTAGCAGGACAAATTAAATTGTTTTGCTATAATCCACTAAAAAGACTATGGTCCAATTTGCAGGAACACCGGGACATCCTCAAGAGATGATGACTTCACAATGCGAAATCGTAAAATGAACAGTGTATTTTGTTATTTGTAAGAACATACAGCCATCGCGGCTTTAGATTTATATTTTCTATAATAAAAAGGACATCATGACGTACTTTGGACCCTGAATCCTTATGATAACTATATCTTACGTAACCAGCTACGAAATAACATTAACGCAGCGTGGAAATTAAATGCGGTTAAAAAGTATGCCAGCAGTAAACATGACTGCTTCAAATAAGCTAGGTAAATTTAATCGTGCACGCACCAATTGAGAGTTCAAAACGGCTAACGCGCATTGCACAAATTGAAAATGAACGGGCGAGGGCTCGTTTATCGCTGCCGTCATACCAGTTGACCCACTTACGGTCGATTCGATAACTACTACTAATACACTTACTTGCGCTATACTTTTCGCGTTTATAGTTCCAAACACTGTTACAGTTATTGTCGATAGAAGCCCCGACACATCCTCTATTTACTTATGCCTCTTGAGCCTTGTTCATTCTTCTTTGTATATATTTCATTATAGTTCATTTCTTTAACAAATTCTTCAAAATATATCTTTGTGTTATTATAATCACGGATTTGCAATTTCTGATTTCATTCATTTCGATGGTATAATTTTCATTACTTACAAATTCAACAGATAATATTCAGTACATTTTGTTTAGCAAGCTACTTATATCAAGTTTCAGTTGACATCCAGGTTTATTGTTGCCTATACTTTTATGTCCTGTATCAGATACGTCATACAATGTTTAAGACTAATTTTGAGCAAGTTTTCATTTCACACAGTTCATAAACAAATGAAATTACAGAGGGTTGTTCTACAGGAAAAAATACTTTAAGGACTTTGATAAGGTTCAAAGAAACGCAATTTATTCAGAATGTAATGAAAGTTATTAAAGAAGTGCAGATCTTATAAGCAGCTACTGCGATATCATAAGATGCTATGTTGTTGCATTCAATGACAAACAAGTAACAATGTAAGGAAATATTAGATATATGCTGGTTATTCTACTTAAAGTCACCGAGCAGTGCAACGGGGCACGTAGAGGCCATAGTTACGGTACTTGAGATCTATAAGTACGCTAGCAACAGAAGATATAGTCAAGTATGTACTATGTAACCACTAACTATACTCAAATTGCTATACAGCAATCTACAGTGCAATTTTGTTCGCATAACCAAGAGTAAATCGGCTGTTAGAATTTACTGCTTAGAGAAATAAGAAAATATTGGAGGAAGTATATTTTGTATTACTTGTTGACAAACACCAATGGCTCTTGATTCAGCAACTTGGTTCAGCAAAAGTAACATACTTGTTCAATATTGTTAGTTAGAAACATCATGCTCTGCTTACAGTAGTCCAACAAGAATAGTACCTACCTACAAGCAATCGTAAAACAAAACGACACATTACAAATACGGAATTAATAAAAAATAAATAAGACAAAGCATCAGAAACCTGACACATAAATCGTGATGAATGCGTAGAAAAATGTAATTGCAAAATAGCATCAAGCACATATAAATAACGCATATAATGTACACATAGATGCGCCGAGGCCGAGTAATGAGGAAGTGGATCGCGGTGCACTCATCGCAGCTGCGTTTTGCACTCCTAGAAATGCACACAACGAACGTGCAACTACAAAAACCGTTTACATCTGTGAGATTACACGCATACACAAGCAAAAGCATCCTCACAATCTAGAGCAAGTTTTCGAGCTGTGAAACGTTATTTATGAGCTTTGTTTAACAGTAAGCAAGTAATAACAAACGTCAAATGTTGTTTAATACGTTCATAAAGTAAATGAAATACTACGTAATACGTGCTCTTGAACCATTTTACGTGATAGTTAAACATGCACGTGAGATCAAAATACACGGATATGAAAGAAATGAAATCGCTACGCCATTAGCACAGCATCATACTTGTGACTTATAAGCTTTCACATGTTCATCAAAGCACGCATAGGATTATGCAAAGCGAAGTTCCCCTAACATACAAAAAAGCTGAACATTCTGTGCTATTATTACATTACAAACAACGGAGTGCCCTTGAGAAGTACCCTAACAATTCATGGCACACAAGTGTCGTAACAAGTCCAATACTTATTTACATTCAGCCGAATTAAAAACTCGGCCCCATCCCTAACGCGGCAGTTTAGAAGGGTTGAACCCTTTGTGAGAAATTTTGGAGCCATCGACGTCATAGATTTTTGTCGGACAATAGCGAGGGCACTAACACATACGGGGCCGGAAAGCGCGTTTTTGATGAGGTATTGGTTAGTTTGGGTATGCAAGGTATTGGATAGGGCCGCGCCGTGGGATGCGGTGAGAGGTTATCGTTCAACGTGACGTAACACTGTGTCGCAAAGCTCGGCGATGCTTCTCGAAACTGAGCCCTTCCACTGCTCTCTTTTTGCGGTCACCGGCCGCTTTCTAATGTCCATTGTACGCGACGACGATAATATTATATAGTACTTGCGCGTGTGCACCGACATCCGTGAGAACGCCTACCTTGCACTATCATCGGATATTCTACGGAATCTTGATTACGTGGATTCCGTTACATTCCATGAACACTCGTGACTCACTAGTCGTCAATTCTAATAGGATGCCGTACACTCGAAAGCTGGAATACAGAGAACTCCTGAGCTGACTCATAATAATTTACTCATTTGTGAAAGCCAGATTTTATTAGTGCCTAATGAAGTCAATCTGAGAGGTTAGTACGTCTAGCATCGAAGGCAATGCATCAAACATACGAAACCTTCACATGTTGTGTACCTAACTGATAACCCTGATAGAGTATTGACGCAATAGGTCTGTTATCTCACATTTTAATGAATGAGAATTGGGGATAAGTTAATTAGCATTTGCGCACAAAACGCTAGCGACACAGTCATGCTCGTTCGATTGCTTCATATTTAGTGTTTCCGTGAGTTTCAAATCTTGTTTTTAAAATATATAAGTATTATTATATCGTTATATATTTTCGACAATAAAGAGAGGAATATGCTCGTATTTTAAAGGCCTAACCTCAAAAGTCCAACACTGTTTCTATTACAAAACAAAAATGCTTTAAATTTTTTATGTCAGTAAATTTAACTAATAGGTATGCTTACAAATATTGTTTTAGTCCCAGATCACTTTAGTTTCAGTGATAGTGGCCATCAATATAGCAGCCTATTTAGTAGTATTGTATTCGTGACTTTAAATTCGCAAGGTACTTATAATACCTAACAACAAATATACAATTTCTCGAATGGCAATTGGCAATTACTAACCACGTATACATCCATTGTATAAAGTAATAACGTTATGAAAGTGTTCCTGGAGCCTGTAGACAAAGTGAAATTGTAATTTAGCGATGTTGCGAATATAAAAGTCCAAAATGTATGGGATTGACATGGCATAGCTTACGCTAATCCCGTACATTATTGGCATTCTACGAGTATATCGCTAATAGAATATGACTTTGTCTAGGCTCCCTGATGAGTTAATTTTATCGATGTTAAAACATGATACTTCTTCAGGAGAATTTGTGTCCGAAGTTTAATTGGAGAGCATCTACCTATGTGTCGCATGCGAGTAGGATTGTTGTGACTGGAAGTTTGGTAACAAAGGGACCGGATCACCGGGCTAGAGTCGGCCGCGGCCTAGCAACGCGCTAGCTAGGTAGTAGTTACTGCTCGTGACGTCGCAGGCTGCCTGGCGGCTGGGACCGGTGACGCGGCGTGTGACGTGCAGTTTTTTTCGCGGAAATTCTACTTCGGCCGACGACGCGGACGCTCGCTCGCGGATCACTGTAAGTGTAGGTAACTTACTTCTCAGCGTTCGCACATATCAGTAGCACGTTATATAACAGGTAACACGCTTTGTTACTTAACAGTTCAATCTAAATTGTCTAGGTTTTAGAGTTTAGAATATTTGAATTGATAAAGTTCTTTTTTAGGGTTCTCTAGGGTTAGGGTTAGGGGTTACCCGACGGGTACCAACCCTAACCCTAACCCTAGAGCCTAGAGGGAGGAACCCTATTAGCGAGACTTCGCTGTCCGTCTGGCCGTCCGTCCGTCTGTCACTAGCTTGTATCTCTGGAACCGTGATAGCTACAGACTTGAAATTTTCACAGATGATGTATTTCTGTTGCCGCTGTAACAAAAAATACTAAAACATAGAATAAAATAAATATTAAAGGGGACTCTCATACAACAAACGTGATTTTTTGCTTGTTTTTGCTCGATGTTGATAAGGGTAATAGGTAAACGCTTCAAATTTTGACAGAATATTTTAATGAATGCCATTTTGCGTATAATATTGTATTAGTAATACATAAATTATGTAAGTACCTATTCATAAAACACGTTTAAGACATAAATGCTTATTTCGTATTTAACGCAATTAAAAATATATAAAATATCAGAGGCGGTGAAACGTTACTCAGGAATTCAGATTAGGCTTATCATATTCATGACTTATTCCATTTATAACTCAAATTAAAATAATATAAGAATAATATTCAGAGACTAGCTAGCTAATGGTCTACAGTTCTCACGTAATATCGGCTATAAAGCGTCATTGCATATAGATTCCATTTAAAATATTCGCGAACCTCACTTAAAGTTTTCAGTTGTCAATAATCATTGTCATTGGTTGATGGTTGATAGTGTGCCATTATCGCATATAATGGTGTGAGGGTGACCCATTATCGCAAAAAACGCGGCTGTTTTTCAGCGTCTTTGTTAGTATAAACTAGGTCAAGCTACTTGGCACAGTTCTCGCTATGAGCACGTTGGTGACTGTAGCAGTGTGGCCCTACACATGTGGGCGGTTGACGCAACACAAACAAAGACGAAGGGCACACCAATAGCGAACCTTTCGCAACCTAATAAAGCCTTACGAGTGACTAAGCTAAGAATTTAACATTATCCGTTTATAACACATCTCGTTTAACACTCAGCTTGTCTCTAACAAATGTTAGAGGCAAGTTATATTTAACCGCACCGAACAGTGTAACATTTGATGCAGGAAACGAGTGTTCGAATGCTTAGGAGGTCATTGACAGAGAGGAGACGCTTGCAGCGAGTGCAGCGAGGCGAGTTCCGGTGCACTACGCAGGTATAAATAGCGATCCGTTAGTGTCGACGACCGCGGGCCATCCGCGTCGCCACTGGTGACTAGTGTTAGTTAATCTTCCGGGTTCTGACCTATTTATGACCAAAACAAAAACCATTAACCATTACATCAGAGGTCCGGTCACCGGTGCCGTAACGATCTCACCACCCCTTCTGTGTGGAGTGAGGAAGGTGGGTAGCTCATAACTCGGACGCATGGCTTAAAGGCAGCATAAAGGGCGAAGATGGACTGGGAAGGGAGGACGCATGGCTAATAACGTGCGGTGTGCTCCCTTAGCAGGCAATTCGATAGAGGTAGAGCGGTGCGCGCGCTGCCCCTCCGACTCGGGCCCGTATGTAAAGGGCCCGGGCGTACGTGACGCGGCGCACGCTAGGGGGGAGGCGGGGGCGGGCTCTACTCCCCGCCCGCACATTTCGCTTTACTTAGATGCACTCTTGAGGGTCTCCGACCCGACCCGAAATCGCGGTCTTTGCGAAACGAACAACGTACGACGAACGCACTTGCCAGCTATGAGCTAGCTAAACTCATTTACGTAAAAAAGTTACCATACACCGAAAAGAAAACGTTAGATTAGCACGTGAATTGCCGACGATTCCGGTTGGGCCCCGCTATTCTGTTACTATGCGCAAGTCGAAGAGCCATTCCCACAAGCTTACATGCCCATTAAAATAATAACGTTTCTATTGTGACGTAAATTTTATATGCCTACTAAAATATTTTCGGTGTAAGCGAACATTGACTTGATTTTATCTTACTTTAGAGAACTAAAAAGAAACATAAAATATTCCATGAAAATTATTAATTAAGGAAATAGAAAAAAAGAATGCCGAAATATAGGAAATACCTGTATTAAAATGAGTCGTTATGCTTATACTACAAAATGAAGCCGTTGAAAAGTGAAAAAAAAAAGAATTGCAGAATTGTAGCAAGGTCAGTGCCATTGCATCTGCAAGTTAATTGCACGCCCACATGTAGCGGCCGCGGCACGCGTCCGTCGTTTGTAACCGGTCGAAAGAAACATGCCATTTGCGAAAACATTGCGACATGAAACATCTTTACAGAACTTTGACACGAACAAGTGCCACTGCCCACTGCCCAGTGTCCACCCAACGCCCGGTGGTAATAAATTCACAACAGCAAAATAAATTACGAAGCAGATCGTTGTTGTTACGAATATAAACGAAAAATGATGCATGTATTGATGCAGAACAAACAATACATTTTAACGGAGTTTGAACAATACGTTTTTAACTAATTTTAGTTATTTAATCTTTACTATATGCATAGTTACTCAATGGACAGTAGGCACTTTTTAGAACAAAACCATGTTATAAGGTTAAGGGACTTTTATGGCAAGATTCTTAGTATCTAAATAAGTAAAAAAACCGGCCAAGTGCGAGTCGGACTCGCGCACCGAGGGTTCCATGCCATAAAAGAAGTAAAACATTGAAAAAATCACTATTGTTCATGAATTTACGAGTATAATTTCCATGTAGGTACTTTTGTTGGCAAACCGCAAACGTAACTTTGTTTTTGGCGGATTATTGTTATTATCAAAAAAAGTATATTAGTCAGCGAGTTGATTTTATTTTTCCTGTAAAATATACGTTAACTTCTATTGATCATAATTATTTCAGATTTTTCGATTGGTAAACTTCGAGATAAGGGGGGGGAACGGTATTTTTTTCGACAGTTTGCCCAATAAATCAAAAACTATCAGGCATAAAAATAAATAAAAATTAGTTTTAGAATACACAAGTAACGCCCTTTCATATGATACCCCACTCAATATTGTTACCTCATTTTGAAATTTTATCGACCCGGTTTTCCCCCTTTTTTAAATAAAAATAAAAACAATTTTCAATTTTTTACGATTGTTATGACGTCGGGTCACTATTACCTATAACTATTCTAAATTTCAAGTCGATAGCTAGAATAGTTACTGAAATAATCGAGTGTGACAGACGGACGGACGGACGGACGAACGGAGAAAGTCTCACCATAAGGGTTCCATTTTTACCAAATTGTTATGGAACCCTAAAAATTAGATATGGGGCTATTAGGTACTCAGAGTACGATACATTTAAATTAAGTAATAATGGCAAACGTATAGGGTCATTAATGAAATCTTATACACATTCATGAAGTTGTATTTGTATTTTATTATACTCGTATGTATGTATGTAATGCAAATACTAATTAATAAAAATATGTGCATGTATCTTTGAAAGGAAGGTAATTTGATGCTTCTCAAAACAACGCTAACTTTTCAAAATGCTCCCCATAGAAAAGGATAGCACTATTTTAGACGCGTCTAATTAGTTTAGAGATTTTGCACAACAGACTTAGCAGCAATGCTTTATATGAACCAAAAGAATGTTCGTCATTACAAAACCAAAGAACATTCAAGTAAAGAGTCATAAAGAGTCAAACTCATAAAGATCGACTCAGGTGCTTGCAAACAACTGGACAAATGTAGGCCCAAACTCCGAATGACTAAAGTCTCTTATTCGGGCCCTTCACTCGGTCAAGCTTTGATCTTAACATCATTTTTTATGGATAGATATACCTATAATTTTAAGCGTGCATCGGAACTTTCTAAATAGAAACCAGCCAATGCGACGAAGTTACACTACACGCTATAAATGCAAGCAGGTGCAAACATAAAAGGTCGCATTCATTAGTGATTTCTAATAGGTGGGCTGCGGTTAATATACACATACAGCCTACTCGTAGGTCATTCAATGAAGTGGCATGCGGTCGCACAGAAGAAGCTGGCGAGACGCAGCTGATGTGGCGACAGGTGCAGTGGCAGCCGGCACCACACCTGCCTCCCACGTGCCACCGCAAGCTGTCCCAAGAACTAACGTGACAGCGCCTTCACTAAACCTTAATATCCCCAACGGTCTATAACCAGCGGGCAGCAGCTGACTTCAACACTTAAAAAGTTACCGAGTTACGTATTACGAAAAAACCTCATTCCTGACATAATCCGCACAAATAACAAGTATTGAACAATATACACGTACGATTACCAGAAGAAATACGAGAAAGACACGCCTCGACTACCAATTGAATCGGGTATATAAATGATTCCTTGAAATATAAAAACGATTTCAAATAGACGTGATTCATTGGAACGTGTAAAACAGCTATGAATTATTAAGACAATGACTTCCTATAGTTACGAATTTTATATCTTTCTAAAATTTTGTGACCGTTTAATGTGGAGTAGTGTGAGACTTGGCATAATCAAAGTGTTTATTCATGAAGTGCAGAACAGTAAAATATTAATGAATTTCAAGTTTTAAATAAGTTCATAATTGACTATAAACTGAAGACCCAACTGTGGGAATAACGAGGGCGTCTGAAAACTTTCATTGAAACTTATTTCGTTCAAAATTAATAACCTATCCACAATTTTTCCTACCAAACACAAAGAATCACGAGTAATATCAAAATTCAAGGATATAATAAAGAAGGAAAGAAACAATGTTTATCAGGAACTACAAAATGGACTCCAATCAGCGTTTGCTACAACCTTGGAGCAAGCCCAGGCATATCACTGGTCTTCCGTGCATCCACAAATTTCAGACGAATAATCTATATACTTATAATATCTATATACTTATAATAAAACTGTAAAGGGTCGAATTCTGTACATTGAAGATATTTTGAAAATTTTTGTTGGAGGACACTATTTAGTCGATACTGAAGCCAAAACTGTAATTTGTTTCATTTTTGTCTGTCTGTCTGTCTGTCTGTCTGTCTGTCTGTCTGTCTGTCTGTTTCACGACCGCGCATCACGGCTAATCCGCTGGATGGATTTAAATGAAACTTGACATGATTATAGTTCATACTTCGAGGTAGGACATAGGATACTTTTTGTCCCGGAATTCATCATGGTTTCCCTGGAAGACGGCATCAAAGTCAAAATGAGTATTTAGTTATAATTCATTAACCCGTTGTCCGATTTCATTCATTCTTTTTTTGTTAGAAAGGAGGTTCTTTAAAGATTATTCCGTATACATTTTATCATCATCACTTTTGTAGTTCAGAAATTATAGACATCAGAACCTTTAACGATGAGTTCAAGTAGGTGACTTGAAACTCGGAATGGACAAGCACCTAGGGCTAGGACGTAAGGGCTCAATTCAGACTGGAGTACCCTTACAGCCGTAAATAAATATGCTAAGCAGAAGATTTTGTATGGTTTAAGATTTTTCACTTTTAGGGTGAACAAAAATCATGAATTTATTACCACGTTATACCGTATCGCGCCATCTCTACAAATTATGTGGAACTTGAATGTAAAACTTGGAGATAGGTACTACCGAATTTTTGTTAATAATAATTAATTGTCATGTAATGTACTGTTCCTTGACTTTATATTAAGATGGCACTGTTTTTCACTTTTGTGGACATTCCCAGAGTGCCACGTCTATTTTTATCATCCGCAACATGGAAAGAGTAAAATAATGGTTCACAAATATTTTTAACTCTCAGGTCTTAACTGGTCCTAACCGATTGACCGTCATAGGTCTTTTTATACGTAAAGAAATATATAGCCATTGCCAATTCTGATACTTGGGATTGTATTGAGATGAAGCAAAGATTTTTAACAGACTCTTATGTTGGGCTGGGGAATATTGTTAGTAGATTATTTTATCCCAGTGGTACCTACCCGGCCGAACTCTGAAAGAAGATTTCTACCACCAGTACAACTTTTCACATGATTTAATAATTTTTGACATATTTCGTGGTTTCAGAATAAAAATCACAATGAAAAGGACGATTTTAACTGTCGATATTTCGATAAATTGGTACAAGTCGTGGTCACGTAGTGACCACGACCTGTGCCATTGGGTCGAAATATCGACAGTTAAAATCGTCCTTTTGATCTTTCAACTACGTATTAATGAAACTTTATATTTTTTATTAAAAAAAAGGAGTTTTCAAAATCACCACAAAATAACCCGGGCGAAGTAAGAACAGGTTTCTGTACAACATCACACCAGAATCCCGAGAAAATCAAGGAATTCTACGGTAGGTATATGTAAAAAAAATCGTAATTTACGCGGGCGGAGCCGCGGGCAACAGCTAGTAATTAAATATAATTGTAAAGTAATAACCTATAAAGAAGATGTTAAGGTTAATTTTGTCTGTGAGCAATGTTCTTTTAAATAAACAGCGTATAGTTTGGTTTATAAAATGTACGCAGAGTTCAGATTTGCAAACAGGAATGGTCAGGAATCGCTGTAGATGCTGCAAACAAGTTATTCCAGTGTGGTGTGCGATGGGAACACAGGGATACCGTTACTGGGAACTGGGAAGCTGCGGAACCGGTCGTATCTAATAAATAAACGATCGTATAACATTTACTTAGTTGGCTACTGAATACTGATTAGTGACTGAGCACAATCGTATCGGACGATATAAAAATAAAAGTAGTGATACTATTGAAAGATAAGTAGGCAAGTTATGTAACGGATAAACATTTTACACGCGTAAGACATTCCGAGGTCAAGTTTACCATTCAGCAATACGGTATTTCGAGTTTTAATGTAATCGAAAACTTGTTTCGACAGAGTTGTGAATATTCGATTGTTTCACACGGTAAGTATCGAATTAATAGTTCCTGCAGACAATAAATAATTATTGTAATCGCTTCACTATTTGGCAGACAACCCGACTGTGGGAAAAAATATCCGAGAAATACTTGACAACTCAAGTTTCGTGTAGATAGGTACATAAGGATTTTCCATTTCGCTGAGAATTGTACCTAGGTAATTAACTAATTATCATTCATACCCTGCAGGCTTGTAACTACTTTCATTGTGATCTTCCTGGAAATCCATCAAAGGGATTATTATATTTACAGAAATCAGAAGTCCTGTAAGTTTCAGTAGATAAGCCGGCCAAAGCTGTTTGTTGGGTTTTGTTATGGAAATGTGAGAACCTTTTCCTTCTTTTAGATGTTATTTCGATCCCAAGCTTAATCTGTTTTGCAAAATATCTTAACTGAACTAATTTGAAGCGTCTAAAAAGAGTGTAATCCTTTTCCATGCGGAGCATTTTGAAAAGGATAGCACTATTTTTCAGATACGTGAAATTAGTTCCGTTTAGAGATTTTTCATTACAGAATTGGCACCAATATTTCTTGAGAAATGCGCAAAGCTACTTATAACTTGGATGTCTTTTCATTGCATTTATGAAGGCTCTTGCAAGAAATATCTATATCTTTAACTTATTAAGATGGTAAATATTCAAATATACATATATGTGTAGCTAGCTACACTAGTAACTGTTATGTATCTGTAGTAGCACTACTGGCATGTTTTGAACACAGCTACCATGCGACCAATGACGCGCGGATAAAATTGCGCGAAACTACCGCCGATACATCGTACAATGACTCACTCTCCTGAGCACACGTAACGATTATGACACCGTTCAGCGTTTAGTCATATGTGACTGTCGTGTTATCTCCCATATCCGCTATGACGCAGGTTCCTGACAAAAACCTGTACAGTTAAGAAGCACACCACGGGTGTGCCCGCGAAATTCAAATTTTTCGTGGTTTTTCGCGATTTTTAAGCTAATAAGACATAATAGGCTTATGGCCGTCAAATTGCGATAATCCCAATATCTTCTTCACGTGTTAATATGAAAATCTCTGCTCGAAAGTGTCGAGTTAAAGAAATTAGTCCGAGATTTGCGAGTTACTCACATAAAACTCGATACTTGGACTAATTTCCTAGGATACACATTTTTATGCAAAGATTTTGATATAATCATGTATAGATGATACTGCCATTCTCGCAAATTGATTGCCATAAGCCTGTCATGTCTAAATAGCGTAGAAATTGCAAAAAACCCCGAAAATTTTGAATTTCGCGGGCAGACCCGTTGATTTCACGTTAAAATCCTCAAAACAGCCGAAGATGTACTTACAATATTGACAGAAACTGAAAAAATATAAAATTAAGTAATAATATAGATGAGAAGGATGGTTCAGTTAATAATGTTCGACCGCTTTGTTCGTGACGGGTTTGTAGACAGTTGTTTCTGTATGTCTATCATAGCATACCCACCGCTGGCTGCGAGGAGTAGTCGGACGTCGGACGGCGGAAGCGTTTGCATTTAGCGCTGCACTAACTGCATGTTTGGAAGCAGCGAGCAGTCAGCAGTGGCAGAGGGAGAGGCGGTCGGCATCGCGTGCACTCCACCGACCTACATTTTATGCGACGGCGAGCCCATTATTTACTAGCCGCGACTCGCAACCGCACACGAAGCGCTCGCCCTCACGAAGCGCTCGCCCTCGCGATTCCGCCACCCCCTTCCACACATCATCGATACCGTCTGCCGAAATAAGGGACCGCTCGGCTACCTGCGAAAACACTGCAAAAAATACACCAACCGTGCACAAAACAAAAATGCGACCTCCCGACGGGACCAGCTCTCGGGCCGTCGATGTAGGTCTCAACATTTCGGTAACAAAACAAAATAGAAAAGAGTCGCGTGCGAACGCGATGCAGGGATGCGGGCGGCAGGTTGAGAGAGAGAGGCGGCGCTAGGCCGACGTAAACAAACCGCGGCCGGGAGCTTCGACCCTACTCACCATTTCGGGGATCTTCGGATCCAGGCCGTCGGACCGGGGAGGCAGCTGCGGCCCACGTAGTGAAGAGCGGGGATGTCGTCGGAATACTCGGCACAAGCACAGGCACTCAGGATGGTTCAAAGCACGCACTCGACAAATAAAAACATCGACCACGACACGTCCCGTCCTACACTACGTTCGCGGCCCGCGCCGATGCAGTTTACGTCACCGCATCCCGCTCCCGACTGGCAGCTAGTGGCTTGTGGCTGAACGCGGCGCGCGCGAGCGACGACCTCGCTGCAGCGTGCACCGCCCGCGCCCCGCGCCCCGCGCCCGCCGCGCCCTCGCAGGGCCCCGCGCGGCCCTTCGCCCCGCCGCGCCGCGCGCCCTACGTCCGCTCCGCGCTGGCGGTGAATCACGGACGAATGCTCGACTATCCAAACAGCATCTACATTCTACTCGACGACGACATCGCCACATCCTCCTTGCACCGAATGAGATGTATTTAGTTCTAATTCCCATCGAAACGACAACCCCAACTCACAATCTCCATCCGGTCGGTAAAAAGCTCTATTTTTAATTCAAAACTTGTACAATTTGCCATCATCTAACAAAAGCAGTTAATTTATTGTTCATTAGATAGATATTAGATATTTTAGATTTGAAGCCTAGAATTTTTTACCAGTTTTCTGGTTTAAAATTTGGACGGATACTTCTAAAAAATTACGATTCTTCGGAACCCGCAAAAAATATAGCTTGGTGGCAAAAACAAACAATTGCTTATTTCACGGATAGAGATTGGGCATTACACTGTTAACTTCACGAAGTCAAATAGGTACAGAGATTCGGAGGGATCAACAATAGGCGTTTGGTAGATTCTTGATTTTAGAAGACACCTATAATAATTTTTAGAAGACCATCTCGAATGTAGAAATAAAATCGATAGTAACAATTAATCATAATTCCAATTCTTTTGAGATTTTATGGGAACATACAAGGTATGAATTGACCTAACTACACGAATTTTCCATGATTCGGAACCTTTTTTGAGGGATGGATCCGCCCTTGTTTGTAAAAAAAAACTACAGGTACCTATACTAAAACAGATATTTAAAGTTAAACACGTCACAGCCAAAAAAATAAAAATAGCTAGAGAAATCTTTGTGTATTTTCAAACCGAATTATTTCAAAGTCAATGCCTGACTATAGCAGCAAGCAAAAAGGGATTTGTGGTCAAAATTAAAAAAACCGGCCAAGTGCGAGTCGGACTCGCGCACCGAGGGTTCCATACCATAAAAGAAGTAAAACATTGAAAGAATCACTTTGGTTCATGAATTTACGAGTATAATATACATTGTAGGTACTTTTGTTGGCAAGCCGCAAACGAAACTTTGTAATTGTAAAAAAGTATATTAGTCAGCGAGTTGATTTTATTTTTTCTGTAAAATATACGTTACCTTCTATTGCTCATAATTATTTCAGATTTTTTGATTGGTAAACTTCGGAGATAAGGGGGGGGGAAAGGTGTTTTTTTCGACAGTTTGCCCAATAAATCAAAAACTATCAGGCATAAAAATAAATAAAAATTAGTTTTAGTATAAACAAATAACGCCCTTTCATATGATACCCCACTTAATATTATTATCTCATTTTGAAAATTTGTCGACCTGGTTTTTCCCCTTTTTTAAATAAAAATAAAAACAATTTTCAAATTTTTACGATTGTTATGACGTCGGTTCACTATTACCCATAACTATTCTAAATTTCAAGTCGATAGCTTGAATAAGTACTGAAATAATCGAGTGTGACAGACGGACGGACGGACGGACGGACGGACGGACGGACGGACGGACGGATGGACGGAGAAAGTCTCACCATAAGGGTTCCATTTTTACCATTTTGTAATGGAACCCTAAAAAGTGACCTTACAGATAGGAATTTTGAAAATTAAACTCCAGAGGAGTAAAACAGAGTTTCAACGTGACTGAAACCGCGGGCGTTCGCTAGTAATCAGTAATCTATAAACTGTGAACTGAATGAGTTTCTGCAACGAATCTAACGATACCTTAAAAGTGTCAAAATCCATTCAACCGTTACCGTTACCGAAGGTAACGAGGTAATAAGTATACGAACATACAAGACATGCGCGAAAAACAGAACCCTTGTTTGACAGTCGGGTAACGTACAGAACGTCTACAAAAAAAAAGTATTAACTACGCTCCCCCTAGCATAAGGAAACAGATCAGAGGAAGGGTTATTTCTGGACGACTATTTCCAGACATAAATTACAACCAATGGAGATTTGAAAAGACTACTTAGTTCCACAGACCTAGGAAACAATATAGACAGGCGCTGTCTACAAAATTAACGTGACTATTTTTAATCTGTCAAGTGGCGAATAAGATGGCGTCCCCTACGGTAGTAACTCAGTACACGAACATTTCACATACAAATCTTGGCGCTCATCATAACGCGGGACGCCGCATGTCACGCAAGGCTAGAATTAATGATTGAAGTGCCTCCATAGTTTCCTTCTGACTTAGTTCACATTTTTTTTATACAAGCGTAGAAAAAAAGACAGAATTAACAGTTAACATTCAAAAAACTACATTAGCTTTGTTGTGTGTTATGAATATAATATTGCCTTGTGAAGTAATGTTAGGAAGGATTCAAATACTTTATCTGGAAGAGATTGCTTGCAGCGATAAGGACGCCTTTGCACACCATTATCATTTTATTATTGTTTCGCTGTTTGCGCGTATCTTCTTTGTAATGTTTGGGTTCAATAAAGTATTTCTTCTTTATTTCATAATATCTGGTGACCGAGCTTTGCTCGGTAATATATCTACCCGCCAATAGATGGCAGCAGAAGTATTTTTATTTTGTTAATTCGATATTTTCAGGAGTCGAAACAGTTTTCGGTGTCAAAAATACTGATTTACTGACCAAAATTTTCAAAATTACTGACCATTTACTGACCTTTATTCAGGGGGAAAGAAATTTTTTTCTTGACATTTTGCCCAATAAATCAAAAACTATCAGGCATAAAATACCTAAATAAAAATCTGTTTTAAGAATTTACACGGAAAGTCCTTTCAAATTATACCACACATTAAGTATATAATATCTGGGTGACCGAGCTTTGCTCGGTAGTATTACATCTACTCACCAATAGATGGCAGCAGGAGTACCTTTACTGTAATAGTTTCACTTTACGCCAATAGATGTCAGGCAGATTTATATATATTTTATTTGGTAAATACTACATTTTCTAAAAATGAATCCTAGCTAGATCGATTTATCGTCCCCAAAACCCCCTGTGTACTAAGTTTCATGAAAATCCTTCAAGCCGTTTCCGAGATTCAGATTATATAGAAATATACATATATATATACAAGAATTAATTACAATATCTGGGCGTTGGTATCCTCTCAGAATAAGATGAGTTTGGTTAGTATAGATATTTCAATCCACGATGACACGCCCTACCCTGTCTAACTCCATGCGAAACGAACATAATATATATAACATAAGATTTTGACATATGAGTATAAGTAGAGGAAGATATAGGTGAATTGTGTGAAAGAAGATTGCACGTTGACAGGATAGATTGGAAGGAGACTCCTTTACGGGTCCATCGAACCCAGGGACCACTCATTTATCTTGGGAAAAATTAAGAAATTCCACGGGAAACTTTTTTGTTAAAAAAACGAACCACGCGGGTGGAGCCGCGGGCATCAGCTAGTAATATAATATATACATATTATAATTATTTATAATATAATTATTGTTAAACCTTTGAATCCTCAATTTATTTGTATAATTATAATAATGATTTATTTAAGTAACATTATAATACACACCCAGTTATAATGTGCGTTTGTGTATACTAATATCACTTGGTAGCAGTGTATGAAAACATGGTAAGGAAACCTACATGCCTGAGGATTCACGATGATAATCTCAAAGGCTAAACTCTAGAGGAGACCAGTGCCCAGCAGTAGGGCATAAGAAGAGTTAGAGACATTATAGTATTTACAAGACTAAAAACTATATTGATATAGGTATGTTAACAAACAGAAAACCAAATCAATTTAATTTTAAATTTACCTGAGTAATTTTCTCTTTTAGCACAAAAGGGGCAAAATATCTGCTTGCTTGATGGTAAGTGGCAATGCAGCCATAGATGTGATCATACTGACTTGGAAGGTATATAAATATATGTATAATTAACTTTTTTATTAAATATCTCGGTCCCAACATTTTTTAAAACCTAAAGCACCAAATATTTGGTAGCTACATCCAAAGTACATGTACTTCATACCATGCTTCTCAAAAAAAAAAAAGATTCCGACGAATTGAGAACCTCCTCCTTTTTTTGAAGTCGGTTAAAAAATCTAAACACTTCTAAAATGCCCTTTAGTGTCACATTCAAGACAGCAGATTGTAAGAAACAAAAATTCCATTTTTTATGTCATAAATGTCTTCCTTCCATATATGACATAAAAAATGAGATTTTTGTATTACTATAACATATATGGAAATAACATAATTTGCTTGCTGGAAGAAAAAACTTGGCCATGCTGTTCTAAACTTATCAATATCTGGGTGGACCGAGCTTTGCTCTGTATTTTTTTTTGGTAAAATAGGACATTTTTTTTAATGAATCCTAGCTAGATTGATTTATCGCCTGTATCGAAACCCCCTGTATACTAGATTTTAAAAATGCATACTTGCAAGTGTTTAGATTTTCTGCTTGAGTTGACTCACCAATCAAAAGCATTGTAGTGGTAGTAGCAAAGCCCCAGGCCGTACAGGAACAGTGGATCTTTCCAGTTGTCTTGTTCCAGGGCATAGAACTTTTGGTACGCTGACATCGCTGCAAGAAACAATAAAGTTACATATTTCTGCATCTACTAAAATATAATATAACTGCTTATAATATGGTAATAAGTGATTCTGATTAGGTAATAAGTGTATTGTTCTCAGTAAATGCCAATTCATGTATTATCTTAATTTCTTTTACACATCTAACTTAAAGTTACATAGAATCCCTAAAATCCAAATTTAATTAGTTTTTGTCAAATTTATTAAGTCTACACTCGTCATAATTATTTCAGCAGTGATAGCTCGGTGGTTCTGACCTCTGCCTCTCTGGGCATGCGCCTCTGACTTTTCGAGTCATGTGAGTTTTTAGGAAACTAAATATCACTGCTTAACGGTGAAAGAAAACATTGTGAGGAAACCTGCATGCCTGAGAGTTCACAAAAATGTTCTCAAAGGTGTGTGAAGCCTGCCACCTGCACTTGGCCAGCGTGGTGAGCTATGGCCAAACCCCTCTCTGTCTGACAGGAGACCCATGCCCAGCAGTGGGACATAAAAAGGGGGTTGAGAAGTTGACACTACTTAAGGTATAATTTTCAAATAGAAGTCTATGCCTTAAACCATTCATTATAGTAGGAAATTAGCCCAAGATTTAACTGTCATGTAAGGAACAGACAAAATAATTATTTATTTTCGAACTATTCGATTTTGAAATGCAATAAAATGCTTTGCGAATGTATTATTGACTGTTTTTTTTTGTTTGAACAGATTAGTGCCATTATGTATTGAATATGAAGTTGTTGAAAGACCCAGTACCTTTGTGTGGCTTTGGTTTTCAATTTAATTCAATTTTAACTCAATTTCTTTAATGTAAACTTGGTACTTAATGTAGATCTTCTTATTGTTCATTAAAGTTCTACCATGACATGCATTTGAGTTGTCCAATTGTAAATAACTTATGGGATGATTGGAAAATAAATTATTAAGAATGTATACAAAAAAGCTACAGTTAAACCTGGTTAAGTGAGAGTTCAAGGGACTGAGATCTCTTTTTCTCTTATAGAAGATTCTCATCCGAGTTTCAGAGTTAGGAGGGCCATGACGATAGAGTTTGCCATGTACCATCATGTTGATGGGACATAGCAAATATTCTCACTAATCGAGTTTTCTTGCTTACCCAATTCTCACTTACTCAGGTTCGTCTGTACATGCTTTTAAAAGAAATAAATATAATTCTTACAAGGGGTTGTATTATGAATACAAAAAATAGTAATTTACCTTTTGCATAGTCTTCAAGCAATAAATGAAAGTGGCCCAGCTTGCAATAAGTCTTAGGATCAATACATATGTCCCTTCTAGCGCCAGGAGAACATGCTCTTTCCTCTTCCTGTTAAAATATTATTTATTTTATTATAATGTCAACAAACATAGATTTTATTAATCTATTGAGTATTTATCTATATTTTTAACCGACTTCAAAAAAAGGAGGAGGTTCTCAATTCGTCGGAATCTTTATAAATATAATATTTTTTTATTTTATTAGTATAATAATTTTAAACAAAATCTCAAAAATACAATTTTATAAGGTCTTGAACTAATAAATATTTATGCATCAAAACAAAAATTGTATCAATACATTTTGTGAGCGACCACTGAACTGGTTAAAACTGTGTTTCAGTGGTAAGAATCAATACATATAATAAATCTGTAGAGGTCGAATTTCTGTACAAATAAAAAAAATGCTAAAAACGGAGTCAGGGGGATGTAAGAAGTGTAATAGAACTAATTTAATTTTTTTTCAAATTTTTGTTTCTCTGTTTGTCTGTTTGTATTTTTGTCTGTTTGTCTGTCTGTTTGTACGGGCTAATCTTTGGAACGGCTGGACCTATTCCAATGAAATTTTGTGTGATGGTAGCTTATGTCCCTGGTCAACATATAGGATACTTTTCATCCCGGTAAAATAAAGAGTTCCCGTGGGATAGTTAAAAAACTGCAATTAATTTAACAGCTTTGTAAACAACAACTAATGAACTTAATTTAGTAAAATTTGTTATGCTGATACCTTATGTTGCCTCTTTAACAAAATATATATATAGTAAAACTTATTAATCCAATCGAGTTCCCGCGGGAAAGAAAACATTACAAAAACAGTTAGCAGGCGTCTTTCAAGTAACAGATTTAAATGAAATTTTATGATCCTACTTTATATATTTGCCCGGTCAACATTTAAGATACTTTTCATACTGAAAAATTTGAGAGCACCCATGGGATGTTTAAAAAAACCTATAGCTACTTATCTACGTAGCACAATCAAAACGGGGTTGAAATATCGACAGTTTAAATCGTCCTTTTGATCGTGCAACTAGGTATAACTATACAAGATAACCCGTACGTAGCAGGAACGGGTTGCTACGTACACAGCAGCGCATCAGAATGCTTGATTACAATATCTGGGCGTTGGTATCATCTCAGAATAAGATAAGTTTGGTTAGTATATATATTACAATCCACGATGACACGCCCCACTCTGTCTTACTCCATGCGAATTGAGTAACATAAGCGATTTCGACAGAGTGTATAAGTAGAGGAAGCCCAAAGAAGATATAGGTAAATTGTGTGAAAGAAGATAGCACGGTGACAAAAGAGATTGGAAGAAGACTCCTTTATGGGTCCATTGAACCCAGGGACCACTCATTTATCTTGGGAAAAATAAGAAATTCCACGGGAAACATTTTTGTAAAAAAAATGAACTGCACGCGGGCGGAGCCGCGGGCAACAGCTAGTAATAAAATAAGACCTCACCTAATTCATAAACTCACTGAAGTATCATTGCCCAAGCTGGGTTTTTCAAAATTTGCCACCCATACAAGTCTAGGGGCAAAAAGCAAGTCATCTGCCTATGGCGGTTCCCAATATTTGATCTATCCATGCTTTGTCTTACTATAGATAGATATTTAACATTAGGTCCATAAAAGTTTCTATCATCTATATTCAATAGTCAAATTTCTATCTCTAGTAAGGCAAACCATGGATAGATCGAATATTTGGAACCACTTGCTCAATAATTTGTTAATCTCCAACACAAAATTTAAAAGGAAAAAATAATGCAAAGGCAAAAACAAAATTTACTGATGACTTTGGATCACTCAAAGACAGTACCTTAACTTGCACCAGCATTCCCTCCAAATATTTGACAGCCTTGAGGACCAGAGCTCGTGTTCTGCCATGCTCACTGCCGCGAAGTTTAAGAAAGCCGAACTGACGACTGAAAACATAATTACATGTATTTTAATTAAAGTCATTTTTAATACTCACAATTTATATGCATATCATAGATATAATTTATAATATAGCCAAACAAGTGACAGGTTTTACTGCCAGTTTTTCTTATATATATAATAAGAACCAGACCTAGAAAATTTCCACCCCAAGCGAAAAATGATTTGTCGTCTTTGTTGTTGACGTTTTCGATTTAACTCCAAGACTACCTAATAACAATTTCAAGATACTATCTAATGAAAAATTAACAAAACATAACAGTAATGTTGAATGTAACACATATCAAACAACTAAAACATAGTCATGTTTCAAGACAGTTTCGTATACAGGTATTTTGTGCTTATTGTTTATGGAAAGCATCAAATTTGGAACTTCCTTCTTAAAGTTTCTGCAGCAAGGTCATAGATTTTCTCTTTAAAATTACAGCAAGTACTGGTGGTACTTGGACATGTTAAAATTACATAGCTGAAATGGCAGCTACTCTTTAGCGGCAAATTCTATGTAGGGGCATAATAACCGATAAAACTGACTTCTGTTACTCCATCATAGTGTAATAGGGCTAAAATATAAGCATATATTTAAGTTTGTTTGGCCCAATTACCTGTCAAGTTCTGATAAAACTTGTAACTCTTGTGAGGTTAGATGCAACTCTTCTTTTTCGTCCATTGTCGACGAAAATCACCAAGTTTTTATGATTCAATAAGATTTTAGGAATATTAAATAAGTTATGATGTTGAAATCTTGTACATCGTTTTTAATCTTTTATTTAAAGGTACTTTTCGTTTCGCTGCTCCAGCCTCCAAATTGAAAATTTTCACCACAGATGACAGACAGACCACAAACAAAGAGTAGTATATAAACCACAAATGTTTTTCACTTAGAAAATACCACAGAACACTATACTCTTACCACAGACCACGCAGACCACAATGTTCAAATTCTGTGGAACTTCCAAACTTCAATCACACACAGTGACAGAATGGTGACAGCTACCCCTATATACCATACTACTCTATGGTGACAGCTTAGATACCTATTACGACCCTTTGATCAGGTATATTATAGAGGATCAGCTGCATTTTACTCAGCCATAGATAAATGACGTATTTTTTGAATGAAACAAATAGACCTGTTTCCAAGCCTTTCTCATTTATAGAAAGTTACGTTATTAGAACGAGACAGGCGGATTAAGTTATTGCATACCTACGCAAATGTAAAATGACGTCATACGATCTGCCAAACGAAGCTTTTTTTCTGGAACCAAATCATGGCCGTTTTTGTTTTTCCGGTGTCAGTTTTAATTTGATTTGTTATTTTGTTGAAATTTATAAATAATTTAACTGTTGTTTCATAAACAATAAATAATGGTAAAATGCTCAGTTTTAAGCTGTAACAGCAAAAGCTCTGAAAAAAAACCAGGAATTTCATTTCACAGGTAAGTAATAAAATTTTCTAGTTTTTCTTTTTGTAGCGAGTATTTTGCCTTTTTACGATGAAGTAAAGCTCAAAATCATCTTTAGTTAATTCAAAACACTCAAATTTATTCGGTAAAAAAAAAACTTCGATTATTTTTCGAGTTTTTGTTTGAATGTAAATATAGTGTTGGGATTGTATTGTTTACCAAAAATTGAGTATCGATAAAAATAAAACGTACCACTCGTACTGTTTGTCACGTTGAGGGAGGTATTATACGTCAGATCTTTAAAGTCAAAAGTCAAATATCTTTATTTCACATAGGCCTAACGAACAGGCTCTTGTAAAACGTCAATATAATATTTGTTGCTTAAGTATGGTTTAATCTATGATACGTCTTGGTTACGTCAGTCAGTAGTTGGTGTCACGTGGATAACAGAGTTTTAATTTATTACGAAAATTTATGTACGTATTTATATACGTATTCACGCGTGTATGTATGTATGCATCATGCATGTATATACTCGTAAATGTACCTTTACCTTTTTTTTTATTTCAGATTCCCGAAAAATTCTGAAGAAAGAGCTAGATGGCTAAATAATATAAGGAGACCAGCGTTTAAGCCCGCACCAGTGCTTCAATGATGTCACATAATGCGCAACCGACCGTTTCCCTCCGCAATCTCACTGTGCACCTTTCCATGCATTATATTGGTAAAAGCGAAATATTACTACTTGTTACCATACTTGTTGCTAGGTTATAAGTAAATTAAATAAAGAAAGGTTAAGTTGTTTCATTATATTATAATAATCCGATAAAATAATCCAATTTTCAAACCGTGATTTTCATTCCATATGATTAACCATCAAACTCAATATAATCTGCTAAAGGTTATTTTTTAAATTATTTGAGCTCTAGGAGTCTTCTATGTATAAGCTCTATGATGAAAAATAAAGGGTTTTACTTAAGTCAAAATAAATAAAGAAAGGAAATCTATTTTATTGAATTTTTTAACATAGCACATCAAAAGCGTCTGTGAGTTAGGTCTGTATTATGATAGTAGTTTATGCAACGGATGCATAATGGGGGGTATTAAAACATGAGTGTGAGTTTAAAAAACGAGCCGCAGGCGAGTTTTTTAATAGTATCACACGAGTGTTTTAATACCTAATTATGTAGAGTTTCATACACTACTTTATCTACGCTCAAATAATCATAAATCCAAACCATAAAATCTTGCTAACGTTTGTCGTAAATCCTTCACTTTGTTGGTAAAAGATTGTGGGTCATTTTTGTTGCAATTACTAAAATGACAGGTGGAGTTAAATTTTCTTTAGTACGTTTTACTGCTAGACATTTTTCCGCGCTAAGTTTTGACTAAGTAACAAAAATAACACATTGAAATGTTAAAAGTTAGGTATGGCGCCAAAATTCAGTTGAAAACTGCGTATAGTCTGTTAAAAAAGTCATGAAACAAAAAAGAGTAGAAAAATATTTATAGAAGTCAGATAAACTATATTTTTAGTGGATAATTAAATAATCAAAAATTATACATAATTCTTTTCAATATTCTGTATGAACACACTTTTTAATCAGTCATATAAGGCAGGGAAAAATTTTATTGTTTCCGTGAATTAATTGTTGTCTATGGTCGATCATGACTACCAACTAAATGTTGTCTGTGGACTCCTTATATAAAAAAAAAAAAAACAAAATTGAGGATTGGCTCTACACTTTTGGCTATGACGACCACAGAGAAAAGAAAGTTATTCCCGTCTGTGATGACGACACACAAAAATACAGGAACCCAGAGCCGCGTATCGTAATAGAAATTATTCAACAATCTAGAGATATTTCCATAGTACAGCTATGTTATAATGAATAACTTTTTAATAATTATAGAAGTCTGTGAATAAAGTAGGTCAATATGTGACACATTTTGATTTCATAATTCGAACTTTAAGCAATGAGCGTAGATAAAATAAATTATATACCTGAATTTTTGAATTTTGAAGGCACCCAGATTGTACTTGGCTTAGAATACGAAGGCTGGAAGGGCGTTTTACACCTATGTGGTTCGTATCAGGAACGTCAAAGAAAACGTTTCGTACAAGTTGATTGAATGTCGATCAGAATAATATAAGGATGCCACTGCTCACGGGGTCTGGCCGCTTGCGGTTTAATGATAATAGATAGATATCGTCACGATTTTTTTTCTTTCTTCATTTTATCGTAAGTTATCAGAGTTAAGAAATAATTCTGAGTTAAATAAATCATCTTTAAAATAAGTTGAGTTTCTTTATTCATTAGCTTTTGCCTGCGAAAGTAAGTAAAAATTGGTCAAAGTTGGTGCGAGTCGGGCTTGCGCACTGTGGGTTCCGCGCTATCAAGCCCCATTCTCAATGGTATTAAAGTAAACTAAACACCTAACGAATTCAAAAACGAGCACAAAAATCACGTTTGTATAGGTACAACAAAAGTGATTTTTTTTTGCTGGTTCGGGATTTTTTATTTTATTTTAATTTTACTATTTATTTCTACAGTGAATTTATAGTTATAATATATTCTGTGAAAATTTTAAGCGTCTACCTGTTACCGTTATCGATATATAGCAAAAACAATATAAAACACGTTTGTTATATGGGAGCCCCCTTAAAATTTTATTATTTTGTTATTATTTGTTGTTATAGCGGCAACAGAAATACATCATATGGATTATGTGAAAATTTCAGGTCTGTAGCTATTACGGTTCAAGAGATACAGCCTGGTGACAGACGGATACACGGACGGACGGACAGCGAAGTCTTAATAATAGGGTTCCTTTATTATCATTTGGGTACGGAACCCTAAAAAGTAGCCTATGTATGAATCTAGGATCAAATCTATCTCAATTTAAAATTTCTGCCATATCAGTTCTGTAGTTGCGGCGCGGAAGGAATATTTCCCCCGCGTGATTATTGGTTTTACACAAATCTTTGGGCAAAGTAGAGGCCAGCATATTGTTCACGCGCTGCGGAGCAGGCGTAAGGAAATTTCTTTTAAAAATTGCTTTGTTCTCGGCCCCCACGGTCCCATAGTTTCGACCCCATAAGGCTCAAATATACCCACTGTCCAGGGAGACTTTTGAGGTATCCACCTATTAGTAATTAATTAATAATTGCTTAAAATATAATATTTAAATAATGTTTCTGTTATTTTTATGTAGAGTATATTTTTAATTATCGATATTTTTTTTTTTAATTAAAATTATCGATAGGCCCCTAGCCCTAAAAGTCATTTAGGCTCCGCCCATTCGGCCATTATTTGGTCCCGGAAGCTTCACTTTCTTGTAAAACATCCTCTATAATATACCTGATCAAAGTTACGACCATATTACGACTTTATAGTAGAGAAATGAGTAGAGATCATGTGTAGAGCAAGATAGTCATTGAGATAAAATATTATAACAACAAGATACAGAGATAACAAAACTGTAGAGATACCCTATAATCCATTCTTGCCTACAGTGCTATCTTGGCGCGTGGCCAAAACTAAAACTAACGCCACTATCCTGTGATACTGTTTGATAGTTCGCTCTGTCGGTATATTGCTATTGCATGTTGAGCTGTTTTTTCTTAATATTAACTAAAGCAAAACTAAAATTGAATTAAAATTAAGAAGATTTTATATTCTGGCTGCCTTAGTTCTATAACAGCGCCCTCTTGACAATGTCATTAAAGTGCTAAGAGAGCCTTGTCGGACTGTACTTGTGTGACATGTTCAGCCATTACGCCACATGACAGATTCAAATTATTTTATTTTATCTGTACCATCACTTTGTCAAGTGACTGACATATAATTGACAAAATTTGTTATTTGACAATCGACATTTCTCAATTCTCTATCTCTTTCAAATTTCAATAGCGCAATTTTCCATCAATTTTCCGATTCCGTCTTCATTTTCATTCCAATTATTTCTTTTCTGCCGGAGAAGTGTTTTGAATTGAAACTAGTGCACTATACCTGGGCAAACTTGCATAAGTTTGGTTTATGTTTTAGTAGAGTTTGCATGTTAACTTACGTAGAAAGAAATTATTAAGTTTTTGGGACTTGAAGATAATTTTAAAATGAGTTACAGAGATTCTGTAAGTATATAACATCGTTATTTCTATTAATAGCTGCCTGTATTGAGCTTCTAGTCGTTATTGGATTGATAGATAATGCTATTGCTACATAAAAAATGGATGATACGAAAAAAAATATAAATAGAATTTATTGGCCGTGGACCTATTCTTGAGTAGTTAGTCCCGTCAAGGTCGACACTGTGGTTGTTCTAAGAGTCGTGTCGTATTTCTGATTTGTAATAGTTTCGGAGTATTATTGCCTTATAAGCGTATAGTCATAGCTCTTATTATAATAGTATTGTATATCAAATAAAATAAACATTAATTGCCAGATTGAGTGACAAATTAGGTTATCTGATTTTTCCTTGATTTCTGTAATGTGACATTCCCATCAATACTTTATTGTAATGTACTTACTTGTAATCTTTCAGATAAAGTAGCAAGATCCCAAAATTCAGATAAATAAAGTATTTACCTGAAAGTGGCAACAATCTGAATTTATTTTTAAAGACCTAGTTCTGAGAAAACAATCGCAATTGCTTGGCTCGATATTAGCCTCAAAACCAATATTTTCTTTAACCTTGTGATTGCCCAATGTCTACTCTATATTCTGTATACTTTTGGTTATTAAAAAAAAATGTGTAGTTTTACTATGAATAAGTAGTGCTTGAATTCAAAATGTTCCTTGGTCCTTGCTTGTTGTTATACATAGCACAGCAAAGAATATATATTTCTCATGCTTTACTACAACCTAATGTCTGTTACTTTGGCAGTACTCACTCTACCCGAGGTCTCATTCATACAGTGCAGGCTCCAACTTGAAGACACTGATGGTATTTATCGCCTACATAGCTCTTTAAACTGTTTTATATGAGACAGCGGGGCTTTTTTATTTTTTTATTTCGGTTTTATAAAATACATATGCTGCAATATCTTGCTGAACGCTGTATAATAAAATGGGTAAACCAACCACCTGTTAGGTTCTGTTTCACACTTAAGGTTAAAAAGGGTTCAAACCAAATAAAATCCAAAACGCAAAAGAGTTCCAATCGCACTTAAGCAAAATTAGGCTGTATAATAATGGTTTGAGACATAAATTTTTTTTTTTTTTTTTTTTTTTTATACTTTATAGGTTTACGCTTGACCACAATCTCACCTGATGGAAAGTGTCGATGTGGTCGAAGATGGAGCGCGCTTACCTAGAAGATGCCTATTCACTCTTTTTTTAAAAGCACCCAGGTCGTAACATGCGGGGAAAACAGATTTCGGGAGAGAATTCCAAACCTTAGCCATGCGTACTAAAAATGAAGAAGCGAATCGCTTCGTGCGTACTGGTGGTATGGCGACGACATAGGGATGAAAGTTCACCCGGTGTCTTGCGGTGCGGTGGAAAAATGGTGAGGGAAGAACCAGATCAAACAGCTCCTGAGCACACTCCCCGAAATATATCCTATAAAAAACCGTCAGGCTCGCCACCTTGCGGCGATGCTCAAGACTATGAAGCTTCGCCACAAGAGGCGAGCCCTCGCCAATGAGTCTCCTAGCCCGACGATCTACAGCATCTAAGGCCGCCAGCTGGTATTTGGCGGAACCATCGAAGAGGTGGCTGCAGTACTCCATACAAGACCGAACTTGTGCCTGGTACAGAGTGGTCAGTTGTTTAGGAGTGAAGTACCGCTTGACTTTATTAAGAATGCCAAGCTTTTTGGCGGCAGTCTTGGCTTTAGCTTCGATGGATCTACCGAAGTTAATGTTAGCTGAGATGTCGAGGCCTAGGAGATCAATGTGGTCGGTTACAGGTACGGATATATTTCGGAAAGTGGGAGTTAAGGTGAAGGGACTCCTTTTAGCTGTCAGTAGGCATGCCTGTGTCTTAGTGGCGTTGAACTCTACCAAATTGGCATCGCCCCAGTCGGAGACTTCTTTAAGGGTGGAGTTTAAACGCGCAATCATCGCCTCTCTGTGCTCGTTGATGTCATTCGTTCCGGCGCGCGGACTGGACATATATCTCTCCGTTACTGTGCTGTCATCTGCATACCCAAGGATTCCGGGCTTTAAAATTACAATGTTTTAGTTTGTTTATGAAAATACACATGTACCCTCGTTTATATAGGGTCTCGGGACACATTTTTTCGTTAATTTTGTATCTCACCTGCGGTCCATAGATTTATATGCCAATGGTTTACACCATGTTATTGCACTGTGCACAGTGAGATTTTGCATCAACTATAATATTTTATATTAATCTAATCCTCATTTACAACTAATTAGTAATTTTATCTGTTTAATTATACACTACATTGTTATTGATTTAGAATCATAATAATAGAATGCGGTTGAATGTCTCAATAATGTCATAGTGATAATGATAAGCCACAACATACAGACTACTGCTTTGAAATTAACATGCATGCAATTAAATTAAAAAAACCGGCCAAGTGCGAGTCGGACTCGCGCACCGAGGGTTCCATACCATAAAAGAAGTAAAACATTATAAAAGAATCACTTTGGTTCATGAATTTACGAGTATAATTTACATGTAGGTACTTTTGTAAGCAAACCGCAAACGTAACTTTGTTTTTGCCGGTTTATTGTTATTATCATAAAAAGTATAATTGTTAGAGAGTTGATTTTATTTTTCCTGTAAATATACGTTTACTTCTATTGATCATAATTATTTCAGATTTTTCTATTGGTAAACTTCGGAGATAAGGGGGGGAACGGTATTTTTTTCGACAGTTTGCCCAATAAATCGAAAACTATCAGGCATAAAAATAAACAAAAATCGGTTTTAGAATACACAAGTGACGCCCTTTCATATGATACCCCACTCAATATTGTTATCTCATTTTGAAATTTTGACGACCCGGTTTTCCCCTCTTTTTAAATAAAAATAAAAATGATTTTCAATTTTTAATGATTGCAATGCCGGCGCGTTGCAATTACCTACAACTATTCCAAATTTCAGGTCGATAACTTTAGTAGTTACTGAAATAATCGAGTGTGACAGACGGACGGACGGACGGACGGATGGAGAAAGTCTCACCATAAGGGTTCCATTTTTACCATTTTGGTATGGAACCCTAAAAACATGTTATGTTGTGAAAATAATGATAGCGTCACTAAAGTACAGAAAAGTGTTTGATAAATACTTCAATTATAAAAACTAACCCGGTACAAATAAGATCCCTACAAATAGAGGTGAAATAGTTAGTAGCTCTGTTTTCTCTTTTTCCTTTGAATGCCAAATTATTGACAACAGATAAAGACAAAACAGAGTATAAGTATTCCATCGCTATTCCACGTTTATTTGTTAGGCGGTATATTGGGCCTCTTCAAAAATAATAATATACATCAGTATATGGTTATGTGAGTGTGTGTGTATGAGTGTAATTAATATTTTTGTGTCAGCGCAATCTGTAATCAGTCCCAGCTCTCTCTCTCAATGGGCCAGTTATTGTGTGGGTGTGTCTCAAATAAGTGTACCACGCAGAGCTACGGGTCGTCGCCGTCGTCGCTGCTGGGCTCGGTGTCGTCGTTCCGCTCGCGGCCCTACAGCGGCGTGAGTAGCCTGGGGCTCGGCGTCGCGTACAGCAGCCCTACGCCCGATGTCAACGAAGTTTACCCTGGTCTCTTTGTTGGAGACGCGTAAGTTTATTTTCTTGTCCACAAATTTTTCGCACTACGATTCTCTTTAAACACTACGACTCTATAATTTGGTATTGTGTAGTCAACATCTCACATTCAAGCTATGGATAATGATGTAACCAGCTACTAGCAACAGAGTTCCCTCAAAACTATATTCAGGGACGGATAAACAAATTTCTTAAAGAGCCGGCAACGCATTTGCAATTCCTCTGGTGATGCAAATGTCCCTGGGCGCGGCGGTGATTGCTTAGGTGACTATAAAAAAAATTAACAATATTTATGTCAGGGCCGCAATAACCATTTTTCTGCCATACATCTCATAGATAAGTTTCAAAGGTATCAGACACAAAAAACAGGACCTGCTTCTGCTGTACAGGGTTGCTGCCAAGGACAAGGCATTCCTCCGTCGGATGGGCATCAACTACGTGCTGAACACGGCGGAGGGGAAGCGCTACACGCAAGTCGACACAGACCACATGTACTACAGAGACTGCCCCGGACTACATTACAAGGGCTTCCAGCTGATGGACATGCCGTCCACAGACATATCCAAGTACTTCCACATCGCTGCCAACTTCATTGATGAAGGAATTTCTCGAGGAAGTGAGTAAACTTGGAGAATTTTGTATAAGTACAGCAAATTATTTTTGCAGAATGATAGAGTTTGTCTCTATGATTCTTCATAAAAATGGGAAATGCTTTCCAAAAAACCAACTTCAAATGCCACTACAAAGAGTGAAATAATTTTTATTTAAATTTTAGGTACCTACACCAATTCGAAGTCGGGCAATGTTTCATACAATCCCTAATAGTCCTTCTTACTTACTTGATGTGCGAAGAAATGACGAAGTCATAGACAATCGCCCGACTTCGAATTGGTATAGGTACCTAAAATTTAAATAAAAATTATTTCACTCTTTGTAGTGGCATTTGAAGTTGGTTTTTTGGAAAGCATTTCCCATTTTTATTTTATACTTTTTAGTGGAAAACAATAAAATGCACAAGGCGTTGTAAAAATATCCAAATTGCTTGGGGTGTGTTCATAAAATTTGAAGAGATACCTCAAATTCACCAAGATCCCATCATCAGACCCTGACTTGATGACTTTAGTCATCAAATCAGTATCTGCTAGCAAATGCACCAGTAACTATAAAAAATACCCAACTCGCTTCAAGTATACTAGCAAAATTTGAAGAGTTCCCTCGATTTCACCAAGATCCCATCATCAGACCCTGACTTGATGACTTTAGTCATCAAATCCGTATCTGCTAGCATATGCACCAGTAACTATAAAAAATACCCAAATCGCTTTAAGTATACTAGCAAAATTTGAAGAGTTCTCTCGATTTCACCAAGATTCCATGATCAGATCCTGACCTGATGACCATAGAACAACTTGGAAAATATTACTCTTTCTAATAATACTCAAATAGTTTCATGGGTCCATATAAAATTTGAAGAGTTCCCTCGATTTCTCCAGGATCCCATCATCAGATCCTGACCTGATTAAAATGGGACCATCTGGAAACAAAACCCTCTTAAACAAAAAAAGAATTTTTCAAATCGGTCCACGCGTCTTCGAGTAATCGGGGAACATACATAGAAAAAAAAAAAGATTCCGACGAATTGAGAACCTCCTCCTTTTTTTTGAAGTCGGTTAAAAAATTACTTGCTTAGTTGTTAACACATAATTTTTCTCAAATCAAATTAGTTGTCTTTGTACATTTATTTGATATTTAATTTATTCATTAGGAGTAGGTACCTTTGTTACAAAAATTAAATGAAGTTATGATGATCGGAGCTTGAAAATTAGTGAAACATGGAACAATTTTCATTGGAAGTGTTTTTCAATCCTTATCGACATAATATTTCTTACTACATGGTGGACTAAATTAAAATTCATATACAAAATACCTTTACCTACCTACTTATAATACACACACTCAGCTATGTGTCGCTAGCTAATTATACATTTTAAATCTACGAAGTACTTACGAGTACTAACAAGATTGCCTCAAGTCATGACATAACGTACCTACTCATAACAAATGCAACAGTGCTAGTGCTCACGTCATTTGCAGCAAGTATAGATTCTATAGATCACTTGTGTCCTGCCCCTAGAGTCTGCAAAAAGACATACCTAGCGGCGACGAGCTAACGCCTATACGCTGATTGGTTAATGCTTGCGTCAGTTTTGCAGCCAAGGCGACAATTGGCTGCTAATGGCGTCGTTGCTATGGTTAGCGACCACGCAGGTTGCGTTGGTATGGTTGTTATGGTTTGACGTCCGCTCTGGCGCAGTGGCGCGCGCTCGGATTTTCGAGTGGGAGGTCGCGGGTTAGATTCCCGCCACGGGCCACTTTGGAATTTTATTATTTCTAAATTGGCACAGGTCTGGTCTGGTGAAAGGTTTCGACTAGTTACCACCCTACCAGAAAAGACGCACCGCCAAGCGATTTAGCGTTCCGGCGCGATGCTATGTAGAAACCATCAGGGGTGAGTTTACTTGCCCCTTTCAAGTTAATACGATAACATCTTCGGCTGCATCATCACTTACCATCAGGTGAGATTGCAGTCAAGTACTAACTTGTATAAAACAAGTATAAAACTTATATAAAACTAGTGTAAAAAACTATATACACTACATATAACTTGTATAAAACTAGTGTAAAAAAATCCTATCGCTGATTGGTTAATGCTTGCGTCAGTTATGCAGCCACGGCGACAATTGGCTGCGTTGCTATGGTTACCGTCGATGGTTGGCCGATGTACAATTTGATATTTCAATCGCACGGCTGCAGGTCGCGTGCTGGTGCACTGCATGATGGGCGTGTCGCGCTCGGCGACGTGCGCGATCGCGTTCCTCATGATCAAGCGCGGGATGTCCCTGACGGAGGCCATGGCGCTGGTGCGCTCGCGGCGCGACATCCACCCCAACGACGGCTTCGTCCGCCAGCTGCAGGACCTCGACAGGGAGCTGCGCCTCTCGCGGGTGCGCTGACATCGAACCCCCCTGCCCTCCGTCTACAGTCTGTCCTTCGAAATCGGCAACCCGCGACTGCGAGTACGGAGCCTCGATCGAGCTTACACTAGTCGCTATTGAATTTTAATTACTGGTTAAGTATGTATCGATCAGACTAAAGGACTAATAAAGCGGCCTAGAATCAATGAAACGATAGATCAGAATTATCTTGTCACTGGAGGGAAGTGAGTAGGTATGCAAAATTTGAGGACCGCATTCCATCACTACCATGTAAATATGTATTGAAATATAATCGTAGCATGATATAATTGAAGCAAATGCAATGATATAATAAAATAAAAAATAGCAATGATATAATTGAAGCAAAAGGCGGATTTCGCAGAATTGTGATTGCTGCAAAGACACAGGGCAAATTGGATAGGTATATTATTTCCAAATAAAAATAGTTACGCAATGTGTATAGTCAAAAGTTTCACAGAGTTCAAACTTAGTTATCCTTTGCTATTTACGTTCAAACAGGTGAGTCAGTATTACACTTGTGTATATTTTCGACCAGTGTTTTTGAAGGTAGAATATTTGAGCGATTACCGGTCCTCACATTAATTTGCATACTGAACGACTTCCAGACCCCTCGACGTTTACCCCTAGAGCCGATCTTCTCCATAGAGAGTGAGTTCTGCCCGGGATTGCTTCCTTACCCGGGCGATGAGTCAAGGGGGCGCAACGCGCTCCCGTTCTTCTAGCCTCGGTTAGGGGCTAAGGTCTTGCTCTTGGCTTTTGGTCTATTGGAGCCGTTTCAATTTGGACTATTGTTGTTGGTGACTCACTCTTATTGCCACTAGTGACTAGCCCTAGGCTTGCAGAATTCCAAACAACTGTATTGAGTTGTACATAAAAGTTTCATGTAGGTCTCCATCAAATTTTTCCTTTAGTCTGTACTCTGTGGTCTTTCGTAACGATTTCTAATTAACAAACAGAATGGAGCATTTTAATAATTTTATGGACCTTTTCAAAATCTCAGATTTGATTATAGTTATACAGTAATTAATCTATAGTATTGCTCTTCTGCTGTTGTAAGTTAAAACAATATAAAAATATTTCAAACAGTCATCATACAGGGTGTTAGAAAAGTGGTCATTTGTCACCAGTAAGAAGATGTTCCCAGAGTGTAACAAACAAGTTTCTCATAAAAATACATCCTGTATGATTAACAAAATGTATTATTCTCGTGTGCCATTTTATTTAACTCTTACTAAAGGTTAAAAGTTATTATTTTTGACACATTATTATTAGTTGTAAGCTGACGAATATTTAAGACGATAAGTGTGTGACAGTGATGTCAGTTTGACTATAGTACAACTCTAGCCTTAAATTAAAAAGAAACTTCACTAAATACTATCATACAACTGTTGAGAAATGCATTATGCACACAGTCAATGTAAAAATTAGAATATATACTTCTATTTTTAGTGAACTTATATATAATTGTTGTCATTCTAAAATCTCACAATACTAATGGGTGATACATAGTAACTCATGAATACATTTAGGTATAACTAGCTGATGCGCACGGCTTCGCCTGCATGTACTTTGGGTTTATACATATCCCGTTATAATGAGCTAACTTTAAAAAAAGACATATGGTGTCGGGCTTTAGTTTGAAACATTTAAATGAGAATATTTCTGTCGTAAGTACGTGATTTTTGCGTAACTTTAACGGTTTACGCAGCGCATACAACGAAAGCTCTCCAAAAGAATTTTTTCCCCCGTTTTTGCAACATTTTTCATTGACGCTCCGCTCCTTTTGGTCATAGCGTCATGTTTTAATTTATTATAGCGTTCCTCGATAAGTGGAAAAATAAATTTAGGTACCATTCGGACAGATATGTTCAAACTAAGGTTCAAACAAATAAACAAACCCTTCAGCTTCCCTTCATTTATCATTAAACGATAATAATTAATCATAATATTATTATGTAATTAGGAGTAAATATAAGTAAATATATTGTTTCAGTAAATGAGTAGATTTAAAAATAATATACATACAATGAATTAATGTGTATAACTTTAATGTTATCAAGAGATATGATATTAATTTGCCAGCAGTAAGTATAACTGAAACTGAGCAATTTCAAAAATTATTGTTTACTTTTTCAAAGACTGGCGCCAGTGTATATTATTTTAGTAAAATATTTATTTATAGAGCCAAGAGAGATATTGTTATTTCAAATACAGGGTTGTTTAAGGTTTTAAAAATATTTTTGGACCTAAATACTTTGCTTATCATTTGGGAAATTACTATATGTGCATCTAACTCTTCAACAGTGTTAGCAAAAAAGATGTCAGGTATAGTTATATATTTTTTTGGTCAATACATTTTCTAAAAATGAATCCTAGCTAGATCAATTTATCGCCCCCAAAACCCCTTGTATACTAAATTTCATGAATATCGTTCGAGCCGTTTCCGAGATTCAGATTATATATAAATATATATAATATATACAAGAAATGCTCGTTTATACTCGTAGGTATGGGATTATCAGTGAAGCAACCTCAACCCTGCTTTTGGATTAGTAGGTAACCCTTAGAACTAAGCATTCCCAGATTTATGTGGGTACTTTCGATTCTACAAATTATTAATTATATTATTTATACATCATATTCAATGATCGCTATTGCATTGTTAAATCTATGAATATCCGGGGCAATAATTTCGTTATGAAACGCACTTTGCTTTTATGTAAGGGGCACTAAATTTGCCAATAAGAACGTGTGGTATAGTACGTGGCAATTAAATTGACCCAAACTTTACTTTTGTGTATATTTCTGTCAATTTTGTGTATATTTTCATTCTCAATAAGTGTAATATTCATGAACAAATTAAATTAACCTTTATTAAACCTACTTGAATAATAGTCCCTAAATAGAATCTGGCCTAAAGTGTGTCAATGGTATGGGGTCAAGTGTCAGCAATTATTGTTAAGGACTGTGCTGGCTGCCAACTCGACTTGGCCGCGCCGCGCACGTGGGGTGTGTCATATTCTATTTTAATATATCGAACAATTAAAATCACTTTCGTTCTTAATAATGACCAACACTTTTGCTGTTTTTTTATTGCTATATCTTTGCTATTATCGTATTTACGTTTGTGTTTTTCAAAATCTATTATTACTTATAATAAAACTGTAAAGGGTCGAATTCTGTACATTGAAGATATTTTGAAAATTTTTGTTGGAGGACACTATTTAGTCGATACTGAAGCCAAAACTGTAATTTGTTTAATTTTTGTCTGTCTGTCTGTCTGTCTGTCTGTCTGTCTGTCTGTCTGTCTGTCTGTCTGTCTGTTTCACGACCGGGCATCACGGCTAATCCGCTGGATGGATTTAAATGAAACTTGACATGATTATAGTTCATACCCCGAGGTAGGACATAGGATACTTTTTGTCCCGAAATTCATCATGGTTTCCCTGGAAGACAGCATCAAAGTCCAAACGTTTTTTAGTTATAATTCATAAACGCGTTGTCCGATTCCATTCATTATTTTTTTTTAGAAAGGAGGTTCTTTAGAGATTATTCCATACAAATCTTATCATCATCACTTTTGTAGTTCAGAAATTACAGACATCAGAACCTTTAAGTTCAAGTAGGTAGGTGACTTGAAACTCGGAATGCACAAAGAACCTAGGGCTAGGACGTAGGGCTCAAGTAAGACTGGAGTACCCTTACAGCCGTAAATAAATAGGCTTAGCAGGAGATTTTGTATGGTTTAAAATTTTTCACTTTTAGGGTGAACAAAAATCATGTAACTGGCGTTATCGCTACGTTATACCGTATAGCGCCATCTCTACAATTTATGTGGAACTTGAATGTAAAACTCTGAGATAGGTACTACCGAATTTTTTAAAATAAAAATTAACTGTCATGTTATTTACTGTTTCCTGACTTTATATTAAGATGGCACTGTTAAAACATGAACAGATTTAAACTTTATCATCCGCAATATGGAAAGGGTAAGATAATGGTTCACAAATATTTTTAACTCCTAGGTCTTATCGATCCTAACCGACTGACTGTCATCTAAGGTCTTTTTATACGTAAGGAAATATATAGCCATTGTCCATTCTGATGTTTTGAATTGTATTGAGATGAAGCAAAGATTTTTAAAAGACTCTTATATTATGTTGGGCTGGGGAATATTGTTAGTAGAGTGATTTATCCCAGTGGTACCTACCCCCTGTGTGGTTCTACCACCAGTACAACTTTTCACATGGTTTAATAATTTTTGACATATTTCGTGGTTTCAGAATAAAAATCACAATGAAAAGGACAATTTTCGGCACAAGTCGTGGTCACGTAGTGACCACGACCTGTGCCACTGGGTCGAAATATCGACAGTTAAAATCGTCCATTTGATCTTTCAACTACGTATTAATGAAACTTTATATAATTATTAAGAAAAAGGAGTTTTCAAAATCACCACAAGATAACCCGTGCAAAGTAAGAACCGGTTTCTGTACAACATCACACCAGAATCCCGCGAAAAATCAAGGAATTCCAGTAGGAAGGTATATTATGTAAAAAAAAATCGTAATTCACGCGGGCGGAGCCGCGGGCAACAGCTAGTGTGTTAATATATTTGTTATAGTTGTAAAAAAATGTTTAGTTTTATCGATAATGGTGTACTGGTTGATACATATATAAGACATTGAGGATCTCCAAAATGAAACCACAAGTTGTTTCTCTGAAATAACAAAGTTTTGTTTTATTACAAGTTTTGTTTTATTTTACAATTATCTAGTTATTATCAAGTTAAGGCAATTACACTTCTATCTCACCTGAAATAACAAAGAAACGACATTTAAAGTTCACTATATCTCGAGTCCTCAATCACATTCTTTCTATGAGTTTTTATTACGATAAAAAATGCACAAAACAATTTCAGCGTCCCTCGCCATTTTAAATCATCGACACAGATCACTAATCATAGGTACCTATGCGACAGACAGCTGATACGCGAAGCGCGGCAAATTCAAATGAATGAAATGTCACTCATTTCATTACATCTCCCCCCCTAAGAGCGAAAATTCTAAGCAATATATCTGTAAAATGTACTTATAAGTCATCTTCATATTCATTATCATCTCCTTCATCTTCTTCAGCCTCTGTTATGACAGGTTGCAATTTTGTTATATGAAATAATGTTGATTCTGTTTTTCTGTTGCCTGTATCAATCCTATAAATGGAATTCGATATTTTCTCTATTATCTTGAAAGGGCCTATTTTTAATTCGTCTAATTTCTTTCTATTCAGTCTATTTCCATTTTCTACATATACACTGTCTCCTACATTAAATTCTTGCATTTTTCTATTTCTATCAAATATTTTCTTGTTATACTCATGAGATTTTATTGTATTCTCTAATGCCAATCTTCTATCAGCAATCCACTTGTCTTCCTTTTCCATCGTTTTGAATTCATTTGGTAGAATACTGACATTTGTGCCATCCAGTAAATATTTTGGTGCAAAACCTGTAACGGAGTGTTCTGTTTCATTATATTTTTGTATACATTCTCTTGCCAGTGTTGTCCATGTTCTCTTATTATTTTTCTCATTCATTTTACACCTTATTTTATTTACTATTGTTTGGTTTAATCTTTCATTCAAGCCGTTCGAGAATGGTGTATTCACGGCTGTAAAAATTAGTTTAATATTATTTTCCTGCAAAAATTGTTTAAATTCTCTTGAATTTATGCCCGGATATTGATCTGTCAGGATAATTCCAATCTCATCTGTCTCTAGTACTTTCTTTGTTAAATTTATAAAGTCACATGCATTCTGGGTTTTCGAAGTCGCAATAAATGCATATCTTGTGTAGTGATCTACTAAAAGGTGTAGATATTTCTTTGTAGACCTAGATCCTCCAAATCCACCAATAGTATCCATTGACATTATTTCAAATGGTTTGGTGGCTGGTCCCAGTTGTGACAGTAATCCAATTTTTTTTTGACATCTTGATTTATTTTTTATGCATATTTCACATGTTTTACAAATATTTATGATATTTTTTGTTAGGTTTATAGCCGTATATATTGAACTTATTTTTTTCTGCAGTTGTCTGATCCCAATATGGCATAAATCTTCATGCACCTTTTTTATAAGTTTTTTACTAAATTCTTCTGAGAGGATAATCTTTTCCTGTTTCTTTATTTTTTTATAATAGATATTATTTTTTAGTATTAAATTTTGTTTCTTTTCTCTTATTGTTTCATTTTTCTCTTGGTCTCCAACTATATCTTTTATTTGTATTAAATTAACTATTCTCAATGTTTCCTCTCTGTTATCTTCTGGTTCTAATACAGGGTTTCGGCTCAAACAGTCTGCTTCTACATTTTCTTTACCAGGTATATATTTTACGGTAAAGTCATACTGAGATAGGTAGTATGTGAGATCACCCAATTCTTCATCTGTCCTGCATTTAATGTTCATGTTCTCTAGAGGTTTGTGATCTGAGTAAATGGTGAATTGTTTTCCGATGAGCCAGTGCTGCCAATATTTAACAGCTTCTTTCATAGCAAGACATTCTAAATATATAGCCTTTTTCCGTTTTTGATGTTCATTCAATTTTTTTGAGAAATATGCCACCGGTTTGTCTTTACCATCTAGTTGTGTCTGTTTTAATATTGCTCCAATGCCCTCCAAAGATGCATCGGTAAAGATTTTGATTGGTAAGTCTTTGTCGAATATTTCCAAGACCGGTTGCGAACATAAATATCTTTTTGTCAGATTGAATGCTTCTTCACATTTCTCTGACCATACAAATTTCTCGTTTTTTCGTAATAAATTGTGTAATGGATCTAAGATAATTGCACTTCTTGGTATATAGTCATGGTAGAAGTTTATTTTTCCCAAAAATTGTCTAATGTTCTTTTGCGTCTTAGGAGTTGGAAAGTTCCTTATTGAAATCAAATTGTCTTTTAGTGGTCTTACTGAATTGTTCTGAATTATATGGCCGAGGTATTTTACCGAGTCTGAAGCAAAGGTACATTTCTTAAACTTCAGTCTAAAGCCTTCTTTAATTATTGCCTCTAATACATTTCTAATGTGCCTTATATGTTCTTCAAAGGTAGACGAGTATATCAAAATATCATCAATATAGTTAACAGAGTATCCTGTGAGATTGTGTTTTCTTAGAATATTGCTTAAGATTCTCTGGAAAATTGCTGGTGATGTTTTCAAGCCAAAAGGGAGGCAGGTCCACTGGAAGTGGCCATCTTGTGTGACAAATCCTGTTTTACTTCTGTCTTCCATACGTAATGGTATTGCCCAAAATGCTGAGTTTATATCTAGTGTAGTAAAATACTTGCAATTTCTAGTTTTGATAATTAGATCATCTATCAAAGGAAATGGTTGAGCTTGTGGTATAACTATTTTGTTTAACTCTCTGAAATCTACACATAAACGGGATTTTCTATTTTCACCTTTTTTAAACGCCAATGTCACTGGAGCAGCGAAAGGACTGTATGATTCTTCTATTAAATTGTTCTTTAGTAACATCGATATTTGCTCTTCAATTTCTAATCTATCTTGTATTGTACATCTGTATGGTCTTTTACTACAATATTTATTTACTTGTAAATCTATGCGAGCTTCATAATCTTTAACTGAACCTATATCATACTTGTCCTTAGCAAATATTGTTTTATATTCCTTTATAATTTTCTCTATCTCAATTTTCTTTTGATTATCTAAATGGTCTGTCATACTTATAAATTCCTCTGTTTCTATGTGTTCATTGAAATTTACTGTATATTTTTTTATATTATTATCTTCATTTCTGTTATCTTTAGACATCCTGTCTATTTTATTTGTTATTTTCTTTTGTTCTATCTGCAAGTTCTCATTTTGGGTTAATCTGAATTTCTTTATCATATCTAATCCGATTATGAAATCATCAAAATCTTCATTTTCTACTATGTATACATCCACCTCTTCTTCTAAATCAAATATTTTAATTTTTATTGTTATCAAGCCATCCATCTTCTTCACACCATTAACCGTTTTCATGTATGCTATGTTCACATCATCTTTTTTTTCTTTTACTTTTATTAATCTTGAATTTATTATAGAAATCTGTGAGCCTGAATCATAAATACCACTCACTTCTAGTTTATTTTCTAATAAAAGCTTGATTTTGATTAATGGTGTGCTTACTAGTTTTTTTCTCAGTATTTATGTCTACTTCAATTATGGAGTTATTGTTTACATTTTTAGTTTTAAGAACTTTTTCAGGTTCATTTTTATTTTTCTTGAACCAACATGACTCCTCCGGATGATATCTTATTCCTTTGTCCAAAGACTCACAAGTCTTACATGACTTCTTCTCATAAGTTTTATTTTTATTATAAAATGTACTGCTCTTTATGTTAGTTGAGTTTTTCTTATACATCGTGCCTTCATATTTTCTTATCTCGTTGAACAAGTCAGTAGTGTTGTTGAGTTCATCCCTGTTTAACTTATTTAAGATAAATCCAGGTAAACCAGTTGCAATAAGATCTATCATTGTTTTGGAATCTATAGATTTGTTTATATCTAATAAAAGCCGTTCTTTTTTTATGGCATAATCAATTAACTGTCCTTCTTTATACCTAAATGCGAGAGCATATGTGACTATGTCCCATCCTTGGTTTTTAAAAGTTTCTAAAAACTTGTCTTTCCATTCACTCCATTCAGAATTTATTGTTAGTTTTATGATCATCGAGCTATACCAATCCAAACAAGGTTTATCTAAAAATAACCTCAAAATATCTATTTTTGTCTCATCTTTTGTTATATTAAAGCGCGCACACTCTTTTTCAAAAATTTCTATCCATTGCATCGCATTAGGATTTTTGCTTGTGAATTTTTCAATAATAAATTTTTCTGAGATATGTTTTAAGTTATGTTGACTTTCTTTCTTAGTTGTAGTTTCTATTAATTGTTCCAAGATTTGTTGCAAAGTGTCATTTTTGTCCTTTGCTTGTGTTGTGCTCACTTCATCTAAATATTGATCTAAAAATTGCATATTACCTTCCTCATCTACATATGTCTTCTTTAGATTTTCATCCAACTTTATCCATACTTTTCTACTCTGGTGTCTTTTTTTAATGCTATTTTTTACTTTTGCGAAAGTGTTCGTTTTAACAATATATGTATGATGACTCACCGGCTTCAGTTCCTCGGGTAAAACATAACATTTTCCTTCTTCAGTACATATTGAAGTTATGGCTAATACATTTGATTTGCCATCATTTGAGGCTATCATCGTAAACTCAAACTGAAGCCGGTCCATATTCTCTTAGTTCACAAAAATGTCGTTTTATAAGACATTGAGGATCTCCAAAATGAAACCACAAGTTGTTTCTCTGAAATAACAAAGTTTTGTTTTATTACAAGTTTTGTTTTATTTTACAATTATCTAGTTATTATCAAGTTAAGGCAATTACACTTCTATCTCACCTGAAATAACAAAGAAACGACATTTAAAGTTCACTATATCTCGAGTCCTCAATCACATTCTTTCTATGAGTTTTTATTACGATAAAAAATGCACAAAACAATTTCAGCGTCCCTCGCCATTTTAAATCATCGACACAGATCACTAATCATAGGTACCTATGCGACAGACAGCTGATACGCGAAGCGCGGCAAATTCAAATGAATGAAATGTCACTCATTTCATTACACATATATAATGTGAGTGAGTAACGAAAGGATTCATCGGAAATATTTTTTCCAAGTTTTTATCTCTATATATATTTACTCTACTCTTTTGACCCAGTACTGAGGAAAGACCGTCGCACATGATTGGCTAGAAATATTATCGTTCGTCCTTATCGTTTGAATATGGAATTGTGCGTAAGAGATTACCCCATCCTGAATGACAACATAATATACCTACAAGGACTTAAAAAAAAAATGTGTAGGTATTTATTATTATGGTTTTAATACTCTAGTATTCAATTACAATGGTTTCACAATGGTTTTACAATGGTTTGTAATTGGTATTTTCCTTTGATAATTGATTATATAGATACACTAGCAAACCCTGCGAACTCCGTTTCGCCACCAGATGGCTTTCCCGCTAAAAAGATTTTCCCGCTTTTCTGTTGAATTTTTTCTGAATTTTCTTTGCTATAAACCTCACGGAGCCCGAGACCTTTCCAACGAATGCAAAACCGTGGAAATCGGTTCGTGCGTTCTGGAGTTATAGCGTCAGGAAGGAAAACCCGACTTATTTTTATATAGTAGAGATACACTAGCGGACGCCCGCGGCTTCGCTCACGTTGAACCTCTGCTTTACAACCTCAGGCGTTTAATTTCCAAAATTCCTATCGTACTTAACTGCTATTTATTTTAATTTTTACGACAAATTCTTTCTTTGTTCTTGCTGCTATAGTCACTTATCGATTTTGAAAATATGAGGTCGTCAAAAAGTTAAATATAGTTCAATTAGGGTTCCGTACCTAAAGGGTAAAACGCGGGAACCCTATTACTAAGACTACGCTGTCTGCTCGTACGTCCGTCCGTCCGTGCTTGCTTGCTACTATGGTCCGATATCGGTTTTGAAAGCATTCAGCCCATTAACAAAAAAGTAAAAAATTGCAACCACTTTTTTCTTCCTTTCTTCAAATTCTTTCTCTATGGTTGCTGTCATAGTAAGATATTGATTTTTAAAGCAATCGGCCCAGTAACAAAAAAGTTCAAAATGGCGGCCAGTTTTTTAAATTTTGACCACAAATTCCTTCTCCAAGCTTGTTGCGATACTCAAATATCGCTTTTCAGAGCAATCGGCCCAGTAACAAAAAAGTTCAAAATGGCGGCCACATTTTAAATTTTGACCACAAACTCCTTCTCCATGCTTGTTGCGATACTCAAATATCGATTTTCAGAGCAATTGGCCCAGTAACAAATAAGTTCAAAATGGCGGCCACTTTTTTTTTAATTCTGACCATAAATTCGTTCTCTATGCTCGCTGCGATACTCAAATATCGATTTTCAGAGCAATCGGCGCAGTAACAAAAAAGTACAAAATGGCGGCCACTTTTTTAAATTTTGACTACAAATTCCTCGTCCATGCTTGTTGCGATACTCAAATATCGATTTTCAGAGCAATCGGCCCAGTTACAAAAAAATTCAAAATGGCGGCCACTTTTTTAAATTTTGACCACCAATTCCTTCTCCATGTTTGTTGCGATACTCAAATATCGATTTTCAGAGCGATCGGCCCAGTAACAAAAAGTTCAAAATGGCGGCCACTTTTTAAATTTTGACCACAAATTCCTTTTCCATGCTTGTTGCGATACTCAAATATCGATTTTCAGAGCAATCGGCTCAGTAACAAAAAAGTTCAAAATGGCGGCCACTTTTTTAATTCTGACTATAAATTCGTTCTCTATGCTCGCTGCGATACTCAAATATCGATTTTCAGAGCAATCGGTCCAGTAACAAAATGTTCAAAATGGCGGCTACTTTTTTTAAAATTTTGACCACAAATTCCTTCTACAAGCTTGATGCGATACTCAAATATCGATTTTCAGAGCAATCGGATCAATAACAAAAAAGTTCAAAATGGCGGCCACTTTTTTAATTCTGACCATAAATTCGTTCTCTATGCTCGCTGCGATACTCAAAAATCGATTTTCAGAGCAATCGGCCCATTTAAAAAAAAGTTCAAAATGGCGGCCACTTTTTTAAACTTTGACCACAAATTCCTTTTCCATGCTTGTTGCGATACTCAAATATCGATTTTCAGAGCAATCGGCTCAGTAACAAAACAGTTCAAAATGGCGGCCACTTTTTTAATTCTGACTATAAATTCGTTCTCTATGCTCGCTGCGATACTCAAATATCGATTTTCAGAGCAATCGGCCCAGTAACAAAAAAGTTCAAAATGGCGGCCACTTTTTTTAAACTTTGACCACAAATTCCTTTTCTATGCTTGTTACGATACTCAAATATCGATTTTCAGAGCAATCAGCCCAGTAACAAAAAAGTTCAAAATGGCGGCCACTTTTTAAATTTTGACCATAAATTCCTTCTCTATGCTTGCTCCGATACTCAAATATCGATTTTCAAAGCAATCGGCCCAGTAACAAAAAAGTTCGTAATTTTTGTATGGGAAAATCCCTTAAATGTACGATTTTTACCCCTTAAAATTTGAATTTCTGGAATCCCCGTCTTAGTACGAATTCATGACCTAATATAAACCTAGGTACCAAATTTCAGATCTCTACGACTTTTAGTTCTTCGGGAACTCCTGGAACAACGAAAAAAAATCACTTTTGTATGGGAAAATCCCTTAAATGTACGATTTTTACCCCTTAAAATTTGAATTTCTGGAATCCCCGTCTTAGTACGAATTCATGACCTAATATAAACCTAGGTACCAAATTTCCGATCTCTACGACTTTTAGTTCTTCGAGAATTCCTGGAACAACGAAAAAAAAATCACTTTTGTATGGGAAAATCCCTTAAATGTACGATTTTTACCCCTTAAAATTTGAATTTCTGGAATCCCCGTCTTAGTACGAATTCATGACCTAATATCAACCTAGGTACCAAATTTCAGATCTCTACGACTTATAGTTCTTCGGGGATTCCTGGAACAATGAAAAAAAATCTTTTTTGTATGGGAAAATCCCTTGAATGCACGATTTTTACCCCTTAAAATTTGAATTTCTGGAATCCCCGTCTTAGTACGAATTCATGACCTAACATCTACCTAGGCACCAATTTTCAGATCTCTACAACTTTTAGTTTTCCGGGAATTCCTGGAACAACGAAAAAAATACACTTTTGTATGGGAAAAACCCTTTAATGTACGATTTTTACTCCTTAAAATTTGAATTTCTGGAATCCCCGTCTTAGTACGAATTCTTGACCTAATATCTACCTAGGCACCAAATTTCAGATCTCTAGGACTTTTAGTTTTTTGGGAATTCCTGGAACAACGAAAAAAAATCACTTTTGTATGGGAAAATCCTTTTTATGTACGATTTTTACCCCTTAACATTGGAATTTCTGGAATCCCCGTCTTAGTACGAATTCATGACCTAATATCTACCTAGGCACCAAATTTCAGATCTCTACGACCTATAGTTTAGGCGGAATCCGTGGAACAACCAAAAATTCCTCATTCTTTTATATATATAGATAATCTAAGGTATTCTCCAATTTAGAAGCTTTTAAAAATGAAGTTCGTGTAATCTCCGTGCCCTTAATTTTAAGACTAAGTTTGAGAACTGGGTAGGTACTTATGTGTTATTGTATTGTACTAAAGTTACGGCCAGTATAATATAAGAAAGATTATTTATATCCTTAATATAAATAAAAATGGTGGGGTAACTTTGTGATGGATAGGTACATATAAGATTATGGATGGATAAGTACTATTTAGACACACAGGGAGAGGCATGGTGAATTTCCATACTTGAGGAGGGACAATATGTTAAAAAGAATATATATAACTTTATGAAAGAGTATAACTAAAAATTAGGCTTATAAAATAGTTTGAAACTAGTCTAGAATTGTCAAAAGCTTTTGATGATACCAAAAGAAGAATTGAAATAAAAGCTTTTTTCTAGACAAACAAGAACCAAAGAAGTAAAATGTTGTGATAATATAAAAAAAAAAAATATTTATTTTATGAAATAATATGATTCATCACTTATAGCAGAATTATCTCTCTCAGAATAGCTCTTAGTTTACAAGATTAAATTGTTTGAGCAATGTATGATAGCTACCAAAGTATTTGATTTTATCTTGTGTTAAAATAGCAAAGCTAGAATATTAAAGAAAAATATTTTAATGTTACTTAGGTACTATTAATTATATTGTTTGATAGTGTAAGTAACTTTGTTTAACTGCGATTTAATACTGTACCATGAATAAAATTTTAAATGCATCATAATGATAATATGCACCCAGTCAGCATAAATTATAAGTAAAAGAACATCATGTAAAGTCAAAAAACTTATAAACATCAAAAATAAATTTATTTTAGCAAATGTATGGTACATTTGCTAAAATATATTTATTTTTGATGTTGGTTGTATTAAAATTGTAATACAATAGGTTGATAATTAAAATTGTAAAATATGTCATAATTGATATTATTTATTAAATGAAATAGAGTTATTTATATTAAAAAGCTCCTTTTAATTGAATTTTTATGTTAACCTCCTGTAAATAATAATGCAAGTATTGTTTAAAATAATGTGCTGAAGCCTAACAACTTTAGTTAAATTGGTTTTGTTTTGTAGTATGTGCATACCTACCTATGCATACATTTCTTGGTAGGCTTAAGGAGCATGCCACGGGTGTGCCCACTAAATTCAAATTTTTTGTGGTTTTTCGAGATTTTTAAGCTAATAAGACATCATAGGCTTATGGCAGTCAAATTGCATGAATTCCAGTATAGTCTTGTGTTTATATAAAAATCTCACCTTGAAAGGGTCGAGTTAAAGAAATTAGTCTGAGATATGCGAGTTACTCACTTTAAAACTCGATACTCAAACTAATTTGCTACAATAGACATTTTTATGCAAAGATTTTGATATAAACATGTAAAGATGATACTGCCATTCTCGCAAATTGACTGCCATAAGCCTATAATGTGTAACTAGCGTACAAAGTGCAAAAAAACACGAAAATTTTGAATTTCACGGGAAGAGTTGTAGATTTCGCCTTAACAGGGTTAGTATAAAAGTTTTATGGAGAATAACAGTAACTTTTTATTCTACAGAATACAAACAAAAAATGCTGTAAAAAGATTTTTGATACCTTGAACAGTTCTCAAAGTATTCAATATTAAAGGCTTTTGATGAATGGTCCGGTCCCATGCTGCTATGTAAGTATGTTACTGCAACTTTTTCTACTAGTGCAGTGACAAGTAATAATAAAAACTAGTGCATTTCTGCTCACTTTTACATTTGTAATCTGCCTCTTGTGCCGTGCGGCCCTTGGCATGGGTTATAGTCGTAATATATTATGTATAATGTATGTATTACATTATTCAACAAAAGCTCTGAACAACAAACTACTAAACATATTTATTTAATTTTGATTACAACGTAACTACATCTAATAAACAATCTACAAATAAGGTCTGTTCATTTCAGTTTTCTTTGCTTTCTTATCCCTCGCTCGCGGGAACCATCTATGGGTTGTTGTTAGTGTGAGTGAAGCCAGTTGCTGTCGAGCTATTTCAGGCTTTATATCCTTGAATACTCTTCTTACTTCATCATAATCGTTCATTCTCAACACAGATTTGTCTTCTTTCGTTTCTTCTGGCAGAGGTTTGGAAAATTCATAAGGAAATTCTTCTTCACGGTGAAGTGCAACTATTGTAGAGCCATTATCGGTCATCACAATTTTGTTATAGCATCTAACAATTAAATTTTTCGGATGAGCAACTAATGGGCGTACCAAATGAGACATTTTCTTGCGGAAATAAATACAATATTTATTATTTTTTGATTTCCTATTAAACTTAACCTCAAACAAAAATATTGGATTTGGAAACATAGACTAAAGTCATACTTTGGTCATACTAAAGTACAGTACCTACCTACTTTAATATCTGGCAAACTTAAATAACCATAGACTAAAGTAATCGTCATGGAGTCAATAAACTAAGCAGGAGCGAGAAAGCTTCCCAAAAAACGTGCCGAGAGAGATATGTTGAAGGAAGGAAGTGTATCTCGTTGTAATAGGGTGACCAAACATTTTTAACGGACACTACCACTACTTGAAATAATTTTGAGTATATAAAGAACCAATGGAAAAAAACAAAGCTTGTGTGATTTACACTTATTGAAATGAAACATAAACATTGTATAAAAATAATTACATATGTGTTTATTATTCACGTAATAAATAATTTACTCATGAAGCAATTCGAAGGTGCCAAGTCTAAGCCATAGGCGTAGCCAGGGGAGGAGGTTAGGGGGTTAAAACCCAATTCGTTCAAGAAACATTAGGACTCACGTACTAAGAGTTCCTTACTCAATTCACTAGATTAATTTCTAAAAATTCAATCTGCTTCATAAGCTAGATAAATAGAGAAATTAGAAGAAAATCACCACATATTATTATAGTGTATTTACAATAACCAGAGAACCAGAACATTTCTTATTATTCTGGAATACACTAAAGCGTGCTAAAGCTTAATAGTTTATTCCGTCTACAAAACAACTTGAATATGGTCATACTACTACTATATACGAGTATATACTGATAGTAGATAATTTGTTTCATATTCTCCTAACGAAAAGAAATTCCGTAAACAGCATATGAATCGCTTTTCTCTCTCTCATAACAGGACCGTTTTTAACTATATTTGCATATTATGAGACTTGAAAAGAACACAAAATGGAATGAAACGACTTCACAACACAACACCAAGTCATAAAATGTCAGCCATGACACCAGTCATGTCACATTTCAGTGATACCAGTATAATTCTATATTATATTGTTACCAAATATTTATTTTAATTTATTTAGAATATTATACTTGAATTCAATTAATTACGATTGAAAAATTATTTACTAAATGCAAAATAAAACTATTTTAAAGTATTCTGTCAGCTGAAAATATTTTTATCATACCTTTTTTCTAGTACTTGAGTAAAAGGGACACCGTCCTCCGTTATTGCTATCTCTTTCGGCACGTTTTCCCTCTACCGAGCAACTAGGATTGTTCCTTAGAAGTTTCTCCAGTTTAGTATTGTAACTCCATGGTAATCGTAGACAGAGAAGAACTCTACAATGGACATACAAGGAAATCATAGACAACGAACACTACTAAGCTATGGAAATGTCATTTTTATTTTATTATCATAGACTACTAACTATGAAAATGGCTATGATTGAATAATGAATACCTACCTATTGATATTTGATATCATTGATATCAATCATATGTCAATCACTGTGTAGTGTGTATTTTTGTTGTGATAATATCTTGTGTTAGTCATTGAGAATAATCAAAACATTAGATGGATTTTCCTGCGACTCCATCTAACGCCTCGGATAGCAATGATTACTCGGGACTTCCACCATTACAAATCGATACATCACAAGATAACAACAAGCGACGAAGGTACACAAAGCTACGTTAGACTCTTCATATTTTATAGCGCATTGAATTGAATAGAATCATTGTATTAAATGTTGTTTGTGAATTTACAGTTCCTCAAGATCCATAAAACGAAGGCGTTTTGATGATGAACTAGTCGAATACAGCCTAAGTTTGTCGGGTGCTTCGCTCGGTAAAAATGAGAAACGAATGCGGACTCAGTCATATACCAGCAATCTGCCAGAGTTTCCGGTACTTGGGAGTGCGCCACCGACGCCTGCACCGCCGCCCCCAGAGCGCAGGCGAGCCTCTAGTAAAATTGCTGGCACGGGTAGTGTGGCTCGCAAGTCTCGACGGAAGGGCCAACTAAGTCAGCTATCAACTAAAGACTTGGGGCGGTGGAAGCCTACTGATGACCTTGCTTTAATATTGGGGGTACAACAGGTTGGTACAATGATGAATAAAATATAATATACAGATAAGTCTAGCACTGAACAAAATGTGAAGGGGATAGCACAAACAGATATTTTCGCTTGGAGACAGAAAGCAACTGGAAAGCCAATCTATACATCCAAACAATATGCATGCCCACCCTGCTATGCAATGATAACTAATTTTTCTCTTTTGCTCAATTTTGCAATGCTTTTGCTTTTGGTCACGCCTAGACTGCTACCAATATCTACAAATCTGAAGTGGGTTAACAGATTTATCTCTGCCGATGAGATACCTCAATGTTTTCATCTGGAGTCTGATTTTCCTGACTACTGGTTTTTACTTTTAATTTTGAGATCATTTCACCTGTTATTGACAATACAATGATAAATTACAATGTCCGGTGTGAGTGTCATAAGTTGAGTTGAGTGGTTAGCATGCCGGTTTTCAAGGCGCATCTCTGAGGTTCCGGGTTCGATCCCCGGTCGGGGCAATGTAGTAAAAGTAAGTTTTCTACATTGTCTCGGGTCTGGGTGTTGTGTTACCTTTGTTGATTCTGATTACCTTAACACAAGTGCATACGCTACTTACTAAGGGATCGGAGCAATGTATGTGATTATTTATATAATAAGATATAAAAAAAAAAACCTTTCCTAATTACAGCTAAAATGGTTCAGTAGTTGTGGTATAACAATGCATATATACCCAAATTCTTGTTGTTATGATAAGGTGATTGGTAATTTTGAATATTAGCTGTTTATTATAATTTTCCAGACAAATGATCTTCGTGTGGTGCACCGAGGCATCAAGTTCTCGTGCAGGTTCACAGTGGGGGAGCTGCAGTCGCGCTGGTATGCGCTCCTGTATAATGCGGAGGTGTCCCGGGTGGCTATTGCTGCCATGCGCAACCTGCACCCCGACCTTATTGCTGCCGTTCAGCAACAGGCACTGTATTCAACTGCTGAAGAGGATCTATTGGGAACTTTACCAAGTGTGAGTTTTAAACATATTTTTCAACTCTCTTGCTCATAAAGTGGCTCTAATTTCACCGCAATTAGGCTTATAATGACACAAACTGTGACTTTTTCATTACTATTATTCACTAGTGAGTAACACATTTTTTTTTTAATTTTATCTACAAAATAAAATAATTTTTAGTATTATTTTATTCACAAGTGTGTAGAAAAGCATCATATGATACACGTGAGTATTGATGATTACCGTCATTGGCTATCTCAATGGCACCTCGGCAGTAATCACCAACTTTACTCACTTGTACCATAAACTACTATTACCAAAAAAGGACAAATGGTAGCTCATTGCAGATATTGGAAACATGTGACACTGAAGTTTTGTATGACATTGTTTTTAACCGACTTCAAAAAAAGGAGGAGGTTCTCAATTTGTCGGAATCTTTTTTTATTTTTATTTTTTTTTTATGTAATTAATTAAAATTCTTTTTTTGTTTAAGAGGGTTTTGTTTCCAGATGGTCCCATTTTAATCAGGTCAGGATCTGATGATGGGATCCTGGAGAAATCGAGGGAACTCTTCAAATTTTATATGGACACATGAAACTATTTGAGTATTATAAGAAAGAGTAATATTTTCCAAGTTGTCCTATGGTCATCAGGTCAGGATCTGATCATGGGATCTTGGTGAAATCGAGGGAACTCTTCAAATTTTGCTAGTATACTTAAAGCGAGTTGGGTATTTTTTATAGTTACTGGTGCATATGCTAGCAGATACTGATTTGATGACTAAAGTCATCAAGTCAGGGTCTGATGATGGGATCTTGGTGAAATCGAGGGAACTCTTCAAATTTTGCTAGTATACTTGAAGCGAGTTGGGTATTTTTTATAGTTACTGGTGCATTTGCTAGCAGATACTGATTTGATGACTAAAGTCATCAAGTCAGGGTCTGATGGTGGGATCTTGGTGAATTTGAGGTATCTCTTCAGATTTTATGAACACACCTCAAGCAATTTGGGTATTTTTACAACGCCTTGTGCATTTTATTGTTTTCCACTAAAAAGTATAAAATAAAAATGGGAAATGCTTTCCAACAAACCAACTTCAAATGCCACTACAAAGAGTGAAATAATTTTTATTTAAATTTTTGGTACCTACACCAATTCGAAGTCGGGCGATTGTCTATGATTTCGTCATTTCTTCGCACATCAAGTAAGTAAGAAGGACTATTAGGGATTGTATGAAACATTGCCCGACTTCGAATTGGTGTAGGTACCAAAAATTTAAATAAAAATTATTTCACTCTTTGTAGTGGCATTTGAAGTTGGTTTGTTGGAAAGCATTTCCCATTTTTATTTGCTTTATCAGTCTAACCTAGTATAGTGAGAGTCCACCACCAAGATCATTTCTCCAATAGAGGTTTCTCACTAACCTGCCTCTAGATTGTGTAAGCAAAACATATTCATTGTTACTTTAATTGTTTATGGATTCTGCCCGCTGATTGGTTCCCTGATTTCCATCAGCCAATCAGGGAGCAGAACAATGATTTTCTCACGCAATCATACTGTGTGTGGGACACATAGCCACCAACTAATATTTTTTGCATAGCAGGACACAGATTTGTATGATTTTAATTTCATATAAAATTAGCCCTATTTGTTTGGTTTCATTAATAACAGTTCTTTTATTTTTGCCTCCAGAATTCACATCCAGCCCCAGAGAAGTTCCAGGAATTGTTGGAGCAGAATCCGCATGTATTCTACCCCACCAGGACTGCCAAGTCACTCATGAACCATTGGCAGCTTCTGAAGCAGTACCAGCTGCTTCCAGATCAAACCGTACAACCGTTGCCTAAAGGTAACATTGTTATATTAGACAATATTTTTTTTAGAACAAACAAGCAGAATGGTCACCTGGTTTTAACTGAATAGTTATATTACAGCAAAATAAGTGCTTATGTAGTATTTATTTGAAATTTCTTTTATTTTCGCTTTAAAAAGCAAAAAGTGGTTATGTCTCCGCACAATTTGATCCAAGAGTTACTGGCTTTTAAAGTGCCTTTCATCACCCATAAACATTTGTATAGATCATAGAATCTAAAAATGAACGTCCCTCTATGAGTTTAAGGTTACACATTGAAAGAATAATGAGGGGTGTACAATTATTGTTCATATAATGATGAGACGATATATACCACCAGAGGTGTAACCAATGCATTGCCAGTGTTTGTAGTATGTTTTTTTATCTGCTCCATCTTTTAGTCTTGTGTGTCTAAAAATGATTAAACTCTTAGGGCAAGGCGACAATGTGATGACATTCTCTGATGCTGAGGAGACAATGAACGACTCTGAACTGCCAGACTATAAAGAAGATGGAATTGATGTCGAAATGCATCTAGCTGACAGGTATGGTATATATTGTAATTTATTAAAAGACATTTTCCCGACCTCGTATTCGCAAATCTCAGTAATGGCTCTTAATGCTTTGTTATAATATATTTCAATGAGGCTTTGTTCTTCAATAAGGTTGTGAAGAAATAATGAGTAGCTTAATATGATTTATGCCAATCATGATTTTAAGAAACATAATATAAGCCATCCAAAAAGCTGTATTAACGCATTACAAATAACTTAAAGAATTATGAAAAACTTAGGCAAATGTAGGCAAGATTAACTTCTATTGCAGAATTGAGAAAAAAGACATCCGCCTGTTGGAAAACTCCCTGTCGCGTTGGCAAGTGCTGGTTCAGTCGGTGGCTGGAGGTGGAGTGGAACTAGACAAGAACACCCTCGCTGTGCTGCGAGGGCGACTCGTGCGCTACCTCATGCGGTCTAGAGAGGTAGATTAAGATTTAGTTGTTTCTTTAGCAAGTGCTTGTTCAGTTAGTGGCTGGAGGCGGAGGGGAACTAGACAAGAACACATTCGCTGTGATGCGAGGGCGACTCGTGCGCTACCTCATGCGGTCTAGAGAGGTAGGTAAAGATTTAGTTGTTTCTTTAGCAAGTGCTTGTTCAGTTAGTGGCGGGAGGCGGAGTGGAACTAGACAAGAACACACTCGCTGTGCTGCAAGGGCGACTCGTGCGCTACCTCATGCAGTTTAGAGAGGTAGGTAAAAATTTAGTTGGTTCTTTAGCAAGTGCTGGTTCAGTCGGTGGCCGGAGGCGGAGTGGAACTAGACAAGAACACACTCGCTGTACTTCGAGGGCGACTCGTGCACTACCTCATGTGGTCTAGAGAGGTAGATAAAGATTTAGTTGTTTCTTTAGCAAGTGCTTGTTCAGTTAGTGGCGGGAGGCGGAGTGGAACTAGACAAGAACACACTCGCTGTGCTGCGAGGGCGACTCGTGCGCTACCTCATGCGGTCTAGAGAGGTAGGTAAAGATTTAGTTGCTTCTTTAGCAAGTGCTTGTTCAGTTAGTGGCGGGAGGCGGAGTGGAACTAGACAAGAACACACTCGCTGTACTTCGAGGGTGACTCGTGCGCTACCTCATGCGGTCTAGAAAGGTAGGTAAAGATTTAGCTGTTTCTTTGGCAAGCGCTGGTTCAGTTAGTGGCTGGAGGCGCGATGGAGCTAGACAAGAACACACTCCCTCTACCTCGAGGGTCACTCGTGGGCTACCTTAGGGGTCTAGAGAGGTGGGTACAGATTTCGCTGGCAAGTGCACCTTCATTTAGCGGCGGGAGGCGGGGTGGAGCTAGACGTGAACATACTTGATGTATTTCGAAGGTGACTTGGTCGCTACATCATGCGGTCTAAAGAGGTAGTTAAAGATTTCGATGTTTCTTTAGCAAGTACTGGTTCAGTTAGTGGCCGAAGGGGGAGTTGAACTAGAAAAGATAAGACTAGCTGTACTCAGAGGATGACGCTGCCTCTTGTGGCCAATATAATTGTCTAAAATAATTTGAAATATTTTAAGAATTTACTAAGTAATATTTAAAAAATACAAACTATTATAATATTAATATGAAGTGATGCGCGTGTATTAAATTGATTTTTATGTATAGGTATGTACTGAAGATAAATATTCATAATTATCATTTTTAAAAACTTGTAAGTAACCAACTCAACAAGTGTAACTCAAAAATCTGTGTCACCCTAATGAGGTTGTTGTAAAGAACCCGCATAGCGTAATAATTACCATCTTAATATCTAGACCCTGTATTATGAAGTAGGCACTGCACATTTTATTTACAACGGAAAAATCAATATCATAAAGTTCGTCGATTCGTCATTCTAACTTTGAGTCCCTTATCGCCAATATATGTTTTAAAAACGGTTAAGTGCGAGTCGGACTCACAGACCAAGGGTTCCGTACCACTAAGAGCATAGTTAATGCTTTATTTTTCTTTTGAGTTTTTGTTATTATAGCGGCCATTGCTTCAACCTACCTCGCTCTTAAAAATGTATGTGTCTAAATTTTTCAAAAGTCATTTGTGTTGAGAGTGCTTTTTCCGAATTCCATGATTCTATGTCAACGGGACACACATTATGTTTGGTGTTTTAAAAACTCCAAAAAAACTTGCCGTAGGTATATTTGTGGATAAATCAGAAGCTTGATTTTCGCACATCCAAGGGGCAATCAATCTTAGTATAAATTTATTAAAATTTCAACTCGAGTCTCGATACCTCTATTCGTTTTCTTTCCTTAGGGAAAAGGGCCATAAGCGACGGATAGACAGTGATCAAAGCGAATACAGTGATCCCTTCATCCCATTTGGGGTACGGAACCGTAAAAATTGTTTATACCAGTTTTTATACGAGAGAATAATGAGAAGGGCAAAGCATTCACCTGAGGTAAGTGATACGCGTGTCCATATCGAGATGCAGTGCGTTTTTAGCCTGAAACATCCATTCTTTGTCGTCGTCGACGTCTCATTACTGCTTCGTGGTAGAATTCAAGAAAACTCCTACCACCACCCTCAGTACCACCAGTAAAATATTGGCAACATATTGGCACAAAAAAGAGACTTCGTTATCTTTATTCTGTGATATTGATGCCCATTTTCACCAATGACGAAATACGCTACGTGAAGAGGACAGGAAAGGCGTCGCGCGTCGTACATTTCGGTACCGCTGACAGCACAGCACATACCGCTGTCGGTCGCATACAATAGCGCCATTTTACAGTTTTGACAAATTAAAAATCCGACTTCAGGGCGGAGCCTAAAACTGTATGCGTGACGTAAGTAAGTGTTGATCCTTTAATATGTGTAATCCATAGTGATGTCAGTAAGTGCTGATCCTTTAATATGTTTAATCAACGGTTTTCACCAAAACTTTAAGAAGCGCTTAAGGAGCACACCACGGGTGTGCCCGCGAAATTCAAATTTTTCGTGGTATTTCGCGATTTTTAAGCTAATAAGACATAATAGGCTTATGGCCGTCAAATTGCGATAATCCCAATATCTGCTTCACGTGTTTATATAAAAATCTCTGCTCGAAAGTGTCGAGTTAAAGAAATTAGTCCAAGATTTGCGAGTTACTCACATAAAACTCGATACTCGGACTAATTTCCTAGGATACACATTTTAATGCAAAGATTTTGATATAATCATGTAAAGATGATACTGCCATTCTCGCAAATTGATTGCCATAAGCCTATCATGTCTAATTAGCGTACAAATTGCAAAAAACCACGAAAATTTTGAATTTCGCGGGCAGACCCGTTGATTTCACGTTAAGCTATCGGCTTAGGCGTTTCCTAAGGCGAACTCAATAGGTCTGTCCGCGAAATTCAAAATTTCGTGGTTTTTTGCAGTTTGTACGCTAATTACACATAATAGGCTTATGGCAGTCATTTTGCGAGAATGGCAGTTACTTCTTTATGTTTATATCAAAATTTTTACATAAAAATGTCTATCCTAGGAAATTAGTCCGAGTAAAGAGTTTTAAGTGAGTAACTCGCAAATCTCGAAGTAATTTCTTTAACTCGACACCTTTAACTCGACACTTTCGAGCAGAGATTTTTATATAAACACGTGAAGATGATATTGGGATTATCGCAATTTGACTGCCATAAGCCTATTATGTCTTATCAGCTAAAAAATCGCGAAAAACCACAAATAAATTTAATTTCGCGGTACACCCGTGGTGTGCTCCTTGTGTTGGTGACAGTTTTCACTTACAAGTTACAACAACTGTCAGGCTTTTAACCTTTAGGCTTAGGTGTCTCTTAATATGTTGGTGAAAACGAGCATCAGATATTCAAGTATGCGATCAACTATTCATTACTTATTGATTTGAATTTCTAAATACACAATCGATGGGTTCAAAATAAATAACTTCATATCGTCATCATCAACTATTTGTAGTGGCAGTCTATCTACAAGTAACTGTCAGTACGTTAATTAATTGGGACAGTGTCCCGGCCCAGTGTTTTCTGTGTCATTGTCAGTGTGTTATGTTTTATGTTGTGTGCACTTTGTAGCCATGGTGATAATAAACTTTAAACACACGTGGTACATACTGCCAAAGAGCAATCCGCGGACGAATAGAGATAGATAAAGTTCTTGCCGTATACAAAGTAAGCAGGAATTCTTGTCGTGAGACGAGCACTATATACTATATTCTGCGGCACACTAGGACGATGACTTGCCCATAACATATGTAGTGCGTCCATGCATTGCAATTTTATACACATTGCGCTGCGCTTATCATCCTGAGACATAAATTTCTAAATTCTAATTCTCTTCTTGCTCAGTAATCACCCCGGTTTACAATGCCCCTAACACCAGTACGCTTTAAAAATGCGAGTTTTAAACTTACGTTACTTAAAAAAGTTAGCTTTTTGATACATGATTTAAGTGCAAAATATAAATTAGCTCCTCTTTAAACAAATCATTAATCAACACCAACAAAATTAGTGATGAATATTTCGACTACGTCCAAATTTCTACCCATATTTAGACCCAACGGTCTGGTATTTTTGCAAAGAACCACTTTAGTTACCTCACTACTTGTATTACGTATACCTAGCCACAATACTCGTAGAATGAACCGAGTTACTTTTTGTTAACATACTGATTACTGATCTGTATCTAGCAGCAACGTCGCCTCGTGATAACTTGTAGGCTTCTGCAATCAACTGAATTATTGATATACTTGTATGTATTAATATTAATCAACAGCAGCATAGTCCATAATTCATTTTTTTGACGTTAATCGTTCTATTACGTAAATTGATTGATTGAAAAATAGGTACTCATATTTTAAAGATAAATATGTTGATGGTCGTTACTTTAATGAGGTGAACTTGACTAAATGAGAAATAAGGAAATAGTCAGTGGTCTCTCAGGGCATGATAAATTCACTTAGGTCAGCTTCTGGTAAGAGGTTACGGCTATTAGGCACTTCAATTAAGTCACGTACGTGTGTTTACTGACTTAAAACTACGTTAGTTAACAGAATAAGGCTAATTTTTTACAACATTATAACCATTCAAGATAATTTATGTCAACTTTCAAGGCTGCCCATCCGTGGTCAACGTGGGCTGAGGCCTGAGGCTAAATCTTTTTTAATCTGCGAGGTGATATGTGCTCAGTACCTAATGTTTCGTAAGAAGGAGTAGACTTAAATATTCCTTGCATTATTTAAGTCTACTCCTTCTAACGGAACATTACTGTATTTACAGCCCAAGGTACTGGAAAATCACGCACCGGGAAACACAGTAACACATTTGGTAATCCTAGACACTCCGGCACAAAGATGACCCTCATCGATAAAGTCGCAGAAAATCGCAGGCATTTTAAGTCCCGCCGATTTCTCTTATTGGTTTTCAAGAGAAGCAAAATCGTGGGCTCATCCTTGCGATCCCCCCTTACTCCGTGAGAAAATAAGAAGATCCCAAGGCCAATCCAGCCAGTCCAGAGACCCTGGCGTATTTGCGCCAGGAGCGAGACTCCAGCCCAATGCGTATACCGTTAGCAATCCTTCGATAAAGTTCTGTTGCACTCTCCGGCTTGCAGATTTCCTCATGTTTTTTTTGAGTTTCGTTTCATTTCCGTTCCATCTATCGAATCGCAATCTTATGGCTATAGATCCTGCACAGAGATCCTGTACAGCGATAAAGTCTAATGTCGTTTTTACTACCGGCCCGCGGTCATCGCATGTTGAAAGTAAACGTGCAATGCTAACATCAGTCTGAAATCAATTTCATCGAGGATCAATATCGAAATCGGTCCAGCGATGTGTGTCACGGGCTGACCGCGCCAAGGGCGCCTGACATGACGTCGCTAATGACACGTTCCTGTACGAGTATGATGCATTTTTATCAATATGCATTTTTACCTAAGCTATAGCTACGAGTATAACCTAGTCTAAGCCACATTTTAAGGTAGCCGCCACAGCCGTAGCCCCAATATATATAAATATTTGAATTCGATGAATGGAACGTAATTAAATAATGGATGAATATGACATTTGTCTGCGAAAAAGTCACGTGATTATATTTTGAGATCCGATTTGTCATTCTCATATATTTTTTGAATTTCGAACCATTCCATTCCAACCATCGAATCGAAGTACGAGTATATCAGGTTCAGAGGCTCCGTACTAAAACATACTTACTAAGGACTCTTGCAGTACACGTCACTCCATCTTTCCGTCTCTGAGACTATTGGCACAAATTATATTGTAATAGTTACTCGTATTAGTATAATTGTTACTGCTATTGGTAGATACTAGAAACCTGAAATTTGACTTAGGTAGTTATTAAAAAAAAACAATTTTTTTCAGGTAATGTCACACAAAATAATAAGAGGCTAATAAGGCTTTTAAAATACATTAGGGTATATTATGAACATTTTATCGGTTTAGAGGTCCGGTTATAGGTATGTATATTAATATAAGCACGCACTTGGCCGGTTTTCCTAATGTTATCGATTGACTGTGCATCGCTGGTCATATCTTTTAAGTTGTGGTTTTTTCCATTCCACCTTTTGGGAGCAAGCCTATCGGCCTTAGAACAGCTTTGTGTTTAAGAAGATATACATATAGTAGTTTATCATAGACGGGTTTTATTGATTAATTATTCTTGTATCCTTTATTTCCGATAGCTTCTTGTGACTCACTTGAGTTATATGACTGCTATTAGGCCTCTGGATTTGCTTTATTCTTTTGAGGCCACTATTTCTGCATCATGGGAACTTAAAGTCCAACGGTCTATTGACTCCTCAACCTTATTCCACCACTTCAGCTGAACTACTACTTGAGTTGTGTGTCAGTTTTTCGAGTTATCTCAGCTTTTGATACACTCATTTTCTCTGCTAATAAAATCTCCATAGGGTTGTCACTTACTATTCCGTTTCTAACAGGTTTTATTTAAAACTTATGTTTATTATATTGATGCTTTTTCACCTAAAAGTTCTTTGATTTTATGTTAATATCTGGCATTAACGAAAACCTTTGTCAAAATTCTTGTTATACTTAAACATATACCGTGCTGCGCAACCCACACATAGTTATTGGGATAGAATAGCAAGTTCTATTATACAATATTGTTTTGACAGTGAACGTCACAATCATCGGAATAACAGCATAAAGTTGATCGCTGCAATGTTTCAGCGAGTGGAAATGCATGTTTACACACCACATTCATAACACGGGCATTGTTTGGTTGGTGCATTGAAAACACGGCGCAACAAACGCTACTGGCTAATGCGGGTAACTAAGAAGGAACTTGATCAATGTCCGGTGTATTCGCTGTAGGTTCAACTTGTATTTTTATTTTAATACGTACTCGTTATTATTTTTTAAACAAAACGAATTAGAGCCTAGATATTTTTGCATTATCATGTCTATTCTATTCTATATATATAAAAGAATGAGAAATTTTGGTTTGTTCCACGGATTCCGCCTAGGTCGTAGAGATCTGAAATTTGGTGCCTAGGTAGATATTAGGTCATGGATTCGTACTAAGACGGGGATTCCAGAAATTCAAATTGTAAGGGGTAAAAATCGTACATTAAAGGGATTTTCCCATACAAAAGTGAATTTTTTTCGTTGTTCCAGGAATTCCCGAAAAACTAAAAGTCGTAGAGATCTGAAATTTGGTGCCTAGATAGATATTAGGTCATGAATTCGTACTAAGACGGGGATTCCAGAAATTCAAATCCTAAGGGGTAAAAGTCGTACATTAAAGAGATTTTCCTATACAAAAGTGATTTTTTTTCGTTGTTCCAGGAATTCCCGAAAAACTAAAAGTCGTAGAGCTCTGAAATTTGGTGCCTAGATAGATATTAGGTCATGAATTCGTACTAAGACGGGGATTCCAGAAATTCAAATCCTAAGGGGTAAAAGTCGTACATTAAAGAGATTTTCCCATACAAAAGTGATTTTTTTTCGTTGTTCCAGGAATTCCCGAAAAACTAAAAGTCGTAGAGATCTGAAATTTGGTGCCTAGATAGATATTAGGTCATGAATTCGTACTAAGACGGGGATTCCAGAAATTCAAATCCTAAGGGGTAAAAATCGTACATTAAAGGGATTTTTCCATACAAAAGTGATTTTTTTTTCGTTGTTCCAGGAATTCCCGAAAAACTAAAAGTCGTAGAGATCTGAAATTTGGTACCTAGGTTGATATTAGGTCATGAATTCGTACTAAGACGGGGATTTCAGAAATTCAAAGTTTAAGGGGTAAAAATCGTACATTTATGGGATTTTCCCATACAAAAGTGATTTTTTTCGTTGTTCCAGGAATTCCCGAAGAACTAAAAGTAGTTCAGATCTGAAAATGGTACCTAGGTTTTTATCAGGTAATAAAATCAATTCGTACTCAGGTTTTTCGGGGATTTTTTAAATCCAAATTTTGAAGTGGCCGCCATTTTGAACTTTTTTGTTACTGGGCCGATTGCTTTGAAAATCGGTATTTGAGTATCGCAGCAAGCATAGAGAACGAATTTATGGTCAGAATTAAAAAAGTGGCCGCCATTTTGAACTTTTTTGTTACTGGGCCGATTGCTCTGACAATCGATATTTGAGTATCGCAACAAGCATGGAGAAGGAATTTGTGGTCAAAATTTAAAAAAAGTGGCCGCCATTTTGAACTTTTTTGTTACTGAGCCGATTGCTTTGAAAATCGGTATTTGAGTATCGCAGCAAGCATAGAGAACGAATTTATGGTCAGAATTAAAAAAGTGGCCGCCATTTTGAACTTTTTTGTTACTGGGCCGATTGCTCTGACAATCGATATTTGAGTATCGCAACAAGCATGGAGAAGGAATTTGTGGTCAAAATTTAAAAAAAGTGGCCGCCATTTTGAACTTTTTTGTTACTGGGCCGATTGCTCTGAAAATCGATATTTGAGTATCGCAACAAGTATGGAGAAGAAATTTGTGGTCAAAATTTAAAAAAAGTGGCCGCCATTTTGAACTTTTATGTTACTGGGCCGATTGCTTTGAAATTCGATATTTGAGTATCGCAGCCAGCTAAGAGAAATAATTTATGGTCAGAATTAAAAAAAAGTGGCCGCCGTTTTGAACTTTTTTGTTACTGGGCCGATTGCTTTTAAAATCGGTATTTGAGTATCGCAGCAAGCATAGAGAACGAATTTATGGTCAGAATTAAAAAAGTGGCCGCCATTTTGAACTTTTTTGTTACTGGGCCGATTGCTCTGAAAATCGATATTTGAGTATCGCAACAAGCATGGAGAAGGAATTTGTGGTCAAAATTTAAAAAAAGTGGCCGCAATTTTAAACTTTTTTGTTACTGGGCCGATCGCTCTGAAAATCGATATTTGAGTATCGCAACAAGCATGGAGAAGGAATTCGTGGTCAGAATTAAAAAAGTGGCCGCCATTTTGAACTTTTTTGTTACTGGGCCGATTGCTCTGAAAATAGATATTTGAGTATCGCAACAAGCATGGAGAAGGAATTTGTGGTCAAAATTAAAAAAAAGACGCCGCGATTATGAACATTTTTGTTACTGGGCCGATTGCTTTGAAAATCGATATTTGAGTATCGCAGCAAGCATAGAGAAAGAATTTATGGTCAGAATTAAAAAAAGTAACCGCCATTTTGAATTTTTTTGTTACTGGGCCAATTGCTCTGAAAATCGATAAATGAGTATCGCAGCAAGCATAGAGAACGAATTTATGGTCAGAATTAATAAAATGGCCGCCATTATGAACTTTTTTGTTTCTGGGCCGATTGCTTTGAAAATCGATATTTGAGTATCGCAGCAAGCATGGAGAAGGAATTCGTGGTCAAAATTAAAAAAAAGAGGCCGCCATTTTGAACTTTTTTGTTACTGGGCTGATTGCTCTGAAAATCGATATTTGAGTATCGCAACAAGCATGGAGAAGGAATTTGTGGTCAAAATTTAAAAAAAGTGGCCGCCATTTTGAACTTTTTTGTTACTGGGCCGATTGCTCTGAAAATCGATATTTGAGTATCGTAACAAGTATGGAGAAGGAATTTGTGGTCAAAATTTAAAAAAAGCGGCCGCCATTTTAAACTTTTTTGTTACTGGGCCGATTGCTTTGAAAATAGATATTTGAGTATCGCAGCCATGGAGTAGGAATTTGTGGTCAAAATTAAAAAAAAGTGGCCGCCATTTTGAACTTTTTTTACTGGGCCGATTGATTTGAAAATCGATATTTGAGTATCGCAGCAAGCATAGAGAACGAATTTATGGTCTGAATTAAAAAAGTGGCCGCCATTTTGACCTTTTTTGTTACTGGGCCGATTGCTTTGAAAATCGAAATTTGAGGATCGCAACAAGTATGGAGAAGGAATTTGTGGTCAGAATTAAAAAAAAGTGGCCGCCATTTTGATTTTTTTTATTACTAGGCCGATTGCTCTGAAAATCGATATTTGAGTATCGCAACAAGCATGGAGAAGGAATTTGTGGTCAGAATTAAAAAAAGTGGCCGCCATTTTGAACTTTTTAGATACTGGGCCGATTGCTTTGAAAATCGATATCTGAGCATCGCAGCAAGCACAGAAAACGAATTTATAGTCAAAATTTAAAAAAGTGGCCGCCATTTTGAACTTTTTTGTTACTGGGCCGATTGCTTTAAAAATCGGTATCTGACCATAGTAGCAAGTAAGCATGGACGGACGGACATACGGGCAGACGGCGTAGTCTTAGTTCCCGCGTTTTACCCTTTAGGTACGGAACCCTAATTGAACTATATTAAACTTTTTGTAAAGACCTCATATTTCAAAATCTCTAAGTGACTTTAGCAGCAATTACAAAGAAAGAATTTGTCGTCAAAATTACTAAAATAAATGACAGTTGAGACAGGAATTTTGGTATTTAAACGTCTGAGGTTGTAAAGAAGAGGTTAATCGTGAGCGAAGCCGCGGGCGTCCGCTAGTTGTATATAAAATAAAAATCAATCTCCTATGCGTTATTCGTGCTAGACCCGACGTCCGATTTTTTTTTGGGTGTTTGACAGGGTTACGTGATTGTTTAGACTAACAACTGGCAGAGCAGACACCGTCTTTTGGATCAGCTTGTCTAGAATAAATTTTGCGAATTCCGTATCTCCTCACATCTAGTGATTGTCTCAAAAGAACTTCTATTCTTTTTTATGTACCTATTACTACGGACAGTCCTAGCTTTTACAGCATTGTACCTAATAACCGGAATATGTATCGTCAATTTAATAATTTATTGATATATCTCGAATATCTCTATAGTTTTTTTAAGCAGTTTTTAGAAGTGACGTTTTCTAAGTTTTTGCGCATTCGTCGACTGTTATGAACTTAGCGGTAGAGTTGCAATAGCCAATAAGTTAGAGCTATGTGATAAATAAATATTTTAATTTTCACTTTTTCTCGCTTATTAAGAATCAATTGTGTAATCGGAAATAACTCAATCTGTACAACAGAATTTTATTCGTTCTAATAGTAGGTACTTAAAAGTTAGAAAAAGTAGAGGTACACTTTTGTTTGCCTTTTCATTACGAACTGTCTATTATAATGAAAAAAGTTCAAAAATGAAAAAAAGTTCAAAAATAAAATGATCAAAGAAATGTGAGCATTTTATAGATCGGTCGTGCGATACATTCTAAACATTTATACCCATTGTTTTTTTATCATTTCTTAACTTACAATATGCAATATGGAGTGCCAACTGCCAACCCTATTTACATAATGTTAATTTTTTCTATATATTATTCTGGAGCGTTTAGGTTCTACACGTAAATATATTTCTAGCCCCAGTAGTAGACGTAGTAAATATAGTTCTACTCTTCATCAGTTTTTGGTCCCTTGCATTGCATTGTTTGCGGAAAATTAATGAAGATATTTTATTACCAAAACTAGGATTTTGTAAATTACCAAGTTGCTGACGAAATTCTTAAAAGCAAAGAACCTTATTGATTTAACATAACCTTTTTTGATAAATTATATTAAATAATGTTAAATGTCAGTTATTAAATAATGTTAAGTACTTAACAGTTTAGTACAAAGAAAAAAAGTTTTCGTTATTTTGAAGTATACTTGTCGAAATGCACAGTAAAATAAAATTTACGATTCCGATAAAGAAGCATTGCGCGTTGCATTATACGCTCGGTCGTAAATTCTGGTTTTATACCTAGATACCATATGATAGTATATTTTGCAGAAATACATAAGTATACAAAAACAAAAAACTCGTTTTTATATCTATCATCGCAAGACTTAAATAATGATCTAACTCAATAACATTATACCTGAATTCTTTTGTTCGATGTCGTACATGCCGTGAATATTTTAGTCCTTATTATTTGTTATTCGAAATAATTTAATGCTATGTATTTATGAGCTTGTTGCCTGTGAAATGATCCACTAAAATTTAAACTTTTTAATAGATGAAACATGTCTCAAATCACTCTTTCCTTATTGTCACATCACTATCATTAAAAGCGGGTTTCCTTTCCAAAGGTAAGCCTGATCAAATAAACAGTAAAATATGATCTTCTCCAGTATTTTTTTTTTTGTTTTAATAACCATATTAACCATAGTTCCATTTGTTTAGTTATTTATTTTACTTATGTTTTTATTTATTATTTTTTTGGTTTTGGCGTACAATAATAATTTTCTATCTATTATAGGTTCTATGAGTTTGATCATATACAAGTATTTTGAATTCATAGCCAGACCCTTTATTTTAAACATATATATTAAGACTTTAAGCTCTATCAAAGTCCAATATTTAATTCAGTTTTAATTTTGATCATTTTTCATCCTACCAACATCCATTTATAACCATTTTTTGTTGAATAAACTTTGCAAATCCTAAATATCATGTATACTTTTTGTTGATGTCTACAAAATTCTTTAGATGGTATCGCTACAGCTGCGTCAATGTCATCCAAACATGCATTTATTAAAATGTTTCGTTAAAAAAAAAACTTCAATTTATTTAATACATTGTTTAATAAAGTATTGCTATTCCTGGTAAACGTTGTATTTGGTGTACTTATTTTAGCACCTAAGGTCTAACTAGTTAGGTGTGTACACAGTACAGTAGCTATAATGAGTATGGTATACCTAGTGACTTGGGAGTGTAACTGGGAAGTGCGTTAAGTGGTTTTTGACGACGGTACTGTAGCATAACTGTCGAGTCTATTAGACATGCTCTCCTAATTCGCGGATGCTCTTCTTTACTTGACAATTTGTCATTTTCTCTGCACTGTTATACTTCTTTTAGGAAAGTTCAAGAACCTAATATTTTATGAGAATGACTCTTATGGTCGTTTTCACCAACATTTTAAGGAACGCCTAAGCCCATAGGTGACAGTTTTCACTAACAACAACTGACACGTAAGGGCTTAGGTGTCCCTTAAAATGTTGGTGAAAACGAGCATTAAAGCGAACTTAAGTTTAACTAGTACCTGCCAAGTTTTCCGTAGGATTCCGTGTATCAAATGAGTAAAACAGAAGACTTAAAACATCACTATGTTATCTACTTAGATAAAATGAATATCCAATAGGTACTTAGTATTACTTAGATTAAAAATTTACGTATTTTACGGCTTTAAAATTGGAAAACTGGAAATGGGGCGTTGGTACGTTGACCTAGAACGCACAGAATTGCGCAAATTATAATGTTGTGAAGTATGCAGTTTACATTGTTGTGTAGTAGGTAAAAAATAAATATGTTTAAGTTTCTAAATTCAAACCACATTAAATATACCTACTTCTAGCTATGGAAATGTACCTAAATCAATCAAGCTGTTATGTTTTTGATGGAACAGGACGGTTATCTTCTATTTTATAATAATTGAACTATTATACTTATTAATATTTTTTTTGTAAAATAATTTGTTTATACTGCGTACCTATATTAACAACCCATACTTATTAGTTATTAGTTATATTCAGAACCGGTTGTGTTGTTATGATCTCGCGAACCTTATAGCGGAAACGATCTCATAATTATTCTGGACAAACGGACGCACGGACAGCGAAGTCTTAGTAACAGGTTGCGTTTTTACCATTTGGGTACGGAAAAATAAAAAAAAGTCACGTTTGTTGTATGGAAGCCCCTCCTTAATTTTAAGGTAAAAACGAGACCCGATTACTATAGTTTGAGTACAAAACCCTAACAAAATATTAAATTTTCCCTATATACGAAGTACGATTCAACTTTTTGTAGTCTGTTTGTAGCAGCCCTATCAGCAATCGTTCTACCGTATAAATTATGTCCTATCTGAAGACATTATTATTATCTCGATTTATTACTTACCATTAAGTATAGATCTAAAGCTGATACTGTGAAGTGACAATACATTTTATTTGCGAGATATGATAAAATTGATAAAATTAAATAACCTACCTAATTCAGAATAATTAATAAAAAAAGATTTGAAGAATTGAGAACCTCCTCATTTTTTTGAAGCCGGTTATAACAAATGAGTATGTGTTATTACAATCATGAAATCATAAATTTTGTGAAAATAACTATTGAACTAATATTTGGAATGGAGATAGATTATTATTATTTATTTACACTGGATTACACTATAACTACTCGTTTTAATCAAAAAATTTGTGAAAATTTGAATTCTGCAAGTGCAACAGCTTTGTAAAAGTCCATGCTTTCAGTAAGCGAGTATCCATATGCCATTTTTACTATTACAGATCAGAGAATGACTTTTATGTGATTACTAAGATCTTCAATTTCGCATCACAGATGTTAAAATTTTTTGCCCTATTAAATTAATAGCAGGCTTTTGCGTTGAATGACGTAAAAAATCAAAACGGTGATGTCCGGTAGAAGGAAAACAAAACAGACGTATTCTACGGCCCTTTATGAGAAGTTCTAACGCAAATAATCCACTTTAATTCTATCTTAGTTTCAACTTTACTATAGAGACTTATGTACACATTTGTATAGACTATAGACAAAATAAAATATGTATAACGCTATTCGTTTGGGTCTTTTGACCGTGACCCAAAACTTTGTCCGTGTAATAACTGCTGCATAACAAATATTATGTAGTATCTTGAAGATAAAATTATTTTGATCTCGTCATATCATGAACTTGTGTTTTTTAGCTTAGTCAATAGTCAAATCATTTATTTATTATGAATAGTCAGTTAAAAAAATTAAGAAGGTATACTTATTAATAGTGATAACTATTTAACGACTTAAAAACTAAGTTTACGTTTTATATTATAAGGGCCCAAAAATAATTCTTCTACCTGAAATACCCGAGTTTTACATGAGAAAAGCTGAGGGAAATAACTAGTGTAGATTTTGACGACCTTCCTGGTGCTGTGGCGCGCACTCGAGTAGGAGGTAGCGGGTTCGATTCCGCAAAGCACGACTTTGTGATTTCTAAATTTTCCCTCAGCGTTCCGGTGCGATGCTTTGTTACTGTGCGATCGACTGTTAGTATGTGATAATCAACAGTTAGTGGTGTGTTATTTTCACCTTCCAAGTTAGTATCATCTTAGGCTGCATCATCACTTACCATTGAGTGAGATCGCATTGGAAATATGCTAACTTGTAGAAAAAAAACATATCATAATAAATTATTGAGCTTATCTTAATAATATCTATACAGGCACATATCCGTTTAATTTTAGGTAACATCATTATTATATTAGTGCTCCGAAACGGATTATCCAATTAAACCTCATTCTCAATTTTTGTTTGTATTGTAATAATTTGTTTTGCATATTTTAAAATGTACTTAGCAATAGCATACTTAATAATTTAATTTTATGTTTATGTACACAAAATTCCAAGGGCGTGGGCGCCACAGTCTTACTTCCTCAAGTTAATCTAAGTATCTATACTTATTTATATTATATATGCTTCCATCTCCTCACGAGATCTCTTAAAAATATTGCTTCATACTATGTACTAAAATCACTTTTCTGATCGAGCTAAGTGAGTGAGTGAGTTTCATAGAGCTATGTGCCATCGTCACTTTTCTGATCGAGCTAAGTGAGTGAGTGAGTTTGATAGAGCTATGTTCCATCATCATTTTTCTTATAGAGCTAAGTAAGCAAGTGAGTTTGATAGAGCTATGTTCTATCATCACTTTTCTGATCGAGCTAAGTGAGTGAGTGAATTTCATAGAGCTGTGCCATCATCACTTTTCTGATCGAGCTAAGTGAGTGAGTGAGTTTGATAGAGCTAAGTTCCATCATCACTTTTCTGATAGAGCTAAGTGAGTAAGTGAGTTTGATGAGCTATATTCCATCATAATTGTTCTGATAGAGCTAAGTGAGTGAGGGAGTTTGATAGAACTTTGTTTCATCATTACTTATCTGATAGAGCTTAGTGAATGAGTAGGTACTCATTAGGTAGGTTTGATAGAGCTGAGTATCTATATGATAATAGATCATTTTCCTATTGCTTATTCAGGATTTATCATACCTTGTTGGCTTAGTTATTATTATAATAAATAATTATGGTATATGTCTCCAATTACTCGGCAACAACAGCTGACGAGGTATAATCGTCACGGAATCGCTAACACGGCCAAATGGCTCAGTGCAGCAAAGGGACTATTCACGTAACGTTTTCACACAGACTACAGAGTGATGTGAATCAAGAAATAAAATAAAAAATTAACATTGAAGAATTACCTCGATTGGTTTGAATGTTAAATTGAATGTATTGCAACATAAGAAAGTAAGTTTAATTTCACGATTGTTGACCATATTGCGTTTGGTTTTTGTCAAACTCCATTCATTGAAAAATCAATTTTACTACTATCGTTATAGACCGTAAAATTGATTTTTGGCAAAAAATGCTTTGATTCCAATATTGTCTGCTTACTTATATACGTAAATGCCATTACCCTTTTTAAACATTTCACATCACGAAAGGTAGCCGACGCGTTACGTGAATCGCCTACCTGTTTACAACACTAAATAAATGTTGCCTGTTTAGCGGTTTTTACACGACATACTTTTCAAAAACAGCACAACACCACTATTTGTGTATTGATGATGCCCTCAATGACGTACGGTGACACCTTGGCTTTAGGTTCTAGCGTGCGCACGGATATGACTGGCGAAACCATATTTGATTTTGAAAACCCTGTTGCATGAGTGGCAGTACAAGCTGACCACTGCTGTTAAAGGTGTAGTTGTAGGATGGTTTTGGCCTAGCTTTCCGGTCCTGACGCTTAGCGTCCAGATGGTTTTGACGCAAAGTTACATAAGTTTGTGTAACAAGGGGTCAAAGTGATTTTATTTTAGTGCGAAGCTATGGATTCTGAAGTAAAATGAGTAGAGAGGAATAAATTAATATGACACCTGAGAAAAGAGAACTAAATAAATATTTTGGCCCCAAAAGACACATAATTTTTTTGTTCAGATATTATTAGACACGAATTCGGCCCAATCAGAAGAAATTAAACGCAACTCCCATATAAGAACAAAATTAACTTTTGCTCTCGCTATACCTACTCAAAAGCCAATTTTGGTTTTTCGAATGCGTATGACGAAAACATTATTTTTCTACACTTTGTAGCATTCCATAAAGAAGAGGTAATTTATTTTTGTGAAGAAGATAATCCGGCCACTGCTGATCCGGCAACCTATCTAAATTTTCAATTTAATAGGAGTCTTAATTAACCTTGTTTTACACAGAATAGTCTTTTTAATACCTACATAGAAGTCTTTGTCTCTTTATCACGAAAATAAACACGGTTCCCATGAAGCGCGAGAAAAAATAAATATCCAAGTTACCTTTACGTTTTTAATCACTTAAATTACCCTAGCCCGCGAAATTCAAGTTTAAGTTAGCTTTTTGCAAATATTAGACTAGTTACACATTGTAGGCAATGAGTTCCTCGAATGTATAATATTCTTAATATTATCCATCTACATCTTTTTAATAAAAACTTTGTTCGAAAATTCCCATTCATATTGATTCCAGAAAGATTATTTTTTGCGTATTGTTGACCAAAGTTTATATACTAAAAACATGTATAGATGCATAAATGTTATGCTCGCAAACTCGATGTATAATTAGCCCACTATTAGCGAAAAACTAAATAGAATTTTCGCGTCCGAATAGCACCCATCCCCCTTAACTGTAATACCTACGTTCTATTAAATAAATTACAATAAAAACAAGTAATTTGCGAAATTTAAATAAAGTTTAAGCAAAAATAAGTTTATACTCGTCGCTAGAACGATCCGCACTACAGCAACAGCCGTCGCAGACCGTAGTTATTGAGTTACGAGTGTTACTGATAACGTTATCAACCACATTGGTACGTCAACAGAGTTATCTTGTTTGTTTTAACAAATTATAAACGAGTAGTTATTTAACGGTACTGTCAACACGAAAACAAATATGTACGTGGGTATTTGAAAAAAGTGTTTGAATACATTATTTGTTTTGTTCTGTAGAGATTGCTGGGAATTACATCAGTCAATTAAATGTATTTTTTGTTTATTTTATCTAGGTGATTAAAATGAATTTTATGTTGATTCTGCATTACATAAGATAGCAGATTTTTTTAGTCTAAAAGGTGTACTTATAGGTAATTTAATTTTCTTGTTTTTCTAGAAACAAAAAAAATTGTTTATTTCAAATACATTTGGATGCAAGAAAAAAAATTAATACATTATACTTGTAAGGCTGACAGAATTGCATTTCGGGAATTAAAACCCGTTTACAAGCTTTTATTTAACTAGGTATGTTTGTCTGGGTGAAATCTTGTAACTCCGTTGTAAAGCAGATATCTTCAACTGATTGAGCCGAAAGTTTGTATACACGTTTAGTTTGGATAACAATGCATGGCACAGATATATGCATGGTTAGCTGATGTGTGACATTATTCTAAACCCAACAGCACGGAACATCCAAGATGGCGGACTATTATTTTTATGCACATAATATGTGTAACAAATAAAAGGCTTTGCTGAGAAAAATACGAATAAATTGACATATAAAGGTTGTAAAATAAAACCTTTATATATAAAGTAAAATCTGCTCACTTTAAATTAAATGACTAGTACATAAGTACATACTTAAGATATGTAATAAAATATGTTATTCCTGTACGAAAGAAATTACCCTTTATCATTTGAGATATCAGCTGTACCTACTACCAACTATACCTATTATTGTCTTTTATGATACTGATATCAGTAGGTACAAGAGCCGTAGAAATGTTTTATATTTATTGAGCAATTAAAATAATATTAATACAACGAATAACTACTTCATTGTTCTTACCTAATGTATTGGTTGATTAGCTACAGTCATTTTGTACACATTTCCTTTGGCGCTCAGATATAGTTAATACTATTGAATAAGTAATTGGAGTTTTATATTATAGTAATAATATAATAATATATATACAGGATAATGTTCAGAAGTTTCGACCAACTTGATTCTTTTGGTAAGTAAGATAAAAGCTTTAATGAGGGAAATATCTTGATTTCTTACGGGAATGCGTATAGGCAAAGGGGGATCTTCAATGCTCCCCAAGCATCTTGAGAATAAAATAGGTGATAATAATAATTTTACCTATGATACTCTTTTTTTAGTCTGGCCGGATAGGTAGGTAGAGGTTACTACCGCAGTGTTACTACGAAGACGCGCCCCACTCTGTCAATCTCCATGTGAATCGAATGAAACAGCGACTTTAACAGAGTGGGGCGTGTCTTCGTGGATTGAAATATCTACATATTATATTTTACGTGAAGCAGTAATGTTCTAAGGGTCCCATATACCGACGAGATCACCGGGCAAAATGAGACCACGATGATGATGATATTGCAACGCAAGCGGACACTCTGCATCTGACATATACAGGCGTATCAATTGACATCCAGGCACCGAATATATAATACAAACGTCTTCCTCTGCTCATCGTTCATTGGTATAAAAATATATCAGAGACGTCCATTAGTCGAGGACATAAATACATAATAATATACGAGTATATCTACATAATGTGGATACTTCGATAGTAATAATTATGTAGATAAAAACTTCTACCGATATCGATAATAATCAGGAGTTGGATGTCGTCCACGTTTCTTACTACCTGTACGATTTGTGTTAATGACTTTTTTACCTACGCGCCGATTGACCACGCTGAACACTGAAGTTTGGATATTATCTTATACCTTTAAACGAGCAATTCTTGTATATATATATATTTCTATATAATCTGGATCTCGGAAACGGCTCGAACGATTTTCATAAAATTTAGTATACAGGCGGATTTGGGGGCGATAAATCGATCTAGCTAGGATTCATTTTTAGAAAATGTCGAATTTACCAAAAAAATATGACTACTGCTGCCATCTATTGGCCACCGAGTGAAACTCGGTCACCCAGATATTGGACAGTTGGAACTATAAGAGTTCCTGCAGGAATTGAATAAACATTGGGATTGAACATAAATTCATGCAGGCGATCCACACGAAACTGCGTTGGCGTGTACGGTGACATATGTTTCATACAAGCTAGCAGCAGTTAATATTTTTTACCCTTAGGTTTCGAATGTCCTTCAAAATAGTACATTGTGATACAAGGGTGGAACGTAGGTTTTTGCAAACGAGCTGTCATTAACAAGCCCGAACCGAAGGCGAGGGTTTTTAATGTCACGAGTTTACACACACCCGTGTATCACACTACGTTTTTCAATACAGTTGTGGAAATTAGTGAAAAACAAACAAGTGAAGTTTTCTCGGGGGCAAAATTCCTTCTTGTGCAGTTTATATTTTAGATAAAATATCGAGTGAAGTTAATTCCATATCATCACTTGTACTTGAACCAAAAAACAAAATTGAATTTAAAATCGCTATTCACTGGGTGGAGCATGTCGTTCATATACACGATTGAAGGGAGCTCTCCCACATTCATGGTACCCTGGTACCGCAAAAGCTCTGCTTGGATCTAATAATTAGTTTTAGTTGTCATTATTTATATTTTAAAATATATTCGTATCATTTAAATGGAGTTTTATTAAGAAAGAAATAAGAAACTAATTAGTTAATTTAAAATTAATCTATCTATAATAAATCTATCAGATTTTATTCTAATATGAAATCACCTTGTTATTAAACTTTTTCAAACTAAACTGCAAAAGTAATGATCGAGCTCGTAAAAGAAAGTCACGACCACGGAAAAGAAAGATGCCTGTGCGTAAGATTTAATTTTCGAATACTCATGATAGCCTCTGAAAGTGCACCATAATTAACAACTGTATTGAAAAACATTGTCTCTATCTCTGCGTTCAATTCGCTACCACTACTACGAGATTATCACCACCATATTCTGTTACGAGTATATTGAAAAAATATGTTCAGATTTTTTGTCTTTTCTGTACAGTCCATTAGTGGGTAGGTAGGTGCTCCATTTTGTACATCATAATTATGCCTTTTGTATTTTATTTGATTTTTATCAGCAAAATAATAATTTAAATTGCTCAGTTATATTGTAATTTTATCGGCGGCGCGTAGGCATGGAAGTGATCTTTCCTCGACCTTGCGGCTAACGTTGCGGCCCGATAAAGGATTGTTTCGCTTATTTGCACAGTTCAAACATTTTGTGTTTTAATTAGGCGTTTTAATCAGCGGCTGTGTAAACGCGCAGAATAATTATTATTTATTAGTTCAATATCGTAGCGTCGATTACTAGCGGACATGCGTTCGCGAGGTAACGGTTTGGATTTCGATTGTGCTAAATTTTATAACATTTACAAGAATTTTAATAATGTGCTGTGAGTAATTATTAACTTCTTATAAGCAACGAAACCGCGTGTATCTTCTCTCTCTTATAAATTATTATTTTAATCTAATTTCTAGCGCAACCCTGACTTGTATGGTTCAAAAGCAGGAAAAAACTGGCACCCTTTATACCGAGAGGCACTTTTTTAAATCCTGCGTTTTTTAATCATAGAGGATTAACAGTTACCTATGATAAATTGCACGTGGCAATGTCTAATATCTACCTGATATTCTAATTACTATCCTTTATATTTGAAGTGATAGGAAACTTAACAAAGACAGGTCTACAAATACATAGTAGAGTAGAGTGCTATTTTTTAAACGTTTTTTAGGTATAGAGAAAGAGGATAATAGCCAAAATATTATATTGCCTTTCCAACCGTTGCGTTGAAATGAACGTTTATTGAGTCAACGCTATGTAATTGATAATATTTAAATTGAGCAGAACATTTTATGTATTTTTTGATGATTTCCGATTTCTCTACCATACTTGAAATCTGAGTATACCTACCCAATAAAGTTTCTTAACGGCCGTTGTCTTTAGGTACGCTCATATAAGAAAATGCACAATTCTGTTGTTCACGAATTACTAGAATAGAATTGAAGAGGTACTAAGAAGTTTCACAAGATTTTAGTAGAATTTATAAGATTTAATAAGCTATAGAGCCAGGAAGAACGGTATTGGATGCAGGATCGGGCTTGCCATGGGCTATGTAAATTATTATTCGACAAAACTATGTTTTTTTTTACTCTATACAAGTTATTACTTGACTGCGATCTCACATGATGGTAAGTGATGATGCAGTCGAAGATGTTAGCGTACTAACTTGGAAGGGGTAAGTTATGTCACCCCAACGGTTTCTACACAGCATCGTACCGGAACGCTAAATTGCTTGGCGGTACGTATTTGCTGGTAGGGTGGTAACTAGCCACGGCCAAAGCCTCCCACCAGACCAGACCTGAGCCAATTTAGAAATTATAAAATTCCAAAGCAAATGTAATTTGATTTTTACAATCATTTACTAAAACACAGACAGGTGATAGGCAGAAGGCATATTAGGTTAATTTATCCGCTCTATTGTATCTACCATATTTTATAAAAAAATTATCAAACAGCATTAGGCAATACGCACATGCCTATACGCCTTCGCCCGTGATGGCTTTTAGTTTTTTACAAATTCCGCGGGTAGATTACTTTTAAATAAAGTTGCCTAAATGCGTTAATCTATGTTGTTATTTTTGGACTCCAGCACAGAGCCTTCGTCTGTCCTACTATTATATTTTATAATTTTTTTATGGGTGGAAAACCAAGAGAAGCGATGTAACGTGCTCTGATCTTAAGTGATAAGCTAGCCCACAACTTGCAAGTAAAAGTGCGTTCGGGACTATATTGTTGTCATTATGTCCTGTAATTTCACCGGCTGCAGTGCCCTTCAATCGTGGTACAATATCTGACACCGCGGTGGCAATCATCGCAAGTCGCAACTAACTCTGCATAAAAGTCATCTTCTTCTTCTTCTTCTTAAGGAGCCTTCGTTCATCCATTGTTGTACATAGGCTTCCGCAAAAGCACGCCTTCTTCACGCCGCTTCTTGCGGTGTATACATGCTTCGCCTATTTCCCAAATCACAAATAAAAGCCACACAGTTGTTGGCAAGTAACTTGGCACCTTGCCAAGTTACTTCCTAGCTTGGCGTGGTGGGGGAAAATTTGTGCTTTTCGTGTAACGAGTGCGAAAGAAACAACAGTCAACGACCAACCAATAGAGCGCTTGGATCCTGTCTATAGAGAGGGAGAGAGCATCTTTTACGTATCTAACGAATCTTGCCAAGTTATTTGCCGGCAGGCGGCAACTGTACCACATTGTAAAGTGAAGTGTAGATAAATCAAGTATTTCCCTTCCTAGATCGCAGTCGGCCGCAGCACCAGGGACCACACCATCGACGTGGACCTGAGCCTCGAAGGACCCGCCGCGAAGGTGTCGAGGAAGCAAGCTACCATCCGCCTCAGGAACAGCGGCGACTTCTTTATGTCCTCGGAGGGCAAGCGACCGATCTTCGTTGACGGCAGGCCAGTGCTACAGGGGAACAAAGTTAAACTCAACCACAACAGCGTTATAGAGGTAATTGTTTCCTTTTTTGCAAAAATAAAGATGCGTTTAGCAGGACTGATTAATTTGTTTTGCTATTACCCGCTACTTGAAAGGATTCTGTATGCAGGTGCAATATGCAGGAACACCATCCACATGAAACACCACACACAATTTTCTATCACTTTCTTCGACGCACGTTTCGTCCCGACACCGGGACATCCTCAGGAGATGTTGACTTCACAATGCGAAATCGTAGAGTCAACATTCAACAGTCGCATTGTGAAGTCAACATCTCCTGAGGATGTCCCGGTGTCGGGACGAAACGTGCGTCGAAGAAAGTGATAGAAAATTGTGTGTGGTGTTTCATGTGGATGGTGTTCCTGCATATTGCACCATACAGAATCCTTTCAAGTAGCGGATAATAGCAAAACAAATTAATCAGTCCTGCTAATTATGGATTTCCGCAAAATAACGCCTGCTTCCATTCAATATTTAAAGATGCGTTTGACAGAAGAGCGGTCCAAGTATCGCAGAAACGTATGTATGTATGTATGTATGTATGTATGTATGTATGTATGTATATACTTTTATTGTGCACCCAAGAAACAATTAGAGTAGAAATAAAAAGAAGAAACAGGTTACAATGAGGCGGACTTTTCGCTAACTAGCGATCTCTTCCAGACAGCCTAGTACATGTAATTCAAACGTACAGAGATAACAAAACTATGCAGACACCCCATTCATTCATTCCAGCTTAGCCTTGCGTAAAATGCGGCGCCTTGATGAGCGCCAAGACGATTTGTTGTCAAATGTTCATTCACTGAGTTACTTACTACCCTAGGTAACGCATCTTATTTATGTCACTCGACAGATTTAAATAGTCACGCTAATTTTGTAGATGGGTCCATATATTGTTTCCTACAAAGTAAAACGTGAGTGTAGATGACAGCAAATGCTCCGATGGGTTGAGTTTGCTGTTTGACATAATTGAAAACGTATACATTTTTATGATAACGACTAATGCCGGTTCCCAATATTCTATCTATCTTCCATTTGCCCCACTAGAGATATCAATGTGACATAAGCTCCATACAAGTTATGTCAAATTTCTAATTCTAGTAAGACAAACCATGGATAGATTGAAAATTGGGAACCGTCGTAATAAAGAAACTTGTGAAGTGCGAGTCGAACTCGCGTACGAAGGGTTCCGTATAGGTACCCAATAAAAACGGAAAAATCACGTTTGTTGTATGAGAGAGAAATATTTATTTAATTGTTTTTTTTTTGTATTTGTTGTTAAAGCGACAACAGAAATACATCATAAATGAAAATTTCAACTATCTATCAAGGACCAAGAGACCAAGGAGCGACAGACGGGCAGACGGATGGCGGACTTTAACACTACAAGTTTCTTTTAAAATGAAGGGCAGATTTCTCCTTCAAAATGACGTTTCGTCTTTGAAATTCCTTACTTTACTTACCTTACTCTACAATGTATATGTATGTAGAATACTTACCTACTTTAAGGTCTTTATTCCTTGCGTCAATTTGCAAAAAAGTTATTCATTAATAAACATGAGTGAATAAATTTAATATAATTTTATTAAAGTAGGTAGGTATAACGATTAGGTACCTAATTAAGTACCTATGTGTTTAAAAATACAGAATTAACATTAGCTCATATCATGACTAGCGACGTACCTGCATTTTAATTTTAGTTAATTAAATTATTTTAACCGTGCTATCTTTGCCAGAGTAAAATAATAATTAAATATTACTTTTGAGCATGTATGTAAGAAGGCCCTACCATTCCTTCTGCTGCTACTAAAGCTGAAATTCTGTGTAAGTAGGTACTCAACGATATGATATTATGAACCTGAACCCCATCGGAACATTTTACGTCAGCCTTCTTCAAAATCATACAAGAAAAAAGTAGCGCCATTTGCCAAAATTTCCGCTAATACGACGCAACATGGCGGAAATCGTCCCTGCGGAAACTCGCGTGCGAGCTACTAATAAGTAATCTGTGGCGTGGACTGCGGTCGGCTTACAACTGACGCTGTTGGTGTCAAAATAAAAAATTTTGACGCCAGTAAACACGCGGTCTACGCGGGTCATTTGTTGTCTTTTTGTGTAACCGTTTGTAGGGATAGATTGCAGTTGTAATACCCAGGTTCATCAAGCGCTTAACCGTGGTTTACTTAGTGAAGCATTCTTTGTCTCTTCTTGGCGAATGCTGGTTGAACCCAGATGGTTTTTATTTTTTTATTTTTTCGCAATTTCTAAGCAATAAGACATAATAGGCTTATGTCAGTAAATTGAGGGAATGACAGTATCATCTTTACATGTGTTTAAATATGCGCTTATAAGTTAAATTTATTTCAATTTAGTTCAGTCCTATTACCTACATTGTTGCTGACAAATGAACACTTAGCTAATTGCATGTACTTAAGTAATTGCAATTTATATGTATAAAGTTTTTTATACAAACAATAGATACCTACAGGCCGAAATAATTATTTTATTGTAGTAAAGATGTGTGTGCCTCGATATCTATAAAAACGAGTTTAAATTTTGTTTTTGTTGAAGTCAGGCTTTTTACGTAGTTACATATTTTTACATAGCTACATTAAAAAATAAACGTGTATTTAAAAAGCATTCTTTATAAAATTAATTTAATACTGGTTAGGAAACTAATGGGAAGTTAAACTGAATTTATCATATTTTAACGAAGTAGTTAGGAGTGTACTGTGTAGGTAGAATCACAGATCAGTTAGGATATGTTGTTATCTCATGGTAATCACTCATTTGTTTCATATGAAAAAAGTTCCACATATACCCATATATATATACTAGCTGACCAGGCAAACGTTGTTTTGCCCTTAGGGGTAATAAAAAATAGATAAATTGAGATTTAAACTATCCTATCTCTCAAGTTGGATCGAACTGCACATGGTGTGCGAATTTTATTATAATCGGTTAAGTGGTTTAGGAGTCCATTGAGGACAAACATTGTGACACGAGATTTATATATATTAAGATATATATATATAGATTTTTTTAATTTAGAAAAATAATTAATTTATATTACTAGCAGTGCCCGCGAATTTCGTGCCACGTTAAAAATATTTTTGTCCCGGCCCGTTTGTCCCGCGTAATACTTCAGGTTAAAAGTTCGGGAGAAATAAAAATTATGATGATGATTTTTTTGTTGACCCGTTGACATTTGGAACACACCTACATTTCTAAGACAATTATAATTTAATATGCACTTTATATACTTATGCAATAAAGCTCAAATTGACTCTAAGTTTGTATGGGAAAAAGAAAAAGGCTGTTTTTAGAGGTTTTCCGGCAATTATTCGAATTTTTCTCGCCGTAAAAACCATCCTTGAACTTCAACGAACATTTTAAAAAAATTAGCCAAATTGGTCCAGGCGTTGTTGAGTTATGCGTTTACCAACACATTTTGCGATTCATTTTTATATTATAGATAGATTAAAAAATAATTGTTATTTATTCTGAACAAACTAGGCACTACATTTAGGGTTCCATACCAATTTGGTAAAAATGGAACCCTTATGGTGAGACTTTCTCCGTCCGTCCGTCCGTCTGTCACACTCGATTATTTCTGTAACTATTCAAGCTATCGACTTGAAATTTAGAATAGTTATAGGTTATAGTGACGCGACGTCACAACAATCGTAAAAATTTGAAAATCGTTTTTATTTTTATTTAAAAAGGGAAAACCGGGTCGACAAATTTTCAAAATGAGATATAACATTATTGAGTGGGGTATCATATGAAAGGGCGTTACTTGTGTATACTAAAACTAATTTTTATTTATTTTTATGCCTAATAGTTTTTGTTTTATTGGGCAAACTGTCGAATAAAATACCGTTCCCCCCCCTTATCTCCGAAGTTTACCAATCGAAAAATCTGAAATAATTATGATTAATAGAAGTTAATGTATATTTTACAGGAAAAATAAAATCAACTCACTGACTTATATACTTTTTTTTATACTAACAATAATCCGCCAAAAACAAAGTTACGTTTGCGGTTTGCCAACAAAAGTACCTACATGTAAATTATACTCGTAAATTCATGAACAAAAGTGATTCTTTCAATGTTTTACTTCTTTTATGGTATGGAACCCTCGGTGCGCGAGTCCGACTCGCACTTGGCCGGTTTTTTCAGATAGTTTCGTAGGTATAAGTAAAACTAAAGGGACTCAGTACAGACTATCCAGATATCATCATTTAGTATAATTTTGCAGTAAACTCTTGGCGTAAGGCTTATTTGTCGGTTTTGCGGCTGTGTAAGGTGTCAATTAGGCTAACATCATTTTCTCTTTGTACGCAGATAGCGGGACTTCGCTTCGTGTTCCTGATTAACCAAGAATTGATCAGCGCCATCCGACAAGAAGCCGTTAAAGTTACTATACCTGTATAATATCATAATACAATAATAAGAATTAAAGGGTGATAGTTAAAAGTCTTTGCATTTTTATTTAGAACACATTTATTTGGTCAATTTCAAAACAATATTCAAAACTAGGTATCACTCGAAAACAATATTTCCCGTTAAATTAAATCCCTCGCACACTGAACTACTTATAAATAAAAATGTTTTTAATCAGTATGTGAATAATAAAAATTACGTCTATCACGAAACACTATCACGTGCGCTACTGGCATAATATAATATGCTTAACAATTAAATCGACAAAAATGAAAACTACTTACATAATATATTCAAATATATTAAAAGCTAGGTATAACCGAATTTTACCCTCTATAAATAAGTGTTTTAACCACAATAAAATATTTATACAATATAACAATATGCAACAAGTGCGAAAAACTCAACAATCCACTCCATAGTGCGCAATTAACAAACATACAAAGAAATTAAAGAGAAACTCATACTCAACAAGTTGGGTAACAAAACAGTGTTGTCATCAATAAGTTTAGGTGTTATTAATATTTCATAGCTCAGCTTCAAAAAAGCCAATTGCGTATTTAATTCAATAACTTAACTGAACAGTGATATATTGATATATGATATATTGATACTCTAAATAATATTGTTTAGAATATCAAGATTAAATAAAATCTTTGTACATTTCAATAGTCCAATTTAATCAATATTATACTTAAATACCCACCTTAAGAATTAGAGATTTAATATAAAAACTATAATTAAACTAAACAGTCCTATTATTTATACATCCATCACACTATATACAAACATTTGAAAATACACTTACAAGCTAACATTGATATTACGCTTAAAGAAGGCAACACTTGCACAATAAAAGCACATTTTTGGTATAATATGTATATTTTTAACACCCTGTATACAATATAAAAATAGTATTTCTTTTTTATAAACATGTTTGAGGCACGAATACGCCGATTTTATAAAGGCGAGCGCGTTTGAGATCTAAACACTTTATTTTATTGGACAAATTGTTTTTGCTACTTAAGGCAATCTTTGCTTTGGTAAGGGACTCGAAAGTGACCAATATTTCATTGATTAATTATTTAATTATTTACTATATTTTTAAAGACAATCACAAAGAACAAAGAAATAGATCACTTTGAGCGAATAAACAGCCAAGGCGTTGGGGTTTCTTTTCATATTGTGACTGTCATGATTTTGAACGCAGCACGTTTAGTCTTTAATCCTAAGATAAGAATATGGGATAGAAAATTTTTGAATAATGACCAATTTAACAAACAATTTGTTACAACCGGACTAGTTAGGGCTAGGACACTAATAATTAGTGTAGGTATTTTACCTAGTGATCGAACTTACCAGTTATTTTTTCTTCTCCTTAGATTGCAATGACAACATAGAAACACCTTTTTTAGTTGTAACAAATTGCTTGTGACATTTTACTAAACCCTTTTCATTCCCAAATCGATCAAATGTTAAAGACAGTCTACACAAATCCCTAAGATTTTTTAAACGAAACCAAAACGCGTTTGTTGGGCTGGTTGTCGCTCAATGCGTTTCATACTTTTTTAGTCAACAGGTATAAAGAACTGATGAGTGAAAAAGTTTACATTTTGGATAATATTATATCAAATAACATATGGATAGCAAAATATTAGCTACTTAGTTACAAATACGCAGGCACAATTGCATTATGGACTTGTATAGAATCACAGATGAATCATTACATCTTTTCCATAAGTTAAAAAAATATTTTTTATTCTGCTAGAGCGATGTTTCTGCTGCAAAAATAATTTCACGAATATACTATTAATCGTTTATCACGAATGGCGGGTACTAATTAAATTCTATAGTGATTAAAATTGTTGAAAATTCTCATAAGTGTGTATTTGCATAAGTAGGGTTTCACCTATATGAAATGGAATTCTTGAAATTTTTAATCAACACTTTTTTATAAAGCTTCATACTGTCAAAATTCATGCAGTCGCGAATATTAAATATATTAATATAAATACTAATAATATAATTACATACCTACTTATATAAAAACTGAAATTATTTTTTGTAACAATGTTATGATTTTTTAATAGTTAAATATTATATAAGCGGTTTTCAGTATTAAACACAGGCACTTTGTGTATATTTTATTAGGTAGGTAAGAATTAGTATATTTTTTTGGCTTGTCGTGTCGTCGTAGTCGCTGAGATCGATTAAATACACTGGCTCAGGCAGAAAACTTTGGTTTTGCACAGAAAAGTATAAAATTTCTTGCATTTTCTACTACAATATTTTCGCACACAAAATGGTTGTATTTATATTGTACATGTAGCCCGTAATTTGTCATTTTGTAGAATATTCCAATTAAATTATTGGCGCCAGTGCTGTGCCGACCAAACTGTTAGGAAAAAAAGTAAAGTAGGTATTTATCGTATTACTTACGTTTTAATTATCCGTTACCTATGTGGAGTTTGTAATTATGTAGCCATGCAAATGGCATTCGATCACAAAAATGCTAACCGTGAAGACTAACGCATGCGCTCCGCCAAATAAGTATGATATGACATGGCATAATCAATTTTCATTCATATGAATCTCCTCATAAGTGTAATCTGTACAAAATACTTTAATCAATATAAACTCATATTTTGTACTTTAAAAAGTTACACCAATTACTATCTCAAACAATATTCTGAAGTGCTTAATTTTAGGTGAGCAATTGCAAACATCGCACTCGGCAATGTCATAATAAAGTTAACTAGGTAGATAAGTATAAAAACATTTAACTAAACATATATGTATGTATATATATTATATATGTCAATAACAAATGTGATATAGATCATTTTATAAAATTATTATGACTTTTTCAGGTTCCCACAATTATCACTTATAATAAATTATTAACATTATTTTACCATATTATGAACAATAAATAATACTCAGTATGGCTTCAGAGCATGGTAAAAACTATTATTATATATTATTTAAATTAATAACCTTCATAATGGAATGATAGGAGAAATTAATAACAATAATAAAATTATTGTAGACAAATTAACAAAAAAAAAACAGATCTTATCAAATTAATTTAAAATAAATAAACTATTATGGACTGTGCATTCTCCTTTACAGATATATCTTTGATTTTCATCACACTTCGTATTTATTTTGGTTCTATTAATATCTAATTTATTAAAGTTTATAGAAAGTAAATATTTCAATAGTGAACTTAATTAGGTAACTATTAGTAAACTATACCTAGGATAATTTGGTGTGTAATAAAAAGGACCAATCTGAAGTCAAAAAACTACTAAATATTCTTTTTATCAGAGCATCAGATAAACCCTATTTGAAGACTTGAAGGAATCTAATAGACAGAGGATGAGACCATTTGTGGTGGGATATGCAGATAGGAACGTTCTGATAACAATAATAATTATCTTTCGCTAAGATTAATTACCAAGGAACTGAAATACTCATAATGGTTCCTATTAAAGTTTACCTTTATAAAATCTCCTAAATTAATTTGAGAAGTCCTAAGCCTAGTGCTCTCTTTTAAAAATAGTACCTGTGAAAAAGTATAGCACTAATTTTCAGGCATGTCAAATTACTTAAAAGATTTTGCAAACTCATTTTAAAAATTTCGTTATCTACCCAAATATTAAAATCTAACTATGTTTCAGTTTGATGGTATATTTTAAATTTCCTTTAGCGTCTGATTTGGGTTGTGATATTACAAAGTTAGCATTGTAGACTGATTTATATTTTCGGAATTTTTCCAAAAGCACATAGCTGTGTTTTCTGTGACAGTAGATAGCTTTTGTTTTGTTTTGAAGTGCCATCTTATCAATGAAATTATTTTTTTCAAGAAAAACCCAAGGTTGCCATTTAAGACCAGTTAAATCTGGATTATAGGATTCTTTTCTCTTTGCACTTTTACTACTGGCATAGTGAGCTCCATTTTCGTTCTTCTTGATTATTACTTTGGGTATTGAAATTTTTCCTTTTCTGACATTATCTTTGTGCCTTTTGAAATGAATTTCATCAATACTTTTTAGGACATCTTCAAATTTGGGCTTTTGTTTTTTATGCACATCGTATTTTAGTCCCTTGCCTGTAGAGTTATTGACAACGGGTTCTACCTTTGGTCCCACTTTGGCTATCTTGAGTTGTTTTAATGTGTGAAGACGATGCTGAGGCAAAGGCAGTTTTACTTTGAGATCATAAAATGTATCTTTTAGGGGTGGAATGTATTTTTGAGCAGCTTTAGTTATCAGAGTTCGAGTAGAACTAAAATTAGAAGTGTAACTCCGAAATTCTCTATTCTCAGTCAGTTTATAGCTCAGTTTGTTTGAAGACTCAGTACTGACTTCATTGATTTGGGAAACTCTTGAACCATTATAATTTGTTATTTTTAATAATATACTCGAATTTTTTTCCTCTGAAGTTGTAGAGGACACTTCAGGTGAACTAGAGCAGGTATAATTTGAATTTGGTTCACTTGATGCTAAAAAATCACTACTCGTTTCACATGTATGATATGAGTACTTATCTTCTTGTTGTTCAGCAAAAAATTCCTTTAACTTGCAATCGTAACTTTGATCATATTTCGAACATATTATGTTTTCATTAAGTTGATTAGAACTAAAAGATTCATTTTCTAAAACGTTTTCTTTATTATCATTCACTTTGTAAGAGGAAATGCTGGATTCTAAATTTTCTGTAAAATTGTGTTCTTCTGATTCTAAACAACTTCCATCGATGGTATCTAAATCTTCTATTGGATCTTCATTGTGAGGGGATTCATTGTTGTAAAGAGTTTTGTTAACATTCATCTGTGGCGTCCTATATAAAGTTTCGATCAATTTGGTATTATCATAACACAGGTTGCGCCCGTATATACTTTTGATTTTATCCATATGATCACTTTCATAGAAAACAGTGGCATCTTCATCAACACTTTCCAAATTGATAGAGTTCACTCTTTTGGGAGAGGCTTGAATGTCAATGATAATATTTTCTGCGACATCTTCACTGAAAACTGTTTCCATGCAGCCAACATCGTCCACCCATGAATCGTCCATAAAACTTTGCTCGATATGTTGTAACGTATTCGAGTATTCACAAATTTCACTAGGCTCTTCGGTGCATGAATCGGTTTCTACATTGAGATTTATTCCACAATCAGTGGGTGTCATGCTTGCCAAATACTCTTCATTGTTTTCAGTATAACATAAGTTATGAGTCTCATTATTCTCCTCAGTTAAAATCAAATCATTGTCTATAACGATATAAACATTATCTTCATTATAAAAAGTGGATATAGAATTTCTACGGTTGGTTTGAATAATATTGCAAATGTCCTCAGTTATTAGACTAGACTCTAGAAAACTATGATTTTCTTGAACGCCTTTCTTTCGTTTACGAGGTTGCACAAAATTTTCTTTATATGATTCTAATGCAGACTCCGATAAGGATCTTTTCTTTCGCGGTCGGCTGACAACTGGACTGCTAGCGTTCAAATTTTCTTTACTTAATAAATTTGTTTCAGTGTTAAGATCAACTGATTCAGAATTAATTTCGTTATTTTTGGATTCCAACAATTCTGATTCATGATTTTTTAATAAAATCTCATTAACGTTCTGATCTTTTAATGGAGAATTATCTGTTTTGCTACAGCTATCTTCTACAACATTCGTTTTGTTGAAAATTACATCGCAAGTTCCTTCAGTAAACATCCACAAATTCTGCATCCAAGGAGAAAAAAGTTCTTTTCGAAGAACCACGTCATCTTTTTTGGAAGTTACATCTTGGTTTTGTCCTTTTGAATAATTGAGATATTTCCAAGACTGTAAAGATTTATGATTAATGTTCAAAAATTTTGTTTTCAAATCAAATAATATCCTGCTTTGATTATTTATATCTGATTCTACAGCAGTGATGAAATCAGTATCTCTTTTCAGTATCTCACATTCAACTGGATCAACAATAGAATTTTCTGAAGTTGTATTCATAAATGATTTGTCATCATTATAATTACAAGGTACGTCGGATATCCATTCAGAATCAGCTACAGCTACATCAATTTTTGTCATTTTCTTAGTTGGCTCCTTACATTCCAAAGAATTTACAGATAAGTTTTCTTCAATTGTTTTAATATTTGAACCAAAAACCTCTACAGCATGTTCAATAGAATTTTTGCACGCTTTAGTCGTCAATAAGTCAGATTCAAGCACTTCCACGTTCCTTCTAAAAAATGTCTGGTTTATGTTTGTCTCATGCTTAGATTCTGCAATAACACCCGCATTTCTAAATGATGGTTCTTTATTATTAGATAAACAAGTTTCTACAAAGGCATTAGAATTTACAGAAGATTTATCAAAGGCAGTACATGAATTTTCACTATTTTTTTCTATATGTACAATATCCGTCTCAATTTCTGGTCTGTTTTCTGAAATTACTTCAACAGGGTTTTTGGGACTTGTTTCATTATTTGGTAAACAAGATTCCCCACATATATCAGCTTTAATAGACAAAGATTGTTTGGTAATACTTATGTGTGTGCCGTCAACAGACATACAAGAGGAATCTTCTGTCTTTTCAGTTAACTCCTCCAGTTCTTGTTTAGATTTAACGAATTCATCATTGCTTGTAGTTTTTACTTGTTTTGTTTCTTCTTCATAAGTTTCTTGTATTCTTGCAGTTAATTTATCTATTTCTTGTCTAGTTTCAAGATGTTCATCATCACAAATATAATTTTCTGTGTCATCGTCCATAAGTAAACATGTTTTATTGTTAAAATTACAAACATTTTCACAAGCGTTAATAGATGAACATTGAACTTCTGATGTATCCAGTATTGTTCCTAAATAATTCTCAGCCAGAACTTTGGAATCTTTTGCAACTGAAAATGATTCAGCAGACATAGAAATTGAGTCGTTACAGTTATTTGTCACCCTTTTTTCAAACGATACATCCATTTTTGTTTCGTTATCATTATTTGGTAGTGCTTCAGTTCCTCCTACTTTATTTTCAGCTAGTTCAGTTTTGAAATCTTCTGAAACTAAAAATGATTCGGCAGACGTAGAAATTGTGTTGTTACCGTTATTTGTCACATTTTTGTCATGCGATACATCCATTTCTGTTTCGTTATCATTCTTTGGCAGTTCTTCAGTCATTATTCCTACATTATTCTCAGCCAGTTCAACTTTCGAATCTTCTGCAACTGAAAATGATTCAGCCGACGTAGAATTTGAGTCATTACAGTTATTTGCCACATGTTTGTCAAGTGATACATCAATTTTTGTTTCGTTATCATTCTTTGGCTGTGCTTCACTCATTATTTCTACATTATTCTCAGCCAGTTCAACTTTGGAATCTTCTGAAACTGAAAATGATTCTGCAGACGTAGAAATTGAGTTGTTACAGTTATTTGTCACATTTTTGTCAAGCGATACCTCCATTTTTGTTTCGTTATCTTTCTGTGGCAGTTCTTCAGTAGATTTAATTTTAATTTCTGAAGCAAGCTTAACCATTTGAATGGGTAATTCCACAGCATATGTTTCATTTTTGACATCAGACATATCTTCAGAAGAGCTTAGCATGACTGGAGATGTAACATTACTTTTCTCAAAATTTTTCAGATGTCCTCTCAAAATAGATTTTTTATCATTTACGTTAGAATCATGATTGGTGATTGGCTGGCAAACGTCTTGATGATTTGCTTCTGATCTTGTAATTTTGAAATCAGGTCCTTCTTTACTAGATAGACCAACATTCGATTCATCCTCTACAACAGTTTTATTTTGTCTTCCAGTACTATCTACGACATTAATTATATCATTTTTAGAAGTGATATTTGAAAATTTACTTTTTGTATTCAATGTATGAATATTGTGATTGGACAAATCTTCTAAGACATCTTCTACAGTATTTAACTTATTCTCGAAATTCCAATTTTTCATAACAAACAAGTCTTCAGCCACTGATTCTGTTTCACTTTTCATTCCTAAAGTACACTGAACAGAATAGGATAATTCATTTTTATTGCTTTTATTTATAGATTCATTTCCGATTTCCACATCCAATTTACTTGATTGTAATAAGGTTTCATCGCTGGATGCAGCACAGGTATTTTTACAAGTTTTTATATCAAGGACAAGTGATTCCACATTTTTGATATCATCTGTGCTTTCTATATTCCTAATTGGAGGTATGTCTGGTTCAGTACTTGCCAATTTCCTCATGACCGATACATTATAGTCCTCATTTATTTCACTATTTTTTGGTGACATTTGGTTTTCATCAACTTCTATGTTTAAAATTTGGTCATTTTTTTCATGCTTATCAGATGTTTTTTTCATGCTACATTTTGAATTTTCACTTTTTGGGACAACAGCAGAAGACATAATAACTGGTTTCGCTAATACATTCAGTTCCTCAATGCTATCACAAGTAAAAGATATATTTTCGCCGCCATTCAGTTCTTCAAGCGGTGCTAAATTATGGTTAATACTCTTGTCTATTTCACTCAAGTATCTAACTGCTGTTTCATCTTCAGATCTATTTAAACTAAAATCGATGGCAGTTTCAGAAGAAAAGTCATATTTTTCCACATTATTTTCATATTTTAGAGAAGAATAATATTGTTCATGATTTTTTTGGTTCTCATATTTTGATTCACTGTTTATTTTCAGATAGTCATTGTCATTCGATTTATTGGTATCTGGATTTTTTATTATAACGCTGTCAACTCTTTGTAATGTTGCCATAGATTCATCTGATTTTATAATATCTAGTTTCTCTATGTTTTGTGAGTTATGTTCACTTTTTTTACCTTTCCTATATTTACTTAATTTTGACAGTTCTTTATCTACCACAGGACTTGAAGGCAATTGAAGATTATGCTGTTGATTTTCATTTTTATTATCATGTGGCAGATAGTGTGTTTGTTCAAAATCCATATGAGATACATTTTGTAATCCTGGGGTCACATTAGATTCCAAATTGTTTGCTTTAATAAATTGTTGATTTATTTCAGGAAAACTAAGTTCAATGTCATTGTCAAGCTGTGGTAATGAAGTGTAACACAAACCAGCATTGCTTTCAAGATCTTGCATGCTATAGGTGTTCGTTTTTGTTATGTGAGGTGAACTTCTAGATGAATATTGATCATTTACCATTTTACAACTTGCTACTTTAACTGTGTCATTCAAGACGTTCTGTGATTTCTTATTATCACTTCTATTCACAGGTGAATTGTTTAGGTTTGGATTTATAACTTTCTCAATCATTCTTTCCCCTAATATATTTTGCATTGGTGCAGCAATTTCTACATTTAACATTTGTGGACTGCATGGCTTGATTTCAAAATTACAACCAACCTCTTTATGAATAATTGACTGGCTTATTTTTGCTTCTACATCTAAAGGTGATACTGGTCGAGGCAACTTAGTTGTTATTTCCTTGTCAAATTGAGTTTTCGAAATAGGGTGATATTCTCTTAATTTATTATAATTGCTGACATGTGGTGTTTCTACCAGTTCTTCATATTGGTGAAGTATCTCTAAACTATTATAACCTTTAATATTTTCTGGTAACTTAGATATTTTTTGAATATGGTCATATTTCGCAAGTTCCTCACTAGGAACATTAACTAATCCAAGTACGTAGAGCTGTTTCTGATTGTTGGTAACTTCACTCTGAGAGTGTTTTTTTATGTGATTTTGTGTTGCAGCCTCTTTGTTACTTTCACTGACTTCTTCATCACCTTCATTCCACATTTGTAAGAACTGTCTGACATCAAGATTTTTCTTATTCAAAGAACTAGTCTTCTTTGTGGGTAATGGTGTAGGACCATGGTGGTGGAATGTATTTCGAACCATGTCATAATTATTATAGCCATGTCTCCTGTAAATGTTGTGTGGTAACTGAATATTACCAGAATCTAAACTTCTTATGCTTGCTGTAGATGATTGGCTTACATATCCAAAGTCCTCTTGAGAAGTTCCAATAGTGTGTGCAGTGTCATTACTAGTATTTGAATCAGATGGAGATATAGCAACACTATTTGGTGAGAACTGCAAAGGTAATCTTTGCACTGAAGGATTTAAATTGATCGATTGATCATATATTCTATAGTTAGGGTTATTATAATCATAAGGTTTTATGGGAGTATTATCTTTTCTGTAAATCGAGTGAGAATGCTGAGGCATCTGATGAATATTTAATGTTGAATGGGTAGGTAACAAGATTTCACCCCTCAAAGCCTGCGAGTGATTCATTTCATTGTAATATACATTTTCAGGTACCGAGTATTTGTTTCGTGATTCAAGGTTAAGGTATACTTTATTATTGTTTTCAAACTGAATTTTATTGCTATGCATAGATTTTGAAGAGGCATCTGAATATGTCTTGTTTTGTATGCAGTTCCCAGGTATAGGCCCGTAAGGAGGAGGCACACCTTGATTATGAAATGAATTAAAACTAGCTTGTTGACTGTGGTGTCTCTGATATCCTTCCACAAAAGGGTCATGTATCCTTCTGTCTAAGTAATTAAATGGTACCGATGGATACACTGGATATGGGTGTCCATGTACCGTTCTCTGCAAGTCAAATTTGTGAGGTGGGATGGGGGCAGGTGGGTGGAATGTACTAGGGAAATTACTGATGTGATCATACCTTGGTTGTGGATGCTTTTCTTTCCCAGCAGGATATGGCTTAAAGCGAATGTTGGCATCTTGATACAAGCGATGAGAATAAACTTGAGCAGTGTCTTCATGTAGAGGCCTGTGTGGACGAGTCATGGCCATCGGTCTAGGACCGGCGCAACTGGAGAACTCTTGGTACTGGTAGAACTCTGGAGCACCATAAGGCCTCATGGGCCGCATATTAACACCAGTAGACCAATCATAAGGAGGTGGCATGTTTCTAGCATAAGGGGAATTCACATTAGACATTGGAATGTCAGCGTTCCTAACATTTTTGTGTTCACCATTCACAGAATTTACATTATAAGGCACATCACAATACTTTGCCTGCACAGGCATGTTGTTAAGTTTGCTGTGTTTCAAGGATAACTCTTCACTATTTTTAATGGAACTGAACGTAGGTGGGACCATTATCCGCTGCATGTTTTCTTGGAATGTTTGTCTCGGTGATATGTTTCTGGTAGGTTGATAGTCGGATGTCTTTGTAGGATAGTCGAGTGGACGGCGGTAGACGTTTTCCGAGGGTGGCCATGCCTCGCTTGGCATCTTCTTCAGATATGTGTTGTCAGAAGTGTTGGGGGGCAGCACTCGGTCGGGGCCGATGATCGCGCACGGCCGCGCGGTCGCCGCGTCCATTTTTCCCGACGAGTTGGACCCCGTATCGTATGCTTTACTTCTACTCGGTTGTACCGTTGCGCTGTTACCAGCGAATTTAGTGCTGCCATCGCTGGCGCTCGTACTCACAGCCGAGTTCGTGCCTAATTCTTTATGATCCATGGCCACCTAATTTAAGGGGGGTTCGGCGCTGACCCTTTATCATTGTTTGATCCTTCAACGGTTCGTAAAATTTACTGGACATCAGTAACAGATGCACCATCGACCATCCTGAAATATAAACAAAATACTAAACATCAAAAACATCTTCAATGACAGCCTGTCAAAACACTGCCACATACACTTTGGGATTAAAAAAAATTGATCTGCATTTTTATTGCATTCGCGACTATATCCATGGCGTAACAAACTTACCTGCAACATTTCCTAAATTAACAAAAACATCGATATTATTTCCTTGGAGACACCGATTTATTACGTTCCTACGTCGTCGTCGACTTTTTAGATTATCCAGTGTTGTAAACAACAAAAAATAAATATCATTTATTATTGCAATATTTAAAAAAAGCTAGATTCAAATACAAAATATGAATTTGGTCGAATTTTATTGAAGCTAAGAAACTGTACAAACATTTTATTCTACATCTTCATCACACAATCAAACCTTTCTCGAATCAAAAAACTAGAACCTAAACCATAAAGACAAGACTATCAGTCAAAAAAAGATCTTTTTACTAAAGGTACTGTTACACTTTACCATCGTAGCATCATCAACATCATCCTTACTAATCATTTGAAATAGCTTGAAAAATTCGAACAGTTATAGTTGTTAAAATATAAAAAGCCCGTATTGGCACATGTCCATACGACTCTCTACTCGATACTCAGGATGCATCGAGTCAAGTTTGTATGAGAACTTGATCGATTTGATTTGTAAAGTATTTATCAGAAATATGACTAAATATTGTTGGTATTTTGAAATGATACGAAAGCTTAATTTGTCTTTAATATAATATTATTAGTAAGAATACCATTTGAGTGGTCACAACTCACAACACTTAAATTAAAAAATAAAAACTGAAAACGTAACTGGTTTTTTGAAAATATGTACCTTATTTCATTAATTGCACAAACCAAAACGGACTTTTTATATTTTTTCAAGCATTTGGACTTTGTGTCAATAATTTTAGACACTATAAAAATTCACTGAAAACAGCTAATGCACGTATTAAGCGAATTTTAATGTTTCTGTTGTTAACTTGATAATAATCAATATAAAATAGTTTCTATCAGCCTTATTGAAGATGATTTTCTTAATTATTTTGCCATTCGCATAATATAAAACTTATCACTAGCTTATTCTAATTACTATACAAGTCTTGCTCGCGTGGTGCCAAAAATACTGGCTGCATTGCTATTAGTATCGTGTACAATGCACTTTATGTAGTTCAACCATAGAGTTAATTGCTTTCAATCACTTCAATAACGTGTACCTCCAAAAAAAAAAAGAAAATGTCAGTGACATTGAGTGTTGGTAACATAGATAAATATGTATGTACCTGAAATAGATGTACGTCTCAAGCCGATTTATGGTTCTTGGAATAACGCCATCTAGTGGTCATAGTTAATACGCGACGTACCTACATACGTAGTAGGTACCTACATACTATACTACCAGACCACTATTTTTATTTTTATTTATTTTTAGGAATTTAAAAGAAAAACAATACATAAAAATTGTCATAATTTATTTTACAATGAAATTAATAAATCATGCTTTTCACAATTTCTTTTTGTTTTTATTTTTTTCATAATAATGAATTGCTGCTTTTTGAATTGGATCATTATGATCCCAATTTAATTCTTTGCCTGCTAATATTTTATTAACAGTTTTACACAGCATAAATAAATTAAATGTTATGCTTTTATGCACCAAAAATTTCGTGACTTCGTCTCTGTGAATGCTGCATTTTATAAATGACGTATCCATATTTATTGCACAAACTAATTTTATGTACTCACAGATATTTTTTTTCGTCGGACTTGTTGTAAAAACTTGTTTTGAGATATTTTCAATCTGTACAAAAAAATCAAAAGCTTCTTTAGTGGGATATGTAAGCCAGGCTTTTTCGGAATATTCAGAAACTTTTATAAATTTGTGAAAGCTTTCCATTTTTTCACTTTCTAAGCAAATTTTGCAGTGTGGACATCTTTTAAAAATCTTTTTTGCTTTTTTTACAAGCCAACCACTGCAGTATCCCAAGGCTGCACATCGTTCCACATCTGTGGGTGATTGGCTTTTAATTAAATTTTCTGTTTCAACAGGATTTATAAGTAAATGAGTTTCAGATACTGTTACCTCATTAGAATTTTGAGAATGTTCAGATTTGTTTTTAAAAAAATTTTGTAAGTTGTCCAATAAACATGGATTTTTGTCATTTTCACAGTTTGCTCCTACTGAGTGAGACGTTGTTGAGTGTCATGTTGTTGACCACTAGTGTCTTGTAAGCCGATTGAAATTGGGCAGCATTCGGCATAACATTTTGGCAGCCTTGTGATCTTATAGCTCCAAAAAAATTTTCTATCGGGTCCTGGTTGAAGTGACGCAGCAAAACTGAATAAATTTTTTGACTATTCAAGTATGTTATGATAGCTTTGAATGCTTCAATTGTTTTCACCCAACTTGAGAGTGACGGAACCACTGTAAATTTTCCACTGCTTGTCTCAAATTTCATCGATTTCAATACTGGAATGCATTCTTCCCATAATTTGTGATGCGGTGAGTTTGGTGTAACAGCACTTCTGTATTCTTTTCCGCCTTCTATTTTGCTGGAGCTGCCATTGACCGAGTCGAAAAGATTATCAAAAAATATGAGCAAATTCGCAGTATCCTTGCTCTCTTCTGGTAATTTACCATTATCTGTAAAGTATAAAACACAGGTAAACAAAAACTTGGTATAATTATATTTTGACTGCCATTGATATAGTTAATGTAAAAGTGAAAAGATAATAATATAATATTTCATGTTTTTAGGTTTGGTTTTAAGCTATAACACAAAAATTGATCATTTCACTAATTTCATTGTATTTTATGAAATTGTGTGAAAAGCATTAAAAATATATATATTTTTTTTAATTAAACCATCTATCAACAACTACACTCTATTGAAAGTTGGATTTTCAATATTTTTTTTATTGCTGTCATTTCAGTCTATGAAATTGGGCATAGTTTCTCCCTAATTTTGTACTTAATGAATACTTACTCGAAATTTATACTAACCTGCCATGTATCCCATTGTTACTCCAACACTTCTACTAAAAACTTGAGTGCAGTGTTTGACCCTCATTTTTGGAATTAAATTTGGCAGGACATGGTGAGCTGTGAGCTTAGGTACCAATCTATACCCACTATAGTTCGGGCTTCTTTGATAAAGATCAGCTATATGCTGCCATTTCGCTGTACATTCTTTGTTTTTATATGTATATTTTAAATTTTTTGTCAATAAATTATTTCTGACACCTTTCATTAAATGAGGAGGGTCAAATATAGGCACAATTTCTTGAGAATTCATGTGAAAAAATCCACCTTTCCACTCTTTTCCTTCTTTTACATAACTTTCTCTTGTTTGTTTTAGTAAAATGTTAATTGCGGACATGTTGGTTGTGCCTTGGTCACAAACCACTGCAACCACTTTAAGTCCTGTCTGCTGAACTTTGCTTACTACTAATTTAATTAATTTAACCAACTCCCATGACTTCGACTTGCTACTTTTGTAAATATAAGTTACGGGTTGTTTAAATTTTTTTATAACCCCACGCACCATAAATACTAAAGCATGGTTTGCGAATTCCAATTTTTTTTCCTCCCCATCATCACTGAAGCCAATGATTTCATCATTTCTTTGATCGTATGTCAAATTTGCCGCTATGGACATTTCATCGAAAATAATTGTGCAGAATCTGTGATGTTCAGGTAATTTCTGGACTTTCTTTTTCATGTCCAAAAACATGTGATTGTTAATGCCTGGTTCCAGTTTAATTTCTTGAAGGAGTTTCAGCAGTGTTGTCCTTTTTGGTAATATGCATATTTCACTGAATAAGCGATATGCCTTAGGACTAGACTTATATAAAGATAAAGACAGTACTTTTTCTTCCAATGTAAATCGCCTTCCCTTAATTTTTTTACCTGCCTGTTTCAATTGCATTTGAATAAATGTTTTAGCTGACTTTGTCAAAGTTCTATTCATATAACTGATTGCAACATGTTTAGCACTTTTCTTAGCCAAATTTAACCGTTGCCTGAATGACTTATTTGTCAACTTGGTTCTGCGCACTTGCTTCTTTAAATGTGTAATTATTTCCTTAAGCTTCAGTTCATAAGGCGTCATAGAAACTGTAAAAAAATAAAATACATCACATTTAATTTTTGCATACAAAATTGTTAACCAAATATTATTACGTATGTAACTATATTAGGGTTAAAACATACTTTCACCTAATGATAAGTCAAGATGCTGCCAAAGCGTTTATAATATTAATTTGGCTAATTAATGGTTACTCTATCAGTTGGAGATGCGTTTTAACCGGTAAGATGATAACCAACCGCAGCCAAAGAAGCCTCCCACCAGACCAGATCTAACCGAAATTAGATACTATGAAATTCTGAAGTAGGCTACGCTGGGAATTGAACCCAGGACCTCTTGCTTGAATGCAAGTGTCTCATACTGTGCCATAATTTTAAAATAAAATTGTTGGCAGTTATCTACAAAAGCCTTCTTAGGAACTCTGGATCTATTTGAAATGTTTTTAGATGCATAAGTTTTGAATGGAAGCAGGCGTTATTTTGCGGAAATCCATAATAAGCAGGACTGATTAATTTGTTTTGCTACTATCCGCTACTTGAAAGGATTCTGTATAGTGCAATATGCAGGAACACCATCCACATGAAACACCACACACAATTTTCTATCACTTTCTTCGACGCACGTTTCGTCCCGACACCGGGACATCCTCTGGATGTTGACTTCACAATGCGAAATCGTAGAGATCTCTAACGACGAAATCTGCATCGAAGAAAGTGATAGAAAATTGTGTGTGGTGTTTCATGTGGATGGTGTTCCTGCATATTGCACCATACAGATACAGAATCCTTTCAAGTAGCGGATAATAGCAAAACAAATTAATCAGTCCTGCTATGCATAAGTTTATATACTAATATAGTCAATATAGCTTAATAATTATATTCTATGATGTTTAAAACTTGGAAATTTACCTGATCTCCTTGATGGGGCTGCAGTCACATGCGTTAGAATCTCTGGTAGGGGAGTAACAGGTTCATTGCAGTCTTTGCTAGTACTAGCAACAATTGGTACATCATTTGCAACACATGGTTCAAGTGACTCTGTTGGTTGATTATGAGGTAGTATATTTTGGTCATATGAGACGGGTAAATTCACATCTGAAACAAAAATTAAACCTCTTGAAAAAACATGTCATTTTAATTTTATTATTATCGTAATGTGTATATTATTGTAGGCAAATTGCATAACTCTCCTTACTACAGCTGTTAAAAACCAGGGCTGTTTTATATTGTGGCGATTTTTTCAATACAAAACAGCTAGCTGTAATGTAATGTGGTCATTTATGCAATCCACTTGCGACATATACATAAGGCATTATTACTATCATATTATACTTTTTTTGTCTTTCAACTTTAGTTCATCGTCTATTAAAATACAAAGATATGGGAATAGTCACCCCTTATTCCCATGTTTTTTTACAGGTGAGGATTTTTCAATCTTCATACTGTAGTGACTAGTGTGATGTGATTGAGTATCTCGGAGTATCCTAATAGAGCTCTTTGAAGACGGAAATACTTATAGATATTATACCTGGTACACAAATAGATGGTACAGCAATCTTACTCAGCCGGTTTTTAGATCCATAATACTTTCTATCAAAATGTTTATGACAAATTCGTCTATTCTTGAACACGAAAGATTGTTCTAAGGTTGCAACTTCTCCGCCGATTTTGCGTACCCATTCTTCGAACCGTTCTTGATCCGTGTTGGGATTGGGAAACCGGTGAAGAGGCACTCCTATAAAAAAGGAAACAAATGCGTTAATTCTAGATCGTGAAATAATCACATCACACTAGAGGTGTGTAACTCCGGACTAAGTGACTAAAAGGAATAAGATCCGTAGCCGGAGCCGAAACTCTTAACCACTCCGAGCTCACACTATTGATTCCAACTCCGCTTAATTAGTCCCTACTCCTGGACTCGTTTGCGGTTTGGGTTTGAGTTAGTGCGGTGCGATCTCTTTCGCGGCACATCGTGTCATGAGTATGACTCCGTTTGTTTTTGGTACCATCAGGCGAACGAGACAGCTACAAGCTGTCTCGTTCGCACTTCTGTATTGCGAGTGGATAATGGATATTAGCCTTTAAGAGAACCTAACAAAATTTAAAATTGTTTAACTTTACTCATACATATTGTGTTATTATAGTTTATTGTTAATTTTTAAGAAGAATTTAAAATTACGTAAGTAATTATGCAACTTATATTAAAAGTTAGGTCCATTTTTAGAAAAAATACAAGTTCAAAAACAGACATAATTTTAATAACTAATAGGTACTTAAAATAAAGTCCTATCTAAAAACTTCGTCATTTAATTTAAGGATATTATAAGGCAGTTTAACTTAAGTATAAATTTTGTAGAAGTATTTTCAATGTAGGAATTATTCGGAAGCAATAGTTAAGTAGTTCAGTAAGTGTTTTTAAAGTCGTCTCTCGCGATTCGACACAACGTTTTTCCGAGAGTCTAAAAGGTTCGGTGAATAAAGGTATCGTTAAGACTAATTCAGTCTTTGGACTAAAAGAGTCGCACGGGAGTTGGAATCATTAGGAGGATTCGGAATCAATAAGACTGATTCAGTCTTTGGACTAAAGGAGTCACATGGGAGTTGGAATCATTAGGAGGAGTCGGAATCGATAAGAGGAATCAGATTCGAAAGCGGAGTTGGACTAAGTGAGTTGGATCTTTTAGAGGACTACATAGTAGCCACGACTACATCACACACAACCTAACCTAACCTAATTCATTTCATTAAACGATTTACATACCATGTCCATGTTTAACGAAGCAATTTACAACGCAACACGACATAAAAGACATATTGAAACTTAACACTATAAACTTGAGTCCAATTTCTCTGTAAAACTAAAATGAGTCCAATTTCTCTAAAATAGTTTGTACACAATACACTTGTGCGGAGGATAATTCAACTCGACGCGGAAAGCCATGAATACAAATCAATCGAATATAGATGCGTTGGCGCGGCACTAATGACGAATGACGACAACGAACGCAAAACCAACACAAAATCACAAAAGCAGAAAGAACAACGGTGAACGGAAGGTTTATACATTCGCGGACATCTTTTTTTTGTTAGTTGACGACTTGACGTATGTTTACAATGTGGCCATGTTAAAAAAAACATTTTAGTAAAATATGGTTTTAGTTATAGCAACACTGCCACTTAATTCAACTACGACCGCTAGTTATCGCTAGTTTGTATGGGTTCGACTTGATTTGTTCTAAGACGGCATAGCATGGTTGGTAATGTCACTGTTAAAATTACAGTCATTTGTTTTGTCATTGTCAAAAATAAAATAAATTTCGAAAAGTTGTAAAATGTCAACAGTTGTAAAATTACGATGTGATTACGATAATAATTTACATGGAAAATTGAAATTTTGTAAATAAATAACTTTTTTGAAAAATCATGAAATACATTTCAGTTTCCTTGATCTTATCTTTAATTTTTGCCGTGTACGTTGTCAATACAATATGGACTTTAGCTGAAATATTTATACCGCCGGAATGTAGTCGTGGCGAAAGGTGTATAAGTAATTATTTGGCTAATAATCCAGTACTCCATCTCGTACTGTATACTTCAGTTAAAGAGCATCCCTATGAGAATGGAATGTACGAAGGATCAGTGAATAAAGTGCATACTTCGCTTAAATTCGACTACCGTCATCCAGCAACTATGTAAGGCCATACTTTCTTTAATATTCTATTGATTTCACGATTTTCCAGACAGTGCAGTGAGTTACTTACCTTTGCGGAATTTCCCATATTGGATTATTTGCTTAGATCAATTAGAGATTATGCATTTTTGAACCTACTTTAGCTAGTTTGGCCAGGTGATTTATTTATCTTCCACCTCACTGGCAAAGATGTACTTTGGATACTTTTAAGTGGCAGGCAGATTCAATGTTGCAACCCATACAAGTTAACGTGATTACTTATGTACAAACTTGTAAATTTGCAGGACTGTAACATTAAAAATTCCTCGCAAGACTCGCAACAATGGAACTTTATTTATGCATGCAGTTCTTCTAGATGATCGGAGGCTATATGATGATTTTGTAGATATATTTCGTTCAGAGGCTGTGCATACTTTACCATTGATAAAACACATAGAGCCCCAGGCTGAAACATTTAACTTGCTGCAATCCAATGTAAGTAACTTGAAAATTGATCAATCATTTCTTCTTTTATTGAAAGAATTATTCATCTTCATTCATCAAAAAAAAAAATGTGAAGACTGTTATAGTAGAGTGAAATAAAGTTTAGATTTGATTCATTGTTTTTTGATGCAGAGATAAAAAGAATCTTAGCTAGACTCTCTAAACTAGAACTGAAAAAGTTGGGTGTCTAGTGACACCTAAGATAATAAAAACTTTAGGGTTGCACAAAGTTGCTTCAAAGTTGGATTTCACTTCAAATTTCATGTTTACTTATATGTCATTGAAATACCAAAATATGCAACTACAGTGTAATCTCACTAATCCGGCGCTATTAAAAAATGGAGGGTGTCGGATTATTGGAATGTTCGGATTACTGGATCATAGTGAAAAAGTCATAGGTAATTAATAAAATAAAGCATTTCATAGAGGGAATGAATGTAGTTATGTATTAAATTAACACATAGGTACATATTATTATGTAATGATAAGTTTTGAGGTTAGACTGCTAGTCGATGACACAGTGACCAAAGCGTACAGGTAAAGAGGGGTGAGGGTGCCAGATTATTGGACATGCAGATCTATCGAAGTGCCGGATTAGTGAGATTATACTGTAATCTCATACTCAAATATAGGATCCTATTAAAATTTCGCCTTGGGGTAAATGAACTGTGGTTCAGTTGATTGGTTATAATCAGTGCGGCTGACCAAGGGCGGATCCAGCTTTGGTGCCAGGGGGGGGGTCACATAGTTGTAGTCAAGTCACATCAAGTTTTAATTAAATTATGATACTAATTGATACAGTTAAAAGTAGGTATTTTATTATATATGTGTATAAGTAGGTACTGTACTTAAAAAATCAATACATATAATAAATCTTTAAATAAAAGAGCCAATATTTCTTTTTCCGAAAGACATGTTCACTTTATCTAGGTACTTCAATGGGTGCGTTTTTCGGATGTTTCAACTATTAAAGCTCTTAGACACGATTAGATTTTTCGTAACAATGTAGAACGAACGCGAGCGAAGCGAGCTCACAATTTTTACGATTTTGCAGGATAAATCACTATTTATTCCAGTCTTGAATTTAACATGGTTGGCAGTGAGATCCGTCTTTAATAAATATAATCATTTTTAGGCGTAATAACGTCTTAAAATCAAAAATATGCCCGAATGAAGTGAACACGAACTTTATATATTTTTTGATAACTGGATATGCGAGCGAAGCAGGCTCAAATCTTTTACGATTTTTATTCCGTTTTATAATGTGAATTATCTTTGATCTTTAATTTAAATAATATAATTATTTTAAGGCAGAATAACGTCTTGAAATCGCAAATAGTCCTGAATGAAGCGAGCACGAACTTTATATCCTGACAACTGGATGTGCGAGCGAAGCGAGCGCGAAATTTTGTGTTTTTTTACTAAAAAAGACAACATAAAAAAGATCCTGGGGGCATACATATTTTGATAACTGGATATGCGAGCGAAGCGAACTCAATTTTTTTACTTTTTTTTTATTCCGTTTTATAGTGTGGTCAATCTTTAATCTTTAATTTCAATAATATAATAATTTTTAGGTGGAATAACGCCTTGAAATTTCAAATAGTTCTGAATGAAGCGAACACGAACTGTATTTATATTCTGATAACTGGATATGCGAGCGAAGCGAGCGCGAAATTTTCTGTTTATTTTTTTTTTTTAATGAAAAAGTCACAACATAACAAAGATTCTGGGGGCATACATATTTTTATAACTGGATATGCGAGCGAAGCGAGCTCAAATTTTTTACATTTTCGCATGATAACAGTCTTGAATTTGACATGTTTTGACAGTGAGATCCGTCTTTAATAAAAATAGGCGAAATAACGTCTTGAAATCGCAAGTAGTCCTGAATGAAGCGAGCACGAACTTAATATCCTGACATTGGATGTGCGAGCGAAGCGAGCGCGAAATTTTCTGTTTTCTTACTAAAAAAACAAGATAAAAAAGATCCTGAAGGCATACATATTTTGATAACTGGATATGCGAGCGAAGCGAGCTCAAAATTTTTACTATTTCGCAGGATAAATCACTATTTATTCCAGTCTTCAATTTAACATGGTTTGAGAGTGAGATTTATCTTTAATAAAAATAATATAACCATTTTTAGTCTTAATAACGTCTTAAATTCACAAATATGCCCGAATGAAGTGAACACGAACTTTATATATTTTTTCATAACTGGATATGCGAGCAAGCTCAAATTTTTTACGTTTTTTATTTCGTTTTATAATGTGATCCATCTTGGAGCGAACACGAACTGTATATATTCTGATAACTGGATATGCGAGCGAAGCGAGCGCGAAATTTTCTGTTTATTTTTTTTACTGAAAAAGTCACAACGTAACAAAGATTCTGGGGGCATACATATTTTGATAACTGGATATGCGAGCGAAGAGAGTTCAAATTTTTTACATTTTCGGATGATAAATAACTATTTATTCCTTGAAGTGACCTTGTTTGCGTGCTAAAATCTGCCGTGGACTTAGATACCTTCATCATTTTTTATGTGAATATAATTTCAAAATCCAAATATACCTTGAGATTAATTAATAAAATCAGTATATAAAGTGTCCTGGGAAGTGTCCTGGGAAATCAGGAGGTCATCAGTTAAAAGGTCGCGGTGGCGAGATAAAATTCAAATTTTCGATACTTTCGTTCCCTAATAATGCGTTTGACACTATATTAAATAAAATCAAAATCATGATACTCACTTACATAAAATCTATATTATTCCCAAAAATACCATATAAAACATTATATTTTACAATTTTAACTATTGGTCCATCTACGTTCTGGATGGCCCAGGGGGGGTCATGACCCCCATGACCCCCCCCCTGGATCCGCCGATGCGGCTGACAGACTGCCTCTGTCGGCAATGTTCTCATTGGGATGAAATGCCACATTGTTAGACTTTTGGTGATTTAAGTGTGATGTTGGCACCACTTTTGAAGGACCAAGGATTGATAATAATTTAAGGTTTTTGTTTATTGTATCTTTAACAGAGCCATGAAAAGGAGAGCACAAAACAGGTGAAACATGTGAAGCCTTATGCACACATAACAACAGTGGCGCCACTGGCTATTTTGACTGACAATTTGAATTTACCAGTGAACAAAATACCAGGGGAATTGTATCCTTATTTAAAGTGAGTAAAGTGTAATTTAGTTAATTATTTAATTTATTTAGAAAAAGCTGTCTGTTAAAAGTGTGGCCAAATTATGCACAACTATTCTTATTGGATCTATAATCTCTAAAATATTGGTTGTCTGAACTGAGCGAGGACAGTCATCTGCAAAGCTTTTGCGAACTGGTAGTACATACATCCAGTAGAATGATTATCCTAAATGATAGTACATCACCCAAACATTGCCAGTAAACAATGCAACACAACTATAACTATCAAAGTGCCTTAGTTGTACAACCATTAAACAATGCAAGTCCTATTTTTTATGTTTATTGGAGTAAGTAAATCCCTAAATGAAATCAGTCACCTGTTTAGGGAAAACATTGCTGCTCATCCCAATGTCATGTGGGCTTGCTATTCTAGCACAAAGTCCACAGTATTGTAGTCCTAAAAATAATAAATCATGAATATTATGTTCCAGTATTAGGTATAGGTATAAATTATAAATATCTTCTATTGCAGGGTCCGAAATGAAAAGTTCCTACCAATAATCCAGCACAACGTGTTAAAATCCAGAATAGCTCACTTGCAACTGCTAAACAGCAGTACATCGGAAGTCAATGTGACAGTGAGCGTAGCGCCGGCGTCGTACGGCTCCTTACGTCTAGCGCTTCACGTGCGGCTCGCGTTGGAACAGTTTCACGTCCTGGGCTTCAGTGACAAGGATGTTGATGACGTCAAAGGGATATTTGCAGATACAAATCTGTACTTGCTCTCTGCCACTGTTTTAATTGCTAGTTGTCATGTGAGTGATACTTTTCCGTTTTCGTACACATTAATGGGTACATTCACATTCTACAGATGGATACAATAGGAGTGGAGCTGAACCGAGAGCGCAATATCGCGTTATGTTGATTACTAATCTATTATATTCAATATCTATTTTGTAATTTATCTGTAGGTAAATTGTGTAAATTGTGCCTTCAAATTAGCCGCAAAGTGAAGTGCGGCGGAAGCGCGGCTGCAGCGCTGCAGACGCGCTTCAGTCGCTAGGTTTGAGAATCGTAGTGTTGTACATAGTTTCATGATGGACTCTGACGAAAAAACACTGATCGATACAAAATAATACGTGCGCGCAGCACTAGTCGATCGATGAACTGACGCGCGGCGGCAGCGCGTCTGCAGCGCTGCGGCCGCGCGTTGTTTATTTACATAGATTTATAAAGTAGCGCGGTTGCAGCGTTGCAGACAATTTGAAGGCGCCCTAATAGAATATTTTTAAGTTTTGTGTTAATCAGGCATTTTGTCTATTAGTGTTATCATTACACCTTGTCTTACAGTTGTTGTTTGACTTCCTGGCGTTCAAGAACGACGTATCGTTTTGGCGCCGCAAGAGGTCGCTCGCCGGGCTGTCTGCTAGGACCGTGTTCTGGCGCGCTTTCTCTCAGCTGGTCATCTTCTTTTACCTTCTGGATGAACAGACTTCGCTGTTGGTGCTGGTACCTGCTGGTATTAGTGCTGTTATAGAGGTAATGTTCTTTTTGTTTCGAATTAATTAGAATTTGTATTTGTATAATTATTGTAATGCGGAATCCCTTGACTTTCTGTCTTATTTCTGCCCATACAAGTCATATTTTAGCCTGTCTTGAAAAGTACTCTCATAGTCTTTTAGTAACCTAAAAACCCTTCAGGAATTCAAAACTATAACGGAAAAAAATAAACTGGACCATGTATTTAAATAAATGAGAAAGTTTACCAGATAACATTTTTTAAAAGTATTTGTATTTTGAAATAAAAGAAATACAGACAGAGATAACTTCTATCTGTATGTCAGGTTTTTCTGTTTCGCTTCATTGCAATGAAACATGTTTATTTTTCATTCTATAAATTAAAAATCATATGGGTAAACAATATTGATGAACTTTTCATTATGTGCCGTGCAGCTATGGAAGGTGACAAAAGTTCTGCACCTGCGCGTGTCGTTCCCCGGGTGGCGCGTGTGGCGCGTGCGCGTGTGGCGCGACCAGGGCGAGGACGCGGGCGAGCAGAGCACCGCGCGCGCCGACGCCGAGGCCATGCGCTACCTGTCCATGCTGCTGTACCCTCTGTGTGTGGCGGGCGCCGTGTACTCGCTGCTCTACGTCGCGCATAAGAGGTGAGGCGCGACCGGGGCGAGGACGCGGGCGAGCAGAGCACCGCGCGCGCCGACGCCGAGGCCATGCGCTACCTGTCCATGCTGCTGTACCCTCTGTGTGTGGCGGGCGCCGTGTACTCGCTGCTCTACGTCGCGCATAAGAGGTGAGGCGCGACCGGGGCGAGGACGCGGGCGAGCAGAGCACCGCGCGCGCCGACGCCGAGGCCATGCGCTACCTGTCCATGCTGCTGTACCCGCTGTGTGTGGCGGGCGCCGTGTACTCGCTGCTCTACGTCGCGCATAAGAGGTGAGGCGCGACCGGGGCGAGGACGCGGGCGAGCAGAGCACCGCGCGCGCCGACGCCGAGGCCATGCGCTACCTGTCCATGCTGCTGTACCCGCTGTGTGTGGCGGGCGCCGTGTACTCGCTGCTCTACGTCGCGCATAAGAGGTGAGGCGCGACCGGGGCGAGGACGCGGGCGAGCAGAGCACCGCGCGCGCCGACGCCGAGGCCATGCGCTACCTGTCCATGCTGCTGTACCCGCTGTGTGTGGCGGGCGCCGTGTACTCGCTGCTCTACGTCGCGCATAAGAGGTGAGAGCAGAAATGTAAGCTCAATGGCTTGCGTTTAGTGATCACTGAGATGTTTTCAACAGGCCAATGTAAGACTGCAGTCTGTAGATATGTACTAAGACAGACTTGTAATCAAATCTTGTTTGTCCCAACAGCTGGTACTCGTGGGCGCTGAACAGCGTGGTGAACGGCGTGTACGCGTTCGGGTTCCTGTTCATGCTGCCGCAGCTGTTCGTGAACTACCGGCTGCGCTCCGTGGCGGCGCTGCCGTGGCGCGCCTTCATGTACAAGGCGTTCAACACGTTCATAGACGACGTGTTCGCCTTCGTCATCACCATGCCCACCGCGCACAGGGTCGCCTGCTTCCGCGACGACCTGGTGTTCCTTGTCTACTTGTACCAGAGATGGTGAGTGGTCTACAGTACCAGCTGTTCACGCTGACGCAACTCGTCAAGTACCGGCTGCGCTCCGTGGCCAACACACAAATACAAACAAACAACTCAACAAACAAGTAAAAAAAACCGGCAAAGTGCGAGTCGGACTCGCGCACCGAGGGTTCCATACCATAAAAGAAGTTTAACATTAAAAGAATCACTTTGGTTCATGAATTTACGAGTATAATTTACATGTAGGTACTTTTGTTGGCGAACCGCAAACGTATCTTTGTTTTTGGTGGTTTATTGTTATCAAAAAAAGTATAATAGTTAGGGAGTTTATTTTATTTTTCCTGTAAAATATACATTAATGTCATTTGATAATAATTATTTCAGATTTTTCGATTGATAAACTTCGGAGACAAGGGGGGGGGGGAACGGTATTTTTTTCGACAGTTTGCTCAATAAATCAAAAACTATCAAGCATAAAAATAAATAAAAATCGGTTTTAGAATACACAAGTAACGCCCTTTCATATGATACCCCACTCAATATTGTTATTTCATTTTGGAAATTCGAAGCCCCCGTTTTCCCCCCTTTTTAAATAAAAATAAAAACAATTTTTAAATTTTTACGATTGCTATGACGTCGGGTCACTAATACCTATAACTATTCTAAATTTCAAGTCGATAGCTTCGATAGTTACTGAAATAATCGAGTGTGACAGACGGACGAACGGACGGACGGACGGACGGACGGACGGACGGAGAAAGTCTCACTATAAGGGTTCCATTTTTACCAAATTGGTATGGAACCCTAAAAACAAATAGCACATTAATAAACAGAAAAGTGCCACAAGGGATTTGTCTGTGTGGTTACACAGACAAATCCCTTGTGGCACTGAGTCAACAATTTTTAATGCTAATCCATCTCTGTCCACCTTTTTAGCTTCAAGAATCATGAGGTGGCTGCAGGGCATTGATAAGCCAGTGATTGAGTAATTCAGGATTGTTTTCTCTCCTAGGTTGTACCCCGTGGACAAGTCTCGCACAGACACAGCGGCCAGCATGGACGAAAACCCTGAAGAGCTGGAACCAATCAAGCAAAAGGAGGAATAATAATAATCAAATAGTTGAAAATTTCTAGTTAAAAGTTACAACTGAGCTATGGTGCTAAATAGCGCGGTGCAATGTTATCCTAGATTCTGATAACTATTGACGACTTTTGTAACGTCAGATTTGTCTTTTGTTGTTCTTATATGTGTAACACAAAACTGTCAAGTCGTTGACGCTAGTGAATCACATGTCACGTTTTTAATATCTGTATCAGTGAACGGAAAAAGTATTGAAATATTTCTTCAGTTTGATATTCCTTCCCTATTCTCACTAACCGGATTGTATAAACCCGCACACGACAGTCGGTCCGCGCGGCTGACAAAATGCGAAACACTCAGTACTAAATACTAAACAGTCTTGATACATTTGTGATTTAGCTACTTGTGTCTTTGGTGCCATTCTCAGAAAAAAAATGTAAGGAATAGTGGCTAGTCTATGGGTTTTCCGTTCCCTGGTCTAAATAAAACAGGACTTGCTTTCTCAGTATTATTTGGTGTCCGCATGCTTCTGTTTTAATTTCAGTTTTTTTATGTTGGACCTATGCAAATAATAACGACTATGAATTATTATAATAAGTTATTTAAAAATTATTTTAAGTGGACAGCCAGTTTGCATCGAAAGACATTCTATAGGTACGATGATATGTAAATTTTAGCATTATCCAAATTTAGTGGGTTATGTACATATGGTTGGGTGGGTTATGTATTTATTTTTTTGTTAAAATATCATAAAATCGGACGCCATGTTTGTAATATTCTATAGATAAAATTCTTGTCTGTGGTTACAATATGGCCGTTTGTCACCCGTAGCAACCGACACGAAACGTCAACGGGAAGACGGCGCCGAAGGACTATAATATTATTACACTATACTCCGTCCATTCCTTTATTTTCTTTTTGACACATGAAACAGATATAAGATAGCGAGTGACCAGAGAGAGACAAACGTAAAGTGGTCTTTCTCTGGTTCCTCGTTATTGCTATATCTGTCTCATGTGTCATAAAGAAAATAAACAACTGGACAGAGTAAATATATTTATTTACTAGGCCCGTGTGTCCACTGTGCGAGCGTCATCTTGATTTCAGCGGGAAACAATAATCTCGTTCTCGTTGACGTGCCGGTGGTGCGGTGGTGGACAAACGGCCTTGCAAACATGTAAGGCAAGCTGCGTAACATCGATGGATTTATTTATTTATTTATTTATTGTTAAAATATTTATTTATTACTTATATTTGTAAGCAGTTGTTTATGTTTATCTTTAAGGTGGTTCGGCCAAATTAGCCAGCGAAATTAAAATTTTATTTAGTTTATCGCAAATATTAGAGTAACTACACGTTGGTGTCAATTCTGTAAAATTAGTTTAGTTTGGTGATTTTGCACAACAGAATTGACACCGTGGTTTAATTGCGAAAAACATTTTTTATGACAAAGTTGCTCAAAAATTCATACTCATCTTTATATTCTCATATTGATTTCCGAAAGATTTTTGCTGCCGTTTCCCAGATTAGAACCCAATGTGAAGTAAATGAGTGTTTTTGAGCAGTTTTAGTTAATAACATGTAATAAATGTTGTTTCCGCAAAACTCGAAGGCTACGCTCTACGCTGTATGCCTAAGTAGCTTGCTATTTGCAAAACACTACATATGGCGGCTGGCACAATTCACCTAAGTTATTATTATTAATCATACTATACTTTGCATTGTCGAGTTAGAAATTCCAAGTTGAGGCTTTTTATTTGATTAACATTGACAAAACTAATTTTTAAATTAGGTATATTTATCATTAAATGTTTGTTTTGTTCTTGAGCGCAAAGAATGACGTGGGCCTATGGTTTTCACTCCTGTAATGTATAAGCCCACATCATAACATTGCGTAGGTTACAACCAAAATATTTTTAATCGGTGCCAATTATGTTGTGCAAAATCTCTAAACTAAATTAATGTTACGCCTCTAAAAATAATGCTATACTCTTCCATGGGCTTCATTTTGAAAAGGACTAGGAGGAGCACTATGTTAGACGCGTCAGATTTTGCGCAACTGAATTGACACCACTATCTCTATTGGTACTCCGATTTATAATTCGGTGCAGTAAAATGACGTTTGATAATATTGTAAATCTGTTTATCGTCTTTTTTCTTGATTTTCTACATTGCTATGTAATGTAATTTTGAGAAGTCCTGTCACTTCATAAATCAAAGTACTTGTATGCAGTTATCGTGCACTTACAATATTATACGTACGGCCGTTAGGAAATTGCATTTACATGCATTTTTTTAATTAAATATCTACCTAATATCAAACAATTGTATTTAATTTAGTAAATTGGTTTTCAGTAATTTTTTACTTATTTTTTATGTTAAATAATTAATTAGTTAATAAAATAATAAATTACTAAGGATGCATTTTCGAACTGTCTGAAACGCGATCTCGCAATGGTCATTGTGTAATGTCAAATCTCATATTAGCTTGTTCCACTCAACATATTTACCTACGGTGCGTCTATTTATTTGTTGTATAATAGTGCGCCTTCTTATGATATTTAACGCAATTTAACGCATTCCTGGATATGGGGGTTGTGCTCAATGTTATTAAATATTTGTTTACATTTTATACGTTTATTTTAATGACACTTCCTATCGACATTCAATGGACGGATTACTTAGGACTTCGTTTAAAATTTAATTTACTGATTTTACTCCTTTTGTATCCTAATCTAATACTTTTTCAATTTAAGCCAGTCCAAAGGTTGCTTGTAAAGTCTGCCAGTAGTAATAAGGTTGGCTTTGCAAACCTTTTAATTTTTCATTTTCTTATTGTTTATTTAAGTACTAAAATGTGCCTATTTATTGGTTATGTTTTATTCCAAGCTTATTCATTAACAATTTTATAATTAAGTATGTCATTTATTTTTTATTTGGTTTTATCGAAATTGGTTCAGCCGTTTAGTAATAGTTCAATCAAAAGATCGCCTGCAAAAAATATGTTCACTTAGAAACAAGAAATTATTAATTTGTTGACATTATTATCTACAATCATTGAGTAATTTCGGGTTAATCGCGCTGATATGGTCTCTACATACTGATTACTAAAGTATGTACGTTGTACTTACTCACCCATATAAGTAAATACCTACTAGCCTTGCGTCCGACATAACAATTAATATGAAATAGGTGCTCTCAGGAGCGAGTTGTGCTGCCGATTCGCGATTGAAAATAACCGGTTTTATTGTTTTGACCTTCCCACGTGTTTGTGACTCGAAATCAAGACATTTTTATGTGATTTCCATACACTACTGCTGCTATATGGATCTGTTTGACGTTTTACTTCAAGCCGGTGTGTTCACCGCCGCTGTTGTGTTTTATTTAATTGTAATAAGAAAGCCAACGAAATGGAAAGGGTATTATCGAGAACCGGGTGAGTGGAGCAAATTTCTTTATAATCTTTCTTATCTTCTGATTATTATGTAATCCAATAGAGCCTATAGAGAGTTTTTGACATTATATCATTTTAGTAAAATCTGTGCATTATAATTTATAGGTACTTGATGTGTGTTAACAACTGTGAACTGCCTTTTTGTAAAACAATATGCAGTTAAAATAATATAGCCAGTTTATAATTTTTTTTACTTCTTTATCTTATCCTAAAATCTAAATCTTTATTCGGTAGAGTAACGATTTACGGTTACCTTACTGGTTTTTTGTTTGCACTTACGTATAAATATTTTTTTAAGTAAGGATTTACGGAATACTTAGATGTACCTACCTACCTATCTACGGTGTAATTGTACATTGAAGTTAATTACTCATAATCATCGCAGATATAACAGATTTAAAGATAAAATAAGTAGACTTTAGGAGGCAGGTGTACAGTAGGTAGGTAATAGGTATAATTGCGACATCGATAAAATCAATCTTTTAAAACTATCACTGTAGGTAAATGAATTACTAACATTCTGTTATTTAATCTATTGGAAAATGGTATCTTTATGTGAAAAACATTAATTTCATGGGTCCTATACTTGTCTTCTTGTCACCGATAAGAAACCAAAGGATATGGGAATTCGAACGATTTACGTAAACCTTTTTCGTACAAACAAACAGTGGCGCCATCTTTTCAAATTCTATAGGTGTCTGTTGAGCGAATTACGGCGTGGCCTTACCTACAAGCATTTCTGGCACCGATAAACTGAGGCGACTATATCCCAGCACTTTAGGTATTTGTCGCACACTCAGACTCGCTCTACGATACCTAGCGACCATTGTCGTGAGCCGAGAAGTTAGAATGAACTCCGTGAACCTATTCATAAATATTTGCGTCACAGTACTGTGCAGTAGTGTGCTGTTACAGTTGGACTATTTGTCATTATAATTCGCTTCACGAAATATATGCTGGAAGTTGCGTTTTTTACGTATATTTTGACTTTTTTATGGTAAACGATAATATCAACCGAGGTATTTATTTATAATAATTATGTATTACTAAAGTAGCAGGATCTGTAGAAATTTTTCTTGTACATATTAGGGAAATGAAGAGTTTTATATTTTTTTTAATCTTCTTTGCTACCGTCCGCATCTTTCTTTTCACAGTAGTAGTTTTGACACATTCTGTGATCACCATAAGAGTGCGGCATTGAGTTTAACAATATCGTTGTGCAGAACTGATATGGCAACGTTTTTAGGGTTCCCAGATATTTTGTGATATCTATACTAATATTATAAAAAGGTAGCGTAACGATGTTTGTGAGTTTGTGACGTTGTAAGGGGTAATCTCTGGATCTACTGAACCGATTTTCAAAATTCATTCACCAATACATTATCGTGGAGTGTCATAGGCTATAATAATTTCAAAAATAAACTTTGCATTGTTACTAAAACTTGAATAATGCAATCCAAGTCGCAAAAAAATTGCTTTCATCGCGTACGCTGCGATTGAGGATAGAACAAAACAAAATCAAAATCATCAAATCAGTATCAAAATCTGCAAAAAAGTCCGCAATAGCATATGCCTATCTCCTATGGGTAACTCGCAATAACTGCTTTTACTTTAAAATTGTGGATTAAAAATAAATAATTTTTGTGAAGCTTATTTAGCCCATATGGTATTAATTTATATCTTTGTAAATATGTTTTTTAGAACGGAAATTTAATGTAGAATAGTTCTGCCCCTTACTCTATACAGTTTAAATAAATATCTTCAAAGATATTAGCAAAACAAAAACGCGCGGTATGCAGGAGCGCGCCGCAGCCGCTTCGGTTGTTGCGTGGCGATAGGATAGGCATTTATCATTCATTTATCTGAATGCCTCGCGTCCAGCGCTGTGGGCTTTGGGTATAAGGCCCGTTTTCCACCACAGCGAAGCGGAGCGGAGCTGTATTTCAGTAACAAATCAGATTTCGTCATTTTGATATTTTTGAAACTGAGGGATGTCTAAATGATGAAATCTGGTTAGTTATCCAAACACAGCTCCGCTTCGCTCCGCTTTCGTGGAAACCGGGCCTTACGTGGGACAAAAATATTTCTAACGCGGAACGGAGTCCGCGGGCACTGCTAGTTTTATATATTTCACGATAGCTTTTCTCATTATCATAATTCTTATGTTGGTAAGTGTTTTTCGATGTCTCAGGGCATTTGTTTCTGCTGCCAGTCTGCGTAGTTTTTTACAAAAGTTGCGTAATATGTGATTGCGACACTCAATTTTTTCAACGCTTACATTTTGATTTTCATATGGTTTGGCATTGAGTATCCTTACATATGTCGAGTCGACATTTATCTCCAATCATTGTGTGATCTCCAATGTTGTAAATGAGACCGTTCATCGAAATAGAAGCCTTCTAAAAAAAATAATTTCAGTTTCAACAATTAAAAAACACGAATGCCCTGTTATAAAACGAAGTAATAACTCGTTTTTTACTTTTTAGTTCGTTTTATAACAGGGCACTCGTGTTTTTAGGGTTCCATACAAATTTGGTAAAAATGGAACCCTTATGGTGAGATTTTCTCCGTCCGCCCGTCCGTCCGTCGGCCGTCCGTCCGTCTGTCACACTCGATTATTTCAGCAACTATCAAAGCTATCGACTTGAAATTTGAAATAGTTTTAGGTAATAGTGACCCAACGCCAATGCAATTATAAAACATTGCAAATTGATTTTATTTTTATTTAAAAAGGGGGGAAAACCAGGGCTTTGAATTTTCAAAATGAGATAACAATATTGAGTGGGGTATGAAAGGACGTTACTTGTATATTCTAAAACCGATTTTTATTTATTTTTATGCCCGATAGTTTTTGATTTATTGAGCAAACTGTCGAAAAACATACCAGCCCCCCCCCCCCTTATCTCCAATGTTTATCAATCGAAAAATCTAAAATAAGTATGATCAATAGAAATTAACGTATATTTTACAGGAAAAATAAACTCAACTCCCTAACTTTTATAATTTTTTTGATAATAGCAATAAACCGCCGAAAACAAAGTTAGGTTTGCGGTTCGCCAACAAAAGTACCTAGGTACATGTAAATTATACTCGTAAATTCTTGAACAAAAGTGATTCTTTTAATGTTTTACTTCTTTTATAGTATGGAAGCGGTGCGCGACTCCGACTCGCACTTGGCCGGTTTTTTTTTATGTTTTTCATTCATTTTTTAATTACTTATTTTTATTTTATGTTTTTTACTGATGGTCAGCAGTTATGTGAAGGTATTTTCTGTTACTACTCTCCAATACCTTCATTTTGATACCCATATTATGATAGTTGAAGAAAAAATTTTTTTTCCACTTTTGAAAATGGCGCCTCACATCCGCCATATTGATTTTTCCAAAAAAATATAGTCTTTGTTACTCGGGAGGATCCAAGGATTCTAACGATACCCCATATATCCAAATCTGTTCAGCCGTTCAGAAGACATACATACATACATACATACAAACATACATACATACATACATACATACATACATACATACATACATACATACATACATACATACATACATACATACATACATACATACATACATACATACATACATACATACATACATACATACATACATACATACATACACACATACATACGTACATACATACATGAACCCTAAAAACATTACACTCCTTTTTTTGAGCAGTCGTGTAAAAAGTAAAAAACGAGTTATTTTAGTTGAACAGATAAACAGTAACAGTATTTAAACTGTGGTTACGCGTGATGGTATTTGCACGTGGTGGAATTTACACTACCTACCATAATTTTCTTAGTTCGTATCAGAGTTTCTTCGGAGCTTTTGAGGACTAGGTATTTTGATAAACTCAAGAAACACTTACTATATACTTTTTTTAAATTCTCCTTCGCTTCCTGTCAGATAGTTTTTTTTTCCAGCGCATTTAAAAAATAAATAATTTTAGCGCGAAAGGAGCGTGAGTCGTGAAAACTTGCGCAGGTCCGTCTCGTATGGAGGCTCGTGAGCCACTGAGTACATCGTTTATTCGGTGCGTTAGACCATTTTATGACTTCTGTTAGGCGAAATTTTGCAGCAATTTTTTTATTTAATATCTGTCTGCGCAATGGATAGGCAATACAATGAGCTTACTTTACGTATAATTTTTATGAAATTTAGTCCAAAGCTTTGGAAATACCATTAAAAAAATGAACAAAAACGACCTGTTTTCAAAAATTTTTATGATCGAGGCAAGTTTAACTTATCGTGTTTTCATGAGGCCATTATAGAGATAAAGCATGTATCTTTAATATGTATTTTTAACAGTGAAAAAAAAACAATTTTTTCATGACTTTGAATTGCTTTGAAAAGTGGCGTAGTCGCTAAAAACCGGGATAATGGGCCGTTAAGTATTGCGCGCCGTCTCCTCGTCCAGGGTACATGTCTACCTATTCTTCTTGTATTTTATTTTACAGGATGGAATTTTTCTCTAAAGTTACTGCTGGCTCGGTTCGCTGTACAACGGTGGAAGTCAAAATTGCCTGCATGTGAACTGAGCGAATCTCCTCGAAAGGACCACAGGCAAGGATGGGATGACATCACGATACGGGCTTCGGCCTCCGACGGATCTTTGATTTTATTGAGAATCCGCAAGTTGTGTGGTCGGAGGAGCATCGCTGAAGTTGTGCTATATATTCAGTTGCAAGATGGCACAAGATATAAGTTGCCGCGTAAGTTTACCAAAATATTAAAATATAGTTATTTCCCGACCCCTTAGGCCTTATTATTATTATTTATTTATTTATTTATTGTTAATAGCTTACATGTTTACAATGTTACAGTAATTGTATTAACATGTGGCCCTGTCAGGGCGTTGCTAACAATATACATAATATAATCATTATTTATTAAAGTAACGTAGGTATTAAGAGTCTTCTGACCCACGGTGTCTCCCATACAAACGTAAAATAATACCAAAATCATTTGTAATTCGTGCAATTTTCGATCATGTTGTGGTGTTATTCGGGTTCAAATAGTAATATAATCTATGCTCCTGGCCATATTTGGTTCCGGGAAATAGGCCTTGTGCGTTCGACCCATGAGGTGAATAGGCGGCTGCCGTCGGCTTTCGTGGTCGTCCTTGTCATTGTCAGACGTACCGCTGGTAATAGGCCCAGCCGCCAGCCAGGTTGTCTTTCTAGCTCACCTATCGGTGTTGCAAGGAGCTAGCTCCTAGCAAACATCTATCGGTGCCTCACCCATTTCAGTTTCGCGAAGCGTTGAGTAATGTCGGTTAGTCCACTTGTACGGATCCTCTAAATCTTTTTGATCATGTAGACGTAGCCATTTCCCTCTGAACTCTGGACTGGAGCTATGGGTCTCAAGGAAGCTTAGTAAAAATCACACACAGAGACCAGAGTTCTTCAAAGGTCAGGTATCTCTACATCAACTGGTTTTTTAATTTGCCAACTTACGACGACACACTAAACAGTCTTATGTTACGATGGTCCTCAGTATTTTGCTCTTTAAAATGGTAACCATGAAGAATATGAACTGACACACTTTCCAGAGCATCCAGAAACTGCTGTCGCTGAGTGGGTCCAAACTGAAGAAGGATGGTGCGCTGGTGGTCTTAAGATACAGATACTGGAACCGCAGACGAACTTGCGAGTGATTTTCAACGGGCTTCTGACAAGAGTGGATAACGACGTCACGCAGCATGTTACGTTTAATCTTATGTAAGTAAGTTTGCCTAGCCGTTAGTTGTAACATTGCTATAACTGATCAAACATCTTCTAGGCATTAATTTCCGCTCTCATATCTGATATTATATTATTTGTGGCCTTTTCTTTGTGCTTTCACGATTTCGAATTAAAGAGTACTGTAGTTCGAAACCACAATTTCGAATCAAGGATTTCAGAGTATTTTCTGAAATATAAAGTGTTTTTTTTTCACTTCAGCTAGGTAATCGCGTCCTAATCTATTCCATAATTGTCTGTATTTCTGTACCTTTACCTAAGAGCTGGTTACATATTCCAGTTGGGCATCAGCGACAAGGGTGGTGCGTCACCCGGAGGACTGGAGTCCGCAGCTCGCGGCACACACGCTGGCTCTGGAGCCCTGGCGGGATGGCAACTGGCCCCAAATGCTGTAAATATTTCGCTTTACTGATTACTTATTATAAGCAGTATCATTTCTAGCCGTTTGGCATCTGCTATTACTGGGCCTCGTTTTAGATAACACTATATCTGTCTTTGCAGCATTTCTTGCAGCTGTAGCCCTATACGTTATATCTATTATACTTCTAATTTATTTTTGGAACACAGAGTTAACTATTATATCTGTCTTTCTTTGCAAGTATTAACAGCACCTTACTAGCAGCTGCAGCTATATCTCATCTATTCCATTTCTAAGATTGTTTTTGGTAAGTACACTTATGGGTTACTTACCCCGTCCAAGTTATACGATAACATCTTCGCCTGCATCATCACTTTCTATCAGATGAGATCTCAGTCAAGTATGCTAAATTTTAGTGAGTAAAAACAATACTTATTTTCTTGTAGGTGACACTAACTTTATGTCAAATTTTACCTGACTGTCTCGTCAATAAAGAAAGTTAATACTTATACCTATATATAAAGTTGATATTTGTACCATTTAAAGTTGATACTTGTGTAATGAAATGAGTGACATTTCATTCATTTGAATTTGCCGCGCTTCGCGTATCAGCTGTCGCGTATCTATGATATTGATCTGTGTCGATGATTTAAAATGGCGAGGGACGCTGAAATTGTTGTGTGCATTTTTGTCGTAATAAAAACTCATAGAAAGAATGTGATTGAGGACTCGAGATATAGTGAACTTTAAATGTCGTTTCTTTGTTATTTCAGGTGAGATAGAAGTGTAATTGTCGTAACTTGATAATAACTAGATAATTGTAAAATAAAACAAAACTTGTAATAAAACAAAACTTTGTTATTTCAGGGAAACAATTTGTGTTTAATTTTGGAGAGCCTCAATGTCTTATAAAACGACATTTTTGTGAACTAAAAGAAGATGGACCGGCTTCAATTTGAGTTTACAATAATAGCCTCAAATGATGGCAAATCAAATGTATTAGCTATAACCTCAATATCTACTGAAGAAGGAAAATGTTATGTTTTACCCGAGGAACTGAAGCCGGTGAGTCATCATACATATATTGTTAAAACGAACACTTTCACAAAAGTAAAAAATAGCATTAAAAAAAGACACCAGAGTAGAAAAGTATGGATAAAGTTGGATGAAAATCTAAAGAAGACATATGTAGATGAGGAAGGTAATATGCAATTTTTAGATCAATATTTAGATGAAGTGAGCACAACACAAGCAAAGGACAAAAATGACACTTTGCAACAAATCTTGGAACAATTAATAGAAACTACAACTAAGAAAGAAAGTCAACATAACTTAAAACATATCTCAGAAAAATTTATTATTGAAAAATTCACAAGCAAAAATCCTAATGCGATGCAATGGATAGAAATTTTTGAAAAAGAGTGTGCGCGCTTTAATATAACAAAAGATGAGACAAAAATAGATATTTTGAGGTTATTTTTAGATAAACCTTGTTTGGATTGGTATAGCTCGATGATCATAAAACTAACAATAAATTCTGAATGGAGTGAATGGAAAGACAAGTTTTTAGAAACTTTTAAAAACCAAGGATGGGACATAGTCACATATGCTCTCGCATTTAGGTATAAAGAAGGACAGTTAATTGATTATGCCATAAAAAAAGAACGGCTTTTATTAGATATAAACAAATCTATAGATTCCAAAACAATGATAGATCTTATTGCAACTGGTTTACCTGGATTTATCTTAAATAAGTTAAACAGGGATGAACTCAACAACACTACTGACTTGTTCAACGAGATAAGAAAATATGAAGGCACGATGTATAAGAAAAACTCAACTAACATAAAGAGCAGTACATTTTATAATAAAAATAAAACTTATGAGAAGAAGTCATGTAAGACTTGTGAGTCTTTGGACAAAGGGATTAGATATCATCCGGAGGAGTCATGTTGGTTCAAGAAAAATAAAAATGAACCTGAAAAAGATCTTAAAACTAAAAATGTAAACAATAACTCCATAATTGAAGTAGACATAAATACTGAGAAAAAAACTAGTAAGCACACCATTAATCAAAATCAAGCTTTTATTAGAAAATAAACTAGAAGTGAGTGGTATTTATGATTCAGGCTCACAGATTTCTATAATAAATTCAAGATTAATAAAAGTAAAAGAAAAAAAAGATGATGTGAACATAGCATACATGAGAACGGTTAATGGTGTGAAGAAGATGGATGGCTTGATAACAATAAAAATTAAAATATTTGATTTAGAAGAAGAGGTGGATGTATACATAGTAGAAAATGAAGATTTTGATGATTTCATAATCGGATTAGATATGATAAAGAAATTCAGATTAACCCAAAATGAGAACTTGCAGATAGAACAAAAGAAAATAACAAATAAAATAGACAGGATGTCTAAAGATAACAGAAATGAAGATAATAATATAAAAAAATATACAGTAAATTTCAATGAACACATACAAACAGAGGAATTTATAAGTATGACAGACCATTTAGATAATCAAAAGAAAATTGAGATAGAGAAAATTATAAAGGAATATAAAACAATATTTGCTAAGGACAAGTATGATATAGGTTCAGTTAAAGATTATGAAGCTCGCATAGATTTACAAGTAAATAAATATTGTAGTAAAAGACCATACAGATGTACAATACAAGATAGATTAGAAATTGAAGAGCAAATATCGATGTTACTAAAGAACAATTTAATAGAAGAATCATACAGTCCTTTCGCTGCTCCAGTGACATTGGCGTTTAAAAAAGGTGAAAATAGAAAATCCCGTTTATGTGTAGATTTCAGAGAGTTAAACAAAATAGTTATACCACAAGCTCAACCATTTCCTTTGATAGATGATCTAATTATTAAAACTAGAAATTGCAAGTATTTTACTACACTAGATATAAACTCAGCATTTTGGGCAATACCATTACGGGTGGAAGACAGAAGTAAAACAGGATTTGTCACACAAGATGGCCACTTCCAGTGGACCTGCCTCCCTTTTGGCTTGAAAACATCACCAGCAATTTTCCAGAGAATCTTAAGCAATATTCTAAGAAAACACAATCTCACAGGATACTCTGTTAACTATATTGATGATATTTTGATATACTCGTCTACCTTTGAAGAACATATAAGGCACATTAGAAATGTATTAGAGGCAATAATTAAAGAAGGCTTTAGACTGAAGTTTAAGAAATGTACCTTTGCTTCAGACTCAGTAAAATACCTCGGCCATATAATTCAGAACAATTCAGTAAGACCACTAAAAGACAATTTGATTTCAATAAGGAACTTTCCAACTCCTAAGACGCAAAAGAACATCAGACAATTTTTGGGAAAAATAAACTTCTACCATGACTATATACCAAGAAGTGCAATTATTTTAGATCCATTACACAATTTATTACGAAAAAACGAGAAATTTGTATGGTCAGAGAAATGTGAAGAAGCATTCAATCTGATAAAAAGATATTTATGTTCGCAACCGGTCTTGGAAATATTCGACAAAGACTTACCAATCAAAATCTTTACCGATGCATCTTTGGAGGGCATTGGAGCAATATTAAAACAGACACAACTAGATGGTAAAGACAAACCGGTGGCATATTTCTCAAAAAAATTGAATGAACATCAAAAACGGAAAAAGGCTATATATTTAGAATGTCTTGCTATGAAAGAAGCTGTTAAATATTGGCAGCACTGGCTCATCGGAAAACAATTCACCATTTACTCAGATCACAAACCTCTAGAGAACATGAACATTAAATGCAGGACAGATGAAGAATTGGGTGATCTCACATACTACCTATCTCAGTATGACTTTACCGTAAAATATATACCTGGTAAAGAAAATGTAGAAGCAGACTGTTTGAGCCGAAACCCTGTATTAGAACCAGAAGATAACAGAGAGGAAACATTGAGAATAGTTAATTTAATACAAATAAAAGATATAGTTGGAGACCAAGAGAAAAATGAAACAATAAGAGAAAAGAAACAAAATTTAATACTAAAAAATAATATCTATTATAAAAAAATAAAGAAACAGGAAAAGATTATCCTCTCAGAAGAATTTAGTAAAAAACTTATAAAAAAGGTGCATGAAGATTTATGCCATATTGGGATCAGACAACTGCAGAAAAAAATAAGTTCAATATATACGGCTATAAACCTAACAAAAAATATCATAAATATTTGTAAAACATGTGAAATATGCATAAAAAATAAATCAAGATGTCAAAAAAAAATTGGATTAATGTCACAACTGGGACCAGCTACCAAACCATTTGAAATAATGTCAATGGATACTATTGGTGGATTTGGAGGATCTAGGTCTACAAAGAAATATCTACACCTTTTAGTAGATCACTACACAAGATATGCATTTATTGCGACTTCGAAAACCCAGAATGCATGTGACTTTATAAATTTAACAAAGAAAGTACTAGAGACAGATGAGATTGGAATTATCCTGACAGATCAATATCCGGGCATAAATTCAAGAGAATTTAAACAATTTTTGCAGGAAAATAATATTAAACTAATTTTTACAGCCGTGAATACACCATTCTCGAACGGCTTGAATGAAAGATTAAACCAAACAATAGTAAATAAAATAAGGTGTAAAATGAATGAGAAAAATAATAAGAGAACATGGACAACACTGGCAAGAGAATGTATACAAAAATATAATGAAACAGAACACTCCGTTACAGGTTTTGCACCAAAATATTTACTGGATGGTACAAATGTCAGTATTCTACCAAATGAATTCAAAACGATGGAAAAGGAAGACAAGTGGATTGCTGATAGAAGATTGGCATTAGAGAATACAATAAAATCTCATGAGTATAACAAGAAAATATTTGATAGAAATAGAAAAATGCAAGAATTTAATGTAGGAGACAGTGTATATGTAGAAAATGGAAATAGACTGAATAGAAAGAAATTAGACGAATTAAAAATAGGCCCTTTCAAAATAATAGAGAAAATATCGAATTCCATTTATAGGATTGATACAGGCAACAGAAAAACAGAATCAACATTATTTCATATAACAAAATTGCAACCTGTCATAACAGAGGCTGAAGAAGATGAAGGAGATGATAATGAATATGAAGATGACTTATAAGTACATTTTACAGATATATTGCTTAGAATTTTCGCTCTTAGGGGGGGAGATGTAATGAAATGAGTGACATTTCATTCATTTGAATTTGCCGCGCTTCGCGTATCAGCTGTCGCGTATCTATGATATTGATCTGTGTCGATGATTTAAAATGGCGAGGGACGCTGAAATTGTTGTGTGCATTTTTGTCGTAATAAAAACTCATAGAAAGAATGTGATTGAGGACTCGAGATATAGTGAACTTTAAATGTCGTTTCTTTGTTATTTCAGGTGAGATAGAAGTGTAATTGTCGTAACTTGATAATAACTAGATAATTGTAAAATAAAACAAAACTTGTAATAAAACAAAACTTTGTTATTTCAGGGAAACAATTTGTGTTTAATTTTGGAGAGCCTCAATGTCTTATACTTGTACCTATATAAAGTTGATATTTGTACCATACAAAGTTGATACTGGTACCTATATAAGGTTCAAAACCAAATTCTCCAAATCTCCAACTTTTATCTTCTTAATATTTCCAGGAGTAAATGCGATGAAGGCGCCGGCAGTTGGATGCAATGGGGGGCACTGCAAGGCCGCTTCCAGTCGTTCGATGCAAACGGCGGTGTCGACAAAAGCGAGTACCTTCGCTTGCGTGGAGCCAAGGAGCGGAGCTGGTCCCGCGGCAGCGAGGATCTGAGGAGATCGCTCACAGTCACTGCCACGGCCGGCGATGGCACCGCGGTGCAAATACGCGCCTTGTCCTATTATAACAATTTTACTCAGTACGTATTAGGTATCATCTAATACTACTTATATTAAATTGTCATGTCGCAGTGTTCTACCAATTAGACCACGAGAATAGATCATCTAATCTAAAAATGAACGCCTCCACTACATTAGTCTTTAAACGTGTAAGCGTGAACAAGTTGAGGGGCATTCATTTTTGGATAAGATGAACTATAGATACCTCAACGCAGAGTTACGTATAGGTAAGTATTACGTATCGCATTCAGTCCTTAAGCAGAACAGAATCTATTTGATTGGCATCTAGTACTTTTGAAAGATTTTTTTAACTTGTACCTACCCTGGTTTGCTTGAATGAAACTAATTTTTTGGATAATGTATACGTTATTTGGATAATGTTGGATAAAAACATAAATAATGTAGATACTCTTTGTAAATGCACTGCATTATAGTATCTATATTGCTGCAAATAATGTTCTCTTACTTTTTACAGATGTATTTCAGGAAACGTGCGATTTTCCAATTTTACCGTGAAGAGCATTACCTCGACCGATTGGCTGTTGTCTGATTTTTGCGAAGAGGGCAAAGAAGTGCCGGATACTTACACCATACACGTTAGCAGTAAGTGTCGTTTTTGAAAATGTCGTATTTATAAAAAAAAATATAACTATACCTATTGGCGAAAAGTAATACTGAATACGCACCGCGCCTGTGCCCAAGGAATCAGCGGGCAACTGCCGGGCCCATCAGAGCAGGCCAGCGGATTCCCACAGGCAGCGGTGGGGTGGGTCAAAAAGGACCCACCAAAAATTAGGGGCGGTTTTGCACTGGCTTTTATTCCGCGGCACAGAGCGACTTACTGCTAGGTACTTACCGGCGCCGGAGACAGCAAGCACGTGGTATCCGGGGAGTGAGTTCGTGTATATGGTGGAATGTGGTGTGTGATGCCTGCTGTGTTAAATGCAAAGGAACACACTCGCCCTTCCTAGAGAGGTCTTTCGCGGCGGCGGCACTAGACCACGTGTAGCGAGTCAGCGGCGGCGGCGAAATCCGAAAGTGCGGGAGCACAAGAAACAGTGTTCCGGATAGCCAAATGGGCTCACAGCAGTAGAAGGACGCGGCGAGCCAAAGAGCGCAAAGTTAGGGCTCCCAATCTAACACGACACGGCGTTGACCGGCATACTTCAAGCGGGCCACGCGGATTCCAAAATTCTCGACCGTTTCAGACGGCGTTCTGAACCGGACTCTTCGGCGACCGCGGACGGCAAGTGACGGCGTGGCCGGCAAACAGCACGCGGGCTACGCGGCACAAAAAGAGCGCGATAAATAGCTCCTCATAAATAATCAAACGGCACGAGGCGGCGTGGCTGGCGTCTTCACGCGGGCGAAACGGCATTCACAGTCGACCGAATCAGTCGGGGTTTGACGAAGGACTGCCAACTGGCGAGTCCGACCGCCGATGACGAGGCGTGGGCGGCGGTTGCTAAGCGCGGGAGTGGACGCTTGAGTCCAGTCTCGCGCGACCAGTAGACCTTACGCTAATATACTTAAAGACGATATCGCGCAGCAATAGGCCCGGCCGCACGGACCCATTAACGAATGTACATACTCGACTGCCTACGCGGGGGGCTGCCGCGCTGCGCCCGGAGCCGCGCGCCCCATCTCCCTCTCCAGCCGCAGGCGGGAGCGAGAAAGCGGCGTTTGGCCAATTTTAGCCAAAACAAATACTATTACAGTAAACTCCTGCTGCCATCTAATGGTGAATAGCTGTAATACTACCGAGCAAAGCTCGGTCACCCAGATATTTTTCCTTATATGGTTTTACCATATTCAGCTCAAATTATACAATATGTTACAGCATCAAACAGTCGTACCTTCAGACTGATTGTTCGTATGAGCAAAGCGGGCGGGGCTGTGTTCAGTGGCGAGCCGCGCGCGCAGCGACTCCACTACCGGCCGTTTGCGGTCGAGATCAACGGGGAACATGGCACTGGCATTCTTGAGCTCGGATATGACTGCAAAGGTAAGCTATCACCACCTCTAGTCTAGCCATAAGAAATTAAAAAATGTATAAGAGTGTGCGTAAGGAACGTAATCAATTAATGTATTTTCATATATAATTTTTTATATCTTTCCATTTCCATTCCATCTATCATATCGCAATATATGATGAGGCTACAGCTGTCGAAATAACAATGTTAAAAGAGTGTAAGGAGCGTTGGCCTAAGTAGAGTAAGTATTTAAAGAACTTTATTTTCTCAAAAGAACAATAATTCACTTCAAAGAGAATAATAATGAAAAACCAAATAAAATGTTTAGGTTCAGAGAGTAATCCAGCGGCGTTGGCTAACATTACTCCGCTGCCCGTATTGAAATGTATCGACGAGCGGCGCGCGGGGGAGGCCGGGTACTGCCTGTCCTTCCACAGCGTCGCAGCCACTTGCACCGACTACGTCGGAGGGAAGGGCGCTTCGCTGGCTCTACTCGCGTCTGTACAAGACAAGGAGGTAGGTTTTTTACAAATCCACTAGCTGACTGAGCTGAGCACTAGTTGTTAATAATACAGTACGCGCGGCGAGAGTTTGGCTTTGACCTTCGGGTGGAGGGGATTACTGCGCATGGGTACTGTCACGCACACAATACTTTTCCTTTTTTATGTACCAATTGAAGTCTTAGTGGCCTCCGATGTCCGTTTTTGAATTTTAGCTAATTTACTGACTACACAATTTAATTTAGAAACAGTTTCCGTTTTCATTACCTGTATAGTCTGTATAGTTTGGTTATTCTCCGACTGACTGAGTAAAGAAGCAACTTCCTCAATCTGACTTCGAATTTGCTTCAATGAATCGACACATTCGTCAGCTTCTTTCTTTAAAAAGCAATTCACGTCGTGCTTGCCTTTTTAAAACAATGTTTTTTTTACGCATTTTCAAATCACTTTTTAATATTTAACAAAAAAAACTTAACTGACAAACTTAAACAAACAAACTCAACAAATAATAACAATCGACAACAATAAACAATTAACGAAAATAGCAATTCACTTGTGAACGTGATTGTACAACAGGAGTACGCGGTACGTCGTATCGATGCGAGAGGCAGGGAACGACTGGAGCGCCAATCAGAGCACCGCGTGCGCCTACACACCCGCCCCACACCCCGCTAATTGCCCGTTGATACCCAATTTCTGATTTCTGCGCAATAACGGTCAAAGCCAAACTTTCGCCGCGCGTACTGTAATTGTCTAGATTGAATTGACATGTATACCCTGGACAGGGCGAACCGCGTGAAAAAATGTGTGTGATTATCGGAGCCAAAAATGTCTGTTTTGGCTCCGACACCGCTAGTCTATTGACCGGGGTCCAGAACTCTAAACCAAATCACTACACGTGTAATAAGTTCACACGCGCGTTTTCACGCATTAATTAGGTATGAGAACATAAGAAAACAAACAAAATTTATTTCGAAGAGGCGTCATATTTTCAGGAACTAACACACACATTAATATTACTTCCGAAGTTTATACAAATTTGAAATGAGCACTGCAGGCAAGGTGACCAAAGACAGACACATAGATAAAACTACTATTTCGCAGGAGTTTTGACAGATAGCGTACATTTTCTTGTATGAAGAAGGTTTACGTGAAATACTGATGCCCCTATCCTGACTAATGTTATCAATGCCTGATTCGAGATAATAGCTTCAACTCGACTTTAACAATCCGTTTAATTAAAGCTTATTTTTTATTTATCTATAATTATTTGTATTTTTGCGGGTTCTTTCTTACTTATCTGGTCAACTTAACTATCGGGTTTGTTTTTAGGGTTACTGCGTGCCTCCCGGATTCTGCGTGACTAGTAAAGCTCTAAACAAACAACTCGAAACAAATGCTCCACTTATAAATGCTATTTCAGAAATTGAGAGAGCTGGTGAGGATTATAAAGAGGGTGTGTTCAAAGAAAAGTGTGAAAAGTGGGTAACTTTCTTTTTGTTACTTCACAAGTTAGTACAATAAGATACACACCCCTAACGGTCGCACGAGTAACACACCGCATCATTGGTAACTATATATATAGCCACGGCTCCCACCAGACCGCACCTGAACCAATTTAGAAATTATATGAAGAGGCCTGCGGTATACAAATCCTATTTCCTACTAATTCTTGTATATTCCTATACATATAATCCGAATCTCGGAAATGGCTCAAACGATTTTCATGAAATATATGTAGTATACAGGGGGTTTTGGGGGCCATAAATCGATCTAGCTAGGATTCATTTGTCGAAAATGTCAGAAAATGTCGAATTTACCAAAAAAAATATGATCCCTGCTGCCATCTATTGGTGGGTAGATATACTACCTAGCAAAGCTCGGTCACCCAGATATTTAATATATAAACGCGAAAGTTTGTAAACTGTATGGATGGATTGATGGATCATTGATACTTTTTCACGCCGCAACTATTGAACTACTACTTTTTAAACCGGAAAACCCCATCGTTCCTACGGGATTAGCGAAAAACCGAAAAACACGCGGACGGAGTCGCGGGCCGTTGCTAGTAAATAAATAATTGTTCAATCAATAATTACCTAAGTCATATTAAAAAGATACTTATATATGAAATGTTTTCAGGGCGGTTAATTTATTTGTGACAACCGAAATAGTTGAAGATGTCAAAGAGGAAATATTAAAACATTTAAGTGCATTACGCCAAGAAGCGAATGATAAGAGATATGGCCCAGGTTTACGGTTTGCAGTGCGATCTTCAGGTATGTAAAAATTATGTTAATTGGCTCAGCCTTAGAGTACCAGGGGTCTGATTGCGTAAGAAAAATGTATTCATCGTTATCGTAATCGTAACCAAATTCTGCCCCCCTCCCCAGAATATTGGCTGACGACAATCAGGGAACCAGTCAGCGGGCAGAATTTGTAATACGATAGCGATGAATACGTTTCTCTTACACAATCTATAGGGGCTGAAATTCAATCATTTTTTTGTTCTTTTGGTTGGATCTCAACTTCGTTGTTTCTACGGATGCTAGAATAGGTTTCTTGTAGGGAGAAACTGCTTTCCACGATTTTATATCGTTTATTTTATACTACAAATTAGTACATGACTGCCATGAGCCATAACTCACCTGATGGTAAGTCATCACTTGTTTCCCAATATCATTTTCGGCTGCATGATGATGCGTTGCATATATTGGGAAACACTCAATGATCAATCGCTTGGCTGACTTGGGTGTTTACCAGCCATAACTGAAGTCTCGCACCAGACAAGACCTGACCCAATTTAAAAGTTATAAAATTAGAGGCCTGTGACGAGCTTCGAACTTGCAATCTTGCGACTGCGAGCTTCCAAAGGGATTGTCCCAGTTGAGTTATTGAACCGCTTTGTGATTTGTTTATCCGTCAATCTACCAGTAAATTATCTTGAACTTGATCGATTTTTGGATGGTACAGCAGGGCTGCGGAGGCCAGGCGAAAGATGGATTTTACGAAAATTGTGACACAAAGAGAACCCACGAAAATCGCATTGTCATTAGTTATATCTCACTAATCATTTATTATATTTCATACATTTTATTCTTCAATAATAATAAACACAATCAGGTATACTTTCATTGTACTGGCAATTTCGCACTTTTATTTATTTTGTTTTTTAAAACTGACCACCCTGATGGACACGCTGTCCCAGCCTACGTCCGCGCCATGCTCCATTCTTTTATTGTGCGCGGCAATGAGCACTCGACTACAAAAACACGTCTCGTTTTTGTTAATTTAGGTTCAAAGTAAAAAAAATTAAGTGTTCAGTGTTAAAACTTGCTTAATTTTCTATACTGATAATGCTTAGACGCTAGTAAAATTTATTATTATAACAAAAATAAAATCAAATCAAATCATATAATTGTGCATTCATCTTCGTCAGACTCCGAGGAAAGAGGGTAAGTGAAAATTAACCTTTTTTCCCAGATATCACATCAACTCAAATATCAATGCTGACGAAAGTGTGTCCAAAAATTGAAATCCTAAGGCATCTCTAAGCTAACTTGGAGGGTATCACATTGAGGTTATCACGAAAGTATAGCATGATGCGCGAAATAGTCCAGGCATCTCTAAGCTAGCTTGGAGGGTATCACGTTGAGGATACCACGAAAGCATAGCATGATGCGTCAATGCTCCTGGAGGTTGACTGCGGGTCAACACGAAGGATTTTAAAAAACCTCAAAGGACTTTGCGGATACCAACGGGGGACGATGTCGGTGTGGCGCTGTTCTCGGCTTCACTACAAGTGGCTCCGCATGACCTCCCGGACTTTGATCCCGAATTGCTATCGGCGCTCAGTCACAAGAACTATATTAATGGTTAGTCCCGACAGTTGTAAAATTCTAGCCGACCTTCATTGCAAAGAATCAAATAGTTTATTTGATATACTTGCCTGGCTTATGAATAGCCAGTTAAACGTTATAGCCTTTTATCAGTGATAACTATTTCACGACTTAAAAACTAATTCCACGAGGGTACCAACGCGTCGAACTTTTCTAACTATGTACCTACAACAATAATGTTTAGATTTTGTGGTGGAAAATAATTTTACTTACTTTCGAAAATTAATGTTCAGATTGTGTAATGGAATGATAATTTAACTATTAGCTCAAAACTCAATAAGTTAACAATATTATGTATAATGTACCATTAGTCTGAAAGTTTCATTGAAGTGAATTGTTAAATTCTTTCTGAAACTAATAAAAATCTTAAACCACAACGCGTCCTGAACTGAGAAGATGCTTAAGTATTGACAAATGACATTTTGTTTCGACAAATGACAAGTAATTAAAGTTCACGAACGGGACCAGATGTTTTTTCGGAGAAATAGTTTCGGGCATTATACTAGTTTCAATGGTTACTGATCGTCAGGTGTTGTAAATAAAGAAACCAGCAGGGCGCGGCGGGCGACTTTGCTATCGACACCCACCGCTGGGACAGCGCAATCTCGTTTCTCGAGAAACTAGCTGGCCCCCTCTCGTTACAGCTCGGCCAGCAGGGGGGCGTGACACACTTGAGTATTGGCGATCAGCCGCGAGGAAGATGCGACGTGGCAGCGAGTCTCCAGCATCAGCCACAACAAGGACCAGGTTCATCGACGACGCTAGACATTAAGGTACCTATATGCCAGTTGTCTTCAACATTTTGAAGTTTATTGGTTACATATCACTGACAAGGAATCCGTCACGATCTATAACATGATCTAGAATTTCGGGAGTTATAATAAGTGAAGACTATTTTTTGACTTTCACTAGGTGTACAAATGTACGTACATTCAATAAAATATTTTAATGAATTGAACAAATTAAGGAACTAGCTCCAAAAAATTATTATTACATAATACCATTTTAAAAATCGTACACTAACACAGTGTACCGCCTTACACGTTCACAACAAAGAAAAAGCGACAAATGTCTTTGACAATCGACATTTCTTTTTTGGGTGAGATAATGTGGGAGTGAGTCAAGTATGTTCGATTATAGTTAAGATGTGTCTAACCTCAAAATCTTACGTGGTAAAAGATACATTCTAAATTTAAAGGCGTTGAATGAATTTGTAGTTCAAAATCCTTTGAAATTGATAGTTCATAGAACAGCTTACAAGCGAATACTTAAAAAGGGTTTTATGCCTATGAACTGAAGAATCTTATTTTAAAGTACCGATTCATCCTTGGTAAAATACATAAAGAAGTTGTGACTCATCTCAGATACTTACCGCGGTTTTTTCATGAAGATTTGTTAGGTGTTAGAGTGTTAAAGTTATTTACTACCCTCAAAACATGCTCAGTTTCCTGGTTTTATTTTAATTTCTGACGATATGGCAGTATCGTTACCCAACCGCAAACTATGACGTGAATTATGTAACAATTCAAATTCAAAAAAAAAAAAAATTATACGCTTAACTCGTTGTATCATCTAAGAGTTAAGCTTAATTCCGATTAAAAGTCCTAAAGTCCACTTCTCCAGCTATTAGGTATGGATGGGGTTACACAGAACGTCTATAGAAACAAAAAATGTAGCCCGTAAGAAAAATTAGACTTTAGACGCAGCTGTTCGTCCATCATCGGTTATCCTATCAGATGGCCAGTGGTTACAAAACATTTTTTAAGTCATGTAACTCCCTTAAACCTAAAAGGTTGAACTAGTGATTCACACGATTTCCCGGTCTAGATGAAGACTAATTCTTTTCATTAGAGGGATTTTTGTTTTTGTAATAATTAACGTTAAGATGAATCGAAATACCTCTTTACAGAGTTGATGGCCATATTTTTCGATACATCTATTTTGATACACATGATTTACATCAGTTGCATAGAGGATATCAAATATCCTCATTTAAACGATTGGGTTAATTGTTTCTTATATGGAAATTAAAGATAATCAAAAGCTGACCAAGAGTTACATCCAGTTAATGGGATTAAGCTATCGCTGTAAAATTATATACTTCAAAGTTATTCAAAGAGTTCAATCCAGTTATTGAATTTATCGCTTCTTGCAATAATGCGAAATGTAATCAATATGAACCCAGACGTCTTAGAAACAGACGCATTCTGAACATTTTGGAACACCAAGTTTACCTTTGCTCTTCTATACATTCTTCTAGAGGTAGAATGCTTAAAAATACTATTATAGACAATGCTTTAGACATACATCGTCTAAGGACCTCTACAACTTTGGATTTCCTTCTTTTACATAAGGTGTCAAAAGACTTACTTCTTATAGTACATTTATTGATGATAAATAAATAAATATGGTCTTTCCCTAGAGAACCACAATTCATAGGAATTACTGGAGGAAGTTCTCTGAAGGCATTAAAAAAAAAAAAAAAAAAGGACATTTTGTTGGAATTTTTAATAATCTATATGTTTCAAAAATTTTGTGTTATTTACAAAGTTTTGTGGCAATACTGCTTTAATAACGACTGAGATCCGTACAATCCGTACATTATAAGTCAACCTCGTAATTTCCAACAGAACAACTTGATAACGACGTAGCATATGGTACGATTACTTGTTATCATTCGGCATTGAGTTTAATTTCTGCTGATGATTTTGGGTCAAATAAAAAAAATATATATATATATATATATATATATATATATATATATATATATATATATATATATATATATATTATATTGCGAAAATGAATAGATAAATTAACATCAAACACCACATAGTAGCACACAATATAGTATGCTAACACATTGCTCAATGGGCCTTAATAAGAGTTTATTCATTCCGTAACTTTGCTTTGCTGATCTTGTAACTTTTTTAGCTTTAGGCAGTAGACACAGCACAGAATGAAAACATTAGCATTAGTTAAAGTTAGTATTATTGTTTTTATATAACTCAAGGGAATTATTGAGTTTATACAACGCCAGCTACTACTCAGGGCGAACCAGTTTTAATTATACCATAATCAAAACTGAAGAGAAAGTATAAAAATTTGCCACAGCTTTGAAAAACAAATCGATATGTCGTTTACAAAATCTTAGACCAAGATATATAATAGACAACCTCCTGATAATGTTGAAGCGACCTCATAAGGTCGCCTGCAGGCAGACCACCGTGAGAACGTGTCTGCCGAGGAATATAATCTCTCACGAGAGAGGTCTGCGTTTCAGTGTACTCAGCACCAAGTACGCAACACTTCCTCGGCGAGCACGTAGTTTGTTGCTTGACCTCATCAGAAAAGTAGTCTGCTGGTAACAACCATTACGGACGTTACCTAAGTTTTATAACCTCTTATTGAGCGATGATGCTTCTGTCGCAATAGCTCTTTTGCTCTCTAATCATTAATCATTATAATCTATCTAAATTAAACCTATTTGTAATGTGACTGGTTTATTGATCCAGGAATTGAACGAAAAGATTGTGTTAATTAAATACTTCTGTGGTATAAAGAGGACCTATTTCCTATTATAATAGGAAACAATTTACTATCTGTTAATGTCCATAATTTAACAAAAATTTTCATCTCTAAACATCTACCTGATTGTGTTTATTATTATTGAAGAATAAAATGTATGAAATATAATTGATGATTAAACGAACTTACCTGTAAGTGAAGTTCTATCACAATTATGTGAATACATTTTATTCGAAAATAATAATATAAGGTCCCTCCCATACCCAAAACCCATGAGTATAATACGAAAATTTTGTTAAATATTCTCTAAAGAATGAAGCATGGCGCGGACGTAGGCTGGGACAGCGTGTCCATCAGGGTGGTCAGTTTTAAAAAACAAAATAAATAAAAGTGCGAAATTGCCAGTACAATGAAAGTATACCTGATTGTGTTTATTATTATTTTCGAATAAAATGTATTCACATAATTGTGATAGAACTTCACTTACAGGTAAGTTCGTTTAATCATCAATTGTATCTACTTACATACAAAAAGTCTCCGCCGATACAAGCATGATCATCATTCATTCATTTGATATTAGAACTCGTTAGGAGACTCGTTAAGAGTTAATTACACACAGCGCCATCTATCGAGTGGTGGGTGTACTTTCGTTCAAACCGAATGTTCCACCACGCTCAATTATTTTTTTAATGAAACGCAGCGGTCGGCGAAGACAGCGAGGCGCTGTCGGCGGCCGGGCAGAACGACACAGTCCTGGGGTGTGAGAGCGCCGATGACGTCATCCGCGCCGTGCGGCGCTGCTGGGCGTCCATGTTCGCGTTCACGAGCGCGTATTACCGCAGGTACGGCGCAACAAGTGAGGCGGTGCGTTTTTCTGACTATAGAGACTTATGCCGCTAAGGTGTTTATCAAACCATTTCATACTGGATTTACGCCAGGCCATGTCACGTGATCAAGCGGACCGATTCTTTTGGCCACGCGCTAGTTCTTGTACGGTCTATTTCACGCGCTGCGTGTGTCCGATTACGAGGTAGCCCTAGTACGTCGAAAGAGATAAAGTTATGCGATAGAAAGAGAGCACACCTTTACGTGCTTAACGAAGGCGGAGCCAGGTTTATGTTTGTTCTCTTGTGTTTCTCTGCGAACTGAATTGCAGTTTTTCATTAAATTACGAACGTTAGACCGTTTTTTCGGGTGAAGTAGCTTTTTTGGTTTTTTGAATTACATGCATACTAGTAAGTAAGTAGTGCGTAGTAGTAGGTAAAAGCTCACTAAACTGTAAACGATGCTGTTCAACGAAAATAACATATGAGCACGCCGCGGCCCTCGAGTGTATATATAAACATAAGCTCGTCTCGTGGCTGGCTCGCAAACCAAAGCTTCCACTACATGCAGCCAAGTGCCAACCTTGTTGCAGACAGAACGGGCAGGCGTGCCGCTGCGGCGCGGGCGTGGTGGTGCAGGCACTGGCGGCGCCGCGCGCGGCCGGCGTGCTGTTCTCGCGGCACCTGCTGCACGGGGACCCCGCACGCATCCTCATCACGGCTAACTACGGCTTGGGCGAGGTCAGCAGCTAAATCTGATCTATCTTTATAATATCAAAAAAAAAACTCAAGTCAAAGTGTTTATAACCAAACCCCTCCGAAACTGCTCGGCCGATTCTTACGTCTTTCTTTGTCTATATTCGGTAGGTCTGACAATGAATACTCCTATATGGCTAAACAACGTTTGCCCGGTTAGTTAGTTTTTTTATATATTCTCGTGCCACAGTGTTTTAACCAAACTCCTCCGAAACAGCTTGACCGACTTTTATTAAACTATTTTCTACATTCGGTAGGTCTGAGAATACGCTGTAAACTATTTTTCAAACCCCTAAATGGCATAACAACATTTGCCCCAGTTAGCCAGTTACATTATTATAGAAGCCCATTTTTTAGAAGTCAAAGTCTCAAAAGAATGCAAAGAATTAATGTTAAATTTTAACACTCATCTTTAAAAAGCATTTTCAAGGAATCGTTAACAATCTCTGATCACGTTTCAATTCACAGAGCGTCGTGTCGGGGTCCGTGGAACCGGACACGATAATCGTTAAACGTGGACCGGACGACAAACTTTCAATCGACAACATCGAACTAGGCTCCAAAACACACCGAGTGACTGCGAGTAGCGAGGGCGTTAGTTCCGAAAGTGTCCCAGACTCCGAGCGGAGCAAAGCGTGTTTGACGGACTCGGAGATATTGAAGCTGGCTCGCATTGCAGTGGCGCAGGAGAGGCTGTGGGGCGCAGCGAGGGATATAGAATGGGCTGTCACTGATGTAAGAATCTTTACAATTGCTCATTTTACAAAGATTTTAAAAAGGGGAGGATGAGGTCTTCTGAATACGTTTAACCTTTTACATACAAAAAATGGGCCCCTACCTTCAAGAGTCAGGGCTTCCCATTAACTAAGGAAAACACCTTGAGAGAATCTGTAGTCTGTTGTCATCATCGCCATAAAATTCCAAGCAATTTGTCCTCCTAGTATAAATTTTGTGAAGGTAAACATGTGTCCTCTTTGTTGCTAGTCACAGCAAGTTCTTTTTCTGCGGATAATGTTTTTTTTCTTTCTAGTACCTTCTTATTAGGTGTGAAACTGTTCTGCTTGATTTTAAGCGCAAACTTGTCTAGGAAATGCAAATCATGCCAACCTAAACTCGGCCAGCACCGTGGTATGCTATAGCAACCCTCATTCATTCTAATCTTAGAAACCCAGGAAGATTTTCATATTAAGCTCTTGAGACAACTCGGAAAAAATTGGCATAATCCAAATAACCTCAATACGACGTGTACTTCTGCAGGAGTATATATTCCTGCTGCAAGCTCGCCCAATCACTTCCCTGGAAAGATGGACAGAAGAGGAACTGTTACACGAATTGGACTTCCCAATCATGTCCGACGACGAGCTAGTGACGTTCGCGAACACCGGAGAGGTGCTCCCCAAACCAGTGACGCCACTGACATATGACATGGTGATACGACCTCTGGAGAGGAGCATCGCGTCGCTAGTGTCAGCGGATAGCGACGGTTACGACAAGAACATTGTCATCACCCACAACCGATGCGCTATCGCTTTGTACAACGTGAGTTTATGTTTATTTTCGTGTTTTTTTTTATAAAGTAAACGCAATTAAACGTGCACGCGGTTCACCTAATAATACCTGTGTGTGATCACCGCCGCCCATGGACATTTGCAGCACCAGAGGAACATTTATCTACTCTTGAATAACCCCATGTTATAGATTTTTTTGTCTAGACTGGCTTAACTATCCCGCATTAAAAAATCCAAAGCCATCAAAAGTCCCACTATCAAACTGTCATAGGGGCGAAATTTAAAAAAAAAGAAAACATGCTCAGTTTCCAGGTCAAATGTGTGGTCGAAGGCCTATAGTGTTATGGCAAAATATTTAGTGCTGAATTTGTCGATATAAATGACGTAATTCTTAGACAATGGGTAGGTACATCATGAAATGAAATGAAATGAAATGAAATGAAATTCTTTATTTCACATAGGCCTAAATAATAGGCGCCCATGAAATGTCAAAAACTCTACCGCCAAGTTCGGAATGCAGGTTTGGTAGCTATCTGTACGCCAAAGGAGATGATTCGAAGTATGAGCCCTGGTAAGGCGGTCCGATCCGTCCAGTTTTCAAAGATCAATCAATCAGCCTTTTAAAATACATTTCGATGATTGTCAATTATTTCAGTCAGTATATCGTCACATGCCTAAAGAGATAGACATCAACATCCGGATGCTGGAGATGTCGGTGCACGGACACAAGGTGGCCGACGACGACATCCACCAGACGGCGCTGCACCGCAGACAGCCGCACTTCACCGACAAATTGCTCTCTATTTTGGCTGCCACAAAGGTAAGGAATCATAAAGGCTTCGTCGTTTAATAGTACATTGTTGCATTGAGCGATTAATGCATGCGTGTTACATTAATTAGGACGAGTGTATACTCACTTTAACAAGATGCGTAATCTACTTTTCTTTACTACAAAGAAAAAGCCGTGATAATATTATATACCTACCCACTAGAAAGAAAACTCCATAATTTTTTTTATTACTGTTTACACACTTAGGATGTGAGTCCTGTAAATTGAAATACGAATCAAAATGTCACTTGCAGCGGGATTTGAACCCACGTCCCCCTGCAGTGTCCCCCCAGATAATGTAGTGATCAATGATAACCTAACTATATGGTTGAAAGAAAAGATTAACTAAAATAAGCTTAAAACCCATTATTATATCCTGCTGCTGGGCAAGGGTTTCTTTTATTTTTAAAATACACGAACGAATTCTGTGCCGTACTTTCATATAATTTTACAGAGTACTATAATTTCAAAATGGGTGATGAATAACACAATAAAGAGTGTTAATAAGATGAATCTGGACTGTGACCCGGACAATCCGTTGGAACTGTTCAACAAAATAACCGCAGCGTACGACGACATGAGAACATTCACAAGGAACCACTGCTTAACAACCGTCGGGAGCACCTTCACACAGTTCATAGCTATGAGCGTGCTGTTAGAAGGTAGATCAGGTGAGCCATTATAGACATGTTATACCCTAGACAGGGCGGACGGCGCGCAAAAATCTTGCCAGGTTATCGGTACCAAAAAATTCTTGTTTTGCCACAAACAGTAAGGCACAACAGCGTAGTAGTTTGCTCAGCAGCTACCTATAGAATTTTGACAGACGGCGCTACTGTTTGCTTGTACGAAAAAGGTTTACGTAAATCGTTCGGATGTCCATATCCTGAGGTTTCTTATCGTTGGGTAAGCCTCATCACAGCCGGCAGTCTACTATTGGACAGAGGCATATTGTGTCCAAAACTCCAAACCGACCGACATCCGAAATCGCTTTTTAGGGTTCCGTATCCAAAGGGTATAATAGGAATCCTAATACACTTCGCTGTCCGTCCGTCCGTCGGTCACCCTTGAACCGTGATAGTTAGAAACCTGAAATATTTTGTGTAAGTTCGGTAGGTCTGAGAGTAAATCGTAAGCTATTTTTTAATATCCCTAATGGCAAAACAACGTTTGCTGGGACAGCTATTCTAATATACAAAATTTTGGTGTCACAGCGTTCCTTACCAAACTTTTCCGACACAACCTGACCGATTTTTATTATTTTTTGCCTTTATTCCATAATTCGAAGAATAGGCCTGCAAGCTATTTTTCATATACCCCTAAATGGAAAACAATGCCGGTCAGTTAGTATTATAAAATAGTATGTTTCATTACAAGTGCGGAAAGGCTGTTATTGCAAAGAGTTCCGACAAATGTCTACCCGAGCCGAGGCGCAGCCGAAGGCGAAGGTTGACAGTCGGAACAAGTTGCAATGACGGTTCCGCACGTGTACTGAACGATTATTTTTAATACAGTTGCGAAAAAATGGAGCAATTTAATAAAATAATAAAAACACAATAAACTCAACTAACTTAACATTTTCTGAAAAACTATTTGCTTTTTTCTCTTCTCTCCACGCAATAAATTCGTCGTATGTAGATATGTAGCGACTTTTTGACTTTTCCGGTAAAATGTTCTCCGAAGCATTTTGTGCAATTATACTGAGTTCCGGTGGTGTTAATTCAAAAAAACTAGGGTCGAAATTACTCATTTTGTGCAACAAACAACTAAACTCGCAAAGCAAATTTCTGAAAAATGGCGCCAACTGTAGAATATAAGCAGTTTTTTTTTCTTCACCCATTCTGGTGATTTAAAAAAAAAATAAAAAAAAATTTGGTCATAGACTAAATAATATTCTGGTACGCAAAGGGAACTATGCCCATACAGCCAAGTCTTCAGTAGAATTTTTTTTATTGATATTAAATGAAAATGAAATTTAATGAGATGAAATGAAACCTAACCAAACTCATTTAATCAAATCTGATATTGAAACAAATTAGTAGCTTCTTTTTAGAAATATACGTATTTGCATGAATCATAAAAACTTCTATGAATTTTTTTAGTAAAAACTTCATGGTTGGTTTTTCTTTTTAATAGACATTATTTTGACAGTTGGGAAAGATAACGCACGAGGTCGGGAAAGGTAAAAAAAAAGCACGATTATGTAATAGCCCACATCCCGAACGCTATACGTCCCTGCAATACGCCACTTTTTGAGCAACTGTATTAAAAACAATTTTTTCGTGTGGTCGTTACCGGACACAGCCGGCGTCCCTCAGGGATCTGTTCTCTCCGCGACATTATTCCTGCTGCATATCAACGATACGGTGTGGTCTTAAATCTTGCAATCATTTCGTAGATTTCTCGCCCGAGACGTGCTACGAAATCGGAAAGCTCCTGAGTTCCGGCGACGTTCTATCCGCGGAAGTACCTCAAGCGTTGTCGAAACTTGCGGGCAAGTTGGAACATTCTGAAAAACTAGACGAGTTCCGCAGGCAGGACCCACACGCAGCCATGGCGTGGCTAAAAAACAATTTGCCGCAAGTCTATGATGATGTTTGCCTGTTCTTGGACCAGCATGGGCATAGAGCTATTATGGAAGTGGGTATAGTAGAAAATACTAGTCTTATTGCTGAGATGTATTACAAACAGTCTTTAGTGCTTTGTGAGAAATTCTTTGTCTAATCTGACCACTCTATAATAATATCATGATTTTAGCTGTAGTATAAGAAATGGAATGGAAGGATGTGATCTCCACAATACAGGGGATCCTACTGTGGAGACCACAGGCTCCAATTTTTGTGCATTTTTTGTACCATGTCTTGTAATAAATAAATAAATAAAAAATGAAAAATAGTCCATTGATGTATTTTTATGTCTAAAATGCAAAATATTTTTTTTTTGGTATATTGTAGTTTGACCTATCCACAAAGCCGTGGGTATTAGTGCCAGAGGAGCTGATGAAAGTGCTGATGCAAATCAAACCGTCGAGAGAGGAACATAAGGCCACAACTAGCGATGACATCATTACTTCGCTCAAAACCCCAAAGAAATCAAGCACGAGGTATGTTTTGACGTTATTACTCGTTATGAGTATAGAGTATTATGTTATGAGTATAGAGTAGTTTGTCATGAATAAAATATTTTTCATTTTATATCGAAGTTTAAAAGACTGGCCTTTAGTCATCGTCATATAAAATGTATCCATTGATTAAACATATTAGTGTAGAATTTATCACATGTCGGACCGGCTAGCGATCGGATGTCTTTTGAATATAAATTTATCGACTGCTGTATTCCTCCTTATTAGTAAGCACAGTATAATTCTTGCAAGATGCAACTATGTATACCTACGAATAAGGTTGCCAATCCACCGGAGCGAAGCGAGGCACCGGAGCCGAGAATCAGCGAAATAATTTAACCAATAGGTCAACACAAAAACTCCGCTCATCTTTAGTGGAGCAATCCTATTGGTTAATAGTTCTCCGTTTCTCGGCTCTGCCGCCTCGCACCGCTGCGGTGGACTGGCAGCCTAAATGTGTGTCACGTAATTATAAAAGCACATATTTACACGTATAAGATATCATGCAACACACGCTTTTAAATTGCAATAACTATATTTATTCCTGGTCGATGATGACGTATTATGGGGATAATTTTTAGGAAGGTCCTCCGATGGATACTCCCGCTGTGTCACCGCGCAGTCCGCCACCGCGAGGGCACCAAAGCGCACCTGATCCTCGCGGTGCACAAGCTGCGGTGCGCGGCGCTCGCCCTCGGCCGCGTGCTCGCGCGGCGCTGGCTGCTGCCGCACCCCGACCTGGTGTTCCACTTCAGACTCCACGAGCTCCGTGACTACATCGACTCGAGGGATCCTGCTCTGTTGAAAAAGTAAAATGATCCTAGATACATTAGCCATTAGATGCTTTAGGCCTGCTAGCTGTTTGTAATAGAAAAACATTTTTATCATAATGTATAACAAATTCTGCTCCTCAGCGTATTCTGATAATCTTGGGACCTTTGTTTTTGAATGGAAATTGAAAATAAATAAATAAATAAATAAATAAATAAATAAATAAATAGAGGACAACATCACATACATTGCTCCGATCCCATTGTAAGTAGCTTATGCACTTGTGTTATGGAAATCAGAAACAACGAAGGTACCACAACACCCAGACCCGAGACAATGTAGAAAGTTATTTTTCTACATTGCCCCGACCGGGGATTTGCGCTGTACCATGGTGCGGGTGACAGCTGCCATTCGCATTTTCATTCAGTCTGTTTTACTCTGGTCCTTCCTTATTGCTGTTTTTATCTCATCTATCACTCGCTACATGCTATACCTCAAATAGAAGATACAATATTAATTATAATTTGCCTATCCGCAGTTAAACAGCGTGTAATCTTAGGACCTCAGTCCTAACCCGTCTCTTACTGAGATCTAACCTGTGCTATATCGGTCTTCGTCCATTAGGTCAGTAAGATACTGACCTAATGGACGAAGACCTTAGATTGTTTTTCTGTATGTAGGGCGATCCAACGTCAACAGTACCATCCGGGCTGGTGTAAGCTGAGATTCGCCGAAGTTATCAAGGGATGGCCCCAGCCGCTTCCTCTGGAGAAGCCCCGGGTAACTGCTGGGGACGTGAGGCTGCAGGCCACGTCTGTGTGCGGGGGAGAGGTCATAGCGAGAGCCTGTGTAGTCAAAGATCTTCCAGAGGTAAAATTCTTATCCTTGTTATTTTTTAAATTCATTCCTAATTTTATGGCAAAAAATTTAAGCAACGTCCTTATTTTCACTTTAGTTCATGTAACGTTTTACACGACTGCCCAAAAAAAGGAGTGTAATGCTTTTAGAGTTCATGTTTATATGCATGTGATGTTTCTTTATTCCACCATAAGTGCTGAACGGCTGAACAGATTTTGGCATATAGAAACAAGTTATTTTAGTTGAACAGATAAATTCATATGGCAGTCGAGGGCTATTCTGAGAAATATCTCCTATTCTAAAAGGTCACCCGACTGCCATATGAATTAATCTGTTCAAGTAAAATAACTTGTCTCTTACTTTTTAGTTCGTTTTTTAACAAGGCAGTCGTGTTTTTTTAATGATTTTTATTAAAAAAACACGACTTAAATTATTTTTATTAAATATTTAATTGTGATAGCACCTGACGAAAAGTATTCATACAGTCTAAGTTGAAACACTCGTCTGCTTCAGTGCTGAAATTGAAGAGGATGTCGGTTCAATCAATTCCTTCAAACTTTTATTCAGTTTTACGTGGCTTACATAGACCTAATTAGTATTACTAATCCTAATTAGTTTGACTGTGTAAACTGTAAACCGTGTTATTTTTCCGCAGATAAGCCTCTTGCAACAGGGAGATGTGCTCATAACGCATTCGACGGACATCGGTTGGTCGCCGTACTTCCCCCTGCTGTCAGGCATCGTCACTGAACTGGGAGGACTGATCTCACATGGTAAGCAAAGTATTGTTGTATGGCAACATTTTATCAAACATATTTTACGTTCGTTATGTGTCCACATGATATGGATAACGAAAGCCACACCACATGATATAGTTATAGATAATGGAAACTAGAACAGTTAAACATTATATCAATATATTTAACACTCGCCGCAAATGAATAAAACAATAAAAACCTCAGTTATTACTCACGAACACAGCGTATGAGCGAAGACAAAAACCGGCCAAGTGCGAGTCGGACTCGCGCACCGAGGGTTCCATACCATAAAAGAAGTAAAACATTGATAGAATCACTTTTCTTCTTGAATTTACGAGTATAATTTACTTGTAGGTACTTTTGTTGGCAAACCGCAAACGTAACTTTTGCGTTTTTGGCGGATTATTGTTATTATCAAAAAAAAGTATATTAGTCAGTGAGTTGATTTTATTTTTCCTGTAAAATATACATTAACTTCTATTGATCATAATTATTTCAGATTTTTAGATTGGTAAACTTCGGAGATAAGGGGGGGGGGTATTTTTTTCGACAGTTTGCCCAATAAAACAAAAACTATCGGGCATAAAAATAAATAAAAATTACTTTTAGTATACACTAGTAACGCCCTTTCATATGATACCCCACTCAATATTGTTATCTCATGTTGAAAATTTGCCGACCCGGTTTTCCCCCCTTTTTAAATAAAAATAAAAACAATTTTCAAATTT